>OV702286.1:79778677-84578677 GCA_916181665.1 Avena sativa
GCGGCCCCACTGCAAATGGGCTGGCAGGACAAAAGATGTTGTGCAAGTTCTCATTGCGAGCACGTATGACTGTATATGGAACACATGCCTAGGATTGTCTAGTACTTGGATGCTTTATCTTATTTATCTGCAATTGCCCTATGTTTTGATTGCTATGTGAATTGTCTTGTCCATGCAACGCCCGTCAATCCATCCCTATGCCTACTGCACTCGAATCCCACTATGTACTCCTTTTGTTACTATTGTGTTTGCTTTACTACTACTGTTACTTTACTATTCCTACTACAAAACTGTTGCTACTAATAAACTGCTATGAGAAAGATTGTTTCCAGGTGTAGCTGAATTGACAACTCAGTTGTTAAGGCTTATAAATATTCTTTGGCTCCCCTTGTGTCAAATCAATAAATTGGGTTTCACTTCCCTCGAAAATACTACGATACACCCCCTATACTTGTGGGTCATCAAGACTATTTTCTGGAGCCGTTGCCGGGGAGCATAGCTTTATTTATCAAGTCCACTTGGATTCTCTATTGTTCGCTGCTATCCATCCATCATGGGTAAGTCTCATGATGGCAAGGTTCCTATTTTACCATCCACTACAATAAGATGTACGGTTCTGAACACCTCTGTTGCTCTTGATTCACCGTCTGTTCTGAGTAAGTTCCTTACACCACCACATACACATGCTACACACACTGCTACTACTGCTGAATCTGAAACTTCTGATGCTTATGATGCTGCTTCTACTGTGCTTGATAAGAGTGGTTCATTAGGTCCTTTCCTAGATGCTACGATTGCTAGAACTATAGCTGGAAATACCAAAACTCCTAATGAAGACACTACCACACTTGTTAGCTCACCTGAGTCTAGTGAGAGTTATGATATTGAAGATGGTTATGTTGAGATGACTGATGAGTTTATTAAAGAATGTAAAAACACCCATGATAGGAGCGCTGCTAAGAGTCTCCTTGAGAGGCGTACTATTAGACCCAAATTGTCTCCTGATGTTAAGTTTGCTGCTTCTCCCATAAACATTATAGATGAAGATTATGATTTCTCTCTCGATCTATCTTACATAGCTATTGTCGAGAAAGAACCTTTTTGTTGGACTAAGAATGAAAGTGCGGTAACACATATGAATGAACTTTCTACCATGAGTGGCTTGTTTTCTGATGATATTAAGATGCGTACTTACTTTGTTGCTAAGATTTTTCCCTTTTCACTGAAAGGAGAAGCTAAAACTTGGTTTAGTAATTTACCTCCTGGATCTATTGATAGCCCTGAGTGCTTGATTAGTACTTTCCTGCAGAAATATTTTCCTCCCAGTGCTAGACATGATATTTTGCAGGAACTTTTTGATTTTAAACAGGGAGAAAAAGAGGTATTGCCCGAATCTTGGGCAAGGTTTTGTGCTTTGATTCATGCACAGGCTAGAAGTCCATTACCTAAGAATGAGCTTCTTGATATATTTTATAATGGACTAACCGAAGAATCTAGGACATACCTAGATAGTTGTGCTGATTGTGTTTTCAGGAATAGGGCTCCTAAGGAAGCTGAGGAATTAATGGCTAAAATAAGCAAGAATTATGAAGATTGGACTCCTCCTAAACAAGCTATACCTGAAGTAATTGTACCTGAACCATCTATTCATGTGCCTATTCCAACATCAAAGAAGAGGGGAGTTATTGAATTAAATGATGAAGGAAGCTAAGAAATGTCTTAAGGAGAAGGGAATTAAAGCTGCAGATGTCAAGAATTTACCTCCTATAGAAGAATTATGTAAGCCTATTCCCTACTCATCCACTATTGAGGTACACTCTCTCCAACACTTTGATGAAGGTGATATCCCTTACTCTAAACCTCCTGATCAATGCTTTGAAGAATTCGATATCTTTATTGTTAAGAAAGATAACTTTAATAAAAGGGTGCAAAATCATCTAATGGAAAACACTAGAGCTATTGTTGAGTTGAAAGATATTGTGGAAAGAACCTCTAATGATGTTAAAATGATTGTTAAACACTTTCAAATGGTTCAAACTCAAATAGACCAACTCGTTAAAGTGCAAAACAACTTGCTAGTTAATGCTGCTAAAGAAAAACATGCTTATGAAATTAGAACTAGAAGTGGAGCTGCTACCCAGGATCCTCTATATCCTGAGGGGCATCCCAAAAGAATCGAGAAGGATTCTCAACTAGCTAAAAATAGTGGTTCTACTCGTAACAAAAGGAAAAAGAAACATAAAACTGTTGTAGAACCCTCTGAACCTGCTATAGATCCTAATAGTATATCTATCTCTGATGCTGAAACTGAAAGTGGTAATGAAGAAAATGTTGTTCCTAATGAAGAAAAAGTTGAAGAAGAACCTGAAACCCACACTAAGAATACTAAATAGACCAAAGAAGATTTTATTGCTAAGAAACATGGTAGTGAAAGAGAACCTTGGGTCGAAAAACTTATGCCTTTCCCTGATAAGAAACACAAGTTAAAGGAAGATGAACACTATAATAAGTTTTGTGAGTGGATGAAGCCTTTATTCTTGCAAATTCCTTTGACTGATGCTATTAAATTGCCTCCTTACTCAAAGTATATGAAGGACATTGTCTCGAATAAAAGGAAGATCCCTAATGAAGAAATTTCTACTTTGCTTGCTAATTATTCCTTCAATGTAAGGTTCCTAAGAAACTTGGAGACCCAGGGATTCCAACTATCCCTTTCTCTATTAAGAACAGTTATGTTAGAACTTCTTTGTGTGATTTGGGAGCTGGAGTTAGTGTTATGCCTTTCTCTCTCTATAAGAGGCTTCAACTTGAAAAATTAATATGAACTGATATATCTTTGCAAATGGCTGATAAATCTACCACTATTCATGTGGGTATATGTGAGGATGTACCTATTCAGGTGGATCACAATTGCTTGATATTGACTGATTTTGTTGTGCTTGAAATGCCTGAAGACGATAATATGTCTATTATTCTAGGGAGACCTTTTCTTAATACTGCAGGAGCAGTTATTAATTGTAATCAAGGAAAGGTGACCTTCAATGTTAATGACAAGGAACGTATTGTCTATTTCCCCAAGAAGATTGAAAGGACTTATGGTTTGAATTCAATTGAACATGTTGAAGGCATTCAAGTTGGAGAAATATATTGTCCCATACCAAGAGAAAAATTTGAAACTATTAGGATTAGGACTATTGCTATCAAGGTTGAGGTAACTTAATCATTAGTGGAATACAAAGTTTTGTCTCATATGGAATTGTTTTGGTAGCAAGACCTGATCAACCTTGTTAAAAAAAGGATTTCATTGAACAAAACAATGTTTTCACCATGATTATCTCTGCTTACTTCTATTCTATCCATTTTAGTTTTTGCTTTTGCCTAACTTAAAGGCGTTAAAGAAAAGTACTTATTGGAAGATAACCCAAAAGTTTTAGATGAGTCTTGGAAGTTATTACCTCTGTAATAACCGCTCCTTATCCTTTTTATTTGCTTTTTTTGCCAAGAGTAACCTCTAATGAGAGAGAACTAATGATTGGGAAAGTTGCTGTCCTGAAACAGATTTCTATGCTTCACCATAAAAATTCGTGTAAAATCTCTGAACGTCATTTTGAGGCGTGAATTTTTGTGCTTCTGCCCCAGGTTGTTATCTAACTTTCGTTAGATCAACACTTTTTGATTTGAGCAACAGAATGTCTTCGAAAAAATTCGTCTTTACCTGCTGGTCTGTTTTGACAGATTTCTGCCATTTTCTGCATTTGCTTCTTGTTGGTTCCTTTTTGAGTTCTTTTGGGGAATTGAGCTTTTTGAGGGAAGTGCTACAGTATCTAGTGTTCTAATGGAAGTTTATTTGGTGTTAGAACTGAACCTTAACACTTATTTATCTTGAGTGCACTAATGTTGCTAATAAATATTGTGTTAAGTTTTGTATGAAGGAAAATTTTCAGGTGTATGGAAGGAATGAGTAATGAGATGAAGGATGGACTAAAGCTCAAGCTTGGGGACGCCACGCATGGCACCCCAAGAAATATCCAAGAAGTACAAGAGTCAAAGCTTGGGGATGCCCAAGGCATCCCCTTCTTCATCAATAAAAATCCCAGGTTTCTTCCAAACACTTTATTTTTATTGTTTCATGCACAGTTGTGTTGTTCTTGGAGCGTCTTCATTTTCGTTTTTGTTTTGTTTTTTAGTTTGCGTGGTTTGCTTAGTTTGCTGAATAAATTGGTTGGACCCCCTCTTTCATACTTTGGTGTTCAAATAGTTTGGTTTGGTTTGGAAAAGAGTAGGAAAGCTCATGCTTAACTGGTAAAGAGAGCTTGTTTTTGATTGTGACCTATGCTTTGTCATGCCTTGCTTGATATTGTTTTGGCCTTATGCTTAGTATTCTTTTCTATAGCATGACTTGTTATAAACAATTGAGATTGCTTAATGTGCCTTGGATGGATCATGCATTGTTTTAGCATATTAAAGCATAGTATAGTGGAATTCTCCTTTGATGCTTTATTTGGGTTGACTTGGCGCATGCTCACACCATGTTATGACTATCTCAAGTCACCTTAAGCCTTTATGATCCTTTAGTTTTCAACTTGTAGTATGAATTTATGCTTTGATCAATGATGTTTTGTCGCTCTGTGTAACATCCCAAAACTTTAATCCAAGCTTATCAAGATCAAATCATCCAAAAATAGGGTTAACAAAAACTTTTCCAAAATTAAAATGAAGGAGTTGTTTGAATTGCCATGATTGATTGATCCAATGCTTGTAAAACGTTTCTTAGGTGATTTAAGCATCATCTACATCATTCCCAAACTTTTCCTAAAGAAAATCAAATAAAAAAGAATTAAAAAGAAGGAATGGTCATTTTGGCAAATTTAACTCTCATGCCTACTTTGGCTATTCCTAGTACTCAATTCTTAACAGAAACAATTCTTGATCTTTGTACCCCTTGCTAGTACACATAATGAGGTACCAAGGCCCACCTTTTTATCTACGAAAAACATTCTGTTAACTATTTTAAATGACAGTTTAAAATTGAATCTAATGCATATTTATAGATCACCCCTATTTCAAAAACCATCTATTTGAGCTCCATTTTCAAAACCCTTTCAACCAGAGACTACCTATCACTAGTGGACATCACTCAAAATTTTTGAAACCAAAATACAAAACTTTATTTCATGCAGCCATTTCATCAAACACTTGGCATGCATAATCTCTACTCTAATCCTAGCTCACTGTTTACTACAGGGTTTTGCCCGCAATTGATCCCCATTTAATCCCCTTGTCCCCTCTTGATCTAACCAGAGCCTAACCAGCCTCTTCCCTACCCCCTAGCTGCACTGCCATGCCATGCCGAGCACCAACTCGCCGGCCGACCGTGCACTCGCAGCAGCAGCCCTCTCCAGCCCCTCTCCTCATGTCTAGAAGCTTGCCAGTGGTCCACCTCCACCGCCCAACCAGACCCAGGCCAGAAACAGAGAGCAGAGCAGCCAGGAACCGCCGCGCCCGGAGCCGGTCGAGCATGCCGACGCCGCCCCCAGAGCACGCCCTGTCCCCTCTCGCACAGACCATCCCTTGGCACCAGCCCGCACCCGCCGCTCCACCTCGACCTGGAGAACACCCCAGACATCCCCGTTCGCCGCCCAAAGCCTCATAGCCACCGCTCGCCGTGGACACCGCCGCTTCGGCCGCGTAGAGCGCCACCTCGCCCAGACCGTGTGCCACTGCCCCTACGGCCGCATTAAATTCCTAGAGCACTGCCAGGGAACCGCCCATTGATTGCCACCCCTAGCCATGCCTCTACCCCGTCGTAGCCTTATCGCCGGAGTCGCCTGCCGATCTCGCTCGGTCTCACCATCGGGCCTATAAAAGGAGCCCTCCCCAGCCTCTTCTCTACACACCGTTCCACTCCCCTCACCTCTCTGAACCTCACCCACCTCTAGCCGGAGAAAGTGGAGCAGCAGCTTGCCGGAATTAGAGCCAGAGTAGCCGTGGCAGGAGGAGAAGGGCGCCGTTGATTGCGACCACCCCAAGCTCCACCACAACCGCTCCTCGCCTCACCGTCGTCTTCCACGTCGTTTGCCCGCCTTGCCGACCCTGCTGGAGCCCTGGTATGCCCCTACTAGACCCCCACCGAGCCGCTAGGGTTCGAGCTCGCTGGCGACTGTTCGTCGTTGACGACGACCCTCAGCAGTTGATCTCGCTTCTAATCTTACGGCCCACAGCGCGCGTACCGTTTCGTGTTGTAAGTGCCGCTGACATGCAGGACCCCCTGTCAGCTGAGCCCCGCGCTACGGAGCGCCACTGGGCCGGCCCATTCCTTTTCCCGTGCTAGCCCATCGATTCAAATCTGGATTTTTCTTTTTTAGTTAAATATAGTTTCTGTCCCCTAGTTTAAAAATCAATTAAGAGAGTTTTAGAAATCCAAATTGCATGAAACCAATTTTTTCTGAAAGGTATTAAAATGATCTATCCAGGCCCGTTGGATTTAATTCAATTAGAGTTAAAGATCTCTCCTAATAAAAATAAGAAGACAAAAGCTTTTGCAACTTGCAACATTTTTATAAAATCAACCAAGTTAGCTTTTGAGTTGATTCCAACTCTCAAAAATCACATTACATCATATCTATATAACCATGTAATAATATTAAGGCTGACATGCAGTGACTTTGGACTAGTACCAAAATAATGCTATATAGGCATTTCTAGTCACTTTAAATCATTAAATAATAAACTTAAACTAAAGTAATATTGATCCAACCTTTAAATCTCATTCCCACATGTTAGAATATGTGGTGAGGACATGTGTCCACATGATCCCATATTTTGGTGGTGAATATTAAATTTTAGTTAATATTTCAATGAGTAGAAATTACTTTTCTAAAATAAAAAGGATGAAACTATCGATATTAAACTTGTGATGCTTGTGATGATAATAGATCATCAATTGTGTGTTTTAGAATGCTACTTAGCCTAGTTAAGTATTGTTTGGTGATTGTGCACTCCCTATGTATTTATAGACGCTGGTACCGACCAAGCTTACGAGGAGGAGGAGTTCTACCAAGAAGAAGAAGAAGAAAACTTCAACCACTGCACCAACCAAGGCAAGCTATTGTTAGGAAGCTAGAATTAAGCTAGATGAATGAGCAAGGATGCTTTAGGCATGCTTTGATCACACCCCTTTTTAACTATTAGTACCCCAAGCCTTACTTACAAGTTTTACTCCCCTTAGTATGCAAAGTTCCTTACTTATTTTGAAGGTAGCATAAAAAGTATAAAACTTGACCTACTTAGAAACCTTTAGATGTCATTCTATGGCATGAGATTGATCCCATCCTTCCACTTTAGTGAACACTCTTAACTTAATATTTTAGAGTAGATCAAAAACTTGAGTCACTTTAGATGGGAACAAGTGGTGAAAATGAATTGTGAAAACCTTGGAATGAGGAATCATTCTATTGAGATGTTTTGACATGTGTTGAGAAACACAACTGGTTTATGATGATGAAAATGATGAGGCATGAGCCTTAACCCTTTTATAAAATTGGTGGTTGGATTCGGATGCGATTCCATTCCAAATTTACCGTACAACCACATTACCTGAATTGGGTAAGGCTTAGCTGGAAATTTATATGGATTAGTATTAGTTCCCTCACGGGAGAGGTTTGAGCTAAGGCTACCTCTCATGATGTCCACGTATGCAGTGCCCAAGATGACTGATGGTCATGGTTGGGAGGCCATGCTCATAGGAGAGGTGCTTATACTAGGGTGTGTAAAGGGAAGGTTATGTTTGATTATCTGCATACTAAGTATGATGATTCAGGGTTACCCCTGATAGATGTATCGAATCTTGTGGTGAAAGTTACCACCTCTGCAGAGTGTCAAACTATTCGAATAGCCGCGTGCGCGGTTATGGACAGTTGGAATGGCCATACTGTTTCATTGTCAGATGTTTTCTAAATAATTTGAAATGAATGATGAACTTTGACTTAACCACAACAGGGTTGTGTTTTATGATAATAGCTTCCCAACTTAAGTGATTCTAGAACTTTACTTTATCTTTCTTTGCTTTTGAACTCAGCTTAGGTTTCCAACTTAACTTGATAGTTAACTTAGATTCAACACTTTAAGTTAGAATTATACTCCTTGTTAGTAGTAGTTTGCGAGTACTTAAAGAGTACTCATGGCTTTTGTCCCTGGCTATTATTATGGCCAGACTATGAAGGAGATTATCAAGATGATGGTTAGCAGGACGGCTATGATAACTAGGACTATCTGCCTTCGTCAGCATTGCCTGTGCCCCTGAAGATGGACCCCACCGCTACGCTATCTTTTATTTCCGCTGCTTGTTGTATTAAGACTAGATCATGAGATCCTTATTTGTGTAAAACCTTATGTATGGTATGTAATGGATGATGTACTGTGATATCCAATCCGTTATGTCTCGCAAAATGGTAATCCTGGGATTGCGAGGTATGGCATAACGGGCATCTGGGATTAAAAATCCGGGTGTTGACAAGTTGGTATCAGAGCCATCCTGACCATAGGAGACCCTAGTTAGAATGGACGTCCAAACAAAAAACTTAGCTTCAAAACCAAAGTGAGTATTTATGAAAAACTATTTCCTGTCTTACCCTTGTGAACTCATTCTTTCTCAAAAAGTCATGTTCCTCAAAATTCTTACATTACTACTTAAAATTTGACACACTTGATCACTTCACTAACTTCCTCATCCTTAATTCTTGTAGATGGAGACTCAGTTCAGCAAGTTTTACCAGTTG
The DNA here is from genome assembly GCA_916181665.1 of Avena sativa. Lineage (NCBI taxonomy): Eukaryota > Viridiplantae > Streptophyta > Magnoliopsida > Poales > Poaceae > Avena > Avena sativa. Next base: position 79,787,455 of record OV702286.1, read on the forward strand.
GGAAATGGAGGTCAGTTGATCTTCGAGAGGGATCTGGATTCACTGTCAGAGTTACTGGGACGCCCACATCCGGAGTTTCTTGGAGCTCAATTTCCAGGACCCCCAGGAGGAGACCTACAGTGGCTAGTCACCACGGATCTTCGGGGAAGCATCGAAGCACCAACTTCTGGGAGGATTCAGTTCTCTGTGAGAGAGAACAACTGGCTAGATGGATTAGCCAGGGCAATGCATGAAGCTCTCGCACGTCTATGTGCCCTCAGCATCAACAAGATCCAAGGAACCCGTTTTGCCCACTATGCAAGACATGACTTAATGGGAATTCCGATGGAGATGCCAAGTAACCCAGAGTTGAGGCGTCAAGTGGAGAACCTTGACTTCTTGCTTCATGACAGACAACAGGAACTGGACAATGCCAGGGAGTTAGCCAACCAGAACCGTGCCATCGCCGACCAGAAGGCCCAGACTTTCGCACTGCTCGTCCAGGATCGCCAGTCTCTTTGTCGCCAGCGTGCAAAGAAGGATCGCACCATCGCCCGTCTTCGCAAGAAGGTGGCCGACCTCGAGAAGACCGTCAAGGAGCAGGAAGCTCAGCTTGCCGCCAAGGAGGAAGAAGATGAGGGTGAAGACATCCAGGGAGATATGGATTCTTACCTCAGCAACGATGATGCCTTTCTGGAGGAGGATGCTGTGGACATCTACACTGATGATGAAGACTCCGACTTCATAGACGATGAGTAGAGGCACTAGAGCATTGTCGTAGCATGAGATGTATCATCTCATTGTATCGTAGCTTGCAGAATGGTTCTTCAAACCATCTGTTTTCCCCTTTGCTTGTTGTGGTGTGTGTTGTATCGTGTGCTTGCTTGCATGAATGAAAATGAAGTTAGTCGAAAAACCTGAGTATAACTCAATGTTTTAGCTTTGAAAACCCAAAACCATGAACCGTAGAATTTCCCTCTTACCCCTATCTCTATCTCAATCTTCATATGACTCGTGGGAACCAAGGAGGGAGCAGTTCGTCACAAGACCCAATGCTGCAGATCTTGCAGAATCTCATAGCTGACCGTGAAGCAAGAAGGATTGAGCGTCAAGCCAACTTAGCAACATTGCAGCAGATCGCCCAAATGGATCTCAACAACCAAGGACATGGAAATCAGGATCACCAAGGATCCAAACTCAAAAACTTTCAGAACACGAATCCCCCAATCTTCAACCAATCTAAAAACCCATTAGATGCTGATGCCTGGTTATAGACCATGGAAAACAACTTAGAGGTTGCCAGAGTTGATGAGAATGAGAAAGTTCTCTTTGCCACCCACTATCTGGCGAGAGATGCAAGAGCTTGGTGGAATAGCATCCGCAATATGAACCATGGCCAGGTGATGACCTGGGAAGCATTCAAGGTCAAGTTCAGCCGCACCCACGTGCCGCAAGGTCTTGTCAACAGGATGAGAGATGAATTCCACGAATTGAAGCAAGGAAGAATGACTGTGGTGGAGTACCATGATAGATTCTTGTCACTTGCCAGATATGCACCGGATGAGATCAACACGGAGGCCAAGAAGAAGGAGAGATTCTTAAACGGACTGCATGATGAGATCCAGACTGTCCTCGTCAACATCCGTTTCGATGATCTCGAAGAGCTAGTCGACTCTGCCATTCAGATGGAAGGGAAGATTAACCAGGCAAACGATAACCGCTAGCGTCGTATGATGCAGCAGTCTGGATCCAGTAGTCACCAGAAGTACCATCCCAACCCCTCACCAGGATATGCACCAAGGAACAACCGACCCCCAAATTCTCGCCCAAGCTACCCCAACCGTAGCGGAGGTAATGTGAAGTCCAGAGGAAACAATCACAACTCCAGTAATGCCAACAACTTCAACCGTGCCCCTCCCAAGAGCAACAACAACAACAACACTACACCCAGAACTGGCAGCAATGCTATGCCTGTCACAGTCAAGGACAAGTCCTAGATCACTTGTTTCGAATGTGGAGTGAAAGGTCACTACTCCAATGAGTGTCCCAAGAAGACTGCCGCCAATGCCCCTGTGAATGCCCCAGCTCGGCAGCAGTGTCGTGTTCAACCAGGAAGAAGATTTGCCCCAGGGAACCCACACAACCGCAACGGTCATCTCTTCCACATGAACACAGAACAAGCCCAGGAAGCGCCAGATGTAGTGTTGGGTATGTTTTCTGTCAACTCAGTTTTAGCAAGAGTATTGTTTGATTCTAGAGCATCGCATTCATTTGTCATCGAAGAATTTGTATGCACTAGTAAGATTCACCCAACCAACCTGAAGCATGTCATGATAGTTCAAATCCCCGGTTCAACAACAAAAGCTAGAAAAATTTGCAAAGCTATACCTATCAGAATACATGGGATAGATTTTTATGCCAACCTAATTGTACTTGGAACCAAAGGATTGGAAGTAGTACTGGGTATGGACTGGATGTCAAGGCATAAAGGACTGATAGACTGTGCTAAGAAAGCCATCACCATGACCAGTAGTTCTGGAGTAACAGTAGAGCATATCTCTGAATCCTTACCCCATCAATTCAAGTGCAACAAGAGTGTAACCCTGCCCACCATAGACCAAGTCAGAGTAGTCTGTGAATACCCCGGCGTATTCCCAGATGAATTGCCAGGTATGCCCCTGGATAGGGATATTGAGTTCATTATCGAACTAATCCCCGGAACCGGACCTATAGCCCAGAGACCCTATACCATGAACCCCGCAGAATTAGTGGAACTGAAGAAGCAGTTGGATGCCATGTTAGCAACAGGCTTGATTCAGCCAAGCACATCGCCATGGAGATCACCAGTGTTATTCGTCGACAAGAAAGATGGAGGCAATCGTCTGTGTACAGATTACAGAAAGTTGAATGACGTCACCATCAAGAACAAGTACCCTTTGCCAAAGATAGAGGATCTATTTGATCAGTTGACCGGAGCTCAGGTATTCTCAAAGATTGATCTTAGGACGGGTTATCACCAACTTAAGATTCGTGCAACGGATATTCCGAAGACCTCCTTTACTACTCGTTATGGTTAATACGAGTATATGGTTATGTCTTTTGGATTAACCAATGCCCCTGCTTATTTCATGAATCTCATGAATAAGATCTTTATGAATTTCCTAGATAAGTTTGTAGTTGTGTTTATTGACGACATCCTTATCTACTCCAAGTCGGAAGAAGAGCATGAGCAACATCTGAGAATCATCCTAGAAACCCTGAGAGAGCATCAGTTATATGCCAAGTTTAGCAAGTGTGAGTTTTGGCTGAAAGAAGTAGGATTGCTAGGACATATTGTTTCTGCCGGAGGAGTCTCTGTTGATCCCACCAAGATCAAAGATGTCGAGGAATGGGAAGCCCCAACCAATCAAACCCAAGTTCGTCCATTTCTGGGATTAGGGGGATATTACCGCAAGTTCATAGAAGGATTCTCGAGCATAGCCCGACCAATGACCCAATTGTTGAAGAAGGACAAGAAGTTTGAATGGACAGACAAATGTGAAGTCAGTTTCCAGGAGCTGAAGAAGAGATTGATATCAGCCCCAATTTTGATCATGCCAGACATCAAGAAGTCGTTTGATGTGTATTGTGATGCATCCAAGATTGGCCTAGGATGTGTATTGATGCAAGAAGGCAAAGTCATCGCGTATCTGTCTCGACAATTGAAGCAACATGAGCAGAACTATCTGACCCATGATCTTGAGCTAGCAGCCGTGGTTCTAGCGTTGAAGACATGGCATCATTATTTGATGGGTAATCGCTGTAAGATTTACTCAGATCATAAGAGCTTGAAGTATATCTTCACTCAGAAGGAGCTGAATATGAGGCAAAGAAGATGCATAGAGTTAATCAAGGATTATGACCTTGACATTCACTATCACCCCGACAAAGCCAATGTGGTAGCGGATGCTCTTAGCAGATTGTCGTGCAGGCTTAACACCATGATCAAGGAGAAGCAACCAAGTTTGTACGAGGAGTTGGAGCAGTTCAGGACTGAGTTAGTTAGCAAAGGATTCCTAGCTAGCATTGAACTTCAACCCACTTTGATTAGCCAAATCAAGGAAGCCCAGAAGGGAAATGAAAGTATCGACGGAATCAAACGTCGTATTGGTACATGAAAGGTACCTGGATTCACCGAAGACGAAGAAGGAGTACTGCGGTACAAAGGACGTATCTGTGTGCCAGCAGATTCGAAGCTGGAGGAAGTTATCATGAAGGAAGCTCATGATACTCTTTATTCTATCCACCCCGGAGGAACAAAGATGTATCAGGATTTGAAAGAGCAATTTTTGTGGCACAAGATGAAAATAGAGATTGGAAGCTACATCGCCAAATGTGACATCTGCCAAAGAGTCAAAGCAGAGCATCAGAGACCTGCAGGATTGTTGCAAGCATTGTAGATTCCGGAATGGAAATGGGATTCCGTCGGAATGGACTTTATCACCGGTTTACCTACTTCTAGTAGGGGAAATGACTCAATATGGGTCATAGTTGATAGACTGTCCAAGGTAGCCCACTTTATACCTGTAAATACAACCTACCAGAGTGCAAAGCTAGCAGAGCTATACATTGCTAGGATTGTTAGTCTGCATGGAACCCCCAAGACCATCGTATCAGATCGAGGAACCCAGTTTACCTCGAGATTTTGGTAGAAAGTTCAGGAAGGTTTAGGAACCAAGTTGAACTTCAGTACCGCTTATCACCCGCAAACAGATGGACAAACTGAGAGAGTCAACCAGATCCTAGAGGATATGCTTAGAGCTTGTGTGTTGGAATACGGATCAAAATGGGAAGACTGCCTGCCTTTCGCAGAATTCTCATATAACAACAGTTACCAGACTAGTTTGCAGATGGCCCCATTTGAATTCCTATACGGAAGAAAGTGTCGTACCCCTTTGAATTGGTCGCAAGTAGGAGAGAGTCAGATCTTTGGACCCGACATTCTCCGAGAAGCACAAGAGAAAGTTCACAAAGTCCGTGAGCACCTCAAGACCGCCCAATCCAGACAAAAGAGCTATGCTGACAAGAGAAGGAGAGACATGACTTTCAATGTCGGAGATTTTGTATATCTCAAAGTTTCACCATTGAAGGGAACTCAACGCTCTAGTCTGAAGGGAAAGTTAGCCCCCAGATATATCAGACCTTTCAAGGTTCTGAACCACCGAGGAGAAGTATCGTATCAACTGGAACTGCCTGAAGAGATGTCAGCTATCCACAATGTGTTCCATATCTCGTTACTTCGCAAATGCGTGGAAGTGCCTAAGAAGACTGAAGTTTTCAAGAACATCGATCACAGAGCTGTGGAAATCAACAATGACCTGACCTATCAGGAAGTACCCATCCGTATCTTAGAAGAAGCCTACAGAACCACCAGGACCAGGAGTATCAAGTTTCTCAAGATTCAGTGGAGCAACCATACCGAGGAGGAAGCTACTTGGGAACGCGAAGATTACATTAGAACAGAGTTCCCAGATCTCTTTAGTTCCTAGTTTTCTTTGTAAATCTCGGGACGAGATTTTGTTTAAGGGAGGAAGGTTTGTAACATCCCAAAACTTTAATCCAAGCTTATCAAGATCAAATCATCCAAAAATAGGGTTAACAAAAACTTTTCCGAAATTAAAATGAAAGCATTCATATGTGTATGCATTTAAAATAGGAGTTGTTTGAATTGCCATGATTGATTGATCCAATGCTTGTAAAATGTTTCTTAGGTGATTTAAACATCATCTACATCATTCCCAAACTTTTTCTAAAGAAAATCAAATAAAAAAGAATTAAAAAGAAGGAATGGTCATTTTGGCAAATTTAACTCTCATGCCTACTTTGGCTATTCCTAGTACTCAATTCTTAACAGAAACAATTCTTGATCTTTGTACCCCTTGCTAGTACACATAATGAGGTACCAAGGCCCACCTTTTGCTCTGCTAAAACATTCTGTTAACTATTTTAAATGACAGTTTAAAATTGAATCTAATGCATATGCATAGATCACCCCTATTTCAAAAACCATCTATTTGAGCTCCATTTTCAAAACCCTTGTAACCAGAGACTACCTATCACTAGTGGAGATCACTCAAAATTTTTGAAACCAAAATTCAAAACTTTCTTCCATGCGGCCATTTAATCAAACACTTGGCATGCATAATCTCTACTCTAATCCTAGCTCACTGTTTACTACAGGGTTTTGCCCCCAATTGATCCCCATTTAATCCCCTTGTCCCCTCTTGATCTAACCAGAGCCTAACCAGCCTCTTCCCTACCCCCTAGCTGCACTGCCATGCCATGCCGAGCACCAACTCGCCGGCCGACCGTGCACTCACAGCAGCAGCCCTCTCCAGCCCCTCTCCTCATGTCTAGCAGCTTGCCAGTGGTCCACCTCCACCGCCCAACCAGCCCCAGGCGAGAGACAAAGAGCAGAGCGGCCAGGAACCGCCACGCCGGGAGCCGGTCGAGAATGCCGACGCTGCCCCCAGAGCATGCCCTGTCCCCGCTCGCACAGACCATCCCTTGGCACCAGCCCGCACCCGCCGCTCCACCTCGACCTGGAGAACACCCTAGACATCCCCGTTCGCCGCCCAAAGCCTCACAGCCACCGCTCGTCGTGGACACCGCCGCTTCGGCCGTGCAGAGCGCCACCTCGCCCAGACCGCGTGCCACCGCCCCTACAGCCACATTAAATTCCTAGAGCACCGCCAGAGAACCGCCCATCGATTGCCACCCCCAGCCATGCCTCTACCCCGCCGTAGCCTTGTCGCCGGAGTCGCCTGCCCATCCTGCTCGGTCTCACCGTCGGGCCTATAAAAGGAGCCCTCCCCAGCCTCTTCTCTCCATACCATTCCACTCTCCTCACCTCTCTGAACCTCACCCACCTCTAGCCGGAGCAAGTGGAGCAGCAGCTCGCCGGAAGTGGAGCCGGAGCAGTCGCGGCAGGAGGAGAAGGGCGCTGTTGATTGCGACCACCCCAAGCTCCGCCACAACCGTGCCTCGCCTTGCCGTCATCTTCCACGTCGTTTGCCTGCCTCGCCGACCCCGCTGGAGCCCTGGTACGCCCCTAGTAGACCCCCACCGAGCCGCTAGGGTTCGAGCTCATCGGCGACCAATTCGTTGTCGACGATGACCCTCAGCCGTTGATCTTGCTTCTAATCTTACGGCCCACAGCGCGCGTACCGTTTCACGTTTTAAGTGCCGCTGACACGCAGGACCCCCTGTCAGCTGAGCCCCGTGCCGCGGAGCGCCACTGGGCCAGCCCATTCCTTTTCCAACGCTAGCCCATCGATTCAAATCTGGATTTTTCTTTTTTAGTTAAATCTAGTTTCTGTCCCCTAGTTTAAAAATCAATTCAAAGAGTTTTAGAAATACAAATTGCATGAAACCAATTTTGTCTGAAAGGTATTAAAATGATCTATCCAAGCCCATTGGATTTAATTCCATTAGAGTTATAGATCTCTCCTAATAAATATAAGAAGACCGAAGCTTTTGCAACTTACAACATTTTTATAAAATCAACCAAGTTAGCTTTTGAGTTGATTCCAACTCTCAAAAATCACATTTCATCATATCTATCTAACCATGTAATAATATTAAGGTTGACATGCAGTGACTTTGCACTAGTACGAAAATAATGCTATATAGGCATTTCTAGTCACTTTAAATCATTAAATAATAAACTTAAACTAAAGTAATATTGATCCAACCTTTAAATCTCATTCCCACATGTTAGAATATGTGGTGAGGACATGTGTCCACATGATCCCATATTTTGGTGGTGAATATTAAATTTTAGTTAATATTTCAATGAGTAGAAATTACTTTTCTAAAATAAAAAGGATGGAACTATTGAAATTAAACTTGTGATGCTTGTGATGATAATAGATCATCAATTGTCTATTTTAGAATGCTACTTAGCCTAGTTAAGTATTGTTTGGTGATTGTGCACTCCCTATGTATTTATAGACGCTAGTACCGACCAAGCTTACGAGGAGGAGGAGTTCTACCAAGAAGAAGAAGAAGAAGAAAACTTCAACCACTACACCAACCAAGGCAAGCTATTGTTAGCAAGCTAGAATTAAGCTAGATGAATGAGGAAGGATGCTTTAGGCATGCTTTGATCACACCCCTTTTTAACTATTAGTACCCCAAGCCGTACTTACAAGTTTTACTCCCCTTAGTATGCAAAGTTCCTTACTTATTTTGAAGGTAGCATAAAAAGTATAAAACTTGACCTACTTAGAAACCTTTAGATGTCATTCTATGGCATGAGATTGATCCCATCCTTCCACTTTAGTGAACACTCTTAACTTAATATTTTAGAGTAGATCAAAAACTTGAGTCACTTTAGATGGGAACAAGTGGTGAAAATGAATTGTGAAAACCTTGGAATGAGGAATCATTCTATTGAGATGTTTTGACATGTGTTGAGAAACACAACTGGTTTATGATGATGAAAATGATGAGGCATGAGCCTTAACCCTTTTATAAAACTGATGGTTGGATTCGGATGCAAAATAATTCCAAATTTACCATACATCCACATTACCTGAATTGGGTAAGGCTTAGCTGGAAATTTATATGCATTAGTATCAGTTCCCTCACGGGAGAGGTTTGAGCTGAGGCTACCTCTCATGATGTACACCTATGCAGTGCCTAAGATGACTGATGGTCATGGTTGGGAGGCCATGCTCATAGGAGAGGTGCTTGTACTAGGGTGTGTAAAGGGAAGGTTATGTTTGATTATCTGCATACTAAGTATGATGATTCAGGGTTGTCCCTGACAGATGTATCGAATCTTGTGGTGAAAGCGTACCACCTCTGCAGAGTGTCAAACTATTCGAATAGCCGCGTCCGCGGTTATGGACAGTTGGAATGGCCATATTGTTTCGTTGTCAGATGTTTTCTAAATAATTTGAAATGAATGATGAACTTTGACTTAACCACAACAGGGTTGTGTTTTATGATAATAGCTTCCCAACTTAAGTGATTCTAGAACTTTACTTTATCCTTCTTTGCTTCTGAACTCAGCTTAGGTTTCCAACTTAACTTGATAGTTAACTTAGATTCAGCACTTTAACTTAGAATTATACTCCTTGTTAGTAGTAGTTTGCGAGTACTTAAACAGTACTCATGGCTTTTGTCCCTGGCTTCTATTATGTCCAGACTATGAAGGAGATTATCAAGATGATGGTTAGTAGGACGGCTATGATAACTAGGACTATCTGCCTTCGTCAGCATTGCCTGTGCCCCTGAAGATGGACCCCACCGCTATGCTATCTTTTATTTCCGCTGCTTGTTGTATTAAGACTGGATTATGAGATCCTTATTTGTGTAAAACCCGATCTATGGTATGTAATGGATGATGTACTGTGATATCCAATCCGTTATGTCTCGCAAAAATGGTAATCCTGGGATTGCGAGGTATGGCATAACGGGCATCTGGGATTAAAAATCCGGGTGTTGACACTCTGCATGATTATGGCCATTATTGCTCTCTTGTTTGTCGCTCCCTTACTATTGCTAGCCTTCACCTACACTGAGTATGTTTTACTCAAGTTTCCAACTCCCTAAACCAAATATTTCCAAAGTGTCCACCATACCTACCTATTAGCATCATTTGCTACCTCCGTGCATATTCAATATGCCTTGTTTTCTTCCGAATAGAATGTTTGCTTGTTATGAGAAAGTTAGTTAGTAAAGCTCTCACAAACTTGATGGCACAGTTTATTTTCTTGCATTTAATAAACCTGAACCATTGCGTCCTTCTTTGTTGCGTATATGCTTGCGCTTTATAAGTTGAAGTTAGTAGAACCATGTATCATGGGGACCGCTTTCAACGCTTCATAGGTATTTTTTTACCTAGTTGATATCATGTTCTTTTGCTTATGGATCCCGAGGTGTGAAATAAAAGTGGAACTTGGAAGATCATGGAGTTTGTATGTATGTTAGAGAAACGCCTGGGCCTCTAGCCTAAGCCATGCCTAATCATGGTAGAAACTTGCAGCATAACCATAATGAGCATTCTATGAAGCATCCTCAATAAAAATCTATGCACATAGTAAATAAAAAGATCACCGAGATGCTCATTGTCTGCTTGCCTTGTATTTTGATTATGGGATAGCTCCCGTGTCATGTGCAAGGGGTACCCCGTTGGCGGTTCTCTATGATACGTATATACTTACAATGACAAGATCTTACTTGTGACTAAAGTTGAGTAGAATGAGGATCGGTCTTCGTGAGTAAGGGGCATGAGACTTCGATTTATAACTTGTCAAGCATATCCTCTTAGTTGTGTCACTCTCACCTTAACCACATTAAAGATGCTTATGATAGGGGCAATGAGAGCTCAAAGCTAATGAGTACCATACTTTCAGCATTTGGAAGACTTTCAAACTTTTCAAAACCTGTTCATTCCCTTGTTGAGTCTCCACACATTCTATGAGCACTTTCTTGAGAGCATACTGGCCATTCTTAGTTCTATGTGCATTGTCCCAAGACTTGTTGATTGATGCATACCTTGATATTTCTTGTTTTAAACTATTTGTATCTAGTCACTTTTGTAAACTTTGAAGGTGTCCTATGCATTTATGTTTGCTACTCTATTGAGGGACAAGCTGAATACTATTATGCTATGTTTTCTTTATGTGAAACAAACAAACGTCTTGCAAAGCATTGTTATTCATGAATCTTTTGTTTGTGCCTTTTCATGTTGCATCATAGTTTCTTTGCTTATTGCTAGAACTTTGTCTTTCATGTTATGATTGAAGTACTATAATCCCAGCTTTGAATGTTTTACAAATACTTTGATCAAGTTTATGATGGTGCATGTCACCTAAAAAATTATTCTTTCGTTTTATCACTTACCTACTCGAGGACGAGCAGGAGTTAAGCTTGGGGATGTTGATACATTGCAAATGTATCTATAATTTTTGATGCTCCATGCTTGGTTTTATCCACTTTCTTGTGTTTTGTCCACACTTTGGAGTACTTTTCATATGATTTCTTGGACTAACCTATTAACAAGAGCCACAGTGCTAGCTGCTTGTTTTCTGCTGTTTTTGGTTCCAGGAAAGTCAGAAAATGAATATTCTCGGAATCGGACGGGACAAAAGCCAAAGTGCCTATTTTTCCAGAAGAATCCAGGAGCCAGAATACGAGACGGAGGAGGGCTAGGGGCTAGCCACACCCCCAGGTGCGGGCTGGGCCTGGCCGCGCCAGGGCATGGTGTGGTTGCCCCAGGCACCCCCTCAGTCTCCCTCTTCGCCTATAAGAAGCCTTCTAACCTAAAAACTCCGGGGGGGTCGATGTTTTTCCAGAAGGAGTTCCGCTCCGCCGCCACCACCAGATTCCATGAAACATCACCAGAAACTCCGTTCTGGCACCCTGCCGGGACGGTGAATTGGAGGAGATCATCGCCATCATCATCACCATCGCTTCTCCATCGACCATCCATGTTTCCCCCATCTATGAGTGAGTAATCCCCCGTTGTAGGCTATGGGGATGGTAGGGATTGGATGAGATCGTTCATGTAATGGCATTAGATTGTTAGGGCATGGTGCCTAGTATCTTTTATTAGTGCTTTATGACTTTGTTGCGACTTGTTATGCTTAATGCTTGTCACTAGGGCCTGAGTGCCATGATTTCAGATCTGAACATGTTATTGATTCATTATGATAGTATTGTTTCTGGTCTTATCTACAAGTTGTATACACATGTTGTTGTCCGGAACATATGCCCCGAAGTGACAGAAATCGGGATAACCGGAAGGGAATGGCTTTGATGTGAGGATCACATGTGTTCATGGAGTGTTAATGCTTTGCTCTAGTGCTCTATTAAAAGGAGCACCTTATTGCCAGTAGTTCCCTAGAGGCCCCGCTGCAAACGGGCTAGCAGCACAAAAGATGTTGTGCAAGTTCTCATTGCGAGCACATATGACTATATATGGAACACATGCCTAGGATTGTCTAGTACTTGGATGCTTTATCTTATTTATCTGCAATTTCCCTATGTTCTGATTGCTATGTGCATTTTCCTGTCCATGCAATGCCCGTCCATCCATCCCTATGCCTACCACACTCGAATCCCACTGTTTACTGCTTTTGTTACTACTGTATTTGCTTTACGACTACTATTACTTTACTATTCCTACTACAAAACTGTTGCTACTGATAAACTATTGTGAGCAAGATTGTTTCCAGGTGCAGCTGAATTGACAACTCAATTGTTAAGGCTTATAATATTCTTTGGCTCCCCTTGTGTCGAATCAATAAATTGGGTTTCACTTCCCTCGCAAATACTGCGATACACCCCCTATACTTGTGGGTCATCACTATGACTCTCTTAAGGTAGCCAAATGCCTCGTCATCTAATTAGTGACGCGCATGAATTGATTAACGAGATTCCCACTGTCCTTGTCTACTATCCACCGAAACCACAGCCAAGGGAACAGACTTGGCGGAATCAGCGGGGAAAGAAGACCCTGTTGAGCTTGACTCTAGTCCAACTTTGTGAAATTACTTGAGAGGTGTAGGATAAGTGGGAGCCTTTATGAGCGCAAGTGAAATACCACTACTTTTAACGTTATTTTACTTATTCCGTGGGTCGGAAGCGGGGAAAGTCCCCTCCTTTTGGCTCCAAGGCCCGGTCTCACCAGGCCGATCCGGGCGGAAGACATTGTCAGGTGGGGAGTTTGGCTGGGGTGGCACATCTATTAAAAGATAATGCAGGTGTCCTAACATGAGCTTAACGAGAACATAAATGTCGTGTGGAACAAAAGGGTAAAAGCTCGTTTGATTCTGATTTCTAGTACGAATATGAACCGTGAAAGCGTGGCCTATCGATCCTTTAGATCTTCAGAGTTTGAAGCTAGAGGTGTCAGAAAAGTTACCACATGGATACCTAGCTTGTGGCAGCCAAGCGTTCATAGCGACGTTGCTTTTTGATCCTTCGATGTCGGCTCTTCCTATCATTGTGAAGCAGAATTCACCAAGTGTTGGATTGTTCACCCACCAATAGGGAACGTGAGCTGGGTTTAGACCATCGTGAGACATGTTAGTTTTACCCTACTGATGATAGTGTTGCGATAGTAATTCAACCTAGTACGAGAGGAACCATTGATCCACACAATTGGTCATCACGCTTGGTTGAAAAGCCAGTGGTGCGAAGCTACCGTGTGCCGAATTATGACTGAACGCCTCTAAGTTAGAATCCAAGCTAGCAAGCGACGCCTGCGCTTGCTGCCCGTCTCGACCCACATTAGGGGCGCTTGCGCCCCCAAGGGCCCCTGTCATTGGCTAAGCCGGTCCGGCCGATGTGCCGTGGCCGGCTGCCTCGAAGCTCCCTTCCAAACGGGCGGTGGGCTGAATCCTTTGCAGACGACTTAAATACGCAACGGGGCATTGTATGTGGTAGAGTGGCTTTGCTGCCTGATACATTGCAAATGTATCTAATTTTTGATGTTCCATGCTTGGTTTTTATCTACTTTCTTATGTTTTGTTCCAACTTTGGAGTACTTTTCATATGATTTCTTGGACTAACCTATTAACAAGAGCCACAGTGCCAGTTGCCTATTTTCTGCTGTTTTTGGTTCCAGGAAGTCAGAAAATGAATATTCTCGGAATTGGACGGGACAAAAGCCAAAGTTACTATTTTCCCGGAAGACTCATGGAGCCAGAAGGAGAGTCAGAGAGGGGCCACAGGGTGGCCACACCCCCCTTGGCGCGGGCCAGCCCAGGCCACGCTAGGGCAAGGTGTGGCCGCCCTGGCCGGCCACCGACCTTGCCTCCTTTGCCTATAAGAGCCTCCCGATACCAAAACCCTAGAAAGTCAATCAGAAATCCACGAAAAGTTCCGCTGTGCTGCCGTCACCGAAGGGGAGATTCGGGGGACAAAAGTCTCTGTTTCGGCACCCTGCCGGGACAGGGAAGTGCCCCCGGAGCCATCTCCATCGATCTCCATCACCATTGTTGATTCCCATGATGATGAGGGAGTAGTTCTTCCTCGAGGCTAAGGGTTCTACTTGTACCTATGTGTTCATCTCTCTCTCTCTATGCATGATCATATTGTGATCATGAGCTTTGTAATCAAGTAGATCTACCTTGCTACTCAAGTGCTTTAATAGATCTCTGCTCTCCCCATGTGTGTGAAAGTGACAGCGTGCACACCATGGTGGCACTTAGGCTAGAGATTACAAATACTTGTTATGAGTTATATTTGGAGTTGGATGTCTTTATGAAATTATGGTGTTTGTTGGACTCATCTAGTACTCAAGGTGACATTGTGGGGTTTTCTAGATTGGAAGATGAACTTTGAGGTGTGCTGTTATAGTCCTACCGTTGATTAGAGTGTCCAACCGGAGAGTAGTTAAGAGTAGTATCATAAAGAGAAGATATTTATATGAGAGTGTTCACTAGTGAAAGTATGATCCCTAGGCCTTGTTTCTAAGCATTGAAACACCGTTTGTTACTAGATCTGTTACATGGTTGCTTGCTTCCATCTTTATTTCAGTTTGCCTTTAGTCTTTTCCACGCCATCAAGCTATCTTCTATCACCGTTACCACTTATAGTTATCTATACCACTTGTATTTCACTATCTCTTCGCCGAACTAGTGCACCTATACACCTGACAAGTGTATTGGGTGTGTTGGGGACACAAGAGACTTCTTGTATCTTGATTGCTGGGTTGCTTGAGAGGGAATACCTTTGACCATTTCCTTCTTGAGTTCGATAAACCTTGGGTAATCCACTTAAGGGAAAACTTGCTGCTGTTCTACAAACTGTCTACACGAATAGAATTGCGTAACTTGGAGGCCCAACAACGACTACAAGAATAGAATTGCGTAGACATCAAGCTATTTTCTGGCGCCATTGCCGGGGAGGTAAGGTAAAAGGTATTCACACCGGAGGATTAAAGAAGAAGAACCTCCCACGGCAAACGCCTATTTTCTGGCGCCGTTGCCGGGGAGGTAAGGTACAAGGTACTCACATCCTCCGGTGTGAGCGCTCGAAGTTATTCCTTTAGATTCTACAATTTTGTCTTTTTGTTTCTTGTTTTCACTAGTTAGGCTTAATGGAAAACAACAACAAAATTAGAGAGCTTTATAGTATTTATCTTAAGTTGGGACATGACGTGTTTGAAGAGAAAATTAAAAAACCTATGGAACTTTATTTGCATGCTAATAGCAATGTTGTTAGTATGAATTCTTTGGACACCATTATTGCTAATGCTATGGAAAAGTCTAAGCTTGGGGAAGCTAGTTTTTATGAAAATGATCTTTTTAGTTCCCCAGCTTTGGAAGGTAGCTATTCTATTGGTTATGATGATACAAAACCTCCAATACATGATGATTACAATGATGAATATGATATTTTCAGTCCACCTACTATTGAGGAGAAAATTAATTATGATTACAATATGCCTCCTATATTTGATGATGAGAATAATAATGATAGCTATTTTGTTGAATTTGCTCCCACTACAATTAATAAGAATGTTTATGCTTATGTGGAGAGTAATAATTATTATATGCATGTGGCTCATGATAAGAATGTTTTATGTGATAGTTATATTGTTAATTTTATTCATGATGCTACTGAAAGTTATTATGAGAGAGGGAAACATGGTTTTATGCATCTCAATAGTATTAAGTTTCCCCTCTTTATGTTGAAAGTCTTGAAGTTGCACTTGTTTTGCTTTACTATGCTTGTTGCTTTGTGCTTTCATGACTTGTTTCTTTACAAGATTCCTATGCATAGGAAGTGGGCTAGACTTAAATGTGCTTTGAATTTGCTTCTTGATGATCTCTTTTACCTCAATTCATATTTCTTATGTGAGCATCTTCTCAAACTATCATGCCTAACTTAAAGGCGTTAAAGAAAAGTACTTATTGGGAGATAACCCAAAAGTTTTAGATGAGTCTTGGAAGTTATTACCTCTGTAATAACCGCTCCTTATCCTTTTTTATTTGCTTTTTGTGCCAAGAGTAACCTCTAATGAGAGAGAAGTAATGATTGGGAAAGTTGCTGTCCTGAAACAAATTTCTGTGCTTCACCGTAAAAATTCGTTTAAAATATTTGTATGTCCTTTTGAGGCGTGAAGTTTTGTGCTTCTGCCCCAGGTTGTTATCTAACTTTCGTTAGTTCAACACTTTTAGATTTTAGCAACAGAAAGTCTTCGAAAAAATTTGTATTTACCTGCTGGTCTGTTTTGACAGATTTCTGCCATTTTCTGCATTTGCTTCTTGTTGGTTCCTTTTTGAGTTCTTTTGGGGAATTGAGCTTTTTGAGGGAAGTGCTACAGTAGCTTGTGTTTTAATGGAAGTTTTATTGGTGTTGGAACTGAACCTAAAGACTTATTATATTGAGTGCACTAATGTTGCTAATAAAGATTGTGTGAAGTTTTGTATGAAGGAAAAATTTCAGGTGTATGGAAGGAATGAGTAATGAGATGAAGGATGGACTAAAGCTCAAGCTTGGGGATGCCACGCGTGTCAGCCCAAGAAATATCCAAGAAGTACAAGCGTCAAAGCTTGAGGATGCCCAAGGCATCCCCTTCTTCATCAATAAAAATCCCAGGTTTCTTCCAAACGCTTCAATTTTATTGTTTCATGCACAATTGTCTTTTTCTTGGAGCGTCTTCTTTTTGTTTTCGTTTTGTTTTTTCGTTTGCTTTGGTTTTCTTAGTTTGCTAAATAAATTGGTTGGACCCCCTCTTTCATACATTAGTTTGCAAATAGTTTGGTTTGGTTTGGAAAAGAGTAGGAAAGTTCATGCTTATGTGCTAAAAAGAGCTCGTTTTTAACTGTGGCCTATGATCTGTCATGCTTTGATTGATATTGTTTTGGCTTTATGCTTAGTATTCTTTGCTGTAGCATGACTTGTTATAAACAATTGAGATTGCTTAATGTGCCTTGGATGAATCATGCGTTGTTTTAGCATATTAAAGCATAGTATAGTGGTATTCTCCTTTGATGCTTTATTTGGGTTGACTTGGCGCATGCTTAGACCATGTTATGACTATCTCAAGTCACCCATAAGCCTTTATGATCCTTTAGTTTTCAACTTGTAGTAACACTTTATGCTTTGATCAATGATGTTTTGCCGCTCTACATGATTATGGCCATTATTGCTCTCTTAGTTTGTCGCTCCCAGTCTTTTGCTAGCCATTATATTGAGTCTCCACTTTCTTCCGCCATTATATTGAGTCTCCACTTCCTACCTTTATGCACCTACTTTGAGAGCATAGTGGCCATTCTTAGTTCTATGTGCATTGTCCCAAGACTAGTTGATTGATGCATGACTTGATATTGCTTGTTTTAAACTATTTATATCTAGGCACTCTTATGAACTTTGAAGGTGTCCTATGCATTTATATTTGCTACTCTATGAGGGACAAGATGAATACTATTATGCTATGTTTTCTTTATGCGAAACAAACAAACGTCTTGTAGAGCATTGTTATTCATGAATCTTTTGTTTGTGCCTTTTCATGTTGCATCATAGTTTCTTTGTCTTATTGCTAGAACTTTGTCTTTCATGTTATGATGGAAGTACTATGATCCCAACTTTGAATGTTTTACAAATACTTTGATCAAGTCTTTGATGGTGCATGTCACCTCAAAAATTATTCTTTCTTTTTATCACTTACCTACTCGAGGACGAGCAGGAGTTAAGCTTGGGGATGTGGATACATTGCAAATGTATCTATAATTTTTGATGTTCCATGCTTGGTTTTTATCTACTTTCTTATGTTTTGTTCCAACTTTGGAGTACTTTTCATATGATTTCTTGGACTAACCTATTAACAAGAGCCAGAAAGTCACTATTTTCTCGGATTGGATACAGTTGCCTGTTTTCTGCTGTTTTTGGTTCCAGGAAGTCAGAAAATGAATATTCTCGGAATTGGACGGGACAAAAGCCAAAGTTACTATTTTCCCGGAAGACTCATGGAGCCAGAAGGAGAGTCAGAGAGGGGCCATAGGGTGGCCACACCCCCCTTGGCGCGCGCCAGCCTAGGCCGCGCTAGGGCATGGTGTGGGCCCCCTGGCCAGCCACCGACCTTGCCTCCTTTGCCTATAAGAGCCTCCCGATACCAAAACCCTAGATAGTCAATCAGAAATCCACGAAAAGTTCCGCTACACCGCCGTCACCGAAGGGAAGATTCGGGGGACAGAAAGTCTCTGTTTCGGCACCCTGCCGGGACGCGGAAGTGCCCCCGAAGCCATCTCCATCGATCTCCACCGCCATCTTCATCACCATTGCTGATTCCCATGATGATGAGAGAGTAGTTCTTCCTCAAGGCTAAGGGTTCTACCAGTAGCTATGTGTTCATCTCTCTCTCTATGCATGATCATATTGTGATCATGAGCTTTGTAATCAAGTAGATCTACCTTGCTACTCAAGTGCTTTAATAGATCTCTGCTCTCCCCATGTGTGTGAAAGTGATAGCATGCACACCATGGGGCTTGTTTGTCTGCGGTACCAAAGTTGGTAGGCCAGAGCATGGCGGTACCTAAGTTGCCTGAAATCATAGTGTTTCGAAAAGTTGGGCCGCCAACTACCGAGAGGGGCCATTTCGATGCAAACTCGTCTCACCCCTACCAAATCCAAACATGCCGTGAAACTGCCCTGTGAAGCAGACGGTCGGGACCCTCATGTCAGTAATATTTCCGTGACATGAGCGCCAACGCGGCAACCACGTAGGCAAAACGAGATACTAAAGGAGCATC
The DNA here is from genome assembly GCA_916181665.1 of Avena sativa. Lineage (NCBI taxonomy): Eukaryota > Viridiplantae > Streptophyta > Magnoliopsida > Poales > Poaceae > Avena > Avena sativa. The sequence goes on from OV702286.1 coordinate 79,806,189, forward strand.
GTGCGTTGACCAAATTCACAAATCCACCCCCTCCCTCCTTTCCCATGAACCCTACCACCGACGGTGTCGAAATCCCCTCTCCTTGTCGGGCATTTGACTTCCGGCGCCAAGTTGCTGCGCCTACTCGCTGCTACCGAGCTCTAATGCCGAATGACGTGCCAGCCATTGCGACGATCTAGCCCGCCTCTACCGCCGACGAGCTGAGCAGCGTGGAGGATGGCAGATCCATTTGCTGAGGAAGAAGTACTTCTGGCTAATTTCGGGTGAGCTACTCTTCCCTTTGCTATTCGCACTACCTATAACTGCTAGCTGGTTATTGGCATTACAGAGATATATCGAACATAGAATTGTTTGCTAGCACGACGCTGACAAACAATTCTTATCTTTTGTCTCCAATTTTCTGTCAACTAGGATCTCCGCTGAACCCAGCTACACGGTTCTGGTGAGCATCTGCGGCCACCTCATTAAATTAGCACATGGGAAGAGCACGTGGAAAGAGGCTCAGAGTCTGAAGATGGAAGTGGCGCCTGTGCAGTTATGCACTATCCCTGGTTTTGTTGCTGCTGTGCGTGAACTTGCTGAAATGAGGCCAGAGCAGACTGCACGGTTTAGCCTCGTTGATGACCAAGGCTTCAAGGTTCCTATAGCGTGTGACAGTCAGCTAATTGGGTTGATGAAACAGCATGTTAGGCTTTGAGTGGTTACGCTGGTGTGTAACATAGTGGATGAGGAAGCTCCTGCTACTGGGATTCGCCCAGCTACTATTGGACAGGGAGGTCTAACTCGAACCCCTGCTGTTGTTGAGCAAAATGTGGTTCCTCATCCGTGACATGATTCTGTCAGGCATCCTCCTCGTAGGAGTCCCCGTATTGCCGTTGTGGAAAACTCTGCTCTGGAATCTGCTGGTACTAGTCGTCCCCGTCCCCGTGCCCGTGTTGCTGCGGCTGCTGCTCACCCAATCCATGCCGCTGTTGAGCAAACTAAGGAATTCGGAGCCTGCCCCGCTGTTGTTGCCAAGACCACCGCCTTGTGTGCTGCTCCTCGTCGAAACCGTCCTCAAGTTGTGCGAACCCGTGCTCTGGAGTCTGCTGGTACTGGTCGTCCTCATGTTGTTGTTGATCTGGATGCTGTTGACCCAATCCCTGCCGCTGTTGAGCAAACTAAGGCTTCCGGAGGCTGCCCCACTGTTGTTGCAAAGACTGAACCATTCTCTCCTCCTCGAACCCGTGCTCGGGTTCAGCGAGCTGCTGGTCTGAAGCCAGCTCATGGTCTGGAATCTGCTAGCACTCGAAACACTTCTGTTGTGGGAACTGCTCTTGATCATCGAGGTGGCATGGCAGCAGCTGATCCTATTGTGACTGCCGTTAGAAGGGGCCCTCGCCTTGCTCCTGATCATGGTACTTCCACCGAGGTTGATCCAGCTAACGATGACGCTGGTGATGGTGACGGTGGCATTGGGACTGGGTCTGATGGTGCTGCTCCATCTCTCAAACCTCTCGGAGGTTTCTATCCTGAAGAACCTGATGATGGCAAAGTAATCATTCGTATCGGTGTCGCAGATTATACTGCAAAATTATATGATGGCACAGAAAAATTCTATGACGAGTTTGATGTAATCCTTGGCAGATACGACCCTGAAGTGGTAGAGTTATCTGACTTGATGGCATCGTTACGTGTGAAGGTGTTGTGGGGGTCCTCCCAGGAAGCACGTTTGTTATATTATGGTTACAGGAGCAAAAAGGCTATCGAAGTGAAAGATACCAGGGATTTAGTCGTACCGTTTACAAGGAAACATTATGGAGGTGAAGTTTACTTCCACTTGGTAGTTCTCACGGTTGGAGAGGAATTGGAACTCGACAATAGAGATGATGGACTTTTAGAAGGCATGCATGACCTGATCCATGGCATCACTGCGGCTGGTGCGACTGAGGGTGGCTTCGAACAGAGGAGAGTTTTATAGAGGAGCGTCATAAAGAGGAGCAGGAAGAGCATCCCCAGAAAGGGCACCCCGAAGAAGAACGTCACCAAGGAGACCACGCCAGAGAAGAGGACGGCCAAGAGTCACACGAAAAAAGGCACCATGGCGCAGAGTACACCCCTGAGATCCAGTCAAAATGCCACACCGAACGGTAGCAGCAAAAACGCTAAGAGGGCTCGCACGATGGTGAACACTCCCAGGAGTGGTAGCAAAGAGGCGAAGATGGCTAGCACGGAGGCTACCACACCCAGTGGGAGCAGAAAAAACACTAATTTGGAGCGGAACACGCCACTGTCAGGGAATTATGCAAGCACAAAGGAGAACACGCCCAATAGTAGCAGCAAAAGGGCTAATTTGGAGCGGAACACGCTACTAAGGTCAGGCAATAATGCCAGCATGAAGGAGAAGACGCCCAATAGTAGCAGCAAAAGGGCTAATTTGGAGCGGAACACGCCACTGGGGTCAGGCAATAATTCCAGCACAAAGGAGAACACACCCAATAGTATCATCAAAAGGGCTAATTCGAAGAAGAACACGCCGTAGAGGTCGGGCAATAATGCCAGCACCCTGGAGCCAACACCCGTGAGGGGAGGCAGTAAGGAGATCACACCCAAGAGCGGCAGCAAAAGGCCTAGTTCGATGGGGAATGGAACGCGGATGTCAAGCCCTACTGATACCATCAGGAAAGATTACATCAGGAAGGAGGATGTGCATAGGAAGAGCAAGAGGGTTCTGTACACTCAAGATGAAATTGATTCTGACTACTGTTTGTCCACTGAAGTACTTGGGATGTGTGCAAACGTAAGACCACCCCATGTGGTTGCAGCACAACCAACCGAGTCTCTTGGAGAAAATAGAGTTGCCGGTGAGGTGGACTGGGACAATGTTCCTGTCCATCCGGGTGGAGACGATGGTGCAGCCCCACCCATGGGAGTCAATATGATGTGTGCAGTACTAGGCATTAGAGACGATGGCGAAGATTCTGAATCAGATGAAGAAGCAGGCACTATAGAGGATCAAGAATCTGGTGATGATGAAATAGACGAGGAACTTAACGATGAGGCTGGTATTCCAGTCGATGATTTGGGTGTTGAAGTAGAAGAAATGAAACATGACCAGGAGTATCCTATAATTTCGGTTGGCACCGAGTTCAGGAGCATGCATGAGTTCAGGATGTCGTTCCGGCATTTTTGTATCAAGGCGGAGTTTGATGTTTATCGACTGAAGAACTCTGCCGAGAGGTATGAGGCCGTTTGCAAGTTAACGTGGATGAATGGACGGGCCGAGGTACATTGTCCATGGAGGATCACAGCAAGATCCTTACTTGCGTCAACTGCAATTAGGGTATTGGGGCAATGAATGCAGCAAACCATTAGAACTCTCTCTCTCTCTCTCTCTCTCTTTTCACTCTATAACTACAATTGATGTGCGATATCTTTCTGGCAACTAGTCGACTCCGCTTATCTTTTAAATGAATCTGTGTTGCAGGTGAACAGAATGGGCCCTGCACACATGTGTCTGACAGGAAGCAAACTGAAATCCTCAATGGCTGATACGGAGTGGGTGGCTATGCAATCTATGTCCATACTAAAGGATAACCCTAAGGAGACCGCGAAGAATATTCAGACTAGCCTCGGTTCTAAATACAACATTGTCATTCCATATTACATGGTTTGGAAAGGTAAAGAGAAAGCTCTGGGGGTCTTGCACGGGGATTGGACCAATAGCTTCAGGATGCTGTACAACTTCAAGGCGGAGGTACAAGCTAGGTGTCCGGGGAGTGTTGTGGAGATTGACACCGAATTAGAAGGTGGTAAAATATATTTCAAAAGATTTTTCATGGCGCTTAAACCTTGCATCGATGGATTCAAGGGTGGCTGTAGGCCGTATCTGAGTGTAGACAACACTGTCCTAACTGGCAAATGGAAAGGCTGCCTGCCATCTACCACAGCACTTGATGGTCACAACTGGATGTTCCCGGTGGCATTCGGGATGTTTGAAACAGAAACGGAGGAAAATTGGGTCTGGTTTATGAGGCAGCTCAAGAGATCAATAGGCCACATGGATCCATTGGCTATATCCATGGATGCATGCAAAGGGCTGATGAATGCAGTGACGGAGGTGTTCCCGCGAGCTGAAGGTAGAGAATGCCATGCCCATATGATGCTCAACTTGTACTCACACTATGCAGGCAGCGTATTTCGTTACATGTTTCCTGCTGCTAGAGTTTACAAACCTAGTAGCAGCGATTATTTCATGAGCAAGATTTTTGTCGAAGCCCCTAAACTTCCAGAGTACTTAGCCATCCATCATTCGCAGATATGGAAGAGGAGTCAATTCAACCCTGACATCAAAGTTGATTACATAAACAACAACCTTGCAGAATGCCTGAATAACTGGGTGAAGGACATAAAAGTGTGTCCTGTTCATATCTTGATGGACAGCATACGTGGTATGATCATGAAGCTATTAAATATAAGGAGAGAGATCGGTAGGAGACTTAGAGGACATATGCTACCGCCAGTTGTACAGCAACTGCACAAGAGAAGCCGAGGACTTGCTCATCTTAAGGTTCTCCCGTCAACCAACAGAAGCTGTGAGGTGGTCGATATGTCCAAGAGTGGCAAAAGGGATGTTGTGAACATCTAGCTGCGAGAATGCACCTTCTTAGAGTGGCAGCATACCGGGAAACCTTGCGACCACGCCTAGGCCTTCTTGGTGACGAAAACAACTCTACCACATTTGGATCAGTATTTGTCAGACTACTACTCTATGGAAAAGTTTAGAGCTACGTACGCTGGATCCGTCGAGCCATGTACAGACCCATCTCAGTGGCCTCAAGTCCAACTGTCTTTCGAGCTTTGCCAGCCAGTTACAAAAAGGGGCAGAGGAAGACCCCAGGTGAATAGGTTTAAGAATTTTCTTGAGAAGAAGGGTTCGGCTTTCTGTGCTACAAAGAAGGGCAAAAACAGATGCAAGACCTGCCATCTTATAGGCCATAGAGCAGCTGGATGTCCCCTTAATGCTCCCAAACCTAGGTATGAGATGGTACATTCACACAAAAAATTGTTTATAGTCTGTAGATATAAGGTGGTAATCCATGTACTGTTTTTTTTACAGGAAACGCAAGGTAAGAAACAAGACAGCCGACTCAGTGATTTTGATGCGGGAGAAAACCAAAACGAGTGGAGTGATGATGCCAGACAAGATTCTAGTGCTGATTGGCCTGACTTCCCTCGGCCTGGAGATGCAGGGTACGTGAAGGTAAGAAAATTGGCACCCAGGAAGAGGAAGAAGGAAGGAGATGAAGAAGCTAGTGTACGTGAAGGAAAGAGGAAGAAAGTTGGCACCCAAGCAGAGAAAGAGGGCTAGCAGTGTAGCAGCCTAATGATGTATTGAACTTGAACCTATATATGTAGTTCGGTTAAACTCTGGAGCTGTGTGCGTGGAACTTGTCGGGCAAAACAATCTGCCTCTCGTACTAGCAGTAAAATGTATCGAGACTTTAGGATTTGATACGGCCGAGGCCACTAGTTGAATCCAAAATTGTGACTGTGCCACTACTATCTAAACAATTGCGATAGCTGAGCGGTTAAATCCTCTCCAAAATCGATGGGTGTTAGTGGCACAGACATGATTTATTTATAGGCGCTTAATAAATCCCTGATGTTGGCATTACACTTATGATAAGTTTCTGGTCTGGAAAACAATTTCTTAAGCTGGCCGCTACACTCCACGAAGCAGCAACTTATTTCAGCTGCTGGACAACGACATGGCAACATAAACTGCAAATGCAACAGATAATGCCCAGATAATGAGGAAATTGTGTCCACTATCTGGCCTAATCTTGAGCCCGTCTGTCTCACCACCTCCCTTCCACTGCCTCCCCTGCACCTGGCTAAGCTCCCGGATCTCTCGCTCCATCACACGAATCTCCTCTTTCTTGTCGCACACAGCATCACGCAGATCCTGAACAAGCTCTTTGTGAAAACCTGTCAGTGGCTATTCGATCCACACAAACTTGTCATAGCTAGTCCCCCTCCCTTCCTGCGTAGTAGATCGAATGAAACAAAAAAAGAATTACATTATGCTTTCCGGATCCGGGTTACCATTGGACCTACAGTAGGAACTTACCGCTCTGATGCTGAAGTTGCTAAATTTTCCTGCAGTATTTTGGTCGGTCCATGAAATCCATCTCGGCATCTTCTCACCACACAAACACAGCATATTGGGGTACTAATCGTAGGGCACCCTCCGGTACCTGATGGGGGCACCCGCCTGACGGTGTTGAGCCGACCCTGATTCCGCCCGAGACGAACTGCACGAGCTGCGAGCCATGAGCAAGGGGAGAGAGGGCAGAAGAAAGAGGAGCCTTTGGATGTCAGGGTAGTGGTGAAGCGTGATTTATCCCTACTTAATAACTCGGGCAGAATCCTACCGTCCACATTCGGCCGACAGGTGGGGGACCTAGTGTGTGGACTTGTCAAAAGAAACTTGCGCCTTCATGGTTCAAAAGCCCTGTCGCGCGCATTGGACGAAATTTTTTGGTACCTTGCCCGCATACATATCACTGGGAGGTCTTGCTCAGGAACCAGACACGCCTGGCCCACAATCTTACTCCCTCCTAGGAACTTGTCATGGCTCGCGCCGGCAGATCCATCCGCTCCACCGCTTCCGATAGGACTCGCCGCGGCAGATCCACCCCAAGATCCTACCGTCGCAGTATCAAATGGCCATGGTTTCTTGAGAGGAGCGACGACACTACGTATGCGAGCTCGGCCCCTCCTACCTGTAGAAGGACTAATGCGGCGTCGAGCTCGAGCAGGAGCCGCTAGGCGTGATGGCGCTCGGTCCACGCCAACCCCGTCACCTTCGTCATTGTCGATTCTAATGTGGAGGGCGACAGCGACGAAGCTGTGCAAAACGCCATTGTTGCCTCCTTGGCGAAGGGCAAGCCACGGGCGGGAGTGGATGTCGCCAGGAAGGGCACGGTGGTGTCACCAATCGAGGTGGACTCCGACGACAGCTGTGTGATGTGGGTTTAGATGTTGTTTAGGATGGTTGCAATTTCGGTTGTGTTTAATGCGAGTACAATTATTGTAATGTGTTTGTCGAGCTATATTAAGAAATGTGTGCAATAGCAGCCGGTGAGTGCTTCCACTTTAGAAATTGTGTCTGTGCCATTTGCATGTTGCATTATCAACGTAGATTACTTGTAAACAATCCAACGAAAATCATCAGATTACAACCATCGGACAGGAGTGGCAGGATGGAAGAGAAGTTGGGACAGTGGCTTCGAGGGGAAGGACACTGGCAGGTGGGCCCTTGGAACACGTGACACTGACATGCGGGAGCGGGAGCACACGGTATTGCCGGTCTATCCAGAGCAAGCGGACTTTGCAACGTGACAACAACAAGCTGATTGGACCACTATAATAACTCGTCGAAGTATTAAGGAGTACTGAAAACTACAACTGGGGTACATTCGCACAACACGTATGCTCTAAGCACGTGAGAAGCATCGCTTAAGTCTAACAATAATGACAACACAAGTACTACATTTGTCTGTCGGTCTTCTCGATACAAATGAAGAAATGCATCTGCCTGTTCGGTCCAGCACCGACAAGGTACTGAGATGGCACGCATAGGATCGACCTTAGGTCCACATACTCCACCTCCCGCGGCGTCGGGCAGCTCGGCGCCTCGGCTAGCACAAGAATGCTATCCAACGATGGCGGCTGGGCGTTCGCCCACATGCGCACCGTGTATACAGGCCAGGCGCACGAGACCGACCTGACGCATACGGCACCCACGACGGTGGGCCCGGCTCTAGTTCTCGGAACACCGGCGGTGATGGTCAGGACGAAAACAGAGTCGTCCCTCCCCCCTGGAAAATTAGCAGGCGGCATGCCGATTTAGTGAACGGCACCTGCTCTTGGAGAAGTTGGGCTTGCCCGTACGAGATCCTAATCACTTCGATCAAGTGCCCATCTGCAAGGTGGACGACGAGCTCTGCCGGCGGGCCGGTGTAGTTGCAGCCCGGCTCCGTGCAGGCGCACGCGCCATGCGGGCACGCGAGCTCGTGGAGCGGGAGCTCGCGGTAGGAGTAATGACGAAAGCATCCTAGGTGGGAGCACACGAGCAGGAACGCCGCTGCGAAGTTACGCGCGAGGATCTCTAGATTCTTGGGCTCCCACATCTGCCACAACTGAAGTTCGTCGAGAAATCGGAAAAAAGATCAGCAGTTAGATTGGCGAATAGCAGGAATGTGTAGGATAAGTTCAAAAGCTTGTAAAATGATTTCTTACCATGAAGGTAGCGACCGGAGAATTGGAGGATGTCATCGGCTTGCGGCTACGGCAGGATGGAAGTGAAGTGGGGAAAGTGGCTTCGAGGGGAAGGAAGAGAAGTACGGGGAGGAAGAGAAGTAACGGGGACGTGACACTGGGATATGGCCCACTGAATTCGTGAGTCGTAACACTCGCAACATGCCAGTTTGTCCAGAGCAAGCGTGGCCAATCATGTCGCAGAATAGCCTACTCGAGGATCGCTCTCGCGAAGACCATCCCAATCGTCCAAGCGCCCCAATCGAACGGTATGTAACAATCGTCAAGCAGAACAACTGTGTTATGGCGTGCCTTCTAGAAGACTCGGTCTAACGGTGGATCCATTCGGGGGCAGTGATAGTTTTAGTATAAGAACAAGCATGAAATGACTCAAATGGATCCATGTTGGTTTTAGTATAATAACACACATGCAATGACTCTAGTGGTTGATCCATGTGTGGTTTGTGGAAATAACACACATGCAATGACTCTAGTGGTTGATCCATGTGTGGTTTGTGGAAATAACACACATGCAATGACTCTGGTTGATCCATGTGTGTTTTGTGAAACGAACACACATGCAATGACTCTAGTGTTTGTTTTAGTATAAGAACACACATGCACTGACTCTAGTGGTTGATCCATGTGTGGTTTGTGGAAATAACACACATGCAATGACTCTAGTGGTTGATCCATGTGTGGTTTGTGGAAAGAACACACATGCAATGACCACTGGTGGATCCATGTTGGTTTTAGTATAAGAACACACATGCAATGACTCTAGTGGTTGATCCATGTTTGTTTGTGGAAATAACACACATGCAATGACTCTAGTGGTTGATCCATGTGTGGTTTGTGAAAAGAACACACATGCAATGACTCTAGTGTTGGTTTTAGTATAAGAACACACAAGCAATGACTCTAGTGGTTGATCCATATGTGGTTTGTGGAAATAACACACATGCAATGACTCTAGTGGTTGATCCATGTGTGGTTTGTGGAAATAACACACATGCAACAACCACTGGTGGGTCCACATGTGTGGTTTGTGGAAAGAACACACATGCAATAACTCTAGTGTTGGTTTGCGGTTTTAGTATAAGAACAAACATGCAATGACTCTAGTGGTTGATCCATAAGTTGTTTGTGGAAAAGAACACACATGCAATGACTCTAGTGGTTGATCCATATGTGGTTTATGGAAAGAACGCACATGCAATGACCACTGGTGGATCCATGTGTGGTTTGTGGAAAAGAACACACATGCAATGACCACTGGTGGATCCATGTGTGGTTTGTGGAAAAGAACACACATGCAATGACTCTAGTGGTTGCTCCATGTTTGTTTGTGGAAATAACACACATGTAATGACAATAGTGGTTGATCCATGTGTGGTTTGTGAAAAGAACACACATGCAATTACTCTGGTTGATCCATATGTGGTTTGTGGAAAGAACACACATGCAATGACCACTGGTGGATCCATGTGTGGTTTGTGGAAAAGAACACACATGAAATGACTCTAGTAATGGTTTATGGTTTTAGTATAAGAACACACATGCAATGACTCAAGTACTGGTTTGTGGTTTTAATATAAGAACACACATGCAATGACTCTAGTGGTTGATCCATGTGTGGTTTGTGAAAATAACACACATGCAATGACTCTAGTGGTTGATCCATGTGTGGTTTGTGGAAAGAACACACATGCAATGACCACTAGTGGATCCATGTTGCTTTTAGTATAATAACACACATGCAATGACTCTAGTGGTTGATCCATGTTTGTTTGTGGAAATAACACACATGAAATGACTCTAGTGGTTGATCCATGTGTGGTTTGTGAAAAGAACACACATGCAATGACTCTAGTGTTGGTTTTAGTATAAGAACACACATGCAATGATTCTAGTGTTGGTTTTAGTATAAGAACACACATGCAATGACTCTAGTGGTTGATCCATATGTGGTTTAGTATAATAAGAACACACATGCAATGACTCTAGTGGTTGATCCATGTGTGGTTTGTGGAAATAACACACATGCAATGACCACTGGTGGGTCCACATGTGTGGTTTGTGGAAAGAATACACATGCAATGACTCTGTTTGATCCATATGTGGTTTGTGGAAAGAACACACATGCAATGACTCTAGTGGTGGATCCATGTGTGGTTTGTCGAAAAGAACACACATGGAATGACTCTAGTGCTGGTTTGTTATTTTAGTATAAGAACAAACATGCAATGACTCTAGTGGTTGATCCATGTGTGGTTTGTGAAAAGAACACACATGCAATGACTCTAGAGTTGGTTTTAGTATAAGAACACACATGCAATGACTCTAGTGGTTGATCTATATGTGGTTTGTGGAAAGAACACACATGCAATGACTCTAGTGGTTGATCCATGTGTGGTTTGCGGAAATAACACACATGCAATGACCACTGGTGGGTCCACATGTGTGGTTTGTGGAAAGAACACACATGCAATGACCACTGGTGGATCCATGTGTGGTTTGTGGAAAAGAACACACATGTGGTGACTCTGGTGTTGGTTTGTGCTTTTAGTATAAGAACAAACATGCAATGACTCTAGTGGTTGATCCATGTGTGGTTTGTGGAAAGAACAAGCTGCAATGACTCTAGTGGTTGATCCATGTGTGGTTTGTGGAAAGAACACATGCAATGACCACAGGTGGATCTATGTTGGTTTTAGTGTAAGAACACACATGCAATGACTCTAGTACTGGTTTGTGGTTTTTGTGGAAAAGAACACACATGCAATGACTCTAGTGGTTGATCCATTTGTGTTTTGTGGAAATTCCACACATGCAATGACTCTGGTTGATCCATGTGTGGTTTGTGGAAAGAACACACATGCAATGACCACTGGAGGATCCATGTGTGGTTTGTGGAAAAGAACACACATGCAATGACTCTAGTACTGGTTTGTGGTTTTAGTATAAGAACACACATGCAATGACTCTAGTGGTTGATCCATGTGTGGTTTGTGGAAAGAACACACATGCAATGACTCTAGTGGTTGATCCATGTGTGGTTTGTGGAAAGAACACAGATGTAATGACTCTAGTGGTTGATCCATGTGTGGTTTGTGGAAAGAACACACATGCAATGACCACTGGTGGATCCATGTGTGGTTTGTGGAAAAGAACACACATGCAATGACTCTAGTGGTTGATCCATGTTTGTTTGTGGAAATAACACACATGCAATGACTCTAGTGGTTGATCCATGTGTGGTTTGTGAAAAGAACACTGATGCAATGACTCTAGTGTTGGTTTTACTATAATAAGAACACACATGCAATGACTCTAGTGGTTGATCCATATGTGGTTTGTGGAAATAACACACATGTAATGACCACTGGTGGATCCATGTGTGGTTTGTGGAAAAGAACACACATGGAATGACTCTAGTGCTGGTTTGTGGTTTTAGTATAATAACAAACATGCAATGACTCTAGTGGTTAATCCATGTGTGGTTTGTGGATAGAACACATGCAATGACTCTGGTTGATCCATATGTGGATTGTGGAAAGAACACACATGCAACTACCATTGGTGGATCCACGTGTGGTTTGTGGAAAAGAACACACATGCAATGACTCTAGTACTCGTTTGTGGTTTTAGTATAAGAACACACATGCAAAGACTCTAGTACTGGTTTGTGGTTTTAGTATAAGAACACACATGCAATGACTCTAGTGGTTAATCCATGTGTGGTTTGTCGAAATAACACACATGCAATGACTCTAGTGGTTGATCCATGTGTGGTTTGTAGAAAGAACACACATGCAATGACCACTGGTGGATCCATGTTGGTTTTAGTATAAGAAAACACATGCAATGACTCTAGTGGTTGATCCATGTTTATTTGTGGAAATAACACACATGCAATGACTCTAGTGGTTGATCCATGTGTGGTTTGTGAAAAGAACACACATGTAATGACTCTAGTGGTTGATCCATGTGTGGTTTGTGGAAAGAACACACATGCAATGACCACTGGTGGATCCATGTGTGGTTTGTGGAAAAGAACACACATGCAATGACTCTAGTGGTTGATCCATGTTTGTTTGTGGAAATAACACACATGCAATGACTCTAGTGGTTGATCCATGTGTGGTTTGTGAAAAGAACACACATCCAATGACTCTAGTGGTTGATCCATGTGTGCTTTGTGGAAATAACACACATGTAATGACCACTGGTGGATCCATGTGTGGTTTGTGGAAAAGAACACACATGGAATGACTCTAGTGCTGGTTTGTGGTTTTAGTATAAGAACAAACATGCAATGACTCTAGTGGTTGATCCATGTGTGGTTTGTGGATAGAACACACATGTAATGACTCTGGTTGGTCCATATGTGGATTGTGGAAAGAACACACATGCAACTACCATTGGTGGATCCACGTGTGGTTTGTGGAAAAGAACACACATGCAATGACTCTAGTACTCATTTGTTGTTTTAGTATAAGAACACACATGCAAAGACTCTAGTACTGGTTTGTGGTTTTAGTATAAGAACACACATGCAATGACTCTAGTGGTTGATCCATGTGTGGTTTGTGTGAATAACACACATGCAATGACTCTAGTGGTTGATCCATGTGTGGTTTGTGGAAAGAACACACATGCAATGACCACTAGTGGATCCATGTTGGTTTTGTATAAGAAAACACATGCAATGACTCTAGTGGTTGATCCATGTTTATTTGTGGAAATAACACACATGCAATGACTCTAGTGGTTGATCCATGTGTGGTTTGTGAAAAGAACACACATGCAATGACTCCAGTGTTGGTTTTAGTATAAGAAAACACATGCAATGACTCTAGTGGTTGATCCATATGTGGTTTGTGGAAATAACACACATGCAATGAGTCTAGTGGTTGATCCATGTGTGGTTTGTGGAAATAACACACATGCAATGATCACTGGTGGGTCCACATGTGTGGCTTGTGGAAAGAGCACACATGCAATGACTCTGGTTGATCCATATGTGGTTTGTGGAAAGAACACACATGCAATGACTCTAGTGGTGGATCCATGTGTTGTTTGTGGAAAAGAACACACATGCAATGACTCTAGTGTTGGTTTGTGGTTTTAGTATAAGAACAAACATGCAATGACTCTAGTGGTTGATCCATGTGTGGTTTGTGGAAAGAACACACAGGCAATGACTCTGGTTGATCCATATGTGGTTTGTGGAAAGAACACACATGCAATGACCACTGGTGGATCCATGTGTGGTTTGTGGGAAAGAACACACATGCAATGACTCTAGTGGTTGATCCATGTTTGTTTGTGGAAATAACACACATGCAATGACTCTAGTGGTTGATCCATGTGTGGTTTGTGAAAATAACACACATGCAATGACTCTAGTGTTGGTTTTAGTATAAGAACACACATGCAATGACTCTAGTGGTTGATCCATATGTGGTTTGTGGAAAGAACACACATGCAATGACTCTAGTGGTTGATCCATGTGTGGTTTGTGGAAATAACACACATGCAATTACCACTGGTGGGTCCACATGTGTGGTTTGTGGAAAGAACACACATGCAATGACTCTGGTTGATCCATATGTGGTTTGTGGAAATAACACACATGCAATGACTCTAGTGGTGGATCCATGTGTGGTTTGTGGAAAAGAACACACATGCAATGACTCTAGTCCTGGTTTGTGGTTTTAGTATAAGAAGAAACATGCAATGACTCTAGTGGTTGATCCATGTGTGGTTTGTGGAAAGAACACACATGCAATGACTCTGGTTGATCCATATGTGGTTTGTGGAAAGAACACACATGCAATGACCACTGGTGGATCCATGTGTGGTTTGTGGAAAAGAACACACATGCAATGACTCTAGTGCTGGTTTGTGGTTTTAGTATAAGAACAAACATGCAATGACTCTAGTGGTTGATCCATGTGTGGTTTATGAAAATAACACACATGCAATGACTCTAGCGTTGGTTTTAATATAATAAGAACACACATGCAATGACTTTGGTGGTTGATCCATATGTGGTTTGTGGAAAGAACACACATGCTATGACTCTAGTGGTTGATCCATGTGTGGTTTGCGGAAATTACACACATGCAATGACCACTGGTGGATCCATGTGTGGTTTGTGGAAAAGAACACACATGGAATGACTCTAGTGGTTGAGCCATGTTTGTTTGTGGAAATAACACACATGCAATGACTCTAGTGGTTGATCCATGTGTGGTTTGTGGAAATCACACACATGCAATGACTCTAGTGGTTGATCCATGCGTGGTTTGTGAAAAGAACACACATGCAATGACTCTAGTGTTGGTTTTAGTATAATAAGAATACACATGCAATGACTCTAGTGGTTGATCCATATGTGGTTTGTGGAAAGAACACACATGCAATGACTCTAGTGGTTGATCCATGTGTGGTTTGTGGAAATAACACACATGCAATGACCACTGGTGGATCCATGTGTGGTTTGTGGAAAAGAACACACATGCAATGACTCTAGTGGTTGATCCATGTTTGTTTGTGGAAATAAAACACATGCAATGACTCTAGTGGTTGATCCATGTGTGGTTTCTGAAAAGAACACTGATGCAATGACTCTAGTGTTGGTTTTACTATAATAAGAACACACATCCAATGACTCTAGTGGTTGATCCATATGTGGTTTGTGGAAATAACACACATGCAATGACTCTAGTGGTTGATCCATGTGTGGTTTGTGGAAATAACACACATGCAATGACCACTGGTGGATCCATGTGTGGTTTGTGGAAAGGAACACACGTGCAATGACTCTAGTGCTGGTGAGTGGTTTTAGTATAAGAAAAAACATGCAATGACTCTAGTGGTTGATCCATGTGTGGTTTGTGGAAATAACACACATGCAATGACCACTGGTGGGTCCACATGTGTGGTTTGTGGAAAGAACACACATGCAATGACTCTGGTGGATCCATATGTGGTTTGTGGAAAGAACACACATGCAATGACTCTAGTGGTGGATCCATGTGTGGTTTGTGGAAAAGAACACACATGCAATGACTCTAGTGGTTGATCCATGTGTGGTTTGTGGAAAGAACACACATGCAATGACCACTGGTGGATCCATGTGTGGTTTGTGGAAAAGAACACACATGCAATGACTCTAGTGCTGGTTTGTGGTTTTAGTATAAGAACAAACATACAATGACTCTAGTGTTTGATCCATGTGTGGTTTGTGAAAAGAACACACATGCAATGACTCTAGTGTTGGTTTTAGTATAATAAGAACACACATGCAATGACTCTAGTGGTTGATCCATATGTGGTTTGTGGAAAGAACACACATGCTATGACTCTAGTGGTTGATCCATGTGTGGTTTGTGGAAATTACACACATGCAATGACCACTGGTGGATCCATGTGTGGTTTGTGGAAAAGAACACACATGCAATGACTCTAGTGGTTGATCCATGTTTGTTTGT
This sequence comes from Avena sativa, assembly GCA_916181665.1. Taxonomy (NCBI): domain Eukaryota; kingdom Viridiplantae; phylum Streptophyta; class Magnoliopsida; order Poales; family Poaceae; genus Avena; species Avena sativa. Next base: position 79,821,995 of record OV702286.1, read on the forward strand.
GGAAAGAACACACATGCAATGACTCTAGTGGTTGATCCATGTGTGGTTTGTGGAAATAACACACATGCAATGACCACTGGTGGATCCATGTGTGGTTTGTGGAAAGGAACACACATGCAATGACTCTAGTGCTGGTGAGTGGTTTTAGTATAAGAAAAAACATGCAATGACTCTAGTGGTTGATCCATGTGTGGTTAGTGGAAATAACACACATGCAATGACCACTGGTGTATCCATGTGTGGTTTGTGGAAAGGAACACACATGCAATGACTCTAGTGCTGGTGAGTGGTTTTAGTATAAGAAAAAACATGCAATGACTCTAGTGGTTGATCCATGTGTGGTTTGTGGAAATAACACACACGCAATGACCACTGGTGGGTCCACATGTGTGGTTTGTGGAAAGAACACACATGCAATGACTCTGGTGGATCCATATGTGGTTTGTGGAAAGAACACACATGCAATGACTCTAGTGGTGGATCCATGTGTGGTTTGTGGAAAAGAACACACATGCAATGACTCTAGTGGTTGATCCATGTGTGGTTTGTGGAAAGAACACACATGCAATGACCACTGGTGGATCCATGTGTGGTTTGTGGAAAAGAACACACATGCAATAACTCTAGTGCTGGTTTGTGGTTTGAGTATAAGAACAAACATGCAATGACACTAGTGGTTGATCCATGTGTGGTTTGTGGAAAGAACACACATGCAATGACTCTGGTTGATTCATATGTGGTTTGTGGAAAGAACACACATGCAATGACCACTGGTGGATCCATGTGTGGTTTGTGGAAAAGAACACACATGGAATGACTCTAGTGCTGGTTTGTGGTTTTAGTATAATAACAAACATGCAATGACTCTAGTGGTTAATCCATGTGTGGTTTGTGGATAGAACACATGCAATGACTCTGGTTGATCCATATGTGGATTGTGGAAAGAACACACATGCAACTACCATTGGTGGATCCACGTGTGGTTTGTGGAAAAGAACACACATGCAATGACTCTAGTACTCGTTTGTGGTTTTAGTATAAGAACACACATGCAAAGACTCTAGTACTGGTTTGTGGTTTTAGTATAAGAACACACATGCAATGACTCTAGTGGTTAATCCATGTGTGGTTTGTGGAAATAACACACATGCAATGACTCTAGTGGTTGATCCATGTGTGGTTTGTAGAAAGAACACACATGCAATGACCACTGGTGGATCCATGTTGGTTTTAGTATAAGAAAACACATGCAATGACTCTAGTGGTTGATCCATGTTTATTTGTGGAAATAACACACATGCAATGACTCTAGTGGTTGATCCATGTGTGGTTTGTGAAAAGAACACACATGTAATGACTCTAGTGGTTGATCCATGGGTGGTTTGTGGAAAGAACACACATGCAATGACCACTGGTGGATCCATGTGTGGTTTGTGGAAAAGAACACACATGCAATGACTCTAGTGGTTGATCCATGTTTGTTTGTGGAAATAACACACATGCAATGACTCTAGTGGTTGATCCATGTGTGGTTTGTGAAAAGAACACACATCCAATGACTCTAGTGGTTGATCCATGTGTGCTTTGTGGAAATAACACACATGTAATGACCACTGGTGGATCCATGTGTGGTTTGTGGAAAAGAACACACATGGAATGACTCTAGTGCTGGTTTGTGGTTTTAGTATAAGAACAAACATGCAATGACTCTAGTGGTTGATCCATGTGTGGTTTGTGGATAGAACACACATGTAATGACTCTGGTTGGTCCATATGTGGATTGTGGAAAGAACACACATGCAACTACCATTGGTGGATCCACGTGTGGTTTGTGGAAAAGAACACACATGCAATGACTCTAGTACTCATTTGTTGTTTTAGTATAAGAACACACATGCAAAGACTCTAGTACTGGTTTGTGGTTTTAGTATAAGAACACACATGCAATGACTCTAGTGGTTGATCCATGTGTGGTTTGTGGAAATAACACACATGCAATGACTCTAGTGGTTGATCCATGTGTGGTTTGTGGAAAGAACACACATGCAATGACCACTAGTGGATCCATGTTGGTTTTGTATAAGAAAACACATGTAATGACTCTAGTGGTTGATCCATGTTTATTTGTGGAAATAACACACATGCAATGACTCTAGTGGTTGATCCATGTGTGGTTTGTGAAAAGAACACACATGCAATGACTCCAGTGTTGGTTTTAGTATAAGAAAACACATGCAATGACTCTAGTGGTTGATCCATATGTGGTTTGTGGAAATAACACACATGCAATGAGTCTAGTGGTTGATCCATGTGTGGTTTGTGGAAATAACACACATGCAATGATCACTGGTGGGTCCACATGTGTGGCTTGTGGAAAGAGCACACATGCAATGACTCTGGTTGATCCATATGTGGTTTGTGGAAAGAACACACATGCAATGACTCTAGTGGTGGATCCATGTGTTGTTTGTGGAAAAGAACACACATGCAATGACTCTAGTGTTGGTTTGTGGTTTTAGTATAAGAACAAACATGCAATGACTCTAGTGGTTGATCCATGTGTGGTTTGTGGAAAGAACACACATGCAATGACTCTGGTTGATCCATATGTGGTTTGTGGAAAGAACACACATGCAATGACCACTGGTGGATCCATGTGTGGTTTGTGGGAAAGAACACACATGCAATGACTCTAGTGGTTGATCCATGTTTGTTTGTGGAAATAACACACATGCAATGACTCTAGTGGTTGATCCATGTGTGGTTTGTGAAAAGAACACACATGCAATGACTCTAGTGTTGGTTTTAGTATAAGAACACACATGCAATGACTCTAGTGGTTGATCCATATGTGGTTTGTGGAAAGAACACACATGCAATGACTCTAGTGGTTGATCCATGTGTGGTTTGTGGAAATAACACACATGCAATTACCACTGGTGGGTCCACATGTGTGGTTTGTGGAAAGAACACACATGCAATGACTCTGGTTGATCCATATGTGGTTTGTGGAAATAACACACATGCAATGACTCTAGTGGTGGATCCATGTGTGGTTTGTGGAAAAGAACACACATGCAATGACTCTAGTCCTGGTTTGTGGTTTTAGTATAAGAAGAAACATGCAATGACTCTAGTGGTTGATCCATGTGTGGTTTGTGGAAAGAACACACATGCAGTGACTCTGGTTGATCCATATGTGGTTTGTGGAAAGAACACACATGCAATGACCACTGGTGGATCCATGTGTGGTTTGTGGAAAAGAACACACATGCAATGACTCTAGTGCTGGTTTGTGGTTTTAGTATAAGAACAAACATGCAATGACTCTAGTGGTTGATCCATGTGTGGTTTGTGAAAATAACACACATGCAATGACTCTAGCGTTGGTTTTAATATAATAAGAACACACATGCAATGACTCTAGTGGTTGATCCATATGTGGTTTGTGGAAAGAACACACATGCTATGACTCTAGTGGTTGATCCATGTGTGGTTTGCGGAAATTACACACATGCAATGACCACTGGTGGATCCATGTGTGGTTTGTGGAAAAGAACACACATGGAATGACTCTAGTGGTTGAGCCATGTTTGTTTGTGGAAAGAACACACATGCAATGACTCTAGTGGTTGATCCATGTGTGGTTTGTGGAAATCACACACATGCAATGACTCTAGTGGTTGATCCATGCGTGGTTTGTGAAAAGAACACACATGCAATGACTCTAGTGTTGGTTTTAGTATAATAAGAATACACATGCAATGATTCTAGTGGTTGATCCATATGTGGTTTGTGGAAATAACACACATGCAATGACTCTAGTGGTTGATCCATGTGTGGTTTGTGGAAATAACACACATGCAATGACCACTGGTGGATCCATGTGTGGTTTGTGGAAAAGAACACACATGCAATGACTCTAGTGGTTGATCCATGTTTGTTTGTGGAAATAAAACACATGCAATGACTCTAGTGGTTGATCCATGTGTGGTTTGTGAAAAGAACACTGATGCAATGACTCTAGTGTTGGTTTTACTATAATAAGAACACACATGCAATGACTCTAGTGGTTGATCCATATGTGGTTTGTGGAAATAACACACATGCAATGACTCTAGTGGTTGATCCATGTGTGGTTTGTGGAAATAACACACATGCATTGACCACTGGTGGATCCATGTGTGGTTTGTGGAAAGGAACACACATGCAATGACTCTAGTGCTGGTGAGTGGTTTTAGTATAAGAAAAAACATGCAATGACTCTAGTGGTTGATCCATATGTGGTTTGTGGAAATAACACACATGCAATGACCACTGGTGGGTCCACATGTGTGGTTTGTGGAAAGAACACACATGCAATGACTCTGGTGGATCCATATGTGGTTTGTGGAAAGAACACACATGCAATGACTCTAGTGGTGGATCCATGTGTGGTTTGTGGAAAAGAACACACATGCAATGACTCTAGTGGTTGATCCATGTGTGGTTTGTGGAAAGAACACACATGCAATGACCACTGGTGGATCCATGTGTGGTTTGTGGAAAAGAACACACATGCAATGACTCTAGTGCTGGTTTGTGGTTTTAGTATAAGAACAAACATACAATGACTCTAGTGTTTGATCCATGTGTGGTTTGTGAAAAGAGCACACATGCAATGACTCTAGTGTTGGTTTTAGTATAATAAGAACACACATGCAATGACTCCAGTGGTTGATCCATATGTGGTTTGTGGAAAGAACACACATGCTATGACTCTAGTGGTTGATCCATGTGTGGTTTGTGGAAATTACACACATGCAATGACCACTGGTGGATCCATGTGTGGTTTGTGGAAAAGAACACACATGCAATGACTCTAGTGGTTGATCCATGTTTGTTTGTGGAAAGAACACACATGCAATGACTCTAGTGGTTGATCCATGTGTGGTTTGTGGAAATAACACACAAGCAATGACTCTAGTGTTGGTTTTAGTATAAGAACACACATGTAATGACCACTGGTGGATCCATGTGTGGTTTGTGGAAAGGAACACACATGCAATGACTCTAGTGCTGGTGAGTGGTTTTAGTATAAGAAAAAACATGCAATGACTCTAGTGGTTGATCCATGTGTGGTTAGTGGAAATAACACACATGCAATGACCACTGGTGGATCCATGTGTGGTTTGTGGAAAGGAACACACATGCAATGACTCTAGTGCTGGTGAGTGGTTTTAGTATAAGAAAAAACATGCAATGACTCTAGTGGTTGATCCATGTGTGGTTTGTGGAAATAACACACACGCAATGACCACTGGTGGGTCCACATGTGTGGTTTGTGGAAAGAACACACATGCAATGACTCTGGTGGATCCATATGTGGTTTGTGGAAAGAACACACATGCAATGACTCTAGTGGTGGATCCATGTGTGGTTTGTGGAAAAGAATACACATGCAATGACTCTAGTGGTTGATCCATGTGTGGTTTGTGGAAAGAACACACATGCAATGACCACTGGTGGATCCATGTGTGGTTTGTGGAAAAGAACACACATGCAATGACTCTAGTGCTGGTTTGTGGTTTTAGTATAAGAACAAACATGCAATGACACTAGTGGTTGATCCATGTGTGGTTTGTGGAAAGAACACACATGCAATGACTCTGGTTGATTCATATGTGGTTTGTGGAAAGAACACACATGCAATGACCACTGGTGGATCCATGTGTGGTTTGTGGAAAAGAACACACATGCAATGACTCTAGTGCTGGTTTGTGGTTTTAGTATAAGAACAAACATGCAATGACTCTAGTGGTTGATCCATGTGTGGTTTGTGAAAATAACACACATGCAATGACTCTAGCGTTAGTTTTAATATAATAAGAACACACATGCAATTACTCTAGTGGTTGATCCATATGTGGTTTGTGGAAAGAACACACATGCTATGACTCTAGTGGTTGATCCATGTGTGGTTTGCGGAAATTACACACATGCAATGACCACTGGTGGATCCATGTGTGGTTTGTGGAAAAGAACACACATGGAATGACTCTAGTGGTTGAGCCATGTTTGTTTGTGGAAAGAACACACATGCAATGACTCTAGTGGTTGATCCATGTGTGGTTTGTGGAAATAACACACATGCAATGACTCTAGTGGTTGATCCATCCGTGGTTTGTGAAAAGAACACACATGCAATGACTCTAGTGTTGGTTTTAGTATAATAAGAATACACATGCAATGACTCTAGTGGTTGATCCATATGTGGTTTGTGGAAAGAACACACATGCAATGACTCTAGTGGTTGATCCATGTGTGGTTTGTGGAAATAACACACATGCAATGACCACTGGTGGATCCATGTGTGGTTTGTGGAAAAGAACACACATGCAATGACTCTAGTGGTTGATCCATGTTTGTTTGTGGAAATAAAACACATGCAATGACTCTAGTGGTTGATCCATGTGTGTTTTGTGAAAAGAACACTGATGCAATGACTCTAGTGTTGGTTTTACTATAATAAGAACACACATGCAATGACTCTAGTGGTTGATCCATATGTGGTTTGTGGAAATAACACACACGCAATGACTCTAGTGGTTGATCCATGTGTGGTTTGTGGAAATAACACACATGCAATGACCACTGGTGGATCCATGTGTGGTTTGTGGAAAGGAACACACATGCAATGACTCTAGTGCTGGTGAGTGGTTTTAGTATAAGAAAAAACATGCAATGACTCTAGTGGTTGATCCATGTGTGGTTTGTGGAAATAACACACATGCAATGACCACTGGTGGGTCCACATGTGTGGTTTGTGGAAAGAACACACATGCAATGACTCTAGTGGATCCATATGTGGTTTGTGGAAAGAACACACATGCAATGACTCTAGTGGCGGATCCATGTGTGGTTTGTGGAAAAGAACACACATGCAATGACTCTAGTGGTTGATCCATGTGTGGTTTGTGGAAAGAACACACATGCAATGACCACTAGTGGATCCATGTGTGGTTTGTGGAAAAGAACACACATGCAATGACTCTAGTGCTGGTTTGTGGTTTTAGTATAAGAACAAACATACAATGACTCTAGTGTTTGATCCATGTGTGGTTTGTGAAAAGAACACACATGCAATGACTCTTGTGTTGGTTTTAGTATAATAAGAACACACATGCAATGACTCCTGTGGTTGATCCATATGTGGTTTGTGGAAAGAACACACATGCTATGACTCTAGTGGTTGATCCATGTGTGGTTTGTGGAAATTACACACATGCAATGACCACTGGTGGATCCATGTGTGGTTTGTGGAAAAGAACACACATGCAATGACTCTAGTGGTCGATCCATGTTTGTTTGTGGAAAGAACACACATGCAATGACTCTAGTGGTTGATCCATGTGTGGTTTGTGGAAATAACACACATGCAATGACCACTGGTGGATCCATGTGTGGTTTGTGGAAAAGAACACACATGCAATGACAATAGTGCTGGTTTGTGGTTTTAGTATAAGAACAAACATGCAATGACACTAGTGGTTGATCGATGTGTGGTTTGTGGAAAGAAGACACATGCAATGACTCTGGTTGAACCATATGTGGTTTGTGGAAAGAACACACATGCAATGACCACTAGTGGATCCATGTGTGGTTTGTGGAAAAGAACACACATGCAATGACTCTAGTACTGGTTTGTGGTTTTAGTATAAGAACACACATGCAATGACTCTAGTAGTGGTTTGTGGTGTTAGTATAAGAACACACATGCAATGACTCTAGTGGTTGATCCATGTGTGGTTTGTGGAAATAACACACATGCAATGACTCTAGTGGTTGATCCATGTGTAGTTTGTGGAAAGAACACACATGCAATGACCACTGGTGGATCCATGTTGGTTTTAGTATAAGAACACACATGCAATGACTCTAGTGGTTGATCCATGTTTGTTTGTGGAAATAACACACATGCAATGAGTCTAGTGGTTGATCCATGTGGGGTTTGTGAAAAGAACACACATGCAATGACCCTAGTGTTGCTTTTAGTATAAGAACACACATGAAATGACTCTAGTGGTTGATCCATATGTGGTTTGTGGAAATAACACACATACAATGACTCTAGTGGTTGATCCATGTGTGGTTTCTGAAAAGAACACACATGCAATGACTCTAGTGTTCGTTTTAGTATAAGAACACACATGCAATGACTCTACTGGTAGATCCACATGTGGTTTGTGGAAAGAACACACATGTAATGACTCTAGTGGTTGATCCATGTGTGGTTTGTGGAAATAACACACATGCAATGACCACTGGTGGGTTCACATGTGTGGTTTGTGGAAAAGAACACACATGCAATGACTCTAGTGCTGGTTTGTGGTTTTAGTATAAGAACAAACATGCAATGACTCTAGTGGTTGATCCATGTGTGGTTTGTGGAAAGAACACACATGAAATGACTAGTGGTTGATCCATATGTGGTTTGTGGAAAGAACACACATGCAAAGACCACTGGTGGATCCATGTGTGGTTTGTGGAAAAGAACACACATGCAATGACCACTGGTGGATCCATGTGTGGTTTGTGGGAAAGAACACACATGCAATGACTCTAGTGGTTGATCCTTGTTTGTTTGTGGAAATAACACACATGCAATGACTCTAGTGGTTGATCCATGTGTGGTTTGTGAAAAGAACACACATGCAATGACTCTAGTGTTGGTTTTAGTATAATAAGAACACACATGCAATGACTCTAGTGGTTGATCCATATGTGGTTTACATGCAATGACTCTAGTGGTTGATCCATGTGTGCTTTGTGGACATAACACACATGCAATGACCACTGGTGGATCCATGTGTGGTTTGTGGAAAGGATCACACATGCAATGACTCTAGTGGTTGATCCATGTTTGTTTGTGGAAATAACACACATGCAATGACTCTAGTGGTTGATCCATGTGTGGTTTTTGAAAAGAACACACATGCAATGACTCTAGTGTTGGTTTTAGTATAATAAGAACACACATCCAATGACTCTAGTGGTTGATCCATATGTGGTTTATGGAAAGAACACACATGCAATGAATCTAGTGGTTGATCCATGTGTGGTTTTTGGAAATAACACACATGCCATGACCACTGGTGGATCCATGTGTGGTTTGTGGAAAAGAACAGACATGCAATGACTCTAGTGCTGGTGTGTGATTTTAGTATAAGAAAAAACATGCAATGACTCTAGTGGTTGATCCATGTGTGGTTTGTGGAAAGAACACACACGCAATGACTCTGGTTGATCCATGTGTGGTTTGTGGAAAGAACACACATGCAATGGCCACTGGTGGATCCATGTGTGGTTTGTGGAAAAGAACACACTTGCAATGACTCTAGTAATGGTTTGTGGTTTTAGTATAAGAACACACATGCAATGACTCTAGTACTGGTTTGTGGTTTTAGTATAAGAACACACATGCAATGACTCTAGTGGTTGATCCATGTGTGGTTTGTGGAAATAACACACGTGCAATGACTCTAGTGGTTGATCCATGTGTGGTTTGTGGAAAGAACACACATGTAATGACCACTGGTGGATCCATGTTGGTTTTAGTATAAGAACACACATGCAATGACTCTAGTGGTTGATCCATGTTTGTTTGTGGAAATAACACACATGCAATGACTCTAGTGGTTGATCCATGTGTGGTTTGTGAAAAGAACACACATGCAATGACTCTAGTGTTGGTTTTAGTATAAGAACACACATGCAATGACTCTAGTGGTTGATCCATGTGTGGTTTGTGGAAATAACACACGTGCAATGACTCTAGTGGTTGATCCATGTGTGGTTTGTGGAAAGAACACACATGTAATGACCACTGGTGGATCCATGTTGGTTTTAGTATAAGAACACACATGCAATGACTCTAGTGGTTGATCCATGTTTGTTTGTGGAAATAACACACATGCAATGACTCTAGTGGTTGATCCATGTGGGGTTTGTGAAAAGAACACACATGCAATGACCCTAGTGTTGCTTTTAGTATAAGAACACACATGAAATGACTCTAGTGGTTGATCCATATGTGGTTTGTGGAAATAACACACATACAATGACTCTAGTGGTTGATCCATGTGTGGTTTCTGAAAAGAACACACATGCAATGACTCTAGTGTTCGTTTTAGTATAAGAACACACATGCAATGACTCTACTGGTAGATCCACATGTGGTTTGTGGAAAGAACACACATGTAATGACTCTAGTGGTTGATCCATGTGTGGTTTGTGGAAATAACACACATGCAATGACCACTGGTGGGTTCACATGTGTGGTTTGTGGAAAAGAACACACATGCAATGACTCTAGTGCTGGTTTGTGGTTTTAGTATAAGAACAAACATGCAATGACTCTAGTGGTTGATCCATGTGTGGTTTGTGGAAAGAACACACATGCAATGACTAGTGGTTGATCCATATGTGGTTTGTTTAAAGAACACACATGCAAAGACCACTGGTGGATCCATGTGTGGTTTGTGGAAAAGAACACACATGCAATGACCACTGGTGGATCCATGTGTGGTTTGTGGGAAAGAACACACATGCAATGACTCTAGTGGTTGATCCATGTGTGGTTTGTGAAAAGAACACACATGCAATGACTCTAGTGTTGGTTTTAGTATAAGAACACACATGCAATGACTCTAGTGGTTGATCCATGTGTGGTTTGTGGAAATAACACACGTGCAATGACTCTAGTGGTTGATCCATGTGTGGTTTGTGTAAAGAACACACATGTAATGACCACTGGTGGATCCATGTTGGTTTTAGTATAAGAACACACATGCAATGACTCTAGTGGTTGATCCATGTTTGTTTGTGGAAATAACACACATGCAATGACTCTACTGGTTGATCCATGTGGGGTTTGTGAAAAGAACACACATGCAATGAACCTAGTGTTGCTTTTAGTATAAGAACACACATGAAATGACTCTAGTGGTTGATCCATATGTGGTTTGTGGAAATAACACACATACAATGACTCTAGTGGTTGATCCATGTGTGGTTTCTGAAAAGAACACACATGCAATGACTCTAGTGTTCGTTTTAGTATAAGAACACACATGCAATGACTCTACTGGTAGATCCACATGTGGTTTGTGGAAAGAACACACATGTAATGACTCTAGTGGTTGATCCATGTGTGGTTTGTGGAAATAACACACATGCAATGACCACTGGTGGGTTCACATGTGTGGTTTGTGGAAAAGAACACACATGCAATGACTCTAGTGCTGGTTTGTGGTTTTAGTATAAGAACAAACATGCAATGACTCTAGTGGTTGATCCATGTGTGGTTTGTGGAAAGAACACACATGCAATGACTAGTGGTTGATCCATATGTGGTTTGTGGAAAGAACACACATGCAAAGACCACTGCTGGATCCATGTGTGGTTTGTGGAAAAGAACACACATGCAATGACCACTGGTGGATCCATGTGTGGTTTGTGGGAAAGAACACACATGCAATGACTCTAGTGGTTGATCCTTGTTTGTTTGTGGAAATAACACACATGCAATGACTCTAGTGGTTGATCCATGTGTGGTTTTTGAAAAGAACACACATGCAATGACTCTAGTGTTGGTTTTAGTATAATAAGAACACACATCCAATGACTCTAGTGGTTGATCCATATGTGGTTTATGGAAAGAACACACATGCAATGAATCTAGTGGTTGATCCATGTGTGGTTTTTGGAAATAACACACATGCCATGACCACTGGTGGATCCATGTGTGGTTTGTGGAAAAGAACAGACATGCAATGACTCTAGTGCTGGTGTGTGATTTTAGTATAAGAAAAAACATGCAATGACTCTAGTGGTTGATCCATGTGTGGTTTGTGGAAAGAACACACACGCAATGACTCTGGTTGATCCATGTGTGGTTTGTGGAAAGAACACACATGCAATGGCCACTGGTGGATCCATGTGTGGTTTGTGGAAAAGAACACACTTGCAATGACTCTAGTAATGGTTTGTGGTTTTAGTATAAGAACACACATGCAATGACTCTAGTACTGGTTTGTGGTTTTAGTATAAGAACACACATGCAATGACTCTAGTGGTTGATCCATGTGTGGTTTGTGGAAATAACACACGTGCAATGACTCTAGTGGTTGATCCATGTGTGGTTTGTGGAAAGAACACACATGTAATGACCACTGGTGGATCCATGTTGGTTTTAGTATAAGAACACACATGCAATGACTCTAGTGGTTGATCCATGTTTGTTTGTGGAAATAACACACATGCAATGACTCTAGTGGTTGATCCATGTGTGGTTTGTGAAAAGAACACACATGCAATGACTCTAGTGTTGGTTTTAGTATAAGAACACACATGCAATGACTCTAGTGGTTGATCCATGTGTGGTTTGTGGAAATAACACACGTGCAATGACTCTAGTGGTTGATCCATGTGTGGTTTGTGGAAAGAACACACATGTAATGACCACTGGTGGATCCATGTTGGTTTTAGTATAAGAACACACATGCAATGACTCTAGTGGTTGATCCATGTTTGTTTGTGGAAATAACACACATGCAATGACTCTAGTGGTTGATCCATGTGGGGTTTGTGAAAAGAACACACATGCAATGACCGTAGTGTTGCTTTTAGTATAAGAACACACATGAAATGACTCTAGTGGTTGATCCATATGTGGTTTGTGGAAATAACACACATACAATGACTCTAGTGGTTGATCCATGTGTGGTTTCTGAAAAGAACACACATGCAATGACTCTAGTGTTCGTTTTAGTATAAGAACACACATGCAATGACTCTACTGGTAGATCCACATGTGGTTTGTGGAAAGAACACACATGTAATGACTCTAGTGGTTGATCCATGTGTGGTTTGTGGAAATAACACACATGCAATGACCACCGGTGGGTTCACATGTGTGGTTTGTGGAAAAGAACACACATGCAATGACTCTAGTGCTGGTTTGTGGTTTTAGTATAAGAACAAACATGCAATGACTCTAGTGGTTGATCCATGTGTGGTTTGTGGAAAGAACACACATGCAATGACTAGTGGTTGATCCATATGTGGTTTGTGGAAAGAACACACATGCAAAGACCACTGGTGGATCCATGTGTGGTTTGTGGAAAAGAACACACATGCAATGACCACTGGTGGATCCATGTGTGGTTTGTGGGAAAGAACACACATGCAATGACTCTAGTGGTTGATCCATGTGTGGTTTGTGAAAAGAACACACATGCAATGACTCTAGTGTTGGTTTTAGTATAAGAACACACATGCAATGACTCTAGTGGTTGATCCATGTGTGGTTTGTGGAAATAACACACGTGCAATGACTCTAGTGGTTGATCCATGTGTGGTTTGTGGAAAGAACACACATGTAATGACCACTGGTGGATCCATGTTGGTTTTAGTATAAGAACACACATGCAATGACTCTAGTGGTTGATCCATGTTTGTTTGTGGAAATAACACACATGCAATGACTCTACTGGTTGATCCATGTGGGGTTTGTGAAAAGAACACACATGCAATGAACCTAGTGTTGCTTTTAGTATAAGAACACACATGAAATGACTCTAGTGGTTGATCCATATGTGGTTTGTGGAAATAACACACATACAATGACTCTAGTGGTTGATCCATGTGTGGTTTCTGAATTGAACACACATGCAATGACTCTAGTGTTCGTTTTAGTATAAGAACACACATGCAATGACTCTACTGGTAGATCCACATGTGGTTTGTGGAAAGAACACACATGTAATGACTCTAGTGGTTGATCCATGTGTGGTTTGTGGAAATAACACACATGCAATGACCACTGGTGGGTTCACATGTGTGGTTTGTGGAAAAGAACACACATGCAATGACTCTAGTGCTGGTTTGTGGTTTTAGTATAAGAACAAACATGCAATGACTCTAGTGGTTGATCCATGTGTGGTTTGTGGAAAGAACACACATGCAATGACTAGTGGTTGATCCATATGTGGTTTGTGGAAAGAACACACATGCAAAGACCACTGGTGGATCCATGTGTGGTTTGTGGAAAAGAACACACATGCAATGACCACTGGTGGATCCATGTGTGGTTTGTGGGAAAGAACACACATGCAATGACTCTAGTGGTTGATCCTTGTTTGTTTGTGGAAATAACACACATGCAATGACTCTAGTGGTTGATCCATGTGTGGTTTGTGAAAAGAACACACATGCAATGACTCTAGTGTTGGTTTTAGTATAATAAGAACACACATGCAATGACTCTAGTGGTTGATCCATATGTGGTTTGTGGAAAGAACACACATGCAATGACTCTAGTGGTTGATCCATGTGTGGTTTGTGGACATAACACACATGCAATGACCACTGGTGGATCCATGTGTGGTTTGTGGAAAGGATCACACATGCAATGACTCTAGTGGTTGATCCATGTTTGTTTGTGGAAATAACACACATGCAATGACTCTAGTGGTTGATCCATGTGTGGTTTTTGAAAAGAACACACATGCAATGACTCTAGTGTTGGTTTTAGTATAATAAGAACACACATCCAATGACTCTAGTGGTTGATCCATATGTGGTTTATGGAAAGAACACACATGCAATGAATCTAGTGGTTGATCCATGTGTGGTTTTTGGAAATAACACACATGCCATGACCACTGGTGGATCCATGTGTGGTTTGTGGAAAAGAACAGACATGCAATGACTCTAGTGCTGGTGTGTGATTTTAGTATAAGAAAAAACATGCAATGACTCTAGTGGTTGATCCATGTGTGGTTTGTGGAAAGAACACACACGCAATGACTCTGGTTGATCCATGTGTGGTTTGTGGAAAGAACACACATGCAATGGCCACTGGTGGATCCATGTGTGGTTTGTGGAAAAGAACACACTTGCAATGACTCTAGTAATGGTTTGTGGTTTTAGTATAAGAACACACATGCAATGACTCTAGTACTGGTTTGTGGTTTTAGTATAAGAACACACATGCAATGACTCTAGTGGTTGATCCATGTGTGGTTTGTGGAAATAACACACGTGCAATGACTCTAGTGGTTGATCCATGTGTGGTTTGTGGAAAGAACACACATGTAATGACCACTGGTGGATCCATGTTGGTTTTATTATAAGAACACACATGCAATGACTCTAGTGGTTGATCCATGTTTGTTTGTGGAAATAACACACATGCAATGACTCTAGTGGTTGATCCATGTGTGGTTTGTGAAAAGAACACACATGCAATGACTCTAGTGTTGGTTTTAGTATAAGAACACACATGCAATGACTCTAGTGGTTGGTCCATGTGTGGTTTGTGGAAATAACACACGTGCAATGACTCTAGTGGTTGATCCATGTGTGGTTTGTGGAAAGAACACACATGTAATGACCACTGGTGGATCCATGTTGGTTTTAGTATAAGAACACACATGCAATGACTCTAGTGGTTGATCCATGTTTGTTTGTGGAAATAACACACATGCAATGACTCTAGTGGTTGATCCATGTGGGGTTTGTGAAAAGAACACACATGCAATGACCCTAGTGTTGCTTTTAGTATAAGAACACACATGAAATGACTCTAGTGGTTGATCCATATGTGGTTTGTGGAAATAACACACATACAATGACTCTAGTGGTTGATCCATGTGTGGTTTCTGAAAAGAACACACATGCAATGACTCTAGTGTTCGTTTTAGTATAAGAACACACATGCAATGACTCTACTGGTAGATCCACATGTGGTTTGTGGAAAGAACACACATGTAATGACTCTAGTGGTTGATCCATGTGTGGTTTGTGGAAATAACACACATGCAATGACCACTGGTGGGTTCACATGTGTGGTTTGTGGAAAAGAACACACATGCAATGACTCTAGTGCTGGTTTGTGGTTTTAGTATAAGAACAAACATGCAATGACTCTAGTGGTTGATCCATGTGTGGTTTGTGGAAAGAACACACATGCAATGACTAGTGGTTGATCCATATGTGGTTTGTGGAAAGAACACACATGCAAAGACCACTGGTGGATCCATGTGTGGTTTGTGGAAAAGAACACACATGCAATGACCACTGGTGGATCCATGTGTGGTTTGTGGGAAAGAACACACATGCAATGACTCTAGTGGTTGATCCATGTGTGGTTTGTGAAAAGAACACACATGCAATGACTCTAGTGTTGGTTTTAGTATAAGAACACACATGCAATGACTCTAGTGGTTGATCCATGTGTGGTTTGTGGAAATAACACACGTGCAATGACTCTAGTGGTTGATCCATGTGTGGTTTGTGGAAAGAACACACATGTAATGACCACTGGTGGATCCATGTTGGTTTTAGTATAAGAACACACATGCAATGACTCTAGTGGTTGATCCATGTTTGTTTGTGGAAATAACACACATGCAATGACTCTACTGGTTGATCCATGTGGGGTTTGTGAAAAGAACACACATGCAATGAACCTAGTGTTGCTTTTAGTATAAGAACACACATGAAATGACTCTAGTGGTTGATCCATGTGTGGTTTGTGGAAATAACACACATACAATGACTCTAGTGGTTGATCCATGTGTGGTTTCTGAAAAGAACACACATGCAATGACTCTAGTGTTCGTTTTAGTATAAGAACACACATGCAATGACTCTACTGGTAGATCCACATGTGGTTTGTGGAAATAACACACATGTAATGACTCTAGTGGTTGATCCATGTGTGGTTTGTGGAAATAAGACACATGCAATGACCACTGGTGGGTTCACATGTGTGGTTTGTGGAAAAGAACACACATGCAATGACTCTAGTGCTGGTTTGTGGTTTTAGTATAAGAACAAACATGCAATGACTCTAGTGGTTGATCCATGTGTGGTTTGTGGAAAGAACACACATGCAATGACTAGTGGTTGATCCATATGTGGTTTGTGGAAAGAACACACATGCAAAGACCACTGGTGGTTCCATGTGTGGTTTGTGGAAAAGAACACACATGCAATGACCACTGGTGGATCCATGTGTGATTTGTGGGAAAGAACACACATGCAATGACTCTAGTGGTTGATCCTTGTTTGTTTGTGGAAATAACACACATGCAATGACTCTAGTGGTTGATCCATGTGTGGTTTGTGAAAAGAACACACATGCAATGACTCTAGTGTTGGTTTTAGTATAATAAGAACACACATGCAATGACTCTAGTGGTTGATCCATATGTGGTTTGTGGAAAGAACACACATGCAATGACTCTAGTGGTTGATCCATGTGTGGTTTGTGGACATAACACACATGCAATGACCACTGGTGGATCCATGTGTGGTTTGTGGAAAGGATCACACATGCAATGACTCTAGTGGTTGATCCATGTTTGTTTATGGAAATAACACACATGCAATGACTCTAGTGGTTGATCCATGTGTGGTTTTTGAAAAGAACACACATGCAATGACTCTAGTGTTGTTTTTAGTATAATAAGAACACACATCCAATGACTCTAGTGGTTGATCCATATGTGGTTTATGGAAAGAACACACATGCAATGAATCTAGTGGTTGATCCATGTGTGGTTTTTGGAAATAACACACATGCCATGACCACTGGTGGATCCATGTGTGGTTTGTGGAAAAGAACAGACATGCAATGACTCTAGTGCTGGTGTGTGATTTTAGTATAAGAAAAAACATGCAATGACTCTAGTGGTTGATCCATGTGTGGTTTGTGGAAAGAACACACACGCAATGACTCTGGTTGATCCATGTGTGGTTTGTGGAAAGAACACACATGCAATGGCCACTGGTGGATCCATGTGTGGTTTGTGGAAAAGAACACACTTGCAATGACTCTAGTAATGGTTTGTGGTTTTAGTATAAGAACACACATGCAATGACTCTAGTACTGGTTTGTGGTTTTAGTATAAGAACACACATGCAATGACTCTAGTGGTTGATCCATGTGTGGTTTGTGGAAATAACACACGTGCAATGACTCTAGTGGTTGATCCATGTGTGGTTTGTGGAAAGAACACACATGTAATGACCACTGGTGGATCCATGTTGGTTTTAGTATAAGAACACACATGCAATGACTCTAGTGGTTGATCCATGTTTGTTTGTGGAAATAACACACATGCAATGACTCTAGTGGTTGATCCATGTGTGGTTTGTGAAAAGAACACACATGCAATGACTCTAGTGTTGGTTTTAGTATAAGAACACACATGCAATGACTCTAGTGGTTGATCCATGTGTGGTTTGTGGAAATAACACACGTGCAATGACTCTAGTGGTTGATCCATGTGTGGTTTGTGGAAAGAACACACATGTAATGACCACTGGTGGATCCATGTTGGTTTTAGTATAAGAACACACATGCAATGACTCTAGTGGTTGATCCATGTTTGTTTGTGGAAATAACACACATGCAATGACTCTAGTGGTTGATCCATGTGGGGTTTGTGAAAAGAACACACATGCAATGACCCTAGTGTTGCTTTTAGTATAAGAACACACATGAAATGACTCTAGTGGTTGATCCATATGTGGTTTGTGGAAATAACACACATACAATGACTCTAGTGGTTGATCCATGTGTGGTTTCTGAAAAGAACACACATGCAATGACTCTAGTGTTCGTTTTAGTATAAGAACACACATGCAATGACTCTACTGGTAGATCCACATGTGGTTTGTGGAAAGAACACACATGTAATGACTCTAGTGGTTGATCCATGTGTGGTTTGTGGAAATAACACACATGCAATGACCACTGGTGGGTTCACATGTGTGGTTTGTGGAAAAGAACACACATGCAATGACTCTAGTGCTGGTTTGTGGTTTTAGTATAAGAACAAACATGCAATGACTCTAGTGGTTGATCCATGTGTGGTTTGTGGAAAGAACACACATGCAATGACTAGTGGTTGATCCATATGTGGTTTGTTTAAAGAACACACATGCAAAGACCACTGGTGGATCCATGTGTGGTTTGTGGAAAAGAACACACATGCAATGACCACTGGTGGATCCATGTGTGGTTTGTGGGAAAGAACACACATGCAATGACTCTAGTGGTTGATCCATGTGTGGTTTGTGAAAAGAACACACATGCAATGACTCTAGTGTTGGTTTTAGTATAAGAACACACATGCAATGACTCTAGTGGTTGATCCATGTGTGGTTTGTGGAAATAACACACGTGCAATGACTCTAGTGGTTGATCCATGTGTGGTTTGTGGAAAGAACACACATGTAATGACCACTGGTGGATCCATGTTGGTTTTATTATAAGAACACACATGCAATGACTCTAGTGGTTGATCCATGTTTGTTTGTGGAAATAACACACATGCAATGACTCTAGTGGTTGATCCATGTGTGGTTTGTGAAAAGAACACACATGCAATGACTCTAGTGTTGGTTTTAGTATAAGAACACACATGCAATGACTCTAGTGGTTGGTCCATGTGTGGTTTGTGGAAATAACACACGTGCAATGACTCTAGTGGTTGATCCATGTGTGGTTTGTGGAAAGAACACACATGTAATGACCACTGGTGGATCCATGTTGGTTTTAGTATAAGAACACACATGCAATGACTCTAGTGGTTGATCCATGTTTGTTTGTGGAAATAACACACATGCAATGACTCTAGTGGTTGATCCATGTGGGGTTTGTGAAAAGAACACACATGCAATGACCCTAGTGTTGCTTTTAGTATAAGAACACACATGAAATGACTCTAGTGGTTGATCCATATGTGGTTTGTGGAAATAACACACATACAATGACTCTAGTGGTTGATCCATGTGTGGTTTCTGAAAAGAACACACATGCAATGACTCTAGTGTTCGTTTTAGTATAAGAACACACATGCAATGACTCTACTGGTAGATCCACATGTGGTTTGTGGAAAGAACACACATGTAATGACTCTAGTGGTTGATCCATGTGTGGTTTGTGGAAATAACACACATGCAATGACCACTGGTGGGTTCACATGTGTGGTTTGTGGAAAAGAACACACATGCAATGACTCTAGTGCTGGTTTGTGGTTTTAGTATAAGAACAAACATGCAATGACTCTAGTGGTTGATCCATGTGTGGTTTGTGGAAAGAACACACATGCAATGACTAGTGGTTGATCCATATGTGGTTTGTGGAAAGAACACACATGCAAAGACCACTGGTGGATCCATGTGTGGTTTGTGGAAAAGAACACACATGCAATGACCACTGGTGGATCCATGTGTGGTTTGTGGGAAAGAACACACATGCAATGACTCTAGTGGTTGATCCATGTGTGGTTTGTGAAAAGAACACACATGCAATGACTCTAGTGTTGGTTTTAGTATAAGAACACACATGCAATGACTCTAGTGGTTGATCCATGTGTGGTTTGTGGAAATAACACACGTGCAATGACTCTAGTGGTTGATCCATGTGTGGTTTGTGGAAAGAACACACATGTAATGACCACTGGTGGATCCATGTTGGTTTTAGTATAAGAACACACATGCAATGACTCTAGTGGTTGATCCATGTTTGTTTGTGGAAATAACACACATGCAATGACTCTACTGGTTGATCCATGTGGGGTTTGTGAAAAGAACACACATGCAATGAACCTAGTGTTGCTTTTAGTATAAGAACACACATGAAATGACTCTAGTGGTTGATCCATGTGTGGTTTGTGGAAATAACACACATACAATGACTCTAGTGGTTGATCCATGTGTGGTTTCTGAAAAGAACACACATGCAATGACTCTAGTGTTCGTTTTAGTATAAGAACACACATGCAATGACTCTACTGGTAGATCCACATGTGGTTTGTGGAAATAACACACATGTAATGACTCTAGTGGTTGATCCATGTGTGGTTTGTGGAAATAACACACATGCAATGACCACTGGTGGGTTCACATGTGTGGTTTGTGGAAAAGAACACACATGCAATGACTCTAGTGCTGGTTTGTGGTTTTAGTATAAGAACAAACATGCAATGACTCTAGTGGTTGATCCATGTGTGGTTTGTGGAAAGAACACACATGCAATGACTAGTGGTTGATCCATATGTGGTTTGTGGAAAGAACACACATGCAAAGACCACTGGTGGTTCCATGTGTGGTTTGTGGAAAAGAACACACATGCAATGACCACTGGTGGATCCATGTGTGATTTGTGGGAAAGAACACACATGCAATGACTCTAGTGGTTGATCCTTGTTTGTTTGTGGAAATAACACACATGCAATGACTCTAGTGGTTGATCCATGTGTGGTTTGTGAAAAGAACACACATGCAATGACTCTAGTGTTGGTCTTAGTATAATAAGAACACACATGCAATGACTCTAGTGGTTGATCCATATGTGGTTTGTGGAAAGAACACACATGCAATGACTCTAGTGGTTGATCCATGTGTGGTTTGTGGACATAACACACATGCAATGACCACTGGTGGATCCATGTGTGGTTTGTGGAAAGGATCACACATGCAATGACTCTAGTGGTTGATCCATGTTTGTTTATGGAAATAACACACATGCAATGACTCTAGTGGTTGATCCATGTGTGGTTTTTGAAAAGAACACACATGCAATGACTCTAGTGTTGTTTTTAGTATAATAAGAACACACATCCAATGACTCTAGTGGTTGATCCATATGTGGTTTATGGAAAGAACACACATGCAATGAATCTAGTGGTTGATCCATGTGTGGTTTTTGGAAATAACACACATGCCATGACCACTGGTGGATCCATGTGTGGTTTGTGGAAAAGAACAGACATGCAATGACTCTAGTGCTGGTGTGTGATTTTAGTATAAGAAAAAACATGCAATGACTCTAGTGGTTGATCCATGTGTGGTTTGTGGAAAGAACACACACGCAATGACTCTGGTTGATCCATGTGTGGTTTGTGGAAAGAACACACATGCAATGGCCACTGGTGGATCCATGTGTGGTTTGTGGAAAAGAACACACTTGCAATGACTCTAGTAATGGTTTGTGGTTTTAGTATAAGAACACACATGCAATGACTCTAGTACTGGTTTGTGGTTTTAGTATAAGAACACACATGCAATGACTCTAGTGGTTGATCCATGTGTGGTTTGTGGAAATAACACACGTGCAATGACTCTAGTGGTTGATCCATGTGTGGTTTGTGGAAAGAACACACATGTAATGACCACTGGTGGATCCATGTTGGTTTTAGTATAAGAACACACATGCAATGACTCTAGTGGTTGATCCATGTTTGTTTGTGGAAATAACACACATGCAATGACTCTAGTGGTTGATCCATGTGTGGTTTGTGAAAAGAACACACATGCAATGACTCTAGTGTTGGTTTTAGTATAAGAACACACATGCAATGACTCTAGTGGTTGATCCATGTGTGGTTTGTGGAAATAACACACGTGCAATGACTCTAGTGGTTGATCCATGTGTGGTTTGTGGAAAGAACACACATGTAATGACCACTGGTGGATCCATGTTGGTTTTAGTATAAGAACACACATGCAATGACTCTAGTGGTTGATCCATGTTTGTTTGTGGAAATAACACACATGCAATGACTCTAGTGGTTGATCCATGTGGGGTTTGTGAAAAGAACACACATGCAATGACCCTAGTGTTGCTTTTAGTATAAGAACACACATGAAATGACTCTAGTGGTTGATCCATATGTGGTTTGTGGAAATAACACACATACAATGACTCTAGTGGTTGATCCATGTGTGGTTTCTGAAAAGAACACACATGCAATGACTCTAGTGTTCGTTTTAGTATAAGAACACACATGCAATGACTCTACTGGTAGATCCACATGTGGTTTGTGGAAAGAACACACATGTAATGACTCTAGTGGTTGATCCATGTGTGGTTTGTGGAAATAACACACATGCAATGACCACTGGTGGGTTCACATGTGTGGTTTGTGGAAAAGAACACACATGCAATGACTCTAGTGCTGGTTTGTGGTTTTAGTATAAGAACAAACATGCAATGACTCTAGTGGTTGATCCATGTGTGGTTTGTGGAAAGAACACACATGCAATGACTAGTGGTTGATCCATATGTGGTTTGTGGAAAGAACACACATGCAAAGACCACTGGTGGATCCATGTGTGGTTTGTGGAAAAGAACACACATGCAATGACCACTGGTGGATCCATGTGTGGTTTGTGGGAAAGAACACACATGCAATGACTCTAGTGGTTGATCCATGTGTGGTTTGTGAAAAGAACACACATGCAATGACTCTAGTGTTGGTTTTAGTATAAGAACACACATGCAATGACTCTAGTGGTTGATCCATGTGTGGTTTGTGGAAATAACACACGTGCAATGACTCTAGTGGTTGATCCATGTGTGGTTTGTGGAAAGAACACACATGTAATGACCACTGGTGGATCCATGTTGGTTTTAGTATAAGAACACACATGCAATGACTCTAGTGGTTGATCCATGTTTGTTTGTGGAAATAACACACATGCAATGACTCTACTGGTTGATCCATGTGGGGTTTGTGAAAAGAACACACATGCAATGAACCTAGTGTTGCTTTTAGTATAAGAACACACATGAAATGACTCTAGTGGTTGATCCATATGTGGTTTGTGGAAATAACACACATACAATGACTCTAGTGGTTGATCCATGTGTGGTTTCTGAAAAGAACACACATGCAATGACTCTAGTGTTCGTTTTAGTATAAGAACACACATGCAATGACTCTACTAGTAGATCCACATGTGGTTTGTGGAAAGAACACACATGTAATGACTCTAGTGGTTGATCCATGTGTGGTTTGTGTAAATAACACACATGCAATGACCACTGGTGGGTTCACATGTGTGGTTTGTGGAAAAGAACACACATGCAATGACTCTAGTGCTGGTTTGTGGTTTTAGTATAAGAACAAACATGCAATGACTCTAGTGGTTGATCCATGTGTGGTTTGTGGAAAGAACACACATGCAATGACTAGTGGTTGATCCATATGTGGTTTGTGGAAAGAACACACATGCAAAGACCACTGGTGGATCCATGTGTGGTTTGTGGAAAAGAACACACATGCAATGACCACTGGTGGATCCATGTGTGGTTTGTGGGAAAGAACACACATGCAATGACTCTAGTGGTTGATCCTTGTTTGTTTGTGGAAATAACACACATGCAATGACTCTAGTGGTTGATCCATGTGTGGTTTGTGAAAAGAACACACATGCAATGACTCTAGTGTTGGTTTTAGTATAATAAGAACACACATGCAATGACTCTAGTGGTTGATCCATATGTGGTTTGTGGAAAGAACACACATGCAATGACTCTAGTGGTTGATCCATGTGTGGTTTGTGGACATAACACACATGCAATGACCACTGGTGGATCCATGTGTGGTTTGTGGAAAAGATCACACATGCAATGACTCTAGTGGTTGATCCATGTTTGTTTGTGGAAATAACACACATGCAATGACTCTAGTGGTTGATCCATGTGTGGTTTTTGAAAAGAACACACATGAAATGACTCTAGTGTTGGTTTTAGTATAATAAGAACACACATCCAATGACTCTAGTGGTTGATCCATATGTGGTTTATGGAAAGAACACACATGCAATGAATCTAGTGGTTGATCCATGTGTGGTTTGTGGAAATAACACACATGCAATGACCACTAGTGGATCCATGTGTGGTTTGTGGAAAAGAACACACATGCAATGACTCTAGTGCTGGTGTGTGATTTTAGTATAAGAAAAAACATGCAATGACTCTAGTGGTTGATCCATGTGTGGTTTGTGGAAAGAACACACACGCAATGACTCTGGTTGATCCATGTGTGGTTTGTGGAAAGAACACACATGCAATGGCCACTGGTGGATCCATGTGTGGTTTGTGGAAAAGAACACACATGCAATGACTCTAGTAATGGTTTGTGGTTTTAGTATAAGAACACACATGCAATGACTCTAGTACTGGTTTGTGGTTTTAGTATAAGAACACACATGCAATGACTCTAGTGATTGATCCATGTGTGGTTTGTGGAAATAACACACGTGCAATGACTCTAGTGGTTGATCCATGTGTGGTTTGTGGAAAGAACACACATGTAATGACCACTGGTGGATCCATGTTGGTTTTAGTATAAGAACACACATGCAATGACTCTAGTGGTTGATCCATGTTTGTTTGTGGAAATAACACACATGCAATGACTCTAGTGGTTGATCCATGTGTGGTTTGTGAAAAGAACACACATGCAATGACTCTAGTGTTGGTTTTAGTATAAGAACACACATGCAATGACTCTAGTGGTTGATCCATATGTGGTTTGTGGAAAGAACACACATGCAATGACTCTAGTGGTTGATCCATGTGTGGTTTGTGGAAATAACACACATGCAATGACCACTGGTGGTCCACATGTGTGGTTTGTGGTTTTAGGATAAAAACAAACATGCAATGACTCTAGTGGTTGATCCATGTGTGGTTTGTGGAAAGAACACACATGCAATGACTCTAGTGTTGATCCATGTGTGGTTTGTGAAAAGAACACACATGCAATGACTCTAGTGGTTGATCCATGTTTGTTTGTGGAAATAAAACACATGCAATGACTCTAGTGGTTGATCCATGTGTGGTTTGTGAAAAGAACACGGATGCAATGACTCTAGTGTTGGTTTTACTATAATAAGAACACATATGCAATGACTCTAGTGGTTGATCCATATGTGGTTTGTGGAAATAACACACATGCAATGACTCTAGTGGTTGATCCATGTGTGGTTTGTGGAAATAACACACATGCAATGACCACTGGTGGATCCATGTGTGGTTTGTGGAAAGGAACACACATGCAATGACTCTAGTGCTGGTGAGTGGTTTTAGTATAAGAAAAAACATGCAATGACTCTAGTGGTTGATCCATGTGTGGTTTGTGGAAATAACACACATGCAATGACCACTGGTGGGTCCACATGTGTGGTTTGTGGAAAGAACACACATGCAATGACTCTGGTGGATCCATATGTGGTTTGTGGAAAGAACACACATGCAATGACTCTAGTGGTGGATCCATGTGTGGTTTGTGGAAAAGAACACACATGCAATGACTCTAGTGCTGGTTTCTGGTTTTAGTATAAGAAGAAACATGCAATGACTCTAGTGGTTGATCCATGTGTGGTTTGTGGAAAGAACACACATGCAATGACTCTGGTTGATCCATATGTGGTTTGTGGAAAGAACACACATGCAATGACCACTGGTGGATCCATGTGTGGTTTGTGGAAAAGAACACACATGCAATGACTCTAGTGCTGGTTTGTGGTTTTAGTATAAGAACAAACATACAATGACTCTAGTGTTTGATCCATGTGTGGTTTGTGAAAAGAACACACATGCAATGACTCTAGTGTTGGTTTTAGTATAATAAGTGTTGGAGATATGCCCTAGAGGCAATAATAAATATAGTTATTATTATATCTTTGTGTTTATGATAAATGTTTATATTCATGCTATAATAGTATTAACAAGGAAACATTAATACTTGTGTGAATTGTAAACTTAAATTGAAGTCCCTAGTATAGCCTCTATACTTCACTAGCTTGTTGGTTGATTAAATGATTGTGGTTTCCATATCATGAACATTGAGATGTTATCAACAACAAGATCATATCGTTAGGAGAATGATATGGTGGACATACTCCTATAGATAAGCGTAGCATAAAGATCAAGTCATTTCAATAGTTCAATTGCTATATGCTTTCTGATACATAGTAACCTAATTCCTTCGACCATGAGATCATGCATATCACCTTTGCCGGATGGATGCTTTGATAACATCAAACACCACACCGTAACTGGGTGGCTATAAAGGTGGCATTAAGTGTTCGGAAAGTATTGGTTGAAACACATGGATCAAGAGTGGGATTTGTCCATCCACATGACGGATAGATATACTCTGGGCCCTCTCGGTGGAATGTCATCCAATTAGCTTGCAAGCATGTGACATGGTCACAAGGGATCACATATCACGGGAACGAGAAAAGAGTACTTATCGGTAACGAGGTTGAACTAGGTATGCAGAGATACCGACGATCATAACCTCGGATAAGTAACATATCGTGAGACAAAGGGAAATTGGTATCGTATGTAAGTGGTTCATTCGATCGCAAAGTAATCGTAGAAATATGTGGGAGCCATATGAATTTCCAGATTCCTCTATTGGTTATTGTTCGGAGAAGTGTCTCGATCATGTCTGCATAATTCACGAACCGTAGGGAGACACACTTAAGGATTCGACGTTGTTTGAGTAGTTATGGTATTATGAGAAAGAGACCGAATGTTGTTCGGAGTCTCGGATGGGATCCGGGATATCACGAGGAGATCCGGAATGGTCCGGAGAATAAGATTCATATAAGGAAAGTTCCGTTTCGGAGTTGGGGAATGGTTCCGGTGTTTTCATCGGGAACATTCTAGAAGGTCCCGGAATGTCCGGCACTCCGGAGGGGGAAGGGTACATGAATGTGTCATTGTAAGTTGGAATGATTGCATCATGTACTAGGTGTTCTTGCTGTCCAAAATAAAGGGTTTATTTAAATCCTAAATTGAAAAGTCAAACGGCTAGTTTGAAAGTCAAACGGCAATTTTGGGAAGTGGGAAGAGAGGAGGATTGGTGGAGGCCGAATTGGAGGAGGGTTCCTCCCTTGGCCGGCGCCCCACCAAGCCGACTTGGGGAGGAACTCTCCTCCCCTTGGCCGGCCAGCCCTCCCACCTATATAAGGAGGGGCAGGGCTCCCCTCCTAGACACACAAGTTTCCTATCCTCTAAACTAAACCCTAGATCTAGACCCCGGTTTAGAGCTATTCGGTTTAGAGCCTTCTAATTGGTTTAGAGCCCTCTAATTGGTGTGTCTAATTACTAGACCACTAATAGCCTCTCTCATAAGCTCCACCATACTCGCACCGGCTTAAAGCGAAGCCCTGCGGGATCTCCCCTCTACTTCCGGTACCACGCCGTTGTGCTGCCGGAATCGCGAGGAGAGTGCTACAACCTCCGCTGCCTGCTGGAACAAGGGAGAGGAAGGTCTTCGTCGAGTACCGAACGTGTGACCGACTGCGGGAGCGCTGCGGGAACGCGGCGCTGGAAGGATCGTCTACGCGATCTTGAGATCGGAAAGAGTACGACTACATCACCCACGAGAATCTGCTCTCGTTAAACACTTTGGAATCTTCGAGGGTGAGTTATTCCATCGACTCGTTGCTGCAATCTAGTAGATAGATCTTGGCTTGTTTGTTTGTATGCGATAGAAAATTTTTGTTTTCCATGCTACGAATCCCAACAGTGGTATCAGAGCCGTGTCTATATGTAGATCTGTTGCACGAGTAGAACACAATGGTCATTGTGGGCGTTGATGCTTTTATTGTAGATTGCTTTTTGTGTACTTTGCATCTTGCGGTATGTTGGGATGAAGCGGCCCGGGCTAACCTTACATGACATCGTTCATGAGACTTGCTCCACGCTTGACATGCAACTCGTTTTGCATAAGTGGCTTTGCGGGTGCCTGTTTCTCCTAGCATAGTAAAGATCCAATTTACAACGGGTGATCAACAATGCTAGTATCAATGTTGTGGTTCTTGTTCGTAAGTTAGAACGACACTTATGGAAAGCCCCAAACCACGTAAAATATGCAAAGAAAGTAGAAGCGTCTAACTTTGTTTTGCAGGGGTGTGCAGTGATGTGATATGGCCATGATTGTGATTATATTTGATGTATGCAATGTTCCTTATTGTAAGTTGGCAACCGGCAGGAGCCATATGGTTGTCTTTAATTTCTGTTAAGACCTGCGTGTCTATTCAAAATAGTTGTAATAGTTGAAGCTGGCGGACGACAACCATGAAGAAGCGTCATTGACCTTGATGCTATGCCGGTGATGATGGAGATCATGTTCGTGCTTGAAGATGGAGATCGGAAGCACAAAGAAGAAAGGCCATATCATATCACATATTATGAATTGCATGTGATGTTAATCCTTTATGCATCTTGTATTGCTTAGTAGACGACGGTAGCATTATAAGATGATCCCTCATGCACATAAATTTCAAGTTCTAAAGTGTTCACCCTTAGTATGCACCGTTGCCAAAGCTTGCTGCTTCGAAGCACCACGTGATGATCGGGTGTCTTTGATTCCGCGGGTGAATACAACGTAAGCAAGCCAGATTTGCTTATGCGGTAGCTAAGGTTTGATCTTGACGAGCCTAGCATGTACAGACATGGCCTCAGGAACACGGATCGCCGAAAGGCAAAGCATGAATCATATAGTAGATATGATGAACATGATGATTGTTCGCCATTAAAACTATATCAGCTCTCGTGATGATCGGTGTTGATGTAGTGGATTTGGTTCGTGTGATCACTAAAACAATGTGAGGGATGTTGTTTTGAGTGGGAGTTCACCTAGTTTAATTTCATTAATTAATTTGAACTCAATTTGTCATAAACTTAGTCTAAACTATTGCAAATATGTTGTAGATCAATGGCAGCCCCTACCATCAATTTTAATGCGTTCCTAGAGAAAGAAAAGTTGAAAAACAATGGAAGCAACTTCGCGGATTGGTTCCGCAATTTGAGGATTGTCCTCACAGCTGGTAATTTGACCTATGTGCTGGATGCACCGCTGGGTGACCCACCTGCAGCTGATGCTCCCGATGAAGTAAAGAATGTTTACCTCGCTCGGAAGAATCAGTACTCCATAGTTCAGTGTGCTATCTTGTATGGTTTAGAATCGGAGCTTCAGAAAAGGTTTGAAGAGTCAGACCCATATGATATTGTCGAGGATCTCAAATTAATTTTTGAGACTCATGCGGCAATTGAAAGCTATGAGGCTTCTGAAAAGTTCTTTAACTGCAAGATGGAAGAAGGCAGCTCCGTCAGTGAGCATGTGCTTAAGATGTCTGGGCACGCAAACAAACTTCAAAGCTTGGGTATAGTGATTCCTAATGCTTTGGGGATTTACCGTGTCCTCCAATCACTACCACCAAGTTACAGGAACTTTGTGATGAACTACAACATGCAGAACATGAACAAAGAGTTGCCAGAACTATTTGCTATGTTAAAATCTGCAGAAGTGGAGATCAAGAAAGAGCACCAAGTGTTGATGGTCAATAAGACCACCAAATTCAAGAAGGGCAAGTCTAAGCAAAAGGGACACTTCAAGAAGGGTGGTAAGAAAGTTACCACGCCGACGAAGAAAACCAAGGCTGGACCAAAGCCTGATACTGAGTGCTTTTACTGCAATGGAGAAGGTCACTGGAAGCGGAATTGCCCAAAGTACTTGGCGGATTTGAAGAACGGCAACATCAAGAAGAAAGGTATATCTGATATACATGTTATTGATGTGTATCTCACTAGTATTCGTAGTAGTGCCTGGGTATTTGATACTGGTTCGGTTGCTCATATTTGTAACTCGAAACAGGAGCTGCAGAATAAACGGAAGCTAGCAAAGAACGAGGTGACGATGCGCGTGGGAAACGGATCAAAGGTTGATGTGATCGCGGTCGGCACGCTACCTCTTCATCTACCATCGGGATTAGTTTTATACTTAAATAATTGTTATTTAGTGCCTGCGTTGAGCATGAACATTATATCAGGATCTTGTTTATTGCGAGACGGTTACTTGTTTAAATCAGAGAATAATGGTTGTTCGATTTATATGAGTAATATGTTTTACGCACATGCACCTTTGATAGATGGTCTATTCTTATTGAATCTCGATAGTAGAAATACACATATCAACAACATTAAGGCTAAACGTTTGAAATCAAGCGATAATTCGACCTATATGTGGCACTGTCGTCTTGGTCACATCGGAGTGAAACGTATGAAGAAACTCCATTCCGATGGACTTCTTGAATCACTTGATTTTGAATCACTTGAAAGATGCGAAGCATGTCTGATGGGTAAAATGACTAAGACTCCATTTTCTGGTATGATGGAGCGAGCTACGGACTTACTGGAAATCATACATACCGATGTGTGTGGTCCAATGAGTTTAGCATCGCGCGGTGGTTATCGTTATGTTCTTACCTTCACGGATGATTTGAGTAGATATGGGTATATCTATTTCATGAAACATAAGTCCGAAACTTTCGAGAAGTTTAAGGAGTTTCAAAGTGAGGTAGAGAATCAACGTAACAAGAAGATTAAATTTCTACGTTCTGATCGTGGAGGTGAATATCTAAGTTACGAGTTTGGCGAGCATTTGAAGAAATGCGGAATACTTTCACAATTGACACCGCCGGGAACACCACAGCGTAATGGTGTGTCTGAACGTCATAATCGAACTCTCTTAGATATAGTTCGTTCTATGATGTCACTTACAGATCTACCACTATCATTTTGGGGTTATGCATTAGAAACAGCCGCATTCACTTTAAATAGGGCACCGTCTAAATCCGTTGAAACGACACCGTATGAATTATGGTTTGGGAAGAAACCTAAATTGTCGTTCCTTAAAGTTTGGGGATGCGAAGCCTATGTAAAGAAGTTACAGCCGGACAAGCTTGAACCCAAAGCGGAAAAATGCGTCTTCATAGGATACCCGAAGGAAACTATTGGGTATACCTTCTATCATAGATCCGAAGGCAAAATCTTCGTTGCCAAGAATGGATCCTTTCTAGAGAAGGAATTTCTCTCGAAAGAAGTGACTGGAAGGAAAGTAGAACTCGACGAGGTTGTCGAACCTTCTCTCGAAATTGCGAGTAGCGCAGCACCGGAAGAAGTTCCTGTGGTGCCTGCACCAATAAGAGAGGAAGCTAATGATGGTGATCATGAAACTTCGGTTGAAGTTGCTACAGAGCCTCGGAGGTCAACGAGAAATCGTACCACTCCAGATTGGTATGATTCCGTTATGAATGTCATGGTGGTGGACAACACCGATGACCCCGAGACATATGAGGAAGCAATGATGAGCCCAGATTCCAATAAATGGCAAAAAGCCATGAAATCCGAGATTGGATCCATGTACGAAAACCAAGTATGGACTTTGGTGGACTTACCTGATGGCCGAAAGGCTGTCGAGAACAAATGGATTTTCAAGAAGAAAACAGATGCTGATGGTAATGTTACTGTCTATAAAGCTCGACTTGTCGCAAAAGGGTTTCGACAAATTCAAGGAGTTGACTACGATGAGACTTTCTCACCAGTAGCGAAGCTAAAGTCTGTGAGGATTATGTTAGCAATCGCTGCATATTATGATTATGAGATATGGCAGATGGATGTCAAAACAGCATTCCTCAATGGAGACATTGATGAAGAGTTGTATATGATGCAACCCAAAGGTTTTGTCGATCCTAAAGATGCTAACAAGGTATGCAAGCTTCAACGGTCCATCTATGGATTGAAGCAAGCATCCCGAAGTTGGAATCAACGTTTTGATAAGGTAATCAAAAGTTTTGGTTTTATACAAACTTATGGAGAAGCTTGTATTTACAAGAAAGTGAGTGGGAGCTCTGTAGCATTCTTAATACTGTATGTGGATGACATATTGTTGATTGGGAATGATGTAGACCTTCTTAATAGTGTCAAGGAATATTTGAATAATAGTTTTTCAATGAAGGATCTTGGCGAAGCAGCTTACATATTAGGCATAAAGATTTATAGAGATAGATCGAAACGCTAAATATCATTGTCACAGAGTACATATTTGGACAAAGTTCTAAAGAAGTTTGGAATGGAAGAAAGCAAGAAAGGGTTCTTGCCCATGTTGCCCAATACGACCTTGAGTAAAACTCAAAGTCCGACATCGGCAGAAGATAGAGAAAGGATGAGTAAAACTCCCTATGCCTCAGCCATAGGATCTCTAATGTATGCCATGCTATGTACTAGACCCGACATTGCATATGCTGTTAGTTTAACTAGCAGATATCAAAGTGATCCAGGAGTGGATCATTGGACAGCGGTCAAAAACATCCTTAAGTACTTGAGAAGAACTAAGGATATGGTTCTTTCTTATGGAGGTGATGAACAGCTCGTTGTTAATGGTTACACCGATGCTAGTTGGAACACCGATCCAGATGATTCTAAATCACAATCTGGGTACGTATTTATTTTGAATGGTGCAGCAGTTAGCTGGAGGAGTGCAAAGCAAAGTGTTGTGGCGAGATCTTCAACTGAATCGGAATACATGGCTGCTTCGGAGGCTTCACAAGAAGCGATATGGATGAAAGAGTTCATTACAGAGCTGGGTGTGGTTCCTAGTGCGCTAGACCCAATGTCTATCTACTGTGATAACATGGGCGCCATAGCCAATGCGCAAGAACCAAGGTCACACAAGAAGCTGAAGCATATCAAGCTACGTTTTCACGCTATTCGAGAACATATCCAGGATGGGGATATAAAGATTTGCAAAGTACACACAGATCTGAATGTGGCGGATCCGTTGACTAAACCTCTCCCGAGGGCAAAACATGACCAACACCAAACTGCCATGGGTGTTCGGTGTATTACCATGTAATCTAGATTAGATGACTCTAGTGCAAGTGGGAGACTGTTGGAGATATGCCCTAGAGGCAATAATAAATATAGTTATTATTATATCTTTGTGTTTATGATAAATGTTTATATTCATGCTATAATAGTATTAACAAGGAAACATTAATACTTGTGTGAATTGTAAACTTAAATTGAAGTCCCTAGTATAGCCTCTATACTTCACTAGCTTGTTGGTTGATTAAATGATTGTGGTTTCCATATCATGAACATTGAGATGTTATCAACAACAAGATCATATCGTTAGGAGAATGATATGGTGGACATACTCCTATAGATAAGCGTAGCATAAAGATCAAGTCATTTCAATAGTTCAATTGCTATATGCTTTCTGATACATAGTAACCTAATTCCTTCGACCATGAGATCATGCATATCACCTTTGCCGGATGGATGCTTTGATAACATCAAACACCACACCGTAACTGGGTGGCTATAAAGGTGGCATTAAGTGTTCGGAAAGTATTGGTTGAAACACATGGATCAAGAGTGGGATTTGTCCATCCACATGACGGATAGATATACTCTGGGCCCTCTCGGTGGAATGTCATCCAATTAGCTTGCAAGCATGTGACATGGTCACAAGGGATCACATATCACGGGAACGAGAAAAGAGTACTTATCGGTAACGAGGTTGAACTAGGTATGCAGAGATACCGACGATCATAACCTCGGATAAGTAACATATCGTGAGACAAAGGGAAATTGGTATCGTATGTAAGTGGTTCATTCGATCGCAAAGTAATCGTAGAAATATGTGGGAGCCATATGAATTTCCAGATTCCTCTATTGGTTATTGTTCGGAGAAGTGTCTCGATCATGTCTGCATAATTCACGAACCGTAGGGAGACACACTTAAGGATTCGACGTTGTTTGAGTAGTTATGGTATTATGAGAAAGAGACCGAATGTTGTTCGGAGTCTCGGATGGGATCCGGGATATCACGAGGAGATCCGGAATGGTCCGGAGAATAAGATTCATATAAGGAAAGTTCCGTTTCGGAGTTGGGGAATGGTTCCGGTGTTTTCATCGGGAACATTCTAGAAGGTCCCGGAATGTCCGGCACTCCGGAGGGGGAAGGGTACATGAATGTGTCATTGTAAGTTGGAATGATTGCATCATGTACTAGGTGTTCTTGCTGTCCAAAATAAAGGGTTTATTTAAATCCTAAATTGAAAAGTCAAACGGCTAGTTTGAAAGTCAAACGGCAATTTTGGGAAGTGGGAAGAGAGGAGGATTGGTGGAGGCCGAATTGGAGGAGGGTTCCTCCCTTGGCCGGCGCCCCACCAAGCCGACTTGGGGAGGAACTCTCCTCCCCTTGGCCGGCCAGCCCTCCCACCTATATAAGGAGGGGCAGGGCTCCCCTCCTAGACACACAAGTTTCCTATCCTCTAAACTAAACCCTAGATCTAGACCCCGGTTTAGAGCTATTCGGTTTAGAGCCTTCTAATTGGTTTAGAGCCCTCTAATTGGTGTGTCTAATTACTAGACCACTAATAGCCTCTCTCATAAGCTCCACCATACTCGCACCGGCTTAAAGCGAAGCCCTGCGGGATCTCCCCTCTACTTCCGGTACCACGCCGTTGTGCTGCCGGAATCGCGAGGAGAGTGCTACAACCTCCGCTGCCTGCTGGAACAAGGGAGAGGAAGGTCTTCGTCGAGTACCGAACGTGTGACCGACTGCGGGAGCGCTGCGGGAACGCGGCGCTGGAAGGATCGTCTACGCGATCTTGAGATCGGAAAGAGTACGACTACATCACCCACGAGAATCTGCTCTCGTTAAACACTTTGGAATCTTCGAGGGTGAGTTATTCCATCGACTCGTTGCTGCAATCTAGTAGATAGATCTTGGCTTGTTTGTTTGTATGCGATAGAAAATTTTTGTTTTCCATGCTACGAATCCCAACAATAAGAACACACATGCAATGACTCCAGTGGTTGATCCATATGTGGTTTGTGGAAAGAACACACATGCTATGACTCTAGTGGTTGATCCATGTGTGGTTTGTGAAAATTACACACATGCAATGACCACTGGTGGATCCATGTGTGGTTTGTGGAAAAAGAACACACATGCAATGACTCTAGTGGTTGATCCATGTTTGTTTGTGGAAAGAACACACATGCAATGACTCTAGTGGTTGATCCATGTGTGGTTTGTGGAAATAACACACATGCAATGACCACTGGTGGATCCATGTGTGGTTTGTGGAAAAGAACACACATGCAATGACTCTAGTGCTGGTTTGTGGTTTTAGTATAAGAACAAACATGCAATGACACTAGTGGTTGATCCATGTGTGGTTTGTGGAAAGAAGACACATGCAATGACTCTGGTTGAACCATATGTGGTTTGTGGAAAGAACACACATGCAATGACCACTGGTGGATCCATCTGTGATTTGTGGAAAAGAACACACATGCAATGACTCTAGTACTGGTTTGTGGTTTTAGTATAAGAACACACATGCAATGACTCTAGTAGTGGTTTGTGGTGTTAGTATAAGAACACACATGCAATGACTCTAGTGGTTGATCCATGTGTGGTTTATGGAAATAACACACATGCAATGACTCTAGTGGTTGATCCATGTGTAGTTTGTGGAAAGAACACACATGCAATAACCACTGGTGGATCCATGTTGGTTTTAGTATAAGAACACACATGCAATGACTCTAGTGGTTTGTCCATGTTTGTTTGTGGAAATAACACACATGCAATGACTCTAGTGGTCGATCCATGTGGGGTTTGTGAAAAGAACACACATGCAATGACCCTAGTGTTGCTTTTAGTATAAGAACACACATGCAATGACTCTAGTGGTTGATCCATATGTGGTTTGTGGAAATAACACGCATACAATGACTCTAGTGGTTGATCCATGTGTGGTTTCTGAAAAGAACACACATGCAATGACTCTAGTGTTCGTTTTAGTATAAGAACACACATGCAATGACTCTAGTGGTAGATCCACATGTGGTTTGTGGAAAGAACACACATGTAATGACTCTAGTGGTTGATCCATGTGTGGTTTGTGGAAATAACACACATGCAATGACCACTGGTGGGTTCACATGTGTGGTTTGTGGAAAAGAACACACATGCAATGACTCTAGTGCTGGTTTGTGGTTTTAGTATAAGAACAAACATGCAATGACTCTAGTGGTTGATCCATGTGTGGTTTGTGGAAATAACACACATGCAATGACTAGTGGTTGATCCATATGTGGTTTGTGGAAAGAACACACATGCAAAGACCACTGGTGGATCCATGTGTGGTTTGTGGAAAAGAACACACATGCAATGACCACTGGTGGATCCATGTGTGGTTTGTGGGAAAGAACACACATGCAATGACTCTAGTGGTTGATCCTTGTTTGTTTGTGGAAATAACACACATGCAATGACTCTAGTGGTTGATCCATGTGTGGTTTGTGAAAAGAACACACATGCAATGACTCTAGTGTTGGTTTTAGTATAATAAGAACACACATGCAATGAATCTAGTGGTTGATCCATATGTGGTTTGTGGAAAGAACACACATGCAATGACTCTAGTGGTTGATCCATGTGTGGTTTGTGGACATAACACACATGCAATGACCACTGGTGGATCCATGTGTGGTTTGTGGAAAAGATCACACATGCAATGACTCTAGTGGTTGATCCATGTTTGTTTGTGGAAATAACACACATGCAATGACTCTAGTGGTTGATCCATGTGTGGTTTTTGAAAAGAACACACATGCAATGACTCTAGTGTTGGTTTTAGTATAATAAGAACACACATCCAATGACTCTAGTGGTTGATCCATATGTGGTTTATGGAAAGAACACACACGCAATGAATCTAGTGGTTGATCCATGTGTGGTTTGTGGAAATAACACACATGCAATGACCACTGGTGGATCCATGTGTGGTTTGTGGAAAAGAACACACATGCAATGACTCTAGTGCTGGTGTGTGATTTTAGTATAAGAAAAAACATGCAATGACTCTAGTGGTTGATCCATGTGTGGTTTGTGGAAAGAACACACACGCAATGACTCTGGTTGATCCATGTGTGGTTTGTGGAAAGAACACACATGCAATGGCCACTGGTGGATCCATGTGTGGTTTCTGGAAAAGAACACACATGCAATGACTCTAGTAATGGTTTGTGGTTTTAGTATAAGAACACACATGCAATGACTCTAGTACTGGTTTGTGGTTTTAGTATAAGAACACACATGCAATGACTCTAGTGGTTGATCCATGTGTGGTTTGTGGAAATAACACATGTGCAATGACTCTAGTGGTTGATCCATGTGTGGTTTGTGGAAAGAACACACATGTAATGACCACTGGTGGATCCATGTTGGTTTTAGTATAAGAACACACATGCAATGACTCTAGTGGTTGATCCATGTTTGTTTGTGGAAATAACACACATGCAATGACTCTAGTGGTTGATCCATGTGTGGTTTGTGAAAAGAACACACATGCAATGACTCTAGTGTTGGTTTTAGTATAAGAACACACATGCAATGACTCTAGTGGTTGATCCATATGTGGTTTGTGGAAAAACACACATGCAATGACTCTAGTGGTTGATCCATGTGTGGTTTGTGGAAATAACACACATGCAATGACCACTGGTGGGTCCACATGTGTGGTTTGTGGTTTTAGGATAAGAACAAACATGCAATGACTCTAGTGGTTGATCCATGTGTGGTTTGTGGAAAGAACACACATGCAATGACTCTAGTGTTGATCCATGTGTGGTTTGTGAAAAGAACACACATGCAATGACTCTAGTGTTGGTTTTGGTATAAGAACACACATGCAATGACTCTAGTGGTTGATCCATATGTGGTTTGTGGAAAAAATACACATGCAATGACTCTAGTGGTTGATCCATGTGTGGTTTGTGGAAATAACACACATGCAATGACCACTGGTGGATCCATGTGTGGTTTGTGGAAAACAACACACATGCAATGATTCTAGTGCTGGTTTGTGGTTTTAGTATAAGAACAAACATGCAATGACTCCAGTGTTTGATCCATGTGTGGTTTGTGAAAAGAACACACATGAAATGACTCTAGTGTTGGTTTTACTATAATAAGAACACACATGCAATTACTCTAGTGGTTGATCCATATGTGGTTTGTGGAAAGAACACACATGCTATGACTCTAGTGGTTGGTCCATTTGTGGTTTGTGGAAATTACACACATGCAATGACCACTGGTGGATCCATGTGTGGTTTGTGGAAAAGAACACACATGCAATGACTCTAGTGGTTGATCCATGTTTGTTTGTGGAAAGAACACACATGTAATGACTCTAGTGGTTGATCCATGTGTGGTTTGTGGAAATAACACACATGCAATGACCACTGGTGGATCCATGTGTGGTTTGTGGAAAAGAACACGCATGCAATGACTTTAGTGCTGGTTTGTGGTTTTAGTATAAGAACAAACATGCAATGACGCTAGTGGTTGATCCATATGTGGTTTGTGGAAAGAACACACATGCAATGACTCTGGTTGAACCATATGTGGTTTGTGGAAAGAACACACATGCAATGACCACTGGTGGATCCATGTGTGGTTTGTGGAAAAGAACACACATGCAATGACTCTAGTACTGGTTTGTGGTTTTAGTATAAGAACACACATGCAATGACTCTAGTACTAGTTTGTGGTGTTACTATAACAACACACATGCAATGACTCTAGTGGTTGATCCATGTGTCGTTTGTGGAAATAACACACATGCAATGAATCTAGTGGTTGATCCATGTGTGGTTTGTGGAAAGAACACACATGCAATGACCACTGGTGGATCCATGTTGGTTTTAGTATAAGAACACACATGCAATGACTCTAGTGGTTGTTCCATGTTTGTTTGTGGAAATAACACACATGCAATGACTCTAGTGGTTGATCCATGTGTGGTTTTTGAAAAGAACACACATGCAATGACCCTAGTGTTGGTTTTAGTATAAGAACACAAATGCAATGACTCTAGTGGTTGATCCATATGTGGTTTGTGGAAATAACACACATACAATGACTCTAGTGGTTGATCCATGTGTGGTTTGTGAAAAGACACACATGCAATGACTCTAGTGTTGGTTTTAGTAAAAGAACATACATGCAATGATTCTCATGGTTGATCCACATGTGGTTTGTGGAATGAACACACATGCAATGACTCTAGTGGTTGACCCATGTGTGGTTTGTGGAAATAACACACATGCAATGACCACTGGTGGGTCCACATGTGTGGTTTGGGGAAAAAACACACATGCAATGACTCTAGTGCTGGTTTGTGATTTTAGTATAAGAACAAACATGCAATGACTCTAGTGATTAATCCATGTGTGGTTTGTGGAAAGAACACACAGGCAATGACTAGTGGTTAATCCATATGTGGTTTGTGGAAAGAACACACATGCAATGACCACTGGTGGATCCATGTGTGGTTTGTGGAAAAGAACACACATGCAATGACCACTGGTGGATCCCTGTGTGATTTGTGGGAAAGAACACACATGCAATGACTCTAGTGGTTGATCCATGTTTGTTTGTGGAAATAACACACATGCAATGACTCTAGTGGTTGATCCATGCGTGGTTTGTGAAAAGAACACACATGCAATGACTCTAGTGTTGGTTTTAGTTTAATAAGAACACACATGCAATGACTCTAGTGGTTGATCCATATGTGGTTTGTGGAAAGAACACACATGCAATGACTCTAGTGGTTGATCCATATGTGGTTTGTGGAAAGAACACACATGCAATGACTCTAGGGGTTGATCCATGTGTGGCTTGTGGAAATAACACACATGCAATGACCACTGGTGGATCCATGTGTGGTTTGTGG
This sequence comes from Avena sativa, assembly GCA_916181665.1. Classification (NCBI taxonomy): domain Eukaryota; kingdom Viridiplantae; phylum Streptophyta; class Magnoliopsida; order Poales; family Poaceae; genus Avena; species Avena sativa. The sequence continues at coordinate 79,862,471 of OV702286.1, forward strand.
AAAAGAACACACATGCAATGACTCTAGTGGTTGATCCATGTTTGTTTGTGGAAATAACACACATGCAATGACTCTAGTGGTTGATCCATGTGTGGTTTGTGAAAAGAACACACATGCAATGACTCTAGTGTTGGTTTTACTATAATAAGAACACACACGCAATGACTCTAGTGGTTGATCCATATGTGGTTTGTGGAAAGAACACACATGCAATGACTATAGTGGTTGATCCATGTGTGGTTTGTGGAAATAACACACATGCAATGACCACTGGTGGATCCATGTGTGGTTTGTGGAAAAGAACACACATGCAATGGCTCTAGTGCTGGTGAGTGGTTTTAGTATAAGAAAAAACATGCAATGACTCTAGTGGTTGATCCATGTGTGGTTTGTGGAAATAACACACATGCAATGACCACTGGTGGGTCCACATGTGTGGTTTGTGGAAAGAACACACATGCAATAAATTTGGTGGATCCATATGTGGTTTGTGGAAAGAACACACATGCAATGACTCTAGCGGTGGATCCATGTGTGGTTTGTGGAAAAGAACACACATGCAATGACTCTAGTGTTGGTTTGTGGTTTTAGTATAAGAAGAAACATGCAATGACTCTAGTGGTTGATCCATGTGTGGTTTGTGGAAAGAACACACATGCAATGACTCTGGTTGATCCATATGTCGTTTGTGGAAAGAACACACATGCAATGACCACTGGTGGATCCATGTGTGGTTTGTGGAAAAGAACACACATGCAATGACTCTAGTGCTGGTTTGTGGTTTTAGTATAAGAACAAACATGTAATGACTCTAGTGTTTGATCCATGTGTAGTTTGTGAAAAAAACACACATGCAATGACTCTAGTGTTGGTTTTAGTATAATAAGAACACACATGCAATGACTCTAGTGGTTGATCCATATGTGGTTTGTGGAAAGAACACACATGCTATGACTCTAGTGGTTGATCCATGTGTGGTTTGTGGAAATTACACACATGCAATGACCACTGGTGGATCCATGTGTGGTTTGTGGAAAAGAACACACATGCAATGACTCTAGTGGTTGATCCATGTTTGTTTGTGGAAAGAACACACATGCAATGACTCTAGTGGTTGATCCATGTGTGGTTTGTGGAAATAACACACATGCAATGACCACTGGTGGATCCATGTGTGGTTTATGGAAAAGAACACACATGCAATGACTCTAGTGCTGGTTTGTGGTTTTAGTATAAGAACAAACATCCAATGACACTAGTGGTTGATCCATGTGTGGTTTGTGGAAAGAAGACACATGCAGTGACTCTGGTTGATCCATATGTGGTTTGTGGATAGAACACACATGCAATGACCACTGGTGGATCCATGTGTGGTTTGTGGAAAAGAACACACATGCAATGACTCTAGTGCTGGTTTGTGGTTTTAGTATAAGAACAAACATGCAATGACTCTAGTGTTTGATCCATGTGTGGTTTGTGAAAAGAACATGCATGCAATGACTCTAGTGTTGGTTTTAGTATAATAAGAACACACATGCAATGACTCTAGTGGTTGATCCATATGTGGTTTGTGGAAAGAACACACATGCTATGACTCTAGTGGTTGATCCATGTGTGGTTTGTGGAAATTACACACATGCAATGACCACTGGTGGATCCATATGTGGTTTGTGGAAAAGAACACACATGCAATGACTCTAGTGGTTGATCCATGTTTGTTTGTGGAAAGAACACACATGCAATGACTCTAGTGGTTGATCCATGTGTGGTTTGTGGAAATAACACACATGCAATGACCACTGGTGGATCCATGTGTGGTTTGTGGAAAAGAACACACATGCAATGACTCTAGTGGTTGATCCATGTTTGTTTGTGGAAAGAACACACATGCAATGACTCTTGTGGTTGATCCATGTGTGGTTTGTGGAAATAACACACATGCAATGACCACTGGTGGATCCATGTGTGGTTTGTGGAAAAGAACACACATGCAATGACTCTAGTGCTGGTGAGTGGTTTTAGTATAATAAAAAACATGCAATGACTCTAGTGGTTGATCCATGTGGAGTTTGTGGAAATAACACACATGCAATGACCACTGGTGGGTCCACATGTGTGGTTTGTGGAAAGAACACACATGCAATAACTCTGGTGGATCCATATGTGGTTTGTGGAAAGAACACACATGCAATGACTCTAGCGGTGGATCCATGTGTGGTTTGTGGAAAAGAACACACATGCAATGACTCTAGTGTTGGTTTGTGGTTTTAGTATAAGAAGAAACATGCAATGACTCTAGTGGTTGATCCATGTGTGGTTTGTGGAAAGAACACACATGCAATGACTCTGGTTGATCCATATGTCGTTTGTGGAAAGAACACACATGCAATGACCACTGGTGGATCCATGTGTGGTTTGTGGAAAAGAACACACATGCAATGACTCTAGTGCTGGTTTGTGGTTTTAGTATAAGAACAAACATGTAATGACTCTAGTGTTTGATCCATGTGTAGTTTGTGAAAAGAACACACATGCAATGACTCTAGTGTTGGTTTTAGTATAATAAGAACACACATGCAATGACTCTAGTGGTTGATCCATATGTGGTTTGTGGAAAGAACACACATGCTATGACTCTAGTGGTTGATCCATGTGTGGTTTGTGGAAATTACACACATGCAATGACCACTGGTGGATCCATGTGTGGTTTGTGGAAAAGAACACACATGCAATGACTCTAGTGGTTGATCCATGTTTGTTTGTGGAAAGAACACACATGCAATGACTCTAGTGGTTGATCCATGTGTGGTTTGTGGAAATAACACACATGCAATGACCACTGGTGGATCCATGTGTGGTTTATGGAAAAGAACACACATGCAATGACTCTAGTGCTGGTTTGTGGTTTTAGTATAAGAACAAACATCCAATGACACTAGTGGTTGATCCATGTGTGGTTTGTGGAAAGAAGACACATGCAGTGACTCTGGTTGATCCATATGTGGTTTGTGGATAGAACACACATGCAATGACCACTGGTGGATCCATGTGTGGTTTGTGGAAAAGAACACACATGCAATGACTCTAGTGCTGGTTTGTGGTTTTAGTATAAGAACAAACATGCAATGACTCTAGTGTTTGATCCATGTGTGGTTTGTGAAAAGAACACGCATGCAATGACTCTAGTGTTGGTTTTCGTATAATAAGAACACACATGCAATGACTCTAGTGGTTGATCCATATGTGGTTTGTGGAAAGAACACACATGCTATGACTCTAGTGGTTGATCCATGTGTGGTTTGTGGAAATAACACACATGCAATGACCACTGGTGGATCCATATGTGGTTTGTGGAAAAGAACACACATGCAATGACTCTAGTGGTTGATCCATGTTTGTTTGTGGAAAGAACACACATGCAATGACTCTAGTGGTTGATCCATGTGTGGTTTGTGGAAATAACACACATGCAATGACCACTGGTGGATCCATGTGTGGTTTGTGGAAAAGAACACACATGCAATGACTCTAGTGGTTGATCCATGTTTGTTTGTGGAAAGAACACACATGCAATGACTCTTGTGGTTGATCCATGTGTGGTTTGTGGAAATAACACACATGCAATGACCACTGGTGGATCCATGTGTGGTTTGTGGAAAAGAACACACATGCAATGACTCTAGTGCTGGTGAGTGGTTTTAGTATAAGAAAAAACATGCAATGACTCTAGTGGTTGATCCATGTGTGGTTTGTGGAAATAACACACATGCAATGACCACTGGTGGGTCCACATGTGTGGTTTGTGGAAAGAACACACATGCAATAACTCTGGTGGATCCATATGTGGTTTGTGGAAAGAACACACATGCAATGACTCTAGCGGTGGATCCATGTGTGGTTTGTGGAAAAGAACACACATGCAATGACTCTAGTGTTGGTTTGTGGTTTTAGTATAAGAAGAAACATGCAATGACTCTAGTGGTTGATCCATGTGTGGTTTGTGGAAAGAACACACATGCAATGACTCTGGTTGATCCATATGTCGTTTGTGGAAAGAACACACATGCAATGACCACTGGTGGATCCATGTGTGGTTTGTGGAAAAGAACACACATGCAATGACTCTAGTGCTGGTTTGTGGTTTTAGTATAAGAACAAACATGTAATGACTCTAGTGTTTGATCCATGTGTAGTTTGTGAAAAGAACACACATGCAATGACTCTAGTGTTGGTTTTAGTATAATAAGAACACACACGCAATGACTCTAGTGGTTGATCCATATGTGGTTTGTGGAAAGAACACACATGCTATGACTCTAGTGGTTGATCCATGTGTGGTTTGTGGAAATTACACACATGCAATGACCACTGGTGGATCCATGTGTGGTTTGTGGAAAAGAACACACATGCAATGACTCTAGTGGTTGATCCATGTTTGTTTGTGGAAAGAACACACATGCAATGACTCTAGTGGTTGATCCATGTGTGGTTTGTGGAAATAACACACATGCAATGACCACTGGTGGATCCATGTGTGGTTTATGGAAAAGAACACACATGCAATGACTCTAGTGCTGGTTTGTGGTTTTAGTATAAGAACAAACATGCAATGACACTAGTGGTTGATCCATGTGTGGTTTGTGGAAAGAAGACACATGCTATGACTCTGGTTGATCCATATGTGGTTTGTGGATAGAACACACATGCAATGACCACTGGTGGATCCATGTGTGGTTTGTGGAAAAGAACACACATGCAATGACTCTAGTACTGGTTTGTGGTTTTAGTATAAGAACACACATGCAATGACTCTAGTACTAGTTTGTGGTGTTACTATAAGAACACACATGCAATGACTCTAGTGGTTGATCCATGTGTCGTTTGTGGAAATAACACACATGCAATGACTCTAGTGGTTGATCCATGTGTGGTTTGTGGAAAGAACACACATGCAATGACCACTAGTGGATCCATGTTGGTTTTAGTATAAGAACACACATGCAATGACTCTAGTGGTTGTTCCATGTTTGTTTGTGGAAATAACACACATGCAATGACTCTAGTGGTTGATCCATGTGTGGTTTGTGAAAATAACACACATGCAATGACCCTAGTGTTGGTTTTAGTATAAGAACACACATGCAATGACTCTAGTGGTTGATCCATATGTGGTTTTGTGGAAATAACACACATACAATGACTCTAGTGGTTGATCCATGTGTGGTTTGTGAAAAGACACACATGCAATGACTCTAGTGTTGGTTTTAGTATAAGAACATACATGCAATGATTCTCATGGTTGATCCACATGTGGTTTGTGGAATGAACACACATGCAATGACTCTAGTGGTTGATCCATGTGTGGTTTGTGGAAATAACACACATGCAATGACCACTGGTGGGTCCACATGTGTGGTTTGTGGAAAAAACACACATGCAATGACTCTAGTGCTGGTTTGTGGTTTTAGTATAGGAACAAACATGCAATGACTCTAGTGGTTGATCCATATGTGGTTTGTGGAAAGAACACACATGCAATGACTCTAGCGGTGGATCCATGTGTGGTTTGTGGAAAAGAACACACATGCAATGACTCTAGTGTTGGTTTGTGGTTTTAGTATAAGAAGAAACATGCAATGACTCTAGTGGTTGATCCATGTGTGGTTTGTGGAAAGAACACACATGCAATGACTCTGGTTGATCCATATGTCGTTTGTGGAAAGAACACACATGCAATGACCACTGGTGGATCCATGTGTGGTTTGTGGAAAAGAACACACATGCAATGACTCTAGTGCTGGTTTGTGGTTTTAGTATAAGAACAAACATGTAATGACTCTAGTGTTTGATCCATGTGTAGTTTGTGAAAAGAACACACATGCAATGACTCTAGTGTTGGTTTTAGTATAATAAGAACACACACGCAATGACTCTAGTGGTTGATCCATATGTGGTTTGTGGAAAGAACACACATGCTATGACTCTAGTGGTTGATCCATGTGTGGTTTGTGGAAATTACACACATGCAATGACCACTGGTGGATCCATGTGTGGTTTGTGGAAAAGAACACACAGGCAATGACTCTAGTGGTTGATTCATGTTTGTTTGTGGAAAGAACACACATGCAATGACTCTAGTGGTTGATCCATGTGTGGTTTGTGGAAATAACACACATGCAATGACCACTGGTGGATCCATGTGTGGTTTATGGAAAAGAACACACATGCAATGACTCTAGTGCTGGTTTGTGGTTTTAGTATAAGAACAAACATGCAATGACACTAGTGGTTGATCCATGTGTGGTTTGTGGAAAGAAGACACATGCAATGACTCTGGTTGATCCATATGTGGTTTGTGGATAGAACACACATGCAATGACCACTGGTGGATCCATGTGTGGTTTGTGGAAAAGAACACACATGCAATGACTCTAGTACTGGTTTGTGGTTTTAGTATAAGAACACACATGCAATGACTCTAGTACTAGTTTGTGGTGTTACTATAAGAACACACATGCAATGACGCTAGTGGTTGATCCATGTGTGGTTTGTGGAAAGAACACACATGCAATGACCACTGGTGGATCCATGTTGGTTTTAGTATAAGAACACACATGCAATGACTCTAGTGGTTGTTCCATGTTTGTTTGTGGAAATAACACACATGCAATGACTCTAGTGGTTGATCCATGTGTGGTTTGTGAAAAGAACACACATGCAATGACCCTAGTGTTGGTTTTAGTATAAGAACACACATGCAATGACTCTAGTGGTTGATCCATATGTGGTTTTGTGGAAATAACACACATACAATGACTCTAGTGGTTGATCCATGTGTGGTTTGTGAAAAGACACACATGCAATGACTCTAGTGTTGGTTTTAGTATAAGAACATACATACAATGATTCTCATGGTTGATCCACATGTGGTTTGTGGAATGAACACACATGCAATGACTCTAATGGTTGATCCATGTGTGGTTTGTGGAAATAACACACATGCAATGACCACTGGTGGGTCCACATGTGTGCTTTGTGGAAAAAACACACATGCAATGACTCTAGTGCTGGTTTGTGGTTTTAGTATAAGAACAAACATGCAATGACTCTAGTGGTTGATCCATATGTGGTTTGTGGAAAGAACACACATGCAATGACTCTAGCGGTGGATCCATGTGTGGTTTGTGGAAAAGAACACACATGCAATGACTCTAGTGTTGGTTTGTGGTTTTAGTATAAGAAGAAACATGCAATGACTCTAGTGGTTGATCCATGTGTGGTTTGTGGAAAGAACACACATGCAATGACTCTGGTTGATCCATATGTCGTTTGTGGAAAGAACACACATGCAATGACCACTAGTGGATCCATGTGTGGTTTGTGGAAAAGAACACACATGCAATGACTCTAGTGCTGGTTTGTGGTTTTAGTATAAGAACAAACATGTAATGACTCTAGTGTTTGATCCATGTGTAGTTTGTGAAAAGAACACACATGCAATGACTCTAGTGTTGGTTTTAGTATAATAAGAACACACACGCAATGACTCTAGTGGTTGATCCATATGTGGTTTGTGGAAAGAACACACATGCTATGACTCTAGTGGTTGATCCATGTGTGGTTTGTGGAAATTACACACATGCAATGACCACTGGTGGATCCATGTGTGGTTTGTCGAAAAGAACACACATGCAATGACTCTAGTGGTTGATCCATGTTTGTTTGTGGAAAGAACACACATGCAATGACTCTAGTGGTTGATCCATGTGTGGTTTGTGGAAATAACACACATGCAATGACCACTGGTGGATCCATGTGTGGTTTATGGAAAAGAACACACATGCAATGACTCTAGTGCTGGTTTGTGGTTTTAGTATAAGAACAAACATGCAATGACACTAGTGGTTGATCCATGTGTGGTTTGTGGAAAGAAGACACATGCAATGACTCTGGTTGATCCATATGTGGTTTGTGGATAGAACACACATGCAATGACCACTGGTGGATCCATGTGTGGTTTGTGGAAAAGAACACACATGCAATGACTCTAGTACTGGTTTGTGGTTTTAGTATAAGAACACACATGCAATGACTCTAGTACTAGTTTGTGGTGTTACTATAAGAACACACATGCAATGACTCTAGTGGTTGATCCATGTGTGGTTTGTGGAAAGAACACACATGCAATGACCACTGGTGGATCCATGTTGGTTTTAGTATAAGAACACACATGCAATGACTCTAGTGGTTGTTCCATGTTTGTTTGTGGAAATAACACACATGCAATGACTCTAGTGGTTGATCCATGTGTGGTTTGTGAAAAGAACACACATGCAATGACCCTAGTGTTGGTTTTAGTATAAGAACACACATGCAATGACTCTAGTGGTTGATCCATATGTGGTTTTGTGGAAATAACACACATACAATGACTCTAGTGGTTGATCCATGTGTGGTTTGTGAAAAGACACACATGCAATGACTCTAGTGTTGGTTTTAGTATAAGAACATACATGCAATGATTCTCATGGTTGATCCACATGTGGTTTGTGCAATGAACACACATGCAATGACTCTAGTGGTTGATCCATGTGTGGTTTGTGGAAATAACACACATGCAATGACCACTGGTGGGTCCACATGTGTGGTTTGTGGAAAAAACACACATGCAATGACTCTAGTGCTGGTTTGTGGTTTTAGTATAAGAACAAACATGCAATGACTCTAGTGGTTAATCCATGTGTGGTTTGTGGAAAGAACACACAGGCAATGACTAGTGGTTGATCCATATGTGGTTTGTGGAAAGAACACACATGCAATGACCACTGGTGGATCCATGTGTGGTTTGTGGAAAAGAACACACATGCAATGACCACTGGTGGATCCCTGTGTGATTTGTGGGAAAGAACACACATGCAATGACTCTAGTGGTTGATCCATGTTTGTTTGTGGAAATAACACACATGCAATGACTCTAGTGGTTGATCCATGCGTCGTTTGTGAAAAGAACACACATCGAATGACTCTAGTGGTTGATCCATATGTGGTTTGTGGAAAGAACACACATGCAATGACTCTAGGGGTTGATCCATGTGTGGTTTGTGGAAAGAAGACACATGCAATGACCACTGGTGGATCCATGTGTGGTTTGTGGAAAAGAACACACATGCAATGACTCTAGTGGTTGATCCATGTTTATTTGTGGAAATAACACACATGCAATGACTCTAGTGGTTGATCCATGTGTGGTTTGTGAAAAGAACACACATGCAATGACTCTAGTGTTGGTTTTACTATAATAAGAACACACATGCAATGACTCTAGTGGTTGATCCATATGTGGTTTGTGGAAAGAACACACATGCAATGACTCTAGGGGTTGATCCATGTGTGGTTTGTGGAAAGAAGACACATGCAATGACCACTGGTGGATCCATGTGTGGTTTGTGGAAAAGAACACACATGCAATGACTCTAGTGTTGGTTTTACTATACTAAGAACACACATGCAATGACTCTAGTGGTTGATCCATATGTGGTTTGTGGAAAGAACACACATGCAATGACTCTAGGGGTTGATCCATGTGTGGTTTGTGGAAAGAAGACACATGCAATGACCACTGGTGGATCCATGTGTGGTTTGTGGAAAAGAACACACATGCAATGACTCTAGTGGTTGATCCATGTTTGTTTGTGGAAATAACACACATGCAATGACTCTAGTGGTTGATCCATGTGTGGTTTGTGAAAAGAACACACATGCAATGACTCTAGTGTTGGTTTTACTATAATAAGAACACACATACAATGACTCTAGTGGTTGATCCATATGTGGTTTGTGGAAAGAACACACATGCAATGACTTTAGTGGTTGATCCATGTGTGGTTTGTGGAAATAACACACATGCAATGACCACTGGTGGATCCATGTGTGGTTTGTGGAAAAGAACACACATGCAATGACTCTAGTGCTGGTGAGTGGTTTTAGTATAAGAAAAAACATGTAATGACTCTAGTGGTTGATCCATGTGTGGTTTGTGGAAATAACACACATGCAATGACCACTGGTGGGTCCACATGTGTGGTTTGTGGAAAGAACACACATGCAATAACTCTGGTGGATCCATATGTGGTTTGTGGAAAGAACACACATGCAATGACTCTAGCGGTGGATCCATGTGTGGTTTGTGGAAAAGAACACACATGCAATGACTCTAGTGTTGGTTTGTGGTTTTAGTATAAGAAGAAACATGCAATGACTCTAGTGGTTTATCCATGTGTGGTTTGTGGAAAGAACACACATGCAATGACTCTGGTTGATCCATATGTCGTTTGTGGAAAGAACACACATGCAATGACCACTGGTGGATCCATGTGTGGTTTGTGGAAAAGAACACACATGCAATGACTCTAGTGCTGGTTTGTGGTTTTAGTATAAGAACAAACATGTAATGACTCTAGTGTTTGATCCATGTGTAGTTTGTGAAAAGAACACACATGCAATGACTCTAGTGTTGGTTTTAGTAATAAGAACACACATGCAATGACTCTAGTGGTTGATCCATATGTGGTTTGTGGAAAGAACACACATGCTATGACTCTAGTGGTTGATCCATGTGTGGTTTGTGGAAATTACACACATGCAATGACCACTGGTGGATCCATGTGTGGTTTGTGGAAAAGAACACACATGCAATGACTCTAGTGGTTGATCCATGTTTGTTTGTGGAAAGAACACACCTGCAATGACTCTAGTGGTTGATCCATGTGTGGTTTGTGGAAATAACACACATGCAATGACCACTGGTGGATCCATGTGTGGTTTATGGAAAAGAACACACATGCAATGACTCTAGTGCTGGTTTGTGGTTTTAGTATAAGAACAAACATGCAATGACACTAGTGGTTGATCCATGTGTGGTTTGTGGAAAGAAGACACATGCAATGACTCTGGTTGATCCATATGTGGTTTGTGGATAGAACACACATGCAATGACAACTGGTGGATCCATGTGTGGTTTGTAGAAAAGAACACACATGCAATGACTCTAGTGTTGGTTTGTGGTTTTAGTATAAGAACAAACATGCAATGACTCTAGTGTTTGATCCATGTGTGGTTTGTGAAAAGAACACGCATGCAATGACTCTAGTGTTGGTTTTAGTATAATAAGAACACACATGCAATGACTCTAGTGGTTCATCCATATGTGGTTTGTGGAAAGAACACACATGCTATGACTCTAGTGGTTGATCCATGTGTGGTTTGTGGAAATTACACACATGCAATGACCACTGGTGGATCCATATGTGGTTTGTGGAAAAGAACACACATGCAATGACTCTAGTGGTTGATCCATGTTTGTTTGTGGAAAGAACACACATGCAATGACTCTAGTGGTTGCTCCATGTGTGGTTTGTGGAAATAACACACATGCAATGACCACTGGTGGATCCATGTGTGGTTTGTGGAAAAGAACACACATTCAATGACTCTAGTGGTTGATCCATGTTTGTTTGTGGAAAGAACACACATGCAATGACTCTTGTGGTTGATCCATGTGTGGTTTGTGGAAATAACACACATGCAATGACCGCTGGTGGATCCATGTGTGGTTTGTGGAAAAGAACACACATGCAATGACTCTAGTGCTGGTGAGTGGTTTTAGTATAAGAAAAAACATGCAATGACTCTAGTGGTTGATCCATGTGTGGTTTGTGGAAATAACACACATGCAATGACCACTGGTGGGTCCACATGTGTGGTTTGTGGAAAGAACACACATGCAATAACTCTGGTGGATCCATATGTGGTTTGTGGAAAGAACACACATGCAATGACTCTAGCGGTGGATCCATGTGTGGTTTGTGGAAAAGAACACACATGCAATGACTCTAGTGTTGGTTTGTGGTTTTAGTATAAGAAGAAACATGCAATGACTCTAGTGGTTGATCCATGTGTGGTTTGTGGAAAGAACACACATGCAATGACTCTGGTTGATCCATATGTCGTTTGTGGAAAGAACACACATGCAATGACCACTGGTGGATCCATGTGTGGTTTGTGGAAAAGAACACACATGCAATGACTCTAGTGCTGGTTTGTGGTTTTAGTATAAGAACAAACATGTAATGACTCTAGTGTTTGATCCATGTGTAGTTTGTGAAAAGAACACACATGCAATGACTCTAGTGTTGTTTTTAGTATAATAAGAACACACACGCAATGACTCTAGTGGTTGATCCATATGTGGTTTGTGGAAAGAACACACATACTATGACTCTAGTGGTTGATCCATGTGTGGTTTGTGGAAATTACACACATGCAATGACCACTGGTGGATCCATGTGTGGTTTGTGGAAAAGAACACACATGCAATGACTCTAGTGGTTGATCCATGTTTGTTTGTGGAAAGAACACACATGCAATGAATCTAATGGTTGATCCATGTGTGGTTTGTGGAAATAACACACATGCAATGACCACTGGTGGATCCATGTGTGGTTTATGGAAAAGAACACACATGCAATGACTCTAGTGCTGGTTTGTGGTTTTAGTATAAGAACAAACATGCAATGACACTAGTGGTTGATCCATGTGTGGTTTGTGGAAAGAAGACACATGCAATGACTCTGGTTGATCCATATGTGGTTTGTGGATAGAACACACATGCAATGACCACTAGTGGATCCATGTGTGGTTTGTGGAAAAGAACACACATGCAATGACTCTAGTGCTGGTTTGTGGTTTTAGTATAAGAACAAACATGAATGACTCTAGTGTTTGATCCATGTGTGGTTTGTGAAAAGAACACGCATGCAATGACTCTAGTGTTGGTTTTAGTATAATAAGAACACACATGCAATGACTCTAGTGGTTGATCCATATGTGGTTTGTGGAAAGAACACACATGCTATGACTCTAGTGGTTGATCCATGTGTGGTTTGTGGAAATTACACACATGCAATGACCACTGGTGGATCCATATGTGGTTTGTGGAAAAGAACACACATGCAATGACTCTAGTGGTTGATCCATGTTTGTTTGTGGAAAGAACACACATGCAATGACCACTGGTGGATCCATGTTGGTTTTAGTATAAGAACACACATGCAATGACTCTAGTGGTTGTTCCATGTTTGTTTGTGGAAATAACACACATGCAATGACTCTAGTGGTTGATCCATGTGTGGTTTGTGAAAAGAACACACATGCAATGACCCTAGTGTTGGTTTTAGTATAAGAACACACATGCAATGACTCTAGTGGTTGATCCATATGTGGTTTTGTGGAAATAACACACATACAATGACTCTAGTGGTTGATCCATGTGTGGTTTGTGAAAAGACACACATGCAATGACTCTAGTGTTGGTTTTAGTATAAGAACATACATACAATGATTCTCATGGTTGATCCACATGTGGTTTGTGGAATGAACACACATGCAATGACTCTAATGGTTGATCCATGTGTGGTTTGTGGAAATAACACACATGCAATGACCACTGGTGGGTCCACATGTGTGCTTTGTGGAAAAAACACACATGCAATGACTCTAGTGCTGGTTTGTGGTTTTAGTATAAGAACAAACATGCAATGACTCTAGTGGTTGATCCATATGTGGTTTGTGGAAAGAACACACATGCAATGACTCTAGCGGTGGATCCATGTGTGGTTTGTGGAAAAGAACACACATGCAATGACTCTAGTGTTGGTTTGTGGTTTTAGTATAAGAAGAAACATGCAATGACTCTAGTGGTTGATCCATGTGTGGTTTGTGGAAAGAACACACATGCAATGACTCTGGTTGATCCATATGTCGTTTGTGGAAAGAACACACATGCAATGACCACTAGTGGATCCATGTGTGGTTTGTGGAAAAGAACACACATGCAATGACTCTAGTGCTGGTTTGTGGTTTTAGTATAAGAACAAACATGTAATGACTCTAGTGTTTGATCCATGTGTAGTTTGTGAAAAGAACACACATGCAATGACTCTAGTGTTGGTTTTAGTATAATAAGAACACACACGCAATGACTCTAGTGGTTGATCCATATGTGGTTTGTGGAAAGAACACACATGCTATGACTCTAGTGGTTGATCCATGTGTGGTTTGTGGAAATTACACACATGCAATGACCACTGGTGGATCCATGTGTGGTTTGTCGAAAAGAACACACATGCAATGACTCTAGTGGTTGATCCATGTTTGTTTGTGGAAAGAACACACATGCAATGACTCTAGTGGTTGATCCATGTGTGGTTTGTGGAAATAACACACATGCAATGACCACTGGTGGATCCATGTGTGGTTTATGGAAAAGAACACACATGCAATGACTCTAGTGCTGGTTTGTGGTTTTAGTATAAGAACAAACATGCAATGACACTAGTGGTTGATCCATGTGTGGTTTGTGGAAAGAAGACACATGCAATGACTCTGGTTGATCCATATGTGGTTTGTGGATAGAACACACATGCAATGACCACTGGTGGATCCATGTGTGGTTTGTGGAAAAGAACACACATGCAATGACTCTAGTACTGGTTTGTGGTTTTAGTATAAGAACACACATGCAATGACTCTAGTACTAGTTTGTGGTGTTACTATAAGAACACACATGCAATGACTCTAGTGGTTGATCCATGTGTGGTTTGTGGAAAGAACACACATGCAATGACCACTGGTGGATCCATGTTGGTTTTAGTATAAGAACACACATGCAATGACTCTAGTGGTTGTTCCATGTTTGTTTGTGGAAATAACACACATGCAATGACTCTAGTGGTTGATCCATGTGTGGTTTGTGAAAAGAACACACATGCAATGACCCTAGTGTTGGTTTTAGTATAAGAACACACATGCAATGACTCTAGTGGTTGATCCATATGTGGTTTTGTGGAAATAACACACATACAATGACTCTAGTGGTTGATCCATGTGTGGTTTGTGAAAAGACACACATGCAATGACTCTAGTGTTGGTTTTAGTATAAGAACATACATGCAATGATTCTCATGGTTGATCCACATGTGGTTTGTGCAATGAACACACATGCAATGACTCTAGTGGTTGATCCATGTGTGGTTTGTGGAAATAACACACATGCAATGACCACTGGTGGGTCCACATGTGTGGTTTGTGGAAAAAACACACATGCAATGACTCTAGTGCTGGTTTGTGGTTTTAGTATAAGAACAAACATGCAATGACTCTAGTGGTTAATCCATGTGTGGTTTGTGGAAAGAACACACAGGCAATGACTAGTGGTTGATCCATATGTGGTTTGTGGAAAGAACACACATGCAATGACCACTGGTGGATCCATGTGTGGTTTGTGGAAAAGAACACACATGCAATGACCACTGGTGGATCCCTGTGTGATTTGTGGGAAAGAACACACATGCAATGACTCTAGTGGTTGATCCATGTTTGTTTGTGGAAATAACACACATGCAATGACTCTAGTGGTTGATCCATGCGTCGTTTGTGAAAAGAACACACATCGAATGACTCTAGTGGTTGATCCATATGTGGTTTGTGGAAAGAACACACATGCAATGACTCTAGGGGTTGATCCATGTGTGGTTTGTGGAAAGAAGACACATGCAATGACCACTGGTGGATCCATGTGTGGTTTGTGGAAAAGAACACACATGCAATGACTCTAGTGGTTGATCCATGTTTATTTGTGGAAATAACACACATGCAATGACTCTAGTGGTTGATCCATGTGTGGTTTGTGAAAAGAACACACATGCAATGACTCTAGTGTTGGTTTTACTATAATAAGAACACACATGCAATGACTCTAGTGGTTGATCCATATGTGGTTTGTGGAAAGAACACACATGCAATGACTCTAGGGGTTGATCCATGTGTGGTTTGTGGAAAGAAGACACATGCAATGACCACTGGTGGATCCATGTGTGGTTTGTGGAAAAGAACACACATGCAATGACTCTAGTGTTGGTTTTACTATACTAAGAACACACATGCAATGACTCTAGTGGTTGATCCATATGTGGTTTGTGGAAAGAACACACATGCAATGACTCTAGGGGTTGATCCATGTGTGGTTTGTGGAAAGAAGACACATGCAATGACCACTGGTGGATCCATGTGTGGTTTGTGGAAAAGAACACACATGCAATGACTCTAGTGGTTGATCCATGTTTGTTTGTGGAAATAACACACATGCAATGACTCTAGTGGTTGATCCATGTGTGGTTTGTGAAAAGAACACACATGCAATGACTCTAGTGTTGGTTTTACTATAATAAGAACACACATACAATGACTCTAGTGGTTGATCCATATGTGGTTTGTGGAAAGAACACACATGCAATGACTTTAGTGGTTGATCCATGTGTGGTTTGTGGAAATAACACACATGCAATGACCACTGGTGGATCCATGTGTGGTTTGTGGAAAAGAACACACATGCAATGACTCTAGTGCTGGTGAGTGGTTTTAGTATAAGAAAAAACATGTAATGACTCTAGTGGTTGATCCATGTGTGGTTTGTGGAAATAACACACATGCAATGACCACTGGTGGGTCCACATGTGTGGTTTGTGGAAAGAACACACATGCAATAACTCTGGTGGATCCATATGTGGTTTGTGGAAAGAACACACATGCAATGACTCTAGCGGTGGATCCATGTGTGGTTTGTGGAAAAGAACACACATGCAATGACTCTAGTGTTGGTTTGTGGTTTTAGTATAAGAAGAAACATGCAATGACTCTAGTGGTTGATCCATGTGTGGTTTGTGGAAAGAACACACATGCAATGACTCTGGTTGATCCATATGTCGTTTGTGGAAAGAACACACATGCAATGACCACTGGTGGATCCATGTGTGGTTTGTGGAAAAGAACACACATGCAATGACTCTAGTGCTGGTTTGTGGTTTTAGTATAAGAACAAACATGTAATGACTCTAGTGTTTGATCCATGTGTAGTTTGTGAAAAGAACACACATGCAATGACTCTAGTGTTGGTTTTAGTAATAAGAACACACATGCAATGACTCTAGTGGTTGATCCATATGTGGTTTGTGGAAAGAACACACATGCTATGACTCTAGTGGTTGATCCATGTGTGGTTTGTGGAAATTACACACATGCAATGACCACTGGTGGATCCATGTGTGGTTTGTGGAAAAGAACACACATGCAATGACTCTAGTGGTTGATCCATGTTTGTTTGTGGAAAGAACACACCTGCAATGACTCTAGTGGTTGATCCATGTGTGGTTTGTGGAAATAACACACATGCAATGACCACTGGTGGATCCATGTGTGGTTTATGGAAAAGAACACACATGCAATGACTCTAGTGCTGGTTTGTGGTTTTAGTATAAGAACAAACATGCAATGACACTAGTGGTTGATCCATGTGTGGTTTGTGGAAAGAAGACACATGCAATGACTCTGGTTGATCCATATGTGGTTTGTGGATAGAACACACATGCAATGACAACTGGTGGATCCATGTGTGGTTTGTAGAAAAGAACACACATGCAATGACTCTAGTGTTGGTTTGTGGTTTTAGTATAAGAACAAACATGCAATGACTCTAGTGTTTGATCCATGTGTGGTTTGTGAAAAGAACACGCATGCAATGACTCTAGTGTTGGTTTTAGTATAATAAGAACACACATGCAATGACTCTAGTGGTTCATCCATATGTGGTTTGTGGAAAGAACACACATGCTATGACTCTAGTGGTTGATCCATGTGTGGTTTGTGGAAATTACACACATGCAATGACCACTGGTGGATCCATATGTGGTTTGTGGAAAAGAACACACATGCAATGACTCTAGTGGTTGATCCATGTTTGTTTGTGGAAAGAACACACATGCAATGACTCTAGTGGTTGCTCCATGTGTGGTTTGTGGAAATAACACACATGCAATGACCACTGGTGGATCCATGTGTGGTTTGTGGAAAAGAACACACATTCAATGACTCTAGTGGTTGATCCATGTTTGTTTGTGGAAAGAACACACATGCAATGACTCTTGTGGTTGATCCATGTGTGGTTTGTGGAAATAACACACATGCAATGACCGCTGGTGGATCCATGTGTGGTTTGTGGAAAAGAACACACATGCAATGACTCTAGTGCTGGTGAGTGGTTTTAGTATAAGAAAAAACATGCAATGACTCTAGTGGTTGATCCATGTGTGGTTTGTGGAAATAACACACATGCAATGACCACTGGTGGGTCCACATGTGTGGTTTGTGGAAAGAACACACATGCAATAACTCTGGTGGATCCATATGTGGTTTGTGGAAAGAACACACATGCAATGACTCTAGCGGTGGATCCATGTGTGGTTTGTGGAAAAGAACACACATGCAATGACTCTAGTGTTGGTTTGTGGTTTTAGTATAAGAAGAAACATGCAATGACTCTAGTGGTTGATCCATGTGTGGTTTGTGGAAAGAACACACATGCAATGACTCTGGTTGATCCATATGTCGTTTGTGGAAAGAACACACATGCAATGACCACTGGTGGATCCATGTGTGGTTTGTGGAAAAGAACACACATGCAATGACTCTAGTGCTGGTTTGTGGTTTTAGTATAAGAACAAACATGTAATGACTCTAGTGTTTGATCCATGTGTAGTTTGTGAAAAGAACACACATGCAATGACTCTAGTGTTGTTTTTAGTATAATAAGAACACACACGCAATGACTCTAGTGGTTGATCCATATGTGGTTTGTGGAAAGAACACACATACTATGACTCTAGTGGTTGATCCATGTGTGGTTTGTGGAAATTACACACATGCAATGACCACTGGTGGATCCATGTGTGGTTTGTGGAAAAGAACACACATGCAATGACTCTAGTGGTTGATCCATGTTTGTTTGTGGAAAGAACACACATGCAATGAATCTAATGGTTGATCCATGTGTGGTTTGTGGAAATAACACACATGCAATGACCACTGGTGGATCCATGTGTGGTTTATGGAAAAGAACACACATGCAATGACTCTAGTGCTGGTTTGTGGTTTTAGTATAAGAACAAACATGCAATGACACTAGTGGTTGATCCATGTGTGGTTTGTGGAAAGAAGACACATGCAATGACTCTGGTTGATCCATATGTGGTTTGTGGATAGAACACACATGCAATGACCACTAGTGGATCCATGTGTGGTTTGTGGAAAAGAACACACATGCAATGACTCTAGTGCTGGTTTGTGGTTTTAGTATAAGAACAAACATGAATGACTCTAGTGTTTGATCCATGTGTGGTTTGTGAAAAGAACACGCATGCAATGACTCTAGTGTTGGTTTTAGTATAATAAGAACACACATGCAATGACTCTAGTGGTTGATCCATATGTGGTTTGTGGAAAGAACACACATGCTATGACTCTAGTGGTTGATCCATGTGTGGTTTGTGGAAATTACACACATGCAATGACCACTGGTGGATCCATATGTGGTTTGTGGAAAAGAACACACATGCAATGACTCTAGTGGTTGATCCATGTTTGTTTGTGGAAAGAACACACATGCAATGACTCTAGTGGTTGATCCATGTGTGGTTTGTGGAAAGAACACACATGCAATGACCACTGGTGGATCCATGTGTGGTTTGTGGAAAAGAACACACATGCAATGACTCTAGTGCTGGTTTGTGGTTTTAGTATAAGAACAAACATGTAATGACTCTAGTGTTTGATCCATGTGTAGTTTGTGAAAAGAACACACATGCAATGACTCTAGTGTTGTTTTTAGTATAATAAGAACACACACGCAATGACTCTAGTGGTTGATCCATATGTGGTTTGTGGAAAGAACACACATGCTATGACTCTAGTGGTTGATCCATGTGTGGTTTGTGGAAATTACACACATGCAATGACCACTGGTGGATCCATATGTGGTTTGTGGAAAAGAACACACATGCAATGACTCTAGTGGTTGATCCATGTTTGTTTGTGGAAAGAACACACATGCAATGACTCTAGTGGTTGATCCATGTGTGGTTTGTGGAAATAACACACATGCAATGACCACTGGTGGATCCATGTGTGGTTTCTGGAAAAGAACACACATGCAATGACTCTAGTGCTGGTTTCTGGTTTTAGTATAAGAACAAACATGCAATGACACTAGTGGTTGATCCATGTGTGGTTTGTGGAAAGAAGACACATGCAATGACTCTGGTTGAACCATATGTGGTTTGTGGAAAGAACACACATGCAATGACCACTGGTGGATCCATGTGTGGTTTCTGGAAAAGAACACACATGCAATGACTCTAGTACTGGTTTGTGATTTTAGTATAAGAACACACATGCAATGACTCTAGTAGTGGTTTGTGGTGTTAGTATAAGAACACACATGCAATGACTCTAGTGGTTGATCCATGTGTGGTTTGTGGAAATAACACACATGCAATGACTCTAGTGGTTGATCCATGTGTAGTTTGTGGAAAGAACACACATGCAATGACCACTAGTTGATCCATGTTCGTTTTAGTATAAGAACACACATGCAATGACTCTAGTGGTTGATCCATGTTTGTTTGTGGAAATAACACACATGCAATGACTCTAGTGGTGGATCCATGTGGGGTTTGTGAAAAGAACACACATGCAATGACCCTAGTGTTGGTTTTAGTATAAGAACACACATGCAATGACTCTAGTGGTTGATCCATATGTGGTTTGTGGAAATAACACACATACAATGACTCTAGTGGTTGATCCATGTGTGGTTTCTGAAAAGAACACACATGCAATGACTCTAGTGTTTGTTTTAGTATAATAAGAACACACATGCAATGAATCTAGTGGTAGATCCACATGTGGTTTGTGGAAAGAACACACATGTAATGACTCTAGTGGTTGATCGATGTGTGGTTTGTGGAAATAACACACATGCAATGACCACTGGTGGGTCCACATGTGTGGTTTGTGGAAAAGAACACACATGCAATGACTCTAGTGCTGGTTTGTGGTTTTAGTGTAAGAACAAGCATGCAATGACTCTAGTGGTTGATCCATGTGTGGTTTGTGGAAAGAACACACAGGCAACGACTAGTGGTTGATCCATATGTGGTTTGTGGAAAGAACACACATGCAAAGACCACTTGTGGATCCATGTGTGGTTTGTGGAAAAGAACACACATGCAATGACTCTACTACTGGTTTGGGGTTTTAGTATAAGAACACACATGCAATGACTCTAGTGGTTGATCCATGTGTAGTTTGTGAAAAGAACACACATGCAATGACTCTAGTGTTGGTTTTTGTATAATAAGAACACACATGCAATGACTCTAGTGGTTGATCCATATGTGGTTTGTGGAAAGAACACACATGCAATGACTCTAGTGGTTGATCCATGTGTGGTTTGTGGAAATAACACACATGCAATGACCACTGGTGGGTCCACATGTGTGGTTTGTGGAAAAGATCACATATGCAATGACTCTAGTGGTTGATCCATGTTTGTTTGTGGAA
The DNA here is from genome assembly GCA_916181665.1 of Avena sativa. Lineage (NCBI taxonomy): Eukaryota > Viridiplantae > Streptophyta > Magnoliopsida > Poales > Poaceae > Avena > Avena sativa. Next base: position 79,883,981 of record OV702286.1, read on the forward strand.
ATAACACACATGCAATGACTCTAGTGGTTGATCCATGTGTGGTTTGTGAAAAGAACACACATGCAATGACTCTAGTGTTGGTTTTAGTATAATAAGAACACACATGCAATGACTCTAGTGGTTGATCCATATGTGGTTTGTGGAAAGAACACACATGCAATGACTCTAGTGGTTGATCCATGTGTGGTTTGTGGAAATAACACATATGCAATGACCACTGGTGGATCCATGTGTGGTTTGTGGAAAAGAACACACATGCAATGACTCTAGTGCTGGTGTGTGGTTTTAGTATAAGAAAAAACATGCAATGACTCTAGTGGTTGATCCATGTGTGGTTTGTTGAAATAACACACACGCAATGACTCTGGTTGATCCATGTGTGGTTTGTGGAAAGAACACAGATGCAATGGTCACTGGTGGATCCTTGTGTGGTTTGTGGAAAAGAACACACATGCAATGACTCTAGTAATGGTTTGTGGTTTTAGTATAAGAACACACATGCAATGACTCTAGTACTGGTTTGTGGTTTTAGTATAAGAACACACATGCAATGACTCTAGTGGTTGATCCATGTGTGGTTTGTGGAAATAACACACATGCAATGACTCTAGTGCTTAATCCATGTGTGGTTTGCGGAAATAACAAACATGTAATGACCACTGGTGGATCCATGTTGGTTTTAGTATAAGAACACACATGCAATGACTCTGGTGGTTGATCCATTTTTGTTTGTGGAAATAACACACATGCAATGATTCTAGTGGTTGATCCATGTGTGGTTTGTGAAAAGAACACACATGCAATGACTCTAGTGTTGGTTTTAGTATAAGAACCCACATGCAATGACTCTAGTGGTTGATCCATATGTGGTTTGTGGAAAGAACACACATGCAATGACTCTAGTGGTTGATCCATGTGTGGTTTGTGGAAATAACACACATGCAATGACCACTGGTGGGTCCACATGTGTGGTTTGTGGAAAGAACACACATGCAATGACTCTGGTTGATCCATATGTGGTTTGTGGAAAGAACAGACATGCAATGACTCTAGTGGTGGATCCAAGTGTGGTTTGTGGAAAAGAACACACATGCAATGACTCTAGTGTTGGTTTGTGGTTTTAGTATAAGAACAAACATGCAATGACTCTAGTACTGGTTTGTGGTTTTAGTATAAGAACACACATGCAATGACTCTAGTGGTTGATCCATGTGTGGTTTGTGGAAAGAACACACATGCAATGACTCTAGGGGTTGATCCATGTGTGGTTTGTGCAAAGAATACAGACGCAATGACTCTGGTTGATCCAAGAGTGGTTTCTGGAAAGAACACACATGCAATGGCCACTGGTGGATCCATGTGTGGTTTGTGGAAAAGAACACACATGCAATGACTCTAGTGGTTGCTCCATGTTTGTTTGTGGAAATAACACACATGTAATGACAATAGTGGTTGATCCATGTGTGGTTTGTGAAAAGAACACGCATGCAATGACTCTAGTGTTGGTTTTAGTATAATAAGAACACACATGCAATGACTCTAGTGGTTGATCCATATGTGGTTTGTGGAAAGAACACACATGCTATGACTCTAGTGGTTGATCCATGTGTGGTTTGTGGAAATTACACACATGCAATGACCACTGGTGGATCCATATGTGGTTTGTGGAAAAGAACACACATGCAATGACTCTAGTGGTTGATCCATGTTTGTTTGTGGAAAGAACACACATGCAATGACTCTAGTGGTTGATCCATGTGTGGTTTGTGGAAATAACACACATGCAATGACCACTGGTGGATCCATGTGTGGTTTCTGGAAAAGAACACACATGCAATGACTCTAGTGCTGGTTTCTGGTTTTAGTATAAGAACAAACATGCAATGACACTAGTGGTTGATCCATGTGTGGTTTGTGGAAAGAAGACACATGCAATGACTCTGGTTGAACCATATCTGGTTTGTGGAAAGAACACACATGCAATGACCACTGGTGGATCCATGTGTGGTTTCTGGAAAAGAACACACATGCAATGACTCTAGTACTGGTTTGTGATTTTAGTATAAGAACACACATGCAATGACTCTAGTAGTGGTTTGTGGTGTTAGTATAAGAACACACATGCAATGACTCTAGTGGTTGATCCATGTGTGGTTTGTGGAAATAACACACATGCAATGACTCTAGTGGTTGATCCATGTGTAGTTTGTGGAAAGAACACACATGCAATGACCACTAGTTGATCCATGTTCGTTTTAGTATAAGAACACACATGCAATGACTCTAGTGGTTGATCCATGTTTGTTTGTGGAAATAACACACATGCAATGACTCTAGTGGTGGATCCATGTGGGGTTTGTGAAAAGAACACACATGCAATGACCCTAGTGTTGGTTTTAGTATAAGAACACACATGCAATGACTCTAGTGGTTGATCCATATGTGGTTTGTGGAAATAACACACATACAATGACTCTAGTGGTTGATCCATGTGTGGTTTCTGAAAAGAACACACATGCAATGACTCTAGTGTTGGTTTTAGTATAATAAGAACACACATGCAATGAATCTAGTGGTAGATCCACATGTGGTTTGTGGAAAGAACACACATGTAATGACTCTAGTGGTTGATCGATGTGTGGTTTGTGGAAATAACACACATGCAATGACCACTCGTGGGTCCACATGTGTGGTTTGTGGAAAAGAACACACATGCAATGACTCTAGTGCTGGTTTGTGGTTTTAGTGTAAGAACAAGCATGCAATGACTCTAGTGGTTGATCCATGTGTGGTTTGTGGAAAGAACACACAGGCAACGACTAGTGGTTGATCCATATGTGGTTTGTGGAAAGAACACACATGCAAAGACCACTTGTGGATCCATGTGTGGTTTGTGGAAAAGAACACACATGAAATGACTCTAGTACTGGTTTGTGGTTTTAGTATAAGAACACACATGCAATGACTCTAGTGGTTGATCCATGTGTAGTTTGTGAAAAGAACACACATGCAATGACTCTAGTGTTGGTTTTTGTATAATAAGAACACAAATGCAATGACTCTAGTGGTTGATCCATATGTGGTTTGTGGAAAGAACACACATGCAATGACTCTAGTGGTTGATCCATGTGTGGTTTGTGGAAATAACACACATGCAATGACCACTGGTGGGTCCACATGTGTGGTTTGTGGAAAAGATCACATATGCAATGACTCTAGTGGTTGATCCATGTTTGTTTGTGGAAATAACACACATGCAACGACTCTAGTGGTTGATCCATGTGTGGTTTGTGAAAAGAACACACATGCAATGACTCTAGTGTTGGTTTTAGTATAATAAGAACACACATGCAATGACTCTAGTGGTTGATCCATATGTGGTTTGTGGAAAGAACACACATGCAATGACTCTAGTGGTTGATCCATGTGTGGTTTGTGGAAATAACACATATGCAATGACCACTGGTGGATCCATGTGTGGTTTGTGGAAAAGAACACACATGCAATGACTCTAGTGCTGGTGTGTGGTTTTAGTATAAGAAAAAACATGCAATGACTCTAGTGGTTGATCCATGTGTGGTTTGTTGAAATAACACACACGCAATGACTCTGGTTGATCCATGTGTGGTTTGTGGAAAGAACACACATGCAATGGTCACTGGTGGATCCTTGTGTGGTTTGTGGAAAAGAACACACATGCAATGACTCTAGTAATGGTTTGTGGTTTTAGTATAAGAACACACATGCAATGACTCTAGTACTGGTTTGTGGTTTTAGTATAAGAACACACATGCAATGACTCTAGTGGTTGATCCATGTGTGGTTTGTGGAAATAACACACATGCAATGACTCTAGTGCTTAATCCATGTGTGGTTTGTGGAAATAACAAACATGTAATGACCACTGGTGGATCCATGTTGGTTTTAGTATAAGAACACACATGCAATGACTCTGGTGGTTGATCCATTTTTGTTTGTGGAAATAACACACATGCAATGATTCTAGTGGTTGATCCATGTGTGGTTTGTGAAAAGAACACACATGCAATGACTCTAGTGTTGGTTTTAGTATAAGAACCCACATGCAATGACTCTAGTGGTTGATCCATATGTGGTTTGTGGAAAGAACACACATGCAATGACTCTAGTGGTTGATCCATGTGTGGTTTGTGGAAATAACACACATGCAATGACCACTGGTGGGTCCACATGTGTGGTTTGTGGAAAGAACACACATGCAATGACTCTGGTTGATCCATATGTGGTTTGTGGAAAGAACAGACATGCAATGACTCTAGTGGTGGATCCATGTGTGGTTTGTGGAAAAGAACACACATGCAATGACTCTAGTGTTGGTTTGTGGTTTTAGTATAAGAACAAACATGCAATGACTCTAGTACTGGTTTGTGGTTTTAGTATAAGAACACACGTGCAATGACTCTAGTGGTTGATCCATGTGTGGTTTGTGGAAAGAACACACATGCAATGACTCTAGTGGTTGATCCATGTGTGGTTTGTGCAAAGAATACACACGCAATGACTCTGGTTGATCCATGTGTGGTTTCTGGAAAGAACACACATGCAATGGCCACTGGTGGATCCATGTGTGGTTTGTGGAAAAGAACACACATGCAATGACTCTAGTAATGGTTTGTGGTTTTAGTATAAGAACACACATGCAATGACTCTAGTACTGGTTTGTGGTTTTAGTATAAGAACACACATGCAATGACTCTAGTGGTTGATCCATGTGTGGTTTATGGAAATAACACACATGCAATGACTCTAGTGGTTGATCCATGTGTGGTTTGTGGAAAGAACACACTTGTAATGACCACTGGTGGATCCATGTGGGTTTTAGTATAAGAATACACATGCAATGACTCTAGTGGTTGATCCATATGTGGTTTCTGGAAAGAACACACATGCTAGGACTCTAGTGGTTGATCCATGTGTGGTTTGTGGAAATTACACACATGCAATGACCACTGGTGGATCCATGTGTGGTTTGTGGAAAAGAACACACATGCAATGACTCTAGTGCTGGTTTGTGGTTTTAGTATAAGAACAAACATGCAATGACACTAGTGGTTGATCCATGTGTGGTTTGTGGAAAGAAGACACATGCAATGACTCTGGTTGATCCATATGTGGTTTGTGGAAAGAACACACATGCAATGACCACTGGTGGATCCATGTGTGGTTTGTGGAAAAGAACACACATGCAATGACTCTAGTGCTGGTTTGTGGTTTTAGTATAAGAACAAACATGCAATGACTCTAGTGTTTGATCCATGTGTGGGTTGTGAAAAGAACACACATGCAATGACTCTAGTGTTGGTTTTAGTATAATAAGAATACACATGCAATGACTCTAGTGGTTGATCCATATGTGGTTTTTGGAAAGAACACACATGCTATGACTCTAGTGGTTGATCCATGTGTGGTTTGTGGAAATTACACACATGCAATGACCACTGGTGGATCCATGTGTGGTTTGTGGAAAAGAACACACATGCAATGACTCTAGTGGTTGATCCATGTTTGTTTTTGGAAAGAACACACATGCAATGACTCTAGTTGTTGATCCATGTGTGGTTTGTGGAAATAACACACATGCAATGACCACTGGTGGATCCATGTGTGGTTTGTGGAAAAGAACACACATGCAATGACTGTAGTGCTGGTTTGTGGTTTTAGTATAAGAACAAACATGCAATGCAACTAGTGGTTGATCCATGTGAGGTTTGTGGAAAGAAGACACATGCAATGACTCTGGTTGATCCATATGTGGTTTGTCGAAAGAACACACATGCAATGACCACTGGTGGATCCATGTGTGGTTTGTGGAAAAGAACACACATGCAATGACTCTAGTGCTGGTTTGTGGTTTTAGTATAAGAACAAACATGCAATTACTCTAGTGTTTTATCCATGTGTTGTTTGTGAAAAGAACACACATGCAATGACTCTAGTGTTGGTTGTAGTATAATAAGAACACACATGCAGTGACTCTAGTGGTTGATCCATATGTGGTTTGTGGAAGGAACACACATGCTATGACTCTAGTGGTTGATCCATGTGTGGTTTGTGGAAATTACACACATGCAATGACCACTGGAGGATCCATATGTGGTTTGTGGAAAAGAACACACATGCAATGACTCTAGTGGTTGATCCATGTTTGTTTGTGGAAAGAACACACATGCAATGACTCTAGTGGTTGATCCATGTTGGTTTGTGGAAATAACACACATGCAATGATCACTGGTGGATCCATATGTGGTTTGTGGAAAAGAACACACATGCAATGACTCTAGTGCTGGTTTGTTGTTTTAGTAGAAGAATAAACATGCAATGACTCTAGTGGTTGATCCATGTGTGGTTTGTGGAAAGAACACACATGCAATGACTAGTGGTTGATCCATATGTGGTTTGTGGAAAGAACACACATGCAATGACCACTGGTGGATCCATGTGTGGTTTGTGGGAAAGAACACACATGCAATGAGTCTAGTGCTGGTTTGTGGTTTTAGTATAAGAACAAACATGCAATGACTCTAGTGGTTGATCCATGTGTGGTTTGTGAAAAGAAAAAACATGCAATGACTCTAGTGTTGGTTTTAGTATAATAAGAACACACATGCAATGACTCTAGTGGTTGATCCATATGTGGTTTGTGGAAAGAACACACATGCAATGACTCTAGTGGTTGATCCATGTGTGGTTTGTGGAAATAACACACATACAATGACTCTAGTGGTTGATCCATGTGTGGTTTGTGGAAAGAACACACATGTAATGACCACAGGTGGATCCATGTGGGTTTTAGTATAAGAACACACATGCAATGACTCTGGTGGTTGATCCATGTTTGTTTGTAGAAATAACACACATGCAATGATTCTAGTGGTTGATCCATGTGTGGTTTGTGAAAAGAACACACATGCAATGACTCTAGTGTTGGTTTTAGTATAAGAACACACATGCAATGACTCTAGTGGTTGATCCATATGTGGTTTGTGGAAAGAAAACACATGCAATGACTCTAGTGGTTGATCCATGTGTGGTTTGTGGAATAACACACATGCAATGACCACTGGTGGGTCCACATGTGTGGTTTGTGGAAAGAACACACATGCAATGACTCTGGTTGATCCATATGTGGTTTGTGGAAAGAACACACATGCAATGACTCTAGTGGTGGATCCATGTGTGGTTTGTGGAAAAGAACACACATGCAATGACTCTAGTGCTGGTTTGTGGTTTTAGTATAAGAACAAACATGCAATGACTCTAGTACTGGTTTGTGGTTTTAGTATAAGAACACACATGCAAAGACTCTAGTGGTTGATCCATGTGTGGTTTGTGGAAATAACACACATGCAATGACTCTAGTGGTTGATACATGTGTGGTTTGTGGAAAGAACACACATGCAATGACCACCAGTGGATCCATGTTGGTTTTAGTATAATAACACACATGCAATGACTCTAGTGGTTGATCCATGTTTGTTTGTGGAAATAACACACATGCAATGACTCTAGTGGTTGATCCATGTGTGGTTTGTGGAAAGAACACACATGCAATGACCACCAGTGGATCCATGTTGGTTTTAGTATAAGAACACACATGCAATGACTCTAGTGGTTGATCCATGTTTGTTTGTGGAAATAACACACATGCAATGACTCTAGTGGTTGATCCATGTGTGGTTTGTGGAAAGAACACACATGCAATGACTCTAGTGGTTGATCCATGTGTGGTTTGTGGAAAGAACACACACGCAATGACTCTGGTTGATCCATGTGTGGTTTGTGGAAAGAACACACATGCAATGACCACTGGTGGATCCATGTGTGGTTTGTGGAAAAGAACACACATGCAATTACTCTAGTAATAGTTTGTGGTTTTAGTATAAGAACACACATGCAATGACTCTAGTACTGGTTTGTGGTTTTAGTATAAGAACACACATGCAATGACTCTAGTGGTTGATCCATGTGTGGTTTGTGGAAATAACACACATGCAATGACTCTAGTGGTTGATCCATGTGTGGTTTGTGGAAAGAACACACATGTAATGACCACTGGTGGATCCATGTGGGTTTTAGTATAAGAACACACATGCAATGACTCTAGTGGTTGATCCATATGAGGTTTCTGGAAAGAACACACATGCTATGACTCTAGTGGTTGATCCATGTGTGGTTTGTGGAAATTACACACATGCAATGACCACTGGTTGATCCATGTGTGGTTTGTGGAAAAGAACACACATGCAATGACTCTAGTGGTTGATCCATGTTTGTTTGTGGAAAGAACACACATGCAATGACTCTAGTGGTTGATCCATGTGTGGTTTGTGGAAATAACACACATGCAATGACCACTGGTGGATCCATGTGTGGTTTGTGGAAAAGAACACACATGCAATGACTCTAGTGCTGGTTTGCGGTTTTAGTATAAGAACAAACATGCAATGACACTAGTGGTTGATCCATGTGTGGTTGGTGGAAAGAAGACACATGCAATTACTCTGGTTGATCCATATGTGGTTTGTGGAAGGAACACACATGCAATGACCACTGGTGGATCCATGTGTGGTTTGTGGAAAAGAACACACATGCAATGACTCTAGTGCTGGTTTGTGGTTTTAGTATAAGAACAAACATGCAATGACTCTAGTACTGGTTTGTGGTTTTAGTATAAGAACACACATGCAAAGACTCTAGTGGTTGATCCATGTGTGGTTTGTGGAAATAACACACATGCAATGACTCTAGTGGTTGATACATGTGTGGTTTGTGGAAAGAACACACATGCAATGACCACCAGTGGATCCATGTTGGTTTTAGTATAATAACACACATGCAATGACTCTAGTGGTTGATCCATGTTTGTTTGTGGAAATAACACACATGCAATGACTCTAGTGGTTGATCCATGTGTGGTTTGTGGAAAGAACACACATGCAATGACCACCAATGGATCCATGTTGGTTTTAGTATAAGAACACACATGCAATGACTCTAGTGGTTGATCCATGTTTGTTTGTGGAAATAACACACATGCAATGACTCTAGTGGTTGATCCATGTGTGGTTTGTGGAAAGAACACACATGCAATGACTCTAGTGGTTGATCCATGTGTGGTTTGTGGAAAGAACACACACGCAATGACTCTGGTTGATCCATGTGTGGTTTGTGGAAAGAACACACATGCAATGACCACTGGTGGATCCATGTGTGGTTTGTGGAAAAGAACACACATGCAATGACTCTAGTAATAGTTTGTGGTTTTAGTATAAGAACACACATGCAATGACTCTAGTACTGGTTTGTGGTTTTAGTATAAGAACACACATGCAATGACTCTAGTGGTTGATCCATGTGTGGTTTGTGGAAATAACACACATGCAATGACTCTAGTGGTTGATCCATGTGTGGTTTGTGGAAAGAACACACATGTAATGACCACTGGTGGATCCATGTGGGTTTTAGTATAAGAACACACATGCAATGACTCTAGTGGTTGATCCATATGAGGTTTCTGGAAAGAACACACATGCTATGACTCTAGTGGTTGATCCATGTGTGGTTTGTGGAAATTACACACATGCAATGACCACTGGTTGATCCATGTGTGGTTTGTGGAAAAGAACACACATGCACTGACTCTAGTGGTTGATCCATGTTTGTTTGTGGAAAGAACACACATGCAATGACTCTAGTGGTTGATCCATGTGTGGTTTGTGGAAATAACACACATGCAATGACCACTGGTGGATCCATGTATGGTTTGTGGAAAAGAACACACATGCAATGACTCTAGTGCTGGTTTGCGGTTTTAGTATAAGAACAAACATGCAATGACACTAGTGGTTGATCCATGTGTGGTTGGTGGAAAGAAGACACATGCAATTACTCTGGTTGATCCATATGTGGTTTGTGGAAGGAACACACATGCAATGACCACTGGTGGATCCATGTGTGGTTTGTGGAAAAGAACACACATGCAATGACTCTAGTGCTGGTTTGTGGTTTTAGTATAAGAACAAACATGCAATGACTCTAGTGTTTGATCCATGTGTGGTTTGTGAAAAGAACACACATGCAATGACTCTAGTGTTGGTTTTAGTATAATAAGAACACACATGCAATGACTCTAGTGGTTGATCCATATGTGGTTTGTGGAAAGAACACACATGCTATGACTCTAGTGGTTGATCCATGTGTGGTTTGTGGAAATTACACACATGCAATGACCACTGGTGGATCCATATGTGGTTTGTGGAAAACAACACACATGCAATGACTCTAGTGGTTGATCCATGTTTGTTTGTGGAAAGAACACACATGCAATGACTCTAGTGGTTGATCCATGTGTGGTTTGTGGAAATAACACACGTGCAATGACCACTGGTGGATCCATATGTGGTTTGTGAAAAAGAACACACATGCAATGACTCTAGTGGTTGATCCATGTTTGTTTGTGGAAAGAACACACATGCAATGACTCTAGTGGTTGATCCATGTGTGGTTTGTGGAAATAACACACATGCAATCACCACTGGTGGATCCATGCGTGGTTTGTGGAAAGAACACACATGCAATGACTCTAGTGGTTGATCCATGTGTGGTTTGTGGAAATAACACACATGCAATGACCATTGGCGGGTCCACATGTGTCGTTTGTGGAAAGAACACACATGCAATGACTCTGGTTGATCCATATGTGGTTTGTGGAAAGAACACACATGCAATGACTCTAGTGGTGGATCCATGTGTTGTTTGTGGAAAGGAACACACATGCAATGACTCTAGTGCTGGTTTGTTGTTTTAGTATAAGAACAAACATGCAATGACTCTAGTGGTTGATCCATGTGTGGTTTGTGGAAAGAACACACATGCAATGACTAGTGGTTGATCCATATGTGGTTTGTGGAAAGAACACACATGCAATGACCACTGGTGGATCCATGTGTGGTTTGTGGGAAAGAAAACACATGCAATGAGTCTAGTGCTGGTTTGTGGTTTTAGTATAAGAACAAACATGCAATGACTCTAGTGGTTGATCCATGTGTGGTTTGTGAAACGAACAAACATGCAATGGCTCTAGTGTTGGTTTTAGTATAATAAGAACACACATGCAATGACTCTAGTGTTGGTTTTAGTATAATAAGAACACACATGCAATGACTCTAGTGGTTGATCCATATGTGGTTTGTGGATAGAACACACATGCAATGACTCTAGTGGTTGATCCATGTGTGGTTTGTGGAAATAACACACATGCAATGACTCTAGTTGTTGATCCATGTGTGATTTATGGAAAGAACACACATGTAATGACCACTGGTGGATCCATGTGGGTTTTAGTATAAGAACACACATGCAATGACTCTGGTGGTTGATCCATGTTTGTTTGTAGAAATAACACACATTCAATGATTCTAGTCGTTGATCCATGTGTGGTTTGTGAAAAGAACACACATGCAATGACTCTAGTGTTGGTTTTAGTATAAGAACACACATGCAATGACTCTAGTGGTTGATCCATGTGTGGTTTGTGGAAATAACACACATGCAATGACCACTGGTGGGTCCACATGTGTGGTTTGTGGAAAGAACACACATGCAATGACTCTGGTTGATCCATATGTGGTTTGTGGAAAGAACACACATGCAATGACTCTAGTGGTGGATCCATGTGTGGTTTGTGGAAAAGAACACACATGCAATGACTCTAGTGCTGGTTTGTGGTTTTAGTATAAGAACAAACATGCAATGACTCTAGTACTGGTTTGTGGTTTTAGTATAAGAACACACATGCAATGACTCTAGTGGTTGATCCATGTGTGGTTTGTGGAAATAACACACATGCAATGACTCTAGTGGTTGATCCATGTGTGGTTTGTGGAAAGAACACACATGCAATGACCACTAGTGGATCCATGTTGGTTTTAGTATAAGAACACACATGCAATGACTCTAGTGGTTGATCCATGTTTGTTTGTGGAAATAACACACATGCAATGACTCTAGTGGTTGATCCATGTGTGGTTTGTGAAAACAACACACATGCAATGACTCTAGTGTTTGTTTTAGTATAAGAACACACATGCAATGACTCTAGTGGTTGATCCATATGTGGTTTGTGGAAAGAACACACATGCAATGACTCTAGTGGTTGATCCATGTGTGGTTTGTGGAAATATAACACATGCAATGACCTTTGGCGGGTCCACATGTGTCGTTTGTGGATAGAACACACATGCAATGAGTCTGGTTGATCCATATGTGGTTTGTGGAAAGAACACACATGCAATGACTCTAGTGGTGGATCCATGTGTTGTTTGTGGAAAAGAACACACATGCAATGACCACTGGTGGATCCATGTGTGGTTTGTGGAAAAGAAGACACATTCAATGACTCTAGTGCTGGTTTGTGGTTTTAGTATAAGAAGAAACATGCAATGACTCTAGTGTTTGATCCATGTGTGGTTTGTGAAAAGAACACACATGCAATGACTCTAGTGTTGGTTTTAGTATAATAAGAACACACATGCAATGACTCTAGTAGTTGATCCATATGTGTTTTGTGGATAGAACACACATGCTATGACTCTAGTGGTTGATCCATGTGTGGTTTGTGGAAATTACACACATGCAATGACCACTGGTGGATCCATATGTGGTTTGTGGAAAAGAACACACATGCAATGACTCTAGTGGTTGATCCATGTTTGTTTGTGGAAAGAACACACATGCAATGACTCTAGTGGTTGATCCATGTGTGGTTTGTGGAAATAACACACATGCAATGACCACTGGTGGATCCATATGTGGTTTGTGAAAAAGAACACACATGCAATGACTCTAGTGGTTGATCCATGTTTGTTTGTGGAAAGAACACACATGAATGACTCTAGTGGTTGATCCATGTGTGGTTTGTGGAAATAACACACATGCAATCACCACTGGTGGATCCATGTGTGGTTTGTGGAAAGAACACACATGCAATGACTCTAGATGTTGATCCATGTCTGGTTTGTGGAAATAACACACATGCAATGACCATTGGCGGGTCCACATGTGTCGTTTGTGGAAAGAACACACATGCAATGACTCTGGTTGATCCATATGTGGTTTGTGGAAAGAACACACATGCAATGACTCTAGTGGTGGATCCATGTGTTGTTTGTGGAAAAGAACACACATGCAATGACTCTAGTGCTGGTTTGTTGTTTTAGTATAAGAACAAACATGCAATGACTCTAGTGGTTTATCCATGTGTGGTTTGTGGAAAGAACACACATGCAATGACTAGTAGTTGATCCATATGTGGTTTGTGGAAAGAACACACATGCAATGACCACTGGTGGATCCATGTGTGGTTTGTGGGAAAGAACACACATGCAATGAGTCTAGTGCTGGTTTGTGGTTTTAGTATAAGAACAAACATGCAATGACTCTAGTGGTTGATCCATGTGTGGTTTGTGAAAAGAACAAACATGCAATGACTCTAGTGTTGGTTTTAGTATAATAAGAACACACATGCAATGACTCTAGTGGTTGATCCATATGTGGTTTGTGGAAAGAACACACATGCAATGACTCTAGTGGTTGATCCATGTGTGTTTTGTGGAAATAACACACATGTAATGACTCTATTTGTTGATCCATGTGTGGTTTATTGAAAGAACACACAAGTAATGACCACTGGTGGATCCATGTGGGTTTTAGTATAAGAACACACATGCAATGACTCTGGTGGTTGATCCATGTTTGTTTGTAGAAATAACACACATGCAATGATTCTAGTCGTTGATCCATGTGTGGTTTGTGAAAAGAACACACATGCAATGACTCTAGTGTTGGTTTTAGTATAAGAACACACATGCAATGACTCTAGGGGTTGATCCATATGTGGTTTGTGGAAAGAACACACATGCAATGACTCTAGTGGTTGACCCATGTGTGGTTTGTGGAAATAACACACATGCAATGACCACTGGTGGGTCCACATGTGTGGTTTGTGGAAAGAACACACATGCAATGACTCTGGTTGATCCATATGTGGTTTGTGGAAAGAACACACATGCAATGACTCTAGTGGTGGATCCATGTGTGGTTTGTGGAAAAGAACACACATGCAGTGACTCTAGTGCTGGTTTGTGGTTTTAGTATAAGAATAAACATGCAATGACTCTAGTACTGGTTTGTGGTTTTAGTATAAGAACACACATGCAATGACTCTAGTGGTTGATCCATGTGTGGTTTGTGGAAATAACACACATGCAATGACTCTAGTGGTTGATCCATGTGTGGTTTGTGGAAAGAACACACATGCAATGACCACCAGTGGATCCATGTTGGTTTTAGTATAAGAACACACATGCAATGACTCTAGTGGTTGATCCATGTTTGTTTCTGGAAATAACACACATGCAATGACTCTAGTGGTTGATCCATGTGTGGTTTGTGAAAACAACACACATGCAATGACTCTAGTGTTGGTTTAAGTATAAGAACACACATGCAATGACTCTAGTGGTTGATCCATATGTGGTTTGTGGAAACAACACACATGCAATGACTCTAGTGGTTGATCCATGTGTGGTTTGTGGAAATAACACACATGCAATGACCATTGGCGGGTCCACATGTGTCATCTATGGAAAAGAACACACATGCAATGACTCTAGTAATGGTTTGTGGTTTTAGTATAAGAACACACATGCAATGACTCTAGTACTGGTTTGTGGTTTTAGTATAAGAACACACATGCAATGACTCTAGTGGTTGGTCCATGTGTGGTTTGTGGAAATAACACACATGCAATGACTCTAGTGGTTGATCCATGTGTGGTTTGTGGAAAGAACACACATGTAATGACCACTGGTGGATCCATGTGGGTTTTAGTATAAGAACACACATGCAATGACTCTGGTGGTTGATCCATGTTTGTTTGTAGAAATAACACACATGCATTGATTCTAGTGGTTGATCCATGTGTGGTTTGTGAAAAGAACACACATGCAATGACTCTAGTGTTGGTTTTAGTATAAGAACACACATGTAATGACTCTAGTGGTTGATCCATATGTGGTTTGTGGAAAGAACACACATGCACTGACTCTAGTGGTTGATCCATGTGTGGTTTGTGGAAATAACACACATGCAATGACCACTGGTGGGTCCACATGTGTGGTTTGTGGAAAGAACACACATGCAATGACTCTGGTTGATCCATATGTGGTTTGTGGAAAGAACACACATGCAATGACTCTAGTGGTGGATCCATGTGTGGTTTGTGGAAAAGAACACACATGCAATGACTCTAGTGCTGGTTTGTGGTTTTAGTATAAGAACAAACATGCAATGACTCTAGTACTGGTTTGTGGTTTTAGTATAAGAACACACATGCAATGACTCTAGTGGTTGATCCATGTGTGGTTTGTGGAAATAACACACATGCAATGACTCTAGTGGTTGATCCATGTGTGGTTTGTGGAAAGAACACACATGCAATGACCACCAGTGGATCCATGTTGGTTTTAGTATAAGAACACACATGCAATGACTCTAGTGGTTGATCCATGTGTGGTTTGTGAAAACAACACACATGCAATGACTCTAGTGTTGCTTTTAGTATAATAACACACATGCAATGACTCTAGTGGTTGATCCATATGTGGTTTGTGGAAAGAACACACATGCAATGACTCTAGTGGTTGATCCATGTGTGGTTTGTGGAAATAACACACATGCAATGACAATTGGCGGGTCCACATGTGTCGTTTGTGGATAGAGCACACATGCAATGAGTCTGGTTGATCCATATGTGGTTTGTGGAAAGAACACACATGCAATGACTCTAGTGCTGGTTGGTTGTTTTAGTATAAGAACAAACATGCAATGACTCTAGTGGTTCATCCATGTGTGGTTTGTGGAAAGAACACACATGCAATGACTAGTGGTTGATCTATATGTGGTTTGTGGAAAGAACACACATGCAATGACCACTGGTGGATCCATGTGTGGTTTGTGGGAAAGAACACACATGCAATGAGTCTAGTGCTGGTTTGTGGTTCTAGTATAAGAACAAACATGCAATGACTCTAGTGGTTGATCCGTGTGTGGTTTGTGAAAAGAACAAACATGCAATGACTCTAGTGTTGGTTTTAGTATAATAAGAACACACATGCAATGACTCTCGTGGTTGATCCATGTGTGGTTTGTGGAAAGAACACACATGCTCTGACTCTAGTGGTTGATCCATGTGTGGTTTGTGGAAATAACACACATGCGATGACCACTGGTGGATCCATGTGTCGTTTGCGGAAAATAATACACATGCAATGACTCTAGTGGTTGATCCATGTTTGTTTGTCGAAAGAACACACATGCAATGACTCTAGTGGTTGATACATGTGTGGTTTGTGGAAATAACACACATGCAATGACCACTGGTGGATCCATTTGTGATTTGTGGAAAAGAACACACATGCAATGACTCTGGTGCTGGTTTGTGGTTTTAGTATAAGAACAAACATGCAATGACTCTAGTGGTTGATCCATGTGTGGTTTGTGGAAAGAATACACATGCAATGACCACTGGTGGATCCATGTGTGGTTTTCGAAAAGAACACACATGGAACGACTCTAGTACTGGTTTGTGGTTTTAGTATAAGAACACACATGCAATGACTCTAGCACTGGTTTGTGGTTTTAGTATAAGAACACACATGCAATGACTCAAGTGGTTGATCCATGTGTGGTTTGACAAAATAACACACATGCAATTACTCTAGTGGTTGATCTATGTGTGGTTTGTGGAAAGAACACACATGCAATGACCACTAGTGGATCCATGTTTGTTTTAGTATAAGAACACACATGCAATGACTCTAGTGGTTGATCCATGTTTGTTTGTGGAAATAACACACATGCAATGACTCTAGTGGTTGATCCATGTGTGGTTTGTGAAAAGAACACACATGCAATGACTCTAGTGTTGGTTTTAGTATAAGAACACACATGCAATGACTCTAGTGGTTGATCCATATGTGGTTTGTGGAAAGAACACACATGCAATGACTCTAGTGGTTGATCCATGTGTGGTTTGTGGAAATAACACACATGCAATGACCACTGGTGGGTCCACATGTGTGGTTTGTGGAGAAGAACACACATGCAATGACTCTAGTGCTGGTTTGTGGTTTTAGTATAAGAAATAACATGCAATGACTCTAGTGGTTGATGCATGTGTGGTTTGTGGAAAGAACACACATGCAATGACTCTAGTGGTTGATCCATATGTGGTTTGTGGAAAGAACACACATGCAATGACTCTAGTGGTTGATCCATGTGTGGTTTGTCGAAATAACACACATGCAATGACTCTAGTGGTTGATCCATGTGTGGTTTGTCGAAATAACACACATGCAATGACTCTAGTTGTTGATCCATGTGTGGTTTATGGAAAGAACACACATGTAATGACCACTGGTGGATCCATGTGGATTTTAGTATAAGAACACACATGCAATGACTCTGGTGGTTGATCCATGTTTGTTTGTAGAAATAACACACATGCAATGATTCTAGTCGTTGATCCATGTGTGGTTTGTGAAAAGAACACACATGCAATGACTCTAGTGTTGGTTTTAGTATAAGAACACACATGCAATGACTCTAGTGGTTGATCCATATGTGGTTTGTGGAAAGAACACACATGCAATGACTCTAGTGGTTGATCCATGTGTGGTTTGTGGAAATAACACACATGCAATGACCACTGGTGGGTCCACATGTGTGGTTTGTGGAAAGAACACACATGCAATGACTCTGGTTGATCCATATGTGGTTTGTGGAAAGAACACACATGCAATGACTCTAGAGGTGGATCCATGTGTGGTTTGTGGAAAAGAACACACATGCAATGACTCTAGTGCTGGTTTGTGGTTTTAGTATAAGAACAAACATGCAATGACTCTAGTACTGGTTTGTGGTTTTAGTATAAGAACACACATGCAATGACTCTAGTGGTTGATCCATGTGTGGTTTGTGGAAATAACACACATGCAATGACTCTAGTGGTTGATCCATGTGTGGTTTGTGGAAAGAACACACATGCAATGACCACAAGTGGATCCATGTTGGTTTTAGTATAAGAACACACATGCAATGACTCTAGTGGTTGATCCATGTTTGTTTGTGGAAATAACACACATGCAATGACTCTAGTGGTTGATCCATGTGTGGTTTGTGAAAACAACACACATGCAATGACTCTAGTGTTGGTTTTAGTATAAGAACACACATGCAATGACTCTAGTGGTTGATCCATATGTGGTTTGTGGTAAGAACACACATGCAATGACTCTAGTGGTTGATCCATGTGTGGTTTGTGGAAATAACACACATGCAATGACCATTGGAGGGTCCACATGTGTCGTTTGTGGAAAAGAACACACATGCAATGACTCTAGTAATGGTTTGTGGTTTTAGTATAAGAACACATATGCAATGACTCTAGTACTGGTTTGTGGTTTTAGTATAAGAACACACATGCAATGACTCTAGTGGTTGATCCATGTGTGGTTTTTGGAAATAACACACATGCAATGACTCTAGTGGTTGATCCATGTGTGGTTTGTGGAAAGAACACACATGTAATGACCACTAGTGGATCCATGTGGGTTTTAGTATAAGAACACACATGCAATGACTCTGGTGGTTGATCCATGTTTGTTTGTAGAAATAACACACATGCAATGATTCTAGTGGTTGATCCATGTGTGGTTTGTGAAAAGAACACACAAGCAATGACTCTAGTGTTGGTTTTAGTATAAGAACACACATGTAATGACTCTAGTGGTTGATCCATATGTGGTTTGTTGAAAGAACACACATGCAATGACTCTAGTGGTTGATCCATGTGTGGTTTGTGGAAATAACACACATGCAATGACCACTGGTGGGTCCACATGTGTGGTTTGTGGAAAGAACACACATGCAATGACTCTAGTGGTGGATCCATGTGTTGTTTCTGGAAAAGAACACACATGCAATGACTCTAGTGCTGGTTGGTTGTTTTAGTATAAGAACAAACATGCAATGACTCTAGTGGTTGATCCATGTGTGGTTTGTGGAAAGAACACACATGTAATGACTAGTGGTTGATCCATATGTGGTTTGTGGAAAGAACACACATGCAATGACCACTGGTGGATCCATGTGTGGTTTGTGGGAAAGAACACACATGCAATGAGTCTAGTGCTGGTTTGTGGTTTTAGTATAAGAACAAACATGCAATGACTCTAGTGGTTGATCCATGTGTGGTTTGTGAAAAGAACAAACATGCAATGACTCTAGTGTTGGTTTTAGTATAATAAGAACACACATGCAATGACTCTCGTGGTTGATCCATGTGTGGTTTGTGGAAAGAACACACATGCTCTGACTCTAGTGGTTGATCCATGTGTGGTTTGTGGAAATAACACACATGCAATGACCACTGGTGGATCCATGTGTGGTTTGCGGAAAATAATACACATGCAATGACTCTAGTGGTTGATCCATGTTTGTTTGTCGAAAGAACACACATGCAATGACTCTAGTGGTTGATACATGTGTGGTTTGTGGAAATAACACACATGCAATGACCACTGGTGGATCTATTTGTAATTTGTGGAAAAGAACACACATGCAATGAATCTGGTGCTGGTTTGTGGTTTTATTATAAGAACAAACATGCAATGACTCTAGTGGTTGATCCATGTGTGGTTTGTGGAAAGAATACACATGCAATGACCACTGGTGGATCCATGTGTGGTTTTCTAAAAGAACACACATGGAACGACTCTAGTACTGGTTTGTGGTTTTAGTATAAGAACACACATGCAATGACTCTAGTACTGGTTTGTGGTTTTAGTATAAGAACACACATGCAATGACTCAAGTGGTTGATCCATGTGTGGTTTGACGAAATAACACACATGCAATTACTCTAGTGGTTGATCTATGTGTGGTTTGTGGAAAGAACACACATGCAATGACCACTGGTGGATCCATGTTTGTTTTAGTATAAGAACACACATGCAATGACTCTAGTGGTTGATCCATGTTTGTTTGTGGAAATAACACACATGCAATGACTCTAGTGGTTGATCCATGTGTGGTTTGTGAAAAGAACACACATGCAATGACTCTAGTGTTGGTTTTAGTATAAGAACACACATGCAATGACTCTAGTGGTTGATCCATATGTGGTTTGTGGAAAGAACACACATGCAATGACTCTAGTGGTTGATCCATGTGTGGTTTGTGGAAATAACACACATGCAATGACCACTGGTGGGTCCACATGTGTGGTTTGTGGAGAAGAACACACATGCAATGACTCTAGTGCTGGTTTGTGGTTTTAGTATAAGAAATAACATGCAATGACTCTAGTGGTTGATCCATGTGTGGTTTGTGGAAAGAACACACATGCAATGACTCTAGTGGTTGATCCATAAGTGGTTTGTGGAAAGAAAACACATGCAATGACTCTAGTGGTTGATCCATGTGTGGTTTGTCGAAATAACACACATGCAATGACTCTAGTGGTTGATCCATGTGTGGTTTGTCGAAATAAACCACATGCAATGACTCTAGTTGTTGATCCATGTGTGGTTTATGGAAAGAACACACATGTAATGACCACTGGTGGATCCATGTGGGTTTTAGTATAAGAACACACATGCAATGACTCTGGTGGTTGATCCATGTTTGTTTGTAGAAATAACACACATGCAATGATTCTAGTGGTTGATCCATATGTGGTTTGTGGAAAGAACACACATGCAATGACTCTAGTGGTTGATCCATGTGTGGTTTGTGGAAATAACACACACGCAATGACCACTGGTGGGTCCACATGTGTGGTTTGTGGAAAGAACACACATGCAATGACTCTGGTTGATCCATATGTGGTTTGTGGAAAGAACACACATGCAATGACTCTAGAGGTGGATCCATGTGTGGTTTGTGGAAAAGAACACACATGCAATGACTCTAGTGCTGGTTTGTGGTTTTAGTATAAGAACAAACATGCAATGACTCTAGTACTGGTTTGTGGTTTTAGTATAAGAACACACATGCAATGACTCTAGTGGTTGATCCATGTGTGGTTTGTGTTGGGGTTCGTAGCATGGAAAACAAAAATTTTCTATCGCATACAAACAAACAAGCCAAGATCTATCTACTAGATTGCAGCAACGAGTCGATGGAATAACTCACCCTCGAAGATTCCAAAGTGTTTAACGAGAGCAGATTCTCGTGGGTGATGTAGTCGTACTCTTTCCGATCTCAAGATCGCGTAGACGATCCTTCCAGCGCCGCGTTCCCGCAGCGCTCCCGCAGTCGGTCACACGTTCGGTACTCGACGAAGACCTTTCTCTCCCTTGTTCCAGCAGGCAGCGGAGGTTGTAGCACTCTCCTCGCGATTCCGGCAGCACAACGGCGTGGTACCGGAAGTAGAGGGGAGATCCCGCAGGGCTTCGCTTTAAGCCGGTGCGAGTATGGTGGAGCTTATGAGAGAGGCTATTAGTGGTCTAGTAATTAGACACACCAATTAGAGGGCTCTAAACCGATTAGAAGGCTCTAAACCGAATAGCTCTAAACCGGGGTCTAGATCTAGGGTTTAGTTTAGAGGATAGGAAACTTGTGTGTCTAGGAGGGGAGCCCTGCCCCTCCTTATATAGGTGGGAGGGCTGGCCGGCCAAGGGGAGGAGAGTTCCTCCCCAAGTCGGCTTGGTGGGGCGCCGGCCAAGGGAGGAACCCTCCTCCAATTCGGCCTCCACCAATCCTCCTCTCTTCCCACTTCCCAAAATTGCCGTTTGACTTTCAAACTAGCCGTTTGACTTTTCAATTTAGGATTTAAATAAACCCTTTATTTTGGACAGCAAGAACACCTAGTACATGATGCAATCATTCCAACTTACAATGACACATTCATGTACCCTTCCCCCTCCGGAGTGCCGGACATTCCGGGACCTTCTAGAATGTTCCCGATGAAAACACCGGAACCATTCCCCAACTCCGAAACGGAACTTTCCTTATATGAATCTTATTCTCCGGACCATTCCGGATCTCCTCGTGATATCCCGGATCCCATCCGAGACTCCGAACAACATTCGGTCTCTTTCTCATAATACCATAACTACTCAAACAACGTCGAATCCTTAAGTGTGTCTCCCTACGGTTCGTGAATTATGCAGACATGATCGAGACACTTCTCCGAACAATAACCAATAGAGGAATCTGGAAATTCATATGGCTCCCACATATTTCTACGATTACTTTGCGATCGAATGAACCACTTACATACGATACCAATTTCCCTTTGTCTCACGATATGTTACTTATCCGAGGTTATGATCGTCGGTATCTCTGCATACCTAGTTCAACCTCGTTACCGATAAGTACTCTTTTCTCGTTCCCGTGATATGTGATCCCTTGTGACCATGTCACATGCTTGCAAGCTAATTGGATGACATTCCACCGAGAGGGCCCAGAGTATATCTATCCGTCATGTGGATGGACAAATCCCACTCTTGATCCATGTGTTTCAACCAATACTTTCCGAACACTTAATGCCACCTTTATAGCCACCCAGTTACGGTGTGGTGTTTGATGTTATCAAAGCATCCATCCGGCAAAGGTGATATGCATGATCTCATGGTCGAAGGAATTAGGTTACTATGTATCAGAAAGCATATAGCAATTGAACTATTGAAATGACTTGATCTTTATGCTACGCTTATCTATAGGAGTATGTCCACCATATCATTCTCCTAACGATATGATCTTGTTGTTGATAACATCTCAATGTTCATGATATGGAAACCACAATCATTTAATCAACCAACAAGCTAGTGAAGTATAGAGGCTATACTAGGGACTTCAATTTAAGTTTACAATTCACACAAGTATTAATGTTTCCTTGTTAATACTATTATAGCATGAATATAAACATTTGTCATAAACACAAAGATATAATAATAACTATATTTATTATTGCCTCTAGGGCATATCTCCAACAGTCTCCCACTTGCACTAGAGTCATCTAATCTAGATTACATGGTAATACACCGAACACCCATGGCAGTTTGGTGTTGGTCATGTTTTGCCCTCGGGAGAGGTTTAGTCAACGGATCCGCCACATTCAGATCTGTGTGTACTTTGCAAATCTTTATATCCCCATCCTGGATATGTTCTCGAATAGCGTGAAAACGTAGCTTGATATGCTTCAGCTTCTTGTGTGACCTTGGTTCTTGCGCATTGGCTATGGCGCCCATGTTATCACAGTAGATAGACATTGGGTCTAGCGCACTAGGAACCACACCCAGCTCTGTAATGAACTCTTTCATCCATATCGCTTCTTGTGAAGCCTCCGAAGCAGCCATGTATTCCGATTCAGTTGAAGATCTCGCCACAACACTTTGCTTTGCACTCCTCCAGCTAACTGCTGCACCATTCAAAATAAATACGTACCCAGATTGTGATTTAGAATCATCTGGATCGGTGTTCCAACTAGCATCGGTGTAACCATTAACAACGAGCTATTCATCACCTCCATAAGAAAGAACCATATCCTTAGTTCTTCTCAAGTACTTAAGGATGTTTTTGACCGCTGTCCAATGATCCACTCCTGGATCACTTTGATATCTGCTAGTTAAACTAACAGCATATGCAATGTCGGGTCTAGTACATAGCATGGCATACATTAGAGATCCTATGGCTGAGGCATAGGGAGTTTTACTCATCCTTTCTCTATCTTCTGCCGATGTCGGACTTTGAGTTTTACTCAAGGTCGTATTGGGCAACATGGGCAAGAACCCTTTCTTGCTTTCTTCCATTCCAAACTTCTTTAGAACTTTGTCCAAATATGTACTCTGTGACAATGATATTTGGCGTTTCGATCTATCTCTATAAATCTTTATGCCTAATATGTAAGCTGCTTCGCCAAGATCCTTCATTGAAAAACTATTATTCAAATATTCCTTGACACTATTAAGAAGGTCTACATCATTCCCAATCAACAATATGTCATCCACATACAGTATTAAGAATGCTACAGAGCTCCCACTCACTTTCTTGTAAATACAAGCTTCTCCATAAGTTTGTATAAAACCAAAACTTTTGATTACCTTATCAAAACGTTGATTCCAACTTCGGGATGCTTGCTTCAATCCATAGATGGACCGTTGAAGCTTGCATACCTTGTTAGCATCTTTAGGATCGACAAAACCTTTGGGTTGCATCATATACAACTCTTCATCAATGTCTCCATTGAGGAATGCTGTTTTGACATCCATCTGCCATATCTCATAATCATAATATGCAGCGATTGCTAACATAATCCTCACAGACTTTAGCTTCGCTACTGGTGAGAAAGTCTCATCGTAGTCAACTCCTTGAATTTGTCGAAACCCTTTTGCGACAAGTCGAGCTTTATAGACAGTAACATTACCATCAGCATCTGTTTTCTTCTTGAAAATCCATTTGTTCTCGACAGCCTTTCGGCCATCAGGTAAGTCCACCAAAGTCCATACTTGGTTTTCGTACATGGATCCAATCTCGGATTTCATGGCTTTTTGCCATTTATTGGAATCTGGGCTCATCATTGCTTCCTCATATGTCTCGGGGTCATCGGTGTTGTCCACCACCATGACATTCATAACGGAATCATACCAATCTGGAGTGGTACGATTTCTCGTTGACCTCCGAGGCTCTGTAGCAACTTCAACCGAAGTTTCATGATCACCATCATTAGCTTCCTCTCTTATTGGTGCAGGCACCACAGGAACTTCTTCCGGTGCTGCGCTACTCGCAATTTCGAGAGAAGGTTCGACAACCTCGTCGAGTTCTACTTTCCTTCCAGTCACTTCTTTCGAGAGAAATTCCTTCTCTAGAAAGGATCCATTCTTGGCAACGAAGATTTTGCCTTCGGATCTATGATAGAAGGTATACCCAATAGTTTCCTTCGGGTATCCTATGAAGACGCATTTTTCCGCTTTGGGTTCAAGCTTGTCCGGCTGTAACTTCTTTACATAGGCTTCGCATCCCCAAACTTTAAGGAACGACAATTTAGGTTTCTTCCCAAACCATAATTCATACGGTGTCGTTTCAACGGATTTAGACGGTGCCCTATTTAAAGTGAATGCGGCTGTTTCTAATGCATAACCCCAAAATGATAGTGGTAGATCTGTAAGTGACATCATAGAACGAACTATATCTAAGAGAGTTCGATTACGACGTTCAGACATACCATTACGCTGTGGTGTTCCCGGCGGTGTCAATTGTGAAAGTATTCCGCATTTCTTCAAATGCTCGCCAAACTCGTAACTTAGATATTCACCTCCACGATCAGAACGTAGAAATTTAATCTTCTTGTTACGTTGATTCTCTACCTCACTTTGAAACTCCTTAAACTTCTCGAAAGTTTCGGACTTATGTTTCATGAAATAGATATACCCATATCTACTCAAATCATCCGTGAAGGTAAGAACATAACGATAACCACCGCGCGATGCTACACTCATTGGACCACACACATCGGTATGTATGATTTCCAGTAAGTCCGTAGCTCGCTCCATCATACCAGAAAATGGAGTCTTAGTCATTTTACCCATCAGACATGCTTCGCATCTTTCAAGTGATTCAAAATCAAGTGATTCAAGAAGTCCATCGGAATGGAGTTTCTTCATACGTTTCACTCCGATGTGACCAAGACGACAGTGCCACATATAGGTCGAATTATCGCTTGATTTCAAACGTTTAGCCTTAATGTTGTTGATATGTGTATTTCTACTATCGAGATTCAATAAGAATAGACCATCTATCAAAGGTGCATGTGCGTAAAACATATTACTCATATAAATCGAACAACCATTATTCTCTGATTTAAACAAGTAACCGTCTCGCAATAAACAAGATCCTGATATAATGTTCATGCTCAACGCAGGCACTAAATAACAATTATTTAAGTATAAAACTAATCCCGATGGTAGATGAAGAGGTAGCGTGCCGACCGCGATCACATCAACCTTTGATCCGTTTCCCACGCGCATCGTCACCTCGTTCTTTGCTAGCTTCCGTTTATTCTGCAGCTCCTGTTTCGAGTTACAAATATGAGCAACCGAACCAGTATCAAATACCCAGGCACTACTACGAATACTAGTGAGATACACATCAATAACATGTATATCAGATATACCTTTCTTCTTGATGTTGCCGTTCTTCAAATCCGCCAAGTACTTTGGGCAATTCCGCTTCCAGTGACCTTCTCCATTGCAGTAAAAGCACTCAGTATCAGGCTTTGGTCCAGCCTTGGTTTTCTTCGTCGGCGTGGTAACTTTCTTACCACCCTTCTTGAAGTGTCCCTTTTGCTTAGACTTGCCCTTCTTGAATTTGGTGGTCTTATTGACCATCAACACTTGGTGCTCTTTCTTGATCTCCACTTCTGCAGATTTTAACATAGCAAATAGTTCTGGCAACTCTTTGTTCATGTTCTGCATGTTGTAGTTCATCACAAAGTTCCTGTAACTTGGTGGTAGTGATTGGAGGACACGGTAAATCCCCAAAGCATTAGGAATCACTATACCCAAGCTTTGAAGTTTGTTTGCGTGCCCAGACATCTTAAGCACATGCTCACTGACGGAGCTGCCTTCTTCCATCTTGCAGTTAAAAAACTTTTCAGAAGCCTCATAG
The DNA here is from genome assembly GCA_916181665.1 of Avena sativa. NCBI lineage: Eukaryota > Viridiplantae > Streptophyta > Magnoliopsida > Poales > Poaceae > Avena > Avena sativa. Next base: position 79,910,750 of record OV702286.1, read on the forward strand.
CTTTCAATTGCCGCATGAGTCTCAAAAATTAATTTGAGATCCTCGACAATATCATATGGGTCTGACTCTTCAAACCTTTTCTGAAGCTCCGATTCTAAACCATACAAGATAGCACACTGAACTATGGAGTACTGATTCTTCCGAGCGAGGTAAACATTCTTTACTTCATCGGGAGCATCAGCTGCAGGTGGGTCACCCAGCGGTGCATCCAGCACATAGGTCAAATTACCAGCTGTGAGGACAATCCTCAAATTGCGGAACCAATCCGCGAAGTTGCTTCCATTGTTTTTCAACTTTTCTTTCTCTAGGAACGCATTAAAATTGATGGTAGGGGCTGCCATTGATCTACAACATATTTGCAATAGTTTAGACTAAGTTTATGACAAATTGAGTTCAAATTAATTAATGAAATTAAACTAGGTGAACTCCCACTCAAAACAACATCCCTCACATTGTTTTAGTGATCACACGAACCAAATCCACTACATCAACACCGATCATCACGAGAGCTGATATAGTTTTAATGGCGAACAATCATCATGTTCATCATATCTACTATATGATTCATGCTTTGCCTTTCGGCGATCCGTGTTCCTGAGGCCATGTCTGTACATGCTAGGCTCGTCAAGATCAAACCTTAGCTACCGCATAAGCAAATCTGGCTTGCTTACGTTGTATTCACCCGCGGAATCAAAGACACCCGATCATCACGTGGTGCTTCGAAGCAGCAAGCTTTGGCAACGGTGCATACTAAGGGTGAACACTTTAGAACTTGAAATTTATGTGCATGAGGGATCATCTTATAATGCTACCGTCGTCTACTAAGCAATACAAGATGCATAAAGGATTAACATCACATGCAATTCATAATATGTGATATGATATGGCCTTTCTTCTTTGTGCTTCCGATCTCCATCTTCAAGCACGAACATGATCTCCATCATCACCGGCATAGCATCAAGGTCAATGACGCTTCTTCATGGTTGTCGTCCGCCAGCTTCAACTATTACAACTATTTTGAATAGACACGCAGGTCTTAACAGAAATTAAAGACAACCATATGGCTCCTGCCGGTTGCCAACTTACAATAAGGAACATTGCATACATCAAATATAATCACAATCATGGCCATATCACATCACTGCACACCCCTGCAAAACAAAGTTAGACGCTTCTACTTTCTTTGCATATTTTACGTGGTTTGGGGCTTTCCATAAGTGTCGTTCTAACTTACGAACAAGAACCACAACATTGATACTAGCATTGTTGATCACCCGTTGTAAATTGGATCTTTACTATGCTAGGAGAAACAGGCACCCGCAAAGCCACTTATGCAAAACGAGTTGCATGTCAAGCGTGGAGCAAGTCTCATGAACGATGTCATGTAAGGTTAGCCCGGGCCGCTTCATCCCAACATACCGCAAGATGCAAAGTACACAAAAAGCAATCTACAATAAAAGCATCAACGCCCACAATGACCATTGTGTTCTACTCGTGCAACAGATCTACATATAGACACGGCTCTGATACCACTGTTGGGGTTCGTAGCATGGAAAACAAAAATTTTCTATCGCATACAAACAAACAAGCCAAGATCTATCTACTAGATTGCAGCAACGAGTCGATGGAATAACTCACCCTCGAAGATTCCAAAGTGTTTAACGAGAGCAGATTCTCGTGGGTGATGTAGTCGTACTCTTTCCGATCTCAAGATCGCGTAGACGATCCTTCCAGCGCCGCGTTCCCGCAGCGCTCCCGCAGTCGGTCACACGTTCGGTACTCGACGAAGACCTTCCTCTCCCTTGTTCCAGCAGGCAGCGGAGGTTGTAGCACTCTCCTCGCGATTCCGGCAGCACAACGGCGTGGTACCGGAAGTAGAGGGGAGATCCCGCAGGGCTTCGCTTTAAGCCGGTGCGAGTATGGTGGAGCTTATGAGAGAGGCTATTAGTGGTCTAGTAATTAGACACACCAATTAGAGGGCTCTAAACCAATTAGAAGGCTCTAAACCGAATAGCTCTAAACCGGGGTCTAGATCTAGGGTTTAGTTTAGAGGATAGGAAACTTGTGTGTCTAGGAGGGGAGCCCTGCCCCTCCTTATATAGGTGGGAGGGCTGGCCGGCCAAGGGGAGGAGAGTTCCTCCCCAAGTCGGCTTGGTGGGGCGCCGGCCAAGGGAGGAACCCTCCTCCAATTCGGCCTCCACCAATCCTCCTCTCTTCCCACTTCCCAAAATTGCCGTTTGACTTTCAAACTAGCCGTTTGACTTTTCAATTTAGGATTTAAATAAACCCTTTATTTTGGACAGCAAGAACACCTAGTACATGATGCAATCATTCCAACTTACAATGACACATTCATGTACCCTTCCCCCTCCGGAGTGCCGGACATTCCGGGACCTTCTAGAATGTTCCCGATGAAAACACCGGAACCATTCCCCAACTCCGAAACGGAACTTTCCTTATATGAATCTTATTCTCCGGACCATTCCGGATCTCCTCGTGATATCCCGGATCCCATCCGAGACTCCGAACAACATTCGGTCTCTTTCTCATAATACCATAACTACTCAAACAACGTCGAATCCTTAAGTGTGTCTTCCTACGGTTCGTGAATTATGCAGACATGATCGAGACACTTCTCCGAACAATAACCAATAGAGGAATCTGGAAATTCATATGGCTCCCACATATTTCTACGATTACTTTGCGATCGAATGAACCACTTACATACGATACCAATTTCCCTTTGTCTCACGATATGTTACTTATCCAAGGTTATGATCGTCGGTATCTCTGCATACCTAGTTCAACCTCGTTACCGATAAGTACTCTTTTCTCGTTCCCGTGATATGTGATCCCTTGTGACCATGTCACATGCTTGCAAGCTAATTGGATGACATTCCACCGAGAGGGCCCAGAGTATATCTATCCGTCATGTGGATGGACAAATCCCACTCTTGATCCATGTGTTTCAACCAATACTTTCCGAACACTTAATGCCACCTTTATAGCCACCCAGTTACGGTGTGGTGTTTGATGTTATCAAAGCATCCATCCGGCAAAGGTGATATGCATGATCTCATGGTCGAAGGAATTAGGTTACTATGTATCAGAAAGCATATAGCAATTGAACTATTGAAATGACTTGATCTTTATGCTACGCTTATCTATAGGAGTATGTCCACCATATCATTCTCCTAACGATATGATCTTGTTGTTGATAACATCTCAATGTTCATGATATGGAAACCACAATCATTTAATCAACCAACAAGCTAGTGAAGTATAGAGGCTATACTAGGGACTTCAATTTAAGTTTACAATTCACACAAGTATTAATGTTTCCTTGTTAATACTATTATAGCATGAATATAAACATTTGTCATAAACACAAAGATATAATAATAACTATATTTATTATTGCCTCTAGGGCATATCTCCAACAGTCTCCCACTTGCACTAGAGTCATCTAATCTAGATTACATGGTAATACACCGAACACCCATGGCAGTTTGGTGTTGGTCATGTTTTGCCCTCGGGAGAGGTTTAGTCAACGGATCCGCCACATTCAGATCTGTGTGTACTTTGCAAATCTTTATATCCCCATCCTGGATATGTTCTCGAATAGCGTGAAAACGTAGCTTGATATGCTTCAGCTTCTTGTGTGACCTTGGTTCTTGCGCATTGGCTATGGCGCCCATGTTATCACAGTAGATAGACATTGGGTCTAGCGCACTAGGAACCACACCCAGCTCTGTAATGAACTCTTTCATCCATATCGCTTCTTGTGAAGCCTCCGAAGCAGCCATGTATTCCGATTCAGTTGAAGATCTCGCCACAACACTTTGCTTTGCACTCCTCCAGCTAACTGCTGCACCATTCAAAATAAATACGTACCCAGATTGTGATTTAGAATCATCTGGATCGGTGTTCCAACTAGCATCGGTGTAACCATTAACAACGAGCTATTCATCACCTCCATAAGAAAGAACCATATCCTTAGTTCTTCTCAAGTACTTAAGGATGTTTTTGACCGCTGTCCAATGATCCACTCCTGGATCACTTTGATATCTGCTAGTTAAACTAACAGCATATGCAATGTCGGGTCTAGTACATAGCATGGCATACATTAGAGATCCTATGGCTGAGGCATAGGGAGTTTTACTCATCCTTTCTCTATCTTCTGCCGATGTCGGACTTTGAGTTTTACTCAAGGTCGTATTGGGCAACATGGGCAAGAACCCTTTCTTGCTTTCTTCCATTCCAAACTTCTTTAGAACTTTGTCCAAATATGTACTCTGTGACAATGATATTTGGCGTTTCGATCTATCTCTATAAATCTTTATGCCTAATATGTAAGCTGCTTCGCCAAGATCCTTCATTGAAAAACTATTATTCAAATATTCCTTGACACTATTAAGAAGGTCTACATCATTCCCAATCAACAATATGTCATCCACATACAGTATTAAGAATGCTACAGAGCTCCCACTCACTTTCTTGTAAATACAAGCTTCTCCATAAGTTTGTATAAAACCAAAACTTTTGATTACCTTATCAAAACGTTGATTCCAACTTCGGGATGCTTGCTTCAATCCATAGATGGACCGTTGAAGCTTGCATACCTTGTTAGCATCTTTAGGATCGACAAAACCTTTGGGTTGCATCATATACAACTCTTCATCAATGTCTCCATTGAGGAATGCTGTTTTGACATCCATCTGCCATATCTCATAATCATAATATGCAGCGATTGCTAACATAATCCTCACAGACTTTAGCTTCGCTACTGGTGAGAAAGTCTCATCGTAGTCAACTCCTTGAATTTGTCGAAACCCTTTTGCGACAAGTCGAGCTTTATAGACAGTAACATTACCATCAGCATCTGTTTTCTTCTTGAAAATCCATTTGTTCTCGACAGCCTTTCGGCCATCAGGTAAGTCCACCAAAGTCCATACTTGGTTTTCGTACATGGATCCAATCTCGGATTTCATGGCTTTTTGCCATTTATTGGAATCTGGGCTCATCATTGCTTCCTCATATGTCTCGGGGTCATCGGTGTTGTCCACCACCATGACATTCATAACGGAATCATACCAATCTGGAGTGGTACGATTTCTCGTTGACCTCCGAGGCTCTGTAGCAACTTCAACCGAAGTTTCATGATCACCATCATTAGCTTCCTCTCTTATTGGTGCAGGCACCACAGGAACTTCTTCCGGTGCTGCGCTACTCGCAATTTCGAGAGAAGGTTCGACAACCTCGTCGAGTTCTACTTTCCTTCCAGTCACTTCTTTCGAGAGAAATTCCTTCTCTAGAAAGGATCCATTCTTGGCAACGAAGATTTTGCCTTCGGATCTATGATAGAAGGTATACCCAATAGTTTCCTTCGGGTATCCTATGAAGACGCATTTTTCCGCTTTGGGTTCAAGCTTGTCCGGCTGTAACTTCTTTACATAGGCTTCGCATCCCCAAACTTTAAGGAACGACAATTTAGGTTTCTTCCCAAACCATAATTCATACGGTGTCGTTTCAACGGATTTAGACGGTGCCCTATTTAAAGTGAATGCGGCTGTTTCTAATGCATAACCCCAAAATGATAGTGGTAGATCTGTAAGTGACATCATAGAACGAACTATATCTAAGAGAGTTCGATTACGACGTTCAGACACACCATTACGCTGTGGTGTTCAATTGTGAAAGTATTCCGCATTTCTTCAAATGCTCGCCAAACTCGTAACTTAGATATTCACCTCCACGATCAGAACGTAGAAATTTAATCTTCTTGTTACGTTGATTCTCTACCTCACTTTGAAACTCCTTAAACTTCTCGAAAGTTTCGGACTTATGTTTCATGAAATAGATATACCCATATCTACTCAAATCATCCGTGAAGGTAAGAACATAACGATAACCACTGCGCGATGCTACACTCATTGGACCACACACATCGGTATGTATGATTTCCAGTAAGTCCGTAGCTCGCTCCATCATACCAGAAAATGGAGTCTTAGTCATTTTACCCATCAGACATGCTTCGCATCTTTCAAGTGATTCAAAATCAAGTGATTCAAGAAGTCCATCGGAATGGAGTTTCTTCATACGTTTCACTCCGATGTGACCAAGACGACAGTGCCACATATAGGTCGAATTATCGCTTGATTTCAAACGTTTAGCCTTAATGTTGTTGATATGTGTATTTCTACTATCGAGATTCAATAAGAATAGACCATCTATCAAAGGTGCATGTGCGTAAAACATATTACTCATATAAATCGAACAACCATTATTCTCTGATTTAAACAAGTAACCGTCTCGCAATAAACAAGATCCTGATATAATGTTCATGCTCAACGCAGGCACTAAATAACAATTATTTAAGTATAAAACTAATCCCGATGGTAGATGAAGAGGTAGCGTGCCGACCGCGATCACATCAACCTTTGATCCGTTTCCCACGCGCATCGTCACCTCGTTCTTTGCTAGCTTCCGTTTATTCTGCAGCTCCTGTTTCGAGTTACAAATATGAGCAACCGAACCAGTATCAAATACCCAGGCACTACTACGAATACTAGTGAGATACACATCAATAACATGTATATCAGATATACCTTTCTTCTTGATGTTGCCGTTCTTCAAATCCGCCAAGTACTTTGGGCAATTCCGCTTCCAGTGACCTTCTCCATTGCAGTAAAAGCACTCAGTATCAGGCTTTGGTCCAGCCTTGGTTTTCTTCGTCGGCGTGGTAACTTTCTTACCACCCTTCTTGAAGTGTCCCTTTTGCTTAGACTTGCCCTTCTTGAATTTGGTGGTCTTATTGACCATCAACACTTGGTGCTCTTTCTTGATCTCCACTTCTGCAGATTTTAACATAGCAAATAGTTCTGGCAACTCTTTGTTCATGTTCTGCATGTTGTAGTTCATCACAAAGTTCCTGTAACTTGGTGGTAGTGATTGGAGGACACGGTAAATCCCCAAAGCATTAGGAATCACTATACCCAAGCTTTGAAGTTTGTTTGCGTGCCCAGACATCTTAAGCACATGCTCACTGACGGAGCTGCCTTCTTCCATCTTGCAGTTAAAGAACTTTTCAGAAGCCTCATAGCTTTCAATTGCCGCATGAGTCTCAAAAATTAATTTGAGATCCTCGACAATATCATATGGGTCTGACTCTTCAAACCTTTTCTGAAGCTCCGATTCTAAACCATACAAGATAGCACACTGAACTATGGAGTACTGATTCTTCCGAGCGAGGTAAACATTATTTACTTCATCGGGAGCATCAGCTGCAGGTGGGTCACCCAGCGGTGCATCCAGCACATAGGTCAAATTACCAGCTGTGAGGACAATCCTCAAATTGCGGAACCAATCCGCGAAGTTGCTTCCATTGTTTTTCAACTTTTCTTTCTCTAGGAACGCATTAAAATTGATGGTAGGGGCTGCCATTGATCTACAACATATTTGCAATAGTTTAGACTAAGTTTATGACAAATTGAGTTCAAATTAATTAATGAAATTAAACTAGGTGAACTCCCACTCAAAACAACATCCCTCACATTGTTTTAGTGATCACACGAACCAAATCCACTACATCAACACCGATCATCACGAGAGCTGATATAGTTTTAATGGCGAACAATCATCATGTTCATCATATCTACTATATGATTCATGCTTTGCCTTTCGGCGATCCGTGTTCCTGAGGCCATGTCTGTACATGCTAGGCTCGTCAAGATCAAACCTTAGCTACCGCATAAGCAAATCTGGCTTGCTTACGTTGTATTCACCCGCGGAATCAAAGACACCCGATCATCACGTGGTGCTTCGAAGCAGCAAGCTTTGGCAATGGTGCATACTAAGGGTGAACACTTTAGAACTTGAAATTTATGTGCATGAGGGATCATCTTATAATGCTACCGTCGTCTACTAAGCAATACAAGATGCATAAAGGATTAACATCACATGCAATTCATAATATGTGATATGATATGGCCTTTCTTCTTTGTGCTTCCGATCTCCATCTTCAAGCACGAACATGATCTCCATCATCACCGGCATAGCATCAAGGTCAATGACGCTTCTTCATGGTTGTCGTCCGCCAGCTTCAACTATTACAACTATTTTGAATAGACACGCAGGTCTTAACAGAAATTAAATACAACCATATGGCTCCTGCCGGTTGCCAACTTACAATAAGGAACATTGCATACATCAAATATAATCACAATCATGGCCATATCACATCACTGCACACCCCTGCAAAACAAAGTTAGACGCTTCTACTTTCTTTGCATATTTTACGTGGTTTGGGGCTTTCCATAAGTGTCGTTCTAACTTACGAACAAGAACCACAACATTGATACTAGCATTGTTGATCACCCGTTGTAAATTGGATCTTTACTATGCTAGGAGAAACAGGCACCCGCAAAGCCACTTATGCAAAACGAGTTGCATGTCAAGCGTGGAGCAAGTCTCATGAACGATGTCATGTAAGGTTAGCCCGGGCCGCTTCATCCCAACATACCGCAAGATGCAAAGTACACAAAAAGCAATCTACAATAAAAGCATCAACGCCCACAATGACCATTGTGTTCTACTCGTGCAACAGATCTACATATAGACACGGCTCTGATACCACTGTTGGGGTTCGTAGCATGGAAAACAAAAATTTTCTATCGCATACAAACAAACAAGCCAAGATCTATCTACTAGATTGCAGCAACGAGTCGATGGAATAACTCACCCTCGAAGATTCCAAAGTGTTTAACGAGAGCAGATTCTCGTGGGTGATGTAGTCGTACTCTTTCCGATCTCAAGATCGCGTAGACGATCCTTCCAGCGCCGCGTTCCCGCAGCGCTCCCGCAGTCGGTCACACGTTCGGTACTCGACGAAGACCTTCCTCTCCCTTGTTCCAGCAGGCAGCGGAGGTTGTAGCACTCTCCTCGCGATTCCGGCAGCACAACGGCGTGGTACCGGAAGTAGAGGGGAGATCCCGCAGGGCTTCGCTTTAAGCCGGTGCGAGTATGGTGGAGCTTATGAGAGAGGCTATTAGTGGTCTAGTAATTAGACACACCAATTAGAGGGCTCTAAACCAATTAGAAGGCTCTAAACTGAATAGCTCTAAACCGGGGTCTAGATCTAGGGTTTAGTTTAGAGGATAGGAAACTTGTGTGTCTAGGAGGGGAGCCCTGCCCCTCCTTATATAGGTGGGAGGGCTGGCCGGCCAAGGGGAGGAGAGTTCCTCCCCAAGTCGGCTTGGTGGGGCGCCGGCCAAGGGAGGAACCCTCCTCCAATTCGGCCTCCACCAATCCTCCTCTCTTCCCACTTCCCAAAATTGCCGTTTGACTTTCAAACTAGCCGTTTGACTTTTCAATTTAGGATTTAAATAAACCCTTTATTTTGGACAGCAAGAACACCTAGTACATGATGCAATCATTCCAACTTACAATGACACATTCATGTACCCTTCCCCCTCCGGAGTGCCGGACATTCCGGGACCTTCTAGAATGTTCCCGATGAAAACACCGGAACCATTCCCCAACTCCGAAACGGAACTTTCCTTATATGAATCTTATTCTCCGGACCATTCCGGATCTCCTCGTGATATCCCGGATCCCATCCGAGACTCCGAACAACATTCGGTCTCTTTCTCATAATACCATAACTACTCAAACAACGTCGAATCCTTAAGTGTGTCTCCCTACGGTTCGTGAATTATGCAGACATGATCGAGACACTTCTCCGAACAATAACCAATAGAGGAATCTGGAAATTCATATGGCTCCCACATATTTCTACGATTACTTTGCGATCGAATGAACCACTTACATACGATACCAATTTCCCTTTGTCTCACGATATGTTACTTATCCGAGGTTATGATCGTCGGTATCTCTGCATACCTAGTTCAACCTCGTTACCGATAAGTACTCTTTTCTCGTTCCCGTGATATGTGATCCCTTGTGACCATGTCACATGCTTGCAAGCTAATTGGATGACATTCCACCGAGAGGGCCCAGAGTATATCTATCCGTCATGTGGATGGACAAATCCCACTCTTGATCCATGTGTTTCAACCAATACTTTCCGAACACTTAATGCCACCTTTATAGCCACCCAGTTACGGTGTGGTGTTTGATGTTATCAAAGCATCCATCCGGCAAAGGTGATATGCATGATCTCATGGTCGAAGGAATTAGGTTACTATGTATCAGAAAGCATATAGCAATTGAACTATTGAAATGACTTGATCTTTATGCTACGCTTATCTATAGGAGTATGTCCACCATATCATTCTCCTAACGATATGATCTTGTTGTTGATAACATCTCAATGTTCATGATATGGAAACCACAATCATTTAATCAACCAACAAGCTAGTGAAGTATAGAGGCTATACTAGGGACTTCAATTTAAGTTTACAATTCACACAAGTATTAATGTTTCCTTGTTAATACTATTATAGCATGAATATAAACATTTATCATAAACACAAAGATATAATAATAACTATATTTATTATTGCCTCTAGGGCATATCTCCAACAGTTTGTGGAAATAACACACATGCAATGACTCTACTGGTTGATCCATGTGTGGTTTGTGGAAAGAACACACATGCAATGACCACCAGTGGATCCATGTTGGTTTTAGTATAAGAACACACATGCAATGACTCTAGTGGTTGATCCATGTTTCTTTGTGGAAATAACACACATGCAATGACTCTAGTGGTTGATCCATGTGTGGTTTGTGAAAACAACACACATGCAATGACTCTAGTGTTGGTTTTAGTATAAGAACACACATGCAATGACTCTAGTGGTTGATCCATATGTGGTTTGTGGAAAGAACACACATGCAATGACTCTAGTGGTTGATCCATGTGTGGTTTGTGGAAATAACACACATGCAATGACCATTGGAGGGTCCACATGTGTCGTTTGTGGAAAAGAACACACATGCAATGACTCTAGTAATGGTTTGTGGTTTTAGTATAAGAACACATATGCAATGACTCTAGTACTGGTTTGTGGTTTTAGTATAAGAACACACATGCCATGACTCTAGTGGTTGATCCATGTGTGGTTTGTGGAAATAACACACATGCAATGACTCTAGTGGTTGATCCATGTGTGGTTTGTGGAAATAACACACATGTAATGACCACTAGTGGATCCATGTGGGTTTTAGTATAAGAACACACATGCAATGACTCTGGTGGTTGATCCATGTTTGTTTGTAGAAATAACACACATGCAATGATTCTAGTGGTTGATCCATGTGTGGTTTGTGAAAAGAACACACAAGCAATGACTCTAGTGTTGGTTTTAGTATAAGAACACACATGTAATGACTCTAGTGGTTGATCCATATGTGGTTTGTTGAAAGAACACACATGCAATGACTCTAGTGGTTGATCCATGTGTGGCTTGTGGAAATAACACACATGCAATGACCACTGGTGGGTCCACATGTGTGGTTTGTGGAAAGAACACACATGCAATGACTCTAGTGGTGGATCCATGTGTTGTTTCTGGAAAAGAACACACATGCAATGACTCTAGTGCTGGTTGGTTGTTTTAGTATAAGAACAAACATGCAATGACTCTAGTGGTTGATCCATGTGTGGTTTGTGGAAAGAACACACATGTAATGACTAGTGGTTGATCCATATGTGGTTTGTGGAAAGAACACACATGCAATGACCACTGGTGGATCCATGTGTGGTTTGTGGGAAAGAACACACATGCAATGAGTCTAGTGCTGGTTTGTGGTTTTAGTATAAGAACAAACATGCAATGACTCTAGTGGTTGATCCATGTGTGGTTTGTGAAAACAACAAACATGCAATGACTCTAGTGTTGGGTTTAGTATAATAAGAACACACATGCAATGACTCTCGTGGTTGATTCATGTGTGGTTTGTGGAAAGAACACACATGCTCTGACTCTAGTGGTTGATCCATGTGTGGTTTGTGGAAATAACACACATGCAATGACCACTGGTGGATCCATGTGTGGTTTGCGGAAAATAATACACATGCAATGACTCTAGTGGTTGATCCATGTTTGTTTGTCGAAAGAACACACATGCAATGACTCTAGTGGTTGATACATGTGTGGTTTGTGGAAATAACACACATGCAATGACCACTGGTGGATCCATTTGTGATTTGTGGAAAAGAACACACATGCAATGACTCTGGTGCTGGTTTGTGGTTTTAGTATAAGAACAAACATGCAATGACTCTAGTGGTTGATCCATGTGTGGTTTGTGGAAAGAATACACATGCAATGACCACTGGTGGATCCATGTGTGGTTTTCGAAAAGAACACACATGGAACGACTCTAGTACTGGTTTGTGGTTTTAGTATAAGAACACACATGCAATGACTCTAGTACTGGTTTGTGGTTTTAGTATAAGAACACACATGCAATGACTCAAGTGGTTGATCCATGTGTGGTTTGACGAAATAACACACATGCAATTACTCTAGTGGTTGATCTATGTGTGGTTTGTGGAAAGAACACACATGCAATGACCACTGGTGGATCCATGTTTGTTTTAGTATAAGAACACACATGCAATGACTCTAGTGGTTGATCCATGTTTGTTTGTGGAAATAACACACATGCAATGACTCTAGTGGTTGATCCATGTGTGGTTTGTGAAAAGAACACACATGCAATGACTCTAGTGTTGGTTTTAGTATAAGAACACACATGCAATGACTCTAGTGGTTGATCCATATGTGGTTTGTGGAAAGAAAACACATGCAATGACTCTAGTGGTTGATCCATGTGTGGTTTGTGGAAATAACACACATGCAATGACCACTGGTGGGTCCACATGTGTGGTTTGTGGAGAAGAACACACATGCAATGACTCTAGTGCTGGTTTGTGGTTTTAGTATAAGAAATAACATGCAATGACTCTAGTGGTTGATCCATGTGTGGTTTGTGGAAAGAACACACATGCAATGACTCTAGTGGTTGATCCATATGTGGTTTGTGGAAAGAACACACATGCAATGACTCTAGTGGTTGATCCATGTGTGGTTTGTCGAAATAACACACATGCAATGACTCTAGTGGTTGATCCATGTGTGGTTTGTTGAAACAACACACATGCAATGACTCTAGTTGTTGATCCATGTGTGGTTTATGGAAAGAACACACATGTAATGACCACTGGTGGATCGATGTGGGTTTTAGTATAAGAACACACATGCAATGACTCTGGTGGTTGATCCATGTTTGTTTGTAGAAATAACAAACATGCAATGATTCTAGTCGTTGATCCATGTGTGGTTTGTGAAAAGAACACACATGCAATGACTCTAGTGCTGGTTTTAGTATAAGAACACACATGCAATGACTCTAGTGGTTGATCCATATGTGGTTTGTGGAAAGAACACACATGCAATGACTCTAGTGGTTTATCCATGTGTGGTTTGTGGAAATAACACACATGCAATGACCACTGGTGGGTCCACATGTGTGGTTTGTGGAAAGAACACACATGCAATGACTCTGGTTGATCCATATGTGGTTTGTGGAAAGAACACACATGCAATGACTCTAGAGGTGGATCCATGTGTGGTTTGTGGAAAAGAACACACATGCAATGACTCTAGTGCTAGTTTGTGGTTTTAGTATAAGAACAAACATGCAATGACTCTAGTACTGGTTTGTGGTTTTAGTATAAGAACACACATGCAATGACTCTAGTGGTTGATCCATGTGTGGTTTGTGTAAATAACACACATGCAATGACTCTAGTGGTTGATCCATGTGTGGTTTGTGGAAAGAACACACATGCAATGACCACCAGTAGATCCATGTTGGTTTTAGTATAAGAACACACATGCAATGACTCTAGTGGTTGATCCATGTTTGTTTGTGGAAATAACACACATGCAATGACTCTAGTGGTTGATCCATGTGTGGTTTGTGAAAACAACACACATGCAATGACTCTAGTGTTGGTTTTAGTATAAGAACACAGATGCAATGACTCTAGTGGTTGATCCATATGTGGTTTGTGGAAATAACACACATGCAATGACTCTAGTGGTTGATCCATGTGTGGTTTGTGGAAATAACACATATGCAATGACCATTGGAGGGTCCACATGTGTCATTTGTGGAAAAGAACACACATGCAATGACTCTAGTAATGGTTTGTGGTTTTAGTATAAGAACACATATGCAATGACTCTAGTACTGGTTTGTGGTTTTAGTATAAGAACACACATGCAATGACTCTAGTGGTTGATCCATGTGTGGTTTGTGGAAATAACACACATGCAATGACTCTAGTGGTTGATCCATGTGTGGTTTGTGGAAAGAACACACATGTAATGACCACTGGTGGATCCATGTGGGTTTTAGTATAAGAACACACATGCAATGACTATGGTGGTTGATCCATGTTTGTTTGTAGAAATAACACACATGCAATGATTCTAGTGGTTGATCCATGTGTGGTTTGTGAAAAGAACACACATGCAATGACTCTAGTGTTGGTTTTAGTATAAGAACACACATGTAATGACTCTAGTGGTTGATCCAAATGTGGTTTGTGGAAAGAACACACATGCAATGACTCTAGTGGTGGATCCATGTGTGGTTTGTGGAAAAGAACACACATGCAATGACTCTAGTGCTGGTTTGTGGTTTTAGTATAAGAACAAACATGCAATGACTAGTAATGGTTTGTGGTTTTAGTATAAGAACACACATGCAATGACTCTAGTGGTTGATCCATGTGTGGTTTGTGGAAATAACACACATGCAATGACTCTAGTGGTTGATCCATGTGTGGTTTGTGGAAAGAACACACATGCAATGACCACCAGTGGATCCATGTTGGTTTTAGTATAAAACACACATGCAATGACTCTAGTGGTTGATCCATGTTTGTTTGTGGAAATAACACACATGCAATGACTCTAGTGGTTGATCCATGTGTGGTTTGTGAAAACAACACACATGCAATGACTCTAGTGTTGGTTTTAGTATAAGAACACACATGCAATGACTCTAGTGGTTGATCCATATGTGGTTTGTGGAAATAACACACATGCAATGACTCTAGTGGTTGATCCATGTGTGGTTTGTGGAAATAACACACATGCAATGACCATTGGCGGGTCCACATGTGTCTTTTGTGGATAGAACACACATGCAATGAGTCTGGTTGATCCATATGTGGTTTGTGGAAAGAACACACATGCAATGACTCTAGTGGTGGATCCATGTGTTGTTTGTGGAAAAGAACACACATGCAATGACTCTAGTGCTGGTTGGTTGTTTTAGTATAAGAACAAACATGCAATGACTCTAGTGGTTGATCCATGTGTGGTTTTTGGAAAGAACACACATGCAATGACCACTGGTGGATCCATGTGTGGTTTGTGGGAAAGAACACACATGCAATGAGTCTAGTGCTGGTTTGTGGTTTTAGTATCAGAACAAACATGCAATGACTCTAGTGGTTGATCCATGTGTGGTTTGTGAAAAGAACAAACATGCAATGACTCTAGTGTTGGTTTTAGTATAATAAGAACACACATGCAATGACTCTCGTGGTTGATCCATGTGTGGTTTGTGGAAAGAACACACATGCTCTGACTCTAGTGGTTGATCCATGTGTGGTTTGTGGAAATAACACACATGCAATGACCACTGGTGGATACATGTGTGGTTTGCGGAAAATAATACACATGCAATGACTCTAGTGGTTGATCCATGTTTGTTTGTCGAAAGAACACACATGCAATGACTCTAGTGGTTGATACATGTGTGGTTTGTGGAAATAACACACATGCAATGACCACTGGTGGATCCATTTGTGATTTGTGGAAAAGAACACACATGCAATGACTCTGGTGCTGGTTTGTGGTTTTAGTATAAGAACAAACATGCAATGACTCTAGTGGTTGATCCATGTGTGGTTTGTGGAAAGAACACACATGCAATGACCACTGGTGGATCCATGTGTGGTTTTCGAAAAGAACACACATGGAATGACTCTAGTACTGGTTTGTGGTTTTAGTATAAGAACACATATGCAATGACTCTAGTACTGGTTTGTGGTTTTAGTATAAGAACACACATGCAATGACTCAAGTGGTTGATCCATGTGTGGTTTGACGAAATAACACACATGCAATTACTCTAGTGGTTGATCTATGTGTGATTTGTGGAAAGAACACACATGCAATGACCACTGGTGGATCCATGTTTGTTTTAGTATAAGAACACACATGCAATGACTCTAGTGGTTGATCCATGTTTGTTTGTGGAAATAACACACATGCAATGACTCTAGTGGTTGATCCATGTGTGGTTTGTGAAAAGAACACACATGCAATGACTCTAGTGTTGGTTTTAGTATAAGAACACACATGCAATGACTCTAGTGGTTGATCCATATGTGGTTTGTGGAAAGAACACACATGCAATGACCACTGGTGGGTCCACATGTGTGGTTTGTGGAGAAGAACACACATGCAATGACTCTTGTGCTGGTTTGTGGTTTTAGTATAAGAAATAACATGCAATGACTCTAGTGGTTGATCCATG
Source organism: Avena sativa (assembly GCA_916181665.1). NCBI lineage: Eukaryota > Viridiplantae > Streptophyta > Magnoliopsida > Poales > Poaceae > Avena > Avena sativa. Next base: position 79,927,340 of record OV702286.1, read on the forward strand.
TGTGGTTTGTGGAAAGAACACACATTCAATGACTAGTGATTGATCCATATGTGGTTTGTGGAAAGAACACACATGCAATGACCAATGGTTGATCCATGTGTGGTTTGTGGAAAAGAACACACATGCAATGACCACTGGTGGATCCATGTGTGGTTTGTGGAAAAGAACACACATGCAATGACTCTAGTGGTTGATCCATGTTTGTTTGTGGAAATAACACACATGCAATGACTCTAGTGGTTGATCCATGTGTGGTTTGTGAAAAGAACACACATGCAATGAGTCTAGTGTTGGTTTTAGTATAATAAGAACACACATGCAATGACTCTAGTGGTTGATCCATATGTGGTTTGTGGGAAGAACACACATGCAATGACTCTAGTGGTTGATCCATGTGTGGTTTGTGGAAATAACACACATGCAATGACCACTGGTGGATCCATGTGTGGTTTGTGGAAAAGAACACACATGTAATGACTCTAGTGGTTGATCCATGTTTGTTTGTGGAAATAACACACATGCAATGACTCTAGTTGTTGATCCATGTGTGGTTTGTGAAAAGAACACACATGCAATGACTCTAGTGTTGGTTTTAGTATAATAAGAACACACATGCAATGACTCTAGTGGTAGATCCATGTGTGGTTTGTGGAAATAACACACATGCAATGACCACTGGTGGTTCCATCTGTGGTTTGTGGAAAAGAACACACATGCAATGACTCTAGTGCTGGTTTGTGGTTTTAGTATAAGAAGAAACATGCAATGACACTAGTGGTTGATCCATGTGTGGTTTGTGGAAAGGACACACATGCAATGACTCTGGTTGATCCATATGTGGTTTGTGGAAAGAACACACATGCAATGACCACTGGTGGATCCATGTGTGGTTTGTGGAAAATAACACATGCAATGACTCTAGTACTGGTTTGTGGTTTTAGTATAAGAACACACATGCAATGACTCTAGTACTGGTTTGTGGTTTTAGTATAAGAACACACATGCAATGACTCTAGTGGTTGATCCATGTGTGGTTTGTGGAAATAACACACATGCAATGACTCTAGTGGTTGATCCATGTGGGGTTTGTGGAAAGAACACACACGTAATGACTCTAGTGGTGGATCCATGTGTGGTTTGTAGAAAAGAACACACATGCAATGACTCTAGTGTTGGTTTGTTGTTTTAGTATAAGAACAAACATGCAATGACTCTAGTGGTTGATCCATGTGTGGTTTGTGGAAAAGAACACACATGCAATGACTCTAGTGGTTGATCCATGTTTGTTTGTGGAAATAACACACATGCAATGACTCTAGTGGTTGATCCATGTGTGGTTTGTGAAAAGAACACACATGCAATGACTCTAGTGTTGGTTTTAGTATAATAAGAACTCACATGAAATTACTCTAGTGGTTGATCCATATGTGGTTTGTGGAAAGAACACACATGCAATGACTCTAGTGGTAGATCCATGTGTGGTTTGTGGAAATAACACACATGCAATGACCACTGGTGGTTCCATGTGTGGTTTGTGGAAAAGAACACACATGCAATGACTCTAGTGCTGGTTTGTGGTTTTAGTATAAGAAGAAACATGCAATGACACTAGTGGTTGATCCATGTGTGGTTTGTGGAAAGAACACACATGCAATGACTCTGGTTGATCCATATGAGGTTTGTGGAAAGAACACACATGCAATGACCACTGGTGGATCCATGTATGGTTTGTGGAAAATAACACATGCAATGACTCTAGTACTGGTTTGTGGTTTTAGTATAAGAACACACATGCAATGACTCTAGTATTGGTTTGTGGTTTTAGTATAAGAACACACATGCAATGACTCTAGTGGTTGATCCATTTGTGGTTTGTGGAAATAACACACATGCAATGACTCTAGTGGTTGATCCATGTGTGGTTTGTGGAAAGAACACACATGTAATGACTCTAGTGGTGGATCCATGTGTGGTTTGTCGAAAAGAACACACATGCAATGACTCTAGTGCTGGTTTGTGGTTTTAGTATAAGAACAAACATGCAATGACTCTAGTGGTTGATCCATGTGTGGTTTGTGGAAAGAACACACATGCAATGACTCTGGTTGATCCATATGTGGTTTGTGGAAAGAACACACATGCGATGACCACTGGTGGATCCATGTGTGGTTTGTTGATAAGAACACACATGCAATGACTGTAGTACTGGTTTGTGGTTTTAGTATAAGAACACACATGCAATGACTCTGGTGGTTGATCCATGTGTGGTTTGTGGAAATAACACACATGCAATGACTCTAGTGGTTGATCCATGTGTGGTTTGTGGAAAGTAACACACATGCAATGACCACTGGTGGATCCATGTTGGTTTTAGTTTAAGAGCACACATGCAATGACTCTAGTGGTTGATCCATGTTTGTTTGTGGAAATAACACACATGCAATGACTCTAGTGGTTGATCCATGTGTGGTTTGTGAAAAGAACACACATGCAATGACTCTAGTGTTGGTTTTAGTATAAGGACACACATGTAATGACTCTAGTGGTTGATCCATGTGTGGTTTGTGGAAATAACACATATGCAATGACTCTAGTGGTTGATCCATGTGTGGTTTGTGGAAATAACACATATGCAATGACTCTAGTGGTTGATCCATGTGTGGTTTGTGGAAATAACACACATGCAATGACCGTAATGGGTCCACATGTGGTTTGTGGAAAGAACACACATGCTATGACCACTGGTGGATCCATGTGTGGTTTGTGGAAAAAAACACATATGCAATGACCACTGGTGGATCCATGTGTGGTTTGTGGAAAAGAACACACATGCAATGACTCTAGTGGTTGATCCATGTTTGTTTGTGGAAATAACACACATCCAATGACTCTAGTGGTTGATCCATGTGTGGTTTGTGAAAAGAACACACATTCAATGACTCTAGTGTTGGTTTTAGTATAATAAGAACACACATGCAATGACTCTAGTGGTTGATCCATATGTGGTTTGTGGAAAGAACACACATGCAATGACTCTAGTGGTTGATCCATGTGTGGTTTGTGGAAATAACACACATGCAATGACCACTGGTGGATCCATGTGTGGTTTGTGGAAAAGAACACACATGCAATGACTCAAGTGCTGGTTTGTGGTTTTAGTATAAGAACAAACATGCAATGACTCTAGTGGTTGATCCATGTGTGGTTTGTGGAAAGAACACACATGCAATGACTCTGGTTGATCCATATGTGGTTTGTGGAAAGAACACACATGCAATGACCACTAGTGGATCCATGTGTGGTTTGTGAAAAAGAACACACATGCACTGACTCTAGTACTTGTTTATGGTTTTAGTATAAGAACACACATGCAATGACTCTAGTACTGGTTTGTGGTTTTAGTATAAGAACACACATGCAATGACTCTAGTGGTTGATCCATGTCTGGTTTGTGGAAATAACACACATGCAATGACTCTAGTGGTTGATCCATGTGTGGTTTGTGGAAAGAACACACATGCAATGACCACTGGTGGATCCATGTTGGTTTTAGTATAAGAACACAGATGCAATGACTCTATTGGTTGATCCATGTTTGTTTTGGAAATAACACACATGCAATGACTCTAGTGGTTGATCCATGTGTGGTTTGTGAAAAGAACACACATGCAATGACTCTAGGTTGGTTTTAGTATAAGAACACACATGCAATGACTCTAGTGGTTGATCCATATGTGGTTTGTGGAAAAAACACACATGCAATGACTCTAGTGGTTGATCCACGTGTGGTTTGTGGAAATAACACACATGCAATGACCACTAGTGGGTCCACATGTGTGGTTTGTGGAAAGAACACACATGCAATGACTCTGGTTGATCCATATGTGGTTTGTGGAAAGAACACACATGGAATGACTCTAGTGGTGGATCCATGTGTGGTTTGTGGAAAAGAACACACATGCAATGACTCTAGTGCCGGTTTGTGGTTTTAGTATAAGAACAAACATGCAATGACTCTAGTGGTTGATCCATGTGTGGTTTGTGAAAAGAACAAACATGCAATGACTCTAGTGTTTGTTTTAGTATAAGAACACACATGCAATGACTCTAGTGGTTGATCCATACGTGGTTTGTGGAAAGAACACACATGCAATGAATCTAGTGGTTGATCCATGTGTGGTTTGCGGAAATAACACACATGCAATGACCACTGGTGGGTCCACATGTGTGGTTTGTGGAAAGAACACACATGCAATGAATCTGGTTGATCCATATGTGGTTTGTGGAAATAACACACATGCAATGACTCTAGTGGTGGATCCATGTGTGGTTTGTGGAAAAGAACACACATGCAATGACTCTAGTGCTAGTTCGTGGTTTTAGTATAAGAAGAAACATCCAATGACTCTAGTGGTTGATCCATGTGTGGTTTGTGAAAAGAACACACATGCAATGACTCTAGTGTTGGTTTTAGTATAAGAACACACATGCAATGACTCTAGTGGTTGATCCATATGTGGTTTGTGGAAAGAACACACATGCAATGAATCTAGTACTGGTTTGTGGTGTTAGTATAAGAACACACATGCAGTGACTCTAGTGGTTGATCCATATGTGGTTTGTGGAAAGAACACACATGCAATGACTCTAGTGGTTGGTCCATGTGTGGTTTGTGGAAATAACACACATGCAATGACCACTGGTGGGTTCACATGTGTGGCTTGTGGAAAGAACACACATGCAATGACTCTGGTTGATCCATATGTGGTTTGTGGAAAGAACACACATGCAATGACTCTAGTGGCGGCTCCATGTGTGATTTGTGGAAAAGAACACATGTGCAATGACTCTAGTGCTGGTTTGTGGTTTTAGTATAAGAACAAACATGCAATGACTCTAGTGGTTGATCCATGTGTGGTTTGTGGAAAGAACACAAATGCAATGACTAGTGGTTGATCCATATGTGGTTTGTGGAAAGAACACACATGCAATGACTCTAATGGTGGATCCATGTGTGGTTTGTGGAAAAGAACACACATGCAATGACTCTAGTGCTGATTTGTGGCTTTAGTATAAGAACAAACATGCAATGACTCTAGTGGTTGATCCATGTGTGGTTTGTGGAAAGAACACACATGCAATGACTAGTGGTTGATCCAAATGTGGTTTGTGGAAAGAACACACATGCAATGACCACTGGTGGATCCATGAGTGGTTTGTGGAAAAGAACACACATGCAATGAGTCTAGTGCTGGTTTGTGGTTTTAGTATAAGAACAAACATGCAATGACTCTAGTGGTTGATCCATGTGTGGTTTGTCGAAAAGAACACACATGGAATGACTCTAGTACTGGTTTATGGTTTTAGTATAAGAACACACATGCAATGACTCTAGTACGAGTTTGTGCTTTTAGTATAAGAACACACATGCAATGACTCTAGTGGTTGATCCATGTGTGGTTTGTGGAAATAACACACATGCAATGACTCTAGGGGTTGATCCATGTGTGGTTTGTGGAAAGAACACACATTTAATGACTCTAGTGGTGGATCCATGTGTGGTTTGTCGAAAAGAACACACATGCAATGACTCTAGTGCTGGTTTGTTGTTTTAGTATAAGAACAAACATGCAATGACTCTAGTGGTTGATCCATGTGTGGTTTGTGGAAAAGAACACACATGCAATGACTCTAGTGGTTGATCCATGTTTGTTTGTGGAAATAACACACATGCAATGACTCTAGTGGTTGATCCATGTGTGGTTTGTGAAAAGAACACACATGCAATGACTCTAGTGTTGGTTTTAGTATAATAAGAACACACATGCAATTACTCTAGTGGTTGATCCATATGTGGTTTGTGGAAAGAACACACATGCAATGACTCTAGTGGTAGATCCATGTGTGGTTTGTGGAAATAACACACATGCAATGACCACTGGTGGTTCCATGTGTGGTTTGTGGAAAAGAACACACATGCAATGACTCTAGTGCTGGTTTGAGGTTTTAGTATAAGAAGAAACATGCAATGACACTAGTGGTTGATCCATGTGTGGTTTGTGGAAAGAACACACATGCAATGACTCTGGTTGATCCATATGTGGTTTGTGGAAAGAAAACACATGCAATGACCACTGGTGGATCCATGTGTGGTTTGTGGAAAATAACACATGCAATGACTCCAGTACGTGTTTGTGGTTTTAATATAAGAACACACATGCAATGACTCTAGTACTGGTTTGTGGTTTTAGTATAAGAACACACATGCAATGACTCTAGTGGTTGATCCATTTGTGGTTTGTGGAAATAACACACATGCAATGACTCTAGTGGTTGATCCATGTGTGGTTTGTGGAAAGAACACACATGTAATGACTCTAGTGGTGGATCCATGTGTGGTTTGTCGAAAAGAACACACATGCAATGACTCTAGTGCTTGTTTGTGGTTTTAGTATAAGAACAAACATGTAATGACCACTGGTGGATCCATATGTGGTTTGTGGAAAGAACACACATGCAATGACCACTGGTGGATCCATGTGTGGTTTGTGGAAAATAACACATGCAATGACTCTAGTACTGGTTTGTGGTTTTTGTTGATAAGAACACACATGCAATGACTGTAGTACTGGTTTGTGGTTTTAGTATAAGAACGCACATGCAATGACTCTGGTGGTTGATCCATGTGTGGTTTGTGGAAATAACACACATGCAATGACTCTAGTGGTTGATCCATGTGTGGTTTGTGGAAAGTAACACACATGCAATGACCACTGGTGGATCCATGTTGGTTTTAGTATAAGAGCACACATGCAATGACTCTAGTGGTTGATCCATGTTTGTTTGTGGAAATAACACACATGCAATGACTCTAGTGGTTGATCCATGTGTGGTTTGTGAAAAGAACACACATGCAATGACTCTAGTGTTGGTTTTAGTATAAGGACACACATGTAATGACTCTAGTGGTTGATCCATGTGTGGTTTGTGGAAATAACACATATGCAATGACTCTAGTGGTTGATCCATGTGTGGTTTGTGGAAATAACACATATGCAATGACTCTAGTGGTTGATCCATGTGTGGTTTGTGAAAAGAACACACATGCAATGACTCTAGTGGGTCCACATGTGGTTTGTGGAAAGAACACACATGCAATGACCACTGGTTGATCCATAAGTTGTTTGTGGAAAAGAACCCACATGCAATGACTCTAGTGGTTGATCCATATGTGGTTTGTGGAAAGAACACACATGCAATGACCACTGGGGGATCCATGTGTGGTTTGTGGAAAAGAACACATATGCAATGACCACTGGTGGATCCATGTGTGGTTTGTGGAAAAGAACACACATGCAATGACTCAAGTGGTTGATCCATGTTTGTTTGTGGAAATAACACACATGCAATGAATCTAGTGGTTGATCCATGTGTGGTTTGTGAAAAGAACACACATTCAATGACTCTAGTGTTGGTTTTAGTATAATAAGAACACACATGCAATGACTCTAGTGGTTGATACATATGTGGTTTGTGGAAAGAACACACACGCAATGACTCTAGTGGTTGATCCATGTGTGGTTTGTGGAAATAACACACATGCAATGACCACTGGTGGATCCATGTGTGGTTTGTGGAAAAGAACACACATGCAATGACTCTAGTGCTGGTTTGTGGTTTTAGTATAAGAACAAACATGCAATGACTCTAGTGTTTGATCCATGTGTGGTTTGTGGAAAGAACACACATGCAATGACTCTGGTTGATCCATATGTGGTTTGTGGAAAGAACACACATGCAATGACCCCTAGTGGATCCATGTGTGGTTTGTGAAAAAGAACACACATGCAATGACTCTAGTACTTGTTTATGGTTTTAGTATAAGAACACACATGCAATGACTCTAGTACTGGTTTGTGGTTTTAGTATAAGAACACACATGCAATGAGTCTAGTGGTTGATCCATGTCTGGTTTGTGGAAATAACACACATGCAATGACTCTAGTGGTTAATCCATGTGTGGTTTGTGGAAAGAACACACATGCAATGACCACTGGTGGATCCATGTTGGTTTTAGTATAAGAACACAGATGCAATGACTCTAGTGGTTGATCCATGTTTGTTTGTGGAAATAACACACATGCAATGACTCTAGTGGTTGATCCATGTGTGGTTTGTGAAAAGAACACACATGCAATGACTCTAGGTTGGTTTTAGTATAAGAACACACATGCAATGACTCTAGTGGTTGATCCATATGTGGTTTGTGGAAAAAACACACATGCAATGACTCTAGTGGTTGATCCATGTGTGGTTTGTGGAAATAACACACATGCAATGACCACTAGTGGGTCCACATGTGTGGTTTGTGGAAAGAACACACATGCAATGACTCTGGTTGATCCATATGTGGTTTGTGGAAAGAACACACATGGAATGACTCTAGTGCTGGATCGATGTGTGGTTTGTGGAAAAGAACACACATGGAATGACTCTAGTGCTGGTTTGTGGTTTTAGTATAAGAACAAACATGCAATGACTCTAGTGGTTGATCCATGTGTGGTTTGTGAAAAGAACAAACATGCAATGACTCTAGTGTTTGTTTTAGTATAAGAACACACATGCAATGACTCTAGTGGTTGATCCATACATGGTTTGTGGAAAGAACACACATGCAATGACTCTAGTGGTTGACCCATGTGTGGTTTGTGGAAATAACACACATGCAATGACCACTGGTGGGTCCACATGTGTGGTTTGTGGAAAGAACACACATGCAATGACTCTGGTTGATCCATATGTGGTTTGTGGAAAGAACACACATGCAATGACTCTAATGGTGGATCCATGTGTGGTTTGTGGAAAAGAACACACATGCAATGACTCTAGTGCTGATTTGTGGTTTTAGTATAAGAACAAACATGCAATGACTCTAGTGGTTGATCCATGTGTGGTTTGTGGAAAGAACACACATGCAATGACTAGTGGTTGATCCATATGTGGTTTGTGGAAAGAACACACATGCTGTAGCACCCAGGTAAAATCACTACCATAAAATCGCTCGTTGTTTCTACTTTGTGCATCATCATGACATCATCATGCATGTTGGTTCATAATAGTACTTTGCAAAAATCCTATTTTGTTTTCTAATTAGCCCTGCTTTATTTTCAAATCATAAAACCATGTCTTCCTGGATATTTTATTTGTCTAAAAACTATTTATAAAATATTTTAAAAGTTAAATAAAAATAAAAATATTTTCAGTGGGGGAGGCAGCCGCCGGCCAGGACCAAAAGCCCAGCCGCAGCCACCTACTACCCCAAAAGCAAACCCTAACCCTAGATCCCACCAGCCCTACCCAAAACTGCCCTACCCCGCCTACTCCCTACCCTGCTGCTGCCTGGCAAACGCACACACACACACAAGCGCGCACTGACCGAGCCACCCACCTGATCCATCTAGCCGCTGCCTTCCATCCCGCGCGCGCGCCTGCCCAAAATCCTCCTCCCGCTCCTCCCTGCTTCTGGCCCCACACCCTAGAGGCAGACACGCACATGCGAGAACCGCCCACCACACAACGCGAAGCCACCTGCACCGATCCCCACTCTCGCCACCTACCGCTCCCGGGCCCACCAGGGTGCGTCGCTCCTCTCTCTGTCTCCCCTTGTCCTCCCTCGCGACCCAGTTAGCCCCGCGTCCCTAACCCGCCTACCTCCTTTGCCCTCGCCGGCCGCTCCATCGTGGTTCTCCACCAATCCTTCGACCTCGACCTCCCTCCGGCCTCCTTCCCGCGAGTGCCGTGCCCTACCACCAGATCCCACTTCTGCCGCCACGGTTCCCCTTGCCTCCATTCCCTCCGGCCGCCGTCCCAGACCCCGCTGACCGCGCATCCACGCCCCCTTCGCCCCCAAGCTCGCAGAGCCGCGGTCCCTCCCGTCAAGCTCCTCCCCACCAGCCGCTTCTCCATCATCCGCCCCCGTCGACCACCTCCTCTGTCCTCGCCTTCCCTCACTTGCATCTGCACCGCCGCCACCGGCGTCGTCCTCCTCAGCCAGTGCGGCTCCGCCCATGTCCGTCTCTAGCGCCCCGCTCTCCGACAACCCCGGCCTCACCCAGTTCGCCGACCTCCGCGCTGGCCCTGCACCGGCGTCCCCTTCCAGTTCGCACCGCCTCCAAGGTGACACGGCTCCTAGTTGTGCGTCCTAATGTTTCCATGTATGTGCGAGTCGGGCACTACTTTGATTCCCACACCTGTAGATGTTTTTCTCCAACCTAAAGTGGTGCCTATAGTCCTTGTTGGTGGCCGCAAGTGTATATTCATGTACCTGTGTGTTGCCAGATTCTAACACCCGACCATGTCCGTCATTGACATAAAGTCTGGAACCCTCAAGAACTTTGATAGGAACCCTAAGACGATGTCGCCGTACTTGAAGACCTCCATCCCGGACTCCAAGTCCGCCCTCTATCTCAAAGCCGAGAATCCCAACAAGATCTTCTGGAGACCCTGGAACGCCAAGGACTTCTACACGGAACCGCGATACCTCAAGTTCTCCATCACGGATGACAAGACCGTCGACATGGAACCGAAGCTGAGGATATTTGGACCAGGACGCCAAGTGCTCCTTCACGGAAACCGAAGACCGCGGAACGCCGAGCTCTTCCTCCCGGAACCCAAAGTCGCCAAGAAATGTTCCTGTATCCGAAGCCCGATCCCACTGTACCCATCGAACCCTGAGCCCCGGACCCGAACCGTCGGACCCCTGGAACCCAAGATCTTCCGAACCCGTATGTGTGAACCTTTTCCCGAGCCCCTATTTTATAAATGCTATATATAAAACTGTTGCATATAAATTATTCATACATGCATACATGTCTATGGTTTGGGGGCATTATGCCGATTCACCTCATAATTAAATATGGAGTCTATATGCGGGATATTGTTGTCTTATTTCGGACTCCATTTAAATTGCGTAGCAAACCGATGCCATGTTTTGCCCTGTTAAGACAACATTTAAATTGCGGGGTAGATAAATAACTCGAACCTATTAATTAATTGTCGGGACCCTGGTTCCGCTTAACACTGCCTAATTGCACCGCATCTGCATCATATCATAATCATGCCGGATCTTCTGTCGTGGTGTTAAATATTGCATCCGGTGTTTCTTCTAGTGTTTGCTTCTTCGCGGATTAGGCCGATGAGTGGATGCGAGTACCGACAAGTTCTCCGGATATGATCCTTCGGCAGTGTTTCCCAGGCAAGCATCTCTCCCCCTTCTACCTATTTTGCATTTATAGTGTTTATTTCCTCCTGTTGATCTATTGCTATCCGTGTCGCGATGCCTTAGTTTCCGTGCACCAGTTATATCTCGTGCAGCCTCTATATTGCCATGGACACCTCCTAATACCTGTTGTTTGGTAGATAGCTGGCCTTGCGAGTCGTAGTTGCTTGCTCAGGTGCGATCTCGTGTTGTCCAGTACCACAGTTGTTGGTATGCTGGCAGATGTTTATGGTGGTGATGATCATGTCTTTAATTACAACTATTAAATTGCTGGATAACTAATGAAAGAGGCACCGGTGGGAAATATACGCTATTTGGTTTTTCATGCCCACTTGTGTCCCGTAGGCCCCCAGTACTTGATACATGTTCCTTGACTCTTCGCACTATCCACATCCGGGAGACCCTATGGATCCCGCTTAGCCAGAGCTTGATTCATTTCTTATTTCTTGGGGCCACAAACTAGTTTGGGGCTTTATTACTATCCTGTACTTATGCCATGCTTTACTGCTTTATTCAAGATTGTGCGTGGAGCACTTGTACTATTTTGGATCGTGCCATGTTTTCGCGGTATCGACAAGCCCAGTCACACTTTCGGGTTCCTAGTCGTTTATAGCCGTCGTCACAAACCCTAGGTCCATTCCGGAGCCGGCCAACTTCGTTGCGGGTAGCTTTGTGGGGTGGCCCCCTGAAATATTTTATGAATCCTGTGATTGCTTTGTCGTGAAAGCCTCGTTGGGTTTTGATTTGGTTTTTCCGAGGTTGATCGTGTGTGTGTTGCTATTTGTGCACCCCTGCAGGGTAAATATTTCTGAAAGCCGTGTCCGCGGTTATGGACGACTTGGAGCACAGTATCTCGATCATAGACAAGCATAACTAAAGTAGTGCTATAAACTTGACTTAATATGTGACTAGTAATTCAGCTTCACTAGAATGGAATGGATAATAAAAATGCCAACAACTGGTGGATCTGTGGTGATCTATGTCATACTATACCTGCCTAGTAAGTATTGCAACTCCAATGGAATGTGATAAAAGTGCCAACCACTGCTGGGTTTTGGGATTCCTCAGGACAATTATATCTACTAGTAAATGTTCCAACTACCACGTAATGGTTAATTGAAATTGCCCAGTACTTATGCTTCAGGATGACTCATGTTATCTACATCTGATTAGTAAGAGATTCAACTATAATGGAATGAATAAAACTACCAACTGTGTGCGTTCCTCGGTTTTGACTTCCTCGTTTGGTATCGAGGGGAATATGCCACGATGGGTATGTTTGGTGTTAGTATCAGGTTGGATCCGAATAGGTCTTTCTTATCCCTCTCTAATAGCCGCCAGTTTTACTGAGTCTCTATAGGTTGTTTAGTGCTGCTGCGCTGCCGCTTCAGTCCACCATACCTATGTAGGCGAGAGCCGCCGAATTCTAGCCTTGTCGTGTACTGGCCTCAGTACTGACGCTCCTCTTTTTCCTTTGCCCTTTGTCGGCACCCCTTTTGTTTTAGCAGGTTTGAGATCGACGCCGTTAGCAGGGTTACCCTTCCGGCTTGGCCTGGGCAAGGTTATGGACGCCATTGTTTATTCTTCAGGGCTCTTAGCCCAATTTGCTTCTAGTCCGTACTCGGACGTTGTATCGATTTCAAGGTGATTTGGATCTTTGTATTGTATATCTGTATTCTTGACTCGTGGAGTAGCTGTTGTATATATATATTTGTTCTGTGGGTCCCATCGAGGATTGTTGTGTAATGGTATTACTTTGTTTTCCACCCGCACGAAAGTGCCTGGTGGGCGTCCTTGAATCGTTTCTATGCGGGTTTGGCGGGAAGCGCTAAAACTTGCATAGGGCTGATTTGAGGGTGTTACAGAGTGGTATCAGAGTCCAGCAGTTACGATACCCCACAAGTCCAGCCTGTAGGATAAGCTAGCTAACGGCCGAAGTAGAGTGTCAAAACTATTTTGGAAAATCTGTTGGTTAGATCTGATTATGTCTGCTTTTACTCCTTACCCTTCTGCTATTCTCCTCTTACCTCTGCGTGTTTTGAATCTGCTCTCTTATCTTTTCTTCGAGTCCAGGATTTCCCGTGGTTGGGTTTCTGTTGTACCTTCAGGGTTTCGCTTCCTCCCTTTATAACGGTGGTTCTACAATCATCAATCTGCTTCTCGGCTGTTGTACCTTCATCCAATCTTTTGTCCTTGAACTCTTTATCCATATGTGCCCCTTGACAGATATCTATCGTTGAAAAACATATGAGAAGGATGAGCATTGGTGAAGTTGGAGTATACCTTGAGCATGTGTTGTTCATGCCAATGGAACCATCACGAAACCTGATCATTGTGTCTTTTCGTACGATGTTTCTTTGTAGCTTCCGGTGGTCCCCAATGCAACGACATAATCTACGCCAGATCCGATGCAGAGCATGCATCACACTTTTGTTCCGAACCTCGCTTGTCGAGATCTACAGTCTGATTCCGAGAGTTGGTTGCATAATTCTGCTATTCATGTACGGAGTAATGATATGAGTGCGGGATGGAGTCGCGACCATACCACTGCTTTTATCATTCGCTTTGTATATCAAATCGGTGGATCCAGCAATTTTACTCTGTTCAGGAAGCTAGAGGTGGCTTTATTTGTTGATACCTTTACCTTCCTCCTTTGTTTATCCGGAGTGTTATCTCGACGATCACGGACAATGACCTCTCATTAGTGGTGTCGCGAGGATCTACACGAAGCGAGAAGATTGAGATCGCGGACCTTCTTCCCGGTACCATGATGCGGATCTCGAGGGCGAGATCCCTTGTTAGTGGTGTCGAATTGTAGCACCCCGGTGAAATCACTACCAGAAAATCGCTCGTTGTTTCTACTTTGTGCATCATCATGATATCATCATGCATGTTGGTTCATAAAAGTACTTTGCAAAAATCCTATTTTGTTTTCTAATTAGCCCTCCTTTATTTTCAAATCATAAAAACAGGTCTTCCTGGATATTTTATTTGTCTAAAAACTATTTATAAAATATTTTACAAGTTAAATAAAAATAAAAATATTTTCAGTGCGGGAGGCAGCCGCTAGCCAGGCCCAAAAGCCCAGCCGCAGCCACCTACTACCCCAAAAGCAAACCCTAACCCTAGATCCCACCAGCCCTACCCAAAACCTGCCCTACCCCGCCTACTCCCTACCCTGCGGCCGCCTGGCAAACGCACACACACACACAAGCGCGCACTGACCGAGCCACCCACCTGATCCATCCAGCCGCTGCCTTCCATCCCGCGCGCGCCCACCCAAAATCCTCCTCCCGCTCCTCCCTGCTTCCGGCCCCACACCCTAGAGGCAGACACGCACATGCGAGAACCTCCCACCACGCAATGCGAAGCCACCTGCACCGATCCCCACTCTCGCCACCTACCGCTCCCGGGCCCACCAGGGTGCGTCGCTCCTCTCTCTCTCCCCTTGTCCTCCCTTGCGACCCAGTCAGCCCCGCGTCCCCAACCCGCCTACCTCCTCTACCTCGCCGACCGCTCCGCCATGGTTCTCCACCAACCCTTCGCCCTCGAACGCCCTCCGGCCTCCATCCCGCGAGCGCCCTGCCCCGCCATCAGATCCCACCGCCGCCGCCGTGGTTCCTCTCGCCTCCATCCCCTCCGGCTGCCGTCCTAGACCTTGTCGATCGCGCATCCACACCCCCTTCGCCCCCAAGCTCGCAGAGCCGCGGTCCCTCCCGTCAAGCTCCACCCTACCGGCCGCTTCTCCATCAGCTGCCCCCGTCAACCGCATCCTCTGTCCTCGCCTTCCCTCGCCTGCACCTGCACCGCCGCCTGCTGCTGTCCGAGCGCCGCCATCGGTGTCGTCCTCCTCGGCCAGTGCGGCTCCGCCCGTGTCCGTCTCTAGCGCCCCGCTCTCCGACAACCCCGGCCTCGCCCAGTTCGCCGACCTCCACGCTGGCCCTGCACCGACGCCCCCTTCTAGTTCGCACCACCTCCAAGGTGACACGGCTCCTAGTTGTGCGTCCTAATGTTTCCATGTATGTGCGAGTCGGGCACTACTTTGATTCCCACACCTGTAGATGTTTTTCTCCAACCTCTAGTGATGCCTATAGTCCTTGTTGGTGGCCGCAAGTGTATATTCATGTACCTGTGTGTTACCAGATTCTAACACCCGACCATGTCCGTCATCGACATAAAGTCTGGAACCCTCAAGAACTTCGACAGGAACCCTAAGACGATGCTGCCGTACTTGAAGACCTCCATCCGGGGCTCCAAGTCCGCCCTCTATCTCAAAGCCGAGAATCCCAACAAGATCTTCTGGAGACCCTAGAATGCCAAGGACTTCTACACGGAACCGCGATACCTCAAGTTCTCCATCGCGGACGACAAGACCGTCGACATGGAACCGAAGCTGAGGATATTTGAACCGGGACGCCAAGTGCTCCTTCACGGAAACCGAAGACCGCGGAACGCCGATCTTTTCCTCCCGGAACCCGAAGTCGCCAAGAAATGTTCCCGTATCCGAAGCCCGATCCCACCGTTCCCGTCAAACCCTGAGCCCCGGACCCGAACCGTCGGACCCCCGGAACCCAAGATCTTCCGAACCCAGATTTGTGAACCTTTTCCTGAGCCCCTATTTTATAATGCTATATATAAAACTGTTGCATATAAATTGTTCATACATGCATACATGTCTATGGTTTGGGGGCATTATGCCGATTCACCTCATAATTAAATATGGAGTTTATATGCAGGATATTGTTGTCTTATTCCGGACTCCATTTAAGTTGCGTAACGAACCGATGACATGTTTTGCCCTGTTAAGACAACATTTAAATTGCGGGGTAGATAAATAACTCGAACCTATTAATTAATTGTCGGGACCCCGGTTCCGCTTAACACTGCCTAATTGCACCGCATCTGCATCATATCATAATCATGCCGGATCTTCTACCGTGGTGTTAAATATTGCATCCGGTGTTTCTTCTAGTGTTTGCTTCTTCGCGGATTAGGCCGATGAGTGGATCCGAGTACCGACAAGTTCTCCGGATATGATCCTTCGGCAGTGTTTCCCAGGCGAGCATCTCTCCCCCTTCTACCTATTTTGCATTTATAGTCTTTATTTCCTCCTGTTGATCTATTCCTATTCGTGTCGCGATGCTTTAGTTTCCGTGCACCAGTTATATCCCGTGCAGCCTCTATATTGCCATGGACACCTCCTAATACCTGTTGTTTGGTAGATAGCTGGCCTTGCGAGTCGTAGTTGCTTGCCCAGGTGCAATCTCGTGTTGTCGAGTACCACAGTTGTTGGTATGCTGGCAGATGTTTATGGTGGAGATGATCATGTCTTTAATTACAACTATTAAATTGCTGGATAACTAATGAAAGAGGCACCGGTGGGCAATATACGCTATTTGGTTTTTCATGCCCACTTGTCTCCCGTAGGCCCTGAGTACTTGATACCTGTTCCTTGACTATTTGCACTATCCACATCCGGGAGACCCTATGGATCCCCCTTAGCCAAAGCTTGATTCATTTCTTATTTCTTGGGGCCAGAAACTAGTTTGGGGCTTTATTACTATCCTGTACTTATGCCATGCTTTACTGCTTTATTCAAGATTGTGCGTGGAGCACTTGTACTGTTTTGGATCATGCCACGTTTTCGCGGTATCGACAAGCCCAGTCACACTTTCGGGTTACCAGTCGTTTACAGCCGTCGTCACAAACCTTGGGTCCGTTCCGGAGCCGGCCAACTTCGTTGCGGGTAGCTTCAGTCCACCATACCTATGTAGGAGACAGCCGCCGAATTCTAGCCTTGCCGTGTACTGGCCTCAGTACTGACGCTCCTCTTTTTCGTTTGCCCTTTGTCGGCACCCCTTTTGTTTTAGCAGGTTTGAGATCGACGTCGTTAGCAGGGTTACCCTTCCGGCTTGGCCTAGGCAGGGTTATGGAGGCCATTGGTTATTCTTCAGGGCTCTTAGCCCAATTTGCTTCTAGTCCGTACTCGGACATTGTATCGATTTCAAGGTGATTTGGATCTTTGTATTGTATATCTGTATTCTTGACTCGTGGAGTCGTTGTTGTATATATATCTGTTCTGTGGGTCCCATCAAGGACTATTGTGTAATGGTATTACTTCATTTTCCACCCGCACGAAAGTGCCTGGTGGGCGTCCTTGAATCGTTTCTATGCGGGTTTGGCGGGAAGCGCTAAAACTTGCATAGGGCCGATTTGAGGGTGTTACACATGCAATGACCACTGGTGGATCCATGCGTGGTTTGTGGAAAAGAACACACATGCAATGACTCTAGTGTTGGTTTGTGGTTTTAGTATAAGAACAAACATGCAATGACTCTAGTGGTTGATCCATGTGTGGTTTGTGGAAAGAACACACATGCAATGACTCTGTTTGATCCATATGTGGTTTGTGGAAAGAACACACATGCAATGACTCTAGTGGTGGATCCATGTGTGGTTTGTGGAAAAGAACACACATGCAATGACTCTAGTGCTGGTTTGTGGTTTTAGTATAAGAACAAACATGCAATGACTCTAGTGGTTGATCCATGTGTGGTTTGTCGAAAGAACACACATGCAATGACTAGTGGTTGATCCATATGTGGTTTGTGGAAAGAACACACATGCAATAACCACTGGTGGATCCATGTGTGGTTTGTGGAAAAGAACACACATGCAATGACTCTAGTGGTGGTTTGTGGTTTTAGTATAAGAACAGCAATGCAATGACTCTAGTGGTTGATCCATGTGTGGTTTGTGGAAAGAACACACATGCAATGACTAGTGGTTGATCCATATGTGGTTTGTGGAAACAACACACATGCAATGACCACTGGTGGATCCATGTGTGGTTTGTGGAAAAGAACACACATGCAATCACCACTGGTGGATCCATGTGTGGTTTGTGGAAAAGAACACACATGCAATGACTCTAGTGGTTGATCCATGTTTGTTTGTGGAAATAACACACATGCAATGACTCTAGTGGTTGATCCATGTTTGTTTGTGGAAATAACACACATGCAATGACTCTAGTGGTCGATCCATGTGTGGTTTGTGAAAAGAACACACATGCAATGACTCTAGTGTTGGTTTTAGTATAATAAGAACACACATGCAATGACTCTAGTGGTTGATCCATATGTGGTTTGTGGAAAGAACACACATGCAATGACTCTAGTGGTTGATCCATGTGTAGTTTGTGGAAATAACACACATGCAATGACCACTGGTGGATCCATGTGTGGTTTGTGGAAAAGAACACACATGCAATGACTCTAGTGGTTGATCCATGTTTGTTTGTGGAAATAACACACATGCAATGACTCTACTGGTTGATCCATGTGTGGTTTGTGGAAAGAACACACATGCAATGACTCTGGTTTATCCATATGTGGTTTGTGGAAAGAACACACATGCAATGACCACTGGTGGATCCATGTGTGGTTTGTGGAAAAGAACACACACGCAATGACTCTAGTACTGGTTTATGGTTTTAGTATAAGAACACACATGCAATGACTCTAGTACTGGTTTGTGGTTTTAGTATAAGAACACACATACAATGACTCTAGTGGTTGATCCATGTGTGGTTTTAGGAAATAACACACATGCAATGACTCTAGTGGTTGATCCATGTGTGGTTTGTGGAAAGAACACACATGCAATGACCACTGGTGGAACCATGTTGGTTTTAGTATAAGAACACACATGCAATGACTCTAGTGGTTGATCCATGTTTGTTTGTGGAAATAACACACATGCAATGACTCTAGTGGTTGATCCATGTGTGGTTTGTGAAAAGAAAACACATGCAATGACTCTAGTGTTGGTTTTAGTATAAGAACACACATGCGATCACTCTAGTGGTTGATCCATGTGTGGTTTGTGGAAATAACACATATGCAATGACTCTATTGGTTGATCCATGTGTGGTTTGTGGAAATAACACACATGCAATGACTGTAATGGGTCCACATGTGGTTTTTGGAAAGAACACTCATGCAATGACCACTGGTTGATCCATAAGTTGTTTGTGGAAAAGAACACACATGAAATGACTCTAGTGGTTGATCCATATGTGGTTTGTGGAAAGAACACACATGCAACAACCACTGGTGGATCCATGTGTGGTTTGTGGAAAAGAACACACATGCAATGACCACTGGTGGATCCATGTGTAGTTTGTGGAAAACAACACACATGCAATGACTCTAGTGGTTGATCCATGTTTGTTTGTGGAAATAACACACATGCAATGACTCTAGTGGTTGATCCATGTGCGGTTTGTGAAAAGAACACACATGCAATGACTCTAGTGTTGGTTTTAGTATAATAAGGACACACATGCAATGAATCTAGTGGTTGATCCATATGTGGTTTGTGGAAAGAACACACATGCAATGACTCTAGTGGTTGATCCATGTGTGGTTTGTGGAAATAACACACATGCAATGACCACTGGTGGATCCATGTGTGGTTTGTGGAAAAGAACACACATGGAATGACTCTAGTGCTGGTTTGTGGTTTTGGTATAAGAACAAACATGCAATGACTCTAGTGGTTGATCCACGTGTGGTTTGTGGAAAGAACACACATGTAATGACTCTGGTTGATCCATATGTGGTTTGTGGAAAGAACACACATGCAATGACTCTAGTGGCGGATCCATGTGTGGTTTGTGGAAAAGAACACACATGCAATGACTCTAGTGCTGGTTTGTGGTTTTAGTATAAGAAGAAACATGCAATGACTCTAGTGGTTGATCCATGTGTGGTTTGTGAATAGAACAAACATGCAATGACTCTAGTGTTTGTTTTAGTATAAGAACACACATGTAATGACTCTAGTGGTTGATCCATATGTGGTTTGTGGAAAGAACACACATGCAATGACTCTAGTGGTTGATCCATGTGTGGTTTGTGGAAATAACACACATGCATGACCACTGGTGGGTCCACATGTGTGGTTTGTGGAAAGAACACACATACAATGACTCTAGTTGATCCCTATGTGGTTTGTGGAAAGAACACACATGCAATCACTCTAGTGGTGGATCCATGTGTGGTTTGTGGAAAAGAACACACATGCAATGACTCTAGTGCTGGTTTGTGGTTTTAGTATAAGAACAAACATGTAATGACTCTAGTGGTTGATCCATGTGTGGTTTGTGAAAACAACACACATGCAATGACTCTAGTGTTGGTTTTAGTATAAGAACACACATGCAATGACTCTAGTGGTTGATCCTTATGTGGTTTGTGGAAAGAACACACATGCATTGACTCTAGTGGTTGATCCATGTGTGGTTTGTGGAAATAACACACATGCAATGACCACTGGTGGGTCCACATGTGTGGTTTATGGAAAGAACACACATGTAATAACTCTGGTTGATCCATATGTGGTTTGTGGAAAGAACAGACATGCAATGACTCTACTGGTGGATCCATGTGTGGTTTGTGGAAAAGAACACACATGCAATGACTCTGGTGCTGGTTTGTGGTATTAGTATAAGAACAAACATGCAATGACTCTAGTGGTTGATCCATGTGTGGTTTGTGGAAAGAACACACATGCAATGACTAGTGGTTGATCCATATGTGGTTTGTGGAAAGAACAAACATGCAATGACCACTGGTGGATCCATGTGTTGTTTGTGGAAAAGAACACACATGCAATGACTCTAGTGTTGGTTTGTGGTTTTAGTATTAGAACAAACATGCAATGACTCTAGTGGTTGATCCATGTGTGGTTTGTGGAAAGAACACACATGCAATGACTCTAGTGGTTGATCCATGTTTGTTTGTGGAAATAACACACATGCAATGGCTCTAGTGGTTGATCCATGTGTGGTTTGTGAAAAGAACACACATGCAATGACTCTAGTGTTGGTTTTAGTATAATAAGAACACGTATGCAATGACTCTAGTGGTTGATCCATATGTGGTTTGTGGAAAGAACACACATGCAATGACTCTAGTGGTTGATCCATGTGTGGTTTGTGGAAATAACACACATGCAATGACCACTAGTGGATCCATGTGTGGTTTGTGGAAAAGAACACACATACAATGACTCTAGTGCTGGTTTGTGGTTTTAGTATAAGAACAACCATGCAATGACTCTAGTGGTTGATCCATGTGTGGTTTGTGGAAAGAACACACATGCAATGACTCTGGTTGATCCATGTGTGGTTTGTGGAAAAGAACACACATGCACTGACTCTAGTACTGGTTTGTGGTTTTAATATAAGAACACACATGCAATGACTCTAGTACTGGTTTGTGGTTTTAGTATAAGAACACACATGCAATGACTCTAGTGGTTGATCCATGTGTGGTTTGTGGAAATAACACACATGCAATGACTAGTGGTTGATCTATGTGTGGTCTCTGCAAAGAACACACACGCAACGACCACTAGTGGATCCATGTTGGTTTTAGTATAAGAACACACATGCAATGACTCTAGTGGTTGATCCATGTTTGTTTGCGGAAATAACACACATGCAATGACTCTAGTGGTTGATCCATGTTTGTTTGTGGAAATAACACACATGCAATGACTCTAGTGGTTGATCCATGTGTGGTTTGTGAAAAGAACACACATGCAATGACTCTAGTGTTGGTTTTAGCATAAGAACACACATGCAATGACTCTAGTGGTTGATCCATATGTGGTTTGTGGAAAAAAAACACATGCAATGACTCTAGTGGTTGATCCATGTGTGGTTTGTGGAAATAACACACATGCAATGACCACTGGTGGGTCCACATGTGTGGTTTGTGGAAAGAACACACATGCAATGAATCTGGTTGATCCATATGTGGTTTGTGGAAATAACACACATGCAATGACTCTAGTGGTGGATCCATGTGTGGTTTGTGGAAAAGAACACACATGCAATGACTCTAGTGCTAGTTTGTGGTTTTAGTATAAGAACAAACATGCAATGACTCTAGTGGTTGATCCATGTGTGGTTTGTGAAAAGAACACACATGCAATGACTCTAGTGTTGGTTTTAGTATAAGAACACACATGCAATGACTCTAGTGGTTGATCCATATGTGGTTTGTGGAAAAAAACACACATGCAATGACTCTAGTGGTTGATCCATGTGTGGTTTGTGGAAATAACACACATGCAATGACCACTGGTGGGTCCACATGTGTGGTTTGTGGAAAGAACACACATGCAATGAATCTGGTTGATCCATATGTGGTTTGTGGAAATAACACACATGCAATGACTCTAGTGGTGGATCCATGTGTGGTTTGTGGAAAAGAACACACATGCAATGACTCTAGTGCTAGTTCGTGGTTTTAGTATAAGAACAAACATCCAATGACTCTAGTGGTTGATCCATGTGTGGTTTGTGAAAAGAACACACATGCAATGACTCTAGTGTTGGTTTTAGTATAAGAACACACATGCAATGCCTCTAGTGGTTGATCCATATGTGGTTTGTGGAAAGAACACACATGCAATGAATCTAGTACTGGTTTGTGGTGTTAGTATAAGAACACACATGCAGTGACTCTAGTGGTTGATCCATATGTGGTTTGTGGAAAGAACACACATGCAATGATTCTAGTGGTTGGTCCATGTGTGGTTTGTGGAAATAACACACATGCAATGACCACTGGTGGGTTCACATGTGTGGCTTGTGGAAAGAACACACATGCAATGACTCTGGTTGATCCATATGTGGTTTGTGGAAAGAACACACATGCAATGACTCTAGTGGCGGCTCCATGTGTGATTTGTGGAAAAGAACACATGTGCAATGACTCTAGTGCTGGTTTGTGGTTTTAGTATAAGAACAAACATGCAATGACTCTAGTGGTTGATCCATGTGTGGTTTGTGGAAAGAACACAAATGCAATGACTAGTGGTTGATCCATACGTGGTTTGTGGAAAGAACACACGTGCAACGACCACTGGTGGATCCATGTGTGGTTTGTGAAAAAGAACACACATGCAATGACTCTAGTGTTGGTTTGTGGTTTTAGTATAAGAACAAACATGCAATGACTCTAGTGTTTGATCCATGTGTGGTTTGTGGAAACAACACACATGCAATGACTCTAGTGGTTGATCCATGTGTGGATTGTGGAAATAACACACATGCAATGACCACTGGTGGATCCATGTGTGGTTTGTGGAAAAGAACACACATGGAATGACTCTAGTGCTGGTTTGTGGTTTTAGTATAAGAACAAACATGCAATGACTCTAGTGGTTGATCCATGTGTGGTTTGTGGAAAGAACACACATGCAATGACTCTGGTTGATCCATATGTGGTTTGTGGAAAGAACACACATGCAATGACTCTAGTGGCGGATCCATGTGTGGTTTGTGGAAAAGAACACACATGCAACGACTCTAGTGCTGGTTTGTGGTTTTAGTATAAGAACAAACATGCAATGACTCTAGTGGTTGATTCATGTGTGGTTTGTGGAAAAGAACACACATGCAATGACTCTAGTGCTAGTTTGTGGTTTTAGTATAAGAACAAACATGCAATGACTCTAGTGGTTGATCCATGTGTGGTTTGTGAAAAGAACACACATGCAAGGACTCTAGTGTTGGTTTTAGTATAAGAACACACATGCAATGACTCTAGTGGTTGATCCATATGTGGTTTGTGAAAAGAACACACATGCAATGACTCCAGTATTGGTTTGTGTTTTTAGTATAAGAACACACATGCAATGACTCTAGTACTGGTTTGTGGTGTTAGTATAAGAACACACATGCAATAACCACTGGTGGATCCATGTGTGGTTTGTGGAAAAGAACACACATGCAATGACTCTAGTGGTGGTTTGTGGTTTTAGTATAAGAACAGCAATGCAATGACTCTAGTGGTTGATCCATGTGTGGTTTGTGGAAAGAACACACATGCAATGACTAGTGGTTGATCCATATGTGGTTTGTGGAAACAACACACATGCAATGACCACTGGTGGATCAATGTGTGGTTTGTGGAAAAGAACACACATGCAATCACCACTGGTGGATCCATGTGTGGTTTGTGGAAAAGAACACACATGCAATGACTCTAGTGGTTGATCCATGTTTGTTTGTGGAAATAACACACATGCAATGACTCTAGTGGTTGATCCATGTTTGTTTGTGGAAATAACACACATGCAATGACTCTAGTGGTCGATCCATGTGTGGTTTGTGAAAAGAACACACATGCAATGACTCTAGTGTTGGTTTTAGTATAATAAGAACACACATGCAATGACTCTAGTGGTTGATCCATATGTGGTTTGTGGAAAGAACACACATGCAATGACTCTAGTGGTTGATCCATGTGTAGTTTGTGGAAATAACACACATGCAATGACCACTGGTGGATCCATGTGTGGTTTGTGGAAAAGAACACACATGCAATGACTCTAGTGGTTGATCCATGTTTGTTTGTGGAAATAACACACATGCAATGACTCTACTGGTTGATCCATGTGTGGTTTGTGGAAAGAACACACATGCAATGACTCTGGTTTATCCATATGTGGTTTGTGGAAAGAACACACATGCAATGACCACTGGTGGATCCATGTGTGGTTTGTGGAAAAGAACACACACGCAATGACTCTAGTACTGGTTTATGGTTTTAGTATAAGAACACACATGCAATGACTCTAGTACTGGTTTGTGGTTTTAGTATAAGAACACACATACAATGACTCTAGTGGTTGATCCATGTGTGGTTTTAGGAAATAACACACATGCAATGACTCTAGTGGTTGATCCATGTGTGGTTTGTGGAAAGAACACACATGCAATGACCACTGGTGGAACCATGTTGGTTTTAGTATAAGAACACACATGCAATGACTCTAGTGGTTGATCCATGTTTGTTTGTGGAAATAACACACATGCAATGACTCTAGTGGTTGATCCATGTGTGGTTTGTGAAAAGAAAACACATGCAATGACTCTAGTGTTGGTTTTAGTATAAGAACACACATGCGATCACTCTAGTGGTTGATCCATGTGTGGTTTGTGGAAATAACACATATGCAATGACTCTATTGGTTGATCCATGTGTGGTTTGTGGAAATAACACACATGCAATGACTGTAATGGGTCCACATGTGGTTTTTGGAAAGAACACTCATGCAATGACCACTGGTTGATCCATAAGTTGTTTGTGGAAAAGAACACACATGAAATGACTCTAGTGGTTGATCCATATGTGGTTTGTGGAAAGAACACACATGCAACAACCACTGGTGGATCCATGTGTGGTTTGTGGAAAAGAACACACATGCAATGACCACTGGTGGATCCATGTGTAGTTTGTGGAAAACAACACACATGCAATGACTCTAGTGGTTGATCCATGTTTGTTTGTGGAAATAACACACATGCAATGACTCTAGTGGTTGATCCATGTGCGGTTTGTGAAAAGAACACACATGCAATGACTCTAGTGTTGGTTTTAGTATAATAAGGACACACATGCAATGAATCTAGTGGTTGATCCATATGTGGTTTGTGGAAAGAACACACATGCAATGACTCTAGTGGTTGATCCATGTGTGGTTTGTGGAAATAACACACATGCAATGACCACTGGTGGATCCATGTGTGGTTTGTGGAAAAGAACACACATGGAATGACTCTAGTGCTGGTTTGTGGTTTTGGTATAAGAACAAACATGCAATGACTCTAGTGGTTGATCCACGTGTGGTTTGTGGAAAGAACACACATGTAATGACTCTGGTTGATCCATATGTGGTTTGTGGAAAGAACACACATGCAATGACTCTAGTGGCGGATCCATGTGTGGTTTGTGGAAAAGAACACACATGCAATGACTCTAGTGCTGGTTTGTGGTTTTAGTATAAGAAGAAACATGCAATGACTCTAGTGGTTGATCCATGTGTGGTTTGTGAATAGAACAAACATGCAATGACTCTAGTGTTTGTTTTAGTATAAGAACACACATGTAATGACTCTAGTGGTTGATCCATATGTGGTTTGTGGAAAGAACACACATGCAATGACTCTAGTGGTTGATCCATGTGTGGTTTGTGGAAATAACACACATGCATGACCACTGGTGGGTCCACATGTGTGGTTTGTGGAAAGAACACACATACAATGACTCTAGTTGATCCCTATGTGGTTTGTGGAAAGAACACACATGCAATCACTCTAGTGGTGGATCCATGTGTGGTTTGTGGAAAAGAACACACATGCAATGACTCTAGTGCTGGTTTGTGGTTTTAGTATAAGAACAAACATGTAATGACTCTAGTGGTTGATCCATGTGTGGTTTGTGAAAACAACACACATGCAATGACTCTAGTGTTGGTTTTAGTATAAGAACACACATGCAATGACTCTAGTGGTTGATCCTTATGTGGTTTGTGGAAAGAACACACATGCATTGACTCTAGTGGTTGATCCATGTGTGGTTTGTGGAAATAACACACATGCAATGACCACTGGTGGGTCCACATGTGTGGTTTATGGAAAGAACACACATGTAATAACTCTGGTTGATCCATATGTGGTTTGTGGAAAGAACAGACATGCAATGACTCTACTGGTGGATCCATGTGTGGTTTGTGGAAAAGAACACACATGCAATGACTCTGGTGCTGGTTTGTGGTATTAGTATAAGAACAAACATGCAATGACTCTAGTGGTTGATCCATGTGTGGTTTGTGGAAAGAACACACATGCAATGACTAGTGGTTGATCCATATGTGGTTTGTTGAAAGAACAAACATGCAATGACCACTGGTGGATCCATGTGTTGTTTGTGGAAAAGAACACACATGCAATGACTCTAGTGTTGGTTTGTGGTTTTAGTATTAGAACAAACATGCAATGACTCTAGTGGTTGATCCATGTGTGGTTTGTGGAAAGAACACACATGCAATGACTCTAGTGGTTGATCCATGTTTGTTTGTGGAAATAACACACATGCAATGGCTCTAGTGGTTGATCCATGTGTGGTTTGTGAAAAGAACACACATGCAATGACTCTAGTGTTGGTTTTAGTATAATAAGAACACGTATGCAATGACTCTAGTGGTTGATCCATATGTGGTTTGTGGAAAGAACACACATGCAATGACTCTAGTGGTTGATCCATGTGTGGTTTGTGGAAATAACACACATGCAATGACCACTAGTGGATCCATGTGTGGTTTGTGGAAAAGAACACACATACAATGACTCTAGTGCTGGTTTGTGGTTTTAGTATAAGAACAACCATGCAATGACTCTAGTGGTTGATCCATGTGTGGTTTGTGGAAAGAACACACATGCAATGACTCTGGTTGATCCATGTGTGGTTTGTGGAAAAGAACACACATGCACTGACTCTAGTACTGGTTTGTGGTTTTAATATAAGAACACACATGCAATGACTCTAGTACTGGTTTGTGGTTTTAGTATAAGAACACACATGCAATGACTCTAGTGGTTGATCCATGTGTGGTTTGTGGAAATAACACACATGCAATGACTAGTGGTTGATCTATGTGTGGTCTCTGCAAAGAACACACACGCAACGACCACTAGTGGATCCATGTTGGTTTTAGTATAAGAACACACATGCAATGACTCTAGTGGTTGATCCATGTTTGTTTGCGGAAATAACACACATGCAATGACTCTAGTGGTTGATCCATGTTTGTTTGTGGAAATAACACACATGCAATGACTCTAGTGGTTGATCCATGTGTGGTTTGTGAAAAGAACACACATGCAATGACTCTAGTGTTGGTTTTAGCATAAGAACACACATGCAATGACTCTAGTGGTTGATCCATATGTGGTTTGTGGAAAAAAAACACATGCAATGACTCTAGTGGTTGATCCATGTGTGGTTTGTGGAAATAACACACATGCAATGACCACTGGTGGGTCCACATGTGTGGTTTGTGGAAAGAACACACATGCAATGAATCTGGTTGATCCATATGTGGTTTGTGGAAATAACACACATGCAATGACTCTAGTGGTGGATCCATGTGTGGTTTGTGGAAAAGAACACACATGCAATGACTCTAGTGCTAGTTTGTGGTTTTAGTATAAGAACAAACATGCAATGACTCTAGTGGTTGATCCATGTGTGGTTTGTGAAAAGAACACACATGCAATGACTCTAGTGTTGGTTTTAGTATAAGAACACACATGCAATGACTCTAGTGGTTGATCCATATGTGGTTTGTGGAAAAAAACACACATGCAATGACTCTAGTGGTTGATCCATGTGTGGTTTGTGGAAATAACACACATGCAATGACCACTGGTGGGTCCACATGTGTGGTTTGTGGAAAGAACACACATGCAATGAATCTGGTTGATCCATATGTGGTTTGTGGAAATAACACACATGCAATGACTCTAGTGGTGGATCCATGTGTGGTTTGTGGAAAAGAACACACATGCAATGACTCTAGTGCTAGTTCGTGGTTTTAGTATAAGAACAAACATCCAATGACTCTAGTGGTTGATCCATGTGTGGTTTGTGAAAAGAACACACATGCAATGACTCTAGTGTTGGTTTTAGTATAAGAACACACATGCAATGACTCTAGTGGTTGATCCATATGTGGTTTGTGGAAAGAACACACATGCAATGAATCTAGTACTGGTTTGTGGTGTTAGTATAAGAACACACATGCAGTGACTCTAGTGGTTGATCCATATGTGGTTTGTGGAAAGAACACACATGCAATGACTCTAGTGGTTGGTCCATGTGTGGTTTGTGGAAATAACACACATGCAATGACCACTGGTGGGTTCACATGTGTGGCTTGTGGAAAGAACACACATGCAATGACTCTGGTTGATCCATATGTGGTTTGTGGAAAGAACACACATGCAATGACTCTAGTGGCGGCTCCATGTGTGATTTGTGGAAAAGAACACATGTGCAATGACTCTAGTGCTGGTTTGTGGTTTTAGTATAAGAACAAACATGCAATGACTCTAGTGGTTGATCCATGTGTGGTTTGTGGAAAGAACACAAATGCAATGACTAGTGGTTGATCCATACGTGGTTTGTGGAAAGAACACACGTGCAACGACCACTGGTGGATCCATGTGTGGTTTGTGAAAAAGAACACACATGCAATGACTCTAGTGTTGGTTTGTGGTTTTAGTATAAGAACAAACATGCAATGACTCTAGTGTTTGATCCATGTGTGGTTTGTGGAAACAACACACATGCAATGACTCTAGTGGTTGATCCATGTGTGGATTGTGGAAATAACACACATGCAATGACCACTGGTGGATCCATGTGTGGTTTGTGGAAAAGAACACACATGGAATGACTCTAGTGCTGGTTTGTGGTTTTAGTATAAGAACAAACATGCAATGACTCTAGTGGTTGATCCATGTGTGGTTTGTGGAAAGAACACACATGCAATGACTCTGGTTGATCCATATGTGGTTTGTGGAAAGAACACACATGCAATGACTCTAGTGGCGGATCCATGTGTGGTTTGTGGAAAAGAACACACATGCAACGACTCTAGTGCTGGTTTGTGGTTTTAGTATAAGAACAAACATGCAATGACTCTAGTGGTTGATTCATGTGTGGTTTGTGGAAAAGAACACACATGCAATGACTCTAGTGCTAGTTTGTGGTTTTAGTATAAGAACAAACATGCAATGACTCTAGTGGTTGATCCATGTGTGGTTTGTGAAAAGAACACACATGCAAGGACTCTAGTGTTGGTTTTAGTATAAGAACACACATGCAATGACTCTAGTGGTTGATCCATATGTTGTTTGTGGAAAGAACACACATGGAATGACTCTAGTGGTTGATCCGTGTGTGGTTTGTGGAAATAACACACATGCATGACCACTGGTGGGTCCACATGTGTGGTTTGTGGAAAGAACACACATGCAATGACTCTGGTTGATCCATATGTGGTTTGTGGAAAGAACACACATGCAATGACTCTAGTGGTGGATCCATGTGTGGTTTGTGGAAAAGAACACACATGCAATGACTCTAGTGCTGGTTTGTGGTTTTAGTATAAGAACAAACATGCAATGACTCTAGTGGTGGATCCATGTGTGGTTTGTGGAAAAGAACACACATGCAATGACTCTAGTGCTAGTTTGTGGTTTTAGTATAAGAACAAACATGCAATGACTCTAGTGGTTGATCCATGTGTGGTTTGTGAAAAGAACACACATGCAATGACTCTAGTGTTGGTTTTAGTATAAGAACACACATGCAATGACTCTAGTGGTTGATCCATATGTGGTTTGTGGAAAAAAACACACATGCAATGACTCTAGTGGTTGATCCATGTGTGGTTT
This sequence comes from Avena sativa, assembly GCA_916181665.1. Taxonomy (NCBI): domain Eukaryota; kingdom Viridiplantae; phylum Streptophyta; class Magnoliopsida; order Poales; family Poaceae; genus Avena; species Avena sativa. The sequence continues at coordinate 79,957,945 of OV702286.1, forward strand.
GTGGAAATAACACACATGCAATGACCACTGGTGGGTCCACATGTGTGGTTTGTGGAAAGAACACACATGCAATGAATCTGGTTGATCCATATGTGGTTTGTGGAAATAACACACATGCAATGACTCTAGTGGTGGATCCATGTGTGGTTTGTGGAAAAGAACACACATGCAATGACTCTAGTGCTAGTTCGTGGTTTTAGTATAAGAACAAACATCCAATGACTCTAGTGGTTGATCCATGTGTGGTTTGTGAAAAGAACACACATGCAATGACTCTAGTGTTGGTTTTAGTATAAGAACACACATGCAATGACTCTAGTGGTTGATCCATATGTGGTTTGTGGAAAGAACACACATGCAATGAATCTAGTACTGGTTTGTGGTGTTAGTATAAGAACACACATGCAGTGACTCTAGTGGTTGATCCATATGTGGTTTGTGGAAAGAACACACATGCAATGACTCTAGTGGTTGGTCCATGTGTGGTTTGTGGAAATAACACACATGCAATGACCACTGGTGGGTTCACATGTGTGGCTTGTGGAAAGAACACACATGCAATGACTCTGGTTGATCCATATGTGGTTTGTGGAAAGAACACACATGCAATGACTCTAGTGGCGGCTCCATGTGTGATTTGTGGAAAAGAACACATGTGCAATGACTCTAGTGCTGGTTTGTGGTTTTAGTATAAGAACAAACATGCAATGACTCTAGTGGTTGATCCATGTGTGGTTTGTGGAAAGAACACAAATGCAATGACTAGTGGTTGATCCATACGTGGTTTGTGGAAAGAACACACGTGCAACGACCACTGGTGGATCCATGTGTGGTTTGTGAAAAAGAACACACATGCAATGACTCTAGTGTTGGTTTGTGGTTTTAGTATAAGAACAAACATGCAATGACTCTAGTGTTTGATCCATGTGTGGTTTGTGGAAACAACACACATGCAATGACTCTAGTGGTTGATCCATGTGTGGATTGTGGAAATAACACACATGCAATGACCACTGGTGGATCCATGTGTGGTTTGTGGAAAAGAACACACATGGAATGACTCTAGTGCTGGTTTGTGGTTTTAGTATAAGAACAAACATGCAATGACTCTAGTGGTTGATCCATGTGTGGTTTGTGGAAAGAACACACATGCAATGACTCTGGTTGATCCATATGTGGTTTGTGGAAAGAACACACATGCAATGACTCTAGTGGCGGATCCATGTGTGGTTTGTGGAAAAGAACACACATGCAACGACTCTAGTGCTGGTTTGTGGTTTTAGTATAAGAACAAACATGCAATGACTCTAGTGGTTGATTCATGTGTGGTTTGTGGAAAAGAACACACATGCAATGACTCTAGTGCTAGTTTGTGGTTTTAGTATAAGAACAAACATGCAATGACTCTAGTGGTTGATCCATGTGTGGTTTGTGAAAAGAACACACATGCAAGGACTCTAGTGTTGGTTTTAGTATAAGAACACACATGCAATGACTCTAGTGGTTGATCCATATGTTGTTTGTGGAAAGAACACACATGGAATGACTCTAGTGGTTGATCCGTGTGTGGTTTGTGGAAATAACACACATGCATGACCACTGGTGGGTCCACATGTGTGGTTTGTGGAAAGAACACACATGCAATGACTCTGGTTGATCCATATGTGGTTTGTGGAAAGAACACACATGCAATGACTCTAGTGGTGGATCCATGTGTGGTTTGTGGAAAAGAACACACATGCAATGACTCTAGTGCTGGTTTGTGGTTTTAGTATAAGAACAAACATGCAATGACTCTAGTGGTGGATCCATGTGTGGTTTGTGGAAAAGAACACACATGCAATGACTCTAGTGCTAGTTTGTGGTTTTAGTATAAGAACAAACATGCAATGACTCTAGTGGTTGATCCATGTGTGGTTTGTGAAAAGAACACACATGCAAGGACTCTAGTGTTGGTTTTAGTATAAGAACACACATGCAATGACTCTAGTGGTTGATCCATATGTGGTTTGTGAAAAGAACACACATGCAATGACTCTAGTATTGGTTTGTGTTTTTAGTATAAGAACACACATGCAATGACTCTAGTACTGGTTTGTGGTGTTAGTATAAGAACACACATGCAATGACTCTAGTGGTTGATCCATATGTGGTTTGTGGAAAGGACACACATGCAATGACTCTAGTGGTTGGTCCATGTGTGGTTTGTGGAAATAACACACATGCAATGACCACTGGTGGGTTCACATGTGTGGTTTGTGGAAAGAACACACATGCAATGACTCTGGTTGATCTACATGTGGTTTGTGGAAAGAACACACATGCAATGACTCTAGTGGCGGCTCCATGTGTGGTTTGTGGAAAAGAACACACATGCAATGACTCTAGTGCTGGTTTGTGGTTTTAGTATAAGAACAAACATGCAATGACTCTAGTGGTTGATCCATGTGTGGTTTGTGGAAAGAACACACATGCAATGACTAGTGGTTGATCCATGTGTGGTTTGTGAAAAGAACACACATGCAAGGACTCTAGTGTTGGTTTTAGTATAAGAACACACATGCAATGACTCTAGTGGTTGATCCATATGTGGTTTGTGAAAAGAACACACATGCAATGACTCTAGTATTGGTTTGTGTTTTTAGTATAAGAACACACATGCAATGACTCTAGTACTGGTTTGTGGTGTTAGTATAAGAACACACATGCAATGACTCTAGTGGTTGATCCATATGTGGTTTGTGGAAAGGACACACATGCAATGACTCTAGTGGTTGGTCCATGTGTGGTTTGTGGAAATAACACACATGCAATGACCACTGGTGGGTTCACATGTGTGGTTTGTGGAAAGAACACACATGCAATGACTCTGGTTGATCCACATGTGGTTTGTGGAAAGAACACACATGCAATGACTCTAGTGGCGGCTCCATGTGTGGTTTGTGGAAAAGGACACACATGCAATGACTCTAGTGCTGGTTTGTGGTTTTAGTATAAGAACAAACATGCAATGACTCTAGTGGTTGATCCATGTGTGGTTTGTGGAAAGAACACACATGCAATGACTAGTGGTTGATCCATATGTGGTTTGTGGAAAGAACACACATGCAATGACCACTAGTGGATCCATGTGTGGTTTGTGGAAAAGAACACACATGCAATGACTCTAGTGTTGGTTTGTGGTTTTAGTATAAGAACAAACATGCAATGACTCTAGTGTTTGATCCATGTGTGGTTTGTGGAAACAACACACATGCAATGACTCTACTGGTTGATCCATGTGTGGATTGTGGAAATAACACACATGCAATGACCACTGGTGGATCCATGTGTGGTTTGTGGAAAAGAACACACATGGAATGACTCTAGTGCTGGTTTGTGGTTTTAGTATAAGAACAAACATGCAATGACTCTAGTGGTTGATCCATGTGTGGTTTGTGGAAAGAACACACATGCAATGACTCTGGTTGATCCATATGTGGTTTGTGGAAAGAACACACATGCAATGACTCTAGTGTTGGTTTTAGTATAAGAACACACATGCAATGACTCTAGTGGTGGATCCATGTGTGGTTTGTGGAAAAGAACACACATGCACTGACTCTAGTGCTAGTTTGTGGTTTTAGTATAAGAACAAACATGCAATGACTCTAGTGGTTGATCCATGTGTGGTTTGTGAAAAGAACACACATGCAATGACTCTAGTGTTGGTTTTAGTATAAGAACACACATGCAATGACTCTAGTGGTTGATCCATATGTGGTTTGTGGAAAGAACACACATGCAATGACTCTAGTACTGGTTTGTGGTGTTAGTATAAGAACACACATGCAGTGACTCTAGTGGTTGATCCATATGTGGTTTGTGGAAAGAACACACATGCAATGACTCTAGTGGTTGGTCCATGTGTGGTTTGTGGAAATAACACACATGCAATGACCACTGGTGGGTTCAGATGTGTGGCTTGTGGAAAGAACACACATGCAATGACTCTGGTTGATCCATATGTGGTTTGTGGAAAGAACACACATGCAATGACTCTAGTGGCGGCTCCATGTGTGATTTGTGGAAAAGAACACACGTGCAATGACTCTAGTGCTGGTTTGTGGTTTTAGTATAAGAACAAACATGGAATGACTCTAGTGGTTGATCCATGTGTGGTTTGTGGAAAGAACACAAATGCAATGACTAGTGGTTGATCCATACGTGGTTTGTGGAAAGAACACACGTGCAACGACCACTGGTGGATCCAAGTGTGGTTTGTGGAAAAGAACACACATGCAATGACTCTAGTGTTGGTTTGTGGTTTTAGTATAAGAACAAACATGCAATGACTCTAGTGTTTGATCCATGTGTGGTTTGTGGAAACAACACACATGCAATGACTCTAGTGGTTGATCCATGTGTGGATTGTGGAAATAACACACATGCAATGACCACTGGTGGATCCATGTGTGGTTTGTGGAAAAGAACACACATGGAATGACTCTAGTGCTGGTTTGTGGTTTTAGTATAAGAACAAACATGCAATGACTCTAGTGGTTGATCCATGTGTGGTTTGTGGAAAGAACACACATGCAATGACTCTGGTTGATCCATATGTGGTTTGTGGAAAGAACACACATGCAATGACTCTAGTGGCGGATCCATGTGTGGTTTGTGGAAAAGAACACACATGCAATGACTCTAGTGCTGGTTTGTGGTTTTAGTATAAGAACAAACATGCAATGACTCTAGTGGTTGATCCATGTGTGGTTTGTGAAAAGAACAAACATGCAATGACTCTAGTGTTTGTTTTAGTATAAGAACACACATGCAATGACTCTAGTGGTTGATCCATATGTGGTTTGTGGAAAGAACACACATGGAATGACTCTAGTGGTTGATCCGTGTGTGGTTTGTGGAAATAACACACATGCATGACCACGGGTGGGTCCACATGTGTGGTTTGTGGAAAGAACACACATGCAATGACTCTGGTTGATCCATATGTGGTTTGTGGAAAGAACACACATGCAATGACTCTAGTGGTGGATCCATGTGTGGTTGTGAAAAAGAACACACATGCAATGACTCTAGTGCTGGTTTGTGGTTTTCGTATAAGAACAAACATGCAATGACTCTAGTGGTGGATCCATGTGTGGTTTGTGGAAAAGAACACACATGCAATGACTCTAGTGCTAGTTTGTGGTTTTAGTATAAGAACAAACATGCAATGACTCTAGTGGTTGATCCATGTGTGGTTTGTGAAAAGAACACACATGCAAGGACTCTAGTGTTGGTTTTAGTATAAGAACACACGTGCAATGACTCTAGTGGTTGATCCATATGTGGTTTGTGAAAAGAACACACATGCAATGACTCTAGTATTGGTTTGTGTTTTTAGTATAAGAACACACATGCAATGACTCTAGTACTGGTTTGTGGTGTTAGTATAAGAACACACATGCAATGACTCTAGTGGTTGATCCATATGTGGTTTGTGGAAAGGACACACATGCAATGACTCTAGTGGTTGGTCCATGTGTGGTTTGTGGAAATAACACACATGCAATGACCACTGGTGGGTTCACATGTGTGGTTTGTGGAAAGAACACACATGCAATGACTATGGTTGATCCATATGTGGTTTGTGGAAAGAACACACATGCAATGACTCTAGTGGCGGCTCCATGTGTGGTTTGTGGAAAAGAACACACATGCAATGACTCTAGTGCTGGTTTGTGGTTTTAGTATAAGAACAAACATGCAATGACTCTAGTGGTTGATCCATGTGTTGTTTGTGGAAAGAACACACATGCAATGACTAGTGGTTGATCCATATGTGGTTTGTGGAAAGAACACACATGCAATGACCACTGGTGGATCCATGTGTGGTTTGTGGAAAAGAACACACATGCAATGACTCTAGTGTTGGTTTGTGGTTTTAGTATAAGAACAAACATGCAATGACTCTAGTGTTTGATCCATGTGTGGTTTGTGGAAACAACACACATGCAATGACTCTAGTGGTTGATCCATGTGTGGATTGTGGAAATAACACACATGCAATGACCACTGGTGGATCCATGTGTGGTTTGTGGAAAAGAACACACATGGAATGACTCTAGTGCTGGTTTGTGGTTTTAGTATAAGAACAAACATGCAATGACTCTAGTGGTTGATCCATGTGTGGTTTGTGGAAAGAACACACATGCAATGACTCTGTTTGATCCATATGTGGTTTGTGGAAAGAACACACATGCAATGACTCTAGTGTTGGTTTTAGTATAAGAACACACATGCAATGACTCTAGTGGTTGATCCATATGTGGTTTGTGGAAAAAAACACACATGCAATGATTCTAGTGGTTGATCCATGTGTGGTTTGTGGAAATAACACACATGCAATGACCACTGGTGGGTCCACATGTGTAGTTTGTGGAAAGAACACACATGCAATGACTCTGGTTGATCCATATGTGGTTTGTGGAAATAACACACATGCAATGACTCTAGTGGTGGATCCATGTGTGGTTTGTGGAAAAGAACACACATGCAATGACTCTAGTGCTAGTTTGTGGTTTTAGTATAAGAACAAACATGCAATGACTCTAGTGGTTGATCCATGTGTGGTTTGTGAAAAGAACACACATGCAATGACTCTAGTTTTGGTTTTAGTATAAGAACACACGTGCAATGACTCTAGTGGTTGATCCATATGTGGTTTGTGGAAAGAACACACATGCAATGACTCTAGTACTTGTTTGTGGTTTTAGTATAAGAACACACATGCAATGACTCTAGTACTGGTTTGTGGTGTTAGTATAAGAACACACATGCAATGACTCTAGTGGTTGATCCATATGTGGTTTGTGGAAAGAACACACATGTAATGACTCTAGTGGTTGGTCCATGTGTGGTTTGTGGAAATAACACACATGCAATGACCACTGGTGGGTCCACATGTGTGGTTTGTGGAAAGAACACACATGCAGTGACTCTGGTTGATCCATATGTGGTTTGTGGAAAGAACACACATGCAATGACTCTAGTGGAGGCTCCATGTGTGGTTTGTGGAAAAGAACACACATGCAATGACTCTAGTGTTGGTTTGTGGTTTTAGTATAAGAACAAACATGCAATGACTCTAGTGGTTGATCCATGTGTGGTTTGTGGAAAGAACACACATGCAATGACTCTGTTTGATCCGTATGTGGTTTGTGGAAAGAACACACATGCAATGACTCTAGTGGTGGATCCATGTGTGGTTTGTGGAAAAGAACACACATGCAATGACTCTAGTGCTGGTTTGTGGTATTAGTATAAGAACAAACATGCAATGACTCTAGTGGTTGATCCATGTGTGGTTTGTGGAAAGAACACACATGCAATGACTAGTGGTTGATCCATATGTGGTTTGTGGAAAGAACACACATGCAATGACCACTGGTGGATCCATGTGTTGTTTGTGGAAAAGAACACACATGCAATGACTCTAGTGTTGGTTTGTGGTTTTAGTATAAGAACAAACATGCAATGACTCTAGTGGTTGATCCATGTGTGCTTTGTGGAAAGAACACACATGCAATGACTCTAGTGGTTGATCCATGTTTGTTTGTGGAAATAACACACATGCAATGGCTCTAGTGGTTGATCCATGTGTGGTTTGTGAAAAGAACACACATGCAATGACTCTAGTGTTGGTTTTAGTATAATAAGAACACATATGCAATGACTCTAGTGGTTGATCCTTATGTGGTTTGTGGAAAGAACACACATGCAATGACTCTAGTGGTTGATCCATGTGTGGTTTCTGGAAATAACACACATGCAATGACCACTAGTGGATCCATGTGTGGTTTGTGGAAAAGAACACACATACAATGACTCTAGTGCTGCTTTGTGGTTTTAGTATAAGAACAACCATGCAATGACTCTAGTGGTTGATCCATGTGTGGTTTGTGGAAAGAACACACAAGCAATGACTCTGGTTGATCCATATGTGGTTTGTGGAAAGAACACACATGCAATGACTCTAGTGGCGGATCCATGTGTGGTTTGTGGAAAAGAACACACATGCAATGACTCTAGTGCTGGTTTGTGGTTTTAGTATAAGAACAAACATGCAATGACTCTAGTGGTTGATCCATGTGTGGTTTGTGAAAAGAACAAACATGCAATGACTCTAGTGTTTGTTTTAGTATAAGAACACACATGCAATGACTCTAGTGGTTGATCCATATGTGGTTTGTGGAAAGAACACACATGGAATGACTCTAGTGGTTGATCCGTGTGTGGTTTGTGGAAATAACACACATGCATGACCACGGGTGGGTCCACATGTGTGGTTTGTGGAAAGAACACACATGCAATGACTCTGGTTGATCCATATGTGGTTTGTGGAAAGAACACACATGCAATGACTCTAGTGGTGGATCCATGTGTGGTTTGTGAAAAAGAACACACATGCAATGACTCTAGTGCTGGTTTGTGGTTTTCGTATAAGAACAAACATGCAATGACTCTAGTGGTGGATCCATGTGTGGTTTGTGGAAAAGAACACACATGCAATGACTCTAGTGCTAGTTTGTGGTTTTAGTATAAGAACAAACATGCAATGACTCTAGTGGTTGATCCATGTGTGGTTTGTGAAAAGAACACACATGCAAGGACTCTAGTGTTGGTTTTAGTATAAGAACACACGTGCAATGACTCTAGTGGTTGATCCATATGTGGTTTGTGAAAAGAACACACATGCAATGACTCTAGTATTGGTTTGTGTTTTTAGTATAAGAACACACATGCAATGACTCTAGTACTGGTTTGTGGTGTTAGTATAAGAACACACATGCAATGACTCTAGTGGTTGATCCATATGTGGTTTGTGGAAAGGACACACATGCAATGACTCTAGTGGTTGGTCCATGTGTGGTTTGTGGAAATAACACACATGCAATGACCAATGGTGGGTTCACATGTGTGGTTTGTGGAAAGAACACACATGCAATGACTATGGTTGATCCATATGTGGTTTGTGGAAAGAACACACATGCAATGACTCTAGTGGCGGCTCCATGTGTGGTTTGTGGAAAAGAACACACATGCAATGACTCTAGTGCTGGTTTGTGGTTTTAGTATAAGAACAAACATGCAATGACTCTAGTGGTTGATCCATGTGTGGTTTGTGGAAAGAACACACATGCAATGACTAGTGGTTGATCCATATGTGGTTTGTGGAAAGAACACACATGCAATGACCACTGGTGGATCCATGTGTGGTTTGTGGAAAAGAACACACATGCAATGACTCTAGTGTTGGTTTGTGGTTTTAGTATAAGAACAAACATGCAATGACTCTAGTGTTTGATCCATGTGTGGTTTGTGGAAACAACACACATGCAATGACTCTAGTGGTTGATCCATGTGTGGATTGTGGAAATAACACACATGCAATGACCACTGGTGGATCCATGTGTGGTTTGTGGAAAAGAACACACATGGAATGACTCTAGTGCTGGTTTGTGGTTTTAGTATAAGAACAAACATGCAATGACTCTAGTGGTTGATCCATGTGTGGTTTGTGGAAAGAACACACATGCAATGACTCTGTTTGATCCATATGTGGTTTGTGGAAAGAACACACATGCAATGACTCTAGTGTTGGTTTTAGTATAAGAACACACATGGAATGACTCTAGTGGTTGATCCATATGTGGTTTGTGGAAAAAAACACACATGCAATGATTCTAGTGGTTGATCCATGTGTGGTTTGTGGAAATAACACACATGCAATGACCACTGGTGGGTCCACATGTGTGGTTTGTGGAAAGAACACACATGCAATGACTCTGGTTGATCCATATGTGGTTTGTGGAAATAACACACATGCAATGACTCTAGTGGTGGATCCATGTGTGGTTTGTGGAAAAGAACACACATGCAATGACTCTAGTGCTAGTTTGTGGTTTTAGTATAAGAACAAACATGCAATGACTCTAGTGGTTGATCCATGTGTGGTTTGTGAAAAGAACACACATGCAATGACTCTAGTTTCGGTTTTAGTATAAGAACACACATGCAATGACTCTAGTGGTTGATCCATATGTGGTTTGTGGAAAGAACACACATGCAATGACTCTAGTACTTGTTTGTGGTTTTAGTATAAGAACACACATGCAATGACTCTAGTACTGGTTTGTGGTGTTAGTATAAGAACACACATGCAATGACTCTAGTGGTTGATCCATATGTGGTTTGTGGAAAGAACACACATGTAATGACTCTAGTGGTTGGTCCATGTGTGGTTTGTGGAAATAACACACATGCAATGACCACTGGTGGGTCCACATGTGTGGTTTGTGGAAAGAACACACATGCAGTGACTCTGGTTGATCCATATGTGGTTTGTGGAAAGAACACACATGCAATGACTCTAGTGGCGGCTCCATGTGTGGTTTGTGGAAAAGAACACACATGCAATGACTCTAGTGTTGGTTTGTGGTTTTAGTATAAGAACAAACATGCAATGACTCTAGTGGTTGATCCATGTGTGGTTTGTGGAAAGAACACACATGCAATGACTCTGTTTGATCCGTATGTGGTTTGTGGAAAGAACACACATGCAATGACTCTAGTGGTGGATCCATGTGTGGTTTGTGGAAAAGAACACACATGCAATGACTCTAGTGCTGGTTTGTGGTATTAGTATAAGAACAAACATGCAATGACTCTAGTGGTTGATCCATGTGTGGTTTGTGGAAAGAACACACATGCAATGACTAGTGGTTGATCCATATGTGGTTTGTGGAAAGAACACACATGCAATGACCACTGGTGGATCCATGTGTTGTTTGTGGAAAAGAACACACATGCAATGACTCTAGTGTTGGTTTGTGGTTTTAGTATAAGAACAAACATGCAATGACTCTAGTGGTTGATCCATGTGTGCTTTGTGGAAAGAACACACATGCAATGACTCTAGTGGTTGATCCATGTTTGTTTGTGGAAATAACACACATGCAATGGCTCTAGTGGTTGATCCATGTGTGGTTTGTGAAAAGAACACACATGCAATGACTCTAGTGTTGGTTTTAGTATAATAAGAACACATATGCAATGACTCTAGTGGTTGATCCTTATGTGGTTTGTGGAAAGAACACACATGCAATGACTCTAGTGGTTGATCCATGTGTGGTTTGTGGAAATAACACACATGCAATGACCACTAGTGGATCCATGTGTGGTTTGTGGAAAAGAACACACATACAATGACTCTAGTGCTGGTTTGTGGTTTTAGTATAAGAACAACCATGCAATGACTCTAGTGGTTGATCCATGTGTGGTTTGTGGAAAGAACACACAAGCAATGACTCTGGTTGATACATATGTGGTTTGTGGAAAGAACACACATGCAATGACCACTTGTGGATCCATGTGTGGTTTGAGGAAAAGAACACACATGCACTGACTCTAGTACTGGATTGTGGTTTTAGTATAAGAACACACATGCAATGACTCTAGTACTGGTTTGTGGTTTTAGTATAAGAACACACATGCAATGACTCTCGTGGTTGATCCATGTGTGGTTTGTGGAAATAACACACATGCAATGACTAGTGGTTGATCTATGTGTGGTTTCTGGAAAGAACACACATGCAATGACCACTAGTGGATCCATGTTGGTTTTAGTATAAGAACACACATGCAATGACTCTAGTGGTTGATCCATGTTTGTTTGCGGAAATAACACACATGCAATGACTCTAGTGGTTGATCCATGTGTGGTTTGTGAAAAGAACACACATGCAACGACTCTAGTGTTGGTTTTAGTATAAGAACACACAAGCAATGACTCTAGTGGTTGATCCATATGTGGTTTGTGGAAAAAAACACACATGCAATGACTCTAGTGGTTGATCCATGTGTGGTTTGTGGAAATAACACACATGCAATGACCACTGGTGGGTCCACATGTGTGGTTTGTGGAAAGAACACACATGCAATGACTCTGGTTGATCCATATGTGGTTTGTGGAAATAACACACATGCAATGACTCTAGTGTTTGTTTTAGTATAAGAACACACATGCAATGACTCTAGTGGTTGATCCATGTGTGGTTTGTGGAAAGAACACACATGCAATGACTCTAGTGGTTGCTCCATGTGTGGTTTGTGGAAATAACACACATGCAATGACCACTAGTGGGTCCACATGTGTGGTTTGTGGAAAGAACACACATGCAATGACTCTGGTTGATCCATATAAGGTTTGTGGAAAGAACACACATGCAATGACTCTAATGGTGGATCCATGTGTGGTTTGTGGAAAAGAACACACATGCAATGACTCTAGTGCTGATTTGTGGTTTAAGTATAAGAACAAACATGCAATTACTCTAGTGGTTGATCCATGTGTGGTTTGTGAAAACAACAAACATGCAATGACTCTAGTGTTTGTTTTAGTATAAGAACACACATGCAATGACTCTAGTGGTTGATCCATATGTGGTTTGTGGAAAGAACACGCATGCAATGACTCTAGTGGTTGATCCGTGTGTGGTTTGTGGAAATAACACACATGCATGACCACTGGTGGTCCACATGTGTGGTTTGTGGAAAGAACACACATGCAATGACTCTGGTTGATCCATATGTGGTTTGAGGAAAGAACACACATGCAATGACTCTAGTGGTGGATCCATGTGTGGTTTGTGGAAAAGAACACACATGCAATGGCTCTAGTGTTGGTTTGTGGTTTTAGTATAAGAACAAACATGTAATGACTCTAGTGGTTGATCCATGTGTGGTTTGTGAAAAGAACACACATGCAATGAATCTAGTGTAGGTTTTGGTATAAGAACACACATGCAATGACTCTAGTGGTTGATCCTTATGTGGTTTGTGTAAAGAACACACATGATTGACTCTAGTGGTTGATCCATGTGTGGTTTGTGGAAATAACACACATGCAATGACCACTGGTGGGTCCACATGTGTGGTTTGTGGAAAGAACACACATGTAATAACTCTGGTTGATCCATATGTGGTTTGTGGAAAGAACAAACATGCAATGACTCTACTGGTGGATCCATGTGTGGTTTGTGGAAAAGAACACACATGCAATGACTCTGGTGCTGGTTTGTGGTATTAGTATGAGAACAAACATGCAATGACTCTAGTGGTTGATCCATGTGTGGTTTGTGGAAAGAACACACATGCAATGACTAGTGGTTGATCCATATGTGGTTTGTGGAAAGAACACACATGCAATGACCACTGGTGGATCCATGTGTTGTTTGTGGAAAAGAACACACATGCAATGACTCTAGTGTTGGTTTGTGGTTTTAGTATAAGAACAAACATGCAATGACTCTAGTGGTTGATCCATGTGTGGTTTGTGGAAAGAACACACATGCAATGACTCTAGTGGTTGATCCATGTTTGTTTGTGGAAATAACACACATGCAATGGCTCTAGTGGTTTATCCATGTGTGGTTTGTGAAAAGAACACACATGCAATGACTCTAGTGTTGGTTTTAGTATAATAACACACATGCAATGACCACTGGTGGGTCCACATGTGTGGTTTGTGGAAAGAACACACATGCAATGACTCTGGTTGGTCCATATGTGGTTTGTGGAAATAACACACATGCAATGACTCTAGTGGTGGATCCATGCGTGGTTTGTGGAAAAGAACACACATGCAATGACTCTAGTGCTAGTTTGTGGTTTTAGTATAAGAACAAACATGCAATGACTCTAGTGGTTGATCCATGTGTGGTTTGTGAAAAGAACACACATGCAATGACTCTAGTTTTGGTTTTAGTATAAGAACACAGATGCAATGACTCTAGTGGTTGATCCGTATGTGGTTTGTGGAAAGAACACACATGCATTGACTCTAGTGGTTGATCCATGTGTGGTTTGTGGAAATAACACACATGCAATGACCACTGGTGGGTCGACATGTGTGGTTTGTGGAAAGAACACACATGCAGTGACTCTGGTTGATCCATATGTGGTTTGTGGAAATAACACACATGCAATGACTCTAGTGGCGGCTCCATGTGTGGTTTGTGGAAAAGAACACACATGCAATGACTCTAGTGCTAGTTTGTGGTTTTAGTATAAGAACAAACATGCAATGACTCTAGTGGTTGATCCATGTGTGGTTTGTGGAAAGAACACACATGCAATGACTCTGTTTGATCCATATGTGGTTTGTGGAAAGAACACACATGCAATGACTCTAGTGGTGGATCCATGTGTGGTTTGTGGAAAAGAACACACATGCAATGACTCTAGTGCTGGTTTGTGGTTTTAGTATAAGAACAAACATGCAATGACTCTAGTGGTTGATCCATGTGTGGTTTGTCGAAAGAACACACATGCAATGACTAGTGGTTGATCCATATGTGGTTTGTGGAAAGAACACACATGCAATGACCACTGGTGGATCCATGTGTGGTTTGTGGAAAAGAACACAGATGCAATGACTCTAGTGGTGGTTTGTGGTTTTAGTATAAGAACAAACATGCAATGACTCTAGTGGTTGATCCATGTGTGGTTTGTGGAAAGAACACACATGCAATGACTAGTGGTTGATCCATATGTGGTTTGTGGAAAGAACACACATGCAATGACCACTGGTGGATCCATGTGTGGTTTGTGGAAAAGAACACACGTGCAATGACTCTAGTATTGGTTTGTGGTTTTAGTATAAGAACACACATGCAATGACTCTAGTACTGGTTTGTGGTTTTAGTATAAGAACACACATGCAATGACTCTAGTGGTTGATCCATGTGTGGTTTGTGGAAATAACACACATGCAATGACTCTAGTGGTTGATCCATGTGTGGTTTGTGGAAAGAATACACATGCAATGACCACTGGTGGATCCATGTTGGTTTTAGTATAAGAGCACACATGCAATGACTCTAGTGGTTGATCCATGTTTATTTGTGGAAATAACACACATGCAATGACTCTAGTGGTTGATCCATGTGTGGTTTGTGAAAAGAACACACATGCAATGACTCTAGTGTTGGTTTTAGTATAAGAACACACATGCAATGACTCTAGTGGTTGATCCAAATGTGGTTTGTGGAAAAAACACACATGCAATGACTCTAGTGGTTGATCCATGTGTGGTTTGTGGGAATAACACACATGCAATGACCATTTGTGGGTCCACATGTGTGGTTTGTGGAAAGAACACACATGCAATGACTCTGGTTGATCCATATGTGGTTTGTGGAAAGAACACCTATGGAATGACTCTAGTGGTGGATCCATGTTTGGTTTGTGGAAAAGAACACACATGCAACGACTCTAGTGGTTGATCCATGTTTATTTGTGGAAATAACACACATGCAATGACTCTAGTGGTTGATCCATGTGTGGTTTGCGAAAAGAACACACATGCAATGACTCTAGTGTTGGTTTTAGTATAATAAGAACACACATGCAATGACTCTAGTGGTTGATCCATATGTGGTTTGTGGAAAGAACACACATGCAATGACTCTAGTGGTTGATCCATGTGTGGTTTGTGGAAATAACACACATGCAATGACCACTAGTGGATCCATGTGTGGTTTGTGGAAAAGAACACACATGCAATGACTCTAGTGCTGGTTTATGGTTCTATTATAAGAACAACCATGCAATGACTCTAGTGGTTGATCCATGTGTGGTTTGTGGAAAGAACACACATGCAATGACTCTGGTTGATCCATATGTGGTTTGTGGAAAGAACACACATGCAATGACCACTGGTGGATCCATGTGTGGTTTGTGGAAAAGAACACACATGCAATGACTCTAGTGCTGGTTTGTGGTTTTAGTATAAGAACAAACATGCAATGACTCTAGTGGTTGATCCATGTGTGGTTTGTGAAAAGAACACACATGCAATGACTCTAGTGTTGGTTTTAGTATAAGAACACACATGCAATGACTCTAGTGATTGACCCATATGTGGTTTGTGGAAAGAACACACATGCAATGACTCTAGTGGTTGGTCCATGTGTGGTTTGTGGAAATAACACACATCCAATGACCACTAGTGGGTCCACATGTGTGTTTTGTGGAAAGAACAGACATGCAATGACTCTGGTTGATCCATATGTGGTTTGTGGAAAAAACACACATGCAATGACTCTAGTGGCGGATCCATGTGTGATTTGTGGAAAAGAACACACATGCAATGACTCTAGCGCTGGTTTGTGGTTTTAGTATAAGAACAAACATGCAATGACTCTAGTGGTTGATCCATGTGTGGTTTGTGGAAAGAACACACATGTAATGACTAGTGGTTGATCCATATGTGGTTTGTGGAAAGAACACACATGCAATGACCACTGGTGGATCCATGTGTGGTTTGTGGAAAAGAACACACATGCAATGACTCTAGTGTTGGTTTGTGGTTTTAGTATAAGAACAAACATGCAATGACTCTAGTGGTTGATCCATGTGTGGTTTGTGGAAAGAACACACATGCAATCACTCTAGTGGTTGATCCATGTGTGGCTTGTGGAAATAACACACATGCAATGACCACTGGTGGATCCATGTGTGGTTTGTGGAAAACAACACACGTGCAATGACTCTAGTGCTGGTTTGTGGTTTTAGTATAAGAACAAACATGCAATGACTCTAGTGGTTGATCCATGTGTGGTTTGTGGAAAGAACCCACATGCAATGACTCTGGTTGATCCTTATGTGGTTTGTGGAAAGAACACACGTGCAATGACCACTGGTGGATCCATGTGTGGTTTGTGGAAAAGAACACACATGCAATGACTCTAGTACTGGTTTGTGGTTTTAGTATAAGAACACACATGCAATGACTCTAGTACTGGTTTGTGGTTTTAGTATAAGAACACACATGCAATGACTCTAGTACTGGTTTGTGGTTTTAGTATAAGAACACACATGCAATGACTCTAGTGGTTTATCCATGTGTGGTTTGTGGAAATAACACACATGCAATGACTCTAGTGGTTGATCCATGTGTGGTTTGTGGAAAGAACACACATGCAATCACCACATGTGGATCCATGTTGGTTTTAGTATAAGAACACACATGCAATGACTCTAGTGGTTGATCCATGTTTGTTTGTGGAAATAACACACATGCAATGACTCTAGTGGTTGATCCATGTGTGGTTTGTGAAAAGAACACACATGCAATGACTCTAGTGTTGGTTTTAGTATAAGAACACACATGCAATGACTCTAGTGGTTGATCCATATGTGGTTTGTGGAAAAAAACACACATGCAATGACTCTAGTGGTTGATCCATGTGTTGTTTGTGAAGATAACACACATGCAATTACCACTGGTGGGTCCACATGTGTGGTTTGTGGAAAGAACACACATGCAATGACTCTGGTTGATCCATATGTGGTTTGTGGAAAGAACACACATACAATGACTCTAGTGGTGGATCCATGTGTGGATTGTGGAAAAGAACACACATGCAATGACTCTAGTGTTGGTTTGTGGTTTTAGTATAAGAACAAACATGCAATGACTCTAGTGGTTGATCCATGTGTGATTTGTGAAAAGAACACACATGCAATGACTCTAGTGTTGGTTTTAGTATAAGAACACACATGCAATGACTCTCGTGGTTGATCCATATGTGGTTTGTGGAAATAACACACATGCAATGACTCTAGTGGTTGGTCCATGTGTGGTTTGTGGAAATAACACACATGCAATGACCAATGGTGGATCCATGTGTGGTTTGTGGAAAACAACACACATGCAATGACTCTAGTGCTAGTTTGTGGTTTTAGTATAAGAACAAACATGCAATGACTCTAGTGGTTGATCCATGTGTGGTTTGTGGAAAGAACCCACATGCAATGACTCTGGTTGATCCATATGTGGTTTGTAGAAAGAACACACGTGCAATGACCACTGGTGGATCCATGTGTGGTTTGTGGAAAAGAACACACATGCAATGACTCTAGTACTGGTTTGTGGTTTTAGTATAAGAACACACATGCAATGACTCTAGTACTGGTTTGTGGTTTTAGTATAAGAACACACATGCAATGACTCTAGTGGTTTATCCATGTGTGGTTTGTGGAAATAACACACATGCAATGACTCTAGTGGTTGATCCATGTGTGGTTTGTGGAAAGAACACACATGCAATGACCACAGGTGGATCCATGTTGGTTTTAGTATAAGAACACACATGCAACGACTCTAGTGGTTGATCCATGTTTGTTTTTGGAAATAACACACATGCAATGACTCTAGTGGTTGATCCATGTGTGGTTTGTGAAAAGAACACACATGCAATTACTCTAGTGTTGGTTTTAGTATAAGAACACACATGCAATGACTCTAGTGGTTGATCCATATGTGGTTTGTGGAAAAAACACACATGCAATGACTCTAGTGGTTGATCCATGTGTGGTTTGTGGAAATAACACACATGCAATTACCACTGGTGGGTCCACATGTGTGGTTTGTGGAAAGAACACACATGCAATGACTCTGGTTGATCCATATGTGGTTTGTGGAAATAACACACATGCAATGACTCTAGTGGTGGATCCATGTGTGGATTGTGGAAAAGAACACACATGCAATGACTCTAGTGTTGGTTTGTGGTTTTAGTATAAGAACAAACATGCAATGACTCTAGTGGTTGATCCATGTGTGGTTTGTGAAAAGAACACACATGCAATGACCCTAGTGTTGGTTTTAGTATAAGAACACACGTGCAATGACTCTAGTGGTTGATCCATATGTGGTTTGTGGAAAGAACACACATGCAATGACTTTAGTGGTTGATCCATGTGTGGTTTGTGGAAATAACACACATGTAATGTCCACTGGTGGGTCCACATGTGTGGTTTGTGGAAAGAACACACATGCAATGACTCTAGTGGTGGATCCATGTGTGGTTTGTGGAAAAGAACACACATGCAATGACTCTAGTGCTGGTTTGTGGTTTTAGTATAAGAACAAACATGCAATAACTCTAGTGGTTGATCCATGTGTGGTTTGTGAAAAGAACACACATGCAATGACCCTAGTGTTGGTTTTAGTATAAGAACACACATGCAATGACTCTAGTGGTTGGTCCATGTGTGGTTTGTGGAAATAACACACATGCAATGACCACGAGTGGGTCCACATGTGTGGTTTGTGGAAAGAACACACAAGCAATGACTCTGGTTGATCCATATGTGGTTTGTGGAAAGAACACACATGCAATGACTCTAGTGGCGGATCCATGTGTGGTTTGTGGAAAAGAACACGCATGCAATGACTGTAGTGCTGGTTTGTGGTTTTAGTATAAGAACAAACATGCAATGACTCTAGTGGTTGATCCATGTGTGGCTTGTGGAAAGAACACACATGCAATGACTAGTGGTTGATCCATATGTGGTTTGTGGAAAGAACACACATGCAATGACCACTGGTGGATCCATGTGTGGTTTGTGGAAAAGAACACACATGCAATGACTCTAGTGTTGGTTTGTGGTTTTAGTATAAGAACAAACATGCAATGACTCTAGTGGTTGATCCATGTGTGGTTTGTGGAAAGAACACACATGCAATGACTCTAGTGGTTGATCCATGTGTGGTTTGTGGAAAGAAAACACATCCAATGACTCTAGTGGTTGATCCATGTGTAGTTTGTGGAAATAACACACAAGCAATGACCACTGGTGGATCCATGTGTGGTTTGTGGATAACAACACACGTGCAATGACTCTAGTGCTGGTTTGTGGTTTTAGTATAAGAACAAACATGCAATGACTCTAGTGGTTGATCCATGTGTGGTTTGTGGAAAGAACCCACATGCAATGACTCTGGTTGATCCTTATGTGGTTTGTGGAAAGAACACACGTGCAATGACCACTGGTAGATCCATGTGTGGTTTGTGGAAAAGAACACACATGCAATGACTCTAGTACTGGTTTGTGGTTTTAGTATAAGAAGACACATGCAATGACTCTAGTACTGGTTTGTGGTTTTAGTATAAGAACACACATGCAATGACTCTAGTGGTTTATCCATGTGTGGTTTGTGGAAATAACACACATGCAATGACTCTAGTGGTTGATCCATGTGTGGTTTGTGGAAAGAACACACATGCAATGACTCTAGTGGTTGATCCATGTGTGGTTTGTGGAAATAACACACATGCAATGACCACTGGTGGATCCATGTGTGGTTTGTGGAAAACAACACACGTGCAATGACTCTAGTGCTGGTTTGTGGTTTTAGTATAACAACAAACATGCAATGACTCTAGTGGTTGATCCATGTGTGGTTTGTGGAAAGAACCAACATGCAATGACTCTGGTTGATCCTTATGTGGTTTGTGGAAAGAACACACGTGCAATGACCACTGGTGGATCCATGTGTGGTCTGTGGAAAAGAACACACATGCAATGACTCTAGTACTTGTTTGTGGTTTTAGTATAAGAACACACATGCAATGACTCTAGTACTGGTTTGTGGTTTTAGTATAAGAACACACATCCAATGACTCTAGTGGTTTATCCATGTGTGGTTTGTGGAAATAACACACATGCAATGACTCTAGTGGTTGATCCATGTGTGGTTTGTGGAAAGAACACACATGCAATGACCACAAGTGGATCCATGTTGGTTTTAGTATAAGAACACACATGCAATGACTCTAGTGATTGATCCATGTTTGTTTTTGGAAATAACACACATGCAATGACTCTAGTGGTTGATCCATGTGTGGTTTGTGAAAAGAACACACATGCAATGACTCTAGTGTTGGTTTTAGTATAAGAACACACATGCAATGACTCTAGTGGTTGATCCATATGTGGTTTGTGGAAAAAACACACATGCAATGACTCTAGTGGTTGATCCATGTGTGGTTTGTGGAAATAACACACATGCAATTACCACTGGTGGGTCCACATTTGTGGTTTGTGGAAAGAACACACATGCAATGACTCTGGTTGATCCATATGTGGTTTGTGGAAATAACACACATGCAATGACTCTAGTGATGGATCCATGTGTGGATTGTGGAAAATAACACACATGCAATGACTCTAGTGGTTGATCCATGTGTGGTTTGTGAAAAGAACACACATGCAATGACCCTAGTGTTGGTTTTAGTATAAGAACACACGTGCAATGACTCTAGTGGTTGATCCATATGTGGTTTGTGGAAAGAACACACATGCAATGACTTTAGTGGTGGATCCATGTGTGGTTTGTGGAAAAGAACACACATGCCATGACTCTAGTGCTGGTTTGTGGTTTTAGTATAAGAACAAACATGCAATAACTCTAGTGGTTGATCCATGTGTGGTTTGTGAAAAGAACACACATGCAATGACCCTAGTGTTGGTTTTAGTATAAGAAGACACATGCAATGACTCTAGTGGTTGGTCCATGTGTGGTTTGTGGAAATAAAACACATGCAATGACCACTAGTGGGTCCACATGTGTGGTTTGTGGAAAGAACATACAAGCAATGACTCTGGTTGATCCATATGTGGTTTGTGGAAAGAACACACATGCAATGACTCTAGTGGCGGATCCATGTGTGGCTTGTGGAAAGAACACACATGCAATGACTAGTGGTTGATCCATATGTGGTTTGTGGAAAGAACACACATGCAATGACCACTGGTGGATCCATGTGTGGTTTGTGGAAAAGAACACACATGCAATGACTCTAGTGTTGGTTTGTGGTTTTAGTATAAGAACAAACATGCAATGACTCTAGTGGTTGATCCATGTGTGGTTTGTGGAAAGAACACACATGCAATGACTCTAGTGGTTGATCCATGTGTGGTTTGTGGAAAGAAAACACATGCAATGACTCTAGTGGTTGATCCATGTGTGGTTTGTGGAAATAACACACATGCAATGACCACTGGTGGATCCATGTGTGGTTTGTGGAAAACAACACACGTGCAATGACTCTAGTGCTGGTTTGTGGTTTTAGTATAAGAACAAACATGCAATGACTCTAGTGGTTGATCCATGTGTGGTTTGTGGAAAGAACCCACATGCAATGACTCTGGTTGATCCTTATGTGGTTTGTGGAAAGAACACACGTGCAATGACCACTGGTAGATCCATGTGTGGTTTGTGGAAAAGAACACACATGCAATGACTCTAGTACTGGTTTGTGGTTTTAGTATAAGAAGACACATGCAATGACTCTAGTACTGGTTTATGGTTTTAGTATAAGAACACACATGCAATGACTCTGGTTGATCCATATGTGGTTTGTGGAAAGAACACACATGCAATGACTCTAGTGGCGGGTCCATGTGTGGTTTGTGGAAAAGAACACTCATGCAATGACCACTGGTGGATCCATGTGTGGTTTATGGAAAACAACACACGTGCAATGACTCTAGTGCTGGTTTGTGGTTTTAGTATAAGAACAAACATGCAATGACTCTAGTGGTTGATCCATGTGTGGTTTGTGGAAAGAACCCACATGAAATGACTCTAGTTGATCCTTATGTGGTATGTGGAAAGAACACACGTGCAATGACCACTGGTGGTTCCATGTGTGGTTTGTGGAAAAGAACACACATGCAATGACTCTAGTACTGGTTTGTGGTTTTAGTATAAGAACACACATGCAATGACTCTAGTACTGGTATGTGGTTTTAGTATAAGAACACGCATGCAATGACTCTAGTGGTTTATCCATGTGTGGTTTGTGGAAATAACACACATGCAATGACTCTAGTGGTTGATCCATGTGTGGTTTGTGGAAAGAACACACATGCAATGACCACAGGTGGATCCATGTTGGTTTTAGTATAAGAACACACATGCAATGACTCTAGTGGTTGATCCATGTTTGTTTGTGGAAATAACACACATGCAATGACTCTAGTGTTTGATCCATGTGTGGTTTGTGAAAAGAACACACATGCAATGACTCTAGTGTTGGTTTTAGTATAAGAACACACATGCAATGACTCTAGTGGTTGATCCATATGTGGTTTGTGGAAAAAACACACATGCAATGACTCTAGTGGTTGATCCATATGTGGTTTGTGGAAAGAACACACATGCAATGACTCTAGTGGTTAACCCATGTGTGGTTTGTGGAAATAACACACATGCAATGACCACTGGTGGATCCGTGTGTGGTTTGTGGAAAACAACACACGTGCAATGACTCTAGTGCTGGTTTGTGGTTTTAGTATAAGAACAAACATGCAATGACTCTAGTGGTTGATCCATGTGTGGTTTGTGGAAAGAACCCACATGCAATGACTCTGGTTGATCCTTATGTGGTTTGTGGAAAGAACACACGTGCAATGACCATCGGTGCTTCCATGTGTGGTTTGTGGAAAAGAACACACATGCAATAACTCTAGTGGCGGATCCACGTGTGGTTTGTGGAAAAGAACACACATGCAATGACTCTAGTGCTGGTTCGTGGTTTTAGTATAAGAACAAAAATGCAATGACTCTAGTGGTTGATCCATGTGTGGTTTGTGGAAAGAACACACATGCAATGACTAGTGGTTGATCCATATGTGGTTTGTGGAAAGAACACACATGCAATGACCACTGGTGGATCCATGTGTGGTTTGTGGAAAAGAACACACATGCAATGACTCTAGTGTTGGTTTGTGGTTTTAGTATAAGAACAAACATGCAATGACTCTAGTGGTTGATCCATGTGTGGTTGGTGGAAATAACACACATGCAATGACTCCGTTTGATCCATATGTGGTTTGTGGAAAGAACACACATGCAATGACTCTAGTGGTTGATCCGTATGTGGTTTGTGGAAAGAACACACATGCATTGACTCTAGTGGTTGATCCATGTGTGGTTTGTGGAAATAACACACATGCAATGACCACTGGTGGGTCCACATGTGTGGTTTGTGGAAAGAACACACATGTAGTGACTCTGGTTGATCCATATGTGGTTTGTGGAAATAACACACATGCAATGACTCTAGTGGCGGCTCCATGTGTGGTTTGTGGAAAAGAACACACATGTAATGACTCTAGTGCTAGTTTGTGGTTTTAGTATAAGAACAAACATGCAATGACTCTAGTGGTTGATCCATGTGTGGTTTGTGGAAACAACACACATGCAATGACTCTGTTTGATCCATATGTGGTTTGTGGAAAGAACACACATGCAATGACTCTAGTGGTGGATCCATGTGTGGTTTGTGGAAAAGAACACACATGCAATGACTCTAGTGCTAGTTTGTGGTTTTAGTATAAGAACAAACATGCAATGACTCTAGTGGTTGATCCATGTGTGGTTTGTCGAAAGAACACACATGCAATGACTAGTGGTTGATCCATATGTGGTTTGTGGAAAGAACACACATGCAATGACCACTGGTGGATCCATGTGTGGTTTGTGGAAAAGAACACAGATGCAATGACTCTAGTGGTGGTTTGTGGTTTTAGTATAAGAACAAACATGCAATGACTCTAGTGGTTGATCCATGTGTGGTTTGTGGAAAGAACACACATGCAATGACTAGTGGTTGATCCATATGTGGTTTGTGGAAAGAACACACATGCAATGACCACTGGTGGATCCATGTGTGGTTTGTGGAAAAGAACACACATGCAATGACTCTAGTATTGGTTTGTGGTTTTAGTATAAGAACACACATGCAATGACTCTAGTACTGGTTTGTGGTTTTAGTATAAGAACACACATGCAATGACTCTAGTGGTTGATCCATGTGTGGTTTGTGGAAATAACACACATGCAATGACTCTAGTGGTTGATCCATGTGTGGTTTGTGGAAAGAATACACATGCAATGACCACTGGTGGATCCATGTTGGTTTTAGTATAAGAGCACACATGCAATGACTCTAGTGGTTGATCCATGTTTATTTGTGGAAATAACACACATGCAATGACTCTAGTGGTTGATCCATGTGTGGTTTGTGAAAAGAACACACATGCAATGACGCTAGTGTTGGTTTTAGTATAAGAACACACATGCAATGACTCTAGTGGTTGATCCAAATGTGGTTTGTGGAAAAAACACACATGCAATGACTCTAGTGGTTGATCCATGTGTGGTTTGTGGGAATAACACACATGCAATGACCATTTGTGGGTCCACATGTGTGGTTTGTGGAAAGAACACACATGCAATGACTCTGGTTGATCCATATGTGGTTTGTGGAAAGAACACCTATGGGATGACTCTAGTGGTGGATCCATGTTTGGTTTGTGGAAAAGAACACACATGCAATGACTCTAGTGGTTGATCCATGTTTATTTGTGGAAATAACACACATGCAATGACTCTAGTGGTTGATCCATGTGTGGTTTGCGAAAAGAACACACATGCAATGACTCTAGTGTTGGTTTTAGTATAATAAGAACACACATGCAATGACTCTAGTGGTTGATCCATATGTGGTTTGTGGAAAGAACACACATGCAATGACTCTAGTGGTTGATCCATGTGTGGTTTGTGGAAATAACACACATGCAATGACCACTAGTGGATCCATGTGTGGTTTGTGGAAAAGAACACACATGCAATGACTCTAGTGCTGGTTTATGGTTCTAGTATAAGAACAACCATGCAATGACTCTAGTGGTTGATCCATGTGTGGTTTGTGGAAAGAACACACATGCAATGACTCTGGTTGATCCATATGTGGTTTGTGGAAAGAACACACATGCAATGACCACTGGTGGATCCATGTGTGGTTTGTGGAAAAGAACACACATGCAATGACTCTAGTGCTGGTTTGTGGTTTTAGTATAAGAACAAACATGCAATGACTCTAGTGGTTGATCCATGTGTGGTTTGTGAAAAGAACACACATGCAATGACTCTAGTGTTGGTTTTAGTATAAGAACACACATGCAATGACTCTAGTGATTGACCCATATGTGGTTTGTGGAAAGAACACACATGCAATGACTCTAGTGGTTGGGCCATGTGTGGTTTGTGGAAATAACACACATCCAATGACCACTAGTGGGTCCACATGTGTGTTTTGTGGAAAGAACAGACATGCAATGACTCTGGTTGATCCATATGTGGTTTGTGGAAAAAACACACATGCAATGACTCTAGTGGCGGATCCATGTGTGATTTGTGGAAAAGAACACACATGCAATGACTCTAGCGCTGGTTTGTGGTTTTAGTATAAGAACAAACATGCAATGACTCTAGTGGTTGATCCATGTGTGGTTTGTGGAAAGAACACACATGCAATGACTAGTGGTTGATCCATATGTGGTTTGTGGAAAGAACACACATGCAATGACCACTGGTGGATCCATGTGTGGTTTGTGGAAAAGAACACACATGCAATGACTCTAGTGTTGGTTTGTGGTTTTAGTATAAGAACAAACATGCAATGACTCTAGTGGTTGATCCATGTGTGGTTTGTGGAAAGAACACACATGCAATCACTCTAGTGGTTGATCCATGTGTGGCTTGTGGAAATAACACACATGCAATGACCACTGGTGGATCCATGTGTGGTTTGTGGAAAACAACACACGTGCAATGACTCTAGTGCTGGTTTGTGGTTTTAGTATAAGAACAAACATGCAATGACTCTAGTGGTTGATCCATGTGTGGTTTGTGGAAAGAACCCACATGCAATGACTCTGGTTGATCCTTATGTGGTTTGTGGAAAGAACACACGTGCAATGACCACTGGTGGATCCATGTGTGGTTTGTGGAAAAGAACACACATGCAATGACTCTAGTACTGGTTTGTGGTTTTAGTATAAGAACACACATGCAATGACTCTAGTACTGGTTTGTGGTTTTAGTATAAGAACACACATGCAATGACTCTAGTGGTTTATCCATGTGTGGTTTGTGGAAATAACACACATGCAATGACTCTAGTGGTTGATCCATGTGTGGTTTGTGGAAAGAACACACATGCAATCACCACATGTGGATCCATGTTGGTTTTAGTATAAGAACACACATGCAATGACTCTAGTGGTTGATCCATGTTTGTTTGTGGAAATAACACACATGCAATGACTCTAGTGGTTGATCCATGTGTGGTTTGTGAAAAGAACACACATGCAATGACTCTAGTGTTGGTTTTAGTATAAGAACACACCTGCAATGACTCTAGTGGTTGATCCATGTGTTGTTTATGAAGATAACACACATGCAATTACCACTGGTGGGTCCACATGTGTGGTTTGTGGAAAGAACACACATGCAATGACTCTGGTTGATCCATATGTGGTTTGTGGAAAGAACACACATGCAATGACTCTAGTGGTGGATCCATGTGTGGATTGTGGAAAAGAACACACATGCAATGACTCTAGTGTTGGTTTGTGGTTTTAGTATAAGAACAAACATGCAATGACTCTAGTGGTTGATCCATGTGTGATTTGTGAAAAGAACACACATGCAATGACTCTAGTGTTGGTTTTAGTATAAGAACACACATGCAATGACTCTAGTGGTTGATCCATATGTGGTTTGTGGAAATAACACACATGCAATGACTCTAGTGGTTGGTCCATGTGTGGTTTGTGGAAATAACACACATGCAATGACCAATGGTGGATCCATGTGTGGTTTGTGGAAAACAACACACATGCAATGACTCTAGTGCTAGTTTGTGGTTTTAGTATAAGAACAAACATGCAATGACTCTAGTGGTTGATCCATGTGTGGTTTGTGGAAAGAACCCACATGCAATGACTCTGGTTGATCCATATGTGGTTTGTAGAAAGAACACACGTGCAATGACCACTGGTGGATCCATGTGTGGTTTGTGGAAAAGAACACACATGCAATGACTCTAGTACTGGTTTGTGGTTTTAGTATAAGAACACACATGCAATGACTCTAGTACTGGTTTGTGGTTTTAGTATAAGAACACACATGCAATGACTCTAGTGGTTTATCCATGTGTGGTTTGTGGAAATAACACACATGCAATGACTCTAGTGGTTGATCCATGTGTGGTTTGTGGAAAGAACACACATGCAATGACCACAGGTGGATCCATGTTGGTTTTAGTATAAGAACACACATGCAACGACTCTAGTGGTTGATCCATGTTTGTTTTTGGAAATAACACACATGCAATGACTCTAGTGGTTGATCCATGTGTGGTTTGTGAAAAGAACACACATGCAATTACTCTAGTGTTGGTTTTAGTATAAGAACACACATGCAATGACTCTAGTGGTTGATCCATATGTGGTTTGTGGAAAAAACACACATGCAATGACTCTAGTGGTTGATCCATGTGTGGTTTGTGGAAATAACACACATGCAATTACCACTGGTGGGTCCACATGTGTGGTTTGTGGAAAGAACACACATGCAATGACTCTGGTTGATCCATATGTGGTTTGTGGAAATAACACACATGCAATGACTCTAGTGGTGGATCCATGTGTGGATTGTGGAAAAGAACACACATGCAATGACTCTAGTGTTGGTTTGTGGTTTTAGTATAAGAACAAACATGCAATGACTCTAGTGGTTGATCCATGTGTGGTTTGTGAAAAGAACACACATGCAATGACCCTAGTGTTGGTTTTAGTATAAGAACACACGTGCAATGACTCTAGTGGTTGATCCATATGTGGTTTGTGGAAAGAACACACATGCAATGACTTTAGTGGTTGATCCATGTGTGGTTTGTGGAAATAACACACATGTAATGTCCACTGGTGGGTCCACATGTGTGGTTTGTGGAAAGAACACACATGCAATGACTCTAGTGGTGGATCCATGTGTGGTTTGTGGAAAAGAACACACATGCAATGGCTCTAGTGCTGGTTTGTGGTTTTAGTATAAGAACAAACATGCAATAACTCTAGTGGTTGATCCATGTGTGGTTTGTGAAAAGAACACACATGCAATGACCCTAGTGTTGGTTTTAGTATAAGAACACACATGCAATGACTCTAGTGGTTGGTCCATGTGTGGTTTGTGGAAATAACACACATGCAATGACCACGAGTGGGTCCACATGTGTGGTTTGTGGAAAGAACACACAAGCAATGACTCTGGTTGATCCATATGTGGTTTGTGGAAAGAACACACATGCAATGACTCTAGTGGCGGATCCATGTGTGGTTTGTGGAAAAGAACACACATGCAATGACTGTAGTGCTGGTTTGTGGTTTTAGTATAAGAACAAACATGCAATGACTCTAGTGGTTGATCCATGTGTGGCTTGTGGAAAGAACACACATGCAATGACTAGTGGTTGATCCATATGTGGTTTGTGGAAAGAACACACATGCAATGACCACTGGTGGATCCATGTGTGGTTTGTGGAAAAGAACACACATGCAATGACTCTAGTGTTGGTTTGTGGTTTTAGTATAAGAACAAACATGCAATGACTCTAGTGGTTGATCCATGTGTGGTTTGTGGAAAGAACACACATGCAATGACTCTAGTGGTTGATCCATGTGTGGTTTGTGGAAAGAAAACACATCCAATGACTCTAGTGGTTGATCCATGTGTAGTTTGTGGAAATAACACACAAGCAATGACCACTGGTGGATCCATGTGTGGTTTGTGGAAAAGAACACACATGCAATGACTCTAGTGCTGGTTTGTGGTTTTAGTATAAGAACAAACATGCAATGACTCTAGTGGTTGATCCATGTGTGGTTTGTGGAAAGAACCCACATGCAATGACTCTGGTTGATCCTTATGTGGTTTGTGGAAAGAACACACGTGCAATGACCACTGGTGGATCCATGTGTGGTTTGTGGAAAAGAACACACATGCAATGACTCTAGTACTGGTTTGTGGTTTTAGTATAAGAACACACATGCAATGACTCTAGTACTGGTTTGTGGTTTTAGTATAAGAACACACATGCAATGACTCTAGTGGTTTATCCATGTGTGGTTTGTGGAAATAACACACATGCAATGACTCTAGTGGTTGATCCATGTGTGGTTTGTGGAAAGAACACACATGCAATCACCACATGTGGATCCATGTTGGTTTTAGTATAAGAACACACATGCAATGACTCTAGTGGTTGATCCATGTTTGTTTGTGGAAATAACACACATGCAATGACTCTAGTGGTTGATCCATGTGTGGTTTGTGAAAAGAACACACATGCAATGACTCTAGTGTTGGTTTTAGTATAAGAACACACCTGCAATGACTCTAGTGGTTGATCCATGTGTTGTTTATGAAGATAACACACATGCAATTACCACTGGTGGGTCCACATGTGTGGTTTGTGGAAAGAACACACATGCAATGACTCTGGTTGATCCATATGTGGTTTGTGGAAAGAACACACATGCAATGACTCTAGTGGTGGATCCATGTGTGGATTGTGGAAAAGAACACACATGCAATGACTCTAGTGTTGGTTTGTGGTTTTAGTATAAGAACAAACATGCAATGACTCTAGTGGTTGATCCATGTGTGATTTGTGAAAAGAACACACATGCAATGACTCTAGTGTTGGTTTTAGTATAAGAACACACATGCAATGACTCTAGTGGTTGATCCATATGTGGTTTGTGGAAATAACACACATGCAATGACTCTAGTGGTTGGTCCATGTGTGGTTTGTGGAAATAACACACATGCAATGACCAATGGTGGATCCATGTGTGGTTTGTGGAAAACAACACACATGCAATGACTCTAGTGCTAGTTTGTGGTTTTAGTATAAGAACAAACATGCAATGACTCTAGTGGTTGATCCATGTGTGGTTTGTGGAAAGAACCCACATGCAATGACTCTGGTTGATCCATATGTGGTTTGTAGAAAGAACACACGTGCAATGACCACTGGTGGATCCATGTGTGGTTTGTGGAAAAGAACACACATGCAATGACTCTAGTACTGGTTTGTGGTTTTAGTATAAGAACACACATGCAATGACTCTAGTACTGGTTTGTGGTTTTAGTATAAGAACACACATGCAATGACTCTAGTGGTTTATCCATGTGTGGTTTGTGGAAATAACACACATGCAATGACTCTAGTGGTTGATCCATGTGTGGTTTGTGGAAAGAACACACATGCAATGACCACAGGTGGATCCATGTTGGTTTTAGTATAAGAACACACATGCAACGACTCTAGTGGTTGATCCATGTTTGTTTTTGGAAATAACACACATGCAATGACTCTAGTGGTTGATCCATGTGTGGTTTGTGAAAAGAACACACATGCAATTACTCTAGTGTTGGTTTTAGTATAAGAACACACATGCAATGACTCTAGTGGTTGATCCATATGTGGTTTGTGGAAAAAACACACATGCAATGACTCTAGTGGTTGATCCATGTGTGGTTTGTGGAAATAACACACATGCAATTACCACTGGTGGGTCCACATGTGTGGTTTGTGGAAAGAACACACATGCAATGACTCTGGTTGATCCATATGTGGTTTGTGGAAATAACACACATGCAATGACTCTAGTGGTGGATCCATGTGTGGATTGTGGAAAAGAACACACATGCAATGACTCTAGTGTTGGTTTGTGGTTTTAGTATAAGAACAAACATGCAATGACTCTAGTGGTTGATCCATGTGTGGTTTGTGAAAAGAACACACATGCAATGACCCTAGTGTTGGTTTTAGTATAAGAACACACGTGCAATGACTCTAGTGGTTGATCCATATGTGGTTTGTGGAAAGAACACACATGCAATGACTTTAGTGGTTGATCCATGTGTGGTTTGTGGAAATAACACACATGTAATGTCCACTGGTGGGTCCACATGTGTGGTTTGTGGAAAGAACACACATGCAATGACTCTAGTGGTGGATCCATGTGTGGTTTGTGGAAAAGAACACACATGCAATGGCTCTAGTGCTGGTTTGTGGTTTTAGTATAAGAACAAACATGCAATAACTCTAGTGGTTGATCCATGTGTGGTTTGTGAAAAGAACACACATGCAATGACCCTAGTGTTGGTTTTAGTATAAGAACACACATGCAATGACTCTAGTGGTTGGTCCATGTGTGGTTTGTGGAAATAACACACATGCAATGACCACGAGTGGGTCCACATGTGTGGTTTGTGGAAAGAACACACAAGCAATGACTCTGGTTGATCCATATGTGGTTTGTGGAAAGAACACACATGCAATGACTCTAGTGGCGGATCCATGTGTGGTTTGTGGAAAAGAACACACATGCAATGACTGTAGTGCTGGTTTGTGGTTTTAGTATAAGAACAAACATGCAATGACTCTAGTGGTTGATCCATGTGTGGCTTGTGGAAAGAACACACATGCAATGACTAGTGGTTGATCCATATGTGGTTTGTGGAAAGAACACACATGCAATGACCACTGGTGGATCCATGTGTGGTTTGTGGAAAAGAACACACATGCAATGACTCTAGTGTTGGTTTGTGGTTTTAGTATAAGAACAAACATGCAATGACTCTAGTGGTTGATCCATGTGTGGTTTGTGGAAAGAACACACATGCAATGACTCTAGTGGTTGATCCATGTGTGGTTTGTGGAAAGAAAACACATCCAATGACTCTAGTGGTTGATCCATGTGTAGTTTGTGGAAATAACACACAAGCAATGACCACTGGTGGATCCATGTGTGGTTTGTGGATAACAACACACGTGCAATGACTCTAGTGCTGGTTTGTGGTTTTAGTATAAGAACAAACATGCAATGACTCTAGTGGTTGATCCATGTGTGGTTTGTGGAAAGAACCCACATGCAATGACTCTGGTTGATCCTTATGTGGTTTGTGGAAAGAACACACGTGCAATGACCACTGGTAGATCCATGTGTGGTTTGTGGAAAAGAACACACATGCAATGACTCTAGTACTGGTTTGTGGTTTTAGTATAAGAACACACATGCAATGACTCTAGTACTGGTTTGTGGTTTTAGTATAAGAACACACATGCAATGACTCTAGTGGTTTATCCATGTGTGGTTTGTGGAAATAACACACATGCAATGACTCTAGTGGTTGATCCATGTGTGGTTTGTGGAAAGAACACACATGCAATGACTCTAGTGGTTGATCCATGTGTGGTTTGTGGAAATAACACACATGCAATGACCACTGGTGGATCCATGTGTGGTTTGTGGAAAACAACACACGTGCAATGACTCTAGTGCTGGTTTGTGGTTTTAGTATAACAACAAACATGCAATGACTCTAGTGGTTGATCCATGTGTGGTTTGTGGAAAGAACCAACATGCAATGACTCTGGTTGATCCTTATGTGGTTTGTGGAAAGAACACACGTGCAATGACCACTGGTGGATCCATGTGTGGTCTGTGGAAAAGAACACACATGCAATGACTCTAGTACTTGTTTGTGGTTTTAGTATAAGAACACACATGCAATGACTCTAGTACTGGTTTGTGGTTTTAGTATAAGAACACACATCCAATGACTCTAGTGGTTTATCCATGTGTGGTTTGTGGAAATAACACAAATGCAATGACTCTAGTGGTTGATCCATGTGTGGTTTGTGGAAAGAACACACATGCAATGACCACAAGTGGATCCATGTTGGTTTTAGTATAAGAACACACATGCAATGACTCTAGTGGTTGATCCATGTGTGGTTTGTGAAAAGAACACACATGCAATGACTCTAGTGTTGGTTTTAGTATAAGAACACACATGCAATGACTCTAGTGGTTGATCCATATGTGGTTTGTGGAAAAAACACACATGCAATGACTCTAGTGGTTGATCCATGTGTGGTTTGTGGAAATAACACACATGCAATTACCACTGGTGGGTCCACATTTGTGGTTTGTGGAAAGAACACACATGCAATGACTCTGGTTGATCCATATGTGGTTTGTGGAAATAACACACATGCAATGACTCTAGTGATGGATCCATGTGTGGATTGTGGAAAAGAACACACATGCAATGACTCTAGTGGTTGATCCATGTGTGGTTTGTGAAAAGAACACACATGCAATGACCCTAGTGTTGGTTTTAGTATAAGAACACACGTGCAATGACTCTAGTGGTTGATCCATATGTGGTTTGTGGAAAGAACACACATGCAATGACTTTAGTGGTTGATCCATGTGTGGTTTGTGGAAATAACACACATGTAATGTCCACTGGTGGGTCCACATGTGTGGTTTGTGGAAAGAACACACATGCAATGACTCTAGTGGTGGATCCATGTGTGGTTTGTGGAAAAGAACACACATGCCATGACTCTAGTGCTGGTTTGTGGTTTTAGTATAAGAACAAACATGCAATAACTCTAGTGGTTGATCCATGTGTGGTTTGTGAAAAGAACACACATGCAATGACCCTAGTGTTGGTTTTAGTATCAGAAGACACATGCAATGGCTCTAGTGGTTGGTCCATGTGTGGTTTGTGGAAATAAAACACATGCAATGACCACTAGTGGGTCCACATGTGTGGTTTGTGGAAAGAACATACAAGCAATGACTCTGGTTGATCCATATGTGGTTTGTGGAAAGAACACACATGCAATGACTCTAGTGGCGGATCCATGTGTGGCTTGTGGAAAGAACACACATGCAATGACTAGTGGTTGATCCATATGTGGTTTGTGGAAAGAACACACATGCAATGACCACTGGCGGATCCATGTGTGGTTTGTGGAAAAGAACACACATGCAATGACTCTAGCGCTGGTTTGTGGTTTTAGTATAAGAACAAACATGCAATGACTCTAGTGGTTGATCCATGTGTGGTTTGTGGAAAGAACACACATGCAATGACTAGTGGTTGATCCATATGTGGTTTGTGGAAAGAACACACATGCAATGACCACTGGTGGATCCATGTGTGGTTTGTGGAAAAGAACACACATGCAATGACTCTAGTGTTGGTTTGTGGTTTTAGTATAAGAACAAACATGCAATGACTCTAGTGGTTGATCCATGTGTGGTTTGTGGAAAGAACACACATGCAATCACTCTAGTGGTTGATCCATGTGTGGCTTGTGGAAATAACACACATGCAATGACCACTGGTGGATCCATGTGTGGTTTGTGGAAAACAACACACGTGCAATGACTCTAGTGCTGGTTTGTGGTTTTAGTATAAGAACAAACATGCAATGACTCTAGTGGTTGATCCATGTGTGGTTTGTGGAAAGAACCCACATGCAATGACTCTGGTTGATCCTTATGTGGTTTGTGGAAAGAACACACGTGCAATGACCACTGGTGGATCCATGTGTGGTTTGTGGAAAAGAACACACATGCAATGACTCTAGTACTGGTTTGTGGTTTTAGTATAAGAACACACATGCAATGACTCTAGTACTGGTTTGTGGTTTTAGTATAAGAACACACATGCAATGACTCTAGTGGTTTATCCATGTGTGGTTTGTGGAAATAACACACATGCAATGACTCTAGTGGTTGATCCATGTGTGGTTTGTGGAAAGAACACACATGCAATCACCACATGTGGATCCATGTTGGTTTTAGTATAAGAACACACATGCAATGACTCTAGTGGTTGATCCATGTTTGTTTGTGGAAATAACACACATGCAATGACTCTAGTGGTTGATCCATGTGTGGTTTGTGAAAAGAACACACATGCAATGACTCTAGTGTTGGTTTTAGTATAAGAACACACCTGCAATGACTCTAGTGGTTGATCCATATGTGGTTTGTGGAAAAAACACACATGCAATGACTCTAGTGGTTGATCCATGTGTTGTTTGTGAAGATAACACACATGCAATTACCACTAGTGGGTCCACATGTGTGGTTTGTGGAAAGAACACACATGCAATGACTCTGGTTGATCCATATGTGGTTTGTGGAAAGAACACACATGCAATGACTCTAGTGGTGGATCCATGTGTGGATTGTGGAAAAGAACACACATGCAATGACTCTAGTGTTGGTTTGTGGTTTTAGTATAAGAACAAACATGCAATGACTCTAGTGGTTGATCCATGTGTGATTTGTGAAAACAACACACATGCAATGACTCTAGTGTTGGTTTTAGTATAAGAACACACATGCAATGACTCTAGTGGTTGATCCATATGTGGTTTGTGGAAATAACACACATGCAATGACTCTAGTGGTTGGTCCATGTGTGGTTTGTGGAAATAACACACATGCAATGACCAATGGTGGATCCATGTGTGGTTTGTGGAAAACAACACACATGCAATGACTCTAGTGCTAGTTTGTGGTTTTAGTATAAGAACAAACATGCAATGACTCTAGTGGTTGATCCATGTGTGGTTTGTGGAAAGAACCCACATGCAATGACTCTGGTTGATCCATATGTGGTTTGTAGAAAGAACACACGTGCAATGACCACTGGTGGATCCATGTGTGGTTTGTGGAAAAGAACACACATGCAATGACTCTAGTACTGGTTTGTGGTTTTAGTATAAGAACACACATGCAATGACTCTAGTACTGGTTTGTGGTTTTAGTATAAGAACACACATGCAATGACTCTAGTGGTTTATCCATGTGTGGTTTGTGGAAATAACACACATGCAATGACTCTAGTGGTTGATCCATGTGTGGTTTGTGGAAAGAACACACATGCAATGACCACAGGTGGATCCATGTTGGTTTTAGTATAAGAACACACATGCAACGACTCTAGTGGTTGATCCATGTTTGTTTTTGGAAATAACACACATGCAATGACTCTAGTGGTTGATCCATGTGTGGTTTGTGAAAAGAACACACATGCAATTACTCTAGTGTTGGTTTTAGTATAAGAACACACATGCAATGACTCTAGTGGTTGATGCATATGTGGTTTGTGGAAAAAACACACATGCAATGACTCTAGTGGTTGATCCATGTGTGGTTTGTGGAAATAACACACATGCAATTACCACTGGTGGGTCCACATGTGTGGTTTGTGGAAAGAACACACATGCAATGACTCTGGTTGATCCATATGTGGTTTGTGGAAATAACACACATGCAATGACTCTAGTGGTGGATCCATGTGTGGATTGTGGAAAAGAACACACATGCAATGACTCTAGTGTTGGTTTGTGGTTTTAGTATAAGAACAAACATGCAATGACTCTAGTGGTTGATCCATGTGTGGTTTGTGAAAAGAACACACATGCAATGACCCTAGTGTTGGTTTTAGTATAAGAACACACGTGCAATGACTCTAGTGGTTGATCCATATGTGGTTTGTGGAAAGAACACACATGCAATGACTTTAGTGGTTGATCCATGTGTGGTTTGTGGAAATAACACACATGTAATGTCCACTGGTGGGTCCACATGTGTGGTTTGTGGAAAGAACACACATGCAATGACTCTAGTGGTGGATCCATGTGTGGTTTGTGGAAAAGAACACACATGCAATGGCTCTAGTGCTGGTTTGTGGTTTTAGTATAAGAACAAACATGCAATAACTCTAGTGGTTGATCCATGTGTGGTTTGTGAAAAGAACACACATGCAATGACCCTAGTGTTGGTTTTAGTATAAGAACACACATGCAATGACTCTAGTGGTTGGTCCATGTGTGGTTTGTGGAAATAACACACATGCAATGACCACGAGTGGGTCCACATGTGTGGTTTGTGGAAAGAACACACAAGCAATGACTCTGGTTGATCCATATGTGGTTTGTGGAAAGAACACACATGCAATGACTCTAGTGGCGGATCCATGTGTGGTTTGTGGAAAAGAACACACATGCAATGACTGTAGTGCTGGTTTGTGGTTTTAGTATAAGAACAAACATGCAATGACTCTAGTGGTTGATCCATGTGTGGCTTGTGGAAAGAACACACATGCAATGACTAGTGGTTGATCCATATGTGGTTTGTGGAAAGAACACACATGCAATGACCACTTGTGGATCCATGTGTGGTTTGTGGAAAAGAACACACATGCAATGACTCTAGTGTTGGTTTGTGGTTTTAGTATAAGAACAAACATGCAATGACTCTAGTGGTTGATCCATGTGTGGTTTGTGGAAAGAACACACATGCAATGACTCTAGTGGTTGATCCATGTGTGGTTTGTGGAAAGAAAACACATCCAATGACTCTAGTGGTTGATCCATGTGTAGTTTGTGGAAATAACACACAAGCAATGACCACTGGTGGATCCATGTGTGGTTTGTGGATAACAACACACGTGCAATGACTCTAGTGCTGGTTTGTGGTTTTAGTATAAGAACAAACATGCAATGACTCTAGTGGTTGATCCATGTGTGGTTTGTGGAAAGAACCCACATGCAATGACTCTGGTTGATCCTTATGTGGTTTGTGGAAAGAACACACGTGCAATGACCACTGGTAGATCCATGTGTGGTTTGTGGAAAAGAACACACATGCAATGACTCTAGTACTGGTTTGTGGTTTTAGTATAAGAACACACATGCAATGACTCTAGTACTGGTTTGTGGTTTTAGTATAAGAACACACATGCAATGACTCTAGTGGTTTATCCATGTGTGGTTTGTGGAAATAACACACATGCAATGACTCTAGTGGTTGATCCATGTGTGGTTTGTGGAAAGAACACACATGCAATGACTCTAGTGGTTGATCCATGTGTGGTTTGTGGAAATAACACACATGCAATGACCACTGGTGGATCCATGTGTGGTTTGTGGAAAACAACACACGTGCAATGACTCTAGTGCTGGTTTGTGGTTTTAGTATAACAACAAACATGCAATGACTCTAGTGGTTGATCCATGTGTGGTTTGTGGAAAGAACCAACATGCAATGACTCTGGTTGATCCTTATGTGGTTTGTGGAAAGAACACACGTGCAATGACCACTGGTGGATCCATGTGTGGTCTGTGGAAAAGAACACACATGCAATGACTCTAGTACTTGTTTGTGGTTTTAGTATAAGAACACACATGCAATGACTCTAGTACTGGTTTGTGGTTTTAGTATAAGAACACACATCCAATGACTCTAGTGGTTTATCCATGTGTGGTTTGTGGAAATAACACACATGCAATGACTCTAGTGGTTGATCCATGTGTGGTTTGTGGAAAGAACACACATGCAATGACCACAAGTGGATCCATGTTGGTTTTAGTATAAGAACACACATGCAATGACTCTAGTGGTTGATCCATGTGTGGTTTGTGAAAAGAACACACATGCAATGACTCTAGTGTTGGTTTTAGTATAAGAACACACATGCAATGACTCTAGTGGTTGATCCATATGTGGTTTGTGGAAAAAACACACATGCAATGACTCTAGTGGTTGATCCATGTGTGGTTTGTGGAAATAACACACATGCAATTACCACTGGTGGGTCCACATTTGTGGTTTGTGGAAAGAACACACATGCAATGACTCTGGTTGATCCATATGTGGTTTGTGGAAATAACACACATGCAATGACTCTAGTGATGGATCCATGTGTGGATTGTGGAAAAGAACACACATGCAATGACTCTAGTGGTTGATCCATGTGTGGTTTGTGAAAAGAACACACATGCAATGACCCTAGTGTTGGTTTTAGTATAAGAACACACGTGCAATGACTCTAGTGGTTGATCCATATGTGGTTTGTGGAAAGAACACACATGCAATGACTTTAGTGGTTGATCCATGTGTGGTTTGTGGAAATAACACACATGTAATGTCCACTGGTGGGTCCACATGTGTGGTTTGTGGAAAGAACACACATGCAATGACTCTAGTGGTGGATCCATGTGTGGTTTGTGGAAAAGAACACACATGCCATGACTCTAGTGCTGGTTTGTGGTTTTAGTATAAGAACAAACATGCAATAACTCTAGTGGTTGATCCATGTGTGGTTTGTGAAAAGAACACACATGCAATGACCCTAGTGTTGGTTTTAGTATCAGAAGACACATGCAATGGCTCTAGTGGTTGGTCCATGTGTGGTTTGTGGAAATAAAACACATGCAATGACCACTAGTGGGTCCACATGTGTGGTTTGTGGAAAGAACATACAAGCAATGACTCTGGTTGATCCATATGTGGTTTGTGGAAAGAACACACATGCAATGACTCTAGTGGCGGATCCATGTGTGGCTTGTGGAAAGAACACACATGCAATGACTAGTGGTTGATCCATATGTGGTTTGTGGAAAGAACACACATGCAATGACCACTGGTGGATCCATGTGTGGTTTGTGGAAAAGAACACACATGCAATGACTCTAGTGTTGGTTTGTGGTTTTAGTATAAGAACAAACATGCAATGACTCTAGTGGTTGATCCATGTGTGGTTTGTGGAAAGAACACACATGCAATGACTCTAGTGGTTGATCCATGTGTGGTTTGTGGAAAGAAAACACATGCAATGACTCTAGTGGTTGATCCATGTGTGGTTTGTGGAAATAACACACATGCAATGACCACTGGTGGATCCATGTGTGGTTTGTGGAAAACAACACACGTGCAATGACTCTAGTGCTGGTTTGTGGTTTTAGTATAAGAACAAACATGCAATGACTCTAGTGGTTGATCCATGTGTGGTTTGTGGAAAGAACCCACATGCAATGAC
The DNA here is from genome assembly GCA_916181665.1 of Avena sativa. Lineage (NCBI taxonomy): Eukaryota > Viridiplantae > Streptophyta > Magnoliopsida > Poales > Poaceae > Avena > Avena sativa. The sequence goes on from OV702286.1 coordinate 79,998,404, forward strand.
TCTGGTTGATCCTTATGTGGTTTGTGGAAAGAACACACGTGCAATGACCACTGGTAGATCCATGTGTGGTTTGTGGAAAAGAACACACATGCAATGACTCTAGTACTGGTTTGTGGTTTTAGTATAAGAAGACACATGCAATGACTCTAGTACTGGTTTATGGTTTTAGTATAAGAACACACATGCAATGACTCTGGTTGATCCATATGTGGTTTGTGGAAAGAACACACATGCAATGACTCTAGTGGCGGGTCCATGTGTGGTTTGTGGAAAAGAACACTCATGCAATGACCACTGGTGGATCCATGTGTGGTTTATGGAAAACAACACACGTGCAATGACTCTAGTGCTGGTTTGTGGTTTTAGTATAAGAACAAACATGCAATGACTCTAGTGGTTGATCCATGTGTGGTTTGTGGAAAGAACCCACATGAAATGACTCTAGTTGATCCTTATGTGGTATGTGGAAAGAACACACGTGCAATGACCACTGGTGGTTCCATGTGTGGTTTGTGGAAAAGAACACACATGAAATGACTCTAGTACTGGTTTGTGGTTTTAGTATAAGAACACACATGCAATGACTCTAGTACTGGTATGTGGTTTTAGTATAAGAACACGCATGCAATGACTCTAGTGGTTTATCCATGTGTGGTTTGTGGAAATAACACACATGCAATGACTCTAGTGGTTGATCCATGTGTGGTTTGTGGAAAGAACACACATGCAATGACCACAGGTGGATCCATGTTGGTTTTAGTATAAGAACACACATGCAATGACTCTAGTGGTTGATCCATGTTTGTTTGTGGAAATAACACACATGCAATGACTCTAGTGTTTGATCCATGTGTGGTTTGTGAAAAGAACACACATGCAATGACTCTAGTGTTGGTTTTAGTATAAGAACACACATGCAATGACTCTAGTGGTTGATCCATATGTGGTTTGTGGAAAAAACACACATGCAATGACTCTAGTGGTTGATCCATATGTGGTTTGTGGAAAGAACACACATGCAATGACTCTAGTGGTTAACCCATGTGTGGTTTGTGGAAATAACACACATGCAATGACCACTGGTGGATCCGTGTGTGGTTTGTGGAAAACAACACACGTGCAATGACTCTAGTGCTGGTTTGTGGTTTTAGTATAAGAACAAACATGCAATGACTCTAGTGGTTGATCCATGTGTGGATTGTGGAAAGAACCCACATGCAGTGACTCTGGTTGATCCTTATGTGGTTTGTGGAAAGAACACACGTGCAATGACCATCGGTGCTTCCATGTGTGGTTTGTGGAAAAGAACACACATGCAATAACTCTAGTGGCGGATCCACGTGTGGTTTGTGGAAAAGAACACACATGCAATGACTCTAGTGCTGGTTCGTGGTTTTAGTATAAGAACAAAAATGCAATGACTCTAGTGGTTGATCCATGTGTGGTTTGTGGAAAGAACACACATGCAATGACTAGTGGTTGATCCATATGTGGTTTGTGGAAAGAACACACATGCAATGACCACTGGTGGATCCATGTGTGGTTTGTGGAAAAGAACACACATGCAATGACTCTAGTGGCGGATCCATGTGTGGTTTGTGGAAAAGAACACACATGCAATGACTCTAGTGCTGGTTTAGGGTTTTAGTATAAGAACAAACATGCAATGACTCTAGTGGTTGATCCATGTGTGGCTTGTGGAAAGAACACACATGCAATGACTAGTGGTTGATCCATATGTGGTTTGTGGAAAGAACACACATGCAATGACCACTGGTGGATCCATGTGTGGTTTGTGGAAAAGAACACACATGCAATGACTCTAGTCTTGGTTTGTGGTTTTAGTATAAGATCAAACATGCAATGACTCTAGTGGTTGATCCATGTGTGGTTTGTGGAAAGAACCCACATGCAATGACTCTGGTTGATCCTTATGTGGTTTGTGGAAAGAACACACGTGCAATGACCACTGGTGGATCCATGTGTGGTTTTTGGAAAAGAACACACATGCAATGACTCTAGTACTGGTTTGTGGTTTTAGTATAAGAACACACATGCAATGACTCTAGTACTGGTTTGTGGTTTTAGTATAAGAACACACATGCAATGACTCTAATGGTTTATCCATGTGTGGTTTGTGGAAATAACACACATGCAATGACTCTAGTGGTTGATCCATGTGTGGTTTGTGGAAATAACACACATGCAATGACCACAGGTGGATCCATGTTGGTTTTAGTATAAGAACACACATGCAATGACTCTAGTGGTTGATCCATGTTTGTTTGTGTAAATAACACACATGCAATGACTCTAGTGGTTGATCCATGTGTGGTTTGTGAAAAGAACACACATGCAATGACTCTAGTGTTGGTTTTAGTATAAGAACACACATGCAATGACTCTAGTGGTTGATCCATATGTGGTTTGTGGAAAGAACACACATGCAATGACTCTAGTGTTGGTTTTAGTATAATAAGAACACACATGCAATGACTCTAGTGTTGGTTTGTGGTTTTAGTATAAGAACAAACATGCAATGACTCTAGTGGTTGATCCATGTGTGGTTTGTGAAAAGAACACACATGCAATGACCCTAGTGTTGGATTTAGTATAAGAACACACGTGCAATGACTCTAGTGGTTGATCCATATGTGGTTTGTGGAAAGAACACACATGCAATGACTTTAGTGGTTGATCCATGTGTGGTTTGTGGAAATAACACACATGTAATGTCCACTGGTGGGTCCACATGTGTGGTTTGTGGAAAGAACACACATGCAATGACTCTAGTGGTGGATCCATGTGTGGTTTGTGGAAAAGAACACACATGCAATGACTCTAGTGCTGGTTTGTGGTTTTAGTATAAGAAGAAACATGCAATAACTCTAGTGGTTTATCCATGTGTGGTTTGTGAAAAGAACACACATGCAATGACCCTAGTGTTGGTTTTAGTATAAGAACACACATGCAATGACTCTAGTGGTTGGTCCATGTGTGGTTTGTGGAAATAACACACATGCAATGACCACTAGTGGGTCCACATGTGTGGTTTGTGGAAAGAACACACAAGCAATGACTCTGGTTGATCCATATGTGGTTTGTGGAAAGAACACACATGCAATGACTCTAGTGGCGGATCCATGTGTGGTTTGTGGAAAAGAACACACATGCAATGACTCTAGTGCTGGTTTGTGGTTTTAGTATAAGAACAAACATGCAATGACTCTAGTGGTTGATCCATGTGTGGCTTGTGGAAAGAACACACATGCAATGACTAGTGGTTGATCCATATGTGGTTTGTGGAAAGAACACACATGCAATGACCACTGGTGGATCCATGTGTGGTTTGTGGAAAAGAACACACATGCAATGACTCTAGTGTTGGTTTGTGGTTTTAGTATAAGAACAAATATGCAATGACTCTAGTGGTTGATCCATGTGTGGTTTATGGAAAGAACACACATGCAATGACTCTAGTGGTTGATCCATGTGTGGTTTGTGGAAATAAAACACATGCAATGACTCTAGTGGTTGATCCATGTGTGGTTTGTGGAAATAACACACATGCAATGACCACTGGTGGATCCATGTGTGGTTTGTGGAAAACAACACACGTGCAATGACTCTAGTGCTGGTTTGTGGTTTTAGTATAAGAACAAACATGCAATGACTCTAGTGGTTGATCCATGTGTGGTTTGGGGAAAGAACCCACATGCAATGACTCTGGTTGATCCTTATGTGGTTTGTGGAAAGAACACACGTGCAATGACCACTGGTAGATCCATGTGTGGTTTGTGGAAAAGAACACACATGCAATGACTCTAGTACTGGTTTGTGGTTTTAGTATAAGAAGACACATGCAATGACTCTAGTACTGGTTTGTGGTTTTAGTATAAGAACACTCATGCAATGACTCTGGTTGATCCATATGTGGTTTGTGGAAAGAACACACATGCAATGACTCTAGTGGCGGGTCCATGTGTGGTTTGTGGAAAAGAACACACATGCAATGACCACTGGTGGATCCATGTGTGGTTTGTGGAAAACAACACACGTGCAATGACTCTAGTGCTGGTTTGTGGTTTTAGTATAAGAACAAACATGCAATGACTCTAGTGGTTGATCCATGTGTGGTTTGTGGAAAGAACCCACATGCAATGACTCTGGTTGATCCTTATGTGGTATGAGAAAAGAACACACGTGCAATGACCACTGGTGGTTCCATGTGTGGTTTGTGGAAAAGAACACACATGCAATGACTATAGTACTGGTTTGTGGTTTTAGTATAAGAACACACATGCAATGACTCTAGTACTGGTATGTGGTTTTAGTATAAGAACACGCATGCAATGACTCTAGTGGTTTATCCATGTGTGGTTTGTGGAAATAACACACATGCAATTACTCTAGTGGTTGATCCATGTGTGGTTTGTTGAAAGAACACACATGCAATGACCACAGGTGGATCCATGTTGGTTTTAGTATAAGAACACACATGCAATGACTCTAGTGGTTGATCCATGTTTGTTTGTGGAAATAAAACACATGCAATGACTCTAGTGGTTGATCCATGTGTGGTTTGTGAAAAGAACACACATGCAATGACTCTAGTGTTGGTTTTAGTATAAGAACACACATGCAATGACTCTAGTGGTTGATCCATATGTGGTTTGTGGAAAAAACACACATGCAATGACTCTAGTGGTTGATCCATATGTGGTTTGTGGAAAGAACACACATGCAATGACTCTAGTGGTTAAACCATGTGTGGTTTGTGGAAATAACGCACATGCAATGACCACTGGTGGATCCGTGTGTGGTTTGTGGAAAACACCACACGTGCAATGTCTCTAGTGCTGGTTTCTGGTTTTAGTATAAGAACAAACATGCAATGACTCTAGTGGTTGATCCATGTGTGGTTTGTGGAAATAACACACATGCAATGACTATAGTGGTTGATCCATGTGTGTTTTGTGGAAAGAACACACATGCAATGACTCTAGTGGTTGATCCATGTGTGGTTTGTGGAAATAACACACATGCAATGACCACTAGTGGATCCATGTGTGGTTTGTGGAAAACAACACACGTGCAATGACTCTGGTGCTGCTTTGTGGTTTTAGTATAAGAACAAACATGCAATGACTCTAGTGGTTGATCCATGTGTGGTTTGTGGAAAGAACCCACATGCAATGACTCTGGTTGATCCTTATGTGGTTTGTGGAAATAACACACGTGCAATGACCACTGGTGGATCCATGTGTGGTTTTTGGAAAAGAACACACATGCAATGACTCTAGTACTGGTTTGTGGTTTTAGTATAAGAACACACATGCAATGACTCTAGTACTGGTTTGTGGTTTTAGTATAAGAACACACATGCAATGACTCTAATGGTTTATCCATGTGTGGTTTGTGGAAATAACACACATGCAATGAATCTAGTGGTTGATCCATGTGTGGTTTGTGGAAAGAACACACATGCAATGACCACAGGTGGATCCATGTTGGTTTTAGTATAAGAACACACATGCAATGACTCTAGTGGTTGATCCATGTTTGTTTGTGTAAATAACACACATGCAATGACTCTAGTGGTTGATCCATGTGTGGTTTGTGAAAAGAACACACATGCAATGACTCTAGTGTTGGTTTTAGTATAAGAACACACATGCAATGACTCTAGTGGTTGATCCATATGTGGTTTGTGGAAAGAACACACATGCAATGACTCTAGTGTTGGTTTTAGTATAATAAGAACACACATGCAATGACTCTAGTGTTGGTTTGTGGTTTTAGTATAAGAACAAACATGCAATGACTCTAGTGGTTGATCCATGTGTGGTTTGTGAAAAGAACACACATGCAATGACCCTAGTGTTGGTTTTAGTATAAGAACACACGTGCAATGACTCTAGTGGTTGATCCATATGTGGTTTGTGGAAATAACACACATGCAATGACTTTAGTGGTTGATCCATGTGTGGTTTGTGGAAATAACACACATGTAATGTCCACTGGTGGGTCCACATGTGTGGTTTGTGGAAAGAACACACATGCAATGACTCTAGTGGTGGATCCATGTGTGGTTTGTGGAAAAGAACACACATGCAATGACTCTAGTGCTGGTTTGTGGTTTTAGTATAAGAAGAAACATGCAATAACTCTAGTGGTTGATCCATGTGTGGTTTGTGAAAAGAACACACATGCAATGACCCTAGTGTTGGTTTTAGTATAAGAACACACATGCAATGACTCTAGTGGTTGGTCCATGTGTGGTTTGTGGAAATAACACACATGCAATGACCACTAGTGGGTCCACATGTGTGGTTTGTGGAAAGAACACACAAGCAATGACTCTGGTTGATCCATATGTGGTTTGTGGAAAGAACACACATGCAATGACTCTAGTGGCGGATCCATGTGTGGTTTGTGGAAAAGAACACACATGCAATGACTCTAGTGCTGGTTTGTGGTTTTAGTATAAGTACAAACATGCAATGACTCTAGTGGTTGATCCATGTGTGGCTTGTGGAAAGAACACACATGCAATGACTAGTGGTTGATCCATATGTGGTTTGTGGAAAGAACACACATGCAATGACCACTGGTGGATCCATGTCTGGTTTGTGGAAAAGAACACACATGCAATGACTCTAGTCTTGGTTTGTGGTTTTAGTATAAGAACAAACATGCAATGACTCTAGTGGTTGATCCATGTGTGGTTTGTGGAAAGAACGCACATGCAATGACTCTAGTGGTTGATCCATGTGTGGTTTGTGGAAAGAAAACACATGCAATGACTCTAGTGGTTGATCCATGTGTGGTTTGTGGAAATAACACACATGCAATGACCACTGGTGGATCCATGTGTGGTTTGTGGAAAACAACACACGTGCAATGACTCTAGTGCTGGTTTGTGGTTTTAGTATAAGAACAAACATGCAATGACTCTAGTGGTTGATCCATGTGTGGTTTGTGGAAAGAACCCACATGCAATGACTCTGGTTGATCCTTATGTGGTTTGTGGAAAGAACACACGTGCAATGACCACTGGTAGATCCATGTCTGGTTTGTGGAAAAGAACACACATGCAATGACTCTAGTACTGGTTTGTGGTTTTAGTATAAGAAGACACATGCAATGACTCTAGTACTGGTTTGTGGTTTTAGTATAAGAACACACATGCAATGACTCTAATGGTTTATCCATGTGTGGTTTGTGTAAATAACACACATGCAATGACTCTAGTGGTTGATCCATGTGTGGTTTGTGGAAAGAACACACATGCAATGACTCTAGTGTTGGTTTTAGTATAAGAACACACATGCAATGACTCTAGTGGTTGATCCATATGTGGTTTGTGGAAAGAACACACATGCAATGACTCTAGTTTTGGTTTTAGTATAATAAGAACACACATGCAATGACTCTAGTGTTGGTTTGTGGTTTTAGTATAAGAACAAACATGCAATGACTCTAGTGGTTGATCCATGTGTGGTTTGTGAAAAGAACACACATGCAATGACCCTAGTGTTGGTTTTAGTATAAGAACACACGTGCAATGACTCTAGTGGTTGATCCATATGTGGTTTGTGGAAATAACACACATGCAATGACTTTAGTGGTTGATCCATGTGTGGTTTGTGGAAATAACACACATGTAATGTCCACTGGTGGGTCCACATGTGTGGTTTGTGGAAAGAACACACATGCAATGACTCTAGTGGTGGATCCATGTGTGGTTTGTGGAAAAGAACACACATGCAATGACTCTAGTGCTGGTTTGTGGTTTTAGTATAAGAACAAACATGCAATAACTCTAGTGGTTGATCCATGTGTGGTTTGTGAAAAGAACACACATGCAATGACCCTAGTGTTGGTTTTAGTATAAGAACACACATGCAATGACTCTAGTGGTTGGTCCATGTGTGGTTTGTGGAAATAACACTCATGCAATGACCACTAGTGGGTCCACATGTGTGGTTTGTGGAAAGAACACACAAGCAATGACTCTGGTTGATCCATATGTGGTTTGTGGAAAGAACACACATGCAATGACTCTAGTGGCGGATCCATGTGTGGTTTGTGGAAAAGAACACACATGCAATGACTCTAGTGCTGGTTTAGGGTTTTAGTATAAGAACAAACATGCAATGACTCTAGTGGTTGATCCATGTGTGGCTTGTGGAAAGAACACACATGCAATGACTAGTGGTTGATCCATATGTGGTTTGTGGAAAGAACACACATGCAATGACCACTGGTGGATCCATGTGTGGTTTGTGGAAAAGAACACACATGCAATGACTCTAGTCTTGGTTTGTGGTTTTAGTATAAGAACAAACATGCAATGACTCTAGTGGTTGATCCATGTGTGGTTTGTGGAAAGAACACACATGCAATGACTCTAGTGGTTGATCCATGTGTGGTTTGTGGAAAGAAAACACATGCAATGACTCTAGTGGTTGATCCATGTGTGGTTTGTGGAAATAACACACATGCAATGACCACTGGTGGATCCATGTGTGGTTTGTGGAAAACAACACACGTGCAATGACTCTAGTGCTGGTTTGTGGTTTTAGTATAAGAACAAACATGCAATGACTCTAGTGGTTGATCCATGTGTGGTTTGTGGAAAGAACCCACATGCAATGACTCTGGTTGATCCTTATGTGGTTTGTGGAAAGAACACACGTGCAATGACCACTGGTAGATCCATGTCTGGTTTGTGGAAAAGAACACACATGCAATGACTCTAGTACTGGTTTGTGGTTTTAGTATAAGAAGACACATGCAATGACTCTAGTACTGGTTTGTGGTTTTAGTATAAGAACACACATGCAATGACTCTGGTTGATCCATATGTGGTTTGTGGAAAGAACACACGTGCAATGACTCTAGTGGCGGGTCCATGTGTGGTTTGTGGAGAAGAACACACATGCAATGACCACTGGTGGATCCATGTGTGGTTTGTGGAAAACAACACACTTGCAATGACTCTAGTGCTGGTTTGTGGTTTTAGTATAAGAACAAACATGCAATGACTCTAGTGGTTGATCCATGTGTGGTTTGTGGAAAGAACCCACATGCAATGACTCTGGTTGATCCTTATGTGGTATGAGGAAAGAACACACGTGCAATGACCACTGGTGGTTCCATGTGTGGTTTGTGGAAAAGAACACACATGCAATGACTCTAGTACTGGTTTGTGGTTTTAGTATAAGAACACACATGCAATGACTCTAGTACTGGTATGTGGTTTTAGTATAAGAACACGCATGCAATGACTCTAGTGGTTTATCCATGTGTGGTTTGTGGAAATAACACACATGCAATGACTCTAGTGGTTGATCCATGTGTGGTTTGTGGAAAGAACACACATGCAATGACCACAGGTGGATGCATGTTGGTTTTAGTATAAGAACACACATGCAATGACTCTAGTGGTTGATCCATGTTTGTTTGTGGAAATAACACACATGCAATGACTCTAGTGTTTGATCCATGTGTGGTTTGTGAAAAGAACACACATGCAATGACTCTAGTGTTGGTTTTAGTATAAGAACACACATGCAATGACTCTAGTGGTTGATCCATATGTGGTTTGTGGAAAAAACACACATGCAATGACTCTAGTGGTTGATCCATATGTGGTTTGTGGAAAGAACACACATGCAATGACTCTAGTGGTTAAACCATGTGTGGTTTGTGGAAATAACGCACATGCAATGACCACTGGTGGATCCGTGTGTGGTTTGTGGAAAACAACACACGTGCAATGACTCAAGTGCTGCTTTGTGGTTTTAGTATAAGAACAAACATGCAATGACTCTAGTGGTTGATGCATGTGTGGTTTGTGGAAAGAACCCACATGCAATGACTCTGGTTGATCCTTATCTGGTTTGTGGAAAGAACACACGTGCAATGACCATTGGTGCTTCCATGTGGGGTTTGTGGAAAAGAACACACATGCAATAACTCTAGTGGCGGATCCACGTGTGGTTTGTGGAAAAGAACACACATGCAATGACTCTCGTGCTGGTTTGTGGTTTTAGTATAAGAACAAACATGCAATGACTCTAGTGGTTGATCCATGTGTGGTTTGTGGAAAGAACACACATGCAATGACTAGTGGTTGATCCATATGTGGTTTGTGGAAAGAACACACATGCAATGACCACTGGTGGATCCATGTGTGGTTTGTGGAAAAGAACACACATGCAATGACTCTAGTGTTGGTTTGTGGTTTTAGTATAAGAACAAACATGCAATGACTCTAGTGGTTGATCCATGTGTGGTTTGTGGAAAGAACACACATGCAATGACTATAGTGGTTGATCCATGTGTGGTTTGTGGTAATAACACACATGCAATGACCACTAGTGGATCCATGTGTGGTTTGTGGAAAACAGCACAGGTGCAATGACTCTGGTGCTGCTTTGTGGTTTTAGTATAAGAACAAACATGCAATGACTCTAGTGGTTGATCCATGTGTGGTTTGTGGAAAGAACCCACATGCAATGACTCTGGTTGATCCTTATGTGGTTTGTGGAAAGAACACACGTGCAATGACCACTGGTGGATCCATGTGTGGTTTTTGGAAAAGAACACACATGCAATGACTCTAGTACTGGTTTCTGGTTTTAGTATAAGAACACACATGCAATGACTCTAGTACTGGTTTGTGGTTTTAGTATAAGAACACACATGCAATGACTCTAATGGTTTATCCATGTGTGGTTTGTGGAAATAACACACATGCAATGACTCTAGTGGTTGATCCATGTGTGGTTTGTGGAAAGAACACACATGCAATGACCACAGGTGGATCCATGTTGGTTTTAGTATAAGAACACACATGCAATGACTCTAGTGGTTGATCCATGTTTGTTTGTGTAAATAACACACATGCAATGACTCTAGTGGTTGATCCATGTGTGGTTTGTGAAAAGAACACACATGCAATGACTCTAGTGTTGGTTTTAGTATAAGAACACACATGCAATGACTCTAGTGGTTGATCCATATGTGGTTTGTGGAAAGAACACACATGAAATGACTCTAGTGTTGGTTTTAGTATAATAAGAACACACATGCAATGACTCTAGTGTTGGTTTGTGGTTTTAGTATAAGAACAAACATGCAATGACTCTAGTGGTTGATCCATGTGTGGTTTGTGAAAAGAACACACATGCAATGACCCTAGTGTTGGTTTTAGTATAAGAACACACGTGCAATGACTCTAGTGGTTGATCCATATGTGGTTTGTGGAAAGAACACACATGCAATGACTTTAGTGGTTGATCCATGTGTGGTTTGTGGAAATAACACACATGTAATGTCCACTGGTGGGTCCACATGTGTGGTTTGTGGAAAGAACACACATGCAATGACTCTAGTGGTGGATCCATGTGTGGTTTGTGGAAAAGAACACACATGCAATGACTCTAGTGCTGGTTTGTGGTTTTAGTATAAGAACAAACATGCAATAACTCTAGTGGTTGATCCATGTGTGGTTTGTGAAAAGAACACACATGCAATGACCCTAGTGTTGGTTTTAGTATAAGAACACACATGCAATGACTCTAGTGGTTGGTCCATGTGTGGTTTGTGGAAATAACACACATGCAATGACCACTAGTGGGTCCACATGTGTGGTTTGTGGAAAGAACACACAAGCAATGACTCTGGTTGATCCATATGTGGTTTGTGGAAAGAACACACATGCAATGACTCTAGTGGTGGATCCATGTGTGGATTGTGTAAAAGAACACACATGCAATGACTCTAGTGGTGGATCCATGTGTGGTTTGTGGAAAAGAACACACATGCAATGAGTCTAGTGCTGGTTTGTGGTTTTACTATAAGAACAAACATGCAATGACTCTAGTGGTTGATCCATGTGTGGCTTGTGGAAAGAACACACATCTAATGACTAGTGGTTGATCCATATGTGGTTTGTGGAAAGAACACACATGCAATGACCACTGGTGGATCCATGTGTGGTTTGTGGAAAAGAACACACATGCAATGACTCTAGTGTTAGTTTGTGGTTTTAGTATAAGAACAAACATGCAATGACTCTAGTGGTTGATCCATGTGTGGTTTGTGGAAAGAACACACATGCAATGACTCTAGTGGTTGATCCATGTGTGGTTTGTGGAAAGAAAACACATGCAATGGCTCTAGTGGTTGATCCATGTGTGGTTTGTGGAAATAACACACATGCAATGACCAATGGTGGATCCATGTGTGGTTTGTGGAAAACAACACACGTGCAATGACTCTAGTGCTGGTTTGTGGTTTTAGTATAAGAACAAACATGCAATGACTCTAGTGGTTGATCCATGTGTGGTTTGTGGAAAGAACCCACATGCAATGACTCTGGTTGATCCTTATGTGGTTTGTGGAAAGAACACACGTGCAATGACCACTGGTAGATCCATGTGTGGTTTGTGGAAAAGAACACACATGCAATGACTCTAGTACTGGTTTGTGGTTTTAGTATAAGAAGACACATGCAATGACTCTAGTACTGGTTTGTGGTTTTAGTATAAGAACACACATGCAATGACTCTGGTTGATCCATATGTGGTTTGTGGAAAGAACACACATGCAATGACTCTAGTGGCGGGTCCATGTGTGGTTTGTGGAAAAGAACACACATGCAATGACCACTGGTGGATCCATGTGTGGTTTGTGGAAAACAACACACGTGCAATGACTCTAGTGCTGGTTTGTGGTTTTAGTATAAGAACAAACATGCAATGACTCTAGTGGTTGATCCATGTGTGGTTTGTGGAAAGAACCCACATGCAATGACTCTGGTTGATCCTTATGTGGTATGAGGAAAGAACACACGTGCAATGACCACTGGTGGTTCCATGTGTGGTTTGTGGAAAAGAACACACATGCAATGACTCTAGTACTGGTTTGTGGTTTTAGTATAAGAACACACATGCAATGACTCTAGTACTGGTATGTGGTTTTAGTATAAAACACGCATGCAATGACTCTAGTGGTTTATCCATGTGTGGTTTGTGGAAATAACACACATGCAATGACTCTAGTGGTTGATCCATGTGTGGTTTGTGGAAAGAACACACATGCAATGACCACAGGTGGATCCATGTTGGTTTTAGTATAAGAACACACATGCAATGACTCTAGTGGTTGATCCATGTTTGTTTGTGGAAATAACACACATGCAATGACTCTAGTGTTTGATCCATGTGTGGTTTGTGAAAAGAACACACATGCAATGACTCTAGTGTTGGTTTTAGTATAAGAACACACATGCAATGACTCTAGTGGTTGATCCATATGTGGTTTGTGGAAAAAACACACATGCAATGACTCTAGTGGTTGATCCATATGTGGTTTGTGGAAAGAACACACATGCAATGACTCTAGTGGTTAAACCATGTGTGGTTTGTGGAAATAACGCACATGCAATGACCACTGGTGGATCCGTGTGTGGTTTGTGGAAAACAACACACGTGCAATGACTCTAGTGCTGGTTTGTGGTTTTAGTATAAGAACAAACATGCAATTACTCTAGTGGTTGATCCATGTGTGGTTTGTGGAAAGAACCCACATGCAATGACTCTGGTTGATCCTTATGTGGTTTGTGGAAAGAACACACGTGCAATGACCATTGGTGCTTCCATGTGGGGTTTGTGGAAAAGAACACACATGCAATAACTCTAGTGGCGGATCCACGTGTGGTTTGTGGAAAAGAACACACATGCAATGACTCTCGTGCTGGTTTGTGGTTTTAGTATAAGAACAAACATGCAATGTTTCTAGTGGTTGATCCATGTGTGGTTTGTGGAAAGAACACACATGCAATGACTAGTGGTTGATCCATATGTGGTTTGTGGAAAGAACACACATGCAATGACCACTGGTGGATCCATGTGTGGTTTGTGGAAAGAACACACATGCAATGACTCTAGTGGTTGATCCATGTGTGGTTTGTGGAAATAACACACATGCAATGACCACTAGTGGATCCATGTGTGGTTTGTGGTAAACAACACACGTGCAATGACTCTGGTGCTGCTTTGTGGTTTTAGTATAAGAACAAACATGCAATGACTCTAGTGGTTGATCCATGTGTGGTTTGTGGAAAGACCCCACATGCAATGACTCTGGTTGATCCTTATGTGGTTTGTGGAAAGAACACACGTGCAATGACCACTGGTGGATCCATGTGTGGTTTTTGGAAAAGAACACACATGCAATGACTCTAGTACTGGTTTGTGGTTTTAGTATAAGAACACACATGCTTGACTCTAGTACTGGTTTGTGGTTTTAGTATAAGAACACACATGCAATGACTCTAATGGTTTATCCATGTGTGGTTTGTGGAAATAACACACATGCAATGACTCTAGTGGTTGATCCATGTGTGGTTTGTGGAAAGAACACACATGCAATGACCACAGGTGGATCCATGTTGGTTTTAGTATAAGAACACACATGCAATGACTCTAGTGGTTGATCCATGTTTGTTTGTGTAAATAACACACATGCAATGACTCTAGTGGTTGATCCATGTGTGGTTTGTGAAAAGAACACACATGCAATGACTCTAGTGTTGGTTTTAGTATAAGAACACACATGCAATGACTCTAGTGGTTGATCCATATGTGGTTTGTGGAAAGAACACACATGCAATGACTCTAGTGGTTAGTCCATGTGTGGTTTGTGGAAATAACACACATGCAATGACCAATGGTGGATCCATGTGTGGTTTGTGGAAAACAACACACATGCAATGACTCTAGTGTTGGTTTGTGGTTTTAGTATAAGAACAAACATGCAATGACTCTAGTGGTTGATCCATGTGTGGTTTGTGGAAAGAACACACATGCAATGACTCTAGTGGTTGATCCATGTGTGGTTTGTGGAAACAACACACATGCAATGACTCTAGTGGTTGATCCATGTGTGGTTTGTGGAAAGAACACACATGCAATGACTCTAGTGGTTGATCCATGTGTGGGTTGTGGAAATAACACACATGCAATGGCCATTGGTGGATCCATGTGTGGTTTGTGGAAAACAACACACGTGCAATGACTCTAGTGCTGGTTTGTGGTTTTAGTATAAGAACAAACATGCAATGACTCTAGTGGTTGATCCCTGTGTGGTTTGTGGAAAGAACCCACATGCAATGACTCTGGTTGATCCTTATGTGGTTTGTGGAAAGAACACACGTGCAATGACCACTGGTGGATCCATGTGTGGTTTGTGGAAAAGAACACACATGCAATCACTCTAGTACTGGTTTGTGGTTTTAGTATAAGAACACACATGCAATGACTCTAGTACTGGTTTGTGGTTTTAGTATAAGAACACACATGCAATGACTTTAGTGGTTTATCCATGTGTGGTTTGTGGAAATAACACACATGCAATGACTCTAGTGGTTGATCCATGTGTGGTTTGTGGAAAGAACACACATGCAATGACCACAGGTGGATCCATGTTGGTTTTAGTATAAGAACACACATGCAATGACTCTAGTGGTTGATCCATGATTTTTTTGGAAATAACACACATGCAATGACTCTAGTGGTTGATCCATGTGTGGTTTGTGAAAAGAACACACATGCAATGACTCTAGTGTTGGTTTTAGTATAAGAACACACATGCAATGACTCTAGTGGTTGATCCATATGTGGTTTGTGGAAAAAACACACATGCAATGACTCTAGTGGTTGATCCATGTGTGGTTTGTGGAAATAACACACTTGCAATTACCACTGGTGGGTCCACATGTGTGGTTTGTGGAAAGAACACACATGCAATGACTCTGGTTGATCCATATGTGGTTTGTGGAAAGAACACACATGCAATGACTCTAGTGGTGGATCCATGTGTGGATTGTGGAAAAGAACACACATGCAATGACTCTAGTGTTGGCTTGTGGTTTTAGTATAAGAATAAACATGCAATGACTCTAGTGGTTGATCCATCTGTGGTTTGTGAAAAGAACACACATGCAATGACCCTAGTGTTGGTTTTAGTATAAGAACACACGTGCAATGACTCTAGTGGTTGATCCATATGTGGTTTGTGGAAAGAACACACATGCAATGACTTTAGTGGTTGATCCATGTGTGTTTTGTGGAAATAACACACATGTAATGTCCACTGGTGGGTCCACATGTGTGGTTTGTGGAAAGAACACACATGCAATGACTCTAGTTGTGGATCCATGTGTGGTTTGTGGAAAAGAACACACATGCAATGACTCTAGTGCTGGTTTGTGGTTTTAGTATAAGAACAAACATGCAATAACTCTAGTGGTTGATCCATGTGTGGTTTGTGAAAAGAACACACATGCAATGACCCTAGTGTTGGTTTTAGTATAAGAACACACATGCAATGATCTAGTGGTTGGTCCATGTGTGGTTTGTGGAAATAACACACATGCAATGACCACTAGTGGGTCCACATGTGTGGTTTGTGGAAAGAACACACAAGCAATGACTCTGGTTGATCCATATGTGGTTTGTGGAAAGAACACACATGCAATGACTCTAGTGGCGGATCCATGTGTGGTTTGTGGAAAATAACACACATGCAATGACTCTAGTGCTGGTTTGTGGTTTTAGTATAAGAACACACATGCAATGACTCTAGTGGTTGATCCATGTGTGGTTTGTGGAAAGAACACACATGCAATGACTCTAGTGTTGGTTTGTGGTTTTAGTATAAGAACAAACCTGCAATGACTCTAGTGGTTGATCCATGTGTGGTTTGTGGAAAGAATACACATGCAATGACTCTAGTGGTTGATCCATTTGTGGTTTGTGGAAATAACACACATGCAATGACCACTGGTGGATCCATGTGTGGTTTGTGGAAAACAACACACGTGCAATGACTCTAGTGCTGCTTTGTGGTTTTAGTATAAGAACAAACATGCAATGACTCTAGTGGTTGATCCATGTGTGGTTTGTGGAAAGAACCCACATGCAATGACTCTGGTTGATCCTTATGTGGTTTGTGGAAAGAACACACGTGCAATGACCACTGGTGGATCCATGTGTGGTTTGTGGAAAAGAACACACATGCAATGACTCTAGTACTAGTTTGTGGTTTTAGTATAAGAACACACATGCAATGACTCTAGTACTGGTTTGTGGTTTTAGTATAAGAACACACATGCAATGACTCTAATGGTTTATCCATGTGTGGTTTGTGGAAATAACACACATGCAATGACTCTAGTGGTTTATCCATGTGTAGTTTGTGGAAAGAACACACATGCAATGACCACAGGTGGATCCATGTTGGTTTTAGTATTAGAACACACATGCAATGACTCTAGTGGTTGATCCATGTTTGTTTGTGGAAATAACACACATGCAATGACTCTAGTGGTTGATCCATGCGTGGTTTGTGAAAAGAACACACATGCAATGACTCTAGTGTTGGTTTTAGTATAAGAACACACATGCAATGACTCTAGTGGTTGATCCATATGTGGTTTGTGGAAAAAACACACATGCAATGACTCTAGTGGTTGATCCATGTGTGGTTTGTGGAAATAACACACATGCAATTACCACTGGTGGGTCCACATGTGTGGTTTGTGGAAAGAACACACATGCAATGACACTGGTTGATCCATATGTGGTTTGTGGAAAGAACACACATGCAATGACTCTAGTGGTGGATCCATGTGTGGATTGTGGAAAAGAACACACATGCAATGACTCTAGTGTGGTTTGTGGTTTTAGTATAAGAACAAACATGCAATAACTCCAGTGGTTGATCCATGTGTGGTTTGTGAAAAGAACACACATGCAATGACCCTAGTGTTGGTTTTAGTATAAGAATACATGTGCAATGACTCTAGTGGTTGATCCATATGTGGTTTGTGGAAATAACAAACATGCAATGACTTTAGTGGTTGATCCATGTGTGGTTTGTGGAAATAACACACATGTAATGTCCAGTGGTGGGTCCACATGTGTGGTTTGTGGAAAGAACACACATGCAATGACTCTAGTGGTGGATCCATGTGTGGTTTGTGGAAAAGCACACACATGCAATGACTCTAGTGCTGGTTTGTGGTTTTAGTATAAGAACAAACATGCAATGACTCTAGTGGTTGATCCATGTGTGGTTTGTGAAAAGAACACACATGCAATGACCCTAGTGTTGGTTTTAGTATAAGAACACACATTCAATGACTCTAGTGGTTGGTCCATGTGTGGTTTGTGGAAATAACACACATGCAATGACCACTAGAGGGTCCACATGTGTGGTTTGTGGAAATAATACACATGCAATGACTCCGGTTGATCCATATGTGGTTTGTGGAAAGAACACACATGCAATGAGTCTAGTGGCGGATCCATGTGTGGTTTGTGGAAAAGAACACACATGCAATGACTGTAGTGCTGGTTTGTGGTTTTAGTATAAGAACACACATGCAATGACTCTAGTGGTTGATCCATGTGTGGTTTGTGGAAAGAACACACATGCAATGACTAGTGGTTGATCCATATGTGGTTTGTGGAAAGAACACACATGCAATGACCACTGGTGGATCCATGTGTGGTTTGTGGAAAAGAACACACATGCAATGACTCTAGTGTTGGTTTGTGGTTTTAGTATAAGAACAAACCTGCAATGACTCTAGTGGTTGATCCATGTGTGGTTTGTGGAAAGAACACACATGCAATGATACTAGTGGTTGATCCATTTGTGGTTTGTGGAAAGAAAACACATGCAATGACTCTAGTGGTTGATCCATGTGTGGTTTGTGGAAATAACACACATGCAATGACCACTGGTGGATCCATGTGTGGTTTGTGGAAAACAACACACGTGCAATGACTCTAGTGCTGGTTTGTGGTTTTAGTATAAGAACAAACATGCAATGACTCTAGTGGTTGATCCATGTGTGGTTTGTGGAAAGAACCCACATGCAATGACTCTGGTTGATCCTTATGTGGTTTGTGGAAAGAACACACGTGCAATGACCACTGGTGGATCCATGTGTGGTTTGTGGAAAATAACACACATGCAATGACTCTAGTACTGGTTTGTGGTTTTAGTATAAGAAGACACATGCAATGACTCTAGTACTGGTTTGTGGTTTTAGTATAAGAACACACATGCAATGACTCTAGTGGTTGATCCATGTGTGGTTTATGGAAATAACACACATGCAATGACTCTAGTGGTTGATCCATGTGTGGTTTGTGGAAATAACACACATGCAATGACCACTGGTGGATCCAATGGTGGTTTGTGGAAAACAACACACGTGCAATGACTCTAGTGTTGCTTTGTGGTTTTAGTATAAGAACAAACATGCAATGACTCTAGTGGTTGATCCATGTGTGGTTTGTGGAAAGAACCCACATGCAATGTCTCTGGTTGATCCTTATGTGGTTTGTGGAAAGAACACACGTGCAATGACCACTGGTGGATGCATGTGTGGTTTGTGGAAAAGAACACACATGCAATGACTCTAGTACTGGTTTGTGGTTTTAGTATAAGAACACACATGCAATGACTCTAGTACTGGTTTGTGGTTTTAGTATAAGAACACACATGCAATGACTCTAATGGTTTATCCATGTGTGGGTTGTGGAAAGAACACACATGCAATGACTCTCGTGGTTGATCCATGCGTGGTTTGTGGAAAGAACACACATGCAATGATCACAGGTGGATCCATGTTGGTTTTAGTATAAGAACACACATGCAATGACTCTAGTGGTTGATCCATGTTTGTTTGTGTAAATAACACACATGCAATGACTCTAGTGGTTGATCCATGTGTGATTTGTGAAAAGAACACACATGCAATGACTCTAGTGTTGGTTTTAGTATAAGAACACACATGCAATGACTCTAGTAGTTGATCCATATGTGGTTTGTGGAAAAAACACACATGCAATGACTCTAGTGGTTGATCCATGTGTGGTTTGTGGAAATAACACACATGCAATTACCAGTGGTGGGTCCACATGTGTGGTTTATGGAAAGAACACACATGCAATGACTCTGGTTGATCCATATGTGGTTTGTGGAAAGAACACACATGCAATGACTCTAGTCGTGGATCCATGTGTGGATTGTGGAAAAGAACGCACATGCAATGACTCTAGTGTTGGTTTGTGGTTTTAGTATAAGAACAAACATGCAATGACTCCAGTGGTTGATCCATGTGTGGTTTGTGAAAAGAACACACATGCAATGACCCTAGTGTTGGTTTTAGTATAAGAACACATGTGCAATGACTCTAATGGTTGATCCATATGTGGTTTGTGGAAAGAACAGACATGCAATGACTTTAGTGGTTGATCCATGTGTGGTTTGTGGAAATAACACACATTTAATGTCCACTGGTGGGTCGACATGTGTGGTTTGTGGAAAGAACACACATGCAATGACTCTAGTGGTGGATCCATGTGTGGTTTGTGGAAAAGCACACACATGCAATGACTCTAGTGATGGTTTGTGGTTTTAGTATAAGAACAAACATGCAATGACTCTAGTGGTTGATCCATGTGTGGTTTGTGAAAAGAACACACATGCAATGACCCTAGTGTTGGTTTTAGTATAAGAACACACATTCAATGACTCTAGTGGTTGGTCCATGTGTGGTTTGTGGAAATAACACACATGCAATGACCACTAGTGGGTCCACATGTGTGGTTTGTGGAAATAACACACATGCAATGACTCTGGTTGATCCATATGTGGTTTGTGGAAAGAACACACATGCAATGACTCTAGTGGCGGATCCATGTGTGGTTTGTGGGAAAGAACACACATGCAATGACTCTTGTGCTGGTTTGTGGTTTTAGTGTAAGAACAAACATGCAATGACTCTAGTGGTTGATCCATGTGTGGTTTGTGGAAAGAACACACATGCAATGACTAGTGGTTGATCCATATGTGGTTTGTGGAAAGAACACACATGCAATGACCACTGGTGGATCCATGTGTGGTTTGTGGAAAAGAACACACATGCAATGACTCTAGTGTTGGTTTGTGGTTTTAGTATAAGAACAAACATGCAATGACTCTAGTGGTTGATCCATGTGTGGTTTGTGGAAAGAACACACAGGCAATGACTCTAGTGGTTGATCCAGGTGTGGTTTGTGGAAAGAAAACACATGCAATGACTCTAGTGGTTGATCCATGTGTGGTTTGTGGAAATAACACACATGCAATGACCACTGGTGGATCCATGTGTGGTTTGTGGAAAAAAACACACGTGCAATGACTCTAGTGCTGGTTTGTGGTTTTAGTATAAGAAAAACATGCAATGACTCTAGTGGTTGATCCATGTGTGGTTTGTGGAAAGAACCCACATGCAATGACTCTGGTTGATCCTTATGTGGTTTGTGGAAAGAACACACGTGCAATGACCACTGGTGGATCCATGTGTGGTTTG
Source organism: Avena sativa (assembly GCA_916181665.1). Lineage (NCBI taxonomy): Eukaryota > Viridiplantae > Streptophyta > Magnoliopsida > Poales > Poaceae > Avena > Avena sativa. The sequence continues at coordinate 80,019,852 of OV702286.1, forward strand.
TGGAAAAGAACACACATGCAATGACTCTAGTACTGGTTTGTGGTTTTAGTATAAGAACACACATGCAATGACTCTAGTACTGGTTTGTGGTTTTAGTATAAGAACACACATGCAATGACTCTAGTGGTTTATCCATGTGTGGTTTGTGGAAAGAACACACATGCAATGACTAGTGGTTGATCCATATGTGGTTTGTGGAAAGAACACACATGCAATGACCAGTGGTGGTTCCATGTGTGGTTTGTGGAAAAGAACACACATGCAATGACTCTTAGTGTTGGTTTGTGGTTTTAGTATAAGAACAAACATGCAATGACTCTAGTGGTTGATCCATGTGTGGTTTGTGGAAATAACACACATGCAATGACTCTAGTGGTTGATCCATGTGTGGTTTGTGAAAAGAACACACATGCAATGACTCTAGTGTTGGTTTTAGTATAAGAACACACATGCAATGACTCTAGTGGTTGATCCATATGTGGTTTGTGGAAAAAACACACATCCAATGACTCTAGTGGTTGATCCATGTGTGGTTTGTGGAAATAACACACATGCAATTACCACTGGTGGGTCCACATGTGTGGTTTGTGGAAAGAACACACATGCAATGACTCTGGTTGATCCATATGTGGTTTGTGGAAATAACACACATGCAATGACTCTAGTGGTGGATCCATGTGTGGATTGTGGAAAAGAACACACATGCAATGACTCTAGTGTTGGTTTGTGGTTTTAGTATAAGAACAAACATGCAATGACTCTAGTGGTTGATCCATGTGTGGTTTGTGAAAAGAACACACATGCAATGACCCTAGTGTTGGTTTTAGTATAAGAACACACGTGCAATGACTCTAGTGGTTGATCCATATGTGTTTTGTGGAAAGAACAGACATCCAATGACTTTAGTGGTTGATCCATGTGTGGTTTGTGGAACTAACACACATGTAATGTCCACTGGTGGGTCCACATGTGTGGTTTGTGGAAAGAACACACATGCAATGACTCTAGTGGTGGATCCATGTGTGGTTTGTGGAAAAGCACACACATGCAATGACTCTAGTGATGGTTTGTGGTTTTAGTATAAGAACAAACATGCAATGACTCTAGTGGTTGATCCATGTGTGGTTTGTGAAAAGAACACACATGCAATGACCGTAGTGTCGGTTTTAGTATAAGAACACACATTCAATGACTCTAGTGGTTGGTCCATGTGTGGTTTGTGGAAATAACACACATGCAATGACCACTAGTGGGTCCACATGTGTGGTTTGTGGAAATAACACACATGCAATGACTCTGGTTGATCCATATGTGGTTTGTGGAAAGAACACACATGCAATGACTCTAGTGGCGGATCCATGTGTGGTTTGTGGGAAAGAACACACATGCAATGACTCTTGTGCTGGTTTGTGGTTTTAGTATAAGAACAAACATGCAATGACTCTAGTGGTTGATCCATGTGTGGTTTGTGGAAAGAACAACATTGCAATGACTAGTGGTTGATCCATATGTGGTTTGTGGAAAGAACACACATGCAATGACCACTGGTGGATCCATGTGTGGTTTGTGGAAAAGAACACACATGCAATGACTCTAGTGTTGGTTTGTGGTTTTAGTATAAGAACAAACATGCAATGACTCTAGTGGTTTATCCATGTGTGGTTTGTGGAAAGAACACACATGCAATGACTCTAGTGGTTGATCCATGTGTGGTTTGTGGAAAGAAAACACATGCAATGACTCTAGTGGTTGATCCATGTGTGGTTTGTGGAAATAACACACATGCAATGACCACTGGTGGATCCATGTGTGGTTTGTGGAAAACAACACACGTGCAATGACTCTAGTGCTGGTTTGTGGTTTTAGTATAAGAAAAACATGCAATGACTCTAGTGGTTGATCCATGTGTGGTTTGTGGAAAGAACCCACATGCAATGACTCTGGTTGATCCTTATGTGGTTTGTGGAAAGAACACACGTGCAATGACCACTGGTGGATCCATGTGTGGTTTGTGGAAAAGAACACACATGCAATGACTCTAGTACTGGTTTGTGGTTTTAGTATAAGAACACACATGCAATGACTCTAGTACTGGTTTGTGGTTTTAGTATAAGAACACACATGCAATGACTCTAGTGGTTTATCCATGTGTGGTTTGTGGAAAGAACACACATGCAATGACTAGTGGTTGATCCATATGTGGTTTGTGGAAAGAACACACATGCAATGACCAGTGGTGGTTCCATGTGTGGTTTGTGGAAAAGAACACACATGCAATGACTCTTAGTGTTGGTTTGTGGTTTTAGTATAAGAACAAACATGCAATGACTCTAGTGGTTGATCCATGTGTGGTTTGTGGAAATAACACACATGCAATGACTCTAGTGGTTTATCCATGTGTGGTTTGTGAAAAGAACACACATGCAATGACTCTAGTGTTGGTTTTAGTATAAGAACACACATGCAATGACTCTAGTGGTTGATCCATATGTGGTTTGTGGAAAAAACACACATGCAATGACTCTAGTGGTTGATCCATGTGTGGTTTGTGGAAATAACACACATGCAATTACCACTGGTGGGTCCACATGTGTGGTTTGTGGAAAGAACACACATGCAATGACTCTGGTTGATCCATATGTGGTTTGTGGAAATAACACACATGCAATGACTCTAGTGGTGGATCCATGTGTGGATTGTGGAAAAGAACACACATGCAATGACTCTAGTGTTGGTTTGTGGTTTTAGTATAAGAACAAACATGCAATGACTCTAGTGGTTGATCCATGTGTGGTTTGTGAAAAGAACACACATGCAATGACCCTAGTGTTGGTTTTAGTATAAGAACACACGTGCAATGACTCTAGTGGTTGATCCATATGTGGTTTGTGGAAAGAACAGACATGCAATGACTTTAGTGGTTGATCCATGTGTGGTTTGTGGAACTAACACACATGTAATGTCCACTGGTGGGTCCACATGTGTGGTTTGTGGAAAGAACACACATGCAATGACTCTAGTGGTGGATCCATGTGTGGTTTGTGGAAAAGCACACACATGCAATGACTCTAGTAATGGTTTGTGGTTTTAGTATAAGAACAAACATGCAATGACTCTAGTGGTTGATCCATGTGTGGTTTGTGAAAAGAACACACATGCAATGACCGTAGTGTCGGTTTTAGTATAAGAACACACATTCAATGACTCTAGTGGTTGGTCCATGTGTGGTTTGTGGAAATAACACACATGCAATGACCACTAGTGGGTCCACATGTGTGGTTTGTGGAAATAACACACATGCAATGACTCTGGTTGATCCATATGTGGTTTGTGGAAAGAACACACATGCAATGACTCTAGTGGCGGATCCATGTGTGGTTTGTGGGAAAGAACACACATGCAATGACTCTTGTGCTGGTTTGTGGTTTTAGTATAAGAACAAACATGCAATGACTCTAGTGGTTGATCCATGTGTGGTTTGTGGAAAGAACACACATGCAATGACTAGTGGTTGATCCATATGTGGTTTGTGGAAAGAACACACATGCAATGACCACTGGTGGATCCATGTGTGGTTTGTGGAAAAGAACACACATGCAATGACTCTAGTGTTGGTTTGTGGTTTTAGTATAAGAACAAACATGCAATGACTCTAGTGGTTGATCCATGTGTGGTTTGTGGAAAGAACACACATGCAATGACTCTAGTGGTTGATCCATGTGTGGTTTGTGGAAAGAAAACACATGCAATGACTCTAGTGGTTGATCCATGTGTGGTTTGTGGAAATAACACACATGCAATGACCACTGGTGGATCCATGTGTGGTTTGTGGAAAACAACACACGTGCAATGACTCTAGTGCTGGTTTGTGGTTTTAGTATAAGAAAAACATGCAATGACTCTAGTGGTTGATCCATGTGTGGTTTGTGGAAAGAACCCACATGCAATGACTCTGGTTGATCCTTATGTGGTTTGTGGAAAGAACACACGTGCAATGACCACTAGTGGATCCATGTGTGGTTTGTGGAAAAGAACACACATGCAATGACTCTAGTACTGGTTTGTGGTTTTAGTATAAGAAGACACATGCAATGACTCTAGTACTGGTTTGTGGTTTTAGTATAAGAACACACATGCAATGACTCTAGTGGTTTATCCATGTGTGGTTTGTGGAAAGAACACACATGCATTGACTAGTGGTTGATCCATATGTGGTTTGTGGAAAGAACACACATGCAATGACCACTGGTGGTTCCATGTGTGGTTTGTGGAAAAGAACACACATGCAATGACTCTTAGTGTTGGTTTGTGGTTTTAGTATAAGAACAAACATGCAATGACTCTAGTGGTTGATCCATGTGTGGTTTGTGGATAGAACACACATGCAATGACTCTAGTGGTTTATCCATGTGTGGTTTGTGGAAAGAACACACATGCAATGACTCTAGTGGTTGATCCATGTGCGGTTTGTGGAAATAACACACATGCAATGACCACTGGTGGATCCATGTGTGGTTTGTGGAAAACAACACACGTGCAATGACTCTAGTGCTGGTTTATGGTTTTAGTATAAGAACAAACATGCAATGACTCTAGTGGTTGATCCATGTGTCGTTTGTGGAAAGAACCCACATGCAATGACTCTGGTTGATCCTAATGTGGTTTGTGGAAAGAACACACGTGCAATGACCACTGGTGTATCCATGTGTGGTTTGTGGAAAAGAACACACATGCAATGACTCTAGTACTGGTTTGTGGTTTTAGTATAAGAAGACACATGCAATGACTCTATTACTGGTTTGTGGTTTTAGTATAAGAACACACATGCAATTACTCTAGTGGTTTATCCATGTGTGGTTTGTGGAAATAACACACATGCAATGACTCTAGTGGTTGATCCATGTGTGATTTGTGGAAATAACACACATGCAATGACCACTGGTGGATCCATGTGTGGTTTGTGGAAAACAACACACGTGCAATGACTCTAATGCTGGTTTGTGGTTTTAGTATAAGAACAAACATGCAATGACTCTAGTGGTTGATCCATGTGTGGTTTGTGGAAAGAACCCACATGCAATGACTCTAGTTGATCCTTATGTGGTTTGTGGAAAGAACACACGTGCAATGACCACTGGTGGTTCCATGTGTGGTTTGTGGAAAAGAACACACATGCAATGACTCTAGTACTGGTTTGTGGTTTTAGTATAAGAACACACATGCAATGACTCTAGTACTGGTATGTGGTTTTAGTATAATAACATGCATGCAATGACTCTAGTGGTTTATCCATGTGTGGTTTGTGGAAATAACACACATGCAATGACTCTAGTGGTTGATCCATGTGTGGTTTGTGGAAAGAACACACATGCAATGACCACAGGTGGATCCATGTTGGTTATAGTATAAGAACACACATGCAATGACTCTAGTGGTTGATCCATGTTTGTTTGTGGAAATAACACACATGCAATGACTCTAGTGTTTGATACATGTGTGGTTTGTGAAAAGAACACACATGCAATGACTCTAGTGTTGGTTTTAGTATAAGAACACACATGCAATGACTCTAGTGGTTGATCCATATGTGGTTTGTGGAAAAAACACACATGCAATGACTCTAGTGGTTGATCCATATGTGGTTTGTGGAAAGAACACACATGCAATGACTCTAGTGGTTAATCCATGTGTGGTTTGTGGAAATAACACACATGCAATGACCACTGGTGGATCCATGTGTGGTTTGTGGAAAACAACACACGTGCAATGACTCTAGTGCTGGTTTGTGGTTTTAGTATAAGAACAAACATGCAATGACTCTAGTGGTTGATCCATGTGTGGTTTGTGGAAAGAACCCACATGCAATGACTCTGGTTGATCCTTATGTGGTTTGTGGAAAGAACACACGTGCAATGACCATTGGTGGTTCCATGTGTGGTTTGTGGAAAAGAACACACATGCAATGATTCTAGTGGCGGATCCACGTGTGGTTTGTGGAAAAGAACACACATGCAATGACTCTAGTGCTGGTTTGTGGTTTTAGTATAAGAACAAACATGCAATGACTCTAGTGGTTGATCCATGTGTGGTTTGTGGAAAGAACACACATGCAATGACTAGTGGTTGATCCATATGTGGTTTGTGGAAAGAACACACATGCAATGACCACTGGTGGATCCATGTGTGGTTTGTGGAAAAGAACACACATGCAATGACTCTAGTGTTGGTTTGTGGTTTTAGTATAAGAACAAACATGCAATGACTCTAGTGGTTGATTCATGTGTGGTTTGTGGAAAGAACACACATGCAATGACTCTAGTGGTTGATCCATGTGTGGTTTGTGGAAAGAACACACATGCAATGACTCTAGTGGTTGATCCATGTGTGGTTTGTGGAAATAACACACATGCAATGACCACTGGTGGATCCATGTGTGGTTTGTGGAAAACAACACACGTGCAATGACTCTAGTGCTGCTTTGTGGTTTTAGTATAAGAACAAACATGCAATGACTCTAGTGGTTGATCCATGTGTGGTTTGTGGAAAGAACCCACATGCAATGACTCTGGTTGATCCTTATGTGGTTTGTGGAAAGAACACACGTCCAATGACCACTGGTGGATCCATGTGTGGTTTGTGGAAAAGAACACACATGCAATGACCCTAGTACTGGTTTGTGGTTTTAGTATAAGAACACACATGCAATGACTCTAGTACTGGTTTGTGGTTTTAGTATAAGAACACACATGCAATGACTCTAGTGGTTTATCCATGTGTGGTTTGTGGAAATAACACACATGCAATGACTCTAGTGGTTGATCCATGTGTGGTTTGTGGAAAGAACACACATGCAATGACCACAGGTGGATCCATGTTGGTTTTAGTATAAGAACACACATGCAATGACTCTAGTGGTTGATCCATGTTTGTTTGTGGAAATAACACACATGCAATGACTCTAGTGGTTGATCCATGTGTGGTTTGTGAAAAGAACACACATGCAATGACTCTAGTGTTGGTTTTAGTATAAGAACACACATGCAATGACTCTAGTGGTTGATCCATATGTGGTTTGTGGAAAAAACACACATGCAATGACTCTAGTGGTTGATCCATGCGTGGTTTGTGGAAATAACACACATGCAATTACCACTGGTGGGTCCACCTGTGTGGTTTGTGGAAAGAACACACATGCAATGACTCTGGTGTTGGTTTTAGTATAAGAACACACATGCAATGACTCTAGTGGTTGATCCATATGTGGTTTGTGGAAAAATCACACATGCAATGACTCTAGTGGTTGATCCATATGTGGTTTGTGGAAAGAACACACATGCAATGACTCTAGTGGTTAATCCATGTGTGGTTTGAGGAAATAACACACATGCAATGACCACTGGTGGATCCATGTGTGGTTTGTGGAAAACAACACACGTGCAATGACTCTAGTGCTGGTTTGTGGTTTTAGTACAAGAACAAACATGCAATGACTCTAGTGGTTGATCCATGTGTGGTTTGTGGAAAGAACCCACATGCAATGACTCTGGTTGATCCTTATGTGGTTTGTGGAAAGAACACACGTGCAATGACCATTGGTGGTTCCATGTGTGGTTTGTGGAAAAGAACACACATGCAATGATTCTAGTGGCGGATCCATGTGTGGTTTGTGGAAAAGAACACACATGCAATGACTCTAGTGCTGGTTTGTGGTTTTAGTATAAGAACAAACATGCAATGACTCTAGTGGTTGATCCATGTGTGGTTTGTGGAAAGAACACACATGCAATGACTCTAGTGGTTGATCCATGTGTGGTTTGTGGTAATAACACACATGCAATGACCACTAGTGGATCCATGTGTGGTTTGTGGAAAACAACACACGTGCAATGACTCTGGTGCTGCTTTGTGGTTTTAGTATAAGAACAAACATGCAATGACTCTAGTGGTTGATCCATGTGTGGTTTGTGGAAAGAACACACATGCAATGACTAGTGGTTGATCCATATGTGGTTTGTGGAAAGAACACACATGCAATGACCACTGGTGGATCCATGTGTGGTTTGTGGAAAAGAACACGCATGCAATGACTCTAGTGTTGGTTTGTGGTTTTAGTATAAGAAGAAACATGCAATGTGTCTAGTGGTTGATTCATGTGTGGTTTGTGGAAAGAACACACATGCAATGACCCTAGTGGTTGATCCATGTGTGGTTTGTGGAAAGAACACACATGCAATGACTCTAGTGGTTGATCCATGTGTGGTTTGTGGAAATAACACACATGCAATGACCACTGGTGGATCCATGTGTGGTTTGTGGAAAACAACACACGTGCAATGACTCTAGTGCTGCTTTGTGGTTTTAGTATAAGAACAAACATGCAATGACTCTAGTGGTTAATCCATGTGTGGTTTGTGGAAAGAACCCACATGCAATGACTGTGGTTGATCCTTATGTGGTTTGTGGAAAGAACACACGTGCAATGACCACTGGTGGATCCATGTGTGGTTTGTGGAACAGAACACACATGCAATGACCCTAGTACTGGTTTGTGGTTTTAGTATAAGAACACACATGCAATGACTCTAGTACTGGTTTGTGGTTTTAGTATAAGAACACACATGCAATGACTCTAGTGGTTTATCCATGTGTGGTTTGTGGAAATAACACACATGCAATGACTCTAGTGGTTGATCCATGTGTGGTTTGTGGAAAGAACACACATGCAATGACCACAGGTGGATCCATGTTGGTTTTAGTATAAGAACACACATGCAATGACTCTAGTGGTTGATCCATGTTTGTTTGTGGAAATAACACACATGCAATGACTCTAGTGGTTGATCCATGTGTGGTTTGTGAAAAGAACACACATTCAATGACTCTAGTGTTGGTTTTAGTATAAGAACACACATGCAATGACTCTAGTGGTTTATCCATATGTGGTTTGTGGAAAAAACACACATGCAATGACTCTAGTGGTTGATCCATGTGTGGTTTGTGGAAACAACACACATGCAATTACCATTGGTGGGTCCACCTGTGTGGTTTGTGGAAAGAACACACATGCAATGACTCTGGTTGATCTATATGTGGTTTGTGGAAAGAACACACATGCAATTACTCTAGTGGTGGATCCATGTGTGGATTGTGTAAAAGAACACACATGCAATGACTCTAGTGTTGGTTTGTGGTTTTAGTATAAGAACAAACATGCAATGACTCCAGTGGTTGATCCATGTGTGGTTTGTGAAAAGAACACACATGCAATGACCCTAGTGTTGGTTTTAGTATAAGAACACATGTGCAATGACTCTAGTGGTTGATCCATATGTGGTTTGTGGAAAGAACACACATGCAATGACTTTAGTGGTTGATCCATGTGTGGTTTGTGGAAATAACACACATGTAATGTCCACTGGTGGGTCCACATGTGTGGTTTGTGGAAAGAACACACATGCAATGACTCTAGTGGTGGATCCATGTGTGGTTTGTGGAAAAGAACACACATGCAATGACTCTAGTGCTGGTTTGTGGTTTTAGTATAAGAACAAACATGCAATGACTCTAGTGGTTGATCCATGTGTGGTTTGTGAAAAGAACACACATGCAATGACCCTAGTGTTGGTTTTAGTATAAGAACACACATGCAATGACTCTAGTGGTTGGTCCATGTGTGGTTTGTGGAAATAACTCACATGCAATGACCACTAGTGGGTCCACATGTGTGGTTTGTGGAAATAACACACATGCAATGACTCTGGTTGATCCATATGTGGTTTGTGGAAAGAACACACATGCAATGACTCTAGTGGCGGATCCATGTGTGGTTTGTGGAAAAGAACACACATGCAATGACTCTAGTGCTGGTTTGTGGTTTTAGTATAAGAACAAACATGCAATGACTCTAGTGGTTGATCCATGTGTGGTTTGTGGAAAGAACACACATGCAATGACTAGTGGTTGATCCATATGTGGTTTGTGGAAAGAACACACATGCAATGACCACTGGTGGATCCATGTGTGGTTTGGGGAAAAGAACACACATGCAATGACTCTAGTGTTGGTTTGTGGTTTTAGTATAAGAACAAACATGCAATGACTCTAGTGGTTGATCCATGTGTGGTTTGTGGAAAGAACACACATGCAATGACTCTAGTGGTTGATCCATGTGTGGTTTGTGGAAAGAAAACACATGCAATGACTCTAGTGGTTGATCCATGTGTGGTTTGTGGAAATAACAAACATGCAATGACTCTAGTGGTTGATTCATGTGTGGTTTGTGGAAAGAACACACATGCAATGACTCTAGTGGTTGATCCATGTGTGGTTTGTGGAAAGAACACACATGCAATGACTCTAGTGGTTGATCCATGTGTGGTTTGTGGAAATAACACACATGCAATGACCACTGGTGGATCCATGTGTGGTTTGTGGAAAACAACACACGTGCAATGACTCTAGTGCTGCTTTGTGGTTTTAGTATAAGAACAAACATGCAATGACTCTAGTGGTTGATCCATGTGTGGTTTGTGGAAAGAACCCACATGCAATGACTCTGGTTGATCCTTATGTGGTTTGTGGAAAGAACACACGTCCAATGACCACTGGTGGATCCATGTGTGGTTTGTGGAAAAGAACACACATGCAATGACCCTAGTACTGGTTTGTGGTTTTAGTATAAGAACACACATGCAATGACTCTAGTACTGGTTTGTGGTTTTAGTATAAGAACACACATGCAATGACTCTAGTGGTTTATCCATGTGTGGTTTGTGGAAATAACACACATGCAATGACTCTAGTGGTTGATCCATGTGTGGTTTGTGGAAAGAACACACATGCAATGACCACAGGTGGATCCATGTTGGTTTTAGTATAAGAACACACATGCAATGACTCTAGTGGTTGATCCATGTTTGTTTGTGGAAATAACACACATGCAATGACTCTAGTGGTTGATCCATGTGTGGTTTGTGAAAAGAACACACATGCAATGACTCTAGTGTTGGTTTTAGTATAAGAACACACATGCAATGACTCTAGTGGTTGATCCATATGTGGTTTGTGGAAAAAACACACATGCAATGACTCTAGTGGTTGATCCATGTGTGGTTTGTGGAAATAACACACATGCAATTACCACTGGTGGGTCCACCTGTGTGGTTTGTGGAAAGAACACACATGCAATGACTCTGGTGTTGGTTTTAGTATAAGAACACACATGCAATGACTCTAGTGGTTGATCCATATGTGGTTTGTGGAAAAATCACACATGCAATGACTCTAGTGGTTGATCCATATGTGGTTTGTGGAAAGAACACACATGCAATGACTCTAGTGGTTAATCCATGTGTGGTTTGAGGAAATAACACACATGCAATGACCACTGGTGGATCCATGTGTGGTTTGTGGAAAACAACACACGTGCAATGACTCTAGTGCTGGTTTGTGGTTTTAGTACAAGAACAAACATGCAATGACTCTAGTGGTTGATCCATGTGTGGTTTGTGGAAAGAACCCACATGCAATGACTCTTGTTGATCCTTATGTGGTTTGTGGAAAGAACACACGTGCAATGACCATTGGTGGTTCCATGTGTGGTTTGTGGAAAAGAACACACATGCAATGATTCTAGTGGCGGATCCATGTGTGGTTTGTGGAAAAGAACACACATGCAATGACTCTAGTGCTGGTTTGTGGTTTTAGTATAAGAACAAACATGCAATGACTCTAGTGGTTGATCCATGTGTGGTTTGTGGAAAGAACACACATGCAATGACTCTAGTGGTTGATCCATGTGTGGTTTGTGGTAATAACACACATGCAATGACCACTAGTGGATCCATGTGTGGTTTGTGGAAAACAACACACGTGCAATGACTCTGGTGCTGCTTTGTGGTTTTAGTATAAGAACAAATATGCAATGACTCTAGTGGTTGATCCATGTGTGGTTTGTGGAAAGAACACACATGCAATGACTAGTGGTTGATCCATATGTGGTTTGTGGAAAGAACACACATGCAATGACCACTGGTGGATCCATGTGTGGTTTGTGGAAAAGAACACACATGCAATGACTCTAGTGTTGGTTTGTGGTTTTAGTATAAGAAGAAACATGCAATGTGTCTAGTGGTTGATTCATGTGTGGTTTGTGGAAAGAACACACATGCAATGACCCTAGTGGTTGATCCATGTGTGGTTTGTGGAAAGAACACACATGCAATGACTCTAGTGGTTGATCCATGTGTGGTTTGTGGAAATAACACACATGCAATGACCACTGGTGGATCCATGTGTGGTTTGTGGAAAACAACACACGTGCAATGACTCTAGTGCTGCTTTGTGGTTTTAGTATAAGAACAAACATGCAATGACTCTAGTGGTTAATCCATGTGTGGTTTGTGGAAAGAACCCACATGCAATGACTGTGGTTGATCCTTATGTGGTTTGTGGAAAGAACACACGTGCAATGACCACTGGTGGATCCATGTGTGGTTTGTGGAACAGAACACACATGCAATGACCCTAGTACTGGTTTGTGGTTTTAGTATAAGAACACACATGCAATGACTCTAGTACTGGTTTGTGGTTTTAGTATAAGAACACACATGCAATGACTCTAGTGGTTTATCCATGTGTGGTTTGTGGAAATAACACACATGCAATGACTCTAGTGGTTGATCCATGTGTGGTTTGTGGAAAGAACACACATGCAATGACCACAGGTGGATCCATGTTGGTTTTAGTATAAGAACACACATGCAATGACTCTAGTGGTTGATCCATGTTTGTTTGTGGAAATAACACACATGCAATGACTCTAGTGGTTGATCCATGTGTGGTTTGTGAAAAGAACACACATTCAATGACTCTAGTGTTGGTTTTAGTATAAGAACACACATGCAATGACTCTAGTGGTTTATCCATATGTGGTTTGTGGAAAAAACACACATGCAATGACTCTAGTGGTTGATCCATGTGTGGTTTGTGGAAACAACACACATGCAATTACCATTGGTGGGTCCACCTGTGTGGTTTGTGGAAAGAACACACATGCAATGACTCTGGTTGATCTATATGTGGTTTGTGGAAAGAACACACATGCAATTACTCTAGTGGTGGATCCATGTGTGGATTGTGTAAAAGAACACACATGCAATGACTCTAGTGTTGGTTTGTGGTTTTAGTATAAGAACAAACATGCAATGACTCCAGTGGTTGATCCATGTGTGGTTTGTGAAAAGAACACACATGCAATGACCCTAGTGTTGGTTTTAGTATAAGAACACATGTGCAATGACTCTAGTGGTTGATCCATATGTGGTTTGTGGAAAGAACACACATGCAATGACTTTAGTGGTTGATCCATGTGTGGTTTGTGGAAATAACACACATGTAATGTCCACTGGTGGGTCCACATGTGTGGTTTGTGGAAAGAACACACATGCAATGACTCTAGTGGTGGATCCATGTGTGGTTTGTGGAAAAGAACACACATGCAATGACTCTAGTGCTGGTTTGTGGTTTTAGTATAAGAACAAACATGCAATGACTCTAGTGGTTGATCCATGTGTGGTTTGTGAAAAGAACACACATGCAATGACCCTAGTGTTGGTTTTAGTATAAGAACACACATGCAATGACTCAAGTGGTTGGTCCATGTGTGGTTTGTGGAAATAACTCACATGCAATGACCACTAGTGGGTCCACATGTGTGGTTTGTGGAAATAACACACATGCAATGACTCTGGTTGATCCATATGTGGTTTGTGGAAAGAACACACATGCAATGACTCTAGTGGCGGATCCATGTGTGGTTTGTGGAAAAGAACACACATGCAATGACTCTAGTGCTGGTTTGTGGTTTTAGTATAAGAACAAACATGCAATGACTCTAGTGGTTGATCCATGTGTGGTTTGTGGAAAGAACACACATGCAATGACTAGTGGTTGATCCATATGTGGTTTGTGGAAAGAACACACATGCAATGACCACTGGTGGATCCATGTGTGGTTTGGGGAAAAGAACACACATGCAATGACTCTAGTGTTGGTTTGTGGTTTTAGTATAAGAACAAACATGCAATGACTCTAGTGGTTGATCCATGTGTGGTTTGTGGAAAGAACACACATGCAATGACTAGTGGTTGATCCATATGTGGTTTGTGGAAAGAACACACATGCAATGACTCTAGTGGTTGATCCATGTGTGGTTTGTGGAAATAACACACATGCAATGACCACTGGTGGATCCATGTGTGGTTTGTGGAAAACAACACACGTGCAATGACTCTAGTGCTGGTTTGTGGTTTTAGTATAAGAACAAACATGCAATGACTCTAGTGGTTGATCCATGTGTGGTTTGTGGAAAGAACTCACATGTAATGACTCTGGTTGATCCTTATGTGGTTTGTGGAAAGAACACACGTGCAATGACCGCTGTTGGATCCATGTGTGGTTTGTGGAAAAGAACACACATGCAATGACTCTAGTGGCTGATCCATATGTGGTTTGTGGAAAAAACACACATGCAATGACTCTAGTGGTTGATCCATATGTGGTTTGTGGAAAGAACACACATGCAATGACTCTAGTGGTTAATCCATGTGTGGTTTGTGGAAATAACACACATGCAATGATCACTGGTGGATCCATGTGTGGTTTGTGGAAAACAACACACGTGCAATGACTCTAGTGCTGGTTTGTGGTTTTAGTATAAGAACAAACATGCAATGACTCTAGTGGTTGATCCATGTGTGGTTTGTGGAAAGAACCCACATGCAATGACTCTGGTTGATCCTTATGTGGTTTGTGGAAAGAACACACGTGCAATGACCATTGGTGGTTCCATGTGTGGTTTGTGGAAAAGAACACACATGCAATGACTCTAGTGGCGTATCCACGTGTGGTTTGTGGAAAAGAACGCACATGCAATGACTCTAGTGCTGGTTTGTGGTTTTAGTATAAGAACAAACATGCAATGACTCTAGTGGTTGATCCATGTATGGTTTGTGGAAAGAACACACATGCAATGACTAGTGGTTGATCCATATGTGGTTTGTGGAAAGAACACACATGCAATGACCACTGGTGGATCCATGTGTGGTTTGTGGAAAAGAACACACATGCAATGACTCTTAGTGTTGGTTTGTGGTTTTAGTATAAGAACAAACATGCAATGACTCTAGTGGTTGATCCATGTGTGGTTTGTGGAAAGAACACACATTCAATGACTCTAGTGGTTTATCCATGTGTGGTTTGTGGAAAGAACACACATGCAATGACTCTAGTGGTTGATCCATGTGTGGTTTGTGGAAATAACACACATGCAATGACCACTGGTGGATCCATGTGTGGTTTGTGGAAAACAACACACGTGCAATGACTCTAGTGCTGGTTTGTGGTTTTAGTATAAGAACAAACATGCAATGACTCTAGTGGTTGATCCATGTGTTGTTTGTGGAAAGAACCCACATGCAATGACTCTGGTTGATCCTTATGTGGTTTGTGGAAAGAACACACGTGCAATGACCACTGGTGGTTCCATGTGTGGTTTGTGGAAAAGAACACACATGCAATGACTCTAGTACTGGTTTGTGGTTTTAGTATAAGAACACACATGCAATGACTCTAGTACTGGTATGTGGTTTTAGTATAAGAACACGCATGCAATGACTCTAGTGGTTTATCCATGTGTGGTTTGTGGAAATAACACACATGCAATGACTCTAGTGGTTGATCCATGTGTGGTTTGTGGAAAGAACACACATGCAATGACCACAGGTGGATCCATGTTGGTTTTAGTATAAGAACACACATGCAATGACTCTAGTGGTTGATCCATGTTTGTTTGTGGAAATAACACACATGCAATGACTATAGTATTTGATCCATGTGTGGTTTGTGAAAAGAACACACATGCAATGACTCTAGTGTTGGTTTTAGTATAAGAACACACATGCAATGACTCTAGTGGCTGATCCATATGTGGTTTGTGGAAAAAACACACATGCAATGACTCTAGTGGTTGATCCATATGTGGTTTGTGGAAAGAACACACATGCAATGACTCTAGTGGTTAATCCATGTGTGGTTTGTGGAAATAACACACATGCAATGATCACTAGTGGATCCATGTGTGGTTTGTGGAAAACAACACACGTGCAATGACTCTAGTGTTGGTTTGTGGTTTTAGTATAAGAACAAACATGCAATGACTCTAGTGGTTGATCCATGTGTGGTTTGTGGAAAGAACCCACATGCAATGACTCTGGTTGATCCTTATGTGGTTTGTGGAAAGAACACACGTGCAATGACCATTGGTGGTTCCATGTGTGGTTTGTGGAAAAGAACACACATGCAATGACTCTAGTGGCGGATCCACGTGTGGTTTGTGGAAAAGAACGCACATGCAATGACTCTAGTGCTGGTTTGTGGTTTTAGTATAAGAACAAACATGCAATGACTCTAGTGGTTAATCCATGTGTGGTTTGTGGAAAGAACACACATGCAATGACTAGTGGTTGATCCATATGTGGTTTGTGGAAAGAACACACATGCAATGACCACTGGTGGATCCATGTGTGGTTTGTGGAAAAGAACACACATGCAATGACTCTTAGTGTTGGTTTGTGGTTTTAGTATAAGAACAAACATGCAATGACTCTAGTGGTTGATCCATGTGTGGTTTGTGGAAAGAACACAGATGCAATGACTCTAGTGGTTTATCCATGTGTGGTTTGTGGAAAGAACACACATGCAATGACTCTAGTGGTTGATCCATGTGTGGTTTGTGGAAATAACACACATGCAATGACCACTGGTGGATCCATGTGTGGTTTGTGGAAAACAACACACGTGCAATGACTCTAGTGCTGGTTTGTGGTTTTAGTATAAGAACAAACATGCAGTGACTCTAGTGGTTGATCCATGTGTTGTTTGTGGAAAGAACCCACATGCAATGACTCTGGTTGATCCTTATGTGGTTTGTGGAAAGAACACACGTGCAATGACCACTGGTGGTTCCATGTGTGGTTTGTGGAAAAGAACACACATGCAATGACTTTAGTACTGGTTTGTGGTTTTAGTATAAGAACACACATGCAATGACTCTAGTACTGGTATGTGGTTTTAGTATAAGAACACGCATGCAATGACTCTAGTGGTTTATCCATGTGTGGTTTGTGGAAATAACACACATGCAATGACTCTAGTGGTTGATCCATGTGTGGTTTGTGGAAAGAACACACATGCAATGACCACAGGTGGATCCATGTTGGTTTTAGTATAAGAACACACATGCAATGACTCTAGTGGTTGATCCATGTTTGCTTGTGGAAATAACACACATGCAATGACTATAGTGTTTGATCCATGTGTGGTTTGTGAAAAGAACACACATGCAATGACTCTAGTGTTGGTTTTAGTATAAGAACACACATGCAATGACTCTAGTGGCTGATCCATATGTGGTTTGTGGAAAAAACACACATGCAATGACTCTAGTGGTTGATCCATATGTGGTTTGTGGAAAGAACACACATGCAATGACTCTAGTGGTTAATCCATGTGTGGTTTGTGGAAATAACACACATGCAATGATCACTGGTGGATCCATGTGTGGTTTGTGGAAAACAACACACGTGCAATGACTCTAGTGCTGGTTTGTGGTTTTAGTATAAGAACAAACATGCAATGACTCTAGTGGTTAATCCATGTGTGGTTTGTGGAAAGAACCCACATGCAATGACTCTGGTTGATCCGTATGTGGTTTGTGGAAAGAACACACGTGCAATGACCATTGGTGGTTCCATGTGTGGTTTGTGGAAAAGAACACACATGCAATGACTCTAGTGGCGGATCCACGTGTGGTTTGTGGAAAAGAACGCACATGCAATGACTCTAGTGCTGGTTTGTGGTTTTAGTATAAGAACAAACATGCAATGACTCTAGTGGTTGATCCATGTGTGGTTTGTGGAAAGAACACACATGCAATGACTAGTGGTTGATCCATATGTGGTTTGTGGAAAGAACACACATGCAATGACCACTGGTGGAACCATGTGTGGTTTGTGGAAAAGAACACACATGCAATGACTCTTAGTGTTGGTTTGTGGTTTTAGTATAAGAACAAACATGCAATGACTCTAGTGGTTGATCCATGTGTGGTTTGTGGAAAGAACACACATGCAATGACTCTAGTGGTTTATCCATGTGTGGTTTGTGGAAAGAACACACATGCAATGACTCTAGTGGTTGATCCATGTGTGGTTTGTGGAAATAACACACATGCAATGACCACTGGTGGATCCATGTGTGGTTTGTGGAAAACAACACACGTGCAATGACTCTAGTGCTGGTTTGTGGTTTTAGTATAAGAACAAACATGCAATGACTCTAGTGGTTGATCCATGTGTTGTTTGTGGAAAGAACCCACATGCAATGACTCTGGTTGATCCTTATGTGGTTTGTGGAAAGAACACACGTGCAATGACCACTGGTGGTTCCATGTGTGGTTTGTGGAAAAGAACACACATGCAATGACTCTAGTACTGGTTTGTGGTTTTAGTATAAGAACACACATGCAATGACTCTAGTACTGGTATGTGGTTTTAGTATAAGAACACGCATGCAATGACTCTAGTGGTTTATCCATGTGTGGTTTGTGGAAATAACACACATGCAATGACTCTAGTGGTTGATCCAAGTGTGGTTTGTGGAAAGAACACACATGCAATGACCACAGGTGGATCCATGTTGGTTTTAGTATAAGAACACACATGCAATGACTCTAGTGGTTGATGCATGTTTGTTTGTGGAAATAACACACATGCAATGACTCTAGTGTTTGATCCATGTGTGGTTTGTGAAAAGAACACACATGCAATGACTCTAGTGGTGGTTTTAGTATAAGAACACACATGCAATGACTCTAGTGGTTGATCCATGTGTGGTTTGTGGAAAGAACACACATGCAATGACTCTAGTGGTTGATCCATGTGTGGTTTGTGGAAAGAACACACATGCAATGACTCTAGTGGTTGTTCCATGTGTGGTTTGTGGAAATAACACACATGCAATGACCACTGGTGGATCCATGTGTGGTTTGTGGAAAACAACACACGTGCAATGACTCTAGTGCTGCTTTGTGGTTTTAGTATAAGAACAAACATGCAATGACTCTAGTGGTTGATGCATGTGTGGTTTGTGGAAAGAACCCACATGCAATGACTCTGGTTGATCCTTATGAGGTTTGTGGAAAGAACACACGTGCAATGACCACTGGTGGATCCATGTGTGGTTTGTGGAAAAGAACACACATGCAATGACTCTAGTACTGGTTTGTGGTTTTAGTATAAGAACACACATGCAATGACTCTAGTACTGGTTTGTGGTTTTAGTATAAGAACACACATGCAATGACTCTAGTGGTTTATCCATGTGTGGTTTGTGGAAATAACACACATGCAATGACTCTAGTGGTTTATCCATGTGTAGTTTGTGGAAAGAACACACATGCAATGACCACAGGTGGATCCATGTTGGTTTTAGTATAAGAACACACATGCAATGACTCTAGTGGTTGATCCATGTTTGTTTGTGGAAATAACACACATGCAATGACTCTAGTGGTTGATCCATGCGTGGTTTGTGAAAAGAACACACATGCAATGACTCTAGTGTTGGTTTTAGTATAAGAACACACATGCAATGACTCTAGTGGTTGATCCATATGTGGTTTGTGGAAAAAACACACATGCAATGACTCTAGTGGTTGATCCATATGTGGTTTGTGGAAAGAACACACATGCAATGACTCTAGTGGTTAATCCATGTGTGGTTTGTGGAAATAACACACATGCAATGATCACTGGTGGATCCATGTGTGGTTTGTGGAAAACAACACACGTGCAATGACTCTAGTGCTGGTTTGTGGTTTTAGTATAAGAACAAACATGCAATGACTCTAGTGGTTGATCCATGTGTGGTTTGTGGAAAGAACCCACATGCAATGACTCTGGTTGATCCTTATGTGGTTTGTGGAAAGAACACACGTGCAATGACCATTGGTGGTTCCATGTGTGGTTTGTGGAAAAAAACACACATGCAATGACTCTAGTGGCGGATCCACGTGTGGTTTGTGGAAAAGAACGCACATGCAATGACTCTAGTGCTGGTTTGTGGTTTTAGTATAAGAACAAACATGCAATGACTCTCGTGGTTGATCCATGTGTGGTTTGTGGAAAGAACACACATGCAATGACTAGTGGTTGATCCATATGTGGTTTGTGGAAAGAACACACATGCAATGACCACTGGTGGATCCATGTGTGGTTTGTGGAAAAGAACACACATGCAATGACTCTTAGTGTTGGTTTGTGGTTTTAGTATAAGAACAAACATGCAATGACTCTAGTGGTTGATCCATGTGTGGTTTGTGGAAAGAACACACATGCAATGACTCTAGTGGTTTATCCATGTGTGGTTTGTGGAAAGAACACACATGCAATGACTCTAGTGGTTGATCCATGTGTGGTTTGTGGAAATAACACACATGCAATGACCACTGGTGGATCCATGTGTGGTTTGTGGAAAACAACACACGTGCAATGACTCTAGTGCTGGTTTGTGGTTTTAGTATAAGAACAAACATGCAATGACTCTAGTGGTTGATCCATGTGTTGTTTGTGGAAAGAACCCACATGCAATGACTCTGGTTGATCCTTATGTGGTTTGTGGAAAGAACACACGTGCAATGACCACTGGTGGTTCCATGTGTGGTTTGTGGAAAAGAACACACATGCAATGACTCTAGTACTGGTTTGTGGTTTTAGTATAAGAACACACATGCAATGACTCTAGTACTGGTATGTGGTTTTAGTATAAGAACACGCATGCAATGACTCTAGTGGTTTATCCATGTGTGGTTTGTGGAAATAACACACATGCAATGACTCTAGTGGTTGATCCATGTGTGGTTTGTGGAAAGAACACACATGCAATGACCACAGGTGGATCCATGTTGGTTTTAGTATAAGAACACACATGCAATGACTCTAGTGGTTGATCCATGTTTGTTTGTGGAAATAACACACATGCAATGACTATAGTGTTTGATCCATGTGTGGTTTGTGAAAAGAACACACATGCAATGACTCTAGTGTTGGTTTTAGTATAAGAACACACATGCAATGACTCTAGTGGCTGATCCATATGTGGTTTGTGGAAAAAACACACATGCAATGACTCTAGTGGTTGATCCATATGTGGTTTGTGGAAAGAACACACATGCAATGACTCTAGTGGTTAATCCATGTGTGGTTTGTGGAAATAACACACATGCAATGATCACTGGTGGATCCATGTGTGGTTTGTGGAAAACAACACACGTGCAATGACTCTAGTGCTGGTTTGTGGTTTTAGTATAAGAACAAACATGCAATGACTCTAGTGGTTGATCCATGTGTGGTTTGTGGAAAGAACCCACATGCAATGACTCTGGTTGATCCTTATGTGGTTTGTGGAAAGAACACACGTGCAATGACCATTGGTGGTTCCATGTGTGGTTTGTGGAAAAGAACACACATGCAATGACTCTAGTGGTTGATGCATGTGTGGTTTTAGTATAAGAACACACATGCAATGACTCTAGTGCTGGTTTGTGGTTTTAGTATAAGAACAAACATGCAATGACTCTAGTGGTTGATCCATGTGTGGTTTGTGGAAAGAACACACATGCAATGACTAGTGGTTGATCCTTATGTGGTTTGTGGAAAGAACACACGTGCAATGACCACTGGTGGTTCCATGTGTGGTTTGTGGAAAAGAACACACATGCAATGACTCTAGTACTGGTTTGTGGTTTTAGTATAAGAACACACATGCAATGACTCTAGTACTGGTATGTGGTTTTAGTATAAGAACACGCATGCAATGACTCTAGTGGTTTATCCATGTGTGGTTTGTGGAAATAACACACATGCAATGACTCTAGTGGTTGATCCATGTGTGGTTTGTGGAAAGAACACACATGCAATGACCACAGGTGGATCCATGTTGGTTTTAGTATAAGAACACACATGCAATGACTCTAGTGGTTGATGCATGTTTGTTTGTGGAAATAACACACATGCAATGACTCTAGTGTTTGATCCATGTGTGGTTTGTGAAAAGAACACACATGCAATGACTCTAGTGGTGGTTTTAGTATAAGAACACACATGCAATGACTCTAGTGGTTGATCCATGTGTGGTTTGTGGAAAGAACACACATGCAATGACTCTAGTGGTTGATCCATGTGTGGTTTGTGGAAAGAACACACATGCAATGACTCTAGTGGTTGTTCCATGTGTGGTTTGTGGAAATAACACACATGCAATGACCACTGGTGGATCCATGTGTGGTTTGTGGAAAACAACACACGTGCAATGACTCTAGTGCTGCTTTGTGGTTTTAGTATAAGAACAAACATGCAATGACTCTAGTGGTTGATGCATGTGTGGTTTGTGGAAAGAACCCACATGCAATGACTCTGGTTGATCCTTATGAGGTTTGTGGAAAGAACACACGTGCAATGACCACTGGTGGATCCATGTGTGGTTTGTGGAAAAGAACACACATGCAATGACTCTAGTACTGGTTTGTGGTTTTAGTATAAGAACACACATGCAATGACTCTAGTACTGGTTTGTGGTTTTAGTATAAGAACACACATGCAATGACTCTAGTGGTTTATCCATGTGTGGTTTGTGGAAATAACACACATGCAATGACTCTAGTGGTTTATCCATGTGTAGTTTGTGGAAAGAACACACATGCAATGACCACAGGTGGATCCATGTTGGTTTTAGTATAAGAACACACATGCAATGACTCTAGTGGTTGATCCATGTTTGTTTGTGGAAATAACACACATGCAATGACTCTAGTGGTTGATCCATGCGTGGTTTGTGAAAAGAACACACATGCAATGACTCTAGTGTTGGTTTTAGTATAAGAACACACATGCAATGACTCTAGTGGTTGATCCATATGTGGTTTGTGGAAAAAACACACATGCAATGACTCTAGTGGTTGATCCATGTGTGGTTTGTGGAAATAACACACATGCAATTACCACTGGTGGGTCCACATGTGTGGTTTGTGGAAGGAACACACATGCAATGACTTTGGTTGATCCATATGTGGTTTGTGGAAAGAACACACATGCAATGACTCTAGTGGTGGATCCATGTGTGGATTGTGGAAAAGAACACACATGCAATGACTCTAGTGTTGGTTTGTGGTTTTAGTATAAGAACAAACATGCAATGACTCCAGTGGTTGATCCATGTGTGGTTTGTGAAAAGAACACACATGCAATGACCCTAGTGTTGGTTTTAGTATAAGAACACATGTGCAATGACTCTAGTGGTTGATCCGTATGTGGTTTGTGGAAAGAACACACATGCAATGACTTTAGTGGTTGATCCATGTGTGGTTTGTGGAAATAACACACATGTAATGTCCACTGGTGGGTCCACATGTGTGGTTTGTGGAAAGAACACACATTCAATGACTCTAGTGGTGGATCCATGTGTGGTTTGTGGAAAAGAACACACATGCAATGACTCTAGTGCTGGTTTGTGGTTTTAGTATAAGAACAAACATGCAATGACTCTAGTGGTTGATCCATGTGTGGTTTTTGAAAAGAACACACATGCAATGACCCTAGTGTTGGTTTTAGTATAAGAACACACATGCAATGACTCTAGTGGTTGGTCCATGTGTGGTTTGTGGAAATAACAAACATGCAATGACCACTAGTGGGTCCACATGTGTGGTTTGTGGAAATAACACACATGCAATGACTCTGGTTGATCCATATGTGGTTTGTGGAAAGAACACACATGCAATGACTCTAGTGGCGGATCCATGTGTGGTTTGTGGAAAAGAACACACATGCAATGACTCTAGTGCTGGTTTGTGGTTTTAGTATAAGAACAAACATGCAATGACTCTAGTGGTTGATCCATGTGTGGTTTGTGGAAAGAACACACATGCAATGACTAGTGGTTGATCCATATGTGGTTTGTGGAAAGAACACACATGCAATGACCACTGGTGCATCCATGTGTGGTTTGTGGAAAAGAACACACATGCAATGACTCTAGTGTTGGTTTGTGGTTTTAGTATAAGAACAAACATGCAATGACTCTAGTGGTTGATCCATGTGTGGTTTATGGAAAGAACACACATGCAATGACTCTAGTGGTTGATCCATGTGTGGTTTGTGGAAAGAAAACACATGCAATGACTCTAGTGGTTGATCCATGTGTGGTTTGTAACCACTGGTGGATCCATGTGTGGTTTGTGGAAAACAACACACGTGCAATGACTCTAGTGCTGGTTTGTGGTTTTAGTATAAGAACAAACATGCAATGACTCTAGTGGTTGATCCATGTGTGGTTTCTGGAAAGAACCCACATGCAATGACTCTGGTTGATCCTTATGTGGTTTGTGGAAAGAACACACATGCAATGACCACTGGTGGATCCATGTGTGGTTTGTGGAAAAGAACACACATGCAATGACTCTAGTACTGGTTTGTGGTTTTAGTATAAGAAGACACATGCAATGACTCTAGTACTAGTTTGTGGTTTTAGTATAAGAACACACATGCAATGACTCTAGTGGTTTATCCATGTGTGGTTTGTGGAAATAACATACATGCAATGACTCTAGTGGTTGATCCATGTGTGGTTTGTGGAAAGAACACACATGCAATGACCACTGGTGGATCCATGTGTGGTTTGTGGAAAACAACACACGTGCAATGACTCTAGTGCTGCTTTGTGGTTTTAGTATAAGAACAAACATGCAATGACTCTAGTGGTTGATCCATGTGTGGTTTGTGGAAAGAACCCACATGCAATGACTCTGGTTGATCCTTATGTGGTTTGTGGAAAGAACACACGTGCAATGACCACTGGTGGTTCCATGTGTGGTTTGTGGAAAAGAACACACATGCAATGACTCTAGTACTGGTTTGTGGTTTTAGTAAAAGAACACACATGCAATGACTCTAGTACTGGTATGTGGTTTTAGTATAAGAACACGCATGCAATGACTCTAGTGGTTTATCCATGTGTGGTTTGTGGAAATAACACACATGCAATGACTCTAGTGGTTGATCCATGTGTGGTTTGTGGAAAGAACACACATGCAATGACCACAGGTGGATCCATGTTGGTTTTAGTATAAGAACACGCATGCAATGACTCTAGTGGTTGATCCATGTTTGTTTGTGGAAATAACACACATGCAATGACTCTAGTGGTTGATCCATGTGTGGCTTGTGAAAAGAACACAGTTTTAGTATAAGAACACACATGCAATGACTCTAGTGGTTGATCCATATGTCGTTTGTGGAAAAAACACACATGCAATGACTCTAGTGGTTGATCCATGTGTGGTTTGTGGAAATAACACACATGCAATTACCACTGGTGGGTCCACATGTGTGGTTTGTGGAAGGAACACACATGCAATGACTTTGGTTGATCCATATGTGGTTTGTGGAAAGAACACACATGCAATGACTCTAGTGGTGGATCCATGTGTGGATTGTGGAAAAGAACACACATGCAATGACTCTAGTGTTGGTTTGTGGTTTTAGTATAAGAACAAACATGCAATGACTCCAGTGGTTGATCCATGTGTGGTTTGTGAAAAGAACACACATGCAATGACCCTAGTGTTGGTTTTAGTATAAGAACACATGTGCAATGACTCTAGTGGTTGATCCGTATGTGGTTTGTGGAAAGAACACACATGCAATGACTTTAGTGGTTGATCCATGTGTGGTTTGTGGAAATAACACACATGTAATGTCCACTGGTGGGTCCACATGTGTGGTTTGTGGAAAGAACACACATTCAATGACTCTAGTGGTGGATCCATGTGTGGTTTGTGGAAAAGAACACACATGCAATGACTCTAGTGTTGGTTTGTGGTTTTAGTATAAGAACAAACATGCAATGACTCTAGTGGTTGATCCATGTGTGGTTTTTGAAAAGAACACACATGCAATGACCCTAGTGTTGGTTTTAGTATAAGAACACACATGCAATGACTCTAGTGGTTGGTCCATGTGTGGTTTGTGGAAATAACACACATGCAATGACCACTAGTGGGTCCACATGTGTGGTTTGTGGAAATAACACACATGCAATGACTCTGGTTGATCCATATGTGGTTTGTGGAAAGAACACACATGC
Source organism: Avena sativa (assembly GCA_916181665.1). Lineage (NCBI taxonomy): Eukaryota > Viridiplantae > Streptophyta > Magnoliopsida > Poales > Poaceae > Avena > Avena sativa. The sequence continues at coordinate 80,046,111 of OV702286.1, forward strand.
AATGACTCTAGTGGCGGATCCATGTGTGGTTTGTGGAAAAGAACACACATGCAATGACTCTAGTGCTGGTTTGTGGTTTTAGTATAAGAACAAACATGCAATGACTCTAGTGGTTGATCCATGTGTGGTTTGTGGAAAGAACACACATGCAATGACTAGTGGTTGATCCATATGTGGTTTGTGGAAAGAACACACATGCAATGACCACTGGTGCATCCATGTGTGGTTTGTGGAAAAGAACACACATGCAATGACTCTAGTGTTGGTTTGTGGTTTTAGTATAAGAACAAACATGCAATGACTCTAGTGGTTGATCCATGTGTGGTTTATGGAAAGAACACACATGCAATGACTCTAGTGGTTGATCCATGTGTGGTTTGTGGAAAGAAAACACATGCAATGACTCTAGTGGTTGATCCATGTGTGGTTTGTAACCACTGGTGGATCCATGTGTGGTTTGTGGAAAAAAACACACGTGCAATGACTCTAGTGCTGGTTTGTGGTTTTAGTATAAGAACAAACATGCAATGACTCTAGTGGTTGATCCATGTGTGGTTTCTGGAAAGAACCCACATGCAATGACTCTGGTTGATCCTTATGTGGTTTGTGGAAAGAACACACATGCAATGACCACTGGTGGATCCATGTGTGGTTTGTGGAAAAGAACACACATGCAATGACTCTAGTACTGGTTTGTGGTTTTAGTATAAGAAGACACATGCAATGACTCTAGTACTAGTTTGTGGTTTTAGTATAAGAACACACATGCAATGACTCTAGTGGTTTATCCATGTGTGGTTTGTGGAAATAACATACATGCAATGACTCTAGTGGTTGATCCATGTGTGGTTTGTGGAAAGAACACACATGCAATGACCACTGGTGGATCCATGTGTGGTTTGTGGAAAACAACACACGTGCAATGACTCTAGTGCTGCTTTGTGGTTTTAGTATAAGAACAAACATGCAATGACTCTAGTGGTTGATCCATGTGTGGTTTGTGGAAAGAACCCACATGCAATGACTCTGGTTGATCCTTATGTGGTTTGTGGAAAGAACACACGTGCAATGACCACTGGTGGTTCCATGTGTGGTTTGTGGAAAAGAACACACATGCAATGACTCTAGTACTGGTTTGTGGTTTTAGTAAAAGAACACACATGCAATGACTCTAGTACTGGTATGTGGTTTTAGTATAAGAACACGCATGCAATGACTCTAGTGGTTTATCCATGTGTGGTTTGTGGAAATAACACACATGCAATGACTCTAGTGGTTGATCCATGTGTGGTTTGTGGAAAGAACACACATGCAATGACCACAGGTGGATCCATGTTGGTTTTAGTATAAGAACACGCATGCAATGACTCTAGTGGTTGATCCATGTTTGTTTGTGGAAATAACACACATGCAATGACTCTAGTGGTTGATCCATGTGTGGCTTGTGAAAAGAACACACATGCAATGACTCTAGTGTTGGTTTTAGTATAAGAACACACATGCAATGACTCTAGTGGTTGATCCATATGTGGTTTGTGGAAAAAACACACATGCAATGACTCTAGTGGTTGATCCATGTGTGGTTTGTGGAAATAACACACATGCAATTACCACTGGTGGGTCCACATGTGTGGTTTGTGGAAGGAACACACATGCAATGACTTTGGTTGATCCATATGTGGTTTGTGGAAAGAACACACATGCAATGACTCTAGTGGTGGATCCATGTGTGGATTGTGGAAAAGAACACACATGCAATGACTCTAGTGTTGGTTTGTGGTTTTAGTATAAGAACAAACATGCAATGACTCCAGTGGTTGATCCATGTGTGGTTTGTGAAAAGAACACACATGCAATGACCCTAGTGTTGGTTTTAGTATAAGAACACATGTGCAATGACTCTAGTGGTTGATCCGTATGTGGTTTGTGGAAAGAACACACATGTAATGACTTTAGTGGTTGATCCATGTGTGGTTTGTGGAAATAACACACATGTAATGTCCACTGGTGGGTCCACATGTGTGGTTTGTGGAAAGAACACACATTCAATGACTCTAGTGGTGGATCCATGTGTGGTTTGTGGAAAAGAACACACATGCAATGACTCTAGTGTTGGTTTGTGGTTTTAGTATAAGAACAAACATGCAATGACTCTAGTGGTTGATCCATGTGTGGTTTTTGAAAAGAACACACATGCAATGACCCTAGTGTTGGTTTTAGTATAAGAACACACATGCAATGACTCTAGTGGTTGGTCCATGTGTGGTTTGTGGAAATAACACACATGCAATGACCACTAGTGGGTCCACATGTGTGGTTTGTGGAAATAACACACATGCAATGACTCTGGTTGATCCATATGTGGTTTGTGGAAAGAACACACATGCAATGACTTTAGTGGCGGATCCATGTGTGGTTTGTGGAAAAGAACACACATGCAATGACTCTAGTGCTGGTTTGTGGTTTTAGTATAAGAACAAACATGCAATGACTCTAGTGGTTGATCCATGTGTGGTTTGTGGAAAGAACACACATGCAATGACTAGTGGTTGATCCATATGTGGTTTGTGGAAAGAACACACATGCAATGACCACTGGTGGATCCATGTGTGGTTTGTGGAAAAGAACACACATGCAATGACTCTAGTGTTGGTTTGTGGTTTTAGTATAAGAACAAACATGCAATGACTCTAGTGGTTGATCCATGTGTGGTTTGTGGAAAGATCACACATGCAATGACCACAGGTGGATCCATGTTGGTTTTAGTATAAGAACACGCATGCAATGACTCTAGTGGTTGATCCATGTTTGTTTGTGGAAATAACACACATGCAATGACTCTAGTGGTTGATCCATGTGTGGCTTGTGAAAAGAACACACATGCAATGACTCTAGTGTTGGTTTTAGTATAAGAACACACATGCAATGACTCTAGTGGTTGATCCATATGTGGTTTGTGGAAAAAACACACATGCAATGACTCTAGTGGTTGATCCATGTGTGGTTTGTGGAAATAACACACATGCAATTACCACTGGTGGGTCCACATGTGTGGTTTGTGGAAGGAACACACATGCAATGACTTTGGTTGATCCATATGTGGTTTGTGGAAAGAACACACATGCAATGACTCTAGTGGTGGATCCATGTGTGGATTGTGGAAAAGAACACACATGCAATGACTCTAGTGTTGGTTTGTGGTTTTAGTATAAGAACAAACATGCAATGACTCCAGTGGTTGATCCATGTGTGGTTTGTGAAAAGAACACACATGCAATGACCCTAGTGTTGGTTTTAGTATAAGAACACATGTGCAATGACTCTAGTGGTTGATCCGTATGTGGTTTGTGGAAAGAACACACATGCAATGACTTTAGTGGTTGATCCATGTGTGGTTTGTGGAAATAACACACATGTAATGTCCACTGGTGGGTCCACATGTGTGGTTTGTGGAAAGAACACACATTCAATGACTCTAGTGGTGGATCCATGTGTGGTTTGTGTAAAAGAACACACATGCAATGACTCTAGTGCTGGTTTGTGGTTTTAGTATAAGAACAAACATGCAATGACTCTAGTGGTTGATCCATGTGTGGTTTTTGAAAAGAACACACATGCAATGACCCTAGTGTTGGTTTTAGTATAAGAACACACATGCAATGACTCTAGTGGTTGGTCCATGTGTGGTTTGTGGAAATAACACACATGCAATGACCACTAGTGGGTCCACATGTGTGGTTTGTGGAAATAACACACATGCAATGACTCTGGTTGATCCATATGTGGTTTGTGGAAAGAACACACATGCAATGACTCTAGTGGCGGATCCATGTGTGGTTTGTGGAAAAGAACACACATGCAATGACTCTAGTGCTGGTTTGTGGTTTTAGTATAAGAACAAACATGCAATGACTCTAGTGGTTGATCCATGTGTGGTTTGTGGAAAGAACACACATGCAATGACTAGTGGTTGATCCATATGTGGTTTGTGGAAAGAACACACATGCAATGACCACTGGTGGATCCATGTGTGGTTTGTGGAAAAGAACACACATGCAATGACTCTAGTGTTGGTTTGTGGTTTTAGTATAAGAACAAACATGCAATGACTCTAGTGGTTGATCCATGTGTGGTTTGTGGAAAGATCACACATGCAATGACCACAGGTGGATCCATGTTGGTTTTAGTATAAGAACACGCATGCAATGACTCTAGTGGTTGATCCATGTTTGTTTGTGGAAATAACACACATGCAATGACTCTAGTGGTTGATCCATGTGTGGCTTGTGAAAAGAACACACATGCAATGACTCTAGTGTTGGTTTTAGTATAAGAACACACATGCAATGACTCTAGTGGTTGATCCATATGTGGTTTGTGGAAAAAACACACATGCAATGACTCTAGTGGTTGATCCATGTGTGGTTTGTGGAAATAACACACATGCAATTACCACTGGTGGGTCCACATGTGTGGTTTGTGGAAGGAACACACATGCAATGACTTTGGTTGATCCATATGTGGTTTGTGGAAAGAACACACATGCAATGACTCTAGTGGTGGATCCATGTGTGGATTGTGGAAAAGAACACACATGCAATGACTCTAGTGTTGGTTTGTGGTTTTAGTATAAGAACAAACATGCAATGACTCCAGTGGTTGATCCATGTGTGGTTTGTGAAAAGAACACACATGCAATGACCCTAGTGTTGGTTTTAGTATAAGAACACATGTGCAATGACTCTAGTGGTTGATCCGTATGTGGTTTGTGGAAAGAACACACATGCAATGACTTTAGTGGTTGATCCATGTGTGGTTTGTGGAAATAACACACATGTAATGCCCACTGGTGGGTCCACATGTGTGGTTTGTGGAAGGAACACACATTCAATGACTCTAGTGGTGGATCCATGTGTGGTTTGTGTAAAAGAACACACATGCAATGACTCTAGTGCTGGTTTGTGGTTTTAGTATAAGAACAAACATGCAATGACTCTAGTGGTTGATCCATGTGTGGTTTTTGAAAAGAACACACATGCAATGACCCTAGTGTTGGTTTTAGTATAAGAACACACATGCAATGACTCTAGTGGTTGGTCCATGTGTGGTTTGTGGAAATAACACACATGCAATGACCACTAGTGGGTCCACATGTGTGGTTTGTGGAAATAACACACATGCAATGACTCTGGTTGATCCATATGTGGTTTGTGGAAAGAACACACATGCAATGACTCTAGTGGCGGATCCATGTGTGGTTTTGGAAAAGAACACACATGCAATGACTCTAGTGCTGGTTTGTGGTTTTAGTATAAGAACAAACATGCAATGACTCTAGTTGTTGATCCATGTGTGGTTTGTGGAAAGAACACACATGCAATGACTCTAGTGGTTTATCCATGTGTGGTTTGTGGAAAGAAAACACATGCAATGACTCTAGTGGTTGATCCATGTGTGGTTTGTGACCACTGGTGGATCCATGTGTGGTTTGTGGAAAACAACATACGTGCAATGACTCTAGTGCTGGTTTGTGGTTTTAGTATAAGAACAAACATGCAATGACTCTAGTGGTTGATCCATGTGTGGTTTGTGGAAAGAACCCACATGCAATGACTCTGGTTGATCCTTATGTGGTTTGTGGAAAGAACACACGTGCAATGACCACTGGTGGATCCATGTGTGGTTTGTGGAAAAGAACACACATGCAATGACTCTAGTACTGGTTTGTGGTTTTAGTATAAGAAGACACATGCAATGACTCTAGTACTGGTTTGTGGTTTTAGTATAAGAACACACATGCAATGACTCTATTGGTTTATCCATGTGTGGTTTGTGGAAATAACATACATGCAATGACTCTAGTGGTTGATCCATGTGTGGTTTGTGGAAAGAACACACATGCAATGACCACTGGTGGATCCATGTGTGGTTTGTGGAAAACAACACACGTGCATTGACTCTAGTGCTGCTTTGTGGTTTTAGTATAAGAACAAACATGCAATGACTCTAGTGGTTGATCCATGTGTGGTTTGTGGAAAGAACCCACATGCAATGACTCTGGTTAATCCTTATGTGGTTTGTGGAAAGAACACACGTGCAATGACCACTAGTGGTTCGATGTGTGGTTTGTGGAAAAGAACACACATGCAATGACTCTAGTACTGGTTTGTGGTTTTAGTATAAGAACACACATGCAATGACTCTAGTACTGGTATGTGGTTTTAGTATAAGAACACGCATGCAATGACTCTAGTGGTTTATCCATGTGTGGTTTGTGGAAATAACACACATGCAATGACTCTAGTGGTTGATCCATGTGTGGTTTGTGGAAAGAACACACATGCAATGACCACAGGTGGATCCATGTTGGTTTTAGTATAAGAACACACATGCAATGACTCTAGTGGTTGATCCATGTTTGTTTGTGGAAATAACACACATGCAATGACTCTAGTGGTTGATCCATGTGTGGTTTGTGAAAAGAACACACATGCAATGACTCTAGTGTTGGTTTTAGTATAAGAACACACATGCAATGACTCTAGTGGTTGATCCCTATGTGGTTTGTGGAAAAAACACACATGCAATGACTCTAGTGGTTGATCCATGTGTGGTTTGTGGAAAGAACCCACATGCAATGACTCTGGTTGATCCTTATGTGGTTTGTGGAAAGAACACACGTGCAATGTCCACTGGTGGATCCATGTGTGGTTTGTGGAAAAGAACACACATGCAATGACTCTAGTACTGGTTTGTGGTTTTAGTATAAGAAGACACATGCAATGACTCTAGTACTGGTTTGTGGTTTTAGTATAAGAACACACAGGCAATGACTCTAGTGGTTTATCCATGTGTGGTTTGTGGAAATAACATACATGCAATGACTCTAGTGGTTGATCCATGTGTGGTTTGTGGAAATAACACACATGCAATGACCACTGGTGGATCCATGTGTGGTTTGTGGAAAACAACACACGTGCAATGACTCTAGTGCTGCTTTGTGGTTTTAGTATAAGAACAAACATGCAATGACTCTAGTGGTTGATCCATATGTGGTTTGTGGAAAGAACCCACATGCAATGACTCTGGTTGATCCTTATGTGGTTTGTGGAAAGAACACACGTGCAATGACCACTGGTGGTTCCATGTGTGGTTTGTGGAAAAGAACACACATGCAATGACTCTAGTACTGGTTTGTGGTTTTAGTATAAGAACACACATGCAATGACTCTAGTACTGGTATGTGGTTTTAGTATAAGAACACGCATGCAATGACTCTAGTGGTTTATCCATGTGTGGTTTGTGGAAATAACACACATGCAATGACTCTAGTGGTTGATCCATGTGTGGTTTGTGGAAAGAACACACATGCAATGACCACAGGTGGATCCATGTTGGTTTTAGTATAAGAACACACATGCAATGACTCTAGTGGTTGATCCATGTTTGTTTGTGGAAATAACACACATGCAATGACTCTAGTGTTTGATCCATGTGTGGTTTGTGAAAAGAACACACATGCAATGACTCTAGTGTTGGTTTTAGTATAAGAACACACATGCAATGACTCTAGTGGTTGATCCATATGTGGTTTGTGGAAAAAACACACATGCAATGACTCTAGTGGTTGATCCATGTGTGGTTTGGGGAAATAACACACATGCAATGACCACTGGTGGGTCCACATGTGTGGTTTGTGGAAAGAACACACATGCAATGACTCTGGTTGATCCATATGTGGTTTGTGGAAAGAACACACATGCAATAACTCTAGTGGTGGATCCATGTGTGGATTGTGGAAAAGAACACACATGCAATGACTCTAGTGTTGGTTTGTGGTTTTAGTATAAGAACAAACATGCAATGACTCTAGTGGTTGATCCATGTGTGGTTTGTGAAAAGAACACACATGCAATGACCCTAGTGTTGGTTTTAGTATAAGAACACACGTGCAATGACTCTAGTGGTTGATCCATATGTGGTTTGTAGAAAGAACACATATGCAATGACTCTAGTGGTTGATCCATGTGTGGTTTGTGGAAATAACACACATGTAATGTCCACTGGTGGGTCCACATGTGTGGTTTGTGGAAAGAACACACATGCAATGACTCTAGTGGTGGATCCATGTGTGTTTTGTGGAAAAGAACACACATGCAATGACTCTAGTGCTGGTTTGTGGTTTTAGTATAAGAACAAACATGCAATGACTCTAGTGTTTGATCCATGTGTGGTTTGTGAAAAGAACACACGTGCAATGACCCTAGTGTTGGTTTTAGAGAAAGAACACACATGCAATGACTCTAGTGGTTGATCCATATGTGGTTTGTGGAAAGAACACACATGGAATGACTCTAGTGGTTGATCCATGTGTGGTTTGTGGAAATAACACACATGCAATGACCACTGGTGGGTCCACATGTGTGGTTTGTGGAAAGAACACACATGCAATGACTCTAGTGGTGGATCCATGTGTGGTTTGTGGAAAAGAACACACATGCAATGACTCTAGTGCTGGTTTGTGGTTTTAGTATAAGAACAAACATGCAATGACTCTATTGGTTGATCCATGTGTGGTTTGTGGAAAAGAACACACATGCAATGACTCTAGTGTTGGTTTGTGGTTTTAGTATAAGAACAAACATGCAATAACTCTAGTGGTTGATCCATGTGTGGTTTCTAGAAAGAACACACATGCAATGGCTCTGGTTGATCCATATGTGGTTTGTGGAAAGAACACACATGCAATGACCACTGGTGGATCCATGTGTGGTTTGTGGAAAGAACACACATGCAATGACCACTGGTGGATCCATGATGGTTTTAGTATAAGAACACACATGCAATGACTCTAGTGGTTGATCCATGTTTGTTTGTGGAAATAACACACATGCAATGACTCTAGTGGTTGATCCATGTGTGGTTTGTGAAAAGAACACACATGCAATGACTCTAGTGTTGGTTTTAGTATAAGAACACACATGCAATGACTCTAGTGGTTGATCCATATGTGGTTTGTGGAAAAAACACACATGCAATGACTCTAGTGGTTGATCCATGTGTGGTTTGTGGAAAGAACCCACATGCAATGACTCTGGTTGATCCTTATGTGGTTTGTGGAAACAACACACGTGCAATGACCACTGGTGGATCCATGTGTGGTTTGTGGAAAAGAACACACATGCAATGACTCTAGTACTGGTTTGTGGTTTTAGTATAAGAAGACACATGCAATGACTCTAGTACTGGTTTGTGGTTTTAGTATAAGAACACACATGCAATGACTCTAGTGGTTTATCCATGTGTGGTTTGTGGAAATAACATACATGCAATGACTCTAGTGGTTGATCCATGTGTGGTTTGTGGAAAGAACACACATGCAATGACCACTGGTGGATCCATGTGTGGTTTGTGGAAAACAACACACGTGCATTGACTCTAGTGCTGCTTTGTGGTTTTAGTATAAGAACAAACATGCAATGACTCTAGTGGTTGATCCATGTGTGGTTTGTGGAAAGAACCCACATGCAATGACTCTGGTTAATCCTTATGTGGTTTGTGGAAAGAACACACGTGCAATGACCACTGGTGGTTCCATGTGTGGTTTGTGGAAAAGAACACACATGCAATGACTCTAGTACTGGTTTGTGGTTTTAGTATAAGAACACACATGCAATGACTCTAGTACTGGTATGTGGTTTTAGTATAAGAACACGCATGCAATGACTCTAGTGGTTTATCCATGTGTGGTTTGTGGAAATAACACACATGCAATGACTCTAGTGGTTGATCCATGTGTGGTTTGTGGAAAGAACACACATGCAATGACCACAGGTGGATCCATGTTGGTTTTAGTATAAGAACACACATGCAATGACTCTAGTGGTTGATCCATGTTTGTTTGTGGAAATAACACACATGCAATGACTCTAGTGGTTGATCCATGTGTGGTTTGTGAAAAGAACACACATGCAATGACTCTAGTGTTGGTTTTAGTATAAGAACACACATGCAATGACTCTAGTGGTTGATCCCTATGTGGTTTGTGGAAAAAACACACATGCAATGACTCTAGTGGTTGATCCATGTGTGGTTTGTGGAAAGAACCCACATGCAATGACTCTGGTTGATCCTTATGTGGTTTGTGGAAAGAACACACGTGCAATGTCCACTGGTGGATCCATGTGTGGTTTGTGGAAAAGAACACACATGCAATGACTCTAGTACTGGTTTGTGGTTTTAGTATAAGAAGACACATGCAATGACTCTAGTACTGGTTTGTGGTTTTAGTATAAGAACACACAGGCAATGACTCTAGTGGTTTATCCATGTGTGGTTTGTGGAAATAACATACATGCAATGACTCTAGTGGTTGATACATGTGTGGTTTGTGGAAATAACACACATGCAATGACCACTGGTGGATCCATGTGTGGTTTGTGGAAAACAACACACGTGCAATGACTCTAGTGCTGCTTTGTGGTTTTAGTATAAGAACAAACATGCAATGACTCTAGTGGTTGATCCATATGTGGTTTGTGGAAAGAACCCACATGCAATGACTCTGGTTGATCCTTATGTGGTTTGTGGAAAGAACACACGTGCAATGACCACTGGTGGTTCCATGTGTGGTTTGTGGAAAAGAACACACATGCAATGACTCTAGTTCTGGTTTGTGGTTTTAGTATAAGAACACACATGCAATGACTCTAGTACTGGTATGTGGTTTTAGTATAAGAACACGCATGCAATGACTCTAGTGGTTTATCCATGTGTGGTTTGTGGAAATAACACACATGCAATGACTCTAGTGGTTGATCCATGTGTGGTTTGTGGAAAGAACACACATGCAATGACCACAGGTGGATCCATGTTGGTTTTAGTATAAGAACACACATGCAATGACTCTAGTGGTTGATCCATGTTTGTTTGTGGAAATAACACACATGCAATGACTCTAGTGTTTGATCCATGTGTGGTTTGTGAAAAGAACACACATGCAATGACTCTAGTGTTGGTTTTAGTATAAGAACACACATGCAATGACTCTAGCGGTTGATCCATATGTGGTTTGTGGAAAAAACACACATGCAATGACTCTAGTGGTTGATCCATGTGTGGTTTGGGGAAATAACACACATGCAATGACCACTGGTGGGTCCACATGTGTGGTTTGTGGAAAGAACACACATGCAATGACTCTGGTTGATCCATATGTGGTTTGTGGAAAGAACACACATGCAATAACTCTAGTGGTGGATCCATGTGTGAATTGTGGAAAAGAACACACATGCAATGACTCTAGTGTTGGTTTGTGGTTTTAGTATAAGAACAAACATGCAATGACTCTAGTGGTTGATCCATGTGTGGTTTGTGAAAAGAACACACATGCAATGACCCTAGTGTTGGTTTTAGTATAAGAACACACGTGCAATGACTCTAGTGGTTGATCCATATGTGGTTTGTAGAAAGAACACATATGCAATGACTCTAGTGGTTGATCCATGTGTGGTTTGTGGAAATAACACACATGTAATGTCCACTGGTGGGTCCACATGTGTGGTTTGTGGAAAGAACACACATGCAATGACTCTAGTGGTGGATCCATGTGTGTTTTGTGGAAAAGAACACACATGCAATGACTCTAGTGCTGGTTTGTGGTTTTAGTATAAGAACAAACATGCAATGACTCTAGTGTTTGATCCATGTGTGGTTTGTGAAAAGAACACACGTGCAATGACCCTAGTGTTGGTTTTAGAGAAAGAACACACATGCAATGACTCTAGTGGTTGATCCATATGTGGTTTGTGGAAAGAACACACATGGAATGACTCTAGTGGTTGATCCATGTGTGGTTTGTGGAAATAACACACATGCAATGACCACTGGTGGGTCCACATGTGTGGTTTGTGGAAAGAACACACATGCAATGACTCTAGTGGTGGATCCATGTGTGGTTTGTGGAAAAGAACACACATGCAATGACTCTAGTGCTGGTTTGTGGTTTTAGTATAAGAACAAACATGCAATGACTCTATTGGTTGATCCATGTGTGGTTTGTGGAAAAGAACACACATGCAATGACTCTAGTGTTGGTTTGTGGTTTTAGTATAAGAACAAACATGCAATAACTCTAGTGGTTGATCCATGTGTGGTTTCTAGAAAGAACACACATGCAATGGCTCTGGTTGATCCATATGTGGTTTGTGGAAAGAACACACATGCAATGACCACTGGTGGATCCATGTGTGGTTTGTGGAAAGAACACACATGCAATGACCACTGGTGGATCCATGATGGTTTTAGTATAAGAACACACATGCAATGACTCTAGTGGTTGATCCATGTTTGTTTGTGGAAATAACACACATGCAATGACTCTAGTGGTTGATCCATGTGTGGTTTGTGAAAAGAACACACATGCAATGACTCTAGTGTTGGTTTTAGTATAAGAACACACATGCAATGACTCTAGTGGTTGATCCATATGTGGTTTGTGGAAAAAACACACATGCAATGACTCTAGTGGTTGATCCATGTGTGGTTTGTGGAAAGAACCCACATGCAATGACTCTGGTTGATCCTTATGTGGTTTGTGGAAAGAACACACGTGCAATGACCACTGGTGGATCCATGTGTGGTTTGTGGAAAAGAACACACATGCAATGACTCTAGTACTGGTTTGTGGTTTTAGTATAAGAAGACACATGCAATGACTCTAGTACTGGTTTGTGGTTTTAGTATAAGAACACACATGCAATGACTCTAGTGGTTTATCCATGTGTGGTTTGTGGAAATAACATACATGCAATGACTCTAGTGGTTGATCCATGTGTGGTTTGTGGAAATAACACACATGCAATGACCACTGGTGGATCCATGTGTGGTTTGTGGAAAACAACACACGTGCAATGACTCTAGTGCTGGTCTGTGGTTTTAGTATAAGAACAAACATGCAATGACTCTAGTGGTTGATCCATGTGTGGTTTGTGGAAAGAACCCACATGCAATGACTCTGGTTGATCCTTGTGTGGTTTGTGGAAAGAACACACGTGCAATGACCACTGGTGGTTCCATGTGTGGTTTGTGGAAAAGAACACACATGCAATGACTCTAGTACTGGTTTGTGGTTTTAGTATAAGAACACACATGCAATGACTCTAGTACTGGTATGTGGTTTTAGTATAAGAACACGCATGCAATGTCTCTAGTGGTTTATCCATGTGTGGTTTGTGGAAATAACACACATGCAATGACTCTAGTGGTTGATCCATGTGTGGTTTGTGGAAAGAACACACATGCAATGACCACAGGTGGATCCATGTTGGTTTTAGTATAAGAACACACATGCAATGACTCTAGTGGTTGATCCATGTTTGTTTGTGGAAATAACACACATGCAATGACTCTAGTGTTTGATCCATGTGTGGTTTGTGAAAAGAACACACATGCAATGACTCTAGTGTTGGTTTTAGTATAAGAACACACATGCAATGACTCTAGTGGTTGATCCATATGTGGTTTGTGGAAAAAACACACATGCAATGACTCTAGTGGTTGATCCATGTGTGGTTTGTGGAAATAACACACATGCAATGACCACTGGTGGGTCCACATGTGTGGTTTGTGGAAAGAACACACATGCAATGACTCTGGTTGATCCATATGTGGTTTGTGGAAAGAACACACATGCCATAACTCTAGTGGTGGATCCATGTGTGGATTGTGGAAAAGAACACACATGCAATGACTCTAGTGTTGGTTTGTGGTTTAAGTATAAGAACAAACATGTAATGACTCTAGTGGTTGATCCATGTGTGGTTTGTGAAAAGAACACACATGCAATGACCCTAGTGTTGGTTTTAGTATAAGAACACACGTGCAATGACTCTAGTGGTTGATCCATATGTGGTTTGTAGAAAGAACACATATGCCATGACTCTAGTGGTTGATCCATGTGTGGTTTGTGGAAATAAGACACATGTAATGTCCACTTGTGGGTCCACATGTGTGGTTTGTGGAAAGAACACACATGCAATGACTCTAGTGGTGGATCCATGTGTGTTTTGTGGAAAAGAACACACATGCAATGACTCTAGTGCTGGTTTGTGGTTTTAGTATAAGAACAAACATGCAATGACTCTAGTGGTTGATCCATGTGTGGTTTGTGAAAAGAACACACGTGCAATGACCCTAGTGTTGGTTTTAGAGAAAGAACACACATGCAATGACTCTAGTGGTTGATCCATATGTGGTTTGTGGAAAGAACACACATGGAATGACTCTAGTGGTTGATCCATGTGTGGTTTGTGGAAATAACACACATGCAATGACCACTGGTGGGTCCACATGTGTGGTTTGTGGAAAGAACACACATGCAATGACTCTAGTGGTGGATCCATGTGTGGTTTGTGGAAAAGAACACACATGCAATGACTCTAGTGCTGGTTTGTGGTTTTAGTATAAGAACAAACATGCAATGACTCTATTGGTTGATCCATGTGTGGTTTGTGGAAAGAACACACATGCAATGACTAGTGATTGATCCATATGTGGTTTGTGGAAAGAACACACATGCAATGACCACTGGTGGAACCATGTGTGGTTTGTGGAAAAGAACACACATGCAATGACTCTAGTGTTGGTTTGTGGTTTTAGTATAAGAACAAACATGCAATAACTCTAGTGGTTGATCCATGTGTGGTTTCTAGAAAGAACACACATGCAATGGCTCTAGTTGATCCATATGTGGTTTGTGGAAAGAACACACATGCAATGACCACTGGTGGATCCATGTGTGGTTTGTGGAAAGAACACACATGCAATGACCACTTGTGGATCCATGATGGTTTTAGTATAAGAACACACATGCAATGACTCTAGTGGCTGATCCATGTTTGTTTGTGGTTTTAGTATAAGAACAAACGTCCTCTCTCTCTCTCTCTCTCTCTCGTAGATGCCCAAACCTGTGCCCACTCTGTCTGCTATGCCCTGATTGGTTGTCACAGTTGTCACGCGGATCGTGCGCACCAACCGTTGATCCTGTGTGATCCAACAAGGCTCGTTGCACACGTCGTGCCCTTCACAGGACAGCACGAGACAGCACGAACGTCTCCCTCAACGAGACTTCTACAAGAAGGAACACGATGCCGTCCATGGAAAAAGTGGTCGAGTGGTCATGTCATGTTTAATCTAGTCTGCAAAGGCTACAAGTCTACTACACGGCAACTGGTCATCCACGGACCACTGGCTATACTATTTTTACTATGCAGCGCGCCTGCACTCTCACTTCCGTCAGGCCCCCACCATACGAACCTTCCACGCGGCAGCCGTAGCCAGAAGAGCTGTCAACCGGGGCCCTCGGGGAGGCCTAAACGTCCCCGCATTAAAAACCCAGCCTATCGGGTCCTCCATTCACACTCATCCACTACTCTCTCTTCCCTATCCAGCAAAACACCACAATCTTGAACGTACTTGCACGAACCTTGTCCATCAAACCAGTGCGTGGGGGTGAGTGTTCGGGCATCACCGCCGGGGTTGTGCATCACGCGGCAGATCTGGAGGAGCATCACGCAGCACAGGCCGAGGAGGACGTGTAGTTCAACCCCTTGGGGGACCATGTGCATGCCGGTGCTGACGACTTCGGAGGCGCCGATGAGGGCGTGGAGTTCGACGAACACGCTCCACTCGTGTACCCGGAAGTACATCTATTTCTACATGTTTCATATTTTCTGCTCGAGCTTAATCTATCCAAGTGTCATAAAAAAAATCTAGTCCTAATGATTAGATGCAACGTACGTACCGGTACATGGAGAGATCTAGTATGTTCTGAATGACTGCACATTATTTTTTTATTAATAAGTTACCAAGAACACAAACCACATTAATTTAGGAGCGAGCTGGGGAGACGGCCGTAATGAACTGCTGAACCTGTACAGACATGTTATTGCATCGAAAGTAACTTGGAATGGTGGAAGGAATATATATTTATTATTTTGCTCATTTCGGTTTGTATTCCATACATTACAGGTGTATTCAAGTGAGATGGACTCTGACAAGGAGACCAGGGACAACAAGAGCCGCCATGTCATGAAGAAGCTCAAGAGCGGGATAATCCCTTTCCGCACTCGACTTGGGGAGCTCAGGTGCCCTTTCTGTAAGAAAGGAGTCAACCCGAGGATTGCCAGCTTGATTCCGCATGCGGTTGGCATCGGTAAAAGCCCGGCTAGTAAACACAAGTCAGCGACCAAGGCTAAGCACGCTGCTTATGGCAAGTTCCTGAGGAAGTATGTCAAGAACGGCCTAGTGTCCCCTTACTTAGGAATCAGCAACTCCTAGCCGACCAACCCCATCACTGTGTTGTCCCGGCCACTAATAATATTTAGTTCTCTTACCGTATCTAGACCCTTAAACTATGTGGATTTCTATTTTCATACCGTTCAAAATATATTCAAGTTCATCTGTTTATGTTGTTAAAGTTCTGGTGGCATACTCGTTATTTTGCATGGATAGAGGGGTTCCCCCGACAGATATAAGGGTTATCCTGTCCGCTAGATCACAGAGGATCAACGGTTGGTGGGCAAAACTGAGTACAACTGAATCGCCATGGTTAGACACGAGGAAAAAAACGTGACTCACGGTACGCGTGTGCGGTGCACGGAGCGGTAGCGGACACGTGTGGCCGTGCACGGTGCATTAGCCTACGCGGTGCACGGTAGTGCAACGAGAAGCCGCTTCCCTTCTCCTTTAATAGAGGCCTCCCCACTCCCACTCCCACTCATCACGCACTCGCTCACTCAACCGTTTCCACTGTCCGATCACCTTCTGCAAACATCCAACAAAACCCCAACCATGCCGGCGATAGATAAGATCGGCGCAGTGGCCATCGGCGCCTCCAAGGCAGCCGGCGAGGACCCCCCGTCCCTGTCCCTGCATCCGCCGTAGCCTCCGGCGAGGAGGCCCCCGCCGGTCTCGGACAGATCCCGCTCGGCTGGGACCCCTACGAGGAGGTTATCTAGATAAGCCCGGAGAACCCCTACGACACCAGCATCGCCGACCCGTGGTCTAAGGTAACTAGGGTTTTGTCCCCTTCCCTTGTTCTTCCCCTGTTCCCATCGTTGGATGCTAGATCGTATGTTATTAGGGCTCGGCTGTTCGTATGTTTTAAAGTAGCTACTCCTATTGTGTTAGATCTCGATTTTTGATGAACCCCCTGTTCGTAGTTGGGATCGGTATTCGATTTGGTTTGAGATTTGGGAGATCTCATTCGGTTAATTTATGCAAAAAATCAATCCCGATAATCAAAGTATCTCAATCATGTCCTTATTTCACTTTTCTGTTTTTTCCAACAGGAGGATAGCAGCGACCTCCGTAGCAACGACGAGTCACAGGACACCAAGACTCGTCATGTGCCGAGGAGGCTGAAGTCCGGTCAGTACAACAACTTCTTCGCTGGAGACATGTACAGGTGCCCCTTCTGCCCCACCAGGAGGCTCCACGGCACGGACTTCAACTCCCTCGTGAAGCATGTTGAGGACGTGAGGACCTGCGGCGAGTCCGTGAACGTCCACGGCTTCAGGGCCAAGTACCAGGCGCTCGGTCTTCACCTCCGCAACCTCCAGAAGGTGGCTATCGAGGAGGGTCGCATGCCCCCGATCAGACCCAAGGTGTCCAAGGTCAAGGGGATGGGCAGCAAGAAGTGGAGGAGGCGCCAGAGGGAGGAGGCGGATGCCCTCCCGGCAGAGGCCACGCGGGGCCACTGATCAGCAGCTGCTGCTGCTGCTGCTGTAAAGCAGCTTCTTTTGTGTTGTCTGTGTTGAAGCAGTCCGCTGCTGCTGCTGCTGAGCAGCCTAATTGTCGAACCTCGTTAAGTACCGTACTATATAACCTATATTAGATGCTTTATCTACATCTGCTCTATTTACCGAATTTATTTATGGTGCTGGTTTGTTTTGCTGCTCTAGATTTGCTACCAGATTGGGGTAAAACGATCGCAAAAGGAACAATGAATGAAGAGAGAAGCTGCTCTAGATTCCCTACCTTTTTGGAAAAAAGAACACAACTGTTAGAGAGAGAGGGTAAAAGGCGCTCTTTAAAAAGGCCACTTTAGGCGTCATGGCCCACGTAACGGCCAAGCCTTTGACCAGATGGCACCCCCCTCCGAGCGCATGTGAGGGCTTCGGAATATCGGGAGGGCAAAAGTGAGGACAAATGAGACACAATGTTGCTATAGCTAAATCTGACAAAAAGCTGAATTTGGCTTTACCATGCAATTTGGCTAGAGCTCCACAATGTAGCTATTCTAAATCCCAAAACTATGTGGTGCGTTGAAACCTAATGCTTTTCCACCGACACGTGTGTTGCAAAGTTGCTTGATTGTGCATGCTTACACAAGTGGCCTACAGAGAAACTTATAGAAGCATGGGCAAACGAGCTTCATTTTGACAAATTCGGGACAAGCTTTGCGCAATCGACAGGCCTGATCGGCTGGGCGGCTGCCCCGGGGTGCAGGGATGCTAGGTCCATGTCTATGCTTACACTTCTTAAAATTGTACACTTCCTTCTGTCCTATCACGTTACATCGTGTCAGCACCGAGCACCCGCTGCGGATCGGCAACGGGACGGTGGTCTACGTGACCGGTCTCTGCCACACCAAAGCCACGTCGCACACCCGTCCCATCGCCTACCAGGACGGACGCTGAATTTAATCGCTAGGATTGGAAACCATCGGTGCTCGCCCGGTCAAACTTGCTTCCGCATGGGTATGACCGGAATATTGGTAAACAAAATTTAAGCATCACCTTCTATCTCCTCAGCACATCACTGTGCAAAAATCCCCAACTCATTCCTTCCGCCGGCGCCGCCACCGCAAGAACCATCGACGTTGCCGCAGGCACCGACTTCGCCTGGCCATACCACCGCAACAGATCACTCCACCTCCACGCCCAGTCCTAGCCACCGCTACTGAAACTAGGCCACCGCCGCCGCATTAGCTGTTGCCATGGACGCAGAGTACGACGTGTTCGGCGATGGGAGCGACTACACCACTGAGTACACCGTCACCGCCCATGGCACCACCAAGCTGACGGTCGTCCGCACAAATGCGTCAGTGGAGGTGGCCAAGGTCATTGCAATGTACAAGTGGTGGCTACAAGATCCGATGGACAGGTACAAGATCGTCGGCCTTGACCTCGAGTATACCAGAGATAGGAAGAGGACGACGCTTTTGCAGCTGTCCATGCGCAACCACTGCCTACTATATCACGTATGTAGGGCCAAATCTGTATGCCCGGAGCTTCGCAAGTTCCTACACAGGAGGGAGATCTACTTCGCCAGCGTCGACATCAAGAACGACACTCCGAAGCTAGAACGGGATCTCCTCGTTCATGTCGTCAATCATGTCGATCTCCAACGTTTGTGGAGGTACCCGGATGGCGGTACGGGGAAAGCCGATATGGCTAGACTCGCTTCGGACATCATCGACCGCGAGTACGCCGGCATGAAAATCGAGTTCCCGAAGCACCTGCACGAGCGATGGGAGTGGAGGCACCTGGATTACGATGCGATCAAGTACGCAGCCAGGGACATGTACGTCTGCTACGAGATGCTCAACAGGATCTGGCGGGTGGGTGAGTGTGCTGTTTACCACTACTAGTTTCGCATTTCTTTCCTAGTTTTATCTCGCCTGTATTTTCTAAGCATTCTGTGTGTAAGAACCAAGCTCGTATGATCCCTGTGCTATTAGCTACTAAACTTGTATGAATTACATTCCCCCTTTTGTATGCTCAACATTCATTCTTACAAATTCTGTCTGTGCCATTTGCATGCGGCAGAATCCAGGACTAACATGCATAAGGTGTGATACAGTCATAAGTCATAACCAAACCCAGATTATAGAGGAGGATACGGTCATAAACCATATTATAGTTTGACAAAGGTAATACACAGCAGTTCGTAATTGCTCACATAGTGTACTTATGAAATAACATGTTTTCATAAACACAACAATCATGCACCAATAGTCTACATCCCAGCTGTTGGAGAAGGCAACTGATCCCAGGATGCCTTCGGTCGCTTGCCCCGGTTTGTAGATTCATCTACGACCCGGCATCTGGGACAAACAACCTGCCTTGGTGGTGGTTCAATGATGTGATGCCTGGAATGAGATTTTACAATCTGGCGGTACAGCTCGTGGCTAACATACCCGTCAATGGTAGCGTACTTCAGATTAGGTTCAGAACATGGCTTATCCTCCCAGTAATCGTGCCCTAAACGCCACCACGAACATCCCGGCAATCTGTCCTTCATGTCAGCGTACCACGGGTCTATGAGTTCGGAGGCAAGAGTGGCCATCCCGGTCTTGCTGCCCTTCATCCCTGGGATCCAGTAAATTTCCTGGATGTCCACTTTGCACTCCTTTGGGATTCTAATTTTGACAGTCGGGCTTTCAAGCAGTTTACTATCATTCGTGATGTCAACACTAGTAAATGTTATGTGCTGGTTCACTAGAAAGTCATGGAACAGATCCCTAATGCTTTCGCCCCACCTGCATGAAAATGAAGTCAGACAAATAATATAGCAATAACTTCTGCAAACAGACGGCTCAGGAACAAAAAGACAGCAAATTCTACCAGATCCCGTCAGCCCCCTTCTCGCAAAAAGGCTGGTATACGAGGACGTGCCCCTTCATGGAGAGTTGCACCACGGCGATCATACGGCAATCGCGGCTGTACTCGAGGTCGAGACCTACGAACCTGTTTTCTTCGAACTGCAGCCAACTCGTGAAATTATTTAGAGTGTTCCTCACCGTCCGAGGGTCGGTGGTGTAGACGACATCGATCTTCTTCCTGCCATGTACTTCGATGTCGAAGTGCGCGGTTTCTTGCCTGCCGTCGTTTCGGACATCCGGAGCATCCATCACTACAGGCAAGAGGGAAAGGATACAGAGGAAGAGGGTGATGCGGTGGTGGAGGAAATGGATGAGGCCGTGGAGGAGAAAGACGATGTGGCCATGGAGGAGGAAATGAGACGGAGAAGTGAAAGATTGGAACCGCCTTTACCAATATCTGGAATGGTCGACCGTTCGTAGTAGGGTGAAGGTGGCGAAAAACGACGGTTTTACACGTCGACGCTAGCACTTCCTAAAATTTGTTCTGCGCCACTTGCATGCGGTGGAATCAATTCAAACGTAGGCACGTTTACGCATGCCGACCTTCACTCACTGACAGGCGGGCCGCACATTTCCCTTTTATGATTTATTTTTTCACTTCCTTAGACGGTTCCAGTGCCCGCCCTCAATAATTACGCCCCCCGTTCTTTTCTTCCACGCGGACGAGAACCGGCGGCGGCGATGGTTCCTTGCAGATTCGCTCCCCACTCGAACAACTGCCCCATCCCTGATTCCACCCCCT
This sequence comes from Avena sativa, assembly GCA_916181665.1. Classification (NCBI taxonomy): domain Eukaryota; kingdom Viridiplantae; phylum Streptophyta; class Magnoliopsida; order Poales; family Poaceae; genus Avena; species Avena sativa. Next base: position 80,067,521 of record OV702286.1, read on the forward strand.
CTCGAATCCATCTACCTCCTCATCACAACGCCTCCATTAATCCACCGGATTCCAGACTCCATTTGCCGCTATGGGTAGAGCTTGGGGTAGCAGCAGGCTGAAGCGAAAGGCATGCGACAACGATGGGGATGGCCAGGGCGACCGCTACCGCGAGGATTGGGGATGGCCAAACCTCAGCGCCGCGAACGTGCACATGCTCGCCTCGGAGTTGGACATCATCTCAGCCGGTCGCCTCGCTTGCTGCATCCCTGGCTACCGCGTGATGATGCGGAACATGGACGAACAACCGTTCGGCACACCAGGCCTTCTTTACCCCGATAACAGCAAATGGCCAGACGACCGCGATGGCCACGTAAGTTCTAGTATCTAGCTTATTCGTTCAGTAATATCATTGATTCATATGTGCTAAACTCTCATCGGAATCCTATGTTCCTTTCGTCGAACGTGTTGTGTGCACACGCGGTTTGAACAAGTCGAACCATTTAAGACTATTCTGTACAGCGGAAGCTCTGCTCATACCTGATATTCTGGTATTTTCATAGTGACACAATCTTACTCTAGGTGATAGACGAGTTGTCAATTTCGCTTTTGCAATGGAATGCCTGCTAGGTGATATTCTGTTTCCTAAAATAAAAACAAATAGATTAGACGATTTAAGGCTGTTATGCCCCGAGCTATTTAATTATGATCATCGTCAGGAGTTTGTTCTAGGGGGCTCTGCTCCTACTCCATATATTGAGTATCTTCGTAGTGACATAGGCACAATTTAGGCGATATCTGAGGAGACACTCGTATTTAGGCGATATTTTGTGTACTTTAATATAAAGGTCCAGTTGTCAAATTGTATCTGCAATGGAATCCATGCTAGGTGATTGTACCAACTGACAACAAACTCTGCAGAATATTCATGCAAAACTGATGCTGCTAGATAAGTGGTCGGAATCAGTAGTGGTGAATATCAAGGAAGAAGAAGAGATGGAAATGAGAGATGACCAGAACTGGGTGGGTGGCAACGGCGAGTGGCTGGTCCTTTTATCCTAGGATGAGAGTACTTGGACTCTAAAAAATTGCTACAGATAGGAGAGGCTAGCATTGCCATCTTTGAAGGGTGTCGGCATTACTACATTCAACAGCGGGTGGCCGCCGCCCATTTCCGAATTCACTTACAGGTTCAACATGGCAAAATTTGAGCTCGTGAAGGTACAGCTCCCACATAGACCGCGGGAGGGGGCATGGAAGAACTAGGAGTATGACCTCTTGGCAGTGTTCGACAAGGCAATCGCATTCATTAGATGCGCAGAAGACAATGAATGGACAGTCTTGCGCGACGACTTCCTGCGGCCGGAGAAGTATGTCGACGCCGTCTTCACCTACGACTGCTCTTCGTACAGACCGCAACACATTTATGCGGTCACTGAACCTAGCGGCGACGTGCGTGTTTGGGACCCGTCCATTTGGGGTGAGTCATGGTGTCATATAGCATGTAAAATCCCATTCAAAATTCTGCTTACTGACCGATAGTAACACGCAGGTACCCACGCTGCCCCGCGCATAATTCCAGCTCTGGTCATCAAAGATGCAGTAGCAGATGCTGAACTTGGGACACGACGTTGGTTCCTGGCACCTCTCAGAGACAACACGGAACATCATGATGAACTGTTGTGGATTCATATCAGGGGAGCACTAAACAATGTTCGTGATACAATAGAACATATGGGGACACAACTTTCTTCATACCCATCGCTGCAGTGTCACGTTTTCTCGAGGTCCGCATCCCCATCCGAAGACCCAGTATAGCAAGTCTGGACCAGAGTCAACAATCTGGTGGTACAGCTCGTGGCTAACATACCCGTCAATTGCAGCGTACTTCAGATTAGATTCAGAACGTGGCTTATCCTCCCAGTAATCATGCCCTAAACGCCTCCATGAACATCTCGGCAATCTGTCCTTCATGTCAGCGTACCATGGGTCTATGAGTTCGGAGGCAAGAGCGGCCATCCCGGTCTTGCTGCCCTTCGTCCCTGGGATCCAGTAAATTTCCTAGATGTCCACTTTGCACTCCTTTGGGATTCTAATGTTGTCAGTTGGGCTTTCAAGCAGTTTACTGTCATTTGTGATGTCAACACTGGTAAATGTTATGTGTTGGTTCACGAGAAAGTCATGGAACAGATCCCTAATGCTTTCACCTCACCTGCATGAAAATGAATTCAGACAAATAATATAGCAATAACTTCTGCAAACAGACGGTTCAGGAACAAAAAGACAGCAAAGTCTACTAGATCCCGTCAGCCCCCTTCTCGCAAAAATGCTGGTATACGAGGACGTGCCCCTACATGGAGAGTTGCACCACGGCGATCCTACGGCAATCGCGGTTGTACTCGAGGTCGAGACCTACGAACCTGTTTTCTTCGAACTGCAGTCAACTCGTGAAATTATTCAGAGTGTTCCTCACCGTCCGAGGGTCGATGGTGTAGACGACATCGATCTTCTTCCTGCCATGTACTTCGATGTCGAAGTGCGCAGTTTCTTGCCTGCCGTCGTTTCGGACATCCGGAGTGTCCATGACTACAGGCAAGAGGGAAAGGATACGGAGGAAGAGGGTGATGCGATGGTGGAGGAAATGGATGAGGCCGTGGAGGAGAAAGACGATGAGGCCATGGAGGAGGAAATGAGACGGAGAAGTCAAAGATTGGAACTGCCCTTACCAATATCTGGAATGGTCGACCGTTTGTAGCAGGGTGAAGGTGGCGAAAAATGGCGGTTTTACACGTCGACGCTAGCACTTCCTAAAATTTGTTCTGCGCCACTTGCATGCGGTGGAATCAATTCAAACGTAGGCACGTTTACGCGTGCCAACCTTCACTCACTGATAGGCGGGCCGCACATTTCCCTTTTACGATTTATTTTTTCACTTCCTTAGACGGTTCCGGTGCCCGCACTCAATAATTACGCCCCCTGTTCTTTTCTTCCACGCGGACGAGAACCAGCGGCGACGACGGTTCCTTGCAAATTCGCTCCCCACTCGAACAACTGCCCCATCCCTGATTCCACCCCCTCTCGAATCCATCCGCCTCCTCATCACAACGCCTCCATTTATCCACCGGATTCCAGACTCCAATTGCCGCTATGGGTAGAGCTTGGGGTAGCGGCAGGCTGAAGCGAAAGGCATGCGACAACAACGGGGATGGCCAGGGCCGCTACCGCGAGGATTGGGGATGGCCGAACCTCAGCGCCGCGAACGTGCATAGGATCGCCTCGGAGTTGGACATCATCTCAGCCGGCCGCCTCGCTCGCTGCATCCCTGTCTACCGCGTGACGATGCGGAACATGGACGAACAACCGTTCGGCACGCCAGGCCTTCTTTACCCCGATAACAGCAAATGGCCAGACGACCGCGATGGCCACGTAAGTACCAGTATCTAGCTTATTCATTCAGTAATATCGTTGATTCATATGTCCTGAACTCTCATCGGAATCATATGTTCCTTTCGTCGAACGTGTTGTGTGCACGCACGGTTTGAACAAATCGAACCATTTAAGACTATTCTGTACAGCAGAAGCTCTGCTCGTACCTGATATTCTGGTAATTTCATAGTGACACAGTCTTACTCTAGGTGATAGACGAGTTGTCAATTTCGATTTTGCAATGGAATGCCTGCTAGGTGATATTCTGTTTCCTAAAATAAAATCAAACAGATTAGACGATTTAAGGCTGTTATGCCCCGAGCTGTTTACTTATGATCATCGTCAGGAGTTTGTTCTGGGGGGCTCTGCTCCTACTCCATATATTGAGTATCTTCGTAGTGACACAAGCACAATTTAGGCGATATCTGAGGAGACACTCGTATTTAGGCGATATTTTGTGTACTTTAATATAAAGGTCCAGTTGTCAAATTGTATCTGCAATGGAATCCATGCTAGGTGATTGTACCAACTGACAACAAACTCTGCAGAATATTCATGCAAAACTGATGCTGCTAGATAAGTGGTCGGAATCAGTAGTGGTGAATATCAAGGAAGAAGAAGAGATGGAAATGAGAGATGACCAGAACTGGGTGGGTGGCAACGGCGAGTGGCTGGTCCTTTTATCCTAGGATGAGAGTACTTGGACTCTAAAAAATTGCTACAGATAGGAGAGGCTAGCATTGCCATCTTTGAAGGGTGTCGGCATTACTACATTCAACAGCGGGTGGCCGCCGCCCATTTCCGAATTCACTTACAGGTTCAACATGGCAAAATTTGAGCTCGTGAAGGTACAGCTCCCACATAGACCGCGGGAGGGGGCATGGAAGAACTAGGAGTATGACCTCTTGGCAGTGTTCGACAAGGCAATCGCATTCATTAGATGCGCAGAAGACAATGAATGGACAGTCTTGCGCGACGACTTCCTGCGGCCGGAGAAGTATGTCGACGCCGTCTTCACCTACGACTGCTCTTCGTACAGACCGCAACACATTTATGCGGTCACTGAACCTAGCGGCGACGTGCGTGTTTGGGAGCCGTCCATTTGGGGTGAGTCATGGTGTCATATAGCATGTAAAATCCCATTCAAAATTCTGCTTACTAACTGATAGTAACACGTAGGTACCCACGAAGCCCCGCACATAATTCCAGCTCCGGTCATCGAAGATGCAGTAGCAGATGCTGAACTTGGGACACGACACTGGTTCCTGGCACCTCTCAGAGACAACACGGTACATCATGATGAACTCTTGTGGATTCATATCAGGGGAGCACTAAACAGCGTTGGTGATACAATAGAACATATGGGGACACAACTTTCTTCATACCCATCGTTGTGGTGTCACGTTTTCTCGAGGTCCGCATCCCCATCTGAAGACCCGGTAGAGCAAGTCTGGAGCAGAGTCAACAATCTGAAGGGACAATCTGCGTTTCTTGGTATCAACTACCCTTTCTTTGTCGGAGCCCCTGGAGCTGTTGAACCTGTAATTGCTCAGGCAGCCCTGGCCCCTGATGCTGCTGCTACTGCTGCTGGTGGTGGTCGTGGTGGTGGAGCTGATGAAGAACTAGCTACTGCTGCTCCTGGTGAAGCTGACGAAATACTTGGTGATGCTACTACTGGTGAAGCTGACGAAATACTTGCTAATGCTGCTGCTGGTGAAGCTGACGAAATACCTGCTGAGGCTGCTGCCGGAGTCCAGGAAGAACATGCTGGTGTTGTTGCTGAGGTGCCAGCACTTCTAGTGTTGATAGCAGACTGTTTGTTTGTTCCACAGTCACGCCCCTATCATGTTGACACTCCAGATCCGACCTGGAGCCGAATCCACGTCGAGGGGAGGGGGCCTACAATTGGCTCATCAGTGGGGTCGTACTATTTGAAGGAGAATCAAATATGGCCAAACACAGCATTCTGGTTCGTTCCGACGATACCACCAGCTCCAGGGACCTAGTGCTCATACTGGCAGATCCGATGAACCATTTGTCTTTATCTTTATCATTAGTTACTCTTATGTGTGTAAAGACTAAGCTATGCTTATTTGTGTAAGACTAAGTTAGGCCTAACTGCGTAATATTCAGTGAAGCCCAGCTTTTCTTTCCACGCCCATAACAACAGAATTGCACCATAGAACATACAAATGTAATGTGCATACCACGCATTTTTTTCTCAGGATAACAACCACTTCAAGCAAATGATACATCCTGTACGCATTTGAACGCATCACTAGAATGTGCCACCGATTGATGATTGATGACATGGATCTAGCTTTTCTGTGCTTATTTGCATTGAATCGCTCATTGATTTGTTCACATATTTTTTGGCAATGGCTGATGAACTCCACTCTCTTGGTAACTTGCTTCGTCAGCGAGCACTTGTTGATGCAATGCAAAGTACAGAACATGGCCGCCATCGTCATTCCATTTAAGTTCTCTATGTTTCGTCATCACGGAGCTACTAATTTCAAATGAAAATCTAGTAAACAATATATGTGTACATTGTTAGAGTATGCTACGACCACGGTACATACATGTTTTTCTACAATCACAACAAGAAAACTTGATACATTTTCACCTTGTTGGCGTTGTGCCGAACTGGGTGGATGTGGCTTTGGGGTTCGGAGAGGAAGGCACTGTGGCTGGTGCGTGTGTGACCACGGTGACGGCGAGCTCGGATTCTGGAGGCGACCAACAGGACCGAGCATGGTCGGCATGCGTACAGATCTCACCCAGGAATGAATTCCCGTCCCCGCGCCATGCCAATGGTGCAGTCATGGTGAGGGCGAGCTCCGATTTGGGATGGGGAGGAGAACGGGCCGAGCAGGTTTGTCCAAGTCCTAGTTCCGCGCCATGGCCGCGACCACAGATTGCCGCCCCGGAGGAAGAAGTAGACGCGTACAGGATGCATGCGCCATCGCTGCAAGCCTACATGGCAGCGATGACGACAGCGACATAACCGCGAAAGCTGATAGGGGGACCCAACTTGACGGCCGTTAGCCTGATTTTTTGTATTGAAACATAAAGTTGAATTCGTGCCGAGAAGGACCCTCTGAGTATGTGGCACGCCAACTATAGTCATCGCGGATGATATCAGGGAACTCGGGTACCGCGTTGCCTGGCGACCCCAACTTTCGGGCCGCAAAATGATATTCTCCACACGATGGTGGCACTTAGGCTAGAGATTACAAATACTTGTTATGAGTTATATTTGGAGTTGGATGTCTTTATGAAATTGTGGTGTTTGTTGGACTCATCTGGTACTCAAGGTGACAGTGTGGGGTTTTCTAGATGGGAAAGATGAACTTTGAGGTGCCGTTATAGCCCTACCGTTGATTAGAGTGTCCAACCGGAGAGTAGTTAAGAGTAGTATCATAAAGATAAGATATTTATATGAGAGTGTTCACTAGTGAAAGTATGATCCCTAGGCCTTGTTTCTAAGCACTGAAACACCGTTTGTTACTAGATCTGTTACATGGTTGCTTGCTTCCATCTTTATTTCAGTTTGCCTTTAGTCTTTTCCATGCCATCAAGCTATCTTCTATCACCGTTACCACTTATAATTATCTATACCACTTGTATTTCACTATCTCTTCGCCGAACTAGTGCACCTATACACCTGACAAGTGTATTGGGTGTGTTGGGGACACAAGAGACTTCTTGTATCTTGATTGCAGGGTTGCTTGAGAGGGAATACCTTTGACCACTTCCTCCCTGAGTTCGATAAACCTTGGGTAATCCACTTAAGGGAAAACTTGTTGCTGTTCTACAAACCTCTGCACTTGGAGGCGTAACAATTGTCTACAAGAATAGAAGTGCGTAGACATCACTGCCACGATCCACTGAGATCCAGCCCCACGTCGCACGGATTCGTCCCGCCCCCAACTCCTCTATTCTCCATGAAGGTTTGAACTTGCCCTCTGTGATCTACACTATTACTTCTAGCATTGACAAGTGCTTCCTCAAAAGCACCAAGTCTGCGAGAAAGCATATATAAGACCAGCGAGAAGCACTTGGCTATCAACGGAAAGCACTTGGCAGTATATGACATGAAATGGGTATGAAGACGAACAACATTGCCAAGTGCTTCCTCTAAAGCACCAAGTCTGGGAGAAAGCCTATACAAGACCATCGAGAAAGCACTTTGTGATCAACGAAAAACACTTGGCGGTACATGACATGAAATAGGTGTGAAGCCCCCCAATGTTTCCAAGAGCCACCTCAAAAGCACCAAGTCCAGGTGAAAGCATATACAAGACCACCGAGAAGCACTTGGCTATCAACGCAAAGCATCCTGGCAGCATATTACATGAAATAGGTGTGAAGCCTCCCAACATTGCCAAGTGCTTCCACAAAAGCTCCAAGTCCGGGATATATCATATACAAGGCCGTCGAGAAGCACTTAGCTGCTACCGTAAGCCACTTTGCAATATATTAGATGCAATCGGGCTTCCCACAAGAACTCTGTCCATATGAAAGTACGAAGTCCCCAGACTCCAAGCAGACCAACCAGGCATCGAGAGATAATTTCAACGAACATGTTTGGGTCCCACTCGTAACTTACCAAGCCAAGTTCATGAGTTTGAACATCATGCATCTAAAAATCTAGCACTCGGTCATTCCTATTCGAACAAGGCAGCACGATGACAAGATTGCCACAAGGAAAAAATCCATAACAACCTAACGAAACAAAAGACTGAACAAGTTTGGAAGAACGTACCTCGACATCATAGAAGTATCTTGGCATATACTACCAGAAAAACTTGGTGCTTGACATCGTGGAAAACACGACTAGCATCTTTCGTGTGTCGGTTACGCTGAAAACAGGACAAATCTGGGCAAGACGTTGGACCGAACGACCAAAACGTGGAAACTGGGAGACATCGTGGAAAACCGCCTGACATCCTGGAAAACATGACTAGCGTCCCCCGTATGTCGGTTACGTTAAAAACAGGCCAAATATGGCCGAGACGTTGAACCGAACGGCCAAAACATAGAAACCAAGAAAAAATCCACGACATCATGGAAAACGGCCCGACTAGCGTCTCCCGTGTGTCGGTTATGTTGAAAACAGACCAAATCTGGGCGAGACGTTGGACCGAACGGCCAAAACATGGATACCAGGCAAAAATCCTCGACATCATGGAAAAATGCATGACATCGTGGAAAACACGACTAACATCTCCTGTGTGTCGGTTACACTCAAAACAGGCAAACTCTAGGGGAGACGTTGGATGAAACAGCCAAAACGTGGAAACTGGGCAAAAAATCCACGACTTCGTGGAAAATGGCCCGACATCGTGGAAAACATGACTAGCGTCTCACGTGTGTCGGTTATGCTCAAAACAGGCAAAATCTGGGTGAGACGTTGAACCAAACGACCAAAACATGGAAACCGGGAAAAAATCCACGACATCGTGGAAAAATCGATGACATCGTGGAAAACACGACTAGCATCTCCCGTGTGTCGGTTACGCTCAAAACAGGCAAAATCTAGGGGATACGTTGGACGAAACGGCCGAAACGTGGAAACCGGGCAAAAATCCACGACTTCGTGGAAAACGGCCCGATATCGTGGAAAACACGACTAGCGTCTCACGTGTGTCGGTTACGCTCAAAACATGCAAAATCTAGGCGAGACATTTGAACGAATGGCTAAAACGTGGAAACCGGGCAAAAATCTACGACTTCGTGGGAAATGGCCCGACATCGTGGAAAACACGACTAGAGTCTCACGTGTGTTGGTTACGCTCAAAACAGGCAAAATCTGGGTGAGGCGTTGGACCGAATGGCCAAAACATGGAAGCCGGGAAAAAATCCATGACATCGTGGAAAACGGCCCGATACGTGGAAAACACGACTAGCGTCTCACGTGTGTCGGTTATGCTCAAAACAGGAAAAATCTAGGCGAGACGTTCGATCGAACGGCGAAAACGTGGAAACCGGGAAAAAATCCACGACATCATGGAAAACGGCCTAACATCGTGGAAAACACGACTAGCGTCTCACGTGAGTCGATTACGCTCAAAACAGGCAAAATCTGGGCAAGACGTTGGACCGAATGGACAAAACGTGGAAACCAGGAAACAAAAATTCATGACATCGTGGAAAACGGCCCGACATCATGGACAACACGACTAGCGTCTCATTGTGTCGGTTACGCTCAAAACAGGCAAACTCTGGGTGAGACGTTGGACCAAACGGCCAAAACGTGGAAACCGGAAAAAATGCATGACATCATGGAAAACGGCCCGACATCGTGGAAAATACGACTAGCGTCTCACGTATGTTGGTTACGCTCAAAACAGGCAAAATCTGGGCGATACGTTGAATCCGGGCAAAACCCGTGCAGGAAGTTCTATCGCGGCAGAGAAATGGCCCTTTTCTCTGCCGCGGCAGAGAGTGTACCCCTCCTTCACAAGCTGAAGGGCAGAGGTACAAGGGGGGGGGTGCATTCCCTAGGTATAGTAGGGGGGAGGTGGCGTGCCCCCGGGTCTATGGGGAATGGATGGGTCGTGTTTTCTAGGGAAAAACACATGGATTTCAGGGGATCCAGACCCACTCCACAGACTCTAGCCATAGCATGGCGGCTCAAGTCAGAAAGCATCCCTGGCCCCGTATTATCAAAAAATCTGTTTTAATGTATCCGTACGAGGATTAGCAGGAGTTCGGTGTATTTGCCTTGTGACAATAGACGATTTGAGCCCCGCCATGTTGAACGTGTTTCTATGGCTATATCCAGGACGTCATGGAGACGTTGCCCGGTCACGTAAATGTTCCCAGTCGGCATGATTCCCCAAAAAGGTGATTGCCGCGTTACATTTTTCGTGTTCCATATGGGCAACTTCTCCCTGGTCTATCTGGGTGGATAGTCGTTGTTTACATGTTCTTCCCCCGTCCCTTCAAATAAAGCTCTCCGAATCAGAAAGTGTCATCGAATGGGGTGTTGCCTTCTCTCCACAGTCTATGGTAGGATACGTAACATGCTGGACCGATGCTAGTAGGGGAAGGAGAGCATAGCCCCTCGTCCCTTCAGAGGAAGCTCTCTGGATCAGAAAGTGTCGTAGAACGGGGTGTTGCCTTCTCTCCATAGTCTGTGGTAGGATACCCAACATGCTGGACCGATGCTAGTAGGGGAAGGAGAGCGTAGACCCTCGTCCCTTCAGATAAAGCTCTCCGGATCAGAAAGTGTCATAGAAAGGGGTGTTGCCTTCTCTCCGCAGTCTGTGGAAGACACTGTGATACATGGAAGAGATTGTAAACTTGAGCTAACTCTTTTGGTAATTCTAGAACATAAGCTATTTCCCTATTGTGACTCAGAGAATCTTGAAAGGTCCAATATATCTTAGACTTAGCTTTCCTTTGGCTCTGAATCTTTTGACTCCCTTCATCGGACTAAACTTAAGAAAAACCATGTCCCCAACTTCAGGATGCCAAGATCTTCTACTTTGATCGACATAACTCTTCTGTCTACTCTGAGTTATCTTAAGTCGATATCGGATGGTATCTATGATATTATGCTTCTCCTTGATATAGTTTGGTGGAAACTCTTTGCTTCCTCCAAGTTCATACCAACATATTGGAGATTTGCATCTACGACCATAAAGTACCTCATATGGTGCTGCCTTCAAACTTCTTTCGTAGATATTGTTGTAGGGAAACTCTGCCAATGGTAGATGTTCTTCCCACGAACCTCCAAATTCTAAGACATGTGCTCGAAGCATATCTTCTAAGATTTGATTAGTTCTTTTTGTTTGACCTCTTGTTTCTAGATGATAGGCTATATTGAAATCTAACTTAGATCCAAGTGTTTCATGTAATCACTTCTAGAATGCTGAAGTGAACATATATCCTCGAGTTGTTACTATTTTCTTGGGAACTCCATGCTTACTCACAATTTCTTTAACATAAATATCTACTAAATTTTCTGCATTGTCCTTCTAATTCACAGGTATGAAATGTGCACTTTTAGTGAGTCTGTCCATGATCACCCAAATCATAGTTTTGTGTTTCCGGGTCACTAGTAAACCAACGATAAAGTCCATTCCAATTTCTTCAAATTTATTCCCATTTCCACTCTGGAATCTCTAATGGTTGCATTGGTCTTGCTGGACTTTGATGTTCAACTTTCACTCGCTGGCAAGTATGGCATTCAGAAACATATTTAGCAATGTCTCTCTTCATGTTGTTCCACCAGAATAATTCCTTGAGATCCATGTACATCTTGGTACTACGTGGGTGATTTTAGTAAGGTGTTTTATGGGCTTCTTGAAGTATTATCTTGTTGATCTCCGCCACATCTGGCACACAGATCCTTTTCTAGAACCACAAAGAACTAAATCACCCAAGTGAAATGCTGATGGTCGACCATCTGATATCCTCTTCATTTCCTCAATGATGAAAGGATCATCTTGTTGGTGTCAAAATACTTCATTGTGAAGGTCGATGTATGCTTCTGCAACAATTCTCATAGTATCTAAACTTCCAAGAGATGTTGTCCGCACAAGTTGAATTTGTAATCTTTCTTGGTCCATCCTCAATTCTTTTGGAAACTCCCGATTTGTTATTTGGGTATCAGTGTTCTTCTGGCTCAAAGCATCCGCTACAACATTATCCTTCCCTAGAGTATAGTTGATGGTAAGATCATAATCCTTAATTAAATCTATACATCACTTCTGCCTCATGTTCAATTTCGTCTAAGTTAAGAAATATTTGAGACTTGTGTGGTCTTTGTATAGTTCACATCTTGCTCCGTAAAGAAAATGCCTCCAACTCTTCAAAGCAAACACCATTGCTGCTAACTCTAAACCATGTGTTCGGTAGTTAACTTCATGAGGTTTGAGTTGTCTAGACCCATAAGCGATAACTTTGTGATTTTGGATCAGCACGCAACTCAATCCATCCTTGGATGCATCAGAGTAAACTGTGTAATCTATGCCTATCTCTAGCACTGGTAGAACTAGTGTGTAGTCAACTTGGTCTTGAATTCTTGAAAGCTTTACTCACACTTGTTAGTCCACACAAATGGAGTATTCTTTCTTAGCAATTTAGTCATTGGTCCAGCTATCTTGAAGAAGCCTTCAATGAACCTTCTATAATATCCTGCCATTCCCAAGAAACCTCTAACTTGTTTCACATTGGCAGGTGCACTCCAATCTAATATTGATTGAACTTTTATTGGATTCACATCAATTCCATTCTTGCTAATGACATGACCAAGGAATTCTACTTTATCCAACCAGAACTCACATTTATTGAACTTAGCATAAAGCTTGTGCTCCCTCTAGATTTGCAATGCTAATCTCAAATGATCAGCATGCTCTTCCTTATCCTTGGAATATATCAGAATATCCTTGATGAACACTATGATGAACTTGTCCAAGTACAACATAAAGATATTTTTCATCAATTTCATGAAAATTGCTGGTGCATTAGTCAACCCAAAAGGTACGAATAAATATTCATGATGTCCATAGCTTGAGACAAATGCAATCTTTGGAAAATCTTTGGGCTTAATCTTGATTCAATGAATCCTAGAAAATACACCTGCTCCTTTTACTTGATCAAACAAATCTTGAATTCTTGGCAAATGATGTTTGTTCTTGATAGTAAGATTGTTCAAAATCCGGTAATCTCCGCACATCCGCCGACCTCCATCACACTTATCCACAAAGATAACTGGAGGTCCCCAGGGTGATACACTCTCTTGAATGAAACATTTTCCCGCTAACTCATCAATTTGCACTTTAAGCTCTTTAGGGCCCATCTTGTATGGTGCTTGTGCAATTGGTGTTGTTCCTAGTATCAAATCAATGGTGAACTCGATTTCTCGATCAAGTGGCATTCTTGGTAACTCTGCTGGAAAGATATCCATGAATTCATTCACTACTGGAACATCCTCCAACTTTATCTCACTCATGGAGTTTAATTAGATCCACATCTATATGTGTGTGCCTATGAGCTTGATAAACTATTCTTCCTCCTCCTAGAGTTTTGATTGAGAAAGTCTTGTCTTCACAAATAATCTGAGCTCCATGTTTAGTCATCCAATCCATTCCAAAAATTATTGTTATCCTTTTCATCAGAATCTCATAAAGATCCGCATAATAAACACCTCCACATATCATGATAACCTGGTTCATCTTTATATGGTTTACTACTACAGTACCCCTACTATTATTACGGACAACGGGTTTTCTAACGGTGCCCTTCTAACCCCAAATTTTTCACAAAATTTTCTCAGAAATGAATGAAGTAGTTGCACCGGTGTCAAATAAAACTTTTCCAGGATCGGAGAGTATGTTAAGCGTACCTATCACTACCATAGTGGTGCGGTTCAGCTTCCCCAAAAGGTTTAGTTCTTTTTCTGTTGTTATTCTTCCCGTTATTGCCACCTCCTCCCTTCACGGGCCAACCTCCTACTGGTTTATTAGGACAACCGGGTTTCATGTGACCCTTCTGCCCACATCCATAACATATAATCTCAGGACTCCTGCATTCACTCTTCACATGACCAGGTAAACCACAGTTGTGACATATAATATTCCTCCTGGATGATGATGATGCTATGTTGGAATTGTTGTTGAAAGGTCGAGGCCTGGGCTTGAAACTCAGGTTTGGGGTTGACTTGGTTGCTTGAATCTTTTTAGTCTCCTGCTTCGCCCTTTTCCGCCTGTCCTCCTGAACAACTTTGTAATCATGCTCGAAGGTAATTTCCGCATCAAGTAGTTCTTGGAATGTTTGCTTGCTGGCAAGACTCAACTGCATCTTCACAAATGGGTTCAAACCTCACATGAACCATTTCTTCCTCTTCTCTTCAATGCTTACCTCGTTAGTTGCATAATGGGATAATTGATTGTACTCCCGAATGTACTTCATCACACTGGAATTCCCTTGTTGTAACTCCTCAAATTCCCTATGCTTCAATTCCAGAATACTTTCCGGAACATGGTACTCTCAGAATCTCTACTTGAACACCTACCATGTGTATTCTCTATCTGGAGGTTGCATTGCTAGCTGATTCTCCCACCAAGATGATGCAGGTCTAGTTAAGAGATATGTTGCATACCTCAGCTTCTCTTCATCATTACACCCTACTATCTTCAGCTTTCGCCCAATGTCGTTAACCAATCTTCTGCATCCATGGGTTCGGGTGCAGAAGAAAATGGTAATAGCCTTGCAATTTGAAAATCGGAAAGACTCACGCCTCGGCCTTCAGGCTCCCTCTGAGTTACGACCTGATCAAGCAGGTCTTGAATGAACTTGTTCTGGGACTCTTGCATCATTTTGCATGTATTTCATGACATTCTCCAACATCAGTGGCCTCATTGGCGGCAGTGGTGGTAATTTTGCCTATGCTCTGGCATCTTTCTTTAGCTTTGTTCTCCAAGCGCTGCTGCTAAGTCTCGGTTCCTACTCCCGCATCCATAACCCCCTATTCTTGTTACACAAAGCGAATACTCATAATTACACCATGCTCATGTTTTCTGAGCTCGACTTTATGCACAAAACTCGTCACAGAATGGAAATCAAGATCCAAATCCAAATAAAATCTTATATTATACAATACAAGCACATAGTTGATACATTACACATTACAACCAAATATAACACAACCACTACGGTTTCTTGTGAGGATACCTCACTTATTTAAATACATCAAGCTCTCACACACTACAGTACGCAATACTAACTTACTACTATTACCATAACATCTTCCATCTCCCGAAGTCTAACTCATCAGTATCCATGACGCTCATCGTACATGCCTAGAATCCAACCATGCTAATGTGAAGTCCGTCTCACCGTATCCGGAATATATGGTCTTCCAGGTGGAATGTACTCAGTATTGGTACTCGACACGTCATCCAGCTAGAGTGCATCAACTCCCTCCAACTCATTAGAGTAGTCATTGGTAATAGGCTCCATATTAGTGTCACCATAAGCCTCCTGCTCCCATCCCTCAGCTATGATGGGATAATGGACATGCTCCGGGGTCATAGAATACCCGTATGACTCGAACTCTACGTCCTCGGGATCTTCCTCCTCTGACTCAACATCCGCAACGTCTGATCTTTGCCATCTGCAGAATATGACCTAACTCCCATTCGGCTAGTCTATCCAGTGATGCCATCAGAATATACTACTGGAATAGGATTTCCCCTAGATCCGTCAGGCGATCTGAACCTCCATCCATCATAGTTCTCAATGGGAAGTTCCGAATCCATTACCCCCATGAGCTCTATGGTACTGGGTAGCTAGTACCTATATCAGGATATCAGGTAGGCTCTAATATGGGTGAATAAGGATATGGTGTATATGATGCTGGATCTATGGGGATATCAGTGGGTGCTAGACTAGGTGAACCACGTGCTTCCCTAGATAACTATGCTGCCAACACCTCCCTCCTCTAAGGATCTGTGAGATCCTCCAGCATACTATCCTTGTCCTCCACTATGACCTGATGTGTATTATACAAAGACCCAACTAATAGTCAGTATCAGTCCATGAACTTGTAAGCTAATACTAGATTCTTCTTGACTAAAGCAAGATGATCCTGTGCTGGCTTCGAGTCAATGGGGTCATGAGGAATTCTCTGGCTTTGGACTCCAGAATAGTGGCTATCGCTAATGAGTGCATATTTGCATCATGTTTTATATTATTATTTTGCAGTATAGTTGTAGGATCTTGGTATTTTACGGTGTTTGCGCGCATGTTTTATGTCTATTTTCACTAGGATCAGGACAAATGATGGATACAATGGACACAATTCTTGGAGCAGTTGTATTGGGGAGAAAAGGAGTCAAAAACAATGTAAAATCATTATTTGGGAAATATCAATAACACCAGAAGAAAACCCGGAGCAATCAAGGCATATAGACGGTTCAGCAACCAACTATACGGCGAGATAAAAATTCCGGCCATTTAGTTCCGGTCGTATAGTTGGCACCGCCACCACCTCCTCAAATAGTTTCACCCCGTGCAACTAGATCGGGAGACAATATACAGAACACCCAGAAATTGCTGAAACCTCACCTCCAGAAGGCATCTGGAGGGGGAACTTGCCCAAGGGATCCATCTTCGCCCTCCACAGATTTGGGAGGCCAACGCATCGATCTTCATCTTCATCAATCGGTGCACCACCTCCATCATCTCCATCCATCCCATCTTCATCCCATCTAGATCTTGTTGTAATTTCCGTAATCGTTGTGGATTTATACAAGAACTATTCATTTACAATTGCTTCCATTACCATTGCCATGATGTTGATTTCCTCCATGTCTGAGTAGATCTTTAGTTCTTAGGGAGATGGAGAAACCCTAGCATATAATTGAGATAAGATAGAGATTATTATGTTGTACATCATTATGTGTATGTGTTAATTGTCTTCATCTTGATGTTGGGAGTTGTGTACCTCCTTAATATTTGCCTCTTGTGGGGACTCGATGAAGGGGATTACTTGTTGGTAGACGAAGGGATGATAACACTTACTGTGACTATAAAGATGATGTCATTCTTTACGTACTATCTTGGGGAAACAAGGAGAACTCATAAAACCTTATCCATGCCACGGGAGAAATCCCTTAATAGCGAGATAATACGATTGATGTCGTTTATCCGTCAGCTGTGGTTATGAAGGATGATGTGAGCAGTTGTTGCTGCCTATTTGTCCATATATGGAGCTCCTCCCACATACATACATATCGTGAGAATATTTTTTATAATAATCTTGAATGCTTATTCTAAATTGCTAGCGGTGTATCCACCACTCCCTGAGAACTCCTTTTTCCCTATGCCAGTTCCAAGCTCTTTTACACACGTGATTCTTACTTTCTGTATTAAGTTTTACTTTACTTTAAATTGGTTCATTCAATTAAAAACCCAAAAACAAATCTACTTTTCTTGCATCTTAAAGTTATTCCTTAAGTACTTCATTTAGTTTTAGTTAAAAGCATTTTAGTCTTTCGCCTACTGCTCCCTATGGGATTGATATCTTTATTTCAAAACTAGCTACAAACGATCTGTGCACTTGCAGTCATCAAGCTATTTTCTGGCGCCATTATCGGGGAGCTTAGCTCTATAAGTCACTTTTCTTTTAGTTATTTACTTTCATCGTACTAATTTTTAATTTAAGTTGCAGGACCGCAACAACGGACAACACTTAGCATTTAATCCAGCTTGAGGCAGTAAGGAAAATGGGTTCGCCCATGGACACTTTTATAACTATCAATAAAGCATAAATCTGGATGGAATTGAGATCCACCCTTTATTATTTGAACTACTACATTCTAAGAAATTTGCAGGAACCGATGACAAGAGTCCATATGGACTCTTACAATTTTTTGAAGATGTTCTTAGCTCCTTTATATTTGACGACTATAATCTTGATATGGTTAAAACCCAGTTGTTTAGATAAACTCTCTCTAATAATGTTTGCGACTGGTATAGATCTTTTTATGCAGAAGCACCAAGGTCTTGGACGGAATTGACAACCAAGTTCCTATCGAAATATTATTCATAAGGCAAAGCTCACAGGATGAGAGGTATTATTGTCAGTTTCAAAAATAGTCCTGATGAGAGTTTGTATGAAGGGTATCTAAGGTACAAAATCTATCTAGATAATTGCCCCCATCATTGTTTGCCTGATTGGTTAATCACTCACACTTTCAATGGAGGGCTTAATAATAAAAATAGAGCGAACCTAGACACCGCTTCTAATGGTAGTTTTTCTATCTTATACTTATGATGAAGCCTGGAAATTAATAATGAAAATGAAGAAGACAACAGAAATTTTTAATAAGGAGAACATTACGATTTGTTCTTCTGAATATTCTTGTGTTAACGATTTCCTTTCATATGAAAGGACTTGTGCAATGATTAAAACCCTTGGTATTGATTCTTACTCAGTGAAGAAAATTATTCAGAATTATGTAGGGCATTTATAGGTACCCACAAAATGGGAACCCCATAAACCCCTTGAAGAAAAGAAGCGTGCAAGAGAAAGTGCATTAGTGGAAGAGTTATCCTTTGCACCTATTCAAGAAAATATCAAGAAAAAGCAAAAAGAGGAAGAACAAATTAATAAGATATTAAAGAAACTAGAAAAGAACCCTAAAGCTACCAATATAAATAATGTTATATTAAAGGATCTTATGGAAGAACGAATAGTGGACAATGAAGTGGTTATGCTAGACCTTGAAACTTCAGAGTTCATCGAAGGTAAGGTACGAGGTAACGAAACTTATAAACCTATGACTCCTATATATTGTGGAGAAACTTTCTTATATGGAATTTGTGAGCCAATTTCAACTATAAACATTATGCCTTCATCACTTTATGAGGAACTTCGCTACAATTTAAATAATCTAGATGTGGAACCAGTTGACACTACTATTAAATTGTCTAATAGAACTAATATAAAACCGGAAGGTGTTATCAGAAATATCTATGTCTTTATTGGATCACTCATGTACCCCCTTGATTTTCATATTATTGATATGCCTCAAGATTCTTTTTGTCCCATTCTTTTAGGAAGGCCTTTTGTTTCCATAACCAAAGCTTGAATCGATAATAAGAAGGAGACTATTTCATTGATGTTTGGAGAATAGGAAATGACATTCCAATTCGCCAAACTAAAGAAGAGGCCCTATGAGGTGGAAGATATCAAGGAAGAGAAAACGATTGCAGAGCTGGCATCGATTCATTTCAGTACTCCACAAGATGAATTAGAGAGAAGCCTAATTAATTGGGAGGAAGCACAAGATGATGAGGAGAGAGAAGACATGGATTTAGTTCTGGAAGCCCAAAATCCACATGACTATGAAGAATTGGTAAGAAAAGGAGATGAAGAACCTCTGCCAATTTAATTGAAACAACTTCCAGATGATATGAGGTATGCGTTTTTAGACAATGATAATAAATGTCCTATTATTCTTAGTAAAAATTATCAGAAAATGAAACAAATAAATTCATTTCAGTCTTGATTAAGCATCATGAAGCCTTTGGATATACTCTAAGTGATATTAAAGGAATAGATCCATCTATTGTAACACATAAGATTACCATGCTTGATGATGCTGAACCAGTAGTTGACACACAAAGAAGGCTTAATCCGAAAATGAAAGAAGTAGTAAGAAAAGAGGTTATACGCTTACTAGATGCTAGCATAATATATCCTATTTCTGACAGTAAGTAGGTTAGCCCAGCTCATTGCATACCAAGACAAGGTGGTCTTCATGCTGCTATGAATGAGGATGGTGAGCTAGTTCCTATAAAACCTATTGTTGGATATCGTATGTGCATTGATTTTAGGAAACTAAACCGTGAGACATAGAAAAATCATAAACCTATACCATTTATGGATAAAATTTTAGAAAGACTTAGTAATAAT
This sequence comes from Avena sativa, assembly GCA_916181665.1. NCBI lineage: Eukaryota > Viridiplantae > Streptophyta > Magnoliopsida > Poales > Poaceae > Avena > Avena sativa. The sequence continues at coordinate 80,087,364 of OV702286.1, forward strand.
TCTTATTTCTATTTTCTTGATGGTTATTCTGGATATTCTCAAATTGACATACAACCGGAAGATCAAGAGAAAACAACTTTCACTTGCCCTTATGGCACATATGCTTATAGATTAATTCTGTTTGGCTTATGTAACATAGCTGCGACTTTTCAAGAATGTGTTTTAAAAATCTTTGATGATCTTGTTGAGAAAACCATGGAAGTTCTAACAAATGATTTCATTGTTTGTGGAACAACATTTGATAATTGCCTCTACAATTTAACCAAAGTTTTGCAAAGATGCAACCAATCAAATTTAGTTTTGAATTGGGAACGATGTCGTTTCATGGAAAGAGAAGATAAAGTTTTTGGGCACAAGGTTACAAAGGAAGGTATAGAAATAGACAAAACTAATAAAGATGCTATAGAAAATCTTCAAATACCTCATGACATAAAAAACTTAAAAATGTTTCTAGAACATGCAGGTTTTTATAAGCATTTTATAAAAGACTTTGCTAACATAGCTATGCCTCTCACCAACCTTCTTGAGAAAGAAACTCTATTCTACTTAGATCATGACTACATTGCAACTTTTGAGAACCTCAACAACAAATTAGTTTCAGTACCCTTCATGCAATCTCCAAAATGGGATGAACCGTTCGAAATCATGTGTGATTCTAGTGACTATGCTTTAGGGGTTGTGTTAGGACAGCGAGATAGAAAGAATTTAAATGTTATTTATTATGCTAGTAGAACTCTTAATAAGATTCAGAAAAATTATGCTACTATAGAAAAATAATTCCTAGCTATTATTTTTGCTTGTGACAAATTTAGATCTTACATCATTAATTCTAAGGTAATAATTCATACGGATCACCAAGCTTTGCGTCACCTCCTTGTTAAAAAGGATGCGAAGCCCAGGTTGATTAGGTGGGTCTTATTACTACAAGAATATGATTTGCAAATAGTAGATAGGAGGGGTACGGATAATCCGGTAGTATATCATCTCTCTAGGATGGAGGGAATAATTACTAACCCCGTACCTATAAATGAGTCATTTCGAGGAGAATATTTAGCAAATGTTGAAATCACTGATCCTTGTTTTGCGGATTATGCTAACCATCACGTAGTAAAATTTATACCTCCTGGTATGACAAGAAATCAAAGAATGAAATTCTTTAATGATCTTAAATATTAATTTTGGGATGATCCGTATCTATATCGTCATGGACCTGACAGAAAGATTCAGAAGTGTGTTCCTAACCATGAAATGAATGCAATTTTGCAAGCTTGTCATGATAACCCGTATGGAGGACATCATGCAGGCAAGCGAACTGCGGTGAAGGTACCTCAATCCGGATTCTATTGGCCCACCTTCCTAAAGGACGCACACATGTATGTAGAACATTGTGATGCTTGCCAAAGAATAGGTAATATAGGTAGGAGACAAGAGATGTCAATGAATTATAGTCTTATAGTTGAACCCTTTGATATATGGGGGATGGATTACATGGGACCTTCTATAGAATCAAATGGTTATACTCATATTCTTGTTGCTTTCGATTATGTTACTAAATGGGTTGAAGCTATTCCAACAAGCCATGCAGATGTAGCCGCCTTAGTGAAGATGATCAAGGATGTTATTGAAGGGAATATGACCTGAGAGGCAATAATAAAGTTGTTATTATACATATTCCAAGTATATGATAGATGTTTATTTTGCATGTTGTAATTGTATTAATTTGGAAACGTTAATACATGTGTGTTTAATAAACAAAAGGAAAGTTCCTAGTTATGCCTCTATTATAAACTAGCCCGTTGATTAACAAGATGATCAAGGTTTCCGATCATGGACATTGGATGTGGGGCCCCCGGATTAATCCTCCGAGAATCCCTGTTATGAATACAATCACGATCCCATGATCAGTTAGTCGTGGCACATAACCGACAAGTATCAAAGTAATCATCTGATACATAACGAATACATGTCATACCTTATTTGCCATTATAGCTACATCGATCATCATCAACAGAACTTCATTAAGCGTAGAGCCCGAGCCATGCCTTAACCTACAAGCAACTGACTGGGAGAACGTCCTAGCTCGCATAGTCGCCACACCACCTTCTTCTTGAGATCTGACCAAGTTAATAGCCAGGGACAATGCCAGTGAGTACTTTGAATGTACTCGCAAACCAGCTTACGATAACAATGATAAGAAGAGGATATGCAGTATGGATGTGGTAGTAGGAGGGCTCCAAGAAGGGTTCTTTTCTCAATTAGTTTCTCTTGTAGATATATCATCTACATATCTTTGTTGAAAACTTTTGTAAACCATTTTGGAAACCTTTCGAAATTTTTTGTAAACACTAGGATTGGGGTACCCATTTGTTCTTGTCTTCTGGTCGTCCCACGACCAAACTCCTTTCTCCTCCTTCCGACCATCCCATGGTCAAAACCTTTCTCCTTTACGACCATCCCATGGTCAAAACATTTCCAAAGCCATTTCTTTTCCGAAAATCCTTTTTGAAAACAAAACCAGAACCGCTCTATAGAAGTTTGTCCAACCCGTCCATAACCGCGACACGGCTATTCGAATAGATTTACACCCTGCAGAGGTTGTACACTTTCCCCACATCATCCGGGTACACTACGCTGATCTACACCGATCGTGGGTCGTGTAACCGATCAAGACTCTCCGGATGCCCACTCCAATATAAGTGCCTACCCTATGAGTGTTACTCCCCTCAAAACCGGGACGTCGGGTACCGAGGACCAACCGGAGCGCATTTTACACTTTACACAGTGGGCGCTTTCAATGAGGGGCTCATAGTAACGCCTGGCTGCCTGCAGACAGTTCGCTCCTTCCCCGGGTCGATGTACCACATGGACCTTAAGGGAGAAGGCCCAGCCTCCGAGGATCGCGATTCCCTATAGTAGTTCTGAGGCAGCTAATACCAGAATAGACAAACATTAAATCCAGCCTTGTCCCATTCTAGAGTAATGTGGTTGCACGGGTTAAGTTGTTATAGCTAAACTGCAAAGAACCGGGTGCATTTTTGTAAACCTTTTTCCTCTAGCTTTCCTTCAGCATTTTGTAAAACAAAACCTTTTTCTTTCTCAACAACTCTTGGGAGGTCCCACCTCACCAAGGTTTTATCATAAAACATTTGGTAAAATTTTCCGGGGTCTTCCCATCCAATAGCTTTGCTTTGGCTAAAACAGGGTCTCCGACGGGTTATGGTGACATGCACCATCTATTCTACTAGGGACAAGTAGGTGTCACAAAGGGGGTTGTACGTAATAGTACAAAAAGTGTAATAGTTCGGAGGAGCCAAACCACTACCATATATACATCAACATATAGTAAAACAATGCAGTTTTAAATAAACAGAAGATAAAACATGCATAAGTAAAATAGTAGGACAAGGCTTATGCGCAAGAAGGTGGCTTGCCTGAGATCAGCAATATGGCATAATTGTACCTAGACTTCTTCTTAGAATACCCAATAATATACAATAATAACCATCTTCTTCTGATCTCCGAGATAATCGCAACTATCGTTGTCAGGGTGCACACATGCAAACAAGCAAGAGCACAATCAACACAAGGCATCCAAGCATCAATACATATAGTAAGCAATGAACAAAACAAGTTTACAAATCAGTAGGTTTTGAGTGTTTGGCTTCTACACAAGTGGACTTACTTGAAATGCCTTTGTGGGGTTTCTTTAATGATTTGGGTGCCTAAACTACTTAATTACAGGGTCTAATTATAAGGTTAAGGTTCTGTAGGATACCTTTGTATAGAAATGATACCATCAGATAGGTAGTGATAATATGAAACCAACAAAAGTGGTTTCACCAAATTATCAATTTCCATTGATTTATAATGGATTTTCTAGTGGGAAATACTCTAGTTTTAGGAAATAATTCACCATAAAAGTTCTGGAGCTCCACAAATTATTTCCTTGGATGGGAAGGTAGATTTTGATGTTATGCTTAGCTGAGATTTGGAATCACTCAAAAATAATTACCAGAATGCCCTCAGGAAATTCTTGAAGGCAGTTCTGTGGAGTTTTTGTCTTTTTTCACCAAATTAAAACTACAGAAGGTTTTGAGTTGATTCCAAGGGAACATGGTAGGCATTTAGAATACTTTTCTGTAGGAATTGGAATCAACCTTTTTGGAGTTGCAGAGCTTCTGTGTTATCCAGTGATAACACTATGGACAGAAATGCTTAATTCATTAAAATTGAACTAGAGATCAATAAAATTTGAGCTGCTAGGGTTTTGATCGATGTTGATATTGAGTTTTACTGGGATTTGGAATTGGTCCAATACCTCTATTGGTTTGCCTAGAGAAATCAACTAAGGCAGAAACTAATAGTTTTTGTTATTTTTACTATAGACAAACTACTATTCACCTTGGCATGAGATAAATGCTAGATGGTAGGCCTATTGGTATACTTTCATAGGAACTTGGTTCCATCCATTTTGGAGATGTGTAGGTACCTGAGGAATTTATTTACTAGAATGGGTACCTCTTGGTAAATAAATCTATAGAGGAGATATTAGTGGTATTTAGCCAAACTTTTGGTACAGAAAGATAGACAAAACCCTAAGGTATCCTAGAAAATTTATATCTGGTCATATGGAGGTATTTACCATTTTCATTTGGAATTAATCCTAACAGTTATTTAACTAGATCTGGGAAAAAAAGATAAAAAGAAAAGAAAAAAACATCTGTGGGCCGCATCTAGCAAAGGGAAGTGGGCTGCATGGCTCCGACCGGCCTATTGCCTCGGCGGGCAGCGCGAGAGCACAGTTCAAACTGCCGCTGGGTTGGGCCCACGTGTCGGCATCCTGGGGCTGGCGAAGGGGGTACGTAGGGATCTGGACCGTCCGCGCGAGAAGGATCCGACGGCACGGGGCTATCTTCTTCCTCCTGGCGTGGGAGACAGGGCCGAAACCCTAGGTCACGACGGTGGGGTCCAGGGAGCTCACCGAGGGGGATGGGAGACGACGGGGAGGCGATGAGGCGTCGCGGTGGCTCCAGGCGATACCGGTGATGGGCGGGAGCGGCGGTTTCCGAGCAAAGGCGAGGTCACGCGCATCCGCCGCCCGGCCGGCTTCGTGAGCTTGCCGGAGGGCGTATCTAGGTGGCTGCATGTCGATAGAGGGTGATGGGGACGGATTTCTAGGCCCACCGCGAATATGTGGAGGTCTTTGCGCGGCCATAGGTGCTAGGGAAAGACCAGACCACCGACGGTGTTAGAGGTCGGGCATGCAACGACGACGGTGGATCTGGGGTTCCTGCCGAAGATAGAGGACAGGGTCAGATGCAGGGAGAGGATATGAGCTCTACAAGGTCAAATGCAAGGGGAGATGGGCAAAGGAAAAGGATCTTAGCTCGATTTCCTGGAGAAGCCCGAAGTTCTTCTCTCTCTCTCTCTCTCTCTCTCTCGAGCAATACAGAGCAAGGAGAGGGAGAATAGGCTCTAGGGGAGGTGAGTGGGAGTTTTTGGGGGCAAATCAAGCAGAGAGGGAGCGCTGTGCTGGTTTGTTGCCTTATAACCCATAGAGGGATGGCTCATGGTGGAATGTGTCCATGGGGAGCAAGGAGGGGTGGTGGCCAGTGATAGGGCAACAAGGGCGATGGAGGGATTGTGGTGGGTCTCAGAGTCGGGCAGGGGGATAGGGAGGGAGTGGTGGAGGCTGCTGCTGCTTTTAATACCAAGATGTTTGCAAGATATGCCACTCTCTCCTTCTGTCTTTCCAAGAGCAAAAGACAAGGGGAGGGGGTGTGCTACAGTATTTGTTACAATGCACACGACCAGGGGGTGTTAGAGTTGCTGTGGTGGTCACATGTCCACATTTGGTGATGGTTTGGTTGGGTTTTGGTTTAAGGTCGATAAAAGTCCAAATCTTCCATATAGAATGGTCATGGTCAAGTTCTCCAAATTTGAACTTTGCAAGATGAGTTAAGGGTACTGGTAGATGGACAAGGTTAAGATACATCTCCAAGATTTGTTTGGGATTTTTTCAGAGGAGTTTTAGTCCACTTGAATCGATTTATTCAAATAGTGCAGAAATGAAGTATTGGATCTTATTTGATAAATTTACATTGTACATAGTTGGATTTTGATGTGAGGTGGTCCCAAATGTGAATACACACTTAGGAGAATTTTCGCAAGATTTATTGGGGATTAAAAGTATTTAAAACTATTATTATTCCATTTCTGCCATTTAGGAAAATAGGCAAAAAGAAATAATAAAAGTCTTCAAAAATATTTATTTTTGAGGTGGGAAGATAGAGTATGATTTATGGATCTCAATTGATCTAAAATTTGGAGGGGTGTTTTGGCAAAGACCAAACTTTCCTTTATGGAAGAGGTTTTCGAGGTTTTGCCTATTAAAGGAATTAAATACTTTTGGTCCATAATAAATATGGATAATTGTTGATAAATCTTGATGATCAAGGTAGATGGTGTAGACAAGGTGTAGCAAGCATTTGCATCCTTGGGAATTGGAAATCCAACTTGAATTAGGTGGAAACAAGGAGTGGTGAATCTAGGGTGATGTTATTTTCATACCACCAAAACCTTGTTGGATCTTGGAGCTCAGATCTCCCCTTGGGGCATGGGATAGATGGATGTATATACCAAGTGATGTACATCAACATGGTATAGACTTTTGAGCTTGATCTTGCTTGAGTTCACCAAGAATTGATTTCAAACTTTGAATAAAATAAGCCTGCCAAAGCAGATTATCAACTAGCCTTCCAAAACCTTGTGGGTTTAAGAAGCACCAAGATCCACTTGGAACAAGTGGAGTGGATATTGATAGACCTATATGTGTAGAACACAACCATGCAAATAGTTGGTCCAAATAAGGTTGGATGATGGTGTGAGCTTCTATCAAAGTAGGCATGCTCACTAGATTTGCAGTAGTTATTTTCTTGCCTACAAAACCATCAAGAATAAGTGGGTTGGAGGATGATCTAACCAAGGGCAAGATTGGGCCTTGGTAGTACTTATGATGGTTAACAATATGGTTCAAATGCATTTTCAAAAATGCACAAGGTTTGATAAAGGGAGGCATTCAAAAAGGTGATGTTGGAAATAAGTTTCCAGACTTAGCCAAATTTGGCAGATTTAGGGTTTTTGACTAGATTATGAGAGGGAAGGCTTTTGATGGATAGCATGATACCAAGGCATCATCAAGTGGATGAGGTTGAAGAGTAGATTGAGTAGAAGGGATCCATGCTTGATATTGGTCTTCATTGACTTGGAAACTTCTAGAATGGATCACTGCAGAATTGATCTGGTTAAGGGTTTTAGATGATCACATAGTATCTAGAGATCAGATCCTGCTTTGTAATCTTGCTTAGGGTGTGGTGATTTGGAAACATCTTGATCCTAGTGATGAGCTCCTAGAGTATCTCATACTATATACTAAGCAATCAAGTCAAACAGTAGATCAAGGCAACTCATCTTACAAACAAATCAACTACTACTAGGGTTACCATCAAGCTTAGCTTGAGGTAAGGGTGGGAAATTTTGAAAGCTTGGAGTTTGAGTAAGGTAAGAGTCCTTGGTATCCCTACCAAGAGTAGAATTCAAAAGTTTTATACATGGTTTTGAGAATCCTAGGGGTAGGAGTAGTTGAAGGTTCTGTCTTGAGAACATAAGGAGATTATATTATATATCTCTCCATAATTTTGTCAATAAAAGCTACTAATATAGTTTTGGTTACATAAGCATCTTGGCTTATGTTTTGAAATGCCAGAACATTTGAGAATATGTAAAATGGGCCAGGATAGTTTTGTTAAATAGCTTTTGTCAACTGATGGTGAGGTAAGGAGTATCATATGGTATACACTCACATGCACAAGCACAAACAAACAACAAGAAAACACTGCACCAATGAATCAGAAAAAGTATTTGTTCCCCCTGATTTTTGCATTCTAGACAACTAATCAGGGTTGCTAAAATTGGGATGTTACATTGGATGTTGTTAATAACGAGGTCACAACATTAGTGGAATGATGTGATGAACATTCATCCGAAGTATAGCATTACGATCAAAGTCATTGTGTTTATATTGCTATAACATCTAACGAAGCAATCCTAGTCCTTAGACCATGAGATCATGTTAATCACTAACACTGGAAGAGTATCTTGATAACATCAAATGTCACACCATGAAAGGGTGATTATAAAGGTGGGTTCAGTACTACTAAAGTGTTATGTAGAGGCTCATGGATCAAGTGTGGGATTTGTCCGTCCCGATGATGGATAGATATACTCTGGGCCCTCTCGGTGATATCACATTGGTTAGCTTACAAGCAAGTGATAAGATCACTAGAATGTTATAGCATGCGAACAAGAAAAGAGTACATGTCGGGAACGAGATCAAACTAGGTATGGAGATACCGATGATCGAATCTCGTACATGTAATATATATCACGAGACAAAGAGATTTAGTTACTTAGCATTAAAGGTTCTCACGATCACAGAAGTCATCGTAGAATGTGTAGGAGTCAGTATGGATCTCCAGGTCCTGCTTCTGATTATTGATCTGAGAGGGGTATCGATCATGTCTGCATTATTCACGAACCGTAGGGTGACACACTTAAGGGACACCAACACCATTTGGAGCAAATATGTTTCAGACGAATGAATTGCAAAGTGCTGGAATTATTTCAATAGACACCGCAACTGTTTCGGGTGAAATTGCTGAAATTGGTTCTGCATGTAGTATTGAAATGTTGCAGGGGTTTTATGTGATTGTTTGTTAATTAAAGTAATTAACAAAATTCTGAATAAAATTAATAAAAGAGTTTTATTAAATGAGAGAATTTAATGCATTTAAAGTGGAGACTTTAAAAGAGAATGTGTAGGGGCATTTTAATGTGGAGGGGGTTACCACCACATGAATGGGGGAGGTGAGGGGTCACCCCCCATGGGGCGCCGGCCATGGGGAGGGGTACCCCTCCTCCTATTAAAGGCCACCCCTCTCACCCTTCTTCCTTACACCTCCTCGTGAAGGATCTCTCTCCTCCTCTAGTACTATTCCCCCATGGTCATGGATTAGCGAGATACATGTTCCCGGTGGCATTTTGTCTGGAAGGAGTTGCTGCTTCCGCTGCATCGCTGGAGCAAGGAGGCGGAGGTTGTTCGGTGGCGTGAACGTGTGTGCGAGTGCGGATGCGCTGCTGGTTTGCGGCACTAGGACTTCCACACGATCTTGAGATCCGCAAGCGTACGACTACGTCATCCACGATTTCCCACTCGTTAACAAAACTTTGTCATCTTCGAGGGTAAGTTCTCCATGGATGTATATCCACCCGTTGCTTGTATCTAGTAGATAGATCTTGGCGTATAGTTCCCATCGTAGGAATTTTTTTGTTTTCTATGCTGTGAACCCTTCAGTTATATTCCCCAGGTTTGGAGTTCTTAGATTTTTAATCACTCACGATGGTTCTCATTTTATGAAAGGAACTTTCAGGAAAATCCTCATAAAATATGGAGTAACTCACCGCATTGCTTCACCATATTATCCTCAAACGAGTGGTCAAGTGGTACTCTCCAATAGAGAATTAAAGACCATACTCGAGAAGACGGTGGACAAATCAAGAAAAGATTGGTCATACAAGTTAAATGACACCTTATAAGATGGTATAAGGTAAGGCTTGCCATTTACCTTTAGAACTAGAACACAAAGCTTTTTGGGAAATCAAGAACCTAAACTACGATCTTAAAGAAGTGGGAGAAAAATGTTTATTAGATATTCATGCTTTAGATGAGTTTAGAAGTGAGGCTTATGAGAATGCTAGATTGTTTAAAGAAAAAGTAAAAAGATGGCATGATAGAAAAATAGAAAATAAGACCTTTAAAAATGGAGACAAGGTGTTTCTCTATAACTCTCGTCTTAAGTTGTTTCCAGGAAATCTCAGATTGAAGTGCGAAGGTCCCTATATAGTTGAAGATTATTCATCGGGAGCAGTGAAGCTCCAGGGAAAAACACCCTCTCTTTCATGGGTGGTAAATGGACAACGCTTGAAGCATTATCGAGCAAAAGAAGATATAAGTCCAGTCACCATACAAGTGATCACCCCAGAAGAGGTGATTAAGAAAAAATATACAAGGAATGGCAACTCCAAGAATGATAGAATCGGGACGAAATGAGAAAAACTATGGTCAAGCTATTGACCATAAAAGAGCGCTTCATGGGAGGCAACCCATGCGAAATAAAGGTTTGAGTAAGTTTTTTTAAAATTGTCAATTAAGTTGAGCTTGTGTTGAATAAGGAATATTTAAAGCTCTAGCGAATAAAAAGAAGATTGGTAATGCTAGTATTGGTCAGAAATTTAAGCTATCATTTTTCTATCAAAACTTGATATTTCACTAAGTTTCAGATCAATAAAGAATTCTTGGAGAAGCAGGTAATTTTTGGTGGATCCATGAGGTTTAACGACCAACTATGCGGCGGGAATAAAAATTCTGGCCGTATAGTTGCGGTCGTATAGATGCTTAGACATCACCTTTTCCGTTTACAAAAGGTACAGAAGGTTTAATGACCAACTATACAGCGGGAATAAAAATTTCAGCCATATAGTTGTCGTCATATAGATATCAATGCCTTCGTCAAAATTCTTTTCTAGGATACTGATAGTTTAACGACCAACTATACTCTGGGAATAAAAATTCCGGCCGTATAGTTGTCGTATAGTTATCGACCCATCTCCAAAAAATTATTCGGAGTACTGAAGGTTTAACGACCAACTATACGGCGGGAATAAAAATTCCCGCCCATATAGTTCCGGCCATATAGTTGGTTCCACCGTAGAAGGAAACCTATAGTCGGTTCATAACTATACGGCGGGATCTATATGGGCAGCACCCATATAGTTTATCGTTACGAATGGCGGCTAGGGTTTTTGACCTGCCCTTTTAAAGCTAATTGCATCGAATCTTTTTCATTAAGTTTTCGCAGAGCTATAGCCTCCAGCCTCAAAATATCCTCGACATCCCCATACAAGCCCCTTCTAACAACATCCGTACAGCAAAGCCATGCAACCCTTCCATGTTAACAAGATCTGGAGGAAGAAATAAGAGAATCTCGTGAAGAGGATTGAAGAAGTAGAACCTAAAGTATCATCGTCATCATCTAGCCCAGAGATCAAGCCTTTCCCAAATTGGGAGGACATGTTCCCGCAAAGGATGGAGATGATGAGGCAGGCAGAGCGAGGAAAGAGCAAGGATGAGTATCTCCCTAATCCCTATCGTCACAACATAGGATCCTATTATAAACCTCCTCTAGGTCCATCGCCTCTTAAGCCCAAGAAGGTGCGGCAAGATGAGATTCATGATAAGATTTATCAGTTGGAAAAATCTTCGAAATCATGTGTTGAAACAATTGGAGAAGGGATTGACTCCTGATATCTACGCACTTCTATTCTTGTAGACAGTTGTTGGGCCTCCAAGTGCAGAGGTTTGTAGAACAGCAGCAAGTTTTCCCTTAAGTGGATTACCCAAGGTTTATCGAACTCACGGATGAAGTGGTCAAAGGTATCCCCTCTCAAGCAACCCTGCAATTAAGATACAACAAGTCTCTTGTGTCCCCAACACACCCAATACACTTGTCAGGTGTATAGGTGCACTAGTTCGATGAAGAGATAGTGAAATACAAGTTATATGGATATAAGATAACAGTGCCAGAAAATAGCTTGATGGCATGGAAGAGACTAAAGGCAAACTGAAATAAAGATGGAAGCAAGCAAACATGTAACATATCTAGTTGCAAACGGTGTTTCAATGTTTAGAAACAAGGCCTAGGGATCATACTTTCGCTAGTGAACACTCTCATATAAATATCTTATCTTCATGATACTACTCTGAACTACTTGTCGGTTGGACACTCTAATCCATGGTAGGGATATAACATCACACCTCAAAGTTCGCTTTTCCCATCTAGGTAACCCCACACTGTCACCTTGAGAGGTACATGGTTCCAACAAACACCACAATTTCATAGAGACATCCAACTCCAAATATAACTCATAACAAGTATTTGTAATCTCTAGTCTAAGTGCCACCATGGTGTGCACGCTATCACTTTCACACACATGGGGAGAGCAGAGATCTATTAAAGCACTTGAGTAGCAAGGTAGATATACTTGATTACAAAGCTCATGATCACAATTTGATCATGCATAGAGAGAGAGATGAACACATAGCTACCGGTAGAACCCTTAACCTCGAGGAAGAACTACTCCCTCATCATCATGGGAATCAGCAACAACGATGGAGATATTGGTGGAGATCGATGGAGATGGCTCCAGGGGCACTTCCCCATCCCGGCAGGGTGCCGGAACAGATACTTTCTATCCCCCAAATCTCCGCTTCATTGGCGGCGGTGCTGCGGAACTTTTCGTGGCTGGAGGCTTGACGATCTACGGTTTTTGCATCGGGAGACATCTTATAGGCAAAGAGGCAAGATCGGTGGGCGGCCAGGGGTCCCACACCATGCCCTGGCGCGGCCTAGGGCTGTCCGTGCCAAGGGGTGGTGTGTTTGCCCTATGCGCCCCCCCTCCGTCTCATCTTCTGGCTCCGGGAGTCTTCCGGTAAAATATTGAGTTTGGCTTTTGTACCGTCCAATTCAGAGAATATTCATTTTCTGCCTTTCCTGGAACGAAAAATAGCAGAAAACAGGCAACTGGAACTATGGCATCTTGTTAATAGGTTAGTCCAAGAAAGTGTATAAAAATACTCCAAAGTGTGGACAAAATATAAGAAAGTAGATATAAACCAAGCAGGGAACATCAAAAATTATAGATATGTTTGCAACGTATCAACATCCCCAAGCTTAACTCATGCTCGTCCTTGAGTAGGTAATTGATAAAAAGAAATAATAATTTTTGAGGTGACATGCACCATCACAATCAAGATCAAACCATTTGCAAGTATTGAAAGCTGGGATCAAAGTACTCTAAACATGAGCATGAAAAATGAAGTTCTAACAATAAGACATAGTGACTATGCATGCAATATGAAAGGATACAAACAAAGATCATGAATAACAATGCATTGAAAGACGTTTGTTTGTTTCACATATAGAAAACATAATGATAATGGTATTTAGCTTGTCCCTTATAGTGTAGCAAAACATAAATGCATAGGACACCTTCAAGGTTCATAAGGGTGACTAGATAAAAATAGTTTAAGAACAAGCAATATCAAATTTATGAATCAATCAACAAGTCTTGGGACAATGCACATTGAACTAAGAATGGCCACTATGCTCTCTCAATAGGTGCATAAAGATAGAAGATGGGGACTCAACATAAAAGTAAAAGAAAGGCCTTCATAGAAGGAAGCAGGGATTCAAGTTTCATAAAGAGCTTCCAAAAATTATGGTACTTTTTTAGCTTTCAGCTCTCATTGCCCCTATCATAAGCATCTTGAAGTGATTAAGGTTAAAGTGAACAAACTATGGAGTATATGCTTGACAAAGTATAAGTTGGAAATCTCATGTCCCTTGAATACGAGGGCCGCTCCTCATGCTACTCAAGTTTAGTTACCGGTAAGTTCTTGTCATAGTAAGTACATGTGTATCATAGAGAACCGCCAACGAGGAATCCCTTGCCTGATGATACGGAAGAATCCCCATATCAAAATGACAAGGCAAGCAGACAACAAGCATCTCAGCAATCTTCTTGTTTACCATGGGAAAATGGTGCTTTTTTCTCTCTTTCCTCTTTTCTCATATCTTTTTTTTTCTTTTTCTCTTTTTTTCTCAATATCTGACTCTTTTTTTATAAGAAGAATGTTTCATAGACAGCTCATTATGGTTACGCTGCAGGTTTCCACCATGATTAGGCAAGGATTAGTCCGGCAGCCCAGGTGTTTCTCTAACACACATACATAACTCCATGGACTTACAAGCTCCCCTTTCATTTCACACCGACAACATCCATAGACAAAAGAGCATGATATTAACTAGGTACAAAGTACAAGTGCAATGTTGAAAGCGTTCCCCATGACAACATGGTTCTGCTAATCCCCAAGATATAAGTGCAAGCATATACAACATAGACGACACAATGGTTCAAGTTTATTAGGGCAAGAAAAGTAAAGTGTGCCATCAAGTTCATGATAGCTTTAATCACTAGTTTTCTCACGACAAGTTTAATTCGGAAGGTAGATAAAAATATGAATATAACTGGAATAGCAAATGCTAATAAGTAGGTATGGTGGAATCTTTGGAATAACTTGGTTTTAGGAGTTGGATGCATGAGTGGAACTCATACTTGGTTATGGAGGCTAGCAAAAGACTAGGAGCGACCGACTAAGAGAGCAATAATGGCCATAATCATGCAGAGCGACAAAACATCATTAATCAAAGCATAAGTGATATTACAGGTCGAAAACTAAAGGATCATAAAGGCTTATGGTGACTTGGGATAGTCATAACATGGTGTGAGCATGCGCCAAGTCAACCCAAATAAAGCATCAAAGGAGAATACCACAATACTATGCTTTAATATGCTAAAACAACGCATGATTCTTTCAAGGCACATTAAGGAACCACAATTGTTTATGACATGTCATGCTACAGCAAAGATCACTAAGCATAAAGCCAAAACAATATCAAGCATGGCATGGCAAAGCATAGGCCACAGTCAAAAACAAGCTCTCTTTACCACTTACGCATGAACTTTCCTACTCTTTCCAATCCAAATAAAACTATTTGAAAACCAATGAATGAAAGAGGGGGTCCAACCAATTTATTCAAGCAAACTAAGAAAACCAAGCAAATGAAAAACCAAAAAACGAAAACAAAGACGCCCCAAGAACAACACAACTTTGCATGAAACAATAAAAATGAAGTGTTTGGAAGAAACCTGGGATTTTTATTGATGAAGAAGGGGATGCCTTGGGCATCCCCAAGCTTCGACGCTTGTACTTCTTGGATATTTCTTGGGATGACACGTGTGGCATCCCCAAGCTTGAGCTTTAGTCCATTCTTCATCTCATTACATCATTCTCTCCATACACCTGAAATTTTTCCTTCATACAAAACTTCACACAATCTTTATTAGCAACATTTGTGTACTCAAGATAATAAGTCTTTGGGTTCAGTTCCAACACCAATAAAACTTCCATTAAAACACAAGCTACTATAGCACTTCCCTTAAAAATCTCAATCCCCCAAAAAGGAATCAACAAGAAGCAAATGCAAATAATGGCAGAAATCTGTCAAAACAGACCAGCAAGTAAAAATCAGTTTTTTCGAAGACCTTCTGTTGATCAAATCGAAAAGTTTTGAACTAACGAAAGTTTGATAACAACATGGGGCAGAAGCAAAAAAAAATACAGCTCAAACCGATGTACAGAGATTTTACAAGAATGTTTACAACGAAGCTCAAAAATCTGTTTCAGGACAGCAACTTTTCCAAGCCTTATTTCTCTCTCATTAGAGCTTACTCTTGGCACAAAAAGCAAATAAAAAGGATAAGGAGCGTTTATTACAGAGGTAATAACTTCCAAGACTCATCTCAATTTTTTGGGTTATCTCCCAATAAGTACTTTTCTTTAACGCCTTTAAGTTAGGCATGATAATTTGAGAAGATGCTCACATAAGAAATATGAATTGAAGTAAAAGAGAGCATGAAGAAGCAAATTCAAAGAACATTTAAGTCTAACACATTTCCTATGCATAGGAATCTTGTAAAGAAACAAGTCATTAAAGCACAAATCAACAAGCATAGTAAAGCAAAACAAGTGCAACTTCAAGACTTTCAACATAAAGAGGGGAAACTTAATATTATTGAGATGCATAAAACCATGTTGCCCTCTCTCATAATAACTTTCAGTAGCATCATGAATAAAATTAACAGTATAACTATCAGATAAAACATTCTTATCATGAGCCCATGCATATAATAATTATTACTCTAACATAAGCATAGTCATTCTTATTAATTGTAGTGGGAGCAAATTCAACAAAATAGCTATCATTATTATTCTCATCACCATAATCATCAAATATAGGAGGCATATTGTAATCATAATTAATTTTCTCCTCAATAGTAGGTGGACTGAAAATATGATATTCATCATTGTAATCATCATATATTGGAGGCATAGTATCATCAAAGTAAATTTTCTCCTCCGTGCTTGGGGGACTAAAAATATCATTTTCATAAAAACTAGCTTCCCCAAGCTTAGACTTTTACATAGCATTAGCAATAATGGTGTTCAAAGAATTCATACTAATAACATTGCTATTAGCATGCAAATAAAGTTCCATAGGTTTTTGAATTTTCTCTCCACACACTTCATGTCGTAACTCAATATAAATACTATAAAGCTCTCTAATTTTGTTGTTGTTTTCCATTAACCCTAACTAGTGAAAACAAGAAACAAAAAGACAAAATTACAGAATTTAAAGGAAATAACTTCGAGCACTCACACCGGAGGATGTGAGTACCTTTTACCTTACCTCCCTAGCAACGGCGCTAGAAAATAGCTTGATGTCTACGCACTTCTATTCTTGTAGAAAGTTGTTGGGCCTCCAAGTGCAGAGGTTTGTAGAACAGCAGCAAGTTTTCCCTTAAGTGGATTACCCACGGTTTATCAAACACAGGGAAGAAGTGGTCAAAGGTATCCCCTCTCAAGCAACCCTGTAATCAAGATAGAAGAAGTCTCTTGTGTCCCCAACACACCCAATACACTTGTCAGGTGTATAGGTGAACTAGTTCGGCAAAGAGATAGTGAAATACAAGTGGTATGGATATAAGACAACGGTGCCAGAAAATAGCTTGATGGCGTGGAAGAGACTAAAGGCAAACTGAAATAAATATGGAAGCAAGCAAACATGTAACAGATCTAGTTGCAAACGGTGTTTCAATGTTTAGAAACAAGGCATGGGGATCATACTTTCGCTAGTGAACACTCTCATATAAATATCTTCTCTTCATGATACTTCTCTGAACTACGCTCTGGTTGAACACTCTAATCCATGGTAGGGCTATAATAGCACACCTCAAAGTTTGCTTTTCCCATCTAGGTAACCCCACACTGTCACCTTGAGCGCTACATGGTTCCAACAAACACCACAATTTCATAGAGACATCCAACTCCAAATATAACTCATAACAAGTATTTGTAATCTCTAGCCTAAGTGCCACCATGGTGTGCACGCTGTCACTTTCACACACATGGGGAGAGCAGAGATCTATTAAAGCAAGGTAGATCTAGTTGATTACAAAGCTCATGATCACAATTTGATCATGCATAGAGAGAGAGATGAACACATAGCTACCGGCAGAACCCTTAACCTCGAGGAAGAACTACTCCCTCATCATCATCATGGGAATCAGCAATGGCGATGGAGATGGTGGTGGAGATCGATGGAGATCGCGCTCCGGGGGCACTTCCCCATCCCTGCAGGGTGCCAGAACTAAGACTTTCTGTCCCCCGAATCTCCCCTTCGGTGGCGGCGGCACTGTGGAACTTTTCATGGCTGGAGGCTTGATGATCTAGGGTTGTTGCATCGGGAGGCTTCTTATAGGCCAAGAGGCAAGGTCGGTGAGTGGCCAGGGGGCCCACACCATGCCCTGGCGTGGCCTAGGGCTGCCCACGCCAAGGGGTGGTGTGGCTGCCCTATGGCCCCCCTCCGTCTCATCTTTTGGCTCCGTGAGTCTTCCGGTAAAATATTGACTTTGGCTTTTGTCCCGTCCAATTCCGAGAATATTCATTTTCTTACTTTCCTGGAACCAAAAACAGCAAAAAACAGGCAACTGGCACTATGGCACCTTGTTAATAGGTTAGTCCAAGAAAGTGTATAAAAATACTCCAAAGTACGGACAAAACATAAGAAAGTAGATATAAACCAAGCATGGAACATCAAAAATTATATATACGTTTGCAACGTATCAACATCCCCAAGCTTAACTCCTGCTCGTCCTCGAGTAGGTAAGTGATAAAAATAAATAATAAATTTTGAGGTGACATGCACCATCACAATCAAGATCAAACCATTTGCAAGCATTGAAAGCTGGGATCAAAGTACTCTAAACATTAGCATGAAAGATGAAGTTCTAACAATAAGACATAGTGACTATGCATGCAACATGAAAGGATACATACAAAGATCATGAATAACAATGCATTGAAAGACGTTTGTTTGTTTCACATATAGAAAACATAATGAGAATGGTATTCAGCTTGTCCCTCATAGTGTAGCAAAACATAAATGCATAGGACACCTTCAAAGTTCATAAGGGTGACTAGATACAAATAGTTTAAGAACAAGAAATATCAAAGTTATGAATCAATCAACAAGTCTTTGGACAATTCACATTAAACTAGGAATAGCCACTATGCTCTCTCAATAGGTGCATAAAGATACAAGATGGAGACTCAACATAAAAGTAAAAGAAAGGCCTTCATATAAGGAAGCAGGGATTCAAGTTTCATAAAGAGCTTCCAAAACTTATGGTACTTTTTAGCTTTTAGCTCTCATTGCCCTATCATAAGCATCTTGAAGTGATTAAGGTTAAAGTGAACAAACTATGGAGTATATGCTTGACAAAGTATAAGTTGGAAATCTCATGTCCCTTGAATATGAGGGCCGCTCCTCATGCTACTCAAGTTTAGTTACCGGTAAGTTCTTGTCATAGTAAGTACATGTGTATCATAGAGAACCGCCAATAGGGTACCCCTTTCCAGATGATACAGAAGAATCCCCATATCAAAATGACAAGGCACGCAGACAACTAGCATCTCAACAATCTTCTTATTTACCATGGGGAAATGGTGCTTTTTTCTCTCTTTCCTCTTTTCTCATATCTCTTTTTTTTCTTTTTCTCTTTTTCTCAATATCTATCTCTTTTTTTATAAGAATGCTTCATAGACAGCTCATTATGGTTACGCTGCAGGTTTCCACCATGATAAGGCATGGATTAGTCCGGCGGCCCAGGTGTTTCTCTAACACACATACATAACTCCATGGACTTACAAGCTCCCCTTTCATTTCACACCGACGACATCCATAGACAAAAGAGCATGATATCAACTAGGTACAAAGTACAAGTGCAATGTTGAAAGCGTTCCCCATGACAACATGGTTCTGCTAATCCCCAAGATATAAGTGCAAGCATATACAACATAGACGACACAATGTTTCAAGTTTATTAGGGCAAGAAAAGTAAAGTGTGCCATCAAGTTCATGATAGCTTTAATCACTAGTTTTCTCATGACAAGTTTAATTCGGAAGGTAGATAAAAATATGAATATACCTGGAATAGAAAATGCTAATAAGTAGGTATGGTGGAATCTTTGGAATAACTTGGTTTTAGGAGTTGGATGCATGAGTGGAACTCATACTTGGTTATGGAGGCTAGCAAAAGACTGGGAGCGACCGACTAAGAGAGCAATAATGGCCATAATCATGCAGAGCGACAAAACATCATTAATCAAAGCATAAGTGATATTACAAGTCTAAAACTAAAGGATCATAAAGGCTGATGGTGACTTGGGATAGTCATAACATGGTGTGAGCATGCGCCAAGTCAACCCAAATAATGCATCAAACGAGAATACCACAATACTATGCTTTAATGTGCTAAAACAACGCATGATTCTTTCAAGGCACATTAAGGAACCACAATTGTTTATGACATGTCATGCTACAAGCAAAGATCACTAAGCATAAAGCCAAAACAATATCAAGCATGGCATGACAAAGCATAGGCCACAGTCAAAAACAAGCTCTCTTTACCACTTAAGCATGAACTTTCCTACTCTTTCCAATCCAAACCAAACTATTTGAAAACCAATGTATGAAAGAGGGGGCCCAACCAATTTATTCAAGGAAACTAAGAAAACCAAGAAAACGAAAAACCAAAAACAAAAACAAAGATGCTCCAAGAACAACACAACTATGCATGAAACAATAAAAGTGAAGTGTTTTAAAGAAACCTAGGATTTTTATTGATGAAGAAGGGGATGCCTTGGGCATCCCCAAGCTTCGACGCTTGTACTTCTTGGATATTTTTTGGGGCGACACGCGTGGCATCCCCAATCTTGAGCTTTAGTCCATTCTTCATCTCATTACATCATTCTCCCCATACACCTGAAAATTTTCCTTCATACAAAACTTCACACAATCTTTATTAGCAACATTAGTGTACTCAAGATAATAAGTCTTTGGGTTCAGTTACAACACCAATAAAACTTACATTAAAACACAAGCTACTGTATAACTTCCCTTAAAAATCTCAATTCTCCAAAAAGAACCCAAAAAGGAATCAACAGGAAGCAAATGCAAATAATGGCAGAAAGCTGTCATAACAGACCAGCAAGTAAAAACCAATTTTTTCGAAGACCTTCTATTGCTCAAATCGAAAGGTCTTGAACTAACAAAAGTTACATAATAACCTGGGACAGAAGCACAAAAAATCACAGCTCAAACTGATGTACAGAGATTTTACACGAATTTTTACAGAGAAGCACAAAAATCTGTTTCAGGACAGCAACTTTCCCAAGCATTACTTCTCACTCATTAGAGGTTACTCTTGGCACAAAAAGAAAATAAAAAGGATAAGGAGCGGTTATTACAGAGGTAATAACTTCCAAGACTCATCTAAAACTTCTGGGTTATCTCCCAATAAGTACTTTTTTTAACTCCTTTAAGTTAGGTATGATAGTTTGAGAAGATGCTCACATAAGAAATATGAATTGAAGTAAAAGAGAGCATCAAGAACAAAATTCAAAGCACATTTAAGTCTAACCCACTTCCTATGCATAGGAATCTTGTAAAGAAACAAGTCATTAAAGCACAAAGCAACACGCATAGTAAAGCAAAACAAGTGCAACTTCAAGACTTTCAACATAAAGAGCGGAAACTTAATATTATTGAGATGCATAAAACCATGTTTCCCTCTCTCATAATAACTTTCAATAGCATCATGAATAAAATTAACAGTATAACTATCACATAAAACATTCTTATCATGAGCCACATGCATATAATAATTATTACTCTCCACATAAGCATAGTCATTCTTATTAATTGTAGTGGGAGCAAATTCAACAAAATAGCTATCATTATTATTCTCATCACCATAATCATCAAATATAGGAGGCATATTGTAATCATAATTAATTTTCTCCTCAATAGTAGGTGGACTGAAAATATGATATTCATCATTGTAATCATCATATAATGGAGGCATAGTATCATCAAAGTAAAATTTCTCCTCTGTTCTTGGGGGACTAAAAAGATCATTTTCATAAAAACTAGCTTCCCCAAGCTTAGACTTTTCCATAACATTAGCAATAATGGTGTTCAAAGAATTCATACTAATAACATTTCTATTAGCATGCAAATAAAGTTCCATAGGTTTTTTAATTTTCTCTTCAAACACTTCATGTCCTAACTCAAGATAAATACTATAAAGCTCTCTAATTTTGTTGTTGTTTTCCATTAAGCCTAACTAGTGAAAACAAGAAACAAAAAGACAAAATTGCAGAATCTAAAGGAAATAACTTCGAGCACTCACACCGGAGGATGTGAGTACCTTTTACCTTACCTCCCTGGCAACGGCGCCAGAAAATAGCTTGATGTCTACGCACTTCTAATCTTGTAGACACTTGTTGGGCCTCCAAGTGCAAAGGTTTGTAGAAAAGCAACAAGTTTTCCCTTAAGTGGATTACCCAAGGTTTATCGAACTCAGGGAGGAAGTGGTCAAAGGTATCCCCTCTCAAGCAACCCTGCAATCAAGATACAAGAAATCTCTTGTGTCCCCAACACACCCAATACACTTGTCAGGTGTATAGGTGCACTAGTTCGGCGAAGAGATAGTGAAATACAAGTGGTATGGATATAAGACAACGGTGCCAGAAAATAGCTTGATGGCGTGGAAGAGACTAAAGGCAAACTGAAATAAAGATGGAAGCAAGAAAACATGTAACAGATCTAGTTGCAAATGGTGTTTCAATGTTTAGAAACAAGGCCTAGGGATCATACTTTCGCTAGTGAACACTCTCATATAAATATCTTCTCTTCATGATACTACTCTGAACTACTCTCCCGTTGGACACTCGAATCCATGGTATGGCTATAACAGCACACCTCAAAGTTCTCTTTTCCCATCTAGGTAACCCCACACTGTCACCTTGAGCGCTAGGTGGTTCCAACAAACACCACAATTTCATAGAGACATCCAAATCCAAATATAACTCATAACAAGTATTTGTAATCTCTAGCCTAAGTGCCACCATGGTGTGCACGCTATCACTTTCACACACATGGGGAGAGAAGAGATCTATTAAAGCACTTGAGTAGCAAGGTAGATCTACTTGATTACAAAGCTCGTGATCACAATTTGATCATGCATAGAGAGAGATGAACATATAGCTACCGGTAGAACCCTTAACCCGATGGAAGAACTAATCCCTCATCATTATGGGAATCAGCAACGGTGATGGAGATGGTGGTGGAGATTGATGGAGATGGCTCCAGGGGCACTTCCCCGTCCCGGTAGGGTGCCGGAGCAGAGACTTTCTGTCCCCCGAATCTCCCCTTCGGTGGCGGCAATACTGCGGAACTTTTCGTGGCTGGAGGGATAACGATCTAAAGTTTTTGCATCGGGAGGCATCTTATAGGCAAAGAGGCAAGGTCGGTGGGCGGCCAGGGGGCCCACACCATGCCCTGGCGTAGCCTTGGGCTGTCCACACCAAGGGGTGGTGTAGCTGCCCTATGGCCCCCCTCCGTATCGTCTTCTGGCTCCGTGAGTCTTTGGTAAAATATTAACTTTGGCATTTGTCTCGTCCAATTATGAGAATATTCATTTTTCGAGTTTCCTAGAACCAAAAACAGCAGAAAACATGCAACTGGCACTGTGGCATCTTGTTAATAGGTTAGTCCAAGAAAGTGTATAAAAATACTCCAAAGTGTGGACAAAATATAAGAAAATAGATATAAACCAAGGATGGAATATCAAAAATTATAGATATGTTTGCAACGTATCAACTCCTACTGGATGATGAGCAAAGACCTTGAGAAAAAGGTGAATGACATCGATGGTAGAGTTGGTTTCTTGATTAAAACTGTTTTTGTGTTAACAGATGAGAATAAATTCCTCTAGAAGAAAATTTTGAAGCTTCAATACGACATGGCCGAGCTTAGCATTCGCCTCGCAAGCATGGCTAAAGTTTGCACATAGATTAAAAAGGCAATACTGTTCCTACCCAGGAGGAGGAATAGGTACCAACAAGGAGTTATTTGATCCCGCCTGGCTTGATACCAAGCTTGGGGAGATCTTTAAGACCTTGTAATCTATATTATAAGTTTTATATTATATTTTAGTCTAGCATTAGTTCGAGCTTAGAAATAAAGTTTGCATCAATTGAATTGCCTTAAGGAATAGTCGATCCCATTTGTGAAATTCCGTGTTTATTATCATATATGGAGCATTATTGAGGTTGTGTTTGTCTTATTAGATAATGAATGGCTTGAGTATAATTTTACTTGCACTTGATGATAGCAATAGGAGTCTTCCACACCATTGGTATTAATGGAACATATAAACATAATTTAAATCGACATGTTGTAAGTTTAGGGTTTGATTTACAAAAGTAAAAATAATTTGATTAGTCGAGTTGACAAGGAAACCTTGAATAAAAGGAAATTAAGAGTGCCATCAAAATAGAGTGAGAACAAGTCGTGAAAGATTCTTCAAGTCATAAAGATGCTTCATATACAATTGGAATTTGGTAATTGAGATTGTTAAACTTTGAATTCCTACATGAAGTGGAATGTATGGCTAGCTCCTTTGCACAACACTTAAACAAAAGTGTGAGCATATATATAAAAAAGAAGAGAAGAAAAAAAAGAAAAAGAGTGAATGTGAAAGAGCAAATAGGCATATACAACTATATTGTAGTGAGACAAAGAGACGTTTTGAGATTTTGAATCCCAAGTGAATATGTTAATTCTAAAACACTTGGGACTACCTCGCTAACTCATTCGGTTGAACCAGATACTTTTACATGATGTTGAGATTCATCTGTTGTGAACTATTGACCACTAAGATGTGGAAGCCTGCTAATACTATTCAGATGGTTTGAGTAAGGTACTATTCATTAACTCATTCCTATGTATCATATATTATAAACACATGTTGCATTTGCCTCATTTATTTTATCGACTCAGCTTCATGAATATGAGGATCACATCCATTAAGCTAAACTTGCTCGGGACGAGCAAGAGTCTAAGCCTGGGGAAGTTGATGAGTGCATATTTGATCATGTTTTATATTATTATTTTGCACTATAGTTGTAGGATCTTGGTATTTTACGGTGTTCGCACACATGTTTTATGTCTATTTTCACCAGGATCACGACATATGATGGATACAATGGACACAATTCTTGGAGCAGTTGTATTGGGGAGAAAAGGAGTCAAGAACAACGTAAAACGCTTATTTGGGAAATATCAATAACACCAGAAGAAAACTCGAAGCAATCAAGGCATACAGACGGTTCAACGACCAACTATACAGTAGGAATAAAAATTTCGGCCGTATAGTTCTGGTCATATAGTTGGTGTCGCCACCGCCTCCTCAAATAGTTTCACCCCGTTGATACCTTCGATCCAGATTACGGATGTAGTATAGCTCGTTTTCCCTAGTAGACCTAGGTTATCGAATCCTCGGGAAGCAAATGCGTAGTGAATTTACTTTAATGGACCTTCGAGAGTTTTAGAATTCCTTTTATGTTTTGACCGGAACAAGAGTTTACGTCTTTTTGTTGTTGTCAATGATGGAGAGAGAGAGGGCCAAGGGCGTTCGGTTTCACCTGTAGCTGTGCAAAAATTTGATGGGATTAAAATATAAAGATAAAGTATGCATGTAATTGTTAGAGAAGATAAATTATATTTGGGTAGTGTATCCATAATTTCTATTGCCTCCACAACCGCTTATAGCAATAACCTACTAGTCTCATCCATAGAAGAAAGAGAACTATTGATATGCATAGTGACGTCACCGTTAATCCCAAGTAAATCCCTCACATACAACCTTACTACCCCTTCTGTCACTGGGGTTCCCAACCTGCAGATTAGTCATTACTCATACTCCCTATACCAGGCTCAATCCTCGGGGTCTTGGGTACCTGACAAGTCCTTAGATTGAGGAAAGACAGGATACAATAATCATCATGTCATACAAACTAATACATGATCCCATCTATGATAAATAACATGCACAAAAGTTACATGGCTAGGCCGAGGCCCTTAGCCCAAGGAGAATTACTCATACATAGAGATGAGATCAACAATCATAAACATTGTAATGGAAATCATGAGATTGATAGCAAATAGTCTTACAATATCGCCAATCGAATATGAGATCTACTATTACAAGTGATGGAATATGGCTATGGTGGTGGAGAAGGGCTTTGGAGATTAGATCTAAGTCTATTCTTCCGGTGGCTCTTCGGTGTGGTGGATGGAGATCTGGAGGCGGCTGATGATCTGGGGCAGGGACTCTCGAGGCTCTTTTCTCGTTGCCTGAGGCTTCTTTATATAGGGGTCCCTTCATGAAAGTTGTTCTGTTTGACCTCGGTGTCGTTGGTAACTATACGGCCGAAACTATTAAGCCGGAATTTTATTCCGGTCGTATAGTTGGTCGTTAAAGCATCTGCCTCTGACTCACAACTCCTGATTTCTTCTGGTTGTTGGAACTATCATATCTTTGACTTTAATGTAGTGATTCCCATCATCAAATGTCATTATCTACGCAGGAAAAAATGGAAAAGAAAGGATTTCATACCCCTTTGATTATTAGGCATTAGTGGCAGGGTTTAGAGAGATCTTTCATCAAAAATATGAATAATATGTAGTTTAAATATCGATGTAGATGGCTATATTTCAGAGCCATTACCCGTGCAACTGGATCGGGGAGACGACATACAGAACACCCAGAAATCACCGAAACCTCACCTCCAAAAGGCATCTGGAGGGGGAACTTGCCCAAGGGATCCATCTTCCCCCTACGCAGATCTGGGAGGCCAAGGCATCGATCTTCATCTTCATCATCCGCTGCACCACCATCATCTCCATCCATCCCATCTTCATCCCATCGAGATCTTGTTGTAAATTCCGTACTCGTTGTGGATTTATACAAGAACTATTCATTTACAATTGCTTCCATTACCATTACCATGATGTTGATTGCCTCCATGTCTGAGTAGATCTTTAGTTCTTGGGGAGATGGCGAAACCCTAGCATATGATTGATATAAGATAGAGATTATTATGTTATACATCATTATGTGTATGTGTTAATTATCTTCATCTTGATGTTGGGAGTTGTGCACCTCCTTAATATTTGCCTCTTGTGGGGACTCGATGAAGGGGATTACTTGTTGGTAGACAGAGGGATGATAGCACTTACTGTGACTATAAATCTATTGTCATTATTTATGTACTAACTTGGGGAAACAAGGAGAACTCATAAAGCCATGTCTATGCCACGGGAGAAATCCCTCAATAGTAGGATAATACGATGGATGTCATTTATCCGTCAGTTGTGGTTATGAAGGATGATGTGAGCAGTGGTTGCTGCCTATTTTGTCCATATATTGAGCTCCTCCCACTTACATACATATCATGAGAATATTTGTTATACTAATCTTGATTGCGTAGTCTAAATTGCTAGCGGTGTATCCACCACTCCCTGAGAATGCATTTCCCTATTGCAGTTCCAAGCTCTTTTATAGACACGATTCTTACTTTCTACATTAAGTTTTACTTTACTTTAAATTACTTCATTCAATCAAAAACCCAAAAACAACTCCACTTTTCTTGCATCTTAAAGTTATTCCGTAAGTACTTCATTTAGTTTTAGTTAAAAGCATTTTAGTCTTTCGCCTACTTCTCCATGTGGGATTGATATCTTTATTTCGAAACTAGCTACAAATGATCTGTGCACTTGCAGTCATCAACCGCCTCCATTATAGCAACATGGTATGCTGCCAAATGGTTCCGACCCTGTCCAATAGGCATATCTGGACACACCCCAAGCTCCTCTGGTAGATGGATACTAACACGGTACTTCGCTATCATCTGCCCATCATAGTACGTCAAGGTATTCACTTGAATATCGGTTGCACAATAGAAAGCCCTCAAAAGCCATCGAAGCTACTCGGTCAGCATCCCCTAATAATCCTCAAGAGTTTCCTCCTTCCTTCCTAAAGTCCATTTAGGAAACTTTGGTGCCATCCTAGCTATATACAGAATATTTATAATTAGTACTAATTAGTTATGATTGATGACCCACAAGTATAGGGGTGTATCGCAGTATTTTCGGTAAGTAATAGTGTCGAACCCAACGAGGAGCATAAGGTGCTGGCTAGTGGTATGGATCAGGAATTCTCTGCAAATACTTAGCAAACGGTTTTTTAGGGGTTTTTGATAAAGCAAGTAAACAAAGTACGAGTAAATAAAAGACAGTAGGAATAAATGCAGCAAGTGGCCCAATCCTTTATGGAGCAAAGGACAAGCCGGTTATATTACTTAAGATGACCAAATGGTCTCGAGGACACATGGGAAGACTGTCAAGTGCTTTCGCTTCATATAGTTGATTAATCTTCTTTGGCTTGCTAAGTGTTGTGTGTGTGAACCTGTGCTAATGTACCGACCTTCCTAGGACTAATACATACTTGTGATTATACCCCTTGCAAACATCCGTAAGTACAAGAAAGTAATTAAGGTAGAAACCTAACCACGGCTTTAAACTTTAAGACCCTTACATCCCTTGTGCAATGGTTTCCTAACGGGGGTTCAGGTTTCTGTCACTCCGGCAACCCCTACGATTAGTAGCCAAATACACAATGCATTCCCCTAGGCCCATATAGGTGAAGTGTCATGTAGTCGATGTTCACATGACACCACTAGAATAAGTACACCACAACTTAAATATCAAACTATTGAATCTTTCTCAACATAACTCCACTACTAACAACATGACTTTTCCCATGTCCTCAAGAACAAAACGAACTACTCACAAGACATCATATGGATCATGATCAGAGATGGAATAATGATGTATAACAAATCTGAACATAAGCAATAATTCAATGGTTCACTCAATAGCATCAACTACAAAGAGTAATCAACACCGGGAAAGTTTCCCCTATGAACTATGCAAGATTCAACCCAATTGTTACAACAATATGGAGATGGTGATGAAGGTGCCAATGGTGATGATGGTGGTGGTGATGATGATGATCCCGATGAAGTCCAGCTTGATGATGGTGTTGATGGTGACAATCTCTCCTCTCCGGGAAGGAATTCCCCGGGCAGAAATCTGTCTGCCGGAGAGATCTTTCTCACTCAGTGTTTTCCGCCCCGCAGAGGCGGCGGAATCTTTCTGTGGTTGCTCCCCGAGTCTTACGGTTTCGGGAGGAATATATACGCTAGAGGGGAGAGCCAGAGGTGGGCCAGGGCGGCCACACCACCTGGTGGCGCGGCCCAGGGTAGCCCGCGCCAGGGGTAGTGTGCCCCCCCTGTGGCCCATCTCCACTCCTCCTTCTGGCATCCTTCGTCTTCTAGAAAAATAGGATTTTCCGTAAATTTTCTCGGATTTTCTGATCTTCGTGAATTTTGCCTCCAAACAGCACTTTTTCCATCAGAATCCTGACTGCAGCGGTCCATGCTCCAAAAGTCATCAACCATGCAAAAACAGATGAAATAACATAAGTATCACCTCTTAATATGAAATATATCAATGAATAATAGTGAATTATGATATAGAATAGTGATGCAAAATGGACGTATCAACTCCCCCCAAGCTTAGACTTCGCTTGTCCCCAAGCGAAACTGATCTCAATAAACATGACCTCAGGTTTATGGAGTGAAGAGTTGATAAAAGAATACAGACAAGAAGCATCACATTCATCAATACTTAGATCATAATAGAAGAAACCTCACTATTATATAACTTAACTTGCAATAAGTAAAGGAAACACAATAAAGATACATAAAGTGAACCATAATTGGTAATGGCAAACTTAGCTCTTGGTCGAAGAATAGTTGATAATTTGCTGGAGTTCACAAATAACTGGTTTTTTAATGATAGCTTTCAAAGTAGTAATCACCAAGATAAGAGCAATGTGCAAAACAAGGAACATAAGAAACATGATTGAATAAATTATCATATGAATGAATGAAACACAACAACTCAAAATACTTGCTGAGATAGAAGGGAATAGGTTTACTGACTCAACTAAAAAGTAAAAGAAAGGCCCTTCGTAGAGGGAAGCAGGGATTTCAAGTTTCATAAAGAGCTCCCAAAAATTATAGTACTTATTAGCTTTCAACTCTCATTGCCGCTATCATAGGAATCTTTAGGTGATTAAGGTTAAAGTGATCAAATATGAGGCTATGCTTGACAAGTTGTAAATTGAGAATCTCATGTCCCTTGAATACGAGGGTCGCTCCTCATGCTACTCAAGTTTAGTCACCGGTAAGTTCTTATCATCGTAAGCATATGTGTATCATAGAGAACCGCCAACGGGGTACCCCTTGCCCGATGATATGGAAGAATCCCCATATCAAAATGACAAGGCAAGCAGACAACAAGCATCTCAACAATCTTCTTATTTACCATGGGAATATGGTGCTTTTTTTCTCTCTTTCCTCTTTTCATAATCTCTTTTTTATTTTTCTATTTTTTATCAATATCGGACTCTCTTTTTTTATAAGAAGAATGCTTCATATATGCGCGTTATGGTTACGCTGCAGGTTTCCACCATGTCAGCATGGATTAGACCAGCGGCCCAGGCGTTTCTCTAACACACATGCATAACTCCATGGACTTACAAGCTCCCCTTTCATTTCACACCGACGACATCCATAGACAAAATAACATGATATCAACTAGGTACAAAGTACCAGTGCAATGTTGAAAGCGTTCCCCATGACAACATTGTTCTGCTAATTCACAACTTACAAAGCGCAAGCATATACGCAGCTTAGATGAGCACAATGGTTCAAGTTTATTAAGTGCAAGAAAGTAAAATGTGCCATCAAGTTCGTGAGAGCTTTAATCACTAATTTTCACATAACAAGTTTAATTTCGAAGGTAGATAAAAACATGAATTTACTTGGAATAGCAATAATGCTAATAGGTAGGTATGGTGGACACAAATGGCATGGTTTTTGGCTTAAGGAAGTGGATGCACAGAAGTATTCCCTCTCAGTACAGGTTTTTGGCTAGCAAGGCTGGGTAGCAAGTATAAGAGTTAAAGGAAACAGACAAACATACAAGTGATAAAAGACAAACATACAATCTTCCTTGGAAGCACAAAAGATCTTAACTAGAGAATGCTAAACTTATGAGCAAATCAAGAAAGAAAGATGATGAAATTATTTTTCTTTAGAGTACTTTTTATCCTTTCATTCAACTCTTAAAAATAGTGTTGCTACTGACCGAGCCAGGTTTGCCAAAACCAACTAAATTAACTCAATGATCCCAAAGTGATACCAATACTAACAACAAGATCAATCATATAACCACAAATTGAAAACTAATATAAGATATGAAAAAGAGTGAATGATAGAACTTCTCATTATTATTCCATAACAGCAACTCACACCAAGGGATACATATCTAACGAGAGAGGGGACACTTCCATAATGCAAACCATCCTACATAATAACTTCTCTATTCATGATATGACTCTACTAATAAGGTAAAAAGATAGAAGATAGTGATGTGATACCGCGGCACTCCCCCAAGCTTGGAACAAACCAAGGGGATGCCAAACCTGATGACGAATCACTCTTTCAGTGGTGGTGGTATCCTCTCATCTTTGTCCGACTTCCAGGGTAAGGGCTTCCCATCAACAAAGGACATCGTGGTCTCCAGCATCCTGAAACTTGTAGCAACACTTATGCGTTTAAATCTAAATTCATACTCACAGTTTTGATTTTAAACATCGTAGAGCTATGCTTGAAGTTCATTGGTTGTTTGGCAGAGTGAGAGGACTTCATCCTTGAGCTCAGCAGTCTCCTTTTGGTGCTCGGCGATAAGTTCGGAACAAATCTTGTGGATGATATCCACTTCGTGTTTCGCCATCTTCTTGTACCTAAAGACTTCTTGCTTTAGTGCTTCCATCCTGTCCTCCAGACTTCCTTCACCTTTAGGGCCTTGAACCTCTTCTATCCGGACTTCCCCGTCTTCAAACAATAACTCATTGGGATGAATCTTCAACTCCCTCATGTATGGGTTGAAGATATCCTCTAAGAGATCCTCCTTGGTTGATCCAGAGGAAGACATTGCAGCTCCAAATCTGGGACTCTACCTGTCCGAAACAGATCAAAATGAGAACACGACGAAAACACGATATACGAACCTCGGGGGATCCGGAGGGGTTATATATTACGAAGTTTCACATCAAAACGAAGGTACTGGGAGAAAATGGGTCGGAGGCGGAGTCCGGAGTGGCCACACCACCTGTTGGCGCGGCCAGGGGTGGGCCCGCGCCACAGGGTGGTGTGAGCCACCCTGGCTATGTTTCCGCCCCTCTTTTGCTTCGTAGCATTCCTTATTGACTAAAAACTGCAAAAATATAGTTGGATAGTATTTTCGCGGAACTTTTCTTACCAGAACTGTTACCTATTTGAAAACGGACTCTGCAGGTCTCTAAATTTGGTATCTAGTAGATTCTTCCGGAGTCACCACTTGAATAATATCAATATCTTCATCTTCATACACTTATTACTTGAGTCATGAAACCTTTCACTTCCTTATTGCACCATTATCTCCACTACCTGGAAATTTCTTTCACACAAAACTTCACACAGTTCTCATTAGCAACATTAGTATAAGTGAAATGACAAAACCTTTTGAGCTAAATTTCAACTAAAACCCATCAAAACATAAGCCACTATAGCAACTCCTTCTGAAAACCCAAAAAGAATTCAAAAAGGAAATCGATTAAAGAAGCAAATGCAAAAGTGGCAAAATATGTCAAAACAGACCAGCAGGTAAAGATCATTTTTTTGAAAATCTTCTGTTGCTCAAATAAAAAAGTGCAAACTAATGAAAGTTAATTACCACCCTGGGGCAGAAGCACAAAAAATTACAGCTCAATCAGACATACAGAGATCCCTCACGAATTTTTACGGTGAAGCACAAAAATCTGTTTCGAGACAATAACTTCCCCAAATCTTACTTCTCTCTCATTAGAGGTTGATCTTGACACAAAAACCAAAAAAAAGGATAATGAGAGGTTATTACCGAAGTAATAACTTCCAAGACTCAAATAAACAAAAACAAACTAAAAGAAAAAATAAATTGGGTTGTCTCCCAAAGAGCTCTTTCTTTATAGCCATTAAGATGGGCATGATAATTTTGAAGATGCTCACATAGGAATATGAATTGAAGTGAAAGAGAGCATTAAGAAGAAAAAATACACGCATTTAAATCTAACCCACTTCCTATGCAAAGGAATTTTGTAAACAAACAAGTTGTTGAAACCAGAGGCTACAAGCATAGGAAGGCAAAAGAAGTGCAACATAAAATCTTTCAGCATAAAACGAGGAAACTTGATATTATTGAGATACATAAGAACACTTTTCCCTCTCTCATAGTCACTTTCAGTATCATGCACAAACTGAACAATATAACTATCACAAGGACCATCATAGCAATGATCACTTATTCTAACAGAAAACACAGGAATACTAGCTCTCATAACACTACTTTGTGAAATAATATTAGAGGTATCCTTAGAAAGGATAGTGTGTCCCTCTTCTTAATATTTAGTAACAAAGTCTTTCGCATTTGCTATTATAGGTTCATCAACCATTTGTTTATCAGGTTCAACAGCTTTATGTGTACTTTCATTAACCATACTAGCTATCATAGAATGTTCCTTTATCTTAACTGGGAAAGGCATTTTCTCAATATAAGGTTCAGGTAAGACATGATTAGCAGTATAAACTTTAGTATTTCTTGCAGGAACACTCTTAGAAACATCTTTATAAGGTTCATGATACTTATTCCACTTCTTTTTAGGCACTTCAATGTAGGAAGCAAAAGCCTTAAAATAAGAAGCAATAGCTTGAGATTCTAGACCATAAGCATTTTTAATATTTTGAAAGTCATCAGTTCCCATAAAAGATTTAATGCATTCATAATCATAATTTATACCTGACTTTCTTCCTTTGTCATTCTCCCAAGCTTCAGCATTGTCTTGAATACTATCCAGAAGACCCCATTTAGCTTCTTCTTCCATGCGAGTGAATGATCCAGCACAAGAAGCATCCAATAAATCCTTATCATGTAGAGGGAGCCTTGCATAAAATTTATTGATAATAATATTGTTGGGGAGCTCATGAATGGGACATTTGAGCATTAGTAACTTCAATCTCCCCCAAGCTTGAGCTGGAATCTCTCCATCAAGAGGCCAAAAGTTGTATATTTGATTCCGATCTTTATGAATCTCACTAGTAGGATAAAATTTTGAATAAAAGAGAGGAACTATTTCCTCCCATTCCAGAGCTTGACCATTCTTCAGCAGCTTATACCATTCCTCAGCTCTTCCTTTTAGTGATAATGAGAATAACTTCTTCTTAACTTGATCTGTAGTAATACCTGCACACTTGAACAACCAACATAATTCGTGTATAAAGAGCAAATGATCACCGAGATGGACAGTTCCAGCCCCAACATAGTAGTTATCCATAACACGATCAATAATTCTTGTAGGTATTTTAAAAGCATCATTCTCAGCAGGTGGTGGATATCAGCGAATTATCCATAACGAAAATAAAGCAACTAGTAGAAATAACAATACTCATAGTAGAAGTTTCCTTTACCAGTTCCACTCTTCAATAGCGCTTCACTCCCCGGCAACGGTGCCAGCAAATAGTCTTGATGACCCACAAGTATAGGGGGTATATCGCAGTATTTTCGATAAGTAAGAGTGTCGAACCCAACGAGGAGCAGAAGGTGCTGGCTAGTGGTATGGATAAGGAATTCTCTGCAAATACTTAGCAAACGGATTTTTAGGGGTTTTTGATAAAGCAAGTAAACAAAATACAAGTAAATAAAAGACAGTAGGAATAAATGTAGCAAGTGGCCCAATCCTTTATGCAGCAAAGGACAAGCCGGTTGTAGTACTTAAGATGACCAAATGTTCTCGAGGACACATGGGAAGACTGTAAAGTGCTTTCGCTTCATATAGTTGATTAATCTTCTTTAGCTTGCTAAGTGTTGTGTGGGTGAACCTGTGCTAATGTACCGACCTTCCTAGGACTAATACATAATTGTGATTATACCCCTTGCAAACATCCGTAAGTACAAGCAAGTAATTAAGGTAGAAACCTAACCACAGCTTTAAACTCTAAGACCATTACGTCCCTTGTGCAATGGTTTCCTAACGGGGGTTCAGGTTTCTGTCACTCCGGCAACCCTTACGATTAGTAGCCAAATACACAATGCATTCCCCTAGGCCCATATAGGTGAAGTGTCATGTAGTCGACGTTCACATGAAACCACTATAAGAAGTACACCACAACTTAAATATCAAACTATTGAATCTTTCTCAACATAACTCCACTACTAACAACATGACTTCTCCCATGTCCTCAAGAACAAAATGAACTACTCACAATACATCATATGGATCATGATCAGAGATGGAATAATGATGTGTAACAATCTGAACATAAGCAATAATTCAATGGTTCACTCAATAGCATCAACTACAAAGAGTAATCAACACCGGGAAAGTTTCCCCTATGAACTATGCAAGATTCAACCCAATTGTTACAGCAATATGGAGATGGTGATGATGGTGCTGATGGTGATGATGGTGGTGATGATGATGATGATGATGATGATCCTGATGAAGTCCAGCTTGATGATGGTGTTGATGGTGATGATCTCCCCTCTCCAGGAAGGAATTCCCCCGACAGAAATCTGTCTGCCAGAGGGATCTTTCTCTCTCGGTGTTTTCTGCCCCGCAGAGGCGGCGGAATCTTTCTATGGTCGCTCCCTGAGTCTTAGGGTTTCGGGAGGAATATATACGCCAGAGGGGAGAGCCAGAGGTGGGCCAGGGCAGCCACACTACCTGGTGGCGCGGCCCAGGGTAGCCCGCGCCAGGGGGTGGTGTGGGCTCCCTGTGGCCCATCTCCCTCCTCCTTCTGGCATCCTTCGTCTTCTAGAAAAATAGGATTTTCCGTATATTTTCCAGGATTTTCTCATCTTCGCGAATTTTGCCTCCAAACAGCACCTTTTCCATCAGAATCCTGACTACAGCGGTCCATGCTCCAAAAGTCATCAACCATGCAAAAACAGATGAAATAACATAAGTATCACCTCTTAATATAAAATATCTCAATGAATAACAGTGAATTATGATATAGAATAATGATGCAAAATGGACGTATCAATGATGCATCATAATAAAGAACTATCACACTAAAAGATATAACGAAATATTCCCAAATGAATATCCATCATATGTTTTTAGATAACTCTTTACCGTTGCTCCTAGACTCCTACAGGTATATTCCCTTACTAGGTTTCCAACCTCAGGTCAAAAAAATTGCTCTTATACCAGCTACGGTGACCCAGCATACCACTGTATGTTGTAGTTCGCAAGTCGTTGACATAACACTCACGGAACACCATTCCACAAATATTACATCCCTTAGAGTGGTAGAACAGAAACATTCCGGGTCCATATTACATAAAAACTTATTATTACAATACCAAAAGAACGATATTTATAGGATATCAAACTTACAAATAGTGAACTTCAACTTTGGCAAGAGAAAGAAAGATTCAGCTTAATTAAAATGGGGGGAGCTCAACAGATTATTCTATAGAGTTTGTGCTACTGGACTCAACCTAGGAACTAAGTACTACTATCAGAACTACTCTGACTCATCGCCTCCTGCTCCATTGCAAATCTCATAGTCCACCCATTCAACTTCGCTGGAGAGATCTAGTTCTTTGTAGAAGACATCATCTTGGCCCTCGATAGCATTCATTGGAGTATCTTCCTAGTCTTTAGAGTCTAAGTAGGGGATCAAAGGAAAGAGTGAGTAACAGCATTACCCAAAAAGTTCATTATATGCAAGGTGTGAAGTTTGATGCACTAGCTACCACCACAGACTATAAGTCTTTGGTACTATGCAGTTTTTTCGTAAATCTTTCTTCAAAGATTGCTTTTATTATAAAAACTATGCCCATCAGTCTTCGCAGGTTGACCATAACTTCATGGAGTTCCTTTCCTACCACGTTCATAGATCCTTCCCAGAATAGGGAGTAACATGTCACAATTCTTACACTCTGTGGAGGTGCGTTGCTTTACCCATGAGAGATCAAATCCTTGTTGCACAACCGGGTATACCTTCCCGTCCACATTTCCTTGATGTTGGGCCCAGTAGATGATCCAAGCCAATCATGGTTCCTCTACATGACCCCATGTGATAACACGACCCTCTAAGTGTATATACCTCTTTTAACCCCCTTACAGGCATATATAACTCTGGTAGCCCCTCGAAGATTCTGTAAGAATATCATGTCACTACAAACCCCCGCTAAAATGGCAGGTCTACCTTCAGCAACCCCTCACAAATATTCTAGACACCAATACCAATATCGTGGGGCAATAAGGGCTCCCACCCATGTGCTGGATCCTTACAAGGAATCTATAGCCTCACGATAAGGTCGTCCGTTAGCACATGAAAGGAAGAAGATACAGTTGACTTCATCGTCCCATTCTAGATCACATGATTAACACGTAGTATACAACACTAGAATCACTGATGTAAGAGGTTATTAAGCCCTATCTGATGACTTCATTTCACATTGAATCCTAGATATAAGATCTAGCATGTAGGAGTAGGGGTTTTATCTTATTAGGAGAGCCATGAACCTGGGTATATCGTGTGTTGTTGTGTGTGTTCTGTGTGCGGTCTCCAATGCACCATCCCTCCTCGGATCCTCTGGCATCCATACGACCCCTTATTTATCCATCCTATGGCATCTGCCATGATGCCACCACGACAGTGGGGCCAGTAGCGGCGCTGGGTGGAGTCATCGTTCGGACGGGAACTTCATTGCCTTCGGCGAGCACGTCATATTTTGCCTTGTCCAGGGTTGGACTTCGTCAGTGACAACCTCGGAAACTTTGGAAACATGCCTCTCCTGTGCAGCGGCAAGTTCGTCAGCGTCGACAAGCACAAGGTCTATGTCACCATCGACATCTCCTACAAGTACCCGCAGAAGGTGGTGGTTGCAGCAGATCCTCCCGCTCTCTGCACAGCTGGCGGTCGGTATACTGATCGCCCCACTAGCAGCGTGGAGGTGATGATGAAGGCGCCTGGCGTAGATGCCAGCAAAGATCCCATCGAGGAGGTGGATACAACTCCCAAGGCTCCCATATCAAGGGGTCCTCCACTAGAAAAGCCAGAGAATACCTACAGATAGCCATAGAGAAGCTGGTTGTGCCAGTTGCTCCCATAGTAGATCTGGATCAGGCATAGTCCAAGCTGGAGCAAACCCGACAAAGTTTTCTCTATGGAGCTATGCAGGTAGCTCAGGCACGTGAGGAGCTAAATATCACCATCCGTGAGTACAACAAGGCACATAAGTTTAATGTAGCACACCCTAGTCGTTTAAATGGTCTAAGGAACAGGGGTAAAAACCTCAATGATGAGATAGCAAGAGATGGTAGAGCTAAGTCTACTGTGTTGATTAGTCATATGTCGGCAGGTATGCTGAAATATAGTACCCCGGCTAAAAACCTTAGGGCTATAGAGGCAGCTGCAACAGAGATATCAGGTTTATCCGGCAAGGACCGGTGTAGGAAGTAGGAGCGGGTAAACGAGTTAGTACGTATTGCAAACCGGAAGAATGAGACAATCATCAAGGCAAACCCGGTTTGAGCTGGGGGTTCCCAAGTCTTTCATTCGGCTAGGGGCGCCACGGAAAATTTTGTCTGCCAAGCGACATGATCACCTCATGTGGCTCCTAGGAGAGAGGGGAGTGCTACCTCTGGAAAAACAAGAGGTTGGTACCTTAAGACCCAAACATTGCTGTGCAAGGAAATGTCGGCTAGGGGAACGCCGGTCAAGGCAATGTTGGCCAAGGTAATCCTGGTTAGGGTAATGTCAGCCCAGGAAATGTTGGGCATGGAATTGCTGGTTAGAATAACTAGAAACATCACAGTCATAACTCGGCTAGGGGTGGGAAAGAACAGCAATAGCCTCAATATCAGCATCGGGTGCAAAACCTTCCTCGGTAGCAGCAAAGTGCAGGACCAATTGTGTAGAAGCAAAATGCTAACCCAATGGTGAACCGATACAATGATGGTTATTCAGCTATGGAGAATGCCGGATACTCAAGGCCAGAACATCAGATGATGGGGAATCCCTTGGGATCCTAGCCGAGGAACCAAAATTTACAGCCATATGATGCTCGGTTAAAGTTGGATATGATCTATATGTCAGAAATGATGGGAGGGAAAGGTCCTCCAGCTCCAACATGTTTTGGACCTCGGATTATAAGAGAACCGCCAGTGCCGAACTTCTAGTTAGCAAGGGGAACAAAAGCCTATGACGGTAGCACCAAGCCAGAGGATTGGTTGATAGATTAAGCCACAGCTATGCATATTGCACAAGGAAACCGCTGGTGGGCGGTGGCATATGTCCCACAGATGTTAAAGGGACCTGCTAGAATCTAGCTAAACAATTTGCCAGCAGGAAGCATAACCTGTTGGCTAGATTTAGAGGAAGCCTTTGTCAGTAACTTTACAAGCACTTACAAGAGGCCAAATCGCCTTCAACAACTGCCAATGTGTAGGCAGAGATACAATGAAACTGACAGAGACTTTATGAATAGATGGAGTACTATGCGTAACTAATGTGAAGGGGTTGTTGAGTCACAGTCCATAGCATGGTGATGTTTGCAAGAGCACAGATCATTTTTAGCTAGTTTTGAAGTTCAAATATTGATCCCATAGGGAGCCCAAAGGTAAGTGTTTCTTGATGAAGTCTCTGTCACACCCGAAGTTGTCATAGGTCTTCGAGTGAATTGACTGCAAGTGTTGAAATAAGAATGGGATTTAGATTAAATGTGACAGATTTAAATAGAACTAAAATATAAACTTCAGAAATATAATGCATAAAAGTAAAGAATGACTTAGATTGTTTGTTGTTTCCTGCAGATGGCGATAGAAGGCGCGGGGAGATTTAGTTCATGGTGATAGTGACTATGACAGGTGGTCGAGTGGTAAATGTAACAATTATAATCATATAGACATATGTGTAGGCGAAAAACCCATAATTAGCTAGAACTCCTCTTGGTAGATTTCATCCCAACTTCAATAATCCTACTAGCCTACTACCAAAACCATGGTTAGACACTAGACGATTAAGACCCTTCAGATTGCTTAGCAATTAAGCTCCTTGGATCGGACTAATGCAATAAGCATAGTGGTTACTCGTTATCCTCGAGTCAAATAGCTTTCCATTGACACTACTAGGAAACCGCCTATCTATGGCGCATGAAAAGGAGACTTCTGTGGCGCATATCTTTGTCGCCACTATTACCTCGCCACTGATATCTACTTCCTGTGGCGCATATGGATATGCGCCACAGAAGTTCCAGACTTCTATGGCGCATTCCTTCATATGCGCCACAGGAATAACTTCTGTGGCGCATTTAAGTGTATGCGCCACAGATATGCCATGCGCCACTAACTATATAATTATATGCGCCACTGATTGTGTAACATGTATTCGAAGTAAAATACTTTCCTGGTGTATAATCAGGTATTTATACAGGATTTATACAGGATTTACCCAGATGAGTATAAAATACATTGCATAGGTAGTAGATGCATGAAAACCGACATATATATAATACAAACACTTAGAGCCCGATCGAGATACATATATAGTGTCAAGTGCCAAATTTTTACACAAGCGCCGAATACAAAGTTCATATCATCTCACATTACAAATATGAAGTGGCCACCGCCGCCTACACTAGGATCAAATAGAATACAACTGTGATAATGGTGAGCAAGAGCATTAGCCCGACCAATATCTTCATCCGGTTCTTCTTCCACAAGTGGTTCCTCCACTTGGCTATCGCCTCCTCTCTAGTCGCGTATCCTTTGTAGATGTTGCCGCTGAACTTGTTCACTTGTTTGTGGCAATCCTCCCACTCCTCATAGACTCCTGGAACCCTACCCATGTACACCACATACCACCTCGTCGCCATCTCTATAGACAACAAGGCATATTAGTAAAAATACAACGAAAATAATGAATAAAGGGTTCACATCCATATATATATATATGTTCATAGAATATAAAACAAAGGATCCATAAACCTAAAAGTTAGATCATCATAGAAGCAATAAGTTCAATGACAGCACGACCACAAGGTAGTTTAAGTCTAACAACAATGACCATTTCGACCACGAGATAGTAAAGTTTATGACACACACACACTAATACAGCAGGCGTCCATCAAGAATATACACACACTGGATCATGCAAGAGGCACACATCAATCACGATGAAGACTTCCTCTTCTGGCACGGCTTCAGGAACGGTAGATAGCCCTCTTTCGTCATCCACGTCCTTGTGTCACCCTGCTTACGGAGGCGTTCTTCGATCTCCCTCTTACTCAACCCTCTGGCTTGTTGTTGGGAACCGCCCCTTGTGTTGACATCTTCAATGATGATTTGTGACAACTTCATTTGAATGCGATGGAAGTCTTCTCTAATATCAGCATCGTCGATTTTCGCCAAAGTTTCGGCCCATCCTCGGAGACTAGATGGCAGCGTTAGGTTATGGCAATCCCGAACATAGCCTTTAAGGTGATGGAGGACGTAGAAGGCCTCCTTGGCACCAGCAGTCGACTGCTTGAGGCAGGGGAAGTCGAGCACGTGCTTGAACACGTGTTTGCCATCCTTGATACATTCCCCCTATCTACGAAGGTGCATCCCTTCTTGGTGTAGCCCTCGAGAGCCTCATTGAGAACACCCCTTATTCTAGTGTAGTCTTTCTTCTTCGTCAAACTCCCTGAGTCGAAATACGTGGCTAGCGAATACCTCAGGGAAAGGACGATGAGCGTGCAGTATTTGTCTCTGCGCAACACAATTGGAACGGAATGTTGGAAAAAGAGCAAAGGAAAGAAATCTAAAAGAAATGCATAAGTTACGGTGACGATGAGCGAGTGTGTGTACTTACTCGGGAAAGAAAGGCAAAAGAAGTGTGCCCTTCCTCTTGTTGTCCACCATGAACTTCTCGAGGTACGCCATCGCCTTGGTCCGTGTCTCTGATCCTTCGACCAACTGGCTGTCCCGCATGTAGTAGGGATCCACTATCGCGATTTCCGGGGTACTTTCTCTCTTGAGCGTGAGCACCAGATTGAGCGCGTATAGGCGGACCAAGTTATAGTCTAGCCGTTTCGTGAGAAACAGCTTGAATATGTCCTCGAACGCTATGAAGAATATATCCGCGGGGGGTTCATCGATGAAGCCCACGTCCAATGGCACCTTGGCCGTGAAAACCGGGTAATTTGGATCGTCCTCTTTAAGAAGGAGGGCCTCTAGTGTCTTGACACCCTCGTGCAAAGTTAACATGGCTCCTACCGCAATGTGGATCATATCTGGAGTCAATATCGGATCACCAGCTACATGCACTCGGGGCAAGCCAAATTGTGTGGATGGTATGACGACGGCGTCCTGACCCCGGATCCTCTTCGGAAGAGGCTGGCTCACACCCTTCTCATTATTATTACCTCTCTTCCTGTAGTGCTTCTTCTTCACAACAGTGTCAGCCATTGCCATCTGCTCATCAGTCGCCTTTCAGAGTGTGTTGGGGCTAAAAACCAATCCCGGTTTCTCTTGTGGTGGATCGGCGGCCGGAGGCGTCTCTTGAGAAATACCATGGAAGACCAGGCGCTGCATGC
This sequence comes from Avena sativa, assembly GCA_916181665.1. NCBI lineage: Eukaryota > Viridiplantae > Streptophyta > Magnoliopsida > Poales > Poaceae > Avena > Avena sativa. Next base: position 80,129,369 of record OV702286.1, read on the forward strand.
ATGTATTGGGCCGATCAGCTTGATGGTCGTCACGAGCTGCGAAGGGTTCTTCATCCATAGAAGGCATATACAATCCTTTGGCAGCGCCGGTGTTGCTGAAGTCGTCAACGTTGACCAATTCATCATCATCTTCATGGGTTCCATCATGTGGTGGTAGCGGGGGCGACGACGGTTGCGGCACAACGTCTTTGCCATGTGGCGGTGCACACGCTGCCAAGAGTTGATGGTGACGGCTGGTGGTGGCGACAACAGCGGCAACTGGCTTCCGAGGTGGTGGCCGGGCAATGATCGGTCGAGAGGTGGCGCCGGTGCTCCCCCCTGCAAGACGAATCTGGGTCTTCGGCCATGTCAAGGGCCAGTTGTAGCATTCCCCAAGGGTCTTGTGTTCGTCGGCTCCCTGAGGTTGAATGGGGGGGTCCATGTCGTCGCACCCTGGCAACACCCGAGCCAACCTGACCTTCATCACGTCATCATCCATTGGATTGTTGTGCATCATGCGGCTCACCGGTTGTATAAGAGTGCCCTTGGCAACATCCTTCAACTCACCGCCGACATCTTTAAGCAGGAGTACATAAGAAGTGTCCTGAGGCAAAAACATGTTGTTGGGCGTCATGAGATGGCAACAGTTATGCCTCAAAGGCATAAAGGAGATGACGTGCACTAACTAATTAGTTACCTTGGTGATGGCGTGGATCTCGGCTAATGTAGAGACACGGCGGATGCCGGCGGCCGGCCTATCATCATCTGCAATCTCCCGCTCGGGTGCCTCACGAAGCACCGTCGCCGTCGGCTGCGCCTTATTGGTATCTTTCGTGGGAGGGGGCGTCGGTGTGACCAAAACGAGGGGCTGCGTCCTGACGTTGACGGTCGGCGGGGTCACCAGGTCCGGCGACACGGTAACATTGATGCCCGAGTTGCTGCTGCTTAAGCTGGGCAGATGTATCGGCCCCTGTCGACCTCCTGCATTCCAAGCAGTAAGCCCCTCGAAAAACTCAGGGGGGATCATCGAGCGGAGCTTCTCTTCCACTAACTTGTCCACCGTTTTCTGGTCCACCGCCTTCTCCTCCAGTGTCTGCACCTTCATCTTCAGCCCTGCAATAGTGGCTTTATCCTGGTTCTTCCTCTCCCTTCTTTTCCTGGCGTCCTCTTTGTAGAACTCCTTGAACTTCATGCTCGTATCAAAGCCGGACACATGGCCAGCTGAGGACGGCGGCAACCCCTTGTCCCTCTTCTTGTAAGCATTGGTCACCTTGTTGAAAACCGTGTCCCACGGCTCCGTCGAATCCTGGGACGACTCTGTGGCAGCAGCGTTCAGTTCCTCCTCCTGCAGAGACAAGGAAAGGTGAACCCATTTAGATTCTTGGCTTCATTATCTTAATTAGAACGCAATAGACTTGAGATCGGCGATAAATTCCTTACCAGATTTTTCTCGAATTCCTTCACCTCTGGATCGTCGATGATGAACTCCCCTGTTTCCTTGTCCAGATAGTAGCGGGCCCGAACAAATTGCCTAAGCTGCAAGTCCGTGATTTTAAGCCAAGGGTTGTCTTTACCAAGGCGTTCAAGCTCGGCGTCCTCCTTGTCCCAAATGGCCTGTTTCCCCCTATAACCGCCGCTTCCAAGGTGGTGGTTACCTATGTTCTGTTCCCGCATACACCTTCCCCATTGAGTCCATTTTATAGCGTCAGCGGTAGCTATATCCACCTTGAATATCCTAAACTCCTCTTCGTCGAGCATCGGATTTTTCTTACTAATAACCTCACAGCTTTCACCTTTGTCAATGCTATTCTTCACCCGGGTTTTCCAGCTGCTCAAGGCGTTGCTCATCTTCATGAGGGCTAGTCTGTTCACCGGGTTCTTATTTCTCTCGAGGTTTCTAAACTGCTCTGGGAATCTGTATCGCTTGTGAAGCTTCTTAAGGAGGTTATCGACCAAAGGTGCATGGTCAGCATGTCTGATGTACTTCGTGTTGATCGACATGCTTTCTCGGACGATGCACCCGAGTTGCAGGCCGTACCCTTTAGCAATCGCCTCTAGCGCAATGGGTTGGCCACTTTTTGTGACCTCAGTGAACTCATCATAGACAGTGGCGAGCACTGGCACCTTCTGCTCCTTCTGTTCCTTCTTCTTCTTCTTCTTCTTCTTCTTCTTCTGAGAAGCGGTCGGGTTGCCGCTACCGCCATCCGTCCTCTCGCCGCCATCGGTGCGGGCGCCGCCATCGGTGGTGTCATCCTCTTTGCCGCCGCCTTCACTAGTTCCATCGTAGTCTTCTTCGTCCCCCTCATAATCAGGATCTGGGTGGTGGTGGGATAGATAGATAAGAAAGCTAGCTCATGTCACCTTTTTAACATATGGATCTGGACGCCCTCATCTGTGGCGCATATGGAGGAAATGCACCACAGATGATGAAACTTCTGTGGCGCATTTCTACCATGTGCGCCACAGAAGTGGGTGAATAAGATTCCCTCTGTGGGGCCCACCCCCAAGTTCTGTGGCGCATGCTAGGATATGCACCACAGAAGTGAAACACATCTGTGGCGCATATGTCAACATGCGCCACAGAACTTGGGTGAATTAGATTCCGTGGTGGGGCCTCCCTCCATGTTCTGTGGCGCATGAGTAAATATGCGCCACAGAAGTTTCCTCTTCTGTGGCGCATATTACAGAATGCGCCACAGAACTTGGATCATCCCCCCCGCCAGCGGGTCCCACCAATCTTCTATGGCGCATGCTCTGGAAAATGCGCCACAGAACTACCAAACTTCTGTGGCGCATGCTTTCCAATGCGCCATCGATGTCTTCCTGTGGCGCATAGATTGGCTCATGCGCCACTGAACATGTTGTCTATCTATAGGTTGTTTCCTAGTAGTGTGATATCCCCGTGTCACCCGGGGGTCGCCGGTTGATGTTTCTGAAATATAGCCATCTACGTCCACATTTAAACTAGATATTAATCATACTTTTTATGAAATATCTCTCTAAACCCTGCCACTAATGCTAATATTCAGAGGGGTATGCAATCCTTTGTTCTTGTATTTTTCTTGCGCAGATAATGTTGTTTAAATGAGAGAATCACTACATTAAAGTTAAAGATACGATATTTCCTTCGACCAGAACAAAGCAAGAGTCGTCCAACAAAGGCAGACGCCGTAACGACCAACTATATGGCCGGAGCAAAAATTCTGACCGTATAGCTCCAGTCATATAGTTGGTGCCGCCTCCGTTAGGTCAAACAGAACAACTTTCGTGAAAGGACCCCTATATAAAGAAGCCTCGGGCGATGGGAAAACAGAAGACGATGCGCCCCAGAAGCCATACCTCGCTAGAAAGCCGCCTCTAGATCCCCAAACCCTTCTCCATCTCCATATCCATCTTCCACCATTTGTAATAGTAGATCTCTTCTCCGATTGACGACATTGTAATACTATTGCTATCAATTTTATGATTTTCATTACAACGTTTGTGATTGTTGATCTCGTCTCTATTTGTGAGTAATTCTCCTTGGGCTAAGGGCTTCGGCCTAGCCATGTAGCAATTGTGCATGTGATTTATCATAGATGGTATCGTGTATTAGTTTGTATGACATGATGATTATTGTATCCTCTCTTGCCTCAATCTAAGGACTTGTCAGGTACCCAAGACCCCGAGGGTTGAGCCAGGTATAGGGAGTATGAGTGATGACTGAACTATAGGTTGGGAACCCCAGTGATAGAAGGGATACTACGGTTATATGTGAGGGATTTGCTTGGGATTAACAGTGACATCACTATGCATATCATTAGTTCTCTTTCTTCTATGGATGAGACTAGTAGGTTATTGCTATAAGAGGTTGCGGAGGCTATAGCAATTATGGATGCACTGCCCACATATAATTTATCTTGCTCTAACAAGTACATGCATACTTTATTTCTATCTTTTATTTCCATCTAATGTTTTTGCACAGCTATAGGTGAAATCGAATGCCCTAGGCCCTCTCTCTCCATCATCGACAACAACAAAAAGACGCAAGCTACATGTCTATTAAAAACACAAAAGGAATTCTAAAACTCCCGAAGGTCCATTAAAGTAACTTCACTACGCATTCGCTTCCCGTGAATTCGATAACCTAGGTCTATGATGTCTATGAACTTCTAATCTTGTAGACAGTTGTTGGGCCTCCAAGTGCAGAGGTTTGTAGAACAACAACAAGTTTTCCCTTAAATGGATCTCCCAAGGTTTATCGAACTCAGGGAGGAAGTGGTCAAAGGTATTGCCTCTCAAGCAACCCTGCAATCAAGATACAAGAAGTCTCTTGTGTCCCCAACACACCCAATACACTTGTCAGGTGTATAGGTGCACTAGTTCGGCGCAGAGATAGTGAAATACAAGTGGTATGGATATAAGACAACGGTGCCAGCAAATAGCTTGATGACGTGGAAGATACTAAAGGCAAACTGAAATAAAGATGGCAACAAGCAAACATGTAATAGATCTAGTTAAAAACGGTGTTCCAATGCTTAGAAACAAGGCCTAGGGATCATACTTTCACTAGTGAACACTCTCATATAAATATCTTCTCTTTATGATACTACTCTTAATTACTCTCTGGTTGGACACTCTAATCAATGGTAGGGATATAACATCACACCTCAAAGTTCGCTTTCCCCATCTAGATAACCCCACACTGTCACCTTGAGCACTAGATGGTTCCAACAAACACCACAATTTCATATAGACATCCAACTCCAAATATAACTCATAACAAGTAATTGATATCTCTAGCCTAAGTGCCACCATGGTGTGCACACTGTCAACTTCACACACATGGGGAGAACAGATATCTATTAAAGCACTTGAGTAGCAAGGTAGATCTATAGATTACAAGCTCGTGATCTCAATAAGATCATGCATAGAGAGAGAGAGATGAACACATAGCTACCGGTAAAACCCTTAGCCTCGAGAGAGAACTACACCTTTTCATCATGGGAACCGACAATGGGGATGGAGATGGTGGTGGAGATCGATGGAGATGGCTCTGGGGGCACTTCCCCATCCCAGCAGGGTGCCGAAACAGGGACTTTATGTCCCCCGAATCTCCCCTTCAGTGGCGGCAGCGCTGCGGAACTTTTCGTGGATTTCTGATTGACGATTTAGGGTTTTGCATTGGGAGGCATCTTATAGGCGAAGAGGCGAGGTCAGTGGGCAGCTAGGGGGCCCACACCATGCCCTGGCGTGGCCAGGGGGACCTGTGCCTAGGGGTGGTTTGGCCACCCTGTGGCCCCCCTTCGTCTCTCCTTCTGGCTCCGTGAATTTTCTGGGAAAATAACGACTTTGGCTTTTGTCCGGTCCAATTCCGAGAATATTCATTTTCTGACTTTCTGGAACCAAAAACAGCAAAAAATAGGCAACTGGCACTGTGGCATCTTGTTAATAGGTTATTCCAAGAAAGTGTGTAGAAAGTACTCCAAAGTGTGGACAAAACATAAGAAAGTAGATATAAACCAAGCATGGAACATCAAAAATTATAGATACGTTTGCAACGTATCAACATCCCCAAGATTAACTCCTACTCGTCCTCTAGTAGGTAAGTGATAAAAAGAAAGAATAATTTTTGAGGTGACATGCACCATCATAAACTTGATCAAAGTATTTGTAAAACATTGATAGATGGGATCATAGTACTTCAACATAGAATGAAAGATAATGTTCTAACAATAAGACATAGCAACTATGTTGGAACATGAAAGGATACAAACAAAAGATTCATGAATAACAATGCTTTGCAAGATGTTTGTTTGTTTCACATAAATAAAACATAGCATAGTGGCGTTCAGCTTGTCCTTCATAGAGTAGCAAACATAAATGCATAGGACACCTTCAAAGTTCATAAGAGTGACTAGATACAAATAGTTTAAAACAAGCAATATCAAAGCTATGCATCAATCAACAAGTCTTGGGACAATGCACATAGAACTAAGAATGGCCACTATGCTCTCAAAGTAGGTGCATAAAGATAGAAGGTGGAGACTCAACATAAAAGTAAAAGAAAGGCCTTCATAGAAGGAAGTAGGGATTCAAGTTTCATAAAGAGCTTCCAAAAATTATGGTACTTATTAGCTTTGAGCTCTCATTGCCCCTATCATAAGCATCTTGAAGGTGATTAAGGTTAAAGTGACACAAGTAAGAGGATATTCTTAACAAGTTATAAGCCGAAATTTCATGCCCCTTACTTACGAAGACCGAACCTCATGCTACTCAATTTTAGTCACAAGTAAGCTCTTGTCATTGTATCATAGAGACCCGCCAAGGGGGTACCCCCTGCACATGATACAGGAGCTATCCCATAATCAAAATGACAAGGCAAGCAGACAATGATCATCTCAGCGATGTTTTTATTTGCTATTTGCATAGGTTTTTATTGAGGATGCTTCATAGAGTGCTCATTATGGTTATGCTGCAAGTTTCCACCATGATTAGGCATGGCTTAGGCTAGCGGCCTAGGCTTTCTCTAACACAAATACAAACTCCATGATCTTACAAGTTCCCCTTTTATTTCACACCGCTGGGATCCATAAGCAAAAGAACATGATATCAACGGGGTACAAAGTACAAGTGCAATGTTGAAAGCGTTCCCCATGATACATGGTTCTGCTAACTTCAACTTATAAAGCGCAAGCATATACGCAACAAAGATGGACGCAATGGTTCAAGTTTATTAAATGCAAGAAAGTAAAGTGTGCCATCAAGTTCGTGAGAGCTTTAATCACTAGTTTTCTCATAACAAGTTTAATTCGGAAGGTAGATAAAAACATGAATATACTTGGAATAGCATATGCTAATAGGTAGGTATGGTGGACTCTTTGGAATAACTTGGTTTTAGGAGTTGGATGCATGAGTGGGACTCACGCTTAGTTATGGAGGCTAGCAAAAGACTGGGAGCGACCAACTAAGAGAGCAATAATGGCCATAATCATGCAGAGTGACGAAACATCATTAATCAAAGCATAAAGTGATACTACAAGTTGAAAACTAAAGGATCATAAAGGCTTATGGTGACTTGGGATAGTCATAACATGGAGTGAGCATGTGCCAAGTCAACCCAAATAAAACATCAAAGGAGAATACCACAATACTATGCTTTAATATGATAAAACAACGCATGATTCTTCCAAGGCACATTAAGAAATCTCAATTTTTTATAACAAGTCATGCTACAGAAAAGAATACTAAGCATAAAGACAAAACAATATCAAGCATGGCATGACAAAGTATAAGCCACAGTCAAAAACAAGCTCTCTTTACCACTTAAGCATGAACGTTCCTACTCTTTTCCAATCCAAACAAAACTATTTGAAAACCAATGTATGAAAGAGGGGGTCCAACCAATTTATTCAGCAAACTAAGAAAACCAAGGAAATGAAAAACCAAAACGAAAACAAAAAAGAAGATGCTCCAAGAACAACACAACTGTGCATGAAACAATAAAAATGAAGCGTTTGGAAGAAATCTGTGATTTTTATTGATGAAGAAGGGGATGCCTTGGGCATCCCCAAGCTTTGACGCTTGTACCTCTTGGATATTTCTTGGGGTGACACGCGTGGCATCCCCAAGCTTGAGCTTTAGTCCATTCTTCATCTCATTACTCATTCCTTCCATACACCTGAAAATTTTCCTTCATACAAAACTTCACACAATCTTTATTAGCAACATTAGTGCACTCAAGATAATAAGTCTTTAGGTACAGTTCGAACACCAATAAAACTTCCATTAAAACACAAGATACTGTAGCACTTCCCTCAAAAAGCTCAATTCCCCAAAAGAACTCAAACAGGAACCAACAAGAAGCAAATGCAAATAATGGCAGAAATCTGTCAAAATAGACCAGCAGGTAAAGGAGAATTTTTTCGAAGACCTTCTGTTGCTCAAATAAAAAAGTGTTGAACTAACGAAAGTTAGATAGCAAACTGGGGTAGAAGCACAAAAATGCACGCCTCAAAAGGACAGTCTGTGGGCTCCCCGGATTATTCGTCCGAGAAATCCCTGTTATGCATATTTCCACGTTCCCATGATCAGTGAGCCATGGAACATAACCGACAAGTATCATTTCAACATCCGAAACGTAACGAAATTACAAGACTTACATAAATGACATTATGGCTACACTCCTTAGCAGCAGAGTATCACCAAGCGCAGAGCCCAATCGTGCCTCAACCTATAGGCAGCTGACTGGGAAGACGGCCTAGCTCGCTGGACGTCACCTGAATCTTCCGAAGTCGAAACTCTGAAAGTCTGGCCAAGTAAATAGCCAGGGACACAGCCGTGAGTACTTTTGAATGTAGTCGCAAACCACTAGGACAAGTGAAACAAGGAAATGCAATTCTGGCTGTGGCGAGATAGTTCTATCTGGGGTTGCTTTTGAAAAGCCTAAACTAACTTTTGAAGTTATGGCATCTCCATATCTTTGTTGAAAAAGAGTTTGGAAAAAACATGCTTTGGTTTTATAAATCAAGACATCTCCATATCTTTGTTGAAAAAGAGTTTTGAAAACATTTTTGTAGTTAAAACCCTTTTTAAACATTTTCGACCCCCACGGGTCAAAACAAAACTTCCGAACTCGGGTTCCCCTGGAACCTTCGTCCAAGTCGTCCTTGTTTCCCAAACAAGCACAGTTTGGGTACTCCTAGCCAACACCTTTACAACCGTCCTTGACCGTGGACACGGCTATTTGAATAGGTTATACTCTACAGAGTTTGTGTGCTTTCCCCACAAGAATCAATACATCCGCCGGGATACAACCACGACCCACTACCACTGTAGATGGGGGTCCAGATAATCAAACCTAACCTTTCGCTTGTCGACCCTAGCAAAGGCGTGCTTTTCCTCTTGGGTTTGTTCTCCCCGGCAACGAGTATGTGGCTCCCAGCCATAGTCCCGCCTTCCGTACACGCGCATACCCAATGTGGTTGCGCGGATAAAAATTGTTCCGGTAAAGGCGTAGAACATCCCTTCACCTTCTCATTTCTCATCATCAGCATTTCTTTCGTTAAAACCTCCGCTTGGAACGATGCCTTTTTCCAAGGGTTTTACAAAATGGTTCTGAAACCTTTGTGGTGGGATAAATCCCAAAACAGTTTATTTTCTCAAAACCGGGGTTTTCCAATGGGGTAGGATGCTAATCATCATACTCCCGATCTAAAGGTGTAAAAAGGTAGGTACATCAGGGTGGTGCCACGAAGGACACAAACTCATAACTTGGAGAAGCCAAGTTACTATCGCAGTATTTGTAAAACAAAACATGCAGGTAGGTAATGCAATTTATAAAGAGGATATAAAACAGGTAAAAGTGAATAGGATATATATCAGAGTTCCGGCATGGTGGCTTGCCTGTGATCAGCAATAACTCCTTATACTTCTTCAGATGACCAAGAATACCCAAAAATATAATAATAAGAAGTCCCTTCCTTGTTGTCGTCAGACGCTCACACTATCATCGTCATCGGGTACACATGCAAGCAGACAATACCACAATCAATACAAGGAGAACAAGCATCAACCATACAGCAAGCAAACATAAGGATTAGTACTAAACTTGGGAGGTTTTTGGAGAGGTGGGATATTGATAGCGGAATTTACTAAATTGCCACTATAGTGTTTTCTCTTGGAAGATAGTTGTTAAGGCTAGATATAATGCATTTGGATTAGGGTTCTGAGGTCAGTAGGCTACCAAAGGGTAACCATGATATCCTCAGATATGTCTTGACAAGCCAAAACCAACACAAGTGGTTTAACTTGTATAACCATTTCCTAGATTTAATTATGGATTTTCTAGTGGTAACAACTCTAGTTTAAGGAAATAATTCACCAGAAGAGTTCTGGATCTCCAAAATTTATTTCCTTGGATGGTTAAGTAGTGTTTGATCTACTGAACCTCATAGAGTTGGAATCTTGTCAAAACAATTACCAGGATGCCCTCAGCAAATTCCCAAAGGCAGTTCTGTAAAGTTTTTCTCTTTTTCACCAGATTAATTTCACAGAAGCTATTGGTTTGGTTCCAAGGGCATGTGATAGGCATATGGAATACCTTTCTGTAGGAATTGGATTTCACTCAATTTGGAGTTGCCAAACTCCTGGAATGCTTTAATTAGTGAAAATACCCATTGCAGAAGTATTTAATTCACTAATCTTTAACCAGAGCTCAATAAATTCTGAGATGCTAGGATTTGATATATATTGATAATATAAGTTATTGGGAGTTGGAATCAGGTCAATACTGCATTTGGTTTAACCTAGAGAATTTATTCAAGGCAGAAAGTTGTTATTTTTGTTAAAGGCATCCTGCTGTTCACCTTGGCATAGGACCTATGCTGGATGATAGGTATGTCAAATACCTCTTAGTGGGATTTTGGTTCATCTCAATGGAGATGTGAAACTCCCAGAGGAAATTAATTAGTGTAAAGTATACTTGGTAGCAGAATAATTACCAACAATTAGTAAAAATAATTTTGATCTTGGGGTTGCCTCTGCATGTTTGAGAAAACATCAGAGAACTACCAGAAATTCAGATCTAGGCATATGGATTTCATTTTCATTTTCAAAAGGAATTAAACCTACTGGCATAACTCTGGATCTGAAAATAAAAGAAAAGAAACAGAGCAGCTGGGCCGGGGTCTGGGGAGGCTATGCCGCATAGACGCAGGCCGGCCCAAGTGGCGCCAGAGGGGAGCGCGCACGACACATGTTTGAATCTAACGGGCGGGGCCCGTCCGTCAGTGGGTGAGGGGGCGCGAAGAAGTATCGGTGGCGGTGGACCGTCCGATAAAAGGGAGATCGATGGCGTGGCGTCGTCGTCCTTGACCGAACAGAACCTGCGGTGGCGGAACCCTAGGGAGCGTCGGAGGGGAAGGCGGGAGCTCACTAGATGGCTCGGGAGGCGGCACGGAGAGTGCAGGGCGACGCGGTCGACGGTGCTGAGCAGATCGGTGGGCAGCATGGTGGCGGAGGACCACTGGAAGTAGCTCGCGTGATGTCGGCCAAGAGCGACCTCGTCGGAGCTCGCTGGCAGGGACAGAGGAGTAGGTCCTGGGCCAAAAGAAGAGTACTATCAGGTAGAGGAGGAGGAGGGTATCACATGAGCTGACATGCAGAGGGAATGGAGCATGGGAGGAGGAGACTTGCTCAATTCGGTGAGGAGGCCGAGAGATCTCCTTCTTCTTCTCCTGGGCAGCACAGGGCAAAGGAGGGAGAGTGGAGCTGGGGGGAGGTAAGTGGGAGGTGTGAGGGGGCAAATGAGGGTAGGGGCAAGATGGGGAAGGCCTCTGGCCATATATACTAGGGAGGAGTGGTAGATGTAGTAGATTACCAAATTGGGCATGGTGGAGAGGGAGGGCTGGCCAAGGATTGGTCCAGGGGGTCGGTGGGGAGGGATAAGTTGGGTATTTGGTCGTGTAGGGGCAGAGAGGGAGGGGTAGCATCAGTGGTAATTAATGGAAGTAGATCCTTGTAAGATTTGGGGTTATCTCTCTCTTTCTACTAGTACAAGGGCAAAATGGGGATTTTTTGGGGTGGGCTACAGTGCTGGTCGACCAGTGGTGTGTCCTGGTGCTGAGGATGAGCATTGAACAAGATTTGGTAAAACTTGGAAAAGGTTGGAGTAGTGGTTTCTTTAATTGGCAAATTTGATCAAACTAGAGGGTTATGAAGGAAGTCCAAAAACTTATATTGGACCAGGGGAGAAAATGGTACTGTTAGATATATGAGGTCAAGGTAGACTCCTAGGATTTAATTGTGATTTTTGTGTACCGTTTTAGTCCACTTAAATCCATTTACTCAAAAAGGACAGAAGTGGTTTCTAGAAGATCATTTGGTAAATTTGTATTGGACAAGGTTGTCTTTTGATTTGAGAGGGTCCCAAATGTGAATACACACTTAGGGGAATTTTCCCAAGATTTATTGGGGATTAAAAGTATTTAAAACAATTATTATTCCAATTTAGCCATTTAAGAAAATGGGCAAAAAGAAATAATAAAGCTTCTCAAAAATATTTATTTTTGGGGTTGGAAGGTGAGGTATGATATATGGAACTTACTTGAGCCAAAAATTAGATAAGTGTTTTGGCAAAGACCAAACTTTCCTTTATGGAGGGAGTTTTGGAGATTTTGACTACTAAAAGAATTAATTAGTTTTGGGGCCATAATAATTATGGATAATTATTGATAAATCTTGAGGATCAATGTAGATGAGATAGAAAAGGTGTAGCAAGCAATTGCAATCTTGTGGAATGAAATTCCAACTTGAAAAGGATGAAAAACAAGGAGTTGATGATCTAGGGTGATGTTATTTGTATATCACCAAAACATTCTTGCATCTTGGAGCTCAGAGCTCACCTTGGTGCAAGGGATAGTTGGGCAGGTAGACCAGGTTATATATATGATCATGGCAGGAGGGGTTTAAATTAATAGCTTTTGAGGTGTTCTAGAAGTGATGGCAAACTTTGTTGAAATTAAGGCTGCCATGCAATATGAGTCATGATGCCTTATAAACCATGTGGGTTTAATCAGCACAGAGATTCACTTGGGGCAAGTGAAGTAGGTTTAGATAGACATCAATGATAGAAAATAACCATGCGGAGAGTTGGTCCATAGGAGATTGGATGAGGGTGTGAGCTTCTACCAAAGTAGGCATGATGGCTAGTTTTGCAGGAAATGTTATTTTCTTGTCTACAAAACCAACAAGGACAAGTGGGTTGGAGGAGGATCTATCCAAGTAAAGATGTGGGCCTTGGTAGTCCTTAGGATGGTTAACAAGATGGTGCAAGTGTATTTCCAAAAATGCACATGGTTTGAGAAAGAGGGGCATTCAAAAAGGTGATGTTGAAAGTGTTTCCAGACTTGGTCAAATTTGGCAGTTTTGGGGATTTGACTAGAGTATGAAAGGGAATGTTCTTGGAGGAGTTGCAAGGTATCAGAGCATTAACAAGTGGTTGATATGGGAGTGTATATTGAGTAGAAGAGATCCATGCTGGGTATTGGTCTTCATAGACTTGGAGACGTCTAGAACGAAAACCTTCAGAAATGATCTAGTTAAGGGTTTTGGATGCTCACCTAGTGGCTAGGGATCACACCTAGGTTTGTGTTCTTGCTTAGGGATTGATGATTTGGAAGCATCTTGATCCTAGTGATGAGCTCATAGAGTATCTCATACTACTCCTGAGCAAACAAGTCAAACAACAGATCAAAACAACTCCTCAGACATCAGATCAAGGCAACTCATCTTATAACTATCCAACTACTACTAGGGTTACCATCAAGCTTAGCTTGAGGTAAGGTTGGGGAATTTTGAAGAGGCTGGGTTTTGAATAAGATGAGGATCCTTGGTATCTCTAACAAGAGTAGAATTCAAATGCTTTGGACATAAGTTTTGGGAAAACTAGAGATAAGATTAGTTGAGTGTTCTGTCTTGAAAACAGAAGGAGATTATTACATATCTCTCCGTAGTTTTGTTAATAGAAGCTACTAAAAAAGTTTTGGTTGCATGAGCATCTTGGCTCATGTTTTGAAATGTCAGAACGTTTGAGAATATGTAAAATGAGCCAGGATAGTTTTTGGTAAATAGCTTTTGTCAACTGAGGATGAGGTAAGGAGTATCATAAGATACACTTTCATAAGAAGAAGTGCAAACAACAACAAGCAAGCATTGCACCAAAGAACAAGAAAAATTTTTTGTTCCTCCTGATTTTTGCATTCTGGGCAACAAATCAAGGTTGCTGAAATTGGGATGTTACAGACCTTTCCCCCTTAAAAGAATCTCGTCCCGAGATTCGGGAGAGTAAGGTTAGGGGATTTTTCTTGGAGGTAGTGCTAGGTGTTCTTGCTTACTAACTGGCTGACTCTGTCTACAAACAGAAACACCTCGATAGTGAGGTTGAACTTCAATCTTCTTGAAACTCGTGGGTCAAACTGGCTTAAACCATGGTTGCAGGGAGGGATTGTCCTTCTGTAAGGGTTCACGACGCTTCTCCTAAGTGGGTTGTTGTATCCAAGTCTGTGTCTTAAATTCTGTGTCTTCAGGTCCCACGGTGGGATTTTCTTCTGGCAGTGGGGTAATCTATTTTGCGGGAAAGACGCGGTCTTTCCCCCTTAGGATCGGACTTGGGTAGAGCGGAGAGTTACCAGTCGGGGGCATCCTTACATGGGTGACAAAATACGGTTCTTAAGGTAGCAGACACCGACTTAAGGGAGGGTAGCATCATAGGTGTCGTTTCCGGGGGACATGGGCTAGTTTATTACGGGTTGCACTCGTCGACTTTCGGGGAGTCCTGGAGTGGGTGAAGGGGCTTCTCTCTTGACCTTTACTTTCATGGGGTGTTGTCATCTATAGTCGCACAGGTAATCTTCATTCTTGAGTTGAGGGGCAGCGAGCGATAAGGTGACCATATTTTCTGAAGGAGGGAACCTTGGGTGTCTTCAAGCTTCTCTCCCGAGGAATTCTTGACGGGTTTACCCTCGGGCATTCTCTGATGAAGTGACCGGGTAGTCCACACGTGAAGCAGGTACCTATACTTCGGCGGGGCTGAGTTGACGACTTTTCTATGCTGCCATCAGGAGGTTGGCACGCCTTGCCAATGAGAGGATATATTGGGCATTTGATGGGGACATGGTATTGGCCTTCACAGAGGAAACACATGATAAGCCGAGTTGTGCAAACTTTGGGTGAATGGGGTTCTCCGCAGTTTGGGCAGTGGCCGGAGCATCTGTTGGCTTGGTGTCTTTCGTCTCCGCATCGGCTACAGGCTTTCTTCGAGCTTCCTGTCTCCATGGCCATTTTGGGGGAGGTCCTATTGGTGGCAGACGCTTCGGGTTGGGTCTGATGCAACGTCTTGGGTAAAACACGCAAGAAGGAGAACAATCAAAAAATCATAGCAACCCAAGGAAGTCATTACACATCCAACCAATCCGCCCCCGAAGGTGCTAATAGTACTTAAGCATTACAAAACGCGTTCAGGGACGATACATAACTCTACCCTATTACTAGACGGGTGAGTACCGCGATGCGGGTGGTTATTCGGAGGGTGCATATGTGGAGTCGTGGCTGGCTTCTGGCAGATCATTGGAGGTTTCCTGCGCCTCCTTGATGGGCTTGAACCTACGGGGGTATTGACTGGCGGTGGTGCACTTCCTGCTTTTCCTGGGGGCGGCTTCCCTCGAGGTTCCTTCAGTTGCAGTTGTTCGTGCTTGATTCCTTTGCAGGGTTTCCAGAGCTTCTTTACGGGTGAGAATGGTTTGCAGGCGATGGAGCTCCATCTGGGAGTAGCGGTATTCGTCAATAACTGTTGTTAACGCCTCATTGCTAGAGTATCTACAATGAGTCTGAAAGGAGAGAGAAGGGTATCCCAAGAGGGGGTATTGAGTTCCTCCAGTGCAGTCGACATTTCACTTGATGGGAAGGAAGAAGGTTGTGGGCTGTCTCATCTCTGGGAGGGAACTACGGATGTGCATCAAAGCTTCTCTGGCTACCAAGTCAATAGCAAGTACGGGACTGGGCATCCGAGGTCCTGTGGAGTATGATGTGCTCGTCGTTCGATGTAGAGCTCGTTGGGAACCCAAAGAGGAAGGTATGATGAGCACGGCAGCAAGTTTTCCCTCAATTATGAAACCAAGGTTTAATCGAACCAGTAGGAGCAAGGAAACACCCCAAAGGTGTTACTAGCTGAGCTTTGGCAGGACGCACTACTGGTGCCAGTAGCAACGTGGAGACCTGCACAACAAAACCACAGAACTTTGTCCCCAACTTGCGATGAGGTTGTCAATCTCACCGTGTTATGCGGAAAACAAAGGATTAAACGTATCAAATGGAAAGAAGTAAAAGTTTGCAGAAAGTAAACACAAAGCAGTAAAAGATTGTAGATTGTATGTAAAGAGAAAGGACCGGGATCCATAGTTCACTAGAGGTGGCTCTCCTTAGATAGATAATATGCTGGGTGAACAAATTACAGCGTGGCAATTGACAAACACCGAGAAAGCAATACATGCATATACTAATCATCTTGACTCCTTTGAGACTTGATTGGGCATTACAACATAATACATAGACCGCCATCCAACTGTATCTATGACTAATAATCCACCTTCAGGTTATCATTCGAACCCCCTCCAGTATTAAGTTGCAAGCAACAGATTATTGCTTTACGAACTGCGTGTAAAGTAAACAATACGATTGTTCTATGAACAAAGGATTGTTGTTTTCTCCCTAGTAGCAACAACACATCTAGTACCTTAGAGATTTCTGTCACTTCCCTAGATTACCAGAGGCATGAACCCACTATCGAGCATAAATACTAACTCTTGGAGTTGCTAGCATATACTTGGCCAAGATAGCTACTAACAACAGAAAGCATGCAAGATCACAAATAACAAAGACATGATAGAATCAATAATCAATCTAAAATAGCATCTCAATATCCATCGGATCCCCGCAAACACAACATGTATGAATTACAAATAGATGATCTTGATCATGAACGGAGCTCACAAGATCTAAACATGAAAGCACAAAGGAGGAGAACCAGCCATCTAGCTACTACATGGATCCGTAGTCCAAGGATGAACTACTCACGCATCACACCGGAGGCTTGCATGGTGATGAAGAAGGCCTCCAGGGTGAATTCCCCTCTCCGGCAGGGTGCCGGGAAGAGCTTCAGATCCCTCTCGATCTAGGGATGGAGATGACGGCGGCTGCAGACTCTTTCGTGGATTTTTGATCGGGTCCTTAGGGTTTTCGTCCGAGGGTAATATATAGGCGGAAGGAGAGGCCGAGGGGGTACCGGGAGCGGCCAGGTGGTGTGGTGGATCCTTGGCCCTTCTCCGTCTCGTATTCTGGCACTTGATCCCTTCCGGAAAAATAGGCACTTTGGCTTTTGTCCCGTCCAATTCCGAGCATATTCATTTTCTGACTTTCCTGGAACCAAAAACAGCAGAAATCAGGCAGCTGGCACTGTGGCTCTTGTTAATAGGTTAGTCCAAGAAATCATATGAAAAGTACTCCAAAGTTGGAACAAAACAGAAGAAAGTGGGTAAAACCAAGCATGGAACATCAAAAATTATAGATACATTTGCAATGTATCAACATCCCCAAGCTTAAATCCTGCTCGTCCTCGAGTAGGTAAGTGATAAAAAGAAAGAATAAATTTTGAGGTGACATGCACCATCAAAGACTTGATCAAAGTATTTGTAAAACATTCAAAGCTGGGATCATAGTACTTCAATCATAACATGAAAGACAGAGTTCTAGCAATAAGCAAAGAAACTATGATGCAACATGAAAAGGCAAAAACAAAAGATTCATGAATAACATGCTTTGCAAGACGTTTGTTTGTTTCACATAAAGAAAACATGGCATAATAGTATTCAGCTTGTCCCTCAATAGAGTAGCAAATATAAATGCATATGACACCTTCAAAGTTCATAAGAGTGACTAGATACAATAGTTTAAACAAGCAATAACAAGTTATGCATCAATCAACTAGTCTTGGGACAATGCACATAGAACTAAGAATGGCCACTATGCTCTCAAAGTAGGTGCATAAAGGTAGAAGGTGGAGACTCAATATAATGGTGGAAGAAAAGCCTTTGTAAAAGGAGGTAGGGATTCAAGTCTCATAAAGAGCTTCCAAAAATTATGGTACTTATCGCTTATAGCTCTCATTGCCCCTATCATAAGCATCTTGAAGGTGATTAAGGTTAAAGTGACACAACTAAGAGGATATGCTTGATAAGTTATAAACCGAAATCTCATGCCCTTACTTACGAAGACCGAACCTCATGCTACTCAACTTCAGTCACGAGTAATCTCTTGTCATTGTTAGTATATGTGTATCATTAAGAACCGCCAACGGGGTACCCCTTGCACATGATACGGGAGCTTTCCCATAATCAAAATGACAAGGCAAGCAGACAATGAGCATCTCAGCGATCTTTTTATTTGCTATTTGCATAGGTTTTTATTGAGGATGCTTCATAGAGTGCTCATTATGGTGATGCTGTAAGTTTCCACCATGATTAGGAATGGCTAAGGCTAGGGGCCCAGGCGTTTCTCTAACACACATACAAACTCCATGATCTCACAAGTTTCACTTTTATTTCACACCGCCGGGATCCGTAAGCAAAAGAACATGATATCAACGGGGTACAAAGTACAAGTGCAATGTTGAAAGCGTTCCCCATGAAACATGGTTCTGCTAATTACAAAGTACAAGCGCAAGCATATACGCAACAAAGAAGGACCCAATGGTTCAAGTTTATTAGAGGCAAAAAGTAGTGTGCCATCAAGTTCGTGAGAGCTTTAATCACTAGTTTTCTCATAACAAGTTTAATTTGGAAGGTAAACAAAAGCATGAATATACTTGGAATAGCATAAGCTAGTAGGTAGGTATGGTGGACTCTTTGGAATAACTTGGTTTAGGGAGTTGGATGCATGAGTGGAACTCATACTTTGTTGTGGAGGCTGGCAAAAGACTGGGAGCGACAAACTAAGAGAGCAATAATGGCCATAATCATGCAGAGCGACAAAACATCATTGATCAAAGCATAAAGTGATACTACAAGTTGAAAACTAAAGGATCATAAAGGCTATGGTGACTTGAGACAGTCATAACATGGTGTGAGCATGCGCCAAGTTAATCCAAATAAAGCATCAAAGGAGAATACCACTATACTATGCTTTAATATGCTAAAACAATGCATGATTCATCCAAGGAACATTAAGAAATATCAATTGTTTATAACAAGTCATGATACATCAAAGAATACTAAGCATAAATCCAAAACAATATCAAGCATGGCATGACAAAGCACAGGCCACAGTCAAAAACAAGCTCTTTTTACCACATAACTATGAACATTCCTACTCTTTTCCAAACCAAACCAAACTATTTGCAAACCAATGTATGAAAGAGGGGGTCCAACCAATTTATTCAGAAAACTAAGCAAACCAAACAAACTAAAAACCAAAACGAAAACGAAAAAGAAGACGCTCCAAGAACAACACAACTGTGCATGAAACAATAAAAATGAAGCGTTTTGGAAGAAACCTGAGATTTTTATTGATGAAGAAGGGGATGCCTTGGGCATCCCGAAGCTTTGACGCTTGTACTTCTTGGATATTTCTTGGGGTGACACGCGTGGCATCCCCAAGCTTGAGCTTTAGTCCATCCTTCATCTCATTACTCATTCCTTCCATACACCTGAAAATTTTCCTTCATACAAAACTTCACACAATCTTTATTAGCAACATTAGTGCACTCAAGATAAATAAGTCTCAAGGTTCAGTTATAAAACCAAATAAACTTCCATTAGAACACTAGCTACTATATCACTTCCCTCAAAAAGCTCAATTCCCCAAAAGAACTCAAAAAGTAACCCACAAGAAGCAAATGCAGAAAATGGCAGAAATCTGTCAAAACAGACCAGCAGGTAAAGACGAATTTTTTCGAACACCTTATGTTGCTCAAATAAAAAAGTGTTGAACTAACGACAGTTATATAACAACCTGGGGCAGAATCCCAAAAACTTACAGCTCAATCCTACATACAGAGCTGTCTCACGAATTTTTACGGTGAAGTACAGAAATCTGTTTCGGGACAGCAACTTTCCCAATCATTACTTCACTCTCATTAGAGGTTACTCTTGGCACAAAAAGCAAATAAAAAGGATAAGTAGAGGTTATTACTGAGGTAATAACTTCCAAGACTCATCTAAAACTTTTGGGTTATCTCCCAATAAGTACTTTTCTTTAACGCCTTTAAGTTAGGCATAAGAAGCAAAGAAAGAATCAAGTGTTCTCAAATGAAGAAGCATTAAGACCAAATTTTGTTTTTATAGGAGAAGCAAAAGAAATCTTTTCTCTCTTTTTAGGGAAGTGTTCTATACCTTTCTTGAGTGGGAGTTGATATTTAATGGTGCCTTCTTTCATATCAATGATGGCACCAACAGTTCTAAGAAAAGGTCTTCCCAAAGTAATAGGACAAGAAGCATTGTATTCAACATCCAAAACATAGAAATCAACGGGGACATAGGCATTGTTAACCATAATAAGAACATCATTAAGACTCCCCATGAGTTTCTTTCTATCATTATCATTAAGTGGGACATTCAAATAACAATCTTCAAGAGGAGGCAAATCAAGCATATCATAAATCCTTCTAGGCATAATAGAAACACTACTATCAAGATCACATAAAGCTTTGAAATCAAAGTCATTCACTTTCATATTAATGATGGGTTCCCAACCATCCTCTTGTTTTATAGGAATAGAAGCTTTATGTTTCATCTTTTCTTCCTTAATCTTTATGAGAGCATCGGTAATGTGTTTTGTAAAGGCCATGTTCATAGCACTAGCATTAGGACTTTTAGCAAGCTTTTGTAGGAACTTAATAACTTCAGAGATATTGCAACCATCAAGATCAAAATCAACTTTATCATCCAAAGTAGTAGAAATAGTACTAGCCTCAACACTAGAGGTGGTGATAGTAGAAACACTAATGTTTCTAGCAATTTCATCTTCTCTTTCCCACTTAGCATGCAATTCAGCTAATAGTCTAACATTTTCACCAATTCTTACTTGTATGGCATTAGTAGCTGCAAAGGGATTATCATTAGTTTCAGGTTTAGCAGCCATTTTATTCAAAGAAGATTGAGTTTCAGCCAAAGATGCTATATTTCTTTCAGTATTAGAGAGTTTTTCCTCAATAGTTTTATTGAAAGCAGTTTGTTTACTAATAAACTCTTTAAGCATAACTTCAAGTTCAGAGGGAGCACTCTTATTATTGTTGGGAGGATATGGCTTATAATTGTTGTTACCAAAATTGTTCCTATATGCATTATTACCATAAGCATTGTTGCCAAAATTATTATTTCTTATGAAGTTCACATCAACTTTCACTTCTTGAGCAACCAAAGAATCCAAAGGAACATTATTTGGATCAATATGGGCTTTCCCATTAATAAGCATAAACATAATAATATCAATTTTATCACTCAAGGAGGAGGTTTCCTCAACAGAATTTACCTTCCTACCTTGTGGAGCTCTCTCAGTATGCCATTCAGAATAATTAACCATCATATTGTCCAGAAGTTTTGTTGCAGCACCCAAAGTGATGGTCATAAAGGTTCCTCCAGCAGCAGAATCCAATAGGTTCCTTGAAGAATAGTTCAATCCTGCATAAAAAGTTTGGATGATCATCCAAGCAGTCAGTCCATGAGTAGGACAATTCTTTACCAAAGATTTCATTCTTTCCCAAGCTTGAGCAACATGCTCATTATCAAGTTGTTTAAACTTCATTATTTCACTTCTCATAGATATAATCTTAGCAGGAGGATAGTATTTTCCAATAAAAGCATCTTTGCACTTAGTCCAAGAATCAATAATATCCCTAGTTAAGGAATTCAATCACTCTTTAGCTTTTCCTCTCAAAGAGAAAGGAAACAATTTCAGCTTAATAATATCACCATCTATATCCCTATGCTTTTGCATCTCACAAAGTTCAACAAAGTTTTTTAGATAGGAAGCAGCATCTTCATTACCAATACCAGAAAATTGTTCTCTCATAACAAGATTGAGCAAAGCAGGTTTTATCTCAAAGAAAGTATTTTTAGCCACAGGTGGAGCAATAGGTGTGCTCATAAAATCATTGTTGTTGGTGCTAGTGAAGTCACACAACTTAGTGTTTTCAAGAGTAGTCATTTTTTTGGGTTTTCAAATAAGAAAGCAAACTAGTAAAAGTAATTTTTTTGTGTTTTTGATAAAGAAACAAGCAACCAAAGCAAAAAGAAACTAAGTAAAACAAAAACAACAAAGTAAAGAGATTGGTGATGAGGGACTCCCCTTGTGAAGATGTCCTTGACTCCCCGGCAACAGCGCCAAAAAACTTGCTGCTGTACTCATCATACCTTCCTCTTGGTGTTCCCAACAAGCTCTACATCGAATGACGAGCACATCAAGATCTTTTTTTCTGTAGTATAGTGGTAAGTATTCCCGCCTGTCACGCGGGTGACCCGGGTTCGATCCCTGGCAACGGCGCTAGAAAAGATCTTGATGTGCTCGTTGTTCGACGTAGAGCTCGTTGGGGACCCCAAGAGGAAGGTATGATGAGCACAACAGCAAGTTTTCCCTCAGTTATGAAACCAAGGTTTAATCAAACCAGTAGGAGCAAGGAAACACCCCAAAGGTGTTACTAGCTGAGCTTTGGCAGGGCGCACTACCGGTGCTAGTAGCAATGTGGAGACCTGCACAACACAACCACAGAACTTTGTCCCCAACTTGCGATGAGGTTGTCAGTCTCACCGTGTTTTGCGGAAAACAAAGGATTAAACGAATCGAATGGAAAGAAGTAAAAGTTTGCAGAAAGTAAACACAAAGCAGTAAAAGATTGTACATTGTATGTAAAGAGAAAGGACTGGGATCTATAGTTCACTAGAGGTGGCTCTCCTTAGATAGACAACATGTTGGGTGAACAAATTACAACGGGGCAATTAACAAACACCGAGAAAGCAATACATGCATATACTAATCATCTTGACTCCTTTGAGACTTGATTGGACATTACAACATAATACATAGACCGCCATCCAACTGCATCTATGACTAATAATCCACCTTCAGGTTATCATCCGAACCCCCTCCAGTATTAAGTTGCAAGCAACAGATTATTGCTTTACGAACTGCGTGTAAAGTAAACAATACGATTGTTCTATGAATAAAGGATTGTTGTTTTCTCCCTAGTAGCAACAACACATCTAGTACCTTAGAGATTTCTGTCACTTCCCCAGATTACCAGAGGCATGAACCCACTATCGAGCATAAATACTAACTCTTGGAGTTGCTAGCATCTACTTGGCCAAGATAGCTACTAACAACGGAAAGCATGCAAGATCACAAATAACAAAGACATGATAGAATCAATAATCAATTTTAAATAGCATCTCAATATCCATCGGATCCCCGCAAACACAACATGTATGAATTACAAATAGATGATCTTGATCACGAACGGAGCTCACAAGATCTAAACATGAAAGCACAAAGGAGGAGAACCAGCCATCTAGCTACTACATGGATCCGTAGTCCAAGGATGAACTACTCACGCATCACACCAGAGGCTTGCATGGTGATGAAGAAGGCCTCTAGGGTGAATTCCCCTCTCCGGCAGGGTGCCGGGAGGAGCTTCAGATCCCACCCGATCTAGGGATGGAGATGACGGCGGCTACAGACTCTTTCGTCGATTTTTGATTGGGTCCTTAGGGTTTTCGTCCTAAGGGCCATATATAGGCGGAAGGAGAGGCCGAGGGGGTGCTGGGAGCGGCCACACCACCAACTGGTGCGGGCCAGGCCTAGCCGCGCGGCCAGGTGGTGTGGTGGATCCCTGGCCCTTCTCCGTCTCGTATTCTGGCACTTGATCCCTTCCGCAAAATAGGCACTTTGGCTTTTGTCCCGTCCAATTTCGAGAATATTCATTTTCTGACTTTCCTGGAACGAAAAACAGCAGAAAACAGGCAGCTGGCACTATGGCTCTTATTAATAGGTTAGTCCAAGAAATCATATGAAAATTACTCCAAAGTTGGAACAAAACAGAAGAAAGTGGATAAAACCAAGCATGGAACATCAAAAATTATAGATACATTTGCAATGTATCAAAGTAGATAGGGCTTCCATTGGTTCCTGGCTTGGCTAGTATGAAAATTTGTCCCACATAATCTCCTGATTCTAGTCCCTTGTGGAGAGAGGGTGTAGGTAGGTTTTTGCTGGTAACTGCAACAGCTGCATCGAGTCCCATAGGATTTGGGGAAATCCAATCTTCAGCCACTCCTCATCAATAGGCTCCATCTACAGAAGGGTTTAGGTTTAGGTTGGGTTAGTGACAGGTGTGCATGATTTTGAGATTATGAAAACCATATTAATTCTAGTAGTTTTCTCCAAAATCAGAGGGGGAAAAGACATAAGCACTTTTGCAAATAGTCATCTTTTCTCCCTTGTCGTTTAGAAATAGGTTTGTCGTTTCCTGTCTAACATCCATGCTAACTAAGGTCTCCTACAGTCAGGATGGCTCTAATACCAAGTCTGTGGGCTCCCCAGATTATTCGTCGAGAAATCCCTAATCCCTATTATGCATATTTCCACATTCCCATGATCAGTGAGCCGTGGAACATAACAGACAAGTATCATTACAACATCCGAAAAATAACGAATTTACAAGACTTACATAAATGCCATTATGGCTACACCATCCTTAGCAGCAGAGTATCAGCAAGCGCAGAGCTCAATCATGCCTCAACCTACATGCAGCTGACCGGCAAGACGGCCTAGTTCGCTGGACGTCACCTGAATCTTCCGAAGTCGAAACTCTGAAAGTCTAGCCAAGTAAATAGCCAGGGACACAGCCGTGAGTACTTTTGAATGTACTCGCAAACCACCAAGACAAGTGAAACAAGGAAATGCAATTCTGGCTGTGGCGAGATAGTTCTATCTGGGGTTGCTTTTGAAAAGCCTAAACTAACTTTTGAAGTTATGGCATCTCAATATCATTGTTGAAAAAGAGTTTAGAAAGAACATGCTTCAGTTTTATAAATCAAGACATCTCCATATCTTTGTTGAAAAAGAGTTTTGAAAACAGTTTTGTAGTTAAAACCCTTTTTAAACATTTTCGACCCCCACGGGTCAAAACAAAACTTCCGAACTCGGGTTCCCCTGTAACCTTCTTCCAAGTTGTCCTTGTTTCCCAAACAAGCACAGTTTGGGTACTCCTTGATACATTGCAAATGTATCTATAATTTTTGATGTTCCATGCTTGGTTTTATCCACTTTCTTGTGTTTTGTTTCAACTTTGGAGTACTTTTCAAATGATTTCTTGGACTAACCTATTAACAAGAGCCACAGTGCCAGCTGCCTTTTCTGCTGTTTTTGGTTCTAGGAAAGTCAAAAAATGAATATTCTCGGAATTGGATGGGACAAAAGCCAAAGTGCCTATTTTTCCGGAAGTCATCAGATGCCAGAATACGAGATGGAGTGGGGCCAGGGGCCACCACACCACCTGGCCGCGCATCCCAGCCTGGCTTGCGCTAGGGGGTGGTGTGGTCGCTCCTGGCGCCCCCTCAGCCTCTCCTTCTGCCTATATATTGCCCTCGGGACGAAAACCCTAAGGGCCTGATCAAAAATCCATGAAAGAGTCTGTAGTCGCCGTCATCTCCATCCCTAGATCGGGAGGGATATGAAGCTCTTCCCGGCACCCTGCCGAAGAGGGGAATTCACCCTAGAGGCCTTCTTCATCACCATGCAAGCCTCCGGTGTGATGCGTGAGTAGTTCATCCTTGGACTACGGATCCATGTAGTAGCTAGATGGCTGGTTCTCCTCCTTTGTGCTTTCATGTTTAGATCTTGTGAGCTCCGTTCATGATCAAGATCATCTATTTGTAATCATACATGTTGTGTTTGCGGGGATCCGATGGATATTGAGATGCTATTTTAGATTGATTATTGATTCTATCATGTCTTTGTTATTTGTGATCTTGCATGCTTTCCGTTGTTAGTAGCTATCTTGGCCAAGTAGATGCTAGAAACTCCAAGAGTTAGTATTTATGCTCGATAGTGGGTTCATGCCTCTGGTAATCTGGGGAAGTGACAGAAATCTCTAAGGTACTAGATGTGATGTTGCTACTAGGGAGAAAAAACAATCCTTTGTTCATAGAACAATCGTATTGTTTACTTTACACGCAGTTCGTAAAGCAATAATCTATTGCTTGTAACTTAATACTGGAGGGGGTTCGGATGATAACCTGAAGGTGGATTATTAGTCATAGATGCAGTTGGATGGCGGTCTATGTATAATGTTGTAATGCCGAATCGAATCTCAAAGGAGTCAAGATGATTAGTATATGCATGTATTGCTTTCTTGATGTTTGTCAATTGCCCCGCTGTAATTTGTTCACCCAACATGTTATCTATCTAAGGAGAGCCACCTCTAGTGAACTATGGATCCTGGTCCTTGTATTTTACATACAATCAATAAACTGTTTACTGTTTTGTGTTTACTTTCTACAAACTTTTACTTCTTTCCATTCGATACGTTTAATCCTTTGTTTTCCGCAAAACACGGTGATATTGACAACCTCATCGCAAGTTGGGGACAAAGTTCTATGGTTGTGTTGTGCAGGTCTCCACGTTGCTACTAGCACCGGTAGTGCGCCCTGCCAAACCTCAGCTAGTAACACCTTTGGGGTGTTTCCTTGCTCCTACTGGTTCGATTAAACCTTGGTTTCATAACTGAGGGAAACTTGCTGTTGTGCTCATCATACCTTCCTCTTGGGGTTCCCAACAAGCTCTACATCAACACCGCCATCAAGCATTTTTCTAGGCGCCGTGCATTGAGCTATCACTCCTAGCCAACACCTTTACAACCATCCTTGACCGTGGACATGGCTATTCAAATAGGTTAATTATACTCTGCAGAGTTTGCGCACTTTCCCCACAAGAATCAATACATCCGTCGGGATACAACCACGACCCACTACCACTGTAGATGGGGGTCCGGATAATCAAACCTAACCTTTCGCTTGTTGACCCTAGCAAAGGCATGCTTTTCCTCTTGGGTTTGTTCTCCCCGGCAACGAGTATGTGGCTCCGAGCCATAGTCCTGCCTTCCGTACACGCGCATACCCAAGCCGCAACTTGGCGTATACCTTAAATATGGTGACTCCACTTCCTTCCTTACTCCAATTCATACCGTCCGCGGAGACCCAATTGTTGCACCGGCCTCCTGCCAGTTCAGGCTCACTCTTGCCGAAACAAACAACAGGCTTCAGATCCCAGATCTGGTAGCGCCTGCCCGGAATTCCAGGGATCTCTCCCTATAAGCATGGTAGAAGTTGCCTCGGCTAATGCGGACAAACTACGAGCTAAGCCCCAGCACCTGGGGTAATGTGGTTGCACGGATAAAAATTGTTCTGGTAAAGGCGTAGAACATCCCATCACCTTCTCATTTCTCATCATCACCATTTCTTTCGTTAAAACCTCTGCTTGGAACGATGCCTTTTTCCAAGGGTTTTACAAAAGGGTTTTGAATCCTTTGTCATGGGATAAATCCCAAAACAGTTTATTTTCTCAAAACCGGGGTTTTCCAACGGGGTAGGATGCTAATCATCATACTCCCAATCTAAAGGTGTAAAAAGGTAGGTGCATCGGGGTGGTGCCACGAAGGACACAAAGTCATAACTTGGAGAAGCCAAGTTACTATCGTAGTATTTGTAAAACAAAACATGCAGGTAGGTAATGCAATTTATAAAGAGGATACAAAACAGGTAAAAGAGAATAGGACATATATCAGAGTTCAGGAATGGTTGCTTGCCTATGATCAGCAATAAGTCCTTGGACTTCTTCAGATGACCAAGAATACCCAAAAATATAATAATAAGAAGTCCCTTCCTTCTTGTCGTCAGATGCTCACACTATCGTCGTCATCGGGTACACATGCAAGCAGACAATACCACAATCAATACAAGGAGAACAAGCATCAACCATACAGAAAGCAAACATAAGGATTACTACTGAACTTGGGAGGTTTTTGGAGAGGTGGGATATTGATAGAGGAATTTACTAAATTGCCACTGTAGTGTTTTCTCTTGGAAGATAGTTGTTAAGGCTAGATATAATGCATTTGGATTAGGGTTCTGAGGTCAGTAGGCTACCAAAGGGTAACCATGATATCCTTAGATAGGTCTTGACAAGCCAAAAGCAACACAAGTGGTTTCACTTGTATAAACATTTCCTAGATTTAATTATGGATTTTCTAGTGGTAATAACTATAGTTTAAGGAAATAATTCACCAAAAGAGTTTTGGAGCTCCAAAAATTATTTCCTTGGATGGTTAAGTAGTTTTTTATGTACTGAACCACCTACTATTGAAATCTTGTCAAAAGAATTACCAGAATGCCCTCAGGAAATTCCCAAAGGCAGTTCTATAAAGTTTTTCTCTTTTTCACCAGATTAATTTCGCAGAAGCTATTGGTTTGGTTCCAAGGGCATGTGATAGGAATATGGAATACCTTTCTGCAGGAATTGGATTCACTCAATTTGGAGTTGCCAAACTCCTGGAGTGCTTTAATTAGTGAAAATACCCATTGCAGAAGTATTTAATTCACTAATCTTTAACCAGAGCTCAATAAATTCTGAGATGCTAGGATTTGATAGATATTGATAATATAAGGTACTGGGAGTTGGAATCAGGTCAATACCACATTTGGTTTGACCTAGAGAATTTATTCAAGGCAGAAAGTTGTTATTTTTGTTAAAGGCATCCTTCTATTCACCTTGGCATAGGACCTGTCCTGGATGATAGGTATGTCAAATACCTCTCAGTGGGATTTTGGTTCATCTCAATGGAGATGTGAAACTCATAGAGGAAATTAATTAGTGTAAAGTATACTTGGCACCAGAATAATTACCAGCAATTAGTAAAAATTATTTTGATCTTGGGGTTGCCTCTGCATGTTTGAGAAAACATCAGAGAACTACCAGAAATTTAGATCTAGGCATATGGATTTCATTTTCATTTTCAAAAGGAATTAATCCTACTAGCATACTCTGGATCTGAAAATAAAAGAAAAGAAACAGAGCAGCTGGGCCAGGGTCTGGGGAGGCTGGGCCACACAGAGGCAGGCCGGCCCAAGTGGCGCCAGAGGGGAGGGCGTGCTGCACGGGTTTGAATCTGATGGGCGGGGCCCGTCCGTCAATGGGTGAGAGGGCGTGAAGAGGTATCGGCGGCGGTGGACCGTCCGATAAAAGGGAGATCGACGACGCGGCATTGTCGACCTTGACCGAACAGAACCCACGGTGGCGGAACCCTAGGGAGCGGCGGAGGGGAAGGCGGGAGCTCACCAGAAGGATCGGGCGGCGACGCGAAGGGTGTAGGGCGACGCGGTCGACGGTGCTGAGCAGATCGGTGGGCGGCATCACGGCGGAAGACCACTGGAAGTAGCTCGCGCGATGTCGGCCGAGAGTGACCTCGTTGGAACTCGCTGGCGGGGACGAAGGAGCAGGTCCTGGGCCAACAGAAGAGTACTGTCAGGTAGAGGAGGAGGGGATCACATGAGCTAACATGCAGAGGGAATGGAGCAGGGGAGGAGGAGCCTTGCTCAATTCGGTGAGGAGGCCGAGAGCTCTCCTTCTTCTTCTCCTGGGCAGCACAGGGCAAAGGAGGGAGAGTGGAGCTGGGGGAGGTAAGTGGGAGGTGTGAGGGGGCAAATGAGGGTAGGGGCAAGCTGGGGAAGGCCTCTGGCCATATATACTAGGGAGGAGTGGTAGATGTAGTAGATTACCAAATTGGGCATGGTGGAGAGGGAGGGCTGGCCAAGGATTTGTCCAGGGGTCGGTGGGGAGGGCTAAGATTCGTATTTGCTCGTGCAGGGGCAGAGAGGGAGGGGTAGCATTAGTGGTAATTAATGAAAGTAGATCCTTGTAAGATTTGGGGTTATCTCTCTCTCTCTTTCTACTAGTACAAGGGCAAAATGGGGATTTGTTGGGGTGGGCTACAGTGCTGGTCGACCAATGGTGTGTCCTAGTGCTGAGGATGAGCATTGAACAAGATTTGGTAAAACTTGGAAAAGGTTGGAGTATTGGTTTGTTTAATTGGCAAATTTGATCAAACTAGAGGGTTATGAAGGAAGTCCAAAAACTTGCATTGGACCAGGGGAGAAAATGTTACTGGCAGATAGATGAGGTCAAGGTAGACTCCTAGGATTTAATTGAGATTTTTGTGTAGGGTTTTAGTCCACTTAAATCCATTTACTCAAAAAGGACAGAAGTGGTTTTTGGAAGATCATTTGGTAAATTTGTATTGGACAAGTTTGGATTTTGATTTGAGAGGGTCCCAAATGTGAATACACACTTAGGGGAATTTTCCCAAGATTTATTGGGGATTAAAAGTATTTAAAACAATTATTATTCCAATTCAGCCATTTAAGAAAATGGGCAAAAAGAAATAATAAAGCTTCTCAAAAATATTTATTTTTGGGATGGGAAGGTGAGGTATGATATATGGAACTTACTTGAGCCAAAAATTAGAGAAGTGTTTTGGCAAAGACCAAACTTTCCTTTATGGAGGGAGTTTTGAAGATTTTGACTATTAAAAGAATTAATTAGTTTTGGGGCCATAATAATTATGGATAATTATTGGTAAATCTTGAGGATCAATGTAGATGAGATAGACAAGGTGTATCAAGCAGTTGCAACCTTGTGGAATGCAATTCCAACTTGAAAAGGATGAAAAACAAGGAGTTGATGATCTAGGGTGATGTTATTTGTATATCACCAAAACATGCTTGCATCTTGGAGCTCAGAGCTCACCTTGCTGCAAGGGATAGATGGTCAGGTAGACCAGGTTAAATATATGATCATGGCAGGAGGGTTTTCAATTAATAGATTTTGAGGTGTTCTAGAAGTGATGGCAAACTTTGTTGAAATTAAGGCTGCCATGCAATATGAGTCATGATGACTTATAAACCATGTGGGTTTAATCAGCACAGAGATCTACTTGGGGCAAGTGAAGTAGGTTTATATAGACATCAATGAGAGGAACACAACCATGCAGAGAGTTGGTCCATAG
The DNA here is from genome assembly GCA_916181665.1 of Avena sativa. NCBI lineage: Eukaryota > Viridiplantae > Streptophyta > Magnoliopsida > Poales > Poaceae > Avena > Avena sativa. The sequence continues at coordinate 80,159,991 of OV702286.1, forward strand.
AAGGTTGGATGAGGGTGTGAGCTTCTACCAAAGTAGGCATGATGGCTAGTTTTGCAGGAAATGTTATTTTCCTGTCTGCAAAACCAACAAGGACAAGTGGGTTGGAGGAGGATATATCCAAGGACATATGTCGGCCTTGGTAGTCCTTAGGATGGTTAACAAGATGGTTCAAGTGCATTTCTAAAAATGCACATGGTTTGAGAAAGAGGGGCATTCAAAAAGGTGATGTTGAAATTGTTTCCAGACTTTGTTAAATTTGGCAGTTTTGGGGATTTGACCAGAGTATGAAAGGGAATGTTCTTGGAGTAGTTGCAAGGTATCAGAGCACTAACAAGTGGTTGATATGGGAGTGTATATTGAGTAGAAGAGATCCGTGCTGGGTATTGGTCTTCATAGACTTGGAGACATCTAGAACGAAAATGTTTAGAAATGATCTGGTTAAGGGTTTTGGATGCTCACCTAGTGGCTAGGGATCACACCTAGGTTTGTGTTCTTGCTTAGGGACTGATGATTTGGAAGCATCTTGATCCTAGTGATGATATCCTAGAGTAGCTCATACTACTCCTAAGCAAACAAGTCAAACAGCAGATCAAAACAACTCATCAGACAGCAGATCAAGGCAACTCATCTTATAACTATCCAACTACTACTAGGGTTACCATCAAGCTTAGCTTGAGGTAAGGTTGGGGCATTTTGAAGAGGTTGGGTTTTGAATAAGATGAGGATCCTTGGTATCTCTACCAAGAGTAGAATTCAAATGCTTTGGACAGAAGTTTTGGGAAAACTAGAGATAAGATTAGTTGAGTGTTCTGTCTTGAAAACATAAGGAGATTATTACATATCTCTCCGTAGTTTTGTTAATAGAAGATACTAAAATAGTTTTGGTTGCATGAGCATCTTGGCTCATGTTTTGAAATGTCAGAATGTTTGAGAATATGTAAAATGAGCCAGGATAGTTTTTGGTAAATAACTTTTGTCAACTGAGGATGAGGTAAGGAGTCTCATAAGATACACTTTCATAAGCACAAGTGCAAACAAACAATAAGCAAGCACTGCACCAAAGCACAAGAAAAAGTTTTTGTTCGCCCTGATTTTTGCATTCTGGACAACTAATCAGGGTTGCTGAAATTGGGATGTTACACGTATAGAGATTGTACACGAATTATTATGGTGAATCACAGAAATCTGTTTCGGTGCAGCAACTTTCCCAATCATTACTTCTCTCTTATTAGAGGTTACTCTTGGCACAAAATTCAAATAAAAAGGATAAGGAGAGGTTATTACTGAAGCAATAACTTCCAAGACTCAACTAAAACTTTTGGGTTATCTCCCAATAAGTACTTTTCTTTAACGCCTTTAAGTTAGGCTTGGTAGTTTGAGAAGATGCTCACATAAGAAATATGAATTAAAGTAAAAGAGAGCATCAAGAAGAAAATTCAAAGCACATTTAAGTCTAACCCACTTCCTATGCATAGGAATCTTTTAAAGAAACAAGTCATGAAAGCACAAAGAAACAAGCATAGGAAAGCAAAACAAGTGCAACTTTAAGACTTTCAACATAAAGACGGGAAACTTAATATTGTTGAGACACATAAAACCATGTTTCCCTTTATCATAATAACTTTGAGTAGCATCATGAATAAAATTAACAATATAACAATCACATGAAACATTCTTATCATGAGCCACATGCATAAAACAATTGATACTCCCCACATAAACATAGTCATTCTTATTAATTATAGTGGGAGCAAATTCAACAAAATAGCTATCATTATTATTCTCATCACCATAATCATCAAATATAGGAGGCATATTGTAATCATTAATTTTCTCCTCAATAGTAGGTGTACTGAAAATATCATATTCATTATTGCAATCATCATATATTGGAGGTATAGTATCATCATAAGCAATAGAATAGTTATCTTCCAAAGTGTGTTTGTTTGTAAACATATCATCATTGGAAGGAGCATGGATAACACTAATAGTACAGTAATTATTAATATCATCATTTTCAGAATTGGTACCGAAGAGATTTTCAATATCAAAAGTAGTGTGCTTTTCCCAGTCATGATCACTACTATAGGTAATATGCATAGGAACATCATCGAGTTCAGACTCATCAAAAGCTATAATTGGAGCAACATGCTTAGTGGAAAATACCGTTTCCTCTCTCCTTTTACTCCTCCTCTTCTTCTTTTTCTTCTTCTCTTTAGGGGGGAGAGGCTTGAAAGGAAGCTTCTCCATATACCCTGGTTCATTGTTAGAGACAATAGAAGAAACTTTGGTGGATTCCTCCTTTTCATTAATAAGACCAAAACACATATTAGTCATGTCATATTTTGGTAAGATCTCATCTTTTAGGATATTTTGTATGTAAGTATTTGTGTGGCAATTATCAACACAATAAAGATGACAACCATGCAGGACGCTATTCATATCAAAAGCACTCATATCTACCAAAGAGGTTTTTCTTGATAACTCTTCACACCCCAAAAATAATGTAAGTTGATCGTGCTGATTAGGAGTGATCATATCACCACAATACAAACTTGCAGTACTCATTGGATTAGAAGGGCTATTATTATGGCCTGAGCATTGAAAATTGAAATGACCCACTTCCAAGCAAAGTTCACAAATAAAAGGATAAAGGGCACAAACTTTTTTACCAAGATCATTTAAAGCCCTATACCACATTCTAGTTTTTTCATTCCTGTGGGTGATAGAATATTCTTCTTCAATTTGATTATTCTCACAAGGTCTATGTATTCCACAAAAATTAACATGCTTATAAGAAATAGTACTTTCACAGGTTTGAGCATGTTTATTGCTATCATTAATAACAATTTCATTTTCCATGCAAGTGTCTTTAAAAGGCTCATGATACATGTCCCATTTTTCTTTAGGAGCATTAATATGAGAAGCAAAGGATCTAAAACAATCAATAAGAATTTGAGGATCAAGATCATATTTAGCACTAAGCTCTTAAAAATCAGCAATTTCAGTGAAAGACTTAATGCAATCATACTCATAGTTTATACCTGGTTCTTTACCTTTGTTGTTATACCAATCTTCGGTATTGCTTTGAATTGTTTCAAGAAGATCCCACTTAGCTTTTACATCCTTACTTGTGAAGGATCCCTCTAAACAAGTATCTAGATAGTCCTTGTAATGTCCTGAAAGCCTTGCATAGAAATTATTAATAACAATATTACTGGGGAGCTCATGAATGGGACATTTGAGCATAGTGACTTCAATCTCCCCATGCTTGGGCAATACTTTCTCCATCATGTGGATGAAAATTATAAATGTAATTCCTATCTTTATGAATTTCATGAGGATGATAAAATTTAGACTAAAAGAGAGATTCAAGTTACTTCCACTCCAAATGATGAGGATCATCTAGTAGCTCATACCACTCTCTTTCTTTGCCCTTAAAAAAAAGGGAATAGCATCGTCTTAACTTGGTTCATTGAAATACCTGCACACTTGAACAACTCGCATAATTTGTGTATAAAGAGTAAATGATCACCAGGATGGACAGTTCCATCTCCCAAATAACAATTGTTCATAACACGTTAAACAATTTTTATAGGTATTTTAAACGAGATGCTTTCAGTATGTGGATTTAAAATATCACAAGTATCATTAGAATTACCACATATGGGAGATAAACTATCATCAGAGCAAATTTTCTTCTTTAAAGCTGGGGAACTAAAAAGATCATTTTCAAAAAAACCAACTTCCCCAAGCTTAGACGTTTCCATAGCATTAGTAACAAAGGTGTTCAAAAGATTGATACTAATAACATTGCTATTAGCATGCAAAGAAAGTTCCATGGGTTTTATAATTTTGTTTTCAGACAATTCATGTTCTACATTAGGAAAAATACTAAAGAGCTCTCTAATTTTTTTTGTTGTTTTCCATTAAGCCTAACTAGTGAAAACAAGAAACAAAAAGACAAAATTGCAGAATCTAAAGGAAATAACTTCGAGCACTCACACCGGAGGATGTGAGTACCTTTTACCTTACCTCCCCGGCAACGGCGCCATAAAATAGCGTGATGTCTATGCACTTCTATTCTTGTAGATAGTTGTTGGGCCCCCAAGTGCATAGGTTTGTATAACAGCAACAAGTTTTCCCTTAAGTGGATCACCCAAGGTTTATCGAACTCAGGGAGGAAGCCGTCAATGGTATCCCCTCTCAAGCAACCCTGCAATCAAGATATAGGAAGTCTCTTGTGTCCCCAACACACCCAATACACTTGTCAGGTGTATAGGTGCACTAGTTCGGCGAAGAGATAGTGAAATACAAGTGGTATGGATATAAGACAACAGTGCCAGCAAATAGCTTGATGACGTGGAAGATACTAAAGGAAAACTGAAATAAAGATGGCAACGAGCAAACATGTAATAGATCTAGTTAAAAACGGTGTTTCAATGCTTAGAAACAAGGCCTAGGGATCATACTTTCACTAGTGAACAATCTCATATAAATATCTTCTCTTTATGATACTACTCTTAATTACTCTCTGGTTGGACACTCTAATCAATGGTAGGGATATAACATCACACCTCAAAGTTCGCTTTCCCCATCTAGATAACCCCACACTGTCACCTTGAGCACTAGATGGTTCCAACAAACACCACACTTTCATAAAGACATCCAACTCCAAATATAACTCATAACAAGTATTTGAAATCTCTAGCCTAAGTGCCACCATGGTGTGCACACTGTCAACTTCACACACATGGGGAGACCAGAGATCTATTAGAGCACTTCAGTAGCAAGGTAGATCTATAGATTACAAGCTCATGATCTCAATAAGATCATGCATATAGAGATAGATGAACACATAGCTACCGGTAGAACCCTTAGCCTCGAGAGAGAACTACTCCCTCCTCATCATGGGAATCAGTAACGGCGATGGAGATGGAGGTGGAGATCGATGGAGATGGCTCCGGGGGCACTTCCCCGTTCCGGGAGGGTGCCGAAACAGAGACTTCCTATCCCCCGAATCTCCCCTTCGGTGGCGGCAGTGCTGTGGAACTTTTCGTGCATTTCTGATTGATGATTTAGGGTTTTTGCATCGGGAGGCATCTTATAGGCGAAGAGGCGAGGTTGGTGGGTAGCCAGGGGGCCCACACCATGCCCTGGCGCGGCCAGGGGTGGTTTGGCCACCCTGTGGCCCCCCTTCGTCTCTCCTTCTAGCTCCATGAATCTTCCGGGAAAATAACGACTTTTTCTTTTGTCCGGTCCAATTCCGAGAATATTCATTTTTTGACTTTCTAGAACCAAAAACAGCAGAAAATAGGCATCTGGCACTGTGGCATCTTGTTAATAGGTTAGTCCAAGAAAGTGTGTAGAAAGTACTCCAAAATGTGGACAAAACATAAGAAAGTAGATATAAACCAAGCATGGAACATCAAAAATTATAGATACGTTTGCAACCTATCAGTCTACTAGGGAAAAAGAGCTATACTACATCCATAATCCGGATCGAAGGTATCAACCCTTTTTATCGCGCTGTTGCCGAGGAAGCAATAGCTAGCCTGGTGAGGTTATTAGGAACCTTGCTAGTTTTAATTCTTGTTTTTAATTTTGTTAGTTTGCTTTTAGTCTCTATTTGATAAACCAAAAAAATTAGTTAATCTTTAAATTCTTGTTTTTATTGTTATAATTTTTAATCTAAGAAAACCCAAAAACATAGGAAGTATGCCTGAAAAGAAGCTTGGGGAGTTTGCTACTCCCAATAATGATTATTTGCATACTCCTATTACTCAGCCAGCAATTGCTGCTGATGACTATGAAATTAAACCCCATTATTTAAGTTTGGTTCAACATAATCAATTTGGAGGCTCTTCTGTTGAAGACGAAGGTATGCACTTAAATACTTTCACTGAAATATGTGATATGATGCGTATAAAAGACGTTGACCCTGATGCGGTCAAATTACGTCTATTTCCTTTCTCTAAGAGGAAGAGCTAAAGAATGGTTGCTATCTTTGCCTAAAAATACTATTACATCATGGGTGGGATGTACTTCTCTATTTATGACTAAAAGTTTCCCACCTGCAAAGACTATGCAACTTCGATCTAATATTACTATTTTTAGACAGGAAGAGCATGAGCCACTATCGCTTGCATAGAGGATGAACGAATGCCTAAGAAACTGTCCTAGTCATGGGATGGAAGATTGGTTAATCCTCCATTTATACAATGCTCGTAATCCTGTGTCTAAGTCTATGCTTAATACTGTAGCTAGAGGAACATTCATGGGTAAACATATTACCAAAGCATAGCAGCTACTAGACAATATGCAAGACAACCATCCCCAATGGCATGTTGAAAGATCAAACACAAAGAAGGTGAACTCTGTCTCACCACAAGAGAACAAAGTTCTCAATGCTAAGTTGGATGAGCTCATACTAGCCATAAAAGGTAACGAAACTTAGGTAAGAGCCACCCAGGAAACAAATATAGAAGAAATAGACTTTGTAGCTCGTAATGATTATAATCCTGCTTGGAAGAACAGTTACAATCCTAATTTTCAGAAACATTATGCTAGTCCTACAAATAACTTAATAATAATATGGGATCTAGTAATGGTAGTCTCCAAGAAATGCTTAAGTCTTTTATAGACTCACAAAATGAACAAAATAATATTCTAGTCAAAATTACGGAGAACCATGATGCTATGCTTGGTAAATTATCTAACCAAGCTGTTAGTTTGAGATATGATTTGCAGGCCCTTCAAAAAAGAACAAGGATAATTGAGGCACAGCTAGGTAAGATAACCGAGAGTCAAACTCTCATTCTAGCTAAATTTGCAGGTAAAGCTGAGCCCAATCCTGTTGAAGAACTCAAAATGATGAGAATTCAAAGGGAGGAGCCTGAAGAACTTGATTATAGTAATGTCCCTTCACCAAGCTACACCATCGAAGATCTCGTAAAAAGGATCACCGTCAAAATTCCGGTAAGTGAAGGTAATGATGAAGCCATGTATCAACACTTTGTTGATCAAGTAGCAATTAAGGTACGCATGCTTGAACAGGAATACAAGAAAATCGCTGAAAAGTTACCTGTTAAACTAGATGACATATTTGAGCCTACTATTAAGATAAAGATTGGAACTAATGAGATAGTTGCACTTTGTGATCTAGGTGCAAGCGTCTCAACAATTCCAAAGAGTCTTTTTAACAAGTTAAATCTTGGCTCCTTTGAAATTACTGAATTAAAATTGCATCTTGTAGATTCTACCTACAAACAATCTGTAGGGATTAAGGAGAACACTTTAGTTTACATCAAAGGTTGTCCTGCTCTCACTGATTTCGTTATTGTTAACATGCCTGAAGATATTGTTGCTCATATAATACTAGGTCGTCCTTTCTTAAGAACTATAAAGGCTTTAATTAACCTTCATGAAGAGAACGTGAAGTTGCAATTGCCTTCACAGGATCCTTTTGTTATTCATTTCCCCAGGATGAAGAAAGCCAAACATGACGAGAAGGAGGCCATCACTTTGAAGGCCAGTTACTTTGGAGTGGGTGTTCCACTCATCTGGCCCAAGTAAGTATCATCAAGGTCAAGCTATTGACTGTAAAAGAGCACTCCATGGGAGGCAACCCATGTTAAATTAAGGTTTGAGTTAAGTTCTTAGTTTTAGTTTAAGTTCATGTTCAATAAAGAGTACTAGAAAACTCCATTTGAGGAGAAGAAATTTGGTATTACTTGAATTTTTGCATTATTCATGCTATTGTTGGTCAACAATATTTTCTATCAATTTTCTATGAAAATCAAGGTATATCTCTAAGTTACAGTAAAAGAAATAGTTTACAAATGAAACAGAAATTTTTGATGGACATAGACGGTTTAATGACCAACTATACGGCTGGAATACAAATTCCGGCCGTATAGTTCCGGTCGTATAGTTATCTTTGACATTGATTTTTTTTTCAATATGTACTGAGAGTTTAACGACCAATTATATGGCGGGAATAAAAAATTCTGGCCATATAGTCCCGGCCGTATAGATGTGCATCTGTACAATTTCTTTCTTATGTACAGACAGTTTAATGACCAACTATATGGTGGGAATAAGAATTCCGGCCGTATAGATCCGGTCGTATAGATATTAATGCCTCCGTACAAATTCTATTCATATATACTGAGAGTTTAACGACCAACTATACAGCGGGAATAAAAATTCCGGCCGTATAGTTCCGGTCATATAGATATCGACGCCTTTTGCAAATTTTCTTTTGCAGGGACAGATAGTTTAACGACCAACTATACTGCCAGAACATTTTGTTCTGCCTGTATAGTTGTGGTCGTATATCTGCGCCACCAGGAGGAAGACCTAATATTTTGACAGAACGCCAACTATACGGCCGGAACGCATGTCCCGCCCGTATAGTTGCACCCGTATAGTTGCGTCGACCACAAAATCGTACGAGAAGGTACTCCGGACTCCAAAACTTCAATCCATTTTTCTTTCTTCTACCTCCAAACTCCCTCAAAACCTCAAGGGATCTTCATCCCTACTCAATTTCGTTCAATTTCCTCGCACACAAGTGATCTACGATATGTTTCTCCTCCGATCCTCCAATTATTTTTTTGCAAATTCATCTTCGATCTATTGTCATTATCAATCTAGGGTGAGACCTACTATGAACCAATTGCCATGCTTTTCTTGCATAGATTATTATCTTGAGGCTATTCTTTAGTGTGCTTAGATGAGGAACATATTATACTTACTGTTGTTGGATCAAAAAGTTTTATTTTTGCCTTTCTTCAAAGATTTAGAAGATGAACACAAGGATCTAAACTTGTGCTCGTGCCACCGCTAGCGCTTCTTGGGCAATCACCCAGGAACACATGGGGATACGGTTCAAGGATCAGGCTCATCGCGAACGCTTCAATAGGATCAAGAACCGCGAAGTGAAGGCCACCAAGTGGGCTTGCCCCTTATATTGAACCAACTCGGTATTTCTAATGACTTCAATTTAGTTTGCAATAGAGCTGGCCTACAACACTTTGTGTACAATGATGTAACTACTTATCGCCGTTTAACCATTGAATTTCTAAGTTCATTGCAAAGCACTGTTAAACTGTGGCAAGGAGAGGATACTATTTCTTTCCATTTGATGAACAAAAACTACACCTTAATGTTAGATGAATGGTGTGGATTCTTTAATTTTACAAACAATGATGTTAATGCTCTACACGCATCCTTTACTGGCTTAATTCCTTCCCCCAGTCAAGACTATAATGGAATGAGCTTCACTAGTAGAGTGAATAAGGGGAAAAATATTCAACATCCTGCAATTCGCTATTTGTTCTATGTTATTGCTAACACCTTGCAGGCATGCAATGAGTTCACGAGACTCAACGAGGAGGACATCCTAGTCCTCACCAAGGTTGTTTACATCAACTGCAACCTATCACTCAACTTGGGCGCCATCCTTGTGCGCTGCCTGGAGCAGCAAGCCTCCCAAAGCCAAGGGCCAATCACAAGAGGAGGCATCATCACCGTGCTTGCCACTGCACTAGACATCGATCTAGGTGAGTTGCAACCCGTACTAGGTGAGACGCATGTTGGTTTTTCCACCCTGAGGGCCTGTGGAATTCTCACTAGGAGAGGTGGTGTTTGTTACCTGCATATTGCTAGAGCTGGGTGTATCAACCCCGCTCCTTTGACTAATGGTCTTTTCTCTATTGAGGAAGGATGTTTTCTATATGATGTGCAGGTGGAGCAGCACCAACCCGAGGAGGAGATTCCTGAAGAGGATGAGGACCAAGAGGAGGATCAAGAAGTTCCTCATCAGGAGGAGCAGCCACAAACCCGGTTCATAACATACCAAGATTTCCAAGGACTTGGAGGGACTGTGGAGAGGATGCACAACCTCTCTTTGAACCTCCGAGAATCAACAAATAACCTCTCCTCTCAATTCGCGAACTAGAGTAACGACTTTTTCCCGCCACCACAATGATTTGAAGGGATTGCAAAAGCCTAAGCTTGGGGAAGTTTCCTCAAGTATCTTTATTTGGCGTTCATTTGCTTTTATTTTTCGAGGTTACGTTTTTATTTGAGTTTATAAGCACTCACGCTGGTTTCCCCAACACTTTATCTTTAGTTATTTTTATTTGCTTTCAAAATTTTCTAGCCATGCTTTGCCGCCAATTTTCTGTTCTTTATTTTCCTCTCTTAAAAATCACAAAAATATTTATCCATTTATCCTTCTTTTCCCTCTTTCTTTTCTTTTCGCCTTGAGGTCTTCGTATGTTTGCAGGAGAGTGATCGACTTCGAGTTTCCAAGAAACAAATAAAAAGGAAGAGAGAAGTGGAACCAAACATGAGAGGCATGCCTTATGACTCCCCACTTTTGAAGTTTGAGAAACCCATGCTAGTTAGTAGTAAATGTTGAGATATTATATTGGTGTAGTGAGTCTCTGTATCATAGTAAGATTGTCGTTTGCATGGGTATTTAATTGGGCTCATTTTGTTCTAGCTCTCGTAATTAACCAAGTCTTGCCTAAAAATTACTAAAAAATTTTAATAAGAAAAAGTCTCACAATTGAAGGCTTGGGTGTTGTAGTGTTTAGTCTTGAAGGCTTATTTTTTGAGACACTTGACACCACTAAAAATGTTGATTGACTTAATATCTCTCTTTGAAAGGATTTGTTAGATTGAATTAATAATTAGCGGTTTTTGTGAGCATGCCAAAGTTTGACTTGTTAATCATAAGAATGATATAGCTTTATGCGTGTCAAACTTCATGGGATGCCAACAACTCTGCTGGCCTACGAATGATCTTCATGGAGGAAACTCCTAGATTTCGGCTATGACTTGATTAAACACTTGTAGCAGCAATGCTATAGTGGGTAAGATTCTTGGCACTCCCGGGTAGTTGTAATCATGATGGAATCACTCATCTGGCTGTTATGAGTAATCATTATGCAAAAGGAACAGAAACCTTAGTGATGCCACGAGTGTCCATCACAGCCAGATAAACTAATAAAAATCTTTGGCATGCTCTCAATTACTTAAAAACTGAAATTCTTATAGGACAATGAATAGAAAACTAGTGCTTGCAACGTCTTTATTTGTTGATGTGGGAGAATTGAGACACTCTAGTATATATGCTTTTCATGACAACTCTCACACTCTTAATTTACATGATTATACTTTACTGTTCAAAGGCAAGCCTATGAGTTGATTACTTGACATGGAATAAAATTTACTCATTTTAATCATCCATGCTTACAATAATTTTGCTGTGCTATAAAGATGCATGAAACCCGTATGATACGCTTGCCATTACCCTATCTATGCTGAAGTTTTTCAGATTTATGAAAGTGGAGGAAACATGTGACTATTAATCATGAGTAAGATCACCATCTTGTTATTTCAGTTTAAATGCTGAGTTCCTTTTTGATTTTGGTTTTCTTGCTCGGGACGATCAAGTTTAAGATTGGGGAGGTTGATGGCTCTGAAATATAGCCATCTACGTCCACATTTAAACTGGATATTAATCATATTTTTGATGAAATATCTCTCTAAACCCTGCAACTAATGCTAATATTTAGAGGGGTATGCAATCCTTTGTTCTTATATTTTTCCTGCATAGATAATGTCATTTAAAGGAGGGAATCACTACATTAAAGTCAAAGATACGATATTTCCTTCGACCAGAAGAGACCAGGACACGTCCAACGAAGGCAGACGCTATAACGACCAACTATATGGCCTGAGCAAAAATTCCGACCGTATAGCTCTGGTCGTATAGTTGGCGTCGCCTCCGTTAGGTCAAACAGAACAACTTTCGTGAAGGAACCCCTATATAAATAAGCCTCGGGCGATGGGAACATAGAAGACACTGCGCCCTAGAAGCCATACCTCGCCAGAAAGCCGCCTCCAGATCTCCAAACCCTTCTCCATCTCGATAGCCATCTTCCAACATTTGTAATAGTAGATCTCTTCTCCGATTGGCGACATTCTAAGACTATTGCTATCAATCTTATGATTTTCATTACAATGTTTTGTCATAGTAGCCTTGTTCTTTTCCTATGGCTTTGCATCTATGAGATAATAAGAGTCATTGTGCAATGCTTTGCTCACAATGAATGGCCCTTCCCATGGGGGGATAATTTATGCATGCCAGTGGTACACTATACCAACCGGAGCACCAGATCGCCTTCCCGGAAGACTCGGGGGCACACTTTCCGGCTATGATAGCGTCGGAGATTTTGCTGATATATGGCAGTTCTGGACAGTGCCAGTTCTCTCGCTTCTTCCAGCAGATCAATATCATTTTGCTGGGCTTCTTGCACTTCGGCTTCTGTGTATTGGGTGACCCTAGGCGAATCATGCTCTATGTCGGCTGGTAATACAGCTTCTGCCCCATATACCAGAAAGAACGGCGTGTAGCCTGTTGATCGATTCAGAGTTGTTCTTAAACTCCACAATACCGCTGGTAGTTCTTCTATCCAGCATCCCGCTGATCTTTGCAGCGGCTCAATGAGCCGGGGTTTTATCCCGGATAGCACTAATCCGTTGGATCTTTCCACTTGTCCGTTCGATGCAGGGTGGGCTACCGAGGCTACGTCGAGTCGGATTTTCTTGTCTCGGCAAAAGCGCGCAAATGCTCCTTCCGCAAAATTTGTTCCATTGTCAGTTATAATGTTGTGTGGATAACCGTACCTCAAGATGATGTCTTTGAGAAACGTCACGGCCGTAGCTCCATCACATTTTCTTATAGGCTTCACTTCGATCCATTTTGTAAACTTGTCCACCATGACCAGAATGTGTGTCATGTTTCCTCTTGCTGGTTTGAATGGGCCAACCATATCCAAGCACCACACAGCAAATGGCCATGTAATTGGTATGGTTTTAAGTTCCGACATAGGCATATGTGTCTTGGTGGCGTATCTTTGACAACCATTGAATTTTCTCACCAGATCTTCTGCTTGCTCCAAGGCACTTGGCCAGTAGAATCCATGCCGAAACGCCTTTGCCACTAAGGCCCGGGATGGGGCATGATGCCCGCATTCTCCTTGGTGTATATCTCGGAGGATGTTAAGTCCTTCTTCCGGGTCAACACACCGCTGGAGGACATTGGTTACACTCTGTTTGTATAGCTCGGAATTGATGATTGTGTAAGCTTTGGCTCTCCTCTGAGTTTGCCTGGCTAGCACTTCCTCAGTGGGTAACGTTCCATCTTTCAAGAACTGGTATATAGGCAGTGCCCAAGCTGGTATCGCTCGCGCAGGGAACATCTCCTCATCAATTTCCATCCGATCGACCGGCATAACTTTAGCCGGATCACGCTAAACAATCCCCGGGTCTAGCGAGGTAGTCCCCGGGTTTGCCGAGGTAGTCCCCGGGTTCGGCGTGCTACCTCCCATGTCAATGTCCATGGGCTCAGCTCCGGATTCCACGTTTTCTGGGACATAGATTGAATCGGTTCCTGGGGACGGCCTGATAGATGGTTTTCTGAGGTGCTCCAATGCTACGCCCGGTGGAATTGCCTGTCGGGTCGATCCGAGCTTTGACAGCATGTCGGCAGCTTCGTTTTCCACGCAAGGTACATGGTTAAATTCGCATCCCTCAAAGTAACCCGAGATCTTCTGCACATGAAATCTGTATAGTGCCATGTTTGGATCCAGGGCGTCCCACACTCCGGACACTTGCTGTATTACTAGATCCGAGTCGCCAAAGCATATTATCCGACATATGCCAATCTCCTTTGCCACTTTGAGACCATGCACAAGAGCCTCGTACTCAGCGACATTGTTTGATGCCGCGAAATGGATCTGCAATACGTACTTGAGCTGATCCTTCTTTGGCGAGGTAAGCACGACCCCGGCACCTAACCTAGTTTTGGTTTTCGATCCGTCAAAGTGCATCCTCTAGTAGTTCGCATCTGGCGGCGGTGGTTCGTATTGTACCTCGGCCCAATCCACGAAAAAGTCCGCCAGAGCCTGAGACTTGATCGCTTCTCTCCTATCATACTGGGGTGCGTAAGGTGCTAGCTCAATCGCCCATTTCGCAATTCTGCCGTTTGCATCTTTGTTACCCATTATCTCGGATATGGGGGCTTCGCATATCACTTTGATGGGATGCTCCTCAAAGTAGTGCTTTAACTTCTTTGTCGACATATAAACACCGTATGCCACCTTTTGAAAATATGGGTAGTTCTGTTTTCAGGCAGACAACACCTCGCTCAAGTAATACACTGGCCTCTACAGCGACTTACCCTCTTCATCACGCTCCACTATAATCACTACACTTATACCTCGGTTGGTTGTGGCTATGTAGAGCAACATTGGCTCCTTTGACAGTGGAGAAGCTAACACTGGTGTAGTGGCCAACATCTTTTTTAAGTGGGCAAAAGCTTCATCGGCCTGCGGCGTCCAAACGAATTTAACTGACTTTTTGATGAGTTGGTAGAGAGGCAGTGCCTTTTCCCCTAACCGACATACAAACCGACTCAACGACGCCAGGCATCTAGTGAACTTCTGGACATCGTTGAGACACTTCGGCAGCTCCATTCGTTCGATGGCTCGGATCTTAGTTGGATTAACCTCGATACCTCGGTTGGAGACGAGAAATCCGAGTAATTTCCCAGTCGGGACACCGAAGGTACATTTCTCCGGGTTAAGCTTCATCCTGAATCTCCTCAAGTTTGCGAATGTTTGCCTTATGTCGTCAAGGAGCGTTGCGCTTTCCTTGGTCTTAATAACCACATCATCCACGTAGACTTGTACATTTTGACCTATTTGATCGTGCAAACATTTTTGCATACATCTTTGGTACGTTGCTCCTGCATTTCGTAAACCGAATGGCATAGTGCGATAGCAATAAGCCCCGTACGGGGTAATAAAGGCAGTTTTCATTTGATCATCCAGGTTCAGAGGTATCTGGTGGAAACCAGAATAGGCGTCAATGAATGACAACAGTTCACATCCCGGTAGAGTCGATGACCTGATCTATCCTCGGCAGTGGAAATGGATCTTTTGGACACGCCTTGTTCAGGTTCGTGTAATCGATACACATACGCCAAACCACTGCCACGTTCGGATCATCCTTCTTCTTTTCTACCAGCACCGGATTAGAGAGCCAATCCGGATACAGCACTTCCATGATAAATCCTGCTGCTAGCAACCGAGCTATCTCGTCACCAATGACCTTTCTTCTATCCTCGGCGAAGCGTCGGAGAGGTTGCTTCACCGGCCTTGCTCCGGGTCTTACGTTCAAAGAGTGCTCGTCCAATTCCCTCGGAACACCTTGCAAGTCCTGTGTGGACCAAGAAAAAATATCCCGATTCTCACGGAGGAAGTTGACGAGCTCGCTTTCCTATTTGTCAGTTAACCCGGCATCAATTGTTACGGTACGCTCCGGAAACATGTTGTCCACGGGAATCTTCTTGGTGTCCTTCGCGGCTTGAAATGAAACGCTTCCATGCGGGTTACTTAACGCCGGCATATACTACTGCGCGGACTGAGCTAATGCTGCCACCTCTTGGATTTTTCTTTTCTCTCGCGCAATCACGAGTGACTCGGCTAGGTTAGACCTGGCTGAGGCGCACTCAATAGAACGTCGGAAATCCCCAGCGATAGTAATTGCTCCATTTGGCCCGGGCAACTTCATCTTCAGATAACTAACGTGGCAACTTGCCATGAATTTACTCAGTGCTGGTCTCCCGAGTAATGCATGATACGTGCTCTCCAAGTTCACCACCTCAAACTCCAGATTCTCAGTTCGGCAGTTATCCCTCGTACTGAATAGCACGTCGACCCGGACTTTGCCTATGGGCTCACAGGATATGCCTGGTACGATACCATGGAAAGTTGTTCTTGTAGCCTGGAGCATGTTCTCCGAGATGCCCAACTTGCGCATCGTATCCGCATACATGATGTTAATGCTACTACCATTGTCGATCAGTACCTTGGAGAACCTCACATTAATGTTTGGTCCAATGAACGTCGGATCTAACACTAGTGCATACGAGCCCAGACTTGGCATAAGCTTGGGATGATCTTTGACGCTCCAGGTAATTTCCTGGTCCGACCAAGACATGTACCTCGTCACTGCAGGCATAACCGCGTTAACCTCCATATGTCGGCGCTGCAAGCTCTTCCTATCTGTTTCCTCCGTTGTGAACACACAATAGCTCTAGTGATGTTCCCTATACTCATTCCTTCCCTCGTTTCCGGAGTGCCTCTGATCCGGTTGTTGCTGGTTTTCCACCTAATGCACTGCATCCCTTCTCTCATTGTTGTCATACCTCGGCGGAGGGGGAGGCAACATTAGTTGTTGCGTGTTTGCTCCGGAGAGCAATTGCTACCGGGGTAGCTCCTGCCGAGGTTGGTCATTCGGGGTGCCTGAGCATTCCCGAACCACCTTGTTCTATCTTACGCATCCACTCACATTGCCTCGTTGTGTGACCCGCCGGGTTGTTCGGATTTGGCATGTGAAATTTACACGGCTGGTCCAACATTGACTCATAGGTATACCTCGGACGATCTTTCTTTTCTTGCCATTGCTTCTTCTACTCCGGAGTCCACGTTTTCTTGCCATCGTTTCGAGGAGTCCATTGCCCTCCTGTTTTCTGGCGTTGGTTGCTCCCTGCTTCGGGTTGATCTTGATTCACAGTTGCAACTTGTTGCGAACTATAGTGATGATCCGGTCTATCGTCTCTCCTTTTTCCCCTGTAATCGTTCCTCCGGGATGACACGGCTCCGTCCCTCGGATAGTACTCCTCATTTGACTCGTTCGACGCGATCCTAGGTTGAGTTGGATCACCCAAAGCATAAGAATCCGCAATCCGGAGCATCTCTGCCAACGTGACCGGCATTTTCCTTTGCAATTTCATCCATAACTCGCTGCCATACCTGCACCCTTGTGCGAACCATGCTATGGCCTGTGACTCTATGACTCCCTCACACGAGTTCCTCACGGTACACCACCGGGTCAAGAATTCACGATCCGTTTCGTTAGATCTCTGCTTGCACATCGCCAGGGTCTACGGTCTATTCGGTCTCTGATATGTACTTGAGAAGTTGCTGATAAAAATTTCTTCAAAATCTATCCAGCAATTGATGTGTCCGGGTGGCAAATTATTCAGCCATACCCTAGCCGGACCTTCCAACATTTGGGGTACGTATCATACAGCCCATCTCAAGTTGCCAGTTGCAATTTTCATAGCTGTTGCGTAGTTTATCAGCCAATCCTATGGCTTTGTACTGCCGTCATACGTCTTCATGCCCCTAGGTAATTGGAAATTGGGTACTGGCGGTTCCTTCATGATCCGAGGTCCAAAGCACGCTGGACCCGGAGGACCTTGACATTCGATTTGTTCCGACCTATACAGGCGATCCAGCTTTAACCTGGCATCGTCCGGCATCAAATCCCTGCTTCCCAATCTCGACCCTATCACATGATAGTCCGGTCTTGTGTATCCCACATTCATCATCTCCGAGTCACCGTCATTGTATCGGTCTTGCTCTCGTTGTGCTCCTCTCTGTTGCATACCACGGCCGGCACTTTGCTCTTGCCTTGGTATATTCCGCTGCTGCTGTTGACCTGCCCCTGCCGAGTTTTGCTGTTCGGCATTGCCGTTGGCAGCATTCCCTTGACCGGCATTGCCTTGGTCGCGATTGCCTCGGCCAGCTTCACCTCGGCTCACACTTCGTCGATCGTTGTTTTTCCGCATCTCTTTTTCTTTTCCCGCAAGCGTTGGGTCGTACGGAATGATCTGCTTGTTCCGTCTGGCCGAGGTTACTACCTCTTCTCTCCTTGGGCCACCATGAGGCGACGATGCAGCTCCAGCGGATTTCTCCGGGTTACCCATCGCCGAATGGACGATCTTAGAAGCTCCAACTCTCTCCGGGTTACCTCTCGGCAGCTCCTCGTTCTGCCTGTTCACGATCCGAACCAGCTCGTTAACCCGGTCTTGCTGTCTTTGACGGGCTTCACCCGTTAGACCCTCTAGCTCGGACGCCGTGGCATCTGCTGCTCTGAGGTTCTTCACCGGGGTACTATACTTCGGCAACCCCACGAACAGATAGTTTTCCGACCCTTCTGGTCCATCATCACCTTCTCTGTTCATCTCACTCATGATATTTTTCCCTTTTACCTTTACTGCATCAACCTTGTTTGCCTTCGCGTACTCACGTAGCGTCATGTTCAACGACTGCTGAGCCGCTGCTATTTTCTTTGCGCCCTCCAGTATCTTTTGCTGGGTCTCCTCTAGCTCGGCTTGTGCCTGAGCCGGATCTACCACTGCTGCCACCGGGTTTGCCAAGCTATCCATGGCTTCCCTCAACACGTTCTCAGGCCTCTCTAGCGGAGGACCCCCTAGCTTTCCTCGGTGCCTTAGGCGTTACCTCTGGGTCTGGCGCCGGATCCTTGCTCATGCCCGCGCCTGGCGCAGTCATCATCACCTCTGCATGGTCCGGGGAGCGAGCGATACGCTCCCCGCGAGCCATAGTGAGGGGTGGTTCTCCTGCATCAACGACGCTACGCGGATGAATGCAAGACACGTCCACAACAACGTAGACCTTGTGCGCACCGAGCTTGACGAAGATGCCGTTGCGCGGAAGGGGCGCGTGCCGAAGCAGCCAGCGTTGTCGCTGACATAGTCCAGCGCTCCAAAGCGCTGAACGAGCCCAGAGACGATGCGTTCACCGGTGCCAATGAGGTTTCCCGTCCGGATCTTTACCCCTGCTAGCGCCGCTAGCCCCACGGTGGGCGCCAACTGTCGTGGTGGTGTCACGGCAGATGCCACGGATAGGCTAAAGGTGGGGACTAATTTGCGCTAGGGGAATCCAGCAAGGGATAGTAGAGTGATTCTCTACACAGAAGCTTTGTATTGATGTTCAATCTCCAAGATTACAAGTGCTCCCCAAGCTGTATTGACAAGAGGAGGAAGAAGAAACTCTCTTACTCTTGCCTACCAACTAGCCCAAGAACCCTAGATCCACTAGTGCTCAACTTACTAGAATTCTCCCAACTCTGTATCAGAAAAAACCCAACCCCCCTACTAGAACCCTAACCCCCCCTTATATAGAGGTGGTTCGGTCTTGGCCTAGGGCATACGTGGAGGCATATTCCTAAGAATATGCCCCCTCCCAAAGTAGTAACCCGACAGGGGTGCTTTTTCCCCCACGTCACACTTGCTTTAGCGAAGTAGCCTCTGCGGCGCCCGCGTCAGCCGACGTGAGCGTCGTCACCCTTGTCGGCCATGATTCGGTGGTCCTGCCCTTGCTTTATTCGCTCATCCAGTACGCACCAGACCTTCTTTTTTGACCAGAGAGATTCCTTCCTTCTCCTAGAAGCCAAGCGAGGATCCGGATCACAGTTGATTCGGCCACACCTGTTCTTGCATATAAGTTAGACAAGCATTTCCGACTTACTCCTTAAGTCGGACGAGACAATGTTAGGCGACCCCCCTGGTTCGGGTTACTCCGTGATCCGGCCTGCCTTGATGTGACTCGGCCAGCATCTGCTTTGACCTTGCTGAACCTCGGCTAACTCGGCCCTTATACCCTGGAGTGACCCTACCCAGGGGTATCCCCCCAACATTTTGCCTTTCAAAAACTTCAGCTCTTTCATAGAGAAATCATGCCACTATTTTTAACGTGTTAACTGGGGCTGTGTTGTGCACTCGTGACTATGCCCATAAATAATTATTGAGAAATACTGGGCCAGAGGAGTACTACAACTTCACTTGGAATGTGAAACCATGAGGAGATTAAAAAATTTACACATCATAGCATTGCTGCTACAGACGTTTACATAACTCAATAGCCGAAATCAAGTGGTTTCCCACATTTAAATCGTTCGTTGGCTAGCGGAGTTAATAGTTCCCCATGGAGCACGATAGAGTTCTAATGACACACGTAAAGCAATATCTTACGGTAATTATTAGAAAAAGTAGTGACATAATTTCTACTACTTCGAAGCATCCATTTAATCAAACAATTTCAATCAAGGGTACTATCGAGTATATTTATATTAAGCTCAAATGGGATGGAGTAGTTCTAAAATCAAATTCTTTGAGCTAAGCATGGACTCAAGTCATCTTTCAGATGCTTTTTCATGTTGTTAAAATCTAGGAAGTATTTTTAACCAAGTTCATTGCTCATTGTTTCAAAGCTAAAAAGGATATACTAACAAAGGGATAGAATTTGTAGGATAACAAGCTAAGCGGGGAGTGACTCTAGTGCAAGCAAGTAAATAATGAAGGGTTCGCAGCATATAAAAAAAATTCCTACGACGGGAACTATACACCAAGATCTAGCTACTAGATACAAGCAACTGGTGGATATAAATCCATGGAGAACTTACCCTTGAATACAACAAAGTTTTGTTAACGAGTAGGAACTCGTGGATGATGTAGTCGTATGCTTGCCTATCTCAAGATCGTGTGGAAGTTCTAGCGATGCAAACCAGCAGCGCATCTGTACTCGCACACACGTTCAGGCCACCAAACAACCTCTGCCTCCTTGCTCCAGCAATGTAGCGGAAGCAGCAACTCCTTCCAAACGAAATGCCACCGGGAACATGCATCTCGCTAATCCGAGACCATGGGGGAATAATACTAGAGGGGGAGAGAGATCCTTCACGAGGAGGTGTAATGAAGAAGGGTGAGAGGGGTGGCATTTTATAGGAGGAGGGGGTACCCCTCCCCATGGCCGGCACCCCATGGGGGTGACCCCTCACCTCCCCATTCATGTGGTGGTAACCCCCTCCACATTAAAATGCCCCTTCACATTCTCTTTTAAAGTCTCCACTTTAAATGCATTAAATTTCTCCAAATTTAATGCTCTCTCATTTAATAAAAATCTTTTATTAATTTTATTCAGAACTTTGTTAATTACTTTAATTAACAAACATTCACATAAAACCCCCTGCAACATTTCAATATTACATGCAGAACCAATTTTGGCAATTTCACCCGAAACAGTTTCGGTGTCTATTGAAATAATTCTATCGCTTTGCAATTCATTCGTCTGAAACATATTTGCTCCAAATGGTGTTGGTGTCCCTTAAGTGTGTCACCCTACGGTTCGTGAATAATGCAGACATGATCGAGACCCCTCTCAGATCAATAATCAGAAGCAGGGCCTAGAGATCCATACTGACTCCTACACATTTTAAGATGACTTCTGTGATCGTGAGAACCTTTAACGCTAAGTAACTAAATCCCTTTGTCTTGCGATATATTACATGTCCAAGGTTCGATCATCGGTATCTCCATATCTAGTTGATCTCGTTACCGATATGTACACCTTTCTCGTTCCCATGATATAACATTCTAGTGATCTTATCACTTGCTTGCAAGCTAACCAATGTGATATCACCAAAAGGGCCCCGAGTATATCTATCCGTCATCGGGATGGACAAATCCCACTCTTGATCGATGAGCCTGTACATAACACTTTTGTAGTACTAAACCCAACTTTATAATCACCCTTTCATGGTGTGACGTTTGATGTTATCAAGATACTCTTCCAGTGTTAGTGAATAACATGATCTCATGGTCTAAGGACTAGGATTACTTCATTAGATGTTATAGCAATATAAACACAATGACTTTGATCATAATGCTATACTTCGGATGAATGTTTATCACATCATTCCACTAATGTTGTGACCTTGTTATTAACAACATCCAATGTCCATGATCAGGAAACCTTGATCATCTTGTTAATCAACGAGCTAGTTTATAAGAGAGGCATAACTAGGAACTTTCCTTTTGTTTATGAAACACACATGTATAAACGTTTCCAAATTAATACAATTATAGCATGCAAAATAAACATCTATCATATACTTGGAATATGTATAATAACAACTTTATTATTGCCTCTCAGGGCATATTCCCTTCAGTCTCCCACTTGCACTAGAGACAATAATCTAGTTACATGGTGATAAATCTAACACCATGGAGTTCTGGTGTTGATCATGTTTTGCCCCAGGGAGAGTTTTAGTAAACGCATCTGCTACATTGAGATCCGTATGTACTTTACAAATCTTTATATCTCCATCCTTGACATGCTCACGGATGGAGTGAAACCGGCGCTTAATATGCTTGGAATTCTTGTGAGAACTTGGTTCCGTTGCGTTGGCTATGGCTCCATTGTTGTCACAATATATCACCATTGGATCGTGCGCACTAGGAACCACACCCAGTTCGGTAATGAACTCCTTCATCCAAACTGCTTCCCGTGCTGCTTCAGAAGCAGCAATATATTCCGCATCCGTTGTTGACCTTGTTACCATGGGTTGTTTGGAGCTCCTCCTGAAGGAGATATGCCCTAGAGGCAAATAATAAATAGGTTTTATTGTCATATCTCAATTAGTTTGTGATAGTTTCATATTGTGCTATAACTGTGCCAAGTAGAAACATTGGTATAGGTGTGGTATGAAACAACCAAGTTCCTAGTAGCCTCTATTCATACTAGTTCATTGGTCACAAAGATGATCTGGGTTTCAAGATCATGGGTATTTATGCCGACTGACAACGAGATCATATCATTGGAGAATGATGTGGTTGGACATTCCTCGAAGGATTGCAACACGATCAAGTCTTATAGTTCATTGTTGCAACAGATATACCTAGACTCCTTCTCCTTAGACCGTGAGCTCATATTACTCACTGTTTCCCTAGGCTGCTTAGACTGCATCAACCGTCATCTAGTAATGCGGTGTCCATAAAGGTGTATGTTGGGTATTCCGAAGGAACAGTAGATGACATGTGACTGCAAGACCGGGATTTGTTCACCCACATGACAGGTAAAGATACATATGGCCGGCTTGGTGAGATTACATCCATAAATGTTGCAACATGTGACTAGGTCACGGGGATATAATATCACGGTAACAAGAAAACAGAACTTGTTGTGAACAAGATTGAACAAAGGTATGGGATACCAATGATCGGATCTCGGACAAGTTGTATCGAGAAACAAAAGGAAGAGGATGCTACATTTAGACGGTTCAAACGATATTGTCATCAGGAATGCATAGGGGTCACATGGATATCCCTGGCCCCTTTGTTGATCATTGATACAGATCATGTCTAGAGCATTCTCGAGCCGTGAAAGGATACACTTAAGGGTATGGTGAGAGCGATCATTCCTAAGACAGAATCACAGTAGAGAAAGAGAGAAAGCCGGAATCGTTCCGCGGAGATATCCGAGGTTGTTCGGAGAAAGAATAAAGGAAAAGACCGGAAAAGTGTTTTCAGATAAATGGGAATTCAAATATATATTTATTATATGTTAATTGTGAATTAATATATTCTAAATAATATTTAAGTTATGATTTATAAAGGCAACTTTTATATTAGGCCAAATCCCGGGGGGGAAAGGCCTAGAATAAAAGCTGCACAAAAATAAAGGGAAAAAGGGAAAAAAAAGGAACAGACACGTGGGCGACGGATAATATCCGCCGCACAGGGAAGGCACCAGCTGGCCGTAGCTGCTGCCAGGCCAGCTCAACCCGGCCCAAGAGGAGCTCGCGGGGAGCCAGCCGGCGGGCTGCGCCGCTGAGCCGCTGGCGGGGCGGATAGCCCACCCGGGCAGGCGGGGTCCAGGCGAGCGGGCCGCTGACCGCTGCCGGCCCACTCGGGAAGGACTAAGGGCGGTTGGCCGCCTTGGGCCACTGGCATCGCGGGCCATGGGAAGGGTGGCCGGCCCACCCGGCCAGCTGCGGTCATAGCTAGGTGACTCACGAGCTGGGCCGCTAGGGCCGAGCCAGCCTATCCGGCTGCTCTTCCTCCCAGGCTGTTGTGTTGCCTCTTGCTGTTGGGACGAGCTGATTCAGCCCATCCGGCTAGCACATGTTTTTTGCCCCTTTTCTTTTATGAATGGTCCCAGATGGCTTAGCCTTTGAGAAAGGTACACCCCCTTAGCCTATATAAAGGGGTGCCCATGGGTGGGATTAAGCACAATTGGAGAAGTCCTTTGGTTGACTTTCTCCCTCCCTCTCTCTATACCTTGTGACCATGGCCCCAAGTCTAGGATGTGCGATCAAGGCACACCTGCAGTACGCTATTGCGCTACAGGGATTTCTAGCTGGATATCAACTTCTGCACTCCCTGCGGGATCGGGGAGCCGGAGGTCTCATCGTGCACCGGATGTGCACGAAGACACGAGGCGCAACACTTGGGGTGCTTAAATGTCGTGAGCCGGAGCTGTTTCACGATGAAGATCAAGAAGGAGCAAGGGGTGACCTGCGAGGAGCTTCGCGACCTTGAGGTCGTCAACGAGTACGACTACTTCAACAACGTTCCCCACGGAACGTTAACCGCGTACGGTCTACAAGGGTATGTCCTCTCTATGCTCCGGCCGTTACCGCATTACTACATAGATAGATCCTAGGCAGTTTCTAGGGTTACATCGTAGGAGATTTTTTGTTTTCCGCACCGATCCCCAACAGTGGTATCAGAGCCGATCTATGCATAGGAGTGTTGTATGGCCAGTATGCACAAGTTTTGTGCGGGCATTGATCCCATAGTTGTTACCATCTAACGTGTACTTGTTTATATCGCGGTATTGTTTGATGAAGCGGCCCGGACCGACCTTACGCGTATTCGTACGCGAGACTGGTTCCACGCTCAACATACGGTTTGTACCGTATAAGTGGCTAGCGGGTGTCTGTCTCTCATTCAATAGTTGATATAGCATTTACAACGGAGGGCCCCGAAAGGAGTGTAGTAGAGACAACTGTCGGATCCATGTTGTGGTGGAAAGTTCGTAGTTTAGAAACGGTTCTAGTGCGAAAGCCCTAACAACCATGTAAAACTTGCAATAGATAAAGTAGATGCGTCTAACTTTATTTTGCAGGGGGGCATGTGATTATGATATGGCATTGGTTGTCACGAAGGTAAAGTACTTTACTTTTCTGTTACTAAGTAGTATAGTAATAGTCATCGTTCCGATGAACGACCTGGTGGAGGCGTCGTGGACTTGGCGTCAAACCAAGGGCATGATGGAGATCATGCCAGAGCACTCGATGGAGATCAAGGCGCAAGAAAGACCATATCATATCACATTATACATATGATGTTGATACCAGTTTTTTTACATCTTATTAGGTGCTAGTATTTAGATACTCAACGGTAGCAAATAAGATAATCCCTATTTAATTCCAATGTTCTGTGTTCCCCTTGTGTGTGCACCACCAAGAAAGTTCTTCGGTATGAGGCTGGCCGTGATGATCGGGGGTCAGACATATCTACATTCGCATACAGTGGGTGTAAGCCATGTTGCATAGCGAATACACACAAGTTAGATTTGGCGAGCCTGGCATGTACAGACATGGCCTCGGAACACAAGAGATCGAAAGATCGAGCATGAGTCACATGGATGATGTGATTGACATTAGTGAATGTCTACCTTTGATAATGCACTGATGGCTGTGATGATCGGGGGAGGTGCAAAGGATAGGGATCATGCGATCACTAAAATCGTGCAGGGGATGACAATTTTAGTGGAGACCAATTATAAATTGATCTCTTATTATAAACTTAGGCTAGATGTCTGTTTGCAAATATCTTATTAGATCTTAGCCTATCCCATTGAGGTCCTTTGCGACCATGGGAATATATTGCTTAATTTGGAACTTAGCAAAAGGGTCCAACTTCATAGATTAATACCCACGCCTGAGGGATATCCTCATAAAAGGTGATCTTCTCTTCTTGATACAATAACCATTAGGATATAATTCGATGACTCCAAAATGTTTGCAAAAACACTTAATGATCTTGCATTAGAGTTGAGAACTCTTAGAAGGGCTTGATTGCAAATGGAGGTCATGTATGAAAAGGTATATATAAGATATACAAAATTATAAATGTGGTTCTTGCAAAAACTCGTTGCAGTTTGCAAAGTATTTGATACTTGTCCCGTTTTGTGAAAACAGGAGGATCTGCTTGAGAATTGCTCGATTTGAGGCAATGTGACTTGATGATGGCAAGAAAAACAGTTGATGGCCAACATCATCTCTTCCCTCAAAGTTTATCATTTGGATTAGTGGACTTGAATATAATTTTGTGATCCTAGTCTATGTGTCTTGCTTATGGCGAGACGATTATTCATATGAACAAGTTACAAACCAGTTTGTACTATTCTTATGAACAATACCTTATGGTCACATTACGACTACAAATAAGTTATTCTCATCACTGTGTTAATGATAATAGTTTAAACATTTATAAAGGATTAGAATGCTAAAAGATATCCAAAGTTTAATAATGAAATGACACTATAGTTTAAGTCATTTTGGTTATTGCATGTTCTTTATGAAAGATCGGGGTCCTAGATGCTTAATCTAGAGACTTTGCAAAACCATGCCTCTTGGGCAGAATGACTAAAAGTCCGCATTCTGGTAAAACGGTGATATGCGAAGAAATGTTGAATCTTATACATAGTGATGTATCATATTTTCAACAAGTAGTGGAAATCATTTATTGGTGGACTTAAGTGAATAAGTGTATTTACTTAATGAAACATAAGTTTGAAATGATTTGAATCGTTCAAATGAGTTCACAACAAAGGAGAATATTGAAATTAACAAGAGTACGAGGTCTCTTTGATTTGATCGACATGACTTAAACTATTCAAGTTAAGTTTAGCATAAAAGGGACTTGTGAAAGATATTTCACAAATTATGATAAATTGGATGAATTCAAACTGTGTTGAAATATCTAAACATCATAATCAATATGTATTAAGATACATATGGTATAATATCATCTCTTATAGGGGTTATAGTTGTCGTTTAGAGTTAAAATATCGAAATAAGCAAACACTCATTTGAAATACAAAGGAACATCTAAAGATTCATGGAAACAACACCATAGGTGTTATGGCACGTTCGAGTTTCTGGAGATTTCGATAGGTCGAAATCGTGGAGAATAAACAAGTCTTTGTAGAGCATTCTTAGGAAACTATGAATGCATCTTCCACAAAGGGGCAAACCTGTTGTTGTCCAAAGTTGATGTGTCTTGATGAAGATATAGGTGGAAGAAAGTAAAAGATCAAAACAAGGTATTTGACCTTGCCTCCGAATTGTTGAGTGGCGCAGCGGAATTTGTTTCGTGAAACCAAACTCTACAAATAGAGGAGAAATTGTTGATAAGGATCATAAAAGTTTCAGGGAATACTTTTACTAAAGAAAGTAATATTCAACTATATATTCTACAAGTTTGTGGAATTATAGTTGATTCACTTGTCATGTTTTGAACAAGACATACCTACAAATTACAAAGAAGCGTGATGGACCTAAGTACGAGAAATCAATGGTCATTGAAATCTCGTTAGTGGAATTCTCGATTTGATAGTGATCAAAGAATTTTGGAATGTCCAAGATTATCGAGAGGACCTAGATTTGAGTGGGAGCTAAGTGAAACCCCTGGATCTCAAACATGAATGTCATATTTGAGTGGGAGCGTGAAATCATTCTGTGATATGTAGACGACGGATACATGGCAAATGTATCTATAATTTTTGATGTTCCATGCTTAGTTTTATCCACTTTCTTATGTTTTGTTCCAACTTTGGAGTACTTTTCATATGATTTCCTGGACTAACCTATTAACAAGAGCCACAGTGTCAGCTGCCTGTTTTCTGCTGTTTTTGGTTCCAGGAAAGTCAGAAAATGAATATTCTCGGAATTGGACGGGACAAAAGCCAAAGTGCCTATTTTTCTGGAAGGGATCAAGTACCAGAATACGAGACGGAGAAGGGCTGGGGGCCGGCCACACCACCTGGTCGTGCAGCCAGGCCAGGCCCGCGCCAGGGGTGGTCTGGCCGACCCCAGTACCCCCTCGGCCTCTCCTTCCGCCTATAAGTTGCCCTCGGGACGAAAACCCTATGTACCCGATCAAAAATCCACGAAAGAGTCTATAGCCGCCGTCATCTCCATCCCTAGATCGGGAGGGATCTGAAGCTCTTCCCGGCACCCTGCCGGAGAGGGGAATTCACCCTGGAGGCCTTCTTCATCACCATGCAAGCCTCCGGTGTGATGCGTGAGTAGTTCATCCTTGGACTACGGATCCATGTAGTAGCTAGATGGCTGGTTTCTCCTCCTTTGTGCTTTCATGTTTAGATCCCGTGAGCTCCGTTCATGATTAAGATCATCTATTTGTAATTCATACATGTTGTGTTTGCGGGGATCCGATGGATATTGAGATGCTATTTCAGATTGATTATTGATTCTATCATGTCTTTGTTATTTGATATCTTGCATGCTTTCTGTTGTTAGTAGCTATCTTGGCCAAGTAGATGCTAGCAACTCCAAGAGTTAGTATTTATGCTCGATAGTGGGTTCATGCCTCTGGTAATCTGGGGAAGTGACAGAAATCTCTAAGGTACTAGACGTGTTGTTGCTACTAGGGAGAAAATAACAATCCTTTGTTCATAGAACAATCATATTGTTTACCTTACACGCAGTTCGTAAAGAAATAATCTGTTGCTTGCAACTTAATACTTGAGGAGGTTCGGATGATAACCTGAAGGTGGATTATTAGTCATAGATGAAGTTGGATGGCGGTCTATGTATTATGTTGTATTGCCCAATCAAGTCTCAAAGGAGTCAAGATGATTAGTATATGCATGTATTGCTTTCTCGGTGTTAGTCAATTGCCCCGCTGTAATTTGTTCACCCAGCATGTTATTTATCTAAGGAGAGCCACCTCTAGTGAACTATGGATCCCGGTCCTTCTTCTTTACATACAATCTACAACTGTTTCTGCTTTGTGTTTATTTTCTGCAAACTTTTAATTCTTTCCATTCAATACGTTTAATCCTTTGTTTTCCACAAAACACGATGAGATTGACAACCTCATCGCAAGTTGGGGACAAAGTTCTGTAGTTGTGTTGTGTAGGTCTCCACGTTGCTACTAGCACCGGTAGTGCGCCCTGCCAAAGCTCAGCTAGTAACACCTTTGGGGTGTTTCCTTGCTCCTACTGGTTCGATTAAACCTTGGTTTCATAACTGAGGGAAACTTGCTGCTGTGCTCATCATACCTTCCTCTTGGGGTTCCCAACGAGCTCTACGTTGACCGTCGAGTGCATCAAGCTATTTTCTAGCGCCATTGCTGATTCCCATGATGAGGAGGGAGTAGTTCTCTCTCGAGGCTAAGGGTTCTACCGTTAGCTATGTGTTCATCTCTCTCTATGCATGATCATATTGTGATCATGAGCTTTGTAATCAAGTAGATCTACTTTGCTACTCAAGTGCTTTAATAGATCTTTGTTATCCCCATGTGTGTGAAAGTGACAGCGTGCACACCATGGTGGCACTTAGACTAGAGATTACAAATACTTGTTATGAGTTATATTTGGAGTTGGATGTCTTTATGAAATTGTGGTGTTTGTTGGAACCATCTAGTGCTCAAGGTGACAGTGTGGGGTTTTCTAGATGGGAAAGGCTTACTTTGACGTGTGTTGTTATAGCCCTACCGTCGATTAGAGTGTCCAACCGAAGCGTAGTTAAGAGTAGTATCATGAAGATAATATATTTATATGAGAGTGTTAACTAGTGAAAGTATGATCCCTAGGCCTTGTTTCTAAGCACTGAAACACCGTTTGCTATTAGATCTATTACATGTTTGCTTGTTTCCATATTTATTTCAGTTTTACTTTAGTCGTTTCCACGCCACCAAGCTATTCTCTATCACCATTAGCACTTATAATTATCTGTACCACTTGTATTTCACTATCTCTTCGCCGAACTAGTGCACCTATACACCTGACAAGTGTATTGGGTGTGTTGGGGACACAAGAGACTTCTTGTATCTTGATTGCAGGGTTGCTTGAGAGGGGATACCTTTGACCACTTCCTCCCTGAGTTCGATAAACCTTGGGTGATCCACTTAAGGGAAAACTTGCTGCTGTTCTACAAACCTCTGCACTTGGAGGCCCAACAACGGTCTACAAGAATAGAAGTGCGTAGACATCAATACTCACCTCCACGGTCAAAACGCACAAATTTGATCTTTCTATTACAATGATTTTCCACTTCATTCTGAAATTCCTTGATCTTTTCAAAGGTTTCATACTTATGTTTCATCAAATAGATATACCTGTATCTACTCAAATCATCCGTGAAACTAACAAAATAACGATATCCACCTCGCGCCGACACACTCATTGGACCGCATACATCAGTATGTATGATTTCCAATAAATCTATCGCCCGTTCCATTGAACCGAAAAACGGCGTTCTAGTCATCTTGCCCATAAGGCATGGCTCACATGTATCAAATGATTCAAAATCAAGTGATTCCAAAAGTCCATCAGAATGGAGTTTCTTCATGCGTTTAACACCAATATGACCTAAACGGCAGTGCCACATATATGCAGATATATCATTATCAAGTTTAATTCTTTTAGCATCAACATTATGAATATGTGTAATACTATTATCGAGATCTAATAGAAATAAACCATTCATCACAGGTGCATGACCATAAAAGATACCATTCATATAAATCGAACAACCATTGTTTCGGATTTAAACGAATAACCACATCGCATCAAACAAGATCCGGATATAATATTCATGCTCAGTGCAGGCACCAAATAACAATTATTTAAGTTTATAACTAATCCTGATGGTAGGTGGAGAGGCATCGTTCCGACAGCGATCACATCAACTCTTGATCCATTGCCGACATGCATCTTGACCTCACCCCTTGCTAGCGGTCGCTTGTTCTACAGCCCCTGATTTGAGTTACATATATTAGCAACCGATCCAGTATCAAATACCCAGGTGCTACTATGAGTACTAGTCAAGTACACACCAATAACATGTATATCATATATACCTTTGTTTGCCTTGCCGGCCTTTTTGTCTACCAAGTACTTGGGGTAGTTGCGCTTCCAATGGCAAATCCCCTTGCAATAGTAGCACTCGGTATCAGACTTAGGGCTAGCCCGGGATTTCTTTTCAGGCATAGCAACAGATTTTCCGCCCATATTTCCCTTATGTTTACCCTTCTTGTCTTTCTTGAAACCGGTGGTCCTATTAACCATCAACACTTGATGCTCTTTCCTAATCTCCACTTCTGCAGTCTTAAGCATTGACAGAAGCTCGGGGAGAGTCTTCTTCATGCCCTGCATGTTATAGTTCATCACGAAGCTCTTGTAGCTAGGTGGCAGAGATTGGAAAACACGATGTATGCCTAAGTCAATGGGAATTGTTATTCCCAGGGACACAAGCTTATTGGCATACCCAGACATTTTGAGTACGTGCTCACTTACAGAGTTGTTCTCTTCCATCATGCAGCTAAAGAACTTTCTGAAGCATTATAACTCTCTACGGTAGCATGGGTATCGAAAATCATTTTCAATTCACCCATGGTATCAAAAGCATTGCCATTTTCGAAACGCTTTCGAAGTTCTGGCTCTAGCCCATACAGTATGCCGCAATGAACTAAGTTGTGGTCCTCCTGAAGAGTCACATAGACATTCTTTTCCTCGTCAGGGGCATCAGGAGCTGGTGGGGGGCCTAGCGGCGCTTCTAGCACATATTGCTTTTGTGCATCAGATAGGAGAATCCTCAAATTCATAGCCCAGTTGGTGAAGTTGCTACCATTCGCAACAAGTTTCTCTTTCTCCATGAACACATTCAAATTAAAAGTAGGTGGTGCCATCTACAACATAATTTGTAAAGTTTATTTAGACTAAGTTTATGATAGATTGAGTTCAAGTAAACTCCCACTCAAAACCAACATCCCTCGTGTATTTTTGGTGATTACATGAACCAAATCCACTACACCAAGTCCGATCATGACATGAGTCGGTGTACCTTCAAAGGCGAGCATCTATATGGGCATCATATCAACTATATGACTCATGCTTAATCTTTCGGTCCGTGTTCCGAGGCCATGTATGTACATGCTAGGCTCGCAAAGCAAGAACCTTAGTACTCGCGTGTGTAAAACTGTCTTACACTCGAAATATGATCGTGGATTCAAGTACACCCGATCATCACATGATGTCTTGAAGCGGCGAAACATAAACGGTGCATACTTAAGGAAGAACACATTTTATCTTGATATTTAAATGAGGGATCATCTTATAACGCTACTAAAACGCCAAACTAGCATTATAAGATGCGAACATCATATGTGTAAAGTGAAATGATATGGTTCTTGCATTTGATCACTATCATATGCATCGTGGTATGATCTCTATCATTCCTTTGTGTGTAAGGCCAAGGTCTATGGAACTTACACATTAAGTGTGTTGTAAGGGTATCAACTATACATGAACTCACAACATTACCATATCATGACACAGGCCCAGCAACGATCTATACTAGACGCTTCTAATTAATCAATTGCAAGTTTCTACGTGGCTTAGGGCTTTCAAAGATAGAACCGTTCTTACCTATGAACATGGAACCACAACGATGCCAACCAAATTACTAGCAACTCGTTGTAAATGAGATATTGACTATAGTAGGAGAGACAGACACCCGCCAGCCACTTATGCAAAACTAGTTGCATGTCAGTCGTGGAACTGGTCTCATGTGCGATGACATGTAAGGTTGGTCCGGGCTGCTTCATCCCACTATGCCACCAATATCCAAAGTACATATAAGAAGCAATAACATGATCATCACCGCCTACATACTCTTATGTGTTCTACCCGTGCAGAGCATCTACGCATAGCTCAGGCTCTAATACCATTGAAGGGTTTGCAGCATAGAAAACAAAAAATTTCCTACGATGGGAACTATACACCAAGATCTATCTACTAGATACAAGCAACAGGTGGATATACATCCATAGAGAACTTACCCTTGAAGACAACAAAGTTTTGTTAACAAGTAGGAACTCATGGATGATGTAGTCGTACGCTTGTTGATCTCAAGATCGTGTGGAAGTCCTAGCGCCACAAAGCAGTAGCGCATCCGCACCCGCACACACGTTCAGGCCATTGAACAACCTCCGCCTCCTCGCTCAAGTGATGTAGCGGAAGCAGCAACTCCTTCTAGACAAAATGCCACCGGGAACATGTATCTCGCTAATCCGAGACCATGGGGGAATAATACTAGAGGGGGAGAGAGATCCTTCACGAGGAGGTGTGAGGAAGAAGGGTGAGAGGGGTGGCCTTTTATATGAGGAGGGGGTACCTCTCCCCATGGCCGGCGCCCCATGGGGGGTGACCCCTCACCTCCCCCATTCATGTGGTGGTAACCCCCTCCACATTAAAATGCCCCTTCACATTCTCTTTTAATGTCTCCACTTTAAATGCATTAAATTTCTCCAAATTTAATGCTCTCTCATTTAATAAAACTCTTTTATTAATTTTATTCAGAATTTTTTTAATTACATTAATTGACAAACATTCACATAAAACCCACTGCAACATTTCAATATTACTACAGAACCAATTTCAGCAATTTCACCCGAAACAGTTTCGGTGTCTATTGAAATAATTCCAGTACTTTGCAATTCATTCGTCTGAAACATATTTGCTCCAAATGGTGTTGGTGTCCCTTAAGTGTGTCACCCTACGGTTCGTGAATAATGCAGACATGATCGAGACCCCTCTCTGATCAATAATCAGAAGCGGGACCTGGAGATCCATACTGACTCCTACACATTCTACGATGACTTATGTGATTGTGAGAATCTTTAACGCTAAGTAACTAAATCCCTTTGTCTCGCGATATATTACATGTCTGAGATTCGATCATCGGTATCTCCATACCTATTTCGATCTCCCTAACGACATGTACTCTTTTCTTGTTCCCGTGATATAATATTCTAGTGATCTTATCACTTGCTTGCAAGCTAACCATTGTGATATCACCGGGAGGGCCCAGAGTATATCTATCCGTCATCGGGATGGACAAATCCCACTCTTGATCCATGAGCCTCTACATAACACTTTCTTAGTACTGAACCCACCTTTATAATCACCCTTTCATGGTGTGACGTTTGATGTTATTAAGATACTCTTCTAGTGTTAGTGATTAACATGATCTCATGGTCTAAGGACTAGGATTACTTTGTTAGATGTTATAGCAATATAAACACAATGACTTGGATCTTAATGATATACTTCATATGAATGTTCATCATATCATTCCACTAATGTTGTGACCTCGTTATTAATAACATCCAATGTCCATGATCAGGAAATCTTGATCATCTTGTTAATCAACGAGCTAGTTTATAAGAGAGGCATAACTAGGAACTTTCCTTTTTGTTTATTAAACACACATGTATTAACGTTTCCAAATTAATACAATTCTAGCATGCGAAATAAACATCTATCATATACTTGGAATATGTATAATAACAACTTTATTATTGCCTCTTAGGGCATATTCCCTTCAAATAATTGTAGGATCAAATTAAGGTTGCAAAGAGTGTGATGAAAGGAATGTGATACCTCCTCTTGCTTTCTTCGTTCTTGTATTTGATTCGAACCTCTCCTACATTTCCATATTGTCAAATCACCTGAAATTAAGCAATCTCCGAGAGAAACAAAGAAACAAACTTGCAAAAAAAATTACAACTAGGTTTTTTGTATTTTCGTTTTAGGAATGCAAAACTGAAAATAAACATGCAATTTTTGAAGAAATAAAATAAATCAAAAGTAGAAATAAAAACATGAATGCAAAGTTTGGAGGTTTTCATTCACATCTTCATTTTCACATCCTAAAGAGTGTGGTCGGTCTCCCCAATGCGCTGGTTTTGCTGCTGGAACTCCTGATTGGGGACGTAGCCGTACCCCTGCTGTGGCTGGTTGGGCCACGGTTCCCAGGCTCCTCCTGGCTGCTGCTGATGTCCTTCCCAAGCAGGGTTGTGTCCCTGCTCTTCCTCATGCTCCTGCTCCTGCTCATCCTGATGCCCTTCATCTTCCTCTTCCTCGGGCTAGAGCTCAGCCAAGATCTCCGTCACTTTGTTTTTGGTGAGGATCCAAGTGTCCTTCTCCACAATTGAGAAGGCTTGGGTGCATGGCAACTTAACCTGCTCAACCTGGGTATCATCAAGATAACTGAATTGATATGCTCAGAGCCTCCGGTTAGCATGGTAAACACCAAGGAAGCTACAAGTAGTCAAATACTTGACATCCATAAGTTTGGAGCCGTCAACAGGTTCCATAATAGGTAGTACAATATTTAATGCATATGCAAGGTGGGTTACCAATCCACTAATGCGAATATCACCTTTGGTCTTGTTGCTCTGGTGGCGAAAGTGCTGGATGAGTAGAGCTGCAGGACTGGGGCTTTGTGTTGTAGTAGGGAAGAGACCTTGGTGATCATTGCCATGTCCACATTGGCCATGGAACCAGTATCACCCCTTCCCAACATTGTGTTGGTGAGGAACAAAGCATAGTAGCGAATGGTTGGGTTCTGGATGGTGGACATCTTCTTCTGATAAATGTGACTGCCACCATTAACAGAAATAATCTCCCAAGTCTCTCCACTTGAGACGCTATAGAGGTTAGTAATATTGGGCTCCCCAGTATGAGGGAAGCTGAAAGCATTGCAAAATTGTTCGAAATTTATTTCATAGTGCTGCCGGTTCATGGTGAAGCTTCTTGTGCACATGTTACCTTTCTCCCTGTGGTCGTCATAGAAGGAGGCAAGGAACTCATGGGTGAGCTTGGCGTAGGTGTTGTGGCTTGCGAAGCCAAGTACCGTCAACCCCGACCTATTGCAAATGAGGTCAAAGTACGCCTTCAACCCTGCCGGAGTGAGGAAGTTGTGGTCGGCCCAACATGTGGGAAGCACC
Source organism: Avena sativa (assembly GCA_916181665.1). Lineage (NCBI taxonomy): Eukaryota > Viridiplantae > Streptophyta > Magnoliopsida > Poales > Poaceae > Avena > Avena sativa. The sequence goes on from OV702286.1 coordinate 80,195,770, forward strand.
CTCCTCGATGAGACAATGTCCATCTTGGAGTTGCGTGGAGCTCGGGCCCCCAAGCTTGAGCCCTCTCCCTGTTGGCGCTTGCTCAAACGAAAGAGGCTACCGATTTTGTTAATCGTGATGCACTAAAAATTTTCACCATAAAACCTTAGGCATATAGTTTCTATATGATATATGAATGATTCTATGTGGAAAAATTCAATCCTAACATGAGAAATTAATAGGAAAAACTAAATAAGCTTGAGTTCATCCACTAGATCAATGCGAGAGTTTCAACCATGGAAATCTGAAAATAAAGCATGGATAGGGAGAGAAACATAGTGATATGTTGATTCCCCCACTCAAACAAACGAAATCCGTGAAGAATCAAGAGTTCTAGGTGAATTTTGAGAGGTTTGGAGAGAGAACATGAGAGAAATAATGAGGAGAGTAGGAAGACCTAGCTGCCCTGGTGCGATTTTGTAGTCGCACCGAACTATACGGCCAGAACTATACGGGCGGGTGATGTTGCTTTGCCTGTATAGTTGTGGCGGCTCCGCCAACTAGGGTTTCTTTATACAGAAAACAACTATACGGGCACAACTATACGGCTGGATCACAATGATCCCGCCATATAGTTGGTCATTAAACTGTCTGTCTCTCGAGATAAATTTCTAAAACTAGCATCGATATCTATATGACCGGAACTACACGACCAGAATTTTTATTCCCACCGTATAGTTGGTCGTTAAACTCCTAGTACTTTTGGAATAAAATTCTACGAAGGCATCAATATGTAACATCCCAAATTCAGCAACACTGATTAAGTTTTCCAGAATGCAAAAATCAGGGGGAACAAAAACTTTTTCTTGTTGATTGAGGCAGTGTTGCTTGATTGCTTGTCTGTGCTTATGCCTCTAACAAAAGCTATTTAACCAATGATATGCAACCGATGATATACTTCTTACCTCACCCTCACTGACAAAAGCTATTTAACAAAACTGTCTTGGCTCTTTTTACATATTCTCAAATGTTCTGGCATTCCAAAACCTAAGTCAAGATGCTTATGCAACCTAAACTATTTTAGTAGCTTCTGTTGACAAAACTATGGAGAGCTACAATCTCCTTATGTTTTCAAGACAGAACCTTCAACTACTCTTACCTCTAGGTTTTCCAAAACCTTTTTACAAAGCTTTTAAATCCTACTCTTGATATAAATACCAAGGGACTCTTATATACTTCAAAACATAACCTTTTCAAAATACCCATCCTTACCCCAAGCTTGGCTTGATGATAACCCTAGTAATATATTGATTTGCTTGCTAAGATGAGTTGCCTTGATCTGCTGTTTGACTTGTGTGCTTAGGAGTAGTATGAGCTAACCTAGGAGCTCATCAACTAGCATCTATCTAACCCAAGAACATAGACCCCAAGCAAGTTTCCAAAGATGCATCTGATCCCTAGCCACTAGGTGATCATCTAAACCCTTAACCAGATCCCTTTAAGACTAATCCTTTCTTGAAGTTTCCAAGTCTATGAAGACCAATATCAAGCCTGGATCCTTCTCTACTCACTCTAATATTCAACACCATACATTTGATGATGATTTGGAACCTTGCATCCCCTCAAAATCATCCCCTCTTATATTCTAGTCAAAATCTCCAACTCTGCCAAAAAGACTAAGTCTGGAAGTCCGATATCAATATCACATCTTTGAGTCTCCCTCATTTCCAATTCTTCTGCATTCTTAGAAATGCACTTGAACCATATTGTAAACCATCATAAGGACTACCAAGCCCCACTCTTTCCCTTGGCTATATCACCTTTTAACCCACTTGTTCTTGATGGTTTTGTAGGCAAGAAAATAATATTTCCTGCAAATCTTATCAACTAGCGTACTTGGTCAGAAGCTCACACCTTCATCCTACCTTCTTTGTACCAACTCTTTGCATGGTTGTGTTGTACTCATAAAGGTCTAGCAATACCTACTTCACTTGTTCCAAATGGATCCTTGTGCTTCAAAAACCCACAAGGTTTTGAAGGCTATTTGATAATCTTCTTTGGCACCCTTATTTTATTCAAAGTTGGAAATCAATTCCTAGAGCACGCAAGCATGATCAAGCTCAACTTATTGTAACATGGTGATATACTCAACTTGTTTTAACTACCCATTTATCCCTTGCATCAAGGTGAGCTCTGAGCTTCCTAATCCAACCTTGTCTAGGTGGTATAAAAATATCAATGCCCTAGATCCTCTAATCCTTGTTCTCTTCTAAAATCCATCTTGTTTTGCAAAACCCAAGGTTTACAATGATGGATACATCAATTTGACATCATCCACCTTGGATATAATCATTTTCCAAATAATTTCCATAATTACTTGGAACCTAAAACTATTTAAATTCCATACTTGGCAAAATCCTAGAAACCATGTCTATAAAGACAAGTTTGATTTTCTCCAAATCACCTTTCAAACTCAATGCACATTTGAGTACTATACAACATACCCTACCATCCCGTCTCAAAATAAATATTTTTGAGATTCTTTATTATTTCTTTTTACCCTTTTTCTTAAACGGCAAAAACAAGAAATAATAGCTTAAAAATATTTTCCCCTTCAAAATAAATACAAAGAAAATTCCCCTTTGTGTGATATGGTAATTTGGACCATCTCACATCAAAAACCCACGTTGTCCGATGTGGAAATATCAAATGAGCTTCTAGAAACCATTTCTACACTATCTGAATAAATGAGAAAAACATGATCTAAATTAACCCAATAAATGCCACCAAATTTCTGGAGGTACACCCTGACCATACCTATCTTCCAACACCTTTACCCCATCTTGCCAAGATCAGGTTGGAGAAATTCCTTCATAACTACTACTTTGGCCAATATTCGAAATTAATCTAGACTATGATCAAAACCTCACCAAACCCCCACCACAGTCCTTGTAAACTTGCCCAGCACCCCTTTCACTCTCTCTGGTCGAGATGCACTGTAGCAACCTATGCCTTTGTCCTTGTTCTTGGACAAAGAGACTAAGAAGGAGAAAGAGAGAGGATATTTAATTCAAAGCCTAGAAAGAAGGGAGCAGCACCACCCCTACCCTCTCTCTGCCCTAGGCACGACCCCAGAGCTCACCCACCACCCCTACATCGCCCCTGTGGCCCAACCCCCAAGCACCACCCCTCCATGCCCTCCCCCATGGACATAGTCCACCTAAACCAACCCCCTTCGGTTATTAAGGATTACCGCCAGTACAACGCTCCCCACAGACCTTATTTCACGCCCTGGCTGCCAGACCACACCCCCGCTAGCTCCTACCCTCTTCCTCCGCCCTCCCTCGCCATGGAAAGGGAGGCAATCCTCTCTCAGGCATGCAAGCCTCCACAAAAAGGGTCAAGGTTCTTGACCCCCTCTCATATCTATCCTTGTATCGTGGCACCCTACTCTCTCTGATCTACCACCTGTACCTTCCCCCTTTTCTGCAGGAACTCCGGAGCACCACCACCATCGGCATGCCGAACGGAGCACACCGGCGAACCATAAGTTCTTGAGCCCCAACCCTCTGCATGCGTTCCCCCAGGGGTATCCCAAGATAACCACATCCCCTGAGTGACCTCCAACTAGACATGCATGCCCCTTTGGGAGATTCCCTAGCCAGACCCGAGCGTGCAATCGAGAACAAGACTCCGTTGGTAAAACACCCCTTTCCGCCCATCTCCAGACTCGGCATGGTGCATCGCGTCGCCCTGACGCATCCCCGGCGCTTCTCCTTGTTCCAAGTGAGCTGCCCCAGGCATCCCCGACCCCACTAGGGTTTCTCCATGTGCGTTCCCTAGCCAGAGGAAGGAGAAGAAGTAGGGCCGTCGATGCCACTCTAATCGAATGGCTGGGCGCGGCCCGTACCCTTCGTTGCCTAGCTCCGGCTGACCAGCGGGGCCGGCATGTCAGCTGTTTAAACGACCCTCCCGTGCAACGAATGTGCGCATGGGCCGGCCTGGAGCCTTGCGGCCGATCCCGCTCCAGATTGGACCTAGTTCCAGTTTCCCCCTTTATTTTATTTTTGTATTAGTAATTCCAGTCCTGCACTTTGGCCAGTTAGTTTAAATCGATATGAAAATGTAAAACAACTTTAATTTCCTATATCTAAATTTCTCTTTGTTCAGGCATGTTTTGTGCTACATGCAGAGCTCGCCCTCTACCAAAAATAAATTTCATTATTTACTGGAATTTAATATACAAAAAGGTGCCTTTTGAAATCAATAAATCCCTCAGTGAGATTCACATCTCCAATTTGAGCAAATCTAAGTTCCTCTAGAATATATTGGACATACCTAGCTATTTCAGTTAGTCTCATGCCAAGTGGAGCCTTGGTTTTCCTTGAAGAAAAATAACAAAATCTCTTCAGTTTTGACTTTAGAAATTTCCCTAGAACAAACCATGATATGAATTGAACTCATTACAACTCCCAATTAAGTGTTACTTCAATACCTATCTAAAACCAGGAGATCAAGATTTTCTGATCCTATGTTGATTTATGGTGAATTAAACCTCTCTGTCTAGGGTTATTTCAGTATATAAATCACTACAAGAGTTTTCCAACTCTAAAATTGATGAATCCAATTTCTACAGAAAGGTATTTGATTTACCTACTATGTGTTTTTAGATTCATATCAAAATACCTTGTAGTTTTAATCTGGTGAAAAGGACAAAAAGCTTGATGAACTGTATTTGGGAATTTTCCAGGCGCATTCTGGTAATTTTCTTGAGATGATTCCAACCCTAAAAAATCACAAACTCAATTATATACAATATATTCTGAGTACACATTTATTTGGCTTATAGATCTTTTATGGTCAATTTTTTACCTAAACTAGTGTTATTTTCACTAGAAAATCATAACTAATTGAAGAAAAGAGCTAAAATAGTAAAACCACTTTTGTTTGCCTTGTATTTTCAATAACTATCTGATGGTATCCTTTTTGTACGTTGGAATCATACATACCAAAGCCTTAATTCCAAACCCCTTTATTAAGTGTTTTTGGCAATTAAATCCTAAAGGAAATTCCACAAGTGTTTTTCCATTATTTCCAAATGCAACAAACTCAATCTATCAAAACTTACTGAAGTGAGTAAGGTGTTGTATGTTGTTTTGCTGTATGGTATTGGTGATTGTATGCCTTGTATTGATTGTGCCCTTTGTTTTCTTGCATGTGATCCATATCAACGATAGATGCGATTAATTCGGAGACAAGAAGATGGTTATTATTATTGCTATTATTTGGTATTCTAAGAAGAAGTCCAGGGACATATATTGCCAGATTGCTGATCACAGGCAAGCCACCTTCTTACTCATAATCCTTGTGCTACTGTTTTACTTATGCATGTTTTATCTATTGTTTATTAAAATTGCACTGTTTTACTATATGTTGATATATATTTGGTAGTGGTTTGGCTCCTCCGAACTATTACACTTTTGTACTATTAAGTACAAGCCCCTTGATGACACCTACTGGCCATTAGTAAAATAGATGTTGCATAACACCATAACCCTTTGGAGACGCTGTTTTAGCCGAAGCAAAGCTATAGGATGGGAAGACCCCAGAAAAGTTTTACAAAGAGTTTTATGATAAAACCTTGGTGATATTTGACCTACCAAGATAAGTTTGAGAAAGAAAACAGTTTTTGTTTTACAAAAGATGTTGAATGAAAGAGGAGGTAAAATGTTTACGAAAACGCACCCGGTTCTTTGCAGCTTTAGCTATAACAACTTAATCCGTGCAACCACATTACTCTAGAATGGGACAGGGATGGGCTTGATGTTTGTTTACTCTGGTATAAGCTGCCTATAACTACTACAGGGGATTTAAAAATCCTGGAGGGTGGGCCTTCTCCTGTAAAGGTCCATGTGAGACATCGACCGAGAGAAGGAACTAAGGGTCTACGGGCCTCCACGCATTACTATGAGCCCCTGATTGAAAGCACACACTTTGTGCAGTGCAAAAAGCGCTCTGGTTGGCTTGTGAAGTATATAGGGTGTCCCGGTGTTGAGGGGAACAACTCTCATAGGGTAGGCACTTATATTGGAGTGGGCATCCAAGGAGTCTTAATTGGTTACTCGACCCACGATCGGTGTAGATCAGGGTAGGGTACCCGGATGGTGTGGGTAAAGTGTACAACCTCTGTAGAGTGTAAATCTATTCGAATAGCCGTGTCCGCGATTATGGACAAGTTGGACAAACTACTGTAGAGCGGTGTTGGTTTTGTTTTCAAAAAGGATTTCAGAAAAGCAATGACTTTGGAAATGTTTTGACCATGGGATGGTCGGAAAGGATACATGTTTTAGCCATGGGATGGTCGGAAAGGAAGGAAAGGAGTTTGGTCATGGGATGACCGGAGGGATGAAACAAATGGGTGACCCAGTCCTAGTGATTTCCTAAAACTTTGCAAAAAGGTTTCCAAAATGTTTTATAAAGGTTTTCAACAAAGATATGTAGATGCTATATCTATAAGAGAAAAATGTTTTAGAAAAGAACCTCTCTTGGATCCCTCCTACTACCACAGCCATACTGCATATCCTCTTGTTATTATCATTATCTTAAGGTGGTTTGCGAGTACATTCAAAGTACTCACTTGCATTGTCCCTAGATATTAACTTGGTTAGATATCGAGAAGAAGGTGAAGTTGACGACTACGCGAGGTAGGACGTTCTCCTAGTCAGTTACCTGTAGGTTATGGCGTGGCTCGGGCTCTACGCTTGATGAAGTTCCGATGATGATGATTGATGTAGCCATAATGGCAAATAAGGTATGACTTGTATCCGCTTAAGTAATGGATGTTTACTTTGATACTTGTCGGTTATGTGCCACGACGAACTGATCATGGGATTGTTGTGTATGCATAACAGGGATTCTCGGAGGATTAATTCAGGGGCCCACACGATATCTATACTGCCGTAATTTTTATTCCCACCGTATAGTTGGTCGTTAAACTCTCAGTACCTTTTAGAAAATTTTGTACAAAGGCCTCGATATCTATACGGCCGAAATTTTTATTCCCGCTGTATAGTTGGTCGTTAAACTCTCTGTGCCTTCGAAGAAAAATTGTTGATGGCAAAGATAAATATACGACCGGAACTATATGGCTAAAATTTTTATTCCCGCCGTATAGTTGGTCGTTAAAGCATCAGTAGTCATCAAAAAAATTCTATTTCTTCGAGGATACCTTCGTATCCCATATCTCAGCGAAATACCAAGTTTTTAACAAAAAATTCATAGTAAAAACTATCGACCAACATTAGCATTTTAAAAGCAAAACTTAGCTTCTGTAAATAGAAAACTCAAACTTTTATTCTTATTATTATTCTCTACTCATTCAATTGACATTTCTACTAATTTTTGATAGCTGCATATTCACGGGCGCGCTTCCACAAGAATGTCTGTGAAAAAGTGGTGGGAATGCGATGAACTTCTTATTCTCTATTCTACTAAATTAACGAAAATGGGTTAACTCCCATTAAGCATTTATTGAAAATGGTTGAAGAACTCAACCTCTTCTCTCTTCTCGAATTCTTACCTTTGGTTGCCCCTTATCAATGGCATTTACCATATGAACTCATTTTGCTGGTGAAACATATATTTCGCCTACTTTTAACTTCTTTGGAAAATACCGGATTATTTCAGCATCATAAACATTGAAGATTATCTTTCCTTCAGCACAATCTACGGATGCACCTGCAGTACTATAAGGAAGGGTCTTCCAAGTATAATAGATAATCTTTCATCTTGTGGCATTTCAAGAATGATAAATCAGTGGGAATAACATGCTCATCTATCCTAAGTAAGACATCCTCAATCATACCAACTGGTTGTTTAGTGGACTTGTCAGCCATCTGTAAAGTGATAGTAGTAGGAGAATAATCCCCTAATCCTAACCTTTTGAGCATGAAATGGTTGGTATTCCGGGATCTCTAGACTTAGACAACAGCTTCCCGTTAGCAAGATAGCTAGTTACCATAGCAACAGTTTCAGTTATTTCTTTCTTTCTACTAAGAATATCACGGAGGAATTTACAACAAGTAGGAACTTTAATTGCATCCATAAATGGAATTTCTAGACGAAGGTCACTTAGTGCCTTTATAAAAGAATTATAAATTACCTCATCCGGTGCTTTCTTTTTTCGATCTAGATAAGGAAGTTTTTTCTCACCTGACTTACTCTTGTCTTTTACCTTTAGGGGGTCAGGTTCTTTTGTTGCTTTCTTTTGTTGTTTCTTATTGCTTTTCTTCTTTTCTACTACAACAACTTCATCTTCCTTACTTATTTTTTTATCTTCTCTTGGACCCACCATTTCTGCATCAGTGTCATAATGATCATCTAGTGCATCATTTTGGTCCTCCTTGGTTTGTTCTTGCATTTCAGTTTCATTTTGAGGATCCACCAATGTATCATCTTCTTGACTTGTTTCGAGCAAGGCTTTTTCCTTGTGCTCTTTTTTAGCTTCATATTCAGGTGGTCCTAAGGGTCCTGTAACAACTACACCCCTTCTTGTAACAACATTAGCAGAAACAGGAATATCTTCGTCTTCACGAAGAAACATTTGATAACCAGATGCTATTTCTTCACACTAGGTTTCAATCATACTAAGGTACTTGTGAAACGGTTTTATTTCTTGGCTAATCTCATCATAATTTTCAGTGAGTTAATGTTTTAATTCTTGAAAAACTTTTATAGTTTCATCTTCTTCAGTTAAAACTTGTAACAAATCCAATTTGTTTTCCTTAACAAGTTCAGAAGGTATAACTTTTTCTTTCATAGTTTTGCGTACCTCAGGCATAAGATCAAGAGTTATGCGAAGTATCCCTTTTTCTGGCTTAGTACCAAAATCAGGATTATATAATGAATCATTCTTAGCCCTAGTAGACATTAACTCCAAACATTCTTTAATAGTTAAAGTATTTATTGATCCTCCTATTGAGAAGTCAAGCAATTCTCAGTATTGAGACCATGGTAAAATAAATGGCAGATTGTTAGTTCAGAATAGCCATGATTCGGAATACTATTGATCATTCCAAAGAATCTTTCCCAGGCTTGTGGGTAGTTTTCTCCCACGTTCTGACTAAAATTGCATATGTTCTTTCTTAGTTCAGTTACCTTTTTTAAAGGAAGTAACCTGTTTATGAATTTAGTAATGCAGTCTTACCAACATTTAATGTAATGGAGAGGGAGAGAATATAACCAGTATAGAGCTTTACCTTTAAGAGACCATCGAAATAATTTAAGACGAGAGAAGTCTCTTGGCAAACCTTTTGGTCCAAGCAATGTTATCACATCGTCAAACTCTCTAATATGTCTTCCTAGGTCTTCATCTTCCCTTCCACTGAAAGCTTTCTCCTACAAAATTTTAATAATTCCACCATCAAATCGATATTCTCTAACTCCAGGATTAGGGAACCCTATTGGTTGTTTAAGCAATTCAGAACATGGAGCACTGTATTCCCTTAGAGTTTTCTCAGGTTTCATAGGAGTTGTCATGTAAATAGACATGATTTCTATAATTTCACTCAGGTTTTCAACTTCAACTTTATTTGATCTTAAAAGTTTTTCAATAATTTCTTCGTGCCTCTGAGAAGGCACGCGCTCAATGTAATCCATTAGGTAGGTCCTACCAGAGCATGTAGACCCTTTGTCTCCTAAGGAGAACATTTTGTAGTAGAAACAACTGAAATGTCAAAAGACAAACACTTAGCGCTTAGCTCCCCGACAACAATGCCAGAAAATAGCTTGATGTCTGCAAGAGCACAGATCGTTTGTAGCTAGTTTCGAAGTTTAGATATCGATCCCACAGGGAGCCCGAAGGTAAGTGTTTATTGATGAAGTCTTTTTCACACTCAAAGTTGTCACAGGTCTTCGAGTGAATTGACTACAAGTGTTGAAATAAGTATGGGATTTTGATTAAATATAATAGATTTAAATAGAACTAAAATGAAAACTTTAGAAATATAATGCATAAAAGTAAAGGACGACTTTGATTGTTTGTTGTTTCTTGCAGATGGCGAAAGAAGGTGCGGGCAGATTAAGTTCATGGTGATAGTGACTATACTAGGTGGTCGAGTGGTAAATGTAACAATTATAATCTTATAGATATATGTGTAGGCGAGCAACCCATAATTAGCCAGAACTCCTCTTGGTATATTTCATCCCAACTTCAATAATCCTACTAGCCTGTGATACATTGCAAAGTATCTATAATTTTTGATGTTCCATTCTTGGTTTTATCTACTTTCTTGTGTTTTGTCCACACTTTGGAGTACTTTTCATATGATTTCTTGGACTAACCTATTAACAAGAGCCACAGTGCCAGCTGCTTGTTTTCTGCTATTTTTGGTTCTAGGAAAGTCAGAAAATGAATATTCTCGGAATTGGACGGGACAAAAGCCAAAGTCATTATTTTATCGGGGGACACACGGAGCCAGAATACGAGACGGAGAAGGGCCAGAGGGCGGCCACACCACCTGGCCGCACGGCCAGGCTTGGCCCTGAAGGGTTTCGCAGCATAGTAAATCAAAGTTTTCTACGGAAGCGAACAGAGGGAAAGCCGAGATCTAATCTAGGAGATGCAAACAACGAGAGAGATTGGATTAGATCTTCATACCCTTGAAGATTCGCGCAGCGGAACGTTCGTCAGAACGTGGGTGATGTAGTCGTACTCGCTTCTCCTCCTCGCGATCCGATCCGATCTAGCACCACAAGTGGCGGTGCCTCCGTGAGATGCACACGTGCAGCACCTCGACGTCTCCTCCTTCCTCGGACCAGCAAGTATAGTGGAGAGATGGATTGGATCTACAACACGACGGCGTGGTGTATATGGTGGAGAATTTCTGCAGCAGGGCTTCGCCTACAAACAGTCGGGAGGGAGAGAGGAGGGCAGCAGGGCAACTAGGGTTTGGAGGAAGGTGTGTGGGGTAGGGAGGGGGCGCACCAGCCCTCTATATATAGAGGGGGGTGCGGCCAGCCCTTGCCCATCCTCCAAGCCTATCTCTAGTTTAAACGATTTAAACTCTCCCTTCTAGAAACCCTATCTTATCTCTAGTTTAAACGATTTAAACTTATCTAGGATCGGCTGGGCCCTATGGGGCCTTGTGCCCCTGGCCCAATGCGGCCAGGACACTCCCTCATAGGCCCATGCCCCCTCCCGGAAGGTGGGACCACGTTGGCCCCCTTCCGGAAGGTTCTAGAAGCTTCCGGTACAATACCGATTAACCCGGAACAATTCCGAACTCTAAAAACTGCACTGCCTTATATGAATCTTATTCTCCGGACCATTCCGGAACCTCTCGTGATATCCCGGATCCCATCCGAGACTCCGAACAAAAACTCATAAACCAATTATCCAATCTATCCTAGCGTCGAGACACCTTAAGTGTGTGACCCTGCGGGTTCAAGAATATGCAGACATGATCTTCTATCAATAATCAACAGCGGGGTCTGGGCACCCATATTGACTCCCACACATTCATCGATGATCATATCGGATGAACCACGATGCCAGGATTCAATCAATCCCATATATATATTCCCTTCGTCTCACGATATTTTACTTGCCCGAGATTCGATCGTCGGTACCGTCATACCTAGTTCAATCTCGTTCACAGCAAGTACTTTACTCGTTCCGTAATCCGATATCACTTTGTGATTAACTCCTTAACCACATGCTTGCAAGCGGTGTTGATATCGATTACCGAGTGGGCCCGAAGTATATCTCTCCGACTTGGGAGGGACAAATCCCATCTCGATACATACAACCCAACAGATACTTTGGGATACAATATTTGACATAGGAAAAGCTTCGCAAAGATGAACACAAAGACACGATCTAATAGCTTCGCTTAGTTTGGGTCTGTCCACCATATCATTCTCCCAATGATATGATCTCATTATCAATTGACAACTCATGTCTATGGTTAGGAAACCTTAACCATCATTGATCAATGAGCTAGTCCATAGAGGCGTACTAGGGACACGGTGTTGTTCACAAACCACACAAGTATTAATGTTTCCGCTTAATACAATTCTAGCATGGAATATAAACTTTATCATGAACAAGAATTATAATAATAACATCTTTATTATTGCCTCTAGGGCATAATTCCAACAGGCCCATGCCAGGGGGTGGTGTGGCTAGCCCAGGCACCCCCTCAGCCTCTCCTTTCGCCTATATATTGCCTCTGATACGAAAACCCTAAGTACCCGATCAAAAATCCACAAAAGAGTCTGTAGCCGCCGTCATCTCCATGCCTAGATCGGGAGGGATCTGAAGCTCTTCCCGGCACCCTGCCGGAGAGGGGAATTCACCATGGATGCCTTCTTCATCATCATGCAAGCCTCCGGTGTGATGCGTGAGTAGTTCATCTCTGGACTACGGGTCCATGTAGTAGCTAGATGGCTGGTGCTTCTCCTTTGTGCTTTCATGTTTAGATCTTGTGAGCTCCGTTCATGATAAAGATCATCTATTTGTAATTCTGCATGTTGTGTTTGCGGGTATCCGATGGATATTGAGATGCTATTTCAGATTGATTATTGATTCTATCATGTCTTTGTTATTTTGTGATCTTGCATGCTTTCCGTTGTTAGTAGCTATCTTGGCCAAGTAGATGCTAGCAACTCCAAGAGTTAGTATTTATGCTCGATAGTGGTTTCATGCCTCTGGTAATCTGGGGAAGTGACAGAAATCTCTAAGGTACTAGATGTGCCGTTGCTACTAGGGAGAAAACAACAAACCTTTGTTCACAGAACAATCGTATTCTTTACATTACACCACAATTCGTAATGCAATTATCTATTGCTTGCAACATAATACTGGAGGGGGTTCGGATGATAACCTGAAGGTGGATTATTAGTCATAGATGCAGTTGGATGGTGGTCTATGTATAATGTTGTAATGCCCAATCGAATCTGAAAGGAGTCAAGATGATTAGTATATGCTTGTATGCTTTCTCGATGTTTGTCAATTGCCCCGCTGTAATTTGTTCACCTAGCATGTTATTTATCTAAGGAGAGCCACCTCTAGTGAACTATGGATCCCGGTCCTTCTTCTTTACATACAATCTACAACTGTTTCTGCTTTGTGTTTACTTTCTGCAAACTTTGTTCACCTAGCATGCTATTTATCTTAAGGAGAGCCACCTCTAGTGAACTATGGACCCCGGTCCTTTCTTTTACAATCAATCTACAATCAACTATTTACTGCTTTGTGTTTACTCTCTGCAAACTATTACTTCCTTCCATTCGATATGTTTAATCCTTTGTTTTCAGCAAAACTGGTGAGATTGACAACCTCATCGCAAGTTGGGGACAGAGTTTTGTGGTTGTGTTGTGCAGGGCTCCACGTTGCTACTAGCATCGGAAGTGCGCCCTGCCAAGGCTCAGCTAGCAACACCTTTGGGGTGTTCCCTTGCTCCGACTGGATTGATAACCTTGGTTTCATACTGAGGGAAAACTTGCTGCTGTGCTCATCATACCTTCCTATTGGGGTTCCCCAACGAGCTCGATATATTTTGGGCCATCAAGCATATTTTCTGGCGCTGTTGCCAGGGAGTCAAGGACATCTTCACAAGGGGAGTCCCTCATAACCAATCTCTTTACTTTGTTATTTTTTGTTTTGCTTAGTTTATTTCTACTTTGTTTGCTTGTTTCTTTATCAAAAACACAAAAAAAATCCTACATTAGTTGGTATTTTCGTTGGTCTGTTATTGTCTTGCTTTATCATGCTTACTATCAATGGTTGGTTTCTGTGAAACTGAATCTAACTGGCAAGGTGGGTTCACGGTAGAACAAAAATATTATTATAAGGAACACTGCTTGTCACAAAAAGGGAAACTCTTATGGGAACAAATTGATAAATTGAATACCATTTCTAGAAACGTGTCCTCTACTTATAATGTTACTTATTGTATTGATAAATCTTGTTGCTGTAGGAGGTATAAACACCTCCCTTTTCAATGTGAGTATAATGATAATATTACTATATCTTCTTATGTTAAAGGAAATTATGACTTTTATGATGTGGAACAAATTGAAGAATTTATTGCTTGGAAGGGTGCATTTGAACTTGCTAGTTTACTTGAAAATACTGATGATGCACGTTATAAATATGAGGTTTATGATATAATTCAATTTTGCTTTGATAATTACAAGGAAGAAAATGGCTATATTCTTGAATATCTTAATAGATGCTCTCCACTAGCGGAAGAGACTAATGCCTTGCAGGTGTCTATGGAAGAAGAAATTGCTGAAACTGGAAGCTCATTGGACGAAAAAGAGGAGGAGAGTGATGATCAAGAGGAGGAAGAATGGATCTACCCATTCCTACCTTCTAATGAGAGTAACTCTTTACCCCTTACAATATTTGATTGTCCCCCATGCTTACTAAAGGAGGATGAATGTTAGGTTCCTGAGGATTCTTTTGAAAATGTTTACAATAAAGCTCTAGTGCTTGTAGATCATGAAAATCATGCTTTATGTGATATTTATATTGTTGAGTTTATTCATGATGCTACTGAAAAATATTATGAGAGAGGAAAATATGGTTATAGAAGTATTTATGGTACTGAAACACCTCTCTATGTGCTAAAGTTTTGAAGTTACTTTTCTTTATCTTACTATGACTATCACTTTGTTCTTTGCGCATTTATTTGCATACAAGATTCCTATGCATAGGAAGTGGGTTATGTTGGGTCCACAGCATAGAAAACAAAAAATTTCCTAGGATGAGGACTATACGCCAAGATCTATCTACTAGGTACAGAGCAACGGGTGGACATACATCCATCGAGAACTTACCCTCGAAGACAACGAGTTTTTTTAACGAGTACAAACTCGTGGTTGATGTAGTCGTACACTTGCCGATCTCAAGATCGTGTGCAAGTCCGAGCAGGTCCGGCTCTAGCACGTCCTTCAGATCCAGCTCCAGCAAGCCCAGCATCACCAAGTCCAGCACCGCAAAGCAGCGGTGCATCCGTGATCGCACACACGTCCAGTACCCCGACAACCTCCGTCCCTCACTCCAGCAAAACAGCGGAAGCAGCAACTCCTTTCCAGATAAAGCCACCGGGAACATGTATCTCGCTAATCCGAGACCACGGGGGAATAATACTAGAGGGGGAGAGAGATCCTTCACGAGGAGGTGTGAGGAAGAAGGGGTGTGAGGGGGCCTTTTATAGGAGGAGGGGAGGGTACCCCTCCCCATGGCCGGCGCCTCAAGGGGTGACCCTTCACCTCCTTATTCATGTGGTGGTAACTCCCTCCACATAAATTTTCCCCTTCACATTCTCTTTTCAAGTCTCCACTTTAAATGCATTAAATTTCTCCAAATTTAATGCTCTCTAATTTAATAAAACTCTTTTATTAATTTTATTCAGAATTTTGTTAATTACTTTAATTAAAAAACATTCACATAAAACCCCCTACAACATTTCAATATTACATGCAGAACCAATTTCAGCAATTTCACCCGAAACAGTTTCGGTGTCTATTGAAATAATTCCAGCGCTTTCTTAAGTCTTTATCTGAAACATATTTTCTACAAATGGTGTCGGTAGCCCTTAAGTGTGTCACCCTATGGTTCGCGAATAATGCAGACATGATCGAGACCCCTCTTCGATCAATAATCAGCAGCGGGACCTGGAGATCCGTACTGACTCCCACATATTCAACGATGACTCTTGTGATCATGTGAACCTTTAACGCAAGTAACTAAATCCCTTTGTCTCGCGATATATTACATGTCCGAGATTCGATCATCGGTATCTCCATACCTAGTTTGATCTCGTTATCGACATGTACTCTTTTCTTGTTCCCGTGATATAACATTCTAGTGATCACATCACTTGCTTGCAAGCTATTTAAATGTGATATCACCGAGAGGGCCCAGAGAATATCTATCCGTCATCTGGATTGACAAATTCCACTCTTGATCCATGAGCCTCAACATAACACCTTCGTAGCACTGAACCCACCTTTATAGTCACCATGTTACGGTGTGACGTTTGATGTTATCAAGACACTCTTCGGGTGATAGCAATTAACATGATCTCATGGTCTAAGGATAAAGATTACTTCGTATGATGTTATAGCAATATAAAAATAATGACTTTGATCGTAATGCTATACTTCGGATGAATGTTCATCACATCATTCCACCAATGGCGTGACCTTGTTATTAACAACATCCAATGTCCATGATTAGGAAACCATGATCATCTTGTTAATCAACAAGCTAGTCTATAAGTGAGGCATAACTAGGAACCCTTTTTTTTATTAAACACACATGTATTGATGTTTCCTATCAATACAATTCTAGCATGTAAAATAAACATTTATCATAAACATGGAATAAGATAATAACCACTTTATTATTGCCTCTCGGGCATATTCCCTTCAGTCTCCCACTTGCACTAGAGTCAATAATCTACTTTGAAAAGCTTTGTGTATTGAACACCTATGGCTTTCTGGCGTTGCATATACGCTATTGCTAGTGGTTAACATAATCTCTGGATCTGACAGTTTCAGGTCCGTGTGTATTTGCATGTCTCTGCGTCTCTACGCATCACTCATTCTCAAATGAGATGGCATTGTATAGATTTGGTCCTTTGTTGAGACCTTTAGTTCGTTTGGCTCAAAATATGTTGATATTATTGTCACACAATATATCTTCATAGTATTAGCCCACTTTGAACCAAACCTAGTTTGATAACAAACTACTTAACACAAATGCCCTCCTTTGCTGCTACTATAGCAGTTATATACTTAGCCTTTTGTTGTAGTATCCGTCACAATGTCTCAACTTTGGAACTCATCCAAATCCATCATGGAACATCCTTTCCATTACATTGTGCCACCCATAGTCTAAATTGAGATAAATTTAATTTGTATCTTGTGACAAAACTAGTATCAATGTAACACTTTATAATGAACTACATTTAACTATTTGTCACTTATACATGATATATTCTTAGTTCTTCCAAAGCTCATAAGAATATATTTACTATTGTCCAATGATCATCTTATGGATCATTCTAGTATGTGCTCATAACATTTAGAGCATAGGACATTCTGGATATATACATATCACGGTATAATCGATCAAAATCTTCATGTGATTTTACTCACCAAGTGTTGGAACACTTGAATCTTGATACAATCCTTTCCATGTAGCAAGAACCTTTCTTGTTGTTTCCATATTGAACCCTTTCAATATCTCATATATGTATGTCTGGCACAACCATATGAGCGCCTCAATCTATCCATATAGATATTGATGCCTAATATTCCGGTTTTTCCCAAGTCTTTCATCGAAATCTTATTTTAATGAAATTCTTAACTTGTGTCAATACAAGATACATCCTTTCCAATCAACAATATGTCCTCTACATAATGTATTAGAAATATGTCTCAGTGCTCCCACTTAATTTCTTGCAAATGCAAGCATCTTCATCATCTCCGATGAATTTAAACTCTTTTAACAGTTTCATCATGGTGAAGATTCCAACTCCACTATGCTTACTTCAGCTATTGAAGTTTGCATGCCCTTTTAGCATCCTTTGAATTAACAAAACCCTTCAGACTGTGTCATGTACACGTCCTAGGTAACCATTCTATTAGAAGAACCTTGTTTTGTTTATTCAACTACCATATACCAAATTATATGTAGTGGTTGCTACATTAATCCGTCAAGACTAAATATCGCTATGAAAGATCAAATCTTGTCATAGTCAACTCCTTGAACATTGCCGTAAACTTCTTTCCAACATGTCGACTATTTCATAGATGTTAAACATCCATGTCTATTTCTTTATAGATCCAAACACAGCCGACAGGCTTCACGCCTTTCCAGAGGGTCTTCCAAGTTCAGAAACTTGATTTCTCGTGTATGGATACTATCACGGATTCTTTGACTTCTAGTCATTTTATGGAGTCAGGGCCCATCATCACTTCTTTGCATGTAGTCGGTTCATCATTGTCAAAACAATAACGACTTGCTTATCAAATCACACGATTTGATTCTTACTGACCCACACGGTTCAATAGGAACTCTAATCTCCAAGATCACACCCTTTGTAATCACGGGAGCCATGAGCATTGTGGCTGCCACCGGGACACTTTCCGGCGCTGTGCTACTTATCACATATAGCTAAGGTTCAACAACTTTATCAAAGTTCTATTGTCCTCCCACTTAACTTTTCACGAGAAATTCCTTATCAAGAAACTTGACGTTCCAAGTAACAAACTCTTTTGTCCTTGGTGTTATGGAGAAATTCCCGACAAATTCTTTGGGATAACCTACAAAGACGTGCTTATCCGACTTTGGTTGTAAACATTTTACTTATGCATAGCATACCAAAATTTAAGAAAAGACAATTCGGGTTTTATCCCAAACCATAACTTATATGGTGTCATTTCAACGGATCACGATGGTGCTCTTTTCAGTGTAAAAGCGGTAGTCTCTAAAGCTTCAATCCTTAAAACATAATGGTAGTTTTATAAATGACACCTTTGATCTTACCTTGTCAAACATGGTTTGATTTCGTCTCTCAAATATGCCATACTCCTATGGTTTATCGGGAAACACAAATCATGGAACAATTCCTCAAGTCTTAGGTGTTTTTGCTAAACATGTAACTCAAATATCTTCCTTTATGATCGAATCATAAACTCTTTATTTTCTTGTTACAATGATTTTCCACTTCATCTTGAAAGTCTTTGAACAATTTTCAAATGTTTCATACTTCTTCCTTATTAAGTAAATATATAGATATATTCACTCAAATTTCTGGAGAAAGCATATAAAGCAAACAGATCCATCGCATATGGCTACATATAATGGACTATGCACATCAGCATGCACAATTTCCAATAAGCTAGTCATCCGTTCCTCTTTGGCCTATGAACGGAGTTTCAATTATCTCGAGGAAAGTTTCACAAGCGTCAATTGATCAAAATCAAAGACTCCAAAACTCCATCAACATGGAGTTGCTTCATGTTTTCTTTCCAATATAATTTAAAACAGTGATGTCACTTCATAAGTGATCTTTCAATCATTTGTCTTGCGACATTTTAGCAATAGTGTTTATGGATGTGATTTCTCCCACTAGACTTGTCAGAGTTCATCCATCTTTTATGGAATACGGTAATTATTTGAACAACCATTGTTCTCGTAATACCGGAACAAAAAAACAATTATTAAAACAAATCTTGAAGGCTAGGTTTGACGACAACGAAAAACATAATAACACTTAATTTGTTTTTGATGAACATCATCACTTATTCTCTTGCTAGTTACTTAGGCCATTGCAGTTCATGAATTGCGTTGTCCTATATGACACTTCATACCAACCAATTCGGTATCCAATACCTCAGAACCACATTGTTTAATGAGAAAGGAATACAGCCATAACATGTATATCTTCTATATACCTAAGTTGGACATTTCCAACTTTTTCTTTTCTGCCAAATATTTTATACATTCTCTTTCAGCAATTCCTTTTCCTTTTAAAAGAATCTATCAACATCAATAGTGGTGTCGTTCACATGACACATAGTACAAAGCTTGTATATAGTCAAATACTAATACCTTTGGACTTGCACTTTGAAGTGGATCACCATCATCAAATGTTTGGCATTCTTTTAAAAATCCATTCTTTAGTAATCTCTTAGTGTAGTAAACATTTTACTTACATCTTATATTCATCCTTATCATGACAACTTTCATGATCAAGCTACTACAGCTTATAAGGAAGAATGACGAGTATAATTTTAGTTCCCAAAACCTTTTGGGAGATCCGGATGCTTAGCATCTCCATCCTTCACAAATTCTCATACAGTATGAGAACATGTATTTTGCTAAATTATACTCTATCATAATGCAACCAAAAACATTGTTTCAGATATCACAATATCTTTCACACATGATGGTTTCTGAAACAATTCTTTCAGCTCCAATATAATCTTGATATTAAAACAACTTTTGAATATCAATAATCATGGAGGCAAACATGATACTTTAGATACTAACATTAGAATTCTTACTCTTGATTTAATACTACTTATTAAACTTCATGGAGTAAATAGAGTTTGCTAAAAGTTTGCAATAGGACTTATAAACTTTTAAATTGACATTCAAAACAATACGATACCAGTTCGTAAAGTAAATATCCAGAATTCTATAGTTCTATTATCTCAATTAAAACTAAGCATAAGGTAGTGAACAGACGCCAATGACTACAACAAATTATGCAAATTCACTTCGATTTAGTTTATGAGACATTGAGTTCGACTAATCCAAATTACTAATGAACTCCCACTCAAAAACGACATCCCTCGTGTCTTTTTGGTGATTACATGAACCAAATCCACTACACCAAGTCCGATCATCACGTGAGTCGGTGTAGCTTCAAAGGCGAGCATCAATATGGGCATCATATCAACTATATGACTCATGCTTAACCTTTTGGTCCGTGTTCTGAGGCCATGTTTGTACATGCTAGGCTCGCCAAGTAAGAACCTTAGTACTCACGTGTGTAAAACTGTCTTACACCCGTTGTATGAAAGTGTAGAGTCGAGTACACCCGATCATCACGTGATGTCTCGAAACATGATCCATAGAACGGTGCATACTTAAGGAAGAACACATTTTATCTTGATATCTAAATGAGGGATCATCTTACAATGCTACCAAAAGCGCAAAACTAGCAGTATAAGATGCTAACATCTAATGTGTAAAGTGAGATGATATGGTCCATGCATTTGATCTCTATCATTCGCATCGTGGTATGATCTCTATCATTCCTTTGTGTGTAAGGCCAAGGTCTATGGAACTTACACATTGAGTGTGTTGTAAGAGTATCTATCGTACATCTACTTACAACAATACCATATCAAGACACTAGCCCAGAAACGATCTAAACTAGACGCCTCTAATTTATCAATTGCAAGTTTTACGTGGCTTAGGGATTTCGGAGATAGAACCATTCTTACCTACGAACATGAACCACAACGAGGATAACCAAGTTATTAGCAACTCGTTGTAAATTAGATATTGACTATAGTAGGAGAGATAAACACCCACCATCCACTTATGCAAAACAAGTTGCATGTCAATCGTGGAACCGGTCTCATGTACGATGACATGTAAAAAGGTTGGTCCGGGCCGCTTCATCCCACTATGCCACCAATATCCAAAATACATAGAAGATGCAATAACATGATCATCATCGCCCACATATAAACATATGTGTACTACCCATGCAAAGCACCTACGCATAGATCAAGCTCTGATATCACTGTTGGGTCCGCAGCATAGAAAACAAAAAAATTCCTACGATGAGAACTATACGCCAAGATATATCTACTAGGTACAGAGCAACGGGTGGACATACATCCATCGAGAACTTACCCTCAAATACAACGAGTTTTGTTAACGAGTAGGAACTCGTGGTTGATGTAGTCGTACACTTGCCGATCTCAAGATCGTGTGGAACACCGAGCAGGTCCGGCTCCAGCACATCCTTCAGATCCAGCTCCAGCAAGTCCAGCACCACCAAGTCTAGCCCTGCAAAGCAGCGGTGCATCCGTGATCGCACACATGTCCAGTACCCCGACAAACTCCGTCCCTCGCTCTAGTAAAACAGCGGAAGCAGGAACTCCTTTCCAGATAAAGCCACCGGGAACATGTATCTCGTTAATCTGAGACCATGGGGGAATAATACTAGAGGGGGAGACAGATCCTTCACGAGGAGGTATGAGGAAGAAGGGGTGTGAGGGGGCCTTTTATAGGAGTAGGGGAGGGTACCCCTCCCCATGGCTGGCGCCTCAAGGTGTGACCCTTCACCTCCTCATTCATGTGGTGGTAACTCCCTCCACATAAATTTGCCCCTTCACATTCTCTTTTAAAGTCTCCACTTTAAATGCATTAAGTTTCTCCAAATTTAATGCTCTCTCATTTAATAAAACTCTTTTATTAATTTTATTCACAATTCTGTTAATTACTTTAATTAACAAACATTCACATAAAACCCCCTGCAACATTTCAATATTACATGCAGAACCAATTTCAGCAATTTCACCCGAAACAGTTTCGGTGTCTATTGAAATAATTCCAGCGCTTTCTTAAGTCTTTATCTGAAACATATTTGCTCCAGATGGTATCGGTATCCCTTAAGTGTGTCACCCTACGGTTCACGAATAATGCAGACATGATCGAGACTCCTCTCCGATCAATATTCAGCAGCAGGACCTGGAGATCCGTACTGACTCCCACATATTCAACGATGACTCTTGTGATCGTGTGAACCTTTAACGCAAGTAACTAAATCCCTTTGTCTCGTGATATATTACATGTCCGAGATTTGATCATCAGTATCTCCATACCTAGTTTGATCTTGTTACCAACATGTACTCTTTTCTCGTTCCCATGATATAACATTCTAGTGATCATATGACTTGCTTGCAAGCTAACCAAGGTGATATCACCAAGAGGGCCAGAGTATATCTATCCGTCATCGGGATGGACAAATCCCACTCTTGATCCATGAGCCTCAACATAACACTTTCATAGCACTGAACCCACCTTTATAGTCACCCTGTTACGGTGTGACGTTTGATGTTATCAAGATACTCTTCCGATGTTAGCAATTAACATGATCTCATGGTTTAAGGACTAAGATTACTTCGTATGATGTTATAGCAATATAAACATAATGACTCTGATCGTAATGCTATACTTCGGATGAATGTTCATCACATCATTCCACCAAGGTTGTGACCTTGTTATTAACAACATCCAATGTCCATGATTAGGAAACCTTGATCATCTTGTTAATCAACGAGCTAGTCTATAAGAGAGGCATAACTAGGAACCTTTTATTTGTTTATTAAACACACATGTATTGACGTTTCCAATCAATACAATTATAGCATGCAAAATAAACATTTATCATAAACATGGAATAAGATAATAACCACTTTATTATTGCCTCTCGGGCATATTCCCTTCAGGTTAGACTTAAATGTGTTTTGAATTTGCTTCTTGATGCTCTCTTTTACTTCAATTCATATTTCTTATGTGAGCATCTTCTCAAACTATCATGCCTAACTTAAAGGCGTTAAAGAAAAGTACTTGTTGGGAGATAACCCAAAACTTTTAGATGAGTCTTGAAAGTTATTACTTCAGTAATAACCGCTACTTATCCTTTTTATTTCCTTTTTGTGCCAAGAGTAACCTCTAATGAGAGAGAAGTAATGATTGGGAAAGTTGCTGTCCCGAAACAGATTTCTGTGCTTCACCGTAAACATTCGTGTAAAATATCTGTACGTCCTTTTGAGGCGTGAATTTTTGTGCTTCTTCCCCAGGTTGTTATCTATCTTTCGTTAGTTCAACACTTTTTGATTTGAGAAACATAAGGGCTTCTAAAAAATTCGTCTTTACCTGCTGGTCTGTTTTGACAGATTTCTGCCATTTTCTGCATTTGCTTCTTGTTGGTTCCTTTTTGAGTTCTTTTGGGGAATTGAGCTTTCTGAGGGAAGTGCTACAGTAGCTTGTGTTTTAATGGAAGTTTTATTGGTGTTAGAACTGAACCTAAAGACTTATTATCTTGAGTGCAGTAATGTTGCTAATAAAGATTGTGTGAAATTTTGTATGAAGGAAAAATTTCAGGTGTATGGAAGGAATGAGTAATGAGATGAAGGATGGACTAAAGCTCAAGCTTGGGGATGCCACGCGTGTCACCCCAAGAAATATCCAAGAAGTACAAGCGTCAAATCTTGGGGATGCCCAAGGCATCCCCTTCTTCATCAATAAAAATCCCAGGTTTCTTCCAAACGCTTCATTTTTATTGTTTCATGCATAGTTGTGTTGTTCTTGGAGCGTCTTCTTTTTCATTTTCGTTTTGGTTTTTCGTTTGCTTAGTTTTCTGAATAAATTGGTTGGACCCCCTCTTTCATACATTGGTTTTCAAATAGTTTGGTTTTGTTTGGAAAAGAGTAGGAAAGTTCATGCTTAAGTGGTAAAGAGAGCTTGTTTTTGACTGTGACCTATGCTTTGTCATGCCATGCTTGATATTGTTTTGGCTTTATGCTTAGTATTCTTTTCTGTAGCATGACTTGTTATAAACAATTGAGATTGCTTAATGTGCCTTGGATGAATCATGCGTTGTTTTAGCATATTAAAGCATAGTATTGTGGTATTCTCCTTTGATGCTTTATTTGGGTTGACTTGGCGCATGCTAACACCATGTTATGACTATCCCAAGTCACCATAAGCCTTTAAGATCCTTTAGTTTTCAACTTGTAGTATCACTTTATGCTTTGATCGATGATGTTTTGTTTCTCCGCATGATTATGGCCATTGTTGCTCTCCTAGTTTGTCGCTCCCAGTCTTTTGCTAGCCTCCACAACCAAGTATGAGTTCCACTCATGCATCCAACTCCCTAAACCAAGTTATTCCAAAGAGTCCACCATACCTACCTACTAGCATATGCTATTCCAAGTATATTCATGTTTTTGTTTACCTTCCAAATTAAACTTATTATGAGAAAACTAGTGATTAAAGCTCTCACGAACTTGATGGCACACTTTACTTTTCTTGCCCTTAATAAACTTGAACCATTGTGTCGTCTATGTTGTATATGCTTGCACTTATTTGATGGGGATTAGCAGAACCATGTTGTCATGGGGAACGCTTTCAACATTGCACTGGTACTTTGTACCTAGTTGATATCATGCTATTTTGTGTATGGATGTCGTCGGTGTGAAATGAAAGGGGAGCTTGTAAGTCCATGGAGTTATGTATATGTGTTAGAGACACGCCTGGGCCGCTGGTCTAATCCATGCTGACATGATGGAAACCTGCAGCGTAACCATAATAAGTTGTCTATGAAGCATTCTTCTTATAAAAAAAGGGTCCTATATTGAGAAAAAGAGAAAAAGAAAAAAAAAGATTATGAAAAGAGGAAAGAGAGAAAAAAGCACCATATTCCCATGGTAAATAAGAAGATTGCTGAGATGCTCGTTGTCTGCTTGCCTTGTCATTTTGATATGGGGATTCTTCCGTATCATCAGGCAAGGGGTACCCCGTTGGCGGTTCTCTATGATACACATGTAATTACGATGACAAGAACTTACCGGTGACTAAACTTGAGTAGCTTGAGGAGCGGCCCTCGTATTCAAGGGACATGAGATTTCTAACTTATACTTCGTCAAGCATGTACACCATAGTTTGTTCACTTTAACCTTAATCACTTCAAGATGCTTATGATAGGGTCAATGAGAGCTGAAAGCTATTAAGTACCATAATTTTTGGAAGCTCTTTATGAGACTTGAATCCCTACTTCCTTCTATGAAGGCCTTTCTTCCACTATATATATTGAGTCTCCACCTTCTACCTTTATGCACTTACTTTGAGAGCATTGTGGCCATTCTTAGTTCTATGTGCATTGTCCCAAGACTTGTTGATTGATGCATACATTGATATTGCTTGTTTTAAACTATTTGTATCTAGTCACTCTTATAAACTTTGAAGGTGTCCTATGCATTTATGTTTGCTACTCTATGAGGGACAATCTGAATGCCATTATGCTATGTTTTCTTTATGTGAAACAAACAAACGTCTTGCAACGCATTGTTATTCATGAATCTTTTGTTTGTGCCTTTTTATGTTGCAACATAGTTTCTTTGTCTTATTGCTAGAACTTTGTCTTTCATGTTATGATTGAAGTACTATGATCCCTGCTTTGAATGTTTTACAAATACTTTGATCAAGTTTATGATGGTGCATGTCACCTCAAAAATTATTCTTTCTTTTTATCACTTACCTACTCGAGGATGAGCAGGAGTTAAGCTTGGGGATGTTGATACATTTCAAATGTATCTATAATTTTTGATGTTCCATGCTTGGTTTTATCTACTTTCTTGTGTTTTGTCCACACTTTGGAGTACTTTTCATATGATTTCTTGGACTAACCTATTAATAAGAGCCACAGTGCCAGCTGCCTGTTTTCTGCTGTTTTTGGTTCCAGGAAAGTCAAAAAATGAATATTCTCGGAATTGGATGGGACAAAAGCCAAATTCATTATTTTACCAGGGGACACACGGAGCTAGAATACGAGACGGAGAAGGGCTAGAGGGCAGCCACACCACCTAGTCGCACGGCCAGGCTTGGCCCGCGCCAGGGGGTGGTGTGGCCAGCCCAGGCACCCCCTCGGCCTGTCCTTCCGCCTATATATTGCCTCTGATACGGAAAACCCTAAGTACCCGATCAAAAATCCACGAAAGAGTCTGTAGCCGCCGTCATCTCCATCCCTAGATCGGGAGGGCTCTAAAGCTCTTCCTGGCACCCTACCGGAGAGGGGAATTCACCCTGGAGGCCTTCTTCATCATCATGCAAGCCTCCGGTGTGATGCGTGAGTAGTTCATCTCTGGACTACGGGTCCATGTAGTAGCTAGATGGCTGGTTCTCCTCCTTTGTTCTTTCATGTTTAGATCTTGTGATCTCCCTTCATGATCAAGATCATCTATTTGTAATTCTGCATGTTGTGTTTGCGGGTATCCGATGGATATTGAGATGCTATTTCAGATTGATTATTGATTCTATCATGTCTTTGTTATTTTGTGATCTTGCATGCTTTCCGTTGTTAGTAGCTATCTTGGCCAAGTAGATGCTAGCAACTCCAAGAGTTAGTATTTATGCTCGATAGTGGGTTCATGCCTCTGGTAATCTGGGGAAGTGACAGAAATCTCTAAGGTACTAGATGTGCCGTTGCTACTAGGGAGAAAACAACAAACCTTTGTTCATAGAACAATCGTATTGTTTACATTACACGCAATTTGTAATGCAATTATCTGTTGCTTGCAACTTAATACTGGAGGGGGTTTGGATGATAACCTGAAGGTGGATTATTAGTCATAGATGCAGTTGGATGGTGGTCTATGTATAATGTTGTAATGCCCAATCGAATCTGAAAGGAGTCAAGATGATTAGTATATGCTTGTATGCTTTCATTCGATACGTTTAATCCTTTGTTTTCAGCAAAACCGGTGAGATTGACAACCTCATCGCAAGTTGGGGACAGAGTTCTGTGGTTGTGTTGTGCAGGTCTCCATGTTGCTACTAGCACCGGTAGTGTGCCCTGCCAAGGCTCAGCTAGCAACACCTTTGGGGTGTTTCCTTGCTCCTACAGGATTGATAACCTTGGTTTCGTACTGAGGGAAAACTTGTTGTTGTGCTCATCATACTTTCCTCTTGGGGTTCCCCAACGGGCTCGATATATTTTGGGTCATCAGCCTGCTACCAAAACCATGGTCAGACACTAGACGATTAAGACCCTTCAGGTCGCTTAGCGATTAAGCTCCTTGGATCGGACTAATGCAATAAGCACAGTGGTTACTCGTTATCCTTGAGTCATCTAGCTTTCCATTAATATCCCCGTGTCACCCGGGGTCGTCGGTCCAATAGCGTACAAGATCTTATCTATGTAGAACAAGGTATCATGTTGTCTGGGCCCTTAATTGGACAACAAGCATTAGGCATCCCATAGATAGTCAAGCAGACATAATATAGTAATTAGAATCAATCACAAACTAATGGAAGATATATGAAGGCACATCACATCTCACCAATCCCCTACACCTCCCACGCCCAAGGGAATTACTCACTCATGAGAGAAGAAAGGATCATCAATATAATCAAATGAAGGGAATTCATCTTGGTATTATCGTGGATATCCACAATAAGAATAGAAAAATATCCAACACATTTCAAGATGGGAAGAAACAATCTCAAACCCTAGTCTTGCAAGGTGAAGATCCCTCTCTCTCTCAAGTACAAGTAGTGGCTATAGGGGTATATTGGCTAGGAGGTCAAAGATCGTGGAGTGAGATGAAGAACGTCTTCTCCTTCTTCTCTGGATCTCTTCTTTCTCCCTTCTGGATGGTGTGGCGGCTGTTGTGTTCTGTTTTCGCCCCTGGTCCCTTCATGGTAGTTGTCCCTTTTGACAAGACAGAGCCGGCGGCAACTATACGGTAGGAACTATATGGCTGAAAAAATATTCCCGTCATATAGTTGCTCGTTAAAGCTTCTGTGAGCTCCCCTCGCGTGCTTCCAAAGTGAGACTTGCTTGTTTTCTCCAGAATATTGTATTTATCTAGTTAAATCCTTCTATTGACGTTTAGAACCTGAAACACAAATTAAAACCCAAGTTTTCTTTGCTACCGAAGTATTAGAGTTAGGAAAGGGCCTTTGTTCGAACCCGCGATAGGGCCTTTGTTCTTCTACGGTTCGGTACGGACCTTTAGCTTTTGTGTGGTAGTTTAGGTCTGGCCAGCTTGGCTGATCCAGTTAGGATAGTTTTTTTCTTTGTTTCTTTTTCCTTTTTTCTTAATTCTTTTGTATCTTTTCATAAGAAGTCCAAAAGAATTGATTTTTGTTTCTAAATATTTTATAAAATTCAGCAGATCATCTTAGGGTGTTTATTAACAATACTTTGATCATTTAAAAAAGTGAATTTACTAATTCTACATCAGTCCATGGTAAGGACAATATCATAATTCAAAATATAATTTTGCAACTGTAAAGATCTGAACCTGGCTTGGTTCGAATCCCTGTGATTACAGTGCTAGTCCCTAGATCGAATAGCTAGCACCCACAGTTTAAGATGTAATATCAAGATACAAAGGTCATATTACATTGCATGATCTAGAATATGAATACATATTACAAGCTCATAGCCATAGGCTATCTTATTACAAAGCAGCAGAATACAAGTAAAGCATGGAGTCCTTCATCTTCATGTGCCACAGGCAAACATGTTGGGTGCAGACTCGTAATCCTATCATCGTTCCTCACTCATCAATAGAATAACCTGCAACATGATAGGTTGCAGCCACAGAGGGTCAATACTTTGAATGTATTGGCAGGTGTCAGTAGTTTGTGAATATAAGTTGGACTATCACTACATGCATATTTGGCTAAGTAGAGCTTAGGCTTATTTGCAGAAAGCAATATGGTTTTATCCTATCTTTGCAAAATAGTTTCGATCTTTCATCAACTTTCTGAACTCCTTGGCAAACTCCAAGTTCTTCTAATCCCTTGTTAACACCATCAGGTTTTTACTTCGAGAAATTGGAATGTCGAGATCTTCCATAGCTTCACGCCTTAGTTGCTCAGAGTTGTCCATAACCGGGGACACGGCTAAGTACTTAGAATTTAATCTTCTGCAGAAGTTGTACACTTTACCCACAAGACACAAACTCGTCTTGACGCCACCAGTGGCCGCTGGATTAGTACACACCAAGATGGAGTACCTGCAGATCGAGAATGTGACAAAGTCTTTCCATAGAAGTCCTCCCAATACATAATGCCAGCACGTCTACCAGGCGAGGATATATTTCCAATACATAATTCAAGTTAACCTAAAGAGTTACCAATGCATGGGTCTTTCACTATGTAATTGACTAAGCCAGAGCCCATTTGGCATGTGGCTGTACACGGAAGCCACTGTATGAGAAACATGTTCAATCTCTAAGTTCCTAGGTGGTATTCTTCTAGTGCACACACGAGAGAGATAGCCATAGATATGGTTCCCTTTGTTGCCACCTTATTCACAACTGAGTATCCACATTCCACCTAGGTGATTCATTGAGTACTTGTTTTATTCTATAAAACATATATTTTTCCAACACTTCATATAATCATAACATGATATCCACCCCAAAACTATAGCAGGGCTAAGCATACTACAACTACGGCATTTCCACTAAGGAAGATACAAAGGATATCCTAAATAGGACATAGCATATCATAGTAACATAGTAGTCCTACCATGCATACTACAAAATTCCACTAAGTGTAATGAAAATAGTAGGACATGGATGATAATGTCACTTGCCTTAGTAGTTGTTCGTGTTGGTACACTCTTCACAGTAACACACTTGACAATCCACACAATCTATCAAACAAAACAACCAAGACAAAACATGCACAAAATCAACACTAGTGGCAATACAAAAATCATGCAAAACATGCAAGCATGCAAGATGGCAATTTTTTATTGTACAAATTGTTATAACAAAGGTTTTGAACATTACTAAGTGCTTTCTTAACATTTTATAATTGCAAGATTACAAATGCAACCATTTGTGCAATTGTAACAATTAGCAATATTTTCTAGCATTTGGAAAGGCCAAACTCACTAAATAATTGCCATGTTATTATGTATAGTTAACTAAATTTATATTTTGGTCTTACTGGACAGAGGGTTCAATTTGCAATCCATAGCAAAAAGATTCACCCAAAAATAATTTACAAAATAATTTTTATGGGTAAAATACTCCTAAAAAGGTTCTGCCTAAAACTCCAATTTTCCAGAAGCTAAAGGGTGAAATAAGGCCTCAGCAGTAAAGCTCTCATTTTTCTATCCATGGACACCAAATTTGTATTTTTCTGAATTGTGCATTAAACGTTATTGAATTTCTAAGTTAAATGTATTTTCGATCTATTTTCTAAATTAATCAGACGCCAGGGCTGACGTGGCGTAATCTTATTGGCTGGTACCGATTCGGTTGGATCGACCGATGCGGGCCGTTAGATTTTAAGTGGAAATGGACGAACCAGATCAGCCGATACCTTTTCGATAAGTGGTCTAATCTAAGCCGCTAGATCTAGATCCAACGGATCTCAGCACTTTGGCCACGGACTGGCGGCGCTGGCGACTGCGCGTGGCGGCGACGCGTCGGGAGGGTGGTGCTCCGGTGGTTCCAGAGAGGAAGGGAAGCGGAGATCTTACCGGGGGGTTGCGGCGGTCTTGGTGGTCTCGATGGTGGTCGTGGTGGAGGTAGGGGCGCTCGGCTTCGTCGAGGATTCCTCGCCGGAGTTTGTCGGCGAACGGCGGCGGCAGAAGCGGCTCAGACGATGACCGTGGAGACGACATGGGGAGGTACAAATCGAACAAGAAGAATTAAACGGTGTGCCAGAGGACAGTGAAGATAACATGGCAGAGAAGAGGGCGCGGGGCAGTGGGTTCTCGCCGGAATCATCGCCGGAGCTCGTCGGTGTCTACGGCGGTTCGAGCTCACGATTGGAGTGCATGGGGACTCTCTAGGGGTAACGTCTAAGGGGAAAACAAAGAGGAGGGAGTGGAGTTTAAGGGGCAGGGGTCGGAGTGGAGATTAATTGCGCAAACACACGAATTCAGTTCGATTTAAAAACGACAGAGGGAGGGAGAGGGGTTGTTCGTCGTTCGGTTGAAGACGGTGAGGTGGAGGGTGACGTGGAGGTGGGGTCGCGGTGTCAGTGAGACGGGGTGAAGAGGGGGCGGTGAAAGAGATCCAGCGGGGAGAAGGGGAGAGCCGGGTGGGCTTTTTTTGGGATGGGGGTGTGGGCCGACTGCTGCTGCTGTTTTTTTCTTTTGCTTATTCTTTTTGGGTTTTTTCTTTTTCTTTTTCTGTTTTCTTCAAAAACTTTTGATTTAGTGAACCAATTTGAATCAAACAAATTTCTAAAAATTTGTAAAACTCGAATTAGGTTTTTAGGGCATTATAGAACACATTTACTTTCCATCTCAGATATTTCTAATCAAATTTATTCACTTTGGCTTTAATAGCTAATATTGCATTTTCTTAATTCTATTCCCAAATAATTCATATTTTTTATCCATGGCTCCAAATTGGATGAAACCAATTCTATTGCTTTATTATTTTGTCCTTTATCTTTTTAGCTCACAAGAAGTTCTTTTGTATAATTTATATATGGAGTATATCCATAGTATTGTGTTGTTCTTGGTGTTAACAAATAATTAGAGTTTTAGGGTTTGAGATAATTTTCACTTCTCTTAGGTTTTTAAAATGCAACCAAGTCAAGATGCTCATGCATGCTTCATGATTTGGGATTTTAAAACATGCACACCACTTCACAAACAAAATTCATTTTATTTGGCTTGGGTTTTGGAGGCATTATATTAAATGTTCCAAAGTTTTTTGTTCCTTCTGAATTTCAAAGAACTTGTTTCTTCACTTGATATAAGTTTTTATTTCACATTTCAAAATTTGGAAAAAATTTGGGATGTGACAGACTACCACCCTTAAAAGGAATCTCGTCCCGAGATTCGAGAAGGCTAGAAAGAATAGGTTGGGTTTTAGGATAACTTGGGTGCTACCACCCTTAAAAGGAAAATTTGTTGGGTTACATTCGATGATTCCCTTGGCTAAGGATTTAATGATTGACATCCAAAGGTTGTTAACATCTGTTCATCTTGAGATTCTTATACCACTGAATTGAGTTAGCTAAAGCTTACTATCCACATCATCTAGTTCTTCAAGGGTTCCATACATGTTGATGTGGTTCACATGTCCTTTCTGGGTCACATTGGAATTGCTCCCATTAGAGTCTCCAATATTCTTATTCTTCTTCTTCTCAGGATAGTCTGCTGCAAAGTGTCCAAGTTGCTTACAATTGTAACACTGCAACTGGCTAATGTCTTTCTTGGGATCATTATGTTCGTTCTGACCAAGGTCATCTCCATTGTTAGTGCCATTCACATTGTTACTACCACTTCCATTGTTGATGTGGTGATTCTTGTGATGATGGTGATTATGTCCATTTCCTTCATGTTGATGTGATCCAGAATCCCCATTGTCCTTTCTGAATGAACGCATCTTTTGTGATGATCCTGAGTGATATTTGTCAAAGCTATGCTTCCTCTTCCTGTTCTCAACTTTATTCTTCTTACTCTCTAAAATTCTAGCTTTTCACATAGTGATTGATAAGTTGGAACATAAGCAACTGATAATTGCATGGAAAGTTCATCATTCAGTCCATCTAGGAACTTTTCCTTCCTCTTAGTATCAGTATCATCTGGAGCATAACATGACAGATTGCTGAATTCCTCAATATATTCAGCGACACTGCGGTGACGTTGTTTAAGGTTGTGAAACTCCTTCTTCTTCAGACTCATCACTCCTAAAGAGATATGATTAGTGCGAAAACCATCTTCAAATATTTCCCAAGTCACTTCTTCAATGGGGTGAGTGACTAGAAAGTTGTCCCACCATGTAGTTGTAGGGCCTTCAAGCAAGTGTGCTGCAAATCTCACTTTCTCAGCATCAGAGCATCCAACAGTCACTAGATCCCTGTTCACTGAACGTAACCAGTCATCAGCTACCATTGGATCAGAAGTACCAGAGAACTTTGCAGGTCTCAACCTCAAAAATCTAGTGAGCATATCCAAAGGTGGTGGATTGTTGTTGTTATTGTTGTTGTTCTAATTCTGATTGTTGATGGTTGTCATGAATTGTGTCATCATGTGCATTAGCTGAGTATGTGCAGTCATCATCTGTTGCATCTCATTTCCATTGTTGTTGTTGTCTCCATTGTTATCGTGGTCGTTGGGGCGTCTTGGAGGCATCTATTGGTTTAATAGGGATAAGTAATGATAGATAGATAGATAGATAGATAGATAGATAGATAGATAGATAGATAGATAGATAGATAGATAGATAGATAGATAGATAGATAGATAGATAGATAGATAGATAGATAGATAGATAGATAGATAGATAGGTCTAAGGGAGTTCTAACACACTCAACCCAAAAAAACCAGTTCAATCAAACTTTCACCAAGCAACCAATCACTTAGCAACTTCTAAGTTTAACTCATTATAGAAGAAAACAACAAGTTCTCTTGAAACAAGCAACCTGGTATAGTCACACCACATAGGTTGGTATGATCCATACGCTAACACGATATCGAGAACTCAAACATGATAATTGGTAGGCAATCTAATGTCTCATGGGTCGCACTATGATAACATCAGTGGGAGCTCTCTTTCGAGTTGGGCAATCATCGGTGAAGTGTCCAATCTTCCGGCAGCGATGGCAAAACACTTTTGTCATGTCTCGAGTCCTTTTCCTTGAAGTGTTGTTGTGGTTTTCTTAAACCTCCTTCTCTAGGCATTCATTGATATTGTGTCCTTGCTTCTTGCATTTGGAGCAGGTGATATGGCTAAGGTTTTCTTCTATCTTCCTAAGATCTTGATACATTCCATCCTTGACTTGTTCTTTCACTTGTTGCACTATGAAGTCGAGGTGGCACTTGGCAGGAATGTGGTTGGTTCCTTCACATGGAAAACACGTGACTTGAGATGTGGGGCATTCTCCAACTAGATGGTTATGATCACAAAAGGGGCATTGATCTTGATGTTCCTTAGAGGTGTGGCCTATTTCTCCACATATTTTGCAAGCTCAAGGTTTTGTAGAAACTTCTATCTTGAACTTCTTGTTGGCATGATCCATCCTTAATGTCCTTAGAGAAAGCAAAGGTTGGTCCTCTACATGTTTGAAGGAGAAGAGATTTAGTAAAGAATGATCAAGGTATACGAGAAAATCTACTAAGTATAAAATTATAACTTCATTCCTAACAAGGGGTTTGTCCAATTCCTAGGGTTACGAACCTACAGGCAATACAGTGCTCTGATACCATCTGTAAAGACCCGAACCTGGCTTGGTTCGAATCCCTGTGATTACAGTGCTAGTCCCTAGATCGAATATCTAGCACCCACAGTTTAAGATGTAATATCAAGATACAAAGGTCATATTACATCGCATGATCCAGAATATGAACACATATTACAAGATCATAGCCATAGGCTATCTTATTACAATGCAGCAGAATACAAGTAAAGCATGGAGTCCTTCATCTTCATGTGCCACAGGCAAACATGTTGGGTGTAGACTCGTAATCCTATCATCGTTCCTCACTCATCAATAGAATAACCTGCAACATGATAGGTTGCAGCCACAAAGGGCCAATACTTTGAATGTATTGGCAGGTGTCAGTAGTTTGTGAATATAAGTTGGACTATCACTACATGCATAATTGGCTAAGTAGAGCTTAAGCTTATTTGCAGAAAGCAATATGGTTTTATCCTATCTTTGCAAAATAGTTTCGATCTTTCATCAACTTTCTGAACTCCTTGGCAAACTCCAAGTTCTTCTAATCCCTTGTTAACACCATCAAGTTTTTACTTTGAGGAATTGGAATGTCGATATCTTCCATAGCTTCAAGCCTTAGTTGCTCAGAGTTGTCCATAACCGGGGACACGGCTAAGTACTTAGAATTTAATCTTCTGCAGAAGTTGTACACTTTACCCACAAGACACAAACTCGTCTTGACGCCACCAGTGGCCGCTGGATTAGTACACACCAAGATGGAGTACCGGCAGATCGAGAATGTGACAAAGTCTTTCCATAGAAGTCCTCCCAATACATAATGCCAGCACGTCTACCAGGCACCAGTGCAAGGATATATTTCCAATACATAATTCAAGTTAACGTAAAGAGGTACCAATGCATGGGTCTTCCACTATGTAATTGACTAAGCCAGAGCCCATTTGGCATGTGGCTGTACACGGAAGCCACTGTACGAGAAACATGTTCAATCTCTAAGTTCCTAGGTGGTATTCTTCTAGTGCACACACGAGAGAGATAGCCATATATATGGTTCCCTTTGTTGCCACCTTATTCACAACTGAGTATCCACATTCCACCCAGGTGATTCATTAAGTACTTGTTTTATTCTATAAAACATATATTTTTCCAACACTTCATATAATCATAACATGATATCCACCCCAAAACTATAGCAGGGCTAAGCATACTACAACTACAGCATTTCCACTAAGGAAGATACAAAGGATATCCTAAATAGGACATAGCATATCATAGTAACATAGTGGCTGCTGCTGTTTTTTTTATTTTGCTTATTCTTTTTGATTTTTTCTTTTTCTTTTTCTGTTTTCTTCAAAAAAAATTGATTTAGTGAACCAATTTGAATCAAACAAATTTCTAAAAATTTGTAAAACTCAGATTAGGTTTTTAGGGCATTATAGAACACATTTACTTTCCATATCAGATTTTTCTAACAAATTTATTCACTTTGGCTTTAATAGCTAATATTGCATTTTCTTAATTCTATTCCCAAATAACTCATATCTTTTTATCCATGGATACAAATTGGATGAAACCAATTCTATTGTTTTATTATTTTGTCCTTTATCTTTTTAGCTCACAAGAAGTTCTTTTGTATAATTTATATATGGAGTATATCCATAGTATTGTGTTGTTCTTGGTGTTAACAAATAATTAGAGTTTTAGGGTTTGAGATAATTTTCACTTCTCTTAGGTTTTTTAAATGCAACCAAGTCAAGATACTCATGCATGCTTCATGATTTGGGATTTTAAAACATGCACACCATTTCACAAACGAAATTCATTTTATTTGGCTTGGGTTTTGGAGGCATTATATTAAATGTTCCAAAGTTTTTTGTTCTTTCTGAATTTCAAAGAACTTGTTCCTTCACTTGATTTAAGTTTTTTTTCACATTTCAAAATTTGGAAAAATTTGGGATGTGACAAAAACTATACGACCAAAAGAAAAACTTCCTCTTGCAACATTGTTCGCCATCCCAAGATGCACATGCATGCACAATATGGGAACCTTATCACAAACTATGCCGCAATTCTAGATAAAACACTGGTCATTTGACCCGAAAGCCATGAAACCTCGAACATGATAGGTCATTTCTAGGAAGGTTTCTTCGATATGCAATCAATTAACCAAGTTTGGTATTTTTCATGCAACTATGTCACATAACATGACGCCACGCGAAGGATTTACATTGTTTGGACCATATTTGAATTTCCTATGCGTGTTTCAAAATTTTCCTGTTTCAAACTATGGTCAAAATGGCGGGCATGAAGATAGGGGATGAGCCTCACTAAACTTGCATTGTATCTCTGAAGAAACATCATATTGTGAGTCTAAAAATTATTTTTCAAAAAATCATGAGCAATAAATCATGTACCTATAGTTCAAACCGGACCCACTTCCTACCGATTCGACAGACATTTGTCTTTTTCACCATGGGTGGACGGAAAGGTTTTCGAATCCCCGGTTGGAACATTTTCATGTAAGGTGGTCTAGTATTTTTGAAAAATAGGGTGATAGCATTTTTATATTCACTGTTTGGTGTTGCTTCACAAAAGGACTTGATTTTGGCATGCAAAAAATAGAAAATGGCTTTTCCATGCAATGAAAAAGAAAACTTCCTCCTTCAACATTGTTAGCCATCCCAAGATGCGCATGCATGCAGAATATGGACACATTATCACAAACTATGCCACGGTTCTAGCCATAACTATCGTTGTTTGACCTGAAAGCCATGAAACGTTGAACATGATAGGCCATTTTTGTGAAGGTTTTTTCGCTAGGGGAGCATGAAGATAGGGGATGAGCCTCGCTAAACTTGCATGGGATCTCTAAAGAAACATCATATTGCGAGTCTAAAAATGATTTTTTTTTAAATCATGAGCATTAGATCATGTGCCTATAGTTCAAACTAGCCCCACTTCATGTTGATTCGGCAGACATTTGTCTTTTTCACCAGGGGTGGACGGAAAGGTTTGAGATCCTTCGGCTGTGACATTGTCCATGTAAGATAGTCTAGTATTTTTGAAAAATAGGGTGGTAGCATTTTTAATTATCTATTTTGTGGTTTTGTTTCACAAAATGCCCCGTTTTTGGTGCTCGGAAAATGGAAAATGTCTTTTCCGTGCGACGAAAAGGAAAACTTCCTCATGCAACGTTGTTCACCATCCCATGATGCACATGTGTGCACAATATGGGGTCATTATCGCAAAACTATGTCATAATTGTAGCCATAACATTCGCCATTTGCCCTGCAGAATAGTGCCATCCAATCACAGGACACATATAGACTACCCACGTATTACCCCCACCACAGATCTCAGCCATGCAGATGGTCTCATCCAACGTACGAAATTCCTCCCCTCAAATTTCAGACAGGGGCACCAAAAGATAAAAAGACCCAAACACCCTCACCAAAAGAGAAAAAGAAAGGGGCAATTTGGACAAACCATCCCCGTCCCTCCCGTCCGCTAGGTCACCCTATCCCTCCCTCCACAAACTCAAAGTGTCACTGCCACCACCTACACCCCGCTCTCTCGATCTTGATCTAGAGATTCTCTCGATCTCGATCAACAGATGCCTCGTCGGAGAAACAGAGCTGCGTCCTCAAACCACCTTTGCCCTCATCTCTCCCCCTTGCGCGTCGCCTAATAGTAGTAGGATACCTGCCGCCCGCGCACCATGGGAGCCCTCGAGGAGCCGCTGCGTGCGGGTGCAACGACGACGAGGAGGATCTCGTGGTGCTTGGCGGTGGCAGCGAAGAGGCAGGAGATGCCATGGAGGCGGCAGTGCGCGCGCTGCTGGTGGGCCTCGGCGAGAACGACCACCGGGAGGGGATGAGCAGGACGCCCAAGCGCGTCGCCAAGGCCTTTCGTGATAGTACCCGAGGTATATATCCGCCAACCCACCTCATCCCCATGTCTACCCTGTCCCCGGAGCCCCTAGATCCGTTCATGATTCCAAACACATGGATGTGTTTGTTTGGTGGATGCTTCTGTTGGGTCCGCAGCATAGAAAACAAAAAAATTCCTACGATGAGAACTATACGCCAAGATCTATCTACTAGGTATAGAGCAATGGGTGGACATACATCCATCGAGAACTTACCCTCGAAGACAACGAGTTTTATTAATGAGTAGAAACTCATAGTTGATGTAGTCATACACTTGCCGATCTCAAGATTGTGTGGAAGTCCGAGCAGGTCCGGGTCCAGCACGACCTTCAGATCCAGCTCCAGCAAGTCCAGCACCACCCAGTCCAGCACCGCAAAGCAGCGGTGCATCCGTGATCGCACACACGTCCGGTACCCCGACAACCTCCATCCCTCGCTCCAGCAAAGCAGCGGAAGAAGCAACTCCTTTCCAGATAAAGCCACCGGGAACATGTATCCCGCTAATCCGAGACCATGGGGAATAATACTAGAGGGGGAGAGAGATCCTTCACGAGGAGGTGTGAGGAAGAAGGGGTGTGAGGGGGGCCTTTTATAGGAGGAGGGGAGGGTACCCCTCCCCATGGCCGGCGCCTTAAGGGGTGACCCTTCACCTCCTCATTCATGTGGTGGTAACTCCCTCCACATAAATTTGCCCCTTCACATTCTCTTTTAAAGTCTCCACTTTAAATGCATTAAATTTCTCCAAATTTAATGCTCTCTCATTTAATAAAACTCTTTTATTAATTTTATTCAGAATTTTGTTAATTACTTTAATTAACAAACATTCACATAAAACCCCCTGCAACATTTCAATATTACATGCAGAACCAATTTCAGCAATTTCACCCGAAATAGTTTCGGTGTCTATTGAAATAATTCCAGCGCTTTCTTAAGTCTTTATCTAAAACATATTTGCTCCAAATGGTGTCGGTATCCCTTAAGTGTGTCACCCTACGGTTCGCGAATAATGCAGACATGATCGAGACCCCTCTCTAATCAATAATCAGCAGCGGCACCTAGAGATCCGTACTGACTCCCACATATTCAACAATGACTCTTGTGATCGCGTGAACCTTTAACGCAAGTAACTAAATCCCTTTGTCTCGCGATATATTACATGTCCGAGATTCGATCATCGGTATCTCCATACCTAGTTTGATCTCGTTACCGACATGTACTCTTTTCTCGTTCCCATGATATAACATTCTAGTGATCATATCACTTGCTTGCAAGCTAACCAATGTGATATCACCGAGAGGGCCCAGAGTATATCTATCCGTCATCGGGATGGACAAATCCCACTCTTGATCCATGAGCCTCAACATAACACCTTCGTAGCACTGAACCCACCTTTATAGTCACCCTGTTACGGTCTGACGTTTGATGTTATCAAGATACTCTTCCGGTGTTAGCAATTAACATGATCTCATGGTCTAAGGAATAAGATTACTCCATATGATGTTATAGCAATATAAACATAATGACTCTAATCGTAATGCTATACTTCGGATGAATGTTCATCACATCATTCCACCAATGTTGTGACCTTGTTATTAACAACATCCAATGTCCATGATGAGGAAACCTTGATCATCTTGTTAATCAACGAGGTAGTCTATAAGAGAGGCATAACTAGGAACCTTTTATTTGTTTATTAAACACACATGTATTGACATTTCCAATCAATACAATTATAGCATGCAAAATAAACATTTATCATAAACATGGAATAAGATAATAACCACTTTATTATTGCCTCTCGGGCATATTCCCTTCAGTCTCCCACTTGCACTAGAGTCAATAATCTACTTTGAAAAACTTTGCGTATTGAACACCTATGGCTTTCTGGTGTTGCATATACGCGATTGCTAGTGGTTAACATAATCTCCGGATTTGACAGTTTCAGGTCCGTGTGTATTTGCATGTCTTTGCGTCTCTACGCATCACTCATTCTCAAATGAGATGGCATTGTATAAATTTGGTCCTTTGGTGAGACCTTTAGTTCGTTCGGGTTAAAATATG
The DNA here is from genome assembly GCA_916181665.1 of Avena sativa. Classification (NCBI taxonomy): domain Eukaryota; kingdom Viridiplantae; phylum Streptophyta; class Magnoliopsida; order Poales; family Poaceae; genus Avena; species Avena sativa. Next base: position 80,236,234 of record OV702286.1, read on the forward strand.
TTGATATTATTGTCACACAATATATCTTCATAGTATTAGCCCACTTTGAACCACACCTAGTTTGATAACAAACTACTTAACACAAATGCCCTCCTTTGCTGCTACTATAGCAGTTATATACTTAGCCTTTTGTTGTAGTATCCGTCACAATGTCTCAACTTTGGAACTCATCCAAATCCATCATGGAACATCCTTTCCATTACATTGTGCCACCCATAGTCTAAATTGAGATAAATTTAATTTGTATCTTGTGACAAAACTAGTATCAATGTAACACTTTAAAATGAACTACCTTTAACTATTTGTCACTTATACATGATATATTCTTAGTTCTTCCAAAGCCCATAAGAATATCTTTACTATTGTCCAATGATCATCTTATGGATCATTCTGGTATGTGCTCATAACATTTAGAGCATAGGACATTCTGGATATATACATATCACGGTATAATCGATCAAAATCTTCATGTGATTTTACTCACCAAGTGTTGGAACACTTGAATCTTGATACAATCCTTTCCATGCAGCAAGAACCTTTCTTGTTGTTTCCATATTGAACCCTTTCAATATCTCATATATGTATGTCTGGCACAACCATATTAGCGCCTCAATCTATCCATATAGATATTGATGCCTAATATTCTGGTTTTGCCCAAGTCTTTCATCGAAATCTTATTTTAATAAAATTCTTAACTTGTGTCAATACAAGATACATCCTTTCCAATCAACAATATGTCCTCTACATAATGTATTAGAAATATGTCTTCGCGCTCCCACTTAATTTCTTGCAAATGCAAGCATCTTCATCATCTCCGATGAATTTAAACTCTTTTAACAATTTCATCATGGTGAAGATTCCAACTCTGCTATGCTTACTTCAACTATTGAAGTTTGCATGCCCTTTTAGCATCCTTTGAATTAACAAAACCCTTCAGACCATGTCATGTACACGTCCTAGGTAACCATTCTATTAGAAGAACCTTGTTTTGTTTATTCAACTACCATATACCAAATTATATGTAGTGGTTGCTACATTAATCCGTCAAGACTAAATATCGCTATGAAAGATCAAATCTTGTCATAGTCAACTCCTTGAACATTGCCGTAAACTTCTTTCCAACATGTCGACTATTTCATAGATGTTAAACATCCATGTCTATTTCTTTATAGATCCAAACACGACCGACAGGCTTCACGCCTTTCCGGAGGGTCTTCCAAGTTCAGAAATTTGATTTCTCGTGTATGGATACTATCACGGATTCTTTGACTTATAGTCATTTGATGGAGCCAGGGCCATCATCACTTCTTTGCATGTAGTCGGTTCATCATTGTCAAAACAATAACGACTTTCTTATCAAATCACACTATTTGATTCTTACCGACCCACACGGTTTAATAGGAACTCTAATCTCCGAGATCACACCCTTTGTAATCACGAGAGCCATGAGCATTGTGGCTGCCACCGGGACACTTTCTGGTGCTGCGCTACTTAGCACATATAGCTAAGGTTCAACAACCTAATCAAAGTTCTATTGTCCTCCCACTTAACTTTTCACGAGAAATTCCTTCTCAAGAAACTTGACGTTCCAAGTAAGAAACTCTTTTGTCCTTGGTGTTATGCAGAAATTCCCAACAAATTCTTTGGGATAACCTACAAAGACGTGCTTATCTGACTTTGATTGTAAACATTTTACTTATGCATAGCATACCAAAATTTAAGAAAAGACAATTCGGGTTTTATCCCAAACCATAACTTATATGGTGTCATTTCAACGGATCACGACGGTGCTCTTTTCAGTGTAAAAGCGGTAGTCTCTAAAGCTTCAATCCTTAAAACATAATGGCAGTTTTATAAATGACACCTTTGATCTTACCTTGCCAAACATGGTTTGATTTCATCTCTCGAATATTCTATACTCCTATGGTTTATCGGGAAACAAAAATCATGGAACAATTCCTCAAGTCTTAGGTGTTTTTGCTATACATGTAACTCAAATATCTTCCTTTATGATCGAATCATAAACTCTTTATTTTCTTGTTACAATGATTTTCCACTTCATCTTGAAAGTCTTTGAACAATCTTCAAATGTTTCATACTTCTTCCTTATTAAGTAAATATATAGATATATTCACCCAAATTTCTGGAGAAAGCATATAAAGCAAACAGATCCATCGCATATGGCTACATATAATGGACTATGCACATCAGCATGCACAATTTCCAATAAGCTAGTCATCCGTTCCTCTTTGGCGTATGAACGGAGTTTCAATTATCTTGAGGAAAGTTTCACAAGCGTCAATTGATCAAAATCAAAGACTCCAAAAATCCATCAACATGGAGTTTCTTCATGTTTTCTTTCCAATATAATTTAAAACAGCGATGTCACTTCATAAGTGATCTTTCAATCATTTGTCTTGCGGCATTTTAGCAATAGTGTTTATGGATGTGATTTCTCCCACTAGACTTGTAAAAGTTCATCCATCTTTTATGGAATACGGTAATTATTTGAACAACCATTGTTCTTGTAATACCGGAACAAAATAACAATTATTAAAACAAATCTTGAAGGCTAGGTTTGACGACAACAAAAAACATAATAACACTTTATTTGTTTTCGATGAACATCATCACTTATTCTCTTGCTAGTTACTTAGGCCATTGCAGTTCATGAATTGCGTTGTCCTGTATGACACTTCATACCAACCAATTCGTTATCCAATACCGGTATCCAATACCTCAGAACCACATTGTTTAATAAGCAAGGAATATAGCCATAACATGTATATCTTCTATATACCTAAGTTGGACATTTCCAACTTTTTCTTTTCTGCCAAATATTTTATAGATTCTCTTTCAGCAATTCCTTTTCCTTTTAAAAGAATCTATCAACATCAATAGTGGTGTCATTCACATGACACATAGTACAAAGCTTGTATATAGTCAAATACTAATACCTTTGGACTTGCACTTTGAAGTGGATCACCATCATCAAATGTTTGGCATTCTTTTAAAAATCCATTCTTTAGTAATCTCTTAGTGTAGTAAACATTTTACTTACATCTTCTATTCATCCTTATCATGACAACTTCCAAGATCAAGCTAATATAGCTTATAAGGAAGAATGACGAGTATAATTTTAGTTCCCAAAACCTTTTGGGAGATCCGGATGCTTAGCATCTCCATCCTTCACAAATTCTCATACAGTATGAGAACATGTATTTTGCTAAATTATACTCTATCATAATGCAACCAAAAACATTGTTTCAGATATCACAATATCTTTCACACATGATGGTTTCTGAAACAATTCTTTTAGCTCCAATATAATCTTGATATTAAAACAACTTTTGAATATCAATAATCATGGAGGCAAACATGATACTTTAGATACTAACATTAGAATTCTTACTCTTGATTTAATACTACTTACTAAACTTCATGGAGTAAATAGAGTTTGCTGAAAGTTTGCAATAGGACTTATAAACTTTTAAATTGACATTCAAAACAATACGATACCAGTACGTAAAGTAAATATCTAGAATTCTATAGTTCTATTATCTCAATTAAAACTAAGCATAAGGTAGTGAACAGACGCCAATGACTACAAAAAATTATGCAAATTCACTTCGATTTAGTTTATGACAAATTGAGTTCGACTAATCCAAATTACTAATGAACTCCCACTCAAAAACGACATCCCTCGTGTCTTTTTGGTGATTACATGAACCAAATCCACTACACCAAGTCCGATCATCACGTGAGACGGTGTAGCTTCAAAGGCGAGCATCAATATGGGCATCATATCAACTATATGACTCATGCTTAACCTTTCGGTCTGTGTTCCGAGGCCATGTCTGTACATGCTAGGCTCGCCAAGTAAGAACCTTAGTACTCACGTGTGTAAAACTTTCTTACACCCGTTGTATGAAAGCGTAGAGTCGAGTACACCCGATCATCACGTGATGTCTCGAAACACGATCCATAAAACGGTGCATACTTAAGGAAGAACACATTTTATCTTGATATCTAAATGAGGGATCATCTTACAATGCTACCAAAAGCGCAAAACTAGCAGTATAAGATGCTAACATCTAATGTGTAAAGTGAGATGATATGGTCCATGCATTTGATCTCTATCATTTGCATCGTGGTATGATCTCTATCATTCCTTTGTGTGTAAGGCCAAGGTCTATGGAACTTAAACGTTGAGTGTGCTGTAAGAGTATCTATCATATATCTACTTACAACAATACCATATCAAGACACTAGCCCAGAAACGATCTAAACTAGACGCCTCTAATTTATCAATTGCAAGTTTTACATGGCTTAGGGCTTTCGGAGATAGAACCGTTCTTACCTACGAACATGAACCACAACAAGGGTAACCAAGTTATTAGCAACTCGTTGTAAATCATATATTGACTATAGTAGGAGAGACAGACACCCGACAGCCACTTATGCAAAACAAGTTGCATGTTAGTCGTGGAACCGGTCTCATGTACGATGACATGTAAGGTTGGTCCGGGCCGCTTCATCCCACTATGCCACCAATATCCAAAATACATAGAAGATGCAATAACATGATCATCATCGCCCACATATAAACATATGTGTACTACCTGTGCAAGGCACCTACGCATAGATCAGGCTCTGATACCACTGTTGTGTCCGCAGCATAGAAAACAAAAAAAATTCCTACGATGAGAACTATACGCCAAGATCTATCTACTAGGTACAGAGCAACGGGTGGACATACATCCATCGAGAACTTACCCTCGAAGACAAAGAGTTTTGTTAACGAGTAGGAACTCATGGTTGATGTACTCGTACACTTGCCGATGTCAAGATCGTGTGGAAGTCCGAGCAGGTCCGGCTCCAGCACGTCCTTCAGATCTAGCTCCAGCAAGTCCAGCACCACCAAGTCCAGCACCGCAAAGCAGCGGTGCATCCATGATCGCACACACGTCCGGTACCCCGACAACCTCCGTCCCTCGCTCCAGCAAAGCAGCGGAAGCAGCAACTCCTTTTCAGATAAAGCCACCGGGAACATGTATCTCGCTAATCCGAGACCATGGGGAATAATACTAGAGGGGGAGAAAGATCCTTCACGAGGAGGTGTGATGAAGAAGGGGTGTGAGGGGGGCCTTTTATAGAAGGAGGGGAGAGTACCCCTCCCCATGGCCGGCGCCTTAAGGGGTGACCCTTCACCTCCTCATTCATGTGGTGGTAACTCCCTCCACATAAATTTGCCCCTTCACATTCTCTTTTAAAGTCTCCACTTTAAATGCATTAAATTTCTCCAAATTTAATGCTCTCTCATTTAATAAAACTCTTTTATTAATTTTATTCAGAATTTTGTTAATTAATTTAATTAACAAACATTCATATAAAACCCCCTGCAACATTTCAATATTACATGCAGAACCAATTTCAGCAATTTCACCCGAAACAGTTTCGGTGTCTATTGAAATAATTCCAGCACTTTCTTAAGTCTTTATCTGAAACATATTTGCTCCAAATGGTGTCGGTAACCCTTAAGTGTGTCACCCTATGGTTCGCGAATAATGCAGACATGATCGAGACCCCTCTTCGATCAATAATCAGCAGTGGGACCTGGAGATCCGTACTGACTCCCACATATTCAACGATGACTCTTGTGATCGTGTGAACCTTTAACGCAAGTAACTAAATCCCTTTGTCTCGCGATATATTACATGTACGAGATTCTATCATCGGTATCTCCATACCTAGTTTGATCTCGTTACCAACATATACTCTTTTCTCGTTCCCATGATATAACATTCTAGTGATCATATCACTTGCTTGCAAGCTAACCAATGTGATATCACCGAGAGGGCCCAGAGTATATCTATCCGTCATCGGGATGGACAAATCCCACTCTTGATCCATGAGCCTCAACATAACACCTTCGTAGCACTGAACCCACCTTTATAGTCACCCTGTTACGGTGTGACGTTTGATGTTATCAAGATACTCTTCCGGTGTTAGCAATTAACATGATCTCATGGTCTAAGGACTAAGATTACTTCGTATGATATTATAGCAATATAAACATAATGACTCTGATCGTAATGCTATACTTCGGATGAATGTTCATCACATCATTCCACCAATCTTATGACCTTGTTATTAACAACATCCAATGTCCATGATCAGGAAACCTTGATCATCTTGTTAATCAACGAGCTAGTCTATAAGAGAGGCATAACTAGGAACCTTTTATTTGTTTATTAAACACACATGTATTGATGTTTCCAATCAATACAATTATAGCATGCAAATAAAACATTTATCATAAACATGGAATAAGATAATAAACACTTTATTATTGCCTCTCGGGCATATTCCCTTTAGCTTCGCGCCCTTTTTCTCTAAGCTGCCTTGCCCCAACGCTATCTACAGACCAAAGAGTAGTCCAGCTCCAACACATCTGACCCTTTAGTAAGAGCGACGCCTTGAGGAATCTAGGTATGTTTACATGGATCCCATAACAAGGTCTAAATTGTCCTAGAATGGTTCCCTGAATTTGGGTATTGATGCTTCGTGTCCTCTAGTTCGGACAGATTGATGCTTTGTGTCCCTTAGTCCAGACATATTACTATGATTCATGTATTACTTGTTCTTCTTTTTGACTGTTCTACTGTGATCACTAAAGTAGTTTACTTCATAGAGTTTGTGTTCAGGTCTTCAAGTCTTCACTATCTAATCATCTTCATGATCTCCATGGTCTAGATAAGCCCCTAGTTCCTCCCTTTTCTCCTCTTCAAATGTTCACGATTGATGACTCAGTGTTGATGTAGAGCTCGTTGGGAACCTCCAAGAGGAAGGTATGATGAGCACAGCAGCAAGTTTCCCTCAGTTATGAAACCAAGGTTTAATCGAACCAGTAGGAGCAAGGAAACACCCCAAAGGTGTTGCTAGCTGAGCCTTGGCAGGGCGCACTACCGGTGCTAGTAGCAACGTGGAGACCTGCACAACACAACCACAGAACTCTGTCCCCAACTTGCGATGAGGTTGTCAATCTCACCGATTTTGCTGAAAACAAAGGATTAAACGTATCGAATGTAAGGAAGTAATAGTTTGCAGAAAGTAAACACAAAGTAGTAAACAGTTTATAGATTGTATGTAAAAGAAAAGGACCAGGATCCATAGTTCACTAGAGGTGGCTCTCCTTAAGATAGATAACATGCTGGGTGAACAAATTATAGCGGGCCAATTGACAAACATCGAGAAAGAAATACATGCATATACTAATCATCTTGACTCCTTTCGAACTTGATTGGGCATTACAACATTATACATAGACCGCCATCCAACTGCATCTATGACTAATAATCCACCTTCAGGTTATCATCCGAACCCCCTCCAGTATTAATTTGCAAGCAACAGATAATTGCTTTACGAATTGCATGTAATGTAAACAATACGATTGTTCTATGAACAAAGGATTGTTGTTTTCTCCCTAGTAGCAACAGCACATCTAGTACCTTAGAGATTTTTGTCACTTCCCCAGATTACCAGAGGCATGAACCCACTATCGAGCATAAATACTAACTCTTGGAGTTGCTAGCATCTACTTGGCCAAGATAGCTACTAACAACGGAAAGCATGCAAGATCACAAATAACAAAGACATGATAGAATCAATAATCAATCTGAAATAGCATCTCAATATCCATCGGATCCCTGCAAAAACAACATGCAGAATTACAAATAGATGATCTTGATCATGAACGGAGCTCACAAGATCTAGACATGAAAGCACAAAGGAGGAGAACCAGCTATCTAGCTACTACATGGATCCGTAGTCCAAGGATGAACTACTCACGCATCACACCAGAGGCTTCCATGGTGATGAAGAAGGCCTCTAGGGTGAATTCCCCTCTCCGGCAGGGTGCCAGGAAGAGCTTCAGATCCCTCTTGATCTAGGGATGGAGATGACGACGGCTATAGACTCTTTCATGGATTTTTGATCGGGTACTTAGGGTTTTCGTCCCGAGGGCATCTTATAGGCGGAAGGAGAGGCCGAGGGGGTGCTGGGGTCGGCCAGACCACCCCCTGGCGAGGGCCAGGCCTGGCCGCGCAGCCAGGTGGTGTGGCCGGCCCCCCATCCCTTCTCCGTCTCGTATTTTGGCATCTGATGACTTCTCGAAAAATAGGCACTTTGGCTATTGTCCCGTCCAATTCCGAGAATATTCATTTTCTGACTTTCCTGGAACCAAAAACATCAGAAAACAGGCAGCTGGCACTGTGGCTCTTGTTAATAGGTTAGTCCAAGAAATCATCTGAAAATTACTACAAAGTGTGGACAAAACACAAGAAAGTGGATAGAACCAAGCATGGAACATCAAAAATTATAGATACATTTGCAATGTATCAACATCCCCAAGCTTAACTCCTGGTCGTCCTCGAGTAGGTAAGTGATAAAAAAGAAAGAATAATTTTTGAGGTGACATGCACCATCAAAGACTTGATCAAAGTATTTGTAAAACATTTAAAGCAGGGATCATAGTACTTCAATCATAGCATGAAAGACAAAGTTCTAGCAATAAGACAGAGAAACTATGATGCAACATGAAAAGGCACAAACAAAAGATTCATGAATAATAATGCTTTGCAAGACGTTTGTTTGTTTCACATAAAGAAAACATAGCATAATAGTATTCAGCTTGTCCCTCATAGAGTAGCAAATATAAATGCGTAGGACACCTTCAAAGTTCATAAGAGTGACTAGATACAAATAGTTTAAAACAAGCAATATCAAGTTATGCATCAATCAACTAGTCTTGGGACAATGCACATAGAACTAAGAATGGCCACTATGCTCTCAACGTAGGTGCATAAAGATAGAAGGTGGAGACTCAATATAATGGTGGAAGAAAGGCCTTTATAAAAGGAAGTAGGGATTCAAGTCTCATAAAGAGCTTACAAAAATTATGGTACTTATAGCTTTCATCTCTCATTGCCCCTATCATAAGCGCACAACTAAGAGGATATGCTTGACAAGTTATAAACCAAAATCTCATGCCCCTTACTTACGAAGACCGAACCTCATGCTACTCAACTTTAGTCACGAGTAAGCTCTTGTCATTGTAAGTACATGTGTATCATAAAGAACTGCCAATGGGGTACCCCTTGCACATGATATAGGAGATATCCCATAATCAAAATGACAAGGCAAGCAGACAATCAGCATCTCAGCGATCTTTTTATTTTCTATTTGCATAGGTTTTTACTGAGGATGCTTCATAGAGTGCTCATTATGGTGATGCTGCAAGTTTCCACCATGATTAGGCATGGCTTAGGCTAGCGGCCCAGGCGTTTCTCTAACACACATACAAACTCCATGATCTTACAAGTTCCACTGTTATTTCACACCGCCGGGATCCATAAGCAAAAGAACATGATATCAACGGGGTACAAAGTACAAGTGCAATGTTGAAAGCGTTCCCCATGATACATGGTTCTGCTAATTTCAACTTATAAAGCGCAAGCATATACGCAACAAAGAAGGACCCAATGGTTCAAGTTTATTAGATGCAAAAAAGTAAAGTGTTCCATCAAGTTCGTGAGAGCTTTAATCACTAGTTTTCTCATAACAAGTTTAATTTGCAAGGTAAACAAAAGCATGAATATACTTGGAATAACATAAGCTAGTAGGTAGGTATGGTGGACTCTTTGGAATAACTTGGTTTAGGGATTTGGATGCATGAGTGGAACTCATACTTGGTTGTGGAGGCTAGCAAAAGACTGGGAGCGACAAACTAAGAGAGCAATAATGGCCATAATCATGCAGAGCAACAAAACATCATTGATCAAATCATAAAGTGATACTACAAGTTGAAAACTAAAGGATCATAAAGGCTATGGTGACTTTGGATAGTCATAACATGGTGTCAGCATGCGCCAAGTCAACCCAAATAAAGCATCAAAGGAGAATACCACAATACTATGCTTTAATATGCTAAAACAACGCATGATTCATCCAAGGCACATTAAGAAATATCAATTGTTTATAACAATTCATGCTACAGCAAAGAATACTAAGCATAAAGCCAAAACAATATCAAGCATGGTATGATAGAGCATAGGCCACAGTCAAAAACGAGCTCTTTTTACCACATAAGCATGAACTTTCCTACTCTTTTCCAAACCAAACCAAACTATTTGCAAACCAATGTATGAAAGAGGGGGTCCAACCAATTTATTCAGCAACTAAGAAAACCAAGCAAACGTAAAACCAAAACGAAAACGAAAAATAAGACTCTCCAAAAACAACACAACTGTGCATGAAACAATACAAATGAAGCGTTGGAAGAAACTTGGGATTTTTATTGATGAAGAAGGGGATGCCTTGGGGATCCCCAAGATTTGACGCTTGTACTTTTTGGATATTTCTTAGGGTGACACGCTTGGCATCCCCAAGCTTGAGCTTTATTCCATCCTTCATCTCATTACTCATTCCTTTCATACACCTGAAATTTTTCCTTCATACAAAACTTCACACAATCTTTATTAGCAACATTAGTGCACTCAAGATAAATGAGTCTTAAGGTTCAGTTCTAACACAAAATAAACTTCCATTAGAACACTCTCTACTGTAGCACTTCCCTCAAAAAGCTCAATTCCCCAAAAGAACTCAAAAAGGAACCAACAAGAAGCAAATGCAGAAAATGGCAGGAATCTGTCAAAACAGACCAGCAGGTAAAGAAGAATTTTTTCGAAGACCTTCTGTTGCTCAAATCAAAAAGTGTTGAACTAACGAAAGTTATATAACAACCTGGGGAAGAAGCACCAAAATTCACGCTTCAAAAATACGTTCAAATATTTTACACGAATTTTTACGGTGAAGCACAGAAATCTGTTTCGGGACAGCAACTTTCCCAATCATTACTTCTCTCTCATTAGAGGCTACTCTTGGCACAAAAAGCAAATAAAAAGGATAAGGAGCGGTTATTACTGAAGTAATAACTTCCACGACTCATATAAAACTTTTGGGTTATCTCCCAATAAGTACTTTTCTTTAACGCCTTTAAGTTAGGCATAAGAAGCAAGAAAAAGAATCAAGTGTTCTCAAATGAAGAAGCATTAAGATCAAATTTTGTTTTCATAGGAGAGGCAAAAGAAATATTCTCTCTCTTCTTAGGGAAGTGTTATATACCTTTCTTGAGTGTGAGATGATATTTAATGGTGTCTTCTTTCATATCAATAATGGCACCAACAGTTCTAAGAAAAGGTCTTCCCAAAGTAATAGGACAAGAAGCATTGTATTCAACATCCAAAACATAGAAATCAACGGGGACATAGGAATTGTTAACCATAATAAGAACATCATTAAGACTCCCCATGAGTTTCTTTTTAGCATTATCATCAAGTGGGACATTCAAATAACAATCTTCAAGTGGAGGCAAATCAAGCATATCATAAATCCTTCTAGGCATAATAGAAACACTACTATCAAGATCACATAAAGCTTTGAAACCAAAGTCATTCACTTTCATATTAATGATGGGTTCCCAACCATTTTCTTGTTTTATAGGAATAGAAGCTTTATGTTTCATCTTTTCTTCTTTAATCTTTATGAGAGCATCAGTAATGTGTTTTGTAAAGGCCATGTTCATAGCACTAGCATTAGGACTTTTAGCAAGCTTTTGTAGGAACTTAATAACTTCAGAGATATTGCAACCATCAAGATCAAAATCAAATTTATCATCTAGAGTAGTAGAACTATTACTAGCCTCAACACTAGTGGTGGTAATAGGAGAAACACTAATGTTTCTAGCAATTTCATCTTCTCTTTCCCATTTAGCATGCAATTCAGCTAATAGTCTAACATTTTCATCAATTCTTACTTGTATAGCATTAGTAGATGCAAAGGGATTATCATTAGTTTCAGGTTTATCAGCCATTTTATTAATCAATGAAGATTGAGCTTCAGATAGAGATGATATATTCCTTTTAGCATTAGAGAGTTTCAATTGTAAACTAGGACTTTCCTTATTTAGACTCTCAAGTTGATGGCTAATGTTCTTCAAGATGGTAGATTGTTCCTCCATAGGTTTAGTAAATAGTTTATTTTGCTCATATTGCATTTGCATGAAGTTTTTAGTGGCTCTTTCAACTTCTAAAATTCTTCCTTCACTAGGTAATCCAGGTTTACCACTATAACCATAAGTATTATTAGGGTAGGGCCTATAATTGTTATTACCAAAAGCATTGTTGCCAAAATTATTATTTCTTATGAAGTTCACATCAACTTGCTCTTCTTGAGAAACCAAAGAGTCTAAAGGAACATTATTTGGATCAATATGGGCTTTCCCATTCACAAGCATAGACATAATAATATCAATTTTATCACTCAAGGAGGAAGTTTCCTCAACAGAATTTACCTTCTTACCTTGTGGAGCTCTCTCAGTATGCCATTCAGAATAGTTAACCATCATATTATCTAGAAGATTTGTTGCAGCACCCAAAGTGATGGTCATAAAGGTACCTGTAGCAGCAAAATCCAATAGGTTCCTTGAAGAGTAGTTCAATCCTGCATAAAAGGTTTGGATGATCATCCAAGCAGTCAGTCCATGAGTGGGACAATTCTTTACCAAAGATTTCATTCTTTCCCAAGATTGAGTAACATGTTCATTATCAGATTGTTTAAACTTCATTATTTCACTTCTCATAGATATAATCTTAGTAGGAGGATAGTACTTTCCAATGAAAGCATCTTTGCACTTAGTCCAAGAATCAATACTATTCCTAGTTAAGGAATTCAACCATTCTTTAGCTTTTCCTCTCAAAGAGAAAGGAAACAATTTCAGCTCAATAATATCACCATCTACATCCCTATGCTTTTGCATCTCACAAAGTTCAACAAAGTTATTTATATGGGCAACAGCATCTTCATTACCAATACCAAAAAATTGTTCTCTCATAACAAGATTAGGCAAAGCAGGTTTTATCTCAAAGAAAGTATCTTCGGGCATAGGTGGAGCAATAGGTGTGCTCATAAAATCATTGTTATTGATGCTAGTGACGTCACACAACTTAGTGTTTTCAAGAGTAGTCATTTTTTTGTGTTTTAAAATAAGAAAGCAAACTAGTAAAACTAATTTTTTTGTGTTTTTGATAACAAAACAAGCAAACAAAGCAAAAAGAAACTAAGAAAAACAAAAATAACAAATTAAAGAGATTGGTTATGAGGGACTCCCCTTGTGAAGATGTCCTTGACTCCCCGGCAACGGCGCCAGGAAAATCTTGATGGCTCAGTGTTGATGTAGAGCTCGTTTGGAACCCCAAGAGGAAGGTATGATGACCACAGCAGCAAGTTTCCCTCAGTTATGAAACTAAGGTTTAATCGAACCAGTAGGAGCAAGGAAACACCCCAAAGGTGTTGCTAGCTGAGCCTTGGCAGAGCGCACTACCGGTGCTAGTAGCAACGTGGAGACCTGCACAACACAACCACAAAACTATGTCCCCAACTTGCGATGAGGTTGTCAATCTCACCGGTTTTGCTGAAAACAAAGGATGAAACGTATCGAATGGAAGGAAGTAATAGTTTGCAGAAAGTAAACACAAAGAAGTAAACAGTTTATAGTTGTATGTAAAAGAAAAGGACCGGGGTCCATAGTTCACTAGAGGTGGCTCTCCTTAAGATAGATAACATGCTGGGTGAAAAAATTACAGCGGGGCAATTGACAAACATCGAGAAAGCAATACATGCATATACTAATCATCTTGACTCCTTTGGAACTTGATTGGGCATTACAACATTATACATAGACCGCCATCCAACTGCATCTATGCCTAATAATCCACCTTCAGGTTATGATGTGAACCCACTCCAGTATTAATTTGCAAGCAACAGATTATTGCTTTACGAATTGTGTGTAATGTAAACAATATGATTGTTCTATGAACAAAGGATTGTTGTTTTCTCCCTAGTAGCAACAGCACATCTAGTACCTTAGAGATTTCTGTCACTTCCCTAGATTACCAGAGGCATGAACCCACTATCGAGCATAAATACTAACTCTTGGAGTTGCTAGCATCTACTTGGTCAAGATAGCTACTAACAACGGAAAGCATGCAAGATCACAAATAACAAAGACATGATAGAATCAATAATCAATCTGAAATAGCATCTCAATATCCATCAGATCCCCACAAACACAACATGTAGAATTACAAATAGATGATCTTAATCATGAACAGAGCTCACAAGATCTAGACATGAAAGCAAAAAGGAGGAGAACCAGCCATCTAGCTACTACATGGATCCGTAGTCCAAGGATGAACTACTCACGCATCACACCGGAGGCTTGCATGGTGATGAAGAAGGCCTCCAGGGTGAATTCCCCTCTCCGGTAGGGTGCCAGGAAGAGCTTTAGATCCCTCCTGATCTAGGGATGGAGATGACGGCGGCTACAGAATCTTTCGTGGATTTTTGATCGGCTACTTAGGGTTTTCATCCTGAGGGCATCTTATATGCGGAAGGAGAGGCCGAGGGGGTGCTGGGGTCAGCCATACCACCCCTGGCGCGGGCCAGGCCTGGCCGCGCAGCCAGGTGGTGTGGTCGGCCCCCCAGCCCTTCTCCGTCTCATATTCTCGCATCTGATGACTTCCGGAAAAATAGGCACTTTGGCTTTTGTCCCGTCCAATTCCGAGAATATTCATTTTCTGACTTTCCTGGATCCCAAAAACAGCAAAAAACAGGCAGCTGGCACTGTGGCTCTTTTTAATAGGTTAGTCCAAGAAATCATATGAAAAGTACTCCAAAGTGTGGACAAAACACAAGAAAGTGGATAAAACCAAGCATGGAACATCAAAAATTATAGATACATTTGCAATGTATCAACGATCTAATCATGTTTTGTTTACTTGCACTATCTGTTGCCTTCATAGAACTTGTTAAGGAAAGCTACTAACATAAAACTGATGGAGTCACATGGTTGCTACTGTTACATTCTTCATGAACAGAATGAATAAGAAATGGAGTCACAAAAAACTTGCCTTTAATTCATACTGTACTTAGTAAACACAGGACATATTATTCTTTCTTACTGTTGCTCATATGTTTATATGTTAAGAGTGGCTCAAGTATGTAAAGTTGTAAACATATCTTAATACCTACAATGGAATAAGAAATGTGGTTATCGTAGTTTATAGTGTTTATGAAAGCGAAATTTCTTAAGGTCATTCTATTTGACTATCCAAAAGCATACACAGTTTTGTACACCTACGTTGTTAGACATTGTTAGGCAACTTGACTATCCATAGAAGCCATACGTTCCTAATCCCCCATGTGCACTTCGTTTTACTTAATCATGAGTCTCCTCAATTAGCCAATCACCACATCATATACTCCATTATTAGTCAAGTATGATCCTCGATTAATTGTTTACTTAGCCTTGTCCTTCTATATTTAGCCTTGTACTACTATATATCCTGATTAAGTCATTAGTCAATTAGCTGGAAGCCTGGAACCATAAGTCCATAACTAACATGTTGCTATGTATGCTGCAGGTTCATGGCTGCACCGCGGGTACCACCTGACGATGTCCATAGTGGCCCTGCCTGCTGAGCCTGTCGTTCACGTTCGCTGGGGTGGTCAGCCAGGATGATCTGCCTCGTCGTGAGAGCTGTGGTCACCTTCTACTCCTACAATCTCATCTACCGCGTCCTGGAGCACCAAGCGCAGTAGGTCCGTCGCCAGCTCCGCTTCAAGGACATGGCCACTAACATACTAGGTCGGTACTACCATACTAACTGAACAAATTCATCCTGCTAAATTACGCAAGCTCTAGTTTACATTTGGCTATGATTGCATGGACAACCATATGGATGACGGTCCATGTCAACCACTTCTATGGTCAACAAATTGATCAGCCAACTATTCTAATGGAGCATTGTATCATAAATATCAGTTGTAGTTAAATGTTAGGAGTATATAAATGCATTGTACAGTTATTTTAGTTAAGTAATACATTGTACTTGTAAAATGTGCTTTGAGCATCTTTTGTTACTAGTACACCATCTAATAGTAGAGTTTAATTCAGTACTGATGATTGTGTTCAAGAGCCAGGACATAACTTGTATAATTTGTGCAGATGCTTGGTGAAAGCTTGTACCCGCCTATTGATCAGCTGGATCATGATCGTGCTGCTAAGGTTTTACTAGAATGCTTGTTGAGATGGACCAAACATGTTCTTAATCTTATTGAGTCACCCGATGCTTTGAAGGCCAAGGTGACAGAAGCTTTGGAGCTCTTCTCCGTAGTGCCTAGCAGCAGGCCAATGCCTCAGTTGATCAGCTGGCCGCTCTCTTGCTGAGAGATCGCTTTGTACATGCTTAGTCAGAGCGTGTGTTCTCTGCTTTCTGTGTGTGCTTGGTGTTTCAAATGCATCTTAACTGTGTTGATTATCAAAAGATGAGACTTATGTTTGGTTAAATGTTGTGATTGTAATTTGATTTCTTTGTGGATTTTTTGTTTTGCTTGTCCGCTGTACCAGTAAAATAGGTCGTATTTGGGCTCTAAACAGGCCTCGACCATAAAAATTCCGATTCGAAACAATGTACAATTTAGAATAAAAGAATATAAAGGCTGAAAACTGTGAATAGGCTGAAGCCCAAAACTTAGAAGGACCAAAAATGGCCAAAGCCCAATGATTAAATGGATTATAAAAGGCCTAGGCCTAAAAGAAGAAGATCATTGAAAAGGCCAAAGTCCAGTTAATAAAAGGCTGAAATTATTTGGGTTTGGCCCATGTAGACCACCAAAATGGACCGGGCTAATTTCTTGCCATGTTGGATTGGCCACGTAGGATCTGACCTGGCGAGGCCAATTTGGCCGTGACGATATTGAATCGTCATAACGGTTATGATGATCCAATATTGTCATAGATGGTTATGACAATTTTATCAAATCATCGTTATAGTTCATTTGTGATGCCCAGCTATCGACGATTTCATTTTCTTCATAAGATCGTCATAGATGAACTACTGTGACGATTCTGTGACAAAAATGGTGGGTCATAGAAGCCCAGATTCCTTGTAGTGCATTATCACTAATGTTGTTTAATATAGTGGCTGATATGTTATCTATCCCGATTGAGCACGTGAAGTCTAATGGTCAAGTCGAAGGTGTGATTCCCCATCTAGTGGATGGAGGTTTATCTATCTTTCAATATGTCGATGATACAATTCTATTTACGGAACATGATCTTGAGAAGGCCAACAATCTGAAACTTATGCTCTCAGCTTTTGAGCAACTTTCAGCATTGAAAATAAACTTCCATAAAAGTGAATTTTTTTGTTTTGGTGAGGCCTAGAATGAGGTTGAATTGTATGCTAAGCTATTTGGTTGTTGTCAAGGCGTATTTCCCATTAGGTATTTGGATATCCCGGTTCACTACCGGAGGCTTACAAATGCTGAATGGAAAATCGTCGAGGAAAGACTACAATTAAGATTGAGCAGCTCGAAAGGTAAGTTGCTCTCCCTAGGTGGAATATTGGTGAGTAACATGGTATTGTATATGATATCATTCTTTTAACTTCCAAAAGGTGTCTTAAAAAGATTGGACTATTTCCGATCAAGATTCTTTTAGCAGGGAGATAGTGAGAAAAAGAAATATAGACTGGCTAAATGGAGTGTGCTTTGCCATCCCAAATAATAGGGTGGGCTAGGTATTCATGATCTAGAGATCAAGAATACAGCCCTACTTAGTAAATGCTCTTCAAGTTATTAACTGAAGAGGGGGTATCGTAAACTCTACTTAAAAGGAAATATATAGGTGCAAAAGCATTGTCCTAGATGGTTTGGAAACCTGGTGACTCTCACTTTTGGGCCGGCCTGATGGCAACGAAGAGAAACTTCTTACTCTTCGAAACATTTTCTATTAAGGATTGGTCTTAGATACGGTTTTGGGAGGATAAGTGGCTTGGTACTACTACACTCCATGAACAAAATCCCGCGCTGTAGTTTTAAAAACCAGACCGGGTCAATGGTTTAACCAGAAAAACCCTGAACCGATGACCTCACCGGTTTTTTAAGAGGCACCGGTCCAAATAGCAAAAAACCAAAAAAAGAAGAAGTTACAAGAGGAATCGAACTCAAGACCTTATGCTAGATATAAATAGCACCACATAAGGCCCAATACCACTTGGACACACCATCTTTTGTGATTACATATTAAAATATACGCTTAATCAACATTTTATTGATGTTTTGTTCTAAAATTTGCTTAAATTTTAATTAAAAGAAAAGGTTTTTTGTCGCTATCGAACCGAATGAACTGGTGTTCCGACCAGCAAACCAGTGAACCAGTCGTCCCACCGGTTCACTCACCGTTCCGGTTTTTAATACTATGAATTCTACTGTCCATTACAAGGAGGAAACGATCGCCACCATATTGGAATCATTCTTGCCCAACGTGACTTTCAGGAGAGATTTGATTGGAACCAGGCTTGACTCTTGGATCGCATTGCTACATTCTTTAACCAATGTACAAGTGTCACCTGGACCAGACGAATTTCGATGGAATTTAAGTGAGAATGGTTCATTCTCCGTCAGTTCCTTATACAATGCACTAGCCCAACTAGTCTTACCAATTTTAGACAATAGGATGATTTGGAAGATGAAGATACCTCTAAAAACAAAACAAAATGCATGGTATCTTCATCGAGGAGTTATCCTAACTAAAGATAATCTTATTAGGCGAAATTGGAATGGGAATCCTATGTGTGTGTTTTGTCACCAAAATGAGACAATCAAACACATGTTTTTCCAATACAACTTCGCTAGGTCTATATGGTCAGTTACCCAAGTAGCTTCAGGCTTATATCCACCATGTAGTATTGCCAACATTTTTGAAAATTGGTTACATGGTATAGATCACAATTATAAGTTACTTCTTCGGGTTGGAGCGATTGCCATTATATGATTGCTATGGCTGTGTAGAAATGACAAAGTGTTTAATGATATAAATTGTTCACTTCTACAGGTTATTTACTGGTATACCAACACCATCTGTTCTTGGCCAGTCCTACATCGTGCGGAGTATCACAACCTTTTTGCGGAGGTGTGTACACGTCTGGAGGATACGGAGCGGGATCTGTTTACCCACCATGGATGGTAGCATAATCTACGGATCAGTCCTCCTTTAGCATCTTAGGCATTTTACAATTTATCAATGTGATATGTAATCCGCTTTTTATTTTTTTGTTTGGATCTGTGAACTTTGTCGGCTATGTGCATCTTAGCTATGTAGAGGCATGTGTAATACTTAAACCTTTTAAGTAATAAAGTGCGCTTTATCAAGAAAAAAATCTATGTAGATCACAATCAACAGTGCATAGAATGCAACTTTTGATGCCTAATCTCGCTCCTTACAACTTAAAGTTAAACTTAAGTCTGGTTCAGTGATTAACTCAGAAATCACTTCAAGACATGTTCTTACAACTAAGAACTTGTTTTCTAACAAAAAACCTTGGGTCACATTACATTGAGTATACAATGCAGTTATATGGAGGAACCTATGACTGAGACATAGGAGATGTAAACATCTCTTTTCTTACATTTAACCATGGTTGTAGTACTAAGATTAACTCAATGCTTCATCTAGATATACAAGTAAGAACTTATTTCTTGCCTTGTTCCATTATGAATTTCTTCAGAATTTTATCTAGGATATTCTAAACAACTTCAGAATCAAATCCAGGAAGCATTTCGACTCTAATGTTTATTAAATGTATCGATCTATATCGATAGATTTCAATGTTTAATACTTTGTTCAACTTCATCTATAGAATATTTACTAACTTAAATATCATTAATATCAATTACATCATTCCTCATATGTTATCCACATATATAATAATGTTGTCACGCTCCCACTCAAACATGTCTTCCATATATGAGATTAGGATACTCACTCAGCTCCCACCCAGAATATGTCGGTTACATATTAGGATTTAGGTAAGCTATTTATCTCCCACTCAAAATCATGTAAATGCAGTACTTCTCGATAATCTTGGTAATTCCAAAATCTTTTGGTCAAATCAAGAATTCTAGCCACGAGACACTAGCATCCATTTTACAAACTCTGCTTGTTGTACCAATTACAACCCTTCTTCAATCTTGCATGGAAGAACATGCAGTTTTGACAATCTTTTACCAATTATAAAAATTGGAGTAATTGTTGGTGCAAACCCAACAAACTTAAGCATCGCTACATATCATAGTCAATATCATTGAGTTTGTCCAAATATACTTTGTGACAAATCGAGCTTTTATGTCTTCCTTTAAGTTCCATTTCTTCCCCAATATTTTTGCACTTATTTAGAAAGATTAAGTGACTTTACTTAACAGGATCAAGTAACATATTACTTTGTAATCTTAAATGTACTTCAAATGGATTTCATGAATTTCAGTCATTTTCTTCTAGTTCGTAGGTATGTCTTGTTTCATCAACATGACAAGTGAATCAACAACATAATTCCACAAACTTGCAGAATATATTCTTGAATCCTACTTTCTTTTGTAAAAGTATCATATGCAACTTCATGATCATTATCATTAATTTCTCCTCTGTTCTCTAGAGTTTGGTTTCCGGAACATACTCTGTTGTGCCACTCCATAATCCGGAGGTAAGGTCAAACCTTTGTTTGTGCTTTCACTTTCTTCCACTAACACCTTCTATGAGAAAATGCTTTCCCGAGGAAGTACCATGCTGGGCAATACAAGCTCTACCTTTATTGGTTTTAGTTTGGAAGATGTATTCATCATTTCCTAAGAATTCACTACAAAGATTTGTTTATTCGTCACGATTTCAAATTATCGAAATATCCAAAAACTCGAACATGACATAACTATTATGATGTTGTTTCCACAAATCTTTAGATCTTCCTTATATTTCAAATGATTGTTTGCTATTTGATCTCTAACTCTAAACAATAATGGTAACCCAGTAAAAGATAATTTTAGACCATATGTATCCAATACAATATGATTATGATGTTTAGATGTATCTATACACTTTGAAGCGTCCAATTATCATAATTTGTGGAACATATTTCACAAGTATTTTATGCCAAAACTTAACTTAAATACTCAGTCATGTCTATCAAATCATAGAGACTTTGTATTCTTGTTAATTTAATACCCTTCTTCATTCTGAAATTATTTGAACAAATCAAATAGTTTCAAACTTGTGTTTCATTAAGTAAATATACATATTCACTTAAATCCACAATGAAGTTTATGAAATAATTATTTCCACTATTTTGTTGAAATACATTACATCATTATGTATGATATCCAACAATTATTTGCATATAATTGTTTTACTAGAATGCAGAGTTTTAGCCATTTTTTCCATCGAGGCATGGTTTTGCATGTGTCAAAAGATCGAATATCTAAAGACTTCATTTTTCATTAGAATGAAAATACCAATGTGACTTGAACGATAAGCATCATTAAAATGATGTCATTATTAAACTTTGGATATCTTTCACCATTCTAATTCTTTATAAATGCTTAATCTATTATCCTTGACATAACAATGAGAATAACTCATTCATAATCGTAATGTGACCATAAAAGATATTATTGATAAAAATAGTACAACTGGCATGTTACTTATTCATATGAATAATCATCTCACTAAAAGCAAGACACACTAATATAGTTCACACAATGAATACAAACTTTATTCAAATCAACCAATCCAAATGATAAACGTCGAGTGAGGGAGTGATGTCGGCCGTCAACTATATTGCTTGACGTCATCATGCCACGTCGCCTCATTCTTCTAGCAACTCTCAAGCATATATTCCTATTTTCATAAAACAGAACAAGTATCTAATACTTTGTAAACTGCAATGAGTTTTGCAAGAATAACATTTAAAACTTCTATATTTGATATATTCCTTCTTCATCCACGACATCCACTGCGATCGAGCCTACTTTGATAGTTCTCAACTCTATTACGAACTCATGAAAGGTGAATGGTTCATCTCTCAAATCATAGCCCATGACGACATCTTTGTAGCTGGGAGGAAGCGAGCGCAACACCCAATTTGTCATTAAGTAGTCCACATTGTATGTGAGGCATTCATGAATCTCATGCATGATATCCAAGTGGTTCTCCAATCTAGTTCTTTGTTCCATCTTTATTGAAAGAAACTCATTCAATAGTCCATATTTCATAAGCCTAACTTGCAATGCGAAGAGCAACATAGCCGCAGCTTAGTCTCCATTGCACAGAGCATGGCACATTGGATGACAATGGAGATGTCACCATGAGCATGATAATCATCATTCTCTTTCTTATTCGTGGAGTCATAGGAACTATCTCCTAGTGGTTCTTGGATCATGTAGAGAAGATCATCTATGTCAAGGGTATCTCTCAGGCATTGGTATCAATTTATGAAGTTTGACACGTCTACTTTAAGTTTCACAACAAGCAAGGAAATCCCATGGACAAATGACTCACTAGGATATGCCATGATCTACAACGATATTTGCAAACATCTAGACTATGTTCATAATACGAGTTCAATTCATGATTGATCTCCCACTAAAGCTATCATCCCTTTGACAGTTTAGTGATTACACCATCCTAGTACACTATATCATCCCCGATCTTCACGGCCTTTGATATAGCTGCAAAGGCGGACAACACAGTGTCGATCAGAACATTCATGTGACTCAAGCTCAATCTTTCGATCTTCTCGTGTTCTGAGGACATGTATGTACATGCTAGGCTCGCCAACTCAACCTTAATGTATTCGCAGTGCATACATGTCTTGCACCCACTATATGCGAATGTCGATATGTCTAGCACCTGATCGTCATGGCATGCTTCATGGCGATGGACTTTGTTGGTGGTTGCACACTAATGGGAGAACACTATGGTTGGTATTAAATAGGGATCATATTATTTGATGCTAACTTAGTGTACCTAATATTAGCACACAACAAGATGTATAAGGTATCAACATCACATGCAATGATAGTGATATGATATGGTCCTTCTCCATGCACCATGATCTCCATCGACCGCTTCGGTATGGCGCCAAGTCCACTGTGCCACCAGTTGGTCGTTCATCGTAACGATGATCATTACTATGATACTTAGCAACATAGAGTAAACTTCTTTACCTTAATCTTGACCAATACCATATAACATCATATGCCTCCTGCAAAACAAAGTTAGATGCCTCTACTTTAACTTTTGCAAGTTTTACGTGGTTGTTTGAATTTCACGACAAAACCGTTTCTACCTACAAACTTCCAACCACAACATGGATCCAACAATTGTCTCTACTACACTCTTTTCGGTGCCCTCCGTTGCAAATGCCATATCAACTACTGAAAGAGAGGCATACACATGGTAGCCACTTATACGGTACAAGCCGTATGTTGAGCATGGAACTAGTCTTGCGTAAGATTACACGTAAAGCCGGTCCGGGCCGCTTCATCAAATAGTGTCACGATATGAACAAGTACATGTGAGAGTGTAATAACTATAGGATCAATGCCCACATTCAACATGTTTCTAATCGTACAAGCATTACTATGCATAGATCGGTTTTGATACCACTGAAGGGGTTCGTAGCAGAAAACATATTTTTTATTATCTACTACAACACCATATGATTGGATCTATCTAGGAGTAATGCTATAACGAAGAAGTTTCAGTAACATACCCTTGTAAACGGAAAGCAGTTAACATACCAGGTGCCACAAGTGACAGCACCTCTGTGGTCACACATCCGGTGTACGATGACAACCTCCGATTCTCTAATTTCTGCCGAGCGTGTGGAAGTAGATCTTCTAGCCAAATCCCTGCAGCACAATGGCGTGCTGCATTTGTGTCGTCTCTTGCGTGTCTAGTCCTTCTAGGGACTACGTCATCGCAAAGCCAATAAGAGAGACAATTCCCTAAGGAAAATGCCTTAGAGAAATATTGGTGTGTCTCTCCCTCCCATAGGCCCCTCCTCATATAGGGGAAAGGAGGGCACCCCCAACTAGCCAAGTCATGGGGTGGGACTAAACCAAAGTGAGGTGGGAGGAGGAGGCGCCAGGGGGCAGCCGGTCGGATGGGCACCAACCACCACGCGTGGAACTAGCTAGGCCGGCAAAGTGGGCCCCTAAAGCGGTGGCGGCTTGGCCCCCTTTGCCGCTTCTCTCATGGTGGGCCTTTCCCTCCAGGGATTTGGCCTATTAGTAAGGTTACCCTTTCAAATTTAGTTTTATATATATATATATATTTAATATTAATTCCAATAATTAATATACCAGGACATTGAGTTTGAGGCATCTTGCCTAACGAGGCATGGTTTGCATGTGTCAAAATATAAAGTATCTAAAGACTTCATGTTTCATCAGAATGAATCTTTTACGTGCACATAACACCAACATGACATAAATGGTAGTGTCATTTGAAAATGATATCATTGTCGATCTTGGATATCTCTTGGCATTTTTAGTGTTTTATAAATGCTCAAACTACTACCATCGACATAAAAATAAGAATAACTCATTCATAACAAAAATGTGACCATAAAAGACATTATTCATAAAAATGGAACGATTGACTTGTCTCTAACTCATATGAATAATTGTCTCGCGAGATGTAAGACACACTCATAAAATTCACACTCATAATGATTACAAAAATTTATTCAAATCCATATAACCAATCCAAATGATAGGTGTAGAGGGAGAGTGTTGTCGGCCATCAACCATCTTGCTTGCCATCAACACACTTTGTCACCTCATATCTTCCAAGCAACTCTCAAGTAGTAGGTCTTGTTTTCATAAAACATAACAAGTATCAAATACTTAGTGAACTGCAATGATTGTGCAACATCCCAAAATACTCCTAATTTTGGAACGTTAAAATAAATAAAAGAAGTTGATTGAATTGTTTGACCTTTGTTGAAACTTTTGAATGGAAAAAAACTTTTGAGGATTTGTTTAAAATTTTCCTAAGCCACATTAAAAATAGTGGACTAAAATGACTATCCAAATAGTTGGGAAATCCTTGTACAAGTCCAAAGTGTTTTGTTTGCATTTTCATTGCACCGATTTGGATAATCTTCACAAGAGAGAAGATAATATGACTTCTTCATTTTTATTTGAATGTTAAAAATTGTTATTCTATGTTACAAAATTGAACATATAGCTCAAGTGAATTTTATGTTCCTAAAGCTATTTTTCAATATGGATAAGTAGCCATGTGAGGAAAAAGTGCATAATGTATTTTTGTCAAAAAAATTGGGTTGGAGTAAAGTTCCCTAGGCTCTAAATGTACATGTTTAAATTATTAAAGTTTGTTGTTTTTTATTTGAGTTAATATAGAGCACTAGAACTAATCTATTAATGAAATCAATAAAATATATATAAAATAAACAAAAAATGAAACAACGGAACCAGACTGACCGAATGGGCTAGCCCAGTTCGACACAGACCGCCTGTGCAGTGCACAGCGGCCCAAGGCCAGCCCACTAGGGACAGACATCCACTCACAGAGCCCCTCCCACTTCTATTTTTTTATTTTTCCTTCCCCGTCTCACTGCCAAGCGGGTCTCGCTTGTCATCCCTGACCCTAGCAAGGAGACTACCATCTCCACGAGTTCGTCCGGATCCTAAGCAAATCCCATCCCAATTTGGCTCGAATCTTGCCCCCTCTACAAGATTTCATTTCCAATAAATTCTCCTTCGCCCCCTCCTCCGAACCCCTCTTGAAACCCTAAAATTCCGTCCCAAGTCAAACAGATTCAAGATCGATCCAACATGTGCCTTCGCCACCATTGATCAAGCTCAGAAGCTCGAGGTCGAGCATGTTCGTGTCGCCGATGAGCCTTCTATTCCCCTTCTTTATCTTCTTTGTACTTTAATGTAGCGTCTCATCTTGTTTTATCTCTCAGTAGAACACCGAAGCGCCGGGAATTGGTCGCCGAAGTTAGGCAAGAGCTCGAGAGGAGCAGTCGGAGTCTGGGACCGTTCAGGAAGGATACGATCATCGCCGAGCATGTTTTCGATATCCTCGTGAAGAGATGTGCATTGTTATCCACTTCCACATGTTGGGGGATCACCAGAACACCGTGGACATCCACACCTGAGCCCGCCGCCACTGTCTTCCTAGTCATTGTTGACCATGGCTACCGTTGGTAAGAAACTTCTGCTCTCCTCCATTCGATTCGTAGCGCGTGGTGTAGATCATACACAGATGCGAAGGGGTACCGACGAATCATGCCACGCCACATCAGCGAGCCGAGCCGAGCCAAGCCGGGGAGCCATAGCTGAAGTCAAGCCGGAGCCAGGGTGAAGCCAACACGTCGCAGCCGCATGATCTGGATCCAACGCTCGATATTCATCGCAATAATTTTAAAACCAGAAACACTTTGAATCTTGTAAAATTTCCTATAACTCCGAATTATATGATTCTTTTTGCGTTGGATTCATAATTAAATTATCTATCCATTAGATCTATAATTTCCAACTCTTATGCAGTTTTAATCTGTTCGAATTTTAATTTGAATTTAAACATTGTTTTGGCCATATCCTTAGATCTAAAAGTCCTTTTATAGTAAATATGTTTGTCCGATGATCATGAAGACAACCTCTACCTTCCAGACCATCCCACACTTATTTTATACGAAATAAATTTATAATTTGGTCTTATTTTTCCATATTTTCACATGTCATAGTATGTTCTTTTATTTGGCTCTTTATTTGCAATGGTTGTTTATTAGTGTTATTTACGTTAGATTGTTCGGAGTGCAAGAGCGAGTTCGACGAAGATGTAATCATCATAAATTTCACTAAGGCAAGTTATACCATTGTTCATACTTTGTCCCAGTTTTACTACATGCATGTTTTTGACTTAAAAATAGTAGCATGCACGTGTAGAATGATTTTAGTAGAAATATTTTCCAAGTGCGGTGCTATTTTGTAGTATGCCGTGAGTAGTAATATACCTAGGATTATTTCCGCTCCTAATAGATTCTTCTAAATTTTTCTATGCTATATATATGCAAATGCCGATGGGGGATTCAAAAGAAAGAAATATTTATAAGTATAAGAACTCTCTTTATGAGCGCAAGTTTTCTCGTCAAATCTACTTCAAAATAAAACTAAGTTTTCCTCTAGACGAAGTGGTATGTCGGGAGCATCTACGAGGGGCAAGTATCTTGGATTGGCTTTGCTTGTGCCCTCCACCTCCTAAGATCAAAGAAGTTTGCCATGTTTCAGAAGTCATAAGCTTCCAGTGCAACCACAATGCATATGGGCTCTGTCTTGACTTCATACTTAGTGGAAAACCTCACTTAGGTACCACATATTTTTAGCACGAGTGGATCCGAAAAAGGTAGAGGGGCTACTGAGGGGAAGCTTCACAAAGGTCTTGTTTGTAAAAGGACTTGATCGTGGATTGTGGGTAAAGTGTTAAAACTCTCGAGAGTATTGCAATATGATCGATTAGCCATGTTCACTAATAAGAACAACTTTGAGCATCTGAAGGATGGAGTCTCTAAAGGATTTCCTCTATTTTTTCAAATAAAAATTGTTTGCAAACCTAAGTTTGTGAGTTGCATATTGAGGGCTCTGTAGGCTCAGACTTAGTGGGATTTGGGTGCATATTGTGTACTCCATGTGTTTAGTTGGGGGATGGTATCCTAGAGGACCCTATGTGAGACACTCGACCATATGTTACTTATTAAAAAGTTTGCAAAGTAGGATATAAGATTTTTCTCTACTTCTCTCTCTTTTACTTAGCGAAAATTGGCTTTACGCAAATAAACCACAAAGCCTTCTCTTAGCCTTGCATATAGAGACATTCCAATTATTTTCCTTGGTGTAACTTTCCAATACATTCAAAGTATTGACCAAATCATTTGGCTGCACGTTTAATGCACAAAGTTTGAAGATTGACAAAAGGTGCATTAGGATCACGGGTCTATACTCAACCAGTCTATGGCATTGGTGGGACTCCAAGTTGTATTTATTTTGCTTTCTATTGTAATGAAGTAAACTCTGAATTATTTGATTCATGTAATAAAGACTTGTGTTTTACATGATATTTTATTGGCTATGAGTGCTAGCTAATGATCCAGGGACTAGCATGTTAATCACCAGGGCTTAGGAACTTTACCAGATCCGGGGTCACTAACATTTATAATATGTATATCAAATATACCTTCTTTGTCGATGTAACATCCCAAAAACATTAATCAAGCTTATCAAGATCTAATCACCCAAGTTTAGGGTTAACAAAAACTTTTATTATTAAACTTAATATGAGTGCATGTGTGATTTGCATTAGTGTATGAATTCTTGTGGTTGCCATGATTGATTGCTACTAATGATAACGATTAGTTTAAAGATGAATACTACATCATCTAGATCACTTACAAATAGAATCAAATGAAAAGAAAATCAAATATGGGTCATAAGATCAAATGGTCATTTTGGCCAAACTTATCCACTAGACCACTTTGAGTGTTCCTAGTAAAGGATTTTCAACAGAAACAATTCCAATTCTTTTCACCCCTTTCTATACCAACTCCAAGTGAATCCAAGGAAACTTTACAAAGTGGTAGAAACTATTTTCAAATCTATTTAAGAGGCATTGCAAAATTGAATCAAGTTCATATGCCTAGATCATCACTTTTCAAAAACCATTCAAACCAATTCCCCTTGACCATTCCCACCAACCATAGAGTACTAAGCAAGTAACAGGATCACTCACCAAAAATCATTCAAAAATTTGAAAATAACTTTCATGCGGCCATTTGATCGAGCACCTGGCAGGCACAGTACAACTTCAACCACTATACATTGTTTTGAGCTATCAATTGCTCATCTCTTGTACTGCAATCAACCCATTCAATTGTCCATGATCATGCCTGGTACTTGGCCATGCAAAGGAGAGGCATCACTAGCCACATTGACCAGTGCCATGCTTGTACCGAGCTGGCCATGTCGGTCGAGCACGAACCACTCGCTGCACGCCGCACCACCCTCGCCCATGATGCCTAGCAGCTAGCCATGACCTCACCACCACCCCATGTCCATCCCTTGACCCAAGGCGAGAAGTGGAGATGCTAGAAATCACGCGCCCATTTAAGCCTCTGCCATGCCGAGAGCACGACGGAGCGCCGCAGCTGCCTCGCACGCACACGCCGCGCCTCGCTCTCTCCGCTTGTACCCACAGTCGCCATGGCACTAGTGACCTCCCAGACATGACCATTCACCATCGCGCGCCCTGTGACCACCGTACTGCGTGATGAACACTCGCGTACTAGAACAGAGCATCGAAGTCGCCCGACCAGCAGATACCGCCCCTTGTCGTGCCGTCACTCGCGTGACGATCGTCATAGTCCGCCGCACCAACCCATGCCCTCCACCATGCTCAACGATACATGTAGCAGCGTCGTCGGAGAAGCCAGACCATGCCTCCCTTCCTCCACCCTTGGGGTATAAATAGAGGTCACCCTAGACCTCATTCTCCACACCATTCCACTCCCCACTCACCCAGGAACTTCACCAACCCTTCCCTGGAGCAAGGCAAGCACCACGACACTGGAATTTGGCTGGAGTCCACCGCTGCAGTCGAGGAAGAAAGCCATTGATTGCGGCCACCCCAGGAGCTGCCGTGACCGCCAATCGAACCGTCGTCATCAACAACCCCATTCGCCCCCATCACCGACCCTAGTTGGAGCCCTGGTAAGTCCCCAGTGACCCCCACCGCCGCGTTAGGGTTCGAGTCTCGTCGGAGCAGTTCGATAGAGACGACGAACCACAGCTGTAGTTCCTAGTCTAATCGTAGGGCTGAGATTGAAAGATACCGTTTTGGTTTAGATGAGTCACTAACGCGTGGGACCGTTTTGTCAGTAGCACGCTGCGCCAGCACCGTGCAGTTAAGCCGGCCCATGTCGTTTCCCATACAGAGCCCAGTGATTCAAATAGGATTTTACCATTTTAGCTAAAACCAGATTCTGTCAGTAGATTCAAAATTCAATTCAAAAAGATTCACTAAACCAAAATGCATGATTCCAATTTTGTTGGAAAGGTATTGAAATTATCTAATCACTCATGTTGGATTCAAACCATTTAGAATTATAGTTCACCTATACCAAAAATAACAAGACAGAGACTTTTGACACTTCAAAAAAAATTAAAAATAAGCTATAAATTTTTTGAGATAATTATACCTCTCGAAAATCACATTTGCCATGCTCTACATGAATATGTAAAAAGATTTGGTTTTACAAATATGAAACATTGCTTAGTATTAAAAGAGTGCTATATAGTCATTTCTAGACACTTGAATATTATTAAATAGTAATATTAAATCTTCTAATATATGATCACCATTTTAAATCACATTCCCAAGTATTGGAATAGATGGTGATGACATGTGTCAACATGATCCACTATTTTAATTGGAGAATATTAAATCTTAAGGATTTAAAATGAGTAGAAATTACTTTTCTAAAATAAGAAGATTAAGAAAATGTTAATATTCCATATGATGATTGAGAGATGATAGATCATCTAGTATGAGCCCTTGTGTGCTAAGTAGAAGTAGTGAAGTGTTGTTTGGTGATTGTGTACATTGAATGTATTTATAGACGCAAGTATCAACCTAGGCTACAACGAGGAGGAGTACTTTGAGGAGGAGGAGGAGAACTTCAACGACAGTAATAACTGCACTACTCAAGGCAAGCTAGAACTTTGCATGATATCTATGCAAGCCCACTACGCAAGCTATCAGTTAAAGCTAGAACTATGCATGCTACTTGTGCAAACCCCTTATACCAGATGCACTAGGCATGCTTGGTTACGCAACTTTACCAATTCCCAGTTTTACTCCAAACTTTACTTTCCCCTTTACTACGGTTCTTACCTAGTTAATGAATTGTGATTAGTGGAAACTAGATTGGATCCTATCAAGATCATAGGATTAGTCTTGGATACTTATACTTTATTAGAACCCCCAATAGTGATACCCTCAATACTAGTGGCTAGTGCTAAGCATAAAATTGGATCACTTTAGATGGGAATACTTGGTAAAAATGATTATGAAAAACTTGGAATGAAGACTCATTCTATTGAAATGTTTTGACATGTGTTGTGAAACACAATGGTTTGATGATGAAACTGATGAGGCATGAGCCTTGACTTTAATAAAAACTGATGGTTGGGTTCAGATGCGATACGATTCCAATTTTACCATACAACCACAATACCTGAGTTGGGTAGGGCTTGACTGGAAGTTTATATGTCTTAGTATGGGTTCCCTTGCTTAAGAGGTTGAGCTGAGGCTACCTCGTGATGAATGTCCACCTATGCAGTGCTCAGGATGGAAGATGGCCATGGCTGGGAGGCCAAACTCATAGGGAAGGTGGCTATACTAGCATTTGTAATTGAAAGATTAAGATTGATTATCAGCATACTAAGTATGATGATTCAGGGTTATCCCTAACGGATGTATCGAATTTTGTGGTGAAAGTGTACCACCTCTGTAGAGTGTCAAACTATTCGAATAGCCGCATCCGCGGTTATGGACAGTTGGAGTGGCCATACTGTTCTGTTGTCAGATGTTTTCAAAATGATTTGTGAGTTGAAGGATGACATTGACTTGACCACAACAGAGTTGTGGCCATGATATCTAACTTCCCACTTAAGTGATGTAGAGAACTAAATTAGGTCTTTACTCTTGAAGCTTTATGAAATAAACCTGGCTTTTCCCAAACAAACCTAGGGCTTATGATTCCTACTAGCTTTACTTTTACCTTACGCAAGCTAGTGTTAGTTTGCGAGTACTTAAAGAGTACTCATGGCTTTGTCCATCGCTATTCCCATGGCCAGACTATGACGAGGATTACCCGAAGATGGACAGCAAGAGCTCTATGACAACTAGGATCATCTCCCATCGTCAGCATTGACTTTAATGAGGCATGAGCCTTGACTTTAATGAAAACTGATGGTTAGGTTCGGATGCGATACCATTCCAGTTTTACCGTACAACCACAATACCTGAGTTGGGTAGGGCTTGACTGGAAGTTTATATGTCTTAGTATGGGTTCCCTTACGGAAGAGGTTGAGCTGAGGCTACCCCATGATGAATGTCCACCTATGCAGTGCTCAGGATGGTAGATGGCCATGGCTAGGAGGACAAACTCATAGGAAAGGTGGCTATACTAGGGTTTGTAATTGAAAGGTTAAGATTGATTATCCGCATACTAAGTATGATGATTCAGGGTTATCCCTGATGGATGTATCGAATTTTGTGGTGAAAGTGTACCACCTCTGCAGAGTGTCAAACTATTCGAATAGCCGCGTCCGCAGTTATGGATAGTTGGAGTGGCCATACTATTCCGTTGTCAGATGTTTTCAAATGATTTGTGACTTGAAGGATGACATTGACTTGACCACAACAGTGTTGTGGCCATGATAACTAACTTCCCATTTAAGTGATGTAGAGAACTAAATTAGGTATTTACTCTTGAAGCTTTATGAAATAAACCTGGCTTTTTGCAAACAAACCTAGAGCTTATGATTCCTACTAGCTTTACTTTTACCTTACTCATGCTAGTGTTAGTTTGCGAGTAATTAAAGAGTACTCATGGCTTTGTCCATGGCTATTCCCATGGCCAAAATATGAGGAGGATTACCCGGAAGATGGACAGCAGGAGCTCTATGACAACTAGGATCATCTCCCATCGTCAGCATTGCCTGTGACCCTGAAGATGGACCCTACTACGTTTACTTCCCACTGCTTTGATTGTATTAAGACTAGATCATGAGATCCTTTATTTGTAAGACCTTTATTATGGTTTGTAATGGATGATGTAGTGTGGTACCACTTCTGTTATGTCTCGCAAAAATTGTAATCCTGGGATTGTGATGTACGGCATAACAGGCATCTGGACTTAAAAATCCGGGTGTTGACAATTGGTATCAGAGCCATCCTGACCATAGGAGACCCTAGTTAGAATGGACGCCTGGAAAACCTAGTTTCAACACAAAGAAAGTGAGTATTTACAAAAACGTATTCTCATTCTTATCCTTGAGATTCTTTCAAAAAGAGATCACTTATTACTCAAAACTCTTACAAGTCTACCTAAAACTTGACACACTTAATCACCTCACTAACTTACTCATCCTAATTTCTTATAGATGGAGGTCAAATACACCTAGTTTTACCAGTTGGGCAACAGAGGATAGCTTATCTTTGAGAGGGACTTGCTCTCCGAGTATCTTGGACGCCCGCACCCGGAGTTCTTCAGAGCACAGCTCAAGGACCACGCTAGAGGGGAGCTATAGTGGCTGATTGTTGCCGACCTGAGAGGCAAAATGGAGCCACCTATTTTTGACAAGATCCAATTTAGTGTTCAGGAGAACAACTGGCTAGACGGATTAGCCAGGGCTATGCAAGAAGCTATCGCTCGCTTGTGTGCTCAGAACATCAACCAGATAATCAGAACCCGTTTTGCTCACTATGCAAGACGTGACTATGGGACAGCCTCTATCCATGCCAGCCCATCCAGAGTTGAAGCACTACGTGGACCACATGGACTTCATGCTACATGAGACCTAGAAGGAGTTGGACAATGCCCGTGATCACGCCAACTAGAGCAATGCTAAATCTATTGAGAGGAAGCAAACCCTCGCCATCCTCGCCAAGGAATGCAAGTCACTTCGTAGCTAGCACGACAAAAAGGACCGCATCATCGCCCATCTTCGTCAAAAGATAGCCACCTTGGAGGAGACCATCCACGACCAGGAGATCCATCTAGAGGAGCAGCAGGAGGAGGAAGGTGAAGATATCCGTGGGGATATTCACTCTTACCTCAGTGATGACAATGACTACCTGGAGGACGAAGCCATGGAGGAAAACACTGATGAGGATGATGCTGACTTCATTGATGATGATTAGTCGCACCTGAGCACTATCGTAGGTGTGAGTTGTACCTGGTCCCACTGTATCGTAGCTTCACAGAATGGTTATTAAAACCATTTGCTTGGAATGAATGAATGAAAAGAAAGTTGCTAGTTTTCAAAAAAAACTGAGTTATACTCAAAGCTTAAAGTTTTGAAACAAACCCATGAACCATAGAAATTTCCCTCTTGTCTCACTATATATCTCAATCTTCAGATGACTCGCGGAAATCCTGGAGGAAGCAGTTCATCTCAGGACCCAATGTTGCAGATTCTGCAAATGTTAGTTTCTGACCATGAAGCTGGTAGAGCTTAACGTCAAGCCAACCTAGCCACTCTTCAACAGATAGCCCAGATGGCCCACAATAATCAAGGCCATGGAAACCAAGATCACCATGGATCCAACCTTAAGAACTTCCAGAATACCAACCCTCCCATGTTTAGTAAGTCCAAGGAGCCTCTAGATGCTGATGATTGGCTGCAAACCATTGAAAACAATCTAGAAGTTGCAGGAGTTAATGCTAATGAGAAGGTGATGTTTGCCACCCACTATTTGTCCAGCTATGCCAGATCATGGTGGAATAGTACCCATACGATGAACGGAGGTCAGATGATGACTTGGGAGGAGTTCAAACTCAAGTTCAGTAGGACCCATGTGCCCCCGGGTCTAATCAAGAGGATGAGAGATGAATTCAAAGACTTGAAGCAAGGAAGGATGACTGTGGTTGAGTACTGTGACAAATTTCTGTCACTAGCTAGGTATGCACCTAATGAGATTGACAATGAAGCCAATAAGAAGGAAAGACTCCTAAATGGTCTGCATGATGAGATGCAGACTGTGCTAGTCAACATTCCCTTTGATGACCTTGAAGCCTTAGTGAATTCTGCAATCCAGATGGAAGGAAAGATCAACCAGGCCAGTGAAAACCACAAGCGTCGAATGATGCATCAACCAGGACCCCACCATACCCCGAAGTATCGCCCCAACCCGTCTACGGGATATGCACCCAGAAACAACAGACCCCCAATGAACCGTCCAAACTATCCCAACCGTGGAGGAGGAAACCCATGGCCCGGAGGAAACCACAACAACAACCCCGGCAACTCCAATAATTTCAACCGTGCACCGCCAAAGTCCAACAACAACAACAATACTGCCCCAAGGACTAGAAGCAATGCTATGCCTGTCGCAGGGAAAGACAAGTCAATGATCACTTGCTTTGAATGCGGAGTCACAGGTCACTACTCCAACGAGTGCCCTAAGAAGCTTGCCGCAGCAACCAATGTGAATGCACCTGCCCAACAGCAATGTCGTGTCCAGCCTGGAAAGAGATTCGCTCTAGGAAACCTGCACAACCGTAATGGCCGTCTATTTGTTGGGTCCGCAGCATAGAAAACAAAAAAATCCTACGATGAGAACTATACGCCAAGATCTATCTACTAGATACAGACCAACGGGTGGACATACATCCATGGAGAACTTACCCTCGAAGACAACGAGTTTTGTTAATGAGTAGGAACTCGTGGTTGATGTAGTCGTACGCTTGCCGATCTCAAGATCGTGTGGAAGTCCGAGCGCCGCAAATCAGCAGCGCATCCATCCTCGCACACACGTTCAAGCCACCGGACAACCTCCACCTCCTCGCTCCAGCGAATCAGCAGAAGAAGCAACTCCTTCCAGACGCAAGGCCACCCGGAACATGTATCTCGCTAATCCGAGACCATGGGGAAATATCTACAGGGGGAGAGTGATCCTTCACGAGGAGGTGTGGTTTGTGAGAGAGGAGAGGGGGGCTTTATATAGGAGGGAGGGAGACCCCTCCCCTCCCATAGCCGGCGCATGAGGGGGGGACTCCTCCCCTCCTTCATTCATGTGGTGAACCTCCACTCACATAAACATGGCCTCCACCCAAAATCCCACTCACA
Organism: Avena sativa; assembly: GCA_916181665.1. NCBI lineage: Eukaryota > Viridiplantae > Streptophyta > Magnoliopsida > Poales > Poaceae > Avena > Avena sativa. Next base: position 80,272,132 of record OV702286.1, read on the forward strand.
TGTATTTAATTTCCACCAAATTAAATGCAACTCTCAATTAATAAAACTCTTTTATTTATTTTATTCAGAATTTTGTTAATTACTTTAATTAACAAACATTCACATAAAACCCCTTGCAACATTTCAATATCACATGCAGAACCACTTTCTGCAATTTCACCCGAAACAATTCCGGTTTCTATCGAAACAATTCCTATTTCTATCGAAACATTTCCTGCGCTTTGAAAACCTTTTGTCTGGAACATATGTGCTCCTAAATGGTGTCCGGCAACCCTTAAGTGTGTCACCCTACGGTTCACGAATAATGCAGACATGATTGAGACTCCTCTCAGATCAATAATCAGAAGCGGGACCTGGAGATCCCTACTGACTCCTGCATATTCAACGATGACTTTTGTGATCGTGAGAACCTTTAACGTCAGCAATTTTAATCCCTTTGTATCATGATATAATACATGTCCGAGATTCGATCATCGATATCCAAATACCTAGTTTGATCTCGTTACCGACATGCACTCTTTTCTTGTTCCCGTGATATAACATTCTAGTGATCACATCACTTGCTTGCAAGCTATCTTAATGTGTTATCACCGAGAGGGCCCAGAGTATATCTATCCGTCATCGGGATTGAAAAATTCCACTCTTGATCCATGAGCCTCAACATAACACCTTCATAGCACTGAACCCACCTTTATGGTCACCCTGTTATGGTGTGACGTTTGATGTTATCAAGATACTCTTCCGGTGTTAGCAATTAACATGATCTCATGGTCTAAGGACTAAGACTACTTTGTATGATGTTATAGCAATATAAACATAATGACTTGATCGTAATGCTATACTTCAGATGAATGTTCATCACATCATTTCACAAATGATGTGACCTTGTTATTAACAACATCCAATGTCCATGATCAGGAAACCTTGATCATCTTGTTAATCAACAAGCTAGTCTATAAGAGAGGCATAACTAGGAACCTTTTTTGTTTATTAAACACACATGTATTGATGTTTCCTATCAATACAATTATAGCATGCAAAATAAACATCTATCATATACAAGGAATACATAATAACAACTTTATTATTGCCTCTCAGGGCATATTTCCTTCACTATTCCACATGAATGCTGAAGAAACCCAAGAAGCACCAGATGTCTTGTTGGGTATGTTTTTTGTTAACTCGGTATTAGCCCGAGTGTTGTTTGATTCTGGAGCATCGCACTCATTTGTTATAGAATAATTTGCATGCACTAGTAAGATCCAACCAACAAATCTGAAGCATATTATGATAGTTCACATCCCTGGTTCGACCACCAAAGCTAGAAAAGTTTGCAAGGCCGTACCTATCAGAATCCATGGGATAGATTTTTATGCCAATCTAATAGTACTTAGAACCAAAGGTTTGTAAGTAGTGCTAGGGATGGATTGGATGTCGAAACATCAAGGATTAATCGACTATGCTAAGAAAGCTATAACCATGACTAGTAGCACCGGAGTATCAGTAGAACATGTATCTGAGACTTTACCCCGTCAATTCAAGTGCAACAAGAGTTTAGCCAAGACCACCATTGACCAAGTTAGACTAGTCTGTGAATACCCCGGCGTGTTCCCAGATGAATTGCCCGGTATGCCCCCAGATCGGGATATCGAGTTTATCCTTGAACTAATCCCTAGAACCAGACCAATAGCTTAGAGGCCCTATAGTATGAACCTATCTGAACTAGTGGAGCTAAAGAAGCAACTTGATGATATGTTGGGAAAAGGACTGGTTCAACCAAGTGCACCGCCAAGGAGATCACCCGTTTTGTTTGTTGACAAGAAGGATGGTGCCAACCGTGTTTGTACAGATTATCGGAAGTTGAAAGACGTCACCATCAAGAACAAGTGCCCTTTGTCAAAGATAGAATATTTTTTTGATCAACTGACTGGTGCCAGAGTGTTTTGTAAGATTGATCTTAGAACTGGTTATCACCAACTAAAGATTCGTGCAACAGATATCCCAAAGACTGCCTTCACCACCAGATATGGATTGTATGAGTACAATGTCATGTCTTTTGGATTAACCAATGCTCCCGCTTATTTCATGAATCTCATGAATACGATTTTTATGAATTTTCTGGATAAGTTTGTCGTTGTGTTTATCGATGACATTCCGATCTACTCCAAATCAGAAGAGGAACATTAGCAACATCTAAGAACCATCCTTGGAACCCTTAGAGAGCATCAGTTGTATGCCAAGTTCAGCAAGTGTGAATTCTGGCTAAGAGAAGTAGGATTCCTAGGACATATCCTGTTGGCAGGAGGAGTCATTGTCGATCCCGCCAAGATCAAAGATGTTGAAGAATGGAAAGCCCCAACCACCCAAACAGAAGTCTGTGCATTTCTTGGATTAGCCGGATACTACCGCAAGTTCGTGGAAGGATTCTCGAGCATCGCAAGACCGATGACCCAGTTGTTGAAGAAAGACAAGAAGTTTGAATGGACTGACAAATGTGAAGCAAGTTTTCAAGATCTTAAGAAGAGATTGATTTCAGCCCCAATTTTGATCATGTCCGATATCAAGAAGCCTTTTGATGTGTATTGTGACACATCCAAGATTGGTCTCGAATGTGTGTTGATGCAAGAAGGCAAAGTCATATCCTATATGTCCAGGCAACTGAAGCAGCATAAGAAGAACTACCCTACTCATGACCTCGAACTAGCAGCTATAGTGTTAGCTTTGAAGACCTGGCGTCATTACCTTATGGGTAACCATTGTGAGATTTATTCGGATCACAAGAGTCTGAAGTATATCTTCACCCAAAAGGAGCTAAATATGAGGCAAAGGAGATGGATAGAGTTAATCAAGGATTATGACCTTGACATTCACTATCACCCCGGCAAAGCCAATGTGGTAGTGGATGCTCTTAGAAGATTGCCGTGTAGATTAAACACCATGATAAAGGAATCCCAGCCAAGTCTGCATGAGGAGATGGAGAATTTCAGAGTGGAGCTAGTTAGCGAATGCTTCTTAGCTAGCATAGAACTCCAACCCACTTTGATTAGTCAGATAAAAGAGGCCCAGAAAGGAAACGCAAGTATCGATGGAACCAAGCGTCATATCAAAACAGGGAAGGTACCCGGATTCACCGAAGATGAAGAGGGAGTTTTGTGGTACAAAGGACATATCTGTGTTCCAGCAGATTTGGAGTTGAAACAAGTCATTATGCGGGAAGCTCATGATACTCTTTACTCTATCCAACTGGGAGGAACTAAGATGTATCAGGATTTGAAGGAGCAATTTTGGTGGCACAAAATGAAGAAAGAAGTCGGAAGCTACATAGCCAAGTGTGATATTTGTCAGAGAGTCAAAGCGGAACATTAGAGACCCGCAAGACTTTTGCAACCATTGCAGATTCCGGAATGGAAATGGGATTCCATCGGAATGGATTTTATCACAGGTTTGCCTACATCTAGTAGGAGAAATGACTCTATTTGGGTCATAGTAGATAGACTATCCAAGGTAGCCCATTTCATACCCGTCAAGACAACCTACCAAAGTTCGAAGCTAGCAGAGTTGTATATCGCTAGGATAGTCAGCCTGCATGGAACCCCCAAGACCATAGTGTCAGATCGAGGAACCGAGTTTACCTCAAGATTTTGGCAGAAAGTCCAAGAAGGATTAGGAACCAAACTGAATTTTAGCACAGCTTATCACCCGCAAACCGACGGACAAACTGAAAGAGTCAACCAAATCTTAGAAGATATGTTGAGAGCTTGTGTGTTAGAATATGGATCTAAGTGGGAAGATTGTCCGCCTTTCATGGAATTCTCTTACAACAATAGTTATCAAGCCAGTTTGCAAATGGCCCCATTTGAATTTCTGTATGGAAGAAAGTGTCGTACCCCGTTGAATTGGTCGCAAGTAGGAGAGAGTCAGATCTTCGGACCTGACATTCTACAAGAAGTTGAAGAGAAGGATCACAAAGTCCTTGAGCACCTCAAGACCGCTCAATCTAGACAGAAGAGTTATGCAGATAAAAGACTTCGAGACTTGACCTTCAATGTCGGAGATTTTGTGTATCTCAAAGTATCACCCTTGAAGGGAATGCAGCGTTTTCGTCTGAAAGGAAAGCTAGCCCCCAGATATATTGGACCCTTCAAGATTTTGAATCGTTGAGGAGAAGTATCCTATCAATTGGAACTTCCTGAGGAGATGTCAGCCATGCATAATGTGTTCCATATCTCGTTACTTCGCAAATGCTTAGAAGTTCCGGAGAAGACCGAAGTTTTCAAGAACATCGATCATAGAGCCATAGATATTGACAAGGACCTAACTTATCGTGAAATGCCCATCCGTATATTGGAAGAAGCATTTAGAACCACCCGGGCCAGAAGTATCAAGTTTCTCAAGATCCAATGGAGTAACCATATCAAAGAAGAAGCCACCTGGGAACGAGAAGACTATATTAGGACTGAATTTCCAAATCTCTTTAGTTCCTCATTTTTCCTGAATCTCGGGACGAGATTCTGTTTAACGAGGGAAGGTTTGTAACATCCCAAAAATATTAATCAAGTTTATCAAGATCTAATCACCCAAGTTTAGGGTTAACAAAAACTTTTATTATTAAACTTAATATGAGTGCATGTGTGATTTGCATTAGTGTATGAATGCTTGCAATTGCCATGATTGATTGCTACTAATGATAAGGATTAGTTTAAAGATGAATACTACATCATCTAGATCACTTACAAACAGAATCAAATGAAAAGAAAATCAAATATGGATCAATGACCAAACTTATCCACTAGACCACTTTGAGTGTTCCTAGTAAAGGATTTTAAACAGAAGCAATTCCAATTCTTTTCACCCCTTGCTAGACCAACTCCAAGTGAATCCAAGCAAACTTTACAAAGTGGCAGAAACTATATTCAAATCTATTTAAGAGGCATTGCAAAATTGAATCAAGTTCATATGCCTAGATCATCACTTTTCAAAAACCATTCAAACCAATTCCCCTTGACCATTCCAAGCAACCATAGACTACTAAGCTAGTAACAGGATCACTCACCAAAAATCATTCAAAAATTTGAAAATAACTTTCATGCGGCCATTTGATCGAGCACCTGGTGGGCACAGTACAACTTCAACCACTATACATTGTTTTGAGCTATCAATTGCTCATCTCTTGTACTGCAATCAACCCATCCAATTTGTCCATGATCATGCCTGGTACTTGCCCGTGCAAAGGAGAGGCATCACTAGCCACATTGACCAGTGCCATGCTTGTACCGAGCCGGCCATGCCGATCGAATACGAACCACTCGCTGCACGCTGCACCGCCCTCGCCCATGATGCCTAGCAGCTAGCCATGACCTCACCGCCACCCCATATCCATCCCTTGACCCAAGGCGAGAAGTGGAGACACTAGAAATCGCGCGCCCATTTAAGCCTCTGCCATGCCGAGAGCACGACGAAGCACCGTAGCTGCCTCGCACGCACACGATGCGCCTCGCTCTCTCCGCTCATACCCGCAGTCGTTGTGGCACCAGTGACCTCCCAGACATGACCGTTCACCGCCACGCGCCCCGTGACCACCGTACTTTGTGATGAACACTCGCGTACTGGAACAGACCGCCAACATCGCCCGACCAGAAGAGACTGCCCCTTGTCATGTCGTCACTCGCTGACGATCGCCATAGTCCGCCGCACCAACCCATGTCCTCCTCCATGCTCAACGAGACATGTAGCAGCATCGCCGGAGAAGCCAGACCATGCCGCCTTGCCTCCACCCTTGGGGTATAAATAGAGGCCACCCCAGACCTCATTCTCCACACCATTCCACTCCCCACTCACCCTGGAACCTCACCGACCCTTCCCAGGAGCAAGGCAAGCACCACGACGCTAGAATTTGGCTGGAGTCCGCCGCTGCAGTCGAGGAAGGAAGTCGTTAATTGCAGCCACCCCAGGAGCTGTCATGACCGCCAATCGAACCGCCGTCATCGACAACCCCATTCGCCCCCATCGCCGACCCTAGCTGGAGACTCGATAAGTCCCCAGCGACCCCCACCACCGTGTTAGGGTTCGAGTCTCGCCGGAGCAGTTCGACGGAAATGACGAACCACAGCCGTAGATCCTAGTCTAATCGTAGGGCTGAGATTGAAAGATACCGTTTCGATTTAGATGAGTCACTAACGCATGGGACCATTCTGTCAGAAGCACGCTGCGCCAGCACCGTGCAGTTAGACCGGCCCATGTCGTTTCCCATACAGAGGCCAGTGATTCAAATAGGATTTTACCATTTTAGCTGAAACCAGATTCTGTCAGTAGATTCAAAATTCAATTAAAAGAGATTCACTGAACCAAAATGCATGATTCCAATTTTGTTGGAAAGGTATTGAAATTTATCTAATCACTCACGTTGGATTAAAACCATTTAGAATTATAGATCACCTATACCAAAAATAACAAGACAGAGACTTTTGACACTTCAAACATTTTTCTAAAATAAACTATAAATGTTTTTGAGATGATTCTACCTCTCAAAAATCACATTTTCCATTCTATACATGAATATGTAAGAATATTTGGTTTTAAAAATATGAAACATGGCTTAGTATTAAAAGAGTGCTATATAGGCATTTCTAGAAACTTGAATATTATTAAATAGTAATATTAAATCTTGTAATATATGATCACCATTTTAAATCACATTCCCAAGTATTGGAATAGATGGTGATGACATGTGTCAACATGATCCACTATTTTAATTAGAGAATATTAAATCTTAAGGATTTAAAATGAGTAGAAATTACTTTTCTAAAATAAGAAGATTAAGAAAATGTTAATATTCCATATGATGATTGAGAAGATGCTAGATCATCTAGTATGAGCCCTTGTGTGCTAAATAGAAGTGGTGAAGTGTTGTTTGGTGATTGTGTATATTGAATGTATTTATAGACGCTAGTACCGACCTGGGCTACAACGAGGAGGAGTACTTCAAGGAGGAGGAGAACTTTAACGATAGCAACAACTACACTCCTCAAGATATGCTAGAACTATGCATGATATCTATGCAAGCCCACTATGCACGCTATTAGTGCAAGATAGAACTATGCATGCTACTTGTGCAAACCCCTTATACCAGATGCACTAGGCATGCTTGGTTACGCAACTTTACCAATTCCCAATTTTACTCCAAGCTTTACTTTACCCTTTACTATGGTTCTTACCTAGTTAATGAATTGTGATTAGCGGAAACTAGATTGGATCCTATCAAGATCATAGGATTAGTCTTGGATACTTATACTTTATTAGCACCCCCAATAGTGACACCCTCAATACTAGTGGCTAGTGCTAAGCATAAAATTGGATCACTTTAGATGGGAATACTTGGTAAAAATGATTATGAAAACCTTGGAATGAAGACTCATTATATTGAAATGTTTTGACATGTGTTGTGAAACACAATGGTTTGATGATGAAACTAATGAGGCATGAGCCTTGACTTTAATGAAAACTGATGGTTAGGTTCGGATGCGATACCATTCCAGTTTTACCGTACAACCACAATACCTGAGTTGGGTAGGGCTTGACTAGAAGTTTATATGTCTTAGTATGGGTTCCCTTACGGAAGAGGTTGAGCTGAGGCTACCCCATGATGAATGTCCACCTATGCAGTGCTCAGGATGGTAGATGGCCATGGCTGGGACGAAAAACTCATAGGAAAAGTGGCTATACTAGGGTTTGTAATTGAAAGGTTAAGATTGATTATCCGCATACTAAGTATGATGATTCAGGGTTATCCCTGATGGATGTATCGAATTTTGTGGTGAAAGTGTACCACCTCTGCAGAGTGTCAAACTATTCGAATAGCCGCGTCCGCGGTTATGGATAGTTGGAGTGGCCATACTGTTCCGTTGTCAGATGTTTTCAAAATGATTTGTGACTTGAAGGATGACATTGACTTGACCACAACAGTGTTGTGGCCATGATAACTAACTTCCCATTTAAGTGATGTAGAGAACTAAATTAGGTATTTACTCTTGAAGCTTTATGAAATAAACCTGGCTTTTTGCAAACAAACCTAGAGCTTATGATTCCTACTAGCTTTACTTTTACCTTGCTCATGCTAGTGTTAGTTTGCGAGTACTTAAAGAGTACTCATGGCTTTGTCCATTACTATTCCCATGGCCAGAATATGAGGAGGATTACCCGGAAGATGGACAGCAGGAGCTCTATGACAACTAGGATCATCTCCCATCGTCAGCATTGCCTGTGACCCTGAAGATGGACCCTACTACGTTTACTTTCCACTGCTTTGATTGTATTAAGACTAGATCATGAGATCCTTTATTTGTAAGACCTTTATTATGGTTTGTAATGGATGATGTACTGTGGTACCACTTTTGTTATGTCTCGCAAAAATGGTAATCCTGGGATTGCGATGTACGGCATAACAGGCATCTAGACTTAAAAATCCGGGTGTTGACAGTCGATGACTTCCCCTACAATTGGTTCTAGTTTTAGAGTTCTCAACTCAGCCTGGAGTTCATGAAAGGTGAATGATTCTCCTGACACAACAGAGCCTAAGATAGAATCTTTTTAGCTGGGAGGAAGCGAACGTAACACCCCATCTATGGCAAATTTATATGTCATCTAGTAGTCCAAAACATTTGCAAGGCACCCATGAATCCCATGCATGATTGCGAACTGGCTCTCTAAGCATGTGTTTTCTTCCATCTTAGTTGAAATAAACTTGTCCAGATTTTCATACTTCATAACTCTAATTTGCGATATAAAGAGCGCCTTAAGTTCACCAAACATCTCATATGCGTCGGTGTTAAAAAAGTGTAAGCGCAAGACTACATGGAATAAAGTGTGGCTCATTGCACTATTATGGAAATGTCATGACGAGTATGATAATCATCATCATCCTCACCGACGGAGTCCTCGGAAAATCTCCTAGCGGTTCTTGTATCACATAGAGAAATTCATTACTAATGAGGATACCCCTGAGGTGTTGGTACCAATCAATGAAGTTAGACACATCAACTTTAAGTTCCTCATCACGCATAAAAGAGCCAAAGTTGACATGAACATTAGGGCATGACATGATCTAGAAAGATATTTACAAAGATACTAATACTAAGTTCATAATAAGAGTTCAAGTTATAATCACATTATTAAATGATCTCACACTAAAACTATCATCCCTAAAAGGTTTAGTGATTAGATGACCCTAATTCACTATACCACCCTGACCGTAACGGTCAGCGGCATAGTAGCAAAAGGTGGATATCAAAATGTCGATCACATCATTCATCTGACTCATGCTTGATCTTTCAATTACTTGTGCTCCGAGGCCATGTCTATATATGCTAGGCTCGCCAAATTAACCTTAGTATATTTGTTGTGCAACATGTCTTATACCCACTATATGTGAACGTCGGGATGTGTAACACCCGATCATCATGGCATGCTTCTTAATGAAGAACTTTCTTGGTGTTGCACACTAAGGGAGAACACTTTTATTGGTATTAAGTTAAGGGATCCTCTTATAATGCTACCATCGAGTATCTAATACTAGAAATAACTAACATGCATAAAGGATTAACATTACATGGAATTAAAATATGTGACATGCTATGATCCTTCATTAATGTGCCTTGATCTCCATCGAACACTCCGCATGATCTCCATCTTGCCCACCAACATGACCCCAAGTCCATGAAGCCTCTAGTTGGTTGTCCATCATGATGATTGACTACTACTACAACTTAGCAATAGAAAGTAACACTACTTGACATCTTGATCTCATCACGCATGCCATCAAATAAAGAGAACAACAAAATGGCTCATGTCGGTTGCTTTACATAAGGTGCATTTCATACAACATATAAAATTCTCATTATGACGATATCATATCATATTCTCCTGCAAAATAAAGTTAGATGCCTCTACTTTATCTCTTGCATGTTTTATGTGGCTGATAGGGCTTTCATAAAAGAATCATTTCTTACCTACAAACTTCCAACCACAACATTGATTAATTAATTGTCTCTGTCACACCCCTTTCGAGTCCCTCAATTGCAAATGTCATATCAATTAATGTAAGAGAGACAGACACCCACCAGCCGCATATATGATACAAAACATATATCAAGGGCAGAACCATCCTCGCGTAAGAGTACTGATATGTGCATTTTGTATCATCATAATAGCAACATATATGGCTAGTTTTTATTGTTATTTTTATTCTTCTTACTTTATGTATGCATTATTAGACGATTTACGTGACTTTCCTATAAATTTCATTATTTTGGTATTTAATTTCTAGGAGGGAGAAAACCTCAATTTCATATTTTAATGTTTTAGGGACGTTCTGGAACTCAAATTGATCGGGGAAATAAGCCATGAAAGTATTTTGAAAAAACAAAGAACCTGGACACCTGGAGCACAAGTGGTAAGCGACGAGGCCTGAGATAGGCTAGGTGGCGCGGCCCCACATGCTAACCGTGCCACCTAGGCCCACTTGGCCTCCGAGCGTCACCTCGGCCTCCCCTTTTTGAAGGAGATATGCCCTACATGCAAATAATAAAGATGTTTATTATCATATCTCATCTATCTACACTATAATTTAAGCTAAGGTAGGTTCGTCTACCTAATTTTTTGTTCCAATTTTATTTGGATGGTTTTGTCCCTATGGTTTTGTGAAAATTGCCCACCACTAACATCCTGAAGTGAAAAAATAGTTTGATCCCTCCGCCTGCTCCTTCTATCTGTCTCGGTGTGTGCAGCCAGGATTGCAATGCCGATGCTGCTGGACAGAATTGGAGCTCCTCCATGCCGCCGCCGGTCAAGTCTGCAGCACCACCACCGATTCGGTCGCCTGCTGACACCAGGTAACCTGCGAGTAGCCCCTTCCACCTATTCCCATAGGTCCTAGCTATGTGTCCTTCCTAGGCCCCGATTCCCCATCTAGCGGCCGGGATTGGAGCACCGCCGCTGTCGGTTGGGAGCCTGCCATCGATTCGATCGCCGAACCGAGTGTCGGGGCCTCTATCTCGAGCGGGGACGCGCAGGTAGGTGATGATGTGGATGAGGAAGAGGAGAGGCTCGCACGACTGATAGAGAGGCGCGGCGGGCATGTCCGGGTCACGGCTATGATACAATTGAAATGTATCTATAATTTTTTATGTTACATGCTTGGTTTTATCTCCTTTCTTGTGTTTTGTCCACACTTTGGAGTACTTTTCATATGATTTCTTGGACTAACCTATTAACAAGAGCCATAGTGCCAGCTGCCTGTTTTCTGCTGTTTTTGGTTCCAGGAAAGTCAGAAAATGAATATTCTCGGAATTGGATGGGACAAAAGCCAAAGTGCCTATTTTTTCAAAAGACTCCAGGAGCCAGAATACGAGACGGAGGAGGGCCAGGGGCTGGCCACACCACCCCCCCCCCCAGGCGTGGGTTGGGCCTGGCCGTGCCAGGGCATGGTGTGGTGGCCCCAGGCACCCCCTCGGTCTCCCTCTTCGCCTATAAGAAGCCTTCTGACCTAAAAACTCCGGGGGGTCGACATTTTCCAGAAGGAGTTCCGCTCTGCCGCCACCACCAGATTCCACGAAACAGCACCAGAAACTCCGTTATGGCACCCTGTCGGGACGGGGAATTGGAGGATATCACCGCCATCATCATCACCATAGCTTCTCCATCGACCATCCATGTTTCCCCCATCTATGAGTGAGTAATCCCCCGCTGTAGGCTATGGGGATGGTAGGGATTGGATGAGATCGTTCATGTAATGGCATCAGATTGTTAGGGCATGGTGCCTAGTATCTTTTATTAGTGCTTTATGACTTTGTTGTGACTTGTTGTGCTTAATGCTTGTCACTAGGGCCCGAGTGCCATGATTTCAGATCTGAACATGTTATTGATTCATTATGATAGTATTGTTTTTGGTCTTATCTACAAGTTGTATACACATGTCGTTGTCCGGAACCTATGGCCCCGAAGTGACAGAAATCGGGATAACCGGAAGGGAATGGATTTGATGTGAGGATCACATGTGTTCACGGAGTGTTAATGCTTTGCTCCGGTGCTCTATTAAAAGGAGCATCTTAATTGCCAGTAGTTCCCTAGAGGCCCCACTGCAAACGGGCTGGCAGGACAAAAGATGTTGTGCAAGTTCTCATTGCGAGCACGTATGACTATATATGGAACACATGCCTAGGATTGTCTAGTACTTGGATGCTTTATCTTATTTATCTGCAATTGCCCTATGTTCTGATTGCTATGTGAATTGTCTTGTCCATGCAACGCCCGTCCATCCATCCCTATGCCTACCGCACTCGAATCCCACTGTTTACTGCTTTTGTTACTACTGTCTTTGCTTTACTACTGATGTTACTTTACTATTCCTACTACAAAACTGTTGCTACTGATAAACTGTTGTGAGCAAGATTGTTTCCAGGTGCAGCTGAACTGACAACTCAGTTGTTAAGGCTTATAAATTTTCTTTGGCTCCCCTTGTGTCGAATCAATAAATTGGGTTTCACTTCCCTCAAAAATACTGCGATACACCCCCTATACTTGTGGGTCATCACGCTACTGCACGCAGACATGGGTGCGTCCCAACAAGACAACTCCGCAGAGCTTGCGCCAGCAGACTTAGGTAGCAGCACGAACACAGGAGGCGAAATAGGAATTGGGAGGTGCAGGGGTGTTGGTGGGGCACGAGCCTCGGCCTCCTGGTTGTGGTCGTCCTTGGCGGTGGCGAGGACTTGCGGCGACATGCAGAACTCGGCGGAGGAAGATGGAGAGGATTATGGTGGATTACTGACCTTGCTATTATGGTTGATTACTGACATATGTTGTCTGGGGCCATCGCCACTGGCATGCCCGGGAATCAGGGTATATACCTAGATATTTTCTATCCTTTCATGTTATCATCAAGCCGATACTTATTTCTGAATTATTTGTCTATCTCGACATGAAACTTCATGTGTATACATATATTCATGAAAAAAACCGTAGCAACACACGAGCATTCAGCTAGTTAGTTTATAATAGTTTTATATGATGCTACAACTGTATCAATCGGAAACATTAATACAGGTGTGATATATAAACAAACCAAAGGTCCCCAGTAGTCTCTATTCAACTAGTGCATTGGGCAGTTGGTGATCAAGGTTTCCTGATCATGGTGCATTTATGCTAACTGATAATGAAGTCATGTCATCTAGAAAATGATGTGATGAACATTGCCCACCTATGATTGTTGCAACACGATCAAGTCACAAATTTCACATTTGCAATAATTACAAATGAAGTGTCCTAATCCTTAGACCATGAGATCATATTTACTCACTATCACCTGAGGTTGCTTTGACTGCATCAACCATCATGACCGTAACTAGGTGACTAGAATGGTGTATGTTGGGTATTCTAGAGGGGCGGGTTGAGGCATATGTATCGAGATAGGGATTCTTTCTCCTGTGTGACAGGAAGATACACTAGGCCAACTCGGTGAATTACATCCATAAAGTTGCATATCATATTACTAGGTCATGGGGGTGGAATATCACGAGAATGAGTAAAGCTGTACTTGTTGGAAACAAGATTGGACAAGGTAACATGATACCGATATTCAGATCTTGGACTAGTCATGTATCGAAATAAAAAGGTAATTGGATTCGACGTTTATGGTTCGAAACGATGTTGATATTGTGGAATACACAGGGGTCATTATGGGCATCCCGGTCCCGCTATTGATCATTGATTTGAGATTGTCTCGATCATGTCTGTGCCATTTCCGAACCATAGGGTAACACGCTTAAGGGCATTATGATGCATGGAGATCATTCTGGAATTGATGGAACCACGGGAAGAAAGAAAAAAGAGAAACCGGAAGTGTTCCGTGAGAGAACCAGAATCATTCCGGGAGGATCCGAAGTTGTTCGAAGTGAACTGAAAGGTGTTTCGGGTCAACGGGAATTAAATTATATGTAAATATATTAATTAAATGAATTAATATTATTTATATTATACTCTTCTTTGCGCCCTCGGGGCTTGGACGATAGGCAGAATGCCTTATGATGTCAACGCGCTACATCCACGTGCAAGAGAAAATATTTGTTCTCAGAACACTAACCATTAATGTTTTTTGGGAACAATGTCACGTTCTTACAATGTGGATCTCATCTGTGCCCCAGGGGACAACATGTCTACAACATGCCAACTCATACGCATTTCATACAACACAAGATGTGGAATGCAGATACTTAATTTTACAAATACATACGTATGGATAAGTATATGAGAGTAACGAATAAATAGCAAGATTACATTATAACTGTTGTCTAATAAATAAAAGTACCATAGTAAATATTCATATAGAAGACTACGAATCAATCGGACTGGACATCGTTGAAGTCACTGACGACAATAGGATAGTCAAATTCTGGTAGGAGCATCCATTTCCGCGGGCGCATGTCGTTGTCTGAGTCATTGTCCGGGTTCACGCCAAATTTCTAAAGGCAAGCCATAGACTACGCTCGGTGGGGAAACATAGAGGAATGTAGTTCTCGTGGATGAGCTGCAAGTAATCCTGGTGCGTAACATCGATAGCATCGATCGTCGTCGCCTATCCTCTGTTGAACAACTCTATCAGAGAATCTTTGCTGGTCTTTGTTTCCTCTTTAAGTCATAGTACTCGAGACTTTTGCCACTTGATATCTTCTTCTGTCGTTCTGTATTTCGTGTACATGTAGTCATATAGATGCACATATTGTAATCTTTCTATGTAGCCTATGGTATGGTACGCTATGTCATCTTCAACACTAAAACCGGTTCCGCTCAACTTGCGGCCACCTAGAGGACCACCAGGAGTCGAGTGCGCCGTATGGAAGACGCATTTTACCACCGATTCCCCTGGAACGGTGAAGCAGTGTCTATAGGTAGGATTGGGAAGACCCATCACCCACATCATTTGTTGCAAGAGAAAGCGCGGTCGAATTACTATGTTCTTTGTCACTAGCTGCAAAAGAACAGACACGTTATATACAATATATAATTTGTTCCATAGAAAGTAAAAACAGCAAAACTGGAAAAACAGAATGGTGTTGTGCAGCGCATGTCGAGGAACTGGATACCTGTGTTTTCACGAACAACCAAATAACGGCAAATGGCGCATAAACAGAGGTGAAAGAAAAGAAGCAAACATGCACACGCCAATGGAAATACTCACTTCCATGATTGTCCAAATAGAGTGACATGCGAACGCGAGCTCGGTGTCTTGTGTGGTCATTCAGTGCATATAAGAAGCAAGCAAGGAGAGGAGGATGAAAGCCTTGGTGACATAACAAGGAATGGAGGCGTCGCTGCAAAATTCCTAGTTAACGTCTTCAGTTCGCTGGGAAGAGATAGGGATAATGAGAAAGAAAAGAACAGTCATGTAGTGGAAAGGCTTTACAGCTAAGAAGATAGAGCGAGAGCAAAGGACAAATAGATAGTGACGTGGTCGCAACTATTGAAAACTAACAAACACGAAAACTCAGGTCTCACTGGGCCACACTGCCCAAGGCCCCGCGGATGTCGATAGCTCACGCTGTTAGGTCGTCTCTCGTCCACGAGAACCCGCATCCACTGTGAGAGAACAAAACAATGCTCTCGTCCGCAAGAACTCGTGTCCACCATGATAGAACATAATGATGCTCTCTTCCACGAGAACCTGCGTCCACCATGAGAGAACACAATGATTCTCTCGTCCGCGAGAATCCGTGTACACCACAAGAGAAGAAAATGATAGTAGACTATGAAACAGATCGTCTCACGTGTGCATCGCGAGGCCAATGAAAGAACGTGGAAAAGAATAGTCAAGAAACAACCGCCCATGAAAAGGACAAAACCAAGAAGAAGCTATAAGCCACATGAATTGCTAAGGCAGTAGAATAACAGTGGCAAAAAAGAGGCGACGAACAAACATCAGTAAAGAAAATAGAACATACATCATCATACCACTGATTTTCGTATATGTTACCACCGAAAGAAGAATTAAGCACACAGACATATAGATTCACGTAAACAAACACTTGCATTTATATATGTTATAATGTTGTTTACATTAGAATGCACATACACATATTAATCTATGACTAAAGCTAAACAACAATTACAATAGTGATTTTGCTTCTAGGAAGACCGAGACGAAGGACTACCATCATGAAGCACGCCTTTGTGAACAGAGTCCTAGTTGTCGTTGCCTCATGAAAAGCATAGAGCATAGCTAATGAAAAGTACAGCCGTCGAGAAGGTCCAGAAAAGTATATCCGTCAAAAAATCTCATTCATCGAGAATCTTCATTCGCGTCCACTCGAAGTCATCCAAGACGCTCTTATGATCATGCCGGAAATGCGCGAGGATGAAGCTTGAATTCTGCGCAACGAAGGAAAACCCAAACTAAGAATAGCAACCAAAGAACTAAAAAGAAAATAGGCAAAGCAAAAAACATAAGGTGGACCATAAAGCGACGCTAATATGGAGGCAAACATTGTCTTGTCATCGTCCTACGTCGCCCATAAAAATCCTGATAAAAAGGGTAAATATTACCAACCAATGGCAAAGGCAAGAGAGGGAAGAGCGGAAAAAGGTACCATGACTTCGAAGATTCGTGCATCTGAGCGACAAACAGCCATCCTCTCCGTCCACGCACCCACTCCTGATGAAACTCTAGAAAGCAAAAAAGGAAGACATGTAGAGCAAAAGTGAGAGACCAAAAAGAGAAACGAAAGAGAGGAAAAAACAAAGATTACTTACTGCTCACACTCATAAGTGGCATGTTTCTCTCCTTAACGCGTACAGCCGATGATTAACCTACGAGATAAATGAAGAAAAGAAACGGTTGCCGAGCACACACGATACAGAAACACAAAGAAACGCCGAATAAGAGGAGACAACAACATAGTGAACAAACCTTGTAAATCAAACGCCACCGTCAGAGTGCAGGAGTACATGCAATCTTGGTGATTATGAGCCTCACCAAGCTTGACCCAGGCTGCGACAACACCAAAGTGCAGGAGCCCATGCGATCGTCATGTGTCCCGCCGCTTTGAAAGGGCTAGCATGCTCTTTAATCTTGCGACCGTCAGCATCCGCGTCACCGGAATCAAGTCACCGGCTCGACGCACGCGACGACAATGGTAGTGAGGCAAAAAAAGACGGAGATGGAGAGAGAAGAGGTATATGAATTTCTTGAAGAAAATAAAGGAAGAAGGGTCTTATACTCTTTCTGCCTTATGCGAGAACCCGTGTACGTCAACGGTCTACGATGGCACCTATTCTATCACTAGTGAGAAGGATCACGCTACCACACATGCTCTCCCACGCGCGATAGCGCTGACGGCTTGGCTCTATGCTCACAAAAACCCATGTAGCCTACGGTATAAGATGACAAACCATGAGATTTTACGTCGCCATGTCGGCTTCGTAGCCCCCGCATTCACGAAAAAACGTTGCCTCCATGGAACAATCATGCCACGTCAACTATGGGTGGGCCCTAGAACTACGAGGAACCACTCCCGGCTGGAGACTACGCCAACCCATGGGCCTTGAATGGCCCTACTTCCATGGGAATTCGTGGCTAGCATGGGCTAGTGCCACGTCGTCTTCATGTGGGCCCCATGACCACGAGAAGGCACGGCCGATGTGGGCTTATGGCACCACGTCAGCTCTAGGTAGGCCCCACCACCTGGCGGGTGTGCAGCATTGTCAGGCAGAGGATGCCTCTCATAGTGGATGTTCTACTCCGTGGATGCTGACGGAAGGCCATGTGATGCGCGCGACCCACCTTCTAGTGACGCGAGTTACGACGGCGTGCGGTACACCCTTTCACGGTCCGGAATCTTTTTCCCTGGCCCGCAGCGGGGCCTGCCTGATGGGATAGCAGGGCTCCATTGCGACGTCGATGTGTGTCCTCCTCAGCATCCATCCCATGGCCGAAAAGAATCGGGACAATGTGGATAGCAGTTTGAGCCAAAACAATCTAGCACTATTATTTACTCTTAATATATATTTAATAAATATTAAATTGGGATTTATGGGGCAGCCCAACTCATTGGGCCCTCCCAGAGGGAGTGGCCCATGAGGAGGTCGCTTCCCTAGTGGAGGAGGGGTGGGTGGGCCTTGGCCACATGGGGCCCATTGAAGGGAATATGCCCGATAGGCAATAATAAAGTGGTTATTCTCTAATTCCATGTTTACGATAAATGTTTATTTTGCATGCTATAATTGTATTGATCGGAAACATCAATACACGTGTGTTTAATAAACAAAAGGGTTCCTAGTTATGCCTCTCTTATAGACTAGTTTATTGATTCACAAGATGATCAAGGTTTCCTGATCATGGACATTGGATGTTGTTAATAACAAGGTCACAATATTGGTGGAATGATGTGATGAACATTCATCCAAAGTATAGCATTATGATCAAGTCATTATGTTTATATTGCTATAACATCATACGAAGTAATCTTTATCCTTAGACCATGAGATCATGTTAATTGCTAACACCGGAAGAGTATCTTGATAACATCAAACGCCACACCGTAACAGGGTGACTATAAAGATGCGTTCAGTGCTACGAAGGTGTTATCTTGAGGCTCATGGATCAAGAGTGGAATTTATCAATCCCGATGACGGATAGATATACTCTGGGCCCTCTCGGTGATATCACATTAATATAGCTTGCAAGCAAGTGATGTGATCACTAGAATGTTATATCACAGGAACGAGAAAAGAGTGCATGTCGGTAACGAGATCAAACTAGGTATGGAGATACCAATGATCGAATCTCGAACATGTAATATATCACGAGACAAAGGGATTTAGTTACTAGCGTTAAAGGTTCTCACGATCACAGAAGTCATCGTTGAATGTGTAGGAGTCAGTATGGATCTCCAGGTCCCGCTTCTGATTATTCATCTGAGAGGAGTCTCGATCATGTCTGCATTATTCGTGAACCGTAGGGTGACACACTTAAGAGTTATCGGACACCATTTTGGAGCACATATGTTTCATACGAAAGAATTGCAAAGCGCTGGAATTATTTCAATAGACACCAAAACTGTTTCGGGTGAAATTGCTGAAATTGGTTCTGCATGTAATATTGAAATGTTGCAAGGGGTTTTATGTAAATGTTTGTTAATTAAAGTAATTAACAAAATTCTGAATAAAAATAATAAAAGAGTTTTATTAAATGAGAGAGCATTAAATTTGGAGAAATTTAATGCATTTAAAGTAGGGACTTTAAAGGGGAATGTGAAGAGGCATTTTAATGTGGAGGGGTTACCACCACATGAATGGGGGAGGTGAGGAGTCACACCCCCCCATGTGCCGGCCATGAAGGAGGGGCACCCCCCTCCTCCTATAAAAGGCCACCCTCTTCCTCCTTCTTCCTCACACCTCCTTGTGAAGGATCTCTCTCCCCCTCTAGAATTATTCCCCCATGGTCTCGGATTAGGGAGATACATGTTCCTGGTGGCATTTCGTCTGGAAGGAGTTGCTGCTTCCGCTGGATCGCTGGAGCGAGGTGGTGGAGGTTGTCCGGTGGCTTGAATGTGTGTGAGAGTACGGATGTTCTGCTGAGTTGCGGCGCTCGGACTTCCTCACGATCTTGAGATCGGCAAGTGTACGACTACATCAACCACGAGTTCCTACTCGTTAACAAAACTCGTTGTCTTCAAGGGTAAGTTCTCGATGGATGTATGTCCACCCGTTGCTCTGTACCTAGTAGATAGATCTTGGCGTGTAGTTCTCATCATAGGAAATTTTTTGTTTTCTATGTTGCGGACCCAACAGTGGTATCAGATCCTTATCTATGCGTAGGTGCTTTGCACGGGTAGTACACATATGTTTATATGTGGGCGATGATGATCATGTTATTGCATCTTCTATGTATTTTGGATATTGGTGGCATAGTGGGATGAAGCGGCCCGGACCAACCTTACATGTCATCGTACATGAGACCGGTTCCACAACTGACATGCAACTAGTTTTGCATAAGTGGCTGGCGGGTGTCTGTCTCTCCTACTATAGTCAATATCTGATTTACAACGAGTTGCTAATAACTTGGTTATCCTCGTTGTGGTTCATGTTCGTAGGTGAGAACGATTCTATCTCCTAAAGCCCTAAGCCACATAAAACTTGCAATTGATAAATTAGAGGCGTCTAGTTTAGATCGCTGTTGGGCTAGTGTATTGATATGGTATTGTTGTAAGTAGATGTATGATAGATACTCTTACAACACATTCAACGTGTAAGTTCTATAGACCTTGGCCTTACACACAAAGGAATGATAGTGATCATACCATGATGCAAATGATAGAGATCAAATGCATGGACCATATCATCTCACTTTACACATTAGATGTTAGCATCTTATACTGCTAGTTTGGCGCTTTTGGTAGCATTGTAAGATGATCCCTCATTTGGATATCAAGATAAAATGTGTTCTTCCTTAAGTATGCACTGTTCTATGGATCGTGTTTCGAGACATCACGTGATGATCGGGTGTACTCGACTCTACGCTTTCATACAACGGGTGTAAGACAGTTTTACACACGCGAGTACTAAGGTTCTTACTTGGCGAGCCTAGCATGTACAGACATGGCTTTGGAACACGGACCGAAAGGTTAAGCATGAGTCATATAGTTGATATGATGCCCATATTGATGCTCGACTTTGAAGCTACACCGACTCACGTGATGATCGGACTTGGTGTAGTGGATTTGGTTCATGTAATCACCTAAAAGGCACGAGGGATGTCGTTTTTGAGTGGGAGTTCATTTCTAATTTGGATTAGTCGAACTCAATTTGTCATAAACTAAATCGAAGTGAATTTGCATAATTTGTTGTAGTCATTGGCGTCTGTTCACTACCTTATGCTTAGTTTTAATTGAGATAATAGAACTATATAATTCTGGATATTTACTTTACGAATTGGTATCGTATTGTTTTGAATGTCAATTCAAAGTTTATAAGTCCTAATGCAAACTTTCAGCAAACTCTATTTACTCCGTGAAGTTTAATAAGTAGTATTAAATCAAGAGTAAGAATTCCAATGTTAGTATCTAAAGTATCATGTTTGCCTCCATGATTCTTGATATTCAAAAGTTGTTTTAACATCGAGGTTATCTAGGATCTGAAAGAATTGTTTCAGAAACCATCATGTGTGAAAGATATTGTGATATCTGAAACAAAGTTTTTGGTTGCATTATGATAGAGTATAATTTAGCAAAATACATGTTCTCATACTGTATGAGAATTTGTGAAGGATGGAGATGCTAAGCATCCGGATCTCCCAAAAAGGTTTTGGGAACTAACATTATACTCGCGATTCTTCCTTATAGGCTATAGTAGCTTGATCATGAAAGTTGTCATGATAAGGGTGAGTAGAAGATGTAAGTAAAATGTTTACTACACTAAAATATTACTAAAGAATGGATTTTTGAAAGAATACCAAACATTTGATGATGGTGATCCACTTCAAAGTGCAAGTCCAAAGGTATTAGTATTTGACTATATACAAGCTTTGTACTATGTGTCATGTGAATGACACCACTATTGATGTTGATAGATTCTTTTAAAATAAAAGGAATTGTTGAAAGAGGATCTATAAAATATTTGGCAGAAAAGAAAAGGTTGGAGATGTCCAACTTAGGTATGTAGAAGATATACATGTTATGGCTGTATTCCTTGCTTGTTAAACAATGTGGTTCTGAGGTATTGGATACCGGTATTGGATACCAAATTGGTTGGTATGAAGTGTCATACAGGACAACGCAATTCATGAACTACAATGGCCTAAGTAACTAGCAAGAGAATAAGTGATGATGTTCATCGAAAACAAATAAAATGTTATTGTGTTTTTCGTTGATGTCAAACCTAGCCTTCAAGATTTGTTTTAATAATTGTTATTTTGTTCCGGTATTACGAGAACAATGGTTGTTCAAATAAATTACCGTATTCCATAAAGGATGGATGAACTTTTTACAAGTCTAGTGGGAGAAATCACATCCATAAACATTATTGCTAAAATGTCGCAAGTCAAATGATTAAAATATCACTTATGAAGTGACATCGCTGTTTTAAATTATATTGGAAAGAAAACATGAAGAAACTCCATGTTGATGGATTTTTGGAGTCTTTGATTTTGATCAATTGACACATGTGAGACTTTCCTCGAGATAATTGAAACTCCATCCATAGGCCAGAGAGGAATGGATGACTAGCTTATTGGAAATTGTGCATGCTGATGTGCATAGTCCATTATGTGTAGCCATATGCGATGGATCTTTTTGCTTCATATGCTTTCTCCGAAAATTTGAGTGAATATATCTGTATATTTACTTAATAAGGTAGAAGTATGAAATATTTGAAAATTGTTCAAATACTTTCAAGATGAAGTGAAAAATCATTGTAACAAGAAAATAAAGAGTTTATGATTCGATCATAAAGGAAGATATTTGAGTTACATGTTTAGCAAAACACTTAAGATTTGAGGAATTGTTCCATGATTTGTGTTTCCCGATAAACCATAGGAGTATGGCATATTCGAGAGATGAAATCAAACCATGTTTGACATGGTAAGAAAAAAGGTGTCATTTATAAAACTGCCATCATGTTTTAAGGATTAAAGCTTTAGAGACTACCGCTTTTACAATGAAAAGAGCACCATCGTGATCCGTTGAAATGACACCATATAAGTTATGGTTTGGGATAAAACCTGAATTGTCTTTTCTTAAATTTTGGTATGCTATGCATAAGTAAAATGTTCACAACCAAAGTCGGATAAGCACGTCTTTGTAGGTTATCCCAAAGAATTTGTTGGGAATTTCTCCATAACACTGAGGACAAAATAGTTTGTTACTTGGAACGTCAAGTTTCTTGAGAAGGAATTTTTCACAAAAAGTTAAGTGGGAGGACAATAGAACTTGGATAAGGTTGTTGAACCTTAGCTATATGTGCTAAGTAGCGCAGTGCAGGAAAGTATCCCGGTGGCGGCCACAATGCTCATGGCTCCCGTGATTACAAAGGTTGTGATCTCGGAGATTAGAGTTCCTATTGAACCGTGTGGGTCGGTAAGAATCAAATGGTGTGATTTGATAAGCAAGTCGTTATTGTTTTGACAATGATGAACCGACTACATGCAAAGAAGTGATGATGGGCCCTGACTCCATAAAATGACTAGAAGTCATAGAATCCGTGATAGTATCCATACACGAGAAATCAAGTTTCTGAACTTGGAAGACCCTCCGGAAAGGCGTGAAGCCTATCGGTCGTGTTTGGATCTATAAAGAAATAAGACATGGATGTTTAACATCTATGAAATAGTCGACATGTCGGAAAGAAGTTTACGACAAAGTTCAAGGAGTTGACTATGACAAGATTTGATCTTTCATAGCGATATTTAGTCTTGACGGATTAATGTAGCAACCACTACATAATTTGATGTATGGTAGTTGAACAAACAAAACAATGTTCTTCTAATAGAATGGTTACCTAGGTTGTGTACAAGACACGGTCCGAAGGGTTTTTGTTAATTCAAATGGTGCTAAAAGGGCATGCAAACTTCAATAGTTGAAGTAAGCATAGCGGAGTTGGAATCTTCACCATGATGAAACTGTTAAAAGAGTTTAAATTCATCGGAGATGATGAAGATGCTTGCATTTGCAAGAAATTAAGTGGGAGCGCTGAGACATATTTCTAATACATTATGTAGAGGACATATTGTTGATTGGAAATGATGTATCTTGTATTGACACAAGTTAAGAATTTCATTAAAATAAGATTTCGATGAAAGACTTGGGCAAAACCGGAATATTAGGCATCAATATCTATATGGATAGATTGAGGCGCTAATATGGTTGTGCCAGACATACATATATGAGATATTGAAAGGGTTCAAAATGGAAACAACAAGAAAGGTTCTTGCTGCATGGAAAGGATTGTATCAAAATTCAAGTGTTTCAACACTTGGTGAGTAAAATCACATGAAGATTTTGATCGATTATACCATGATATGTATATATCCAAAATGTCCTATGCTCTAAATGTTATGAGCACATACCAGAATGATTCACAGGATGATCATTGGACGATAGTAAAGATATTCTTATGAGCTTTGGAAGAACTAAGAATATATCATGTATAAGTGACAAATAGTTAAGGTAGTTCATTGTAAAGTGTTACATTGATACTATTTTTGTCACAACATACAAATTAAATTTATCTCAATTTAGACTATGGGTGGCACAATGTAATGGAAAGGATGTTCCATGATGGATTTGGATGAGTTCCAAAGTTGAGACATTGTGACGGATACTACAACAAAAGGCTAAGTATATAACTGCTATAGTAGCAGCAAAGGAGGGCATTTGTGTTAAGTAGTTTGTTATCAAACTAGGTGTGGTTCAAAGTGGGCTAATACTATGAAGATATATTGTGTGACAATAATATCAACATATTTTAACCCGAACGAACTAAAGGTCTCACCAAAGGACCAAATTTATACAATGCCATCTCATTTGAGAATGAGTGATGCGTAGAGACGCAAACACATGCAAATACGCACGGACCTGAAACTGTCATATCCGGAGATTATGTTAACCACTAGCAATAGCGTATATACAACACAGAAAGCCATAGGTGTTCAATACGCAAAGTTTTTCAAACTAGATTATTGACTCTAGTGCAAGTGGGAGACTGAAGGGAATATGCCCGAGAGGCAATAATAAAGTGGTTATTATCTTATTCCATGTTTACGACAAATGTTTATTTTGCATGCTATAATTGTATTGATCGGAAACATCAATACATGTGTGTTTAATAAACAAAAAGGGTTCATAGTTATGCCTCTCTTATAGACTAGCTTGTTGATTAACAAGATGATCAAGGTTTCCTGATCATGGACATTGGATGTTGTTAATAACAAGGTCACAACATTGGTGGAATGATGTGATGAACATTCCTCCGAAGTATAGCATTACGATCAAGTCATTATGTTTATATTGCTATAACATCATACGAAGTAATCTTTATCCTTGGAGCATGAGATCATGTTAATTGCTAACACCGGAAGAGTATCTTGATAACATCAAACGTCACACCGTAACAGGGTGACTATAAAGATGGGTTCAGTGCTACGAAGGTGTTATGTTGAGGCTCATGGATCAAGAGTGGAATTTTTCAATCCCGATGACGGATAGATATACTCTAGGCCCTCTCGGTGATATCACATTAATATAGCTTGCAAGAAAGTGATGTGATCACTAGAATGTTATATCACGGGAACGAGAAAAGAGTGCATGTCGGTAACGAGATCAAACTAGGTATGGAGATACCAATTATCGAATCTCGGACATGTAATATATTGCGAGACAAAGGGATTTAGTTACTAGCGTTAAAGGTTCTCACGATCACAGAAGTCATCGTTGAATGTGTAGGAGTCAGTATGGATCTCCAGGTCCCGCTTCTGATTATTGATCTGAGAGGAGTCTCGATCATGTCTGCATTATTCACGAACCGTAGGGTGACACACTAAACAGTTACCGGACACCATTTTGGAGCACATATGTTTCAGACGAAAGAATTGCAAAGCGCTGGAATTATTTCAATAGACACCAAAACTGTTTCGGATGAAATTGCTAAAATTGGTTCTGCATGTAATATTGAAATGTTGCAAGGGGTTTTATGTGAATGTTTGTTAATTAAAGTAATTAACAAAATTCTGAATAAAAATAATAAAAGAGTTTTATTAAATGAGAGAGCATTAAATTTGGAGAAATTTAATGCATTTAAAGTAGGGACTTTAAAGGGGAATGTGAAGAGGCATTTTAATGTGGAGGGGTTACCACCACATGAATGGGGGAGGTGAGGAGTCAGCCCTCCCCCATGCGCCGGCCATGAAGGAGGGGCACCCCCCCCTCCTCCCTTAAAAGGCCACCCTCTTCCTCCTTCTTCCTCACACCTCCTTGTCAAGGATCTCTCTCCCCCTCTAGAATTATTCCCCCATGGTCTCGGATTAGCGAGATACATGTTCCCGGTGGCATTTCATCTAGAAGGAGTTGTTGCTTCCGCTAGATCGCTGGAGCGAGGAGGTGGAGGTTGTTCGGTGGCTTGAACGTGTGTGCGAGTACGGATGCGCTGCTGAGTTGCGGCGCTCGGACTTCCTCATGATCTTGAGATCGGCAAGTGTACGACTACATCAACCACGAGTTCCTACTCGTTAACAAAACTCATTGTTTTCGAGGGTAAGTTCTCGATGGATGTATGTCCACCCGTTGCTCTATACCTAGTAGATAGATCTTGGCGTGTAGTTCTCATCGTAGGAAATTTTTTGTTTTCTATGTTGCGGACCCAACACCCATGGCCACCACGGCCGGCTGACCGCCCCCCTCATCCCTACTCCCTCGGTTAGTCCCACATGGGGGAGCCCTTGGGAATGGCACACCCCCCTCCCCTATAAAAGGAGGTGCCTATGGGTGGAAATAAACAACAACAATTAAGATATTTCTCGAAGGCATTTTCCTTAGGGAATTCTCTCTTGTTGCCTTTTGCGGTGGCGTGGTCCCTTTGAAGGATTGTACACGTATGAGACAACATTGTTGTAGCACGCCACTGTGCTATGGTGATTCCAGCCAGGAGATCTACTTCCACAATCTCGGCATGGATTAGATATTCGAGAGTCGTCGTCTTGCACTGTACGTGTGCGATACCTCGGGAGTGCTGTCACTTGTGGCACCGGACCGTCATACGAGGACCAATACAAGGGGTGACTTGCGAGGAGATTCGCGACCTTGAGATTAGATGAGTACGACAACATCATCCATGTTCTGCATGAGCGTTAAACGCTTATGGTATACAAGGGTATGTTACCAATGTCTTTCTCCGTTACTGCATGTAACACCCCGTCCACTCCTGGGCCCGGGGGGTGTCACTCCTGGTATCCTAATAGGATATCTAGACTGGCCCCACAGACCAACACTAGTCTTTTCTGTGCACTTTGTCCTCACTCGTGCGCACCCGGTACCCACTTCCCGGTCAGTCACCCATCCTAGAATTTCTCTAGGCCAAGCACGCTTAACCTTAGAGTTCTTTTCGAATGAGCTTCCGGAAAAGAAGTTGCAACTTGTTGATATGAGTATTCTATCAATCCTATTAAGCCATGTGCCTGGATCTCACATACACCCACCCTTTAGAAGATCGATGCCCTCATCGATCAAGCACACCCCAGGAACGTTCCCTCTTGGCACGCGTCTTTGCGTCCAGTGCCGGCACATGTGCCATGCCGTGTCCACTCCGGGCCACACGCGCCATGCTCCACATGTCCCGCCACTGACCCGCACACACCCGTGTAATCGCAAGGGTCGGCACTAGATGCACAGACGCGTGCCAAGAGGGAACGTTCCTGGGGTGTGCTTGATCGATGAGGGCATCGATCTTCTAAAGGGTGGGTGTATGTGAGATCCAGGCACATGGCTTAATAGGATTGATAGGATACCCATATCAACAAGTTGCAACTTTATTTCCGGAAGCTCATTCGAAAAGAACTCTAAGGTTAAGCGTGCTTGGCCTAGAGCAATTCTAGGATGGGTGACCGACTGGGAAGTGGGTAACCGGGTGCGCACGAGTGAGGACAAAGTGCGCAGAAAAGACTAGTGTTGGTCTGTGGGGCTAGTCTATATATCCTATTAAGCTGCCAGGAGTGACACCCCCTGGGCCCAGGAGTGGACGGGGTGTTACACTGCATTACTCCTAGATAGATCCTGGCTAGGTGTATTCTGCCGTAGGAATTTTTTGTTTTCTACCACGGAACCCCTTCAGTGGTACAACACATGCTGAATGTGGCCATTGATCCTCTAATTGTTACCCTTCCACGTGTATTTGTTTATATCGTGATACTATTTAATGAAGCGGCCTAGACCGACCTTACGCATAATCCTATGTGAGACTGGTTCCACTCTCGACATACGGCTTGTACTGTATAAGTGGCTAGCGGGTGTGTGTCTCTCTCACAGTAGTTGATATGGAATCTAAAACGGAGTGTCCCGAAAGGGGTGTAGTATAGACAACTATTGGGTCCATGTTGGGGTTGGAAGTTCGTAGGTAGATATGATTCTATTGTGAAATCCTAACAACCACGTAAAACTTGCAATAGATAAAGTAGAGGCGTCTGATTTTATGTTGCGGGGAAGGCTTGTGATATGATATGGTTATTCGTGATCAAGGTAAAGTAGTTTACTTTCCTGTTACTAATTTGAATATTAGTAGTCATCATTACCATGAACAACAAGACTGGCGATGTCGTGGACTTGGTGCCGCACTGAAGATGGAGATCATGCCGGAGCACCTGATGGAGATCAAGGAGCGCGAAGACAACCATGTCATATCACATATAGATTACATGTGATGTTAATTTGTGTGTGCAACTTGTTTGTTTGCTAGTATTAAATACACAATGGTAGCATTAAATAAGATAATCCCTAATTAATACCAACCATAGTGTTCTCCCATTAGTGTGCACCACCAATAAAGTCCATCATTATGAAGCAGGCCATGACGATCGGGTGCTAGACATCTCAACATTTTCATACTGTCGGTGCAAGCCATGTATGCACTATGAATACACTAATGTTGAGCTGGAGACTGTAGCATGTATAGACATGGCATCAGAACACAAGTAGACCGAAAGATCAAGCACTAGTCACATGAGTAATGTGATTGACGGGTTTTAGTACACCCTGGCAACTATATCAAAGGTCGTGACGATCAGGGATGATAAACTGCAAAGGGATTGTGTAATCACTAAATCATCTTAGGAATGATAATTTTAGTGGGAGATCATCTGTTAATATGATTAAAAAATTGAACTTGTATTATGAACTTAGTCTAAGTTTTTGCAAATGTCTTGTAGATCATGGCCATTCCCCGAGTTCAAGACATCTTTGGTCCATTCATGAATGGGGAGAAACTTAAGCTAGATGGTTCGAATTTCATCGACTGGTACCAACGCTAGGTTTTCTTCATATAAAACCATCTTCTCTATGTCCTACGTGAACCACTAGAAGACTTTCCTGATGACTCCTACGGTGGTGAAGATGCGACTCTTCGTGCCCACCATGACACCTTTGTGACCGTCAAGTACACCATTATCCATGCCTCTGGCTTGAGGGTGCACTTCCATGAAATCGAACCCCCAGTTGTGGTGGAGGCATACCTTGCTCATGGTACTGAGGGAAAGGCAGCTGGTGATGGTGCTACTGACCATAGTCATCCTAGCCTGCTGCGCTCCAATCTTCTCCACATTATTCCTACTGTTGTTGGCCAGCTGATGCGTTTTCCCAATTGGGTGACCTCCTTGTTGCGTAATCCTCCCTCAGAGGATTAGTGCTTGCTGGAACTCCTCCTCAGTAAGGACCCAACTCTATTTACCTGGCAAACCAAAATCTTGGACAAAAGGAAGAAAAACTTGGTGTAGATCACCATTAGGCTCAAAATAAAGCTAGTAAGCACGAAGGGAGCATTGGGGTCTATAGACCCCCATGAATTTGGTGCTAGCCATATGGATATCATCTAGAATCTTACTGCCAGCCGCAGCTCTTTCCTGTGGCAAGACAAATCCACTTGCGTAAGCGATCTATGTGATCAACCCACCACATCGGATGTCCCCAGAGGAAGCTGCCCTTTGGCGGAAAAAATGCTAGATGAGTAAGGCACCTAAGTTTACCTTGTGCTCCATCTCGAGGTGCAAAGCCATATGAATTACGCTCATCTCGGGGCATGCCATTGCCCTAACATCTCCTTTCCCAAAAATATAATTCACTAGGAAGCTGTGAAAATAACGAATAGTGGGGTTCTGGATGGTGGTGCTCTTCTCGTGCAAATAATTAGTGTTCCTATGGACATAAATCTGCTCCCAAGAATACATTGCCTCTATGTGCACATTTTCATTAATATCGAGCTCCCCCTCATGGGAGAATTTGAAACAATCACAAAATTCATAAAAGGAGAGGCCGTGGATTTGCCCATTGAGTACAAAACTTACAGTGCAATTACGCTCTTGAGCTTCGAGATCATCGTGGAATGATGATAGGAACTCGAACATGGCGATCTTGTAGGTGTCGACGGAGAGGTAGGAGAAGGGGACCATGTCAGCTTGCATAGTCATCTGCTCGATGTCCTCCAAAAGACCTTGGCGGGAGAGGAACTCACGGTCTACCCACTTGGTGGGTAAAACCTTGTGGTTGCTCACCCTCTCAAAGTCTCGGCTCATGGCGGCCCTCAAGTTGTCCACCTCCGAACGCCTCTTCTTCGAACCCGGCGGCTTAGTGGAACCCGAGGCCCCTGCCGTACCCGAGCCTTTTGCCCGGGTGGAAAATCTTTCCAATGTTATACATTGTGCTACAAAATTTTCAAAGAAAAATATAGGCATCAAGTTTCTGTCACATGAACAGATGATTACATGTTGAAATTACAAATCCTAACGTGAGGAATCAACAATAATCTCAAAATATGATGAACTCATCTAGATAGCCAATGTGAGGAATTCAACCATGGATTTTAGAAAATAGAGCATGGATCAGATAAGAAACTTACCGATGTGAAGATTCCTCCACTCAAAAACACGAAATCAATGAAAAATCAAAGGTTCTAGGAGGCTAGGGTTTGAGGTGGAGAGAGAAAGAGCAAGAAATCAAGAGGAAGAAGAAGAAGGTGGCTGGGAGCCAGCCACTGTCGGCCTTTACCTAGCGATGTAGTCGGTTTGGGTGGGTGGTACGTGCTCATCCCACCTGTACTAGTGATCATCACCGTTGGATCAAGGTTAGGGTTCGAGATCAAACCTAGATGGTCTGGTACAGGCGGATGATACGGGCACGTCCCGACCGTACTGATGCTCGTTACCAATACTGTGAAATCTGATCATATTCGTCGAGGTTTAGTACGCGCCCAAGGTATGGACGCATGCGGCCGTACCACAGCTCGTTATTGGTATGGCGACCCGTAGGTGAAGTTGTCGAAGTTCAGTACAGGCACGCGGTATGGGCACATCCGACCGTACCGGTGCTCGTTACAATGTCTGAACCCTATCTTATTTCTTCCCTTCATTTTTCTCTTGCTTCTTAACTCCTCTAGGGTAAGTCCTCTAAACAACCCAGGACTTGAAACAAATTTATTAGTACACAAAAAATAAAGAAAATAATAATAATAAAACTTAAACTTAATTTATTGAGAATGGGTTAACTCCTATTAAGTATCTTGTTCTAGAGTTTAGGTTCTAGCCAAACTCCATACCATTAGCGTTTACCTGAAGATTCTCTTCATCTTTGATTCTTGCTACTTGAACACGCTTAGGCGGTGGAACATATTTTCTATTATGTTCCGCTTTCTTTGGAAAGTATCGAACAATCTGATCATCATATATTGAAGACAATCACACCACTAGAGCAGTCTATGTTAGCTCCAGTTGTGCTAAGAAAAGGTCTTCCAAGGATGATAGAGAGTTTGTCATCCTCAGGAATAATAAAACTAGTGGGTATAACATGTTGGTCTATTCTAAGTAGAACATCTTCGATCATACCGACAGGTTGTTTAGTTGTTTATCCACCATTTTCAAGGTGATTGAAGTGGGAGAGTACTCTCCAAGGTTCAATTTTGTAAATAGGGAATAAGGCACAACACTAACACCTGCTCCTAAATCACAAAGATCGTCAAATATATTAGTTTTCCCAATTGCGCAGGAGATGGTTGGTACACCTGGGTCCCTAGAGATGGTTGGTACACCTGGGTCCCCAAGCTTAGCAGGCATCTTATCACCAAAACTTGTCATTACTGTTGCAGTCTTATTTACCTTCTTCTTTCTATTAAGAATATCTCACATAAACTTTTTATAAGTAGGAACTTGAATAGCATCAGTTAAAGGAAGTTCTAAGCGTAAGCTTCCTAGTGCCTCAGCAAAAGAGTCATAAATAGCTTTATCCGGTTCATATTGAACTCGATTAAGATAAGGAATTTTCTTTTTGCTGGGTATTACCTTCTCCTTTACCTTTGCTATTGGTTCAGCATTCTTTTTGGTTTTCCTTGTGGCTGATTTTTGCTTATCGGCGTGTTCTTCATGTGGGATGATAAGTTGCTCTTCTTGTTCCTTTCTGAGATTAGCTTCTCCCCTTGAATTGATTGTCTCAGAGTCTGAATCATATAGTTTATGTTTATCCCCCGCTTCTTCTTCTTCTCTAGATGTGGAAGCCTCATGCACCCTTTTCTGGGTCTCATAATCAATATCATCTTGAGGATCCCGCTAAGTCCTCTTCTTCTTGACTCATCTCTTGAGTCTCTATTGTCTTGTGAACTTGTTCTTCTTGATACCAAGGTGGTCCTTGTGATTCTTGCTTTTTTGTACCACGTCTAGTGACAATGTTAGTAGAAACAGTTTTGAAATTTCCTTGATTCAAAATCAAAGTTTGGGTTCCGATATTTTATCATATTGAGTTTTAACCATACTTAGATATCTATCTAAATGTTTTGTAGCATGACCCAAGTCATCAAAGACTTTTGTTAGGTCTCTTTTATTCTTTTCTTGTGCCATAAGACGTTTGTACTTTTTCTCACAAAACTGATTTTGTCGATATCTAAACTTTTGCATTACAAGATTTATAGCACCCTCTATTACATAAGCTTGAAGAATGTCAACTTTATTTTCTTTAACAAGTTCTGAGGCTATACCTCTTTCTTCCATGGACTTTTTGACTTCGGGTATAAGATCTGGTGGTATGTGAATCATACCTTTTCGTGGTTCAACATCCTCAACTGGATTGTATTGTTCATCATTAAAGGATCTTACCTTGAAAATCTTTACACATTCCGGCAGTGTTAAGTTGCATATAGCTCCTCCTACAGATAGATCAATCATTTCTTTTTTTTTTGTCATTAATCCCATTGTAAAAATATTGAATAATTAAATGCTCATGAAAACCATGATTTGGAACTTTCATAATCATTGCATAAAATCTATTCCATGCTTGATAAAAGTTTAGTCCAAATTTTTGGAGAAAGTTTGTTATGCTACGTTTAATCTGCATAATTTTAGTGAATGGACAATATTTATGCATGAATTCTCGGATGCAATCTTCCCAACTTTTTATAGTGTGGTTAGGTAATGATTGTAACCAAGAAAAAGAGTTATCTTTTAGGGACCAGAGAAAAAGTTTAAGGAGTACAAACTCTATTGGTAAACTTGCTAGTTTAAGAGTACAGCAAAGGTCATGGACCCTTGTCAAGTGGTCATTATGATCTTCCTCTTCTTTTCATGTGAAAGCAATTTCTTTCATCATATAAATTAGCTCAGGATATATTTCGAATTCCTGGCCTTCAAGTTCAGGACAAAAAATAGGCATTTTCCTTAAGTTCCTAGATGGATTCCCATATTCTCCCAATGGTAGCTCAGGTTCAGCCCATTGGGTGATGGTCAAGTATGCCATCAGTGGAATCAAACTGTTCACTTCTACGGTACGTGAGTTAGAAAATCTTTCAATAAATTCTAGGCGTCTCTTGATCGGGACATGATCAATCTATGGAGTTAGATAAGTTTTTCCTGATCGAGTGGTACCTCTATCTTCAACGGAGATCATGAATGGTGTAAACAACTTCTTTTGTCAAGAAACAACACTTAGCGCTTAGCTCCCCAGCAACGGCGCCAGAAAATCTCTTGATGCCCTGCAAGTGCATAGGTTTGTCAGAGAATATTTTCGTGGAAGTATTAATTCTAGTTTTTATAACGATCCCGATAAGGAGCCTTGGCAAGTGTTTTTATGTGGCGTTTCTGTCGCACTCAAGGTGTCTCAGGTCTTGAGTGAATTGAGCAACTGCTGGTGGTGGAAGGTTTAGAGTGAAAGATAGAGGAAACTTCCTTAGGAAATAAATAAGGATTAAATTGCATAAAAGTAAAGATGAGAAAGGTGTTTAAAGGTCCTACAGATGAGAAGTTAGGCACGGAGAGAAACGGTTCATGGTGATAGTGAAAGTTCCAAATGGATAAAGTGGAATAAGTGATAGTGAGATTTCTTATTTGTAAGTGAGTAGGCAAGCAACCCATATACTGACTAGAAGTCCTCATGGCCAATTCTTCCCAGCCCCAATGATCCGTCTTCCTACTATCACGACAATGGTCAGCATATTAATTAAGTTCTTGCGACCGGATCAAGGCTTTAATCTTGATGGTTCCTTGTTGTCCTCGAGTAGTGCTAGCTCCTCATTGATATCGGTTGTGTCACTCGGGGGTCACCAATTCGCTAGCATACAAGTTCATACCTATGAGATCTTTGGATCATGGTACATGGGCCCTTAAATTAGATAACAAGCATTAGGTGAACATAGATAATCATTCTCACTATTTAATAAGCACTACAACAATCACAAATGGATGGATTTAAAGGAGGCACGACACATATCACCAATCCCCTACATCTCCCAAGCCTATGGGGATTTACTCAGACATGAGAGGAAGACAAATCAAAAGCATAATTGTATTGCAAATAGGAATCATCTTAAAGTTATTGTAGCAAACCACAATAGCGATTGAAGATCAAATCAAATATAAACCAAAGGTAGATCAAAGTATCAAACCCTAATCTTACAATTGCCAATCTATGTCTCTCTCTTAGTAACAATGGGGATGATGGTGGAGTGTGTGGTGGAGGAGTTGAAAATCGTCGAGGAACGAGGGGAGGTTCTTCTCCTCTTCTGGATCTGATCAAACCCTCTCTGGATCAGTTAGTGGCAACTGTATTTTCCTTTTCATCCTCTCCCCATCATGAAAGTTACTTGTGTTGATATAACAAAGCTGGCAGAATGTAGTTGTCGTGGTGGTGGCACGACAGATGCCATGGATAGGCTAAAGATGGGGCCAATGAGTGCTAGGAGAATCCAGGGGGGAGAACATGGTGATTCCACACACGGAAGTTCTTGTATTTTCTCTTTCAGTGGAGTTTACAAGTGTTCTTGAGGCTCTCAGCAAGAAGGAGACGATGTCTCTTACTCCCTACCAACTAGCGCTAGAGTTCTACCTTAGACAGAGAGAATGATCGATCCCCTTCTATTGAGGCCCCGGTGCTCCTTATATAGGGGAGCCCGGGTTACAATTCTAGGGCACAGGTGGCAGCATATTCTACGAATATGCTCCTTGCCTAAATCAGATGCTTCTTTATTCTCTTTAACGGCTCGTCCGGGCTTTGGACGTAATCCACAGTGTAATCCTTGTCTTTCGGCGTCACCAGACACGGGCTACGTCATCCGGCTTTGCCCGCGTCACCTTGGTTCGCCTGACACGTTGGTCATCTTCTTTACTTTAATTCGCTCATGCTACAGCTAATAAAGCCACCTTTTGACCAGCGGGGGATTCCTTCTCTTGAAAGCTAAGATAATCTGGCTAGCATATAGCTAATCCAGCTTACCAAGTCACCTGCAAAACAGATAGACAAACATGGCCGGCATATAACTTATGCCGGCCAGACCATAGTCAAGGAGATGCTCCACGGGCTGGGTCACACCATGGTTCGGCCTTCCTTGAGGTGACCCGGTCATCACTTGCTTTGACCGCACCCTACCCTGGCTAACTCGGCCCTTATACCCCGGTGTTACCCTACTCGGGGGTATCCCCTTAACATTAGTCCCCGAAGCTAGTGCGATCTTAGCAACTTCTAGTTGTTAAGGCCACAGCAGGTTCCCATATCCCGATCTTTTGCTTCTTAGGCCGAGTTACCTCGTAACCCGGAGTTTTTCATCTTGCGATCCTTTGGCTCATTCCGAGTTATTCCTCGCTGGCCAGGTTTCTTGCTTGCTTATCCGGGTTACCATTCCTTCCCTTGTACGCTTCCCCACATCCTATGTGGAGGGTAATCATCATTTTGCCTCATTTTAAGGGCCACGCGCATTTAATGCGCCTGTTACTGTCGCAATGTTAGGAATAACTGTTGTAAACGTCCCTTCACTATAGCGCCTCGTTAACCGTAACATTGCGTCACGTCATGGGATTATTCGCTCTTGTGGCCTTGCTCTGATTGGCTGTCTCGATCGCGCACACGCCCGTTGCGTGCGGCGTGGCCACCGCAAAATATCCCACAACACGCGTGCTGCGCGGTTAAGTAGAGGGCCTGGGGTGTTCTCAGGGGAAGTTCCTCCATTTTCTCCACGCCTCCTAGCCTTTTTCTTTCTCACCGCAACCTTGCTGCCGCTGCCAGTTTCTTGTTGCTCCAGCGCTGCCGCGACCGTGCTCAGGCAGCATCTCGCGCCAACACCACCGTTCCCAGTCCAGATTTCCACCATGGGGCCTTGCGCTTCCCGTTTCCCCTCTTTCGGTTATTCGTACATCGATTTCACTCTTGAAGACCTCGAATTCATCATGACAGAAGAGGAAGCAGCGGTGGTGGCGCAGCAGGAAGAAGGAGTAGAGGGCCGCGCGCGCGGCTGCTGGGATGGCTCCATCGTCCGCGAGGAGGACCTGGACTGGCTCCGCGCCACGCCTCGCGTCCCCGCCGGCGTCGCCTTCCGCCTCGCCTCTAGTGAAGTCTCTCCTTCCCCCAATTATGGGTAATATGTTGTCTTTCTTTCGCATTTCCAGCGCGGCTTCGGCCTTCCCACTTCTGATTTTTTTTCTTTGATTTCATTTCTACGTACAAGTAGCAACCGCATCACCTCCCCGCAAATGCTATTACCTCTCTGTCCACCTTTGCTTCTAGCATTGAGGGGTACATCGGCCTCTGTCCAACCAAAGAACTTTGGATCAAGTTCTTTGGTCTCTGGAGGAACGTAGTGACAAGGAGCTTGCCCCGGAGGACAAACACTTGACCCAGTGCGGCGCCACTTCCATTTCTCCCCGGAAGAACTCCGTATTCCCTCGGGTCACTGGACTCGAGTCCTGCAAGGGTTGGGCCCGGACTTTCTACTATGTCCAGAACACCACCAGGGAGGACTTGATCCGGCTGCTCCCCTTCAAACTTGGCCCTCTTGATACCTCGCATTGGGAGAGCATTCCGAAGTGGCCCACGGCCCTGGCGAATCAAGTGGAGTGCCGGATCAAGGAGATGCTCAAGGAGCGTCTCCGGGGGGAGGATATTATGATTACTTTTCTCCACAGCCGGGTCTCGCCCTCCAGAAGCGAGCCCACAAGATCTGCTACTTGAGCAGCCCTCTCGACCCCCACCAGACTTCTTCCATCAAGTTGGATAACTCGGCGGTTTACCGCCGGGTTAAGTCCATATTCAATGTGGAGAAGGATTTCTCCGAGGATTGGGAATGGGGACTTGAGCTCT
Source organism: Avena sativa (assembly GCA_916181665.1). Taxonomy (NCBI): domain Eukaryota; kingdom Viridiplantae; phylum Streptophyta; class Magnoliopsida; order Poales; family Poaceae; genus Avena; species Avena sativa. The sequence goes on from OV702286.1 coordinate 80,309,472, forward strand.
TCACCCGGGTCAACCCTCCTCCAAAGGTGAATTTTCCTTTTTCTTGTTCTCCGAATCTTCTCTATATGTCGATTCACTTTTGTAACTTGTCAATTGTTGCCTTGTTCTCAACGATTCCTCCAGCGGCCACTGGAGGATGGCGAGGTGCTGGCGAGCAAGTGGTTGCCGGACCGCACCGAGGAGGACGAGGAGGAGCCTGGTCTGGAGGCCTTCCTGCCTACCCCGGACATCGTCAAACGCAGCGCTGGTAAGGCCTCTTCTCTAAGGGATTGGCCAGACGACTATGACTCGGATGTTGAGGTCCTAGAGGTATTCGATCCAGTTCCCATCTCTTACGCGCATCTGGCTATGTTCGAATGTTCAGCTAACCCGGACGGTCGGGTCCACGAGGTTCCTCCCCTTGCCACTGGTGGCCCGGCCCCTGCTCCTTCCCAGAAGCGCGCGGCTACCTCGGCCGCAGCTTCGGAGGTGCCGCCACCCAAGAAGAGGTAGAAGAAATCCGGGGTGAAACCCTCGTCCAAGCCGGCCGCCAAGAGCACGGTTCAGAGGGTGCCCAAACCTCGGGCTCCTCCTACCGTGGATGAGTAAGTCCTTTAGCACTGGTACTTGGGATTTTTTCCTTTGCTTGCCTTATTGATTCTCTCTTTTTGACTTGGTGCTTTTTCTTTTTCTCAGAGCTCCTAGGGATATCCCTCAGAGCGGCTCCAGCATAGCCTCCCCACTCTGGAGCAGTCCCTCCCCCTCCCCCCCGCAACGACGATTTTCATCCGCTCGGCCCTATTCAAGAGGGATCCACGGTTGCGCCTGACCAGAGCCCACCTCGCTGAGAGGAGGGCAATGTCGGTGCAGGGGGTAGTGGGGCGGCTCTGGATACGGCGATGCCGGATCTCCCCAGTTCCTTGGCCTCAGCGCCAAACCTTGAGGTGCCAGTTTAATCAGCACCGCCCCCAACAAGTCCTTTTGTTCCAGTGTTCCCAGCATCACCAGCACCAGCACCAATAACACCACCAGCAGCATCACCAGCACCATCACCAATAACACCATCAGCAGCAGCAGTAGCACCAATAGCAGCAGCAAAATCCTCCACCAAGCCTCCCAAGGGAAAAGCCCCATCGGCTCCCTCCGGGTCTACCCCTTCAATGGCAGATATTTTCCAAACAGTTCCTCCACCTTCATATGGAGAAGTCAAGAAGGCTTCCGGGTTAGCAAAAATAACTTCATCCGGGTCTACCGCTTCCGGGTCAGAGGGCAGCCAACAGCTGGTTTTGCATACTAGCCCCACTGCAGCTCAATGCACCAGGCGAGAGGCCCACGTGAAGGGCCTTGTGGCAAACTATTCTCTAGCGGCAAAAGCTATAGTCCACTGCTCCTCGAGTATGTGAAGAACTGGAACAATGCAGAATTCATCGAATCTCAAGATGATCTGTCGGAGAAGTTCAGCCCAGCCGAGTTCAGCGCCCAGATGAACTTTGCTACCAAGGCTATTTCCTTAGCTGGCCGCATGATGGAGGTAACTCTTTTTCTATGTTGTTGATGTTTTACATAACTGAGCACTTGTAGATATAGCCCCTAGTCCCCGAGCCTCTGAGGGAATAACTTTTTATTCGGTCGGATGCTTCTTATAGAATCTAGTTTTTGTTCGTAACAACATCAAATTTTGATATAGTTAGAGCCGGGTCTAGTTCCCTTGGCCCGTATATTATGCACTTCGAATATCCACATCTAGAGCTAGGTTAATTTCCACTTGGCCCCGGTTTTGTAGACTTCGAATATCCACACACCTAGAGCCGGGTTAAGTTCCACTTGTCCCGGATCTCGTAGACTTCGAATATCCACACACCTAGAGCCGGGTTAAGTTCCACTTGGCCCGGATTTTGTAGACTTCGAATATCCACACACCTAGAGCCGGGTTAAGTTCCACTTGGCCCGGGTTTTGTAGACTTTAAATATCCACACACCTAGAGCCGGGTTAAGTTCCACTTGGCCCGGGTTTTGTAGACTTCGAATATCCACACACTTAGAGCCGGGTTAAGTTCCACTTGGCCCCGATTTTGTAGACTTCGAATATCCACACACCTAGAGCCGGGTTAAGTTCCACTTGGCCCAGATTTTGTAGACTTCGAATATCCACACACCTAGAGCTGGGTTAAGTTCCACTTGGCCCAGGTTTTGTAGACTTCGAATATCCACACACTTAGAGCCGGGTTAAGTTCCACATGGCTCGGATCTTGTAAACTTCGAATTGTCTTTACTCTGCCTTTGAACTCTTCCATTGCCTTGCTTATTTCAGATTACCACTAACCACCGATCCGCTGAGTTCCAGCTCCTGTTGGACTCCTACAAAGACATTCGCGCGCGTTATGGTAAAGTCCTGGTGGAGTACCAGAAGAGGGGTAATTTTGCATTCTTCCTCTTCCGTATTTATTCGAACTTCTTAGGATCCGTATGAATTTGTTGTCTGAATCATGCAGCCGATGTTGAAGCTGAAAACATAATCATGCAGAAAAACCTTGCTGAAATCAAAGGTAAATTTATCCCCTCCACACGATCGTTGTATTTTCCTTCCTTTATCCGGTGGACACTTATACTTTGGGTCCTCCGGATCAATATGCTATTGCAGTTGCTCTCGAGGATAGCGTCACCATGCCTGAAATGATGACTCATTTCCTCGAACAAGTAGGGAAGCATGAGGCTGAGCTGAAGAATAAAGATGAAGAGATAGCTCGACTCCAACACCAGGACTCGGAAATCACTCGGCTGAATGCCAAAATTCAGAGGCTTAAGAGCTTCCATAAGTCCGAGTTTGAGAAGGCTGACCAGGAGTTTGCCGAGGAGAAAGAGCATTTAACCACGCAAATCTCCAAGGATAAGAGCCCATTGGAGGAAGCCGACGTCAAGCTTACGTCGGTGACCACCGAATACAAGAAACTCTAGGCCCATACATTCCGAGCATCAATGACTCCTCTTCCAGATCGCGCGTGAGTTTTCTGCCTTTGCTCGATTTTCTTTCCTCCGGATTTGGTCCTTTTGTTCACTATTTTTCTTCTCATTCTTAGGCAAATTTCCAGAGAGTGATACGCTCGGTGCCGCTACCGTACGCTAATCCCGCGAACAGTGTGGCATTCTCGCTGCCCCTGGTGCCGAGCCAATCCTGTATAATACGGAGGATCTACTAGCGAGTCTCACCGCTCGTCTTGAGGTAGTGAAGAACCATGGCGCGGATATTATCCATGCGGCAACGCGGATGTTCAGCTGCCTTTGGCCCAGTGAATCCATTCCAAAGATAGGCTCGGCTTTCATAGCCAAATTAATGGAGTGTGACATGCAGCTGCATCTGTGGCGCGAATCTGTCGCACGGGCTGGGGCCGACATTGCTTTGAAATTTGCTCTCTCTCATGGTATGAAGGAATTGATCTAGGGTTGCTCACTCGCATGCGCATCGGGTCTAAGTGGTGTGAGGATCCGGAGTGGATCGCGCGCCGCAAAGCCTGTGCCAACAAGCTTATCCAGTACTCCTTCTGCCATGCTTGGAATGAGGGGCCGAGTTATCTCGATGCCATTGATGAAGAAGTTGTCTCTGAAGATGAAGAGGGAGGGAGTGAAAGTGAGGGCTCTGAACTGGGCGATGAGGCCGAATACCCGGAGGATAGTGAGGTTAACCCGGAGGACGAAGCCGAGGTTAGCGCCCCTCCCCCACACTCTGAAGTACCTCCTTCATCGATGGATGATTCGTCTGCTGCTCCTGCTCCTTATAAAACACTGGTCATATTTATCAGATCCCCGGAATGCCGGGCGTAGATGTATCTAAATACTTAAGTTTGGTTGTGCTACAATTTTATGTTTTGAACTAAGTTTTATTGCTGGATTATCGTGGGCAAAGTCCCCGAGTTTCGTTTTCTTGTTCCCCCAATTTTTTACTCGGCTCGCATCTACCTTGATTCGGCTTTTCGACTTACGAGTCCGAGGTTCAAAAAATCGACTTAACAATACTTGAAACCTTGAGATTAGCTCAAAATGATCCGGTATTTTAGTGACCAAAACAAACTAAGGGTTAGTCAAAAAACCAATGTCGGCCCGCTTAAGTTCTTTCCCTTAGTTGTTTTTCATGTGCATTGCCATTCCAAACTTGTTCTCTTGCTTGCCATGAAGCCAATTCGTGTTGGACAGCAGCAAAGTCAAAGAGTTAGGTTTTTGGTGCTTACACATTACTAATCCAACTAAGATATAAGCGACTTAACCCAGCCGACATAAAAATACGAAAACGAGAAACAAGTATTATAGCAGTCCCCGAGTCTCTGCTCGGGGTGGCAAAGTTTTTATTGATAAGCTCATCGCCGACATATATACTGACGTATGAGTAGCTCGGATACATTAACCTCTTAGGTGTAGAAAGGACGAAGTAGTGCTACGTTCCATGGTCGTTTGGATTCCTCTCCGAACCTGTCCGCCTTGTTCTTTTCCTGGGGCTGTGCATCAATAAGATAGTAGGAGTCATTGCGCAAGGCTTTGCTCACAATGAAAGGTCCTTCTCATGGAGGGGATAACTTATGCATGCCAGCAGTGCGCTATATCAGCCGGAGTACCAAATCACCTTCCCAGAAGACTCGGGGGTTTACTTTCCAGCTATGATAGCGTCGGAGATTTTGCTGATATTGGCGGATCTGGACAAGGCCAGTTCTCTCGCTTCTTCCAGCAGATCAACATCATTTTGCCGGGCCTCGCGCACTTCGGCTTCTGTGTATTGGGTGACTCTTGGCGAATCATGCTCTATGTCGGCTGGTAATACAGCTTCTGCCCCATATACCAGAAAGAATGGTGTATAGCCTGTTGATCGATTCGGAGTTGTTCTTAAGCTCCACAGTACCGCTAGTAGTTCTTCTATCCAGCACCCCGCTGATCTTTGCAGCGGCTCTGTGAGTCGGGGTTTTATCTCGGACAATACCAGTCCGTTGGATCTTTCCACTTGCCCGTTCGACACGAGGTGGGCGACTGAGGCGAATCTAACCGGATCTTCTTTTCTCGGCAGAATCTCGCAAACGATCCTTCAGCGAAATTTGTTCCATTATCAGTTATGATGCTATGGGGATAGCTGTATCTTAGGATAATATCCTTGAGGAATCTTACTGTTGTTGCCCCATCACATTTCTGAATTGGTTTCACCTCAATCCATTTGGTGAACTTGTCAACCATGACTAGAATATGGGTCATCCCTCCTTTGGCCGGCTTAAATGGTCCTACCATATCTAGGCACCATACAGCAAATGGCCATGTAATGGGGATAGTTTTCAGCTCCGACATTGGTAGGTGAGTTTTCGTGGCGTATCTTTGACAGCCATTGCATTTTCTCACCAAGTCCTCTGCTTGCTCCAAAGCACTGGGCCAATAAAATCCATGCTGAAAAGCTTTTGCTACTAGCGCCCTTGAGGAGGCATGGTGGCCACATTCCCCTTGGTGAATATCCCGGAGTATGTCAAGTCCCTCCTCCGGATCAATACACCGATGCAGTACTGTTGTCACACTTCTTTTGTATAGTTCGGCATTGATAATTGTATAGGCCTTTGCCCTTCTCTGAATCTGCCTTGAACTTATTTCGTCTTCCGGTAAGATTCCCTCTTTCAGGAAATCAAAAATTGGCTTGGCCCAAGTTGGTATAGTCTGGACGGGAAATGGTTCCTCATCAACTTCCATTGCATCCACCGACATAACTCCTGCCGGATCGGACTGAACAGTCCCCGGGTTTGCTGAGGCAGTCCCCGGGTTTGCTGAAGCAGTCCCCGGGTTTGTCGAGGTGCTTCCCCACTCTATCTCCATAGGTGCAGCTCCTGATCCGGCGAGTGTCGGGATGTAAATGGAATCTGATTCGGGTGAGGGCGTGATAGATGGTTTTATCAGGTGCACCAAGGCGACATTCGATGGGATTGGCTGTTGGGACGAGCCTAACTTGGACAGCGTATCCGCCGCCTCGTTTTCAATCCGGGGTATGTGATGGAACTCACATCCCTCAAAAAACCCACTTATCTTCTGAACATGGAACCTGTACAGGGCCATGTTAGCATCCAAGGCATCCCAATTTCCAGACACTTGTTGCACCAACAAATCAGAATCTCCAAAGCATTGTATCCAACGTATCCCTACTTCTTTCGCCACTTTGAGACCATGCACCAATGCTTCGTACTCCGCCACATTGTTCGAGGCACTGAAGTGGATTTGAAGGACATATTTCAGTTGATCCTTCTTGGGCGAGGTAAGCACTACTCCAGCGCCCAACCCATCTTTCAGTTTCGATCCATCGAAGTGCATTTGCCAATAATTGGAGTCCGACAAGGGTGGCTCATATTGCATTTTAGCCCAGTCCACAAAGAAATCCGCCACGGCTTGCGACTTGATAGCATCCCTTCTGTCAAATTGTGGTGCATAGGGAGCTAACTCGATTGCCCACTTTGCTATCCAGCCACTTGCGTCTTTGTTACTCATAATTTCCGAAATGGGTGCCTCACATATCACCTTGATGGGGTGTTCCTCAAAATAGTGTTTGAGTTTCTTGGCCGACATATATACGTCGTACGCCATCTTCTGATAGTGAGGATAGTTCTGTTTCGAGGCTGACAATACCTCGCTCAGATAGTACACCGGCCTTTGTACGGACTTTCCTTCCTCTTCACGCTCCACTATGATTACTGCACTTATGACTCGGTTGGTCGCGGCTACGTAGAGCAACATTGGCTCCTTAGGTAGTGGTGCGGCTAGGATTGGCGTAGTAGATAACATCTTTTTCAACTCTCGAAATGCAAGATCCACCTGTGGCATCCATGTGAACTTGTCTGCCTTTTTCATTAGTTGGTAGAGGGGAAGGGCCTTCTCTCCCAACTGACACACGAACCGACTTAATGATGCCAGGCAACCAGTGAACTTCTGCACATCGTTAAGGCATTTTGGTAGTTCCATTCTTTCTATGGCCCGGATTTTTGTCGGGTTAGCTTCAATGCCACGGCTAGACACCAAAAAACTGAGTAACTTTCCGGCGGGTACGCCAAAGGTGCACTTCTCCGGGTTCAGCTTCATTCGGAACCTTCTCAAGTTCACGAATGTCTGCCAGATATCATCAAGGAACGTATTGCTTTCCTTGGTTTTTATTACCACATCATCCACATAGACTTGCACGTTTCGACCTATCTAATCATGTAAGCATTTTTGCATCCATCACTGGTACGTTTCTCCTGCATTACATAATCCAAATAGCATAGTGCGATAGCAATAAGCCCCGTACGGGTAATAAACACAGTCTTTATTTGATCATTCGGATTCAGGGGTATCTAGTGGAAACCAGAATACGCATCAATGAATGACAGTAGCTCACATCCGGCCATTGAGTCTATGACTTGATCTATCCTAGGGAGTGGAAATGGATCTTTGGGACACGCCTTATTCAGGTTCGTGTAATCAATACACATGCGCCATACCATATCTACGTTCGGATCATCTTTTTTTCTCCACTAGCACCGGATTAGAGAGCCAATCTGGATAGAGTACTTCCATGATAAATCTGGCCGCTAGGAGCCTAGCTATTTCGTATCCAATGACTTTCCTCCTGTCTTCGGCGAAATGCTGGAGTGGTTGCTTTACTGTCTTAGCCCTGGGTCTTACGTTCAATGAGTGCTCAGCCAACTCCCTCGGTACACCTTGCAGATCCTGAGTAGACCAAGCAAAGATATCCCGATTCTCACGGAGGAAGTTGACGAGCTCGCTTTCCTATTTGCTGCTTAACCCGGTACCAATGGTCACGGTGCACTCTGGGAACTGATCATCTATTGGAACTTTCTTCATGTCCTTAGTTGCTTGGAATGATACGCTCCCGTGCGGGTTGGTTAGGGTCGGCATATGTTGTTGCGTGGATTGAGCCAGTGCCGCCACTTCCAGTATCTTCCTTTTTTCTTGAGCTATCACAAGTGACTTGGCTAAATTAGATCCGGTTGAGGCGCACTCGATCAAACGCTGGAAGTCCCCTGATACAGTTATCACGCCCCTTGGCCCGGGCAACTTCATCTTAAGGTAACTGATGTGGGTAGTTGCCATGAATTTGTTCAGCGCTGGCCTGCCGAGTAACGCATGATAAGCGCTCTCCAGATTCACCACTTCGAATTCCAAGTTCTCAGTACGACAATTGTCTCTTGTGCCGAATAACACACCAGCCTGGACCTTACCAATTGGCTCATAGGAAATACCCGGTACAATGCCATGAAAGGTGGTCCTCGTTGCTTGCAACATGTTCTCTGTTATTCCTAACTTGTGCATGGTATCCTTGTACATAATGTTGATACTACTGCCATTGTCAATTAGTACCTTGGAAAACCTTACATTGAGATTCGGCCCGATGAACGTCGGATCCAAGACCAGAGCATAGGTTCCCGGGCTTGGCATGATCTTTGTGTGATCCTTGACACTCCATGTAATCTCCTGATCCGCCCAGGGAATATACCTCACTACTGCTGGCATTACTGTGTTCACCTCCATATGCCGGTGCTGCAAGCTCTTCCGGTCATTCTCTTCCGTGGTAAACACACAGTAGCTTTGATGATGTTCCCTGTACTCGTTTCGTCCCTCGTTCTCATTGTAACCCTGACCTTGTTGCTGGCTATTTCCCACTTGATGTACCGCATCCCTTCTTTCCGGATTCTCGTACCTTGGAGGAGGTGGTGGCAGCATCAGCTGCTATCCATTCCCTCCTATCAGTAACGGTGACCGTGGTGCTTCATTTCTAGGTGCTTCGTTACGAGGTGCCTGAGCATTCCCTGAACTTCCCTGTTCTAAGTTCCTCATCCATTCACATTGCCAGGTTGTATGATTCGTCGGGCTATTCGGGCTTGGCATATGGAACTTGCAAGGTTGATCCAGCATGGACTCAAACGTATACCTCGGTCTATCCTCTCGTTCTTGCCATTGCTTCTTCTGCTCCGGGGTCCAAGGTTTTTTCCCTTTGTTTTTCTACTGCCAGCTTTGCCCTCTAGTTTTTTGGCGTTGGCTGGCTCTGGCATTGGATTGATCCCGGTCTACTGCTGTGACCTGTTGCAAGTTATACGATAATCCAGACGCTCATCCCTTCTCTTTCCTCGAAAATCATTACTCCTCGTCGATCCGGAGCCATCTCGGCCGTAATATTCCTCGTTTGCCTCGCTCGACATTAGCCGGGGTTGCGTTGGATCTCCCAAGGCATACGAATCTACGATCCGGATCGTCTCAGCCAAGGTAGTTGGCATGTCTCACTGTAACCTCTGCCACAGCATACTTCCATATCTGCATCCCTGAGCGAACCATGCAATAGCTTGTGATTCAATTACTCCCTCGCACGAGTTTCGCACATTGCACCACCGAGTCAGAAAATCTCTATTTGGCTCATTCGGTCTCTGCCAGCATAACGCAAGGGTCTGTGGCCTATTGGGTCTCTTGTAAGTGCTTGAGAAGTTGCTAACGAATAGCTCCTGGAAATCCAACCAACAGTTGACACTCCCTGGTGGCAAATTGTTCAGCCAAACTCGTGCTGGTCCTTCCAGCATCTGTGGCACATACCTTACCGCCCATCTCAAATTTCCTGTTGCGATCTTGACTGTTGTGGCATAGTCAATCAGCCAATCCTCTAGCCTGGTACTACCATCATAAGTTCAGGTTCCTCTGGCCAGCTGAAAGTTCGGCACTGGTGGCTCGTTCATGATCTGGAGCCCAAAGCATGCTGGACCCGGTGGACCTTGTATCTCAATTTGCTCCGACCTATAAATCCTATCCAATTTCAGCCTTGCATCACCTTGCTGCAAGTTCCTGCTTCCCAGCCTTGACCCAATTATGTGGTGATCCGGTCTAGGGTATCCGTCGCTGACCATAGCCGAATAACCATCATTGTATCTTTCCTGATCCGGACCAGCATTTTGTTGTTGTGCTGCTCGTCCCGCGCTCCCCTCTTGCCGAGGTATGCGTTGTTGCTGTGTCCGAGGTAAATTTTGCCCCGTTCCCACGGGATCACGCTGTCCGGCATTGCCGTTGGCAGCATTTCTTTGACCGGCATTGCCTTGGTCACGGTTACCTCGGGCGACCACACCTCGGCTGGTACTGTGCCGATCTTCGTCAACTTGCACTGCTTTGCCTTTTCCAGCCCTTACCGGGTCATAAGGAACCATCTGTTTGTCTCTTCTTCCGGAGTCTACCACTTCTTCTCTCCTGGGATTATGACTCGGAGATGAGGCGGCTCCTCTGGATCTCGCCGGGTTATTTCTGGCCGAATGTACCACCTGTGAGGCTCCTGGTGGCGCTGGGTTTGCCTTGTTTATTTCTTCATTTTGCTGGCAAGCAACTCTTAACAAGTGATTTACCCTCTCTTGTTGCCTTTGTCGGGCCTCTCCAGTTAAACCTTCTAACTCAGATGCGGCCGCGTTTGCTACCCTGAGGTTCTTTGCCGGAGTACTGTACCGATCCAGCCCTCCTAATACTATCGTGGTTGTCTGACCCGGCCTAGGCTCGTACTCCTTGCCAATCTCAGTGATCAGGTTCCTGCCCGGATTTTCACTCCATCTATGCGGTTTGCCTTAGCATATTCTCTCAAGGTGATGTTCAAAGATTGATGCAGCTCTGCTACCTTCTTTGCCCCGGCTAACATTTTCCGCCTAGTTTCCTCTAACTCAGCTTGTGCCTGAGACGGACCTACCATAGGTGATATTGGCGTCGCTAGGCTATCTATTGCTTGATGGAGCACATTCTCTGGCCTTTCTAGCGGAGGAAACCTAGACCTGGTCTGCTTGGGAGTTACCTCTAGCTCTGGCGCCGGGCCCTTGCTCGGTTCCGTGTCAAGCGTGGTCATCAGGACCTCAACGCTGCTAGTGGGGCGAGTGATACGCACTCCACGAGCTGCGCTGAGAGGTGGCTCGCCTCCCTCGATGATGTGCCGCGGATGAATGCAAGACTCGTCCATGTCGACGTAGATCTTATGCGCACCAAGCTTGATGAAGACGCCGTTGCGTAGTGGAGGGTGCCTGCCGAAGCTTCCTGCATTATCGCTGACATAGTCCAGCGCTCTAAAGCGTTGAACCAAGCATGAGACAACACGCTCGCCGGTGCTGGAGAAGTTTCCCGTCTGCATTTTTACCCCTGCTAGCACCGCTAGCCCCACGGCGGGCGCCAACTGTCGTGGTGGTGGCACGGCAGATGCCATGGATAGGCTAAAGATGGGGCCAATGAGTGCTAGGGGAATCCAAGAGGGAGAACGTGGTGATTCCACGCACGGAAGTTCTTGTATTTTCTCTTTCAATGGAGTTTACAAGTGTTCTTGAGGCTCTTAGCAAGAAGGAGACGATGTCTCTTACTCCCTACCAACTAGCCCTAGAGTTCTACCTTAGACAGAGAGAATGATCGATCCCCTTCTATGGAGGCCCCGGTGCTCCTTATATAGGGGAGCCCGGGTTACAATTCTAGGGCATAGGTGGCAGCATATTCTACGAATATGCTCCTTGCCTAAAGCAGATGCTTCTTTATTCTCTTTAACGGCTCGTCCAGGCTTTGGACGTAATCCACGGCATAATCCTTGTCTTTCGGCGTCACTAGACACGGGCTACGTCATCCGGCTTTGCCCACATCACCTTGGTTCCCCTGACCCGTTGGTCCTCTTCTTTACTTTACTTCGCCCATGCTATAGCTAATAAAGCCACCTTTTGACCAGCGGGGGATTCCTTCTCTTGAAAGCTAAGATAATCCGGCTAGCATATAGCTAATCCGGCTTACCAAGTCACCTGCAAAACAAATAGACAAACATGGTCGGCATATAACTTATGCCGGCCGGACCATAGTCAAGGAGATGCTCCACGGGTCGGGTCACATCGTGGTTCAGCCTTCCTTGAGGTGACCCGGTCAGCACTTGCTTTGATCGTGCCATACCCTGTCTAACTCGTCCCTTATACCCCGGTGTTACCCTACCCAGGGGTATCCCCCCAACAGTAGTACGGGCGGACGATATCGGGCGCATCCCGACCATACCGCTGATCGTTAAGCTCTCTAAACGCCTCCAATTAAAGGAGCTCCAATTGGGGATTTACTTATTTAGGTGCAATTATCCCAAAAATGCTATCAGATCTTTAATAAATGTTCATTACCTGAAAACCATCACAATAAACTAAGGACTCGCTAATTGCGACATTAACGTTAGTAGAAAGAAGTAATCTCCAGTGAAATCCAGCAATAAACAAGAGGAAAATCAATAGTAAAAAGTGATGAAATTTGGAGCTATCACCTACAAAGTACAAAGAAGTGATGATGGAGCTAAGTACGAGAAATGATTAAGAGTCATGAAATCCTAAAGTAATTTACATTTAAGATTACGAAGTAATGTGTTACTGGATCTTATTAAGTAAATGTGTTACTTGATCTTTCCCAATAACTACAAAGTTACAAGAAAGATATGAAACTTTAGAGAAAGGCATAAAGCTCGATTTATCACAAAGAATGTCTTGACAAAATTCAAAGATTGATTACAGTATGTTGTGTTGCTTGAGTCTATTGGATTTACACTAAGCAATTATTACAATTTTTGATAATTGATAGTTGGTTGTCAAAACTGTGTATTCTTCAATGACATCATTGAAGAAGGTTGTAATTTGTACACCAAGAAGATTTTGTTGAACCATATGAATGCTAAGTATCTCGTACTGGGAAATCTTGATTTGATATATGATCAAAGGAATTTTGGAGTTAACAAAATTATCAAGAAGACCTGTATTTTGAAGCATTTAAGTGGGAGCTAAATAGTTTCTTGTTCAAATATGTGGATGACCCATATTCGAGTGGGAGCTAAATGAGTATCCTGTTCTCTCATATGTGGATAACATATTTGAGTGGGAGCTAAATGAGTATTCTAGTCTCTCATATGTGGATAACATATTTGAGTGGGAGTGTGACAACATTCTAACAAATGTGAATGACATATGGTGAATGGTGTAATTGATATTAGTGATATTTAAGTTAGTAAACATTATGAGAATGAAGTTGAACAAAGAATTAAAATATTGAAGTCTATTGAGATAGATTGATATGTTTAATGAACATAAGAATCGTAATGTTTCTGGTTTAGATTCTGAAGAAAGTTTAGAATGTCCTGTTTTAGATTCTAAAGAAACTCAAAATGGAACAAGCAAGGAAAGAGGTTCTTACTTATGAAACTAGCTGAAACACTGAGTTTATCTTGGTATGTGCGATAATGTTTAAAAGGGAAGAATGGGGATGATCATCATCTCCTATGCTTCAGTCATGGGTTCTTTCACATGTAACCATATTGCAAATACTCGACGAATGTGTGACCCATGTTCTTAGCTTGAAGTAGATAAAACTAAGGATCTACATTGATATAGAGGTAGGTAACTCCTTCAAGAATGGCAAGTATAATAAAGTTTGGTTAGGGAAGTTTGACTTCAACTGAGTGTGTTTTTGATATACATGACTACAGTGAAAGTCCACTTGGCTGAACAACCATCATTGTAGACACCATGAAACAAAGTCTCACGTTGCAACCAAACAAATACTTCGACACATTATGTGGTAATGGTTAAATGTCAAAATTAGGTGGCATTAACAATTTGCAAAGAACACATGGATCTGATAGATACAGATAATTGACAGAATGTTTTCCATAAGCAAGCATGATCAAAAGCACACTATGTAATATTGTGTTTATAATTAGCAACAAATGCAACTAGATTATTTGTACTCTAGTGCAAGTGGGATACTGAAGGAGATATGCCCTAGAGGCAAATAATAAATGGTGTTTATTATCATATATCAATTAGTTCACAATAGTTTTATACCATGCCAACTGTATCAAGCGGAAACATTGATACATATGTGGTATGTAAACAAACCAAGTGCCTAGTAGCCTCTATTCAACTAGTTTACTGGGAAACTGATGATTACTTGTTTCCTGATCATGGAGCATTTATGCCAATTGACAATGGAGTCATATAATTAAAGTGAATTGTGTTATGGACATGCTTACCCAACATAATTATTGTGACACAATCAAGTCACATAGTTCATCATTGCAATAATTAGGAAACAAAGTGACCTTTTCATTTGACCATGAGAAAATATCTAATCACTATCACCCGAGGCTGTCCTGACTTCATCAATCGTCACACCATAACAGGGTGATCATAAAGGTGTCTATCAGGTATTCCAGAGGGATATGTTGAGGCATATGCATCAATATAGGGATTTGTTTAAGATACACTAGGCCCTATTGGTGAGATTGCATCCAAGAAGCTGTAGTGAATGACTAGGTCATGAGGATGCGAAATCATGTGAATGAGATAAAGTAGACTTGTCAGTAATGAGATTGAACAAGGCATGATTGATACCGATGATCATATCTTGGATGAGTTATGTATCGAAGTAACAAAAGGAATTGGACTCGACGTTCATGGTTCAAACGACAAGACATCATGGAATGCACAGGGGTCATTACAGGTATCCAAATCCCACTAATGATCATTGATATGAGAGGTGTCTCGGTCATGTTTGTGATGTTCCTGAAGCATTGGATAACACACTTAAGGGTTCTGCAATGCTTAGAGATCGTTTTGGAATCATTGGGACCATTGATGGAAACAAGAGAGAAAATCGTAAGGGTTCTGCATAAAGTCCGAAGTGGTTCGGAATGCGAAAAGGACTTTTTGACCATGAGGAAATGTTAAATATGTTTTTAGTATTAATTATAGGATTGAATGATTTAAAATAATACTTAAATTAATTTTGGGGAAAAACCTCCCTAATGGGTCACTTCTTGGAGGGAAGGGCCCATATGGGGCTAGCCGCCCAAGGCCACCCGCCCGGCCGACCTTGGCCGCACGTGGGATGGGGTGGATCCCACCCGGCCAGCCCCTCCTCCCATGGCACATCCCCTCCTCCTTTAGTCCCACATTGCCAGCTAGCATGTGGGGGTCCCTCCCCTTCTCTTATATAAAGAGGGGTCTAGGGAGAGGGAAGATACACAATAAATTGGGAAAATCCTAAAGTCAATATTCCTTGGGGATTATCTCTCCGATTGGCTCTCGTGCTTGCGGTTCCAAGAGGAACTGCGCATGTGAGAGACGACACCACTCCGGCACGTCATTGCACTGCTGGATCCCAGTTCCAAAAGGTCTACTTCCGCATCTCGACTGGATCAGGAAGAACACGAGTCATTTTCAAGCACCCAACATGTGCGAGACCACGGAGGTGCTTCCAGTTGTGGCACCTAGACATCGTGCGAGGAGCAACGCGACCTTGAGGTCGGCTACAAGTACGACTACACCATCATGTTTCTCGTGAAACATTAATCACTTTTGGTCTACAAGGGTATGTTACCAAATCTCTACCGTTACTGCATTAACTCATATATAAATCTTGGCATAGGTGTTGCGCTAGTTAGAAAAAATATTGTTTTCTGCTACAAACCCCTCCAATTTATTGAGGAGTGATGTGATTACAATAGTACACCATTTCTTTGCTACAGGTTCTATGCCAGAAGGTACAAATGACATGTCTATTGTTCTCATTCCAAAGATTGATAATCCAATGGAATTGAAAGATTACTATCCTATCGGTTCGTGCAATGTACTATACAATGTGGTCTCCAAATGTTTGGTCAACAAATCGAGGCCTCTTCTTGGTGACATCATATTCAAGAATCAGAGTGCCTTTGTACCTGGGCGGATGATAACGGATAATGCCTTGCTGTCTTTTGAGTGCCTTAACTTCATGGAACATGTTGCATCTATGGATAATTCATATTGTACTTATAAATTGGACTTATCAAAGGCTTATGATAGAGTGGATTGGCTCTTCTTGGAGACTATAATGCTAAAGATGGGTTTCTCTCACCGGTGAGTGCAATGGATAATGGCACGCGTTACCACCATAAGATATTCTGTGAAATTTAATGGAACCTTACTAGAAGCATAATCTTCTACTCACGGCTTGAGACACGGGGATCCTATCTCTCCCTTTTTGTTCATGTTCATTGCGGATGCTCTATCCACTCTTCTTCAAAGAGAAGTCAAACTCAAGGGTATGTCCCCTATTAAGATTTTCCGGAGTGCCCCTGGTATCTCTCATTTGCTTTTTTGCCAATGACACATTATTGTTCTTTCACGCTTCCACGGCTGAAGCTTCTAAGGTGAAAGATATTATTGATGTATATGCTTCTGGGACGAGTCAGCTAATCAATACCGCTAAATGCTCTTTATTTTTCAGTAACCGTTGCCCTTGGCTTATTCAGCAGGAGATCTGTTCTACCCTACAAGTTGAGAGTAACGCATTTGAGGAAAAATTCTTGGGCTGCCAACCCCTGATGGAAGAATGCACAAAGGTAAATTTGTGAATTTGCGAGAACGTTTATGCAAGTATCTCGGGGAGCGGGGTGATAGTCCGCTAGCCCAAAGTGCAAGAGAGATTCTAATTAAAGTTATAGCTCAGGCTATTCCTATATATGTCATGTGTGTTTTCAAGCTCCCCTTCTCTTTGTGTGATGAACTCACGAAGTTAATCCGGGATTACTGGTGGGGTGTGGAGCATGGGAAAATAAAGACTCGTTTGGTCAATTGGAATACTATGCAACAATCCAAAGTGCAAGGTGGCATGGGATTTCGAGATATGAGGCTCTTTAACCAAGCACTGTTAGCTCGGCAAGCTTGGCAAGCATGGAGGCTGATTACATATCATCATAGCCTATGTGCTCACTTACCGAGAGCTCGGTACTATCCTCAAGGCAACCTTTTAGATATTGTATTCACGGAGAATCCCTCTTCCTTCTAGACATCGATCTCACTTGGCCTGGAGTTACTAAAGAAGGGCATAGTTTGGCGTATTGTTACGGGTCAAAAAATTAATGTCTGACAAGATGCTTGTTTACTAAGGGCAGCGTGTAACAAGGTCCTAACACCAAGAAAGAACAATCGGCTGCGGTGGGTTTCCGAGCTTATTGATGATCAGGGTGCCTAGTATGTGCAATTAATTCAACACCTTCTACCCAATGAACGTGGAGGCTATTCTTCGGATAAAGCTTATTGATGATCAGGGTGCCCGATATGTGCAATTAATTCAACACCTTCTACCCAATGGACTCAGAGGCTATTCTTCGGATAAAGCTATTGCCACGAGCTACTGAAGATGTATTGGCATGGATTCCAGAATGATTTGGTTCTTTTTCCAGAATGATTTTGTTCTTTTATGGTGCGTTTGGCTTATCTCTTGGCATTTAATGATTTGTCGGTTCAATGTGGCTTTGGGAGTTCGAGCTCTAAACCTTTGGGTGATGACCCTTGCTAGCAAAAAATCTGGACTGCGTATGTGCCACCGAAAGTTAAAACCTTTGCTTAGAGAGCAGCCTCCAATACCCTTGATATGAAAGAGAATAAGAAGACGAGAAAGATTCATGTTACTAGCCGCTGCCAAATCTGTGGTTCAGAGTCCAAATCAGTGGCGCATGCGCTGGGCTTCTGCCCACATGCCGGAAGGCTATGGAACTCAATGTGTTGAGTGTTGGTAACTTCCTTCAGAGTTGGATCTGCAAATTCCTAAGGCTGCGTGGTTCAAATGTTTGATCTAGTTGGTTCCTGCTCACCTAGTTGACAATACCCTGCTTGTGGCTTGGAGGGCCTGGTATGAGAGGAATGAAGCCACTCACGTTAAACCCCTGCCGTCCACTGCTGGTTCTCGGAGATTTCTTTGTAGCTATGTTAAAACCCTAAGATCCATCTTCGGTGCTTCGATGGATCAGTTGCTTAAGGGAAAGATACCCTGTGATCTACCATAGGTTGCTTCGACTAATGGGGAAAAGGAAAAGGTACCACGTGATAAATCATTGATTAAACCTCCATCGGGTTGGGTTAAGTTGACAATTGACGGTTCGTTCAAGATTGATAATGGTTATGCGGGGGAAATTAATCCTATGAGACCCGGTCTATTATTATGGAGGATAGACCCACATCAATACAAAACTGCTGCTCCATTGAATTTTAAACTGATTAAAAAAACTAGAAAACTGGAAAAAAAATGGACACGTGTCAGTCATAAGGGAGTGTCTATTAATAGACCCGGTCTCATAGGATTAATTTTCGTTATGCGGGTGCTGGCATGGTTCTTCGTGACGAAGACGGTGTAGTGTTTTTCTGTGGGTCGTTCATTGATTGCTCGTGAAGATGCCTATGAAGCTGAGCTCATGGCATGTCGTGAAGGTCTAGACTATGCGCTTCACCAAAGCGATCTACCTACCTATGTGGAGACTGTGCGCGGTTGGTCTCGGCGGCCCTCCACAAGGAACGTGATCGTTCACGCTATCTACATATCGTCTGTGACATTCAAATTTTAGCTAGAGGTGATAGAAAGTAATCAAGTGAGGATTAGCCATTGCCTTGCTAATTGGGCAAGGGCATACAAGGTGTGGTTAACAAAATAAAACGAATAAAATGGGAAACACTCGCGTATGACTGTTCTGTAGGGTTATCTGGGCTTAGTGTGCTAATTAGGCTAGATCGTCACTCCCGGCCCAACCGGGCGAAAGGAATGCTCCGTGGCGCCCGGGCGCCAGAACGACCCCGTACCCGAAACGTTTGACATCAAGATACGCGCGAACATAACACGATCGGACGGCCAGAAAAACGAATGTTGATGAAGATTAGCTGATCCGTAATATAATCATTTTCCTGGGGAGTCAAAAACGAATATTTATGCCGTCACACTTTACTCTGCCACCGCCATCTCCTCGTTATTCTCCACCCAAACCCGCCGAAACCCCAAATCGCGCGAACCCGACCAGAAATCCATGGGTGGCGGAAGCTGCAGCGGCGACCTCAGCCCCACGAGCACCTCCTCCTCCCCTTCGTCCTCGTCGGAGCCCCTTCCACCAGGTAATTCGCTCTGCTAGTAACCGATTGGTCCCAATTTCCAGCTAGTACGATCACCTCTGTTCTTGACCTATTGGCGAATGGACCGCTTCTGTGGTTACAGCCTTTGCCGATTATGTGCCCGTCTTGTCGCCCTCTGACAGCGACTCCGACGGGTGCTCTGTCTGCGACGACCCCGAGGTAGAGGCCCTTCTCTGCGGCAGCCGAATCCAGGTGCAAGACCGGTCGCTGCGGGAGGCGAAAGAGCTCATCAGGAGGTAGCGTGATCGTTCTTTGCTTATCTCCCTGTTCTTCAGAGTGCTGTGATATTTGCAACTACTGGTTGTTGTAAATAGGCCGCAGTCTTTTCTGTTAATATTCTAGCACTACCTATTTTGTTTAGGGTTTCTCAAAATTGACCGTCGGAATTCCATCCGATCCTTAAGTATTTCAAAAAATTGAGAGCTGCTGCTGGAGCATGTAATTTTACAACGAACATGTGTTCATTGTGTCTTTGCACGTGATGATCCTACTACAATCGTCAGTGAATTCTGTGTTAGGGAAAAGCAATATGTTATAGTCTCACCCTTGGGTTTTGGGCAAGGCATTTGGACTATACTTCAGGAGTACAGCTTTGTCATCTTAAATTTGGGGCCACGATTTAATTTCAACCTTGCTTTAGGAAACTTAAAATTCACAAACACATAAGTTGACCCAAGGTGTAGATTAACAGGAATGTTTGATGTTGACCTATCCTAAAAAACTGATTTGGTGCTATCCATGGTATATTTTCTTCCGTAATAGAAACCTGGCAATGTATTATGCATGTACTCCCATGGGTTGATTTGGTTTAAGTTCATGGGCGGGTA
This sequence comes from Avena sativa, assembly GCA_916181665.1. Taxonomy (NCBI): domain Eukaryota; kingdom Viridiplantae; phylum Streptophyta; class Magnoliopsida; order Poales; family Poaceae; genus Avena; species Avena sativa. The sequence goes on from OV702286.1 coordinate 80,329,228, forward strand.
CCTAAAGACTCATGGAGAAAGATTCTATAATATCAACCGTGACATGACACCGATGTAGCAAAGCTTATCTCAAAATCTAGGTCAAGGTGTGAATCCTTGATAGATGGCTCAACTTGTTCTTTCACTAAGTTACTGGAAGTCAATCTATAAGCAGGTATAAGCCTGGGGACTGGATTGAAGGAGTGGGCAGCACAAAAGCTGCTGGGGATTATGTGTTGCCTGATATCACCACATTGCTGTTGGTGGGGCCTAGAGGTGCTGGCAAAAGCACACTTGTGAACCGAATTACTCAGGTCTTTGACAAGGATGATGATCATTTTGCCCCAGAGCGGGCACAGGTTTCCTGTAAGTCCTATCAATTTTGGGCTCATTGTTTTGATATATGTTAAACTGCAGCTGATTTTCCTGTTGATGTACATTGCTAGATAATTCCAAATCAGAAGGTACATGCTTCGCTCAGGAGTACAAAATTCCAAGAAATTCAGATGGTATATGCATTTATGATACAAGGAGCTTGTCCAAAAACCCAGAAAAGGATTTCAAAATTCTGCAACGTTGGATGACGAAGGGAATTAGCCATGGGGAGATGGTGATGTGGTAAGAGGTGGCTCTTAATTTTGTTTGCATGTTGTCTTGTACTCCCTCCGTTCCGTACAAGTTGTCGTTGATTCAGTACAAATTTACTAAATCAGCGAAAACTAATATGGAACGGACGGAGTAGGTACTATGTGCATTAGGCTTTGCATTTCGGAGAAGTTTTGTCGTATTCAACACTTGTTATTCTGCTCATGAGTAGGCTTTTAATTCCGCACGGGACATGATCAAGTAAATGTTTATTTCAGGCAGCAGATCTGTGATTGACAACCTTTTTCCGTTTGAGATTTCAATTACATTTGATGCAAAAAATGTGTTTTAGTATGTTAAAGGGGACACATGAAGAATTATTTGAAGTGTTTCCTTCATGTACTATCCTGAATTACTTGAAGTGCTTCCTCCATGTATTATCCTTCGAAACATGCGTAGAGAAAGTGTTCAATCTATTCTTATGTTTCAACATTTATTTACCATTTCCTTTTCAGTTTCGTGGATCTTATTTAGTCTTAAACGGATGACATGCATACATATGAAAACTAACTACTCAACATCACACTAGTTTTTTTTCACTACACAATTTTTAAACAGGGATACAGATGATGGTGCTAAGATTGAGAATCTCAAATCAATGGGGAGGCAATACAGTTTTTTGCCTTGCAAAACCAGGAAGGTCAACTTTGTGATATTTGTGGTTGATGGCATTTCTATCCTAAGATCACTTGATGATGACAAGAAAGGATACATGGATATGCTCCATCAAACATTTATGAATCCATTCTTGTCTTTTGGAGGTACAGGTAGCTATGATGCTTATACTTTTATTTAGTTCCTTATTGTGCTCAATTGTTAAAAATTATATATTTATTTGCACACATACAAATGAATACATATGTATTGTATTACTAATATTCCTATAAATAGTTTGAAATAGATTTTATTTCGATGTTTGTATACAGATTTGCAATTCATGTAATGTATATTTGCTGTGTTGAATTGTTTGCTTTTCATTCTCAGCATGCTTATCGAACGGTGTGTTCCATCCATCAATCTGTATGATAAATTTGTATGTTGTACTGTCAGCATCAAATGACTGTAATAAATGTGATTGCAGATGACAAGCCTGCTGTTGTGGTCACTCATGGAGATAGACTATCGTTTCAACAGCGTTCATATGTTCAGAATGAGATGGCAGAGACACTTGCCATCCCACTCCAGCAAATTTTTGATATACCAGGTACACTGTTGTTTTTTTCAAGTTCTTACTATGCATAACTAACAACATTCCATACCTTATTTATATTCTACACAGGATCTGATGACTATCAAACTGATTTGGCTGTTGTGGATATGCTGCGTTACTGTATCCAACATGCTGAGCAGAACTTCCCTTTGAAACTGAATTATCTTTTAGAGGTTTGACTGTCTTCCCTGTCTTCACAATTTATACAGAATAAGAAAGCACTACGGTCAGGCTATTATGAACCTAGGGCCAATCATAGATATGACGTCCGGAACAGAATCTTTAGGCAGAACGAGCGTCATGTCTCTTACTGTAGCACTAAAGTTTGTTATTAACAAATGAATACAAGGCAATGGAAATATATGTAGTCTTAAATACAGCTGAATGTGAAAGATAGGAAGATAAAAGGTGCATTCTTTAACTTCATGGTTACTGACTCAAAATCTCATGTTGGCAGATGCACGGGCGCGAGACCCTCACAAAGATGATGGCATGGTTAATGAGCTCAGATGCAGTCATGGATGCCATCATTGTCTTCCTATGCGTTGTAGCCCTTTTGCTTCGTGTATCAGATAAATTTCTGTAATGATGGTAGCTGTGTTCTGCTTGCGGATTGTAAATAAAGTAGTCTAACCAAAAAGGAGTGCTCTAGTAGTATCACGGACATTATGCAACGCATTTTCTTGCCACTGTCAATCGTATCACAATGGTATATATTTGTACTGTCTGAACATATTTATGAAAAGAGCTTTGCACTGCAGTGAATAGTTTCAGTGAGATGCTGGAGAACACCTAATAACGCATGTTGCATCTATGCCGTGCCTTGTCATCTGAATTGATCAGAATTAGGCTTGTACCGTGGAACATTTTGTCATACCCAAAATTACAGTATAGCTGCAGTTGTCAAAAACATTGTTCTATGTATTGGGTACTAGCAACTTACTCTTGTGTTTTTTGTAAAAGAAATATGATGATGCCTCTGATCCGTATGAAAATCATGAAATTAAATTTGAACAAATTACATAATTGGTATTGTAGTTCCGTACAATAACTCAATCAGTTATTTTCTGCAGGTCACAAATAGTCATATGTGTTCACCAAAGTCAAAGTTTCTACACAATATCTGCATGTGTGAGCTTTTCAAAACTTGAATATAACTTTTGCTAAGTTTGAAAAACCCAATTTATGTCCCTAGTTTCTACTGTTGGAAAGTAGTCTAAAGTTAACAAAAACTGGGGAGATAAGTTTGGGTTATTGTTCTAGTGTTTAGCTTTCGTTCTGTCAGTCCAAGTCCTTGCACATGCCATGTACAAAGTCCGAGTCTGTCATTGACTAGTCTTAAATGAGTTAGCTGAGTTGGGGGAATTGTTGGAAAATAATCTAAATGGGAGGTAAGTTCGGGCTAGTTTCTAGTGTATACGTCTTTGCAATAGTTTTTTTAGTTCAAGTCCTCGCACATGCCATGTATGGAGTCCAAGTCTAAGGCATTGACTTGTCTATACATGAGTTTGGATTAGTACATGTTAGTAGAATTTCATATCCGTGTAGGATCGGGTACAGAATTTCATATCCGTGTAGAATTTCATATCAGTTTATTTATCCTTTTCTTGTCTAGATCACGGATGAAAATATTTTGAAAATTGGCATCTACGTACTACGTATCTATATATACATGTATAATTATTTCTACAATAAAATATTAGATCATAAATATGGATTTCACTTTTTTTGAAATGAATGGCTCAAGTGACCTGGGTCCTAAAACTAGTATAATAACTGTTTTGGTATCCTTATAAAACACCTATGGAGTCTGGGGAGAGGTTGTTAGATACTGTATGTATTACACAACTCTTGTACATGTGCTATGTATTGGTCTACGGAAATACACAAGTTGCTGCCTCCTCGTAAGTCGTAACAGGGTGCGTTGAAGAAGAGAAAATGGTTGAGATGCCCCAACGTTAAAAAGGTAATCGGAGGAAAGACGAAATCAGGGGACTGAAAATAGTCTACAACTGGCTGAAAAGGGATGAAATTTTGTGATCAAATCCGGGTCTATATAATATCCATAATCATCAGTATGTATGCAACCCAAATATCTGAAAGAGTCAAACTAAGGAGTTCACAGTCACATTCTGCAAATAAATACTTATGGACACTAAGTAAATAACCTACCTTCAGAACAAAGTGAAGGTGAGTTGAGCAATGATAATAGAATTGAAAAATGGATGTGATCGGATTGCTATGCCAGGAAACTTGTACTGTAATGTTTTTACCAGGCGTTAACAGGCTGCAGATGTACATGGCTGCTGGGGCAGGGTGACATTGGAGTTCGCCAGGGTGCGGTCATTCTCCAGTAGCTTCCCTAAGAAGGCGAGGCATTGCTAGTCATTGTTGGTCAGGAGGGATGCTCATCTCGTAGTGAATCCTCTTCTTGACATTGTCGATGGTAACATCTGAGCCCAGCCAGAGACCTGACTGACAACACTATTGCTGGCCAGTGTTCTGACATTGAAATACACCGCTTGCAGGCAAAGATGCCTATCTCCCCAATAACATTTCCCTGCACACTGACTGTACATGGTATTTTACTCTTCAAACTCAAGAGTGATAATCCTCGTGGTCACCTTCTTGGCAAAGATATGCATCTCTTGAGATAGGAGGTGGAGGAGAAGAAGGTGAAGTGTAGACCCCCTTTGACATTATAGTTGGCCAAGATGCGGACATCCTCCAGCTGCTCGTGAAGAAGATGAGGGACTTAGCCTTGACAATGTCGCATGTATCTAAACTCTCGACCTCAAGAGTGATGGTCTGGCCATCCTGGGTCTTGACGAAGATGTTCATCTGCTGGACAAGGGCACCAAGCATCAGCAAGACAAAAGGCTTACACTAAAGCAACCAAACAGCAAACAGTAGATCACTTCCAAAAGACACCAGAACCAAGAACAGAAATGTACACATTAGCGGCAACAAATCAACATGTTCTAGGGGGATTACAGTTGCTGTTGCATGGGTAAGACATGATCACAACGGCTAGGGACGTACCTACACTGCCATGGCCCAGGAATTACTAATGCATTGCCAGTATGATCATTGGGACTTAGACTACCTTTTATGTTCTGATCCCTTCATACATACTAGTAGAAAGAAAGTATCAAACACAATTTTGGTAGATATTTGTTACAAAGAAATACTACTACTAAAGAATTCTACATATTAGTTCTATTTTTTTTTCTTTTACATATAAACACAAGATGAACAATTTGAAATTCTCCATCTAACCAATCCTAAAATCTGATAAATACTATAAGATCACCACATATTTTATGTGCCATCCCTCCAGATTAATCTACGGATAGAAAATACACCAGCTTGATAGTACCTAGTATGTTTTAGAGATCACCTACATCTACATCACAAATATATGGTATGACTCTACTAGAGATTGGAGATCAACAGGGTATGAGATCAACTGCGGCAGTATGGTTCAGAATATCTTGGAACAAACAAGCATCACCAATCACATAATATAATTAAAAACACCATAAATTTTAACATTAGCATGCCAAAGTGTCAATGATTTGTAGAGTTCCATAGATCAGTCACTGCACATGTGAAAGGAATTGAATAGGGATAGGGGCAGAAACATGGGGCCAAATTCCTGGACAGGACCATGAATATTTTCAGATGATATAATTGTCGAAGACTGATCAGTGATCACAGCTACAATTTTCATGCAGGAGGTCCTACTTTTTCCTTGTTGAAACTCTCATGTAGAAGGTAAATGCATCAGTGTGTGTCAACAACGTCACACCCACTCAGTTGAACAGCATAAATCAGGTCACTTTGCAACAGAAATCATAGAATGGCATACAGGAACATCAATAGTAAGATCTACTCGATTCCAGACAAGACTGCACTAAAAAATTGTTCAGCGGCAAATTAACTAATGGAAACGACTAGATCTTGAGGATATGGGATGCACCAAGCAAAGAGGAAGTGGGGAGTGAGAAAAGGTGTGTGAAGGGAGACTCACCCTGTGTCCAAGACACTGTTTGCCAGACTTACGTCACCTGATTAGGTTATCTTATCAGATTGATATCCTTCCTGCGCTTTTGACTAATCTATTATCACACGAAACAAACTCTGGTCCATTACTACTCCCTGTCTCCCCAAGAGCTCTTCACACCAGGCACTGCATCACATGAAGAAGTGTGATTGACCAATTTGTACATATATGCAAACTACAGTTCATTAATTTGAATTTAAATTGAGAAAAGTAAGAAGTTTTAGGATCGATAACCTTTCATATCCCCAAAATCTTGCTAGTTGCATTTGCATTTTCTGATGTGTCACATTGACATATGACCTCTCCATGGCCATGCAAGTGTAATTTTCATCAAGTGGGTAAACTGCAGAAGTTTTCAAACTTTTTTATCACCAGTGCAAAAACACACCCTGGTTCATATTTTCATTTGCATGCAATGTAAATTTTGTCGTATAAGAATTGAAAAGGAAGAAAAAATTGCAACAAGACCTTTCATTGTGGTACAAAAAGATTTGAGGCCTCTACTTCAAGGTAAGTCATCCTTTTTCTCTCAAAGTCCTAAGAAATAAATGATGAATTTATGTATGTTCCTACTTGACCTGAATAACACTATGGTGCTATATAACCTTGATAGATATTAACATATTATGCACTAATTCAATCAACAAAGAGTACCACTTTGAAGACTCTGAATGATGGTATAATGTTACCTTCATCCTCTTCTTGACTGGAGAACTTTGCATGTTGGTCCACGACCTTAAAAAACTTCTTGAGCCAGTGGCCTAATAAAATAAATCCAAAGATGAACATGGAGTGCATGAGTACTCCTTCCCTTCCTCTATAGGGGGGGAGAGAGGCGGTGATGTAGAACGAAAATGATAATGTGCGATGGAGAAACAGAACATGTACTTTCAGTAAAACTCTGTAGCTTCTAATGGTATAGAAAGCTGGTTTGTGAGACAAGATCTTTAACACTAAGTAGACTAATACGAATAAAAATAAGTAATAAACAAACAGATAACGCTAAATTCATAGACATAATAGTCCTATACAAAACATGAGGTAACAGTAACTTACCAATTCATATAAAGTTGGAGGCAGAACCTTGTGGCTTGCTTTCTCATGCAAACCATAACTGACCAGCATCTTCCAAGTAAAGAAATAAGTTAGCACTGTCTGTATGTATTTACACAGCATATATCTACATTCTGGTTGTTTACAACAGGATCTGCTTGCTTTATGTGTCCAGTCCAATTGGCAGGGAGAAGTCCACGGATATGCATCTCATTGTAAAGCTTGGAAATCTCTTTCATATTACCACATCGAATGTAACCTTGAATCAGTGTCCAATATGTAATATAATTTGGATCTACATTATTCTCAATCATTTGATCCAGGAGCTTTATTGCTTCTTCCATATACCCTTGAGTACAGAGACCATGGATCAGTATAGAATAGGTGAATACAGTAGGATGAATACCTTCCTCTATCATCTTTTGTTTTAACTTGAAGGCTTCAGTCGTATTACCATCCTTGCAATGTCCATCAATTAGGGTATTATAGGTAATAGCATTAGGGGATATACCCTTTGACTTCAACTTACTGAAAAGACTAACTGCCCTTGAAACGTTCCCGGATTTGCAGAGCCCATAGATGAGAGAATTGTAGGTCACAATATTTGGAGTAAGACCAATGTCCAGCATCGCATCCCTCAGATCAAAAGCTGTATCAACAAAACCTGAAGCAGAACAACCATGGATGAGGCTAGAATAAGTGTAGTTGTCAGGAACGAATCCCCTTAATTTTAGATCGTCAAACAAATTTCTAGCATCTCCAACCCTACCCAATTTGCATAGCCCAAAAATAATAATGTTCCACATGATTTTTGCAGATTGATGATTTCCATCAGCAGCAGATTCAATGGCATGTGCTACTTTGCTGATATCAAGTGTGCTTGCTCGGCAGTTCGGGATCATGTCAGTATAGACAAGTTTTTGCAACACAAGATTTGCCTCATCAACCTTTCCCTCTCTATAGAAACAGCTCACTAATGCACTGCAAATGAACAGATTTGGAGTCAGACCTTTCTCAACCATTTCAAAATACAAATTGCAGGCATCTTGCAGATTGCCCTCTTTACACAGTCCAGCTATCAGAGTTCCATAAGTGACTGTATTAGGAGAAAGTCCCTTTGTCCCCATTTCCACAAGGATTGCCTTCACCTTGTCACTTTCCTTGGCTACAAAGAGTCCATTTATGAAAGAATTGAACATTTCAACTGAAGGAGCAAAACCTAAATGTTCCATGTCATTCCTAATTTGAGTAGCTCTACCCAGGTCACCTACTTTACAATAACCATCAATTAATGCTCTGTAAGTTAAGCTGTCAGCAGGACATCTCCATTCCTTCATCCTACCAAATAGCTCTTCTGCTTCAGTCAACCTCTTAATCTTACACAGCCCATTGATAACTATGTTAATTGTAATCACGTTTCTGCCCAAACCCCTTGCTAAGGTTTCCTTCCAAAGGTTTAAGGCCTGCTCGGTTTTACCTGCTTTGAAGAAGCCATCCAACAGTGTGCTACAGCTAATTTCATTAGGTACTACTCCCCTCTTCAACATCAAGAACCACAATTTAAGTGCATCACTGATAGCGCCACGCGAGCAAAAACCATTCAAAAGTGTGTTATATGTTAGTGTTGTCCCAGTGAGCCCACTCTTTACCATCATATCACAGGTTTCAAATGCCTTGCTCATGGAACCCTTTCTGCAATACCCATCTACTAGAGTATTATAACTATATTTATCCAGACTCACACCTCTATTCTCCATTTCCTGTAAAAGTTTCTCTACTTCGACCATTCTCCCCAGCTTGCAATATCCATTGATCATTGTGTTATACACAAATATATTAACCTGGAGTCCGGCATCAACCATCTCAACTCTTATCCTATTGGCATCCTCCATTGCCCCCCTTTGGCAATAGCCATTGATCAACGCACCATAAGCAACCTCGTCAACCACAATCTTCTCATTTTCTTTAATCTCCCTTACCACCCTCTCAGCCTCCTCCATCATCCCCTCCTTACAGTAACCCTTTACAAGCAAGGTATATGTCACCACATTCGGTGACAAACCCTTACCCTTCAGCGATAGCAACAACCTTCCTGCAACCTCAGTCTTCCCTACTCCGCAATACCCTTGCATGAGAGCATGATAGGCCACCAGGTTCACCTCCACACCTATCCCCTCCATTTCCTTAACGAAATCCGCTGCCTGTGCCACCCTCCCATCCTTGCAGTACGCCTTTGCCATGATGGCTACTGTGAACTCGTCTGGTAGTGTACCTGTACACCGAATCTGCTCGAACACAGAGACACAGGTGCCCACATCCCCAGCCTGTACTAGCTGGTTAAGCAGGCGGTTGCAGGATCGCAGGGTGCGGCGGAAGCCAAACTTTCCCATTTCATCGAACACGTGGAGGGCGTCTGTAAGCTGCCCAGCGTCTGCATGGGCTCGGAGGAGGAGGTCGAAGGAGGAGGCAGAGAAGGAGAAGTCTCTGTAGACCTCGGCGAGGTGGGGGAAGACAGGCTCTATAGAGCGGGCGGAGAGGAGCGAGGCGACGAGGGCGCGGGCGGCGGGAAAGCGGCGGGCGTGAGCCAGGATGTGCAGAAGCTGGGCGTGAGCGAGCAGTGAGGGGCGGTACGGAGCGAGGCGAAAGAGGTGGAGGGCTGCGTTGGGGTCGAGGCGGACACGCCGGAGGGCCGAGTGGAGGAGGGCATGCGTGAGCGGGGAGGTGGAGAGGAGGCGGACGACGGCGGAAAATCGGTGGAGAAGAAGGAGACGAGTGAGACGGCCCAGTAGAGTGGAGTCGGACGCGGCGCCGACCTCGCCAACGGAGTGGGGCAGAGAGGAGGAGTGGATGTGGCGGCGGTGGAAGGAAGCAGGTCGAAGAAAGTAGCATCTGTTCAGCATGTATTGGTCGAGGAGGTACGTGGTGGTGTTACTGCGGCGGTGGGGCGGTAAATGGGACGGCGGAAGCGGTGGGTGGCGGCCGGCGTGGCGGGTGGTCGGAGAGGAACGGGACGAGGCGTGGGCGCACGGGCTGAAATGGTTCGGGCTGAAATGGTTCTAGGAAGGCCGGCATCAGCCCGGTTTCTGTAGGTCACGGAAGCAAGGCCTTGGCCCGGCTCGTTTCATCGACGCAAAAGTCTAAGAGCATCTCCACTGGTTGGACTTTCCCATGCCAAAATCCGATCATATATTTAGCGCCGGATGAAACTAGTTTTCTACTTAAAAACGTCCAGTTTTTCACTCGCGTTCCCAGGCACGGTTCTCAGACAAGGTAAAAATGACGATATTTCGTCCGAATTCGGATAAAATTGGGCTAAAATTCGGCCTAATTCAAAATAGTTTGGCCTAATTCGGTATAGTTCGACCTAGTTTGTCCAAATTTGTCTCAAATTCGTCCTACTTTGGCCTAGTTCGCCCAAATTCGGTCTAGTTTGGCCTAGTTTACCAAAATTTGTCTCAAATTCGCCCTACTTTGGCCTAGTTCGCCCAAATTCCACTAAAATTCGGCTAGTTCGCCCAAATTTGTCTCAAATTCGCCCTACTTTGGCCTAGTCCGCCCAAATACGACTAAAGTTCGGCCTAGTTTGGCCTAGTTCCCCAAATTTGTTTCAAATTCGCCCTACTTTAGCCTAGTTCACCCAAATTCAGCTAAAATTTGGTCTAATTTGGTCTAATTTGGTCTAGTTTGGCATAGTTCGCCCAAATTTGTCTCAAATTTGTCCTACTATGGCCTAGTTCGCCCAAATTTTGGCCTAGTTTGGTCTAGTTCACCTAAATTCGTTTCAAATTCGCCCTACTTTAGCCTAGTTCACCCAAATTCGACTAAAATTTGACCTAGTTTGGCCTAATTCGCCCTAATTTGGCCTAGTTTGGCATAGTTCGCCAAATTTGTCTCACGCTTGCCCTACTTTGGCCTAGTTCCCCCAAATTTGGCCTAGTTTGGTCTAGTTCGCCCAAATTCGACCTAGTTCGCCCAAATTTGGCCAAAAATCGGCCTAATTCGGCATAGTTTGGCCTAGTTCGCCCAAATTCGGCTCAAAATTCAGCGTAGTGGGGCCTGATTCGCCCAAAAAAGCAGCGTCCGGTGTTCCCAGGCGGTTCCCAGCATCCTGGGTTCGGCCTGGGAACGCCGGACGTATTTTGGGCCAAATCCGGATGAAACCGGCGTCCTGGGAACGCGACTGGGCGAAAAATTGCCGTCTGGACCAAAAATACGTCCTGGGAACGGCGTCCTGGGAACCCGAGTGGAGATGCTCTAAGGTCCGGCATAGTGAAGCTGACAAAAAGCAATATCTCAAAAAAAAAACAAATTAGTAACAAAAGCAAATTGTCGGGATCACCTCAGGGTGGCCCAGCCGGCTTGGTTGGCCGAGAAGTCCGGCTCTGGAGGAGCCACGGCCCGGCTGCTCACCGCTGACCAAGCGCTAGATGGTCTAGGAGCCGGATCCAGATGCTGACGATATCCGCAATTCGAAGTCATACAAGCAGCGGCTGACCGGCAGTACGCGGCAAGAATCAGAGATCTCCTCTCGTCTCCCAATACGACGTCCAGCTCGGCTCGATTTTAGACAGTATTGAGGGACGCCGGATGAGTTCACGATTTGGGGGACGCTAGCTCTGTGTCACCCATACAAAAGAAACAATAAGTTTTTTTATGAAATCAACTAGTTGGGTTATTAAATCAACAAGTTTGCTTATCAAATCAACAAGTTCAATTTTGTCGACTATCATGCCAAGGAGGGAAGCAACGATCATGAGATGATCGTCATCACCGCCGGTATGTCGGGCGCCAGCAGCAACAGCGACTTCATCGTCCATCAGAGCGGCCAGCATCTCTTCCCCATCTGAATCCATGTCTTGGCAAACCGTCAAACACCTAGTGGGCAGGGCGGTTGTGTCGCGAGCTTGGAGCTACCAGGCGGCAGAACGGCGGTGACGACATGGGCGAGGAGGCGGATTGGGAGGGTGTGGGGAGTATTTCTGGCAGCTGCGAGGGTGGCTCTAGCGGATAGAACGACAAATGCTGGAAAGGGGTGGTAGCGGCGACGAGCTGATGGAGTGGTGGTCGTTGGTGAAGAAATTGTTGGGCCACGCAGAGATAAACAAAAAAAATCCCTACGCGGTGACCCCAAGATCTAGCTGAGGTAGTAGGCCACGAGAATTACCACTAGACGCGCGGTTGCGGAATCGATGTAGCACGTCGCTTGATGCAGTGCAGTCCTCACGATCTGTTCCGATCCACGATCATCGAAGTGCTGAACATACAGCACCTCCGCCAGTATCCACACGTACGAGGAGGAGCGCCGACGGTGGACTACTAGGTCCGGTATGGTGGCGATAGGACTGGACTGCGGCTAGGGTTTCCAACACATGGAGTGACCTAACCATGTGCTCTAAGCACCTGCACCCCAGCTTATATAGGGAGTGAAAGTGGGCTCCACTCACTTGTGGCCCATTCACTAAAAGGCCTATATTAGTCACTGCGAGTCCAACTCACTTACTAAGTCCATGTCTCTATTTGGGTCCAACCCAAATAGATTTCCTGTTTGGATCTAACCCAAACTTGCTCCCGCTCTTAAGTGTGTGACCCGACAGGCTCATGGTGACCCGGACACGATCCAAGTCTCACTCGTGACCAATCAGTAGGTAGCGTCTCCTAGCAAAACGTGCTGACTCCCAAGTACCAAAGAGTCATGAAGACATACCTTCCAATGCGACTTTCGTTTGAGTCCCTTTTGCCTCACGATATACCTTGTCAAACTATAGGCGAATAACCGTCATCCCTTAAATAGTTCGACTCTCTTTCTCGATCCGAGATAAGTGATTCATCCGACTAACTCTTAGTTGATTGCCTCGATTAACATTTAACCAAGTCATGCATGGGCATGATTTCCGAATCATATCTTCCAGGAGGGCCGAGAGAATATCTCTCCAGACGGAGGGGGAAAATCCCATCTTGGTTATTCACATCACGTAGCTTGATTCTTAGTCGACCTGAACTCTGCCTTTATAACTGCCCAGTGACGAAACAATGTTTGGCAGAACCTAAGTCGGCGATCCTCAACTCGGATTGTGCAATAACCTTAGGTATAAGGATTAAATTGATTGAGATATACAAATGACGACTTATTCGTTGCATCTCAATATGGGTCAGTCCGACTCGTTAAACTCTTTAGCCGAATCCGTGTAAGTCGGAATAGCATCTCTATGCCCATGACAAGTGGAACCGAGTCATCAGCCGACTTTCACATTAGTCTAAGTTGTGTGCCCAGCACAACCTCAATGACCAAGGACAATTAGTATAAACAACATGAATATATAGTTCCACAATCGAATCACATATTCAATGATACATATCAGTAGTTCATACATGGACAATAACTTTATGAATACATTGGAAGCAACATCATACATGATTGCCTCTAGGGCATGTTCCCAATAGTCTCCCATTTGCACTAGAGTCAATCATTCGATATCACATGTCTAGGCATCTAATGCCCATAGCTCTCAGGTGCGCCTCATGCTTTGGTTGTGGAACTGGCTTTGTCAATGGATCCGCAATGTTTGCATCCGTGTGTACCTTGCATAACTTGATATCACCTTGATCCATGAACTAGCAAATAAGGTGGTACCGCATGAGTATATGTTTGTTTTTCTAGTGTTGTCTAGGTTCCTTGGCTTGTGCGATAGCACCATTGTTGTCACAATACACGTCTAACGGATTGGACGAGCCCTGAACCACACCAAGATCCATGAGGAAATTCCTCATCCAAACGGCTTCCTTTGCCACCTCCGAGGCAGCAATATACTCAGCCTCTATCGTAGACGCAGACACCGTATCTTGCTTAGAACTCTTCCAGCTCACAGCCCCTCCGTTTATCACAAACACATATCCGGATTGCGAACGAGAATCATCCGAGTCAGTGAGATAACTCACATCCATGTAACCCCTTACACTGAGTTCATCCTCAACTCCATAAACCAGGAACATATCCTTAGTCCTTCTCAAGTATTTAAGGATATTTTTAGCCACTGCCTAGTGGATCTCTCCAGGGTCAGCCTGGTATCTGCTCACAACACTTAGAGCATAGGAAACATCCAGCCTAGTACAAATCATAGCGTACATGATGGATCTGACTATAGAAGCATACGGAATCGCACTCACCTGACTCCGCTCATCAGTTGTCGAAGGACACTGAGTCTTGCTAAGTTTTACGCCATGGGAAATCGGTAAGAACCCCTTCTTAGACAATTCCATGTTGAACTTCTTCAGCACTTTGTCCAAATATGTACTCTGACTCAATCCAATGAGCTGCCTTGATCTATCTCTATAGATCCGGATTCCTAGTATGTAAGTCGCCTCACCCAAGTCTTTCATTGAAAAACTCTTTTCCAATGATTCCTTGGTTTCTTGCAATATCTAGACATCATTTCCAATTAGTAATATGTCATCCACATATAAGATCAGAAAGTTTACTTTGCTCCCACTAAACTTCTTGTATAAACAAGAATCATGATCACTCTTGATGAAACCAAACAATTTGACTACCTCATCAAAGCGAATATTCCAACTCTGAGATGCTTGCTTCAACCCATAAATGGATTTCTGAAGCTTGCATACCTTGTCAGCATTATCTGGATCGACATAACCCTCGGGCTGTATCATATACACGTCCTCGGTTAAATTTCCATTAAGGAAAGTCGTCTTGATATCCATCTGCCATATCTCATAGTCGAAATAGGTTGCTATAGCTAACATGATCCGAACTGATTTAAGCATCGCCACGGGAGAGAAAGTCTCATCGTAGTCAACTCCTTGAACTTGTCGAAACCCCTTCGCGACAAGCCATGCCTTATAGATAGAAACATTTCCATCCATATCAGTTTTCTTCTTAAAGACCCATTTGCACTCGACGGGTCTTGCACTGTCTGGAAGATCAACCAAGTTCCAAACTTGATTTTCATCCATGGACTTTAACTCGGATCTCATGGATCCAAGCCATGACTCAGAATCAGAACCTGAAGGAAATATGCCCTAGAGGCTATCATAGAGATGATTGTATTTCATGTGTATCCATGAGTTATTATAATGTTCCTTGAATATCCATATACCAGGCAACTTGTATTGATTGGCAATTATGTGAATTGTTTGTGAAACTCTTTACTTGTATGGTTATCTAATAATTGTCCCTAGTCGGAGTTCATGTGAGGACACACGTGAATATTAGACTAGCACATCGATTGGTTGATGACTATGTTTCGCAAGTCATAGACATGGAGATGTCAAACCAATGATGTGGACACATGTTATGAACATGGGATTGGACTGACCCAACATGAGACTAGCAATAATACTTGCATCTCTCTCTACACATCGTGTACGTTTTGTCCTTAGACCTGAGATTGTTGCATGTACTTGAGATGTGGATCGACCTACTTTGGGGCTATCAAACACTACTCCGTAACTGGGTAGTTATAAAGGTAGTTTTCGGGTTTGTCCTGATATATGCTGCAAGGCATCGGTCAATCAAGATGGGATTTGCCCCTCTCTACTTGAGAGAGATATCTCTAGGCCCCTCGAGTGATCAGATCCAGAAATACATGGCCGTGCTACATATGGTTAAGAGTTAACCTAGTAAAGGGATTCCGAATCACAGTATCGAGAAAGAGAGGTTAGCTTGGAGCTAGACCAAATATCGTGAGGCAAAGGAAAGACATGTACTCAACCTTGTGATGGTTCGTCTAAATGATCTTTATATGCGTTTAGGAGTTGGCACGTCTTGCTAGAGGCCGCTACCAACTATTGACAGAGTAAGTGTACTCGCGTCATGTCTATACGTGTATGAACCTATAGGGTCACACACTTTAGGGGCTAGAAGCCTAATGAGGATTGGATCCGAATTAGACCAGGCTTAGGCTGCTAATGGGCTGCTAATGTAGAAGCCCACAAGGGATGCCTATATAAGAGAGGGTGAGGCGAGCTGAATAGGGTTGAGCATTCCACCCAGCCGCCACTCCTCTTCAGCCTGTGTTGCACGTGCAGACCTAGCAGTCTGGCGTGTGACGGCTTCCACTTCGGACGTGTAGATACCTCGGAGGTGCTGCAGCTGTAGCACTTGGACGAGCCGCGCAAAGGGGAGCTGCTCGTGGGACGAGGACGAGGAGGAGACGTAGAACATCTACACTGCCCTGACGTGCTTCATCGAGTTCCGCAACTACGCGTCTAGTGGTAATCCCGTGATCTATGACAATAGTATTCCTGGTTGACGCGGTAGAAAATTTTGATTTTACGCTAGTGTAGCCTACCCGTTACCCTACAAAACCCACCATCTCTTCCGAATAAGTTGTCGGCTCATCACTATCCAAGAGTAACACATCACGAACACTTCGCAATCTGGCTGATCTTCGCAGTGTCGGTGCAGTTGTCGGCTCAGGTACCACGACCGGCTCAACCTCCAAGGTTTTTGCCGACTCGTTGCTGGCCGGTACCTCTCGAATTTCTTCGAGCTGTACCATGATCCCACTGACTCCCCGATTGAGAAACTCTTTCTCAAGGAAGACACCATTCCGAGCGACAAACACTTTGCCCTCTTCTCGGTTGTAGAAGTAGTAACCCAAGGTTTCCCTTGGATACCCCATGAAAATACACTTATCCGACTTAGCTGTAAGCTTGTCCGACTGAAGTCGCTTGACAAAAACTTCACAACCCCAAATCTTAAGAAAAGACAAACTCGGCTTCTTGCCAGTCCACATCTCATGTGGTGCCTTCTCTACCGACTTTGATGGTACTCTATTTAGTGTGACCGCTGAAGTTTCTAGACAATAACCCCAAAATGTTAAAGGAAGATATGTTCGGCTCATCATGGACCGTACTGTTGGAGATATGCCCAAGAGGCAATAATAAAAGTGGTTATTATTATATCTTTGTGTTTATGATGAATGTTTACATCCCATGCTATAATTGTATTATAAGGAAACACTAATACATGTGTGTTTTGTAAACGTAAAAGAGTCCCTAGTAAGCCTCTTGTTGAACTAGCTTGTTGATTAATAGATGATCATGGTTTCCTGATCATGGACATTGGATGTCATTGATAACAAGGTTATATCATTAGGATAATGATGTGATGGACACACACCCAATAGTAAGTCATTAAGTTCGTATTGCTACAAGCTTTCAAATGCATAGTAACCTAATCCTTCGACCATGAGGTTATGTTAATCACCATCACCGGATGGGTACTTTGATGACATCAAACACCGCTTCATAACTGGGTGGTTATAAAGGTGTCATTGGGTATTCTGAAAGTATGTGTTGAAGCGCATGGACCAAGATTGGGATTTTTCCATCCATATGACGGATAGATATGCTCTGGGCCCTCTCGGTGGAATGTCATCTAGTTAGCTTTTAAGCATGTGACTAGGTCACAAGGGATGACATATCATGGAACGAGTAAAGAGTACTTATCAGTAACAAGGTAGAACTAGGTATGGAGATACCGACGATCAAACCTCGGATAAGTAGAGTATCGCGTGACAAAGGGAATTGGTTTCGTATGTTAATGGTTCTATCGATCACGAAGTCATCGTTGAGTATGTGGGAGCCGTTATGGATCTCCAGATCCTGCTGATGGTTATTGATCGGAGAGGTGTCTCCATCATGTCTGCATATTCACGAACCGTAGGGTGACACACTTAAGATTTGATGTTGTTTAGGTAGATATGGAATGTGCGTTGGAGACTGAATGTTGTTCGGAGTCTCGGATTGGATCTAGGACATCACGAGGAGATCCGGATTTGTCCGGAGAATAAGATTCATATAATGGAGATCATTTTCTAGGTTCGGAAATGTTCCGGAGTGTTTATATGGGGATTCTAGAAGGTTTCGGAGTGTTCCGGAAAGTTCTAGAAGGTTCTGTGGACTTTACTTGAAAACCAAGAAAGGAAAGGGGAAGACTTGGGGGGGAAGGAAACTCCCTCCCCCCTCTCCCTTGAGCACCAGCCCTAGGAGGTGGGCCTAGGGGTGGGAACCCTAGGCCGCACCCCTCCCTCTATATATAGAGGGGTGGAGGCGCCACCCCCCTCGCCCCTCCACTCCTTGCCCTAGCCGCCTCTCTCCTCCTCCTTCGCTCTGCTCAGGCTTAGGCGAAGCCCTGCAGAATTCTCTACTCCACCACCACCACCACGCCGTCGTGCTGCTGGGATTCCGTGGAGAGATCTACTACCTCCGCTGCTCGCTAGAACAGGGAGAGGAAGGTCTGCATCGACTCCGCACATTTGATCGACTGCGGAAGCGCTGCCGGAACGCGGCGCCGGAAGGATCGTCTACTCGATCTTGAGATCGGCAAGTGATCGTCTACATCAACCACGAGATCCGATCTCGCACAAGGCTTTCGGATCTACAAGGGTTAGTACAGATCTATCTCGTTGCACATGTCTAATAGATTAGATCTTGGCTTTTATCTAGATTAGATCTAGGTTTTGTTCGTTCTTGTGGTAGAAATTTTTTGTTTTCCATGCTACAAACCCATCAGTGGTATCAGAGCCCTGTCTATGCGTAGATCTGTTGCACGAGTAGAACACAATGGTTTTGTGGGCGTTGGTGCTCGTGCCGTCTTTTGCTTTGTGTACTTTGCATCTTGCGGTATGGTGGGATGAAGCGGCTCGGGCTAACCTTACATGTCATCGCACATGAGACTTGCTCCACGCTTGACGTGTAACTTGCTTTGCACAAGTGGCTTTGCGGGTGTCTGTCTCTCTCACCATAGTATAGATCCAATTTACACTTTGCACTTGATAGCACTTGTATCAACATTGTGGTTCAGTTTCGTAGGTAAGATCCGTTCTTATTCGAAAGCCCCAAACCACGTAAAACATGCAAAGAAAATTAGAGGCGTATAACTTGTTTTTGCAGGGGTTTTGTGATGTGATATTGCCATCATGTGATTGTGATTATATTTGATGTATGCAATGATCCTTGTTGTAATATGGCAACCGGCAGGAGCCTAATGGTTGTCTTTAATTCTGTTAAGACCTGCGTGTCTATTCATCTTGTAATAGCTTTATTCCAAGTAGTTGTAATAGTTGCTAGTGATGATGGACAACCATGAAGCGGCGCCACTGACCTTGACGCAATGCTGGTGATGATGGAGATCATGTCCGTGCTTTGGAGATGGAGATCAAAGGCATAAGAAGAAAGGGCCATATCATATCACACTAATTATGAATTGCATGTGATGTTAATCCTTTATGTATCTTGTATTGCTTAGATCGCGACGATAGCATTATAAGATGATCCCTCTCACTAAATATCAAGTAATAAAGTGTTCGTCCTTAGTTGGCACCGTTGCTAAGACTCGTCGTTTCAAAGCATCTCCTGATGATCGGATGTGATAGATTCTACGTGTGCATAGAACGGGTGCAAGCCAGATTTGCACATGCGGAAACTAAGGTTAATCTTGACGAGCCTAGCATGTACAGACATGGTCTCGGAACACGGAATACCGAAAGGTAGAGCATGAGTCATATAAATGATATGATGAACATGAAGATTGTTCGCCGATGAAACTACATCTTCTCTCGTGAAGATCGGACTCGTGGTGAGGGATGTTGTTTTGAGTGGGAGTTCACATAGTTAATTTAAGAATTAAAATTGAACTCAATTTATCATCAACTTAGTCTAAACTACTTGCAAATTTGTTGTAGATTATGGCGAACCTCTCCATCACTTTCAATGCGTTCCTAGAGAAAGAAAAGCTTAAGAACAATGGAAGCAACTTCACGGACTGGCTCCGTGGACTGAAGATTGTCCTCAGGGCTGGTCAAATGACCTATGTGCTCGAAGCACCGCTAGGTGACCCACCTGCAGAAGATGCCACCGATGACGTAAAGAATGTTTACGCTACTTGGAAAAATCACTACTCCATAGTTCAGTGTGCCATCCTGTATGGTTTAGAAACGGAGCTTCAGAAGCGCTTTGAGCACCACGACCCATTTGAGATCATTAAGGAGCTCAGGCTGATTTTTGAGACTCATGCGGCCGTGGAGAGCTATGAGGCCTCCGAAAAGTTCTTTAACTGTAAGATGGAAGAGGGTAGCTCCGTTAGCGAGCACGTGCTCACCATGTCTAGGAACGCAAACAAGCTCCACGAGTTGGGGATAACGATTCCTAATGAGTTAGGGATTCACTGTATCCTCCAATCACTGCCATCGAGTTATAAGAACTTTGTGATGAACTACAATATGCACTGCATGAACAAGACGTTGCCTGAACTATCGTCCATGCTTAAAACTGCTGAAGTGGAGATCAAGAAGGAGCACCAAGTGTTGATGGTCAATAAGACCACCAATTTCAAGAAACAGGGCACACCTAAGAACAAGGGAAACTTCAAGAAGGACGGCAAGAAAGCTGTTGCACCTGCTAAGAAGCCCAAGGCTGGTCCTAAGCCTGAAACTGAATGCTTCTACTGCAAGGGTGCTGGTCACTGGAAGCGTAACTGCCCCAAGTACCTGGCGGATCTGAAGAACGGCAACATCAAGAAGAAAGGTATATTCGATATACATGTTATTGATGTGTATCTTACTAGTAATCGTAGTAGTGCTTGGGTATTTGATACTAGTTCGGTTGCTCATATTTGTAACTCGAACCAGGAGCTACGGAATAAGCGAAGACTGGCGAGAGACGAGGTGACGATGTGCGTTGGAAATGGCTCCAAGGTTGATGTGATCGCCGTCGGCACGCTCCCTCTACATCTACCTTCGGGATTAGTTTTAAATTTGAATAATTGTTATTTGGTTCCTGCGTTAAGCATGAATATTATATCTGGATCTTGTTTATTGCGAGACGGTTACTCTTTTAAGTTCGAGAATAAAGGTTGTTCGATTTATATGAGTAATATCTTTTATGGTAATGCACCCGAGATGAATGGTTTATTCTTACTAAATCTCGATAGTAGTGATACACATGTTCACAATATAGATGCTAAACAAACAAAATTGAATGATAATTCTACATACATGTGGCACTGTCGTCTTGGTCACATTGGAGTGAAGCGTATGAAGAAACTCCATTCTGATGGACTTCTTGAATCACTTGATTTTGAATCACTTGAAAGATGCGAAGCATGTCTAATGGGAAAAATGACTAAGACTCCATTCTCTGGAATAATGGAGCGAGCTACAGACTTATTGGAAATAATACATACCGTTGTGTGCGGTCTAATGAGTGTAGCATCGCGTGGTGGATATCGTTATGTTCTCACTTTCACGGATGACTTAAGTAGATATGGGTATGTCTACTTTATGAAACATAAGTCCGAAACTTTCGAGAAGTTTAAGGAATTTCAAAGTGAAGTGGAAAATCATCGTAACAAGAAGATTAAGTTTCTGCGTTCTAACCGCGGAGGTGAATATCTGAGTTATGAGTTTGGCATGCATTTAAAGAAATGTGGATACTTTCACAGTTGACACCGCCGGGAACACCACAACATAATGGTGTGTCTGAACGTCGTAATCGAACTGTCTTAGATATGGTTCGGTCTATGATGTCTCTTACAGATTTACCGCTATCGTTTTGGGGCTATGCATTAGAGGCAACAACATTCACTTTAAATAGGGCACCATCTAAATCTGTTGAAACGACACCATACGAATTGTGGTTTGGAAAGAAACCTAAGTTATCGTTCCTTAAAGTTTGGGGTTGCGAAGCATATGTAAAGAAGTTACAACCTGATAAGCTTGAACCCAAAGCGGAGAAATGTGTCTTCATAGGATACCCTAAAGAAACAATTGGGTATACCTTCTATCATAGATCCGAAGGCAAAGTTTTCGTTGCCAAGAATGGATCCTTTCTTGAGAAGGAGTTTCTCTCGAAGGAAGTGACTGGAAGGAAAGTAGAACTCGACGAGGTTATTGAACCTTCTCTCGGAGTTGAGAGTAGCGCAACACCGTAAGATGTTTTTGTGTCGCCTGCACCAATTGGAGAGGAAGCTAATGATGGTGATCATGAAACTTCGAACGAAGTTGCTGCTGAACCTCGCAGGTCAACGAGGGTTCGTACCACTTCTGATTGGTATGACCCTACCTTGAACGTCATGTTGGTGGACAACACTGATGACCCTGCGACGTATGAAGAAGCTATGGTGAGCCCAGATTCCGACAAATGGCTAGAAGCCATGAAATCCGAAATGGGATCCATGTACGAAAACCAAGTGTGGACTTTGGTGGACTTACCAGATGGCCGTAAGGCTGTCGAGAACAAATGGATTTTCAAGAGAAAAACAGATGCTGATGGTAATGTTACCATCTATAAAGCTCGACTTGTCGCGAAAGGGTTCCGACAAATTCAAGGAGTTGACTACGATGAGACATTCTAACCAGTAGCGAAGCTAAAGTCTGTGAGGATTTTGTTAGCAATTGCTGCATATTTCGATTATGAGATTTGGCAGATGGATGTCAAAATGGCGTTCCTTAATGGAGACATTGAGGAAGAGTTGTATATGGTACAACCCAAGGGTTTTGTCGATCCTAGTGATGCTGACAAGGTATGCAAACTTCAGCGCTCCATTTATGGACTGAAGCAAGCATCCCGGAGTTGGAATCAACATTTTGATAAAGTAATCAAAAACTTTGGATTTATACAAACTTATGGAGAAGCTTGTATTTACAAGAAAGTGAGTGGGAGCTCTATAGCATTCCTAGTACTATATGTAGATGACATATTGTTGATTGGGAATGACATAGAACTTCTTAATAGTGTCAAAGCCTATTTGAATAATAGTTTTTCAATGAAGGATCTTGGCGAAGCGGCATATATTCTAGGAATCAAGATTTATAGAGATAGATTAAGACGCCTAATAGCTCTTTCACAAAGTACATACTTGGACAAAGTTCTAAAGCAGTTTAGAATGGAAGAGAGCAAGAAAGGGTTCGTGCCCATGTTGTCAGGTAAGACCTTGAGTAAGACTCAAAGTCCAGCTACGGCAGAAGATAGAGAGAAGATGAATAATATTCCCTATGCCTCGGCCATAGGTTCTATCATGTATGCCATGCTGTGTACAAGACCAGATATAGCACATACTGTTAGTTTGACTAGCAGATATCAAAGTGATCCTAGAATGGAGCACTGGACAGCGGTCAAGAATATCCTAAAGTACCTAAATAGGACTAAGGATATGGTTCTTTCTTATGGAGGTGATGAACAACTTGTTGTAAACAGTTACACTGATGCTAGTTGGAACACCGATCCAGATGACTCGAAGTCACAGTCTGGATACGTATTTATTTTGAATGGTGCCGCAGTGAGCTGGAGGAGTGCCAAGCAAAGCGTTGTGGCGAAATCTTCAACTGAATCGGAATACATAGCTGCTTCGGAGGCTGCACAAGAAGCCATATGGATGAAGGAGTTCATTACTGAACTTGGCGTGGTTCCTAGTGCGTTGGACCCGATGGCCATCTACTGTGACAACACAGGTGCCATAGCTAATGCACAAGAGCCAAGGTCACATAGCAAGCTGAAGCACATCAAGCTACGTTTCCATGCTATTCGCGAGTATGTCCAAGATGGTGACATAAAGACTTGCAAAGTACACACTGATCTGAATGTGGTAGATCCGTTGACTAAACCTCTCCCTAGAGCAAAGCATGACCAACACCAGAACGTCATGGGTGTTAGGTATATTACCATGTAATCTAGATTATTGACTCTAGTGCAAGTGGGAGACTGTTGGAGATATGCCCAAGAGGCAATAATAAAAGTGGTTATTATTATATCTTTGTGTTTATGATGAATGTTTACATCCCATGCTATAATTGTATTATAAGGAAACACTAATACATGTGCGTTTTGTAAACGTAAAAGAGTCCCTAGTAAGCCTCTTGTTGAACTAGCTTGTTGATTAATAGATGATCATGGTTTCTTGATCATGGACATTGGATGTCATTGATAACAAGGTTATATCATTAGGAGAATGATGTGATGGACACACACCCATAGTAAGTATAACATATGATCAAGTCATTAAGTTCGTATTGCTACAAGCTTTCAAATGCATAGTAACCTAATCCTTCGACCATGAGGTTATGTTAATCACCATCACCGGATGGGTACTTTGATGACATCAAACACCGCTTCATAACTGGGTGGTTATAAAGGTGTCATTGGGTATTCTGAAAGTATGTGTTGAAGCGCATGGACCAAGATTGGGATTTGTCCATCCATATGACGGATAGATATGCTCTGGGCCCTCTCGGTGGAATGTCATCTAGTTAGCTTGCAAGCATGTGACTAGGTCACAAGGGATGACATATCATGGAACGAGTAAAGAGTACTTATCAGTAACGAGGTAGAACTAGGTATGGAGATACCGAGGATCAAACCTCGGATAAGTAGAGTATCGCGTGACAAAGGGAATTGGTTTCGTATGTTAATGGTTCTATTGATCACGAAGTCATCATTGAGTATGTGGGAGACGTTATGGATCTCCAGATCCCACTGATGGTTATTGATCGTAGAGGTGTCTCCATCATGTCTGCATATTCACGAACCGTAGGGTGACACACTTAAGGTTCGATGCTGTTTAGGTAGATATGGAATGTGCGTTGGAGACCGGATGTTGTTCGGAGTCTCGGATTGGATCTAGGACATCACGAGGAGATCTGGATTTGTCCGGAGAATAAGATTCATATAATGGAGATCATTTTCTAGGTTCGAAAATGTTCCGGAGTGTTTATATGGGGATTCTAGAAGGTTTCGGAGTGTTCCGGAAAGTTCTAGAAGGTTCCGTGGACTTTACTTGAAAACCAAGAAAGGAAAGGGGAAGACTTGGGGGGAAGGAAACTCCCTCCCCCTCTCCCTTGAGCGCCGGCCCTAGGAGGTGGGCCTAGGGGTGGGAACCCTAGGCCGCACCCCTCCCTCTATATATAGAGGGGTGGAGGCGCCACCCCCCTCGCCCCTCACTCCTTGCCCTAGCCACCTCTCTCCTCCTCCTTCGCTCTGCTCAGGCTTAGGCGAAGCCCTGCAGAATTCTCTACTCCACCACCACCACCACGACGTCGTGCTGCTGGGATTCCGTGAAGAGATCTACTACCTCCCCTGCTCGCTGGAACGGGGAGAGGAAGGTCTGCATCGACTCCGCACGTGTGACCGACTGCGGAAGCGCTGCCGGAACGCGGCGCCGGAAGGATCATCTACTCGATCTGGAGATCGGCAAGTGATCATCTACATCAACCATGAGATCTGATCTCGCACAAGGCTTTCGGATCTGCAAGGGTTAGTACAGATCTATCTCGTTGCACATGTCTAATAGATTAGATCTTGGCTTTTATCTAGATTAGATATGGGTTTTGTTCGTTCTCGCGGTAGAATTTTTTTGTTTTCCATGCTACGAATCCATCACGTACCATGTCTAACAAGGTCCGATTCCACCTTTCCGACACACAGTTTCTCTGCGGTGTTCCCGACGGAGTGAGCTGGGGAACTATTCCACAACTCTTCAGATGGTCATCAAACGCATGGCTCATGTACTCGCCTCCTCGGTCCGACCGAAGAAACTTTATTTTCTTGCCGAGTTGATTCTGTACCTCATTCTGGAATTACTTGAACTTTTCAAAGGCTTCCGACTTATGTTTCATCAAGTAGATATATCCATACCTACTCAAATCATCAATGAAGGTAATGAAGTACTCATAACCACCTCTGGCTGTCGTGCTCATCGGGCCACATACATCACTATGTACTAGTCCCAATAAGTCGGACGCCCTTTCACAACTCTTTGCAAAAGGTGTCTTGGTCATCTTGCCGAGTAGGCAGGATTCACATGTCTCAAACGACTCCAATTCGAATGAAGTTAGGAGTCCATCATCATGGAGCTTCTTCATGCATTTCCAACTTATATGACCAAGCTGACAATGCCAAAAATAAGTCATATTCAGATCATTTGGTTTTAACCTTTTCACATTTATATTATAGACAGATTCACCATCAAGATTCAAAACAAATAACCCGTCCTGGACGGGTGCAAAGCCGTGAAACATATCATTCAAATATAAAGAACAACCATTATTCTTAATATTCGACTCATAGCCTTGTCTCATCAAACATGAGGCAGAAATAATGTTTCGACTAAGCACTGGAACATAATAACAATTATTTAGCTCCATTAAGAACCTAGAAGGTAAATGAAGTTGCATAGTGCCGACTTCCAACGCAGCGACTCTCGCTTTGTTGCTGACTCGAATGTCAACCTCGCCTCTTGCCACACTCCTAGTTCTTACCAGTCCCTGCAACGAGTTACAGATGTGAATAACTGATCCGGTATCATATACCCAAGAACTACCAAGTGCATCAGCAAGATAAATGTCTATAACATTGCAAACAAGCGTACCTGAGCCGGAAGTCACACCTCCACTCTTGGCTTTGTCAGCCAGATACTTGCTGCAATTCCTCTTCCAGTGGCCATCCGCCTTGCAGTAGAAGCAAGTGGATCTGGCTGCAGGAGATGGCTTAGTCCCTGAGGAAGCGCTTTGGACCGGGTCCTCAGCCTTACCTCCCGACTTTGCCTTCTTCTTCTTAGTCCAAGATCTCTTCTTGAACTTAGCCTTATTCTGCACCATCAACACTTGACTGGCGCCTTTCTTGAGATCTACCTCAGCCTGCTTGAGCATCCCATGTAATTCAGTGAGCTTCTTATCCATACCATGCATGTGGTAGTTCGATATGAACTGACCATACGCACTAGGAAGAGAGTTCAGAATTATGTCTGTAGCGAACTCTTCGCTAATGGGGTAGCCAAGCCTCTCCAGAGACTGCACGTAACCAACCATCTTGATCACATGCGGACTTAGTGGATCGCCATCCTTAAGCTTGCAGCTCAACAAAGCCTGAGAGACTTGATACCTCTTAGTCTTTGCCTGAGCCTGGAACATATGTCGTCAGATTGATGACAAGTACGCCATGAGGGGGTCCTCGAGGCGTGCGGAAGATAGGGGTGTGAGACGTATGGTGTTCCGGGACGGTGAGCACACAAGTTTACCCAGGTTCGAATCCGCCGGCTTTGGACGGATCCTACTCCTGCTAGCAATCCAGTAATACGGTAGAGCCGGAATATGGGTTACAAGGGTTTTGCCTGTGCGAGTTGAGGATCTAAAGTGTTGGGTGTGCCCTAAAGGCTCTCCCTAGGACGGCTTATATAGATACCTAGCCTAGGGTTTACAAGAGAGATCTATCCGGCTACGACTAAGAGTCGGTTACAGAGTACATCTTGAACTACAAGTAACAATATGGGCCTAAGTCGGTAAGTCTTCTGGGCCTTCCCGTAGCCGGATTGGACTCCGTCTTTCTCCCTGACTGGGCCGCCCGTGAAGCAAAGCTCTAACCCGAAGTGGGCCACCCTGGTCAGTGAGAATCTGTGAGGATACCCGGAAAGTATATCCCCAACAGCAGCCCCCGGAGGCCTCCAAGATCCAAAGTCGGATTTATCATCGTCTAGCTTGATCTTCGGCTTGCAGAATCTTGAAGGGTTCCTGAAACTTCACAACAAAAAATACGATCCGGGTCTTAAAAAGTAAGTCAGACCTATCAACAGGTTACTCGGATTTTCCAGCTTGATTTCAAACTAAGCCAGAACTTGGTCTCTAACGCCACCTGACACAAGTCATGGTCAAGTCACGTCATCTGATAGGCATTCCGTCAGCACGACCGTTGGTAGGTCCGTGGTCCGCGGAACCGAGGCGCCGTTTCAATGCGTGTGCGAAGAGCGAGGCGACGTAATCATCGCGTGGGTCCTTCCCAGTTCCTTCCACGACGCGTGGCGGTTACACTGTAGCATTTGCACGAATCTTGGCGCAGTTAGGTGGATATAAGGGGTTAGGATTTTCTCCTTCTCCTCTCACCTGTCCTTTGCCTTTTCCTCTCCTCCCAATCTCTCTACGCGCATAGAGCTCCTCCTTTCCTCCTCTAAAAACTCCCAGCGCCGCCCATTCTAGGTCAACCGCTTGCCGGAGAAATGGCTTCTTCTTCCTCCTCCGGCTTGGCGGCAGTGGCGAGAAAGAGAGCTTCCGTGGGCTCTAGATCCCCTGCGTGCTCGATGACGAGAAGCTCCAGAATGTGGAGAAGGAAGGACTCCTTCGTGTCGGCGACTGGCGGAGCGGCTTCAAGGAAACCTTCCCCAACCCGCGCGCCGGCGAGCGGGTCCATTTCGGCACCCACCTCGACAGGGGTTTGTTGTTTCCTCCCTTGGAGTTCTTCTCCGAGGTCATCGATCATTACGGAGTTTAACTCCATCATCTTCCTCCCAACTCTCTCTTAGAGATGAGCGCTTACGCTTCTTTGTGTGAGGGCTTTCTCGGCATTAGGACGAGTTTGACTCTATTCCGTTACTATTTTCATGTCCGGAGAAACTCTATTACTGTCGGTGTTCCTTTTATCACCGGTACTATTAGTTTTTCACTTAGACGCGAGCGCACGTATCCCAAAATCTTAGCCAGTGACTCGGTCAAACAATGGCTAGCCACATTCTTTTACCATAGGGATATTCCGGCTCCCAACAAAGCCACCTCTTTGCCGGGTTTCATCGACGGAACTGCCACGGCCCAACCGTCCTGGGACGAGGCTCCTCCGGCTCTCACCGACGATCTGATCCTCACTAAGAGGCGGGTCGAATACTTGATCAAACACAAAGGACTGAAGGGATCTGACTTGGTCCAATGCTGGGTCTCACGTCGGATCCAGCCCCTTCAGTACCACGGAGATCGACTGATGCACTCCATAACGTCGTCCAAGAAAGACTCCCTCCGCATCAGCCCCAAAACCTACACCACACAAGACTATATAAGCCAGATCAAGTGGCTGATCAGGGAGCGGATCAAGAGGAGAATCCCGGAGGTTTCTCTGGATATGCATACGGCGGATAACCCCGTAGTGCTGGTAAGCTTCTAACAGTATGCCTTTTTATGTGTTTCAATCTTTGAGTTATATTGCAATACTGATATGTTTTCTTCTTTTCAGTTTGCTGACCTCCCCGAGTCGGAACTTGCCCCGCTCGAAGGATATCCTCCGGAGTTCTCTCAGGAGGTAGAGGTGGTTCCATTGTCGGACCTTGCACTCAAGAAGCGCAAAGCTCCGACAGTGGCTGTTGGCACAATGGAGGTGCCCGTCGTGAAGAGGTAACTTTCAATCACAACTTCCGCTTTTTACTTTACTCGAATTTTCTTCCGAGATGTAATGTTTCCGACTTTACTACATTCTCAGAGAAAAACCGCTCATCAAGGGCAAGGGGAAGGGAACTTCTTCGAAGCCCTTGCGTCAGACGAAGCTTACCATAGCTTCTCCTGCCGTGGCTCCTCTGACTCCTACCCCTCAACCTTCTACAATGCCGGTGACCATACCTTCTCTGGTCGTTGCAGAAGATCCGGCTCCTTCAACGGAGCCTGCGATCCTTGAATCGCAAACTGACGTCACCATGGGTGAGTCAGATTTAGATAAGGGTGAACCCTCTTTGGGTAATGATCCCTCGGCAGAAACCTTCACCGAAAACCTTATCAGTAATCCGGGACTTGCCAAGTTTGGCCTGTCCCGGAAATCTGCTGAAGAGATCCAGCGGCTAGCCAGGCAATGCCTGGAGAAAAGAAACTTATATGCCGAAGAAGAAGCGCAAGAAGCAGAGGACGCCAAGTTCTCCGACCTTCTTGCCCAGGTGCGCCTTCGCGACGAGAGGATAAGGACTGGTGAGCTTCCAACAGCACCAGTGATTCCTCTGACTCTCGCCGAGAAGGTTGCCGTTGAAGTGAACGCGAGTTTGGATAAACTCACTCGCGAACAATATGTAAGTCGGAATTTCAACTCCTGTTTTTCCTTTATTTCATATCATATCCTCTAGCCCCCAAGCATTAAGTAGGATAAACAATCCGGGTTTATGCTTCATTAGGATGCCAAAGAATGAACTAGTGTAGCCCTCAAGGCTCGTGCTGATATTAGCATAAATATTAGCCCGAGTATTTAGTAGCTTTCTGAGTTTGGGTATTCTGACTTACAGAAAGTATGTTCCTATAACCAGGATTTATTGAAGAATGTCTATGATAAGCGGAGAGAGATCAAGGCTCTCCGACTTAAAAATTCTGAACTTAGAGTTGCCAAGGATGAGGCCGAAGGTAAACATTCCGAGATTCAAACCTTGTCTTTGTATTTTTAATGTCGAATTTTTCTTGAACTGTTGTTCTTTTTGACTTACAGCGCTGGTAAAACAATCCTGCGCCATGATTGAAGAGGTCGAGAACCTCAAGACCTTGG
Source organism: Avena sativa (assembly GCA_916181665.1). Taxonomy (NCBI): domain Eukaryota; kingdom Viridiplantae; phylum Streptophyta; class Magnoliopsida; order Poales; family Poaceae; genus Avena; species Avena sativa. Next base: position 80,359,464 of record OV702286.1, read on the forward strand.
TGGTGGATAACAAGGAGCTTCGCCAAGAGCTGGATAAGCTCAAGGCGGATCATGAAAAGAGCATAGCTCAAGTCCTTGAGTCCTCCTACATGGCTACTGATGAGCGTGATCGCAAGATCACTGCTCAAGATAAAACAATCTCGGACCTCAAAAATGAGCTTAGCAGAGAGAGGGACCTTTCCGAGGCACTCCGGGCTGAACTCTAGAGTCTTCGGGAAGAGAAGACCAAAATCGACGATGTCATTTTCGGTACGTTCCATCTGTCTGACTTTTTTGCTTTCTTCGACTTCTATCAATGTCGGATTTTTCCTGACTTATTTTGTGTATAGGTCCTCTAAACTTGACGGACTCTTCCTCCACCGAGCCCCGCACCCACTGGCTTACCCAAGTCGGTGACCTGCTTCATGAATTCCGCCAATCTCTTGAGGACATCGACGAAGCTCTCAAGATTCCGGATATGCACAGCATGTCGGATTTTCAGGTGCGAGACAAGGCAAAGGAGATGCCGCAACTTGTTCAGGATTGGAACATGTCCTACGCGCGGACTGCGGCGCAGAACGCTCTCACCATGGTCATGAGCCACCATGGAAACATGGAAATATGGCAAGTGACTAGAGGGTACTGCAAAGTAGATGAAGACGGCCAGGAGTAGGATCTTCACGCCATCATGCACTCTTGTGCCGGATATGGGTGTCACGTGGCTGACTTGACCAGCTATGAGACCCCTTTCTTCACCCGCGTGGACACTCCGCCTCCTCCTCCAGAAGAATTAGCAGAAGTTTTCGACGATGAACGCACCATCTCGGATGTGGACATCTCGGAACGATACCAAGGCAGTGCATCCAGCGAGCCGGCAGCTCCTTCCTCTCCTGCATCATAGATTAACAGAAATATTTGTACTATTCTGAAAAACATGACGGGCCTGTAAATATGCAGTACTATGATTTTGCTAGTGCTAAGCTTTTGATCTATTCAGCACTTTTGGCTTTAATTTTTTGTGTGCCTAAAATGTTTACATAAGCACTTGTACTTTTTCGTCTATACTTATCGTTTATCTGGCTTTCCACCTCGTTCCTTTCGTGAGCCGGCTAAACCTTCTGCCGGAAACTTTGTCGAGCAATGGAGCTCAATTGCTAAACCAGTTTAAACTCGGAAACAAAGCCGGCTTCCAGTACCAACAATTCACTACTCGAAAAATGCCTGCATCCAGCAATCAGACAAACAACCAAAGTAAAGACTAGAAATTTTTAGAGTTATACCCGAGGGTAGCAGTTTTAGAATCGGAAATCTAGACCAGAACGAGCATGAGCATAAAGTACTTTCAAGCATTCTGGGATTTTCGACTATGACATGATCATTCAGAAATAAGATGGTAAAAACTTCTCAAAAAAAATTGAGGCAACCAAAACTTTTATTTCTCACAGAACTGTACATATATATGATTACAAAGAAGGATAAACTAAGAATAAAAGGGACGTAGCTGAGCAATATTCCATGGTCTGTCTAACTCATCTGGATTTGTACTGCCTCCAGCTCTCTTTCTCTTCTTAGTAGCAGGTCTTTCTTTGACTGGCCTCATGTCAGTTAAGTAGTACGATCCATTGTGCAATACTCGACTAACTAAAAAGGGCCCTTTCCATACTGGGGAAAGTTTGTGCTTTCTTTGTTGCATAAGCCGGAGAACCAAATCACCTTTATTGAAAGATCTATTTCAGACTCTCTGGCTATGATACTTGCGTAACTTCTGCTGATAGGATGTAGATCTCATTTCAGCAACGACGCGAACTTCTTCGACTAAATCGAGATCATTTTGTCGAGAAATCTTGGCATCCTCCTCAATATACGCGTGCACTCCAGGAGAGGTGTGAATCAAATCACTAGTAAGAACTGCTTCTGCGCCATAGACCTAGAAGAAAAGTGTGTATCCAGTTGACCTATTCGGAGTCGTTCGTAAACTCCATATTACAGAGGGTAATTCCTCTGCCCAAGCCCCCGCAACACGTCGTAGTGGTGCTTCGAGTCTCGGTTTTAGGCCTTGTAGGATTAAACCATTTGATCTTTCGACTTGTCTGTTAGCCTATGGATGTGCGACTGATGCAATGTCAAGCCGGATATTTTGCTCGTTACAGAATTCAGCCAATTCTCCCATAGAAAAGTTACTCCCATTGTCTGTGATAATGCTATGTGGATAGCCATACCGGATTATAACATCCTCGACAAATCTTTTGGCTATTGCTCCATCACAACTAGTGACAGGTTTGGACTCAATCCATTTAGTGAATTTATCCACCATCACTAAGAGGTGAGTGAATCCACTTGGAGCTCGCTTAAAAGTTCCTACCATATCAAGCCCCCAGACCGCAAAGGGCCATGTTATAGGTATTGTTCGCAGCTAATCAGCCGAAACATGAGCTTGTTTGGCGTACTTTTGGCAGCCTTTGCACGTCTTGACTAATCGTTCGGCATCTGCCTGAGCTGTAAGCCAGAAAAATCCGTGTCTAAAAGCTTTTGCCACTAAAGACTTGGCTGCAGCGTGGTGACCACACTCGCCTTCGTGGATTTCTCTTAAGATTTCCACTCCTTCTTCCAGAGATACACAGCGCTAAAAAACCCCAGAAACACTCCGCTTATAGAGCTCACCTTTAACAATAGTATAGGCTTTTGCTTGTCAGATAATCTGCCGGCTCAGAACCTCGTCTTTGGGTAATTTGCCATCTACCAAATAATCGAGGTAGGGTTGAGTCCAGCTGGGGATTACAGCTAGAACTGCTATCAAAGGTGAGTCGGATTTGGTCGGATATTCCTCATCTACTCCCTTTATTGAGGGAACCTTGAGGTGCTCTAAAAAAGCGCCATCCAGGAGTTCTTTCCGCGCAGAGCCTATCCGAGATAGCGCATCTGCTTCCTCATTTTCTGCTCGAGGGATGTGTTGAACCTCAAACCCTTCGAACGATTTAGATAGATCATCCACGACAACTTTATATGCTGCCATGTGTTTATTTGCATTACAAATATTCGACACTTGTTGAGCAACAAGATCCGAATCTCCATAACACATCAAACGTCGGATGCCAATATCCTTAGTGAAGGGAATATGCCCGAGAGGCAATAATAAAGTGGTTATTATCTTATTCCATGTTTATGATAAATTTTTATTTTGCATGCTATAATTGTATTGATCGGAAACGTCAGTACATGTGTGTTTAATAAACAAAAAGGGTTCCTAGTTATGCCTATCTAATAGACTAGCTTGTTGATTAACAAGATGATCAAGGTTTCTTGATCATGGACATTGGATGTTGTTAATAACAAGGTCACAACATTGGTGGAATGATGTGATGACCATTCATCCGAAGTATAGCATTACGATCAAAGTCATTATGTTTATATTGCTATAACATCATACGAAGTAATCTTTATCCTTAGACCATGAGATCATGTTAATTGCTAACACCAGAAGAGTATCTTGATAACATCAAACGTCACACCGTAACAGGATGACTATAAAGATGGGTTCAGTGCTACGAAGGTGTTATGTTGAGGCTCATGGATCAAGAGTGCAATTTCTCAATCCTGATGACGGATAGATATACTCTGGGCCCTCTCGGTGATATCACATTGAGATAGCTTGCAAGCAAGTGATGTGATCACTAGAATGTTATATCACGGGAACGAGAAAAGAGTACATGTCGGTAACGAGATCAAACTAGGTATGGAGATACCGATGATCGAATCTCGGACATGTAATATATCGCGAGACAAAGGGATTTAGTTACTAGCGTTAAAGGTTCTCATGATCATAGAAGTCATCGTTGAATGTGTAGGAGTCAGTATGGATCTCCAGGTCCCGCTTCTGATTATTGATCTGAGAGGGGTCTCAATCATGTCTGCATTATTCGCGAACCGTAGGGTGACACACTTAAGAGTTACCGGACACCATTTTGGAGCACATATGTTTCAGACGAAAGAATTGCAAAGCGCAGGAATTGTTTCGATAGAAACCGGAAATTATTTTGGGTGAAATTGCAGAAAGTGGTTCTGCATGTGATATTGAAATATTGCAAGGGGTTATATGTGAATGTTTGTTAATTAAAGTAATTAACAAAATTTTGAATAAATTTAATAAAAGAGTTTTATTAAATGAGATAAACTTGGAGAATTTTAATGCATTTAAAGTAGGGACTTTAAAGGGGGATGTGAAGAGGCATTTTAATGTGGAGGGGTTACCACCACATGAATGGGGGAGGTGAGGAGTCACCCCCCATGCGCCGGCCATGAAGGAGGGGCACCCCCCTCCTCCTATAAAAGGCCACCCTCTTCCTCCTTCTTCCACACACCTCCTTGTGAAGGATCTCTCTCCCCCTCTAGAATTATTCCCCATAGTCTCGGATTAGCGAGATACATGTTCCCGGTGGCATTTCGTCTGGAAGGAGTTGCTGCTTTGCTGGAGCGAGGGACGGAGGTTGTCGGGGTACCGGACGTGTGTGCGATCACAGATGCACCGCTGCTTTGTGGTGCTGGACTTGCTGGAGCTGGATCTGAAGGACGTGCTGGAGCCGGACCTGCTCGGACTTCCACACGATCTTGAGATCGGCAAGTGTACGACTACATCAACCACGAGTTCCTACTCGTTAACAAAACTTGTTATCTTCGAGGGTAAGTTCTCGATGGATGTATGTCCACCCGTTGCTCTGTACCTAGTAGATAGATAGATCTTGGCGTATAGTTCTCATCGTAGGAAATTTTTTGTTTTCTATGCTGCGGACCCAACTGTGGTATCAGAGCCTGATCTATGCGTAGGTGCTTTGCACGGGTAGTACACATATGTTTATATGTGGGCGATGATGATCATGTTATTGCATCTTCTATGTATTTTGGATATTGGTGGCATAGTGGGATGAAGCGGCCCGGACCAACCTTACATGTCATCGTACATGAGACCGGTTCCACGATTGACATGCAACTTGTTTTGCATAAGTGGCTGGCGGGTGTCTGTCTCTCCTACTATAGTCAATATCTGATTTACAAGGAGTTGCTAATAACTTGGTTATCCTCGTTGTGGTTCATGTTCGTAGGTGAGAACGGTTCTATCTCCAAAAGCCCTAAGCCACGTAAAACTTGCAATTGATAAATTAGAGGCGTCTAGTTTAGATCGTTGTTGGGCTAGTGTATTGATATGGTATTGTTGTAAGTAGATGTATGATAGATACTCTTACAACACACTCAACATGTAAGTTCCACCTTGGCCTTACAGACAAAGGAATGATAGAGATCATACCACGATGCAAATGATAGAGATCAAATGCATGGACCATATCATCTCACTTTACACATTAGATGTTAGCATCTTATACTACTAGTTTGGCGCTTTTGGTAGCATTGTAAGATGATCCCTCATTTAGATATCAAGATAAAATGTGTTCTTCCTTGAGTATGCACCGTTCTATGGATCGTGTTTCGAGACATCACATGATGATCGGGTGTACTCGACTCTACGCTTTCATACAATGGGTGTAAGACAGTTTTACACACGCGAGTACTAAGGTTCTTACTTGGCGAGCCTAGCATGTACAGACATGGCCTCGGAACACGGACCGAAAGGTTAAGCATGAGTCATATAGTTGATATGATGCCCATATAGATGCTCGCCTTTGAAGCTACACCGACTCACATGATGATCGGACTTGGTGTAGTGGATTTGGTTCATGTAATCACCAAAAAGGCACAAGGGATGTCGTCTTGAGTGGGAGTTCATTTCTAATTTGGATTAGTCGAACTCAATTTGTCATAAACTAAATTGAAGTGAATTTGCATAATTTGTTGTAGTCATTGGCGTCTGTTCACTACCTTATGCTTAGTTTTAATTGAGATAATAGAACTATAGAATTCTGGATATTTACTTTACGAACTGGTATCATATTGTTTTGAATGTCAATTTAAAGTTTATAAGTCCTATTGCAAACTTTCAGCAAACTATATTTACTCCATGAAATTTAATAAGTAGTATTAAATCAAGAGTAAGAATTCCAATGTTAGTATCTAAAGTATCATGTTTGCCTCCATGATTATTGATATTCAAAAGTTGTTTTAATATCAAGATTATCTAGGAGCTGAAAAATTGTTTCAGAAACCATCATGTGTGGAAGATATTGTGATATCTGAAACAATGTTTTTGGTTGCATTATGATAGAGTATAATTTAGCAAAATACATGTTCTCATATTGTATGAGAATTTGTGAAGGATGGAGATGCTAGGCATCTGGATCTCCCAAAAAGGTTTTGGGAACTAACATTATACTCGTGATTCTTCCTTACAGGCTAGAGTAGCTTGATCATGAAAGTTGTCATGATAAGGATGAATAGAAGATGTAAGTAAAATGTTTACTACACTAATAGATTACTAAAGAATGGATTTTTGAAAGAATACCAAACATTTGATGATGGTGATTCACTTCAAAGTGCAAGTCCAAAGGTATTAGTATTTGACTATATACGCTTTGTACTATGTGTCATGTGAATGACACCACACTTGATGTTGATAGATTCTTTTAAAAAGAAAAGGAATTGCTGAAAGAGAATCTATAAAATATTTGGCAGAAAAGAAAAAGTTGGAAATGTCCAACTTAGGTATATAGAAGATATACATGTTATGGCTGTATTCCTTGCTTATTAAACAATGTGGTTCTTAGGTATTGGATACCAGTATTGGATACTGAATTGGTTGGTATGAAGTGTCATACAGGACAACGCAATTCATGAACTGCAATGGCCTAAGTAACTGGCAAGAGAATAAGTGATGATGTTCATCGAAAACAAATAAAGTGTTATTGTGTTTTTCGTTGTCATCAAACCTAGCCTTCAAGATTTGTTTTAATAATTGTTATTTTGTTCCCGTATTATGAGAACAATGGTTGTTCAAATAATTATCATATTCCATAATGGATGGATGAACTTTTACAAGTCTAGTGGGAGAAATCACTTCCATAAACACTATTGCTAAAATGTCGCAAGACAAATGATTGAAAGATCACTTATGAAGTGACATCGCTATTTAAATTATATTGGAAAGAAAACATGAAGAAACTCCATGTTGATGGATTTTTGGAGTCTTTGATTTTGATCAATTGATGCTTGTGAAACTTTCCTCGAGATAATTGAAACTCCGTTCATAGGCCAAAGAGGAACAGATGACTAGCTTATTGGAAATTGTGCATGCTGATGTGCATAGTCCATTATATGTAGCAATATGCGATAGATCTGTTTGCTTTATATGCTTTCTCCAGAAATTTGAGTGAATATATCTATATATTTACTTAATAAGGAAGAAGTATGAAACATTTGAAAATTGTTCAAAGACTTTCAAGATGAAGTGGAAAATCATTGTAACAAGAAAATAAAGAGTTTATGATTCGATCATAAAGGAAGATATTTGAGTTACATGTTTAGCAAAAACACCTAAGACTTGAGGAATTGTTCCATGATTTGTGTTTCCCGATAAACCATAGGAGTATGGCATATTCGAGAGATGAAATCAAACCATGTTTGACAAGGTAAGATCAAAGGTGTCATTTATAAAACTGCCATTATGTTTTAAGGATTGAAGCTTTAGAGACTACCGCTTTTACACTGAAAAGAGCGCCATCGTGATCCGTTGAAATGACACCATATAAGTTATGGTTTCGGATAAAACCCGAATTGTCTTTTATTAAATTTTGGTATGCTATATATAAGTAAAATGTTTACAACCAAAGTCGGATAAGCACGTCTTTGTAGATTACCCCAAAGAATTTGTTGGGAATTTCTCCATAACACCGAGGACAAAAGAGTTTGTTACTTGGAATGTCAAGTTTCTTGAGAAGGAATTTCTCGTGAAAAGTTAAGTGGGAGGACAATAGAACTTTGATAAGGTTATTGAACCTTAGCTATATGTACTAAGTAGCGCAGCGCTGGAAAGTGTCCCGGTGGCAGCCACAATGCTCATGGCTCCCGTGATTACAAAGGGTGTGATCTCGGAGATTAGAGTTCCTATTGAACCGTGTGGGTCAGTAAGAATCAAAAGTGTGATTTGATAAGCAAGTCATTATTGTTTTGACAATGATGAACTGACTACATGCAAAGAAGCGATGATGGGCCCTGACTCCATAAAATGACTAGAAGTCAAAGAATCCGTGATAGTATCCATACACGAGAAATCAAGTTTCTGAACTTGGAAGACCCTCCAGAAAGGCGTGAAGCCTGTCGGTCGTGTTTGGATCTATAAAGAAATAGACATGGATGTTTAATATCTATGAAATAGTCGACATGTTGGAAAGATGCTTACGGCAATGTTCAAGGAGTTGACTTTGACAAGATTTGATCTTTCATAGCGATATTTAGTCTTGACGGATTAATGTAGCAACCACTACATATAATTTGGTATATGGTAGTTGAATAAACAAAACAAGGTTCTTCTAATAGAAAGGTTACCTAGGACGTGTACATGACATGGTCCGAAGCGTTTTGTTAATTCAAAGGATGCTAAAAGGGCATGCAAACTTCAATAGTTGAAGCAAGCATAGCGGAGTTGGAATCTTCACCATGATGAAACTGTTAAAAGAGTTTAAATTCATCAGAGATGATGAAGATGCTTGCATTTGCAAGAAATTAAGTGGGAGCGCTGAGACATATTTCTAATACATTATGTAGAGGACATATTGTTGATTGGAAATGATGTATCTTGTATTGACACAAGTTAAGAATTTCATTAAAATTAGATTTCGATGAAAGACTTGGGCAAAACCGGAATTGTCGTGGTGGTGTCACGGCAGATGCCATGGATAGGCTGAAGGTGGGGACTAATATGCGCTAGGGGAATCCAGGGTGGGATAGTAGAGTGATTCTCTACACAGAAGCCTTGTATTGATGCTCAGTCTCCCAGATTACAAGTGCTCCTCGAGCCGTATGGACAAGAGGAGGAAGAAGAAACTCTCTTACTCTTGCCTACTAACTAGCCCAAGAACCCTTGATCTACTAGTGTTTTCCTTGCTATGTATAAGAAGAGACCCAACCTCCGAAAATCTAACTCCCTTACCAGAACCCCAACCCCCCCTTATATAGAGGTGGTTCGGTCCTGGCCTAGGGCATACGTGGAGGCATATTCCCAGAATATGCCTCCTCCCAAAGTAGTAACCCGACAGGGATGCTTTTCCCCCGCGTCACTCTTGCTTTAACGACGTTGCCTCTGCGGCGCCTGCGTCAGCCGACGTGAGCATCGTCACCCTTGTCGGCCACGATCCGGTGGTCCTGCCCTTGCTTTATTCGCTCATCCAATATGCACCGGGCCTTCTTTTTGACCAGAGAGATTCCTTCCTTCTCCTAGAAGCCAAACGAGGATCCGGATCACAGTAGACCTGGCCACACTTGTTCCTGCATATGAGCTAGAAAAGTGTCTCCGACTCACTCCTTGAGTCGGATGAGACAATGTTAGACGACCCCTGGTCCGGGTTACTCCGTGATCTGGCCTGCCTTGAGGTGACTCGGCCAGCATCCGCTTTGACCTTACCGACCCTCGGCTAACTCGGCCCTTATACCCCGGAGTGACCCTACCCGGGGTTATCCCCCCAACATTAGTCCCCGAAGCTGGTGCGACCTCAGCGGCCTTGGTCGCTAAGGCCACATCAGGTTCATTCGTATCTAACCTTCGGATGTTTATTTCCGGGTTAACTTTTTTGTCTCGGATTATATGGATTTACGTTCCCTTCGCACGCTCCAAGTTTTCACTTGCCGGCCGGGTCACCACTTTGGCTCGGGTCCTATGGTTTTACTTCCCTCTGCACAGTTCAAGTTTTCACTCGCTGGCCAGGTTACCTTCATGTCTCGGATCCGGGCCTTGCTTCCTTCTCTCGTACGCCAACCCACGTAACGATTAATCATTATGTTGCCTTATTTTAAGGGCCTGAGCAGTAACCGCCGCAGTAGATGTCAGTGATTACTGTGCGGGGGTTACGTCACGTCTGTCTCCTCGTTTACCGCAACTGCACGTCGTGTCATGGGATCGCATTTACTCTGCGGCCCCCAGTGTGGCTTCTCTCTGATTGGTCAACGCTGGCGATACACGGCCACACTGTGTAGTTTTCCAGCACAGCACGATCCCACTCGTTGATGACTGAGGGTAGTTAAATAGGGAAGGGGCACTCTCCTTAGAACTTTTCCATCTCCGCGCCCCCTCGCCCGTTCCTCTTCTTCTTCCTCGCAATCGCGCCGCCACCAGTGCCCGTTGCAGCAGCACCACCGCCGCATTTTCTTCGTTTCTCCACACCGCAATCACCGCTGCGCCTCTGTTTAGCCACGGGTCCTCGTCAGTCTAGACCGCAGAGTCCCGCCGCCGCCAGCTCCAGCAAGGACACCAGAATTGAGATGACGGAGGAAGAGCTCATCGTTGTTGAACAGGAGATGGAGGAGGATGCCGGCGCGGCGGACCGCGGCGCGTGGGCTGGCTCCTGGGTCTGCGAGGACGACATCGCCTGGCTCTACTGGACCCGGCGCATTCCCGCTGGCGTCGCTGCTCGTCTCCCCTCCTCGGAGTTGGCCCCCTCACCCAATCCGGGTGAATTTGTTGTTTTCTTATCCCATTTCCAACGAGGATTTGGGCTTCCAGTGAGTGATTTCTTCCGGGACTGGATCTGCACCTATCACTTGCAACCACATCATCTCCCGGCGAACGCCATCACCTCTTTGTCCGCTTTCGTTTCTTCGATCGAGGGCTACACCGGGCTATGGCCTACGAAGGAGCTGTGGATCCGGTTCTTTGGCCTCCGCCGCAACGTCGCCCCCAACATCCACGTCGAGTCGGAGGACAAGCAGCTAACTCAGTTCGGAGCTGCCTCGATCTCGCCCCGGAGGTATTCAATCTTTCCCCGGGTCACCGGGCTTGACTCCTGCAAAGGGTGGGCCCGGACCTTCTTCTACATCCGGAACGAAGGCACGGAAGATTTGATCCAGTTGCTGCCCTATGCTCCGGGTCCCCCTGACACGGATTTCTGGGAGGAGGTTGCCAGGAAGCCTATAGCCCTGGCCAACCAAGTGAACAAAAGGTTTGCGAAGCTGAAGAAGCTCGGATTGCGCAACGAGGATGCCATGATCACATTCGTGCGCAACCGAATCTCTCCTCTTCAGCGGCGCACTCACAAGTTGTGCCATATGAGCTTTAGTAGCGACCCCAACCGAACCTCCTCATTCGAGTTGAGCAATACGGAGATCTTCCGCCGGGTCAAGGCTCTTTTCACCACCCATAAGGACTTCTCCGCTGAATGGACGTGGGGAATCGAGCATTACTGCCGTGACAGGCTCCCTCCCGCGGTAAGCTTCGCGGGGTAAACTTATTTCGGATCAATTTCATGTCGGCTCTTATCACATTCTTGACTTTGCTCCTTGTGCTTTTTTTTCTCAGCTGTTTCTCCAGCAAACCCTCGAGGATGGCCCGGATCCGACCCTTAAGTGGGCCCCGGACCGAGAAATTCCGGACGAGGAGGAGCCGGATCAGGAGATATTCCTCCCCACACCCGATGCCACCAGACGACCCAGCGGTAAATTCTCTTCTCTTAGAGATTGTCCCGACGATGAGGATGACTCGGATATCGATGTGATTGAACCTGTTGAGGCTGTCACTCTTTCTTTTGCCTACCCGGCATCAGCTAACCCTGGTGGCACATCCACGAGGATCCTCCCCTTGCCACGGGCGAGCCTGTTCCGGTGGCGTCAAAGAAGAAGCGCGGAACCGCGTCGAGTTCTTCTTCCGAACCTTCTCAGCCTTCCAAAAGGCAAAAGAAGGCCGGAGACAAGACTGCCTCCAAACGGGTAGGCAAAGCCCCGGCAAGGAGGGCCCGAAAACCTAAGGAGGCCGAGACCTCGGATGCGTAAGTTCTTTTTTCACTGCGCAACACACTTCTCCCTGCTTCGGGGTAATTTCACTCCTGACATTATTTTCTCTTGCAGGGCTCCTGTGGAGGTCCCTCAGAGCAGATCGAGCATCTCCTCTCCTCTTAGCTCCAGTCCTTCCCCTCCCCGTGACGACGAGTCACGCCCACTGAGCCCTATTCCAGAGGGCTCTGCGGCCGCTCTGGGTTTCGCAGTACCTCCTTCAGAGGGACGCGACCTCGGATCGGGAGGGGTCGGATCGGCCGAGGCAATGGCGTCCGGCACTCCGGCATTGCCGGAAAGTCTACCACAACTCTAGCGCCAGCAGCAGCTCTAGCACCAGCCACCGAACCAGCGCCTGTCCCGGTTCCGAAGAAACCAACAGCAGCTCTAGCGCCAGCCACCAAAGCTCCTGCGCCAAGTTCATCTGCCTCATCCGAGTCATCTCAAGCTCGGAGAGGACCCACTCCAGCGGTTTCCAAGGGCAAATCCACTGCGGTCACTTCCTCCCAGCAGGCCAAAGGAAAATCCACCTCCGCCGAGGCTGGGCAACGAACCTTGTCGTTGATGCTTCCAAAGAAATCACCAACAGCGACGGATCCTCCTGCCGAGCCAGCTGATTCGTAGCAGATGGTTCTTCACACTAGCCCAGCTCTTGCCCTGATTGAAAGGAAAGAAGCTCACGCCAAGGGTTTGGTGGCGCCTCACATGCCCACTGGCGAACGGTACCCTCCGAACCTCATCGAGTTCGTCATGAACTGGAATAAGGCGGAGTTCGTCTACAACGACGATCTCCCGGAAAAGTTCGGCCCAGCTGAATTTTCCGCTCAGATGAATACCGCCGCCAAGGCTATTAACCTTGCTGGGCGTATGATGGAGGTACGTTGTTTCTTCTTTACGTGCTGTAGATAATAACCATTAGTCCCCGAGCCTCCGGTGGAGTAACTTGTTACTCGGCCGGATGCTCCTTAGAAGATCAACGTAGCTGCATGTAAACTTTGAATATGCACACACCTAGAGCCGGGTTAAGTTCCGCTTGGCCCGGATCTCATATACTCTGAATATGCACACACCTAGAGCCGGGTTAAGTTCCGCTTGGCCTGGATCTTGTACACTTCGAATATGCACACACCTAGAGCCGGGTTAAGTTCCGCTTGGCCCGGATCTTGTACACTTCGAATATGCACACACCTAGAGCCGGGTTAAGTTCCGCTTGGCCCGGATCTTGTACACTTCGAATATGCACACACCTAGAGTCGGGTTAAGTTCCGCTTGGCCCGGATCTTGTACACTTCGAATATGCACACACCTAGAGCCGGGTTAAGTTCCGCTTGGCCCGGATCTCATGTACTTTGAATATGCACACACCTAGAGCCGGGTTAAGTTCCGCTTGGCCCGGATCTTGTACACTTCGAATATGCACACACCTAGAGCCGGGTTAAGTTCCGCTTGGCCCGGATCTTGTACACTTCGAATATGCACACACCTAGAGCCGGGTTAAGTTCCGCTTGGCCCGGATCTTGTACACTTCGAATATGCACACACCTAGAGCCGGGTTAAGTTCCGCTTAGCCCGGATCTTGTACACTTCGAATATGCACCGAACTAACTTTACACGCCTGTGCCTTTGTCAGGTAACTACCAACCGTCGGAGCGCCGAGTTTCAGCGCCTGCTTGATACCCATAAGACCTTGCGCGCAAAACACGTTGCACTTGGCGCGGAGCATGAAAAGAGGGGTAATTTCCTCTCTTAACACCTCACCGCTTCGTTTGTTTCTGCCGGACTAACCTCCTTATTCGGTTTTTTGCAGCTGGGGTGGAGGCTGAAAACAAGATTATGCGAAAAAACTTGGAGGAAATCCAAGGTATGTCCCCTTTCGGCCAATGTCGCTGTGTTTTCCATTCTTTCTTTTTCTTGGCTCGGCGAACATTCACTCCTCGGCTTTGCCGGGTCAACACACTATTTCAGCATCGCTTGAGGATAGTGTGCCCGTGCCTGATATGCTGCTGCATTTTCTCGAACAAGCAGGACAGCATCAAGCCGAGCTGAAGAAGAAGGACGATGAGCTCGCCCTCCTCCGGACCAAGGACGGCGAGATAGCCAAACTCAAGGCCGAGATGGAGAAGATGAAGGCCCAACACAAAACCAAGCTCCAGAAAGTTGGCCAGAACTTCACCGAGGAGCGTGAGCGCTTTACCCTTCAGATAACCAAGGACCAGGATCTGCTCAAGGAATCCGAAGTCTGGCTTGGGTCGGCACTTGCCGAGCTTGAGCAACTTCGCCAGAGACGCTATAGTTGCATCAAGGAGTTGACCCGAATCCATCGCCATATCTCATGTAAGTTTCTTCTCCTTGCCCGACGCAGTTTTCCGGGTTAACTCATATGCCTTTGCTTCAGCATCCTCCCTTTCCTTATTTTCAGATAACTTTCCAGAGGGTACTGCCATCGCCAGTGCTACCGTTGCCAAATTCTGCCAAGAGAGCGGTACTCCCATCGCTGCTGATGGTGAGAGCATCCCCTTAGACATGGAGGACTTGCTGGTTAGCGTGTCAGCTCAGGTGGAAACTATCAAGAACTATGGAAAAGATCTCCTCGACGTTGCGGTCCGGATCTTCAACGCATTCTGGCCAAGCGAAGACGCTCCGGAAAGGATCACGCTCCTTGCGGAAAAACTGATGGAGATTGAGACTCAACTTGACCTCTGGAGGGAATCCGCTGGGCGTGTCGCGGCAGATACCCTTCTCCATCATATCCTTTCATGGTACGAGAAAATTGATCTAAGCCTCCTCACCCGTCGGCGCACCGGATCCAAATGGACCGATGATCCGGAGTGGGTAGCTCGGCGCCAGGCTTGCGCCTACAGCCTCATCGAATATTCTCTAGTCCATGACTGGGTTGATGGGCCGAGCTTTCTGGAATCCGGCGAGGAGGAACAGATGGAGAACGTGGAGGATGGGTCGGGCGATGACGGAGAAGATGCTGCTTCAGATATCGAAGACAGTGATGATGACGCCGAACTTCCTCCTCATGCTGCTCCTTAGATGAAAAAACTCGAAAATCTATCAGATCCCCAGTATGCTGGGTGCAATTGTATACTGAATACATAATATTTTGCTACTATGCTTGTATGCCGGATTAACTTGGGCGTAGTCCCCGAGTTTCATTCTCTTGTTCATCCAATTCTCCGGCTCGATCCGTGTCTACCTTGATTCGGTTTTACGACTTACGAACCCGAGCCTCAAGAATCGTTTTAACAATACTGAGAAACTTTGAGGCTTGGCTCAAGATAATTCAACATAATAGTGTGAAAATAAACATGGAGTTAGTTCAAAAAAAACAAATGTTAGCTGGAATAGGATCGTTTCCTTAGTAGTTTTTCATGTGCTACGCAATTCCAAACTTGTTCCGTTGCTCGCCATGAAGCCAATTCTTGTTGGACAGCAGCAAGTCGAAGGGTTGGGTTTTTGGTGCTCCCACATTACTAATCCGGGTTAAGCGAAACGAGTCATTCCAGCTAACGCATAAAAAGTAACAAGAATCATTTATTAAGGCAGTCCCCGAGTTACTGCTCGAGGCTCCGCTATTTCATTGATAAGGCCATTGCCGACATACATACCGACATATGAGGATGACTCGGGTACATACACTTTGTGGCTAAGTGTAGAAGGGGCGAAGTAGTGCTACATTCCACAGTCGCTTGGATTCCTCTCCGGACCTGTCCGCCTTGTTTCTTTCCTATGGCTTTGCATCTATGAGATAGTAAGAGTCATTGTGCAATGCTTTGCTCACGATAAATGGTCCTTCCCACCGGGGGGGGGGATAATTTATGCATGCCAGTGGTACGCTGTACCAACCGGAGCACCAGATCGCCTTCCCGGAAGACTCGGGGGCACACTTTCCAGCTATGATAGCGTCGGAGGTTTTGCTGATATATGGTGGATCTGGACAGTGCCAGTTCTCTCGCTTCTTCCAGCGGATCAACATCATTTTGCCGGGCTTCTTGCACTTCGGCTTCTGTGTATTGGGTGACCCTAGGCGAATCATGCTCTATGTCGGCTGGTAATACAGCTTTTGCCCCATATACCAGAAAAAACGGCGTGTAGCCTGTTGATCGATTCGGAGTTGTTCTTAAACTCCACAATACCGCTGGTAGTTCTTCTATCCAGCACCCCGCTGATCTTTGCAGCGGCTCAACAAGCCGGGGTTTGATCCTGGGTAGCACTAATCTATTGGATCTTTCCACTTGTCCGTTTGATGCGGGGTGGGCTACCGAGGCCACGTCGAGTCGGATTTTCTTGTCTCGGCAAAAGTGCACAAATGCTCCTTCTGCGAAATTTGTTCCATTGTCAGTTATAATGCTGTGTGGATAACCGTATCTCAAGATGATGTCTTTGAGAAAAGTCACGGCCGTAGCTCCGTCACATTTTCTTATAGGCTTCACTTCGATTCATTTTGTAAACTTGTCCACCATGACCAGAATGTGCGTCATGTTCCCTTTTGTTGGTTTGAACAGACCAACCATATCCAAGCACCACACAGCAAATGGCCATGTAATTGTTATGGTTTTGAGTTCCGACATTGGCATATGTGTCTTGGTGGTGTATCTTTGGCAACCATTGCATTTTCTCACCAGATCTTCTGCTTTCTCCAAAGCGCTTGGCCAGTAAAATCCATGCCAGAATGCCTTTGCCACTAAGGCTCAGGATGAGGCGTGATGCCCGCATTCTCCTTGGTGTATATCTCGGAGGATGTCAAGTCCTTCTTCTGGATCAACACACCACTAGAAGACATTGGTTATACTTTGTTTGTACAGCTCGGAATTGATGATTGTGTAAGCTTTGGCTCTCCTCTGAGTTTGCCTGGCTAGCACTTCCTCAGTGGGTAACGTTCCATCTTTCAAGGACTTGTATATAGGCAGTGCCCAAGATGGTACTGCTCGCGCAGGGAACATCTCCTCATCAATTTCCATCCGATCCACCGGCATAACTTCAACCGGATCATGTTGAACAGTCCCCGGGTCTAGCGAGGTAGTCCCCGGGTTTGCCGAGGTAGTCCCCAGGTTTGCCGAGGTAGTCCCCGGGTTCGGCGAGGTAGTCCCCGGGTTCGGCGCATTACCTTCCATGTCAATGTCCATGGGTTCAGCTCTGGATTCCGCGTTTTCCGGGACATAAATAGAGTTGGTTCCTGGGGACGGCCTGATAGATGGCTTTCTGAGGTGCTCCAATGCAACGCCCGGTGGAATTGCCTGTCGGGTCGAACCGAGCTTCGACAGCATGTCGGCAGCTTCGTTTTCCACGCGAGGTACATGATGAAATTCACATCCCTCAAAGTAACCCGAGATTTTCTGCACATGAAATCTGTATAGTGCCATGTTTGGATCCAGGGCGTCCCACACTCCGGACACTTGCTGTATTACTAGATCCGAGTCGCCAAAGCAAATTATCCGACGTATGCCAATCTCCTTTGCCACTTTGAGACCATGTACAAGAGCCTCGTACTCAGCGACATTGTTCGATGCCGCGAAATGGATCTGCAATACGTACTTGAGCTGATCCTTCTTTGGCGAGGTCAGCACAACCCTGGCACCTAATCCAGTTTTGGTCTTCGATCCATCAAAATGCATCCTCCAATAGTTCGGATCCAGTGGCGGTGGTTCGTATTGTACCTCGGCCCAATCCACGAAAAAGTCCGCTACAGCCTAGGACTTGATCGCTTCTCTTCTGTCGTACTGGGGCACGTATGGTGCTAGCTCAATTGCCCATTTCGCAATTCTGCCGTTCGCATCTTTGTTACCCATTATCTCGGATATGGGGGCTTCACATATCACGTTGATGGGATGCTCCTCAAAGTAGTGCTTTAGCTTCTTTGCCGCCATATAAACTCCGTATGCCACCTGTGAAAATGCGGGTAGTTCTGTTTCGAGGCAGACAATACCTCGCTCAAGTAATACACCGGTCTCTGCACCGACTTACCTCTTCATCTCGTTGTACTACAATCACTGCACTTACAACTCGGTTGGTTGCGGCTATGTAGAGCAACATTGGCTCCTTCGATAGTGGAGAAGCTAACACTGGTGCAGTGGCCAACATCTTTTTCAAGTGGGCAAAAGCTTCATCGGCCTGCGGCGTCCAAACGAATTTATCTGATTTTTTCATGAGTTGATAGAGAGGCAGTGCCTTTTCCCCTAGCCGACATACAAACCGACTCAACGACGCCAGGCATCTAGTGAACTTCTGGACGTCATTGAGACACTTCGGCAGCTCCATTCGTTCGATGGCTCGGATCTTAGTTGGATTGACCTCGATACCTCGGCTGGAGACGAGAAATCCGAGTAATTTCCCAGCCGGGACACCGAAGGTACATTTCTCCGGGTTAAGCTTCATTCAGAATCTCCTCAAGTTCATGAATGTTTGCCTTATGTCGTCAAGGAGCGTTGCGCTTTCCTTGGTCTTGATAACCACATCATCCACGTAGACTTGTACATTTTGACCTATTTGATCGTGCAAACACTTTTGCATACACCTTTGGTACGTTGCTCCTGCGTTTCGTAAACCAAATGGCATAGTGCGATAGCAATAAGCCCCGTACGGGGTAATAAAGGCAGTTTTTATTTGATCATCCGGGTTTAGGGGTATCTGGTGGAAACCAGAATAGGCGTCAATAAATGACAACAGTTCACATCCCGCGGTAGAGTCGATGACCTGATCTATCCTCGGCAGCGGAAATGGATCTTTCGGACACGCCTTGTTCAGGTTCGTGTAATCGATACACATACGCCAAACCACTGCCACGTTCGAATCATCCTTCTTCTTTTCTACCAGCACTGGATTAGAGAGCCAATCCGGATATAGCACTTCCATGATAAATCCTGCTGCTAGCAACCGAGCTATCTCGTCACCAATGACCTTTCTCCTATCCTCGGCGAAGCATCGGAGAGGCTGCTTCACCGGCCTTGCTCCGGGTCTTACATTCAAAGAGTGCTCGGCCAACTCCCTCGGAACACCTTGCAAGTCCTGTGTGGACCAAGCAAAAATATCCCGATTCTCACGGAGGAAGTTGACGAGCTCGCTTTCCTATTTGTCAGTTAACCCGGCCCCAATTGTCACGGTACGCTCCGGAAACACGTTATCCACCGAGATCTTCTTGGTGTCCTTCGTGGCTTGAAATGAAACGCTTCCATGCGGGTTGCTTAATGCCGGCATATACTGCTGCGCGGACTGAGCTAATGCCGCCACCTCTTGGATTTTTCTTTTCTCTTGGGCAATTACGAGTGACTCGGCTAGGATAGACCCGGCTGAGGCGCACTCAATGGAATGTCGGAAGTCCCCAGCGATAGTAATTGCCCCACTTGGCCCGGGCAGCTTCATCTTCAGATAACCAACGTGGCAACTTGCCATGAATTTGCTCAGTGCTGGTCTCCCGAGTAATGCATGATACGCGCTTTCCAGGTTTACCACCTCGAACTCCAGATTTTCGGTTCGGCAGTTATCCCTCGTACCGAATAGCACGTCGACCCGGACTTTGCCTATGGGTTCGCAGGATATGCCGGGCACGATACTGTGAAAAGTTGTTCTCGTAGCCTGGAGCATGTTCTCCGAGATGCCCAACTTGCGCATCGTATCCGCATACATGATGTTAATGCTACTGCCATTGTCGATCAGTACCTTGGAGAATCTCACATTAATATTTGGTCCAATGAACGTCGGATCTAACACCAGTGCATACGAGCCCGGACTTGGCATAAGCTTGGGATGATCTTTGACGCTCCAGGTAATTTCCTGGTCTGACCAAGACATATACCTCGTCACTGCAGGCATAACCGCGTTAACCTCCATATGTCGGCGCTACAAGCTTTTCCTATCCGTTTCCTCTGTTGTGAACACACAATAGCTCTGGTGATGTTCCCTATACTCATTCCTTCCCTCATTTTCAGAATACCTCTGATCCGGTTGTTGCTGGTTTTCTACCTGATGCACTGCATCCCTTCTCTCACTGTTGTCATACCTCGGCGGAGGAGGAGGCAACATCAGTTGTTGCGCGTTTGCACCGGAGAGCAATTGCTGCCGGGGTAACTCCTGCCGAGGTTGATCATTCCGGGGTGCTTGAGCATTCCCCGAACCACCTTGTTCTATCTTGCGCATCCACTCACATTGTCTCGTCGTGTGACCCGCCGGGCTGTTCGGATTTGGCGTGTGAAACTCGCACGGCTGGTCCAACATTGACTCGTAGGTATACCTCGGACGATCTTTCTTCTCTTGCCATTGCTTCTTCTGCTCCGGAGTCCACATTTTCTTGCCATCGTTTCGAGGAGTCCATTGCCCTCCCGTTCTCTGGCGTTGGTTGCTCCCTGCCCCGGGCTGATCTTGATTCACGGCCGCAACTTGTTGCGAACCATACCTATGGTCCGGTATATCATCTCTCCTTTTTCCCCTGTAATCGTTCCTTCGGGATGACTCGGATCCGTCCCTCGGATAGTACTCCTCATTTGACTCATTCGACGCGATCCTGGGTTGAGTTGGATCTCCCAAAGCATAAGAATCCGTGATCCGGATCATCTCTGCCAATGTGACTGGCATTTTCCTTTGCAACTTCATCCATAACTCGCTGCCATTTCTACAACATTGTGCGAACCATGCTATAGCCTGTGACTCTATGATTACCTCACATGAGTTTCTCACGGTACACCACCGGGTCAAGAATTCACGGTCCGTTTCGTTAGATCTCTGCTTGCACATTGCCAGGGTCTGCGGTCTATTCGGTCTCTGGTATGTACTTGAGAAGTTGCTGATAAACATTTCTTCAAAATCTATCCAGCAATTGATGCTTCCGGGTGGCAAATTGTTCAGCCACACCCTAGACGGACCTTCCAACATTTGGGGTACATATCGTACAGCCCATCTCAAGTTGCCAGTGGCAATTTTCACAGCTGTTGCGTAGTTTATCAGCCAATCCTCCGGCTTTGTACTACCGTCATACGTCTTCGTGCCCCTGGGTAACTGGAAATTGGGTACTGGCGGTTCCTTCATGATCTGGGGCCCAAAGCATGCTGGACCTGGAGGACCTTGACATTCGATTTGTTCCGACCTATACAGGCGATCCAGTTTCAATCTTGCGTCATCCGACATCAAATCTCTGTTTCCCAATCTTGATCCTATCACATGATAGTCCGGTCTTGCATATCCCGCATTCATCATCTCCGAGTCTCCATCGTTGTATTGGTCTTGCTCTCGTTGTGCTCCTCTCTGTTGCATACCACGGCCGGCACTTTGCTCTTGCCTTGGTGCATTCCGCTGCTGCGGTTGACCCGCTCCTGCCGGGTTTCGCTGTCTGACATTGCTGTTCGCAGCATTCCCTTGACCGGAATTGCCTTGGTCGTGGTTACCTCGGCTCATGCTTTGCCGATCGTCGTTTTTCCGCGTCTCCTTTTCCTTTCCCACACGCGTTGGGTCGTACGGAACGATCTGCTTGTTCCGTCTGGCCAAGGTCACTACCTCTTCCCTTCTAGGGCCACCATGAGGCGATGATGCGGCTCCAGCGGATTTCACCGGGTTACCTATCACCGAATGGACGATCTTAGAAGCTCCAACTCTCTCCGGGTTACCTCTCAACAGCTCCTCATTTTGCCTGTTCGCGATCCGAACCAGCTCGTTAACCCGGTCTTGCTGTCTTTGGCGGGCTTCACCCGTCAGACCCTCTAGCTCGGACGCCACGACATCTGCTGCTCTGAGGTTCTTCGCCGGGGTACTATACTTCGGCAACCCCACATACAGATAGTTTTCTGACCTTTCTGGTCCCTCATCACCTTCTCTGTTCATCTCGCTTATGAGATTTTTCCCTTTTACCCTTACTGCATCAACCTTGTTTGCTTTCGCATATTCGTGCAGCGTCATGTTCAACGACTGCTGAGCTGCTGCTATTTTCTTTGCGCCCTCCAGTATCTTTCTCCGGGTCTCCTCTAGCTTGGCCTGTGCCTGAGCCGGATCTACCAGTGCTGTCACCGGGTTAGCCAAGCTATCCATAGCTTCCCTCAGCACGTTCTCAGGCCTCTCCAGCGGAGGACCCCTAGCTTTCCTCGGTGCCTTGGGTGTTACCTCCGGGTTTGGCGTTGGATCCTTGCTCACACCCGCGCCTGGCACGGTCATCATCACCTCTGCATGGTCCGGTGAGCGGGCGATACGCGCCCCGCGAGCCACGGTGAGGGGTGGTTCCCCCGCATCTACGACGCGACGCGGATGAACACAAGACACGTCCACGGCAACATAGACCCTGTGCGCGCCGATCTTGACGAATACGACATTGCGCGGAAGGGGGCGCGTGCCGAAGTAGCCAACGTTGTTGCTGACGTAGTCCAGCGCACCGAAGCGCTGAACGAGCCCGGAGACGATGCGTTCGCCGGTCCCGATGAAATTTCCCGTCCGGATCTTCACCCCTGCTAGCGCCGCTAGCCCCACGGTGGGCGCCAACTATCGTGGTGGTGTCACGGCAGATGCCATGGATAGGCTGAAGGTGGGGACTAATATGCGCTAGGGGAATCCAGGGTGGGATAGTAGAGTGATTCTCTACACAGAAGCCTTGTATTGATGCTCAGTCTCCCAGATTACAAGTGCTCCTCGAGTCGTATGGACAAGAGGAGGAAGAAGAAACTCTCTTACTCTTGCCTACTAACTAGCCCAAGAACCCTTGATCTACTAGTGTTTTCCTTGCTATGTATAAGAAGAGACCCAACCTCCAAAAATCTAACTCCCTTACCAGAACCCCAACCCCCCCTTATATAGAGGTGGTTCGGTCCTGGCCTAGGGCATACGTGGAGGCATATTCCCAGAATATGCCTCCTCCCAAAGTAGTAACCCGACAAGGATGCTTTTCCCCGCGTCACTCTTGCTTTAACGACGTTGCCTCTGCGGCGCCTGCGTCAGCCGACGTGAGCATCGTCACCCTTGTCGGCCACGATCCGGTGGTCCTGCCCTTGCTTTATTCGCTCATCCAGTATGCACCGGGCCTTCTTTTTGACCAGAGAGATTCCTTCCTTCTCCTAGAAGCCAAACGAGGATCCGGATCATAGTAGACCCGGCCACACCTGTTCCTGCATATGAGCTAGACAAGTGTCTCCGACTCACTCCTTGAGTCGGATGAGACAATGTTAGACGACCCCCTGGTCCGGGTTACTCCGTGATCCGGCCTGCCTTGAGGTGACTCGGCCAGCATCCGCTTTGACCTTACCGACCCTCGGCTAACTCGGCCCTTATACCCCGGAGTGACCCTACCCGGGGTTATCCCCCCAACAGGAATATTTGGCATCAATATCTATATGGATAGATTGAGGCGCTAATATGGTTATACCAGACATACATATATGAGATATTGAAAGGGTTCAATATGAAAACAACAAGAAAGGTTCTTGCTGCATGGAAAGGATTGTATCAAAATTCAAGCGTTTCAACACTTGGTGAGTAAAATCACATGAAGATTTTGATCGATTATACCATGATATGTATATATCCAGAATGTCCTACGCTCTAAATGTTATGAGCACATACCATAATAATTCATAAGATGATCGTTGGACAATAGTAAAGACTTATGAGCTTTGGAAGAACTAAGATTATATCATTTATAAGTGACAAATAGTTACAGGTAGTTCATTGTAAAGTGTTACACATATACTAGTTTTGTCACAAGATACAAATTAAATTTATCTCAATTTAGACTATGGGTGGCACAATGTAATGGAAAGGATGTTCCATGATGGATTTGGATGAGTTCCAAAGTTGAGACATTGTGACGGATACTACAACAAAAGGCTATGTATATAATTGCTATAGTAGCAGCAAAGGAGGGCATTTGTGTTAAGTAGTTTGTTATCAAACTAGGTGTGGTTCAAAGTGGGCTAATACTATGAAGATATATTGTGTGACAATAATATCAACATATTTTAACCGGAACAAACTAAAGGTCTCACCAAAGGACCAAATTTATACAATGCCATCTCATTTGAGACTGAGTGATGCGTAGAGACGCAAAGAGATGCAAATACACACGGACCTGAAACTGCCAGATCCAGAGATTATGTTAACCACTAGCAATCGTGTATATGCAACACCAGAAAGCCATAGGTGTTCAATACACAAAGTTTTTCAAACTAGATTATTGACTCTAGTGCAAGTGGGAGACTGAAGGGAATTTGCCCGAGAGGCAATAATAAAGTGGTTATTATCTTATTCCATGTTTATGATAAAAGTTTATTTTGCATGCTATAATTGTATTGATCGGAAACGTCAATACATGTGTGTTTAATAAACAAAAAGGGTTCCTACTTATGCCTCTCTAATAGACTAGCTTGTTGATTAATAAGATGATCAAGGTTTCCTGATCATGGACATTGGATGTTGTTAATAATAAGGTCACAACATTGGTGGAATGATGTGATGAACATTCATCCGAAGTATAGCATTACGATCAAAGTCATTATGTTTATATTGCTATAACATCATACGAAGTAATCTTTATCCTTAGACCATGAGATCATGTTAATTTCTAACAACAGAAGAGTATCTTGATAACATCAAACGCCACACCGTAACAGGGTGACTATAAAGATGGGTTCACTTCTACGAAGATGTTATGTTGAGGCTCATGGATCAAGAGTGGAATTTGTCAATCCCGATGACGGATAGATATACTCTGGGCCCTCTCGGTGATATCACATTGAGATAGCTTGCAAGCAAGTGATGTGATCACTAGAATGTTATATCACGGGAATGAGAAAAGAGTACATGTCGGTAACAAGATCAAACTAGGTATGGAGATACCGATGATCGAATCTCGGACATGTAATATATCGCGAGACAAAGGGATTTAGTTACTAGCGTTAAAGGTTCTCACAATCACAGAAGTCATCGTTGAATGTGTAGGAGTCAGTATGGATCTCCAGGTCCCGCTTCTGATTATTGATCTGAGAGGGGTCTCTATCATGTCTGCATTATTCGCGAACTATAGGGTGACACACTTAAGAGTTACGGGACACCATTTTGGAGCACATATGTTTCATATGAAAGAATTGCAAAGCGCAAGAATTGTTTCGATAGAAACCGGAAATTGTTTCGGGTGAAATTGTAGAAAGTGGTTCTACATGTGATATTGAAATATTGCAAGGGGTTATATGTGAATGTTTGTTAATTAAAGTAATTAACAAAATTCTGAATAAATTTAATAAAAGAGTTTTATTAAATGAGAGAGCATTAAACTTGGAGAATTTTAATGCATTTAAAGTAGGGACTTTAAAGGGGAATGTGAAGAGGCATTTTAATGTGGAGGGGTTACCACCACATGAATTGGGGAGGTGAGGAGTCACCCCCATGCGCCGGCCATGAAGGAGGGGCACCTCCCTCCTCCTATAAAAGGCCACCCTCTTCCTCCTTCTTCCACACACCTCCTTGTGAAGGATCTCTCTCCCCCTCTAGAATTATTCCCCCATGGTCTCAGATTTGCGAGATACATGTTCCCGGTGGCATTTCGTCTGGAAGGAGTTGCTGCTTTGCTGGAGCGAGGGACGGAGGTTGTCGGGGGTACCGGACGTGTGTGCGATCATGGATGCAGCGCTGATTTGCGGTGCTGGACTTGGTGGTGCTGGACTTGCTGGAGCTAGATCTGAAGGACGTGCTAGAGCCGGACCTGCTCGGACTTCCACACGATCTTGAGATCGGCAAGTGTACGACTACATCAACCACGAGTTCCTACTTGTTAACAAAACTCATTGTCTTCGAGGGTAAGTTCTCGATGGATGTATGTCCACCCGTTGCTCTCTACCTAGTAGATAGATCTTGGCGTATAGTTCTCATCGTAGGAATTTTTTTGTTTTCTATGCTGCGGACCCAACACTTAGCGATCCGGATTCCATGCAGCAGTGCTTCATACTCGGCAATATTGTTTGTCGCTGTGAAGTGGATCTGCAACACGTATAAAAGTTTATCTCCTTGGGGTGATTTGAGCACCACGCTAGCCCCCGAGCCCCCTCGAGCCTTAGACCCATCGAAAAAGAGGGTCCAATATTCCGACTCAGGGAGGATCATGTTCTCCTTCGTCGCTGTCCAATCGGCGACAAAGTCGGCAAGGATCTGGGATTTGATTGCTGTCCGAGGTTTATACTCAATATCAAAAGCTGAAAGCTCTATGCCCCATTTGGCGACGTGTCCTGTGGCGTCACTGTTGTTGATTATGTCTCTCATGGGAGCTGTGCTCACCACGGTAATTGGATGCTCCTAAAAATAGTGTCGTAACTTATGAGATGCTAGAAAAACACCGTAAGCCAACTTTTGATAATGCGGGTACCGCTGTTTGGATTATGTCAGGACCTCACTGACAAAGTAAGTCGGACGCTGCACCAGGTGTTCCTGATTTTGCTCTGGTCTCTCTACCACCATGATGATACTAACGACCTTATTTGTCGTAGCAAGATAAAGCAACATCGGTCCCTGAGGTTCCAGTGCTGCAAGGATAGGAGCAGATGAGAGTACTTTCTTCAGGTCTTGTAGCGCAGCTTCAGCTTCATCGGTCCAAACAAAATCCTTAGTCTTTTTCAGAAGTTTATATAATGGTGCGGCTCTTTCACCAAGCCGGCTTACAAATCGACTGACTGCAGCGATGCAACCAGTTAATCTTTGTACGTCCTTCAGGCGAGTTGGCCTGGAAATATTGAGTATAGCCTTGATTTTGTCCCGGTTCACCTCTATGCCTCTTTGAGACATGATAAAACCTAACAATTTTCCGGCTGGTATTCCAAAGAAGCACTTCTTCGGGTTAAGCATGATGTTGTATTTTTGTAGGTTGGCAAATGTTTCCTCCAAGTCGGAAATCAACGTTTCCTTCTTTTTGGACATTACTGCAATATCATCCACGTATGCATGTACATTGCGTTCGAGTTGGTCATGGAGGCAACGCTGCATCGTACGTTGGTACGTAGCTCTGCGTTCTTCAGCCCAAAGGGCATCGTAACAAAACAGAAGGTTCTGAAGGGGGTTATGAATGAAGTTTTGACTTTGTCAGATTCCTTCATCCGGATTTGGTGATAACCGGAACATGCATCGAGAAAACAGAGGAGTTCCGAGCCTGCGGTAGAATCGATGACTTGATCAATTCTAGGTAGAGTGAACGGATCTTTTGGACAAGCCTTGTTCAAGGCAGTCACACATCCTTAAATCAGTGGTGTCCTTTTTAGGGACCATTACAGGATTGGTCGACCACTCAGTGTGGATGACCTCTTCTATGAATCCGGCTAACTCGAGCCGTGCTAGTTCCTTAGCTATTGCCTTACGCTTTTCATCGCCAAATCATCGCAGGGACTGTTTGACGGGTTTAGCGTTTGGGTTTACATTTAGAGAGTGCTCGGCAAGTTCCCTAGGTACTCCGATCATGTCAGATGGCTACCATGCGAAGATATCTTGATTTGCTTGGAGGAACTTGACGAGCGTGCTTTCCTATGTGCTACCTAGGCCTACACCTATCTGGGTCACCTTGGAGGGGTCATCATCCTTCAACGGTGTCTTATTCGTCTCTTCTGATGCCTTGAACTCCGGATTTGGCTTTGTCACCTCCTTCTTCGTTGCGGGCATCTCAGACGGATCTATGCTCTTCTTGATCTCCTGGTACTCCTGGGCGTGCAGCACGACTTCAGCAAAGGCGGCATTTCCATCCTCGCACTCTCGCGCTTTCTTCGGGTCTCCCCTGATGGTGATCACGCCGTTGGGACCTGGAATTTTCATCATATTGTAAATGTAACACGGACGAGCCATAAAAGCCCAGTAAGCCGGACGTCCGAATATAGCGTGGTACACGCTCTTGAATGGGACCACTTCAAAGGAAAGTGCCTCCATCCGATAGTTCTTTGGAGTTCCAAAGGTAACATCCAAAGTGATCTCTCCCAGGGAATTAGCTTGTCTTCCTGGGACGACTCCGTGAAAGACCACAAAGCTATGGTTCAGCTGAGTTTCCGAGATCCTCATCCGGCGTAGTGTTTCGACATAGAGAATATTGATACTACTACCACCGTCCATGAGGGTCTTGGAGAAACCATAACCGTCAATTAGTGGATTGACGATTAAGGCGTATTTTCCTCACCTATGCAACTTAGGCGGATGATCATCGCGGTCAAATGTGATTGCCACTTCCGACCAGTCCAGATATTGGGGGACAGCCGGAACTATTGCATTGAGTTCGTGCAGAACTGCTTTCTTGACCTTTGCTGGTTGAGATCCGAGGAAAGTGACATAAGTGTCTTTCTTGGTGGGAAAAGTTTTCTTCCCTTCCGGCTTGGGATTTGAAGCATCAGCTTCCTCCATGTCGGAATCTTCCTTGGTCTCTTTTTCTTTTTCGGGATTCTTCTTTCACTTCTTCCGCTTAGCTTTGTAGCCCACGGTGTCATCTCTTTTGATGTCGTCATTGAAATGACATTTGGCGTTGGTGTGGGATGAGCCCCCATTGGCGTCTAGGTGATGCACATATGGGTTATTGGCGATGTCGGCCCAAGAGTAGGTTTTGCCTGGTTGCTGTTCTCCTCTACTCTGGACCCTTGAAGTCCCCTGGCCACGCCCGTGGCCTCCGCCGCGTCCTCCTCGTCCTCCAGACCCGAAAGTATCAATGACCACTGCTGTTTCCATGTTGGGTTTCTCTTCCGAGGTATTTTTGCGCTTATGAGCTTGTTGCTTTGGTTGTTTTGCCGACTGAGGCACAACTAGTGCATTGAGTAATCCCTCTGCATCGTCGTCGCATCTACATACTTGCTCGCTGTTTCTATCATATCTCCCAAATCAGTGACCTTGTCGCACTTCAAGCGATGGCGCAGTAGACCAATTGGGAGACCTGCGATGAAAGCTTCAATCACAGTTTGATCATTTACTCCTTCGCAGGAGTTCTTGGTGTCGATCCATCGTCCGAGGTAATCTCGGCAAGTTTCTCCGGCCTTCTGAGTGCCACGCTGTAGGTCACCGACCGTACAGGGCCTCCGATACGTGCCTTTGAAATTCCGAAAGAACGCACTTTGCATGTCATACCAGTTGTGGATGGTGTTTTCCAGAAGTTCATTAAGCCATGATCGTGCCGTCTTCCGCAACATAAGTGGGAGATATCGGGTTGCGACTAGGCTATTTCCGCCTTTGACGATGTAGCAAGCTGGGAAAAAATCTTGTAGCCAGGTGTCTGGCCGAGCAATGCCGTCGTAGGCTTGGATATGTCTTGAGATAGCAAATCCTTCCAGGAATATTGTAGCTCTGATGCATGGTCCGAAGCATTTTGGGCCCACGTAGATATCATTGTTTTCATAGCGCCGCGCCTCTATGTTGGAATTGATCCCGTGCCTTGCGTCGTTCGGGGATAGTGATCGTCCTGAATGTCGGCTGCGGTGCCTTGGAGCCGGACTTCGGCTTCTGCCACCACCTCCTCCGCCACGTCGTCCTCCATGACCCCCTCGAGAGCCGTTGTGATGACTGCTTGGTGGAGAGAGTGGGGGAGCTGGATTATTTCCGGCTGATCGCCGGCCTCTATCCAAAGCATCGTTATTCCGGTTCCGAGGAGGGTCTTGACTATGATGAACCCCCTGTCGGCTTGTCCCGGCATGGTTTCCGTCGTTCCTTCGTCCGTCGTTCCCACTACGGTGAGTCTCAGCCAGACGGCTTGCATGTCTAGGAGGTGGCATTTTTTGACGATCCTCCTCCCGACGTTTCTCTTTATCTTCTCCCCTTTGATCGTTAGACTCTCATCAGGAAGGATTCCTCGGATTCAGAGCAGCGATGGCCTCTTTCTCGGCCGCTGGGGCGACGTTGCTCCAGTCACGCGTAGTCCTGCGATGCTGTCCTGATGATCCAGTTCTTGAGTAATTGTCTTCCTGGCGCTCGGGGCGATGATACTGCTCCGGGACGCGCTGGGGTCTTACGTCCTCCCATGCCGGATCTGTGCGAGATTGGTCGGAATCTGAGACCAGTTTTTGACTTCCGGACATGGCGACCTTTTGCTGCTCTGGTCCCTTGTTGAGTAGTTTGATTCCCAACTGGATTTCCTCCGGTCCTGGATTAGCCGATAGAATTTCTCAGGCCGCCACAGTATTCTGTACTAGGGTTGGATATACCCAATCTCCTTTGCTATCTTTCCATGGCTTCCCCATCTCATCTCGGAAAAGGACGGCACGAATATATGGGAATTGGTCGTCATTGGTGTGACGCTTCCGTGTCTTTTGATGCAACCGAGACATGTAATCCTTGGTTGCCATGTGTTTCTTCTCCTCCTTGATGTTTTTGGCTTCATCCAGGAGTTGTTGACGATGCGCTTCTAGGGCTTGGGCCCTTTCATCCAGTTCTTCAGCAGTAAGTTCTGCAGCTGTAGGGATAGGTGTGGTTAGTGCAGCATCGATGAGTTTACGCGCACCTTCGGTGATCACGTGTCCATCCACCGATTCTTCTTTTTCCGGCTCTTCTGGGATAAGTGCTCCATCCGAGTCTTCTTCGTATTCCTCAGCAATCGCCTCCTTTGCCAGAGGGTCTTTTTCCGGGGTCTTGTTCTTCTTATTCTTCTTCTTTGCCTTCTTGGCAGCGCCGGTAGCAAAGAAGGCTTTGGGTCCGTTTCCCGGAGTCAAGCTTTGATCGGTACTTTCGGACATCTGGACTTCGGGATTATCTCCGACGTCCATGTCATCCTGCGCTTTGGGAGAGTGTTCCCCGGATCCTTCATCCATGGCTTCTCCTTCTTCTACAGCGTTGGACTTATACTCCTCTTCATACTCCACGGAGAACTTTCGGAAATCTGCCGACATCATCGATTCATCCGAGGATGCGGGTGTGTCGGCGTTTGTTCCAATTTCCTCTAGCACAGAGTCGGTGTTTTCTCCAGCATCGGCAGAGCCAGATCCAGATCCTACGTAACCGACAAAGTGCGACGCGTGCTTCCTGAGGTACCTGCGGCTTTCGCGGTCAGCCATGTCGAAAATTTTGATGGTTTCGAGGATTGCATCTGCGCTTGCATCTTGCAGTATCATACGTTGTAGTGTGTACCTGAGGAAAGGACTGTCTGTCCCGGCGTCATCAGAGCCGGAATTAGTGTCATTGATTTGCTCCTCTTGAATTTCGACTTCCAGGGGTGGGTCGATCTGGGATACGGCTTCTCCTAGGAGATCCACTCCAGATTCGACTTGAACCGCTAGGTCTTCTTCAGGCTCAGATTTCTCCACTGTCCCCGCAACTGGTGCAGGGTGGGTGGGTTTAGGGTTTTCTGAGATCCGGAACTCTGCCGCCTCCGCGGACAGAGGGGACCTAGAAGGTTCTTCTGCCTCTATCATCACCGCTGGGGTGGGTGGGGCAGGTTCAGCGAAACCGATGTAAACATCGATCTCGCCGAAAGACATGATTGTATAGGCAGTCACAGCCTCCCTGGCCGAGATCCAAGTCTCGTCGAGAACGATGAGAGGGACATCACTAGCATAGAGGATGCGACCGACGATGATAGTCTCGCCGATTCCGATTCTTGCAGATTCCGCTCGGAACGTAGATCCGAAGCTCACTTTCCCTACAGTGGGCGCCAACTGTCGTCGGATTGATGACAAGTACGCCATGAGGGGGTCCTCGAGGCATGCGGAAGAGAGGGGTGTGAGACGTACGGTGTTCCGGGACGGTGAGCACACAAGTTTACCCAGGTTCGAATCCGCTGGCTTTGGACGGATCCTACTCCTGCTAGCAATCTAGTAATACGGCAGAGCCGGAATATGGGTTACAAGGGTTTCGCCTGTGCGAGTTGAGGATCTAAAGTGTTGGGTGTGCCCTAAAGGCTCTCCCTAGGATGGCTTATATAGATATCCGGCTTAGGGTTTACAAGAGAGATCTATCCGGCTACGACTAAGAGTTGGTTACAGAGTACATCTTGAACTACAAGTAACAATATGGGCCTAAGTCGGTAAGTCTTCTGGGCCTTCCCGTAGCCGGATTGGACTCCGTCTTTCTCCCTGACTGGGCCGCCCATGAAGGAAAGCTCTAACCCGAAGTGGGCCACCCTGGTCAGTGAGGAACTGTGAGGATACCCGGAAAGTATATCCCCAACAACATACTTTTGAGGATTTCGATCATATCGTAGGCCTCAACATTCTCGAACTGCTGCTGCAAGTCCAGTTCCATGTGAGCAAGCATAATACAGCTAATCTCCATGGATTTATCACAAATCCGATGGTAGGCATTGGTGGTTGCGACAGTCGCATTCTCATTCGGCTCATCTGGAAGTGGGTTGTCTAGGACATGGGCCCTCTTTTCTTTCTTGAGAACAATTCTTAGATTACGATACCAGTTGGTGAAGTTAGTTCCATTTAGCTTATCTTTCTCTAAGATGGTTCTCAAAGAAAAACTGGAAAACTAAGGGAGACTGCTAGGTGCCATTGATCTACAACAGAAGAATATGCAAAACACTTAAGACATGTATCCATAAAAGAGCAAGCATATTAAACATTTTAATACTTATGCTCCCACTAGAACCAACTCCCCTCCGATGGTTACATAGTGATTCAGGACCCTAAATAAGCAAGTCGACTAGTGAACTTTCGCATCACCGCAGCCATCAAGTGATCTAGGTAGACAACTCCTTGTCAATCGCATCTCATACGACTCCTGTTGGATGGGTGGCATCACATGCCCTGGCTCCCATCCGACTTTTCCTCGAGTCCTACAAATGTTGTGATAGACCCGTCTAGATTACCAAGTGCTTCCGCTGTAAGAGTCTGACTCGAACCCACCTAGTCGGAACGAATTGATAGCACCTCAATTTTATGAGCCTACTACCAAA
This sequence comes from Avena sativa, assembly GCA_916181665.1. Taxonomy (NCBI): domain Eukaryota; kingdom Viridiplantae; phylum Streptophyta; class Magnoliopsida; order Poales; family Poaceae; genus Avena; species Avena sativa. The sequence continues at coordinate 80,392,165 of OV702286.1, forward strand.
AATGTCCAACTTGTGATGGTGCAGCACTAGCGGGGAAACCGACTAGACCTTCTTTGAGGGTTTACTTTCTACCAACTATCTAATAGAGGTAAAACAGAGACATAAACATAACACAAAATAAAGCAATTATAGTGTGAAATGGTATGGCTCTCTTCATGGCAATCTCCATCTCCACAAATCTTGTAATTCGACTCGTGTCAACTCTTGTCACATGCCTCCTTACACCATGTAGCCGACTTGAATATCGACTTGCATGCCATTCGGGTTCTCCAAACAGCTACACTAGCTAGTAATGTAAATTACATAGAGAATTCAACACGCAGGTCATTATACAATAAAATGACAGCACCTAGGCTCCAGCCGGCTGACAAAAACCGTGATGCATAGACCACGTATGGATTACACACATCACATGCACATAAGCCATACCATTCACAACATCATCCTGCAAAAACAAGTTATGCATAGATACGATATCTACCGGCATTGTGAAACTCGCAACAACATCTAAGGCGCTACGACAGGGCGAAACCGGCGGTCCGGACATGGATTTCTTCATCGGATAAAACAATTTTATCCAAATCTGATCCAAACTCCGATTCGACCAAACTCTTTGATCTTTGATCACTGCATCTGGATTTACATGTCACAATCTACCTCGATGGCGGAAGCCGACCGGTAGGGGTATGTCGTTCCACGACCTTAGCAGTTAGATCACGGAAACCAGATCATCCATTCCACGAGTATAGTTGATCCAATCAACTTCATACAAAACCGATCTATCTCATAGATTGACCACCAAAACTGCAATTAGATCTAATCTAACACCAACTACATATCAGATATGCACGATCTCGATCCTAAAACCAGAAGCCAACGCTCTGATACCACTGTTGGTCCACATAGAGATAAACAAAACTTTTTCCCTACACGGTGATCCCAAGATCTAGCTGCGGTAGTAGGCCACAAGAATTACCACTTGACGCGCGGTTGCGGAATCGATGTAGCACGTCGCTTGATGCAATGCAGTCCTCACGATCCATTCTGATCCACGATCGTCGAAGTGCTAAACGTACATCACCTCCGCCAGTATCCACACGTACGAGGAGGAGCGCTGGTGGTGAACTGCTAGGTCCGGTATGGCGGCGATAAGACTAGACTAGGGCTAGGGTTTCCAACACATGGAGTGACCTAACCATGTGCTCTAAGCACCTGCACCCCAGCTTATATAGGGAGTGAAAGTGGGGTCCACTCACTTGTGGCCCATTCACTAAAAGGTGTATATTAGTCCCTACGAGTCCAACTCACTAACTAATTCCATGTCTTTATTTGGGTCCAACCCAAATAGATTTCCTGTTTGGGTCTAACCCAAACTTGCTCCCGCTCTTAAGTGTGTGACCCGACAGGCTCATGGTGACCCAGACACGATCCAAGTCTCACTCGTGACCGATCAGTAGGTAGAGGCTCCTAGCAGAACGTGCTGACTCCCAAGTACCAAAGAGTCATGAAGACATACCTTCCAATGTGACTTTCGTCTGAGTCCCTTTTGCCTCACGATATACCTTGTCGAACTATAGGCGAATAACCGTCATCCCTTAAATAGTTCGGCTCTCTTTCTCGATCCGAGATAAGTGATTCATCCGAATAACTCTTAGTCGATTGCCTCGATTAACATTTAACCAAGTCACGCATGGCCATGCTTTCCAAATCATATCTTCCGAGAGGGCCCAGAGAATATCTCTGTAGGAGGAGGTGCAAAATCCCATCTTGGTTATTCACATCACGCAACTTGATTCTTAGTCAACCTGAACTCCGCCTTTATAACTGCCCAGTGACAGAACAACGTTTGACAAAACCTAAGTCAGCGATCCTCAACTCGAATTGTGCAATAACCTCGGGTCTAAGGATTACATTGATTGAGATATACAAATGACGACTTATTTGTTGTATCTCAATATGAGTCAGTCCGACTCGGTATCCGAATCCGTGTAAGTTGGAATAACATCTCTATGCCATGACAAGTGGAACCGAGTCATCAGCCGACTTTCACATTAGTCTAAGTTGTGTGCCTAGCACAACCTCCACGACCAAGGACAATTAGTATAAACAACATGAATATATAGTTCCACAATCGAATCACATATTCAATGATACGTATCAATAGTTCATATATGGACAATAACTTTATGAATACATTCGAAATAACATCATACATGATTGCCTCTAGGGCATGTTGCCAACACAAATGCAGAATGTGGCCGACTTTGCGGCCGCGTGTCGCCAACAGGGCTGGCCTGTGTCGTTTTCATCTCCAGCCGGCGCCCCCACTTGCCCTCCTCCCCCCCCGTGGGTTGGGTTCGACCTGGGGACACCGGATAACAAAACAGGACGTGTCGGCGCGAATATAATTTGGGAGGTCGGCTAGGCGTGATTTTGAGCGTCGGCACCCCCATAGCCCTTTAGGGGGCCTTTAGGGACCCCGAGTGGAGATTCTCTTAGTTCACCACAACTACACCTAACATCCCAGGAACCATCTACATGTCTGGCTCTTAGACTCGGTCGGAGACTTTAGCATCGGGCTCCTTCGGGATTATCTTGTCGAGGTCGACGAAGCTTGCGATCCGACTGGTGGCGGTGCGCGATCCAACTGGTGGCGGCACGGACACTCGACTCCTGGCGTGGTGCTACAACGGAAGCCAGCGCCCACCTTCTCCACCTTGACATCCTTATACCAAGAGAGCATCATCACCAAGGTCATCATAGCCCATCTACGTGTTGCCGACTCCCGTTGCGCATCTCGCCTCTGCACGTTGTGGAGTCGATCTGCATGCCTGGTGAGGGTAGCCGACAAGGTCTCCTTGGGCCAAAGTGCCTCAAAGATCATGTTTTAGGATATGCATAGCTATCCAGATTCCTCATCAAGGTGGGAAACCTAGTCCTAGGTTGTCAGCTCGGAGCCGACATCCTCTGTCTACTAGTGTTTCTTTGCATGCTCGGACGCTTGCGGGTAATAGGCTAGAACCACAAAGAACAAGTCATAAGCAAACCCGACAGCTAGCTAGACAAAAAACAAGAGCAAGTAGGCAAAAATTTACCAAGGACCACGCGGCTGATGCGATCCAACTCGCCCAGCGGGTCACTAACATGGGTATGCCCCACGGGTACTCTGGATTAGCCTATACGGTTTGGCCCGGGAGGAGCCCGTAGGACAATTGAATCCCATCAAGTATTCGGGTGACCCAGGCCCAAGCCACTCCTTGAAGAACACGACAAGGAATAGATAGGAATTTAAAGGGAAAACCCTAATCTGTAACCGACTTTGCTTGTTATATCGAGACCTGGCCTCCCTATATAAAGGACAAGAGGGAGCAGCGAGAAAGAGACCCGCAACCCTAGTTTACACACCGTCAGATTGCATCTATGCACCCTTTGTAACTTTCGACTCCTCGATAATCAAAGAGCTGACAAGAAGGAGTAGGGTCCCTTCCGAGGGCCTGAACCTAGGTAAACCACGTGTCTCTGATGTCCTTGTTTGCTAGCTGATCGATGCCTCCAGCGCTCCCCACTTCCTGTAACCCAAGTCCATCAACGATGGGCATTAACGAGTTAAGCCCTCGTCAATTGGCGTCGTCCGTGGGGATCGGGAGTGCTGATTTTGTGGCTTCCTCGGCCCCATCAATTGTGATCTACAACTCTGCTAAAATGGAGAATCGCCTCCTCTTCGGCACCTTTGACTTCACCGTCCACTTGCCGGCGACTCGCCCGGATTTCGAGTCTGTGGGCGACGAAATCGGCATGACGATCGGGAGCCTACACTTTCAGGTGGGCCAGATCGGCACGCTCCGCTTCCCTGATCACTTGCCGGCACCTTCGATTGCACCTGCCTCATGGTTCCCACCACCAATCGGCACCCTGAGCGAGCTCAACGCGTCGGGCTCAGCCTACAACATGGATAGCAACAATAGTTGTGATTCCAATCTAACCGAGCTATCATCGAAGGAAGGCGCCTACGGCTCCGGATCTAAAGGTTGCAGGAGTAGCGGCTTCCCCGACCACCACATGTATGCTGTCATCCACAATGGTGATGGAGGCACTCAAGGAAACACCGACAACAACGGGCCTGCCAATAGAGTTCCCGTCATTGGCCCCGCCAACGGCGAGTAGCTGATGGCTCCCAAGTGCAGGAGATCTATTGTAGTAATTTTCAATAAAGAAAGGTTGCCGAACCCACGAGGAGCTGAAGGTATTGGTTAGCAAATTTGACAAAGGAAATAATAGTGAATGCAGTAGATATGGTGTTTTGGGTTTGTAGTTTTGCAAGAATGTAAAATGCTGAAAGTAAATAGTAATAAGTAAATGCTCTCAATGAGAGAAAGCCCAATCCTCTATGCAGCAAGAGGACAAGATCCAAGTGTGTGTACTTATATGTGACAAGCGTTCCCGAGGGCGACATGGATTTACTTAGCATAAAGATTTCTACACAATATGGTGAATATGTTGTCAAGTTTTATTCCCTTAGGGCGGAGCCTAATTAGGTGCAGCCATAGGTATGGACTAAATACACCACCTATGATGGGTCCTAGATCCATTTACATGAACATCTAGGAATCATTAAGACATACATGTCTCACCATAGCAATAGGTTCATTGGTCCCCGACATATAATCCCTCCAATGCAACGTAAAGAATTAGAAAACGGTTTCTGTTAATTCCGTCCATTCCAACCCCTATCATTGCATCAATGTATTCTCCTATGAGCCCATGTAGGTGAAGTAATATGCAGTCGACGTTCGCATAAAAGCATCATAGAACAATATAAAAGATAGAAAGTTGGACCACATACTCATTGCATATTATATGGAAACATAGCCAATTCATCATATGCCCTCGGGAACATGGGGATCTACTCACAAGTGGCAAACATAATATGGACCAGTAGCATATGGATTACAAAACAATCTAAAAATATAATCTCTCTACCAAATAAAGACAAGATGCCAATCAAAAACATGAAAATAGCCCTTAAAACAATATTTGTGGTTCAATCAATCACAAACTATGAGGGGAATAAGAAGGATCTTGGAGATGGTGATGGTGATAATGATGGTGCTAATGGAGATGTTGATGGAGAGGCCTCCTTCTATGCCTAGGAGGATTGTTGATAACAATGGCGTCGATTTCCCCCTCACCGAAGGCTCCGACACGGTAGGATCTGCCCCCTCTCAGAGTAGGAGAGGGCTTTCGCCTCCGACGCTGCTTCTATAAATCATGGAAAAAATGTGGCGTAGGTTTTTGGCGATATGAAGGAGTCTGTAAAAAGGAGGAGCCGAGACGATTCTCGAGGGCCAAAAGAGCCTGTGTGGTGCACCCAGGGGTGGGCGCGCCACCTGGCCTCTTTCAGGCCTCGTGGATCCTCTCGCTTCATTCTTTGGCCCAAGTTGGTTCTCCTGGTGAAAAACTTGTCAGGTATTTTTTTCTTCGATTTATTGACATCGAGAAGGTCATGAAACAACAAAAACATGAAAAATGAGGTTTTTTGCCTCCTAGAAATTAAATACCAATGAAAGAGACTTTGTAGGAAAGTCCTATAAATCATCTAAATATGCATAAAAAATGAAGGATCAAGGTAAATATGATTCTAAATAGTGCATAAAGGTCCTAGAAATGATGATGCAAAATGCAAGTATCAACTCCCCTAATCTTAAAACTTTGCTCGTCCTCGAGCAAATAAGCGAATAGATCATGATCATGTATTAATGAGCTTATGGTTCACGAGAAAATACGAGCATGGCATCATCAACTTATGCACATTCACTTGTCCAAAAGAAATATGAACTAACCGCCATGCACATATGGGCTACATAGATAGATATTATCACTTACCCCTCACTTTTTGAACAAAAACTAACCATTACATGTTGGACAATTGAACAAGTCTCAAATTTATCATACACTCCACTATCTTTAATAGCTTTGCATGGCTTTTTACCAGCTTTTAATTTAACCTTTGGATATGCCTTTGTAATAAAGATAAGTTTCTCATAAAACAAATAGTGGAAAAGATAATTGTTTAAACAACAAGATAGACATGACTATTTTGACTTTTTGTCAAGAAATTTCACCACTTTTTGTATGACATCAGCTAATGGTCTTTCCCTCTTAGTAACCAGTATAAACCTTATTCATGGGTCTTTCAATCATGTCATATGCTCTAGACAACCTTTGTCTTTCACTTTCCATGGCTAGCCAAATTCTCGGGTGCCTGCCTTTCAAACACTTTCCCATGGATCATATGTATTGAAATACCCATGACAACCATTCAGTTTACTCATTGATTACTAAGTAGGATAAGAGTATCTCATGTCCCCTTGTCATCCTCTTATTTCCAACTATTTATTTTATAAGACTCCTTATCTCACCACAAATTCACAATGTTCCTTTTTTAATAAGTGTTGCTTCCCTTGCATGGATCTTTCCTTATTTTCAAGTTTAGCTTGTTGAGTTATTCTATGCTTGTCCAACATGCTCATGTTAATTAAGTTTAAGGCAAGATGTAAGTGAAATTTCTACATATGGTGTGCACATCTACATGAGTGTTACCCATAAATCTCCAGACAAGAAAATCATGGATGACACCATACTTTATATTTTATTCAAAACTACTCAACCAAGGATATATGATAATGCTCTAAGAGCTCTTCAAATTTTAGGAAAATTGATACCTAATGGATGCAAGAAAAAACCTCCTAATAATTATGAACTAGATGCAAATATGATAACTAAAAAAACATAAAGTATGGTGGAACTCCCCCAAGCTTGAGTTGTTGTATTAGGTCTCTAGAAAATAGCCTTCAGGGCCTCATTGTTGGTGGTGCTTCTGACCTTCAACAAGGCTGAGCGCATCCTATTATTAATTGCCACTTGATCTTCCCACTTGGTCTTATAATTCTAGACTTCTTTTTATAGTTTTTCTATAATCTCAAGGTAACCCACAAATGTTGCTTTCTTGTACCTGACGAGCTTTGTGTTTAACGCCTCCTCGTAATCCTACAAAAGTGCAATGTGACGGTGAGAGCCAGAAAAGTGTCTCTCTTCATGAGCAATTTTTCGTTGTAGTGAATCAATCTGTGCTTGAAGATTTGGGTCAGTCATGTCCCTGAAGTGAGGTTCTTCAATCTCCTTTATCCTTGCAGCTCCCTCTTCAAGATGGTTTCTCCATATGGCATTATTCCTCTGGTCTTCCCCTCTCCATGGAACTTGGATTCTCGGTATAGGACTCCACTCCGGGGTTATGGTGGGTGCACACGGGAATCCTCCATCCGGGGTGCTCCACCTCGAAGACATGTCTTGGCGCAAGGTAAGATCTGGAAGAAACAGGTAGAAAACAAGGTTCACTCGAAAAGACTCGATGCGAGATTTGATCGGCAGAGAGGAGTATATATAGATGGTTTTTAGGGTAAGACGAAGTGTTGAGGAAGAAACAATGGTGAAACGGACTTCAGAAGAGGGAAAGACCTCGGGTGGCGCGCCTAGGGGTGGGTGCGCCACCTGGTCTCTTTCCCTCCTCAGGACTCTGTTTCGTCCAATTCTTTTGCGACACGCATTAGTTTTCTAAAATAATGACTTCCCTAAAATATGAAGATATTTTGAGATCGCTACACACCTCCTTTTGACTTTTGGTGATTTTGAATATCTGGCAGGGGATAATTTTTCGCAATTATGGCTTCCGGACTTTGGATATTCATTACTTCAACCCTTCCAGCAAATGTTTGGCCTGCAATATAATGTTTAAGACGTTGTCCATTAATGACATTAGTTTACCGTTGAAGTCTCCATGAAGATGATTGGCTCTGGAGCGATACACCTCCTGCACAACTAATGGACCCTGCCATCTTGAGGCTAACTTTCCTGCAGAAAACATGAAACAGGAGTTGAACAACAATACTTGATCTCCTACTTTGAATTACTTTCTTTTATTTTCTTATCATGCCAAATTTTTACTTTTTCTTTAAATAGTCTAGCACTTTCATATGCTTCATTCCTCCATTCATCTAATAAACTTAAATCAAGAATTCTTTTCTCTCCAACAGATTTAAAATCAAAGTTGAGTTGTATAACATCCCATCTAGCTTTATGTTCTAATTCAACTGGAAGATGGCATGATTTTCCATAAACCATTTTATAAGGAGACATGCCCATAGGTTTTTTAAAAGCAGTTCTATACGCCCATAAAGTATCATTAATTTTAGTTGGCCAATCAGATCTAGCTTTATTAACTATCTTCTCCAATATGAGTTTAATTTCCCTATTGCTTAATTCAACTTGCCCACTAGTTTGAGGATGATATGGAAATGCAATTCTATGATTAACACCATATTTAGCTAGAGTTTTTCTAAATACTCCATGAATAAAATGAGAACCACCATAAGTAATTAAAAACCTAGGTACTCCAAACCTGGGAAAGATGATGTCCTTAAGCATCTTCATTGATGTGGCATGGTCTGCACTTTTTGTTGGAATTGCCTCAACCCACTGTGTAACATAATCCACTACAACCAAAATATGAGTATGTTTTGTTTTTGATGGGGGAAATGGTCCCATAAAGTCAAACCCCCATACATCAAATGGTTCAAGAGGAAGTGAATAATTCATAGGCATTTCATTTCTCTTACCAATATTTCCAACACGTTAGCACTTGTCACAAGCTTTAACATTATTAGCACAATCTTTAAATAAAGTAGGCCAATAAAAACCAGATTGTAATACCTTTGAAACAGTGCGATCTCCTGCATGATGTCCTCCATATGGACGGTCATGACAATCCCTTATGATAGCCTATTGCTCAAACTCAGGGACACAACATCTAATAATACCATCTACACTTTTCTTATAAAGAAATGGATCATCCCAAAAATAGTGTCTAAGATCATAAAAGAATTTCTTCCTTTGTTGGTGTGTGAAATGTGGAGGAATTACTTTTCCAACTATGAAATTAGCATAATCAGCAAACCATGGTGAAGCCACTCTAGTAGAAGATACATTAATGTTTGCTAGTTGTTCATTTGCAAAGTTATCATTAATAGGAATAGGATCTACCGGAATATTTTACATTCTAGATAAATGATCAGCTACCGGGTTGTCCTCACCTTTCCTATCTACAATATGTAGGTCAAATTCTTGAAGTAAAAGAACCCATCTTATGAGTCTAGGCTTAGCATCCTTTTTATTCTTAAGGTATTTAATAGCAGAATGATCAGTGTGTACTATTGTAGGGGTTCCACGCATGAAAACAATAAATTTTTACCCTACGCTCCTGAACCCCTGATGCTGCCAGGACCTATCTATTAGTAATACAGTAACAGGAGGGGCTTTTCACGAACTTACCCTTGAAGACCGAAAAGCGTTGTCAATGCTCAGGAGAGCATGGTTGATGTAGACGAGACGAAGCCGACCTCAAGGTCGTGATGAATTCCTTGTGCTCCTTCTGGCTCCAACGACTTGAGTGCCTCAAATGCGACACCTCGCGGGGAGTTACACACGTACGGTGCCTGACGATGACTCCCGCTTCCCCGATCCAGCAGCAGTTGTGGAAGTATAGCTCCTGGATCCGAATCCCGCAGTGCGATGGAGCTCCACGATGAAGATGTCTCTCATTCGCGCAGTCCGAACTTGGGACCATAGTCACGAGAGAGAGTGAGAGAGAAAATATCAATTGGAGGTCCTCCCAAAAGTGAGAAGACCTTTATTGATTATTGTGTGTATTTATGTGGCCAAATACCCCCACTATATATAGGGGGAGGGGAAGTACTACCTCCCTCAAAGTCCTGGGGGGACTAAAGGAGAGGAGGGGGAGGGGCAGCTGTCGGCCGACCCTAGTGGGCCCCACGTGGGGGGGCTTGGCCCAGCCGGCCACCCCCTTGTCCCTTCTCCCTCTCTCCTTTCCCTAATGGGCCCTCTCCCCTCCGGGAATTGGCCCATTAAGCCTTTTAACCTTTTAAATTGATTTTCTATTTATTAAATAATTATGAATAAATGATTAAATCATTATTTAACATTCATTCACATATTATTCAATCTCCGTGGCTATGGAACACTTCCACCTCCACTCCGGACATCCTCCGGACTTACCAAAGCCCTTCCGGTTTTCTCTCTACTATTCTTTGGCGATTCTTCTGATCCTATAAACACTCTCTAAGCATCATAAAGCCCTTAAGCGTGATACCCCACGGTTCGGGAACACTCCAGACATGGTCGGGACACTCCCGCACCAATGATCAACAGAGGGACCTGGATGGCCATGTGACCCCTGTGCGTTCCACAAAGATGTTTTGTCGTTTGAACCGGGACAGTCGTGTCTTATTCCCTTTGTCTCTCGATACTTGCATTGCCCGAGATCTGATCAATGACATCACCATGTCGTGTTCAATCTCGTTACCGAACAATGCTACTTGACTTGTTCCGACAAGTGATATCCCTGTGATCAAATCACACGCTGCGCAACTATTGGATATAACCTCTCCGAGTGGGCCCTTGAGTATCTTCCCATCACATGGACGGACAAATCCCACTCTTGACATATATTGCCTCTACGGTTTCCTCCGAGTACCTGAACACACCTTTATAACCACTGTATTACCAAGTGGCGCTTGATGCTATCTAAGCACTCTCGGGAGATAGTGATTGATATAGCCTCACGGTCTAACGAATAGTCTACAAGGATCCATTTCTAATCATCGTAACTTGAACTTCATGACATGATCGGGTCATGATGTTTAGGTTGGGTATTGGTTCATCATCTCATTCTTAGAATGAGTTGACTCCATTTCCAACTAGCATAAATGCCACATGATCAGGAAACACGATCATCCGTTGACCAATGGACCAGTGACTAGAGTTTCACTGGGAACCCCTGGTTGTTTGTATATCACACGTGTAATGATGTTTCCACTCAATACAGTTATAGCATGATATAAAACTTAATCATAAACTATATGAAATATGATAATAGTCCTTACTACTATTTGTCTCTAGGGCATAGTTCTAAACTTGTCACATGCAAAAATGATAACTAAGAATTTTTTTTAAGTGGTAGCATAATTTTTTTGGGTGCCATCAAGAGTCTTACTAGCATAATATATCACATTAAGTGTTTATCAAGTCTTTGTCCTAAAACTACTCCTACCGCATAGTCACTAGCATCACACATGATTTCAAAAGGAAAATTCCAATTAGGAATTATAGGAGCACTTATCAAAGCATTCTTTAAAATATCAAAAGACTCTACACAATCGTCATTAAAAGAAAAGGGAACGTATTTTTACAAAAGATTTGTTAGAGGCTTGGATATTTTAGAAAATTCTTTGATAAATCTTCTATCGAAACCAGCATGACCAAGAAAACTTCTTATACCTCTTATATCCCTAGGATATGGTAGCTTCTGTATCACTTTTATCTTGGCGTGGTCCACTTCAATGCCTCTTCCTAAAACTCAGTGTCCAAGAACAACACCTTCTGCCACCATGAAATGTCACTTCTCCCAATTTAGGACTAAGTGTTGGTCCTCACAACGCTGCAAAACTTTGTTAAGATTGAACAAGGATTTTTCAAAAGAGGTACCATACACAGAAAAGTCATCCATAAATACTTCCATAATTTTCTCAATATAATCAGCAAATATAGCATTCATGCATCTTTGAAAAGTAGCAGGAGCATTGTGCAAACCGAATGACATTCTCCTATAAGCATAAGTACCAAAGGGACACGTGAAAGTAGTCTTCTCTTGATCATCCTTTTCTAAATGTTTATCAGTAAACTTTGAAAAGTTAAACTCAAGTCTTTCACCAACAAATTTAATGAACACTTTATCTTTAAGCAAATTAATTTTAGCACCAACAGTATGTAAGAAAGGTCTACCAAATATGACAGGACAAAATGCATCTTGGGAGCAACCAAGGACAATAAAATCAGCGAGATACTTAATCTTTACAATTAGAACTTCAATATCTCTAACAATACTAAGAGGACAAATGTAGCAAGTTGGATAGTTATACATGTCTCTTCGATGTGAATGGGATCAATGTTAGGCTTGATTTCGAGATATAGAGAATATGGAATCACACTTATACTTGCTCCAATATCACAAAGCCCATGATAAGATGAAGTCTCAATAGTACATGATATGATAGGTTTCCCAACTCTAGTGGTGTTACCTTTTATTACCTTGGTAGAATCTTCACATAGATACACATCACAAGGTGTTTCTTCATTTAATTCTTTAATGACCGAAATTTGATGTTGAACTTGAATTTGTTCATATTGTTCATGACATCTTCTAGCACTCTTATTAGTAATAGTAGTGAGTAAATTTTCCTTCACTTTGATAGGACAAGGAGGAGCTTCAAATATTTCTTCCATCTTAGGAGATGAGACTTGATGAACCTATTTCACAACTTTAGAAACATATGCAGAATTTTTAAGAGGTTCAACAAGTACATTAAATACTTTCTTTGGAACATTAAGATGGTTAGCAAAAGATTTAGTAATTTCTATTAAAACATGAGGGTCAACATCAAACTTGTTCTTAAGTTCCTCAAATAATATAGAAGTAGAGAAATTCTTTACACATGAATATTCATATTCAAAACCTAGTTTATTATCTTTATCAAGATCCCAAGCTTTAGTATTTTGAGAAATAGTTTTCAATAAGTCCGATGCCTTCTTTTGAGTTCTATTAGTGAAACTTCCTCCAGAAGAATTATCCAGGAAATCCCTATGATACTGAGGCAATCTCACGTAAAAGTTTATTAAGATAATGCTTTCAGGAATACCATGACGAAGATTTTTACGAATAAGACCCTTTAATCTCCCCCAAGCTTGAGCAATACTTTTTCCATTATGAGGCCAAAAGTTATAAATATGGCAGCGATCATCATAAGCTTTTTTAGGAGTATAATATTTAAGATAGAAAGCCTTTCTCAGATTTTTCCAATCAAGATGATATTCATCATCCAGAGATCTATACCATTCACAAGCTTTACCAGATAAAGATAAACATAATAGCTTCCTTCTTACTTCATTCTCATGTATACCTACAAGTCTAGATAGGGAACATAGTTCTTAAATTTCACATAAATGTCCCATAGCAGTTTGGCTTCCATCACCTGCAAAAGTTACCTCCCTAGCTCTATCGACAATACCAATAGGAATTTGATATCAACTTCTGATTCAGTAGGCTTCACAACTTTATCTTTATTTTTATCATGAATGAACTCAAATAGGCGAGTTGCAATCCTTTATGGTTTGAGAAAGCCATGATAAAACAACAGTAAAAAGCATAAAACAGATTTCAAGTTTCCTTACCAAACAGCTTACCAATAGCACAATGCTCCCCGACAACGACGCCAGAAAAGTGTCTTGATGGCTCCCAAGTGGAGGAGATCTATTGTAGTACTTTTCAATAAAGAAAGGTTGTCGAACCCACGAGGATATGAAGGTATTGATTAGAAAATTTGACAAAGGAAATAATAGTGAATGCAGTAGATTTGGTGTTTTGGATTTGTAGTTTTACAAGAATGTAAAACGCTGAAAATAAATAGTAATAAGTAAATGCTCTCAATGAGAGAAAGCCCAATCCTCAATGCAGCAAGAGGACAAGATCAAGTGTGTGTGTACTTATATGTGACAAGCGTTATCAAGGGCTACATGGATTTACTTAGCATAAAGATTTCTACACAATATGGTAAATATGTTGTCAAGTTTTATTCCCTTAGGGCGGAGCCTAATTAGGTGCAGCCATAGGTATGGAATAAATACACCACTTATGATGGGTCCTAGATCCATTTACATGAACATCTATAAATCATTAAGACATACATGTCCCACCATAGCAATAGGTTCATTGGTCCCCGACATATAATCCCTCCAATGCAACTTAAAGAATTAGAAAACGGTTTCTGTTAATTCCGTCCATTCCAACCCCTATCATTGCATCAATGTATTCTCCTATGAGCCCATGTAGGTGAAGTAATATGCAGTCGACGTTCGCATAAAAGCATCATAGAACAATATAAAAGATAGAAAGTTGGACCACATACTCATTGCATATTATATGGAAATCATAGCCAATTCATCCTATGCCCTCAGGAACACGGGGATCTACTCACAAGTGCCAAACATGATATGGACCAGTAGCATATGGATTACAACACAATATGAAAATATAATCTATCCACCAAATAAAGACAAGATGCCAATCACAAACATGTAAATAGCCCTTAAAACAATATCCGAGGTTCAATCAATCACAATCTATGAGGGGAACGAGATGGATCTTGGACATGGTGATGGTGATGATGATGGTGCTGATGGAGATGTTGATAGAGAGGCCTCTCCCAACGCCTAGGAGGAGTGGTGATGACGATGGCATCGATTTCCCCCTCACCGGAGGCTCCTGCATGACAGGATCTGCCCCTCTCGAAGTAGGAGAGGACTTTCGCCTCTGCCGCCGCCTTTGTAAATTGTGGGAAACATGTGGCATAGGTTTTTTGGCAATACCAATACATCTATAAAAAGGACGAGTCGAGACGATGCTTGAGGGCCAAAAGAGCCTGTGTGGTGCGCCTAGGGGTGGGCGTGCCACCTGGCCTCTTTCGGGCCTCGTGGCTCCTCTCGCTTCATTCTTTGGCCCAAGTTGGTTCTCCTGGTAAAAAACTTGTCAGGTATTTTTCCTTCGATTTATTGACGTCTAGAAGGTCCTGAAATAACAAAAACATGAAAAAAGAGGTTTTCTGCCTCCCAGAAATTAAATACCAATGAAAGAGACTTTGTAGGAAAGTCTCGTAAATCATCTAAATATGCATAAATAATGAATCAACATATGATGTGTCAGGACAACCAGACGATGTACGACTCTGACTATCATGGTTTAGCGGAGGTAGATAGTCCTCCACTATGTGAACATGGAGATGTGCCCGCTAAATTTGTAGTGTTCGAAGGACGCAACGCAAGCAAGAGGTTTTTAGGGTGTCAAGGACATGAAGCAATATTGCCACATAGAAGTTGCGGTGTTGTCAGATTGGTAGATCTAGAGTGGCCAAAATCGATGCAGAAAACGCTGGACAAACTATGGGATATGACTGTTGATTTGAAAAAATCCATAGTCAGCTCAATTCTTGAGAGTTCTGAGATGAAGTTATTTGACCATGTTGACGCAACCAAGCTTCACCGAGATCTCAGGAGGGTGCAAGACAAGGTTAGAAAAATCGAGAAGGAGAGGGACGTGGCGTTGGCCCTAAAGGCTAAAGTAGAGGAAGAACTGACTCAAGTAATGATTGAACTTCACCAGGCCAAAGTCTTGCAGTTCACAACTACGGGTATTGACAAGTGCAAGACGATAAATGCAGAGAAACAATTGAAGCTGTGCAAGGAAAATGCTAAAAGCAAGATCCAGATGATTCAATCCTTGCTCTCATAGGAAGATGCGCATTGGTCTAAGATTAGGAAGATCAAGGAGATGTGTGATAACTAGTTCTATTTAGCTTGAGCTCCGTACTTTTTAAATTGTAATAGTAGTACTTGTTAACCTAGTGGTCTGAACTAGTCGTCTCGGAGTTCTGGGAGAAAAAATTGGTCATCCGTTAATCTGTCTTAGCCCTTCATTACTTCCTTTTGTCTGATGATGGTGGTATTCTAACTTTGGTGATTTGTTTAAACTTAATATACGTGGATTCTACCGCATGCAAATGGCACACCACAATTTATAAGTGGAAGCATGTACACCCTGTTACTGGATATACGGGAGCTTCGCTAGATGCAGGGGAGGTAGGAGCAGGGAGGTGGTGAGATATACGTGCTCAAGATTAGGAGGTGGTACCGATTTCCTCATTATCTGGACATTATTGGTTGCCATTGTTGTTTATGTTGTCATGTCCTTGTCCAGCAGCTGGAATAAGTTGCTTCTTCGTGGAGTATAGCAGCTTAAATAATTTATTTCTGTGTCACTAACATTCCATCGAATTTGGAGACCTCCTCCCTCTTAGCATTTGTGGTCCTAGTGCTGGGAGTTTTGGGATAGTACTAGCACAATCACAATTTCGGATTCAACTAGTGACTTGGCCGTTTCCAAACCTCAAGTCATGGTACATTTTACTCCGAGAATGTGGGTAGATTGTTTTGCCCAACAAGTTCCATGCACAGAGCTCCAGAATTTAACCGAATTACATATATATGTTCAAGTTCAACACATTATTATGCATTTTCATTGCCAGGAGCCTTCTTCCCCTTCCTGGGTGCCAAGCCTTCACGTCCACTAGCTTCTTCATTTCCTACCTTCTTCCTCTTCCTGGGCGCCAAGCCTTCACGTCCACTGGCTTCTTCATTTCTTGCCTTCTTCCTCTTCCTGGGTGCCAATTTTCTTACCTTCACGTACTCTACATCACTAGGACAATAAGCACCAGAATCGTGTCCAACATCATCATTCCACTCGTTTTGATTTTCTTCCGGTAGCAAAATGACTGACACGCCAGTCATGTTTCTAACCTTGCGACGCTTCTCGCCAAAGAAACAGGACACAACTAACTACCTAATATCTACAGAGTAAACAAAACAAAAATTATAATTCAACATAAATACGCGAACCCCAAGAGACTTTTGCTTACCAGGAGCAAGGATTCGAGTGACCATCCTGTGCAAGAATAGCAGGGCGACTCCCAGTTGATGCAGCTTCCACATCCAGCACATCACAATTTAGCGTAAACATGCAAGCGGAAGCATACCTTTTCATCAACCCAATTAGCTGACTGTCACAGGTTAGAGGAACCATGATGCCTCGTTCATCCATGAAGCTGAACTTTGCAGTCTGCTTTGGCCCTATTTCAACATGTTTATGCAGAGCGGCAAACATACTAGGGATAGTGCAGATCTACGCAGACGCTTCTTCCATCGTGAGACAATGATGTCCATACCACTTGCCCTTCACCCCTGCTAATTTAGAGTCGTAGCTGAAGAGGGCTACCCTAACCAGGTAAGGGTGGTCCGCGGAGATCCCACTTGACATAAAACTATGAACAAAAATTGTTTGTCAGCGTTGGGCTAGCAAACAATTTTAGGTTCAATAGCCAGCTAGCGGTTATAGTTAGTGCGAATATCAAAGAGAATAGTAGCTCACCCGCATGTAGCTGATGAGTGCATATTTGTATCATGTTTTATATTATTATTTTGCATTGTAGATGTAGGATCTTGGTATTTTATGGTGCTCGCGTGCACATTTTATGTTTGTTTTCACCAGGATCAGGACAGATGATGGATCCAATGGATACAATTATTGGAGTAGTTATACTGTGGAGAAAAGGAGTTAAAAAACGTAAATGGCTTATTTGGGAAATATTAATAATACCAGAAGAAAACCAGAAGCGAACAAGGGAGGCAGAAGGTTCAACGACCAACTATGCGGTGGGAGAAAATTTTCTGGCCATATAGCTCCGGCCTATAGTTTCACCCCGTGCAATTGGTTCGGAGAGACGACATACAAAACACATAGAAATCGCAAAAACCTCACCTCCGGAAGGCATCTGGAGGGGGAACTCATTCACAGGGATCCATCTTCACCCTGCGCAGATCCGGGAGGCTAAGGCATCGATCTTCATCATCCACCGCTGCATCACCACCATCTCCATCCATCCCATCTACATCCTTGTATAGATCTTGTTATAATTCTTGTACTCGTTGTCGATTTATACAAGTACTATTCATCTATGATTTTTCCCATTACCATTGTCATGATGTTGATTGCCTCCATGTCCGAGTAGATCTTTAGTTCTTTGGGAGATGGAGAAACCCTAGTATGAGATTGAAATAAGATAAAGTATATTATGATATCCATCGGTGTGACCATGTTTTAGATTCTCTACATCTTGATGTTGAGAGAAGTCGACCTCTCAATATTTGCCTCTCGTGGGGACTTGATGGAGGGAACTACTAGTTGGTAGACCGAGGCGTGCTAGCACTTACAGTGACTACAAAGCTGTTGGCACCCCTTACGTATCATCTTGGGAATCCGAGGAAACTCACGGAACACTATCCATGCCATGGGATACGTCCTATGGGATTACGTCCCTTAATAGCGCAGTAACTCGATTGATGTCAATTGCTGACTGCTGTGGTTATGAGGATGATGTGAGTAGCGGTTGCTACCTAATTGTGCACATACGGAGTTCCTCCCACATATACATAGTTGAGAATGTTCATGATAATAATATTTATCTTATATCCTCATAATACTAGTGGTGTATCCACTACTCCCTGAGAACGCTTTTCCCTATTGCAGTTCCAATCTTTCTTACATACGTGATATTTACTTTCTGTATTAAGTTATTACGCTTTACTTTATTATTGCTTATTGGGGATATACTTTCCAGGTATCCTCACTGTGCCTCACTGACCAGGGTGGCCCACTTCGGGTTAGAGCTTTGCTTCACGGGCGACCCAGTCAGGGAGAAGAGATGGAGTCGAGTCCGGCTACGGGAAGGCCCAGAAGACTTACCGACATAGGCCTGTTATGTTACTTGTAGTTCAAGATGTACTCTATAAACGACTCTTAGTCGTAGCCGGATAGGTCTCTCCTATAAACCCTAGGCGGATATCTATATAAGCCATCCTAGGGTAAGCCTTTAGGGCACCTCGCAATAGTCTGCAATCTCAACTCGCACAGGTGAAACCCTTGTAACCCATATTCCGGCTCTGCCGTATTACTGGATTGCTAGCAGGAGAAGGATCCATCCAAAGCCGGCGGATTTGAACCTGGGTAAACTTGTGTGCTCACTGATGACCCACAAGTATAGGGGGTGTATAGCAGTATTTTCGATAAGTAAGAGTGTCGAACCCAACGAGGAGCAGAAGGAGCTGGTTAGTGGCTAGGAGCAGGAATTCTCTATAAATACTTAGCAAACGGCCCAATCCAGTAATGCAGGTAAATAAAGTACGAGTAAATAAAAGACAATAAGAATAAATGCAGCAAGTGGCCCAATCCTTTCTTTAGCAAAGGACAAGCCGGTTGTATTACTTAAGATGACCAAACGTTCTCGAGGACACATGGTAATACCGTCAAGTGCTTTCGCTTCATGTAGTTGATTAATCTTCTTTAGTTTGCTAAGTGTTGTGCGGGTGAACCTGTGCTAATGTACCGACCTTCCTAGGACTAATACATACTTGTGATTATACCCCTTGCAAGCATCCACAAGTACAAGAAAGTTATTAAGGTAGAAACCTAACCACAGCTTTAAACTCTAAGACCCTGACGTCCCTTGTGTAATGGTTTCCTAAGGGGGTTCAGGTTTCTATCACTCTGGCAACCCCTACGATTAGTAGCCAGATACACAATGCATTCCCCTAGGACCATATAGGTGAAGTGTCATGTAGTCGATGTTCACATGACACCACTAGAAGAAGTACACCACAACTTAAATATCAAACTATTGAATCTTTCTCAACACAATTCCACTACTAAAAACATGACTTCTCCCATGTCCTCAAGAACAAAACGAACTACTCACAAGACATCATATGGATCATGACCAGAGATGAAATAATGATGTATAACAATCTGAACGTAAACAATAATTCAACGGTTCACTCAGTAGCATCAACTACAAGGAGTAATCAACACCGGGAAAGTTTCCCCTAAGAACTATGCAAGATTCAACCCAATTGTTACAGCGGTATGAAGTGGTGATGATGGTGTTGGTGGAGATGATGGTGGTGATGATGATGATGATGATCCCGATGAAGTCCAGCTTGATGGTTGTGTTGATGGCGACGATCTCCCCTCTCCGGGAAGGAATTCCCCCGGCAGAATTCTGTCTGCCAGAGAGATCTTTCTCTCTCGGTGTTTTCCACCCCGCAGAGGCGGTGGAATCTTTTTGTGGTCGCTCCCCGAGTCTTAGGGTTTTAGGAGGATAATATACGCTAGAGGGAAGAGCCAGGGGTGGACCAGTGTGACCACACTACCTGGTGGCGTGCCCTAGGGTGGCCTGCTCCAGGGGTGGTGTGGCCCTCCTATGGCCCATCTCCACCTCCCCTTCTGGCTTTCTTCGTCTTCTAGAAAAATAGGATTTTCCATGTAATTTCCCGGATTTTCTGATCTTCGTGAATTTTTCCTCCAAATAGCACATTTTCCATTAGAATCCTGACTGCAGCGGTCCATGCTCCAAAAGTCATCAACCATGCAAAAATAGATGAAATAATATAAGTATCATCTATTAATATGAAATATATCAATGAATAACAGTAAATTATGATATACAATAGTGATGCAAAATGGACGTATCAACTCCCCCAAGCTTAGACTTCACTTGTCCCCAAGCGAAACTGAACTCAATAAACATGACCTCAGGTCATAATAGAAGAATACGGGAAAGAAGCATCACATTCATCAATACATAAGTCATAATAGAAGACAACTCACTATTATATAACTTTAACTTGCAATAAGTAAAGGAAACACAATAAAGATACATAAAGTAAATCATAATTGGTAATGGCAAACTTAGGTCTTGGTCGAAGAATAGTTGACAATTTGCTGGAGTTCACAAATAATTGATTTTCAATGATAACTTTCAAAGTAGTAGACACTAAGATAAGAGCAAAGTGCAAAACAAGGAACATAAGAAACATGATTGAATAAATCATCATATGAATGAATGAAACACAACAACTCAAAATACTTGCTGAGGTAGAAGGGAATACGTTTACTGACTCAAAAAAATAAAAGAAAGGCCCTTCGTAGAGGGAAGCAGGGATTTCAAGTTTCATAAAGATCTCCCAAAAATTATGGTGCTTATTAGCTTCTAGCTCTCATTGCCCCTATCATAGGAATCTTTAGGTGATTAAGGTTAAGGTGATCAAATATCAGGATATGCTTGACAAGTTGCAAGTTGAAAATCTCATGTCCCTTGAATACGAGGGCCGCTCCTCATGCTACTCAAGTTTAGTAATCGGTAAGTTCTTGTCATAGTAAGTACATGTGTATCATAGAGAACCGCCAACAGGGTACCCCTTGCCTGATGATACGGAAGAATCCCCATATCAAAATGACAAGGCAAGCAAACAACAAGCATCTCAGCAATCTTCTTATTTACCATGGGAATATGGTGCTTTTTTCTCTCTTTCCTCTTTTCTCGTCATTTTTTATTTTTCTCTTTTTCTTAATCTCAATCTCTTTTTTATAAGAAGAATGCTTCCTTGATGCTCGATATGGTTACGCTGCAGGTTTCCACCATGACAGCATGGATTAGACCGGCAGCCCAGGCATTTCTCTAACACACATAAATAACTCCATGGACTTACAAGCTCCCCTTTCATTTCACACCGACGACATCCATAGACAAAAGAACATGATATCAACTAGGTACAAAGTACGGTGCAATGTTGAAAGCATTCCCCATGACAGCATGGTTCTGCTAATTCACAACTTACAAAGCGCAAGCATATACGCAACATAGATGGGCACAATGGTTCAAGTTTATTAAGGGAAAGAAAAGTAAAGTGTGCCATCAAGTTCATGAGAGCTTTAATCACTAATTTTCACATAACAAGTTTAATTTGGAAGGTAGATAAAAACATGAATTTACTTGGAATAGCAATAGTGCTAATAGGTAGGTATGGTGGACACAAATGACCTAGGTTTTGGTTTAAGGGTTGGATGCACGAGAAGAATTCCCTCTCAGTACAGGTTTTTGGCTAACAAGGCTGGGTAGCAAGCATAACAGTTGAAGGAAACAAACAAACATACAAGTGATAAAAACAAACATGCAATCTTCCTTGGAAGCACAAAAGATCTTAACTAGAGAATACAAAGCTTATGAGCAAATCAAGAAAGAAAGATGATGAAATTATATTTCTTCAAGAGTACTTTTATCTTTTTCATTCAATTCTCAAAATAGTGTTGCTACTGGCCGAGCCAGGTTTGCCAAAACCAACTAAATTAACTCAATGATCCCAAAGTGATACCAATACTAACGACAAGATCAATCATATAACCATGAATTGAAAACTAATATAAGATATACAAAACAGTAAATGCTTGAACTTCTCATTAATATTCCATAACGGCAACTCACACCAAGGGATACATAGATATCTAACGAGAGAGGGGACACTTCCATAATGCAAACCATCCTACATGATAACTTCTCTATTCATGATATGACTCTACTAAAAGGGTAAAAAGGTAGAAGATAGCGATAAAATACCGCGGCACTCCCCCAAGCTTGGAACAAACCAAGGGGATGACAAACCCTGATGACGAATTACTCCTTCGGTGGTGGTGGTATTCTCTCGATGAGCTCTTTGATTAGTTTGCCCAAGTCCTCAATCTTGAAGGTGAGATTACGAATCAACTATGAGTTTTGCTCAATGCGTCTCATGATCATGTCGGGTTGAGAATTCCAGCTCTTGCGATTCTTTCCCCACTCTTCCTCCTTGAAGTCTTCTTTTCCTGCATGGCTAGAACAAGGCAAATCCCAATTGGAAGGTAGTTTCCCCTTGGGCATATTCTAGTATTGATGCTCATGGATAAGGGTATGGAAAGGATTCTTGGTGTCTGGAGGAAGTGACCTGGAGCCGAACAGTGACACGGAGGTTTCCCTCCAGTTGACATCCGTGCAGTCCTTCTGACCCTGGCGGGTTTTGTCAACACTCCAATGCTTGCAATGGTAGTGCCGGTGTGCGTATGTTGGCCTTGCTTTGCCTCCTCTTCATCTTCACTCTTGATCTCCTCCTCCCGTCCAGGGTCTTGGGGATCTTCCTCCATAGGCTCCTTTCCCTTATCCTTGGCAGACACCATCGTGCTTCTAACTTTCAAGAATAGTTCCTGAAAGAAATAGATCGAAACAAAAACACGACGAGAACACGATATACAAACCTCGGGGGATCCGGGGGTTTATATATTACAAAGTTTTACAACAAAAGGAAGGTACTGGGAGAAAACGGGTCGGAGACGGAGTCCGGGGCGGCCACACCACCTGCTGGCGCGACCAGGGGGCCTGTGCCAGGGGGTGGTGTGAGCCACTCTGGCTCCGTTTCCGTCCCTCTTTCGCTTCGTAGCTTTCCTTGTTGGATAAAAACCGCAAAAATATAACAGGACAGAATTTTCGTGGAACTTTTCTTACTAGAACTGTTACCTATTTGAAAACGGACTCTACAGGTCTCTGAATTTGGTCTTTGATAAAATTTTCCGGAGTTATAACTTGAAAAGCATCAACATCTTCATTGTAAGAATCTCCAGGAATATAGTGCTTGAGTTGCTGCCCATTCACCACTTGTGTAGTGTTATCTTTAAAAGAAGAAATTTTTATCGCTCCCGAACGGTACACTTCTTCAAGAACGAATGGCCCTTCCCATTTTGACAGTAGTTTCCCTACAAAAAATCTGAGACGAGACCTATACAATAGAACTTTCTCACCAACATGGAATTCTCTCTTAAGTATTTTCTTGCCATGCCATCTTTTAACTTTTTACTTAAAGTGTCTAGCATTCTCATATGCTTCACTCCTCCATTCATCCAACGAACTTAAATCAAATAATCTTTTTTCACCAGCAAGCTTACAATCTCTATTAAGTTCTTTAACTGCCCAATAAGCTTTATGTTCTAATTCTAAAGGTAAGTGACAAGCTTTCCCATAGACCATTTTATAAGGAGACATCCCCATGGGGGTTTTATAGGCAGTCCTATAAGCCCATAAAGCATCGTTTAACTTTTCAGCCCAATTTTTCCTAGACCTATTAACAGTCTTTTGCAAGATGGATTTAATTTCTCTATTTGATAACTCTACTTGTCCACTAGTTTGGGGATGATAAGCTGAAGGGATTCTATGATTAACATCATATTTAGCAAGGGTCTTTCTAAAACCACCATGAATGAAATGAGAACCTCCATCAGTCATAAGATACCTAGGCACTCCAAACCTAGGAAATGTAACATATTTAAGCATTTTTAGCGAGGTCTCCCCATCAGCATTCTTCGTAGGTATAGCTTCTACCCACTTAGTGACATAATCAACGGCAACAAGAATATGAGTATAACCTTTTGAGGGAGGAAAAGGACCCATAAAGTCAAATCCCCAGCAATCAAAGGGTTCGATAACTAGAGATTAGTTCATAGGCATTTCATTGCATCTAGAAATATTACCAACACGCTGACACTCATCACAAGATAAAACAAATTTTCTTGCGTCTTTAAAAAGGGTAGGCCAGTAGAAACCTGATTGTAGCACCTTTTGCGCAGTTCTATCTCCTGCATGATGTCCTCCATAAGCACTACCATTACATTTACGCAATATCTCCTTTTGTTCATATTCTGGAACACATCTTCGCATAATACCATCCACTCCTTTATATAAACGTGGGTCATCCCAAAAATAATGCCTCAAATAGTAAAAGAACTTCCTTCTTTGCTGAGCTATGAAAGTTGGAGGCAAATACTTGGAAACAATAAAGTTAGCATAATCAGCATACCAAGGGCTCCCTCGCGAGCTTACCTCTACTGCAGCCAACTGTTCATTTGGGAAACTATCATTAACATGCAGAGGATCAAAAGAGATGTTTTCCAATCGAGATAAATTGTTAGCTACAGGATTTTCAGCACCTTTCCTATCTACAATATATAGGTCAAACTCTTGTAAGAGTAGCACCCATCTAATAAGCCTAGGCTTAGCATCTTTCTTCGTTATAAGGTACTTAATAGCAGTATGATCAGTATGAATGGTAACTTTTGAGTCCACAATATAAGGTCTAAACTTATCACAAGCAAAGACGACAACTAGGAATTCTTTTTCAGTAGTAGCATAATTCCTTTGAGTAGCATCAAGATTCTTACTTGCATAACGGATACCATTTAACTTTTTGTCAATTTGTTGCCCAAGGACATCACCTATAGCAAAATCACTAGCATCACACATTATTTCAAAGGGTAAGCTCCAATCAGGTGGTTGAATGATAGGAGCTGTAGTCAAAGCCTTCTTTAGAGTTTCAAAAGCTTCCTTACAATCATCATCAAAGAGAAAGGGTACATCTTTTTGAAGAATATTAACGAGGGGTTTTGATATCTTAGAGAAATCTTTAATAAACCTTTTATAGAAACCAACACGACCAAAGATACTACAAATACCATTGATGTCTCTTGGACAGGGCATTTTATCAATTGCCTCAACTTTAGCTCTATCAACTTCTATGCCTCTTTCAGAAACCTTATGTCCAAGTACAATCCCTTCATTCACCATGAAGTGGAATTTCTCCCAATTAAGAACGAGATTAGTTTCTTCACATCTCTGCAAAACTTTATCGAGGTTGTGCAGACAATTATCAAAAGAAGTTCCATAGACGGAGAAGTCATCCATGAACACTTCCACAATTTCCTCACAAAAACCATGAAAGATAGCATACATGCATCTTTGAAAAGTAGCAGGAGCATTACATAAATCAAAAGGCATACGTCTATAAGCATAGGTTCTGTAAGGGCATGTAAAAGTAGTTTTTTCTTGATCCTGTTGTTTAATAGAAATTTGAGAGAAACCAGAATATCCATCAAGAAAACAAAAATGGGTCTTTTTAGACAACCTTTCTAACATTTGATCAATAAAAGGAAGTGGGTAATGATCTTTCTTAGTAACCTTGTTAACTTTCCTGAAATCTATGCACATTCTATAGCCGACTACTATCCTTTGGGGAATAAGCTCATCATTATCATTAGGGACGATGGTAATTCCCCCCTTTTTAGGGACACAATGAACAACACTAACCCATTCACTATCAGCAATAGGGTAAATAATACCAGCATCAAGATGTTTCAATACCTCATTTCTTACCACTTCCTTCATCTTAGGATTTAAACGCCGTTGGTGCTCTACTACGGGCTTTGCATCTGGTTCTATATTGATAGCATGTTGACATATAGTAGGAGAAATCCCTTTTAAATCATCCAGAGTATAGCCCATAGCCCCTCGGTGTTTCTTCAGTACATCCAATAACCTTTCTTCTTCCTTCCCTAAAAGTTTAGAGCTAATAATAACAAGATAAATATTATTATCATCAATGTAAGCATATTTAAGATTGTCAGGTAAATGTTTTAGATCGAAGACCGGATCCTTTTTAGGCAGCAATGTGGTACCCAAGTCTTCTATAGGCAAGTTATGCTTAAGCATCTTAGGTTGACGATGGAGAATCTCGTCAATCTCATTTCTTTCTTCCATGAAGATTTCACTTTCATGGTCTTCCATAAATTGCTGCAAAGCATTGCTAGGAGCAAGAGAAATAGAAGCAAGTTGTTCAACTCTAAAATCCTCATTATGGGTTTCATTTTCACAAGGTTCTTTAGTAAATTTCGAAAAATTAAACTCATAAGATTCCCCATCAAATTTAGTCAAGATTTTCTCCCTTTTGCAGTCTATAATAGCTCCACAAGTACTCAAGAAAGGTCTACCAAAAATGATAGGATATGTTTTACTAGTAGCTGAACCAAGTACTAGAAAATCAACAGGATATTTAAGCTTACCACAAAGAACTTCTACATCCCGCACAATACCAATTGGAGAGATGGTCTCTCTATTAGCAAGGTGAATAACCACATCAATCTCTTCCAGTTCGCAAGGACTGATTTCATGCATAATTTCTTAGAGCTCATAAGGAATAGCACTTGAACTTGCATCAATATCACATAAACCATAATAGCAATGATCACCAATTCTAGCAGAAAGCACAGGGACACTAGCCTTTTTAGTTCTATTAGGATGTGAGACAATATTAGAAGCATCCTCACAAAAGACTATGTGTCCATCTTCTACACTTTTAGTGACAAGATCTTTCACAATTTCTACAACAGGTTCAATGTTTATTTGTTCATCAGGTTTTATAGTTCTTTTGCACTTTTATTGATTACACTAGTTATCATAGGATGATCCTTTACCTTATCCGGGAAGGGTATTTTCTCGATATAAGGTTCAGGTAAGATGTGATCAGTAGTGCAAAATTCAGTACTCCCAACAGGAACACAATCAATAATATCTTTATATGGTGCATGGTACTTGTCACATCCCTTTTTCGGAATTTCAATATAAGAAGCAAAAGCCTTAAAACAATTTGTAATAACTTGAGAATAAAGACCATAAGCATTGCTAATATTTTGAAAGTCATCAGTTCCCATAAAAGATTCAATGCATTCATAATCATAATTTATACCTGACTTTCTTCCTTTGTCATTCTCCCATGCTTCAGCATTGTCTTGAATACGGTCCAGAAGATCCCATTTGGCTTCTTCTTCCATGCGTGTAAATGATCCAGCACAAGAAGCATCCAATAAATCCTTATCATGGAGAGAAAGCCTTGCATAAAAGTTATTGATAATAATATTGTTGGGGATCTCATGAATGGGACATTTGAGCATTAGTAACTTCAATCTCCCCCAAGCTTGAGCTGTACTCTCTCCATCAAGAGGCCAAAAGTTGTATATTTGATTCCGATCTTTATCAATCTCACTAGGAGGATAAAACTTTGAATAAAAGAGAGGTACTATTTCCTCCCATTCAAGAGCTTGACCATTCTTCAACAGCTTATACCCTTCCTCAGCTCTTCCTTTTAGTGATAATGAGAATAACTTCTTCTTTACTTGATCTGTTGTAATACCTGCACACTTGAACAACCCGCATAATTCATGTATAAAGAGCAAATGATCACCGGGATGGACAGTTCCATCTCCAACATAATAGTTATCCATAACACGATCAATAATTCTTGTAGGTATTTTAAAAGTATCATTCTCAGCAGGTGGTGGTTCATCTACTACCTTAGCAGTGGTAGTAGCATTACGAAATAAGAAACTCAGCGAATTATCCATATTGAAAATAAAGCAACTAACAGAAGTAAACAATACTCATAGTAGAAGTTTCCTTTACCAGTTCCACTCTCCAATAGCGCTTCACTCCCCAGCAACGGCCCCAGAAAATAGTCTTGATGACCCACAAGTATAGGGGGTGTATCGCACTATTTTCGATAAGTAAGAGTGTCGAACCCAACGAGGAGCAGAAGGTGCTGGCTAGTGGCTAGGAGCAGGAAGTCTCTGTAAATACTTAGCAAACGGATTTTTAGGGTTTTTTGATAATGCAGGTAAATAAAGTACGAGTAAATAAAAGACAATAAGAATAAATGCAGCAAGTGGCCCAATCCTTTCTTAGCAAAGGACAAGCCGGTTGTATTACTTAAGATGACCAAATGTTCTCAAGGACACATGGGAATACCGTCAAGTGCTTTCGCTTCATGTAGTTGATTAATCTTCTTTAGTTTGCTAAGTGTTGTGTGGGTGAACCTGTGCTAATGTACCGACCTTCCAAGGACTAATACATACTTGTTATTATTCCCCTTGCAAGCATCCGCAAGTACAAGAAAGTAATTAAGGTAGAAACCTAACCATAACTTTAAACTCTAAGACCTGACGTCCCTTGTGCAATGGTTTCCTAACGGGGGTTCAGGTTTCTGTCACTCCGGCAACCCGTACGATTAGTAGCCAAATACACAATGTATTCCCCTAGGCCCATATAGGTGAAGTGTCATGTAGTCGACGTTCACATGACACCACTAGAAGAAGTACACCACAACTTAAATATCAAACTATTGAATCTTTCTCAACACAATTCCACTACTAACAACATGACTTCTCCCATGTCCTCAAGAACAAAACGAACTACTCACAAGACATCATATGGATCATGATCAGAGATGAAATAATGATGTATAACAATCTGAACATAAATAATAATTCAATGGTTCACTCAATAGCATCAACTACAAGGAGTAATCAACACCGGGAAAGTTTCCCCTATGAACTATGCAAGATTCAACCCAATTGTTACAACGGTATGGAGGCGGTGATGATGGTGCTGGTGGAGAGGTGGTGATGATGATGATGATCCCGATGAAGTCTAGCTTGATGGTGGTGTTGATGGCGACGATCTCCCCTCTCCGGGAAGGAATTCCCCCGGCAGAATTCTGTCTGTCGGAGATATCTTTCTCTCTCGGTGTTTTCCGCCCCACAGAGGCGGCGAAATCTTTCTGTGGTGGCTCCCCGAGTCTTAGGGTTTCGGGAGGATAATATACGCCAGAGGGGAGAGCCAGGGGTGGACTAGAACGGCCACACCACCTGGTGGCGCGGCCTAGGGTGGCCCGCGCCAAGAGGTGGTGTGGGCCCCCTGTGGCCCATCTCTACTTCCCCTTCTGGCTTTCTTCGTCTTCTAGAAAAATAGGATTTTCCATGTATTTCCCGGATTTTCTGATCTTCATGAATTTTGCCTCCAAACAGCACCTTTTCCATCAGAATCCTGACTGCAGCGGTCCATGCTCCATAAGTCATCAACCATGCAAAATAGATGAAATAACATAAGTATCATCTCTTGATATGAAATATATCAATGAATAACAGTAAATTATGATATAGAATAGTGATGCAAAATGGACATATCACTCACCATCCTAGAATACTGTACGTCTCACACCCCTCTCTTCCACACGCCTCGAGGACCCCCTCATGGCGTACTTTTCATCAATCCGACGACAGTTGGCACCCACCGTGGGGCAAGTGAGCTTAGGATCTGCGTTCCGAGCGGAATCTACAAGAATCAAAATTGGCGAGACCATCGCTGTCGGTCGCGTCCTATACGCCAGCGACGTCCCTCTCATCGTTCTCGACGAGACCTAGATTCTGGCTAGGGAGGTCATGACTGCCTACACCATCATGTCCTTTGGCAAGATCGATGTGTACATCTATTTCATTAAACCTGCCCCACCCACCCCAGAGGTGATGATAGAGGCAGAAGAAGTTTCTGGGTCCATTTTATTCATAGAAGCGGAAGAGTTCCGGATCTTGGAAAACCCTAATCCCACCCGGCCCGCACCTATCGTGGAGATATTGGAGAAAGCTGAGCCTGAAGCAAATCTTGCGGTGTAAGTCAAATGTGGAGTGGATCTCCCTAGCGAGGCTGAATCCCAGATCGATATGCTCATTGAGGTCAAAATCCAGGAGGAGCAAGACAACAACTTAGTTTCCAGCTCTGCCAATGCCGGAACAGATCAACCCTTCCTGAGGCACACGTTGAGGGGCATAATGCTGCAAGGCGCAGACGTGGATGAGGTTCTCGAGACCATCAGGCGTTTCAAGGAAGCCCACGAGGAGAGCCGCAACTACCGCTGGATGCATGCGTTGCACTTTGTCGGATATGTTGGATCCGGATCTGGCTATACCGATGCTGGAGTCAACAAAGACTCGGTGCTGGAGGCGATTGGAACAAACACCGACTTACCGACATCTTTGGATGATTCCATCACGTCGTCGGATTTCCAAAGGTTCTTCGCGGAATACAAAGAGGAGTTCAACTCCAAAGCTGCAAAAGAAGGAGAAGCCATGGACGAAGGATCCGGAGAAAACTCTCCCAAAGTGTAGGATGACATGGATCTCGGAGATAATCCCGATGTCCAGATGTCCGAGAGTACGGCTTAGAACTTGACTCTGGGAAACGGACCCAAAGCCTTCTTTGCTACCGGTGCTACCAAGAAGGCAAAGAAGAAGAACAAGAAGAACAAGACCCCGACAAAAGATCCTCCAGCGGAGGAAGTGGCTACCGAGGAATATGAAGAAGACTCGGATGGAGCTCTAATCCCAGAAGAGCAAAAGGAAACTCTGATGGATGGATACGTCGTTACCGCTGGTGCCCGTAAACTCATCGATGCTGCGTTAACTACGCCTATCCCTACAGCTGTAGAGCTTACATCTGCAGAATTGGAAGAAAGGGATCAAGCCCTAGAAGTGTGTCGTCAAGTACTCCTGGATGAGGCTAATAACCTTATGGAAGAGAAGAAGCGCATTGCATCTGCATGGCAGTTCAATTCCCTGCAGCTTTAGAAGATCCGGAATGGCCCTGTGCGGGGGCTTGTTCGTTTGCGGTACCAAAGTTCTCGGGCAAGCGCATCGTGGTACCTAAGTTCTCTGAAATTGCCGTGTTTCAAAAAGTTGGGCCGCCAAGTACCAAGAGGGGCCATTTCGAGGCAAACTCATCTCACCCCTACCAAATCCAAACATTCCATGAAACTACCCCGTGAAGTAGACGGTCGAGACCCTCATGTGAGTAATATGTCCGTGACGCGAGCGCCAACGCGGTAACCACGTAGGTAAAACGAGGGACTAAAGGGGCTTAGCGCGTTGACCAAATTCACAAATCCACTCCCTCCTTTCGGATGAACCCTAGCACCAGCGACGTCGAAATTCCCCCTCCAACCAAAATGATCTGTAACTACCTCGGTGAATTACGCTCCTAGTACAAGCCTGGATGTTCAGAAATGGTTGAAATAGTACGGTGGGGCCCAAATGCCACTCACAGGTAGACCTTTCGGCCGTCCCAACCATTTCCAAACATCGGGACAAGAACGGGCGGCGTAATCGGCAGGCGAAGGGATCAACTACATACACAAATGAGTATGTATGCAAGCCACCATACAACAATACATCAGAGCCATTCCATCTAAAAAGAAAGGAAATATAGCAACGCCATACGGCAAGATCCAAATATCCTAGGTAGATATAATAGTTTAGGATATCTCCTCATACATCAATCAACAGAGTATCAAGCGGAAGCGGAAGACAAAATCCGAGTACGGATAAGAAGCAAATCGGCATAAGATGCCCCATAAACAAGCACATCCCGCCCACAGATCTCACGGATCCCCGTTCCCGGAATCTCTACACTGAATGATCGTTGCCCACATCGTCCGTCTCTTCCACCCAGTATCCATCTTGCGAGTGTACCTGTTCATCTGAACCAATAATTTATCGTGTGAGACCCTAGGGGTACTCAGCAAGTCTTTATGCCTCTAAAGGGGACACAACCTGGGGTGACGCAATTGCAGCAAAAGATAAACCCTAGCAATTCTATAGAAACTCGCTAACCATCCGCCTAACAAGAGATAGACGGATGTCCGTGAATTAATAACAACAGTTATAACAGTTATAACGGTAATATCCACAGATCCATCCTCCTCCTCGCTTACCGACGAGGAAGCGGACGAACAACCCCCCATCCGTTGGCAGTTTTATTATCCATTCCGTGAGTATTGCACTATTTACTAGTCAGGTACCTAGTCTAGTCAGATTAAAAGCGGTACTTTAGTTATGCTTGTCTATGATCGAGAAACTGTGCTCCAAGTCGTCCATAACCGCGGACACGGCTTTCAGAAAGTTTTACCCTGCAGGGGTGCACAAATAGCAACACACACTCGATATGCCTCGGAAAAACCAAATCAAAACCCAACGAGGCAGTCACGACAAAGCAATCACAGGATTCAGAAATATTTCAGGGGGCCACCCCATTAAGCTACCCGCGACGAAGTTGGCCGACTCCGAGACGGACTCAAGGTTTGCGCCAATGGCTATGAACGACTGGGAACCCGAAAATGTGACTGGGCTTATCGACACCGCGAAAACACTCCGCTTCCCTAAACAGTACAGTGTGCAGTACCTCGCACAATTTAAATAAAGCAGTAAAGCATGGCATAGGTACAGGATAGTAAATAAAACCTCAAACTAGTTTGTGGCCCCAAGAAATAAGAATGAATCAAGCTCTGGCTCAGGGGGGTTCATAAGCCTCCCGGATGTGGATAGCGCGAATATTCAAGGAACAGGAATCAAGTACTCGGGGACCTACGGGACACAAGTGAGCCTAAAAACCAAATAGCGAATATGGCTCACTGATGCCACTTTCATTAGTTATCCCATTACTACTCAGGTTAAGTTGTTTAGGTACCTCGTTATCGATCAGACACTCACATACCCTACACATGATGTTCTACGACTCGCATGGCTCAAACAACTCATGTAGTAATGGCTCATGGGATGGGGAAACAAGCTTCGGTGGGGTTTAAAAGTAAAGGCGATGCAATACTTGGGATTCAATTTAATGCAACCGCGACTCAATGATGCAAGAATAAGATAGAGGCAATAGGTACTATATGTATGCAAGCATGTGGTAGTGCTTGCCTGGCAGCTCAGTTGAAGCAAGGGATGGATCTGGGTAGTGCTCCTGGTTCTCTTGGTATATCCCCTGCTCAGCGTCTATTCGAAAGAAGAACCAAACAAACAAGTGCCAACATAAATAAAGTGCACAAGCATATGAATAAAGTGCATCAAGCAAACAATCATGCCATGATGAATGATGCACAATTTGCATGGCAATAGGTAGCATGGCATGGGTGAGGTGCGGAAACAAGAATAAGCTATTTTATTTAGTTTTGGCCCCATTTTAACCTCATATTAGTTGCTGTATACATTATATTTATATGATGCATGCTTCAAAACAAAACATGGAATGCATAAACAGAAAGGTCTCGTCGAGCTAATCATTTTAGACATATTATTTATTAAATTTGGAGTTATAAAACAAAAGTTATTAATTATTTAAGACAAAAGGGCATTTAATTGTAATTTTAATTAACTTGGGAAAATAAAGTGTCCAAAATATATTTTGGAGGGCATATTTGAATTCCTCACATTTTCCTGATTTGTAAACATATATTATTTGCCTTATTTGGATTTGTAAATCATAAGTTATTTAAAACAGATTTTAATTTGAATTTGAATTTATTTTGAAAAAGTTTGAATTAAAACAGATTGCAGCAAAAACTTTTGTTACCCAGCCTAGCCTAGCCCAAGACACAGACAAGCGGGGCCGGTTGCTGACTAGGCGACACAGTGGCGGAAAAGATTCTTCTCACCGCGGCCTAAACTAGCTCAGGCGACTGACATGTGGGCCACGGCACACACGGGCCCGCGTGTCAGCGAACGGTCGCGCGGGGGCTGCCAGGTGGGCCGAGCGAGGGAGTGCGGGTTGAGTCTGGAAAGACAGAGGGGCCTCTCTGCAAGATCTTCGGGGTGGCTGGCAGGTGGGGCTGGCGGACCGCGGGTTGCTGCATAAAGAAAGGCAGGGGGTTTTACGCAAAACGGGCACAGCCGTACTGTTGATCTTCCTCTGAACCCGTCTGACGACAGATCGGTGCCGAGCGCGCGGAGCACAGCGCGCAGGGCTCGAACCGGGGACCTGCTGGTGCGCGCGCAGAGGCGGAACCGCTGCGGTGGCTCGGGCTAGGTGCTACGGAGGTGGGCATGGCCTAGCTAGGGTTTAGCGCAACGCGGGGAGCGAGTCGACGCTGCGCTCGCCGGCGCACAGAGCGTGCACGACGAAACGTCCGGCGAATCTAGCGCGAGACGGCGACGGCGAGGATGTCTGGGGGGTTGGGGAGCTCACCGTGAGGGCGTCGGTGGCGATGGATCGGGTCGGCGAGCAGTGGATCGACGGCGAGGCAGACGGACGGTGATCTAGGGTTTCGCGGCGGGCTCGTCGGTGTTCTTCGGCTCCGGAGCTCCTCCTCTGCGATGGCGCGTACAGGGCGAAGCAGGGGGTTGTCCTCGGACTCCTCGGTCAACTCCACGCCACGCTCGCCCGCTGGCTCGAGGGTTCGGTGGTGGACAGACGGTGGCCGGCGTTGGGTAGACGTTGGCGTCGGTGGAGAGGGAGGGGAGGAGCGGCAGGGTGCCCTTGGGGTAGATCTGGGGCAAAGGGGAGCCGTGGGGTGGTGGTAAAGCAGAGGGAGGGAGGCTGATGCCGTGGGGAGCAGGTAGACGATAAAGGTGGCTCGGCCACCTTTATCCTCCCTCTCCTTCACGTGCTTGGCAGGGTCAGGTAGGGCAGTGGGGGGGTGGCTTCCAGGTGGGGTAGGGCACGGCCAAGGAGGCAGGGGCAGGCTCGGGTTTGAGGGGCCCCTAGGGCAGGGAGAGAAGAGAGGGAGAGAGGGTGGAGAAGCCTCGGTTGGATAGCTAGGGTTGGGAGTAGAGGGGTATGGCTCGGGTAGAGGTAGCTAGGGCCGGGGTGAGGTGGCCAGGGAGAGAGGGTGGACGGTGGGGGCAGCTAGGTGAGAGAGAGAGAGAGGCCGAGAGAGAGAGATGGGGTGGGTACTTAGGGTTAGGGTTTTAGGAGATTGAAAACTCCAAACTAGATCAAGCACCAACATGTGGAGAGAGAGAGAGAGAGAAAGATGAGGGGAGAGATGGTACTCCTTTTTGGCAAGCTCAAGCAAACACAAGATCATACTCAAGCTAGACCAAAAAGAGGGAAAGGTGGGGGCATGGTTTTGAGCAAGCTCAACTAAGACCAAGCCCAAAAGAAGGATAGAGGTAGAGAGAGATGAACCACTCGAAAATCAAATAGAAACCAAAAGTCTAGGCAAAAAGGTGGTACTTGCATGGCCCATGCAAAACTAATTTAATGCCATGTTATTCTTGTGAAAACAATAACATTAACCATGGCATTGTTCATTTGCATTTCCAAGGTGGAATAAAGCCAAGCAAAAGAATTAACAAGTATTCCCATGTGGAGTAGATGGAGATGACCATTTTGATATACAATGGGACTTGCTAGTGTGTATATGCCACTAGGTGGTTAATAAGCCCACAAAATATTCCAACATGATGATCACCCCAAAACAACACATATGGGAGCTAGAATTAGGGTTCCACCCACAAGGCAAGCAAAGGTGGCCATGTGGCTCTCATATATCAATAATGTGAAAACATCATGATGCCAAGATGAGAGCATGTGGAAAAGAATTGGATCCATCCCAACCCACATGAGCTAGAGGTAAAACCAATAAGTGCCAAGCTCATATTTAGTTGGATGGTGGAATTATAAGGTGGTGAAAAGAAAGGGTGGTGGAGTTAATAAGAGATATGCCCCCAACTCAACTTGGGCATTTAAACAATATATCCAGAACCAAATACAATATCAAGAGGCAAATACAAATAATAATGCATATGAGATAAGAACCAAATGTAAAAAGGGTTTTATATGATGCTCAAATGCAAGGTGGCATGATGACATGAGCATGATATAATGATGATGCAACAATTATATGTTTGAAGTAGCATATATCTAGGCTAGGCTAGTAGCATTGCAATTGTTAGACAATTGGGATGCTACAACTCTCCCCCACTAAACAAGAATCTCACCCCAAGATTCCTAGGAAAAGGAAAACAACACAAGGAGAGGCGGGTGTTCGAACGAAGGTGGCCCTCACGTTCCCAAGTTGATGAACATTGGAATGGTGCGACCACTACACCTTGCAAACTTGCTAGACTTGTTGCGAGTCTTGCGTTTTGCTAGAGAAACAACGGTTAGAAGAGTTGAAGGATTGTCGTGAGACAAGAAGGATAGGATGGGCATAGCTCCGGTTTTCTCAAGAAACATGATAAAAGAATAGAACCACTTGTGAAAGAAAGGACAAGATGATGTATCATGGAGAAAGAAATGACACACCATTAAGATTAAGGATTTGCCGATACTAGAGAGGATGAACCTTTAACTCACCGGAAGAAAAAGAGCTAGATTGGAGAGGTTTTGAACCACTATGACAATAGCATCGTATCTTCTCTCGGATTTGAGAAATGACGTACAGAAACAATATTGCCTTCAAACAATAGAGTCCCTTGATATCAACAGAAAGATTTAGTTAGACATCGTCGGA
Source organism: Avena sativa (assembly GCA_916181665.1). Classification (NCBI taxonomy): domain Eukaryota; kingdom Viridiplantae; phylum Streptophyta; class Magnoliopsida; order Poales; family Poaceae; genus Avena; species Avena sativa. The sequence goes on from OV702286.1 coordinate 80,428,762, forward strand.
TTAGATTCTTCTTGCGCCGGTAAGAACCAAAGGACCACGCAATTGAGGTGCGCGGATATAACTTCCAGAGACGGATGTGAAGCCAGATCATGGTGGAATCCCGAGAAGCAAAGAATATGGAGGATCTGGAGTTTATTGTAGAGATACTTATTGCTTCTTTAGCCTTGAGGTTAACGCAATAGATTTGCGACTGATGGCATCAACCATAACTGGCTTTACCACAGAAAAAGAAATTAAGAAACAAAGAGAGAGATAGTTTCCTTTCATCTTGATTGGGGATGTCGAGCACCGGTAGAAAGACGAGGATCAAAAGGAGTTTGCATTTGTTTCCACCAGATAACTGAAGATTTGCTCCGTGTAGGAAAGATAGATCACAACCAAGAGATTATTGATTACTTTCTTCGAGAGAGCACTCCGGAAAAACAAAGACGGAAGTAAAAGTATCAAGGGATAAGGGCCACTTCTAACTTCCGGGGAATGAGTGAAATCACATTAATTCACCAATTCAATGTACAAGAGCGAATGATAAGAGTAGTGGTATGGTAGCTACTCCATCCCGCACTCAAAGCATTACTCTGCACATGAATAAGAAAACCATGCAACCCAACTACCGAAAACAGACTGAAGGTATTGTCAAAAACTCATGGAACTTCGTTAGAAAACAAGGATAGATGCACACGATTCGCTGGATCCAAGATAGATAAGGGTGATGATGTTGTCGTCATATCAGAAGTACCAAGCCATCGGAAAGATATGAAGGAAGATTACGGAGAACAACTGCAAGATTCAACAGATAAAGAAAAAGATAGCACCACTTGAACAAAGGATTACGAAAGATCTGAAAAGTCTTCATGGCCTCCGGTGGATTGAGCATAGACGATAGAGCGAGAGGGTTTCAAGAGATTACTTAACGAGATAGAGGTGAAAGAACTCCATGTTCTCCTTGAAAAGGTTGAGAAAGATTTAGCAGCCTTGAGGAAAACTATGGCGGAACGACGATGATAACTTGCCAACAAGGAACAACTACGGATTGGTTGAAGATGGAAGATGGCATTAACAATGAACTTGCTGATTCCAGAATTGAAGCAATGTATTTAGAAGATGGACGTGGTCGAGATAGGTGACTTCAAGAAGCCAGAATTCACGCTTTGAGAACTTTGCACACAGGCAGTGCTCACGAAGCTTGAGAGAAAGAGACATAGATGATCTTCCATGTACTTCCATTGATATCGAATAGGCAGCATATTATCAACATATACCACCATGGATTAACAAGATATTCCCAGAATACCAAGTTCAAGCGACGAGAGAAACGAACGAATGCTCGAAACACTTTCTGAGCTCAACGCTCTTAGAAAGATCAATATTAAGAGCACGGGTTCGTGTTGAAGGAGATGCACTGGAAGAATAGATTATCTGGTCCTTCGGAAGAAAAAGAGATGTCACCTAGTCCACATTGTCGATTGGATCACCGGTTACAAGGATAAAGAGATCTTGGATAAGAAACGATGATAGATCATACCTTAAGCAAAACTATCAGAGACGAAAAGATGCAATTCCCTCGTATCCAGGAGAATTGTGCAGATATGGGGTTCAAAAAGATGTGCAGCATGATGAACAGATGATAGACCGCCGTAGTGCTTTGAGAAACTCCGGATTGCCAAGGATGCTTGAATATGCATAGATATGGTCACGGTGTACTCAAAATCACAGGAGATAACCTTATCCTCCAGATGGTGACGGTTGATAGCATTTTCCCATATTCCAATCGACACTTATCATGATTGGAATATAGCTATGCCGAGAGCCAAATTACAATCATCCGCATCGGATCGACACACGTTATGTAATTAGCCCAAGAGAAAAGGAGATGAAAAGGAACTCCAGGATTAAGCGCCGGTGAAAAAAGAATGAGTTAGCATGGACATGCTGATAAAAGGAAGATAGATGATGTTTCACACACGACTGGAAAGGAGTGTGGAAACACAGATGTATCAAAGAAAAATTTTCCGCATTTTTCGGCATTAAAATACCAATAGATGCGCAAAATCACTTATCAGATAGAGATTAGCAACTGATGTTTCACAGAATATGGAGTTGCTAGAAGGAAGGACACCCTTAAGAAGATGGCAGCGGTTAACAAGAAGTCAGATAGATCGCGCCGGTTTGCAAAAGCCTGTTAGTATGGAATGTACCAACAGTTGATAACCAAAGGCAGATAAGATAACAAGTTGGATGCAACAGATAGACAAGGAATTACACACACACACACACTCACACTTTCTATGGTACTACGGAAACCCAGAACACGTGAATCCTAGTTTGAATTTTTAAGAAGAGGATTGAAAACGTTTCACTTCCTTACCAGAAAAGGGTGGTGGGTGGGTAGGAAGAAAAGTGGAAGCAATCCTACTCTCGCATTTTGTTTTTCCCTAGTATACATAACTACCAAAAATATTTGCTAGACAGACAACGACCATTTGGCTGAGACCCTGAAGGTCGGGATGGCTCTGATACCAATTGTAACTACCTCGGTGAATTATGCTCCTAGTACAAGCCTGGATGTTCAGAAATGGTTGAAATAGTACGGTGGGGCCCAAATGCCACTCACAGGTAGACCTTTCGGCCGTCCCAACCATTTCCAAACATCGGGACAAGAACGGGCGGCATAATCGGCAGACGAACGAATCAACTACATACACAAATGAGTATGTATGCAAGCCACCATACAACAGTACATCAGAGCCATTCCATCTAAAAAGAAAGGAAATATAGCAACGCCATACGGCAAGATCCAAATATCCTAGGTAGATATAATAGTTTAGGATATCTCCTCATACATCAATCAACAGAGTATCAAGCGGAAGCGGAAGACAAAATCCGAGTACGGATAAGAAGCAAATCGGCATAAGATGCCCCATAAATAAGCACATCCCGCCCACAGATCTCACGGATCCCCGTTCCCGGAATCTCTACACCGAATGATCGTTGCCCACATCGTCCGTCTCTTCCACCCAGTATCCATCTTGCGAGTGTACCTGTTCATCTGAACCAATAATTTATCGTGTGAGACCCTAGGGGTACTCAGCAAGTCTTTATGCCTCTAAAGGGGACACAACCTGGGGTGACGCAATTGCAGCAAAAGATAAACCCTAGCAATTCTATAGAAACTCGCTAACCATCCGCCTAACCAGAGATAGACGGATGTCCGTGAATTAATAACAACAGTTATAACAGTTATAACGGTAATATCCACAGATCCATCCCCCTCCTCGCTTACCGACGAGGAAGCGGACGAACAACCCCCCATCCGTTGGCAGTTTTATTATCCATTCCGTGAGTATTGCACTATTTACTAGTCAGGTACCCAGTCTAGTCAGATTAAAAGCGGTACTTTAGTTATGCTTGTCTATGATCGAGAAACTGTGCTCCAAGTCGTCCATAACCGCGGACACGGCTTTCAGAAAGTTTTACCCTGCAGGGGTGCACAAATAGCAACACACACTCGATATGCCTCGGAAAAACCAAATCAAAACCCAACGAGGCAGTCACGACAAAGCAATCACAGGATTCAGAAATATTTCAGGGGGCCACCCCATTAAGCTACCCGCGACGAAGTTGGCCGACTCCGAGACGGACTCAAGGTTTGCGCCAATGGCTGTGAACGACTGGGAACCCGAAAATGTGACTGGGCTTGTCGACACCGCGAAAACACTCCGCTTCCCTAAACAGTACAGTGTGCAGTACCTCGCACAATTTAAATAAAGCAGTAAAGCATGGCATAGGTACAGGATAGTAAATAAAACCTCAAACTAGTTTGTGGCCCCAAGAAATAAGAATGAATCAAGCTCTGGCTCAGGGGGGTTCATAAGCCTCCCGGATGTGGATAGCGCGAATATTCAAGGAACAGGAATCAAGTACTCGAGGACCTACGGGACACAAGTGAGCCTAAAAACCAAATAGCGAATATGGCTCACTGATGCCACTTTCATTAGTTATCCCATTACTACTCAGGTTAAGTTGTTTAGGTACCTCGTTATCGATCAGACACTCACATACCCTACACATGTTGTTCTACGACTCGCATGGCTCAAACAACTCATTTAGTAATGGCTCATGGGATGGGGAAACAAGCTTCGGTGGGGTTTAAAAGTAAAGGCGATGCAATACTTGGGATTCAATTTAATGCAACAGCGACTCAATGATGCAAGAATAAGATAGAGGCAATAGGTACTATATGTATGCAAGCATGTGGTAGTGCTTGCCTGGCAGCTCAGTTGAAGCAAGGGATGGATCTGGGTAGTGCTCCTGGTTCTCTTGGTATATCCCCTGCTCAGCGTCTATTCGAAAGAAGAACCAAACAAACAAGGGCCAACATAAATAAAGTGCACAAGCATATGAATAAAGTGCATCAAGCAAACAATCATGCCATGATGAATGATGCACAATTTGCATGGCAATAGGTAGCATGGCATGGGTGAGGTGCGGAAACAAGAATAAGCTATTTTATTTAGTTTTGGCCCCATTTTAACCTCATATTAGTTGCTGTATACATTATATTTATATGATGCATGCTTCAAAACAAAACATGGAATGCATAAACAGAAAGGTCTCGTCGAGCTAATCATTTTAGACATATTATTTATTAAATTTGGAGTTATAAAACAAAAGTTATTAATTATTTAAGACAAAAGGGCATTTAATTGTAATTTTAATTAACTTGGGAAAATAAAGTGTCCAAAATATATTTTGGAGGGCATATTTGAATTCCTCACATTTTCCTGATTTGTAAACATATATTATTTGCCTTATTTGGATTTGTAAATCATAAGTTATTTAAAACAGATTTTAATTTGAATTTGAATTTATTTTGAAAAAGTTTGAATTAAAACAGATTGCAGCAAAAACTTTTGTTACCCAGCCTAGCCTAGCCCAAGACACAGACAAGCGGGGCCGGTTGCTGACTAGGCGACACAGTGGCGGAAAAGATTCTTCTCACCGCGGCCTAAACTAGCTCAAGCGACTGACATGTGGGCCACGGCACACACGGGCCCGCGTGTCAGCGAACGGTCGCGCGGGGGCTGCCAGGTGGGCCGAGCGAGGGAGTGCGGGTTGAGTCTGGAAAGACAGAGGGGCCTCTCTGCAAGATCTTCGGGGTGGCTGGCAGGTGGGGCTGGCGGACCGCGGGTTGCTGCATAAAGAAAGGCAGGGGGTTTTACACAAAACGGGCACAGCCGTACTGTTGATCTTCCTCTGAACCCGTCTGACGACAGATCGGTGCCGAGCGCGCGGAGCGCAGCGCGCAGGGCTCGAACCGGGGACCTGCTGGTGCGCGCGCAGAGGCCGAACCGCTGCGGTGGCTCGGGCTAGGTGCTACGGAGGTGGGCATGGCCTAGCTAGGGTTTAGCGCGACGCGGGGAGCGAGTCGACGCTGCGCTCGCCGGTGCACAGAGCGTGCACGACGAAACGTCCGGCGAATCTAGCGCGAGACGGCGACGACGAGGATGTCTGGGGGGTTGGGGAGCTCACCGTGAGGGTGTCGGTGGCGATGGATCGGGTCGGCGAGCAGTGGATCGACGGCGAGGCAGACGGACGGCGATCTAGGGTTTCGCGGCGGGCTCGTCGGTGTTCTTCGGCTCCGGAGCTCCTCCTCTGCGACGGCGCGTACAGGGCGAAGCAGGGGGTTGTCCTCGGACTCCTCGGTCACCTCCACGCCACGCTCGCCCGCTGGCTCGAGGGTTCGGTGGTGGACAGACGGTGGCCGGCGTTGGGTAGACGTTGGCGTCGGTGGAGAGGGAGGGGAGGAGCGGCAGGGCGCCCTTGGGGTAGATCTGGGGCAAAGGGGAGCCGTGGGGTGGTGGTAAAGCAGAGGGAGGGAGGCTGATGCCATGGGGAGCAGGTAGACGATAAAGGTGGCTCGGCCACCTTTATCCTCCCTCTCCTTCACGTGCTTGGCAGGGGCAGGTAGGGCAGTGGGGGGGTGGCTTCCAGGTGGGGTAGGGCATGGCCAAGGAGGCAGGGGCAGGCTCGGGTTTGAGGGGCCCCTAGGGCAGGGAGAGAAGAGAGGGAGAGAGGGTGGAGAAGCCTCGGTTGGATAGCTAGGGTTGGGAGTAGAGGGGGTATGGCTCGGGTAGAGGTAGCTAGGGCCGGGGTGAGGTGGCCAGGGAGAGAGGGTGGACGGTGGGGGCAGCTAGGTGAGAGAGAGAGAGAGGCCGAGAGAGAGAGATGGGGTGGGTACTTAGGGTTAGGGTTTTAGGAGATTGAAAACTCCAAACTAGATCAAGCACCACATGTGGAGAGAGAGAGAGAAAGATGAGGGGAGAGATGGTACTCCTTTTTGGCAAGCTGAAGCAAACACAAGATCATACTCAAGCTAGACCAAAAAGAGGGAAAGGTGGGGGCATGGTTTTGAGCAAGCTCAACTAAGACCAAGCCCAAAAGAAGGATAGAGGTAGAGAGAGAGATGAACCACTCGAAAATCAAATAGAAACCAAAAGTCTAGGCAAAAAGGTGGTACTTGCATGGCCCATGCAAAAATAATTTAATGCCATGTTATTCTTGTGAAAACAATAACATTAACCATGGCATTGTTCATTTGCATTTCCAAGGTGGAATAAAGCCAAGCAAAAGAATTAACAAGGATGCCCATGTGGAGTAGATGGAGATGACCATTTTGATATACAATGGGACTTGCTAGTGTGTATATGCCACTAGGTGGTTAATAAGCCCACAAAATATTCCAACATGATGATCACCCCAAAACAACACATATGGGAGCTAGAATTAGGGTTCCACCCACAAGGCATGCAAAGGTGGCCATGTGGCTCTCATATATCAATAATGTGAAAACATCATGATGCCAAGATGAGAGCATGTGGAAAAGAATTGGATCCATCCCAACCCACATGAGCTAGAGGTAAAACCAATAAGTGCCAAGCTCATATTTAGTTGGATGGTGGAATTATAAGGTGGTGAAAAGAAAGGGTGGTGGAGTTAATAAGAGATATGCCCCCAACTCAACTTGGGCATTTAAACAATATATCCAGAACCAAATACAATATCAAGAGGCAAATACAAATAATAATGCATATGAGATAAGAACCAAATGTAAAAAGGGTTTTATATGATGCTCAAATGCAAGGTGGCATGATGACATGAGCATGATATAATGATGATGCAACAATTATATGTTTGAAGTAGCATATATCTAGGATAGGCTAGTAGCATTGCAATTGTTAGACAATTGGGATGCTACATGATCCCTTTGAGCATTTGACTTCCGGCACTAGGTTGTGGAGCCTACTCTCTGATCCCGATATCCAATGCCGAATGCCGTGCCAGTGGTTGCAACGCTCTAGCCCGCCTCTACCACTGACGAGCTGAGCAGCGTGAAGGATGGTAGATCCTATTGCCAAGGAAGAAGTACTTCTGGCTAATTGCGGGTGAGCTACTCTTCTCTTTGCTATCCGCACTATCTATTACTACTAGCTAGCTATTGGCATTACAGAGATAGATCAAACCTAGAATTGTTTGCTAGCACAATGTTGACAAACAATTCTTATCTTTTGTCCCCAATTTTCTGTCAAGTAGGATCTCCGCTGAACCCAAATACATGGTTGTGCTCACTCTCTACGGCTACCACACTAAATTAGCAGATGGGAAGAGCATATGGAATCAGACTCACAGTCTAAAGATTGAAGTAGCGCCTGCGCAGTTATGCACTATGCCTGGTATGGTTGCTGCTGTGCGTGAACGTGCTAAAATGGGGCCGGAGCAGACTGCATGGTTCAGCTTCATGGATGAACGAGGCTTCATGGTTCCTATAGTGTGTGACAGTCAGCTAATTGGGTTGATGAAACAGTCTGTTGGGCTTCGCGTGGTTGTGTTGATTTGTAAAATACTGGACGCAGAAGCTCCTACTACTAGGAGTCGCCCAGCTGTTATTGGATAGGGTGGTCTAACTCGAACCCCTGCTGCTGTTGAGAAAATTGTGGTTCCTCGTCCGCACCATGCTTCTGTCAGGCAACATCCTCGAAGGAGTCCCAGTATTGCTGCTGTTCAAAACTCTGCTCTAGAATTTGCTGGTACTGGTCATCCCTGTGGTGTTGCTGCTCTGGCTGCTGCTGACCCAATCCATGCCGCTGTTGGACAAACTAAGGCTTTCGGAGGCTGCCCCGCTCTTGTTGACAAGACCGCTGCCTTGTATGCTACTCCTCCTCGAAACCAAGCTCAAGTTGTGTGAAACTCTGCTCTAGAAGCTGCTGGTACTGGTCATCCCTGTGGTGTTGTTGCTCCAGCTGCTGCTGACCCAATCCATGCTGCTGTTGGGCAAACTAAGGCTTCTGGAGGCTGCCCCACTATTGTTGCTAAGATCACCGCCTTGTCTGCTGCTCCTCCATGAAACCGTTCTCAAGTTGTGCGAAACTCTGCTCTGGAATCTGCTGGTACTGGTCGTCCAGGTGGTGTTGTTGCTCCGACTATTGCTAACCCAATACATGCCGCTGTTGAGCAAACTAAGGCTTCTGGAGGCTTCCCCGCTATTGTTGCTAAGGTCGCTGCCTTGTATGCTCCTCCTCCTTGAAACCGTGCTCAAGTTGTGCAAAACTCTGCTCTGGAATCTGCTGGTATTAGTCGTCCCCGTGGTGTTGCTGATCCGGCTGCTGCTAACCCAATCCATGTTGCTGACCCAATCCATGCCGCTGTTGAGCAAACTAAGGCTTCTGGAGGCTGCCCTGCTGTTGTTGCCAAGACTACTGCCTTGTGTCCTCCTTGAACCCGTGCTCAGGTGCAGTGAGCTGCTGGTCTGGATCTTGCTCATGGTCTGGGCTCTGCTAGCACTCAATACACTGCTGTTATGGGAACTGCTCCTGATCGTCGATGTGGCGTGGCAGCAGCTACTCCTATTGTGGCTGCCGTTAGCCGTGGGCCTGCCTGTCCACCAGGTATTGTAGCTCCCACTACTAAGGGCCCTCGCCTTGCTCCTGGTCCTTGTACTTCCACCGAGGTTGCTCCAGCTAATGATGATGTTGGTGATGGCGATGGTGGCATTGTGGCTGGGTCTGATGATGCCACTCCACCTCTCGAACCTCTCGGAGGTTTCTATCCTGCAGAACCTGATGATGGCAAAGTAATCGTTCATATCGGTGTCGAGGAGTATACTGCAAAATTAGATGATGGCACGGAAAAATTCTATGAGTTGTTTGATGTAATCCTTGGCAGATACGATCCTGAAGTGGTAGAGTTATCTGACCTGATGGCATCGTTACATGTGAAGGTGCTATGGGGGTCCTCCCAGGTAGCACGTTTGTTATATTTTGGTAACAGGAGCAAAAAGTCTATAGAAGTGAAATATACCAGGGATTTAGTCGTACCGTTTACAAGGAAACATTATAGAGGTGAAGTATACTTCCACTTGATAGTGCAAATGGTTGGAGAGGAATTGGATTTCGACAATAGAGATGATGGACTTGTAGAAGGCATGCGTGACCTGATCCATGGCATCACTAGGGCTGGTGCGACTGAGGGTAGCTTCGAACAGAGGAGAGTCTTACAAAGGAGCTCTCATAAAGGGGGGGCAGGAAGAGAATCCCCAGAAAGGGCACCCCGAAGAAGAACATCACCAAGGAGACCATGCCAGAGAAGAGGACGCCCAAGAGTCACATGAAAAAAGGCACCACGCCGCAGAGTACACCCCTGAGATCCAGTCAAAATGCCACACCGAATGGTAGCAGCAAAAACGCTAAGAGGGCTAGCACGGTGAACACTCCAAGGAGTGGTAGAAAAAAGGCGAAGATGGCCAGCACGGAGGCTACCACACCTAGTGGGAGCAGAAAAATGCTAATTTGGAGCGGAACACGCCGCTGAGGTCAGGCAATAATGCCAGCACGAAGGAGAACACGCCCAATAGTAGCAGCAAAAGGGCTAATTTGGAGCAGAACACGCCGCTGAGGTCAAGCAATAATGCTAGCACGAAGGAGAACATGCCCAATAGTAGTAGCAAAAGGGCTAATTCGAAGAACACGTCGCAGAGGTCAGGCAATAATGTCAGTACCTGTAGCCAACACCCATGAGGGGAAGCAGGAAGGGGATCACACCTAAGAAGGCAGCAAAAAGCCTAGCTCGATGGGGAACAGAACGCAGATGTCAAGCCCTATTGATACCATCAGGAAAGATTACATCAGGAAGGAGGATGTACACAAGAAGAGCAAGTGGGTTTTGTACAGTCAAGATGAAATTGATTTTGACTGCTGTTTGTTTACTGAAGTACCAACGATGGGTGCAAATGTAAGACCACCCCATGTGGTTACAGCAGAACCAAACGAGTGTCTTGGAGAAAACAAATTTGCTGGTGAGGTAGATTGGGGCAATGTTCCGGTCCATCCGGGTGGAGATGATGGTGCAGCCCCACCCATAGGAGTCAATATGATGTGTGCAGTGCTAGGCATTAGAGACAATGGTCAAGATTCTGAATCAGATGAAGAAGGCACTATAAAGGATCAAGAATCTGGTGATGATGAAATAGATGAGGAACTTAACAATGAGGCTGGTATTCCAGTCGATGATTTGGGTGTTGAAGTAGAAGAAATGAAACATGACCACGAGTATCCTATAATTTCGGTTGGCACCGAGTTCCAGAGCATGCATGCGTTCAGGATGTCGTTCCGGCATTTTTGTATCAAGGGGGAGTTCGACGTTTATCGACTGAAGAACACTTCCCATAGGTATGAGGCCATTTGCAAGTTAACGTGGATGAATGGGCGGGTCGAGGTACATTGTCCATGGAGGATCACAGCAAGAGCCTTACCTGCGTCAAAGACAATTAGGGTACTGGGGCAATGAATGCAGCAAACCATTAGAACTTTCTCTCTTTTCACTCTATAACTACAATTGTTGTGCGATATGTTTCTGGCAACTAGTCAACTCCGCTTATCTTTTAAATGAATCTATGTTGCAGGTGAACAAAATGGGCCCTCCACACATGTGTCCGACAGGCAGCAAACTGAAATCCTCAATGGCTGATACGGAATGGGTGGCTATACAAGCTATGTCCATACTAAAGGATATCCCTAAGGAGACCACAAAGAATATCTAGACTAGCCTCGGTTCTAAATACAACATTTTCCTACCGTATTACACGGTTTGGAAAGGTAAAGAGAAAGCTCTAGGCGTCTTGCACGGGGATTGGACCAATAGCTTCAGGATGTTGTACAACTTCAAGGCAGATGTACAAGCTAGGTGTCCGGGGAGTCTTGTGGAGATTGACACCGAATCAGTACGTGGTAAAATATATTTCAAAAGATTTTTCATGGCGCTTAAACCTTGCATCCAGGGAGTCAAGGACGGTTGTAGGCTGTATCTGTGTGTAGATAACACTGTCCTAACTGGAAAATGGAAAGGCTGCCTGACATCTTCCATAACACTTGATGGTCACAACTGGATGTTCCCAGTGGCATTCGGGCTGTTTGGAACAGAAACGGAGGAAACTGGGTCTGGTTTATGAGGCAGCTCAGGAGATCAATAGGCCACATGGATCCATTGGCTATATCCACAGATGCATGCAAAGGGCTGACGAATGCAGTGAAGGACGTGTTCCTGCGAGCTGAAGGTAGAGAATGCCATGCCTATATGATGCTCAACTTGTACTCACACTATGTAGGCAGCGTATTTCGTTACATGTTTCTTGCTGCTAGAGCTTACAAACCTAGTAGCAGCGAATATTTCATGAGCAAGATTTTTGCGGAAGCCCCTGAACTTCCAGAGTACTTAGCCATCCATCATTCGTAGCTATGGAAGAGGAGTCAATTCAACCCGGACATGAAAGTTGATTACATAAACAACAACCTTGCAGAATGCCTGAATAACTAGGTGAAGGACATAAAAGTGCGTCCTATTCATATCTTGATGGACAACATACGTGGTATGATCATGAAGCTGTTAAATATAGAGAAGGAGAGAGATCGGTAGGAGACTTAGAGGACATATGCTACCACCAGTTGTACATCAACTGCACAAGAGAAGACAAGGACTTGCTCATCTTAAGGCTCTCACGTCAACCAACAGCAGTTGTGAGGTGGTCGATATGTCCAAGAGTGGCAAAAGGGATGTTGTGAACATCTAGCTACGAGAATGCACCTGCTTAGAGTGGTAGCATACCGGGAAACCTTGCGACCACACCTTGCCTTCTTGGTGAAGAAAAGAACTCTACCACATTTGGATCAGTATTTGTCAGACTACTACTCTATGGAAAAGTTCAGAGCTGCGTACGCTGGATCCATCGAGCCATGTACAGACCCATCTCAGTGGCCTCAAGTCCAGCTGACTTTCGAGCTTTGCTAGCCAGTTACAAAAAGGGGCAGAGGAAGACCTCAGGGGTTTAAAAAAATTCTCGAGAAGAAGGGTTTGACTTTCTGTGCTACCAAGAAGGGCAAAAACAGATGCAAGACTTGCCATCTTATAGGCCATAGAGCAGCGGGTTGTCCCCTTAATGCTCCCAACCTAGGTATGAGATGGTACATTCACAAAAAAATTGTTTATAGTCTGTAGATATAAGGTAGTAATCAATGTACTGTTTTTTACAGGAAGCGCAAGGTAAGAAACAAGACAGCCGACTCAGTGATTTTGCTGCGAGAAGAGAACCAAAACGAGTGGATGATGCTAGACAAGATTCTGGTGCTGATTGGCCTGACTTCCCTCGACCCGGAGATGCAGGGTACGTGAAGGTAAGAAAATTGGCACTCAGGAAGAGGAAGAAGGCATGAAATGAAGAAGCCAGTGGACATGAAGGAAAGAGGAAGAAAGTTGGCACCCAATCCGAGAAGGAAGGCTAGCACTGTAGAAGCCTAATAATGTATTGAACTTGAACCTATATATGTAGTTCGGTTAAACTCTGTAGATGTGTGCGTGGAACTTGTCGGGTGAAACAATCTGCCTCCCTTACTCGAGTAAAATGTAGGTATTTCTATTTTCGTGCCCCTGATTCGTTAGTTGTACTCAGTTTTCCATAGCCGCTTAGTTTTTCCTCACTTTTTCCCTCCCTCCATTCCGAAACTCTCAAATGCGCTCGGGCGGGGGGATGCCATCAGGTCAAAGGCTTGACCGTTAGATGCTGACCGGTGGGACCGCGTTGGGGCGGGCCGTGCATTAAGCGTTACGTTACGTCGCCTCGACCGTTACATGCTGACAGGTGGGACTAGGATACACAGCAGACCAGCCATCCATCTCTCGCTGATTATGGGGGACGTGGTGTGGGACCATGTGGGGCGAGTTTGGTGGTTACGTGCGCCCTGTCGCCTAAATTAGAAGTTTTCTTTTTTCTTTTTTATGATTGGCCTTTTTAAGAGCACCTTTTCCCCTCCCTCTCACTAACAGTTGTGTTTTTTTTGCCCAAAAAGGTAGCGAATCTAGAGCAGCTTCTCTCTTATTTCATTGTTCCTTTTGCCCTCGTTTTCCCCAATCTGGTAGCAAATCTAGAGCAGCAAAACTAACCAGTACCATAAATAATTTTGGTAAACAGAGCAGATGTAGATAAAGCAGCTAATATAGGTTATATAGTATGGAACTTAACGAGGTTCGACAATTAGGCTGCTCAGTAGCAACAGCGGACAAGTTAAACACAGACACGACAAAAGAAGCTACTTTACAGCAGTAGTAGCAGATCAGTGGCCCCTCATAGCCTCTGCCAGGAGGGCCTCCGCCTCCTCCCTGTGACACCTCCTCCACTTCTTGCTACCCAGTCCCTTGACCTTGGGCGCCTTGGGCTTGATTGGGGCATGCAACCCTCCTCTATAGCCACCTTCTGGCGGTTGTGGAGGTGAAGACCAAGCGCCTAGTGCTTGGCTATGAAGCTGTGGACGTTCACGGATTCGCCGCAGGTCCTCACGTCCTCGGCATGCTTCACGAGGGAGTTGAAGTCTGTGGCGTGGAGCCTCCTGGTGGGGCAGAAGGGGCACCTGTACACGTTGCCGGCGAATAAGTTGTTGTACTGGCCGGACTTCAGCCTCCTCAGCACATGACGAGTCTTGGTGTCCTTGGACCCGTCGTCGCTGCGGACGTCGCTGCTATGCTCCTGTAGAGTGCAATAAGGACATGATTGAGATACTTTGATTATCGGGATTGATTATTTACATAAATTAACCGATTGAGATCTCCTGATTATTCCCCAAATCTCAAACCAAATCGAATACTGATCCCAACTACGAACAGGGGGGTTCAAATACGAAAAGGGGGATTCATCGAAATACGAGGTCTAACACAAGATGATTAGCTACTGTAAAAACACGAACAACCGGTCCCTAATAACATACGATCTAGCATCCAACAATGGGAATGGGGGAAGAACAAGGGAAGGGGAGAAAACCATGGTTACCTCCGACCATGGGTCGGTGATGCTGGTGTCGTAGGGGTTCTCCGGACTTATGTAACCAACCTCCTCGTAGGGGTCCCAGCCGAGCGGGATCTGTCCGAGACCGGCGGGGGCCTCCTCACCGGCGGCTACGACGGATGCGGGGACGGGGACGGGGGCCTCCTCACCGGCGGCCTTGGCAGATGCAGGGACGGGGATGGGGGCCTCCTCGCCGGCGGCCTTGGCGGATGCGGGGACAGGGACAGGGGCCTCCTCGCCGGCGGCCTTGGTGGATGCGTGGACGGGGACGGGGGCCTCCTCGCCGGCGGCCTTGGAGGCGAGAATATCATTTTGCGGCCCGAAAGTTGGGTCGCCCAGGAAACGCGGTACCCAAGTTGCTTACAATCAGATGTGTTGCCCAAAGTTGGCATGCCAAATACTCAGAGGGTCTTTTTCGGCACGAATTCAACTTTACATTTCAATACAAAATATCAGGCTAACGGCCGTCAAGTTGCCCCCCTGTCAGCTTTTGCTGTTATGTCACTGCCGTCGTGGCTACCATGTAGGCTTGCAGCATTGGCGCATGCATCCTTTGCGCGTCTTCTTCTTCCTCCAGGGCGGCAATCTGTGGTCGCAGCCATGGCGTGGAGCTAGGACTTGGACGAACCTGCTCGGCCCGGCTCTCCTCCCCATTCCGAATCGGAGCTCGCCCTCACAATGGCCGCACCCATGGCATGGCGCGGGGACGGGAATTCATTCCTGGGTGAGATCTGTCACCATGCCGACCATGCTCGGTCCTATTGGCCTCCTCTAGAATCCGAGATTGCCGTCGCCGTGGTCGCACACGCACCAACCACGTCGCCTTCCTCTCCGAACCCCAAAGCCACATCCACCCAGTTCGGCACAACGCCAACAAGGTGAAAATGCATCAAGTTTTCTTCTTGTGATTGTAGAAAAACATGTATGTACCGTGGCCGTTGCATACTCTAACAATGTAAACATATGTTGTTTACTAGATTTTCATTTGAAATTAGTAGCTCCGTGATGACGAAACATAGAGAACCTAAATGGAATGACGATGACGACCATGTTCTGTACTTTGCATTGCATCAACAAGTGCTCGTTGACGAAGCATGTTACCAAGAGAGTGGAGTTCATCAGCCATTGCCAAAAAATATGTGAACAAATCAATGAGCGATTCAATGCAAATACGCGCAGAAAAGCTAGATCCATGTCATCAATCATCAATAGGTGGCATATTCTAGTGATGCGTTCAAATGCGTACACCATGTATCATTTACTTGAAGTGGTTGTTATCCTGAGCAAAAATGCCTAGTATGCACATTACCTTTGTATGTTCTATGCTGCAATTCTGTTGTTATGGGCGTGGAAAGAAAAGCTGGGCTTCACTGAATATTACGCAGTTAGGCCTAACTTAGTCTTACACAAATAAGCACAGCTTAGTCTTTACACAAATAAGCGTAACTAATGATAAAGATAAATACAAATGGTTCATCGGATCTGCCAGTATGAGCACTAGGTCCCTGGAGCTGGTTGTATCATCGGAACGAACCAAAATGCTACGTTTGGCCATCTGTCATTCTCCATCAAATCGTACGACCCCACTGATGAGCCAATTGTAGGCCCCCACCCCCCGATGTGGATTCGGCTCCAGGTCGGATCTAGAGTGTCAACATGATAGGCGCATGAGTGTGCAGCAAACACACAGTCTGCTATAAACACTAGAAGTGCTGGCACCTCAGCAAGAACACCAGCATGTTCTTCCTGGACTCCGGCAGCAGCCTTAGTAGGTATTTCATCAGCTTCACCAACAACAGCCTCAGTAGGTATTTCATCAGCTTCACCAACAGCAGCTTTAGCCAGTATTTCGTCAGCTTCACCAGCAGCATCATCACCAAGTATTTCATCAGCTTCACCAGGAGCAGCAGCAGCTAGTTCTTTGTCACCTCCACCACCACCACCACCAGCATCAGGAGCCGGGGTTGCCTGAGCAATTACAAGTTAAACAGCTCTAGGGGTTCCGACAAACAAAGGGTAGTTGATCCCAAGAAACACAGATTGTCCCTTCAGATTCTCGACTCTGCTCCAGACTTGCTCTATTGGGTCTTTGGATGGGCATGCGGACCTCGAGAAAACGTCACACCGCAGCGATGGGTATGAAGAAAGTTATGTCCCTATATGTTCTATTGTATCACCAACGCTATTTAGTGCTCCCCTGATATGAATCCACATGAGTTCAACATCCTGTTTCGTGTCGCCTCCGAGAGGTGCCAGGAACCTGCGCCGTGTCCCAAGTTCAGCATCTTCTACTGCATCTTCGATGACCGGAGCTGGAATGATGCATGGGGCTGCGTGGGACCTGCGTGTTACTTATAGTCAGTAAGCAGAATTTTGAATGGAACTTTACATGATATATGACACCATGACTCACCCCAAATGGACGGCTCCCAAACACGCACGTCGCTGCTAGGTCCAGTGACCGCATAAATGCGTTGTGGTTTGTACGAATAGTAGCTGGAGGTGAAGACGGTGCCGACATACTTCTCCGTCCATAGGAAGTCGTCGCGCAAGACTGTCCATTCCTTGTCTTCTAGGCATCTAATGAATGTGATTGCCTTGTCAAACACAGCTAAGAGGTCGTACTCCTAGGTATTCCATGCCTCCCACGGTCTATGTGGGAGTTGTACCGTCAGGAGCTCAAGTTCTGCCATGTTGAACCTGTAAGCGAATTCGGAAATGGGCAGCGGCCACCAGTTGTTGAATGCAGTAATGCCAACACCCTCCAAAGATGGCAATGTAAGTCTCAACGATCTGTAGCCATTTTTTAGAGTCCAAGTACTCCCATCCTGGGATAAAAGGACCAGCCACTCGCCGTTGCCACCCACCAAGTTCTGGTCATCTCCCATTTCTATCTCTTCTTCTTCCTTGATATTCACCACTACTAATTCCGACCACTTATCTAGCAGCATCAGTTTTGCATGAATATTCTGCAGAGTTTGTTGTCAGTTGGTACAATCACCTAGTATGGATTCCATTGCAAATACAATTTGACAACTAGACCTTCAGATTAAAGTACACAAAATATCGCCTAAATACGAGTGTCTCCTCAGATATCGCCTAAATTGTGCCTGTGTCACCGAAGATACCCAATATATGGAGTAGAAGCAGAGCCCCCCAGAACAAACTCCTGACAATGATCATAAACAGCTCAGGGCATAACAGCCTTAAATTGTCTAATATGTTTGTTTTTATTTTAGGAAACAAAATATCACCTAGCAGGCATTCCATTGCAGATCGAAATTGACAACTCGTCTATCACCTAAAGTAAGATTGTGTCACTAAGAAAATATCAGAATATCAGGTACGAGCAGAGCTTCCGCTGTACAGAATAGTCTTAAATGGTTCAATTTGTTCAAACCGCACGTGCACACAACACGTTCGACGAAAGGAACATAGGATTCTGATGAGAGTTCAGCACATATGAATCAATGATATGACTGAACCAATAAGCAAGATACTGGAACTTACGTGGCCATCACGGTCGTTTGGCCATACGGTCATTTGGCCATTTGCTGGTATCGAGGTAAAGAAGGCCTGGCGTGCCGAACGGTTGTTCGTCCATGTCCCGCATCGTGAAGCGGTAGCCAAGGATGCAGCGAGCGAGGCGGCCGACAAAGATGATGTCCAACCCCGTGGCGATCCTGTGCACGTTCATGGCACTGAGGTTTGGCCATCCCCAATCCTCACGATGGCGGTCGCCCTGGCCATCCGCGTCGTCATCGCATGCCTTTCGCTTCAGCCTGCTGCTACCCCAAGCTCTACCCATAGCGGCAAATGGAGTCTGGAATCCGGTAGATTAATGGAGGCGTTGTGATAAGGATGCAGATGGATTCGAGAGGGGATGGAATCAGGGATGGGAGTAGTTGTTCGAGTAGGGAGTGACCCGGTGAGGAACCGCCGCTGCCGGTTCTCTTTTGCGTGGAAGACAAGGAAGGGGCGTAATTATTGAGGGCGCACACCAGAACCGTCTAGAGGAAGTGAAAAAATAAATCGAAAGAGAGAGAAATGTGCGGCCCGCCTGTCAGTGAGTGAAGGCCGGCATGCACAAACGTGACTACGTTTGACTTGGATCATGGATGGCAGACCTCGATTCCACCGCATGTAAGTGGCGCAGAACAAATTTTAGGCAGCGCTAGAGTCGACGTGTAAAACCGCCGTTTTTCACCACCTTCACCCTACTACGAACTATCGTGCACCATTCCAAATATTGGTAAGGGCGGTTCCAATCTTTCACTTCTCCGTCTCATTTCCTCCTCCACGGCCTCATCGTCTTTCTCCTCCATGGCCTCATCTATTTCCTCCGCCACGGCATCACCCTCTTCCTCCGTATCCTTTCTCTCTTGCCTGTAGTCATGGACTTTTCGGACGTTCGAAACAATGGTAGGCAAGCGACTGCGCACTTCGACATAGAAGTACATGGCGGGAAGAAGATCAATGTCGTCTACACCACCGATCATGTGATGGTGAGGAAGATTCTGAGTAATTACACGAGTTGGCTACGGTTCGAAGAAAATAGGTTCGTAGGTCTCGACCTCGAGTACAGCCGCGATCACCATAGGATCCCCGTGGTGCAACTCTCCATGAAGGGGCATGATGACCCACAAGTATAGGGGGTGTATCGCAGTATTTTTGATAAGTAAGAGTGTC
Source organism: Avena sativa (assembly GCA_916181665.1). Taxonomy (NCBI): domain Eukaryota; kingdom Viridiplantae; phylum Streptophyta; class Magnoliopsida; order Poales; family Poaceae; genus Avena; species Avena sativa. The sequence continues at coordinate 80,447,831 of OV702286.1, forward strand.
GAACCCAACGAGGAGCAGAAGGTGCTGGCTAGTGGTATGGATCAGGAATTCTCTGCAAATACTTAGAAAACGGATTTTTAGGGGTTTTTGATAAAGCAAGTAAATAAAGTATGAGTAAATAAAAGACTAAGAACAAATGCAGCAAGTGGCCGAATCCTTTATGCAGCAAAGGACAAGCCGGTTGTATTTCTTAAGATGACCAAACGTTCTCGAGGACACACGGGAAGACTCTCAAGTGCTTTCGCTTCATATAGTTGATTAATCTTCTTTAGCTTGCTAAGTGTTGTGTGGGTGAACCTGTGCTAATTTACCGACCTTCCTAGGACTAATACATACTTGTGATTATACCCCTTACAAACATCCGTAAGTACAAGAAAGTAATTAAGGTAGAACCTAACCACACCTTTAAACTCTAAGACCCTGACGTCCCTTGTGCAATGGTTTCCTAACGGGGGTTTAGGTTTCTGTCACTCCGGCAACCCCTACGATTAGTAGCCAAATACACAATGCATTCCCCTAGACCCATATAGGTGAAGTGTCATGTAGTCGATGTTCACATGACACCACTAGAAGAAGTACACCACAACTTAAATACCAAACTATTGAATCTTTCTCAACACAACTCCACTACTAACAACATGACTTCTCCCATGTCCTCAAGAACAAAACGAACTACTCACAAGACATCATATGGATCATGATCAGAGATGGAATAATGATGTATAACAATCTGAACATAAACAATAATTCAATGGTTCACTCAATAGCATCAACTACAAAGAGTAATCAACACCGGGAAAGTTTCCCCTAAGAACTATGCAAGATTCAACCCAATTGCTACAACAATATGGAGATGGTGATGAGGGTGCTGATGGTGATGATGGTGATGGTGGTGATGATGATCCCGATGAAGTCCAGCTTGATGGTGGTGTTGATGGCGACGATCTCCCCTCTCCGGGAAGGAATTCCCCCGGCAGAAATCTATCTGCCAGAGAGTTCTTTCTCTCTCGGTGTTTTCCGCCCCGCAGAGGCGGCGGAATCTTTCTGTGGTCACTCCCCGAGTCTTAGGATTTTGGGAGGATAATATACACCAGAGGGGAGAGCCAGAGGTGGACCAGGGCGGCGACACCACCTGGTGGCGCGGCCTAGGGTGGCCTGCGCCAGGGGGTGGTGTGGCCCTCTGTGGCCCATCTCCACTTCCCCTTCTGGCTTTCTTTGTCTTCTGGAAAAATAGGATTTTCCATGTATTTTCCCGGATTTTCTGATCTTCGCGAAATTTGCCTCCAAACAGCACCTTTTCCATTAAAATCCTGACTACAACGGTCCATGCTCCAAAAGTCATCAACCATGCAAAAATAGATGAAATAACATAAGTATCATCTCTTAATATGAAATATATCAATGAATAACAGTAAATTATGATATAGAACAGTGATGCAAAATGGACGTATCAACTCCCCCCAAGCTTAGACTTCGCTTGTCCCCAAACAAAAACTAAGCTCAATAAACATGACCTCAGGTATATGGAGTGAAGAGTCGATAAAAGAATACGGACAAGAAGCATCACATTCATCAATACATAAGTCATAATATAAGACAACTCACTATTATATAACTTAACTTGCAATAAGTAAAGGAAACACAATAAAGATACATAAAGTAAATCATAATTGGTAATGGCAAACTTAGCTCTCGGTCGAAGAATAGTTGACAAATTGCATGAGTTCACAAATAACTGGTTTTCAATGATAGCTTTCAAAGTAGTAGACACCAAGATAAGAGCAATGTGCAAAGCAAGGAACATAAGAAACATGATTGGATAAATCATCATATGAATGAATGAAACACAACAACTCAAAATGCTTGCTGAGGTAGAAGGGAAAAGGTTTACTGACTCAACTAAAAAGTAAAAGATAGGCCCTTCACAGAGGGAAGCAGGGATTTCAAGTTTCATAAAGAGCTTCCAAAAATTATGGTACTTATTAGCTTTCAGCTCTCATTGCCCTATCATAGGCATCTTTAGGTGATTAAGGTTAGTGACACAACTAAGAGGATATGCTTGACAAGTTATAAGTTGAAATCTCATGCCCCTTACTTACGAGTACCAAACCTCATGCTACTCAACTTTAGTCACAAGTAAGCTCTTGTCATTGTAAATACATATGTATCATAAAGTACCGCCAACGGGGTACCCCTTGCACATGATACCGGAGCTATCCCATAATCAAAAAGACAAGGCAAGCAGACAATGAGCATCTCAGCGATCCTTTTATTTGCTATTTACATAGGTTTTTATTGAGGATGCTTCATAGAGTGCTCATTATGGTTATGCTGCAAGTTTCCACCATGATTAGGCATGGCTTAGGCTAGCGGCCCAGGCGTTTCTCTAACACACATATAAACTCCATGATCTTACAAGTTCCCCTTTTATTTCACACCGCTGGGATCCATAAGCAAAAGAATCAAGATATCAACATAATATAAGTGCAATGTTGAAAGCGTTCCCCATGATACATGGTTCTGCTAACCTCAACTTATAAAGCTCAAGAATATACGCAACAAAAATGGATGCAGTGGTTCAAGTTTATTAAATGCAAGAAAGTAAAGTGTGCCATCAAGTTCGTGAGAGCTTTAATCACTAATTTTCTCATAACAAGTTTAATTTGGAAGGTAGATAAAAAAAGAATCTACTTGGAATAGCAATAGTGTTAATAGGTAGGTATGGTGGACACAAATGACATATGTTTTGGTTTAAGGGTTGGATGCACGAGAAGAATTCCCTCTCAGTACATGTTTTTGGCTAGCAAGGCTGGGTAGCAAGTATAAGAGTTGAAGGAAACAAACAAACATACAAATGACAAAAACAAACATGAAATCTTCCTTGGAAGCACAAAAGATCTTAACTAGAGAATACTACACTTATGAGCAAATCAAGAAAGAAAGATGATGAAATTATATTTCTTTAAGAGTACTTTTATCTTTTTCATTCAACTCTCAAAAATAGTGTTGCTACTGACCGAGCCAGGTTTGCCAAAACAAACTAAATTAACTCAATGATCCCAAAGTGATACCAATACTAATGACAAGATCAATCATATAACCAAGAATTGAAAACTAATATAAGATATGCCAAAGAGTGAATGATAGAACTTCTCATTCATATTCCATAACGGCAACTCACACCAAGGGATACATAGATATCTAACGAGAGGGGGACACTTCCATAATGAAAACCATCCTACATGATAACTTCTCTATTCATGATATGACTCTACTAAAAAGGTAAAAAGATAGAAGATAGTGATATGATACCGCAACACTCCCCCAAGCTTGGAACAAACCAAGGGGATGCCAAAACCTGATGATGGATTACTCCTTCGATGGTGGTGGTGTTCTCTCGGTTGGCGCGAGGAAATCTTCCAGCATCTTGCGAAGACTGTTATTCTCCTCTTGAAGCATATCCACCTTCCTCCTCAAGATTCGGTACTTGTCGCAGAACTCATCAGTTACTCGTAGAGCTTCCACCGCTGCAGGGCAGGAACCGAGATCTAGAGAGGGAGGTATCAGCCCATTCATGCCTGATGTCGTGTCCTCTTTACTTCTTCCCCGATTTTCCGATCCATGTCTTCACACCTAGTTGCAATCCTTCCTTGTTTCACCCATCCCACGAGAGTCTCCTGCTCAAGATTGCGATGGAGCTCGCGACGGCATCGAAGCTCGTAACCCTTTGAAGACGAATCCTAGAATGACATCTAGACCAAAACAGATCGAAACAAAAACACGAAGACAACACGATATACGAACCTCGGGGGATCTGGGGGATTATATATTACGAAGTTTTACAACAAAAGGAAGGTACTGGGAGAAAACGGTTCGGAGACGGAGTCTGGGGCGGCCGCACCACCTGGTGGCACGGCTAGGGGGCCCACGCCAGGGGGTGGTGTGAGCCACCCTGGCTCCGTTTCCATCTCTTTTTCGCTTTGTAGCTTTCCTTGTTGAATAAAAACTTCAAAAATACAATTGGATAGAATTTTCGCGGAACTTTTCTTACCAGATCTGTTACCTATTCGAAAACGGACTCTGCAGGTCTCTACATTTCGTCTTTGATAAATTTTTACGAAGTTACCACTTGAATAATATCAATATATTAATCTTCATACACATATTTCTCGAGTCATGAAACCTTTCTCTTTCTCATTACACCATTTTCTACACTAACTTGGAAATTTCTTCACACAAAACTTCACACAATTCTCATTAGCAACATTAATGTAAGCGAGGTAATAAACCTTTTAGGTTCAATTTCAACTGAAATCCTTCAAAACATAAGCTACTATAGCAACTCCTTCCGAAAATCCAAAAAGAATTCAAAAAGGAAATCGATTTAAGAAGCAAATGCAAGAGTGGCAAAATCTGTCAAAACAGACCAGCAGGTAAAGATCATTTTTTAGAAAATCTTCTGTTGCTCAAATCAAAAAGTGCAAAACTAACGAAAGTTCAATAACTACCTGGGGCAGAATCACTAAAAATTACAGCTCAATCCAACGTATAGATATCTCTCACGAATTTTTACGGTGAAGCACAAAAATCTGTTTTGGGACAGCACCTCCCCCAAATATTACTTCTCTCTCATTAGAGGTTGATCTTGACACAAAAACCAAACAAAACGGATAAGGAGAGGTTATTACCGAAGTAATAACTTCCAAGACTCAAATAAACAAAAACAAACTGAAAGCAAGAATAAACTGGGTTGTCTCCCAAAAAGCTCTTTCTTTATAGCCATTAAGATGGACATGATGATTTCGAAGATGCTCACGAAGGAATATGAATTGAAGTGAAAGAGAGCATTAAGAAGCAAAAATACACACGTTTAAGTCTAACCCACTTCCTATGCAAGGGAATTTTGTAAACAAACAAGTTGTTGAAACCAGAGGCTACTAGCGTAGGAAGGCAAAAGAAGTGCAACATAAAATCTTTCAGCATAAAACGAGGAAACTTGATATTATTGATATACATTAGAGCACTTTTTCCTCTCTCATAATAAGTTTCAGTATCATGCATAAACTTAACAATATAACTATAACAAGAACCGTCATAGCAATGATCACTTATTCTAACAGAAAACACAGGAATACTAGTTCAAATAACACTACTTTGTGAAACAATATTAGAGGTATCCTTCCAAAGGATAGTGTTTCCATCTTTAATATATTTAGTGACGAAGTCCTTCACATTTGCTATTATAGGTTCATCATCCCTTTTTTTATCAGGTTCAAAAACTTTATTTGTACTTTCATTAACCATACTAGCTATCATAGAATGTTCCTTTATCTTAACTGGGAAAGGTATTTTCTCAATGTAAGGGTCAGGTAAAGCATGATTAGCAGTATAAACTTCAGTATTTCTTATAGGAACACACTTAGCAACATCTTTATATGGTTCATGATACTTATTCCACTTCTTTTTAGGAACTTCTATATAGGAAGCAAAAGCCTTAAAATAAGTTGCAATAGCTTGAGAGTCTAGACCATAAGTATTTTTAATATTTTGAAAGTCATCAGTTCCCATAAAAGATTCAATGCATTCATAATCATAATTTATACCCGACTTTCTTCCTTTGTCATTCTCCCATGCTTCAGCATTATCTTGAATACGGTCCAGAAGATCCCATTTAGTTTCTTCTTCCATGCGAGTGAATGATCCAGCACAAGAGGCATCCAATAAATCCTTATCATGTAGAGGGAGCCTTGCATAAAAGTTATTGATAATAATATTGTTGGGGAGCTCATGAATGGGACATTTGAGCATTAGTAACTTCAGTCTCCCCCAAGCTTGAGCTGTACAATCTCCATCAAGAGGCCAAAAGTTGTATATTTGATTCCGATCTTTATGAATCTCACTAGGAGGATAAAACTTTGAATAAAAGATAGGTACTATTTCCTCCCATTCAAGACCTAGACCATTCTTTAGTAGCTTATACCAGTCCTCAGCTCTTCCTTTCAGTGATAATGAGCATAACTTCTTCTTGACTTGATCTGTTGTAATACCTGCACACTTGAACAACCCGCATAATTCGTGTATAAAGAGCAAATGATCACCGGGATGGACAGTTCCATCTCCAACATAATAGTTATCCATAACACGATCAATAATTCTTGTAGGTATTTTAAAAGTATCATTCTCAGCAGGTGATGGTTCATCTACTACCATACCAGTGGTAGTAGCATTACGGAATAAGAAACTCAGCGAATTATCCATATTGAAAATAAAGCAACTAACAGAAGTAAACAATACTCACAGTAGAAGTTTCCTTTACCAGTTCCACTCTCCAATAGCGCTTCACTCCCCGGCAACTGCACCATAAAATAGTCTTGATGACCCACAAGTATATGGGGTGTATCGCAGTATTTTCGATAAGTAAGAGTTTCGAACCCAACGAGGAGCAGAAGGTGCTGGCTAGTGGTATGGATCAAGAATTCTCTGCAAATACTTAGCAAATGGATTTTTAGGGGTTTTTGATAAAGCAAGTAAATAAAGTATGAGTAAATAAAATACAATAAGAACAAATGCAGCAAGTGGCCCAATCCTTTATGCAGCAAAGGACAAGTCGGTTCTATTTCTTAAGATGACCAAACATTCTCGAGGACACACGGGAAGACTGTCAAGTGCTTTCGCTTCATATAGTTGATTAATCTTCTTTAGCTTGCTAAGTGTTGTGTGGGTGAACCTGTGCTAATGTACCGACCTTCCTAGGACTAATACATACTTGTGATTATACACCTTGCAAACATCCGTAAGTACAAGAAAGTAATTAAGGTAGAACCTAACCACAACTTTAAACTCTAAGACCCTGACGTCCCTTGTGCAATGGTTTCCTAACGGGGGTTCAGGTTTAGGTTTCTGTCACTCCGGAAACCCCTACGATTAGTAGCCAAATACACAATGCATTCCCCTAGGCCCATATAGGTGAAGTGTCATGTAGTCGACGTTCACATGACACCACTAGAAGAAGTACACCACAACTTAACTATTGAATCTTTCTCAAGACAACTCCACTACTAACAACATGACTTCTCCCATGTCCTCAAGAACAAAACGAACTACTCACAAGACATCTTATGGATCATGATCAGAGATGGAATAATGATGTATAACAATCTGAACATAAACAATAATTCAATGGTTCACTCAATAGCATCAACTACAAAGAGTAATCAACACCGGGAAAGTTTCCCCTAAGAACTATGCAAGATTCAACCCAATTGTTATAGCAATATGGATATGGTGATGAGGGTGCTGATTGTGATGATGGTGGTGATGATGATGATGATCCCGATGAAGTCCAGCTTGATGGTGGTGTTGATGGCGACGATCTCCCCTCTTCGGGAAGGAATTCCCCCGGCAGAAATCTGTCTGTCGGAGAGATCTTTCTCTCTCGGTGTTTTCCGCCCCGCAGAGGCGGCGGAATCTTTCTGTGGTCGCTCCCCGAGTCTTAGGGTTTCAGGAGGATAATATACGCCAGAGGTGGACCAGGGCGGCCACACCACCTGGTGGTGCGGCCTAGGGTGGCCCGTGCCAGGGGATGGTGTGGCCCTCCTGTGGCCCATCTCCACTTCCCCTTCTGGCTTTCTTCGTCTTCTGGAAAATAGGATTTTCCATGTATTTTCCCGGATTTTCCGATCTTCGCGAAATTTTCCTCCAAACAACACCTTTTCCATCAAAATCCTGACTACAACGGTCCATGCTCCAAAAGTCATCAACCATGCAAAAATAGATGAAATAACATAAGTATCATCTCTTAATATGAAATATATCAATGAATAACAGTAAATTATGATATAGAATAGTGATGCAAAATGGACGTATCAGGGCACGTCCTCGTATACCAGCCTTTTTGCGAGAAGGCGCCTGACGGGATCTGGTAGACTTTGTTGTCTTTTTGTTTCTGAACCGTCTGTTTGCAAAAGTTATTGCTATATTATTTGTCTGAATTCATTTTCATGCAGGTGGGGCGAAAGCATTAGGTATCTGTTTCATGACTTTCTCGTGAACCATCACATAACATTTACTAATGTCAACATCACGAATGACACTAAATTGCTTGAAAGCCTGACTATTAACATTAACATCCCAAAGGAGTGTAGAGTGGACATCCAGGAAATTTACTGGATCCTAGGGACGAAGGGCGGCAGGACCGGGATGGCCGCTCTTGCCTCCGAACACATCGACCCGTGGTACACTGACATGAAGGGAAAATTGCCGAGATGTTCGTGGAGGCGTTTATGGCACGATTACTAGGAGGATAAGCCGCTTTCTGAACCTAATCTAAAGTACGCTGCAATTGACGGGTATGTTAGCCACGAGCTATACCGCCAGATTGTAAAATCTCGTTCCAGGCATCGCATCATTGAACCACCACCAAGGCAGGTTGTTTTCCCTAGATGCCGGAGTGTAGATGAATCTACAAGCCGAGGCAAGCGACCGAAGGCATTCTGGGATCGGTTGCCTTCTCCAACAGGCTGGGATGTAGACTTTTAGTGCATGATTGTTGTGTTTGTATGGGGCTTGTTATGTTTATGAAAGCATGTTATTTCAGAAGTACACTATGTGAGCAATTACGAACTGATGTGTATTACCTTAGTTGAACTATAATCTGGGTTTGGTTATGACTGTATCCTTCGCTATAATCTGGGTTTGGTTATGACTTATGACTATATCACACCTTATGCATGTCAGTCCTCGATTCTACCGCATGCAAATGGCACAGACAAAATTTGTAAGAATGAATATTGAGCATACAATAGGGGGAATGTAATTCATACAGGTTAAGTAGCTAATTGAATCGGGATCATACGAGCTTGGTTCTTACACACAGAATACTTAGAAAATACATGCGAGATAAAATACAGGCGAGATAAAACTAGGAACGAAATGCGAAACTAGTAGTGGTAAACATCACACTCACCCACCCGCCAGATCTTGTTGAGCATCTCGTAGCAGACATATGCGTCCCTGGCTACGTACTTGATCGCATCGTAATCCAGGTGCCTCCAGACCCATTGCTCATGCAGGTGCTTCGGGAACTCGACTTTCATGCCATCGTACTCGCAGTCGATGATGTCGGCAGTGAGTCTAGCCATGCCGGCTTTCCTCGTATCGCCATCCGGGTACCTCCACAAACGTTGGAGATCGACGTGATTGACGACATGAACGAGGAGATCCCACTCTAGCTTCAGAGTGTCGTTCTTGATGTCGACCCTGGTGAAGTAGATCTCCCTCCTATGTAGGAACTCGCGAAGCTCCGGGCATATAGATTTGGCCCTACATATGTGGTATAGGAGGCAGTGGTTGCGCATGGACAGCTGCAAAAGCGTCGTACTCTTCCTATCTCCGGTATACTCGAGGTCAAGGCCGACGATCTTGTACCTGTCCATCGGCTCCTGTAGCCACCGCTCATACATTGCAATGACCTTGGCAACCTCTACTGACGCATTTGTGTGGACGACCGTCAGCTTGGTGGTGCCATGGGAGGTGACGGTGTAGTCGTTGGTGAAGTCGCTCCCATCGCCGAACACGCCGTACTCTGCGTCCATGGCAGCAGCTAATGCGACGGTAGTGGCCTAGGGTCGGTAGCGGTGGCTGGAACTGGGCGTGGCGGTGGAGTGATCTGTTGCGGTGGTATGGCCCGACGGAGGCGGTGCCTGCGGCAGCGTCGATGGTTCTTGCGGTGGCTGCGGCGGCTGTGGAGGGCGGCGGAAGGAATGAGTTGGGGATTTTTGCACAGTGATATGCTGGGGAGACGGAAGGCGATGTTTAATTGCGTTTACCAATATTCCGGTCATACCCATGTGGAAGCAAGTTTGACCGAGCGAGCTCTGTTGGTTTCCAATCCTAGTGATTAAATTCAGCGTCCGTCTCGGTAGGCGATGGGATGGGTGTGCGACATGGCTTTGGCGTGGCAGAGACCGGTCATATAGACCACCGTCCCGTTGCCGATCCGCAGCGGGTGCACGGTGCTGACACGATGTAACGTGACAGGACAGAAGGAAGTGTACAACTATTATTCCTAACAAGTTTAATAAGTGTAAGCATAGACATGGACCTAGTATCCCTGCACCCCGGGGCAGCCAACCAGGCCTGCCGATTGCGCAAACCTTGCAATCTCCTTTCTTTAATTTGGTGATTTTGTCCAGAATTTGCCAAATTGAAGCTTGTTTTCCCATGCTTCTATAAGTTTCTGTGTAGGCCACTTGTGTAAGCATGCACGATCAAGAAAATTTGCAACACACGTGTCGGTGGAAAAGCATGAGGTTTCAATGCACCATATAGTTTATGGATTTAGAATAGCTACATTGTGGAGCTCTAGCCAAATTGCATGGTAAAGCCAAATTCAGTTTTTTGTCAGATTTAGCTATAGCAACATTGTGTCTCGTTTGTCCTCATTTTTGCCCTCCTGATATTCCGAAGCCCTCACATGCACTCGGAGGGGGTGTCGTCTGGTCAAAGGCTTGGCCGTTACGTGCGCCCTAACGCCTAAATTGGAAGTTTATTTTGTTATTTGGCCTTTTTAAGAGTGCCTTTTCCCCTCTCTCGCTAACAGTTGTGTTTTTTTGCCCAAAAAGGTAGGGAATCTAGAGCAGCTTCTCTCTTCACTCATTGTTCCTTTTACCCTCGTTTTCCCCCAATCTGGTAGCAAATCTAGAGTAGCAAAACTAACCAGCACCATAAATAAATTCAGTAAACAGAGCAGATGTAGATAAAGCAGCTAATATAGGTTATATAGTATGGTACTTAACAAGGTTCGACAATTAGGCTGCTCAGCAGCAGTAGCTGACAGGTTCAACACAGATAAGACAAAAGAAGCTGCTTTACAGCAGCATCAGCTGATCAGTGGCCCCTCGTGGCCTCTGCTAGGAGGGCCTCCGCCTCCTCCCTCTGGCTCCTCCTCCACTTCTTGCTGCCTAGCCCCTTGACCTTGAGCGCCTTGAGTTTGATCGGGGGCATGCGACCCTCCTCGATAGCCACCTTCTGGAGGTTGCGGAGGTGAAGACCGAGCGCCTAGTGCTTGGCTATGAAGCCGTGATCGTTCACGAACTCGCCGCAGGTCCTCACCTCCTCGGCATGCTTCACGAGGGAGTTGAAGTCCATGGCGCGGAGCCTCCTGGTGGGGCAGAAGGGGCACCTGTACACGTCGCTGGCGAAGAAGTTGTTGTACTGGCCGGACTTTAGCCTCCTCAGCACATAACGAGTCTTGGTGTCCTTGGACTCGTCGTCGCTGCAGACGTCGCTGCTATCCTCAAGTTGGAAAAAATAGTAGAGTGAAATAAGGACATGATTGAGATACTTTGATTATCGGGATTGATTATTTGCATAGATTGACTGACTGAGATCTCTCGATTATTCCCCAAATCTCAAACCAAATCGAATACTGATCCCAACTACGAACAGGGGGATTCATCGAAAATCGAGATCTAACACAAGAGGATTAGCTACTGTAAAAATACGAACAGTCGAGCCCTAATAACATACGATCTAGCATACAACGATGGGAATGGGGGAAGAACAAGGGAAGGGGAGAAAACCCTGGTTACCTCCGACCATGGGTCGGTGATGCTGGTGTCGTAGGGGTTCTCCGGCCTTATGTAGACAACCTCCTCGTAGGGGTCCTAGCTGAGCGGGATCTGTCCGAGACTGGCGGGGGCCTCCTCGCCGGCGGCTATGACGGATGCGGGGACGGGGACGGGGACGGGGACGGGGGGTCCTCGTCGGCATCCTTGGAGGCAGCGATGGCCACCGTGCTGTTCTTCTCCATCGCCGACGTGGTTGGGGTTTTGTTGGGCGTTTGCAGAAGGTGATGGGACAGTGGAGACGGTTGAGTGAGCGAGTGCGTGATGAGTGGGAGTGGAGAGGCATCTATTAAAGGAGAAGGGAAGCAATGTTTCGTTGCACTACCGTGCACCGCGTACGCTACTACACCGTGCACGGCCACACGTGTCCGCTAACGCTCCGTGCACCGCACATGTGTACGTGTTAGTCACGTTTTTTCCCTCGTGTCTAACCCTGGCGATTCAGTTGTACTCAGTTTTGGCCTCGAGCGTAACACTGGCGGTTTGGTTCCATTTTTAAATCATTTTCTATTTTCTATTTGAATCCTTTTGTCACTCTTGCCCTTGGTTTTTAAGTTCTACTCAGTTTTTCCCTTGGTTTTTAAGTTCTACTCAGTTTTGCCCTTGGTTCTTAAGTGCTACTCGGTTTCCCTCTTTCTTTGTATCCATATCTCGCACCTATGCTCATCTTCGCTGCTACGCTCTGATTGGTCGAGATAGTTGTCACACGGATCGTTCCCACCAACCGTTTATCCTCTGTGATCTAGTGGACAGGATAACCCTTAGATCTGTCGGGGGCACCCCTCTATCCATGCAAAATAACGAGTATGCCACCAGAACTTTAACTCCATAAACAGATGAACTTGAATATAATTTGAAGGGTACGAAAATAGAAATCCCCATAGTTCAAGGGTTTAGATATGGTAAGAGAACTAAATATTATTAGTGGTCGGGCCAGCACAATGACGGGTTGGTCGGCAAGAAATTGTTGATTCCTAAGTAAGGGGACACTAGGCCGGTCTTGACATACTCCCTCAGGAATTTGCCATAAGCAGCTGAAGGAAATATGCCCTGAGAGGCAATAATAAAGTTGTTATTATGTATTCCTTGTATATGATAGATGTTTATTTTGCATGCTATAATTGTATTGATAGGAAACATCAATACATGTGTGTTTAATAAACAAAAAGGGTTCCTAGTCATGCCCCTCTTATAGACTAGCTTGTTGATTAACAGGATGATCAAGGTTTCCTGATCATGGACATTGGATGTTGTTAATAACAAGGTCACACCATTGGTGGAATGATGTGATGAACATTCATCCGAAGTATAGCATTATGATCAAGTCATTGTGTTTATATTGCTATAACATCATACGCAGCAATCTTTATCCTTAGACCATGAGATCATGTTAATTGCTAACACCGGAAGAGTATCTTGATAACATCAAACGTCACACCATAACAGGGTGACTATAAAGATGGGTTCAGTGATATGAAGGTGTTATGTTGAGGCTCATGGATCAAGAGTGGAATTTGTCAATCCAGATGACGGATAGATATACTCTGGGCCCTCTCGGTGATATCACATTAGGATAGCTTGCAAGCAAGTGATGTGATCACTAGAATGTTATATCACGGGAACGAGAAAAGAGTGCATGTCGGTAACGATATCAAACTAGGTATGGAGATACCGATGATCGAATCTCGGACATGTAATATATCGAGAGACAAAGGGATTTAGTTACAAGCGTTAAAGGTTCTCACGATCACAGGAGTCATCGTTAAATGTGTAGGAGTCAGTACGGATCTCCAGGTCCCGCTGCTGATTATTGATCGGAGAAGGGTCTCGATCATGTCTGCATTATTCGCGAACCATAGGGTGGCATACTTAAGAGTTACCGGACACCATTTTGGAGCACATATGTTTCAGACGAAAGAATTGCAAAGCGCAGGAATTGTTTCAATAGAAACCGGAAATTGTTTCGGGTGAAATTGCAGAAGGTGGTTCTGCATGTGATATTGAAATATTGCAAGGGGCTATATGTGAATGTTTGTTAATTAAAGTAATTAACAAAATTCTGAATAAATTTAATAAAAGAGTTTTATTAAATGAGAGAGCATTAAATTTGGAGAAACTTAATGCATTTAAAGTGGAGACTTTAAAAGGGAATGTGAAGAGGCATTTTAATGTGGAGGAGTTACCACCACATGAATGGGGGAGGTGAGGGGTCACCCCCCCATGCGCCGGCCATGGAGAGAGGGGGCACCCCCCTCCTCCTATAAAAGGCCACCCATTCCCTCCTTCATCCTCACACCTCCTTGTGAAGGATCTCTCTCCCCCTCTAGAATTATTCCCCCATGGTCTCGGATTAGCGAGATACATGTTCCCGGTGGCATTTCGTCTAGAAGGAGTTGATGCTTCCGCTGGATTGCTGAAGCGAGGAGGTGGAGGTTGTACGATGGCTTGAACGTGTGTGCGAGTGCGGATGCGCTGCTAAGTTGCGGCGCTCGGACTTCCTCACGATCTTAAGATCGGCAAGTGTACGACTACATCAACCACGAGTTCCTACTCGTTAACAAAGCTCGTTGTCTTTGAGGGTAAGTTCTCTATGGATGTATGTCCACCCGTTTGCTTTGTACCTAGTAGATAGATCTTGATGTGTAGTTCACATCGTAGGAAACTTTTTGTTTTCTATGCTGCAGACCCAATAGTGGTATCAGAACCTGATCTATGCGTAGGTGCTTTGCACGGGTAGTACACATATGTTTATATGTGGGCGATGATTATCATGTTATTGCATCTTCTATGTACTTTGGATATTGGTGGCATAGTGGGATGAAGCGGCCCGGACCAACCTTACATGTCATCGTACATGAGACCGGTTCCACGACTGACATGCAACTTGTTTTGCATAAGTGGCTGGCGGGTGTCTGTCTCTCCTACTATAGTCAATATCTGATTTACAACGAGTTGCTAATAACTTGGTTATCCTCGTTGTGGTTCATGTTCATAGGTTAGACAGGTTCTATCTCCGAAAGCCCTAAGCCACGTAAAACTTGCAATTGATAAATCAGAGGCGTCTAGTTTAGATCGTTGCTGGGCTAGTGTTTTGATATGGTATTGTTGTAAGTAGATGTATGATAGATACTCTTACAACTCACTTAACGTGTAAGTTCCATAGACCTTGGCCTTACACACAAAGGAATGATAGAGATCATACCACGATGCAAATGATAGAGATCAAATGCATGGACCATATCACCTCACTTCACACATTAGATGTTAGCATCTTATACTACTAGTTTGGCGCGTTTGGTAGCATTATAAGATGATCCCTCATTTAGATATCAAGATAAAATGTGTTCTTCCTTAAGTATGCACCGTTTTGTGGATCGTGTTTTGAGGCATCACGTGATGATCGGGTGTTTTCAACTCTACGCTTTCATACAACGGGTGTAAGACAGTTTTACACACACAAATACTAAGGTTCTTACTTGACGAGCCTAGCATGTACAGACATGGCCTCGGAACACGGACCGAAAGGTTAAGCATGAGTTATATAGTTGATATGATGCCCATATAGATGCTCGCCTTTGAAGCTACACCGACTCACGTGATGATCGGACTTGGTGTAGTGGATTTGGTTCATGTAATCACCAAAAGGACACGAGGGATGTAGTTTTTGAGTGGGAGTTCATTAGTAATTTGGATTAGTTGAACTCAATCTATCATAAACTTAGTCTAAATATACTTTACAAATTCTGTTGTAGATGGCACCACCTGCTTTTAATTTCAATGTGTTCATGGAGAAAGAGAAACTTGCTGCGAATGGTAGCAACTTCACCAACTGTGCTATGAATTTGAGGATTCTCCTCACTGCTGCACAAAAGCAATATGTGCTATATGCGCCGCTAGGCCCCCCACCATCTCCTGATGCCCCTGACGAGGAAAAGAACGTCTATATAACTCGTCAGGAGGACCACAACTTAGTTCATTGCGGCATACTGTATGGGCTAGAGCCAGAACTTCGAAAACGTTTCGAAAATGGCAATGCCTTTGATACCATGGGAGAATTGAAAATGATTTTCGATACCCATGCTACCATAGAGAGTTATAATGCTACAGAAAACTTCTTTAGCTGCATGATGGAGGAAAACAGCTCCGTTAGTGAGCACGTACTCAAAATGTCTGGGTACGCCGATAAGCTTGTGTCCTTGGGAATAACGATTTCCATTGACTTAGGCATACATCGTGTTCTCCAATCTCTGCCACCTAGCTACAAGAGCTTCGTGATGAACTATAATATGCAGGGCATGAAGAAGTCTCTTCCCGAGCTTCTGTCAATGCTTAAGACTGCAGAAGTGGAGATTAGGAAAGAACATCAAGTGTTGATGATCAATAGGACCACCAGTTTCAAGAAGGACAAGAAAGGAAAGCACAAGGGAAAGAAGGGTGGCAAGTCTGTTGCCACGCCTGAAAAGAAACCCCGAGCTGGACCTAAGTCTGACACCGAGTGCTACTATTGCAAGGGGACTGGCCACTAGAAGCGCAACTGCCCCAAGTATTTGGCGGACAAGAAGTCCGGCAAGGCAAACAAAGGTATATGTGATATACATGTTATTGATGTGTACTTGACTAGTACTCGCAGTAGCACCTGGGTATTTGATACGGGATCGGTTGCTAATATATGTAACTCGGTTCAGGGGTTGCGGAACAAGCGACAACTAGCAAGGGATGAGGTCACGATGCGGGTCGGCAATGGATCAAGAGTTGATGTGATCGCCGTCGGAACGCTGCCTCTCCATATGCCATCAGGATTAGTTATAAACCTAAATAATTGTTATTTGGTGCCTGCACTGAGCATGAACATTGTATCCGGTTCGTGTTTGATGCAAAGTGGTTATTCATTTAAGTCTGAAAACAATGGTTGTTCGATTTATATGAATAATATCTTTTATGGTCATGCACCTATGTTGAATGGTTTATTTCTATTGGATCTCGATAGCAGTATTACGCATATTCATAATGTTGATGCTAAAAGGATTAAACTTGATAATGATATATCTACATATATGTGGCACTGCCGTCTAGGTCATATTGGCGTTAAATGCATGAAGAAACTCCATTCTGATGGACTTTTGGATTCACTTGATTTTGAATCATTTGATACATGTGAGCCATGCCTTATGGGCAAGATGACTAGAACGCCGTTTTCCGGTTCAATGGAACGGGCGACAGATCTATTGGAAATCATACATACTGATGTGTGTGGACCAATGAGTGTGTCGGCGCGAGGTGGATATCGTTATTTTGTTACTTTCATGGATGATTTGAGTAGATATGGGTATATCTATTTGATGAAACACAAGTCTGAAACTTTTGAAAAGTTCAAAGAATTTCAGAATGAAGTGGAAAATCATCGTAACAGAAAGATCAAATTTCTGCGGTCTGACCGTGGAGGAGAGTATCTTAGTTACGAGTTTAGCACACATATGAAAGACTATGGAATAGTTTCACAACTCACGCCTGCCGGAACACCACAACGTAATGGTGTGTCAGAACGTCGTAATCGTACTTTATTGGATATGGTTCGATCTATGATGTCTCTGACTGACTTGCCACTGTCATTTTGGGGTTATGCACTAGAAACAGTTGCATTCACTTTAAATCGGGCACCATCTAAATCCATTGAAACGACACCGTATGAATTATGGTTTGGAAACAAACCTAAGCTGTCATTTCTTAAGGTTTGGGCATGCGATGTTTATGTGAAGAAACTTCAACCAGATAAACGCGAACCCAAAGCAGAAAAATGCGTCTTCGTAGGATACCCTAAGGAAACGATTGGTTATACCTTCTATCATAGATCCGAGGGCAAGGTCATTGTTGCCAAGAATGGATCCTTTCTTGAGAAGGAGTTTCTCGCGAAAGGTGTGAGTAGTCGGAAGGTAGAACTCGAAGAGGTTATTGAACCTTCTCTTCATGGAATGGCGAGTGGCGCAGCACCGGAAGTTGTTTCGGAGTTGACTTCACCTAATGAAGAGAGAGCTAATGATATTGATCATGAAACTCCGAAAGATGTACCAAACCTCGCAGGTCAAGCAGGACACGTGCAGCTCCTGAACTGTACGGCAATCCTGTTGTGAATTTCATGGTTGATGAAATGGATGACCCTGCAACATATGAAGAAGCGATGATGAGCCCGGATTCCAACAAATGGCTAGAAGCCATGAAATCCGAGATGGAATCCATGTACGAAAACCAGGTTTGGACCTTGGTGGACTTACCTCACGACCGAAAAGCTGTTGAGAATAAATGGATTTTCAAAAGGAAAACTGATGCTGATGGTAATGTGACCATCTATAAGGCTCGACTTGTCGCAAAGGGGTTTCGACAAATTCAAGGAGTTGACTACAATGAGACATTCTCTCCCGTAGCGATGCTTAAGTCGGTTAGGATTATGTTAGCAATTGCTGCATATTTCGATTATGAAATATGGCAGATGGATGTCAAAACTGCGTTCCTCAATGGTAATATTGAAGAAGAGTTGTATATGATACAACCTAAGGGTTTTGTCGATCCTAAGGATGCTAATAAGGTGTGCAAATTTTAGCGATCCATCTATGGACTGAAGCAAGCATCACGAAGTTGGAATCTCCGCTTTGATGAGGTGATCAAAGAGTTTGGATTTGTCCAAACTTATGGAGAGGCTTGTATTTACAAGAAAGTGAGTGGGAGCAATGTGGCATTTCTGATATTATATGTGGATGACATATAATTGATTGGAAATGATTTAGATCTTTTAAACAGTGTTAAAAGTTATCTAAACAGCAAATTTTCGATGAAGGACCTTGGTGAAGCTTCATATATATTAGGCATTAAAATCTATAGAGATAGATCAAGACGCCTAATTGGGCTATCGCAGAGTACATACCTTGATAAGATATTAAAGAAGTTTAATATGGACGGAAGTAAGAAGGGGTTCTTACCTATGTTGCAAGGCAAGACATTGAGTAAGACTCAAAGTCCGGCTACGGCGGAAGAAAGAGAGATAATGGATAAGATCCCCTATGCCTCAGCCATAGGCTCTATAATGTATGCCATGCTATGTACAAGACCGGATGTGGCACATGCTATTAGTTTGACTAGTAGGTACCAATCTGATCCAGGTTTGGAACACTGGATAGCGGTCAAGAATATCCTTAAGTACTTGAGAAGAACTAAGGATATGTTTCTTATATACGGAGGTGAAGAAGAGCTAGTCGCTAAGTGTTATGTCGATGCTAGTTTTGACACTGATCCGGATGACTCTAAGTCTCAATCCGGATACGTATTTCTCTTGAACGGAGCAGCAGTTAGTTGGAGGAGCTCCAAACAACCTATGGTGGTTGGATCAAAAATGGAGGCGGAATATGTTGCTGCTTCAGAAGCAGCGCAGGAAGCGGTTTGGATGAAGGAGTTCATAACGGAACTGGGTGTGATTCCTAGTGCATTGGACCCGATGGTGATCTATTGTGACAACAATGGAGCCATAGCCAACGCAAAGGAACCAAGGTCTCACAAGAATTCCAAGCATATTAAGCGCAGGTTTCACTCCATCTGCGAGCATGTCAAGGATGGAGATATAAAGATTTGTAAAGTGCACACGGACCTGAATGTAGCAGATCCGTTGACTAAAGTACTCCCTAGGGCAAAACATGACCAACACCAGAACTCCATGGGTGTTAGATTTATCACTATGTGAACTAGATTATTGTCTCTAGTGCAAGTGGGATACTGAAGGAAATATGCCCTGAGAGGCAATAATAAAGTTGTTATTATGTATTCCTTGTATATGATAGATGTTTATTTTGCATGCTATAATTGTATTGATAGGAAACATCAATACATGTGTGTTTAATAAACAAAAAGGGTTCCTAGTCATGCCTCTCTTATAGACTAGCTTGTTGATTAACAAGATGATCAAGGTTTCCTGATCATGGACATTGGATGTTGTTAATAACAATGTCACACCATTGGTGGAATGATGTGATGAACATTCATCCGAAGTATAGCATTACGATCAAATCATTGTGTTTATATTGCTATAACATCATACAAAGTAATCTTTATCCTTAGACCATGAGATCATGTTAATTGCTAACACCGGAAGAGTATCTTGATAACATCAAACGTCACACCGTAACAGGGTGACTATAAAGATGGGTTCAGTGCTACGAAGGTGTTATGTTGAGGCTCATGGATCAAGAGTGGAATTTGTCAATCTAGATGACGGATAGATATACTCTGGGCCCTCTCGGTGATATCACATTAGGATAGCTTGCAAGCAAGTGATGTGATCACTAGAATGTTATATCACGGGAACGAGAAAAGAGTGTATGTCGGTAACAAGATCAAACTAGGTATGGAGATACTGATGATCGAATCTCGGACATGTAATATATCGAGAGACAAAGGGATTTAGTTACAAGCGTTAAAGGTTCTCACGATCACAGGAGTCATCGTTGAATGTGTAGGAGTCAGTACGGATCTCCAGGTCCCGCTGCTGATTATTGATCGGAGAAGGGTCTCGATCATGTCTGCATTATTCGCTAACCGTAGGGTGGCACACTTAAGATTTACCGGACACCATTTTGGAGCACATATGTTTCAGACGAAAGAATTGCAAAGCGCAGGAATAGTTTCAATAGAAACCGGAAATTGTTTCGGGTGAAATTGCAGAAGGTGGTTCTGCATGTGATATTGAAATATTGCAAGGGGCTATATGTGAATGTTTGTTAATTAAAGTAATTAACAAAATTCTGAATAAATTTAATAAAAGAGTTTTATTAAATGAGAGAGCATTAAATTTCTAGAAACTTAATGCATTTAAAGTGGAGACTTTAAAAGGGAATGTGAAGAGGCATTTTAATGTGGAGGAGTTACCACCACATGAATGGGGAGGTGAGGGGTCACCCCCCATGCGCCGGCCATGGAGAGAGGGGGGACCCCCCTCCTCCTATAAAAGGCCACCCATTCCCTCCTTCATCCTCACACCTCCTTGTGAAGGATCTCTCTCCCCCTCTAGAATTATTCCCCCATGGTCTCGGATTAGCGAGATACATGTTCCCGGTGGCATTTCGTTTGGAAGGAGTTGCTGCTTCTGCTGGATCGCTGGAGCAAGGAGGTGGAGGTTGTCCGGTGGCTTGAACGTGTGTGCGAGTGCGGATGCGCTGCTGAGTTGTGGCGCTCGGACTTCCTCATGATCTTGAGATCGGCAAGTGTACGACTACATCAACCACGAGTTCCTACTCGTTAACAAAGCTCGTTGTCTTCGAGGGTAAGTTCTCTATGGATGTATGTCCACCCGTTTGCTTTGTACCTAGTAGATAGATCTTGGCGTGTAGTTCACACCATAGGAATTTTTTTGTTTTCTATGCTGCGGACCCAACAGCAGCGTGCTTAGCCTTGGTCGCCGACTTGTGTTTACTAGCCGGGATTTTACTGATGCCAACCGCATGCAGAATCAAGCTAGCAATCCTTGGGTTGACTCCTTTCTTACAGAAAGGGCACCTGAGCTCCCCAAGTCGAGTGCGGAAAGGGATTATCCCGCTCTTGAGCTTCTTCATGACATGGCGGCTCTTGTTGTCCCTGGTCTCCTTGTCAGAGTACATCTCACTCGAATCCACCTGTAATGTATGGAATGCAAACCGAAATGAGCAAAATAATAAATATATATTTCTTCCACCATTCCGAGTTACTTTCGATGCAATAACATGTCTATACAGGTTCAGTAGTTCATTACAGCCGTCTCCCCAGCTCGCTCCTAAATTAATGTGGTTTGTGTTCTTGATAACTTATTAATAAATAAATAATATGGATTCATTCAGAACAGACTAGACCTCTCCATGTACCGGTTCATACGTTGCATCTAATCATTAGGAATAGATTTTTTATGATGCCAGGATAGATTAAGCTCGAGCAGAAAATATGAAACATGTAGAAATAGATGTACCTCCGGGTACACGAGCGGAGCGTGTTTGTCGAACTCCACGCCCTAATCAGGGCCTCCGAAGTCGTCAACACCGGCGAGCATATGGTCCCCCAAGGGGTTGAACTGCACATCCTCCTTGCCTTGTGCTGCGTGATGCTCCTCCAGATCTGCCGTGTGAAGCACCACCCTAGCGGCGATGCCTGCACACTCACCCCCACACACTGGTTTCATGGAGAAGGTTCATGCAAGTACGTTCAAGATTGTGGGGTTTTGCTAGATAGGGAAGAGAGAGTAGTGGATAAGTGCGAATGGAGGACCCGATAGGCTGGGTTTTTAATGCGGGGACGTTTAGGCCTCCTCGAGGGCCCCGGTAGGCAGCTCTTCTGGCTGCGGCTGCCGCGTGGAAGGTTCGTGTGGTGGGGGCCTGTCGGAAGTGAGAGTGTAGGCGCGCTGCATAGTAAAAATGGTATAGCCCGTGGGTCGTGGATGACCAGTTGCCTTGTAGTAGACTTGTAGCCTTTGCAGACTAGATTAAACATGACATGACTACTCAAGGACTTTTTCCATGGATGGCATCGTGTTCCTTCTTGTAGAAGTCTTGTTGAGGGAGACGTCCGTGCTGTCTCGTGCTGTCCTGTGAAGGGAACGACGTGTGCAACGATCCTCGTTGGATCACACAAGATCAACGGTTGGTGCGCACGATCCGTGTGACAACTGTGACAACCAATCAGGACGTAGCAGACAGAGTGGGCACAGGTTTGGGCTTCTACGAAAGAGAGAGAGGGGGCAAAACTCGGTAGTATCAAAAAACCAAGGGCAAAGCTGAGTAGTATAAAAATGGAAAGTGAGTGTCTTTTACAATGAAATACATCATGACATACATCAAATTATGCCAAGATACATCCACTAGAGTTCATTGCATGTGTGTTCTTTCCAAAAACCACATATGTATCCACTAGAGTCATTGCATGTGTGTTCCTGTCATGAAACACATATGGATCCACTGGTGTTCATTGCATGTGTGTTCTTTCCACAAACCACATATGTATCCACTAGAGTAATTGCATGTGTGTTCTTTTCACAAACCACACATGGATCAACCAATGTCAATGCATGTGTGTTCTTTCCACAAACGACATATGGATCCACCAATGTCATTGGATGTGTGTTCTTTTCCACAAACCACACATGGATCAACCAACGGCATTGCATGTGTGTTCTTTCCACAAACCACACATGGATCAACCAATGGCATTGCATGTGTGTTCTTTTCCACAAACCAAATATGTATCCACTAGAGTCATTGCATGTGTGTTCCTGTCATGAACCACATATGGATCCAACAGTGTTCACTGCATGTGTGTTATTTCCACAAACCACAATGGATCCTCTAGAGTCATTGCATGTGTGTTCTTTTCACAAACCACATATGGATACACCAATGTCATTGCATGTGTGTCCTTTCCATATACCACATATGGATCCACCAATGTCATTGCATGTGTGTTCTTTCCACTAACCACACATGGATCCACTAGAGTCATTGCATGTGTGTTCTTTTCACAAACCACGTATGGATCCACCAGAGTCATTGCATGTATGTTATTTTCCATAAACCACATATGGATTAACCAATGGCATTGCATGTGTGTTCTTTTAACAACCCACATATGGATCAACCAGTGTCATTGCATGTGTGTTCCTGTCATGAACAACATATGGATCCACCAGTGTTCATTGCATGTGTGTTCTTTCCACTAACCACATATGTATCCACTACAGTCATTGCATGTGTGTTCTTTTTACAAACCACACATGGATCCACCAATGTCATTGCATGTGTGTTCTTTCCATATACCACATATGGATCCACCAATTTCATTGCATGTGTGTTATTTTCACAAACCACACATGGACCCACTTGAATCATTGCATGTGTGTTCTTTCCGCAAACCACACATGGATTAACCAATGTCATTGCATTTGTGTTCCTGTCGTGAACCACATATGAATCCACCAGGGTTCATTGCATGTGTGTTCTTTCTAAAAACCACATATGGATCCACTAGAGTCATTGCATGTGTGTTGTTTTCACAAACCACATATGGACCCACTTGAGTCATTGCATGTGTGTTCTTTCCACAAACGACACATGGATTAACCAATGGCATTACATGTGTGTTATTGTCACAAACCACATTTGGCTCCACCGGTGTTCATTGCATGTGTGTTCTTTCCACAAACAACATATGGATCCACTAGAGTCATTGCATATGTGTTCTTTTCACAAACCACATATGGATCCACCAATGTTATTGCATGTGTGTTCTTTCCATGAACCACATATGGATCCATCAATGTCATTGCACGTGTGTTCTTTCCAATAACCACACATGGATCCACTAGAGTCATTGCATGTCTGTTCTTTTCCACTAACCACATATTTATCCACTAGAGTCATTGCATGTGTGTTCTTTCCACAAACCACACATGGATCCACCAGAGTCATTGCATGTGTGTTCTTTCCACGAACCACACATGGATCCACTAGTGTCATTGCATGTGTGTTATTTCCACAAACCATATATGGATCCACCAATGTCATTGCACGTGTGTTCTTTCCACAAACCACACATGGATCAACCAATGTCATTGCATGTGTGTTCTTTCCACAAACCACATATTGATCCACCAATGTCATTGCATGTGTGTTATTTTCCACAAACCACATATGTATCCACTAGAGTCATTGAATGCGTGTTCCTGTCATGAACCACATATGGATCCACCAGTGTTCATTGCATGTGTGTTCTTTCCACAAACCACATATGGATCCACTAGAGTCATTGCATGTGTGTTCTTTTCACAAACGACATCTGGATCCACCAATGTCATTGCATGTGTGTTCTTTCCATGAACCACATATGGATCCACCAATGTCATTTCATGTGTGTTCTTTCCACTAACCACACATGGATCCACTAGAGTCATTGCATGTGCGTTCTTTTCAGAAACTACGTATGGATCCACCAGAGTCATTGCATGTGTGTTATTTTCCACAAACCACATATGGATTAACCAATGGCATTGCATGTGTGTTCTTTCAAAAACCCACATATGGATCAACCAGTGTCATTACATGTGTGTTCCTGTCATGAACCACATATGGATCCACCAGTGTTCATTGCATGTGTGTTCTTTCCACTAAGCACATATGTATCCAAAAGAGTCATTGCATGTGTGTTCTTTCCACAAACCACACATGGATCAACCAATGTCATTGCATGTGTGTTCTTTCCACAAACCACATATGGATCCACCAATGCCATCGCATGTGTGTTCTTTCCACAAACCACACATGGATCAACCAGAGTCATTGCATGTGTGTTCTTTTCACAAACCACACATGGACCCAGTTGAGTCATTAAATGTGTGTTCTTTCCACAAACCACATGTGGATCAACCAATGTCATTGCATGTGTGTTATTGTCACAAACCACATATGATTCAACCAATGTCATTGCAATTGTGTTCCTTTCATGAACCACATATGAATCCACTAGTGTTCATTGCATGTGTGTTCTTTCCAAAAACCACATATGGATCCACCAATGTCATTGCATGTGTGTCCTTTCCACAAACCACACATGGATCAACCAATGTCATTGCATGTGTGTTCTTTCCAAAAACCACATATGGATCCACCAATGTCATTGCATGTATGTTCTTTTCCACAAACCGCATATGAATGCACTAGAGTCATTGCATGTGTGTTCCTGTCATGAACCACATATGGATCCACCAGTGTTCATTGCATGTGTGTTCTTTCCACAAACCACATATGGATCCACTAGAGTCATTACATGTGTGTTCTTTTCACCAACCACATATGGATCCACCAATGTCATTGCATGTGTGTTCCTTTCCATGAACAACACATGG
Organism: Avena sativa; assembly: GCA_916181665.1. Lineage (NCBI taxonomy): Eukaryota > Viridiplantae > Streptophyta > Magnoliopsida > Poales > Poaceae > Avena > Avena sativa. The sequence continues at coordinate 80,473,355 of OV702286.1, forward strand.
ATCAACCAATGGCATTGCATGTGTGTTCTTTCCACAAACCACATATGGATCCACCAATGTCATTGCATGTGTGTTCTTTTCCACAAACCACACATGGACCCACTAGTCATTGCATGTGTGTTCCTTCCACAAAGCACACATGGATCCACCAATGGCATTGCATGTGTGTTCGTGTCATGAACCACATATGGATCCACTAGTGTTCATTGCATGTGTGTTCTTTCCACAAACCACATATGGATCCACTAGAGTCATTGAATGTGTGTTCTTTTTACAAACCACATAACGATCCACCAATGTCATTGCATGTGTGTTATTTCCATGATCCACATATGGATCCACCAACGTCATTGCATGTGTGTTCTTTCCACTAACCACACATGGATCCACTAGAGTCATTGCATGTGTGTTCTTTCCACAAACCAAATATGGATCAACCAATGTCATTGCATGTGTGTTCTTTTCCATAAACCACACATGGATCAACCAATGTCATTGCATGTGTGTTCTTTCCACAAACCACATATGGATCCACCAATGTCATTGCATGTGTGTTCTTTTCCACAAACCACACATGGACCCACTAGAGTCATTGCAGGTGTGTTCCTTCCACAAAGCACACATGGATCCACCAATGGCATTGCATGTGTGTTATTGTCACGAACCACATATGGATCAACCAATGGAATTGCATGTGTGTTCCTGTCATGAACCACATATGGATCCACCAGTGTCATTGCGTGTGTGTTCTTTCCACTAACCACACATGGATCTACTAGAGTAATTCCATTTGTGTTCTTTTGAAAACCACATATGGATCAACCAATGTCATTGCATGTGTGTTCTTTCTACAAACAACATATGGATCCACTAGAGTCATTCCATGTGTGTTCTTTTCACAAACCACACATGGATCAACCAATAGAGTCATTGCATGTGTGTTCTTTCCACAAACCACATATGGATCCACCAATGTCATTGCATGTGTGTTCTTTCTACAAACAACATATGGATCCACTAGAGTCATTTCATGTGTGTTCTTTTCACAAACCACATATGGACCCACTTGAGTCAATGCATGTGTGTTCTTTCCACAAACCACACATGGATTAAAAAATGGCATTGCATGTGTGTTATGGTCACAAACCACATCTGATCAACCAATGTCATTGCATGTGTGTTCCTGTCATGAACCACATATGTATCCACCAGTGTTCATTGCATGTGTGTTCTTTCCACAAACCACATATGTATCCACTAGAGTAATTGCATGTGCGTTCTTTTCACAAACCACACATGGACCAACCAATGTGATTGCATGTGTGTTCTTTCCACAAACCACATATGGATCCACCAATGTCATTGCATGTGTGTTCTTTCCACAAACCACTTATGGATCCACCAATGTCATTGCATGTGTGTTCTTTTCCACAAACCACATGGATCAACCAATGGCATTGCATGTGTGTTCTTTTCATAAACCACACATGGATCAACCAATGGCATTGCATGTCTGTTCTTTTCACAAACCACACATGGATCAACCAATGGCATTTCATGTGTGTTCTTTTTATAAACCACACATGGATCCACCAGAGTCATTGCATGTGTGTTCTTTCCACAAACAACATATGGATCAACCAGTGTCATTGCATGTGTTGTTTTTCCACAAACAACATATGGAGCAACCAATGTCATTGCATGTGTGTTCTTTCCACAAACCACATATGGATCCACCAATGTCATTGCATGTGTGTTCTTTCCACAAACCACACATGGATCAACCAATGTCATTGCATGTGTGTTCTTATACTAACCCCAGCACTAGAGTCATTGCATGTGTTTTTTTTCACAAACCACACATGGATCCACCAGAGTCATTGCATGTGTGTTCTTTGCACAAACCACACATGGATCCACCAGAATAATTGCATGTGTGTTCTTTTCACAAACCACACATGGATCCACAAATGTCATTGCATGTGTGTTCTTTTCACAAACCACATATGGATACATCAGAGTCATTGCACGTGCGTTCTTTTCACAAACCACACATGGATTAACCAATGGTATTGCATGTGTGTTCTTTTAACAACCCACATATGGATCAACCAGTGTCATTGCATGTGTGTTCCTGTCATGAACCACATATCGATCCACCAGTGTTCATTGCATGTGTGTTCTTTCCACTAACCACATATGTATCCACTGGATTCATTGAAGTGTGTTCTTTTCACAAACCACACATGGATCAACCAATGTCATTGCATGTGTGTTCTTTCCACAAACCACATATGGATCCACCAATGTCATTGCATGTGTCTTCTTTTCCACAAACCACACATGGATCAACCAATGTCATTGCATGTGTGTTCTTTCCACAAACCAAATATGGATGCACTAGAGTCATTGCATGTGTGTTCTTGTCATGAACCACATATGTATCCACCAATGTTCATTGCATGTGTGTTCTTTCCACAAACCACATATGGATCCACTAGAGTCATTGCATGTGTGTTCTTTTCATAAACCACATATGGATCCACCAATGTCATTGCATGTGTGTTCTTTCCATGAACCACATATGGATCCACCAATGTTCATTGCATGTGTGTTCTTTCCACTAACCACACATGGATCCATTAGAATCATTGCATGTGTGTTCTTTTCACAAACCACGTATGGATCCACCAGAGTCATTGCATCTGTGTTCTTTTCCACAAACCACATATGGATTAACCAATGGCATTACATGTGTGTTATTTTAACAACCCACATATGGATCAACTAGTGTCATTGCATGTGTGTTCCTGTCATGAACCACATATGGATCCACCAGTGTTCATTGCATGTGTGTTCTTTCCACTAACCACATATGTATCCACTAGAGTCATTGCATGTGTGTTCTTTTTACAAACCACACATGGATCAACCAATGTCATTGCATGTGTGTTCTTTCCACAAACCACATATGGATCCACCAATGTCATTGCATGTGTGTTCTTTTCCACAAACCACACATGGACCCACTAGAGTCATTGCAGGTGTGTTCCTTCCACAAAGCACACATGGATCCACCAATGGCATTGCATGTGTGTTATTGTCACGAACCACATATGGATCAACCAATGGAATTGCATGTGTGTTCCTGTCATGAACCACATATGGATCCACCAGTGTCATTGCGTGTGTGTTCTTTCCACTAACCACACATGGATCTACTAGAGTAATTCCATTTGTGTTCTTTTGAAAACCACATATGGATCAACCAATGTCATTGCATGTGTGTTCTTTCTACAAACAACATATGGATCCACTAGAGTCATTCCATGTGTGTTCTTTTCACAAACCACACATGGATCAACCAATAGAGTCATTGCATGTGTGTTCTTTCCACAAACCACATATGGATCCACCAATGTCATTGCATGTGTGTTCTTTCTACAAACAACATATGGATCCACTAGAGTCATTTCATGTGTGTTCTTTTCACAAACCACATATGGACCCACTTGAGTCAATGCATGTGTGTTCTTTCCACAAACCACACATGGATTAAAAAATGGCATTGCATGTGTGTTATTGTCAAAAACCACAGATGGATCAACCAATATCATTGCATGTGTGTTCCTGTCATGAACCAGATATGGATCCACCAGTGTTCATTGCATGTATGTTCTTTCCACAAACCACATATGTATCCACTACAGTAATTGCATGTGCGTTCATTTCACAAACCACACATGGATCAACCAATGTCATTGTGTGTGTGTTCTTTCCACTAACCACACATGGATCCACTAGAGTAATTCCATGTGTGTTCTTTTCACAAACCACATATGGATCAACCAATGTCATTGCATGTGTGTTCTTTCCACAAACCACATATGGATCAACCAATGTCATTGCATGTGTGTTCTTTTCATAAACCACACATGGATCAACCAATGGCATTGCATGTCTGTTCTTTTCACAAACCACACATGTATCAACCAATGGCATTTCATGTGTGTTCTTTTCATAAACCACACATGGATCCACCAGAGTCATTGCATGTGTGTTCTTTCCACAAACAACATATGGATCAACCAGTGTCATTGCATGTGGGTTCTTTCCACAAACCGCATATGGATGAACCACTGTCATTGCATGTGTGTTCTTTCCACAAACCACATAAGGATCCACCAATGTCATTGCATGTGTGTTCTTTCCACAAACCACACATGGATCAACCAATGTCATTGCATGTGTGTTCTTATACTAAAACCAACACTAAAGTCATTGCATGTGGTTTTTTTCACAAACCACACATGGATCCACTAGAGTCATTGCATGTGTGTTCTTTCCACAAACCACACATGGATCCACCAGAGTAATTGCATATGTGTTCTTTTCACAAACCACACATGCATCCACAAATGTCATTGCATGTGTGTTCTTTTGACAAACCACATATTGATACATCAGAGTCATTGCACGTGTGTTCTTTTCACAAACCACACATGGATTAACCAATGGCATTGCATGTGTGTTCTTTTAACAACTCACATATGGATCAACCAGTGTCATTGCATGTGTGTTCCTGTCATGAACCACATATGGGTCCACCAGTGTTCATTGCACGTGTGTTCTTTCCACTAACCACATTTAATGTGTGTTCTTTTTACAAACCACACATGGATCAACCAATGTCATTGCATGTGTGTTCTTTCCACAATCCACATATGGATCCACCAATGACATTGCATGTCTGTTCTTTCCACAAACCACACATCGATCAACCAGAGTCATTGCATGTGTGTTCTTTTCACAAACCACACATGGACCGACTTGAGTCATTGCATGTGTGTTCTTTCCACAAACCACACATGGATCAACAATTGTCATTGCATGTGTGTTATTGTCACAAACCACATATGGATCAACCAATGTCATTGCATGTGTGTTCCTGTCATGAACCACATATGAATCCAACAGTGTTCATTGCATATGTGTTCTTTCTTCAAACCACATATGGATCCACTAGAGTCATTGCATGTGTGTTCTTTTCACAAACCACAGATGGACCCACTTGAGTCATTGCATGTGTGTTGTTTCCACAAACCACACATGGATCCACCAATGTCATTGCATGTGTGTTCTTTTCCACAAACCACATATGTATTGTTGGGGATCGGCGCGGAAAACAAAAAAATTCCCATGAAGGATCCCCGAAAACTTAGCCTAGGATCTATCTGTGTAGTAATGTAGTAACGACCGATGCGTATAGAGTACATACCCTTGTAGACCGTACGCGGTTAACGTTCCGCGGGGAACATGGTTGATGTAGTTGTACTCGACGCCGACCTCAAGGTCGTCAAGCTCCTCGCAGGTCACCCCTTGCTCCTTCTTGATCTTCATCATCTTCATCGTGCAACAGCTCCGGCTCATGACATTTAAGCGCCCCAAGTGTTGCGCCTGGTGTCTTCGTACACATCCGGTGCACGATGAGACCTCCGGCTCCCCGATCTCGCCGGGAGTGCGGAAGTGATATTCGGCTTGGAATCCCTCCAGCGCAACGGCGTACTGCAGGAGTGCCTTGATCGCACAGCCCAGACATGGGGCCATGGTCACAAGGCATGGAGGGAGAGAGAGAAGGAGGAAGTCAACCAAAGGACTTCTCCATTTGATGGTGTGTTTAATCCTCCCATGGGCACCCCTTTATATAGGCTAAGGGGTGTACCTTTCTCAAAGGCTAAGCCATGTGGGACTAATTACTAGAGGAAAAAGGCAGCAGATTTTCGGACTGCCAAATGGGCCAAAATAACTCAGCCCAAATAGGAAACAGAAAATAAACTAATAAAAGAAAAGGGAAACAGCACAGCAGCCTGGGAGGAGCCGGCCGGGTGGGACTTGGCGCGGCCCACTCCCGCGCCTGCTTCCCCCCGCCCAGCAGCAGCAAAGGGCGCCCCCGCCTAGGCCGGCGTGCGCCCATGTGGCCCGCCTGGTAGCCCGCGTGTAGGCGGTCGTAGCTGGCCCCGGGTGGGCCGGCTCTCGCCCCGCGAGGCCCACGGCAGCGAGCGGCCTGCGCCCGCTTCCCGCGCCGCCCGGGTAGGCCGGCTGCCGCGGTGGCCCAGCTCGCGTCCGCCTGGCGTGGCCCGGCTGCGTGCTGCCCTGTGCGGCGGCATTTATCTGCCGCCCACAGGGCTGGTTTATTTTTCTTTTTCCAATTCTTTTTCTGCAGCTTTTTCTTCTAGACTATTTCCCTCTGGGATTTAGCCTAATAAAAAAGTTGCTTTTATAAATCTTAATATAAATATTATTTATAATATATTAATTCATAATTAACATATAATAAATATATATTTAAATTCCCATTTATCCGAAAACACTTTTCAGGACTTTTCCTTTATTCTTTCTCCGAACAACTTCGGATCTCTCCGCGGAATGATTCCGGCTTTCTCTCTTTCTCTACTATGATTCCGTCTTACGAATGATCGCTCTCATCGTACCCTTAAGTGTATCCTCTCATGGATCGGGAATGCTCTAGACATGATCTGTATCAATGATCAACAGGGACCAGGGATATCCATGTGACCCCTATGCATTCCTGTTGACAATGTCGCTTGAACCGTCTAAATGTAGCATCCTCTTCCTTTTGTTTCTCGATACAACTTGTCTGAGATCCGATCACCGGTATCCCATACCTTTGTTCAATCTCGTCTACAACAAGTTATCTTTACTTGTTACCGTGATATTACATCCCCGTGACCTAGTCACATGTTGCAACATTTATAGATGTAATCTCACCAAGTCGGCTGTATGTATCTTTACCCGTCATATGGGTGAACAAATCCCGGTCTTGCAGTCACATGTCATCTATTGTTCCTTCGGAATACCCAACGTACACCTTTATGACCACCGCATTACCAAGTGGCGTTTGATGCAGTCAAAGCAGCCTAGGGAAACAATGAGTAATATGAGCTCACGGTCTAAGGAGAAGGAGTCTAGGTATAGCTGTTGCAACAATGAACTATATGACTTGATCGTGTTGCAATCCTTCGAGGACTGTCCAACCACATCATTCTACAATGATATGATCTCATTGTCAGTCGGCATAAATGCCCATGATCTTGAAACCCAGATCATCTTCGTGACCAACGAACTAGTATGAATAGAGGCTACTAGGGACTTGGTTGTTTCATACCACACCTGTACCAATGTTTCTACTTGGCACAGTTCTAGCACAATATGAAACTATTATAAACTAATTGAGATATGATAATAAAAACCTATTTCTTATTTGCCTCTAGGGCATATCTCCTTCAGTCTCCCACTTGCACTAGAGTACAAATAATCCAGCTTGCATTTTACTCATATAAACCATATACCATATGCGTTTACAGATCATGCATGCTCATGGGAAACGTCATGTCCACGTTCTGTTTTACCAGATCATTATGTCTTTTGCAAATCGTTAATGTCTTCCTAATTTTGACATTCACTCCATTATCTTATAATGGGTCAAACTATTTGTTTTGTGACAAAGTGAGACTTTTGTTTCTAGTGTTTATGATGACGGTTGTTATTCGTTGTTGTCATCTAAACTTCGAAACACACCTTGCTATCCTTTGTGTATATACTATAGTCATGGCAGCAGAACGAGGCCGGATTCCAGGAGCTTACAGTGACTTTAGATCAACCTCGAGGGCTTTCTCATGGGCACTGGGCCCTGGGACACATCATTCTACGTTAAAAGCGAACTAGCCCCGCCATAACATTATACATCACATCAGGTGTAGCTTTTATACTTCTATATCTATGTAGATCCTAGTGCATGGAATGCAACTATGCCACTTACATTGCTTCTTGCTACTTAAGTACAAACTCAATTCTAATTTAGTGATCAACTCAGGAATCACTTAAAGACATGTTCTTACAGTTAAGACTTTGTCTTACCAACCAGAACTTCGGGTCACATTACGTCGAGTATACAACATGGTTATATGGAAGAACCTATGACTAAGGCATAGGAGATGCAACGCATCTCTTTCTTTCAACCATAGTCGCAATACTCAATGCTTCATATAGTAAGAACTTCTTTCTTACCTTGTTCCATTCTGAACTTCTTCAGAATCTTGTCTTAGGATATTCTGAACATCTTTCAGAATCAAGTCCAGGAAGCATTCGACATTTAGTGTTTATTAAACTTACCAATCTATCTTGATAGATCTTATTGTTTAATAACTTCAACTTCATCCTTATTTATCTAACTTAAGCGTTATTAACACCAATCACATCATTCACAGATGTCGTCCACATATCCCAGAATGATTTCATGCTCCCACTCAAATATGACATTCATGTTTGAGATCCAGGGATTTTACTTAGCTCCCACTCAGAATATGTCAGCTACATATTATGAATTTAACCAAGCTGATTTGTCCCACTCAAATCTAGGTCCTCTTGATAATCTTGGATATTCCAAAAATCTTTGATCACTATCAAACCGAGAATTCCACTAACGATATTTCAATGACTATTCATCTCACGTACTTAGGTCCATCACGCTTCTTTGTATTTCATAGGTATGTCTTCTTCAAAACATGACAAGTGAATCAACAATATAATTCCACAAACTTCCAGAATATATAGTTGAATCCTACTTTCTTTATTAAAAGTATTCACTTGAAACCTTATGATCATTATCAACAGTTTCTCCTCTATTTGCAGAGTTTGGTTTCATGAAACAAATTCCGCTGCGCCACTCAACAATTCGGAGGTAAGGTCAAATACCTTGTTTTAATCTTTTACTTTCTTCCACCTGTATCTTCATCAAGACACGTCAACTTAGGACAACAACAGGTTTGCCCCTTTGTGGAAGATGCATTCATAGCTTCCTAAGAATGCTCTACAAAGATTTGTTTATTCGCCACGACTTCGACTTATCGAAATCTCCAGAAACTCGAATGTGCCATAATACTTATGGTGTTGTTTCCACGAATCTTTAGATGTTCCTTTGTATTTCAAATGAGTGTTTGCTTATTTCGATCTCTAACTCTAAACGACAACTATAACCCCGATAAGAGATAATATTATACCATAATGATTATGATGTTTAGACATTTCAACAGAGTTTGAATTTGTCCAATTATCATAATTTGTGAAACATCTTTTACAAGTTCCTTTTATGCTAAACTTAACTTGAATACCTTAGTCATGTCGATCAAATCGAAGAGACTTCGTATTCTTGTTAATTTCAATATCCCATTTAGTTATGAACTCATTTGAACAATTCAAATCATTTCAAACTTCATGTTTCATTAAGTAAATACACTTATTCACTTAAGTCCACAATAAATGATTTCCACTACTTATTGAAAATATGATACATCACTATGTATAAGATTCAACATTTCTTCGCATATCACCGTTTTACCAGAATGCGGAGTTTTAGTCATTCTGCCTGAGAGGCATGGTTTTGCAAAGTCTCTAGATTAAGTATCTAGGACCCTGATCTTTCATAAAGAACCTGCAATAACCAAAATGACTTAAACCGTAGTGTCTTTTCATTATTAAGATTTGGATATCTTTTAGCATTCTAATCCTTTATAAATGCTTAAACTATTATCATTAACATAGTGATGAGAATAACTTGTTTATAATCATAATGTGACCATAAGGTATTGTTCATAAGAATAGTACAAACTGGTTTGTAACTTGTTCATATGAATAATCGTCTTGCCAAAAGCAAGACTCACAAACAAGGATTACAAAATTATATTCAAGTCCACTAATCCAAATGACAAATTTTGAGGAAAGTGGTGATGTCGGCCATCAACTGTTTTGCTTGCCGTCATCAAATCGCATTGCCTCTAAAACCAGCAATTCTCAAGCAGATCATCCTGTTTTCACAAAGCAGGACAAGTATCAAATACTTTGCAAACTACAACGAGTTTTGCAAGAACCACATTTATAATTTGTATATCTTACATATACTTTTTCACCCATGACCTCCATTTGCAATCAAGACCTTCTAAGAGTTCTAATGCAAGATCGCTAAGTGTTTTTCCAAACATTCTCTTTTCATCCACGATGGAGGAAAACCCATCCAAGGGCTCATACTTTTTGTGCCTTATTCTGTAGAATACAAAATGTAGCCCAACTCTCCATCGAATGGAGAATGGCTTGTTGTATGATTATGGAGAAAACACAAACATTCTAGAGTCATCGAATTATCTCCTAATGGTTATTGTATCAAGAAGAGAAGATCACCTTTTACGAGGATGTCCCTCAGGCGTGGGTATTAATCTATGAAGTTAGACCCTTTTGCTAAGTTCCAAATTAAGCAATATATTCTCATGGTCGCAAAGGACCTCAATGGGATAGGCCAAGGTCTACTAAGATATTTGCAAACAGACATCTAGACTAAGTTTATAATAAGAGATCAATTTATAATTGGTCTCCACTAAAACGGTCATCCCTTGGACGATTTTAGTGATCGCATGATCCCTATCCTCTGCACCTCCCCCGATCATCATGGCCATCAGTGCATTATCAAAGGTAGACATTCACTAATGTCAATCACATCATCCATGTGACTCATGCTGGATCTTTCGATCTCTTGTGTTCCGTGGCCACGCTTCTATGGCGTGCTAGGCTCACCAAATCTAACTTGTGTGTATTCGTTGTGCAACATGGATTACACCCACTGCATGCGGACGTAGATATGTCTGACCCCCGATCATCACGGCCGGCCTCATACCGAAGAACTTTCTTGGGGGTGCACACACAAGGGGAACATAGAACATTGGAGTTCTATAGGGATTATCTTATTTGCTACCGTTGAGTATCTAAATACTAGCACACAATAAGATGTAAAACAGGTATCAACATCATATGTATAATGTGATATGATATGGTCTTTCTTGCGCCTTGATCTCCATCGAGCGCTCCGGCATGATCTCCATCTCGCCCTTGGTTTGACGCCAATTCCACGACGCCGCCACCAGGTCGTTCATCGGAATGATGACTATTACTATACTACTTAGCAACAGAAAAGTAAACTACTTTACCTTCGTAACGACCATTGCCATATCATAATCACATGCCCCCTGCAAAATAAAGTTACACGCCTCTAGCCACTTATACGGTACAAGCCGTATGTTGAGCGTGGAACCAGTCTCGCGTACGAATACGCGTAAGGTCGGTCCGGGCTGCTTCATCAAACAATACCACGATATAAACAAGTACACGTTAGAGGGTAACAACTAAGGGATCAATGCCCGCACAATACTTATGCGTACTGGCCGTACAGCACTCCAACGCATAGATCGGCTCTGATACCACTGTTGGAGATCGGCACGGAAAACAAAATTTCTCCCACAAAGGATCCCGGAAACTTAGCCTAGGATCTATCTATGTAGCAGTGCAGTAACGGCCGATGCGTATAGAGTACATACCCATGTAGACCGTACGCGGTTAACATTCCGCGGGGAACGTGGTTGATGTAGTCATACTCGAAGCCGACCTCAAGGTCACGAAGCTCCTCGCAGGTCACCCCTTGCTCCTTCTTGATCTTCATCATCTTCATCGTGCAACAGCTCCGGCTCATGACATTTAAGCGCCCCAAGTGTTGCGCCTCGTGTCTTCGTACACATCCGGTGCACGATGAGACCTCCGGCTCCTCGATCCACAAACCACACATGGATCAACCAATGTCATTGCATCTGTGTTCCTGTCGTGAACCACATATGAACCCACCAGTGTTCATTGCATGTGTGTTCTTTCTAAAAACCACATATGGATCCACTAGAGTCATTGCATGTGTGTTATTTTCACAAACCACATATGGAACCACTTGAGTCATTGAATGTGTGTTCTTTCCACAAACCACACATGGATTAACCAATGGCATTGTATGTGTGTTATTGTCACAAACCACATATGGCTCAACCAATGTCATTGCATGTGTGTACCTGTCATGAACCACATATGGATCCACCGGTGTTCATTGCATGTGTGTTCTTTCCACAAACCACATATGGATCCACTAGAGTCATTGCATATGTGTTCTTTTCACAAACCACATATGGATCCACCAATGTCATTGCATGTGTGTTCTTTCCATGAACCACATATGGATCCACCAATGTCATTGCACGTGTGTTCTTTCCAATAACCATACATGGATCCACTAGATTCATTGCATGTGTGTTCTTTTCCACTAACCACATATGTATCCACTAGAGTCATTGCATATGTGTTCTTTCCACAAACCACACATGGATCCACCAGAGTCATTGCATGTGTGTCCTTTCCACAAACCACACATGGATCCACTAGTGTCATTGCATGTGTGTTCTTTCCACAAACCATATATGGATCCACCAATGTCATTGCATGTGTGTTCTTTCCACAAACCACACATGGATCAACTAATGTCATTGCATGTGTGTTCTTTCCACAAACCACATATGGATCCAACAATGTCATTGCATGTGTGTTCTTTTCCACAAACCACATATGTATCCACTAGAGTCATTGCATGTGTGTCCCTGTCATGAACCACATATGGATCCACCAGTGTTCATTGCATGTGTGTTCTTTCCACAAACCACATATCGATCCACTAGAGTCATTGCATGTGTGTTCTTTTCACAAACGACATATGGATCCACCAATGTCATTGCATGTGTGTTCTTTCCATGAACCACATATAGATCCACCAATGTCATTGCATGTGTGTTCTTTCCAATAACCACACATGGATCCACTAGAGTCATTGCATGTATGTTCTTTTCACAAACTACGTACGGATCCACCAGAGTCATTGCATGTGTGTTCTTTTCCACAAACCACATATGGATTAACCAATGGCATTGCATGTGTGTTCTTTTAACAACCCACATATAGATCAACCAGTGTCATTGCATGTGTGTTCCTGTCATGAACCACATATGGATCCACCAGTGTTCATTGCATGTGTGTTCTTTCCACTAAGCACATATGTATCCAAAAGAGTCATTGCATGTGTGTTCTTTCCACAAACCACACATGGATCAACCAATGTCATTGCATGTGTGTTCTTTCCACAAACCACATATGGATCCACCAATGCCATTGCATGTGTGTTCTTTCCACAAACCACACATGGATCAATCAGAGTCATTGCATGTGTGTTCTTTTCACAAACCTGACATGGACCTAGTTGAGTCATTGCATGTGTGTTCTTTCCACAAACCACATGTGGATCAACCAATGTTATTGCATGTGTGTTATTGTCACAAACCACATATGATTCAACCAATGTCATTGCATGTGTGTTCCTTTCATGAACCACATATGAATCCACCAGTGTTCATTGCATGTGTATTCTTTCCAAAAACCACATATGGATCCACCAATGTCATTGCATGTGTGTTCTTTCCACAAACCACACATGGATCAACCAATGTCATTGCATGTGTGTTATTTCCACAAACCACACATGGATCAACCAATGTCATTGCATGTGTGTTCTTTCCACAAACCACATATGGATCCACCAATGTCATTACATGTATGTTCTTTTCCACAAACCACATATGTATGCACTAGAGTCATTGCATGTGTGTTCCTGTCAAGAACCACATATGGATCCACCAGTGTTCATTGCATGTGTGTTCTTTTAACAAACCACACATGGATCAACCAATGTCATTGCATGTGTGTTCTTTCCACAAACCACATATGGATCCACCAATGTCATTGCATGTGTGTTCTCTTCCACAAACCAGACATGGATCAACCAATGTCATTGCATGTGTGTTCTTTCCACAAACCACATATGGATCCACCAATGTCATTGAATGTGTGTTCTTTTCCACAAACCACATATGTATCCACTAGAGTCATGGCATGTGTGTTCCTGTCATGAACCACACATGTATCCACCAATGTTCATTGCATGTGTGTTCTTTCCACAAACCACATATGGATCCACTAGAGTCATTGCATGTGTGTTCTTTTCACAAACCACATATGGATCCACCAGTGTCATTGCATGTGTGTTCTTTACATGAACCACATATGGATCCACCAATGTCATTACATGTGTGTTCTTTCCACTAACCACACATGGATCCACTAGAATCATTGCATGTGTGTTCTTTTCACAAACCACGTATGGATCCACCAGAGTCATTTCATGTGTGTTCTTTTCCACAAACCACATATGGATTAACCAATGGCATTGCATGTGTGTTCTTTTAACAACCCACATATGGATCAACCAGTGTCATTGCATGTGTGTTCCTGTCATGAACCACATATGGATCCACCAGTGTTCATTGCATGTGTGTTCTTTCCACTAACCACATATGTATCCACTAGAGTCATTGCATGTGTGTTCTTTCCACAAACCACACATGGATCAACCAATGTCATTGCATGTGTGTTCTTTCCACAAACCACACATGGAGCAACCAATGTCCTTGCATGTGTGTTCTTTCCACAAACCACATATGGATCCACCAATGTCATTACATGTATGTTCTTTTCCATAAACCACATATGTATGCACTAGAGTCATTGCATGTGTGTTCCTGTCAAGAACCACATATGGATCCACCAGTGTTCATTGCATGTGTGTTCTTTTAACAAACCACACATGGATCAACCAATGTCATTGCATGTGTGTTCTTTCCACAAACCACATATGGATCCACCAATGTCATTGCATGTGTGTTCTCTTCCACAAACCAGACATGGATCAACCAATGTCATTGCATGTGTGTTCTTTCCACAAACCACATATGGATCCACCAATGTCATTGAATGTGTGTTCTTTTCCACAAACCACATATGTATCCACTAGAGTCATTGCATGTGTGTTCCTGTCATGAACCACACATGTATCCACCAATGTTCATTGCATGTGTGTTCTTTCCACAAACCACATATGGATCCACTAGAGTCATTGCATGTGTGTTCTTTTCACAAACCACATATGGATCCACCAGTGTCATTGCATGTGTGTTCTTTCCATGAACCACATATGGATCCACCAATGTCATTACATGTGTGTTCTTTCCACTAACCACACATGGATCCACTAGAATCATTGCATGTGTGTTCTTTTCACAAACCACGTATGGATCCACCAGAGTCATCGCATGTGTGTTCTTTTCCACAAACCACATATGGATTAACCAATGGCATTGCATGTGTGTTCTTTTAACAACCCACATATGGATCAACCAGTGGCATTGCATGTGTGTTCCTGTCATGAACCACATATGGATCCACCAGTGTTCATTGCATGTGTGTTCTTTCCACTAACCACATATGTATCCACTAGAGTCATTGCATGTGTGTTCTTTTTACAAACCACACATGGATCAACCAATGTCATTGCATGTGTGTTCTTTCCACAAACCACATATGGATCCACCAATGACATTGCATGTGTTTTCTTTTCCACAAACGACACATGGACCCACTAGAGTCATTGCATGTGTGTTCCTTCCACGAACCACACATGGAACCACCAATGGCATTGCATGTGTGTTATTGTCAAAAACACATATGGATCAACCAATGGCATTGCATGTGTGTTCCTGTCATAAACCACATATGGATCCACCAGTGTCATTGTGTGTGTGTGTTCTTTCCACTAACCACACATGGATCCACTAGAGTAATTCCATGTGTGTTCTTTTCAAAAACCACATATGTATCAACCAATGTCATTGCATGTGTGTTCCTTCCACAAACCACATATGGATCATCCAATGTCATTGCATATGTGTTCTTTTCACAAACCACACATGGATCAACCACTAGAGTCATTGCATGTGTGTTCTTTCCACAAACCACATATGGATCAACCAATTTCATTGCATGTGTGTTCTTTCTACAAACAACATATGGATCCACTAGAGTCATTCCATGTGTGTTCTTTTCACAAACCACATATGGACCCACTTGAGTTATTACATGTGTGTTCTTTCCACAAACCACACATGGATAAACCAATGGCATTGCATGTGTGTTATTGTCACAAACCACATATGGATCAACCAATGTCATTGCATGTGTGTTCCTGTCATGAACCAGATATGGATCCACCAGTGTTCATTGCATGTATGTTCTTTCCACAAACCACATATGTATCCACTACAGTAATTGCATGTGCGTTCTTTTCACAAACCACACATGGATCAACCAATGTCATTGCATGTGTGTTGTTTCCACAAACCACATATGGATCCACCAATGTCATTGCATGTGTGTTCTTTCCACAAACCACTTATGGATCCACCAATGTCATTGCATGTGTGTTCTTTTCCACAAACGACATGGATCAACAAATGGCATTGCATGTGTGTGTTCTTTTCACAAACCACACATGGATCAACCAATGGCATTGCATGCGTGTTCTTTTCACAAACCACACATGTATCAACCAATGGAATTGCATGTGTGTTCTTTTCATAAACCACACATGGATCCACTAGAGTCATTGCATGTGTGTTCTTTCCACAAACCACATATGGATCAACCAGTGTCATTGCATGTGTGTTCTTTCCACAAACCACATATGGATTAACCACTGTCATTGCATGTGTGTTCTTTCCACAAACCACATATGGATCCACCAATGTCATTGCATGTGTGTTCTTTCCACAAAACACACATGGATCAACCAATGTCATTGCATGTGTGTTCTTATACTAAAACCAGCACTCAAGGCATTGCATGTGTGTTTTTTTACAAACCACACATGGATCCACCAGAGTCATTGTATGTGTGTTCTTTCCACAAACCACACATGGATCCACCAGAGTAATTGCATATGTGTTCTTTTCACAAACCACAGATGGATCCACAAATGTCATTGCATGTGTGTTCTTTTGACAAACCACATATGGATACATCAGATTCATTGCACGTGTGTTCTTTTCACAAACCCCACATGGATTAACCAATGGCATTGCATGTGTGTTCTTTTAACAACCCACATATGGCTCAACCAATGTCATTGCATGTGTGTTCCTATCATGAACCACATATGGGTCCACCAGTGTTCATTGCACGTGTGTTGTTTCCACTAACCACATATGTATCCACTAGAGACATTGCATGTGTGTTCATTTTACAAACCACACATGGATCAGCCAATGTCATTGCATGTGTGTTCTTTCCACAATCCACATATGGATCCACCAATGACATTGCATGTGTGTTCTTTCCACAAACCACACAGCGATCAACCAGAGTCATTGCATGTGTGTTCTTTTCACAAACCACACATGGACCGACTTGAGTCATTGCATGTGTGTTCTTTCCACAAACCACACATGGATCAACAATTATCATTGCATGTGTGTTATTGTCACAAACCACATATGGATCAACCAATGTCATTGCATGTGTGTTCCTGTCATGAACCACATATGAATCCACCAGTGTTCATTGCATATGTGTTCTTTCTACAAACCACATATCGATCCACTAGAGTCATTGCATGTGTGTTCTTTTCACAAACCACATATGGACCCACTTGAGTCATTGCATGTGTGTTGTTTCCACAAACCACACATGGATCCACCAATGTCATTGCATGTGTGTTCTTTTCCACAAACCACATATGTATTGTTGGGGATCGGCGCGGAAAACAAAAAAAATTCCACGAAGGATCCCCAAAAACTTAGCCTAGGATCTATCTGTGTAGTAATGCAGTAACAACCGATGCGTATAGAGTACATATCCTTATAGACCATACGCGGTTAACGTTCCACGGGGAACGTGGTTGATGTAGTCGTACTCGAAGCCGACCTCAAGGTCGCGAAGCTCCTCGCAGGTCACCCCTTGCTCCTTCTTGATCTTCATCATCTTCATCGTGCAACAGCTCTAGCTCACGACATTTAAGCGCCCCAAGTGTTGCGCCTCGTGTCTTCGTACACATCCGGTGCACGATGAGACCTCCGGCTCCCCGATCCCGCCGGGAGTGCAGAAGTGATATCCGGCTAGGAATCCCTGCAGCGCAACGGCGTACTGCAGGAGTGCCTTGATCGCACAGCCCAGACATGGGGCCATGGTCACAAGGCATGGAGGGAGAGAGAGAAGGAGGAAGTCAACCAAAGGACTTCTCCATTTGATGGTGTGTTTAATCCTCCCATGGGCACCCCTTTATATAGGCTAAGGGGTGTACCTTTCTCAAAGGCTAAGCCATGTGGGACTAATTACTAAAGGAAAAAGGCAGCAGATTTTCGGACTGCCAAATGGGCCAAAATCACTCAGCCCAAATAGCAAACAGAAAATAAACTAATAAAAGAAAAGGGAAATAGCACAACAGCCTGGGAGGAGCCGGCCGGGTGGGCCTTGGCGCGGCCCACTCCCGCGCCTGCTTCCTCCCGCCCAGCAGCAGCAAAGGGCGCCCCTGCCTAGGCCGGCGTGCGCCCACGTGGCCTGCCTGGTAGTCCGCGTGCAAGCGGTCGTAGCTGGCCGTGGGTGGGCCGGCTCCTGCCCCGTGATGCCCACGGCAGCGAGCGGCCTGCGCCCGCTTCCCGTGCCGCCCGGGTGGGCCGGCTGCCGCGGCGGCCCAGCTCGCGTCTGCCTGGCGTGGCCCGGCTGCTTGCTGCCCTGTGCGGCGGTATTTATCTGCCGCCCACAGGGCTGGCTTATTTTTCTTTTTCCAATTCTTTTTCTGCAGCTTTTTCTTCTAGACTATTTCCCTCTGGGATTTAGCCTAATAAAAAAGTTGCTTTTATAAATCTTAATATAAATATTATTTATAATATATTAATTCATAATTAACATATAATAACTATATATTTAAATTCCCATTTATCTGAAAACTCTTTTCAGGACTTTTCCTTTATTCTTTCTCCGAACAACTTCGGATCTCTCCGCGGAATGATTCCGGCTTTCTCTCTTTCTCTACTATGATTCCGTCTTACGAATGATCGCTCTCATCGTACCCTTAAGTGTATCCTCTCATGGCTCGGGAATGCTCTAGACATGATCTGTATCAATGATCAACAGAGGGACCAGGGATATCCATGTGACCCCTATGCATTCCTGTTGACAATGTCGCTTGAACCGTCTAAATGTAGCATCCTCTTCCTTTTGTTTCTCGATACAACTTGTCTGAGATCCGATCACCGGTATCCCATACCTTTGTTCAATCTCGTCTACAACAAGTTATCTTTACTTGTTACCGTGATATTACATCCCCGTGACCTAGTCACATGTTGCAACATTTATATATGTAATCTTACCAAGTCGGCCGTATGTATCTTTACCCGTCATATGGGTGAACAAATCCCGGTCTTGCAGTCACATGTCATCTATTGTTCCTTCGGAATACCCAACGTACACCTTTATGACCACCGCATTACCAAGTGGCGTTTGATGCAGTCAAAGCAGCCTAGGGAAACAATGAGTAATATGAGCTCACAGTCTAAGGAGAAGGAGTCTAGGTATAGATGTTGCAACAATGAACTATATGACTTGATCGTGTTGCAATCCTTCGAGGAATGTCCAACCACATCATTCTACAATGATATGATCTCGTTGTCAGTCGGCATAAATGCCCATGATCTTGAAACCCAGATCATCTTCGTGACCAACGAACTAGTATGAATAGAGGCTACTAGGGACTTGGTTGTTTCATACCACACCTGTACCAATGTTTCTACTTGGCACAGTTCTAGCACAATATGAAACTATTATAAACTAATTGAGATATGATAATAAAAACCTATTTCTTATTTGCCTCTAGGGCATATCTCCTTCAGTCTCCCACTTGCACTAGAGTACAAATAATCCAGCTTGCATTTTACTCATATAAACCATATACCATATGCGTTTACAGATCATGCATGCTCATGGGAAACGTCATGTCCACGTTCTGTTTTACTAGATCATTATGTCTTTTGCAAATCGTTAATGTCTTCCTAATTTTGACATTCACTCCATTATCTTATAATGGGTCAAACTATTTGTTTTGTGACAAAGTGAGACTTTTGTTTCTAGTGTTTATGATGACGGTTGTTATTCGTTGTTGTCATCTAAACTTCGAAACACACCTTGCTATCCTTTGTGTATATACTATAGTCATGGCAGCAGAACGAGGCCGGATTCCAGGAGCTTACAGTGACTTTAGATCAACCTCGAGGGCTTTCTCATGGGCACTGGGCCCTGGGACACATCATTCTACGTTAAAAGCGAACTAGCCCCGCCATAACATTATACATCACATCAGGTGTAGCTTTTATACTTCTATATCTATGTAGATCCTAGTGCATGGAATGCAACTATGCCACTTACATTGCTTCTTGCTACTTAAGTACAAACTCAATTCTAGTTTAGTGATCAACTCAGGAATCACTTAAAGACATGTTCTTACAGTTAAGACTTTGTCTTACCAACCAGAACTTCGGGTCACATTACATCGAGTATACAACATGGTTATATGGAAGAACCTATGACTAAGGCATAGGAGATGCAACGCATCTCTTTCTTTCAACCATAGTCGCAATAGTCAATGCTTCATATAGTAAGAACTTCTTTCTTACCTTGTTCCATTCTGAACTTCTTCAGAATCTTGTCTTAGGACATTCTGAACATCTTTTAGAATCAAGTCCAAGAAGCATTCGACATTCAGTGTTTATTAAACTTACCAATCTATCTCGATAGATCTTATTGTTTAATAACTTCAACTTCATCCTTATTTATCTAACTTAAGCATTATTAACACCAATCACATCATTCGCAGATGTCGTCCACATATCCCAGAATGATTTCACGCTCTCACTCAAATATGACATTCATGTTTGAGATCCAGGGATTTTACTTAGCTCCCACTCAGAATATGTCAGCTACATATTATGAATTTAAACCAAGCTGATTTGCTCCCACTCAAATCTAGGTCCTCTCAATAATCTTGGATATTCCAAAAATCTTTGATCACTATCAAACCGAGAATTCCACTAACGAGATTTCAATGACTATTCATCTCTCGTACTTAGGTCCATCACGCTTCTTTGTATTTTGTAGGTATGTCTTCTTCAAAACATGACAAGTGAATCAACAATATAATTCCACAAACTTGCAGAATATATAGTTGAATCGTACTTTCTTTAGTAAAAGTATTGACTTGAAACTTTATGATCATTATCAACAGTTTCTCCTCTATTTGCAGAGTTTGGTTTCACGAAACAAATTCCGCTGCGCCACTCAACAATTCGGAGGTAAGGTCAAATACCTTGTTTTAATCTTTTACTTTCTTCCACCTGTATCTTCATCAAGACACGTCAACTTAGGACAACAACAGGTTTGCCCCTTTGTGGAAGATGCATTCATAGCTTCCTAAGAATGCTCTACAAAGATTTGTTTATTCGCCATGACTTCGACTTATCGAAATCTCTAGAAACTCGAACGTGCCATAACACTTATGGTGTTGTTTCCACGAATCTTTAGATGTTCCTTTGTATTTCAAATGAGTGTTTGCTTATTTCGATCTCTAACTCTAAACGACAACTATTGTAACTACCTCGGTGAATTACGCTCTTAGTTACAAGCCTGGATGAGCGGAAATGGTTAAAATAGTACGGTGGGGCCCAAATGCCACTCACAGGTAGACCTTTCGGCCGTCCTAACCATTTCCAAACATCGGGACAAGAACGAGCGGCGTAATCGGCAGGCGAAGGGATGAACTACATACACAAATGAGTATGTATGCAAGCCACCATACAACAGTCCTCAGAGCCATTCCATCTAAAAGAAATAGAAATATTGCAACGCCATACGGCAAGATCCAAATATCCTAGATAGATATAATAGTTTAGGATATCTCCTCATACATCAAACATCAGAGTATCAGGCGGAAGCGGAAAACAAGATCCGAGTACGGATAAGAAGCAAATCGGCATAAGATGCCCCATAAATAAACACATCCCGCCCACAGATCTCACGGATCCCCGTTCCCGGAATCTCTACACCAAGTGATCGTTGCCAACATCGTCCGTCTCCTCCACCCAGTATCCATATTGCGAGTTTACCTGTTCATCTGAATCAAACCATTTATCGTGAGAGACCCTAGGGTACTCAGCAAGTCTTTATGCCTCTAAAGGGGACACAACCTGGGGTGACGCAATTGCAGCAAAAGAGAACACCTAACAATTCTATAGATACTCGCTAACCATCTGCCTAACCAAAGATAGACGGATGTCCGTCAATTAATAACAACAGTTATAATGGTAATATTAACAGATCCATCCTCCTCCTCGCTTACCAACGAGGAAGCGGACGAATAACCCCCCATCCGTTGGCAGTTTTATTAGCCATTCCATGAATGTTGCACTATTACTAGTCAGATACTTAGTCAAATTAAAAGCGGTACTTTAGTTATGCTTGTCTATGGTCGACAAACTGTGCTCCAAGTCGTCCATACCCGCGGACACGGCTTTCAGAAAGTTTTACCCTGCAGGGGTGCACAAATAGCAACACACACTCGATCGACCTCGGAAAAACCAAATCAAAACCCAACGAGGCATTCACGACAAAGCGATCACAGGATTCAGAAATATTTCAGGGGGCCACCCCATTAAGCTACCCGCAACAAAGTTGGCCGGCTCCGAGACGGACTCAAGGTTTGCGTCAATGGCTGTAAACGACTGGGAACCCGAAAGTGTGACTGGGCTTGTCGATACCGCGAAAACACTCCGCTTACCTAAACAGTACAGGTGCTCCTCGCACAATCTTAAATAAAGCAGTAAAGCATGGCATAAGTACAGGATAGTAATAAAGCCCCAAACTACTTTGTGGCCCCAAGAAATAAGAATGAATCAAGCTCTGGCTCAGGGGGGTCCATAGGCCTCCCGGATGTGGATAGCGCGAATATTCAAGGAACAGGAATCAAGTACTCGGGGTCCTACGGGACACAAGTGAGCATGAAAAACCAAATAGCAGATATTGCTCACCGGTGCCACTTTCATTAGTTCTCCCATTACTACTCAGGTTAAGTTGTTTAGGTACCTCGTTATCCATCAGACACTCACATACCCTACACATGTTGTTCTATGACTCGCATGGCTCAAACAACTCCTGTAGTAATGGCTCATGGGATGGAGGAACAAGCTTCGGTGGGGTTTAAAAGTAAAGGATATGCAGTACTTGGGATTCAGTTTAATGCAATCGCGACTCAATGATGCAAGAATAAGATAGAGGCAATAGGTACTATATGTATGCAAGCATGTGGTAGTGCTTGCCTGGCAGCTCAGTTGAAGCGAGAGAAGGATCTGGGTAGTGCTCCTGGGTTTCTTGATATATCCCCTGCTCAGCGTCTATTCGAAGAAGAACCAAACAAACAAGGGCCAACATAAATAAAGTGCACAAGCATATGAATAAAATGCGACAAGCAAACAATCATGCCATGATGATGATGCACAATTTGCATGGCAATAAAGTAGCATGGCATGGGTGAGGTGTGGATTACAAGAATAAAGCCTTTTATTGAGTTTTAGTCACATTTTAACCTCAAATAAGTTGCTGTATACTTTATATTTATATGATGCATGCTGCAATTCAGAACATGGAATGCATAAACAGAAAGGTCTCGTTGAGCTGATCATTTTAGACATATTATTTGTTAAATTTGGAGTTATAAAACAAAAGTTATTAATTAATTAAGGAAAAGGGCATTTTATTGTAAATTTTGACCAACTCGAAAATTTAAAGTGTTCAAAATATATTTGGAAGGGCATATTTGAAATCCTCACATTTTTCTGATTCAAAAACATATATCACATGTTTAATTTGGAATTATATTTCAAAATTTATTTGGAAACAGATTTGAATTTTGAATTTAAAACAAATTTGAAAATGATTTAAATTAAACAGTCAAGCAGAAAACATTTTGTACTCAGGCAGAACCAGCCACTGACGCTGACGGGTGGGCCTTGCACTGACTCAGCAGTAGGTGGAACGCAGAGGCTGCGCGGGGCTTTTCCTACCGCAGGTTCGGCTAGCCCGCGAGACCGACAGATGGGGCCGGTGGTCAAACGGACCCACACGCCAGTGGTTGAAGAGGCGGGTGCCACGCGGCGCATGCGGGACTGCGGGTTGAGAGAAACGAAGCTACGACCCCTTTTTGCAAAAACGCCACGGGAGGCTGACAAGTGGGCCTAGAGGGAGCGCGGGTTCAGGGAATTAAAAAGGGGGGGCTAAGTGTAAAGTGGCAACGGCCCTGTACTGTTGTTCTTCTCTGCACCGAGCGACAGATCGTTGTCCGCCCGTGCGGAGCGCGGCGCGCGGGGCTCGAACTGGGGACGCGAGGGTGCGCGCTGGGGGTGGTAGCCAGTGCGGATGGCTATAGGATGGTGACAGAGGAGCGGGCGAGGCCTAGCTAAGCCTCTGCGAGGCGCATCGACTCGCAGACAACTACGGCTGCCGTGCACGGAGGGCGTTCAGCGAATACTCCGGCGAGCACAGACCGCGGCAACGACAAAGGAGATGTCCGTTAGAACGAGGTACTCACCCAGGGGAGGTTGATGGTGGTGGATCGGCTTGGGATTCGTCAGAACGACGAGGAAGCAGACGCTCCGGCGATCTAGGGTTTGCAGAGTGCGCGCTGGTGATACCGCGTACTGGGGTCGCCTCCTCCTCGTAGGCGTGTACTGGGTGATGCAGGGCGAAGCAGAGGGGTCCCCTTGGTCTTCCAGGTCACCTCCTCGACGCGCTCGCCGGCCGGAGCGACGAGGAGCAGGGGTAGACGACGGCGACTCGCGGCAGAGCTGGGCGTCGTCGGGAGAGGAAGGCAGCGATCCTGGGGTAGATCTGGCGATGTAGAGGAGCCGTGGGGAAGGAGGAAAAGAGAGGGAGAGAGGCGAGGCAGCCGTGGCAGGGTAGATAAGGTGGCTCGGGTGCCCCTTTTCTTTCTACTCTTCGATCACGTGGTCGAGCTGGCTGGGCTGGCTGGGGCTGGAGGGGAGTTAGAGTAGAGAGAGAGAGGAGGCTCGGGTTAGGTTAGATGGTCCTCGGGTTAGGTAGATGGGATGGTCTCGGGTTAGGGCTGGTGCTAGAGTTGGGGTAGGAGGGCAGCTCGGCCAGGGGGAGTAGGGTGGCTAGGTGGGGCCTGCATGGCAGAGAGAAAAGGGGGAGGGACCGAGAGAGAGGGGGGCTTGGTTAGGGTTTTGGTTTAGGTTAGGGGGTGGCTCGGTTTTGGCTAGAGGGGGTGAGGTGAGAGAGGTGAGGTTGGGTGTTTTTGACAAGATCAAGCAAGATCAAGCAAAGATCAAACAAGATCTAGTCAAAGGAATAGAGAGATAAAAAGGTGGTGAGGGTTGTTGGAGTAGATCATGGTGGTGGTAGGGTTTAGAGGTAGAAAAAGAGAGAGGGGGTTTAGGGTAGGGCTTAGCTATGATCACTCTGGATTATGCCTGGATGGAGGTGGAAAGGAGAGGAAGGAGAGGTTTTTTTTTAAAGTCAAAGCAAAGGAATAGGGCCAACATGAGATGGTCTCTCAAAGATCCATGCTTCACTTGCAAAAATACATGAAAAACCCAAAGGAGGGAAAAATGGTGAGATTTGCATGGCCCATGCATGGGTATTAAATGCCATGAGTTAATCTTGTGAAAACAATAATATTAACATGGCATTATTCTTATGCATTCCCAAAAGATGGGTTAAGGGCCAAGCTAAGGATTTGTAGAAGTAGATCCACCCTATCTCCCATGAGCTAGATTAAATACCAAAAGAAAATAAAATACAAGCTCATGGATAATGGGATGGTGGAATTATAAGGTGGTGGAAGAAAGGGTGGTGGAGTGGAATAAAAGATATGCCCCCAACTCAACTTGGGCATTAAACAATATATCAATAACCAAATACAATATCAAGAGGAAAATACAATTTACAATGCATATGAGAGAAGAACCAAAACAAAAAGGGTTTTATATGATGCTCAAATGCAAGGTGGCATGATGACATGAGCATGATATAATTATGATGCAACAATTATATATAGGAAGTAGCCATTATCTTACTAAACAAAGTAGCATTACAATTGTTAGACAATTGGGATGCTACAACTCTCCCCCACTAAACAAGAATCTCGCCCCGAGATTCCTAGGAAAAAGAAAATAACACAAGGAGAGGCGGGTTTTCGAACGAAGGTGACCCTCACGTTCCCAAGTTGATGCACAACGGAATGGTGCGACCACTACACCTTGCAAAACTTGCTAGACTTGTTGCGAGTCTTGCGTTTTGCTTGATACACAAAGGGTTAGAAGAATTGAAGGATTGTCGTGAGACAAGAAGGATAGGATGGACATAGCTCCGGTTTTTCAAGAAACATGATAAAAGAATAGAACCACTTGTGAAAGAAAAGGAAAAGATGATGTATCATGGATAAAGAAAAGACACACCATTAAGATTAAAGATTTACCGATACTAGAGATGATGAAAACTTTGTCTCGCCGGAAGAAAAGAGCTAGGTTGGAGAGGTTTGAACCACTATGACAATAGCATCGTATCTTCTCTCGGATTGAGAAATGAAGTACGGAAACAATATTGCCTTCAAACAATAGAGTCCCTTGATATCAACAGAAAGATTTAGTTAGACATCGTCGGATTAGATTCTTCTTGCGCCGGTAAGAACCAAAGGATCACGCAATTGAGGTGCACGGATATAACTTCAAGACAAAGAGGTGATGCTAGATTATGGTGGAATCCCGAGAAGAAAGAATATGGAGGATCTGGAGTTTATTGTAGAGATACTTATTGCTTTCTTTAGCCTTGAGGCTAACGCAATAGATTTGCGGCTGATGGCCTCAACCATAATTGGCTTTACCACGGAAAAAGAATTGATGAAACAAAGAGAGAGATCGTTTTCTTTCATCTTGTTTGGGGATGTCGAGCATCGGTAGAATGACGAGGACAGAAAAGAGTTTGCGTCTGTTTCCACTAGATAATTGAAGATTTTGCTCCATCTAGAATAGACAGACCACCAACAAGAGATTATTGATTACTTTCTTCGAGAGAGCACTCCGGAAAAAACAAAGACGGAAGTAAAAGTATCGAGGGATAAAGGCCACTTCTAACTTCCGTGGAATGAGTGAAATCACATTAATTCACCAATTCAATGTACAAAAGCGAATGATAAGAGTAGTGGTATGGTAGCTACTCCATCCCGCACTCAAAGCATTACTCCGCACATGAATAAGAAAACCATGCAACCCAACTACCGAAATAGACTGAAGGTATTGACAAAAAAAACTCATGGAACTTCGTTAGAAAACAAGGATAGATGCAAACTATTCGCTGGATTCATAGGTAGATAACGATGATGATGTTGTCGTCATGTCATAAGTAACCAGCCACCGGAAAGATATGAAGGAAGATCACGGAGACAACTGCAAGATTCCACAGATAAAGAAAAAGATAGCACCACTTGAACATAAGGATTACAAAAGATCTAAAAAATCTTCATGGCCTCCGGTGGATTGAGCATAGACGATAGAGCGAGAGGGTTTCAAGAGATTACTTGACGAGACTGAGGTGAAAGAACTCCATGTTCTTCTTGAGATGATTGAGAGAGATTTAGCGGTCTTGAGGAAAATCTTTAGCGAAACGACGATGATAACTTGCCCACAAGGAAAACTCCGGGTTTGATTGAAGATGGAAGATGGAATTAACAATGGACTTGCTGATTCCAGAATTGAAGCAATGTATTTAGCAGAAGGACATGGTCGAGATAGGAGACTTCAAAAAGTCAGAATTCTCACTTTGAGACTTTGCACACAGGCAGTGCTCACGAAGCTTGAGAGAAAGGGACACAGATGATCTTCCATGTTCTTCCATTGATATGGAATAGGCAAGCATATTATCAACATATACCACCATGGATTAACAAGATATTCCCAGAATACCAAGTTCAAAAGGCGAGAGAAACGAACAAATGATCGAACACTTCCTGAGCTCAACGCTCTTTGAAAGATCAACGTTAAGAGCACGGGTTCGTGTTGAAGAAGATGCACTGGAAGAATAGATTATCTGGCCCTTCGGAAGAAAAAGAGATGTCACCTAGTTCACATTGTCGATTGGGTCACCGGTTACAAAGATAAAGAGATCTTGGATAAGAAACGATGATAGCTCATACCTTAAGCAAAGCTATAAGAGACAAAAAGATGCAATTCCCTCGTCTCAAAGAGAATTTTGCAGATATGGAGTTCAAAAAGATGTGTAGCATGATGGACAGATGATAGACCGCCGTAGTGCTTTGAGAAACTCCGGATTGCCCAAAGATGCTTGAATATGCATAGATATGATCACGGTGTACTCAAACTCACAGGAGATAACCGTCACCATTTGGAGGATAGTGTTGATAGCATTTTCCATATTCCACTCACGATAAGTGTCCTATAGCTATGCTGAGAACCAAATTACAATCACCAGCATCGGATCAACACATGTTATGTAATTAGCCCAAGAGAATTGGAGATGAAATAAAACTCCAGGATTAAGCGCCGGTGAAAAAGGAATGAGTTAGCATGGACATGCTGATAAAAGGGAGATAGATAATGTTTCACACACGACTGGAAAGGGGTGTGGAAACACAGATGTATCAAAGAAAAATTTTCCGCATTTTTCGGCATTAAAATACCAATAGATGCGCAAAAACACTTATCAGGTAGCGATTAGCGACTGATGGTTACACAGAACGTGGAGTTGCTAGAAGGAAGGACACCCTTAAGAAGATGGCACCGGTTAACAAGGAGTCAGATAGATCGCGCCCGTTTTCAAAAGCCTGTCGGTATGGAATATACCAACAGTTGATAACCAAAGGCAGATTGTGATAACAATTTGGATGCAACAGATAGACAAGGAATTACACACGCACACACACACACAACCTATGGTACTACGGAACCCAGAACACGTGAATCCTAGTTTGAATTTTAAGAAGAGGATTGAAAACGTTACACTTCCTTACCAGAATAGGATGGGTGGGTGGGTAAGAAGAAAAGTGGAAGTAGTCCTACTCTCGCGTTTTGTTTTTCCCTAGTATACATAGCTACCAAAAATATTTGCTAGACTGACAACGACCATTTGGCTGAGACCCTGAAGGTCGGGATGGCTCTGATACCAATTGTAACTACCTCGGTGAATTACGCTCTTAGTTACAAGCCTGGATGAGCGGAAATGGTTAAAATAGTACGGTGGGGCCCAAATGCCACTCACAGGTAGACCTTTCGGCCGTCCTAACCATTTCCAAACATCGGGACAAGAACGAGCGGCGTAATCGGCAGGCGAAGGGATCAACTACATACACAAATGAGTATGTATGCAAGCCACCATACAATAGTCCTCAGAGCCATTCCATCAAAAAGAAATAGAAATATTGCAACGCCATACGGCAAGATCCAAATATCCTAGATAGATATAATAGTTTAGGATATCTCCTCATACATCAAACATCAGAGTATCAGGCGGAAGCGGAAAACAAGATCCAAGTACGGATAAGAAGCAAATCGGCATAAGATGCCCCATAAATAAACACATCCCGCCCACAGATCTCACGGATCCCCGTTCCCGGAATCTCTACACCAAGTGATCGTTGCCAACATCGTCCTTCTCCTCCACCCAGTATCCATCTTGCGAGTTTACCTGTTCATCTGAATCAAACAATTTATCGTGTGAGACCCTAGGGGTACTCAGCAAGTCTTTATGCCTCTAAAGGGGACACAACCTGGGGTGACGCAATTGTAGCAAAAGAGAATACCTAACAATTCTATAGATACTCGCTAACCATCCGCCTAACCAAAGATAGACGGATGTCCGTGAATTAATAACAACAGTTATAACGGTAATATTAACAGATCCATCCTCCTCCTCGCTTACCAACGAGGAAGCGGACGAACAACCCCCCATCCGTTGGCAGTTTTATTAGCCATTCCATGAATGTTGCACTATTACTAGTCAGGTACTTAGTCAAATTAAAAGCGGTACTTTAGTTATGCTTGTCTATGGTCGAGAAACTGTGCTCCAAGTCGTCCATACCCGCGGACACGGCTTTCAGAAAGTTTTACCCTGCAGGGGTGCACAAATAGCAACACACACTCGATCGACCTCGGAAAAACCAAATCAAAACCCAACGAGGCATTCATGACAAAGCGATCACAGGATTCAGAAATATTTCAGGGGGCCACCCCATTAAGCTACCCGCAACGAAGTTGGCCGGCTCCGAGACGGACTCAAGGTTTGTGTCAATGGCTGTAAACGACTGGGAACCCGAAAGTGTGACTGGGCTTGTCGATACCGCGAAAACACTCCGCTTACCTAAACAGTACAGGTGCTCCTCGGACAATCTTAAATAAAGCAGTAAAGCATGGCATAAGTACAGGATAGTAATAAAGCCCCAAACTACTTTGTGGCCCCAAGAAATAAGAATGAATCAAGCTCTGGCTCAGGGGGGTCCATAGGCCTCCCGGATGTGGATAGCGCGAATATTCAAGGAACAGGAATCAAGTACTCGGGGTCCTACGGGACACAAGTGAGCATGAAAAACCAAATAGCAGTATTGCTCACC
Source organism: Avena sativa (assembly GCA_916181665.1). Taxonomy (NCBI): domain Eukaryota; kingdom Viridiplantae; phylum Streptophyta; class Magnoliopsida; order Poales; family Poaceae; genus Avena; species Avena sativa. The sequence continues at coordinate 80,503,911 of OV702286.1, forward strand.
GGTGCCACTTTCATTAGTTCTCCCATTACTACTCAGGTTAAGTTGTTTAGGTACCTCGTTATCCATCAGACACTCACATACCCTACACATGCTGTTCTACGACTCGCATGGCTCAAACAACTCCTGTAGTAATGGCTCATGGGATGGAGGAACAAGCTTCGGTGGGGTTTAAAAGTAAAGGATATGCAGTACTTGGGATTCAGTTTAATGCAATCGCGACTCAATGATGCAAGAATAAGATAGAGGCAATAGGTACTATATGTATGCAAGCATGTGGTAGTGCTTGCCTGGCAGCTCAGTTGAAGCGAGAGAAGGATCTGGGTAGTGCTCCTGGGTTTCTTGATATATCCCCTGCTCAGCGTCTATTCGAAGAAGAACCAAACAAACAAGGGCCAACATAAATAAAGTGCACAAGCATATGAATAAAATGCGACAAGCAAACAATCATGCCATGATGAATGATGCACAATTTGCATGGCAATAAAGTAGCATGGCATGGGTGAGGTGTGGATTACAAGAATAAAGCCTTTTATTGAGTTTTAGTCACATTTTAACCTCAAATAAGTTGCTGTATACTTTATATTTATATTATGCATGCTGCAATTCAGAACATGGAATGCATAAACAGAAAGGTCTCGTCGAGCTGATCATTTTAGACATATTATTTGCTAAATTTGGAGTTATAAAACAAAAGTTATTAATTAATTAAGGAAAAGGGCATTTTATTGTAAATTTTGACCAACTCGAAAATTTAAAGTGTTCAAAATATATTTTGAAGGGCATATTTGAAATCCTCACATTTTTCTGATTCAAAAACATATATCACATGTTTAATTTGGAATTATATTTCAAAAGTTATTTGGAAACAGATTTGAATTTTGAATTTAAAACAAATTTGAAAAGGATTTAAATTAAACAGTCAAGCAGAAAACATTTTGTACTCAGGCAGAACCAGCCACTGACGCTGACGGGTGGGCCTTGCGCTGACTCAGCAGCAGGTGGAACGTAGAGGCTGCGCGGGGCTTTTCCTACCGCAGGTTCGGCTAGCCCGCGAGACCGACAGATGGGGCCGGTGGTCAAACGGACCCACACGCCAGTGGTTGAAGAGGCGGGTGCCACGCGGCGCATGCGGGACTGCGGGTTGAGAGAAACGAAGCTGCGACCCCTTTTTGCAAAAACGCCACGGGAGGCTAACAAGTGGGCCTAGAGGGAGCGCGGGTTCAGGGAATTAAAAAGGGGGGGCTAAGTGTAAAGTGGCAACGGCCCTGTACTGTTGTTCTTCTCTGCACCGAGCGACAGATCGGTGTCCGCCCGCGCGGAGCGCGGCGCGCGGGGCTCGAACTGGGGACGCGAGGGTGCGCGCTGGGGGTGGTAGCCAGTGCGGATGGCTATAGGATGGTGACAGAGGAGAGGGCGAGGCCTAGCTAAGCCTCTGCGAGGCGCATCGACTCGCAGACAACTACGGCTGCCGTGCACGGAGGGCGTTCGACGAATTCTCCGGCGAGCACAGACCGCGGCAACGACAAAGGAGATGTCCGTTAGAACGAGGTACTCACCCAGGGGAGGTTGATGGTGGTGGATCGGCTTGGGATTCGTCGGAACGATGAGGAAGCAGACGCTCCGGCGATCTAGGGTTTGCAGAGTGCGCGCTGGTGATACCGCGTACTGGGGTCGCCTCCTCCTCGCAGGCGTGTACTGGGCGATGCAGGGCGAAGCAGAGGGGTCCCCTTGGTCTTCCAGGTCACCTCCTCGACGCGCTCGCCGGCCGGAGTGACGAGGAGCAGGGGTAGACGACGGCGACTCGCGGCAGAGCTGGGCGTCGTCGGGAGAGGAAGGCAGCGATCCTGGGGTAGATCTGGCGATGTAGAGGAGACGTGGGGAAGGAGGAAAAGAGAGGGAGAGAGGCAAGGCAGCCGTGGCAGGGTAGATAAGGTGGCTCGGGTGCCCCTTTTCTTTCTACTCTTCGATCACGTGGTCGAGCTGGCTGGGCTGGCTAGGGCTGGAGGGGAGTTAGAGTAGAGAGAGAGAGGAGGCTCGGGTTAGGTTAGATGGTCCTCGGGTTAGGTAGATGGGATGGTCTCGGGTTAGGGCTGGTGCTAGAGTTGGGGTAGGAGGGCAGCTCGGCCAGGGGGAGTAGGGTGGCTAGGTGGGGCCTGCATGGCAGAGAGAAAAGGGGGAGGGACCGAGAGAGAGGGGGGCTTGGTTAGGGTTTTGGTTTAGGTTAGGGGGTGGCTCGGTTTTGGCTAGAGGGGGTGAGGTGAGAGAGGTGAGGTTGGGTGTTTTTGACAAGATCAAGCAAGATCAAGCAAAGATCAAACAAGATCTAGTCAAAGGAATAGAGAGATAAAAAGGTGGTGAGGGTTGTTGGAGTAGATCATGGTGGTGGTAGGGTTTAGAGGTAGAAAAAGAGAGAGGGGGTTTAGGGTAGGGCTTAGCTATGATCACTCTGGATTATGCCTGGATGGAGGTGGAAAGGAGAGGAAGGAGAGGTTTTTTTTTAAAAGTCAAAGCAAAGGAATAGGGCCAACATGAGATGGTCTCTCAAAGATCCATGCTTCACTTGCAAAAATACATGAAAAACCCAAAGGAGGGAAAAATGGTGAGATTTGCATGGCCCATGCATGGGTATTAAATGCCATGAGTTAATCTTGTGAAAACAATAATATTAACATGGCATTATTCTTATGCATTCCCAAAAGATGGGTTAAGGGCCAAGCTAAGGATTTGTAGAAGTAGATCCACCCTATCTCCCATGAGCTAGATTAAATACCAAAAGAAAATAAAATACAAGCTCATGGATAATGGGATGGTGGAATTATAAGGTGGTGGAAGAAAGGGTGGTGGAGTGGAATAAAAGATATGCCCCCAACTCAACTTGGGCATTAAACAATATATCAATAACCAAATACAATATCAAGAGGAAAATACAATTTACAATGCATATGAGAGAAGAACCAAAACAAAAAGGGTTTTATATGATGCTCAAATGCAAGGTGGCATGATGACATGAGCATGATATAATTATGATGCAACAATTATATATAGGAAGTAGCCATTATCTTACTAAACAAAGTAGCATTACAATTGTTAGACAATTGGGATGCTACAACTCGCCCCCACTAAACAAGAATCTCGCCCCGAGATTCCTAGGAAAAAGAAAATAACACAAGGAGAGGCGGGTTTTCGAACGAAGGTGACCCTCACGTTCCCAAGTTGATGCACAATGGAATGGTGCGACCACTACACCTTGCAAAACTTGCTAGACTTGTTGCGAGTCTTGCGTTTTGCTTGATACACAAAGGGTTAGAAGAATTGAAGGATTGTCGTGAGACAAGAAGGATAGGATGGACATAGCTCCGGTTTTTCAAGAAACATGATAAAAGAATAGAACCACTTGTGAAAGAAAAGGAAAAGATGATGTATCATGGATAAAGAAAAGACACACCATTAAGATTAAAGATTTACCGATACTAGAGATGATGAAAACTTTGTCTCGCCGGAAGAAAAGAGCTAGGTTGGAGAGGTTTGAACCACTATGACAATAGCATCGTATCTTCTCTCGGATTGAGAAATGAAGTACGGAAACAATATTGCCTTCAAACAATAGAGTCCCTTGATATCAACAGAAAGATTTAGTTAGACATCGTCGGATTAGATTCTTCTTGCGCCGGTAAGAACCAAAGGATCACGCAATTGAGGTGCACGGATATAACTTCAAGACAAAGAGGTGATGCTAGATTATGGTGGAATCCCGAGAAGAAAGAATATGGAGGATCTGGAGTTTATTGTAGAGATACTTATTGCTTTCTTTAGCCTTGAGGCTAACGCAATAGATTTGCGGCTGATGGCCTCAACCATAATTGGCTTTACCACGGAAAAAGAATTGATGAAACAAAGAGAGAGATCGTTTTCTTTCATCTTGTTTGGGGATGTCGAGCATCGGTAGAATGACGAGGACAGAAAAGAGTTTGCGTCTGTTTCCACTAGATAATTGAAGATTTTGCTCCATCTAGAATAGACAGACCACCAACAAGAGATTATTGATTACTTTCTTCGAGAGAGCACTCCGGAAAAAACAAAGACGGAAGTAAAAGTATCGAGGGATAAAGGCCACTTCTAACTTCCGTGGAATGAGTGAAATCACATTAATTCACCAATTCAATGTACAAAAGCGAATGATAAGAGTAGTGGTATGGTAGCTACTCCATCCCGCACTCAAAGCATTACTCCGCACATGAATAAGAAAACCATGCAACCCAACTACCGAAATAGACTGAAGGTATTGACAAAAAAACTCATGGAACTTCGTTAGAAAACAAGGATAGATGCAAACTATTCGCTGGATTCATAGATAGATAACGATGATGATGTTGTCGTCATGTCATAAGTAACCAGCCACCGGAAATATATGAAGGAAGATCACGGAGACAACTGCAAGATTCCACAGATAAAGAAAAAGATAGCACCACTTGAACATAAGGATTACAAAAGATCTAAAAAATCTTCATGGCCTCCGGTGGATTGAGCATAGACGATAGAGCGAGAGGGTTTCAAGAGATTACTTGACGAGACTGAGGTGAAAGAACTCCATGTTCTTCTTGAGATGATTGAGAGAGATTTAGCGGTCTTGAGGAAAATCTTTAGCGAAACGACGATGATAACTTGCCCACAAGGAAAACTCCGGGTTTGATTGAAGATGGAAGATGGAATTAACAATGGACTTGCTGATTCCAGAATTGAAGCAATGTATTTAGCAGAAGGACATGGTCGAGATAGGAGACTTCAAAAAGTCAGAATTCTCACTTTGAGACTTTGCACACAGGCAGTGCTCACGAAGCTTGAGAGAAAGGGACACAGATGATCTTCCATGTTCTTCCATTGATATGGAATAGGCAAGCATATTATCAACATATACCACCATGGATTAACAAGATATTCCCAGAATACCAAGTTCAAAAGGCGAGAGAAACGAACAAATGATCGAACACTTTCTGAGCTCAACGCTCTTTGAAAGATCAATGTTAAGAGCACGGGTTCGTGTTGAAGAAGATGCACTGGAAGAATAGATTATCTGGCCCTTCGGAAGAAAAAGAGATGTCACCTGGTTCACATTGTCGATTGGGTCACCGGTTAGAAAGATAAAGAGATCTTGGATAAGAAACGATGATAGCTCATACCTTAAGCAAAGCTATCAGAGACAAAAAGATGCAATTCCCTCGTCTCAAAGAGAATTTTGCAGATATGGAGTTCAAAAAGATGTGTAGCATGATGGACAGATGATAGACCGCCGTAGTGCTTTGAGAAACTCCGGATTGCCCAAAGATGCTTGAATATGCATAGATATGATCACGGTGTACTCAAACTCACAGGAGATAACCGTCACCATTTGGAGGATAGTGTTGATAGCATTTTCCATATTCCACTCACGATAAGTGTCCAACATGAGATGGTCTCTCAAAGATCCATGCTTCACTTGCAAAAATACATGAAAAACCCAAAGGAGGGAAAAATGGTGAGATTTGCATGGCCCATGCATGGGAATTAAATGCCATGAGTTAATCTTGTGAAAACAATAATATTAACATGGCATTATTCTTATGCATTCCCAAAAGATGGGTTAAGGGCCAAGCTAAGGATTTGTAGAAGTAGATCCACCCTATCTCCCATGAGCTAGATTAAATACCAAAAGAAAATAAAATACAAGCTCATGGATAATGGGATGGTGGAATTATAAGGTGGTGAAAGAAAGGGTGGTGGAGTGGAATAAAAGATATGCCCCGAACTCAACTTGGGCATTAAACAATATATCAATAACCAAATACAATATCAAGAGGCAAATACAATTTACAATGCATATGAGAGAAGAACCAAAACAAAAAGGGTTTTATATGATGCTCAAATGCAAGGTGGCATGATGACATGAGCATGATATAATTATGATGCAACAATTATATATAGGAAGTAGCCATTATCTTACTAAACCAAGTAGCATTACAATTGTTAGACAATTGGGATGCTACAACTATAACCCCGATAAGAGATAATATTATACCATATTGATTATGATGTTTAGACATTTCAACAGAGTTTGAATTTGTCCAATTATCATAATTTGTGAAACATCTTTTACAAGTTCCTTTTATGCTAAACTTAACTTGAATACCTTAGTCATGTCGATCAAATCGAAGAGACTTCGTATTCTTGTTAATTTCAATATCCCATTTAGTTATGAACTCATTTGAACAATTCAAATCGTTTCAAACTTCATGTTTCATTAAGTAAATACACTTATGCACTTAAGTCCACAATAAATGATTTCCACTACTTGTTGAAAATATGATACATCACTATGTATAAGATTCAACATTTCTTCGCATATCACCGTTTTACCAGAATGCGGAGTTTTAGTCATTCTGCCTGAGAGGCATGGTTTTGCAAAGTCTCTAGATTAAGTATCTAGGACCCCAATCTTTCATAAAGAACCTGCAATAACCAAAATGACTTAAACCGTAGTGCCTTTTCATTATTAAGATTTGGATATCTTTTAGCACTCTAATCCTTTATAAATGCTTAAACTATTATCATTAACATAGTGATGAGAATAACTTGTTTATAATCATAATGTGACCATAAGGTATTGTTCATAAGAATAGTACAAACTGGTTTGTAACTTGTTCATATGAATAATCGTCTTGCCAAAAGCAAGACTCACAAACAAGGATTATAAAATTATATTCAAGTCCACTAATCCAAATGACAAATTTTGAGGAAAGTGGTGATGTCGGCCATCAACTGTTTTGCTTGCCGTCATCAAGTCACATTGCCTCTAAAACCAGCAATTCTCAAGAAGATCATCATGTTTTCACAAAGCAGGACAAGTATCAAATACTTTGCAAACTACAACGAGTTTTGCAAGAACCACATTTATAATTTGTATATCTTACATATACTTTTTCACCCATGACCTCCATTTGCAATCAAGACCTTCTAAGAGTTCTAATGCAAGATCGCTAAGTGTTTTTCCAAACATTCTCTTTTCATCCATGATGGAGGAAAATCCATCCAAGGGCTCATACTTTTTGTGCCTTATTCTGTAGAATACAAAATGTAGCCCAACTCTCCATCGAATGGAGAATGGCTTGTTGGATGATTATGGAGAAAACACAAACATTTTCGAGTCATCGAATTATCTCCTAATGGTTATTGTATCAAGAAGAGAAGATCACCTTTTACGAGGATGTCCCTCAGGCGTGGGTATTAATCTATGAAGTTGGACCCTTTTGCTAAGTTCCAAATTAAGCAATATATTCTCATGGTCGCAAAGGACCTCAATGGGATAGGCCAAGGTCTACTAAGATATTTGCAAACAGACATCTAGACTAAGTTTATAATAAGAGATCAATTTATAATTGGTCTCCACTGAAACAGTCATCCCTTGGACGATTTTAGTGATCTCATGATCCCTATCCTCTGCACCTCCCCCGATCATCATGGCCATCAGTGCATTATCAAAGGTAGACATTCACTAATGTCAATCACATCATCCATGTGACTCATGCTGGATCTTTCGATCTCTTGTGTTCCGAGGCCACGCTTATATGTCGTGCTAGGCTCATCAAATCTAACTTGTGTGTATTCGTTGTGCAACATGGCTTACACTCACTGCATGCGAACGTAGATATGTCTGACCCCCGATCATCACGGCCGGCCTCATACCAAAGAACTTTCTTGGTGGTGCACACACAAGGGGAACACAGAACATTGGATTTCTATAGGGATTATCTTATTTGCTACCGTTGAGTATCTAAATACTAGCACACAATAAGATGTAAAACAGGTATCAACATCATATGTATAATGTGATATGATATGGTCTTTCTTGCGCCTTGATCTCCATCGAGCGCTCCGACATGATCTCCATCTTGCCCTTGGTTTGACGCCAAGTCCACGACGCCGCCACCAGGTCGTTCATCGGAATGATGACTATTACTATACTACTTAGCAACAGAAAAGTAAACTACTTTACCTTCGTAACGACCATTTCCATATCATAATCACATGCCCCCTGCAAAATAAAGTTAGACGCCTCTACTTTATCTATTGCAAGTTTTACGTGGTTGTTAGGGCTTTCGCATTAGAACCGTTTCTAAACTACGAACTTTCCAACCACAACATGGATCCGACAGTTGTCTCTATTACACCCCTTTCAGGGCCCTCCGTTGTAAATGCTATATCAACTATCGAATGAGAGACAAACACCTGCTAGCCACTTATACGGTACAAGCCATATGTTGAGCTGGAACCAGTCTCGCGTACGAATACACGTAAGGTCGGTCCGGGCTGCTTCATCAAACAATACCGCGATATAAACAAGTACACGTTAGAGGGTAACAACTAAGGGATCAATGCCCGCACAATACTTATGCGTACTGGCCGTACAACACTCCAACGCATAGATCGGCTCTGATACCACTGTTGGGGATCGGCGCGGAAAACAAAATTTCTCCCACGAAGGATCCCCGAAAACATAGCCTAGGATCTATCTATGTAGTAGTGTAGTAACGGCCGATGCGTATAGAGTACATACCCTTGTAGACCGTACGCGGTTAACGTTCCGCGGGGAACGTGGTTGATGTAGTCGTACTCAAAGCCGACCTCAAGGTCGTGAAGATCCTCGCAGGTCACCCCTTGCTCCTTCTTGATCTTCATCATCTTCATCGTGCAATAGCTCCGGCTCACGACATTTAAGCGCCCCAAGTGTTGTGCCTCGTGTCTTCGTACACATCCGGTGCACGATGAGACCTCCGGCTCCCCGATCCTGCCGGGAGTGCGGAAGTGATATTCGGCTAGGAATCCCTGCAGCGCAACGGCGTACTGCAGGAGTGCCTTGATCGCACAGCCCAGACATGGGGCCATGGTCACAAGGCATGGAGGGAGAGAGAGAAGGAGGAAGTCAACCAAAGGACTTCTCCATTTGATGGTGTGTTTAATCCTCCCATGGGCACCCCTTTATATAGGCTAAGGGGTGTACCTTTCTCAAAGGCTAAGCCATGTGGGACTAATTACTAAAGGAAAAAGGCAGCAGATTTTCGGACTGCCAAATGGGCCAAAATAACTCAGCCCAAATAGCAAATAGAAAATAAACTAATAAAAGAAAAGGGAAACAACACAGAAGCCTGGGAGGAGCCGGCCGGTTGGGCCTTGGCGCGGCCCACTCCCGCGCCTGCTTCCTCCCGCCCAGCAGCAGCAAAGGGCGCCCCCGCCTAGGCCGGCGTGCGCCCACGTGGCCCGCCTGGCAGCCCTCCTGGCGGTCGTAGCTGGCCTCGGGTGGGCCGGCTCCCGCCTCGCGAGGCCCACGGCAGCGAGCGGCCTGCACCCGCTTCCCGCGCCGCCCGGGTGGGCCGGCTGCCACGGCGGCCCAGCTCGCGTCCGCTTGGCGTGGCCCGGCTGCGTGCTGCCCTGTGCGGCGGCATTTATCTGCGGCCCATAGGGCTGGCTTATTTTTCTTTTTCGAATTCTTTTTCTGCAGCATTTTCTTCTAGACTATTTCCCTCTGGGATTTAGCCTAATAAAAAAGTTGCTTTTATAAATCTTAATATAAATATTATTTATAATATATTAATTCATAATTAACATATAATAAATATATATTTAAATTCCCATTAATCTGAAAACGCTTTTCGGGACTTCTCCTATATTCTTTCTCCGAACAACTTCGGATCTCTCCGCGAAACGATTCCGGCTTTCTCTCTTTCTCTACTATGATTCCGTCTTACGAATGATCGCTCTCATCGTACCCTTAAGTGTATCCTCTCATGGCTCGGGAATGCTCTAGACATGATCTGTATCAATGATCAACAGAGGGACCAGGGATATCCATGTGACCCCTATGCATTCCTGATGACAATGTCGCTTGAACTGTCTAAATGTAGCATCATCTTCCTTTTGTTTCTTGATACAACTTGTCCGAGATCCGATCACCGGTATCCCATACCTTTTTTCAATCTCGTTCACAACAAGTTATGTTTACTTGTTACCGTGATATTACATCCCCGTGACCTAATCACATGTTGCAACATTTATAGATGTAATCTCACCAAGTCAGCCGTATGTATCTTTACCCGTCATATGGGTGAACAAATCCCGGTCTTGCAGTCACATGTCATCTATTGTTCCTTCGGAATACCCAACGTACACCTTTATAACCACCGCATTACCAAGTGGTGTTTGATGCAGTCAAAGCAGCCTAGGGAAACAGTGAGTAATATGAGCTCACTGTCTAAGGAGAAGTAGTCTAGGTATAGTTATTGCAACAATGAAATATATGACTTGATCGTGTTGCAACCTTCGAGGAATGTCCAATCACATCATTCTCCAATGATATGATCTCGTTGTCAGTCGCCATAAATGCCCATGATCTTGAAACCCAGATCATCTTCGTGACCAACGAACTAGTATGAATAGAGGCTACTAGGGACTTGGTTGTTTCATACCACACCTGTACCAATGTTTCTACTTGGCACAGTTCTAGCACAATATGAAACTATTATAAACTAATTGAGATATGATAATAAAAACCTATTTCTTATTTGCCTCTAGGGCATATCTCCTTCATGTATCCACTAGACTCATTGCATGTGTGTTCCGGTCATGAACCACATATCGATCCACCAGTGTTCATTGCATGTGTGTTCTTTCCACAAACCACATATGGATCCACTAGAGTCATTGCATGTGTGTTCGTTTTACAAACCACATATGGATCCACCAATGTCATTGCATGTGTGTTATTTCCATGAACCACATATGGATCCACCATTGTCATTGCATGTGTGTTCTTTCCACTAACCACACATGGATCCACTAGAGTCATTGCATGTGTGTTCTTTCCACAAACCAAATATGGATCAACCAATGTCACTGCATGTGTGTTGTTTTCCACAAACCACACATGGATCAACCAATGTCATTGCATGTGTGTTCCTTCCACAAACCACATATGGATCCACCAATGCCATTGCATGTCTGTTCTTTTCCACAAACCACACATGGACCCACTAGAGTCATTGCATGTGTGTTCCTTCCACAAACCGCACATGGATCCACCAATGGCATTGCATGTGTGTTATTGTCATGAACCACATATGGATCTACCAATGGCATTGCATGTGTGTTCCTGTCATGAACCACATATGGATCCACCAGTGTCATTGCGTGTGTGTTCTTTCCACTAACCACACATGGATCCACTACAGTAATTTCATGTGTGTTCTTTTCACAAACCACATATCGATCAACCAATATCATTGCATGTGTGTTCTTTCCACAAACCACATATGGATCAACCAATGTCATTGCATGTGTGTTCTTTTCACAAACCACACATGGATCAACCACTGGAGTCATTGCATGTGTTTTCTTTCCACAAACCACATATGGATCAACCAATGTCATTGCATGTGTGCTCTTTCTACAAACAACATATGGATCCACTAGAGTCATTGCATGTGTGTTCTTTTCACAAACCACATATGGACCCACTTGAGTCATTGCATGTGTGTTCTTTCCAGAAACCACACATGGATTAACCAATGGCATTGCATGTGTGTTATTGTCACAAACCACATATGGATCAACCAATGTCATTGTATGTGTGTTCCTGCCATGAACCACATATGGATCCACGAGTGTTCATTGCATGTATGTTCTTTCCACAAACCACATATGTATCCACTAGAGTAATTGCATGTGCGTTCTTTCCACAAACCACACATGGATCAACCAATGTCATTGCATGTGTGTTCTTTCCACAAACCACATATGGATCCACCAATGTCATTGCATGTGTGTTCTTTCCACAAACCACACATGGATCCACCAATGTCATTGCATGTGTGTTCTTTTCCACAAACCACATGGATCAACCAATGGCATTGCATGTGTGTTCTTTTCACAAACCACACATGGATCAACCAATGGCATTGCATGTGTGTTCTTTTCACAAACCACACATGGATCAACCAATGACATTGCATGTGTGTTCTTTTCATAAACCACACATGGATCCACCAGAGTCATTGCATGTGTGTTCTTTCCACAAACCACATATGGATCAACCAGTGTCATTGCATGTATGTTCTTTCCACAAACCACACATGGATCAACTAGAGTCATTGCATGTGTGTTATTTTCACAAACCACACATGGACCCACTCGAGTCATTGCATGTGTGTTCTTTCCACAAACCACACATGGATCAAGCAATGTCATTGCATCTGTGTTCCTGTCGTGAACCACATATGAATCCACCAGTGTTCATTGCATGTGTGTTCTTTCTAAAAACCACATATGGATCCACTAGAGTCATTGCATGTGTGTTCTTTTCACAAACCACATATGGAACCACTTGAGTATTGCATGTGTGTTCTTTCCACAAACCACACTATGATAACCAATGGCATTGCATGTGTGTTATGGTCACAAACCACATATGGCTCAACCAATATCATTGCATGTGTGTTCCTGTCATGAACCACATATGGATCCACCGGTGTTCATTGCATGTGTGTTCTTTCCACAAACCACATATGGATCCACTAGAGTCATTGCATATGTGTTCTTTTCACAAACCACATATGGATCCACCAATGTCATTGCATGTGTGTTATTGCCATGAACCACATATGGATCCACCAATGTCATTGCATGTGTGTTCTTTCCAATAACCACACATGGATCCACTAGAGTCATTGCATGTGTGTTCTTTTCCACTAACCACATATGTATCCACTAGAGTCATTGCATATGTGTTCTTTCCACAAACCACACATGGATCCACCAGAGTCATTGCATGTGTGTTCTTTCCACAAACCACACATGGATCCACTAGTGTCATTGCATGTGTGTTCTTTCCACAAACCATATATGGATCCACCAATGTCATTGCATGTGTGTTCTTTCCACAAACCACACATGGATCAACTAATGTCATTGCATGTGTGTTCTTTCTACAAACCACATATGGATCCAACAATGTCATTGCATGTGTCTTCTTTTCCACAAACCACATATGTATCCACTAGAGTCATTGCATGTGTGTTCCTGTCATGAACCACATATGGATCCACCAGTGTTCATTGCATGTGTGTTCTTTCCACAAACCACATATGGATCCACTAGAGTCATTGCATGTGTGTTATTTTCACAAACGACATATGGATCCACCAATGTCATTGCATGTGTGTTCTTTCCATGAACCACATATAGATCCACCAATGTCATTGCATCTGTGTTCTTTCCACTAACCACACATGGATCCACTAGAGTCATTGCATGTGTGTTCTTTTCACAAACTATGTATGGATCCACCAGAGTCATTGCATGTGTGTTCTTTTCCACAAACCACATATGTATTAACCAATGGCATTGCATGTGTGTTCTTTTAACAACCCACATATGGATCAACCCGTGTCATTGCATGTGTGTTCCTGTCATGAACCACATATGGATCCACCAGTGTTCATTGCATGTGTGTTCTTTCCACTAAGCACATATGTATCCAAAAGAGTCATTGCATTTGTGTTCTTTCCACAAACCACACATGGATCAACCAATGTCATTGCATGTGTGTTCTTTCCACAAACCACATATGGATCCACCAATGCCATTGCATGTGTGTTCTTTCCACAAACCACACATGGATCAATCAGAGTCATTGCATGTGTGTTCTTTTCACAAACCAGACATGGACCTAGTTCAGTCATTGCATGTGTTTTCTTTCCACAAACCACATGTGGATCAACCAATGTCATTGCATGTGTGTTATTGTCACAAACCACATATGATTCAACCAATGTCGTTGCATGTGTGTTCCTTTCATAAACCACATATGAATCCACCAGTGTTCATTGCATGTGTGTTCTTTCCAAAAACCACACATGGATCCACCAATGTCATTGCATGTGTGTTCTTTCCACAAACCACACATGGATCAACCAATGTCATTGCATGTGTGTTCTTTCCACAAACCACATATGGATCCACCAATGTCATTACATGTATGTTCTTTTCCACAAACCACATATGTATGCACTAGAGTCATTGCATGTGTGTTCCTGTCATGAACCACATATGGATCCACCAATGTCATTGCATGTGTGTTCTTTCCACAAACCACACATGGATCAACTAATGTCATTGCATGTGTGTTCTTTCCACAAACCACATATGGATCCAACAATGTCATTGCATGTGTGTTCTTTTCCACAAACCACATATGTATCCACTAGAGTCATTGCATGTGTGTTCCTGTCATGAACCACATATGGATCCACCAATGTTCATTGCATGTGTGTTCTTTCCACAAACCACATATGGATCCACTAGAGTCATTGCATGTGTGTTATTTTCACAAACGACATATGGATCCACCAATGTCATTGCATGTGTGTTCTTTCCGTGAACCACATATAGATCCACCAATGTCATTGCATGTGTGTTCTTTCCACTAACCACACATGGATCCACTAGAGTCATTGCATGTGTGTTCTTTTCACAAACTATGTATGGATCCACCAGAGTCATTGCATGTGTGTTCTTTTCCACAAACCACATATGGATTAACAAATGGCATTGCATGTGTGTTCTTTTAACAACCCACATATGGATCAACCCGTGTCATTGCATGTGTGTTCCTGTCATGAACCACATATGGATCCACCAGTGTTCATTGTATGTGTGTTCTTTCCACTAAGCACATATGTATCCAAAAGAGTCATTGCATGTGTGTTCTTTCCACAAACCACACATGGATCAACCAATGTCATTGCATGTGCGTTCTTTCCACAAACCACATATGGATCCACCAATGCCATTGCATGTGTGTTCTTTCCACAAACCACACATGGATCAATCAGAGTCATTGCATGTGTGTTCTTTTCACAAACCAGACATGGACCTAGTTCAGTCATTGCATGTGTGTTCTTTCCACAAACCACACGTGGATCAACCAATGTCATTGCATGTGTTGTTATTGTCACAAACCACATATGATTCAACCAATGTCGTTGCATGTGTGTTCCTTTCATAAACCACATATGAATCCACCAGTGTTCATTGCATGTGTGTTCTTTCCAAAAACCACACATGGATCCACAAATGTTATTGCATGTGTGTTCTTTCCACAAACCACACATGGATCAACCAATGTCATTACATGTGTGTTCTTTCCACAAACCACATATGGATCCACCAATGTCATTACATGTATGTTCTTTTCCACAAACCACATATGTATGCACTAGAGTCATTGCATGTGTGTTCCTGTCATGAACCACATATGGATCCACCAGTGTTCATTGCATGTGTGTTCTTTTCACAAACCACACATGGATCAACCAATGTCATTGCATGTGTGTTCTTTCCACAAACCACATATGGATCCACCAATGTCATTGCATGTGTGTTC
Organism: Avena sativa; assembly: GCA_916181665.1. Taxonomy (NCBI): domain Eukaryota; kingdom Viridiplantae; phylum Streptophyta; class Magnoliopsida; order Poales; family Poaceae; genus Avena; species Avena sativa. Next base: position 80,519,377 of record OV702286.1, read on the forward strand.
TCTTCCACAAACCAGACATGGATCAACCAATGTCATTGCATGTGTGTTCTTTCCAGAAACCACATATGGATCCACCAATGTCATTACATGTGTGTTATTTCCACTAACCACACATGGATCCACTAGAATCATTGCATGTGTTTTCTTTTCACAAACCACGTATGAATCCACCAGAGTCATTGCATGTGTGTTCTTTTCCACAAACCACATATGGATTAACCAATGTCATTGCATGTGTGTTCTTTTAACAAACCACATATGGATCCACCAATGGCATTGCATGTGTGTTCTTTTTACAAACCACATATGGATCCACCAATGTCATTGCATGTGTGTTCTTTCCATGAACCACGTATGGATCCACAAAAGTCATTGCATGTGTGTTCTTTTCCACAAAACACATATGCATTAACCAATGGCATTGCATGTGTATTCTTTTAACAACCCACATATGGATCAGCCAGTGTCATTGCATGTGTGTTCCTGTCATGAACCACATATGGATCCACCAGTGTTCATTGCATGTGTGTTCTTTCCACTAACCACATATGTATCCACTAGAGTCATTGCATGTGTCTTCTTTTTACAAACCACACATGGATCAACCAATGTCATTGCATGTGTGTTCTTTCCACAAACCACATATGGATCCACCAATGACATTACATGTGTGTTCTTTTCCACAAACGACACTTGGACCCACTAGAGTCATTGCATGTGTGTTCCTTCCACGAACCACACATGGAACCACCAAGGGCATTGCATGTGTGTTATTGTCAGAACCACATATGGATCAAACAATGGCATTGCATGTGTGTTCCTGTCATGAACCACATATGGATCCACCAGTGTCATTGTATGAGTGTGTTCTTTCCACTAACCACACATGGATACACTAGAGTAATTCCATGTGTGTTCTTTTCAAAAACCACATATGGATCAACCAATGTCATTGCATGTGTGTTCTTTCCACAAACCACATATGGACCAACCAATGTCATTGCATGTGTGTTCTTTTTCACAAACCACGTATGGATCCACTAGAGTCATTCCATGTGTGTTCTTTTCACAAACCACATATGGACCCAGTTGAGTTATTGCATGTGTGTTCTCTCCACAAACCACACATGGATTAACCAATGGCATTGCATGTGTGTTATTGTCACAAACCACATATGGATCAACCAATGTCATTGCATGTGTGTCCCTATCATGAACCAGATATGGATCCACCAGTGTTCATTGCATGTATGTTCTTTCCACAAACCACATATGTATCCACTACAGTAATTGCATGTGCGTTCATTTCACAAACCACACATGGATCAACCAATGTCATTGCATGTGTGTTGTTTCCACAAATCATATATGGATCCACCAATGTCATTGCATGTGTGTTCTTTCCACAAACCACTTATGGATCCACCAATGTCGTTGCATGTGTGTTCTTTCCCACAAACCACATGGATCAACCAATGGCATTGCATGTGTGTTCTTTTCGCAAACCACACATGGATCAACCAAGGGCATTGCATGTGTGTTCTTTTCACAAACCACACATGGATCAACCAATGGAATTGCATGTGTGTTCTTTTCATAAACCAAACATGGATCCACCAGAGTCATTGCATGTGTGTTCTTCCCACAAACCACATATGGATCAACTAGTGTCATTGCATGTATGTTCTTTCCACAAACCACATATGGATCAACCACTGTCTTTGCATGTGTGTTCTTTCCACAAACCACATATGGATCCACCAATGTCATTGCATCTGTGTTATTTCCACAAACCACACATGGATCAACCAATGTCATTGCATGTGTGTTCTTATACTAAAACGAACACTAGAGTCATTGCATGTGTTTTTTTTCACAAACTACACATGGATCCACCAAAGTCATTGCATGTGTGTTATTTCCACAAACCACACATGGATCCACTAGAGTAATTGCATGTGTTTTCTTTTTACAAACCACACATGGATCCACAAATGTCATTGCATGTGCGTTCTTTTCACAAACCACATATGGATACATCAGAGTCATTGCACGTGTGTTCTTTTCACAAACCACACACGGATTAACCAATGGCATTGCATGTGTGTTCTTTGAACAACACACATATGGATCAACCAGTGTCATTGCATGTGTGTTCCTGTCATGAACCACATAGGGATCCACCAGTGTTCATTTCATGTGTGTTCTTTCCACTAACCACATATGTATCCACTAGAGTCATTGCATGTGTGTTCTTTTCACAAACCACACATGGATCAACCAATGTCATTGCATGTGTGTTCTTTCCACAAACCACAGATGGATCCACCAATGTTATTGCATGTGTGTTCTTTTCCACAAACCACACATGGATCAACTAATGTCATTGCATGTGTATTCTTTCCATAATCCACATATGGATCCACCAATGTCATTGAATGTGTGTTCTTTTCCACAAACCACATATGTATCCACTAGAGTCATTGCATGTGTGTTCCTGTCATGAACCACATATGGATCCACCAATGTTTATTGCATGTGTGTTCTTTCCACAAACCACATATGGATCCACTAGAGTCATTGCATGTGTGTTGTTTTCACAAACCACATATGGATCCAGCAATGTCATTGCACGTGTGTTCTTTCCATGAACCACATATGGATCCACCAATGTCATTGCATGTGTGTACTTTCCACTAACCACACATGGATCCACTAGAGTCATTGCATGTGTGTTCTTTTCACAAATCTTCTTTTCACAAACCACGTATGGATCCACCAGAATCATTGCATGTGTGTTCTTTTCCACAAACCACACATGGATCAACTAATGTCATTGCATGTGTGTTCTTTCCACAAACCACATATGGATCCAACAATGTCATTGCATGTGTGTTCTTTTCCACAAACCACATATCTATCCACTAGAGTCATTGCATGTGTGTTCCTGTCATGAACCACATATGGATCCACCAGTGTTCATTGCATGTGTGTTCTTTCCACAAACCACATATGGATCCACTAGAGTCATTGCATGTGTGTTCTTTTCACAAACGACATATGGATCCACCAATGTCATTGCATGTGTGTTCTTTCCATGAACCACATATAGATCCACCAATGTCATTGCATGTGTGTTCTTTCCACTAACCACACATGGATCCACTAGAGTCATTGCATGTGTGTTCTTTTCACAAACTACGTACAGATCCACCAGAGTCATTGCATGTGTGTTCTTTTGCACAAACCACATATGGATTAACCAATGGCATTGCATGTGTGTTCTTTTAACAACCCACATATGGATCAACCAGTGTCATTGCATGTTTCTCTTTCTTCATGAACACATTGAAATTAAAAGCAGGTGGTGCCATCTACAACAGAATTTGTAAAGTATATTTAGACTAAGTTTATGATAGATTGAGTTCGACCAATCCAAATTACTAATGAACTCCCACGCAAAAACAACATCCCTCGTGTCCTTTTGGTGATTACATGAACCAAATCCACTACACCAAGTCCGATCATCACGTGAGTCGGTGTAGCTTCAAAGGCGAGCATCTATATGGGCATCATATCAACTATATGACTCATGCTTAACCTTTCGGTCCGTGTTCCGAGGCCATGTCTGTACATGCTAGGCTCGTCAAGTAAGAACCTTAGTATTTGCGTGTGTAAAACTGTCTTACACCCGTTGTATGAAAGCGTAGAGTTGAAAACACCCGATCATCACGTGATGCCTCAAAACACGATCCACAAAACGGTGCATACTTAAGGAAGAACACATTTTATCTTGATATCTAAATGAGGGATCATCTTATAATGCTACCAAACGCGCCAAACTAGCAATATAAGATGCTAACATCTAATGTGTGAAGTGAGGTGATATGGTCCATGCATTTGATCTCTATCATTTGCATCGTGATATGATCTCTATCATTCCTTTGTGTGTAAGGCCAAGGTCTATGGAACTTACACGTTAAGTGAGTTGTAAGAGTATCTATTATACATCTACTTACAACAATACCATATCAAAGCACTAGCCCAGCAACGATCTAAACTAGACGCCTCTAATTTATCAATTGCAAGTTTTACGTGGCTTAGGGCTTTCAGAGATAGAACCTGTCTAACCTACGAACATGAACCACAACAAGGATAACTAAGTTATTAGCAACTCGTTGTAAATCAGATATTGACTATAGTAGGAGAGACAGACACCCGCCAGCCACTTATGCAAAACAAGTTGCATGTCAGTCGTGGAACCGGTCTCATGTACGATGACATGTAAGGTTGGTCCAGGCCGCTTCATCCCACTATGCCACCAATATCCAAAGTACATAGAAGATGCAATAACATGATCATCATCGCCCACATATAAACATATGTGTACTACCCGTGCAAAGCACCTACGCATAGATCAGGCTCTGATACCACTGTTGGGTCCGCAGCATAGAAAACAAAAAATTTCCTACGGTGTGAACTACACGCCAAGATCTATCTACTAGGTACAAAGAAAACGGGTGGACATACATCCATAGAGAACTTACCCTTGAAGACAACGAGCTTTGTTAACGAGTAGGAACTCGTGGTTAATATAGTCGTACACTTGCCGATCTCAAGATCGTGAGGAAGTCCGAGCGTCGCAACTCAACAGCGCATCCGCACTCGCACACACGTTCAAGCCACCGGACAACCTCCACCGCCTCGCTCCAGTGGAAGAAGCAACTCCTGCCAGACGAAATTCCACCGGGAACATGTATCTCGCTAATCCGAGACCATGGGGAAATAATTCTAGAGGGGGAGAGAGATACTTCACAAGGAGGTGTGAGGATGAAGGACGGAATGGGTGGCCTTTTATAGGAGGAGGGGGGTTCCCCCTCTCTCCATGGCCGGCGCATGGGGGGTGACCCCTCACCTCCCCCATTCATGTGGTGGTAACTCCTCCACATTAAAATGCCTCTTCACATTCCCTTTTAAAGTCTCCACTTTAAATGCATTAAGTTTCTCCAAATTTAATGCTCTCTCATTTAATAAAACTCTTTTATTAAATTTATTCAGAATTTTGTTAATTACTTTAATTAACAAACATTCACACATATCCCCTTGCAATATTTCAATATCACATGTAGAACCACCTTCTGCAATTTCACCCGAAACAATTTCCGGTTTCTATTGAAACAATTCCTGCGCTTTGCAATTCTTTCGTCTGAAACATATGTGCTCCAAAATGGTGTCCGGTAACTCTTAAGTGTGCCACCCTACGGTTCGCGAATCATGCAGACATGATCGAGACCCTTCTCCGATCAATAATCAGCAGCGGGACCTGGAGATCCGTACTAACTCCTACACATTCAACGATGACTCTTGTGATCGTGAGAACCTTTAACGCTTGTAACTAAATCCCTTTGTATCTCAATATATTACATGTCTGAGATTCAATCATCGGTATCTCCATACCTAGTTTGATCTTGTTACCGACATGCACTCTTTTCTCGTTCCCGTGATATAACATTCTAGTGATCACATCACTTGCTTGCAAGCTATCCTAATGTGATATCATCGAGAGGGCCCAGAGTATATCTATCCGTCATCTGGATTGACAAATTCCACTCTTGATCCATGAGCCTCAACATAACACCTTCATAGCACTGAACCCATCTTTATAGTCACCCTGTTACGGTGTGACGTTTGATATTATCAAGATACTCTTCCGGTGTTAGCAATTAACATGATCTCATGGTCTAAGGATAAAGATTACTTCGTATGATGTTATAGCAATATAAACACAATGACTTGATCGTAATGCTATACTTCGGATGAATGTTCATCACATAATTCCACCAATGGTGTGACCTTGTTATTAACAACATCCAATGTCCATGATCAGGAAACCTTGATCATCCTGTTAATCAACAAGCTAGTCTATAAGAGAGGCATGACCAGGAACCCTTTTTGTTTATTAAACACACATGTATTGATGTTTCCTATCAATACAATTATAGCATGCAAAATAAACATCTATCATATACAAGGAATACATAATAACAACATTATTATTGCCTCTCAGGGCATATTTCCTTCAATGTCATTGCATGTGTGTTCTTTCCACAAACCATATATGGATCCACCAATGCCATTGCATGTGTGTTCTTTCCACAAGACACATGGATCAATCAGAGTCATTGCATGTGTGTTCTTTTCACAAACCAGACATGGACCTAGTTGAGTCATTGCATGTGTGTTCTTTCCACAAACCACATGTGGATCAACCAATGTCATTGCATGTGTGTTATTGTCACAAACCACATATGATTCAACCAATGTCATTGCATGTGTGTTCCTTTCATGAACCACATATGAATCCACCAGTGTTCATTGCATGTGTGTTCTTTCCAAAAACCACATATGGATCCACCAATGTCATTGCATGTGTGTTCTTTCCACAAACCACACATGGATCAACCAATGTCATTGCATGCGTGTTCTTTCCACAAACCACATATGGATCCACCAATGTCATTACATGTATGTTCTTTTCCACAAACCACATATGTATGCACTAGAGTCATTGCATGTGTGTTCCTGTCACGAACCACATATGGATCCACCAGTGTTCATTGCATGTGTGTTCTTTTTACAAACCACACATGGATCAACCAATGTCATTGCATGTGTGTTCTTTCCACAAACCACATATGGATCCACCAATGTCATTACATGTGTGTTCTCTTCCACAAACCAGACATGGATCAACCAATGGCATTGCATGTGTGTTCTTTCCACAAACCACATATGGATCCACCAATGTCATTGAATGTGTGTTCTTTTCCACAAACCACATATGTATCCACTAGAGTCATTGCATGTGTGTTCCTATCATGAACCACGCATGTATCCACCAATGTTCATTGCATGTGTGTTCTTTCCACAAACCACATATGGATCCACTAGAGTCATTGCATGTGTGTTCTTTTCACAAACCACATATGGATCCACCAGTGTCATTGCATTTGTGTTCTTTCCATGAACCACATATGGATCCACCAATGTCATTACATGTGTGTTCTTTCCACTAACCACACATGGATCCACTAGAATCATTGCATGTGTGTTCTTTTCACAAACCACGTATGGATCCACCAGAGTCATTGCATGTGTGTTCTTTTCCACAAACCACATATGGATTAACCAATGGCATTGCATGTGTGTTCTTTTAACAACTCACATATGGATCAACCAGTGTCATTGCATGTGTGTTCCTGTCATGAACCACATATGGATCCACCAGTGTTCATTGCATGTGTGTTCTTTCCACTAACCACATATGTATCCACTAGAGTCATTGCATGTGTCTTCTTTTTACAAACCACACATGGATCAATCAATGTCATTGCATGTGTGTTCTTTCCACAAACGACATATGGATCCACCAATGACATTGCATGTGTGTTCTTTTCCACAAACGACACATGGACCCACTAGAGTCATTGCATGTGTGTTCCTTCCACGAACCACACATGGAACCACCAATGGCATTGCATGTGTGTTATTGTCAGAACCACATATGGATCAACCAATGGCATTGCATGTGTGTTCCTGTCATGAACCACACATGGATCCACCAGTGTCATTGTGTGTGTGTGTTCTTTCCACTAACCACACATGGATCCACTAGAGTAATTCCATGTATGTTCTTTTCAAAAACCACATATGGATCAACCAATGTCATTGCATGTGTGTTCTTTCCACAAACCACATATGGATCAACCAATGTCATTGCATGTGTGTTCTTTTCACAAACCACAGATGGATCAACCACTAGAGTCATTGCATGTGTGTTCTTTCCAAAAACCACATATGGATCAACCAATGTCATTGCATGTGTGTTCTTTCTACAAACAACATATGGATCCACTAGAGTCATTCCATGTATGTTCTTTTCACAAACCACATATGTACCCACTTGAGTTATTGCATGTGTGTTCTTTCCGAAACCACACATGGATTAACCAGTGGCATTGCATGTGTGTTATTGTCACAAACCACATATGGATCAACCAATGTCATTGCATGTGTGTTCCTATCATGAACCAGATATGGATCCACCAGTGTTCATTGCATGTATGTTCTTTCCACAAACCACATATGTATCCACTACAGTAATTACATGTGCATTCTTTTCACAAACCACACATGGATCAACCAATGTCATTGCATGTGTGTTGTTTCCACAAACCACATATGGATCCACCAATGTCATTGCATGTGTGTTCTTTCCACAAACCACTTATGGATCCACCAATGTCATTGCATGTGTGTTCTTTTCCACAAACCACATGGATCAACCAATGGCATTGCATGTGTGTTCTTTCCACAAACCACATATGGATCCACCAATGTCATTGAATGTGTGTTCTTTTCCACAAACCACATATGTATCCACTAGAGTCATTGCATGTGTGTTCCTATCATGAACCACACATGTATCCACCAATGTTCATTGCATGTGTGTTCTTTCCACAAACCACATATGGATCCACTAGAGTCATTGCATGTGTGTTCTTTTCACAAACCACATATGGATCCACCAGTGTCATTGCATGTGTGTTCTTTCCATGAACCACATATGGATCCACCAATGTCATTACATGTGTGTTATTTCCACTAACCACACATGGATCCACTAGAATCATTGCATATGTGTTCTTTTCACAAACCACGTATGGATTCACCAGAGTCATTGCATGTGTGTTCTTTTCCACAAACCACATATGGATTAACCAATGGCATTGCATGTGTGTTCTTTTAACAACTCACATATGGATCAACCAGTGTCATTGCATGTGTGTTCCTATCATGAACCACATATGGATCCACCAGTGTTCATTGCATGTGTGTTCTTTCCACTAACCACATATGTATCCACTAGAGTCATTGCATGTGTCTTCTTTTTACAAACCACACATGGATCAATCAATGTCATTGCATGTGTGTTCTTTCCACAAACGACATATGGATCCACCAATGACATTGCATGTGTGTTCTTTTCCACAAACGACACATGGACCCACTAGAGTCATTGCATGTGTGTTCCTTCCACGAACCACACATGGAACCACCAATTGCATTGCATGTGTGTTATTGTCAGAACCACATATGGATCAACCGATGGCATTGCATGTGTGTTCCTGTCATGAACCACACATGGATCCACCAGTGTCATTGTGTGTGTGTGTTCTTTCCACTAACCACACATGGATCCACTAGAGTAATTCCATGTGTGTTCTTTTCAAAAACCACATATGGATCAACCAATGTCATTGCATGTGTGTTCTTTCCACAAACCACATATGGATCAACCAATGTCATTGCATGTGTGTTCTTTTCACAAACCACAGATGGATCAACCACTAGAGTCATTGCATGTGTGTTCTTTCCAAAAACCACATATGGATCAACCAATGTCATTGCATGTGTGTTCTTTCTACAAACAACATATGGATCCACTAGAGTCATTCCATGTATGTTCTTTTCACAAACCACATATGGACCCACTTGAGTTATTGCATGTGTGTTCTTTCCGACACCACACATGGATTAACCAGTGGCATTGCATGTGTGTTATTGTCACAAACCACATATGGATCAACCAATGTCATTGCATGTGTGTTCCTATCCTGAACCAGATATGGATCCACCAGTGTTCATTGCATGTATGTTCTTTCCACAAACCACATATGTATCCACTACAGTAATTACATGTGCATTCTTTTCACAAACCACACATGGATCAACCAATGTCTTGCATGTGTGTTGTTTCCACAAACCACATATGGATCCACCAATGTCATTGCATGTGTGTTCTTTCCACAAACCACTTATGGATCCACCAATGTCATTGCATGTGTGTTCTTTTCCACAAACCACATGGATCAACCAATGGCATTGCATGCGTGTTCTTTTCGCAAACCACACATGGATCAACCAATGGCATTGCATGTGTGTTCTTTTCACAAGCCACACATGGATCAACCAATGGAATTGCATGTGTGTTCTTTTCATAAACCACATATGGATCCACCAGAGTCATTGCATGTGTGTTCTTTCCACAAACCACATATGGATCAACCACTGTCTTTGCATGTGTGTTCTTTCCACAAACCAAATATGGATCCACCAATGTCATTGCATGTGTCTTCTTTCCATAAACCACACATGGATCAACCAATGTCATTGCATGTGTGTTCTTATACTAAAACGAACACTAGAGTCATTGCATGTGTTTTTTTCACAAACTACACATGGATCCACCAATGTCATTGCATGTGTGTTCTTTCCACTAACCATACATGGATCCACTAGAGTCATTGCATGTGTGTTCTTTTCACAAACTACGTACGGATCCACCAGAGTCATTGCATGTGTGTTCTTTTCCACAAACCACATATGGATTAACCAATGCCATTGCATGTGTGTTCTTTTAAAAACCCACATATGGATCAACCAGTGTCATTGCATGTGTGTTCTTTCATGAACCACATATAGATCCACCAGTGTTCATTTCATGTGTGTTCTTTCCACTAACCACATATGTATCCACTAGAGTCATTGCATGTGTGTTCTTTTCACAAACCACACATGGATCAACCAATGTCATTGCATGTGTGTTCTTTCCACAAACCACATATGGATCCACCAATGTCATTGCATGTGTGTTCTTTTCCACAAACCACACATGGATCAACTAATGTCATTGCATGTGTATTCTTTCCATAATCCACATATGGATCCACCAATGTCATTGAATGTGTGTTCTTTTCCACAAACCACATATGTATCCACTAGAGTCATTGCATGTGTGTTCCTGTTATGAACCACATATGGATCCACCAATGTTTATTGCATGTGTGTTCTTTCCACAAACCACATATGGATCCACTAGAGTCATTGCATGTGTGTTGTTTTCACAAACCACATATGGATCCACCAATGTCATTGCATGTGTGTTCTTTCCAAGAACAACATATGGATCCACCAATGTCATTGCATGTGTGTACTTTGCACTAACCACACATGGATCCACTAGAGTCATTGCATGTGTGTTCTTTTCACAAACCACGTATGGATCCACCGGAATCATTGCATGTGTGTTCTTTTCCACAAACCACATATGGATTAACCAATGGCATTGCATGTGTATTCTTTTAACAACCCACATATGGATCAACCAGTGTCATTGCATGTGTGTTCCTGTCATGAACCACATATGGATCCACCAGTGTTCATTGCATGTGTGTTCTTTCCACAAACCACATATGGATCCACTAGAGTCATTGCATGTGTGTTGTTTTCACAAACGACATATGGATCCACCAATGTCATTGCATGTGTGTTCTTTCCATGAACCACATATAGATCCACCAATGTCATTGCATGTGTGTTCTTTCCACTAACCACACATGGATCCACTAGAGTCATTGCATGTGTGTTCTTTTCACAAACTACGTACAGATCCACCAGAGTCATTGCATGTGTGTTCTTTTCCACAAACCACATATGGATTAACCAATGGAATTGCATGTGTGTTCTTTTAACAACCCACATATGGATCAACCAGTGTCATTGCATGTGTGTTCCTGTCATGAACCACATATGGATCCACCAGTGTTCATTGCATGTGTGTTCTTTCCACTAAGCACATATGTATCCGAAAGAGTCATTGCATGTGTGTTCTTTCCACAATCCACACATGGATCAACCAATGTCATTGCATGTGTATTCTTTCCACAAACCACATATGGATCCACCAATGCTATTGCATGTGTGTTCTTTCCACAAACCACACATGGATCAATCAGAGTCATTGCATGTGTGTTCTTTTCACAAACCAGACATGGACCTAGTTGAGTCATTGGATGTGTGTTCTTTCCACAAACCACATGTGGATCAACCAATGTCATTGAATGTGTGTTATTGTCACAAACCACATATGATTCAACCAATGTCATTGCATGTGTATTCCTTTCATGAACCACATATGAATCCACCAGTGTTCATTGCATGTGTGTTCTTTCCAAAAACCACATATGGATCCACCAATGTCATTGCATGTGTGTTCTTTCCACAAACCACACATGGATCAACCAATGTCATTGCATGTGTGTTCTTTCCACAAACCACATATGGATCCACCAATGTCATTACATGTATGTTCTTTTCCACAAACCACATATGTATGCACTAGAGTCATTGCATGTGTGTTCCTGTCATGAACCACATATGGATCCACCAGTGTTCATTGCATGTGTGTTCTTTTTACAAACCACACATGGATCAACCAATGTCATTGCATGTGTGTTCTTTCCACAAACCACATATGGATCCACCAATGTCATTGCATGTGTGTTCTCTTCCACAAACCAGACATGGATCAACCAATGTCATTGCATGTGTGTTCTTTCCACAAACCACATATGGATCCACCAATGTCATTGAATGTGTGTTCTTTTCCACAAACCACATATGTATCCACTAGAGTCATTGCATGTGTGTTCCTATCATGAACCACACATGTATCCCCCAATGTTCATTGCATGTGTGTTCTTTCCACAAACCACATATGGATCCACTAGAGTCATTGCATGTGTGTTCTTTTCACAAACCACATATGGATCCACCAGTGTCATTGCATGTGTGTTCTTTCCATGAACCACATATGGATCCACCAATGTCATTACATGTGTGTTCTTTCCACTAACCACACATGGATCCACTAGAATCATTGCATATGTGTTCTTTTCACAAACCACGTATGGATTCACCAGAGTCATTGCATGTGTGTTCTTTTCCACAAACCACATATGGATTAACCAATGGCATTGCATGTGTGTTCTTTTAACAACTCACATATGGATCAACCAGTGTCATTGCATGTGTGTTCCTGTCATGAACCACATATGGATCCACCAGTGTTCATTGCATGTGTGTTCTTTCCACTAACCACATATTTATCCACTAGAGTCATTGCATGTGTCTTCTTTTTACAAACCACACATGGATCAATCAATGTCATTGCATGTGTGTTCTTTCCACAAACGACATATGGATCCACCAATGACATTGCATGTGTGTTCTTTTCCACAAACGACACATGGACCCACTAGAGTCATTGCATGTGTGTTCCTTCCACGAACCACACATGGAACCACCAATGGCATTGCATGTGTGTTATTGTCAGAACCACATATGGATCAACCAATGGCATTGCATGTGTGTTCCTGTCATGAACCACACATGGATCCACCAGTGTCATTGTGTGTGTGTGTTCTTTCCACTAACCACACATGGATCCACTAGAGTAATTCCATGTGTGTTCTTTTCAAAAAACACATATGGATCAACCAATGTCATTGCATGTGTGTTCTTTCCACAAACCACATATGGATCAACCAATGTCATTGCATGTGTGTTCTTTTCACAAACCACACATGGATCAACCACTAGAGTCATTGCATGTGTGTTCTTTCCAAAAACCACATATGGATCAACCAATGTCATTGCATGTGTGTTCTTTCTACAAACAACATATGGATCCACTAGAGTCATTCCATGTGTGTTCTTTTCACAAACCACATATGGACCCACTTGAGTTATTGCATCTGTGTTCTTTCCGAAACCACACATGGATTAACCAGTGGCATTGCACGTGTGTTATTGTCACAAACCACATATGGATCAACCAATGTCATTGCATGTGTGTTCCTATCATGAACCAGATATGGATCCACCAGTGTTCATTGCATGTATGTTCTTTCCACAAACCAACTATGTATCCACTATAGTAATTGCATGTGCGTTCTTTTCACAAACCACACATGGATCAACCAATGTCATTGCATGTGTGTTGTTTCCACAAACCACATATGGATCCACCAATGTCATTGCATGTGTGTTCTTTCCACAAACCACTTGTGGATCCACCAATGTCATTGCATGTGTGTTCTTTTCCACAAACCACATGGATCAACCAATGGCATTGCATGCGTGTTCTTTTCGCAAACCACACATGGATCAACCAATGGCATTGCATGTGTGTTCTTTTCACAAGCCACACATGGATCAACCAATGGAATTGCATGTGTGTTCTTTTCATAAACCACACATGGATCCACCAGAGTCATTGCATGTGTGTTCTTTCCACAAACCACATATGGATCAACCTGTGTCATTGCATGTATGTTCTTTCCACAAACCACATATGGATCAACCACTGTCTTTGCATGTGTGTTCTTTCCACAAACCAAATATGGATCCACCAATGTCATTGCATGTATCTTCTTTCCACAAACCACACATGGATCAACTAATGCCATTGCATGTGTGTTCTTATACTAAAACAAACACTAGAATCATTGCATGTGTTTTTTTCACAAACTACACATGGATCCACCAATGTCATTGCATGTGTGTTCTTTCCACTAACCACACATGGATCCACTAGAGTCATTGCATGTGTGTTCTTTTTCACAAACTACGTACGGATCCACCAGAGTCATTGCATGTGTGTTCTTTTCCACAAAGCACATATGGATTAACCAATGGCATTGCATGTGTGTTCTTTTCACAACCCACATATGGATCAACCAGTGTCATTGCATGTGTGTTCCTGTCATGAACCACATATGGATCCACCAGTGTTCATTTCATGTGTGTTCTTTCCACTAACCACATATGTATCCACTAGAGTGATTGCATGTGTGTTCTTTTCACAAACCACACATGGATCAACCAATGTCATTTCATGTGTGTTCTTTCCATGAACCACATATAGATCCACCAATGTCATTGGATGTGTGTTCTTTCCACTAACCACACATGGATCCACTAGAGTCATTGCATGTGTGTTCTTTCCACAAACCACATGTGGATCAACCAATGTCATTGCATGTGTGTTATTGTCACAAACCACATATGATTCAACCAATGTCATTGCATGTGTGTTCCTTTCATGAACCACATATGAATCCACCAGTGTTCATTGCATGTGTGTTCTTTCCAAAAACCACATATGGATCCACCAATGTTATTGCATGTGTGTTCTTTCCACAAACCACACATGGATCAACCAATGTCATTGCATGTGTGTTCTTTCCACAAACCACATATGGATCCACCAATGTCATTACATGTATGTTATTTTCCACAAACCACATATGTATGCACTAGAGTCATTGCATGTGTGTTCCTGTCATGAACCACATATGGATCCACCAGTGTTCATTGCATGTGTGTTCTTTTTACAAACCACACATGGATCAACCAATGTCATTGCATGTGTGTTCTTTCCACAAACCACATATGGATCCACCAATGTCATTGCATGTGTGTTCTCTTCCACAAACCAGACATGGATCAACCAATGTCATTGCATGTGTGTTCTTTCCACAAACCACATATGGATCCACCAATGTCATTGAATGTGTGTTCTTTTCCACAAACCACATATGTATCCACTAGAGTCATTGCATGTGTGTTCCTATCATGAACCACACATGTATCCACCAATGTTCATTGCATGTGTGTTCTTTCCACAAACCACATATGGATCCACTAGAGTCATTGCATGTGTGTTATTTTCACAAACCACATATGGATCCACCAGTGTCATTGCATGTGTGTTCTTTCCATGAACCACATATGGATCCACCAATGTCATTACATGTGTGTTCTTTCCACTAACCACACATGGATCCACTAGAATCATTGCATATGTGTTCTTTTCACAAACCACGTATGGATTCACCAGAGTCATTGCATGTGTGTTCTTTTCCACAAACCACATATGGATTAACCAATGGCATTGCATGTGTGTTCTTTTAACAACTCACATATGGATCAACCAGTGTCATTGCATGTGTGTTCCTGTCATGAACCACATATGGATCCACCAGTGTTCATTGCATGTGTGTTCTTTCCACTAACCACATATTTATCCACTAGAGTCATTGCATGTGTCTTCTTTTTACAAACCACACATGGATCAATCAATGTCATTGCATGTGTGTTCTTTCCACAAACGACATATGGATCCACCAATGACATTGCATGTGTGTTCTTTTCCACAAACGACACATGGACCCACTAGAGTCATTGCATGTGTGTTCCTTCCACGAACCACACATGGAACCACCAATGGCATTGCATGTGTGTTATTGTCAGAACCACATATGGATCAACCAATGGCATTGCATGTGTGTTCCTGTCATGAACCACACATGGATCCACCAGTGTCATTGTGTGTGTGTGTTCTTTCCACTAACCACACATGGATCCACTAGAGTAATTCCATGTGTGTTCTTTTCAAAAAACACATATGGATCAACCAATGTCATTGCATGTGTGTTCTTTCCACAAACCACATATGGATCAACCAATGTCATTGCATGTGTGTTCTTTTCACAAACCACACATGGATCAACCACTAGAGTCATTGCATGTGTGTTCTTTCCAAAAACCACATATGGATCAACCAATGTCATTGCATGTGTGTTCTTTCTACAAACAACATATGGATCCACTAGAGTCATTCCATGTGTGTTCTTTTCACAAACCACATATGGACCCACTTGAGTTATTGCATCTGTGTTCTTTCCGAAACCACACATGGATTAACCAGTGGCATTGCACGTGTGTTATTGTCACAAACCACATATGGATCAACCAATGTCATTGCATGTGTGTTCCTATCATGAACCAGATATGGATCCACCAGTGTTCATTGCATGTATGTTCTTTCCACAAACCACATATGTATCCACTATAGTAATTGCATGTGCGTTCTTTTCACAAACCACACATGGATCAACCAATGTCATTGCATGTGTGTTGTTTCCACAAACCACATATGGATCCACCAATGTCATTGCATGTGTGTTCTTTCCACAAACCACTTATGGATCCACCAATGTCATTGCATGTGTGTTCTTTTCCACAAACCACATGGATCAACCAATGGCATTGCATGCGTGTTCTTTTCGCAAACCACACATGGATCAACCAATGGCATTGCATGTGTGTTCTTTTCACAAGCCACACATGGATCAACCAATGGAATTGCATGTGTGTTCTTTTCATAAACCACACATGGATCCACCAGAGTCATTGCATGTGTGTTCTTTCCACAAACCACATATGGATCAACCTGTGTCATTGCATGTATGTTCTTTCCACAAACCACATATGGATCAACCACTGTCTTTGCATGTGTGTTCTTTCCACAAACCAAATATGGATCCACCAATGTCATTGCATGTGTCTTCTTTCCACAAACCACACATGGATCAACCAATGCCATTGCATGTGTGTTCTTATACTAAAACAAACACTAGAATCATTGCATGTGTTTTTTTTCACAAACTACACATGGATCCACCAATGTCATTGCATGTGTGTTCTTTCCACTAACCACACATGGATCCACTAGAGTCATTGCATGTGTGTTCTTTTTCACAAACTACGTACGGATCCACCAGAGTCATTGCATGTGTGTTCTTTTCCACAAACCACATATGGATTAACCAATGGCATTGCATGTGTGTTCTTTTCACAACCCACATATGGATCAACCAGTGTCATTGCATGTGTGTTCCTGTCATGAACCACATATGGATCCACCAGTGTTCATTTCATGTGTGTTCTTTCCACTAACCACATATGTATCCACTAGAGTCATTGCATGTGTGTTCTTTTCACAAACCACACATGGATCAACCAATGTCATTGCATGTGTCTTCTTTCCATGAACCACATATAGATCCACCAATGTCATTGCATGTGTGTTCTTTCCACTAACCACACATGGATCCACTAGAGTCATTAAATGTGTGTTCTTTTCAAAAACTACGTACGGATCCACCAGAGTCATTGCATGTGTGTTCTTTTCCACAAAGCACATATGGATTAACCAATGGCATTGCATGTGTGTTCTTTTCACAACCCACATATGGATCAACCAGTGTCATTGCATGTGTGTTCCTGTCATGAACCACATATGGATCCACCAGTGTTCATTTCATGTGTGTTCTTTCCACTAACCACATATGTATCCACTAGAGTCATTGCATGTGTGTTCTTTTCACAAACCACACATGGATCAACCAATGTCATTTCATGTGTGTTCTTTCCATGAACCACATATAGATCCACCAATGTCATTGCATGTGTGTTCTTTCCACTAACCACACATGGATCCACTAGAGTCATTGCATGTGTGTTCTTTCCACAAACCACATGTGGATCAACCAATGTAATTGCATGTGTGTTATTGTCACAAACCACATATGATTCAACCAATGTCATTGCATGTGTGTTCCCTTCATGAACCACATATGAATCCACCAGTGTTCATTGCATGTGTGTTCTTTCCAAAAACCACATATGGATCCACCAATGTTATTGCATGTGTGTTCTTTCCACAAACCACACATGGATCAACCAATGTCATTGCATGTGTGTTCTTTCCACAAACCACATATGGATCCACCAATGTCATTACATGTATGTTCTTTTCCACAAACCAGATATGTATGCACTAGAGTCATTGCATGTGTGTTCCTGTCATGAACCACATATGGATCCACCAGTGTTCATTGCATGTGTGTTCTTTTTACAAACCACACATGGATCAACCAATGTCATTGCATGTGTGTTCTTTCCACAAACCACATATGGATCCACCAATGTCATTGCATGTGTGTTCTCTTCGACAAACCAGACATGGATCAACCAATGTCATTGCATGTGTGTTCTTTCCACAAACCACATATGGATCCACCAATGTCATTGAATGTGTGTTCTTTTCCACAAACCACATATGTATCCACTAGAGTCATTGCATGTGTGTTCCTATCATGAACCACACATGTATCCACCAATGTTCATTGCATGTGTGTTCTTTCCACAAACCACATATGGATCCACTAGAGTCATTGCATGTGTGTTCTTTTCACAAACCACATATGGATCCACCAGTGTCATTGCATGTGTGTTCTTTCAATGAACCACATATGGATCCACCAATGTCATTACATGTGTGTTATTTCCACTAACCACACATGGATCCACTAGAATCATTGCATATGTGTTCTTTTCACAAACCACGTATGGATTCACCAGAGTCATTGCATGTGTGTTCTTTTCCACAAACCACATATGGATTAACCAATGGCATTGCATGTGTGTTCTTTTAACAACTCACATATGGATCAACCAGTGTCATTGCATGTGTGTTCCTGTCATGAACCACATATGGATCCACCAGTGTTCATTGCATGTGTGTTCTTTCCACTAACCACATATTTATCCACTAGAGTCATTGCATGTGTCTTCTTTTTACAAACCACACATGGATCAATCAATGTCATTGCATGTGTGTTCTTTCCACAAACGACATATGGATCCACCAATGACATTGCATGTGTGTTCTTTTCCACAAACGACACATGGACCCACTAGAGTCATTGCATGTGTGTTCCTTCCACGAACCACACATGGAACCACCAATGGCATTGCATGTGTGTTATTGTCAGAACCACATATGGATCAACCAATGGCATTGCATGTGTGTTCCTGTCATGAACCACACATGGATCCACCAGTGTCATTGTGTGTGTGTGTTCTTTCCACTAACCACACATGGATCCACTAGAGTAATTCCATGTGTGTTCTTTTCAAAAAACACATATGGATCAACCAATGTCATTGCATGTGTGTTCTTTCCACAAACCACATATGGATCAACCAATGTCATTGCATGTGTGTTCTTTTCACAAACCACACATGGATCAACCACTAGAGTCATTGCATGTGTGTTCTTTCCAAAAACCACATATGGATCAACCAATGTCATTGCATGTGTGTTCTTTCTACAAACAACATATGGATCCACTAGAGTCATTCCATGTGTGTTCTTTTCACAAACCACATATGGACCCACTTGAGTTATTGCATCTGTGTTCTTTCCGAAACCACACATGGATTAACCAGTGGCATTGCACGTGTGTTATTGTCACAAACCACATATGGATCAACCAATGTCATTGCATGTGTGTTCCTATCATGAACCAGATATGGATCCACCAGTGTTCATTGCATGTATGTTCTTTCCACAAACCACATATGTATCCACTATAGTAATTGCATGTGCGTTCTTTTCACAAACCACACATGGATCAACCAATGTCATTGCATGTGTGATGTTTCCACAAACCACATATGGATCCACCAATGTCATTGCATGTGTGTTCTTTCCACAAACCACTTATGGATCCACCAATGTCATTGCATGTGTGTTCTTTTCCACAAACCACATGGATCAACCAATGGCATTGCATGCGTGTTCTTTTCGCAAACCACACATGGATCAACCAATGGCATTGCATGTGTGTTCTTTTCACAAGCCACACATGGATCAACCAATGGAATTGCATGTGTGTTCTTTTCATAAACCACACATGGATCCACCAGAGTCATTGCATGTGTGTTCTTTCCACAAACCACATATGGATCAACCTGTGTCATTGCATGTATGTTCTTTCCACAAACCACATATGGATCAACCACTGTCTTTGCATGTGTGTTCTTTCCACAAACCAAATATGGATCCACCAATGTCATTGCATGTGTCTTCTTTTCACAAACCACACATGGATCAACCAATGCCATTGCATGTGTGTTCTTATAGTAAAACGAACACTAGAATCATTGCATGTGTTTTTTTTTCACAAACTACACATGGATCCACCAATGTCATTGCATGTGTGTTCTTTCCACTAACCACACATGGATCCACTAGAGTCATTGCATGTGTGTTCTTTTTCACAAACTACGTACGGATCCACCAGAGTCATTGCATGTGTGTTCTTTTCCACAAACCACATATGGATTAACCAATGGCATTGCATGTGTGTTCTTTTCACAACCCACATATGGATCAACCAGTGTCATTGCATGTGTGTTCCTGTCATGAACCACATATGGATCCACCAGTGTTCATTTCATGTGTGTTCTTTCCACTAACCACATATGTATCCACTAGAGTCATTGCATGTGTGTTCTTTTCACAAACCACACATGGATCAACCAATGTCATTGCATGTGTCTTCTTTCCATGAACCACATATAGATCCACCAATGTCATTGCATGTGTGTTCTTTCCACTAACCACACATGGATCCACTAGAGTCATTAAATGTGTGTTCTTTTCAAAAACTACGTACGGATCCACCAGAGTCATTGCATGTGTGTTCTTTTCCACAAAGCACATATGGATTAACCAATGGCATTGCATGTGTGTTCTTTTCACAACCCACATATGGATCAACCAGTGTCATTGCATGTGTGTTCCTGTCATGAACCACATATGGATCCACCAGTGTTCATTTCATGTGTGTTCTTTCCACTAACCACATATGTATCCACTAGAGTCATTGCATGTGTGTTCTTTTCACAAACCACACATGGATCAACCAATGTCATTTCATGTGTGTTCTTTCCATGAACCACATATAGATCCACCAATGTCATTGCATGTGTGTTCTTTCCACTAACCACACATGGATCCACTAGAGTCATTGCATGTGTGTTCTTTCCACAAACCACATGTGGATCAACCAATGTAATTGCATGTGTGTTATTGTCACAAACCACATATGATTCAACCAATGTCATTGCATGTGTGTTCCCTTCATGAACCACATATGAATCCACCAGTGTTCATTGCATGTGTGTTCTTTCCAAAAACCACATATGGATCCACCAATGTTATTGCATGTGTGTTCTTTCCACAAACCACACATGGATCAACCAATGTCATTGCATGTGTGTTCTTTCCACAAACCACATATGGATCCACCAATGTCATTACATGTATGTTCTTTTCCACAAACCAGATATGTATGCACTAGAGTCATTGCATGTGTGTTCCTGTCATGAACCACATATGGATCCACCAGTGTTCATTGCATGTGTGTTCTTTTTACAAACCACACATGGATCAACCAATGTCATTGCATGTGTGTTCTTTCCACAAACCACATATGGATCCACCAATGTCATTGCATGTGTGTTCTCTTCGACAAACCAGACATGGATCAACCAATGTCATTGCATGTGTGTTCTTTCCACAAACCACATATGGATCCACCAATGTCATTGAATGTGTGTTCTTTTCCACAAACCACATATGTATCCACTAGAGTCATTGCATGTGTGTTCCTATCATGAACCACACATGTATCCACCAATGTTCATTGCATGTGTGTTCTTTCCACAAACCACATATGGATCCACTAGAGTCATTGCATGTGTGTTCTTTTCACAAACCACATATGGATCCACCAGTGTCATTGCATGTGTGTTCTTTCAATGAACCACATATGGATCCACCAATGTCATTACATGTGTGTTATTTCCACTAACCACACATGGATCCACTAGAATCATTGCATATGTGTTCTTTTCACAAACCACGTATGGATTCACCAGAGTCATTGCATGTGTGTTCTTTTCCACAAACCACATATGGATTAACCAATGGCATTGCATGTGTGTTCTTTTAACAACTCACATATGGATCAACCAGTGTCATTGCATGTGTGTTCCTGTCATGAACCACATATGGATCCACCAGTGTTCATTGCATGTGTGTTCTTTCCACTAACCACATATTTATCCACTAGAGTCATTGCATGTGTCTTCTTTTTACAAACCACACATGGATCAATCAATGTCATTGCATGTGTGTTCTTTCCACAAACGACATATGGATCCACCAATGACATTGCATGTGTGTTCTTTTCCACAAACGACACATGGACCCACTAGAGTCATTGCATGTGTGTTCCTTCCACGAACCACACATGGAACCACCAATGGCATTGCATGTGTGTTATTGTCAGAACCACATATGGATCAACCAATGGCATTGCATGTGTGTTCCTGTCATGAACCACACATGGATCCACCAGTGTCATTGTGTGTGTGTGTTCTTTCCACTAACCACACATGGATCCACTAGAGTAATTCCATGTGTGTTCTTTTCAAAAAACACATATGGATCAACCAATGTCATTGCATGTGTGTTCTTTCCACAAACCACATATGGATCAACCAATGTCATTGCATGTGTGTTCTTTTCACAAACCACACATGGATCAACCACTAGAGTCATTGCATGTGTGTTCTTTCCAAAAACCACATATGGATCAACCAATGTCATTGCATGTGTGTTCTTTCTACAAACAACATATGGATCCACTAGAGTCATTCCATGTGTGTTCTTTTCACAAACCACATATGGACCCACTTGAGTTATTGCATCTGTGTTCTTTCCGAAACCACACATGGATTAACCAGTGGCATTGCACGTGTGTTATTGTCACAAACCACATATGGATCAACCAATGTCATTGCATGTGTGTTCCTATCATGAACCAGATATGGATCCACCAGTGTTCATTGCATGTATGTTCTTTCCACAAACCACATATGTATCCACTATAGTAATTGCATGTGCGTTCTTTTCACAAACCACACATGGATCAACCAATGTCATTGCATGTGTGATGTTTCCACAAACCACATATGGATCCACCAATGTCATTGCATGTGTGTTCTTTCCACAAACCACTTATGGATCCACCAATGTCATTGCATGTGTGTTCTTTTCCACAAACCACATGGATCAACCAATGGCATTGCATGCGTGTTCTTTTCGCAAACCACACATGGATCAACCAATGGCATTGCATGTGTGTTCTTTTCACAAGCCACACATGGATCAACCAATGGAATTGCATGTGTGTTCTTTTCATAAACCACACATGGATCCACCAGAGTCATTGCATGTGTGTTCTTTCCACAAACCACATATGGATCAACCTGTGTCATTGCATGTATGTTCTTTCCACAAACCACATATGGATCAACCACTGTCTTTGCATGTGTGTTCTTTCCACAAACCAAATATGGATCCACCAATGTCATTGCATGTGTCTTCTTTTCACAAACCACACATGGATCAACCAATGCCATTGCATGTGTGTTCTTATAGTAAAACGAACACTAGAATCATTGCATGTGTTTTTTTTTCACAAACTACACATGGATCCACCAATGTCATTGCATGTGTGTTCTTTCCACTAACCACACATGGATCCACTAGAGTCATTGCATGTGTGTTCTTTTTCACAAACTACGTACGGATCCACCAGAGTCATTGCATGTGTGTTCTTTTCCACAAACCACATATGGATTAACCAATGGCATTGCATGTGTGTTCTTTTCACAACCCACATATGGATCAACCAGTGTCATTGCATGTGTGTTCCTGTCATGAACCACATATGGATCCACCAGTGTTCATTTCATGTGTGTTCTTTCCACTAACCACATATGTATCCACTAGAGTCATTGCATGTGTGTTCTTTTCACAAACCACACATGGATCAACCAATATCATTGCATGTGTCTTCTTTCCATGAACCACATATAGATCCACCAATGTCATTGCATGTGTGTTCTTTCCACTAACCACACATGGATCCACTAGAGTCATTAAATGTGTGTTCTTTTCAAAAACTACGTACGGATCCACCAGAGTCATTGCATGTGTGTTCTTTTCCACAAAGCACATATGGATTAACCAATGGCATTGCATGTGTGTTCTTTTCACAACCCACATATGGATCAACCAGTGTCATTGCATGTGTGTTCCTGTCATGAACCACATATGGATCCACCAGTGTTCATTTCATGTGTGTTCTTTCCACTAACCACATATGTATCCACTAGAGTCATTGCATGTGTGTTCTTTTCACAAACCACACATGGATCAACCAATGTCATTTCATGTGTGTTCTTTCCATGAACCACATATAGATCCACCAATTTCATTGGATGTGTGTTCTTTCCACTAACCACACATGGATCCACTAGAGTCATTGCATGTGTGTTCTTTCCACAAACCACATGTGGATCAACCAATGTCATTGCATGTGTGTTATTGTCACAAACCACATATGATTCAACCAATGTCATTGCATGTGTGTTCCTTTCATGAACCACATATGAATCCACCAGTGTTCATTGCATGTGTGTTCTTTCCAAAAACCACATATGGATCCACCAATGTTATTGCATGTGTGTTCTTTCCACAAACCACACATGGATCAACCAATGTCATTGCATGTGTGTTCTTTCCACAAACCACATATGGATCCACCAATGTCATTACATGTATGTTATTTTCCACAAACCACATATGTATGCACTAGAGTCATTGCATGTGTGTTCCTGTCATGAACCACATATGGATCCACCAGTGTTCATTGCATGTGTGTTCTTTTTACAAACCACACATGGATCAACCAATGTCATTGCATGTGTGTTCTTTCCACAAACCACATATGGATCCACCAATGTCATTGCATGTGTGTTCTCTTCCACAAACCAGACATGGATCAACCAATGTCATTGCATGTGTGTTCTTTCCACAAACCACATATGGATCCACCAATGTCATTGAATGTGTGTTCTTTTCCACAAACCACATATGTATCCACTAGAGTCATTGCATGTGTGTTCCTATCATGAACCACACATGTATCCACCAATGTTCATTGCATGTGTGTTCTTTCCACAAACCACATATGGATCCACTAGAGTCATTGCATGTGTGTTATTTTCACAAACCACATATCGATCCACCAGTGTCATTGCATGTGTGTTCTTTCCATGAACCACATATGGATCCACCAATGTCATTACATGTGTGTTCTTTCCACTAACCACACATGGATCCACTAGAATCATTGCATATGTGTTCTTTTCACAAACCACGTATGGATTCACCAGAGTCATTGCATGTGTGTTCTTTTCCACAAACCACATATGGATTAACCAATGGCATTGCATGTGTGTTCTTTTAACAACTCACATATGGATCAACCAGTGTCATTGCATGTGTGTTCCTGTCATGAACCACATATGGATCCACCAGTGTTCATTGCATGTGTGTTCTTTCCACTAACCACATATTTATCCACTAGAGTCATTGCATGTGTCTTCTTTTTACAAACCACACATGGATCAATCAATGTCATTGCATGTGTGTTCTTTCCACAAACGACATATGGATCCACCAATGACATTGCATGTGTGTTCTTTTCCACAAACGACACATGGACCCACTAGAGTCATTGCATGTGTGTTCCTTCCACGAACCACACATGGAACCACCAATGGCATTGCATGTGTGTTATTGTCAGAACCACATATGGATCAACCAATGGCATTGCATGTGTGTTCCTGTCATGAACCACACATGGATCCACCAGTGTCATTGTGTGTGTGTGTTCTTTCCACTAACCACACATGGATCCACTAGAGTAATTCCATGTGTGTTCTTTTCAAAAAACACATATGGATCAACCAATGTCATTGCATGTGTGTTCTTTCCACAAACCACATATGGATCAACCAATGTCATTGCATGTGTGTTCTTTTCACAAACCACACATGGATCAACCACTAGAGTCATTGCATGTGTGTTCTTTCCAAAAACCACATATGGATCAACCAATGTCATTGCATGTGTGTTCTTTCTACAAACAACATATGGATCCACTAGAGTCATTCCATGTGTGTTCTTTTCACAAACCACATATGGACCCACTTGAGTTATTGCATCTGTGTTCTTTCCGAAACCACACATGGATTAACCAGTGGCATTGCACGTGTGTTATTGTCACAAACCACATATGGATCAACCAATGTCATTGCATGTGTGTTCCTATCATGAACCAGATATGGATCCACCAGTGTTCATTGCATGTATGTTCTTTCCACAAACCACATATGTATCCACTATAGTAATTGCATGTGCGTTCTTTTCACAAACCACACATGGATCAACCAATGTCATTGCATGTGTGTTGTTTCCACAAACCACATATGGATCCACCAATGTCATTGCATGTGTGTTCTTTCCACAAACCACTTATGGATCCACCAATGTCATTGCATGTGTGTTCTTTTCCACAAACCACATGGATCAACCAATGGCATTGCATGCGTGTTCTTTTCGCAAACCACACATGGATCAACCAATGGCATTGCATGTGTGTTCTTTTCACAAGCCACACATGGATCAACCAATGGAATTGCATGTGTGTTCTTTTCATAAACCACACATGGATCCACCAGAGTCATTGCATGTGTGTTCTTTCCACAAACCACATATGGATCAACCTGTGTCATTGCATGTATGTTCTTTCCACAAACCACATATGGATCAACCACTGTCTTTGCATGTGTGTTCTTTCCACAAACCAAATATGGATCCACCAATGTCATTGCATGTGTCTTCTTTCCACAAACCACACATGGATCAACCAATGCCATTGCATGTGTGTTCTTATACTAAAACAAACACTAGAATCATTGCATGTGTTTTTTTTCACAAACTACACATGGATCCACCAATGTCATTGCATGTGTGTTCTTTCCACTAACCACACATGGATCCACTAGAGTCATTGCATGTGTGTTCTTTTTCACAAACTACGTACGGATCCACCAGAGTCATTGCATGTGTGTTCTTTTCCACAAACCACATATGGATTAACCAATGGCATTGCATGTGTGTTCTTTTCACAACCCACATATGGATCAACCAGTGTCATTGCATGTGTGTTCCTGTCATGAACCACATATGGATCCACCAGTGTTCATTTCATGTGTGTTCTTTCCACTAACCACATATGTATCCACTAGAGTCATTGCATGTGTGTTCTTTTCACAAACCACACATGGATCAACCAATGTCATTGCATGTGTCTTCTTTCCATGAACCACATATAGATCCACCAATGTCATTGCATGTGTGTTCTTTCCACTAACCACACATGGATCCACTAGAGTCATTAAATGTGTGTTCTTTTCAAAAACTACGTACGGATCCACCAGAGTCATTGCATGTGTGTTCTTTTCCACAAAGCACATATGGATTAACCAATGGCATTGCATGTGTGTTCTTTTCACAACCCACATATGGATCAACCAGTGTCATTGCATGTGTGTTCCTGTCATGAACCACATATGGATCCACCAGTGTTCATTTCATGTGTGTTCTTTCCACTAACCACATATGTATCCACTAGAGTCATTGCATGTGTGTTCTTTTCACAAACCACACATGGATCAACCAATGTCATTTCATGTGTGTTCTTTCCATGAACCACATATAGATCCACCAATGTCATTGCATGTGTGTTCTTTCCACTAACCACACATGGATCCACTAGAGTCATTGCATGTGTGTTCTTTCCACAAACCACATGTGGATCAACCAATGTCATTGCATGTGTGTTATTGTCACAAACCACATATGATTCAACCAATGTCATTGCATGTGTGTTCCCTTCATGAACCACATATGAATCCACCAGTGTTCATTGCATGTGTGTTCTTTCCAAAAACCACATATGGATCCACCAATGTTATTGCATGTGTGTTCTTTCCACAAACCACACATGGATCAACCAATGTCATTGCATGTGTGTTCTTTCCACAAACCACATATGGATCCACCAATGTCATTACATGTATGTTCTTTTCCACAAACCAGATATGTATGCACTAGAGTCATTGCATGTGTGTTCCTGTCATGAACCACATATGGATCCACCAGTGTTCATTGCATGTGTGTTCTTTTTACAAACCACACATGGATCAACCAATGTCATTGCATGTGTGTTCTTTCCACAAACCACATATGGATCCACCAATGTCATTGCATGTGTGTTCTCTTCGACAAACCAGACATGGATCAACCAATGTCATTGCATGTGTGTTCTTTCCACAAACCACATATGGATCCACCAATGTCATTGAATGTGTGTTCTTTTCCACAAACCACATATGTATCCACTAGAGTCATTGCATGTGTGTTCCTATCATGAACCACACATGTATCCACCAATGTTCATTGCATGTGTGTTCTTTCCACAAACCACATATGGATCCACTAGAGTCATTGCATGTGTGTTCTTTTCACAAACCACATATGGATCCACCAGTGTCATTGCATGTGTGTTCTTTCAATGAACCACATATGGATCCACCAATGTCATTACATGTGTGTTATTTCCACTAACCACACATGGATCCACTAGAATCATTGCATATGTGTTCTTTTCACAAACCACGTATGGATTCACCAGAGTCATTGCATGTGTGTTCTTTTCCACAAACCACATATGGATTAACCAATGGCATTGCATGTGTGTTCTTTTAACAACTCACATATGGATCAACCAGTGTCATTGCATGTGTGTTCCTGTCATGAACCACATATGGATCCACCAGTGTTCATTGCATGTGTGTTCTTTCCACTAACCACATATTTATCCACTAGAGTCATTGCATGTGTCTTCTTTTTACAAACCACACATGGATCAATCAATGTCATTGCATGTGTGTTCTTTCCACAAACGACATATGGATCCACCAATGACATTGCATGTGTGTTCTTTTCCACAAACGACACATGGACCCACTAGAGTCATTGCATGTGTGTTCCTTCCACGAACCACACATGGAACCACCAATGGCATTGCATGTGTGTTATTGTCAGAACCACATATGGATCAACCAATGGCATTGCATGTGTGTTCCTGTCATGAACCACACATGGATCCACCAGTGTCATTGTGTGTGTGTGTTCTTTCCACTAACCACACATGGATCCACTAGAGTAATTCCATGTGTGTTCTTTTCAAAAAACACATATGGATCAACCAATGTCATTGCATGTGTGTTCTTTCCACAAACCACATATGGATCAACCAATGTCATTGCATGTGTGTTCTTTTCACAAACCACACATGGATCAACCACTAGAGTCATTGCATGTGTGTTCTTTCCAAAAACCACATATGGATCAACCAATGTCATTGCATGTGTGTTCTTTCTACAAACAACATATGGATCCACTAGAGTCATTCCATGTGTGTTCTTTTCACAAACCACATATGGACCCACTTGAGTTATTGCATCTGTGTTCTTTCCGAAACCACACATGGATTAACCAGTGGCATTGCACGTGTGTTATTGTCACAAACCACATATGGATCAACCAATGTCATTGCATGTGTGTTCCTATCATGAACCAGATATGGATCCACCAGTGTTCATTGCATGTATGTTCTTTCCACAAACCACATATGTATCCACTATAGTAATTGCATGTGCGTTCTTTTCACAAACCACACATGGATCAACCAATGTCATTGCATGTGTGATGTTTCCACAAACCACATATGGATCCACCAATGTCATTGCATGTGTGTTCTTTCCACAAACCACTTATGGATCCACCAATGTCATTGCATGTGTGTTCTTTTCCACAAACCACATGGATCAACCAATGGCATTGCATGCGTGTTCTTTTCGCAAACCACACATGGATCAACCAATGGCATTGCATGTGTGTTCTTTTCACAAGCCACACATGGATCAACCAATGGAATTGCATGTGTGTTCTTTTCATAAACCACACATGGATCCACCAGAGTCATTGCATGTGTGTTCTTTCCACAAACCACATATGGATCAACCTGTGTCATTGCATGTATGTTCTTTCCACAAACCACATATGGATCAACCACTGTCTTTGCATGTGTGTTCTTTCCACAAACCAAATATGGATCCACCAATGTCATTGCATGTGTCTTCTTTTCACAAACCACACATGGATCAACCAATGCCATTGCATGTGTGTTCTTATAGTAAAACGAACACTAGAATCATTGCATGTGTTTTTTTTTCACAAACTACACATGGATCCACCAATGTCATTGCATGTGTGTTCTTTCCACTAACCACACATGGATCCACTAGAGTCATTGCATGTGTGTTCTTTTTCACAAACTACGTACGGATCCACCAGAGTCATTGCATGTGTGTTCTTTTCCACAAACCACATATGGATTAACCAATGGCATTGCATGTGTGTTCTTTTCACAACCCACATATGGATCAACCAGTGTCATTGCATGTGTGTTCCTGTCATGAACCACATATGGATCCACCAGTGTTCATTTCATGTGTGTTCTTTCCACTAACCACATATGTATCCACTAGAGTCATTGCATGTGTGTTCTTTTCACAAACCACACATGGATCAACCAATGTCATTGCATGTGTCTTCTTTCCATGAACCACATATAGATCCACCAATGTCATTGCATGTGTGTTCTTTCCACTAACCACACATGGATCCACTAGAGTCATTAAATGTGTGTTCTTTTCAAAAACTACGTAGGGATCCACCAGAGTCATTGCATGTGTGTTCTTTTCCACAAAGCACATATGTATTAACCAATGGCATTGCATGTGTGTTCTTTTCACAACCCACATATGGATCAACCAGTGTCATTGCATGTCTGTTCCTGTCATGAACCACATATGGATCCACCAGTGTTCATTTCATGTGTGTTCTTTCCACTAACCACATATGTATCCACTAGAGTCATTGCATGTGTGTTCTTTTCACAAACCACACATGGATCAACCAATGTCATTTCATGTGTGTTCTTTCCATGAACCACATATAGATCCACCAATGTCATTGCATGTGTGTTCTTTCCACTAACCACACATGGATCCACTAGAGTCATTGCATGTGTGTTCTTTCCACAAACCACATGTGGATCAACCAATGTCATTGCATGTGTGTTATTGTCACAAACCACATATGATTCAACCAATGTCATTGCATGTGTGTTCCTTTCATGAACCACATATGAATCCACCAGTGTTCATTGCATGTGTGTTCTTTCCAAAAACCACATATGGATCCACCAATGTTATTGCATGTGTGTTCTTTCCACAAACCACACATGGATCAACCAATGTCATTGCATGTGTGTTCTTTCCACAAACCACATATGGATCCACCAATGTCATTACATGTATGTTCTTTTCCACAAACCACATATGTATGCACTAGAGTCATTGCATGTGTGTTCCTGTCATGAACCACATATGGATCCACCAGTGTTCATTGCATGTGTGTTCTTTTTACAAACCACACATGGATCAACCAATGTCATTGCATGTGTGTTCTTTCCACAAACCACATATGGATCCACCAATGTCATTGCATGTGTGTTCTCTTCCACAAACCAGACATGGATTAACCAATGGCATTGCATGTGTGTTCTTTGAACAACACACATATGGATCAACCAGTGTCATTGCATGTGTGTTCCTGTCATGAACCACATATGGATCCACCAGTGTTCATTTCATGTGTGTTCTTTCCACAAACCACATATGGATCCACCAATGTCATTGAATGTGTGTTCTTTTCCACAAACCACATATGTATCCACTAGAGTCATTGCATGTGTGTTCCTATCATGAACCACACATGTATCCACCAATGTTCATTGCATGTGTGTTCTTTCCACAAACCACATATGGATCCACTAGAGTCATTGCATGTGTGTTCTTTTCACAAACCACATATGGATCCACCAGTGTCATTGCATGTGTGTTCGTTCCATGAACCACATATGGATCCACCAATGTCATTACATGTGTGTTATTTCCACTAACCACACATGGATCCACTAGAATCATTGCATATGTGTTCTTTTCACAAACCACGTATGGATTCACCAGAGTCATTGCATGTGTGTTCTTTTCCACAAACCACATATGGATTAACCAATGGCATTGCATGTGTGTTCTTTTAACAACTCACATATGGATCAACCAGTGTCATTGCATGTGTGTTCCTGTCATGAACCACATATGGATCCACCAGTGTTCATTGCATGTGTGTTCTTTCCACTAACCACATATTTATCCACTAGAGTCATTGCATGTGTCTTCTTTTTACAAACCACACATGGATCAATCAATGTCATTGCATGTGTGTTCTTTCCACAAACGACATATGGATCCACCAATGACATTGCATGTGTGTTCTTTTCCACAAACGACACATGGACCCACTAGAGTCATTGCATGTGTGTTCCTTCCACGAACCACACATGGAACCACCAATGGCATTGCATGTGTGTTATTGTCAGAACCACATATGGATCAACCAATGGCATTGCATGTGTGTTCCTGTCATGAACCACACATGGATCCACCAGTGTCATTGTGTGTGTGTGTTCTTTCCACTAACCACACATGGATCCACTAGAGTAATTCCATGTGTGTTCTTTTCAAAAAACACATATGGATCAACCAATGTCATTGCATGTGTGTTCTTTCCACAAACCACATATGGATCAACCAATGTCATTGCATGTGTGTTCTTTTCACAAACCACACATGGATCAACCACTAGAGTCATTGCATGTGTGTTCTTTCCAAAAACCACATATGGATCAACCAATGTCATTGCATGTGTGTTCTTTCTACAAACAACATATGGATCCACTAGAGTCATTCCATGTGTGTTCTTTTCACAAACCACATATGGACCCACTTGAGTTATTGCATCTGTGTTCTTTCCGAAACCACACATGGATTAACCAGTGGCATTGCACGTGTGTTATTGTCACAAACCACATATGGATCAACCAATGTCATTGCATGTGTGTTCCTATCATGAACCAGATATGGATCCACCAGTGTTCATTGCATGTATGTTCTTTCCACAAACCAACTATGTATCCACTATAGTAATTGCATGTGCGTTCTTTTCACAAACCACACATGGATCAACCAATGTCATTGCATGTGTGTTGTTTCCACAAACCACATATGGATCCACCAATGTCATTGCATGTGTGTTCTTTCCACAAACCACTTGTGGATCCACCAATGTCATTGCATGTGTGTTCTTTTCCACAAACCACATGGATCAACCAATGGCATTGCATGCGTGTTCTTTTCGCAAACCACAGATGGATCAACCAATGGCATTGCATGTGTGTTCTTTTCACAAGCCACACATGGATCAACCAATGGAATTGCATGTGTGTTCTTTTCATAAACCACACATGGATCCACCAGAGTCATTGCATGTGTGTTCTTTCCACAAACCACATATGGATCAACCTGTGTCATTGCATGTATGTTCTTTCCACAAACCACATATGGATCAACCACTGTCTTTGCATGTGTGTTCTTTCCACAAACCAAATATGGATCCACCAATGTCATTGCATGTGTCTTCTTTCCACAAACCACACATGGATCAACCAATGCCATTGCATGTGTGTTCTTATACTAAAACGAACACTAGAGTCATTGCATGTGTTTTTTTCAAAAACTACACATGGATCCACCAATGTCATTGCATGTGTGTTCTTTCCACTAACCACACATGGATCCACTAGAGTCATTGCATGTGTCTTCTTTTCACAAACTACGTACGGATCCACCAGAGTCATTGCATGTGTGTTCTTTTCCACAAACCACATATCGATTAACCAATGGCATTGCATGTGTGTTCTTTTAACAACCCACATATGGATCAACTAGTGTCATTGCATGTGTGTTCCTGTCATGAACCACATATAGATCCACCAGTGTTCATTTCATGTGTGTTCTTTCCACTAACCACATATGTATCCACTAGAGTCATTGCATGTGTGTTCTTTTCACAAACCACACATGGATCAACCAATGTCATTGCATGTGTGTTCTTTCCATGAACCACATATAGATCCACCAATGTCATTGCATGTGTGTTCTTTTCCACAAACCACACATGGATCAACTAATGTCATTGCATGTGTATTCTTTCCATAATCCACATATGGATCCACCAATGTCATTGAATGTGTGTTCTTTTCCACAAACCACATATGTATCCACTAGAGTCATTGCATGTGTGTTCCTGTTATGAACCACATATGGATCCACCAATGTTTATTGCATGTGTGTTCTTTCCACAAACCACATATGGATCCACTAGAGTCATTGCATGTGTGTTGTTTTCACAAACCACATATGGATCCACCAATGTCATTGCATGTGTGTTCTTTCCATGAACCACATATGGATCCACCAATGTGATTGCATGTGTGTACTTTCCACTAACCACACATGGATCCACTAGAGTCATTGCATGTGTGTTCTTTTCACAAACCACGTATGGATCCACCGGAATCATTGCATGTGTGTTCTTTTCTACAAACCACATATGGATTAACCAATGGCATTGCATGTGTATTCTTTTAACAACCCACATATGGATCAACCAGTGTCATTGCATGTGTGTTCCTGTCATGAACCACATATGGATCCACCAGTGTTCATTGCATGTGTGTTCTTTCCACAAACCACATATGGATCCACTAGAGTTATTGCATGTGTGTTGTTTTCACAAACGACATATGGATCCACCAATGTCATTGCATGTGTGTTCTTTCCATGAACCACATATAGATCCACCAATGTCATTGCATGTGTGTTCTTTCCACTAACCACACATGGATCCACTAGAGTCATTGCATGTGTGTTCTTTTCACAAACTACATACGGATCCACCAGAGTCATTGCATGTGTGTTCTTTTCCACAAACCACATATGGATTAACCAATGGCATTGCATGTGTGTTCTTTTAACAACCCACATATGGATCAACCAGTGTCATTGCATGTGTGTTCCTGTCATGAACCACATATGGATCCACCAGTGTTCATTGCATGTGTGTTCTTTCCACTAAGCACATATGTATCCAAAAGAGTCATTGCATGTGTGTTATTTCCACAATCTACACATGGATCAACCAATTTCATTGCATGTGTGTTCTTTCCACAAACCACATATGGATCCACCAATGCCATTGCATGTGTGTTCTTTCCACAAACCACACATGGATCAATCAGAGTCATTGCATGTGTGTTCTTTTCACAAACCAGACATGGACCTAGTTGAGTCATTGGATGTGTGTTCTTTCCACAAACCACATGTGGATCAACCAATGTCATTGCATGTGTGTTATTGTCACAAACCACATATGATTCAACCAATGTCATTGCATGTGTGTTCTTTTCATGAACCACATATGAATCCACCAGTGTTCATTGCATGTGTGTTCTTTCCAAAAACCGCATATGGATCCACCAATATCATTGCATGTGTGTTCTTTCCACAAACCACACATGGATCAACCAATGTAATTGCATGTGTGTTCTTTCCACAAGCCACATATGGATCCACCAATGTCATTACATGTATGTTCTTTTCCACAAACCACATATGTATGCACTAGAGTCATTGCATGTGTGTTCCTGTCATGAACCACATATGGATCCACCAGTGTTCATTGCATGTGTGTTCTTTTTCAAACCACACATGGATCAACCAATGTCATTGCATGTGTGTTCTTTCCACAAACCACATATGGATCCACCAATGTCATTGCATGTGTGTTCTCTTCCACAAACCAGACATGGATCAACCAATGTCATTGCATGTGTGTTCTTTCCACAAACCACATATGGATCCACCAATGTCATTGAATGTGTGTTCTTTTCCACAAACCACATATGTATCCACTAGAGTCATTGCATGTGTGTTCCTATCATGAACCACACATGTATCCACCAATGTTCATTGCATGTGTGTTCTTTCCACAAACCACATATGGATCCACTAGAGTCATTGCATGTGTGTTCTTTTCACAAACCACATATGGATCCACCAGTGTCATTGCATGTGTGTTCTTTCCATGAACCACATATGGATCCACCAATGTCATTACATGTGTGTTCTTTCCACTAACCACACATGGATCCACTAGAATCATTGCATGTGTGTTCTTTTCACAAACCACGTATGGATCCACCAGAGTCATTGCATGTGTGTTCTTTTCCACAAACCACATATGGATTAACCAATGGCATTGCATGTGTGTTATTTTAACAACCCACATATGGATCAACCAGTGTCATTGCATGTGTGTTCCTGTCATGAACCACATATGGATCCACCAGTGTTCATTGCATGTGTGTTCTTTCCACTAACCACATATGTATCCAGTAGAGTCATTGCATGTGTATTCTTTTTACAAACCACACATGGATCAATCAATGTCATTGCATGTGTGTTCTTTCCACAAACGACATATGGATCCACCAATGACATTGCATGTGTGTTCTTTTCCAAAAACGACACATGGACCCACTAGAGTCATTGCATGTGTGTTCCTTCCACAAACCACACATGGAACCACCAATGGCATTGCATGTGTGTTATTGTCAGAACCACATATGGATCAACCAATGGCATTGCATGTGTGTTCCTATCATGAACCACATATGGATCCACCAGTGTCATTGTGTGTGTGTGTTCTTTCCACTAACCACACATGGATCCACTAGAGTAATTCCATGTGTGTTCTTTTCAAAAACCACATATGGTTCAACCAATGTCATTGCATGTGTGTTCTTTGCACAAACCACATATGGATCAACCAATGTCATTGCATGTGTGTTCTTTTCACAAACCACACATGGATCAACCACTAGAGTCATTGCATGTGTGTTCTTTCCTCAAACCACATATGGATCAACCAATGTCATTGCATGTGTGTTCTTTCTACAAACAACATATGGATCCACTAGAGTCATTCCATGTGTGTTCTTTTCACAAACCACATATGGACCCACTTGAGTTATTGCATGTGTGTTCTTTCCACAAACCACACATGGATTAACCAATGGCATTGCATGTGTGTTATTGTCACAAACCACATATGGATCAACCAATGTCATTGCATGTGTGTTCCTATCACGAACCAGATATGGATCCACCAGTGTTCATTGCATGTATGTTCTTTCCACAAACCACATATGTATCCACTAGAGTCATTGCATGTGTGTTCCTATCATGAACCACACATGTATCCACCAATGTTCATTGCATGTGTGTTCTTTCCACAAACCACATATGGATCCACTAGAGTCATTGCATGTGTGTTCTTTTCACAAACCACATATGGATCCACCAGTGTCATTGCATGTGTGTTCTTTCCATGAACCACATATGGATCCACCAATGTCATTACATGTGTGTTCTTTCCACTAACCACACATGGATCCACTAGAATCATTGCATGTGTGTTCTTTTCACAAACCACGTATGGATCCACCAGAGTCATTGCATGTGTGTTCTTTTCGACAAACCACATATGGATTAACCAATGGCATTGCATGTGTGTTATTTTAACAACCCACATATGGATCAACCAGTGTCATTGCATGTGTGTTCCTGTCATGAACCACATATGGATCCACCAGTGTTCATTGCATGTGTGTTCTTTCCACTAACCACATATGTATCCAGTAGAGTCATTGCATGTGTCTTCTTTTTACAAACCACACATGGATCAATCAATGTCATTGCATGTGTGTTCTTTCCACAAACGACATATGGATCCACCAATGACATTGCATGTGTGTTCTTTTCCAAAAACGACACATGGACCCACTAGAGTCATTGCATGTGTGTTCCTTCCACAAACCACACATGGAACCACCAATGGCATTGCATGTGTGTTATTGTCAGAACCACATATGGATCAACCAATGGCATTGCATGTGTGTTCCTATCATGAACCACATATGGATCCACCAGTGTCATTGTGTGTGTGTGTTCTTTCCACTAACCACACATGGATCCACTAGAGTAATTCCATGTGTGTTCTTTTCAAAAACCACATATGGTTCAACCAATGTCATTGCATGTGTGTTCTTTCCACAAACCACATATGGATCAACCAATGTCATTGCATGTGTGTTCTTTTCACAAACCACACATGGATCAACCACTAGAGTCATTGCATGTGTGTTCTTTCCTCAAACCACATATGGATCAACCAATGTCATTGCATGTGTGTTCTTTCTACAAACAACATATGGATCCACTAGAGTCATTCCATGTGTGTTCTTTTCACAAACCACATATGGACCCACTTGAGTTATTGCATGTGTGTTCTTTCCACAAACCACACATGGATTAACCAATGGCATTGCATGTGTGTTATTGTCACAAACCACATATGGATCAACCAATGTCATTGCATGTGTGTTCCTATCACGAACCAGATATGGATCCACCAGTGTTCATTGCATGTATGTTCTTTCCACAAACCACATATGTATCCACTATAGTAATTGCATGTGCGTTCTTTTCACAAACCACACATGGATCAACCAATGTCATTGCATGTGTGTTGTTTCCACAAACCACATATGGATCCACCAATGTCATCGCATGTGTGTTCTTTCCACAAACCACTTATGGATCCACCAATGTCATTGCAAGTGTGTTCTTTTCCACAAACCACATGGATCAACCAATGGCATTGCATGTGTGTTCTTTTCGCAAACCACACATGGATCAACCAATGGCATTGCATGAGTGTTCTTTTCACAAACCACACATGGATCAACCAATGGAATTGCATGTGTGTTCTTTTCATGAACCACACATGGATCCACCAGAGTCATTGCATGTGTGGTCTTTCCACAAACCACATATGGATCAACCTGTGTCATTGCATGTATGTTCTTTCCACAAACCACATATGGATCAACCACTGTCTTTGCATGTGTGTTCTTTCCACAAACCACATATGGATCCACCAATGTCATTGCATGTGTCTTCTTTCCACAAACCACACATGGATCAACCAATGTCATTGCATGTGTGTTCTTATACTAAAACGAACACTAGAGTCATTGCATGTGTTTTTTTCACAAACTACACATGGATCCACCAATGTCATTGCATGTGTGTTCTTTCCACTAACCACACATGGATCCACTAGAGTCATTGCATGTGTGTTCTTTTCACAAACTACGTAGGGATCCACCAGAGTCATTGCATGTGTGTTCTTTTCCACAAACCACATATGGATTAACCAATGGCATTGCATGTGTGTTCTTTTCACAACCCACATATGGATCAACCAGTGTCATTGCATGTGTGTTCCTGTCATGAACCACATATGGATCCACCAGTGTTCATTTCATGTGTGTTCTTTCCACTAACCACATATGTATCCACTAGAGTCATTGCATGTGTGTTCTTTTCACAAACCACACATGGATCAACCAATGTCATTGCATGTGTGTTGTTTCCATGAACCACATATAGATCCACCAATGTCATTGCATGTGTGTTCTTTCCACTAACCACACATGGATCCACTAGAGTCATTGCATGTGTGTTCTTTTCACAAACTACGTACGGATCCACCAGAGTCATTGCATGTGTGTTCTTTTCAACAAACCACATATGGATTAACCAATGGCATTGCATGTTTGTTCTTTTAACAACCCACATATGGATCAACCAGTGTCATTGCATGTGTGTTCCTGTCATGAACCACATATGGATCCACCAGTGTTCATTGCATGTGTGTTCTTTCCACTAAGCACATATGTATCCAAAAGAGCCATTGCATGTGTGTTCTTTCCACAATCCACACATGGATCAACCAATGTCATTGCATGTGTGTTCTTTCCACAAACCACATATGGATCCACCAATGCCATTGCATGTGTGTTCTTTCCACAAACCACACATGGATCAATCAGAGTCATTGCATGTGTGTTCTTTTCAAAAACTAGACATGGACCTAGTTGAGTCATTGCATGTGTGTTCTTTCCACAAACCACATGTGGATTAACCAAAGGCATTGCATGTGTATTCTTTTAACAACCCACATATGGATCAACTAGTGTCATTGCATGTGTGTTCCTGTCATGAACCACATATGGATCCACCAGTGTTCATTGCATGTGTGTTCTTTCCAAAAACCACATATGGATCCACCAATGTCATTGCATGTGTGTTATTTCCACAAACCACACATGGATCAACCAATGTCATTGCATGTGTGTTCTTTCCACAAACCACATATGGATCCACCAATGTCATTACATGTATGTTCTTTTCCACAAACCACATATGTATGCACTAGAGTCATTGCATGTGTGTTCCTGTCATGAACCACATATGGATCCACAAGTGTTCATTGCATGTGTGTTCTTTTCACAAACCACACATGGATCAACCAATGTCATTGCATGTGTGTTCTTTCCACAAACCACATATGGATCCACCAATGTCATTGCATGTGTGTTCTCTTCCACAAACCAGACATGGATCAACCAATGTCATTGCATGTGTGTTCTTTCCACAAACCACATATGGATCCACAAATGTCATTGAATGTGTGTTCTTTTCCACAAACCACATATGTATCCACTAGAGTCATTGCATGTGTGTTCTTATCATGAACCACACATGTATCCACCAATGTTCATTGCATGTGTGTTCTTACAACAAACCACATATGGATCAACCAATGTCATTGCATGTGTGTTCTTTTCACAAACCACATATGGATCCACCAGTGTCATTGCATGTGTGTTCTTTCCATGAACCACATATGGATCCACCAATGTCATTACATGTGTGTTCTTTCCACTAACCACACATGGATCCACTAGAATCATTGCATGTGTGTTCTTTTCACAAACCACGTATGGATCCACCAGAGTTATTGCATGTGTGTTCTTTTCCACAAACCACATATGGATTAACCATTGGCATTGCATGTGTGTTCTTTTAACAACCCACATATGGATCAACCAGTGTCATTGCATGTGTGTTCCTGTCATGAACCACATATGGATCCACCAGT
This sequence comes from Avena sativa, assembly GCA_916181665.1. NCBI lineage: Eukaryota > Viridiplantae > Streptophyta > Magnoliopsida > Poales > Poaceae > Avena > Avena sativa. The sequence continues at coordinate 80,561,126 of OV702286.1, forward strand.
GTTCATTGCATGTGTGTTCTTTCCACTAACCACATATGTATCCACTAGAGTCATTGCATGTGTCTTCTTTTTACAAACCACACATGGATCAACCAATGTCATTGCATGTGTGTTCTTTCCACAAACCACATATGGATCCACCAATGACATTGCATGTGTGTTCTTTTCCACAAACGACACATGGACCCACTAGAGTCATTGTATGTGTGTTCCTTCCACGAACCACACATGGAACCACCAATGGCATTGCATGTGTATTATTGTCAGAACCACATATGGATCAACCAATGGCATTGCATGTGTGTTCCTGTCACGAACCACATATGGATCCACCAGTGTCATTGTGTGTGTGTGTTCTTTCCACTAACCACACATGGATCCACTAGAGTAATTCCATGTGTGTTCTTTTCAAAAACCACATATGGATCAACCAATGTCATTGCATGTGTGTTCTTTCCACAAACCACATATGGATCAACCAATGTCATTGCATGTGTGTTCTTTTCACGAACCACACATGGATCAACCACTAGAGTCATTGCATGTGTGTTATTTCCACCAACCACATATGGATCAACCAATGTCATTGCATGTGTGTTCTTTCTACAAACGATATATGGATCCACTAGAGTCAGTCCATGTGTGTTCTTTTCACAAACCACATATGGACCCACTTGAGTTATTGCATGTGTGTTCTTTCCACAAACCACACATGGATTAACCAATGGCATTGCATGTGTGTTATTGTCACAAACCACATATGGATCAACCAATGTCATTGCATGTGTGTTCCTATCATGAACCAGATATGGATCCACCAGTGTTCACTGCATGTATGTTCTTTCCACAAACCACATATGTATCCACTACCGTAATTGCATGTGCGTTCTTTTCACAAACCACACATGGATCAACCAATGTCATTCATGTGTGTTGTTTCCACAAACCACATATGGATCCACCAATGTCATTGCATGTGTGTTCTTTCCATAAACCACATATGGATCCACCAATCTCATTGCATGTGTGTTCTTTTCCCCAAACCACATGGATCAACCAATGGCATTGCATCTGTGTTCTTTTCACAAACCACACATGGATCAACCAATGGCATTGCATGTGTGTTCTTTTCAAAAACCACACATGGATCAACCAATGGAATTGCATGTGTGTTCTTTTCATAAACCACACATGGATCCACCAGAGTCATTGCATGTGTGTTCTTTCCACAAACCGCATATGGATCAACCAGTGTCATTGCATGTATGTTCTTTCCACAAACCACATGTGGATCAACCACTGTCTTTGCATGTGTGCTCTTTCCACAAACCACATATGGATCCACCAATGTCATTGCATGTGTCTTCTTTCCACAAACCACACATGGATCAACGAATGTCATTGCATGTGTGTTCTTTCCACAAACAACATATGGATCCACCAGAGTCATTGCATGTGTGTTTTTTTTCACAAACTACACATGGATCCACTAGAGTCATTGCATGTGTGTTCTTTCCACAAACCACACATGGATCCACCAGAGTAATTGCATGTGTGTTCTTTCCACAAACCACACATGGATTAACCAATGGCATTGCATGTGTGTTATTGTCACAAACCACATATGGATCAACCAATGTCATTGCATGTGTGTTCCTATCATGAACCAGATATGGATCCACCAGTGTTCATTGCATGTATGTTCTTTCCACAAACCACATATGTATCCAGTACCGTAATTGCATGTGGGTTCTTTTCACAAACCACACATGGATCAACCAATGTCATTCATGTGTGTTGTTTCCACAAACCACATATGGATCCACCAATGTCATTGCATGTGTGTTCTTTCCATAAACCACTTATGGATCCACCAATCTCATTGCATGTGTGTTCTTTTCCCCAAACCACATGGATCAACCAATGGCATTGCATCTGTGTTCTTTTCACAAACCACACATGGATCAACCAATGGCATTGCATGTGTGTTCTTTTCAAAAACCACACATGGATCAACCAATGGAATTGCATGTGTGTTCTTTTCATAAACCACACATGGATCCACCAGAGTCATTGCATGTGTGTTCTTTCCACAAACCGCATATGGATCAACCAGTGTCATTGCATGTATGTTCTTTCCACAAACCACATGTGGATCAACCACTGTCTTTGCATGTGTGTTCTTTCCACAAACCACATATGGATCCACCAATGTCATTGCATGTGTCTTCTTTCCACAAACCACACATGGATCAACGAATGTCATTGCATGTGTGTTCTTTCCACAAACAACATATGGATCCACCAGAGTCATTGCATGTGTGTTTTTTCACAAACTACACATGGATCCACCAGAGTCATTGCATGTGTGTTCTTTCCACAAACCACACATGGATCCACCAGAGTAATTGCATGTGTGTTCTTTCCACAAACCACACATGGATTAACCAATGGCATTGCATGTGTGTTATTGTCACAAACCACATATGGATCAACCAATGTCATTGCATGTGTGTTCCTATCATGAACCAGATATGGATCCACCAGTGTTCATTGCATGTATGTTCTTTCCACAAACCACATATGTATCCACTACCGTAATTGCATGTGCGTTCTTTTCACAAACCACATGTGGATCAACCAATGTCATTTCATGTGTGTTATTGTCACAAACCACATATGATTCAACCAATGTCATTGCATGTGTGTTCCTTTCATGAACCACATATGAATCCACCAGTGTTCATTGCATGTGTGTTCTTTCCAAAAACCACATATGGATCCACCAATATCATTGCATGTGTGTTCTTTCCACAAACCACACATGGATCAACCAATGTAATTGCATGTGTGTTCTTTCCACAAGCCACATATGGATCCACCAATGTCATTACATGTATGTTCTTTTCCACAAACCACATATGTATGCACTAGAGTCATTGCATGTGTGTTCCTGTCATGAACCACATATGGATCCACCAGTGTTCATTGCATGTGTGTTCTTTTTCAAACCACACATGGATCAACCAATGTCATTGCATGTGTGTTCTTTCCACAAACCACATATGGATCCACCAATGTCATTGCATGTGTGTTCTCTTCCACAAACCAGACATGGATCAACCAATGTCATTGCATGTGTGTTCTTTCCACAAACCACATATGGATCCACCAATGTCATTGAATGTGTGTTCTTTTCCACAAACCACATATGTATCCACTAGAGTCATTGCATGTGTGTTCCTATCATGAACCACACATGTATCCACCAATGTTCATTGCATGTGTGTTCTTTCCACAAACCACATATGGATCCACTAGAGTCATTGCATGTGTGTTCTTTTCACAAACCACATATGGATCCACCAGTGTCATTGCATGTGTGTTCTTTCCATGAACCACATATGGATCCACCAATGTCATTACATGTGTGTTCTTTCCACTAACCACACATGGATCCACTAGAATCATTGCATGTGTGTTCTTTTCACAAACCACGTATGGATCCACCAGGGTCATTGCATGTGTGTTCTTTTCCACAAACCACATATGGATTAACCAATGGCATTGCATGTGTGTTCTTTTAACAACCCACATATGGATCAACCAGTGTCATTGCATGTGTGTTCCTGTCATGAACCACATATGGATCCACCAGTGTTCATTGCATGTGTGTTCTTTCCACTAACCACATATGTATCCAGTAGAGTCATTGCACGTGTCTTCTTTTTACAAACCACACATGGATCAATCAATGTCATTGCATGTGTGTTCTTTCCACAAACGACATATGGATCCACCAATGACATTGCATGTGTGTTCTTTTCCAAAAACGACACATGGACCCACTAGAGTCATTGCATGTGTGTTCCTTCCACAAACCACACATGGAACCACCAATGGCATTGCATGTGTGTTATTGTCAGAACCACATATGGATCAACCAATGGCATTGCATGTGTGTTCCTATCATGAACCACATATGGATCCACCAGTGTCATTGTGTGTGTGTGTTCTTTCCACTAACCACACATGGATCCACTAGAGTAATTCCATGTGTGTTCTTTTCAAAAACCACATATGGATCAACCAATGTCATTGCATGTGTGTTCTTTCCACAAACCACATATGGATCAACCAATGTCATTGCATGTGTGTTCTTTTCACAAACCACACATGGATCAACCACTAGAGTCATTGCATGTGTGTTCTTTCCTCAAACCACATACGGATCAACCAATGTCATTGCATGTGTGTTCTTTCTACAAACAACATATGGATCCACTAGAGTCATTCCATGTGTGTTCTTTTCACAAACCACATATGGATCCCACTTGAGTTATTGCATGTGTGTTCTTTCCACAAACCACACATGGATTAACCAATGGCATTGCATGTGTGTTATTGTCACAAACCACATATGGATCAACCAATGTCATTGCATGTGTGTTCCTATCATGAACCAGATATGGATCCACCAGTGTTCATTGCATGTATGTTCTTTCCACAAACCACATATGTATCCACTATAGTAATTGCATGTGCGTTCTTTTCACAAACCACACATGGATCAACCAATGTCATTGCATGTGTGTTGTTTCCACAAACCACATATGGATCCACCAATGTCATCGCATGTGTGTTCTTTCCACAAACCACTTATGGATTCACCAATGTCATTGCAAGTGTGTTCTTTTCCACAAACCACATGGATCAACCAATGGCATTGCATGTGTGTTCTTTTCGCAAACCACACATGGATCAACCAATGGCATTGCATGAGTGTTCTTTTCACAAACCACACATGGATCAACCAATGGAATTGCATGTGTGTTCTTTTCATAAACCACACATGGATCCACCAGAGTCATTGCATGTGTGGTCTTTCCACAAACCACATATGGATCAACCTGTGTCATTGCATGTATGTTCTTTCCACAAACCACATATGGATCAACCACTGTCTTTGCATGTGTGTTCTTTCCACAAACCACATATGGATCCACCAATGTCATTGCATGTGTCTTCTTTCCACAAACCACACATGGATCAACCAATGTCATTGCATGTGTGTTCTTATACTAAAACGAACACTAGAGTCATTGCATGTGTTTTTTTCACAAACTACACATGGATCCACCAATGTCATTGCATGTGTGTTCTTTCCACTAACCACACATGGATCCACTAGAGTCATTGCATGTGTGTTCTTTTCACAAACTACGTAGGGATCCACCAGAGTCATTGCATGTGTGTTCTTTTCCACAAACCACATATGGATTAAGCAATGGCATTGCATGTGTGTTCTTTTCACAACCCACATATGGATCAACCAGTGTCATTGCATGTGTGTTCCTGTCATGAACCACATATGGATCCACCAGTGTTCATTTCATGTGTGTTCTTTCCACTAACCACATATGTATCCACTAGAGTCATTGCATGTGTGTTCTTTTCACAAACCACACATGGATCAACCAATGTCATTGCATGTGTGTTGTTTCCATGAACCACATATAGATCCACCAATGTCATTGCATGTGTGTTCTTTCCACTAACCACACATGGATCCACTAGAGTCATTGCATGTGTGTTCTTTTCACAAACTACGTACGGATCCACCAGAGTCATTGCATGTGTGTTCTTTTCAACAAACCACATATGGATTAACCAATGGCATTGCATGTTTGTTCTTTTAACAACCCACATATGGATCAACCAGTGTCATTGCATGTGTGTTCCTGTCATGAACCACATATGGATCCACCAGTGTTCATTGCATGTGTGTTCTTTCCACTAAGCACATATGTATCCAAAAGAGCCATTGCATGTGTGTTCTTTCCACAATCCACACATGGATCAACCAATGTCATTGCATGTGTGTTCTTTCCACAAACCACATATGGATCCACCAATGCCATTGCATGTGTGTTCTTTCCACAAACCACACATGAATCAATCAGAGTCATTGCATGTGTGTTCTTTTCAAAAACTAGACATGGACCTAGTTGAGTCATTGCATGTGTGTTCTTTCCACAAACCACATGTGGATTAACCAAAGGCATTGCATGTGTATTCTTTTAACAACCCACATATGGATCAACTAGTGTCATTGCATGTGTGTTCCTGTCATGAACCACATATGGATCCACCAGTGTTCATTGCATGTGTGTTCTTTCCAAAAACCACATATGGATCCACCAATGTCATTGCATGTGTGTTCTTTCCACAAACCACACATGGATCAACCAATGTCATTGCATGTGTGTTCTTTCCACAAACCACATATGGATCCACCAATGTCATTACATGTATGTTCTTTTCCACAAACCACATATGTATGCACTAGAGTCATTGCATGTGTGTTCCTGTCATGAACCACATATGGATCCACAAGTGTTCATTGCATGTGTGTTCTTTTCACAAACCACACATGGATCAACCAATGTCATTGCATGTGTGTTCTTTCCACAAACCACATATGGATCCACCAATGTCATTGCATGTGTGTTCTCTTCCACAAACCAGACATGGATCAACCAATGTCATTGCATGTGTGTTCTTTCCACAAACCACATATGGATCCACCAATGTCATTGAATGTGTGTTCTTTTCCACAAACCACATATGTATCCACTAGAGTCATTGCATGTGTGTTCTTATCATGAACCACACATGTATCCACCAATGTTCATTGCATGTGTGTTCTTACAACAAACCACATATGGATCAACCAATGTCATTGCATGTGTGTTCTTTTCACAAACCACATATGGATCCACCAGTGTCATTGCATGTGTGTTCTTTCCATGAACCACATATGGATCCACCAATGTCATTACATGTGTGTTCTTTCCACTAACCACACATGGATCCACTAGAATCATTGCATGTGTGTTCTTTTCACAAACCACGTATGGATCCACCAGAGTTATTGCATGTGTGTTCTTTTCCACAAACCACATATGGATTAACCATTGGCATTGCATGTGTGTTCTTTTAACAACCCGCATATGGATCAACCAGTGTCATTGCATGTGTGTTCCTGTCATGAACCACATATGGATCCACCAGTGTTCATTGCATGTGTGTTCTTTCCACTAACCACATATGTATCCACTAGAGTCATTGCATGTGTCTTCTTTTTACAAACCACACATGGATCAACCAATGTCATTGCATGTGTGTTCTTTCCACAAACCACATATGGATCCACCAATGACATTGCATGTGTGTTCTTTTCCACAAACGACACATGGACCCACTAGAGTCATTGCATGTGTGTTCCTTCCACGAACCACACATGGAACCACCAATGGCATTGCATGTGTATTATTGTCAGAACCACATATGGATCAACCAATGGCATTGCATGTGTGTTCCTGTCATGAACCACATATGGATTAACCAATGGCATTGCATGTGTGTTCTTTTCACAACCCACATATGGATCAACCAGTGTCATTGCATGTGTGTTCCTGTCATGAACCACATATGGATCCACCAGTGTTCATTTCATGTGTGTTCTTTCCACTAACCACATATGTATCCACTAGAGTCATTGCATGTGTGTTCTTTTCACAAACCACACATGGATCAACCAATGTCATTGCATGTGTGTTGTTTCCATGAACCACATATAGATCCACCAATGTCATTGCATGTGTGTTCTTTCCACTAACCACACATGGATCCACTAGAGTCATTGCATGTGTGTTCTTTTCACAAACTACGTACGGATCCACCAGAGTCATTGCATGTGTGTTCTTTTCAACAAACCACATATGGATTAACCAATGGCATTGCATGTTTGTTCTTTTAACAACCCACATATGGATCAACCAGTGTCATTGCATGTGTGTTCCTGTCATGAACCACATATGGATCCACTAGTGTTCATTGCATGTGTGTTCTTTCCACTAAGCACATATGTATCCAAAAGAGCCATTGCATGTGTGTTCTTTCCACAATCCACACATGGATCAACCAATGTCATTGCATGTGTGTTCTTTCCACAAACCACATATTGATCCACCAATGCCATTGCATGTGTGTTCTTTCCACAAACCACACATGGATCAATCAGAGTCATTGCATGTGTGTTCTTTTCAAAAACTAGACATGGACCTAGTTGAGTCATTGCATGTGTGTTCTTTCCACAAACCACATGTGGATTAACCAAAGGCATTGCATGTGTATTCTTTTAACAACCCACATATGGATCAACTAGTGTCATTGCATGTGTGTTCCTGTCATGAACCACATATGGATCCACCAGTGTTCATTGCATGTGTGTTCTTTCCAAAAACCACATATGGATCCACCAATGTCATTGCATGTGTGTTCTTTCCACAAACCACACATGGATCAACCAATGTCATTGCATGTGTGTTCTTTCCACAAACCACATATGGATCCACCAATGTCATTACATGTATGTTCTTTTCCACAAACCACATATGTATGCACTAGAGTCATTGCATGTGTGTTCCTGTCATGAACCACATATGGATCCACAAGTGTTCATTGCATGTGTGTTCTTTTCACAAACCACACATGGATCAACAAATGTCATTGCATGTGTGTTCTTTCCACAAACCACATATGGATCCACCAATGTCATTGCATGTGTGTTCTCTTCCGCAAACCAGACATGGATCAACCAATGTCATTGCATGTGTGTTCTTTCCACAAACCACATATGGATCCACCAATGTCATTGAATGTGTGTTCTTTTCCACAAACCACATATGTATCCACTAGAGTCATTGCATGTGTGTTCCTATCATGAACCACACATGTATCCACCAATGTTCATTGCATGTGTGTTCTTACAACAAACCACATATGGATCAACCAATGTCATTGCATGTGTGTTCTTTTCACAAACCACATATGGATCCACCAGTGTCATTGCATGTGTGTTCTTTCCATGAACCACATATGGATCCACCAATGTCATTACATGTGTGTTCTTTCCACTAACCACACATGGATCCACTAGAATCATTGCATGTGTGTTCTTTTCACAAACCACGTATGGATCCACCAGAGTTATTGCATGTGTGTTCTTTTCCACAAACCACATATGGATTAACCATTGGCATTGCATGTGTGTTCTTTTAACAACCCGCATATGGATCAACCAGTGTCATTGCATGTGTGTTCCTGTCATGAACCACATATGGATCCACCAGTGTTCATTGCATGTGTGTTCTTTCCACTAACCACATATGTATCCACTAGAGTCATTGCATGTGTCTTCTTTTTACAAACCACACATGGATCAACCAATGTCATTGCATGTGTGTTCTTTCCACAAACCACATATGGATCCACCAATGACATTGCATGTGTGTTCTTTTCCACAAACGACACATGGACCCACTAGAGTCATTGCATGTGTGTTCCTTCCACGAACCACACATGGAACCACCAATGGCATTGCATGTGTATTATTGTCAGAACCACATATGGATCAACCAATGGCATTGCATGTGTGTTCCTGTCATGAACCACATATGGATCCACCAGTGTCATTGTGTGTGTGTGTTCTTTCCACTAACCACACATGGATCCACTAGAGTAATTCCATGTGTGTTCTTTTCAAAAACCACATATGGATCAACCAATGTCATTGCATGTGTGTTCTTTCCACAAACCACATATGGATCAACCAATGTCATTGCATGTGTGTTCTTTTCACGAACCACACATGGATCAACCACTAGAGTCATTGCATGTGTGTTCTTTCCACCAACCACATATGGATCAACCAATGTCATTGCATGTGTGTTCTTCCTACAAACGACATATGGATCCACTAGAGTCAGTCCATGTGTGTTCTTTTCACAAACCACATATGGACCCACTTGAGTTATTGCATGTGTGTTCTTTCCACAAACCACACATGGATTAACCAATGGCATTGCATGTGTGTTATTGTCACAAACCACATATGGATCAACCAATGTCATTGCATGTGTGTTCCTATCATGAACCAGATATGGATCCACCAGTGTTCATTGCATGTATGTTCTTTCCACAAACCACATATGTATCCACTACCGTAATTGCATGTGGGTTCTTTTCACAAACCACACATGGATCAACCAATGTCATTCATGTGTGTTGTTTCCACAAACCACATATGGATCCACCAATGTCATTGCATGTGTGTTCTTTCCACAAACCACTTATGGATCCACCAATCTCATTGCATGTGTGTTCTTTTCCCCAAACCACATGGATCAACCAATGGCATTGCATCTGTGTTCTTTTCACAAACCACACATGGATCAACCAATGGCATTGCATGTGTGTTCTTTTCAAAAACCACACATGGATCAACCAATGGAATTGCATGTGTGTTCTTTTCATAAACCACACATGGATCCACCAGAGTCATTGCATGTGTGTTCTTGACACAAACCGCATATGGATCAACCAGTGTCATTGCATGTATGTTCTTTCCACAAACCACATGTGGATCAACCACTGTCTTTGCATGTGTGTTCTTTCCACAAACCACATATGGATCCACCAATGTCATTGCATGTGTCTTCTTTCCACAAACCACACATGGATCAACGAATGTCATTGCATGTGTGTTCTTTCCACAAACAACATATGGATCCACCAGAGTCATTGCATGTGTGTTTTTTCACAAACTACACATGGATCCACCAGAGTCATTGCATGTGTGTTCTTTCCACAAACCACACATGGATCCACCAGAGTAATTGCATGTGTGTTCTTTCCACAAACCACACATGGATTAACCAATGGCATTGCATGTGTGTTATTGTCACAAACCACATATGGATCAACCAATTTCATTGCATGTGTGTTCCTATCATGAACCAGATATGGATCCACCAGTGTTCATTGCATGTATGTTCTTTCCACAAACCACATATGTATCCACTATCGTAATTGCATGTGCGTTCTTTTCACAAACCACACATGGATCAACGAATGTCATTGCATGTGTGTTGTTTCCACAAACCACATATGGATCCACCAATGTCATTGCATGTGTGTTCTTTCCATAAACCACTTATGGATCCACCAATCTCATTGCATGTGTGTTCTTTTCCACAAACCACACATGGACCCACTAGAGTCATTGCATGTGTGTTCCTTCGACAAACCACACATGGATCCACCAATGGCATTGCATGTGTGTTCTTTTCACAAACCACACGTGGATCATCCAATGGCATTGCATGTGTGTTCTTTTCATAAACCACACATGGATCCACCAGAGTCATTGCATGTGTGTTCTTTCCACAAACCACATATGGATCAACTAGTGTCATTGCATGTGTGTTCTTTCCATGAACCACATATAGATCCACCAATGTCATTGCATGTGTGTTCTTTCCACAAACCACATATGGATCCACCAATGTCATTGCATGTGTGTTCTTTCCACAAACCGCACATGGATCAACCAATGTCATTGCATGTGTGTTCTTTCCACAAACAACATATGGATCCACCAGAGTCATTGCATGTGTGTTTTTTTCACAAACTACACATGGATCCACCAGAGTCATTGCATGTGTGTTCTTTCCACAAACCACACATGGATCCACCATAGTAATTGCATGTGTGTTCTTTTTACAAAGCACACATGGATCCACAAATGTCATTGCATGTGCGTTGTTTTCACAAACCACATATGGATACATCAGAGTCATTGCACGTGTGTTCTTTTCACAAACCACACACGGATTAACCAATGGCATTGCATGTGTGTTCTTTGAACAACACACATATGGATCAACCAGTGTCATTGCATGTGTGTTCCTGTCATGAACCACATATGGATCCACCAGTGTTCATTTCATGTGTGTTCTTTCCACTAACCACATATGTATCCACTAGAGTCATTGCATGTGTGTTCTTTTCACAAACCACACATGGATCAACCAATGTCATTGCATGTGTGTTCTTTCCACAAACCACATATGGATCAACCAATGTCATTGCATGTGTGTTCTTTTCACGAACCACACATGGATCAACCACTAGAGTCATTGCATGTGTGTTCTTTCCACCAACTACATATGGATCAACCAATGTCATTGCATGTGTGTTCTTTCTACAAACGACATATGGATCCACTAGAGTCAGTCCTATTTTCACAAACCACATATGGACCCACTTGAGTTATTGCATGTGTGTTCTTTCCACAAACCACACATGGATTAACCAATGGCATTGCATGTGTGTTATTGTCACAAACCACATATGGATCAACCAATGTCATTGCATGTGTGTTCCTATCATGAACCAGATATGGATCCACCAGTGTTCATTGCATGTATGTTCTTTCCACAAACCACATATGTATCCACTACCGTAATTGCATGTGCGTTCTTTTCACAAACCACACATGGATCAACCAATGTCATTCATGTGTGTTGTTTCCACAAACCACATATGGATCCACCAATGTCATTGCATGTGTGTTCTTTCCATAAACCACTTATGGATCCACCAATCTCATTGCATGTGTGTTCTTTTCGATCAACCAATGGCATTGCATGTGTGTTCTTTTCACAAACCACACATGGATCAACCAATGGCATTGCATGTGTGTTCTTTTCAAAAACCACACATGGATCAACCAATGGAATTGCATGTGTGTTCTTTTCATAAACCACACATGGATCCACCAGAGTCATTGCATGTGTGTTCTTTCCACAAACCGCATATGGATCAACCAGTGTCATTGCATGTATGTTCTTTCCACAAACCACATGTGGATCAACCACTGTCTTTGCATGTGTGTTCTTTCCACAAACCACATATGGATCCACCAATGTCATTGCATGTGTCTTCTTTCCACAAACCACACATGGATCAACGAATGTCATTGCATGTGTGTTCTTTCCACAAACAACATATGGATCCACCAGAGTCATTGCATGTGTGTTTTTTTTCACAAACTACACATGGATCCACCAGAGTCATTGCATGTGTGTTCTTTCCACAAACCACACATGGATCCACCAGAGTAATTGCATGTGTGTTCTTTCCACAAACCACACATGGATTAACCAATGGCATTGCATGTGTGTTATTGTCACAAACCACATATGGATCAACCAATGTCATTGCATGTGTGTTCCTATCATGAACCAGATATGGATCCACCAGTGTTCATTGCATGTATGTTCTTTCCACAAACCACATATGTATCCACTACCGTAATTGCATGTGGGTTCTTTTCACAAACCACACATGGATCAACCAATGTCATTCATGTGTGTTGTTTCCACAAACCACATATGGATCCACCAATGTCATTGCATGTGTGTTCTTTCCATAAACCACTTATGGATCCACCAATCTCATTGCATGTGTGTTCTTTTCGATCAACCAATGGCATTGCATGTGTGTTCTTTTCACAAACCACACATGGATCAACCAATGGCATTGCATGTGTGTTCTTTTCAAAAACCACACATGGATCAACCAATGGAATTGCATGTGTGTTCTTTTCATAAACCACACATGGATCCACCAGAGTCATTGCATGTGTGTTCTTTCCACAAACCGCATATGGATCAACCAGTGTCATTGCATGTATGTTCTTTCCACAAACCACATGTGGATCAACCACTGTCTTTGCATGTGTGTTCTTTCCACAAACCACATATGGATCCACCAATGTCATTGCATGTGTGTTCTTTCCACAAACCGCACATGGATCAACCAATGTCATTGCATGTGTGTTCTTTCCACAAACAACATATGGATCCACCAGAGTCATTGCATGTGTGTTTTTTTCACAAACTACACATGGATCCACCAGAGTCATTGCATGTGTGTTCTTTCCACAAACCACACATGGATCCACCAGAGTAATTGCATGTGTGTTCTTTTTACAAAGCACACATGGATCCACAAATGTCATTGCATGTGCGTTGTTTTCACAAACCACATATGGATACATCAGAGTCATTGCACGTGTGTTCTTTTCACAAACCACACACGGATTAACCAATGGCATTGCATGTGTGTTCTTTGAACAACACACATATGGATCAACCAGTGTCATTGCATGTGTGTTCCTGTCATGAACCACATATGGATCCACCAGTGTTCATTTCATGTGTGTTCTTTCCACTAACCACATATGTATCCACTAGAGTCATTGCATGTGTGTTCTTTTCACAAAGCACACATGGATTAACCAATGTTATTGCATGTGTGTTCTTTCCACAAACCACATATAGATCCACCAATGTCATTGAATGTGTGTTCTTTTCCACAAACCACATATGTATCCACTAGAGTCATTGCATGTGTGTTCCTGTCATGAACCACATATGGATCCACCAATGTTTATTGCATGTGTGTTCTTTCCACAAACCACATATGGATCCACTGGAGTCATTGCATGTGTGTTGTTTTCACAAACCACAGATGGATCCACCAATGTTATTGGATGTGTGTTCTTTCCATGAACCACATATGGATCCACCAATGTCATTGCATGTATGTACTTTCCACTAACCACACATGGATCCACTAGAGTCATTGCATGTGTGTTCTTTTCACAAACCACGTATGGATCCACCAGAATCATTGCATGTGTGTTCTTTTCCACAAACCACATATGGATTAACCAATGGCATTGCATGTGTATTCTTTTAACAACCCACATATGGATCAACCAGTGTCATTGCATGTGTGTTCCTGTCATGAACCACATATGGATCCACCAGTGTTCATTGCATGTTTGTTCTTTCCACTAACCACATATGTATCCACTAGAGTCATTGCATGTGTGTTCTTTTTACAAACCACACATGGATCAACCAATGTCATTGCATGTCTGTTCTTTCCACAAACCAAATATGGATCCACCAATGTCATTGCATGTGTGTTCTTTCCACAAACCACACATGGATCAACCAGAGTCATTGGATGTGTGTTCTTTTCCACAAACCACATGGATCAACCAATGGCATTGCATGTGTGTTCTTTTCACAAACCACACATGGATCAACCAATGGCATTGCATGTGTGTTCTTTTCACAAACCACACGTGGATCAACCAATGGCATTGCATGTGTGTTCTTTTCATAAACCACACATGGATCCACCAGAGTCATTGCATGTGTGTTCTTTCCACAAACCACACATGGATCAACTAGTGTCATTGCATGTGTGTTCTTTCCACAAACCACATATGGATCAACCACTCTCGCTGCATGTGTGTTCTTTCCACAAACCACATATGGATCCACCAATGTCATTGCATGTGTGTTCTTTTCCACAAACCACACATGGATCAGCCAATGTCATTACATGTGTATTCTTTCCACAATCCACATATGGATCCACCAATGTCATTGAATGTGTGTTCTTTTCCACAAACCACATATGTATCCACTAGAGTCATTGCATGTGTGTTCCTATAATGAACCACATATGGATCCACCAATGTTTATTCCATGTGTGTTCTTTCCACAAACCACATATGGATCCACTAGAGTCATCGCATGTGTGTTCTTTTCACAAACCACATATGGATCCACTAATGTCATTGCATGTGTGTTCTTTCCATGAACCATATATGGATCCACCAATGTCATTGCATGTGTGTTCTTTCCACTAACCACACATGGATCCACTAGAGTCATTGCACGTAGGTTCTTTTCACAAAGCACGTATGGATCCACCAGAGTCATTGCATGTGTGTTCTTTTCCACAAACCACATATGGATTAACCAATGGCATTGCATGTGTGTTCTTTTAACAACCCACATATGGATCAACCAGTGTCATTGCATGTGTGTTCCTGTCATGAACCACATATGGATCTAATAGTGTTCATTGCATGTGTGTTCTTTCCACTAACCACATATGTATGCAATAGAGTCATTGCATGTGTGTTCTTTTTACAAACCACACATGGATCAACCAATGTCATTGCATGTGTGTTCTTTCCACAAACCACATATGGATCCACCGATGTCATTGCATGTGTGTTCTTTCAACAAACCACACATGGATCAACCAGAGTCATTGCATGTGTGTTCTTTTCACAAACCACACATGGACCCACTTGAGTCATTGAATGTGTGTTCTTTCCACAAACCACACATGGATCAACAAATGTCATTGCATGTGTGTTTTTGTCACAAAGCACATATGGATCAAGCAATGTTATTGCATGTGTGTTCCTGTCATGAACCACATATGAATCCACCAGTGTTCATTGCATTTGTGTTCTTTCTAGAAACCACATATGGATCCACTAGAGTCATTGCATGTGTGTTCTTTTCACAAACCACATATGGACCCACTTGAGTCATTGCATGTGTGTTCATTCCACAAACCACATATGGATCCACCAATGGCATTTCATGTTTCTTTTCCACAAACCACATATGTATCTACTAGACTCATTACATGTGTGTTCTTTTTAAAAACCACATATGGATCCACCAATGTCATTGCATGTGTGTTCTTTCCATGAACCACTTATGGATCCACCAGTGTTCATTGGATGTGTGTTCTTTCCACAAACCACGTATGGATCCACAAAAGTCATTGCATGTGTGTTCTTTTCCACAAAACACGTATGCATTAACCAATGGCATTGCATTTGTATTCTTTTAACAACCCACATATGGATCAATTAGTGTCATTGCATGTGTGTTCCTGTCATGAACCACATATGGATCCACCAGTGTTCATTGCATGTGTGTTCTTTCCACTAACCACATTTGTATCCACTAGAGTCATTGCATGTGTGTTATTTTTACAAACCACACATGGATCAACCAATGTCATTGCATGTGTGTTCTTTCCACAAACCACATATGGATCCACCAATGTCATTGCATGTGTGTTCTTTTCCACAAACCACACATGGACCCACTAGAGTCATTGCATGTGTGTTCCTTCCACAAACCACACATGGATCCACCAATGGCATTGCATGTGTGTTATTGTCACGAACCACATATGGATCAACCAATGGAATTGCATGTGTGTTCCTGTCATGAACCACATATGGATCCACCGGTGTCATTGCGTGTGTGTTCTTTCCACTAACCACACATGGATCCACTAGAGTAATTCCATGTGTGTTCTTTTCACAAACCACATATGGATCAACCAATTTCATTTCATGTGTGTTCTTTCCACAAACCACATATGGATCAACCAATGTTATTGTATGTGTGTTATTTTCACAAACCACACATGGATCAACCACTAGAGTCATTGCACGTGTGTTCTTTCCACAAACCACATATGGATCAACCAATGTCATTGCATGTGTGTTCTTTCTACAAACAACATATGGATCCACTAGAGTCATTGCATGTGTGTTCTTTTCACAAACCACATATGGAACCACTTGAGTCATTGCATGTGTGTTCTTTCCACAAACCACACATGGATTAACCAATTGCATTGCATGTGTGTTATTGTCACTTAGCACATATGGATCAACCAATGTCATTACATGTGTGTTCCTCTCATGAACCACATATGGATCCACCAGTGTTCATTGCATGTGTTTTCTTTCCACAAACCACATATGTATCCACTAGAGTCATTGCATGTGTGTTCCTATCGTGAACCACATATGGATCCACCAATGTTTATTGCATGTGTGTTCTTTCCACAAACCACATATGGATCCACTAGAGTCATTGCATGTGTGTTATTTTCACAAACCACATATGGATCCACCAATGGATTTCATGTGTGTTCTTTTCCACAAACCACATATGTATCTACTAGACCCATTACACGTGTGTTCTTTTTACAAACCACATATGGATCCACCAATGTCATTGCATGTGTGTTCTTTCCATGAACCATATATGGATCCACCAATGTCATTGCATGTGTGTTCTTTCCACTAACCACACATGGATCCACTAGAGTCATTGCACGTGTGTTCTTTTCACAAACCATGTATGGATCCACCAGAGTCATTGCATGTGGGTTCTTTTCCACAAACCACATATGGATTAACCAATGGCATTGCATGTGTGTTCTTTTAACAACCCACATATGGATCAACCAGTGTCATTGCATGTGTGTTCCTGTCATGAACCACATATGGATCTAACAGTGTTCATTGCATGTGTGTTCTTTCCACTAACCACATATGTATGCAATAGAGTCATTGCATGTGTGTTCTTTTTACAAACCACACATGGATCAACCAATGTCATTGCATGTGTGTTCTTTCCACAAACCACATATGGATCCACCGATGTCATTGCATGTGTGTTCTTTCAACAAACCACACATGGATCAACCAGAGTCATTGCATGTGTGTTCTTTTCACAAACCACACATGGACCCACTTGAGTCATTGCATGTGTGTTCTTTTCACAAACCACACATGGATCAACAAATGTCATTGCATGTGTGTTATTGTCACAAAGCACATATGGATCAAGAAATGTTATTACATGTGTGTTCCTGTCATCAACCAAATATGAATCCACCAGTGTTCATTGCATGTGTGTTCTTTCTAGAAACCACATATGGATCCACTAGAGTCATTTCATGTGTGTTCTTTTCACAAACGACATATGGACCCACTTGAGTCATTGCATGTGTGTTCTTTCCACAAACCACACATGGATCCACCAATGGATTTCATGTGTGTTCTTTTCCACAAACCACATATGTATCTACTAGACCCATTACATGTGTGTTCTTTTTACAAACCACATATGGATCCACCAATGTCATTACATGTGTGTTCTTTCCATGAACCATGTATGGATCCACAAAAGTCATTGCATGTGTGTTCTTTTCCACAAAACACATATGCATTAACCAATGGCATTGCATTTGTATTCTTTTAACAACCCACATATGGATCAATTAGTGTCATTGCATGTGTGTTCCTGTCATGAACCACATATGGATCCACCAGTGTTCATTGCATGTGTGTTCTTTCCACTAACCACATTTGTATCCACTAGAGTCATTGCATGTGTGTTATTTTTACAAACCACACATGGATCAACCAATGTCATTGCATGTGTGTTCTTTCCACAAACCACATATGGATCCACCAATGTCATTGCATGTGTGTTCTTTTCCACAAACCACACATGGACCCACTAGAGTCATTGCATGTGTGTTCCTTCCACAAACCACACATGGATCCACCAATGGCATTGCATGTGTGTTATTGTCACGAACCACATATGGATCAACCAATGGCATTGCATGTGTGTTCCTGTCATGAACCACATATGGATCCACCGGTGTCATTGCGTGTGTGTTCTTTACACTAACCACACATGGATCCACTAGAGTAATTCCATGTGTGTTCTTTTCACAAACCACATATGGATCAACCAATTTCATTTCATGTGTGTTCTTTCCACAAACCACATATGGATCAACCAATGTTATTGTATGTGTGTTCTTTTCACAAACCACACATGGATCAACCACTAGAGTCATTGCACGTGTGTTCTTTCCACAAACCACATATGGATCAACCAATGTCATTGCATGTGTGTTCTTTCTACAAACAACATATGGATCCACTAGAGTCATTGCATGTGTGTTCTTTTCACAAACCACATATGGAACCACTTGAGTCATTGCATGTGTGTTCTTTCCACAAACCACACATGGATTAACCAATGGCATTGCATGTGTGTTATTGTCACAAAGCACATATGGATCAACCAATGTCATTACATGTGTGTTCCTCTCATGAACCACATATGGATCCACCAGTGTTCATTGCATGTGTTTTCTTTCCACAAACCACATATGTATCCACTAGAGTCATTGCATGTGTGTTCCTATCGTGAACCACATATGGATCCACCAATGTTTATTGCATGTGTGTTCTTTCCACAAACCACATATGGATCCACTAGAGTCATTGCATGTGTGTTATTTTCACAAACCACATATGGATCCACCAATGGATTTCATGTGTGTTCTTTTCCACAAACCACATATGTATCTACTAGACCCATTACATGTGTGTTCTTTTTACAAACCACATATGGATCCACCAATGTCATTGCATGTGTGTTCTTTCCATGAACCATATATGGATCCACCAATGTCATTGCATGTGTGTTCTTTCCACTAACCACACATGGATCCACTAGAGTCATTGCACGTGTGTTCTTTTCACAAACCATGTATGGATCCACCAGAGTCATTGCATGTGGGTTCTTTTCCACAAACCACATATGGATTAACCAATGGCATTACATGTGTGTTCTTTTAACAACCCACATATGGATCAACCAGTGTCATTGCATGTGTGTTCCTGTCATGAACCACATATGGATCTAACAGTGTTCATTGCATGTGTGTTCTTTCCACTAACCACATATGTATGCAATAGAGTCATTGCATGTGTGTTCTTTTTACAAACCACACATGGATCAACCAATGTCATTGCATGTGTGTTCTTTCCACAAACCACATATGGATCCACCGATGTCATTGCATGTGTGTTCTTTCAACAAACCACACATGGATCAACCAGAGTCATTGCATGTGTGTTCTTTTCACAAACCACACATGGACCCACTTGAGTCATTGCATGTGTGTTCTTTTCACAAACCACACATGGATCAACAAATGTCATTGCATGTGTGTTATTGTCACAAAGCACATATGGATCAAGAAATGTTATTACATGTGTGTTCCTGTCATCAACCAAATATGAATCCACCAGTGTTCATTGCATGTGTGCTCTTTCTAGAAACCACATATGGATCCACTAGAGTCATTGCATGTGTGTTCTTTTCACAAACGACATATGGACCCACTTGAGTCATTGCATGTGTGTTCTTTCCACAAACCACACATGGATCCACCAATGGATTTCATGTGTGTTCTTTTCCACAAACCACATATGTATCTACTAGACCCATTACATGTGTGTTCTTTTTACAAACCACATATGGATCCACCAATGTCATTACATGTGTGTTCTTTCCATGAACCATGTATGGATCCACAAAAGTCATTGCATGTGTGTTCTTTTCCACAAAACACATATGGATTAACCAATGGCATTGCATGTGTATCCTTTTAACAACCCACATATGGATCAACCAGTGTCATTGCATGTGTGTTCCTGTCATGAACCACATATGGATCCACCAGTGTTCATTGCATGTGTGTTCTTTCCGCTAACCACATATGTATCCACTAGAGTCATTCCATGTGTGTTCATTTTACAAACCACACATGGATCAACCAATTTCATTGCATGTGTATTCTTTCCACAAACCACATATGGGTCCACCAATGTCATTGCATGTGTGTTCTTTTCCACAAACCACACATGGACCCACTAGAGTCATTGCATGTGTGTTCCTTCCACAAACCACACATGGATCCACCAATGGCATTGCATTTGTGTTATTGTCACGAACCACATATGGATCAACCAACGGCATAGCATGTGTGTTCCTGTCATGAACCACATATGGATCCACCAGTGTCATTGCGTGTGTGTTCTTTCCACTAACCACACATGGATCCACAAGAGTAATTCCATGTGTGTTCTTTTCACAAACCACATATGGATCAACCAATGTCATTGCATGTGTGTTCTTACCACAAACCACAGCTGGATCAACCAATGTCATTGCATGTCCGTTCTTTTCACAAACCACACATGAATCAACCACAAGAGTCATTGCATGTGTGTTCTTTCCACAAACCACATATGGATCAACCAATGTCATTGCATGTGTGTTCTTTCTACAAACAACATATGGATCCACTAGAGTCATTGCATGTGTGTTCTTTTCACAAACCACATATGGATCCACCAATGTCATTGCATGTGTGTTCTTTCCATGAACCACATATGGATCCACCAATGTCATTGCATGTGTGTACTTTCCACTAACCACACATGGATCCACTAGAGTCATTGCATGTGTGTTCTTTTCACAAACCACGTATGGATCCACCAGAATCATTGCATGTGTGTTCTTTTCCACAAACCACATATGGATTAACCAATGGCATTGCATGTGTATTCTTTTAACAACCCACATATGGATCAACCAGTGTCATTG
Source organism: Avena sativa (assembly GCA_916181665.1). Classification (NCBI taxonomy): domain Eukaryota; kingdom Viridiplantae; phylum Streptophyta; class Magnoliopsida; order Poales; family Poaceae; genus Avena; species Avena sativa. The sequence continues at coordinate 80,583,208 of OV702286.1, forward strand.
CATGTGTGTTCCTGTCATGAACCACATATGGATCCACCAGTGTTCATTGCATGTTTGTTCTTTCCACTAACCACATATGTATCCACTAGAGTCATTGCATGTGTGTTCTTTTTACAAACCACACATGGATCAACCAATGTCATTGCATGTCTGTTCTTTCCACAAACCAAATATGGATCCACCAATGTCATTGCATGTGTGTTCTTTCCACAAACCACACATGGATCAACCAGAGTCATTGCATGTGTGTTCTTTTCCACAAACCACATGGATCAATCAATGGCATTGCATGTGTGTTCTTTTCACAAACCACACATGGATCAACCAATGGCATTGCATGTGTGTTCTTTTCACAAACCACACGTGGATCAACCAATGGCATTGCATGTGTGTTCTTTTCATAAACCACACATGGATCCACCAGAGTCATTGCATGTGTGTTCTTTCCACAAACCACACATGGATCAACTAGTGTCATTGCATGTGTGTTCTTTCCAAAAACCACATATGGATCAACCACTCTCGCTGCATGTGTGTTCTTTCCACAAACCACATATGGATCCACCAATGTCATTGCATGTGTGTTCTCTTCCACAGACCACACATGGATCAGCCAATGGCATTACATGTGTATTCTTTCCACAATCCACATATGGATCCACCAATGTCATTGAATGTGTGTTCTTTTTCACTAACCATATATGTATCCACTAGAGTCATTGCATGTGTGTTCCTATAATGAACCACATATGGATCCACCAATGTTTATTGCATGTGTGTTCTTTCCACAAACCACATATGGATCCACTAGAGTCATCGCATGTGTGTTCTTTTCGCAAACCACATATGGATCCACCAATGTCATTGCATGTGTGTTCTTTCCATGAACCATATATGGATCCACCAATGTCATTGCATGTGTGTTCTTTCCACTAACCACACATGGATCCACTAGAGTCATTGCACGTAGGTTCTTTTCACAAACCACGTATGGATCCACCAGAGTCATTGCATGTGTGTTCTTTTCCACAAACCACATATGGATTAACCAATGGCATTGCATGTGTGTTCTTTTAACAACCCACATATGGATCAACCAGTGTCATTGCATGTGTGTTCCTGTCATGAACCACATATGGATCTAATAGTGTTCATTGCATGTGTGTTCTTTCCACTAACCACATATGTATGCAATAGAGTCATTGCATGTGTCTTCTTTTTACAAACCACACATGGATCAACCAATGTCATTGCATGTGTGTTCTTTCCACAAACCACATATGGATCCACCGATGTTATTGCATGTGTGTTCTTTCAACAAACCACACATGGATCAACCAGAGTCATTGCATGTGTGTTCTTTTCACAAACCACACATGGACCCACTTGATTCATTGAATGTGTGTTCTTTCCACAAACCACACATGGATCAACAAATGTTATTGCATGTGTGTTCCTGTCATGAACCACATATGAATCCACCAGTGTTCATTGCATGTGTGTTCTTTCTAGAAACCACATATGCATCCACTAGAGTCATTGCATGTGTGTTCTTTTCACAAACCACATATGGACCCACTTGAGTCATTGCATGTGTGTTCATTCCACAAACCACACATGGATCCACCAATGGCATTTCATGTGTGAACTTTTCCACAAACCACATATGTATCTACTAGACTCATTACATGTGTGTTCTTTTTACAAACCACATATGGATCCACCAATGTCATTGCATGTGTGTTCTTTCCATGAACCACTTATGGATCCACCAGTGTTCATTGCATGTGTGTTCTTTCCACAAACCACGTATGGATCCACAAAAGTCATTGCATGTGTGTTATTTTCCACAAAACACATATGCATTAACCAATGGCATTGCATTTGTATTCTTTTAACAACCCACATATGGATCAACTAGTGTCATTGCATGTGTGTTCCTGTCATGAACCACATATGGATCCACCAGTGTTCATTGCATGTGTGTTCTTTCCACTAACCACATTTGTATCCACTAGAGTCATTGCATGTGTGTTCTTTTTACAAACCACACATGGATCAACCAATGTCATTGCATGTGTGTTCTTTCCACAAACCACATATGGATCCACCAATGTCATTGCATGTGTGTTCTTTTCCACAAACCACACATGGACCCACTAGAGTCATTGCATGTGTGTTCCTTCCACAAACCACACATGGATCCACCAATGGCATTGCATGTGTGTTATTGTCACGAACCACATATGGATCAACCAATGGCATTGCATGTGTGTTCCTGTCATGAACCACATATGGATCCACCAGTGCCACTGTGTGTGTGTTCTTTCCACTAACCACACATGGATCCACTAGAGTAATTCCATGTGTGTTCTTTTCACAAACCACATATGGATCAACCAATTTCATTGAATGTGTGTTCTTTCCACAAACCACATATGGATCAACCAATGTCATTGTATGTGTGTTCTTTTCACAAACCACACATGGATCAACCACTAGAGTCATTGCATGTGTGTTCTTTCCACAAACCACATATGGATCAACCAATGTCATTGCATGTGTGTTCTTTCTACAAACAACATATGGATCCACTAGAGTCATTGCATGTGTGTTCTTTTCACAAACCACATATGGACCCACTTGAGTCATTGCATGTGTGTTCTTTCCACAAACCACACATGGATTAACCAATGGCATTGCATGTGTGTTATTGTCACAAAGCACATATGGATCAACCAATGTCATTATATGTGTGTTCCTCTCATGAACCACATATGGATCCACCAGTGTTCATTGCATGTGTTTTCTTTCCACAAACCACATATGTATCCACTAGAGTCATTGCATGTGTGTTCCTATCATGAACCACATATGGATCCACCAATGTTTATTGCATGTGTGTTCTTTCCACAAACCACATATGGATCCACTAGAGTCATTGCATGTGTGTTCTTTTCACAAACCACATATGGATCCACCAATGTCATTGCATGTGTGTTCTTTCCATGAACCATATATGGATCCACCAATGTCATTGCATGTGTGTTGTTTCCACTAACCACACATGGATCCACTAGAGTCATTGCACGTGTGTTCTTTTCACAAACGACGTATGGATCCACCAGAGTCATTGCATGTGTGTTCTTTTCCAGAAACCACATATGGATTAACCAATGGCATTGCATGTGTGTTCTTTTAACAACCCACATATGGATCAACCAGTGTCATTGCATGTGTGTTCCTGTCATGAACCACATATGGATCTAACAGTGTTCATTTCATGTGTGTTCTTTCCACTAGCCACATATGTATGCAATAGAGTCATTGCATGTGTGTTCTTTTTACAAACCACACATGGATCAACCAATGTCATTGCATGTGTGTTCTTTCCACAAACCACATATGGATCCACCGATGTCATTGCATGTGTGTTCTTTCAACAAACCACACATGGATCAACCAGAGTCATTGCATGTGTGTTCTTTTCACAAACCACACATGGACCCACTTGAGTCATTGCATGTGTGTTCTTTTCACAAACCACACATGGATCAACAAATGTCATTGCATGTGTGTTATTGTCACAAAGCACATATGGATCAAGCAATGTTATTACATGTGTGTTCCTGTCATGAACCACATATGAATCCACCAGTGTTCATTGCATGTGTGTTCTTTCTAGAAACCACATATGGATCCACTAGAGTCATTGCATGTGTGTTATTTTCACAAACCACATATGGACACACTTGAGTCATTGCATGTGTGTTCTTTCCACAAACCACACATGGATCCACCAATGGATTTCATGTGTGTTCTTTTCCACAAACCACATATGTATCTACTAGACCCATTACATGTGTGTTCTTTTTACAAACCACATATGGATCCACCAATGTCATTGCATGTGTGTTCTTTCCATGAACCACGTATGGATCCACAAAAGTCATTGCATGTGTGTTCTTTTCCACAAAACACATATGGATTAACCAAAGGCATTGCATGTGTATTCTTTTAACAACCCACATATGGATCAACCAGTGTCATTGCATGTGTGTTCCTGTCATGAACCACATATGGATCCACCAGTGTTCATTGCATGTGTGTTCTTTCCACTAACCACATATGTATCCACTAGAGTCATTCCATGTGTGTTCTTTTTACAAACCACACATGGATCAACCAATTTCATTGCATGTGTGTTCTTTCCACAAACCACATATGGGTCCACCAATGTCATTGCATGTGTGTTCTTTTCCACAAACCACACATGGACCCACTAGAGTCATTGCATGTGTGTTCCTTGCACAAACCACACATGGATCCACCAATGGCATTGCATGTGTGTTATTGTCACGAACCACATATGGATCAACCAACGGCATAGCATGTGTGTTCCTGTCATGAACCACATATGGATCCACCAGTGTCATTGCGTGTGTGTTCTTTCCACTAACCACACATGGATCCACTAGAGTAATTCCATGTGTGTTCTTTTCACAAACCACATATGGATCAACCAATGTCATTGCATGTGTGTTCTTTCCACAAACCACAGCTGGATCAACTAATGTCATTGCATGTGAGTTCTTTTCACAAACCACACATGAATCAACCACTAGAGTCATTGCATGTGTGTTCTTTCCACAAACCACATATGGATCAACCAATGTCATTGCATGTGTGTTCTTCCTACAAACAACATATGGATCCACTAGAGTCACTGCATGTGTGTTCTTTTCACAAACCACATATGGACCCACTTGACTCATTGCATGTGTGTTCTTTCCACAAACCACACATGGATTAACCAATGGCATTGCATGTGTGTTATTGTCACAAACCACATATGGATCAACCAATGTCATTACATGTGTGTTTCTGTCATGAACCACATATGGATCCACTAGTGTTCATTGCATGTGTTTTGTTTCCACAAACCACATATGTATCCACTAGAGTAATTGCATGTGCGTTCTTTTCACAAACCACACATGGATCAACAATTGTCATTGCATGTGTGTTCTTTCGACAAACCACATATGGATCCACCAATGTCATTGCATGTGTGTTCTTTCCACAAACGACTTATGGATCCACCAATGTCATTGCATGTGTGTTCTTTTCCACAAACCACACATGGACCCACTAGAGTCATTGCATGTGTGTTCCTTCGACAAACCACACATGGATCCACCAATGGCATTGCATGTGTGTTCTTTTCACAAACCACACGTGGATCATCCAATGGCATTGCATGTGTGTTCTTTTCATAAACCACACATGGATCCACCAGAGTCATTGCATGTGTGTTCTTTCCACAAACCACATATGGATCAACTAGTGTCATTGCATGTGTGTTCTTTCCATGAACCACATATAGATCCACCAATGTCATTGCATGTGTGTTCTTTCCACAAACCACATATGGATCCACTAGAGTCATTACATGTGTGTTCTTTCCACAAACCACATATGGATCAACCAATGTCATTGCATGTGTGTTCTTCCTACAAACAACATATGGATCCACTAGAGTCACTGCATGTGTGTTCTTTTCACAAACCACATACGGACCCACTTGAGTCATTGCATGTGTGTTCTTTCCACAAACCACACATGGATTAACCAATGGCATTGCATGTGTGTTATTGTCACAAACCACATATGGATCAACCAATGTCATTACATGTGTGTTCCTATCATGAACCACATATGGATCCACCAGTGTTCATTGCATGTGTTTTGTTTCCACAAACCACATATGTATCCACTAGAGTAATTGCATGTGCGTTCTTTTCACAAACCACACATGGATCAACAATTGTCATTGCATGTGTGTTCTTTCGACAAACCACATATGGATCCACCAATGTCATTGCATGTGTGTTCTTTCCACAAACCACTTATGGATCCACCAATATCATTGCATGTGTGTTCTTTTCCACAAACCACACATGGACCCACTAGAGTCATTGCATGTGTGTTCCTTCGACAAACCACACATGGATCCACCAATGGCATTGCATGTGTGTTCTTTTCACAAACCACACGTGGATCATCCAATGGCATTGCATGTGTGTTCTTTTCATAAACCACACATGGATCCACCAGAGTCATTGCATGTGTGTTCTTTCCACAAACCACATATGGATCAACTAGTGTCATTGCATGTGTGTTCTTTCCACAAACCACATATGGATCAACCATTGTCGCTGCATGTGTGTTCTTTCCAGAAACTACATATGGATCCACCAATGTCATTGCATGTGTGTTCTTTCCACAAACCACACATGGATCAACCAATGTCATTGCATGTGTGTTCTTTTCACAAACCACACGTGGATCATCCAATGGCATTGCATGTGTGTTCTTTTCATAAACCACACATGGATCCACCAGAGTCATTGCATGTGTGTTCTTTCCACAAACCATATATGGATCAACTAGTGTCATTGCATGTGTGTTCTTTCCACAAACCACATATGGATCAACCATTGTCGCTGCATGTGTGTTCTTTCCACAAACGACATATGGATCCACCAATGTCATTGCATGTGTGTTCTTTCCACAAACCACACATGGATCAACCAATGTCATTGCATGTGTGTTCTTATACTAAAACCAGCACTAGAGTCATTTCATGTATGTTTTTTTCACAAACCACACACGGATCCACCAAAGTCATTATATGTGTGTTCTTTCCACAAACCACACATGGATCCACCAGAGTAACTGCATGTGTGTTCTTTTCACAAACCACACATAGATCCACAAATGTCATTGCATGTGTGTTCTTTTCACAAACCACATATGGTTACATCAGAGTCATTGCACGTGTGTTCTTTTCAAATACCACACATGGATTAACCAATGGCATTGCATGTGTGTTCTTTTAACAACCCACATATGGATGAACCAGTGTCATTGCATGTGTGTTCCTGTCATGAACCACATATGGATCCACCATTTTTCAGTGCATGTGTGTTCTTTCCACTAACCACATATGTATCCACTAGAGTCATTGCATGTGTGTTATTTTCACAAACCACACATGGATCAACCAATGTCATTGCATGTGTGTTCTTTCCAGAAACCACATATGGATCCACCAATGTCATTGCATGTGTGTTGTTTTCCATAAACCACACATGGATCAACCAATGTCATTGCATGTGTATTCTTTCCACAAATCACATATGGATCCACCAATGTCATTGAATGTGTGTTATTTTCCACAAACCACATATGTATCCACTAGAGCCATTGCATGTGTGTTCCTGTCATGAACCACATATGGATCCACCAATGTTTATTGCATGTGTGTTCTTTCCACAAACCACACATGGATCAACCAATGGCATTGCATGTGTGTTATTTTCACAAACGACACATGGATCAACCAATGCCATTGCATGTGTGTTATTTTCACAAACCACACATGGATCCACCAGAGTCATTGCATGTGTGTTCTTTCCACAAACCACATATGGATCAACCAATGTCATTGCATGTGTGTTCTTTCTACAAACTACATATGGATCCACTAGAGTCATTGCATGTGTGTTCTTTTCACAAAGCACATATATATCCACCAGAGTCATTGCATGTGTGTTCTTTTCCACAAACCACTGATGGCTCAGTGTACGGCGCTAGAAAAGTGCTGGTGCGGTGTTGATGTAGAGCTTGTTGGGAACCCCAAGAGGAAGGTATGATGAGCACAACAGCAATTTTCCCTCAGTTATGAACCAAGATTTAATCGAACCAGTAGGAGCAAGGAAACACCCCAAAGGTGTTGCTAGCTGAGCCTTGGCAGGGCGCACTACCAGTGCTAGTAGCAACGTGCAGACCTGCACAACACAACCACAGAAATTTTTCCCCAACTTGCGATGAGGTTGTCAATCTCACCGTGTTTTGCGGAAAACAAAGGATTAAACGTATCGAATGGAAAGAAGTAATAGTTTGCAGAAAGTAAACACAAAGCAGTAAACAGTTTATAAATTGTATGATAAGAAAAGGATCAGGATCCATAGTTCACTAGAGGTGGCTCTCCTTAAGATAGATAACATGCTGGGTGAACAAATTACAGCGGGGCAATTGACAAACATCGAGAAAGCAATACATGCATATACTAATCATCTTGACTCCTTTGAGATTCGATTGGGCATTACAACATTATACATAGACCGCCATCCAACTGCATCTATGACTAATAATCCACCTTCAGGTTATCATCCGAACCCCCTCCAGTATTAAGTTACAGGCAACAGATTATTGCTTTACAAACTGCGTGTAAAGTAAACAATACGATTATTCTATGAACAAAGGATTGTTGTTTTCTCCCTAGTAGCAACAACACATCTAGTATCTTAGAGATTTCTATCACTTCCCTAGATTACCAGAGGCATGAACCCACTATCGAGCATAAATACTAACTCTTGGAGTTGCTAGCATCTATTTGGCCAAGATAGCTACTAACAACGGAAAGCATGCAAGATCACAAATAACAAAGACATGATAGAATCAATAATCAATCTGAAATAGCATCTCAATATCCATCGGATCCCTACAAACACAACATGCAAAATTACAAATAGATGATCTTGATCATGAACGGAGCTCACAAGATCTAGACATGAAAGCACAAAGGAGGAGAACTAGCCATCTAGCTACTACATGGATCCGTAGTCCAAGGATGAACTACTCACGCATCACACCGGAGGCTTGCATGATGATGAAGAAGGCCTCTATGGTGAATTCCCCTCTCCGGCAGGGTGCCGGGAAGAGCTTCAAATCCCTCCTGATCTAGGGATGGAGATGACGGTGGCTACAGACTCTTTCATGGATTTTTGATAGGGTACTTAGCGTTTTCGTCCCGAGGGCATCTTATAGTCGGAAGGGGAGGCCGAGGGGGTACTGGAGGCAGCCAGACCACCCCCTGGCATGGGCCAGGCTGGACCGCGCGGCCAGGTGGTGTGGTGGCCCCCTAGCCCCTCTCCGTCTCGTACTCTGGCATCTGATGACTTCCGGAAAAATAGGCACTTTGGCTTTTGTCCCGTCCAATTCCGAGAATATTCATTTTCTGACTTTCCTGGAACCAAAAACAGCAGAAAACAGGCAGCTAGCACTGTGGCTCTTGTTAATAGGTTAGTCCTAGAAATCATATGAAAAGTACTCCAAAGTGTGGACAAAACACAAGAAAGTGGATAAAACCAAGCATGGAACATAAAAAATTATAGATACATTTGCAATGTATCGACATCCCCAAGCTTAACTCCTGCTCGTCCTCGAGTAGGTAAGTGATAAAAAGAAAGAATAATTTTTGAGGTGACATGCACCATCAAAGACTTGATCAATATATTTGTAAAACATTCAAAGCTGGGATCATAGTACTTCAATCATAACATCAAAGACAAAGTTCTAGCAATAAGACAAAGAAACTAAGATGCAACATGAAAAGGCACAAACAAAAGATTCATGAATAACAATGCTTTTCAAGACGTTTGTTTGTTTCACATAAAGAAAACATAGCATAATAGTATTCAGCTTGTCCCTCATAGAGTAGCAAATAGAAATGCATAGGACACCTTCAAAGTTCATAAGAGTGACTAGATACAAATAGTTTAAAACAAGCAATATCAAGGTATGCATCAATCAACTAGTCTTGGGACAATGCACATAGAACTAAGAATGGCCACTATGCTCTCAAAGTAGGTGCATAAAGGTAGAAAGTGGAGACTCAATATAATGGTGGAAGAAAGGCCTTTATAAAAGGAAGTAGGGATTCAAGTCTCATAAAGAGCTTCCAAAAATTATGGTACTTATAGCTTTCAGATCTCATTGCCCCAATCATAAGCATCTTTAAGGTGATTAAGGTTAAAGTGACACAACTAAGAGGATATGCTTGACAAGTTATAAACCAAAATCTCATACCCCTTACTTACGAAGACCAAACCTCATGCTACTCAACTTTAGTCACGAGTAAGCTCTTGTCATTGTAAGTACATATGTATCATTAAGAACCACCAACGGGGTACCCCTTGCACATGATACGGGAGCTTTCCCATAATCAAAATGACAAGGCAAGCAGACAATGAGCATCTCAGCGATCTTTTTATTTGCTATTTGCATAGGTTTTTATTGAGGATGCTTCATAGAGTGCTCATTATGGTGATGTTGCAAGTTTCCACCATGATTAAGCATGGCTTAGGCTAGCGGCCCAGGCGTTTCTCTAACACACATACAAACTCCATGATCTTACAAGTTCCACTTTTATTTCACACCGCCGGGATCCGTAAGCAAAAGAACATGATATCCACGGGGTACAAAGTACAAGTGCAATGTTGAAAGCGTTCCCCCATGAAACATGGTTCTGCTAATTTCAACTTATAAAGTTCAAGCATATACGCAACAAAGAAGGAACCAATGGTTCAAGTTTATTAGATGCAAAAAAGTAAAGTGTGCCATCAAGTTCGTGAGAGCTTTAATCACTAGTTTTCTCATAACAAGTTTAATTTGGAAGGTAAACAAAAGCATGAATATACTTGGAACAGCATAAGCTAGTAGGTAGGTATGGTGGACTCTTTGGAATAACTTGGTTTAGGGAGTTGGATGCATGAGTGGAACTCATACTTGGTTGTGGAGGCTAGCAAAAGACTGGGAGCGACAAACTAAGAGAGCAATAATGGCCATAACCATGCAGAGCGACAAAAAATCATTGATCAAAGCATAAAGTGATACTACAAGTTGAAAACTAAAGGATCATAAAGGCTATGGTGACTTGAGATAGTCATAACATGGTGTGAGCATGCGCCAAGTTAACCCAAATAAAACATCAAAGGAGAATACCACTATACAATGCTTTAATATGCTAAAACAACGCATGATTCATCCAAGGCACATTAAGCAATCTCAATTGTTTATTAACAGTTCATGATACAACAAAGAATACTAAGCATAAAGCCAAAACAATATCAAGCATGGCATGACAAAGCATAGGCCACAGACAAAAACAAGATCTTTTTACCACATAAGCATTAACTTTCCTACTCTTTTCCAAACCAAACCAAACTATTTGCAAACCAATGTATGAAAGAGGGGGGTCCAACCAATTTATTCAGAAAACTAGGAAAACCAAACAAACGAAAAACCAAAACGAAAAAGAAAAAGAAGACGCTCCAAGAACAACACAACTGTGCATGAAACAATAAAAATGAAGCGTTTGGAAGAAACCTGGGATTTTTATTGATGAAGAAGGGGATGCCTTGGGCATCCCCAAGCTTTGACGCTTGTACTTCTTGGATATTTCTTGGGGTGACACGCGTGGCATCCCCAAGCTTGAGCTTTAGTCCATCCTTCATCTCATTACTCATTCCTTCCATACACCTGAAATTTTTCCTTCATACAAAACTTCACACAATCTTTATTAGCAACATTAGTGCACTCAAGATAAATAAGTCTTAAGGTTCAGTTCTAACACCAAATAAACTTCCATTAGAACACTATATACTGTAGTACTTCCCTCAAAAAGCTCAATTCCCCAAAAGAACTCAAAAAGGAACCAACAAGAAGCAAATGCAGAAAATGGCAGAAATCTGTCAAAACAGACCAGCAGGTAAAGACGAATTTTTTCGAAGACCTTCTGTTGCTCAAATCAAAAAGTGTTGAACTTACGAAAGTTCTATAACAATCTGGGGCAGAAGCACAAACATTTATGCCTCAAAAGGACGTACAAAGATTTTACATGAATTTTTACGGTGAAGCAGAAAAATCTGTTTCGAGACAGCAACTTTCCCAATCATTACTTCTCTCTCATTAGAGGTTACTCTTGGCACAAAAAGCAAACGAAAAGGATAAGGAGAGGTTATTACAGAGGTAATAACTTCCAGGACTCATCTAAAACTTTTGGTTTATCTCCCAATAAGTACTTTTCTTTAACGCCTTTAAGTTAGGCATAAGAAGCAAAGAAAGAATCAAGTGTTCTCAAATGAAGAAGCATTAAGATTAATACCAGAAATATTTTCAACAAGGCAAGGTATGTCATGCAAAAAAGTTCTAGAGGATCCTCTCTCAATGCTCTTAGGTTCACTATTCTCATCAAAAGGGTTTGCAGGAACAATCCAATCAAGATTCTTTTCTATGGCATCATGTATTGCTACTAGTTTAAAGGGTGTTGGTATCTTAGGTTCCTCCCCATTAGGTTCGGCTTTGTTCATCTTTTCTCATGTACCAACAACATCTACACATGATCCTAGCATATTGAAATGTTCAAAGACTTTTCTAGCTTCCTTGGCAACATCATAGAACTCCTTAAACAAAGCTTCTAGAATAAAATCCCTCTTTTCAGGGTCCTCGATTTCTTTAAGCTTAAGAAACATTACTTGCATTAAGGGGTTGAGGTTAACAAACCTAGATTCTAACATGTGAATTAAAGAAGCTGCAGCAATCTCATAGTTTGGAGCAAGTTCTGCAAGGGATCTATCCTCAGTATCTTCATGCTTACTAACATGATTAAAGAATTCTTCAATATTATCTTTCCCAATTATAGAACCACTACCAATTGAAAGGTCTTTCAGGGTGAATTTAGGGATCAACATGGTGAGATAAGGAAGAGGCAACAACTAAAGGAGACTTAATTTTTTTGTGTTTTTTATAAAGAAAGCAAACTAGTAAAACTAATTTTTTTGTGTTTTTAATAAAGAAACAAGAAAACAAAGCAAAAAGAAACTAAGCAAAACAAAAATAACAAAGTAAAGAGATTGGTTATGAGGGACTCCCCTTGTGAAGATGTCCTTGACTCCCCGGCAACGGCACCAGAAAAATGCCTGATGGCTCAGTGTATGGCGCCAGAAAAGTGTTGGTGCGGTGTTGATGTAGAGCTCGTTCGGAACCCCAAGAAGAAGGTATGATGAGCACAGTAGCAAGTTTCCCTTAGTTATGAAATCAAGGTTTAATCGAACCAGTAGGAGCAAGGAAACACCCCAAAGGTGTTGCTAGCTGAGCCTTGGAAGGGCGCACTACCAGTGCTAGTAGCAACGTGCAGACCTGCACAACATAACCACAGAAATTTTCCCCAACTTGCGATGAGGTTGTCAATCTCACCGTGTTTTGCGGAAAACAAAGGATTAAACGTATCGAATGGAAAGAAGTAATTGTTTGTAGAAAGTAAACACAAAGCAGTAAACAGTTTATAAATTGTATGATAAGAAAAGGATCAGGATCCATAGTTCACTAGAGGTGGCTCTCCTTAAGATAGATAACATGCTGGGTGAACAAATTACAACGGGGCAATTGACAAACATCGAGAAAGCAATACATGCATATACTAATCATCTTGACTCCTTTGAGATTCGATTGGGCATTACAACATTATACATAGACCACCATCCAACTGCATCTATGACTAATAATCCACCTTCAGGTTATCATCCGAACCCCCTCCAGTATTAAGTTACAGGCAACAGATTATTTCTTTACGAACTACGTGTAAAGTAAACAATACGATTATTCTATGAACAAAGGATTGTTGTTTTCTCCCTAGTAGCAACAACACATCTAGTATCTTAGAGATTTCTATCACTTCCCTAGATTATCAGAGGCATGAACCCACTATCGAGCATAAATACTAACTCTTGTAGTTGCTAGCATCTATTTGGCCAAGATAGCTACTAACAACGGAAAGCATGCAAGATCACAAATAACAAAGACATGATAGAATCAATAATCAATCTGAAATAGCATCTCAATATCCATCGGATCCCTACAAACACAACATGCAAAATTACAAATAGATGATCTTGATCATGAACGGAGCTCACAAGATCTAGACATGAAAGCACAAAGGAGGAGAACCAGCCATCTAGCTACTACATGGATCCGTAGTCCAAGGATGAACTACTCACGCATCACACCGGAGGCTTGCATGATGATGAAGAAGGCCTCTATGGTGAATTCCCCTCTCCGGCAGGGTGCCGGGAAGAGCTTCAGATCCCTCCCGATCTAGGGATGGAGATGACGGCGGCTACATACTCTTTCGTGGATTTTTGATCGGGTACTTAGGGTTTTCGTCCCGAGGGCATCTTATAGTCGGAAGGGGAGGCCGAGGGGGTGCTGGAGGCGGCCAGACCACCCCCTAGCACAGGCCAGGCTGGGCTGCGTGGACAGGTGGTGTGGTGGCCCCCTGGCCCCTCTCTGTCTCGTACTCTGGCATCTGATGACTTCCGGAAAAATAGGCACTTTGGCTTTTGTCCCGTCCAATTCCGAGAATATTCATTTTCTGACTTTCCTGGAACCAAAAACAGCAGAAAAAAAGGCAGCTAGCACTGTGGCTCTTGTTAATAGGTTAGTCCAAGAAATCATATGAAAAGTACTCCAAAGTGTGGACAAAACACAAGAAAGTGGATAAAACCAAGCATGGAACATCAAAAATTATAGATACATTTGAAATGTATCAACCACTTATGGATTAACCAATGGCATTGCATGTGTGTTCTTTTACCAACCCACATATGGATCAACCAGTGTCATTGCATGTGTGTTCCTATCATGAACCACATATGGATCCACCAGTGTTCATTGCATGTGTGTTCCTATCATGAACCACATATGGATCCACCAGTATCCACTAGAGTCATTGCATGTGTGTTCTTTTTACAAACCACACATGGATCAACCAATTTCATTGCATGTGTGTTCTTTCCACAAACCACATATGGATCCCCAAATGTCATTGCATGTGTGCTCTTTCCACAAACCACACATGGATCAACCAGAGTCATTGCATATGTGTTCTTTTCACAAACCACACATGGACCCACTTGAGTCATTGCATGTGTGTTCTTTCCACAAACCACACATGGATCAACAAATGTTATGGCATGTGTGTTATTGTCATAAACCACATATGTATCAACCAATATCATTGCATGTGTGTTCCTGTCATGAACCACATATGAATCCACCAGTGTTCATTGCATGTGTGTTCTTTCTACAAACCACATATGGATCCACTAGAGTCATTGCATGTGTGTTCTTTTCACAAAC
Organism: Avena sativa; assembly: GCA_916181665.1. Taxonomy (NCBI): domain Eukaryota; kingdom Viridiplantae; phylum Streptophyta; class Magnoliopsida; order Poales; family Poaceae; genus Avena; species Avena sativa. Next base: position 80,598,253 of record OV702286.1, read on the forward strand.
CACATATGGACCCACTTGAGTCATTGCATGTGTCTTCTTTCCACAAACCACACATGGATTAAGCAATGGCATTGCATGTGTGTTACTGTCACAAACCACATATGGATCAACCAATGTCATTGCATGTGTGTTCCTGTCATGAACCACATATGAATCCACCAGTGTCATTGCGTGTGTGTTCTTTCCACTAACCACACATGGATCCACTAGAGTAATTCCATGTATGTTCTTTTCACAAACCACATATGGATCAACCAATGTCATTGCATGTGTGTTCTTTCCACAAACCACATATGGATCAACCAATATCATTGCATGTGTGTTCTTTTCACAAACCACACATTGATCAACCACTAGAGTCATTGCATGTGTGTTCTTTCCATAAACCACATATGGATCAACAATGTCATTGCATGTGTGTTCTTTCTACAAACCACACATGGATCCACTAGAGTCATTGCATGTGTGTTCTTTTCATAAACCACATATGGACCCACTTGAGTCATTGCATGTCTGTTCTTTCCACAAACCACACATGGATTAACCAATGGCATTGCATGTATGTTATTCTCACAAACCACATATGGATCAACCAATATCATTGCATGTGTGTTCTTTCCACTAACCACACATGGATCCACTAGAGTCATTGCATGTGTGTTCTTTTAACAACCCACATATGGATCAACCAGTGGCATTGCATGTGTGTTCCTGTCATGAACCACGTATGGATCCACCAGTGTTCATTGCATGTGTGTTCTTTTCCACAAACCACATATGTATCCACTAGAGTCATTGCATCTGTGTTCTTTTCACAAACCACACATCGATCAACCAATGTCATTGCATGTGTGTTCTTTCCACAAACCACATATGGATCCACCAATGTCATTGCATGTGTGTTCTTTTCCACAAACCACATATGGATCAACCAATGTCATTGCATCTGTGTTCTTTCCACAAACCACATATGGATCAACCAATGTCATTCCATGTGTGTTCCTGTCATGAACCACATATGAATCCACTAGTGTTCAATGCATGTGTGTTCTTTCTACAAACAACATATGGATCCACTAGAGTCATTGCATGTGTGTTCTTTTCACAAACCACATATGGACCCACTTGAGTCATTGCATGTGTGTTCCTTCCACAAACCACACATGGATTAACCAATGACATTGCATGTGTGTTATTGGCACAAACCACATATGGATCAACCAATGTCATTGCATGTGTGTTCCTGTCATGAACCACATATGGATCAACCAGTGTCATTGCGTGTGTGTTCTTTCCACTAACCACACATGGATCCACTAGAGTAATTCCATGTGTGTTCTTTTCACAAACCACATATGGATCACCCAATGTCATTGCATGTGTGTTCTTTCCATAACCCACATATGGATCAACTAATGTTATTGCATGTGTGTTCTTTTCACAAACCACACATGGATCAAGCACTAGAGTCATTGCATGTGTGTTCTTTCCACAAACCACATATGGATCAACCAATGTCATTGCATGTGTCTTCTTTCTACAAACTACATATGGATCCACTAGAGTCATTGCATGTGTGTTCTTCTCACAAACCACATATGGACCCACTTGAGTCATTGCATGTGTGTTCTTTCCACAAACCACACATGGATTAACCAATGGAATTGCATGGGTGTTATTGTCACAAACCACATATCGATCAACCAATGTCATTGCATGTGTGTTCCTGCCATGAGCCACATATGGATCCACCAGTGTTCATTGCATGTGTGTTCTTTCCACAAACCACATATGTATCCACTAGAGTAATTGCATGTGTGTTATTTTTCATAAACCACACATCGATCAACCAATGTCATTGCATGTGTGTTCTTTCCACAAACAAGATATGGATCCACCAATGTCATTGCATGTGTGTTCTTTTCCACAAACCACATGGATCCACTAGTGTTCACTTCATATGTGTTCTTTCCACAAACCACTTATGGATCCACCAATGTCATTGCGTGTGTGTTCTTTTCCACAAACCACATGGATCAAACAATGGCATTGCATGTGTGTTCTTTTCACAAACCACACATGGATCAACCAATGGCATTGCATGTGTGTTATTTTCACAAACCACACATGGATCAACCAATGCCATTGCATGTGTGTTATTTTCACAAACCACACATGGATCCACCAGAGTCATTGCATGTGTGTTCTTTCCACAAACCACATATGGATCAACCAATGTCATTGCATGTGTGTTCTTTCCACAAACCACATATGGATCCACCAATGCCATTGCATGTGTGTTCTTTCCACAAACCACACATGGATCAACCAATGTCATAGCATGTGTGTTATTATACTAAAACCACATATGGATCCACCAATGCCATTGCATGTGTGTTCTTTTCCACAAACCACATATGTATCCACTAGATTCATTGCATGTGTGTTGCTGTCATGAACCACATATGGATCCACCAGTGTTCATTGCATGTGTGTTCTTTCCACAAACCACATATGCATCCACTAGAGTCATTGCATGTGTGTTCTTTTAACAACCCATATATGGATCAACCAGTGTCATTGCAAGTGTGTTCCTATCATGAACCACTTATGGATCCACCAGTGTTCATTGCATGTGTGTTCTTTTCCACAAACCACATATGTATCCACTAGAGTCATTGCATGTGTGTTCTTTTCACAAACCACACATGGATCCACGAGAGTCATTGCATGTGTGTTCTTTTCACAAACCACACATGGATCCACCAGAGTCATTGCACGTGTGTTCTTTTCACAAACCACGCATGGATCCACCAGAGTAATGGCATGTTCGTTCTTTTCACAAACCACACATGGATCAACAAATGTCATTGCATGTGTGTTCTTTTCACAAACCACATATGGATACACTAGAGTCATTGCATGTGTGTTCTTTCCACAAACCACATATGGATCCACCAATGTCATTGCATGTGTGTTCTTTTCATAAACCACACATGGATCAACCACTAGAGTCATTGCATGTGTGTTCTTTCCACAAACCACACATGGATCAACCAATGTCATTGCATGTGTGTTCTTTCTACAAACCACATATGGATCCACTAGAGTCATTGCATGTGTGTTCTTTTCACAAACCACATATGGACCCACTAGAGTGATTACATGTGTGTTCTTTCCACAATCCACACATGGATCCACCAATGGCATCGCACGTGTGTTATTGTCACAAACCACATATGGATCAACCAATGTCATTGCATGTGTGTTCCTGTCATGAACCACATATGGATCCACAAGTGTCGTTGCGTGTGTGTTCTTTCCACTAACCACACATGGACCCACTAGAGTAATTCCATGTGTGTTCTTTTCACAAACCACATATGGATCAACCAATGTCATTGCATGTGTGTTCTTTCCACAAAGCACATATGGATCAACTAGTGTTATTTCATGTGTGTTCTTTTCACAAACCACACATGGATCAACCATTAGAGTCATTACATGTGTGTTCTTTCCACAAACCACATATGGATCAACTAATGTAATTACATGTGTCTTCTTTCTACAAACCACGTGTGGATCCACTAGAGTCATTGCATGTGTGTTCTGTTCACAAACCACATATGGACCCACTTGAGTCATTGCATGTGTGTTCTTTCCACAAACCACACATGAATTAACAAATGGAATTGCATGTGTGTTATTGTCACAAACCACATATGGATCAACCAATGTCATTGCATGTGTGTTCCTGTCATGAACCACACATGGATCCACCAGTGTTCATTGCATGTGTGTTCTTTCCACAAACCACATATGCATCCACTAGAGTAATTGCATGTGTGTTCTTTTCATAAACCACACATGGATCAACCAATGTCATTGCATGTGTGTTATTTCCACAAACCACATATGGATCCACCAATGTCATTGCATGTGTGTTGTTTTCCACAAACCACATGGATCAACCAATGGCATTGCGTGTGTGTTCTTTTGACAAACCACGCATGGATCAACATTGCATGTGTGTTATTTCCACAAACCTCTTCTGGATCCACCAATGTCATTGCATGTGTGTTCATTTCCACAAACCACATGGATCAACCAATGGCATTGCATGTGTGTTCTTTTCACAAACCACACATGGATCAACCAATGGCATTGCATGTGTTTTTTCACGAACCACACATGGATCAACCAATCGCATTGCATGTGTGTTCTTTTCACAAACCACACATGGATCCACCAGAGTCATTGCATGTGTGTTCTTTTCACAAACCACATATGCATCCACCAATATCATTGCATGTGTGTTCTTTCCATGAACCACATATGGATCCACCAATGTCATTGCATGTGTGTCATTTCCACTAAACACACATGGATCCACTAGAGTCATTACATGTGTGTTCTTTTAACAACCCACATATGGATCAACCAGTGTCATTGCAAGTGTGTTCCTATCATGAACCACATATGGATCCACCAGTGTTCATTGCATATGTGTTCTTTTCCACAAACCACATATGTATCCACTAGAGTCATTGCATGTGTGTTCTTTTCACAAGCCACACATGGATCCACTATAGTCATTGCATGTGTGTTATTTTCACAAACCACACATGGATCCTCCAGAGTCATTGCATGTGTGTTCTTTTCACAAACCACACATGGATCCACCAGAGGAATTGCATGTTTGTTCTTTTCACAAACCACACATGGATCAACAAATGTCATTGCATGTGTGTTCTTTTCACAAGCCACATATGGATACACCAGATTCATTTCATGTGTGTTCTTTCCACTGACCACATATGGATCAACCAATGCCATTGCATGTGTGTTATTTTCACAAACCACACATGGATCCACCAGAGTCATTGCATGTGTGTTCTTTCCACAAACCACATATGGATCAACCAATGTCATTGCATGTGTGTTCTTTCCACAAACCACATATGGATCCACCAATGCCATTGCATGTGTGTTCTTTCCACAAACCACACATGGATCAACCAATGTCATAGCATGTGTGTTATTATACTAAAACCACATATGGATCCACCAATGCCATTTCATGTGTGTTCTTTTCCACAAAACACATATGTATCCACTAGATTCATTGCATGTGTGTTGCTGTCATGAACCACATATGGATCCACCAGTGTTCATTGCATGTGTGTTCTTTCCACAAACCACATATGGATCCACTAGAGTCATTGCATGTGTGTTCTTTTAACAACCCACATAACGATCAACCAGTGTCATTGCAAGTGTGTTCCTATCATGAACCACTTATGGATCCACCAGTGTTCATTGCATGTGTGTTCTTTTCCACAAACCACATATGTATCCACTAGAGTCATTGCATGTGTGTTCTTTTCACAAACCACACATGGATCCACGAGAGTCATTGCATGTGTGTTCTTTTCACAAACCACACATGGATCCACCAGAGTCATTGCACGTGTGTTCTTTTCACAAACCACGCATGGATCCACCAGATTAATTGCATGTGTGTTCTTTTCACAAACCACACATGGATCAACAAATGTCATTGCATGTGTGTTCTTTTCACAAACCACATATGGATACACTAGAGTCATTGCATGTGTGTTCTTTCCACAAACCACATATGGATCCACCAATGTCATTGCATGTGTGTTCTTTTCACAAACCACACATGGATCAACCACTAGAGTCATTGCATGTGTGTTCTTTCCACAAACCACACATGGATCAACAATTGTCATTGCATGTGTGTTCTTTCTACAAACCACATATGGATCCACTAGAGTCATTGCATGTGTGTTCTTTCCACAAACCACACATGGATCAACAATTGTCATTGCATGTGTGTTCTTTCTACAAACCACATATGGATCCACTAGAGTCATTGCATGTGTGTTCTTTTCACAAACCACACATGGACCCACTAGAGTGATTACATGTGTGTTCTTTCCAGAATCCACACATGGATCCACCAATGGCATCGCATGTGTGTTATTGTCACAAACCACATATGGATCAACCAATGGCATTGCATATGTGTTCATGTCATGAACCACATATGGATCCACAAGTGTCGTTGCGTGTGTGTTCTTTCCACTAACCACACATGGATCCACTAGAGTAATTCCATGTGTGTTCTTTTCACAAACCACATATGGATCAACCAATGTCATTGCATGTGTGTTCTTTCCACAAAGCACATATGGATCAACTAATGTTATTTCATGTGTGTTCTTTTCACAAACCACACATGGATCAACCACTATAGTCATTACATGTGTGTTCTTTCCACAAACCACATATGGATCAACTAATGTAATTACATGTGTCTTCTTTCTACAAACCACGTGTGGATCCACTAGAGTCATTGCATGTGTGTTCTGTTCACAAACCACATATGGACCCACTTGAGTCATTGCATGTGTGTTCTTTCCACAAACCACACATGAATTAACAAATGGAATTGCATGTGTGTTATTGTCACAAACCACATATGGATCAACCAATGTCATTGCATGTGTGTTCCTGTCATGAACCACATATGGATCCACTAGTGTTCATTGCATGTGTGTTCTTTCCACAAACCACATATGCATCCACTAGAGTAATTGCATGTGTGTTATTTTCATAAACCACACATGGATCAACCAATGTCATTGCATCTGTGTTCTTTCCACAAACCACATATGGATCAACCAATGTCATTCCATGTGTGTTCCTGTCATGAACCACATATGAATCCACTAGTGTTCAATGCATGTGTGTTCTTTCTACAAACAACATATGGATCCACTAGAGTCATTGCATGTGTGTTCTTTTCACAAACCACATATGGACCCACTTGAGTCATTGCATGTGTGTTCCTTCCACAAACCACACATGGATTAACCAATGACATTGCATGTGTGTTATTGGCACAAACCACATATGGATCAACCAATGTCATTGCATGTGTGTTCCTGTCATGAACCACATATGGATCAACCAGTGTCATTGCGTGTGTGTTCTTTCCACTAACCACACATGGATCCATTAGAGTAATTCCATGTGTGTTCTTTTCACAAACCACATATGGATCACCCAATGTCATTGCATGTGTGTTCTTTCCACAACCCACATATGGATCAACTAATGTTATTGCATGTGTGTTCTTTTCACAAACCACACATGGATCAAGCACTAGAGTCATTGCATGTGTGTTCTTTCCACAAACCACATATGGATCAACCAATGTCATTGCATGTGTCTTCTTTCTACAAACTACATATGGATCCACTAGAGTCTTTGCATGTGTGTTCTTCTCACAAACCACATATGGACCCACTTGAGTCATTGCATGTGTGTTCTTTCCACAAACCACACATGGATTAACCAATGGAATTGCATGGGTGTTATTGTCACAAACCACATATGGATCAACCAATGTCATTGCATTTGTGTTCCTTCCATGAACCACATATGGATCCACTAGTGTTCATTGCATGTGTGTTCTTTCCACAAACCACATATGTATCCACTAGAGTAATTGCATGTGTGTTATTTTTCATAAACCACACATCGATCAACCAATGTCATTGCATGTGTGTTCTTTCCACAAACAAGATATGGATCCACCAATGTCATTGCATGTGTGTTCTTTTCCACAAACCACATGGATCCACTAGTGTTCACTTCAGATGTGTTCTTTCCACAAACCACTTATGGATCCACCAATGTCATTGCGTGTGTGTTCTTTTCCACAAACCACATGGATCAAACAATGGCATTGTATGTGTGTTCTTTTCACAAACCACACATGGATCAACCAATGGCATTGCATGTGTGTTATTTTCACAAACCACACATGGATCAACCAATTCCATTGCATGTGTGTTATTTTCACGAACCACACATGGATCCACCAGAGTCATTGCATGTGTGTTCTTTCCACAAACCACATATGGATCAACCAATGTCATTGCATGTGTGTTCTTTCCACAAACCACATATGGATCCACCAATGCCATTGCATGTGTGTTCTTTCCACAAACCACACATGGATCAACCAATGTCATAGCATGTGTGTTATTATACTAAAACTTCATATGGATCCACCAATGCCATTGCATGTGTGTTCTTTTCCACAAACCACATATGTATCCACTAGATTCATTGCATGTGTGTTGCTGTCATGAACCACATATGGATCCACCAGTGTTCATTGCATGTGTGTTCTTTCCACAAACCACATATGGATCCACTAGAGTCATTGCATGTGTGTTCTTTTAACAACCCATATATGGATCAACCAGTGTCATTGCAAGTGTGTTCCTATCATGAACCACTTATGGATCCACCAGTGTTCATTGCATGTGTGTTCTTTTCCACAAACCACATATGTATCCACTAGAGTCATTGCATGTGTGTTCTTTTCACAAACCACACATGGATCCACGAGAGTCATTGCATGTGTGTTCTTTTCACAAACCACACATGGATCCACCAGAGTCATTGCACGTGTGTTCTTTTCACAAACCACGCATGGATCCACCAGAGTAATTGCATGTGTGTTCTTTTCACAAACCACACATGGATCAACAAATGTCATTGCATGTGTGTTCTTTTCACAAACCACATATGGATACACTAGAGTCATTGCATGTGTGTTCTTTCCACAAACCATATATGGATCCACCAATGTCATTGCATGTGTGTTCTTTTCATAAACCACACATGGATCAACCACTGGAGTCATTGCATGTGAGTTCTTTCCACAAACCACACATGGATCAACTAATGTCATTGCATGTGTGTTCTTTCTACAAACCACATATGGATCCACTAGAGTCAATGCATGTGTGTTCTTTTCACAAACCACACATGGACCCACTAGAGTGATTACATGTGTGTTCTTTCCACAATCCACACATGGATCCACCAATGGCATTGCATGTGTGTTATTGTCACAAACCACATATGGATCAACCAATGGCATTGCATATGTGTTCATGTCATGAACCACATATGGATCCACAAGTGTCGTTGCGTGTGTGTTCTTTCCACTAACCACACATGGATCCACTAGAGTAATTCCATGTGTGTTCTTTTCACAAACCACATATGGATCAACCAATGTCATTGCATGTGTGTTCTTTCCACAAAGCACATATGGATCAACTAATGTTATTTCATGTGTGTTCTTTTCACAAACCACACATGGATCAACCACTAGAGTCATTACATGGGTGTTCTTTCCACAAACCACATATGGATCAACTAATGTAATTACATGTGTCTTCTTTCTACAAACCACGTGTGGATCCACTAGAGTCATTGCATGTGTGTTCTGTTCACAAACCACATATGGACCCACTTGAGTCATTGCATGTGTGTTCTTTCCACAAACCACACATGAATTAACAAATGGAATTGCATGTGTGTTATTGTCACAAACCACATATGGATCAACCAATGTCATTGCATGTGTGTTCCTGTCATGAACCACACATGGATCCACCAGTGTTCATTGCATGTGTGTTCTTTCCACAAACCACATATGCATCCACTAGAGTAATTGCATGTGTGTTCTTTTCATAAACCACACATGGATCAACCAATGTCATTGCATGTGTGTTATTTCCACAAACCACATATGGATCCACCAATGTCATTGCATGTGTGTTGTTTTCCACAAACCACATGGATCAACCAATGGCATTGCGTGTGTGTGTTCTTTTGACAAACCACGCATGGATCAACATTGCATGTGTGTTATTTCCACAAACCACTTATGGATCCACCAATGTCATTGCATGTGTGTTCTTTTCCACAAACCACATGGATCAACCAATGGCATTGCATGTGTGTTCTTTTCACAAACCACACATGGATCAACCAATGGCATTGCATGTGTTTTTTTCACAAACCACACATGGATCAACCAATGGCATTGCATGTGTGTTCTTTTCACAAACCACACATGGATCCACCAGAGTCATTGCATGTGTGTTCTTTCCACAAACCACATATGGATCAACCAGTGTCATTGCATGTGTGTTCTTTCCACAAACCACATATGGATCAACCAGTGTCATTGCATGTGTGTTCTTTCCACAAACCACATATGGATCAACCACTATCATTGCATGTGTGTTCTTTCCACAAACCACATATGGATCCACCAATATCATTGCATGTGTGTTCTTTCCACAAACCACACATGGATCAACCAATGTCATTGCATGTGTGTCCTTTCCACAAACCACATATGGATCCACCAATGTCATTGCATGTGTGTTATTTTCCACAAACCACATATGTATCCACTAGATTCATTGCATGTGTCTTCCTGTCATGAACCACATATGGATCCACCAATGTTCATTGCATGTGTGTTCTTTCCACAAACCACATATGGATCCACTAGAGTCATTGCATGTGTGTTCTTTTCACAAACCACATATGGATCCACCAATATCATTGCATGTGTGTTCTTTCCATGAACCACATATGGATCCACCAATGTCATTGCATGTGTGTCATTTCCACTAAACACACATGGATCCACTAGAGTCATTACATGTGTGTTCTTTTAACAACCCACATATGGATCAACCAGTGTCATTGCAAGTGTGTTCCTATCATGAACCACATATGGATCCACCAGTGTTCATTGCATGTGTGTTCTTTTCCACAAACCACATATGTATCCACTAGAGTCATTGCATGTGTGTTCTTTTCACAAGACACACATGGATCCACTAGAGTCATTGCATGTGTGTTATTTTCACAAACCACACACGGATCCACCAGAGTCATTGCATGTGTGTTCTTTTCACAAACCACACATGGATCCACCAGAGTAATTGCATGTTTGTTCTTTTCACAAACCACACATGGATCAACAAATGTCATTGCATGTGTGTTCTTTTCACAAGCCACATATGGATACACCAGATTCATTTCATGTGTGTTCTTTCCACAAACCACATATGGATCCACCAATGTCATTGCATGTGTGTTCTTTTCACAAACCACACATGGATCAACCACTAGCGTCATTACATGTGTGTTCTTTCCACAAACCACACATGGATCAACCAATGTCATTGCATATGTGTTCTTTCTACAAACAACATATGGATCCACTAGAGTCATTGCATGTGTGTTCTTTTCACAAACCACACATGGACCCACTAGAGTCATTGCATGTGTGTTCTTTCCACAAACCACACATGGATCCACCAATCACATTGCATGTGCGTTATTGTCACAAACCACATATGAATCAACCAATGGCATTGCATGTGTGTTCTTTCCGCAAACCACATATGGATCCACCAATGTCATTGCATGTGTGTTCTTTTCCACAATCCACATATGTATCCACTAGATTCATTGCATGTGTCTTCCTGTCATGAACCACATATGGATCCACCAGTGTTCATTGCATGTGTGTTCTTTCCACAAACCACATATGGATACACTAGAGTCATTGCATGTGTGTTATTTTCACAAACCACATATGGATCCACGAATGTCATTGCATGTGTGTTCTTTCCATGAACCACATATGGATCCACCAATGTCATTGCATGTGTGTTCTTTCCACTAAACACACATGGATCCACTAGAGTCATTGTATGTGTGTTCTTTTAACAACCCACATATGGATCAACCAGTGGCATTGCAAGTGTGTTCCTATCATGAACCACATATGGATCCACCAGTATTCATTGCATGTGTGTTCTTTTCCACAAACCACGTATGTATCCACTAGAGTCATTGCATGTGTGTTATTTTCACAAGCCACACATGGATCCACTAGAGTCATTGCATGTGTGTTCTTTTCACAAACCACACATGGATCCACCAGAGTCATTGCATGTGTGTTCTTTTCACAAACCAAACATGGATCCACCAGAGTAATTGCATGTGTGTTCTTTTCACAAACCACACATGGATCAACAAATGTCATTGCATGTGTGTTCTTTTCACAAACCACATATGGATACACCAGATTCATTGCATGTGTGTTCTTTCCACGAACCATATATGGATCCACCAATGTCATTGCAATGTGTGTTCTTTTCACAAACAACACATGGATCAACCACTAGAGTCATTGCATGTGTGTTCTTTCCACAAACCAAACATGGATCAACCAATGTCATTGCATGTGTGTTCTTTCTACAAACCACATATGGATCCACTAGAGTCATTGCATGTGTGTTCTTTTCACAAACCACACATGGACCCACTAGAGTCATTGCATGTGTGTTCTTTCCACAAACCACACATGGATCCACCAATAACATTGCATGTGTGTTATTGTCACAAACCACATATGAATCAACCAATGGCATTGCATGTGTGTTCATGTCATGTCAGGGGGATGATCCCCGGATACCCCACCCGAGTAAGAAACAGGACAGTCGGTCTCGGCCGGCTGACCAGATGCAGCCGGACAGGGCAGGAGGGACCGGCTACCACGCGGTAGCCGGACCCTGAAGAGGTAGCCGAATACAACAACGTAGCCGGATCCAATCAGAGGGACAGGACGACGTGCGTATCAGTGCACGGTACGCCCTGTACGACGACAAGACGAGCAACCACCCGCCCATACTGAAGACTTGGCGTGGCTGACGCAGGAATAGTGGCCTGTGCTGACGACGGGCTCGCATGGCGTCCACTGTGCCTACGACAGCCATACCACTCATACTCCGATGTGACATACCATGCCGGGTACTGTAGATGACTAGCCGGTTGGGACCCGCCTGTGGGGCCCGCCAGTCGGACTAGCCAGTGAGACCCTTGCCTCTCTTCCTATATAAGGAGAGGGAGGGCCTCAGTAGAAAGGGTTGGTCTCAGTTCATTTAAGGCAGTAGCTAAAGGACACAGCTCGAGGAGCACTTGTAGCTCGTATATTTCACATAGTCAGATCAGGCAGGAGTAGGGGCTTTACCTCACCACGAGGGCCCCGAACCTGGGTACTTCTTGCGTCCCGCTATGCTCGCTCGTATCCAATCTCGCTTGCGGACGCCGTCGATAGCTTTCCTGCTAGTTCCCACACCTCTATCTAACCTTTTTAGGTACTGCTGTTCCCAATACAATGATAGTTGGCGCCCACCGTGGGGCTAATGGCTTCGACCGGAGTCACGTTCCGCACGGGACCCCGCACTTCAGCCGGTGAGCGCGTGGCCTCCGGCCTGGTGCTCACGCTCGGCAAGTTCGACTGCGTCATCGACAACGCCTCCTGCTTCGCTGGAACTTCCTTCCCGGCAAACGGCACCGTTCTGCTATTCGGTGATCTCCCCGTCTACATCGCCACCGTCCCGGAGCGTTTCCCTAGGGAATCGTCTCTGTCGCGGGGCCGCCATGCTCAGGCGGCGGCACCTCCGCCGCACCTTGCGGCGTGGAGGTCATGATGGCCGGATCCAGCTCGCAGCCCCGCCGGCCGCGGGAGCGAGGCGTGGACGAGGTCGGAACTTCCGCTCCCTCGCAGCCTCGGAACCCAGTCGAGGATGCCATTGATCGGCTCCTGACGCCGGTTACCCTCAGGGACAACCCGGAGGAGAAGGAGGCCAACTTCACCATGGAGAGACAGATCCTCCTCCAGGAGGCCATGGAGCTGGCAGCAGCCCGCAAGCAGCTGGAGATCGCCAGGCGCGAGTATGACCGCGCGCACGGTCTCACCCCGGCTACCGTAGAGCCGAGCCGGCGCGGCCAGGTACAACGTCGGGGCGGTGAGATAGGCGGCAGGATGGAGAAGGACGGAGAACCGGATCCCGCGCCTGCTCCTACACGGCCCACCTACAGCACGCCCATCAAGAACTTGCATGCGGCGCGAGCCGCAGCAGAAGAACTACCCAGCCTGGAGGGCGAGGAGCGAGCCCGCCAGCACGCTCGCGTCCAGGAGCTCCTCCGCGTCGCGGACGAGCAGGCCGGTGCCAACCGGCAGACGCAGGAGGACCTGAGCTACTCCAGAGGAAGCAGGCTACCCGCCAACAGCAGGGGCACACCACGTGACACGCAGCAGGCGTCCTCCCCTCAGCCGGCTAGGGCCCGCAGCAGGCGTCGCAGCTCAGGCAACAGGGGCCAGTCGCGCCAGGAGAAGACGGTCAACAGCAACCCGCCACCTCCACCCCCACCAGCCGGAGCACCCAGACCAGCCGGTTCCCGCCTCTCGGGCCGGGTGGGTGCGCCCAACCCGGATTGTCCGGATGCCCGTGACCGCATCGAGCTGCTCGCTCAAGCACGCGTCACGGAGGAGGAAGATTCTACCAGACCAGTTTGTTTCGGACCCTGCATCCGGAACGAGCCGTTTCCGGATAAATTCTCCCTGCCGAGGGACACCCCCAAGTACGACAGCAGCATGAAGCCGGAAGACTGGCTGACCGACTACGCCACGGCAGTCGGCATCGCCCACGGGAATAAGCGCACAGCCGTGCGTTACGTCCCTCTCATGCTAACCGGGTCGGCAAGGACCTGGCTCAATAGCCTCGTGCCCAACAGCATCAACGCTTGGCCTGATTTCGAGAAGGTTTTCGTCCGCAACTTCAACGGCACGTACAAGCGCCCAGGGCGCCCGCGCGACCTGGCCTTGTGCGTCCAGGGCGACCGCGAGACCGACCGCGAGTACCTCGCCAAGTGGACGGAGCTCCACAACACTTGCGAGGGCATCCTGGAGAGCCAAGCCATTGGTTTCTTCATCGAAGGATGCCGAGAGGGCACCATGCTTCGCCACCGGCTACTGTGTGACGAGCCGAAAACCATGGCGGAGCTCATGACGATTGCCGACCAGTACGCCACGGCAGATACCACCATGAAGAAGCCCCTCCGAGTAAACACGGAAGGCCGTTCGACTCCCACGGAGCCGGCTCGCGACCGTCCGAGCAATCCGGCTGGTGAAGCCGGATCCTCCAGACGCCACGGCAACGACAACCGGTTCCACGGGGACCGCCAGGACAGGCAACAGAAGCCTCGCTACCACGCGCGGTAGGTCAATGCCGTAGAGGGTGCGCCCGACGCACCGGCTAACGACACAAGAAGGCAGAAGCCCTGGCTCACCTTCGACCAGATGATTGACGGCCCGTGCAAGTGGCATAGCGGTCCCTTCAAACCGGCTACGCACACCACCCGGAACTGCAGCTGGACTCGCCAGCTAAAGGACCAGGGCAACCAGCCCCGTCTCTCGCCTCCCCCACCGGGTGGACCCCCACCACCGGCTAGGGGAGCCGGTAATGATGGTAACAGCGACAACAGCGGCAACAACAACAACGGCTACCCCCAGCCGCACGCCGCACAGCCGCAGGCGACGCTCCAAGGAGGTCAACGCCATCGTTTCTCCGGTCCCCCAGTACCTGAACTGGTCGGAAACCCCCATCACCTGGATCCGGGCAGATCAACCGGAGCATCTGCCGACTCCTGGGGCTACACCATGGTGCTCGACCCCCTCATCGTCTCCAACGTGCGCACCTCCCGATTTTCGCGCGTCCTCATCGACGGAGGAAGCAGCCTCAACCTCCTCTACCAGTCCTCGCTGGAGAAGCTGGGCATTCGCGAAATTGACCTGCGCCCGACTACCACGACGTTCCACGGCGTACTGCCGGGGCCAGCCTGCGCTCCGCTAGGAAAAATCCAGCTGGACGTCATCTTCGGGACCGAGGAGAACTTCCGCCGCGAACCAATCTGGTTCGAGGTGGTAAATTTGACGAGCTCCTACCACGCTCTCCTCGGGCGCCCTGCCCTCGCCAAGTTCATGGCCGTCCCCCACTACGCATACCTCAAGACGAATATGCCAGGACCCCACGGCGTGATCACCGTCGCCGGCTGCTTCAGGCGATCGATGGAGTGCGCCTCAGCCGGTTCTAAACTGGCAGAGGCCCTCATCATAGCCGAAGAAAAGCGTGCGATCATGCGCAATGTGGCCATGGCCCAGCAGGACATTCCGGCTAGCAGCAAACCGGCCGGAGAAGGAGATTTCCAGCCGGCAAAGGAGAGGAAGAGCATCCTGCTCGACCCCTCCGACCCGACTAAGTTCGTCACCATTGGTGCCGGCTTGGACAGCAAATAGGAAGGCGCGCTCGTCGACTTCCTCCGTGAGAATCGGGACATCTTCGCATGGTATCCCAAAGACATGCCGGGTGTGCCGAGGGAGTTCACCGAGCACTCACTTCATGTGCGTCCGGATGCCAAGCCGGTCAAGCAACCTCTGCGCCGGTTCGCAGAAGAGAAGAGAAAGATAATCGGTGACGTGATCATCCGGCTCCTCGCAGCCGGGTTCATCATGGAAGTATACCACCCGGACTGGTTGGCGAACCCAGTCCTGGTGTTGAAAAAGAACAAGACCTGGCGCATGTGTATCGACTACACCAGCCTAAACAAGGCGTGCCCGAAAGACCCCTTCGCCTTGCCCCGTATCGATCAGGTCATCGATTCCACGGCCGGGTGTGACTTTTGTCTTTTCTAGATTGTTATTCCGGATACAATCAGATCCGGCTAAACCCGGCTGATCAGATTAAGACATCATTTATCACCCCTACGGGGCTTTCTGCTATGTAACCATGCCTTTTGGCCTAAAGAACGCAGGCGCCACCTATCAGCGATGTATGCAAAAATGCTTGCACTCGCAGATAGGCCGAAACGTGCACGCTTACGTGGATGACGTGGTCATCAAGACCAAGCAAAAGCGCACCCTCCTCGAGGATCTGCGAGAAACATTTGGCAACCTCCGCCAGTACCAGATGAAGCTGAACCCGGAAAAATGCATCTTCGGAGTACCATCCGGCCAGCTACTCGGTTTCCTCGTATCTCAGCGAGGCATCGAGGCAAATCCAGAGAAGATCGTGGCCATCAAAAGTATGCAACCGCCCAAGAACCTGCTTGGAGTCCAGAAGTTCACTGGATGCTTGGCTTCCCTCAGTCGTTTCGTCAGCCGGCTGGGGGATAAGGCACTTCCGTTGTACCAGCTGATGAAAAAGACGGACAAGTTCTCCTGGACTTCGCAGGCCGACACCGCGTTTCATGACCTCAAGCGCATGCTGTCCACAGCGCCGGTTCTAGCCACACCGGCTAGCAAGGAGCCGATGTTGCTCTATATAGCAGCCACCAGCCGGGTCATCAGCGTTGTCCTGGTGGTGGAGCGCCCCGAGGAAGGCAAGGCTCAGCAAGTTCAGAGGCCCGTCTACTACCTCAGCGAGGCTCTCTCCCTCTCCAAGCAGAACTACCCCCACTACCAAAAGATGTGCTACGGCGTGTACCTAGCATGTAAGAAGCTCAAGCACTACTTCCAGGAGCACTCGCTCAAGGTCGTGTGCACTGCACCCCTTTCGGAAATCATCGGCAACAAGGACGCCACCGGCTGGGTCACCAAATGGGCCATCGAGCTCGCCGCCTACTCCATCCAGTACGAGCCCCGGCTCACGATCAAGTCACAGGCAATGGCGGACTTTCTCGTCTACTGGGCCGAGACCCAGTACCTCCCACCGGTTTCGGATTCGGACCACTGGAGGATGCACTTCGACGGGTCGAAGATGCTCGGGGGCTTGGGAGCAGGCATCGTGCTCACCTCGCCCAAGGGAGACCGGCTGGAGTACGTGTTGCAGATCCACTTCAAGGCCTCCAACAACGTAGCCGAATACGAGGCACTGGCGCACGGGCTCCGGCTGGCCAAGGAAATCCGCATCAACCGGATCCTGTGCTTCGGCGATTCGGACTTGGTGGTACAACAGGTATCCGGGGAATGGGACGCCAGAGATGCCAACATGGCCCTCTACCGGTTCCACATCTAGAAGCTCAGCTCCTCCTTCGACGGGTGTGAATTTCATCACGTCCCCCGCACCAACAACGAGGCAGCCGACGCGCTCTCCAAGATAGGGTCCACCAGGCAGGCCATCCCACCAAGGGTCTCCCTGGAGCACCTGCGCAAGCCATCCATCAACCCGTTGCCGGAATCAGATTCCATCATCTGGGCGGGGAGCGTCCCGGCAGCCGGGGCAGCGGAGGCGGAGCCGGCGGAGCCACCAAAGAAGAAAACTCGTGCCAACTCCGGCCAGGCGGTGCCCTTCGGCTCGCAGGACCCGGGGGCTTCCGGCTCGCCCAGTGGCTCAGGGGCTGCCGCCCCGGATATCCCACCCGGACGGCCCACCGACACCCGACAGCCGGAGGACAGGAGCGTCCTCGTCATCCGGGAAGTGCCATCCTAGGCACAGCCCTTTATGAACTACATCGCCAACAACGAGCTCCTGGATGACGAGGTGGAGGCCAGACAAATCCGACGCCGCGCGCACACATACACCATCATAAACGGCGAGCTCTACAAGCGCAGTGTATCCGGTATCTTCCAAAGATGTGTCGACATAGACACAGGCTACCGGCTACTCAAGGACATCCACCAGGGCGAGTGCGGGCACCACGCTTCGTCAAGGGCGATAGTCGCCAAGGCGTTTCACCACGGTTTCTATTGGCCCACCGCCCTCGAGGATGCCGAGAAGCTGGTCCGCGCGTGCAACGGGTACCAACGCTTCGGGCAACTCAGGCACATGCCAACCTCGGTGCTCAAGACCATACCGATCACCTGGCCCTTCGCGGTTTGGGGCCTCGACATGGTCGGGCCCTTCAAGCGAGCTCGCGCAGGAATGACCCACCTGCTGGTAGCGGTGGACAAGTTCACAAAGTGGATCGAGGCCAAGCCTATCCGGAAGCTGGACGGGGCGACGGTTTTTACCTTCTTCACCGACATCATCAACCGCTTCGGCTACCCCAACAGCATCATCACCGACAACGGCACGAACTTCGCCAAGGGGGCCTTCGCCCAGTTCTGCAGCAACAAGGGCATCCGGCTAGACCTCACCTCCGTCGCACATCCGCAGTCCAACGGGCAGGTCGAACGAGCAAACGGCTTGGTGCTAGCCGGCATCAAACCACGTCTCATCGAGCCGTTGGAGCAATCACCCGGATGCTAGATCGAGGAACTTCCGGCTGTGCTATGGAGCCTCCGCACCACACCGAATAGGTCAACCGTCTACACGCCATTCTTCCTGGTCTACGGATCGGAAGCCGTCCTCTCCGCCGACATCGAATTCGAATCCTCCCGCAAGCTCCTCTACGACGAGCAGGCCAACAAGGAAGCACGGGAGGACGGGGTAGATCTCCTGGAGGAGGCCCACGAGCTGGCCCTGTCCAGATCCGCCCTGTACCAGTAGCGACTACGCCGCTACCATTCCAGCCGGATTCGCCCAGTCGCATTCCGCGAGGGTGACCTGGTTCTCCGGTTGGTGCAAGACACGAAGGGCATGCACAAGCTATCACCACCCTGGGAGGGCCCCTTCATCATCAGTCGGGCGCTGCCCAACGACTCTTACTACCTCATCGATGCACAGCAGCCGCGCAAGAACAAGATGGACAAATCGGACGAGGAGACCGAACGTCCTTGGAACGCGGCCCTGCTGCGCCCGTTTTACACCTAGTCGCCAAACAGTGTATGTATCCCGAAAACCTCATAAATGAAAATGCGGACTCCCATGAGAATCTCGGGGGCTCCTTCTAAAAATGTGTGCCTACCTGTTCTCTGATTAAAAAATTTCCGGCTCCGGCTACCCCTACCCGGGGGCTCGCCGGCTGGCCCGGCCTGTTAAGCCAACTAACCGGTTGAGTAGTGTGCGATGATGTCAGAGGCCCACTCTTCGTCTCAGCTACAGACCGCAACCCGGCTGTCCCGCTAGCAAGAGCAAAAGCCCGAGGCATCCCACATGAAAAACAGGGAAGAGGCGTGACAGATCGGGCGTCCCGGCCCCGCAACTAGCTCAAACCAATCCAGCCGCTAAGCCGTTAGTACCGTGCGTAATGTACTGTCAGCTCCCTTCGATTTCGGCTGCAGCCCGCAACCCGGCTGTCCGGCAAGGACGCAGCGAAAACAGCAGAACACACGAGAAAGCGACTAAGTGCCTAGAAAGGAGCAAGCCAGTTTTTGAAAAAATAAGCCGTTTTCCGGCTACGTTGACGGACTAACCTATTAACCTATGAAATATATGTGTATGCATATGTGCGTTCTTGTCCGACTACTTCGAGTCAGAATTCAGGACAAGGAAAGAAGATTTGAAGCCCTTGCCTTCATCAAGCGCTCCGAATATCGGGGGCTACACCCACTAGGTGCGCTCGCGCGCCCCAGTGGAATCTTGTAGTTCCTGGCCGACTAAGGGCGTTTAGCCGGCAGTTCGGAGCCCAGGTGAGGGCAAGGGCGGGAGCAATAAAGGACAAGAAAGATTCGAAGCACCTGGCTACGCCAGCTACTCCGAATCTCGGGGGCTACACCCAGTGGGTCCGCTCGCGCGCCCCCACTGGAATGTTGGTTTCCCCGGCTGAAGGCGTCTAGCCGATGAAAGCAGCCGACTGGGGCGAGGCCAGTCGGATAAAGTTAGAAGAGCGGGGAAGAACAAGGAAGATTCGAAGCACCTGGCTACGCCAGCTACTCCGAATCTCGGGGGCTACACCCAGTGGGTGCGCTGGCGTGCCCCCACTGGAGGTGTAGTTCATCCGGCTAAAAGTGTGTAGCCGGGCTAGGTCAGCCGGGCGAAGTGAGCCGGCAAAGATATCAAAGGAAAATTCAAGACACAAGTTAAGAAAGACTCAAGAATTTAATATTAACAAGCAAAAGGGAGACGAAGCTCCCGAGAGTTACCCGGCATCAAAGATAGCCGGTACAGACAGACAAGTTTTACGATAATCTAGAACAAGACAAATACACCCGGCATCCCGGGGCAACAGCTAAACGGCAGGGCCTTTGCCGCGGGGACGCTCCTGGCTGGCAGATGCTGGAGGCGGGGGCGGAGCCGCAGTGCTCGTTCCGGCTCCGCGGCTGGCAGACGGCGGCACCGAGGACTCCGCATCCAGAGTGTCGGGGGACTCCGAGTCGGTGAGCACCTCGTCTGGATCCACGTAGTCAGCGATCTTGATGGCGGACCCGCGAAGCTCCGGGTGGGCTTGGCGGATGGCGGCAAGATCGGCTCCGGCGCTGAAGCCCCCGTCGATCTTCTTGACGCGAGCATCCTTGTACCAGGAAAGCATCAGCGCCAGGGCCATCTCCGCTCCACCCCGCGCCGCCTGATCCCGCAGCCGGTCCACCGCAGCCAGCACCTCTCCCACCTTCGCCGCCAGCTGCGCCATCGTCTCCGGAACCGGAGCCTCCGGCCACATAAAGGAGAAGATGTCCCGTGCCGCCTGACGAAGCTTCACGGCCTCCTCGCCAAGAAGAACGACGAGCTCCTGAGCCACCAGCTGCGCTCCCGGCCAGTTCTCGTGCAGTCGGTTGTAGGCCAGCAGGTCTATGCCGGGGTAAAAGGCTGTCAGAAAAGAGGAGTCAAATCCGGCTACCGGATCTGGAAAGAAAAGAAGACGGAAGAAAGAACTCACCTTTGGCAGTGTGGCTGACTTGCATCAGCTCCTCCACCAGCGCCTTCTCCTTGACCGCCAGTCAGTTTATCTCCTTCTCTTGGTCCTTGTTCTGGGCCTCGAGAAGGGAGAAGGCTTCGGCCTGGCTAGCGAGCGAGGCGTTGCGCTCCTTGACGGTAGCCTCCAAGTCGTCTACCCGTGCGTGCCAGTCCTTGTTCTGCAAGCGCAGCGTGGAGTTGGACCTGCTCAGCCGGTCGTTCGCTTTCTTCAAGCGATCGATCTCGCGCTGAGCACACACGAGGATGGCTGCAAAAAAGCCGGCTATTACAAAAAAAAGGAGAGCCGGACGGATAAGGTGGACTTACTCTGGGAGGTCCCGTTGGCAGCAGCAAGCTTCTGCTCCAGGCTGCGGGTTCCACCGGCTGTGGCCTCAAGCAGCTGGATCTCCTTCACCGCCAGCTCGAGCGTGGCGGCAAGATCCGACAGCGAAGCGGCGGAAGAGGCGTCGTCGTCCACGGCGTTGACGGCCAAGGACTCCTTCGCCGCGAGCACCGCCGTCTACCACTCCTCCCCGAGCGCCTCGTCGGAGTCGTCGTCACCTACCACGACAAGCTCCTTGCCAGTAGCCCCCCGCGCGCCCGCGGAGGAACCTTCCGGCTGGGAGCGAGTCGCTTCCGGCTAGGGACCCTCCGGCTGGGAGGGGGCAGCCGGCTCGGCTCGAGGAGGAGAAGGAGGCTTCACCTCAGAGGAAGGGAGGCGCTGGTTGGATCAGTCGGGGCGTGAGGCGGCGACCCGGCTGGCGTCCGAGCCGGGATCGCGGCACCGAAAGAAACCAGTGCGCTAAAGAGAAAGAAGAAAGGACAAGAGCAAAACAGGCTAAAGTCAGAAAAACAAGGACAAGGAAAAACAAACAGAAAGCATCGAGGAGGGGAAGGAGAAAAACGTACCTCGGCACAACCGGGGGTGGCCCCTTCTTCCGTCCAAGGCGGCTTGGCGGCAGGGCGCTAGTGCCCCTCTTCGGAGCCGGCTCCTCCGCTGCGGGCCGGCGGGAGCCGGAATGGCCGGAGCCGCTCCCGCCTGCCTCGCCGTCCGCCGTGGCGTGCGTCGCCGGCTCCGTGGTCGGGTCGGCATCCTCCTCCTCGTGCACCACCGCGTGCGGGTCGGCGTCCAGCTCGTCGTTCCGGCTGGGGAAGGCATCGTCATCCCCATCCGATTCCTCGCCGGATCGCCGAGCGCGCGGCTCGGGCAAGTCCGGCGCGAACACCTCGAGAGGAGCGTCGCCCTCCTCGCGAAGGATGCAGGGGAAGATCTGGCAAACGCAAAAGGGTCAGTCAGACAGAACAAGGAAATAACAGAGGGAATAAGCAAAAATTCCGGCTACAAGATCTTACCCGGGGCGCGCGGTTCTCCCGGCTGTAGGGCGCTAGGCTGAACTTCCAGTTCTCCGGCAGCCGCTCCTTGCTGATCGTCCACAACCACTCCTTCAAGTTGTGGTAGTGGGCATCATGGCGCGACAGCCGGGTCGGGTCCAGCCGGCCGGAGTAGAAGCACATCTTGTGTGCCCGCTGCTGGAGCGGCATCATCAGCCGGGACATCCAGCTAAGGATGATGTCCCGACCGGTTAGCTGGCAGGTGACAAGGGAGCACATGCGTGCCAGCATCGCGTCCGTCTCCGCCTTGTCGCCGTAGACCTTCAAGTCCCAGTTTTGCCGGCTGGACTCGACGTCTTGGAAGGCCGGCAGGTTTATCCGGTCGACGCCGGTGACGTTCTTGACATAAAAGTACGACTGCTGCCACAGCCGTACTGTGTCCTGGAGCAGGAACTTCGAGTAACCGGATTGGGAGCGGGAGTATATGGAGGCGCCGCCGCAGACGACTAGCGGGCCCTTCGTGTACTAGACCTGCGGCCGAACTCGGAAGAGCCGGCAGAAGAGCCCGAGATCCGGCTGGATCCCGAGGTAGCTCTCGCAGAATGCCATGAAGTGCGCTAGCGTTCCGATGGCGTTGGCGCCGAGGTGGTGGAGGCGGAGGTCGAAGAAGGCCAGAAACGTGAGGAAGAAGGGGTGGAGCGGCAGCGCAAACCCGCGCGCTAGATGTGAGAGGAAAATAATGCGCTCCCCCTCCGCCGGATGCAGCGACTCTTCCCCCACCGGCGCCAACCGCACCGCCACCTCCTCCGCCGACGGGAGGACACGGGTCGCGTGGTACTTCGCAATCTGATCCTCGGTGACGGAGGAGCCGCACCAGGCTCCACGGTCAGCGGCCATTTCCGGCTGAGGAAAAGGAGCGGCAACGGAGGAGTGACGGTGGCCCGTAGCGTCGACGGCGGCGAGCGGGCGGCGCAGAGGGCAGGAGCACAGAAGCAGCAGCGCGCGAGAAGGAGAGGAGGATTGCAGCGGGGGAGCAAAGGAAAAGAACTGCCTCCCCCGCGGCATCCCTTTAAAGGACCGGAAGGGCAACCGTCGGCGGGGCCACGTGGCGCGCATCCGGGCGACCCACATCCCAACCGCCGCCTAGATCCCGTGTGCCCGGACGGGATGCGCAGAAGATCCTGGGACGGAAATCGAGGCGCCGGGCAAGCAGTTCCCCGAGGCGACGCGCGACGGGACGTTATGCTGCCCGCCGCAGAGCAATGATGGCGCGTGCGCGCATGACCGGCGTCAGCACTGACGTCACGGGTAGCGCAACCGCCAGGCTCAGCCGGATCAAAATTCAAAAAGCAGAAGGGAGCGCGCGCGCATTTCGCCCAAGGGCGGAATCCACACGCGCTCGGGGGCTAGTGTCAGGGGGATGATCCCCGGATACCCCACCCGAGTAAGAAACAGCACAGTCGGTCTCCGCCAGCTGACCAGATGCAGCCGGACAGGGCAGGAGGGACCGGCTACCACCCGGTAGCCGGACCCTGAAGAGGTAGCCGGATACAACAACATAGCCGGATCCAATCACAGGGACAGGACGACGTGCGTATCAGTGCATGGTACGCCCTGTACGATGACAAGACGGGCAACCACCCGCCCATACCGAAGACTTGGCGTGGCTGACGCGGGAACAGTGGCCTGTGCTGACGACGGGCTTGCACGGCGTCCACTGTGCCTACGACAGCCATACCGCTCATACTCCGATGTGACATACCATGCCGGGTACTGTAGATGACTAGCCGGCTGGGACCTGCCTGTGGGGCCCGCCAGTCGGACTAGCCAGTGAGACCCTTGCCTCTCTTCCTATATAAGGAGAGGGAGGGCCTCAGTAGAAATGGTTGGTCTCAGTTCATTTAAGGCAGTAGCTAAAGGATACAGCTCGAGGAGCACTTGTAGCTCGTATATTTCACATAGTCAGATCAGGCAGGAGTAGGGGCTTTACCTCACCACGAGGGCCCCGAACCTGGGTACTTCTTGCGTCCCGCTATGCTCGCACGTATCCAATCTCGCCTGCGGACGCCGTTGATAGCTTTCCTGCTAGTCCCCACACCTCTATCTAACCTTTTTAGGTACTGCCGTTCCCAATACAACGACATGTCATGAACCACATATGGATCGACCAGTGTCATTGCGTGTGTGTTCTTTCCACTAAGCACACATGGATGCACTAGAGTTATTCCATGTGTGTTCTTTTCACAAACCACACATGGATCCACCAATGACATTGCATGTGCGTTATTGTCACAAACCACATATGAATCAACCAATGGCATTGCATGTGTGTTCTTTCCGCAAACCACATATGGATCCACCAATGTCATTTCATGTGTGTTCTTTTCCACAAACCACATATGTATCCACCAGATTCATTGCATGTGTCTTCCTATCATGAACCACATATGGATCTACCAGTGTTCATTGCATGTGTGTTCTTTCCACAAACCACATATGGCTACACTAGAGTCATCGCATGTGTGTTATTTTCACAAACCACATATGGATCCACGAATGTCATTGCATGTGTGTTCTTTCCATGAACCACATATGGATCCACCAATGTCATTGCATGTGTGTTCTTTCCACTAAACACACATGGATCCACTAGAGTCATTGCATGTGTGTTCTTTTCCACAAACCACATATGTATCCACTAGATTCATTTCATGTGTCTTCCTGTCATGAACCACATATGGATCCACCAGTGTTCATTGCATGTGTGTTCTTTTCCACAAACCACATATGTATTGTAGCACCCCAATTGTCTAACAATTGTAATGCTACTTGGTCTAGTAATATAATGGCTACTTCAACTATATAATTGTTGCATCATCATTATATCATGCTCATGTCATCATGCCACCTTGCATTTGAGCATCATATAAAACCCTCTTTGTTTTGGTTCTTCTCTCATATGCATTATTAATTGTATTTGCCTCTTGATATTGTATTTGGTTCTTGATATATTGTTTCAATGCCCAAGTTGAGTTGGGGGCATATCTCTTATTAACTCCACCACCTTTTCTTCACCACCTTATAAATTCCACCATCCAACTAAATATGATCTTGGCATTTATTGGTTTTACTTCTAGCTCATGTGGGTTGGGATGGATCCAATTCTTTCTCCACATGCTCTCATCTTAGCATCATGTTGTTTTCACATTGTTGATGTATGAGAGCCACATGGCCACCTTTGCATGCCTTGTGAGTGGAATCCTTTGTCCTAGCTTCCATATGGATTATCATGGAATTATGCTCATGTTGGAATATTTTTGTGACTAATAATCATCTAGTGGAATATACACACTAGTAATTCCCAATTATACTCCAATGTGATCATCTCCATCTACTCCACATGGGGCATCCTTTTTAATTCTTTTGCTTGGCTTTTATTTCAATTTTGGGAATGCATAATAATAAAGCCATGGGATAATATTGTTTCCACAAGAACCCTCATGACATTAAATGTTTTGCATGGGCCATGCAAGTACCACCTTTTGCTTGTCATTTGGATTTTACTTGTTTTTGGTGGGATCATGCCATCTCTCATCTGTCTCTCACTCCTCTTAGCTTGATCTTAATTTGAGCTAGCTTAAACCCTATCATCACCTCTTCTCTCTTTCTTCTCTCTCCTTTCACCTCTTGTTTGGTCATGCTCCAAACCTAGCTACCATGCCTCTATATCTCCAACCCCTAGATCATCACCATACCACCCTCTCTAAACCCCTCTCTCTCTCTCTCTCACCTAAACCCTAAACCGACCCTAGCTACCACCTCCCCTCTCTTTCGGCCCTTCCTTCTCCCTACCATGCAGGCCCCACCTGGCCCTCTCCCTGGTCCACCTAGCTACCCCCAACCCTAATGCCAACCCTAGCCCGAGCCACCTCCTAGCCCCAACCCGAGCTCCTCCCTCCCTCTCTTTTCTCTCTGCCTGAGGACCCCACCACCCCGAGCCTGGCCTGCCCTACCCCACCTGGCAGCCTCCCCTACACCACCCTGCCCTGCCCGTGCCTGCCCTGGCAGCTCCCCACCCAGCACGTGAGGAGAGGAGATAAAGGTGGCCGAAGCCACCTTTCCCCATCTACCTGCTCCCCACGGCACCACCTCCCTCTCCCGTCCCTATCTACCACCTCTCTGCCTCGCCTCTGCTTCGCCAGATCCGCCCAAGCCGGCCCCTCCCCTCCCTTCTTCTCCACCGCCACCAGCTACCCCCTCTAGCCGGCCACCGTCGGCCTCGACTCCGCCCCGTTGTTCCAGTCGTGCAGCGCGTCGGTGGAGTGCCCTGGAAGATCGAGGAGGGTCCCCTGCATCGCCATGTACGCGCCGTCGCCGAGGAGGAGCACCGGAGCCGAGGATCACCGCCGAGACCGAGCCCAAACCCTAATTCCCCGGGCGCGAGCCACGTCGCCGATCGTTTGCTCGCCTGCTCGATCCAACCACTCCGACAGCCTCTCGGTGAGCCCCTGAATCTCCCTGACACCTCCGTCCTCGCCGTAGCTCGTTGTTCTCGCCGGACCAAACGTCGAACGCCCTCTGCTCGCCGCCGCTCTTTTCTGTCTGCTCGCGCTAGCATCGCTTAACCCTCATCTAGCCGTGCAGCCGTACCCCAGCACCACCCCCGAGCCCACCGCAGTGGCTCCGCCTCCGCGCGCGAGCCCCAGATCCCAGGTTCGAGCCCGCGCGTCGCGTCCTGCCGCTGCCGCGCACCGATAGGTCCTCTGCTCGCGAGGAAGATCCACAGTACGGGCCCCCTTTTTGCGCATACCCCCTCCGTTTCTTTTCTGCTCAACCCGCGGTCCATCTAGTCCCACCAGTCAGCCACCCAAGCAATCTTGCAGAAAGCCCCCCCAGCTCTGCAGCTCTCAACCCGCGCTCCCCAGGATCTCCCACGTGTCGCGCCCTCGCTGGCGTGCTCGCGTGTGGCCCTGAGGCTGTCGTGGCCCCACCTGTCATCTGCTAAGGCTAGGAAGACCCGCGGTGTAAAACGTTTTCTGCGCGTGTGTGCTGCTGAGTCAGCCAGAGGCCCACCTGTCATTGTCGGTAGCTAGAACCCTCTGAGTATAAAAAGTCTCGGTCTGTTTTCTGTTTAAATTCAAATCCTTTTAAAATTAATTCAAATTCAATATTAAATCTGTTTTGAAATAACTCTTGAAATATAAATCCAAATAATACAAATAATATATGTTTTCAAATCAGAAAAATGTGAGGAACTCAAATATGCCATTCAAAATATATTTTGAGCACTAAAAATTCCAAGTTGATTAAAATTACTTTAAAATGCCCTTTTATCTTATTTAATTAATAACTTTTGTTTTATTAATCCAAATTCAACAAATAATATGTCTAAAATGATTAGCTCGACGAGACCTTTCTGTTTATGCATTCTTGGTTTGATTTGAAGCATGCATCATATAAATATAATGTATACAGCAACAAAAATGAGGTTAAAATGGGCCCAAAACTCAATAAAATGATTTAATCTTGTATCTCACACCTCACCCATGCCATGCTACCTTATTGCCATGCAAATTGTGCATCATTCATCATGGCATGATTGTTTGCTTGTCGCATTTATTCATATGCTTGCGCACTTTATTTATGTTGGCCCTTGTTTGTTTGGTTCTTCTTCGAATAGACGCTGAGCAGGGGATATATCAAGAGAACCAGGAGCACTACCCAGATCCATCCCGTGCTTCAACTGAGCTGCCAGGCATGCACTACCACATGCTTGCATACATATAGTACCTATTGCCTCTATCTTATTCTTGCATCATTGAGTCGCGATTGCATTAAATTGAATCCCAAGTATTGCATAGCCTTTACTTGTAAACCCCACCGAAGCTTGTTCCTCCATCCCATGAGCCATTATTACAGGAGTTGTTTGAGCCATGCGAGTCGTAGAACCGCATGTGTAGGGTATGTGAGTGTCTGATGGATAACGAGGTACCTAAACAACTTAACCTGAGTAGTAATGGGATAACTAATGAAAGTGGCATCGGTGAGCCGTATTCGCTATTTGGTTTTTCAGGCTCACTTGTGTCCCGTAGGACCCCGAGTACTTGATTCCTGTTCCTTGAATATTCGCGCTATCCACATCCGGGAGGCTTATGAACCCCCCTGAGCCAGAGCTTGATTCATTCTTATTTCTTGGGGCCACAAACTAGTTTGAGGTTTTATTTACTATCCTGTACTTATGCCATGCTTTACTGCTTTATTTAAGATTGTGCGAGGAGCACACTGTACTGTAGGAAAGCGGAGTGTTTTCGCGGTGTCGACAAGCCCAGTCACATTTTCGGGTTCCCAGTCGTTCACAGCCACTGATGCAAACCTTGAGGCCGTCTCGGAGTCGGCTAACTTCGTTGCGGGTAGCTCAATGGGGTGGCCCCCTGGAATATTTCTGAATCCTGTGATTGCTTTGTCGTGACTGCCTCGTTGGGTTTTGTTTTGGTTTTTCCGAGGCATATCGAGGGTGTGTTGCTATTTGTGCACCCCTGCAGGGTAAAACTTTCTGAAAGCCGTGTCCGCGGTTATGGACGACTTGGAGCACAGTTTCTCGATCATAGACAAGCATAACTAAAGTACCGCTTTTAATTTGACTAGACTAGGTACCTGACTAGTAAATAGTGCAACACTCACGGAATGGATGATAAAACTGCCAACGGATGGGGGGGTTGTTCGTCCGCTTCCTCGTCGGTAAGCGAGGAGGAGGATGGATCTGTTAAGATTACCATTATAACTGTTATAACTGTTGATATTAAATCACGGACATCCGTCTATCTCTGGTTAGGCGGATGGTTAGCGAGTATCTATAGAATTGTAGGGTTTACCTTTTGCTGCAATTGCGTCACCCCAGGTTGTGTCCCCTTTAGAGGCATAAAGACTTGCTGAGTACCCCTAGGGTCTCACACGATAAATTATTGGTTCAGATGAACAGGTACACTCGCAAGATGGATACTGGGTGGAAGAGACGGACGATGTGGGCAACGATCATTCGGTGTAGAGATTCCGGGAACGGGGATCCGTGAGATCTGTGGGCGGGATGTGCTTATTTATGGGGCATCATATGCCGATTTGCTTCTTATCCGTACTCGGATTTTGTCTTCCGCTTCCGCTCGATACTCTGTTGATTGATGTATGAGGAGATATCCTAAACTATTATATCTATCTAGGATATTTGGATCTTGCCGTATGGCGTTTCTATATTTCCTTTCTTTTTAGATGGAATGGCTCTGATGTACTGTTGTATGGTGGCTTGCATACATACTCATTTGTGTATGTAGTTGATCCCTTCGCCTGCCGATTACGCCGCCCGTTCTTGTCCTGATGTTTGGAAATGGTTGGGACGGCCGAAAGGTCTACCTGTGAGTGGCATTTGGGCCCCACCGTACTATTTCAACCATTTCTGAACATCCAGGCTTGTACTAGGAGCGTAATTCACCGAGGTAGTTACAATTGGTATCAGAGCCATCCTGCCCTTTAGGGTCTCAGCCAAATGGTCATTGTCTGTCTAGCAAATATTTTGGTAGTTATGTATACTAGGGAAAAACAAAACGCGAGAGTAGGACTGCTTCCACTTTTCTTCTTACCCACCCACCACCCTTTTCTGGTAAGGAAGTGTAACGTTTTCAATCCTCTTCTTAAAATTCAAACTAGGATTCACGTGTTCTGGGATTCCGTAGTACCATAGGTTGTGTATCTGTGTGTGTGAGTGTGTGTGTGTGTAATCCCTTGTCTATCTGTTGCATCCAAGTTGTTATCTTTATCGGCCTTTTGGTTATCAACTGTTGGTACATTCCATACCAACAGGCTTTTGCAAACCGACGCGATCTATCTGATTCGTTGTATACCGACGCGATCTGTCTTGCTCTTTGTTAACCGACGCTATCTTGTGTGGGATGTTCGTTTCCGTAGTTGCTAATCTTTAGGTTTATCTTGTGAAGTAGGGGTTGGGATATGTGTTTTACTTATTCATGTGCGGAGTAATGATTTGAGTGCGGGATGGAGTCGCTACCATACCACTACTCTTATCATTCGCTCTTGTATATTGAATTGGTAGAGTCACTAATCTTGATTCGTTAAGTGATTTTGCGCATCTATTGGTATTTTAATGCCGAAATTTGTGGAAAATTTTT
This sequence comes from Avena sativa, assembly GCA_916181665.1. Classification (NCBI taxonomy): domain Eukaryota; kingdom Viridiplantae; phylum Streptophyta; class Magnoliopsida; order Poales; family Poaceae; genus Avena; species Avena sativa. Next base: position 80,629,184 of record OV702286.1, read on the forward strand.
CTTTGATATATTTGTGTACCACACTCCTTTTCAGTCGTGTGCGATATGCTTAATATCTTCTAGGTGCTTTGAACTTTGTTGATATTTTAATATCATCTTAGAAAATTGTATCCTTTAATCTTGATTAATTCCATTTTGGTACTATTTTGGATTATTATTATTCTCCATCATAGTACTGACTTGTGTTTTATATCAATCATAGGATGGCACCACCACGTCGTTCTGAGGAGGACATACAACCTGAACTGGGGGAAGCGTTGTCAAGCATCGCCAATGCCTTGGCAGCAATGCAGCAGAACCAGCAGCGGTTTGAGGAAAGTGTCAGCAGGAATGAGTTTGTTCCGCTACCTCCACCTCCCAAGCGAGGAGACATCAAGAGCTTCCTGAAGTTCAACCCTCGTCAGTTTGATGTTTCTGATCAACCACTTGATGCTGATGATTGGTTGCGTGAGATGTCAAGGTTACTGGCAACTGCTGATGTTCCCGAGCAAGAATGGGTAAAGTGTGCTACTCACCTTCTGAAGGGAGATGCAGCTCTCTGGTGGGAGAATTACCTGAAGGCAAACTGCACTGGTTTTCAGCCTACTTGGGAACAGTTCACTGGAGCTTTCAAAGAGCAGTATCTGTCAGAAATTGTCATGGAGAGGATGAAGGAAGTGTTTCTCAACCTCAAGCAGGGCAATGATAATGTCAACACCTACATCAGGAACTTCATGAACCTGTCTCGTTATGGTGGCGATGAGATCTCTGATGACAATAAGAAGCAAAAGAGGTTCAGGCAAGGGCTCAATGCATCGATTAAGTAAGCAATCACACATGCAAGGCCGGCGTCTTTTCTGGAAGTTCAGCATACAACTCTGCAGGAAGAGGCAAGTAGGCAAGTGTTCGAGGAGTCAAAGAAACACAGCCGTGATGCAGCAAGCTCTTCAGCTATGTCAGCTCCTTCTAAGCGTCGTGTCTGGGTTCCTAACACCCCACCGTCGCTCCCGGCTCCACCAAGACCTTCAAGCTACGCGGCAAGGCCACCAAACTTCCTCACTGCTGCTCCCAGGGGCTACAACCACCACTACCCTGGAGCGCCTGGCGGAGTCCCTGGCTACGTTGCTCCACGCCCACCTGGTGCTTGTTACACGTGTGGAGACTCTGGGCATCAAAGCTGGAACTGTCCGATGAAGAACAAGGCTCTTCCTCCACCACCTCCAACATCTGCGGCAAGCTCTCCTTTGGTTCGTGCACCACCACCTCGGGTTCTCAACATCAACACCAAGCCCGGGTCTACTGTTGCTCGTGCCAACTGCATCAACGCCGCTCAAGCTGAGCATGCACCTGGAGTGGTGATGGGTATGCTATCCGTTAACTCAGTCCCTGCACGAGTTTTGTTTGATTCTGGTGCATCGCATTCTTTTATGTCTCACAAGTTTGCACATGAGAATGAGTTAGTGATGGATCCTCTCCTCAAGTGGTTAATGGTCCTTTCTCCTGGAGCAAAGATGGCAGCTTCTAAAGTCAGCCATGGCAATCAAATTGAGATTGGTGGCTCTTCGTTCTCGGCTTCCTTAATCATTCTGGGCAATTCTGACATTGATGTCATCTTGGGCATGGATTGGTTGATAGCAAATGCAGCTGTGATTGATTGTGCTGAACGCTCGGTTTCTCTGAAGATTCCTGAAGGCCATATAGTCTATTCTTCGAGTCTGACTCCTGCTATCCAGCTTTTCTCTTTGGCAGCTCTGAATGTTGATGCTATGGAAGCTATTCAGAGTGTTCCGGTGGTCTGTGAGTTCCCAGATGTCTTTCCTGAAGAGTTGCCAGGTATGCCTCCGGATTGTGAGGTTGAGTTTGTTATTGAGCTTGAACCTGGTACCGCTCCTATCTCCAAGCGGCCTTATAAGATGGGTCCTGCTGAGTTGGCTGAACTCAAACGGCAACTTGATGAACAAGAGAAGTTGGGTTTCATTCAGCATAGTACTTCGTCTTGGGGTAGCCCAACCCTCTTTGTGAAGAAGCGAGATCAGACTGATAGACTTTGTGTTGACTATCGGGCTCTCAATGCTAAAACCATCAAGAATAAATATCCCCTTCCGCGGATTAATGATCTCTTTGATCAGCTAGCTGGAGCTGTGGTTTTCTCTAAGCTGGACTTGAGAAGTGGTTATCACCAAATCAAGATTCGCAAGGAAGATGTTCCGAAGACAGCTTTCACCACCCGCTATGGCCTGTATGAGTACACGGTTATGTCTTTCGGTCTCACCAACGCACCTGCCACCTTCTCGAGCCTCATGAACTCGGTTTTCATGGAGTATCTTGATAAGTTCGTTGTGGTCTATCTGGATGACATCTTAGTCTATTCTAAGTCACAAGAAGAGCATGAAGAACACCTTCGGTGTGTCCTAAGCAAGCTTCGTGACAACCGCTTGTATGCAAAGTTCTCCAAGTGTGAGTTTTGGCTGCCTCAAGTAACCTATCTTGGTCATGTCATCTCTGCCAAGGGCATTGCAGTCAATCCGGAAATTGTGAAGACAATTGTTGAATGGCTTCCTCCTGTTAATGTCAAAGAAGTGTGGAGTTTCCTTGGTTTGGCTAGTTATTGTCGTCGCTTCGTTCAGAACTTTTCGAAGATAGCGAAGCCTCTTACCGATCTCCTCAAGAAAGGCAAGAAATACCTTTGGACTCCTGCATGTCAAGCAAGCTTTGAGACACTCAAAGAAAAGCTCACTTCCACACCAGTCTTGGTTCCTCCGGATACATCCAAGCCGTTCCAGATCTTCTGTGACGCCTCTTTGCATGGATTGGGTGCGGTCCTCATGCAAGAAAAACAAGTTGTTGCTTATGCCTCTCGCCAGTTGAAGACGCATGAGATCAACTATCCTACACATGACCTCGAGCTCGCAGCAGTTGTCTTTGCTTTGAAAGTATGGAGGCACTACTTGCTTGGCAACCGTTGTGAAATCTTTTCTGATCACAAGAGTCTGAAGTATATCTTTACTCAGCCTGATCTCAACCTTCGGCAAAGGAGATGGATTGAAGCAATCAATGACTTCGATTTGACCATCAACTACACTCCGGGCAAAGCTAATGTTATGGCAGATGCTCTCAGCCGCAAAGCTTATGTCAACAACCTCATGATGGAAGAACAACAGCCTCTCTTGTGCGAGGAATTCTGTCAGCTCAACCTGGAAATTGTGGAACAAGGGTATCTCCAGAACCTTCTATCAACACCTCTCTTGGAAGAAAAGGTTCGCTCTTCTCAGCTTGGTGATCCGCACACAAGAAAGATCATCTCCAGGATTCAGCTTCCGAAGTATGAGTCCTTTCACGTCGATGATCAAGGCACGCTTTTCTTTGAACACCGGATGTTTGTTCCGAACTACCCGGGTTTGAGAGAGCAAGTTCTCAAGGAGGCGCATGATTCTGTTCTTTCTATCCACCCTGGCAGCACAAAGATGTACATGGACTTGAAAACACAATATTGGTGGCCTGGTTTGAAAAGGTATTGTGCCAAGTATGTCTCGGAGTGTGATGTCTGCCGCAGAGTGAAAGCTGTCCATCAGAAACCTTCCGGTCTTCTACAGCCATTGAAACCCCCGGAATGGAAATGGGAGAAAGTAGAGATGGACTTCATCACTGGTTTTCCTAGGTCGCAGAAGGGCAACAATGCAATCTTTGTTGTCATTGACAGGCTTTCTAAAGTGGCTCACTTCTTCCCCGTCAAGGAAACCATTTCTGCAATTCAGTTGGCGGAGCTCTATATCAACAGAATTGTCTCTCTGTATGGAGTTCCGCTTGAGATCAGTTCCGACCGTGGAAGCATCTTCACTTCCAAGTTCTGGGAGAGTTTCCAAAATGCTTTGGGAACAAAGTTGAACTTCAGCACAGCTTACCACCCTCAGTCGCAAGGACAAGTTGAAAGGATCAATCAGATTCTGGAGGATATGCTTCGTGCCTGCGTCATCTCGTTCGGCATGAAGTGGGAAGAGTGTCTTCCTTATGCTGAGTTCTCTTACAATAACAGCTTCCAGAAAAGTCTAAAGATGGCACCATTTGAGGCTCTCTATGTTCGCAAATGCAGAACTCCGATTGGTTGGTCGGGTGCAGGTGAAAGAATCTTGTTTGGCCCTGACATTGTGAAGCGGAGGAGAAGGTTCACATCATTCTTGAAAATCTGAGGATTGCTCAAAGTCGCCAGAAGAGCAATTATGACAGGAAGCACACGGACATGGAGTATGTCCCTGGTGATCTCGTTTACCTTCGTGTCACTCCCATGAGAGGCACGCACCGTTTTGGTATCAAAGGAAAGCTGGCTCCTAGATACATCGGTCCCTTCAAAGTTCGTGGAAGAAGAGGAGAAGTTGCTTATGCTCTTGAGCTCCCGGAAAAACTCAAGGTCCATGATGTTTTCCACATCTCTCAGCTCAAGAAGTGCTTCAAGGATCCCGGAAGGACCGTGGACCATGAGCTTATCAATCTCCAAGAAGACCTGTCTTATCAAGAACACCCCACAAAAATCCTTGAAGCGCAGAAAGAAGGACTCGCAACAAGTCCATCAAGTTCTGCAAGGTGCAGTGGTCGCACCATTCCGTTGATGAAGCCACTTGGGAACATGAAGATGAGCTCCGTGCCAAGTATCCTACCATCTTTGTGTCTTCTTCTTCCTAGAATCTCGGGGTGAGATTCCTGTTTAGTGGGGGAGAGTTGTAGCACCACAATTGTCTAACAATTGTAATGCTACTTGGTCTAGTAATATAATGGCTACTTCAACTATATAATTGTTGCATCATCATTATATCATGCTCATGTCATCATACCACCTTGCATTGGAGCATCATATAAAACCCTCTTTGTTTTGGTTCTTCTCTCATATGCATTATTAATTGTATTTGCCTCTTGATATTGTATTTGGTTCTTGATATATTGTTTCAATGCCCAAGTTGAGTTGGGGGCATATCTCTTATTAACTCCACCACCTTTTCTTCACCACCTTATAAATTCCACCATCCAACTAAATATGATCTTGGCATTTATTGGTTTTACTTCTAGCTCATGTGGGTTGGGATGGATCCAATTCTTTCTCCACATGCTCTCATCTTAGCATCATGTTGTTTTCACATTGTTGATGTATGAGAGCCACATGGCCACCTTTGCATGCCTTGTGAGTGGAATCCTTTGTCCTAGCTTCCATATGGATTATCATGGAATTATGCTCATGTTGGAATATTTTTGTGACTAATAATCATCTAGTGGAATATACACACTAGTAATTCCCAATTATACTCCAATGTGATCATCTCCATCTACTCCACATGGGGCATCCTTTTTAATTCTTTTGCTTGGCTTTTATTTCAATTTTGGGAATGCATAATAATAAAGCCATGGGATAATATTGTTTCCACAAGAACCCTCATGACATTAAATGTTTTGCATGGGCCATGCAAGTACCACCTTTTGCTTGTCATTTGGATTTTACTTGTTTTTGGTGGGATCATGCCATCTCTCATCTGTCTCTCACTCCTCTTAGCTTGATCTTAATTTGAGCTAGCTTAAACCCTATCATCACCTCTTCTCTCTTTCTTCTCTCTCCTTTCACCTCTTGTTTGGTCATGCTCCAAACCTAGCTACCATGCCTCTATATCTCCAACCCCTAGATCATCACCATACCACCCTCTCTAAACCCCCCTCTCTCTCTCTCACCTAAACCCTAAACCGACCCTAGCTACCACCTCCCCTCTCTTTCGGCCCTTCCTTCTCCCTACCATGCAGGCCCCACCTGGCCCTCTCCCTGGTCCACCTAGCTACCCCCAACCCTAATGCCAACCCTAGCCCGAGCCACCTCCTAGCCCCAACCCGAGCTCCTCCCTCCCTCTCTTTTCTCTCTGCCTGAGGACCCCACCACCCCGAGCCTGGCCTGCCCTACCCCACCTGGCAGCCTCCCCTACACCACCCTGCCCTGCCCGTGCCTGCCCTGGCAGCTCCCCACCGAGCACGTGAGGAGAGGAGATAAAGGTGGCCGAAGCCACCTTTCCCCATCTACCTGCTCCCCACGGCACCACCTCCCTCTCCCGTCCCTATCTACCACCTCTCTGCCTCGCCTCTGCTTCGCCAGATCCGCCCAAGCCGGCCCCTCCCCTCCCTTCTTCTCCACCGCCACCAGCTACCCCCTCTAGCCGGCCACCGTCGGCCTCGACTCCGCCCCGTTGTTCCAGTCGTGCAGCGCGTCGGTGGAGTGCCCTGGAAGATCGAGGAGGGTCCCCTGCATCGCCCTGTACGCGCCGTCGCCGAGGAGGAGCACCGGAGCCGAGGATCACCGCCGAGACCGAGCCCAAACCCTAATTCCCCGGGCGCGAGCCACGTCGCCGATCGTCTGCTCGCCTGCTCGATCCAACCACTCCGACAGCCTCTCGGTGAGCCCCTGAATCTCCCTGACACCTCCGTCCTCGCCGTAGCTCGCTGTTCTCGCCGGACCAAACGTCGAACACCCTCTGCTCGCCGCCGCTCTTTTCTGTCTGCTCGCGCTAGCATCGCTTAACCCTCATCTAGCCGCGCAGCCGTACCCCAGCACCACCCCCGAGCCCACTGCAGTGGCTCCGCCTCCGTGCGCAAGCCCCAGATCCCAGGTTCGAGCCCGCGCGTCGCGTCCTGCCGCTGCCGCGCACCGATCGGTCCTCTGCTCACGAGGAAGATCCACAGTACGGGCCCCCTTTTTGCGTATACCCCCTCCGTTTCTTTTCTGCTCAACCCGCGGTCCATCTAGTCCCACCAGTCAGCCACCCAAGCAATCTTGCAGAAAGCCCCCCCAGCTCTGCAGCTCTCAACCCGCGCACCCCAGGATCTCCCACGTGTCGCGCCCTCGCTGGCGTGCCCGCGTGTGGCCCTGAGGCTGTCGTGGCCCCACCTGTCATCTGCTAAGGCTAGGAAGACCCGCGGTGTAAAACGTTTTCTGCGCGTGTGTGCTGCTGAGTCAGCCAGAGGCCCACCTGTCATTGTCGGTAGCTAGAACTCTCTGAGTATAAAAAGTCTCGGTCTGTTTTCTGTTTAAATTCAAATCCTTTTAAAATTAATTCAAATTCAATATTAAATCTGTTTTGAAATAACTCTTGAAATATAAATCCAAATAATACAAATAATATATGTTTTCAAATCAGAAAAATGTGTGGAACTCAAATATGCCATTCAAAATATATTTTGAGCACTAAAAATTCCAAGTTGATTAAAATTACTTTAAAATGCCCTTTTATCTTATTTAATTAATAACTTTTGTTTTATTAATCCAAATTCAACAAATAATATGTCTAAAATGATTAGCTCGACGAGACCTTTCTGTTTATGCATTCTTGGTTTGATTTGAAGCATGCATCATATAAATATAATGTATACAGCAACAAAAATGAGGTTAAAATGGGCCCAAAACTCAATAAAATGATTTAATCTTGTATCTCACACCTCACCCATGCCATGCTACCTTATTGCCATGCAAATTGTGCATCATTCATCATGGCATGATTGTTTGCTTGTCGCATTTATTCATATGCTTGCGCACTTTATTTATGTTGGCCCTTGTTTGTTTGGTTCTTCTTCGAATAGACGCTGAGCAGGGGATATATCAAGAGAACCAGGAGCACTACCCAGATCCATCCCGTGCTTCAACTGAGCTGCCAGGCATGCACTACCACATGCTTGCATACATATAGTACCTATTGCCTCTATCTTATTCTTGCATCATTGAGTCGCGATTGCATTAAATTGAATCCCAAGTATTGCATAGCCTTTACTTGTAAACCCCACCGAAGCTTGTTCCTCCATCCCATGAGCCATTACTACAGGAGTTGTTTGAGCCATGCGAGTCGTAGAACCGCATGTGTAGGGTATGTGAGTGTCTGATGGATAACGAGGTACCTAAACAACTTAACCTGAGTAGTAATGGGATAACTAATGAAAGTGGCATCGGTGAGCCGTATTCGCTATTTGGTTTTTCAGGCTCACTTGTGTCCCGTAGGACCCCGAGTACTTGATTCCTGTTCCTTGAATATTCGCGCTATCCACATCCGGGAGGCTTATGAACCCCCCTGAGCCAGAGCTTGATTCATTCTTATTTCTTGGGGCCACAAACTAGTTTGAGGTTTTATTTACTATCCTGTACTTATGCCATGCTTTACTGCTTTATTTAAGATTGTGCGAGGAGCACACTGTACTGTAGGAAAGCGGAGTGTTTTCGCGGTGTCGACAAGCCCAGTCACATTTTCGGGTTCCCAGTCGTTCACAGCCACTGATGCAAACCTTGAGGCCGTCTCGGAGTCGGCTAACTTCGTTGCGGGTAGCTCAATGGGGTGGCCCCCTGGAATATTTCTGAATCCTGTGATTGCTTTGTCGTGACTGCCTCGTTGGGTTTTGTTTTGGTTTTTCCGAGGCATATCGAGGGTGTGTTGCTATTTGTGCACCCCTGCAGGGTAAAACTTTCTGAAAGCCGTGTCCGCGGTTATGGACGACTTGGAGCACAGTTTCTCGATCATAGACAAGCATAACTAAAGTACCGCTTTTAATTTGACTAGACTAGGTACCTGACTAGTAAATAGTGCAACACTCACGGAATGGATGATAAAACTGCCAACGGATGGGGGGGTTGTTCGTCCGCTTCCTCGTCGGTAAGCGAGGAGGAGGATGGATCTGTTAAGATTACCATTATAACTGTTATAACTGTTGATATTAATTCACGGACATCCGTCTATCTCTGGTTAGGCGGATGGTTAGCGAGTATCTATAGAATTGCTAGGGTTTACCTTTTGCTGCAATTGCGTCACCCCAGGTTGTGTCCCCTTTAGAGGCATAAAGACTTGCTGAGTACCCCTAGGGTCTCACACGATAAATTATTGGTTCAGATGAACAGGTACACTCGCAAGATGGATACTGGGTGGAAGAGATGGACGATGTGGGCAACGATCATTCGGTGTAGAGATTCCGGGAACGGGGATCCGTGAGATCTGTGGGCGGGATGTGCTTATTTATGGGGCATCTTATGCCGATTTGCTTCTTATCCGTACTTGGATTTTGTCTTCCGCTTCCGCTCGATACTCTGTTGATTGATGTATGAGGAGATATCCTAAACTATTATATCTATCTAGGATATTTGGATCTTGCCGTATGGCGTTGCTATATTTCCTTTCTTTTTAGATGGAATGGCTCTGATGTACTGTTGTATGGTGGCTTGCATACATACTCATTTGTGTATGTAGTTGATCCCTTCGCCTGCCGATTACGCCGCCCGTTCTTGTCCCGATGTTTGGAAATGGTTGGGACGGCCGAAAGGTCTACCTGTGAGTGGCATTTGGGCCCCACCGTACTATTTCAACCATTTCTGAACATCCAGGCTTGTACTAGGAGCGTAATTCACCGAGGTAGTTACATGTATCCACTAGAGTCATTGCATGTGTGTTCTTTTCACAAGCCACACATGGATCCACTATAGTCATTGCATGTGTGTTCTTTTCACAAACCACACATGGATCCACCAGAGTCATTGCATGTGTGTTATTCTCACAAACCAAACATGGATCCACCAGAGTAATTGCATGTGTGTTCTTTTCCCAAACCACACATGGATCAACAAATGTCATTGCATGTGTGTTCTTTTCACAAACCACATATGGATACACCAGATTCATTGCATGTGTGTTCTTTCCACAAACCATATATGGATCCACCAATGTCATTGCAATGTGTGTTCTTTTCACAAACAACACATGGATCAACCACTAGAGTCATTGCATGTGTGTTCTTTCCACAAGCCACACATGGATCAACCAATGTCATTGCATGTGTGTTCTTTCTACAAACCACATATGGATCCACTAGAGTCATTGCATGTGTGTTCTTTTCACAAACCACACATGGACCCACTAGAGTCATTGCATGTGTGTTCTTTCCACAAACCACACATGGATCCACCAATAACATTGCATGTGTGTTATTGTCACAAACCACATATGAATCAACCAATGGCATTGCATGTGTGTTCATGTCATGAACCACATATGGATCCACCAGTGTCATTGCGTGTGTGTTCTTTCCACTAACCACACATGGATCCACTAGAGTTATTCCATGTGTGTTCTTTTCACAAACCACACTTGGATCCACCAATGACATTGCATGTGCGTTATTGTCACAAACCACATATCAATCAACCAATGGCATTGCATGTGTGTTCTTTCCGCAAACCACATATGGATCCACCAATGGCATTGCATGTGTGTTCTTTTCCACAAACCACATATGTATCCACTAGATTCATTGCATGTGTCTTCCTGTCATGAACCACATATGGATCCACCAGTGTTCATTGCATGTGTGTTCTTTCCACAAACCACATATGGATACACTAGAGTCATTGCATGTGTGTTATTTTCACAAACCACATATGGATCCACGAATGTCATTGCATGTGTGCTCTTTCCATGAACCACATATGGATCCACCAATGTCATTGCATGTGTGTTCTTTCCACTAAACACACATGGATCCACTAGAGTCATTGCATGTGTGTTCTTTTAACAACCCACATATGGATCAACCAGTGTCATTGCAGGTGTGTTCCTATCATGAACCACATATGGACCCACTAGTGTTCATTGCATGTGTGTTCTTTTCCACAAACCACATATGTATCCACTAGAGTCATTGCATGTGTGTTCTTTTCACAAGCCAGACATGGATCCACTAGAGTCATTGCATGTGTGTTGTTTTCACAAACCACATATGGATCCACCAGAGTCATTGCATGTGTGTTCTTTTCACAAACCAAACATGGATCCACCAGAGTAATTGCATGTGTGTTCTTTTCACAAACCACACATGGATCAACAAATGTCATTGCATGTGTGTTCTTTCCAGAAACCACATATGGATCAACCAGTGTCATTGCATGTGTGTTCTTTCCACAAACCACATATGGATCAACCACTGTCATTGCATCTGTGTTCGTTCCACAAACCACATATGGATCCACCAATATCATTTCATGTTTGTCTTTCCACAAACCACACATGGATCAACCAATGTCATTGCTTGTGTGTCCTTTCCACAAACCACATATGGATCCACCAATGTCATTGCATGTGTGTTATTTTCCATAAACCACATATGTATCCACTAGATTCATTGCATGTGTCTTCCTGTCATGAACCACATATGGATCCACCAGTGTTCATTGCATGTGTGTTCTTTCCACAAACCACATATGGATCCACTAGAGTCATTGCATGTGTGTTCTTTTCCACAAACCACATATGTATCCACTAGATTCATTTCATGTGTCTTCCTGTCATGAACCACATATGGATCCACCAGTGTTCATTGCATGTGTGTTCTTTTCCACAAACCACATATGTATCCACTAGAGTCATTGCATGTGTGTTCTTTTCACAAGCCACACATGGATCCACGAGAGTCATTGCATGTGTGTTCTTTTCACAAACCACACATGGATCCACCAGAGTCATTGCATGTGTGTTATTCTCACAAACCAAGCATGGATCCACCAGAGTAATTGCATGTGTGTTCTTTTCCCAAACCACACATGGATCAACAAATGTCATTGCATGTGTGTTCTTTTCACAAACCACATATGGATACACCAGATTCATTGCATGTGTGTTCTTTCCACAAACCATATATGGATCCACCAATGTCATTGCAATGTGTGTTCTTTTCACAAACAACACATGGATCAACCACTAGAGTCATTGCATGTGTGTTCTTTCCACAAGCCACACATGGATCCACCAGTTTTCATTGCATGTGTATTCTTTCCACAAACCACATATGGATCCACTAGAGTCATTGCATGTGTGTTCTTTTCACAAACCACACATGGACCCACTAGAGTCATTGCATGTGTGTTCTTTCCACAAACCACACATGGATCCACCAATAACATTGCATGTGTGTTATTGTCACAAACCACATATGAATCAACCAATGGCATTGCATGTGTGTTCATTCATGAACCACATATGGATCCACCAGTGTCATTGTGTGTGTGTTCTTTCCACTAACCACACATCGATCCACTAGAGTTATTCCATGTGTGTTCTTTTCACAAACCACACTTGTATCCACCAATGACATTGCATGTGCGTTATTGTCACAAACCACATATGAATTAACCAATGGCATTGCATGTGTGTTCTTTCCGCAAACCACATATGGATCCACCAATGTCATTGCATGTGTGTTCTTTTCCACAAACCACATATGTATCCACTAGATTCATTGCATGTGTCTTCCTGCCATGAACCACATATGGATCCACCAGTGTTCATTGCATGTGTGTTCTTTCCACAAACCACATATGGATACACTAGAGTCATTGCATGTGTGTTATTTTCACAAACCACATATGGATCCACGAATGTCATTGCATGTGTATTCTTTCCATGAACCACATATGGATCCACCAATGTCATTGCATGTGTGTTCTTTCCACTAAACACACATGGATCCACTAGAGTCATTGCATGTGTGTTCTTTTAACAACCCACATATGGATCAACCAGTGTCATTGCAAGTGTGTTCCTATCATGAACCACATATGGATCCACTAGTGTTCATTGCATGTGTGTTCTTTTCCACAAACCACATATGTATCCACTAGAGTCATTGCATGTGTGTTCTTTTCACAAGCCAGACATGGATCCACTAGAGTCATTGCATGTGTGTTGTTTTCACAAACCACATATGGATCCACCAGAGTCATTGCATGTGTGTTCTTTTCACAAACCAAACATGGATCCACCAGAGTAATTGCATGTGTGTTCTTTTCACAAACCACACATGGATCAACAAATGTCATTGCATGTGTGTTCTTTCCAGAAACCACATATGGATCAACCAGTGTCATTGCATGTGTGTTCTTTCCACAAATCACATATGGATCAACCACTGTCATTGCATCTGTGTTCGTTCCACAAACCACATATGGATCCACCAATATCATTTCATGTTTGTCTTTCCACAAACCACACATGGATCAACCAATGTCATTGCTTGTGTGTCCTTTCCACAAACCACATATGGATCCACCAATGTCATTGCATGTGTGTTATTTTCCATAAACCACATATGTATCCACTAGATTCATTGCATGTGTCTTCCTGTCATGAACCACATATGGATCCACCAGTGTTCATTGCATGTGTGTTCTTTCCACAAACCACATATGGATCCACTAGAGTCATTGCATGTGTGTTCTTTTCCACAAACCACATATGTATCCACTAGATTCATTTCATGTGTCTTCCTGTCATGAACCACATATGGATCCACCAGTGTTCATTGCATGTGTGTTCTTTTCCACAAACCACATATGTATCCACTAGAGTCATTGCATGTGTGTTCTTTTCACAAGCCACACATGGATCCACTAGAGTCATTGCATGTGTGTTCTTTTCACAAACCACACATGGATCCACCAGAGTCATTGCATGTGTGTTATTCTCACAAATCAAGCATGGATCCACCAGAGTAATTGCATGTGTGTTCTTTTCCCAAACCACACATGGATCAACAAATGTCATTGCATGTGTGTTCTTTTCACAAACCACATATGGATACACCAGATTCATTGCATGTGTGTTCTTTCCACAAACCATATATGGATCCACCAATGTCATTGCAATGTGTGTTCTTTTCACAAACAACACATGGATCAACCACTAGAGTCATTGCATGTGTGTTCTTTCCACAAGCCACACATGGATCCACCAGTTTTCATTGCATGTGTATTCTTTCCACAAACCACATATGGATCCACTAGAGTCATTGCATGTGTGTTCTTTTCACAAACCACACATGGACCCACTAGAGTCATTGCATGTGTGTTCTTTCCACAAACCACACATGGATCCACCAATAACATTGCATGTGTGTTATTGTCACAAACCACATATGAATCAACCAATGGCATTGCATGTGTGTTCATTCATGAACCACATATGGATCCACCAGTGTCATTGTGTGTGTGTTCTTTCCACTAACCACACATCGATCCACTAGAGTTATTCCATGTGTGTTCTTTTCACAAACCACACTTGTATCCACCAATGACATTGCATGTGCGTTATTGTCACAAACCACATATGAATTAACCAATGGCATTGCATGTGTGTTCTTTCCGCAAACCACATATGGATCCACCAATGTCATTGCATGTGTGTTCTTTTCCACAAACCACATATGTATCCACTAGATTCATTGCATGTGTCTTCCTGCCATGAACCACATATGGATCCACCAGTGTTCATTGCATGTGTGTTCTTTCCACAAACCACATATGGATACACTAGAGTCATTGCATGTGTGTTGTTTTCACAAACCACATATGGATCCACGAATGTCATTGCATGTGTATTCTTTCCATGAACCACATATGGATCCACCAATGTCATTGCATGTGTGTTCTTTCCACTAAACACACATGGATCCACTAGAGTCATTGCATGTGTGTTCTTTTAACAACCCACATATGGATCAACCAGTGTCATTGCAAGTGTGTTCCTATCATGAACCACATATGGATCCACTAGTGTCCATTGCATGTGTGTTCTTTTCCACAAACCACATATGTATCCACTAGAGTCATTGCATGTGTGTTCTTTTCACAAGCCACACATGGATCCACTAGAGTCATTGCATGTGTGTTCTTTTCACAAACCACATATGGATCCACCAGAGTCATTGCATGTGTGTTCTTTTCACAAACCAAACATGGATTCACCAGAGTAATTGCATGTGTGTTCTTTTCACAAACCACACATGGATCAACAAATGTCATTGCATGTGTGTTCTTTCCACAAACCACATTTGGATCAACCAGTGTCATTCCATGTGTGTTCTTTCCACAAACCACATATGGATTAACCACTGTCATTGCATGTGTGTTCTTTCCACAAACCACATATGGATCCACCAATATCATTTCATGTGTGTTCTTTCCACAAACCACACATGGATCAACCAATGTCATTGCATGTGTGTCCTTTCCACAAACCACATATGGATCCACCAATGTCATTGCATGTGTGTTATTTTCCATAAACCACATATGTATCCACTAGATTCATTGCATGTGTCTTCCTGTCATGAACCACATATGGATCCACCAGTGTTCATTGCATGTGTGTTATTTCCACAAACCACATATGGATCCACTAGAGTCATTGCATGTGTGTTATTTTCACAAACCACATATGGCTCCACCAATATCATTGCATGTGTGTTCTTTTCATGAACCACATATGGATCCACCAATATCATTGCATGTGTGTTATTTCCACCAAACACACATGGATCCACTAGAGTCATTGCATGTGTGTTCTTTTAACAACCCACATATGGATCAACCAGTGTCATTGCAAGTGTGTTCCTATCATGAACCACATATGGATCCACCAGTGGTCATTGCATGTGTGTTCTTTTCCACAAACCACATATGTATCCACTAGAGTCATTGCATGTGTGTTCTTTTCACAAGCCACACATGGATCCACTAGAGTCATTGCATGTGTGTTCTTTTCACAAACCACACATGGATCCACCAGAGTCATTGCATGTGTGTTCTTTTCACAAACCACACATGGATCCACCAGAGTAAGTGCATGTGTGTTCTTTTCACAAACCACACATGGATCAATAAATGTCATTGCATGTGTGTTCTTTTCACAAACCACATATGGATACACCAGATTCATTGCATGTGTGTTCTTTCCACAAACCACATATGGATCCACCAATGTCATTGCATGTGTGTTCTTTTCACAAACCACACATGGATCAACCACTAGAGTCATTGCATGTGTGTTCTTTCCGCAAACCACACATGGATCAACCAATGTCATTGCATGGGTGTTCTTTCTACAAACCACATATGGATCCACTAGAGTCATTGCATGTGTGTTCTTTTCACAAACCACACATGGACCCACTAGAGTCATTGCATGTGTGTGTTCTTTCCACAAACCACACATGGATCCACCAATGACATTGCATGTGCGTTATTGTCACAAACCACATATGAATCAACCAATGGCATTGCATGTGTGTTCTTTCCGCAAACCACATATGGATCCACCAATGTCATTGCATGTGTGTTCTTTTCCACCAACCACATATGTATCCACTAGATTCATTTCATGTGTCTTCCTGTCATGAACCACATATGGATCCACCAGTGTTCATTGCATGTGTGTTCTTTCCACAAACCACATATGGATACACTAGAGTCATTGCATGTGTGTTATTTTCACAAACCACATATGGATCCATGAATGTCATTGCATGTGTGTTCTTTCCATGAACCACATATGGATCCACCAATCTCATTGCATGTGTGTTGTTTCCACTAAACACACATGGATCCACTAGAGTCATTGCATGTGTGTTCTTTTAACAACCCACATATGGATCAACCAGTGTCATTGCAAGTGTGTTCCTATCATGAACCACATATGGATCCACCAGTGTTCATTGCATGTGTGTTCTTTTCCACAAACCACATATGTATCCACTAGAGTCATTGCATGTGTGTTCTTTTCACAAGACACACATGGATCCAGTAGAGTCATTACATGTGTGTTCTTTTCACAAACCACACATGGATCCACCAGAGTCATTGCATGTGTGTTCTTTTCACAAACCAAACATGGATCCACCAGAGTAATTGCATGTGTGTTCTTTTCACAAACCACACATGGATCAACAAATGTCATTGCATGTGTGTTCTTTTCACAAACCACATATGGATACACCAGATTCATTGCATGTATGTTCTTTCCACAAACCATATATGGATCCACCAATGTCATTGCAATGTATGTTCTTTTCACAAACAACACATTGATCAACCACTAGAGTCATTGCATGTGTGTTCTTTCCACAAACCACACATGGATCAACCAGTGTCATTGCATGTGTGTTCTTTCTACAAACCACATATGGATCCACTAGAGTCATTGCATGTGTGTTCTTTTCACAAACCACACATGGACCCACTAGAGTCATTGCATGTGTGTTCTTTCCACAAACCACACATGGATCCACCAATAACATTGCATGTGTGTTATTGTCACAAACCACATATGAATCAACCAATGGCATTGCATGTGTGTTCATGTCATGAACCACATATGGATCCACCTGTGTCATTGCGTGTGTGTTCTTTCCGCTAACCACACATGGATCCACTAGAGTTATTCCATGTGTGTTCTTTTCACAAACCACATATGGACCCACCAGAGTCATTGCATGTGTGTTTTTTCCACAAACCACATATGTATCCACCAATATCATTGCATGTGTGTTATTGTCACAAACCACATATGGATCAACCAATGTCATTGCATGTCTGTTCTTTCCACAAACCACATATGGATCAACCAATGTCATTGCATGTCTGTTCTTTCTATAAACCACATATGGATCCACTAGTGTCATTGCATGTGTTTTTTTAACAAACCACATATGGACCCACTTGAGTCATTGCATGTGTGTTCTTTCCACAAACCACACATGGATTAACCAATGGCATTGCATGTGTGTTATTGTCACAAACCACATATGGATCAATGAAAGTCATTGCATGTGTGTTCCTGTCATGAACCACATATGGATCCACCAGTGTTCATTGCATGTGTGTTCTTTCCACAAACCACATATGTATCTACTAGAGTCATTTCATGTGTGGTCTTTTCACAAACCACACATGGATCCACTAGAGTCATTGCATGTGTGTTCTTTTCACAAACCACATATGGACCCACCAGAGACATTGCATGTGTGTTCTTTTCCACAAACCACATATGTATCCACTAGAGTCATTGCATGTGTGTTCTTTTCACAAACCACACATGGATCCACCAGAGTCATTGCATGTGTGTTCTTTTCACAAACCACACATGGATCCACTAGAGTAATTGCATGTGTGTTCTTTTCACAAACCACACATGGATCAACAAATGTCATTGCATGTGTGTTCTTTTCACAAACCACAAATGGATACACCAGAGTCATTGCATGTGTGTTCTTTCCACAAACCACATATGGACCCACCAATGTCATTGCATGTGTGTTGTTTCCACAAACCACACATGGATCAACCAATATCATTGCATGTTTTTTTTCCACAAACCACATATGGATCCACCAATGTCATTGCATGTGTGTTCCTGTCATGAACCACATATGGATCCACCGGTGTTCATTGCATGTGTGTTCTTTCCACAAACCACATATGGATCCACTAGAGTCATTGCGTGTGTGTTCTTTTCACAAACCACATATGGATCCACCAGAGTCATTGCATGTGTGTTCTTTTCACAAACCAAACATGGATCCCCCAGAGTAATTGAATGTGTGTTCTTTTCACAAACCACACATGGATCAACAAATGTCATTGCATGTGTGTTCTTTCCACAAACCACATATGGATCAACCAGTGTCATTGCATGTGTGTTCTTTCCACAAACCACATATGGATCCACCAATGTCATTCCATGTGTGTTCTGTCCACAAACCACACATGGATCAACCAATATCATTGCATTTTTTTTTCCACAAACCACATATGGATCCACCAATGTCATTGCATGTGTGTTCCTGTCATGAACCACATATGGATTCACCAGTGTTCATTGCATGTGTGTTCTTTCCACAAACCACATATGGATCCACTAGAGTCATTGCATGTGTGTTCTTTTCACAAACCACACATGGACCCACTAGAGTGATTGCATGTGTGTTCTTTCCACAATCCACACATGGATCCACCAATGGCATTGCATGTGTGTTATTGTCACAAACCACATATGGATCAACCAATGGCATTGCATGTGTGTACATGTCATGAACCACATATGGATCCACCAGTGTTGTTGCGTGTGTGTTCTTTCCACTAACCACACATGGATCCACTAGAGTAACTCCATGTGTGTTCTTTTCACAAACCACATATGGATCAACCAGTGTCATTGCATGTGTGTTCTTTCCGCAAAGCACATATGGATCAACTAATGTTATATCATGTGTGTTCTTTTCACAAACCACACATGGATCAACCACTAGAGTCATTACATATGTGTTCTTTCCACAAACCACATATGGATCAACCAATGTCACTACATGTGTCTTCTTTCTACAAACCACATGTGGATCCACTAGAGTCATTGCATGTGTGTTCTTTTCACAAACCACATATGGACCCACTTGAGTCATTGCATGTGTGTTCTTTCCACAAACCACACATGGATTAACCAATGGAATTGCATGTGTGTTATTTTCACAAACCACATATGGATCAACCAATGTCATTGCATGTGTGTTCCTGTCATGAACCACATATGGATCCACTCGTGTTCATTGGATGTGTGTTCTTTACACAAACCACATATGTATCCAATAGAGTAATTGCATGTTTGTTCTTTTCATAAACCACACATGGATCAACCAATGTCATTGCATGTGTGTTCTTTCCACAAACCACATATGGATCCACCAATGTCATTGCATGTGTGTTGTTTTCCACAAACCATATGGATCAACAAATGGCATTGCCTATGTGTTCTTTTGACAAACCACACATGGATCAACATTGCATGTGTGTTATTTTCACAAACCACACATGGATCCACCAGTGTTCACTGCATGCGTGTTCTTTCCACAAACCACTTATGGATCCACCAATGTCATTGCTTGTGTGTTCTGTTCCACAAACCACATGGATCAACCAATGGAATTGCATGTGTGTTCTTTTCACAAACCACACATGGATCAACCAATGGTATTGCATGTGTTTTTTCACAAACCACACATGGATCAACCAATGGCATTGCATGTGTGTTCTTTTCACAAACCACACATGGATCCACCAGAGTCATTGCATGTGTGTTCTTTCCACAAACCACATATGGATCAACTAGTGTCATTGCATGTGTGTTCTTTCCACAAAACACATATGGATCAACCAGTGTCATTGCATGTGTGTTCTTTCAACAAACCCAATATGGATCAACCAGTGTCATTGCATGTGTGTTCTTTCCACAAACCACATATGGATCCGCCAATATCATTGCATGTGTGTTCTTTCCACAAACCACACATGGATCAACCAATGTCATTGCATGTGTGTTCTTTCCACAAACCACATATGGATCCACCAATGTCATTGCATGTGTGTTCTTTTCCACAAACCACATATGTATCCACTAGATTCAATTCATGTGTCTTCCTGTCATGAACCACATATGGATCCACCAGTGTTCATTGCATGTGTGTTCTTTCCACAAACCACATATGGATCCACTACAGTTATTGCATGTGTGTTCTTTTCACAAACCACATATGGATCCAACAATATCATTGCATGTGTGTTCTTTCCATGAATCACATATGGATCCACCAATGTCATTGCATGTGTGTTATTTCCACTAAACACACATGGATCCACTAGAGTCATTGCATGTGTGTTTGTTTAACAACCCATATATGGATCAACCAGTCTCATTGCAAGTGTGTTCCTATCATGAACCACATATGGATCCACCAGTGTTCATGGCATGTGTCTTCTTTTCCACAAACCACATATGTATCCACTAGAGTCATTGCATGTGCGTTCTTTTAACAAGCCACACATGGATCCACTAGAGTCATTGCATGTGTGTTCTTTTCACAAACCACACATGGATCCACCAGAGTCATTGCATGTGTGTTCTTTTCACAAACCACACATGGATCCACTAGAGTAATTGCATGTGTGTTCTTTTCACAAACCACACATGGATCAACAAATGTCATTGCATGTGTGTTCTTTTCACAAACCACATATGGATACACCAGATTCATTGCATGTGTGTTCTTTCCATAAACCACATATGGATCCACTAGAGTCATTGCATGTGTGTTCTTTCTACAAACCACATATGGATCCACTAGAGTCATTGCGTGTGTGTTCTTTTCACAAACCACATATGGATCCACCAGAGTCATTGCATGTGTGTTCTTTTCACAAACCAAACATGGATCCCCCAGAGTAATTGCATGTGTGTTCTTTTCACAAACCACACATGGATCAACAAATGTCATTGCATGTGTGTTCTTTCCACAAACCACATATGGATCAACCAGTGTCATTGCATGTGTGTTCTTTCCACAAACCACATATGGATCCACCAATGTCATTGCATGTGTGTTCTGTCCACAAACCACACATGGATCAACCAATATCATTGCATTTTTTTTCCACAAACCACATATGGATCCACCAATGTCATTGCATGTGTGTTCCTGTCATGAACCACATATGGATTCACCAGTGTTCATTGCATGTGTGTTCTTTCCACAAACCACATATGGATCCACTAGATTCATTGCATGTGTGTTCTTTTCACAAACCACACATGGACCCACTAGAGTGATTGCATGTGTGTTCTTTCCACAATCCACACATGGATCCACCAATGGCATTGCATGTGTGTTATTGTCACAAACCACATATGGATCAACCAATGGCATTGCATGTGTGTACATGTCATGAACCACATATGGATCCACCAGTGTTGTTGCGTGTGTGTTCTTTCCACTAACCACACATGGATCCACTAGAGTAACTCCGTGTGTGTTCTTTTCACAAACCACATATGGATCAACCAGTGTCATTGCATGTGTGTTCTTTCCGCAAAGCACATATGGATCAACTAATGTTATTTCATGTGTGTTCTTTTCACAAACCACACATGGATCAACCACTAGAGTCATTACATATGTGTTCTTTCCACAAACCACATATGGATCAACCAATGTCACTACATGTGTCTTCTTTCTACAAACCACATGTGGATCCACTAGAGTCATTGCATGTGTGTTCTTTTCACAAACCACATATGGACCCACTTGAGTCATTGCATGTGTGTTCTTTCCACAAACCACACATGGATTAACCAATGGAATTGCATGTGTGTTATTTTCACAAACCACATATGGATCAACCAATGTCATTGCATGTGTGTTCCTGTCATGAACCACATATGGATCCACTCGTGTTCATTGGATGTGTGTTCTTTACACAAACCACATATGTATCCAATAGAGTAATTGCATGTTTGTTCTTTTCATAAACCACACATGGATCAACCAATGTCATTGCATGTGTGTTCTTTCCACAAACCACATATGGATCCACCAATGTCATTGCATGTGTGTTGTTTTCCACAAACCATATGGATCAACAAATGGCATTGCCTATGTGTTCTTTTGACAAACCACACATGGATCAACATTGCATGTGTGTTATTTTCACAAACCACACATGGATCCACCAGTGTTCACTGCATGCGTGTTCTTTCCACAAACCACTTATGGATCCACCAATGTCATTGCTTGTGTGTTCTGTTCCACAAACCACATGGATCAACCAATGGCATTGCATGTGTGTTCTTTTCACAAACCACACATGGATCAACCAATGGTATTGCATGTGTTTTTTCACAAACCACACATGGATCAACCAATGGCATTGCATGTGTGTTCTTTTCACAAACCACACATGGATCCACCAGAGTCATTGCATGTGTGTTCTTTCCACAAACCACATATGGATCAACTAGTGTCATTGCATGTGTGTTCTTTCCACAAAACACATATGGATCAACCAGTGTCATTGCATGTGTGTTCTTTCAACAAACCCAATATGGATCAACCAGTGTCATTGCATGTGTGTTCTTTCCACAAACCACATATGGATCCGCCAATATCATTGCATGTGTGTTCTTTCCACAAACCACACATGGATCAACCAATGTCATTGCATGTGTGTTCTTTCCACAAACCACATATGGATCCACCAATGTCATTGCATGTGTGTTCTTTTCCACAAACCACATATGTATCCACTAGATTCAATTCATGTGTCTTCCTGTCATGAACCACATATGGATCCACCAGTGTTCATTGCATGTGTGTTCTTTCCACAAACCACATATGGATCCACTACAGTTATTGCATGTGTGTTCTTTTCACAAACCACATATGGATCCAACAATATCATTGCATGTGTGTTCTTTCCATGAATCACATATGGATCCACCAATGTCATTGCATGTGTGTTATTTCCACTAAACACACATGGATCCACTAGAGTCATTGCATGTGTGTTTGTTTAACAACCCATATATGGATCAACCAGTCTCATTGCAAGTGTGTTCCTATCATGAACCACATATGGATCCACCAGTGTTCATTGCATGTGTCTTCTTTTCCACAAACCACATATGTATCCACTAGAGTCATTGCATGTGCGTTCTTTTAACAAGCCACACATGGATCCACTAGAGTCATTGCATGTGTGTTCTTTTCACAAACCACACATGGATCCACCAGAGTCATTGCATGTGTGTTCTTTTCACAAACCACACATGGATCCACTAGAGTAATTGCATGTGTGTTCTTTTCACAAACCACACATGGATCAACAAATGTCATTGCATGTGTGTTCTTTTCACAAACCACATATGGATACACCAGATTCATTGCATGTGTGTTCTTTCCATAAACCACATATGGATCCACTAGAGTCATTGCATGTGTGTTCTTTCTACAAACCACATATGGATCCACTAGAGTCATTGCGTGTGTGTTCTTTTCACAAACCACATATGGATCCACCAGAGTCATTGCATGTGTGTTGTTTTCACAAACCAAACATGGATCCCCCAGAGTAATTGCATGTGTGTTCTTTTCACAAACCACACATGGATCAACAAATGTCATTGCATGTGTGTTCTTTCCACAAACCACATATGGATCAACCAGTGTCATTGCATGTGTGTTCTTTCCACAAACCACATATGGATCCACCAATGTCATTGCATGTGTGTTCTGTCCACAAACCACACATGGATCAACCAATATCATTGCATTTTTTTTCCACAAACCACATATGGATCCACCAATGTCATTGCATGTGTGTTCCTGTCATGAACCACATATGGATTCACCAGTGTTCATTGCATGTGTGTTCTTTCCACAAACCACATATGGATCCACTAGATTCATTGCATGTGTGTTCTTTTCACAAACCACACATGGACCCACTAGAGTGATTGCATGTGTGTTCTTTCCACAATCCACACATGGATCCACCAATGGCATTGCATGTGTGTTATTGTCACAAACCACATATGGATCAACCAATGGCATTGCATGTGTGTACATGTCATGAACCACATATGGATCCACCAGTGTTGTTGCGTGTGTGTTCTTTCCACTAACCACACATGGATCCACTAGAGTAACTCCGTGTGTGTTCTTTTCACAAACCACATATGGATCAACCAGTGTCATTGCATGTGTGTTCTTTCCGCAAAGCACATATGGATCAACTAATGTTATTTCATGTGTGTTCTTTTCACAAACCACACATGGATCAACCACTAGAGTCATTACATATGTGTTCTTTCCACAAACCACATATGGATCAACCAATGTCACTACATGTGTCTTCTTTCTACAAACCACATGTGGATCCACTAGAGTCATTGCATGTGTGTTCTTTTCACAAACCACATATGGACCCACTTGAGTCATTGCATGTGTGTTCTTTCCACAAACCACACATGGATTAACCAATGGAATTGCATGTGTGTTATTTTCACAAACCACATATGGATCAACCAATGTCATTGCATGTGTGTTCCTGTCATGAACCACATATGGATCCACTCGTGTTCATTGGATGTGTGTTCTTTACACAAACCACATATGTATCCAATAGAGTAATTGCATGTTTGTTCTTTTCATAAACCACACATGGATCAACCAATGTCATTGCATGTGTGTTCTTTCCACAAACCACATATGGATCCACCAATGTCATTGCATGTGTGTTGTTTTCCACAAACCATATGGATCAACAAATGGCATTGCCTGTGTGTTCTTTTGACAAACCACACATGGATCAACATTGCATGTGTGTTATTTTCACAAACCACACATGGATCCACCAGTGTTCACTGCATGCGTGTTCTTTCCACAAACCACTTATGGATCCACCAATGTCATTGCTTGTGTGTTCTTTTCCACAAACCACATGGATCAACCAATGGCATTGCATGTGTGTTCTTTTCACAAACCACACATGGATCAACCAATGGTATTGCATGTGTTTTTTCACAAACCACACATGGATCAACCAATGGCATTGCATGTGTGTTCTTTTCACAAACCACACATGGATCCACCAGAGTCATTGCATGTGTGTTCTTTCCGCAAACCACATATGGATCAACTAGTGTCATTGCATGTGTGTTCTTTCCACAAACCACATATGGATCAACCAGTGTCATTGCATGTGTGTTCTTTCCACAAACCCAATATGGATCAACCAGTGTCATTGCATGTGTGTTCTTTCCACAAACCACATATGGATCCGCCAATATCATTGCATGTGTGTTCTTTCCACAAACCACACATGGATCAACCAATGTCATTGCATGTGTGTTCTTTCCACAAACCACATATGGATCCACCAATGTCATTGCATGTGTGTTCTTTTCCACAAACCACATATGTATCCACTAGATTCATTTCATGTGTCTTCCTGTCATGAACCACATATGGATCCACCAGTGTTCATTGCATGTGTGTTCTTTCCACAAACCACATATGGATCCACTACAGTTATTGCATGTGTGTTCTTTTCACAAACCACATATGGATCCAACAATATCATTGCATGTGTGTTCTTTCCATGAACCACATATGGATCCACCAATGTCATTGCATGTGTGTTATTTCCACTAAACACACATGGATCCACTAGAGTCATTGCATGTGTGTTCTTTTAACAACCCATATATGGATCAACCAGTCTCATTGCAAGTGTGTTCCTATCATGAACCACATATGGATCCACCAGTGTTCATTGCATGTGTCTTCTTTTCCACAAACCACATATGTATCCACTAGAGTCATTGCATGTGCGTTCTTTTAACAAGCCACACATGGATCCACTAGAGTCATTGCATGTGTGTTCTTTTCACAAACCACACATGGATCCACCAGAGTCATTGCATGTGTGTTCTTTTCACAAACCACACATGGATCCACTAGAGTAATTGCATGTGTGTTCTTTTCACAAACCACACATGGATCAACAAATGTCATTGCATGTGTGTTCTTTTCACAAACCACATATGGATACACCAGATTCATTGCATGTGTGTTCTTTCCATAAACCACATATGGATCCACCAATGTCATTGCATGTGTGTTCTTTTCACAAACCACACATGGTTCAACCACTAGAATCATTGCATGTGTGTTCTTTCCACAAACCACACATGGATCAACCAATGTCATTGCATGTGTGTTCTTTCTACAAACCACATATGGATCCACTAGATTCATTGCATGTGTGTTCTTTTCACAAACCACACATGTACCCACTAGAGTCATTGCATGTGTGTTCTTTCCACAAACCACACATGGATCAACCAATGACATTGCATGTGCATTATTGTCACAAACCACATATGAATCAACCAATGGCATTGCATGTGTGTTCTTTCCACAAACCACATATGGATCCACCAATGTCATTGCATGTGTGTTCTTTTCCACAAACCACATATGTATCCACTAGATTCATTACATGTGTCTTCCTGTCATGAACCACATATGGATCCACCAGTGTTCATTGCATGTGTGTTCTTTCCACAAACCACATATGGATCCACTAGAGTCATTGCATGTGTGTTCTTTCCACAAACCACATATGGATCTACCAATGTCATTGCATGTGTGTTCTTTTCACAAACCACACATGGATCAACCACTAGAGTCATTGCATGTGTGTTCTTTCCACAAACCACACATGGATCAACCAATGTCATTGCATGTGTGTTCTTTCTACAAACCACATATGGATCCACTAGAGTCATTGCATGTGTGTTCTTTTCACAAACCACACATGGACCCACTAGAGTCATTGCATGTGTGTTCTTTCCACAAACCACTCATGGATCCACCAATGACATTGCCTGTGCCTTATTGTCACAAACCACATATGAATCAACCAATGGCATTGCATGTGTGTTCTTTCCACAAACCACATATGGATCCACCAATGTCATTGCATGTGTGTTCTTTTCCACAAACCACATATGTATCCACTAGATTCATTGCATGTGTCTTCCTGTCATGAACCACATATGGATCCACCAGTGTTCATTGCATGTGTGTTCTTTCCACAAACCACATATGGATCCGCTAGAGTCATTGCATGTGTGTTCTTTTCACAAACCACATATGGATCCACCAATGTCATTGCATGTGTGTTCTTTCCATGAACCACATATGGATCCACCAATGTCATTGCATGTGTGTTCTTTCCACTAAACACACATGGATCCACTAGAGTCATTGCATGTGTGTTCTTTTAACAACCCACATATGGATCAACCAGTGTCATTGCAAGTGTGTTCCTATCATGAACCACATATGGATCCACCAGTGTTCATTGCATGTGTGTTCTTTTCCAGAAACCACATATGTATCCACTAGAGTCATTGCATGTGTGTTCTTTTCACAAGCCACACATGGATCCACTAGAGTCATTGCATGTGTGTTCTTTTCACAAACCACACATGGATCCACCAGAGTAATTGCATGTGTGTTCTTTTCACAAACCACACATGGATCAACAAATGTCATTGCATGTGTGTTCTTTTCACAAACCACATATGGATACACCAGATTCATTGCATGTGTGTTCTTTCCACAAACCACGTATGGATCCACCAAATTCATTGCAATGTGTGTTCTTTTCACAAACAACACATGGATCAACCACTAGAGTCATTGCATGTGTGTTCTTTCCACAAACCACACATGGATCCACCAATGTCATTGCATGTGTGTTCTTCCACAAACCACATATGTATCCACTAGATTCATTGCATGTGTCTTCCTGTCATGAACCACATATGGATCCACCAGTGTTCATGGCATGTGTGTTCTTTCCACAAACCACATATGGATCCACTAGAGTCATTGCATGTGTGTTCTTTTCACAAACCACATATGGATCCACCAATGTCATTGCATGTGTATTCTTTCCATGAACCACATATGGATCCACCAATGTCATTGCATGTGTGTTCTTTCCACTAAACACACATGGATCCACTAGAGTCATTGCATGTGTGTTCTTTTAACAACCCACATATGGATCAACCAGTGTCATTGCAAATGTGTTCCTATCATGAACCACATATGGATCCACCTGTGTTCATTGCATGTGTGTTCTTTTCCACAAACCACATATGTATCCACTAGAGTCATTGCATGTGTGTTCTTTTCACAAGCCACACATGGATCCACTAGAGTCATTGCATGTGTGTTCTTTTCACAAACCACACATGGATCCACCCGAGTCATTGCATGTGTGTTCTTTTCACAAACCACACATGGATCCACCAGAGTAATTGCATGTGTGTTCTTTTCACAAACCACACATGGATCAACAAATGTCATTGCATGTGTGTTATTTTCACCAACCACATATGGATACACCAGATTCATTGCATGTGTGTTCTTTCCACAAACCACGTATGGATCCACCAATGTCATTGCAATGTGTGTTCTTTTCACAAACAACACATGGATCAACCACTAGAGTCATTGCATGTGTGTTCTTTCCACAAACCACACATGGATAAACCAATGTCATTGCATGTGTGTTCTTTCTACAAACCACATATGGATCCACTAGGGTCATTGCATGTGTGTTCTTTTCACAAACCACACATGGATCCACCAGAGTCATTGCATCTGTGTTCTTTCCACAAACCACATATGGATCAACGAGTGTCATTGCATGTGTGTTCTTTCCACAAACCACATATGGATCAACTAGTGTCATTGCATGTGTGTTCTTTCCACAAACCACATATGGATCAACCACGGTCATTGCATGTGTGTTCTTTCCACAAACCACATATGGATCCACAAATATCATTTCATGTGTGTTCTTTCCACAAACCACACATGGATCAACCAATGTCATTGCATGTGTGTTCTTTCCACAAACCACATATGGATCCACCAATGTCATTGCGTGTGTGTTCTTTTCCTCAAACCACATATGTATCCACTAAATTCATTGCATGTGTCTTCCTGTCATGAACCACATATGGATCCACCAGTGTTCATTGCATGTGTGTTCTTTCCACAAACCACATATGGATCCACTAGAGTCATTGCATGTGTTTTCTTTTCACAAACCACATATGGATCCACCAATATCATTGCATGTGTGTTCTTTCCATGAACCACATATGGATCCACCAATGTCATTGCATGTGTGTTATTTCCACTAAACACACATGGATCCACTAGAGTCATTGCATGTGTGTTCTTTTAACAACCCATATATGGATCAACCAGTGTCATTGCAAGTGTGTTCCTATCATGAACCACATATGGATCCACCAGTGTTCATTCCATGTGTGTTCTTTTCCATAAACCACATATGTATCCACTAGAGTCATTGCATGTGCGTTCTTTTCACAAGCCACACATGGATCCACTAGAGTCATTGCATGTGTGTTCTTTTCACAAACCACACATGGATCCACCAGAGTCATTGCATGTGTGTTCTTTTCACAAACCACACATGGATCCACCAGAGTAATTGCATGTGTGTTCTTTTCACAAACCACACATGGATCAACAAATGTCATTGCATGTGGGTTCTTTTCACAAACCACATATGGATACACCAGATTCATTGCATGTGTGTTCTTTCCACAAACCACATATGGATCCACCGATGTCATTGCATGTGTGTTCTTTTCACAAACCACACATGGATCAACCACTAGTCATTGCATGTGTGTTCTTTCCACAAACCACACATGGATCAACCAATGTCATTGCATGTGTGTTCTTTCTACAAACCACATATGGATCCACTAGAGTCATTGCATGTGTGTTCTTTTAACAAACCACACATGGACCCACTAGAGTCATTGAATGTGTGTTCTTTCCACAAACCACACATGGATCCACCAATGACATTGCCTGTGCGTTATTGTCACAAACCACATATGAATCAACCAATGGCATTGCATGTGTGTTCTTTCCACAAACCACATATGGATCCACCAATGTCATTGCATGTGTGTTTTCTCTACAAACCACATATGTATCCACTAGATTCATTGCATGTGTCTTCCTGTCATGAACCACATATGGATCCACCAGTGTTCATTGCATGTGTGTTCTTTCCACAAACCACATATGGATCCACTAGAGTCATTGCATGTGTGTTCTTTCCACAAACCACATATGGATCTACCAATGTCATTGCATGTGTGTTCTTTTCACAAACCACACATGGATCAACCACTAGAGTCATTGCATGTGTGTTCTTTCCACAAACCACACATGGATCAACCAATGTCATTGCATGTGTGTTCTTTCTACAAACCACATATGGATCCACTAGAGTCATTGCATGTGTGTTCTTTTCACAAACCACACATGGACCCACTAGAGTCATTGCATGTGTGTTCTTTCCACAAACCACTCATGGATCCACCAATGACATTGCCTGTGCCTTATTGTCACAAACCACATATGAATCAACCAATGGCATTGCATGTGTGTTCTTTCCACAAACCACATATGGATCCACCAATGTCATTGCATGTGTGTTCTTTTCCACAAACCACATATGTATCCACTAGATTCATTGCATGTGTCTTCCTGTCATGAACCACATATGGATCCACCAGTGTTCATTGCATGTGTGTTCTTTCCACAAACCACATATGGATCCGCTAGAGTCATTGCATGTGTGTTCTTTTCACAAACCACATATGGATCCACCAATGTCATTGCATGTGTGTTCTTTCCATGAACCACATATGGATCCACCAATGTCATTGCATGTGTGTTCTTTCCACTAAACACACATGGATCCACTAGAGTCATTGCATGTGTGTTCTTTTAACAACCCACATATGGATCAACCAGTGTCATTGCAAGTGTGTTCCTATCATGAACCACATATGGATCCACCAGTGTTCATTGCATGTGTGTTCTTTTCCAGAAACCACATATGTATCCACTAGAGTCATTGCATGTGTGTTCTTTTCACAAGCCACACATGGATCCACTAGAGTCATTGCATGTGTGTTCTTTTCACAAACCACACATGGATCCACCAGAGTAATTGCATGTGTGTTCTTTTCACAAACCACACATGGATCAACAAATGTCATTGCATGTGTGTTCTTTTCACAAACCACATATGGATACACCAGATTCATTGCATGTGTGTTCTTTCCACAAACCACGTATGGATCCACCAAATTCATTGCAATGTGTGTTCTTTTCACAAACAACACATGGATCAACCACTAGAGTCATTGCATGTGTGTTCTTTCCACAAACCACACATGGATCCACCAATGTCATTGCATGTGTGTTCTTCCACAAACCACATATGTATCCACTAGATTCATTGCATGTGTCTTCCTGTCATGAACCACATATGGATCCACCAGTGTTCATGGCATGTGTGTTCTTTCCACAAACCACATATGGATCCACTAGAGTCATTGCATGTGTGTTCTTTTCACAAACCACATATGGATCCACCAATGTCATTGCATGTGTATTCTTTCCATGAACCACATATGGATCCACCAATGTCATTGCATGTGTGTTCTTTCCACTAAACACACATGGATCCACTAGAGTCATTGCATGTGTGTTCTTTTAACAACCCACATATGGATCAACCAGTGTCATTGCAAATGTGTTCCTATCATGAACCACATATGGATCCACCTGTGTTCATTGCATGTGTGTTCTTTTCCACAAACCACATATGTATCCACTAGAGTCATTGCATGTGTGTTCTTTTCACAAGCCACACATGGATCCACTAGAGTCATTGCATGTGTGTTCTTTTCACAAACCACACATGGATCCACCCGAGTCATTGCATGTGTGTTCTTTTCACAAACCACACATGGATCCACCAGAGTAATTGCATGTGTGTTCTTTTCACAAACCACACATGGATCAACAAATGTCATTGCATGTGTGTTATTTTCACCAACCACATATGGATACACCAGATTCATTGCATGTGTGTTCTTTCCACAAACCACGTATGGATCCACCAATGTCATTGCAATGTGTGTTCTTTTCACAAACAACACATGGATCAACCACTAGAGTCATTGCATGTGTGTTCTTTCCACAAACCACACATGGATAAACCAATGTCATTGCATGTGTGTTCTTTCTACAAACCACATATGGATCCACTAGGGTCATTGCATGTGTGTTCTTTTCACAAACCACACATGGATCCACCAGAGTCATTGCATCTGTGTTCTTTCCACAAACCACATATGGATCAACGAGTGTCATTGCATGTGTGTTCTTTCCACAAACCACATATGGCTCAACTAGTGTCATTGCATGTGTGTTCTTTCCACAAACCACATATGGATCAACCACGGTCATTGCATGTGTGTTCTTTCCACAAACCACATATGGATCCACAAATATCATTTCATGTGTGTTCTTTCCACAAACCACACATGGATCAACCAATGTCATTGCATGTGTGTTCTTTCCACAAACCACATATGGATCCACCAATGTCATTGCGTGTGTGTTCTTTTCCTCAAACCACATATGTATCCACTAAATTCATTGCATGTGTCTTCCTGTCATGAACCACATATGGATCCACCAGTGTTCATTGCATGTGTGTTCTTTCCACAAACCACATATGGATCCACTAGAGTCATTGCATGTGTTTTCTTTTCACAAACCACATATGGATCCACCAATATCATTGCATGTGTGTTCTTTCCATGAACCACATATGGATCCACCAATGTCATTGCATGTGTGTTATTTCCACTAAACACACATGGATCCACTAGAGTCATTGCATGTGTGTTCTTTTAACAACCCATATATGGATCAACCAGTGTCATTGCAAGTGTGTTCCTATCATGAACCACATATGGATCCACCAGTGTTCATTCCATGTGTGTTCTTTTCCATAAACCACATATGTATCCACTAGAGTCATTGCATGTGCGTTCTTTTCACAAGCCACACATGGATCCACTAGAGTCATTGCATGTGTGTTCTTTTCACAAACCACACATGGATCCACCAGAGTCATTGCATGTGTGTTCTTTTCACAAACCACACATGGATCCACCAGAGTAATTGCATGTGTGTTCTTTTCACAAACCACACATGGATCAACAAATGTCATTGCATGTGGGTTCTTTTCACAAACCACATATGGATACACCAGATTCATTGCATGTGTGTTCTTTCCACAAACCACATATGGATCCACCGATGTCATTGCATGTGTGTTCTTTTCACAAACCACACATGGATCAACCACTAGTCATTGCATGTGTGTTCTTTCCACAAACCACACATGGATCAACCAATGTCATTGCATGTGTGTTCTTTCTACAAACCACATATGGATCCACTAGAGTCATTGCATGTGTGTTCTTTTAACAAACCACACATGGACCCACTAGAGTCATTGCATGTGTGTTCTTTCCACAAACCACACATGGATCCACCAATGACATTGCCTGTGCGTTATTGTCACAAACCACATATGAATCAACCAATGGCATTGCATGTGTGTTCTTTCCACAAACCACATATGGATCCACCAATGTCATTGCATGTGTGTTTTTTCTACAAACCACATATGTATCCACTAGATTCATTGCATGTGTCTTCCTGTCATGAACCACATATGGATCCACCAGTGTTCATTGCATGTGTGTTCTTTCCACAAACCACATATGGATCCACTAGAGTCATTCC
Organism: Avena sativa; assembly: GCA_916181665.1. Taxonomy (NCBI): domain Eukaryota; kingdom Viridiplantae; phylum Streptophyta; class Magnoliopsida; order Poales; family Poaceae; genus Avena; species Avena sativa. The sequence continues at coordinate 80,663,114 of OV702286.1, forward strand.
ATGTGTGTTCTTTTCACAAACCACATATGGATCCACCAATGTCATTGCATGTGTGTTCTTTCCATGAACCACATATGGATCCACCAATGTCATTGCATGTGTGTTCTTTCCACTAAACACACATGGATCCACTAGAGTCATTGCACGTGTGTTCTTTTAACAACCCACATATGGATCAACCAGTGTCATTGCAAGTGTGTTCCTATCATGAACCACATATGGATCCACCAGTGTTCATTACATGTGTGTTCTTTTCCACAAACCACATATGTATCCACTAGAGTCATTGCCTGTGTGTTCTTTTCACAAGCCACACATGGATCCACTAGAGTCATTGCATGTGTGTTCTTTTCACAAACCACACATGGATCCACCAGAGTAATTGCATGTGTGTTCTTTTCACAAACCACACATGGATCAACAAATGTCATTGCATGTGTGTTCTTTTCACAAACCACATATGGATACACCAGATTCATTGCATGTGTGTTCTTTCCACAAACCACGTATGGATCCACCAAATTCATTGCAATGTGTGTTCTTTTCACAAACAACACATGGATCAACCACTAGAGTCATTTCATGTGTGTTCTTTCCACAAACCACACATGGATCCACCAATGTCATTGCATGTGTGTTCTTTTCCACAAACCACATATGTATCCACTAGATTCATTGCATGTGTCTTCCTGTCATGAACCACATATGGATCCACCAGTGTTCATGGCATGTGTGTTCTTTCCACAAACCACATATGAATCCACTAGAGTCATTGCATGTGTGTTCTTTTCACAAACCACATATGGATCCACCAATGTCATTGCATGTGTATTCTTTCCATGAACCACATATGGATCCACCAATGTCATTGCATGTGTGTTCTTTCCACTAAACACACATGGATCCACTAGAGTCATTGCATGTGTGTTCTTTTAAAAACCCACATATGGATCAACCAGTGTCATTGCAAATGTGTTCCTATCATGAACCACATATGGATCCACCAGTGTTCATTGCATGTGTGTTTTTTTCCACAAACCACATATGTATCCACTAGAGTCATTGCATGTGTGTTCTTTTCACAAGCCACACATGGATCCACTAGAGTCATTGCATGTGTGTTCTTTTCACAAACCACACATGGATCCACCCGAGTCATTGCATGTGTGTTCTTTTCACAAACCACACATGGATCCACCAGAGTAATTGCATGTGTGTTCTTTTCACAAACCACACATGGATCAACAAATGTCATTGCATGTGTGTTCTTTTCCCCAACCACATATGGATACACCAGATTCATTGCATGTGTGTTCTTTCCACAAACCACGTATGGATCCACCAATGTCATTGAAATGTGTGTTCTTTTCACAAACAACACATGGATCAACCACTAGAGTCATTGCATGTGTGTTCTTTCCACAAACCACACATGGATAAACCAATGTCATTGCATGTTTGTTCTTTCTACAAACCACATATGGATCCACTAGGGTCATTGCATGTGTGTTCTTTTCACAAACCACACATGGATCCACCAGAGTCATTGCATGTGTGTTCTTTCCACAAACCACATATGGATCAACGAGTGTCATTGCATGTGTGTTCTTTCCACAAACCACATATGGATCAACTAGTGTCATTGCATGTGTGTTCTTTCCACAAACCACATATGGATCAACCACTGTCATTGCATGTGTGTTCTTTCCACAAACCACATATGGATCCACCAATATCATTTCATGTGTGTTCTTTCCACAAACCACACATGGATCAACCAATGTCATTGCATGTGTGTTCTTTCCACAAACCACATATGGATCCACCAATGTCATTGCATGTGTGTTCTTTTCCTCAAACCACATATGTATCCACTAAATTCATTGCATGTGTCTTCCTGTCATGAACCACATATGGATCCACCAGTGTTCATTGCATGTGTGTTCTTTCCACAAACCACATATGGATCCACTAGAGTCATTGCATGTGTGTTCTTTTCACAAACCACATATGGATCCACCAATATCATTGCATGTGTGTTCTTTCCATGAACCACAAATGGATCCACCAATGTCATTGCATGTGTGTTATTTCCACTAAACACACATGGATCCACTAGAGTCATTGCATGTGTGTTCTTTTAACAACCCATATATGGATCAACCAGTGTCATTGCAAGTGTGTTCCTATCATGAACCACATATGGATCCACCAGTGTTCATTGCATGTGTGTTCTTTTCCATAAACCACATATGTATCCACTAGAGTCATTGCATGTGTGTTCTTTTCACAAGCCACACATGGATCCACTAGAGTCATTGCATGTGTGTTCTTTTCACAAACAACACATGGATCCACCAGAGTCATTGCATGTGTGTTCTTTTCACAAACCACACATGGATCCACCAGAGTAATTGCATGTGTGTTCTTTTCATAAACCACACATGGATCAACAAATGTCATTGCATGTGGGTTCTTTTCTCAAACCACATATGGATACACCAGATTCATTGCATGTGTGTTCTTTCCACAAACCACATATGGATCCACCAATGTCATTGCATGTGTGTTCTTTTCACAAACCACACAAGGATCAACCACTAGTCATTGCATGTGTGTTCTTTCCACAAACCACACATGGATCAACCAATGTCATTGCATGTGTGTTCTTTCTACAAACCACATATGGATCCACTAGAGTCATTGCATGTGTGTTCTTTTCACAAACCACACATGGACCCACTAGAGTCATAGCATGTGTGTTCTTTCCACAAACCACACATGGATCCACCAATGACATTGCCTGTGCGTTATTGTCACACACCACATATGAATCAACCAATGGCATTGCATGTGTGTTATTTCCACAAACCACATATGGATCCACCAATGTCATTGCATGTGTGTTTTTTCTACAAACCACATATGTATCCACTAGATTCATTGAATGTGTCTTCCTGTCATGAACCACATATGGATCCACCAGTGTTCATTGCATGTGTGTTCTTTCCACAAACCACATATGGATCCACTAGAGTCATTGCATGTGTGTTCTTTTCACAAACCACATATGGATCCACCAATGTCATTGCATGTGTGTTCTTTCCATGAACCACATATGGATCCACCAATGTCATTTCATGTGTGTTCTTTCGACTAAACACACATGGATCAACTAGAGTCACTGCATGTGTGTTATTTTAACAACCCACATATGGATCAACCAGTGTCATTGCAAGTGTGTTCCTATCATGAACCACATATGGATCCACCAGTGTTCATTGCATGTGTGTTCTTTTCCACAAACCACATATGTATCCACTAGAGTCATTGCATGTGTGTTCTTTTCACAAGCCACACATGGATCCACTAGAGTCATTGCATGTGTGTTCTTTTCACAAACCACACATGGATCCACCAGAGTCATTGCATGTGTGTTCTTTTCACAAACCACACATGGATCCACCAGAGTAATTGCATGTGTGTTCTTTTCACAAACCACACATGGATCAACAAATGTCATTGCATGTGTGTTCTTTTCACAAACCACATATGGATACACCAGATTCATTGCATGTGTGTTCTTTCCACAAACCACGTATGGATACACCAAATTCATTGCAATGTGTGTTCTTTTCACAAACAACACATGGATCAACCACTAGAGTCATTGCATGTGTGTTCTTTCCACAATCCACACATGGATCAACCAATGTCATTGCATGTGTGTTCTTTCTACAAACCACATATGGATCCACTAGAGTCATTGTATGTGTGTTCTTTTCACAAACCACACATATACCTACTAGAGTCATTGCATGTGTGTTCTTTACACAAACCACACATGGATCCACCAATAACATTGCATGTGCGTTATTGTCACAAACCACATATGAATCAACCAATGGCATTGCATGTGTGTTCATGTCATGAACCACATATGGATCCACCAGTGTCATTGCGTGTGTGTTCTTTCCACTAACCACACATGGATCCACTAGAGTAATTCCATGTGTGTTCTTTTCACAAACCACATATGGACCCACCAGAGTCATTGCATGTGTGTTATTTTCCACAAACCACATATGTATCCACCAATGTCATTACATGTGTGTTATTGTCACAAACCACATATGGATCAACCAATGTCATTGCATGTCTGTTCTTTCCACAAACCACATATGGATCAACCAATGTCATTGCATGTCTGTTCTTTCCACAAACCACATATGGATCAACCAATGTCAATGCATGTGTGTTCTTTCTACAAACCACATATGGATCCGCTAGAGTCATTGCATGTGTTTTTTTTGACAAACCACATATGGACCCACTTGAGTCATTGCATGTGTGTTCTTTCCACAAACCACACATGGATTAACCAATGGCATTGCATGTGTGTTATTGTCACAAACCACATATGGGTCAACCAAAGTCATTGCATGTGTGTTCCTGTCATGAACCACATATGGATCCACCAATGTTCATTGCATTTGTGTTCTTTCCACAAACCACATATGTATCTACTAGAGTCATTGCATGTGTGTTCTTTTCACAAACCACACATGGATCCACTAGAGTCATTGCATGTGTGTTCTTTTCACAAACCACATATGGACCCACCAGAGACATTGCATGTGTGTTCTTTTCCACAAACCACATATGTATCCACTAGAGTCATTGCATGTGTGTTCTTTTCACAAACCACACATGGATCCACCAGAGTCATTGCATGTGTGTTATTTTCACAAACCACACATGGATCCACCAGAGTAATTGCATGTGTGTTCTTTTCACAAACCACACATGGATCAACAAATGTCATTGCATGTGTGTTCTTTTCAAAAACCACATATGGATACACCAGAGTCATTGCATGTGTGTTCTTTCCACAAACCACATATGGATCCACCAATGTCATTGCATGTGTGTTCTTTCCACAAACCATACATGGATCAACCAATATCATTGCATGTGTGTTTTTCCACAAACCACATATGGATCCACCAATGTCATTGCATGTGTGTTCCTGTCATGAACCACATATGGATGCACCAGTGTTCATTGCATGTGTGTTCTTTCCACAAACCACATATGGGTCCACTAAAGTCATTGCATGTGTGTTCTTTCTACAAACCACATATGGATCCACTAGAGTCATAGCGTGTGTGTTCTTTTCACAAACCACATATGGACCCACTTGAGTCATTGCATGTGTGTTCTTTCCCCAAACCACACATGGATTAACCAATGGCATTGCATGTGTTCTTTCCACAAACCACACATGGATCAAACAATGTCATTGCATGTGTGTTCTTTCTACAAACCACATAAGATCGCGTCTTCTAGAAGCCCCCCTTGAAGTAGTTGTCTGATCCGATTGTCGCAGACCGTTCGATTTGGGCGCGTGGACGAATAAGATGGTTCTTCGTATGAGCGATCCGCGAGTAGGCTGTTCCGTGACATGATTGGCCGTGCTTACGTTTTCACTTATATTACTATTATTTCCACTCCCCTATAGCCTACTAGTAATATCATAGAGCTCGTGAGTGAGCAAGTCTACTCCGCAGCCTCCTCTCCCCTCATCCACCACACGTCACTGTGCCCGGACGACGCCACCGGCTTTTGTGCACCGTGCCTGGACGACATCCGCCAATTCTCTGGTCGCTACCTTCATGCTAAGAAATCATTTTACAAGCTTTTGAACTTATCCTACATATTCATGCTATTCGCCAGTCTAACTGCTGATCTTTTTTCCGATTTCTCAACGCACTTCAGATGTGGCAGATGCTGCAGCTCAAGAATCTGGAGATCCTCGCGCGCAACTTCGCAGTGATGTTCCCGCTCGTGTGCTCCCACCCAGGATGCTTTCGCCATTACTCCTACCACGAGCTCCCGTTCCACGAGCTCACGTGCCCGCACGGCGCGTGCTCCTGCACGGAGCCGGGCTGCAACTAGACCGGCCCGCCGACAGAGCTCGTCATCCACCTTGCAGAGGAGCACTTGATCAAAGTGATTAGGATCTTGTACGGGCAAGCCCAACTTCTCCAAGAACAGGTGCCGTTCACTATCTCGGCACGCCACCAGCTAATTTTCCAGGGGGATGGCTCTGTTTTCGTCCTGACCATCACCGTCGGTGTTCCGGGAATGAGAGTCGGGCCTACCTTCGTGTGTGCGGTATGCGTCAGGTCGGTCTCATGCGCCTGGCTCGTATACACGGTGCGCATGTGGGCGAACGCCCAGCCGCCGTCATATGATAGCATTAATGTGCTAGCCGAGGCGTCGAGCTGCCCGATGCCGCGGGAGGTGGAGTATGCGGACCTAAGGTCGATCTTATGTGTGCCATCTCAGTACCTTGTCGGTGCTGGACCGAACAGGCGGATGCATTTCTACATTTGTATCGAGAACACCGACAGGGAAATGTAGTACTTATGTTGTCGTTACTATTAGACTTAAGCGATGCTTCTCAGGTGCGTAGAGCATACGTGTTGTGCGAATGTACCCCAGTTGCAGTTTTTTAGTACTCCTTAATAATTCTACGAGTTATTGGTCCAATCAGCTTGTTGTTGTCACGTTGCAAAGTCCGCTTGCTCTGGACAGACTGGCAATACCGTGTTCTTCCGCCCCCGCATGTCAGTGTCACGTGTTCCGAGGTCCCACCTGCCAGTGTCACACCCCCTTCTCTTCCTTCCCCTTGAAGCCACTGTCACAACTTCTCTTCCATCCTGCCACTCCCGTCTGATGGTTGTAATCTGATTTTCGTTGGATTGTTTACATGTAATCTATGTTGATAATGCAACATGCAAATGGCACAGACACAATTTCTAAAGTGGAAGCACTCACACGCTACTATTGCACATATTTCTCAATATAGCTCGACAAACCCATTACAATAATTGTACTCGCACTAAACACAACCGAAATTGCAACCATCCTAAACAACATCTAAACCCACATCACAGCACTATCGTCGGAGTCCACCTCGATTGGTGACATCACAGTGCCATTCCTAGCGACATCCACTCCCGCTCGCGGCTTGCCCTTCGCCAAGGAGGCAACAATGGCGTTCTGCACAACTTCATCCCCGTCGTCCTCCACATCGGAATCGACAATGACGAAGGTGACGGGTTGGCGTGGACCGAGCGCCGTCACGCCTGGCGGCTCCTGCTCGAGCTCGACGCCGCATCAGTCCTTCTACAGGTAGGAGGGTCCGAGCTCGGATACGTAGCGCCGTCACTACTCTCAAGAAACCATGGCCATTTGATACTGCAACGGTAGGATCTTGGGGTGGATTCGCCGCAGCGAGCCCTACCGGAAGTGGTGGAGCGGATGGATCTGCCGGCGCGACCCATGATAAGTTCCTAGGAGGGATAAGATTGTGGGTCAGGCGTGTCTAGTTCCTGAGCAAGGCCTCCCAGTGATATGTACGCGGGCAAGGTGCCAAAAAAATTCGTCCAATGCGTGCGAGAGGGCCTTTGAACCACGAAGGCGCGAGGTTTGGTTGACAAGTCCACACGCTAGGTCCCCCACCTGTCAGCCGAATGTGGACACTAGGATTCTGCCTGAGTTATTAAGTGGGGATAAATCAGCTTCACCCCTACCCTGACATCCAAAGGATCCTCTTTCCTCTGCCCTCGCTCCCCTCGCTCATGGCTCGTAGCTCATGCAGTTCATCTCGGGCGGAATCCGGGTCGGCTCAACGCCATCAGGCGGGTGCCCCCATCAGGTACCGGAGGGCGCCCTACGATTATACCCCGATATGCTGTGTTTGTGCGATGAGAACATGCCGAGATGGATTTCGTGGACCGACCAAAATACTGCAGGAAAATTCAGCAACTACAACATCGGAGCGGTAAGTTCGTACTGTAGGTAGAATGGTAACCCGGATCCAGAAAGCGTAATGTAATTCTTTTTTTTGTTTCCTTCGATCTACTTCGCAGGAAGGGAGGGGGACTGGCTGTGACAAGTTTGTGTGGATCGAAAAGCCACTAACAGGTTTTCACAAAGTGCTTGTTCAGGATCTACGTGATGCTGTGTGGGACAAGAAAGAGGAGATTCGTGCGATGTAGCGAGAGATCTGAGAGCTTCGCCAGGTGAAGGGGAGGCAGGGGCAGGGAGGTGGTGAGACAGATGGGCTCAAGATTAGGCTAGATAGTGGAAACAATTTCCTCATTATCTGGGCATTATCTGTTGCATTTTTAGTTTATGTTGCCATGTCGTTGTCTAGCAGCTGAAATAAGTTGCTGCTTCGTGGAGTGTAGCAGACAGCTTAGAAATTGTTTTTCAGCCCAGAAACTTATCATAAGTGTAATGCCAATAGCAGGGATTTATTAAGCTCCTATAAATAATTCATGTGTGTGCCACTAACACCCATCAATTTTGGAGACCCCTTAACCGCTCAGCTATCGCGATTGTTCAGATACTAGTGGCACAGTCACAATTTTGGATTCAACTAGTGGCCTCGGCCGTATCCAATCCTAAAGTCACGATACATTTTACTCCGAGTACGGGAGGCAGATTGTTTTGCCCGACAAGTTCCACGCACACAGCTCCAGAGTTTAACCGAACTACATATATAGGTTCAAGTTCAATACATCATTAGGGTTCTACACTGCTAGCCTTCTTTCTCTGCTTGGGTGCCAACTTTCTTCCTCTTTCCTTCACGTCCACTGGCTTCTTCATCTCCCGCCTTCTTCCTCTTCCTGGGTGCCAATTTTCTTACCTTCACGTACCCTGCATCTCCGGGTCGAGGGAAGTCAGGCCAATCAGCACAAGAATCTTGTCCAACATCATCACTCCACTTGTTTTGGTTTTCTTCCCACAACAAAATCATTGAGTCAGCTATCTTGTTTCTTACCTTGCGCTTCCTGTAAAAAAACAGTACATGGATTACTACCTTATATCTACAGACTATAAACAATTTTTTTTGTGAATGTACCATCTCATACCTAGGTTTGGGAGCATTAAGGGGACAGCCTGCTGCTCTATGGCCTATAAGATGGCAGGTTTGCCATTAAGGGGAGCATTTTTTTGTGAATGTACCATCTCATACCTAGGTTTTCCCTTCTTGGAAGCACAGAAAGAGGAACCCTTCTTCCGAGAAAATTCTTAAACCTATTCACCTGAGGTCTTCCTCTGCCCCTTTTTGTAACTAGCTGGCAAAGATCAAAAGAAAGTTGGACTTGAGGCCACTGAGATGGGTCTGTACATGGCTCGACGGATCCAGCGTATGCAGCTCTGAACTTTTCCATAGAGTAGTAGTCTGACAAATACTGATCCAAATGTGGTAGAGTTCTTTTCTTCACCAAGAAGGCCGAGGCGTGGTTGCAAGGTTTCCCGGTATGCTGCCACTCTAAGCAGGTGCACTCTCACATATAGATGTTCACATCATCCCTTTTGCCACTCTTGGACATATCGACCACCTCACAGCTGCTGCTGGTTGACGGGAGAACCTTAAGATGAGCAAGTCCTCGGCTTCTCTTGTGCAGTTGTTGTACAACTAGCGGTAGCATATGTCCTCTAAGTCTCCTACCGATCTCTCTCCTTATATTTAACAACTTCATGATCATACCACGTATGCTGTCCATCAAGATATGAACAGAACGCACTTTTATGTCCTTCACCCAGTTATTCAGTCATTCTGCAAGGTTGTTGTTTATGTAATCAACTTTGATGTCAGGATTGAATTGACTCCTCTTCCATAGCTGCGAATGATGGATGGCTAAGTACTCTGGAAGTTCAGGGGCTTCCGCAAAAATCTTGCTCATGAAATATTCGCTGCTACTAGGTTTGTAAACTCTAGCAGCAGGAAACATGTAACGAAATACGCTGCCTGCATAGTGTGAGTACAAGTTGAGAATCATATGGGCATGACATTCTCTACCTTCAGCTCGCGGGAACACCTCCTTCACTGCATTCGTTAGCCCTTTGCATGCATACGTGGATATAGCCAATGGATCCATGTGGCCTATTGATCTCCTGAGCTGCCTCATAAACCAGACCTACTTTTCCTCTGTTTCTGTTTCAAACAGCCTGAATGCCACTGGGAACATCCAGTTGTGACCATCAAGTGTTGTGGCAGATGACAGACAGCCTTTCCATTTGCTAGTTAGGACAGTGATGTCTACACTCAGATACGGCCTACATCCGTCCTTGAATCCCTGGATGCAAGGTTTAAGCGCCATGAAAAATCTTTTGAAATATATTTTACCATGTACTGATTCGGTGTCAATCTCCACAACACTCCCCGGACACCTAGCTTGTACCTCCGCCTTGAAGTTGTACAGCATCCTGAAGCTATTGGTCCAATCCCCGTGCAAGACACCAAGAGCTTTCTCTTTACCTTTCCAAACCATGTAATACGGTAGGACAATGTTGTATTTAGAACCGAGGCTAGTTTAAATATTCTTCGCGGTCTCCTTAGGGTTATCCTTTAGTATGGACATAGCTTGCATAGCCACCCACTCCGTATCAGCCATTGAGGATTTCAGTTTGCTGCCTGTCGGACACATGTGTGGAGGGCCCATTTTGTTCACCTACAACACAGATTCATTTAAAAGACAAGCGGGAGTCGACTAGTTGCTAGAAAGATATCGCACATCAATTGTAGTTATAGAGTGAAAAGAGAGAAAGTTCTAATGGTTTGCTGCATTCATTGCCCCAGTACCCTAATTGCCTTCGACGCAGGTAAGTCTCTTGCTGTGATCCTCCATGGACAATGTACCTCGGCCCGTCCATTCATCCACGTTAACTTGTAAACGGCCTCATACCTCTGGGCAATGTTCTTCAGTCGATAAACGTTGAACTCCCCCTTGATACAAAAAATGCCAGAATGACATCCTGAACTCATGCATGCTCCTGAACTCGGTGCCGACCGAAATTATAGGATACTCGTGGTCATGTTTCATTTCTTCTACTTCAACACCCAAATCATCGACTGGAATACCAGCCTCATCGTTAAGTTCCTCGTCTATTTCATCATCACCAGATTCTTGATCCTCTACAGTGCCTTCTTCTTCATATGATTCAGAATCCTCGTCATCGTCTCTAATGCCTAGTACTGCACACATCATATTGACTCCCATGGGCGGGGCTGCAGCATCGTCTCCACTCGGATGGACCAGAACATTGCCCCAATCCACCTCACCGACAACTCTGTTTTCTCCAAGACACTCGGTTGGTTCTGCTGCAACCACATGGGGTGCTCTTACGTTTGCATGCATCCCAGGTACTTTAGTGGACAAACAGCAGTCAGAATCAATTTCATCTTGACTGTAAAGAATCCTCTTGCTCTTCCTGTGTACATCTCCTTCCTGGTGTAATCTTTCCTGATGGTATCAGTAGGGCTTGACATCTGCGTTCCATTCCCCATCGAACTAGGCTTTTTGCTGCCGCTCTAGGGTGTGATCTCCTTACTGCCTCCCCTCACGGGTGTTAGCTCCAGGGTGCTGGCATTATTGTCTGACCTCTGCGGCGTGTTCTTCTTCAAATTAGCCCTTTTACTGCTACTATTGGGCATGGTCTCCTTCATGCTGGCATTATTGCCTGACCTCAGCAGCGTGTTCTGCTCCAAATTAGCCCTTTTGCTGCTACAATTGGGCATGTTCTCCTTCGTGCTGGCATTATTGCCTGACCTCAGCGGCGTGTTCCGCTCCAAATTAGTATTTTTTCTGCTCCCACTGGGTGTGGTAGCCTTCGTACTGGCCATCTTCGCCTCTTTGCTACCACCCCTAGGAGTGTTCACCACCGTGCTAGCCCTCTTACTGTTTTTGCTGCTACCGTTTGGTGTGGCATTTTGATTGGATCTCAGAGGTGTACTCTACAGCGTGGTGCCTTTTTTCATGCTACTCTTGGGCGTCCTCTTCTCTAGCATGGTCTCCTTGGTGATGTTCTTATTCGGGGTGCCCTTTCTAGGAATGCTCTTCCTGCTCCTCTTTATGATGCTCCTCTGTAAGACTCTCCTCTGTTCGAAGCTACCCTCAGTCACACCAGCCCCAGTGATGCCATGGATCAGGTCACGCATGCCTTCTAAAATTCCATCATCTCTATTGTCGAGTTCGAATTCCTCTCCAACCATTTGCACTATCAAGTGGAAGTACACTTCACCTCTATAATGTTTCCTTGTAGACGGTACACTAAACCCCTGGTATCTTTCACTTCGATAGCCTTTTTTCTCCTGTAACCAAAATATAACAAACGTGCTTCCTGGGAGAACCCCCATAGCACCTTCACATGTAACGATGCCATCAGGTCAGATAACTCTACCACTTCAGGATCGTATCTGCCAAGGATTACATCAAACTCGTCATAGAATTTTTCTGTGCCATCATCTAATTTTGCAGTATAATCCGCAACACCGATACGAACGATTACTTTGCCATCATCAGGTTCTTCAGGATAGAAACCTCTGAGCGGTTCGAGAGGTGGAGCGGCACCATCAGACCCAGCCCCAATGCCACCATCTCCATCACCAGCATCATCGTTAGCTGGATCAACCTCGGTGGAAGTACCAGGACCAGGAGCAAGGCGAGGGCCCATAGCAGCGGGAGCTACATTACATGGTGGATAGGTAGGGCCCCTTCTAACGGTAGCCACAATAGGATCAGCTGCTGCCATGCCACATCAACCATCAGGAGCAGTTCCCACAACAATAGTGTTTCGAGTGCTATCAGAGTCCAGACAATGAGCTAGCTCTAGACCAGCAGCTCGCTGAACCTGAGCACGAGTTCGAGGAGGACAGAAGGCATCAGTCTTTGCAACAATAGTGGGGCAGCCTCCGGAAGCCTTAGTTTGCTCAACAGTGGCAGGGATTGGGTCAACAGCGGCCAGATCAACAACAACACGAGAACGACCAGTACCAGCAGATTCCAAAGCACGGGTTCGCGCAGCTTGAGGACGGTTTCAAGGAGGAGCATCACACAAGGCAGCGGTCTTAGCAACAATAGTGGGGCAGCCTCCGGAAGCCTTAGTTTGCTCAACAGCGGCATGGATTGGGTCAGCAGCAGCCGGAGCAACAACACCACGGGGATGACCAGTACCAGCAGATTCCAGAGCAGAGTTTTCCACAACGGTAACACGGGGACTCCTACGAGGAGGTTGCCTGACAGAAGCATGTCGCGGATGAGGAACCACATTTTGCTCAACAACAGCAGGGGTTCGAGTTAGACCACCCTGTCCAATAATAGCTGGGTGACTCCCAGTAGCAGGAGCTTCCTCATCCAGTATGTTACAAATCAGCATAACCACGCGAAGCCTAGCATGTTGTTTCATCAACCCAATTAGCTGACTGTCACACGCTATAGGAACCTTGAAGCCTCGTTCATCAACAATGCTGAACCGTGCAATTTGCTCTGACCTCATTTTAGCAAGTTCATGCACAACAGCAACCAAACCAGGGATAGTGCATAACTGCACATGCGCTACTCATCTTCAGATTGTGAGCTTGTTTCCACGTGCTCTTCCCATCTGCTAATTTAATGTGGTAGCCGCAGATGGTGACTAGAACCGTGTATTTGGGTTCAGCGGAGATCCTACTTGACAGAAAATTGGGGACACAAGATAAGAACTGTTTGTCAGCGACGTGCTAGCAAACAATTCTATGTTCGATATTTCTCTGTAATGCCAATAGCCAACTAGCAGTTATAGGTAGTGCGAATAGCAAAGAGAAGAGTAGCTCACCCGCAATTAGCCAGAAGTACTCCTTCCTCGGCAAATGGATCTGCCAACGCACCATGCTCCTTTAGTCTCTTGTTTCTCCTACGTGGTTGCTGTGTTAGCGCTCGCGTCACGGAAATATTACTGACATGGGGGTCCCGACCGTCTACTTCACGGGGCAGTTTTACGGAATGTTTGGATTTGGTAGGGGTGAGATGAGTTTGCATCGAAATGGCCCCTCTCGGTAGTTGGCGGCCCAACATTTCGAAATGCGGCAATTTCAGGCAACTTAGGTACCACGGTGCACTCGCCAGGGAACTTTGGTACCGCAGACGAACATCCCCTTGGAGGCGCTGATGGCCACCGCACCGTTCTTCTCCATCACCGGCATGGTTGGGGTTTTCTTGGGGGTTTGCAGAAGTTGATGGGATAGTGGAGACGGTTGAGTGATCGAGTGAGTGATGAGTGAGAGTGGAGGCCTCTATTAAAGGAGGAGGGAAGCGGCGTTTTGTTGCACTACCATGCACCGCATACGCTAATGCACCGTGCACGACCACGCGTGTCCGCCACCGCCCCGTGCACCACACATGCGTACCGTGAGTCGCGTTTTTCCCTGGTGTTTAACCCTGGCGACTCAGGTGTACTCAGTTTTGCCCTCGAGTGTAACACTGGCAGTTTGGTTCTACTCAGTTTTGCCCTCCAGTACTAACACTGTCGTGTGCAATATACTCAGTTTTACCCTCCGGTGGCTGGTCAATAGAGAGCCAACGAATAGGTTTTAGCTAGATAATTGAGTCATTTTATGCACAACAAATTCAAAAAGAGCAAAACATAGTGGCATCTACCCAAGGAGTCTTATTATGTGACCTGCCACCATAAGAAATGTATATAAACTAAGTTTTAACCTAAATCACCACTTCTCAAATCACCTACTATCTATGAAGGTTCATGGCTTTCTACTCAAGCCTCTCCCTAAAACATCCATCCCCAAAACATAGTTTGTCTGAATGAGGCAATAATTGTCAAACTGGTGTATATTTGAATTGCAAATAGTTTGATGTATGCCAAGCTGTATTTTATTGTATAAAAGACGCATTTTCCATTTTTTAAATCCTTTTCTATTTTCTATTTGAATCCCTTTGTCAGTCTTGCACCCCTCTATCTGTGCAAAATAACGATTATACCACCGGTACTTTAACTCCATAAACAAATGAACTTGATAAGTTGAGAGAGGTGTCCACTACGGGAATCGACTGAACGCGGCCCCACTTATCAGCATGTAAAGACAAGGGTACACTATGGGACCCGACAGAACACGGTCCTACTCGTTAGCATGTAACGGTGAGGGTCCACTATGGGACCCGACTGAACACGGCCCCACTTGTCAGCACGTAACGGCAAGGCTGACGGACGGCGAGTTTCAGACCATGTGAGAGTTTCGTACAAGGAGATGGCAAAAGTGAGGAAAAACTAAGCGGCTGGGGAAAACTGAGTACAAATAACGAACCAGGTGCACGGAAATAGAAATCCCTAAAATGTATCGTGACTTGAGGATTGGATACGGCCGAGGCCACTAGTAGAATCTGAAATTGTGACTATGCCACTACTATCTGAACAATCGCACCACCGGGACCGCGATAGCTGAGCGGTTAAGGGGTTTCCAAAATCGATGGGTGTTAGTGTCACATACATGATTTTTTTATAGGCGCTTAATAAATCCCTGCTATTGGCATTACATTTATGATAAGGTTCTGATGTGAAAAACAAGTTCTAAGCTGGCTACTACACTCCACGAAGCTGCAACTTATTTCAGCTGCTAGACAACGACATGACAACATAAACTGCAAAGGCAACAGATAATACCCAGATAATAAGGAAATTGTTTCCACTATCTGGCCTAATCTTGAGCCTGTCTGTCTCACCACCTCCCTGCTCCTGCCTCCCCTGCACCTGGCGAAGCTCCCGGATCTCTCTCTCCAATGTACGAATCTCCTCTTTCTTGTCCCACACAGCATCACGCAGATCCTGAACAAGGTTTTTATGAAAACCTGTCAGTGGCTTTTCGATCCACACAGACTTGTCACAACTAGTTCCCCTTCCTTCCTGTGAAGTAGATCGAAGGAAACAAAAAAAGGAATTACATTACGCTTTCTAGATCCGGGTTACCATTTACCTACAGTAGGAACTTACCGCTCTAATGATGCAGTTGTTGAATTTTCCTGCAGTACTTTCATCGGTCCATGAAACCATCTCGGTATCTTCTCACCGCACAAACACAGCATATTGGGGTAGTAATCGTAGGGAACCCTTCGGTACCTGATGGGGGCACCCGCTTAATGGCGTTGAGCCGACCCTGATTCTGCTCGAGACAAATTGCATGAGCTGCAAGGCATGAGCGAGGAGAGAGAGGGCAGAGGAAAGAGTAGCCTTTGGATGTTAGGGTAGTGGCGCGATGAAGCGTGATTTATCCCCACTTAATAACTCGGGCAAAATCCTATCGTCCACATTCGGCTGACAGGCGAGGGACCTAGCGTGCGGACTTGTCAACCAAACCTCACGCCTTCGTGGTTCAAAGGCCCTCTCATGCACATTGGACGGAATTTTTTGGCACCTTGCCCGCGTACATATCACTGGGAGGCCTTGCTCAGGAACCAGACACGCCTGGTCCACACTCTTACTCCCTCGGAACTTGTCATGGCTCGCGCCAGCAGATCCATCCACTCCACCGCTCCCGATCGGGCTCACTGCGATGGATCCACCCCAAGATCCTACTATCGCAGTACCAAATGGCCATGGTTTCTTGAGCGGAGCGATGACGCTACGTATCCGAGCTCGGCCCCTCCTACCTGTAGAAGGACTGGTGCGGCATCAAGCTCGAGCAGGAGCCGCCAGGCGCGACGGAGCTCGGTCCACGCCAACCCCGTCCCCTTCGTCATTGTCGATTCTGATGTGGAGGATGACAGGGACAAAGTTGTGCAGAACACCATTGTTGCCTCCTTGGCGAAGGGCAAGCCACGGTCCGGAGTGGATGTCGCTGGGAAGGGCACAGCGGTGTCACCAATCAAGGTGGTCTCCGACGACCGCGTTGTGATGTGGCTTTAGATGTTGTTTAGGATGGTTGTCTTTCGGTTGTGTTTAGTGCGAGTACAATTATTGTAATGGGTTTGTTGAGCTATATTGAGAAATATGTGCAATAACATCATGTAAGTGCTTCCACTTTAGAAATTGTGTCTCTGCCATTTGCATGTTGCATTATCAATGTAGATTACATGTAAACAATCCAACGAAAATCATATTACAAGCATCAGACGATAGTGGCAGGATGGAATAGAAGTGGGGACAGTGGCTTCGAGGGGAAGGAATAGAAGTAAGGGGGACGCGACAATGGCAGGTGGGCCCACAGAACACGTGACACTAACATGCGGGAGCACGCGGTATTGCCAGTCTGTCCAGAGCAAGCAAACTTTGCAATGTGACAACAACAAGCTGATTGGACCAATAACTCGTCGAATTATTAAGGAGTGATAAAAACTACAGATAGGGTAAAGTCGCACAACACGTATGCTCTACACACCTGAGGCATCGCTTAAGTCTAACAGTAACGACAACATAAGTACTATATTTCCCTGCCGGTCTTCTCGATACAAATGTAGAAATGCATCTGCCTGTTCGGTCCAGCACCGACAAGGTACTGAGATGGCACACATAGGATCGACCTTAGGTCCACATACTCCACCCCCCGTGGCGTCACGCGGCTCAGCGCCTTGGCTAGCACAAAAATGCTATCGGACGATGGCGGCTAGGCGTTCACCCACGTGCGCACCATGTATAGGGGCCAGGCGCATGAGACCGACCTGACGCATGAACACACATGCAATGACTCTAGTGATAGTTTCATGAAAAGAACACACATGTAGTGACTCTGGTGGATCCATATGTGGTTTGTGAAATGAACACACATGCAATGACATTGGTGGATCCATGGGTTTCATGAAAAGAACACACATGCAATGACTCTGGTGTTGGTTTCTGAAAAGAACACACATGCAATGACATTGGTGGATCCATGTGGTTTGTGGAAAAGAACACACATGCAATGACTCTGGTGGATCCATATGTGGTTCATGAATAGAACACACATGTAGTGACTCTGGTGGATCCATATGTGGTTCATGAAAAGAACACACATGCAATGACTCTGGTGTTGGTTTAGTGATAAGAACACACATGCAATGACACTGGTGTTGTTTTGTGAAAAGAACACACATGCAATGACATTGGTGGATCCATGTGGTTTGTGGAAAAGACCACACATGCAATGACTCTCCTGGATCCATATGTGGTTCATGAATAAAACACACATGCAGTGACACTGGTGGATCCATATGTGGTTCATGAAAAGAACACATGCAATGACTCTAGTGTTGGTTTAGTGATAAGAACACACATGCAATGACTCTGGTGGATCCTTATGTGGTTTGTGAAAAGAACACACAAGCAATGACTCTAGTGGATCCATGTGTGTTTTTCATGAAATGAACACACATGCAATGACTCTAGTGGATCCATATGTGGTTTCATGAAAATAACACACATGCAATGACTCTGGTGTTGGTTTGTGAAAAGAACACACATGCAATGACTCTAGTGGATCCATGTGTGGTTTGTGGAAAAGAACACACATGTAATGACTCTGGTGGATCCATATGTGGTTTGTGAAAAGAACACACATGCAATGACTTTAGTGCTGGTTTATGAAAATAACACACATGCAATGACATTGGTGGATCCATATGTGGTTCATGAAAGAACACGCATGCAATGACTCTGGTGGATCCATATGTGGTTTGTGAAAAGAACACACATGCAATGACTCTAGTGTTGGTTTATGAAAAGAACATACATGCAATGACAATGGTGGATCTATATGTGGTTCATGAAAGAACACATATGCAATGACTCTAGTGGATTCATGTGGTTTGTGCAAAAAAAAACATGCAATGACTCTAGTGCTGGTTTATGAAAAGAACACACATGCAATGACTCTGGTGGATCCATATGTGGTTTGTGAAAAGAACACACATACAATGAGTCTGGTGGATCCATATGTGGTTTGTGAAATGAACACACATGGAATGACATTGGTGGATCCATGGGTTTCATGAAAAGAACACACATGCAATGACTCTAGTGTTGGTTTAGTGATAAGAACACACATGCAATGACTCTGGTGGATCCATATGTTGTTTGTGAAAAGAATAGACATGCAATGACTCTAGCTATGGTTTATGTAAAGAACATGCATGCAATGACTCCGTGGATCTTTGCGTGGTTTGTGAAAGAACAGACATTCACTGACTCTAGTTGTGGTTTGTGACAATAACACACATGCAATGACTCTGCTGGATCCATGTGTGGTTTGTAAAAAGAACACTCATTTCAATGACACTGGTGGATCCATATGTGGTTTGTGACAATAACACACATGCAATGACTCTGGTAGATCCATATGTGGTTTATGAGAAGAACACACATCCAATGAACTCTAGTGGATTTATCTTGGCATAATTTGATGTATGCCATGATGTATTTCATTGTATAAGACACTCACTTTCCATTTTTATACTACTCAGTTTTGCCCTTGGTTTTTTGATACTACTCAGTTTTGCCCCGCTCTCTCTCTTTCGTAGAAGCCCAAACATGTGCTCACTCTGTCTGCTACACCCTGATTGGTTGTCACAGTTGTCACGCGGATCGTGCGCACCAACCGTTGATCCTGTGTGATCCAACGAGGATTGTTGCACATGTCGAGCCCTTTACAGTACAACGCGAGACAGCACATACGTCTCCCTTAGTGATACTTCTACAAGAAGGAACACGATGTCATCCATGTATAAAGTCGTCGAGTGGTCATGTCATGTTTAATCTAGTCTGCAAAGGCTACAAGTCTACTACACGGCAACTGGTCATCCACGGCCCACGGGCTATACCATATTTACTATGCAGCGCGCCTGCACTCTCACTTCCGACAGGCCCCCACCACACGAACCTTCCACGCGGCAGCCACAGCGAGAAGAGCTACCTACCGGGGCCCTCGAGGAGGCCTAAACGTCCCCGCATTAAAAACCTAGCCTATCGGGTCCTCCATTCGCAGTCATCCACTCCTCTCTCTTCCCTATCTAGCAAAACCCCACAATCCTCAACGTACAGCCATGAACCTTCTCCATGAAACCAGTGCGTGAGGGTGAGTGTGCGGGCATCGCCGCCGGGGTGGTGCTTCATGCGGCAGATCTGGAGGAGCATCATGCAGCACAAGGAGAGGAGGACATGCAGTTTAACCCCTTGGGGGACCATGTGCTCGCCGGTGCTGACGACTTCGGAGGCCCCGATGAGGGCGTGGAGTTCGACAAACACGCTAAGCTCGTGTACTCGGAGGTACATCTATTTCTACATGTTTCATATTTTCTACTCGAGCTTAATCTATCCTGGTTTCATAAAAAAATCTAGTCCTAATGATTAGATGCACCATACGAACCGGTACATGGAGGGATCTAGTCTGTTCTGAATGAATCCACATTATTTATTTATTAATAAGTTATCAAAAACACAAACCACATTAATTTAGGAGCAAGCTAGGGAGACAGCTGTAATGAACTGATGAACCTGTATAAATATGTTATTGTATTGAAAGTAACTCGGAATGGTGGGAGGAATATATATTTATTATTTTGCTCATTTCGGTTTGCATATCATACATTATAGGTAGATTCAAGTGAGATGGACTCTGACAAGGAGAATAGGGACAACAAGAGCCGCCATGTCATGAAGAAGCTCAAGAGCGGGAGAATCCCTTTCCGCACTCGACTTGGGGAGCTCAGGTGCCCTTTCTGTAAGAAAGGAGTCAACCCGAGGATTTCCAGCTTGATTCTGCATGCGGTTGGCATCGGTAAAAGCCCGACTAGTAAACACAAGCTGGCGACCAAGGCTAAGGACGGTGCTTATGGCAATTTCCTGAGGGGGTATGTCAAGACCGGCCTGGTGTCCCCTTACTTAGGAATCAGCAACTTCTATCCGACCAACCCATCACTGTGCTATCCCGATCACTAATAATGTTAATTCGCTTACCGTTTCTAGACCCTTAAACTATGTGGTGCATTGAAACCTCATGCTTTTCCACTGGCACGTGTGTTGCAAAGTAGCTTGATCGTGCATGCTTAAACCAGTGGCCTACCCAGAAACTTATAGAAGCATGGGAAAACGAGCTTCAATTTGGCAAATTCTGGACAAAATCACCAAATTACAGAAAGGAAATTGAAAGCTTTGCGCAATCGGCAGGCCTGAGCGGCTTCCCTGGGGGTGCAAGGATGCTAGGTCCCTGTCTATGCTTACACTTCTTAAACTTGCTGGGAATAATAATCACAAATAGTTGTACACTTCCTTCTGTCCGGTCACGTTACGTCGTGTCAGCACCGCGCACCCGCTGCGGATCGGCAATGGGACGGTGGTCTCCGTGACCGGTCTCTGCCACGCCAAAGCCACGTAGCACACTCGTCCCATCGCCTACCGAGCACGGCCACCGAATTTAATTGCTAGGATTGAAAACCAACGGTGCTCGCCCGGTCAAACTTGCTTCCGCTTGGGTATGACTGGAATATTGTTAAACGCAATTTAAGCATCGCCTTCCGTCTCCACAGCACAGCATTGTGCAAGACTCCCCAACTCCTTCCGCCGCCGCCGCAGCCACCGGAAGAACCATCGACGCTGTCGTAGGCACCGCCTCTGCCAGGCCATACCACCGCAACAAATCACTCCACCGCCACACGCAGTCCCAGCCACCGCTACTGACCCTAGGCCACCGCCGCTGCATTAGCTATTGCCATGGATGCAAAGTATGGCGTGTTCAGCGACGGGAGCGCCTTTACCGACGAGCACACCATCACCGCCCATGGCACCACCAAGCTGACGGTCGTCCACACAAATGCGTCAGCGGAGGTCGCCGAGGTCATCACAATGTACGGGCGGTGGCTATAGGAGCCAATGGATAGGTACAAGATCGTCGGCCTTGACCTCGAGTATACCGGAGATAGGAAGAGGGCGGCGATTTTTCAGTTGTCCATGCACAACCACTGCCTCCTATACCACATATGCATGTCCAAATTTGTATGCCCGGAGCTTCGCGAGTTCCTACGCAGGAGGGAGATCTACTTCGCCAGTGTCGACATCAAGAACGACACTCCGAAGCTAGAGCGGGATCTCCTCGTTCATGCCATCAATCACATCGTTCTCCAACATTTGTGGAGGTACCCGGATGACGATACGGGGAAAGCCGGCACGGCTAGACTCGCTGCCGACATCATCGACCGCGAGTACGTCGGCATGAAGGTCGAGTTCCCGAAGCACCTGCACACGCGATGGGAGTGGAGGCACCTGAATTACGATGCGATCAAGTACGCAGCCAGGGATACGTATGTGTGCTACGAGATGCTCAACAGGATCTGGCGGGTGGGTGAGTGTGTTGTTTACCACTACTAGTTTCACATTCCGTTCCTAGTTTGTATTTTCTAAGCATTCTGTGTGTAAGAACTGAGCTTGTATGATCCCTGTGCCATTAGGTAGTTAACCTGTATGAATTACATTTCCCCCTTTTGTATGCTCAACATTCATACTTACAAATTCTGTCTGTGCCCTTTGCATGCGGCAGAATCCAGGACTAACATGCATAAGGTGGGATACAGTCATAAGTCATAATCAAACTCAGATTATAGGGAAGGATACTGTCATAACCAAACCCAGATTATAGTTGGACAAAGGTAATACACAGCAGTTCGTAATTGCTCACATAGTGTACTTCTGAAATAACATGTTTTCATAAACATAACAAGCCCCATACAAACACAACAATCATGCACTAAAAGTCTACATCCCAGCCTGTTTGAGAAGGCAACCGATCCTAGGATGCCTTCGGTCGCTTGCCCCGGCTTGTAGATTCATCTACACTCCGGCATCTAGGGCAAACAACTTGCCTTGGTGGTGGTTCAATGGTGCGATGCCTGGAACGAAAATTTACAATCTGGCGGTACAGCTCGTGGCTAACATACCCGTCAATTGTAGCGTACTTCAGATTAGGTTCAGAAAGCGGCTTATCCTCCCAGTAATCGTGCCCTAAACGCCTCCACCAACATCTCGACAATTTTCCCTTCATGTCAGCGTACCACGGGTCGATGAGTTCGGCGGCAAGATCGGCCATCTCGGTCATGCTGCCCTTCGTCCCTGGGATCCATAAACTTTCTGGATGTCCACTCTACACTCCTTTGGGATTTTAATGTTGACAGTCGGGCTTTCAAGCAGTCTAGTGTCATTCGTGATGTCAACACTAGTAAATGTTATCTGCTGGTTCATGAGAAAGTCATGAAATAGCGACCTAATCCTTTCGCCCCACCTGCATGAAAATGGATTCAGACAAATAATATAGCAATAACTTTTGCAAACAGACGATTCAGGAACCAAAAGACAGCAAAGTCTACCTATTCCCGTCAGCCCCCATCTCGCAGAAAGGCTGGTATACGAGGACGTGCCCCTTCATGGAGAGTTGCACCACGGTGATCCTACGCTGATCGCGGATGTACTCGAGGTCGAGACCTATGAACCTGTTTTCTTCAAACCGCAGCCAACTCATGTAATTATTCAGGGAGTTCCTCACTGTCCGAGGGTCGGTGGTGTAGACGATGTCGATCTTCTTCCCGCCATGTACTTCTATGTCAAAGTACGCAGTCCCTTGCCTGCCGTTGTTTCAGACATCCAACAAGTCCATGACTACAGGCAAGAGGAAAAGGATACGGAGGAAGAGGGTGATGCTGTGGCGGAGGAAATGGATGAGGCCGTGGAGGAGAAAGACGACGAGGCTGTGGAGGAGGAAATGAGACGGAGAAGTGAAACTACTTACTGCAAGATTGGAACCGCCCTTACTGATATTTGGAATGGTGCACGACCATTCGTAGCAGGTTGTAGGTGGAGAAAAACGGTGGTTTTACACACCGACGCTAGCGCTACCTAAAATTTGTTCTGTGCCACTTGCATGCAGTGGAATCGAGGTCTGCCATGCACGATCCAAGTCAAACATAGTCACGTTTGCATGTGCCGACCGTCACTCACTGACAGGTGGGCCCCACAATTTTCTCTCATACGATTTATTTTTTCACTTCCTCTAGACGGTTCCGGTGCGTGCCCTCAATAATTACGCCCCCTTCCTTGTCTTCCACGCGGACGAGAACCAGCGGCGGTGGTGGCGGTTCCTCACTAGGTTACTCCCTACTCGAACAACTGCCCCCTCCCTGATTCCATCCCCTCTCAAGTCCATCCTCCTCCTTATCACAACCCCTCCATTAATCTATCGGATTCCAGACTCCATTTACTGCTATGGGTAGAGCTTGGGGTAGCAGCAGGCTAAAGCGAAAGGCATGTGACGATGACGCGGATGCCTAGGGCGACCGCCACCACGAGGATTGGGGATGGCCTAACATCAGCACAACGAACATGCATAGGATCGCCACGGGGTTGGACATCATCTTTGCTGGTCGCCTCGCTCGCTGCGTCCCTGGCTACCGCTTCACGATGCGGGACATGGACAAACAACCGTTCGGCACGCTAGGCCTTCTTTACCCCGATACCAGTAAATGGCTGAATGACCGCGATGGCCACGTAAGTTCCAGTATCCTGCTTATTGGTTCAGTCATATCGTTGATTCATATGTGCTAAAATCTCATCGGAATCCTATGTTCCTTTCGTTGAACGTGTTGTGTGCACGCGCGGTTTGAACAAATTGAACTATTTAAGACTATTCTGTATAGGGGAAGCTCTGCTCGTACCTGATATTTTGGTATTTTCGTAGTGACACAGTCTTAATTTAGGTGATAGACGAGTTGTCAATTTCGGTTTGCAATGGAATGCCTGCTAGGTGATATTCTGTTTCCTAAAAAAATAAACAGATTAGACGATTTAAGGCTATTATGCCCCTAGCTGTTTATGATCATCGTCATGAGTTTGTTTGGAGGGAGCTCTGCTCCTACTCCATATTTTGGATATTTTCGTAGTGACACGGGCACAATTTAGGCGATATCTAAGGAGACACTCGTATTTAGGCGATATTTTGGGTACGTTAATCTGAAGGTCCAGTTGTCAAATTGTATTTGCAATGGAATCCATGCTAGGTGATTCTACCAACTAACAACAAACTCTGCAGAATATTCATGCAAAAGTGATGTTGCTGGATAAGTGGTCGGAATCAGTAGTGGTGAATATCAAGGAAGAAGAAGAGATGGAAATGGGAGATGACCAGAACTGGGTGGGTGGCAACGGCGAGTGGCTGGTCCTTTTATCCCAGGATGGGAGTACTTGGACTCTAAAAAATGGCTACAGATCATTCAGATTTACATTGCCATCTTTGGAGTGTGTCGGCATTACTGAATTCAACAACGGGTGGCCGCCGCCCATTTCCGAATTTGCTTATAGGTTCAACATGGCAGAACTTGAGGTCTTGAAAGTACAGCTCCCACATAGACCACGGGAGTTGTGGAAGACCTGGGAGTACGACCTCTTAGCGGTGTTCGATAAGGCAATCACATTCATTAGATGCCCAGAAGACAAGGAATAGACAGTCTTGCGCGACGACTTCCTGCGGCCGGAGAAGTATGTCGACGCCGTCTTCACCTCTAGCTACCATTCCAACAAACCGCAACACATTTATGCGGTCACTGAACCTAGCAGCGACATGCGTGTTTGGGATCCGTTCTTCTGGGGTGAGTCATGGTGTCATATAGCATGTAAAATCCCATTCAAAATTCTGCTTACTGACTGTAAGAAACACACAGGTACCCATGTAGCCCCGCGCGTCATTCCAGCTCCGGTGATCGAAGATGCAGTAGCAGATGCTGAACTTGGATCACGGCGCTAGTTCCTGGCACCTCTCGGAGGCGACACGAAACAGGATGTTGAACTCATGTGGATTCATATCAGGGGAGCACTAAACAGCGTTGTTGATATAATAGAACACATGGGGACACAACTTTTTTCATACCCATCGCTGCGGTGTCACGTTTTCTCGAGGTTCACATGCTCATCCAAAGACCCAGTAGAGCAAGTCTAGAGCAGAGTCGACAACCTGAATGGACAATCTATGTTTCTTGGGATCAACTACCCTTTCTTTGTCGGAGCCCATGGAGCTGTTGAACCTGTAATTGCTTAGGCAGTCGTGGCTCCTGATGTTGCTGCTGCTGCTGCTGGAGCTGATGAAGAACTAGATATTGCTGCTCCTGGTGAAGCTGATGAAATACTTGGTGATGCTGCTGCTAGTGAAGCTGACGAAATACTTGCTAATGTTGCTGCTAGTGAAGCTGACAAAATACCTGTTGAGGCTGCTGCTGGTGAAGCTGACGAAATACTTGCTGAGGCTACTGCCGGAGTCCAGGAAGAACATGCTGGTGTTGTTGCTGAGATCCCACCACTTCTAGTGTTGATAGCAGACTGTGTGTTTCCTACACACTCACGCGCCTATCATGTTGACACTCCAGATCCGACCTGGAGCTGAATCCACGTCGGGGGAGGGGGCCTACAATTGTCTCATCAGTGGGGTCGCACGATTTGATGGAGAATGACATACGGCCAAATGCAACATTCTAGTTTGTTCGGACGATACCACCAGCTCCAGGGACCTAGTGCTCATACTGGCAGATCCGATGAACCATTTATCTTTATCTTTAGTTACGCTTATTTGTGTAAAGACTAAGCTGTGATTATTTGTGTAAGACTAGGTTAGGCCTAACTGCGTAATATTCAGTGAAGCCCAGCTTTTCTTTCCACACCCATAACAGCAGAATTGCAGCATAAAATAGACAGAGGTAATGTGCATACTAGGCATTTTGCTCAGGATAACAACCACTTCAAGTAAAAGATACATGGTGTACGCATCGGAACGCATCACTAGAATGTGCCACCTATTGATGACTGATGACATGGATATAGGTTTTTGTGCCTATTTGCATTGAATCGCTCATTGAATTGTTCACATATTTTTGGCAATGGCTGATGAACTCCACTCTCTTGGTAACATACTTCATCAGTGAGCACTTGTTGATGCAATGCAAAGTACAGAACATGGTCTTCATCGTCATTCCATTTAGGTTCTCTATGTTTCGTCATCACGGAGCTACTAATTTCAAATGAAAATCTTGTAAGCAACATACGTGTACATTGTTACGATACAGACACGGTACATACATGTTTTTCTACAATCACAAGAAAAAAACTCGATGCATTTTCACCTTGTTGGCATTGTGCCGAACTGGGTGGATGTGGCTTTGGGGTTCGGAGAGGAAGGCGTCGAGGCTGGTGTGGGTGCGACCATGGCGACGGCGAGCTCAGATTCTGGAGGAGGAACACAGGACCGAGCATGGTCGACATGGTGACATATCTCACTGGGAACCAATTCTCGTCCCCGCGCCATGCCATGGGTGCGGCCATGGTGAGGTCGAGCTCTGGCTCGGGATGGGGAGGAGAGCGGGGCCGAGCAGGCTCGTCCACGTCCGAGATCCGTGCCATGGCGGCATGGCCGCGACCATAGATTGCCGCTCCGGGAAAGAAGAAGACGCGTAATGGATGCAGGCACCAACACTGCAAGCCTACACGGAGGAGAACGGGGCCGAGCAGTTTTGTCCACGTCCTAGCTCCGCGCCATGGCCGCGACACCACGACAAATTACCGCTCCCGGGAAGAAGAAGAAGACGCGTAATGGATGCATGCGCCAACGCTGCAAGCCTACATGGCAGTCACGACGGGAGCGACATAACGGCGAAAAATGATAGGGGGCCAACTTGACGGCCATTAGCCTGATATTTTGTATTGAAACGTAAAGTTGAATTCGTGCTGAAAATGACCCTCTGAGTATTTGGCATGCCAACTGTAGTCATCGCGGCTGATTATAGGCAACTTGGGTACCGTGTTGCCTAGGCACCTCAACTTTTGGGCCGCAAAATGATATTCTCCCCATGCGGGCTAACAGAAATCCGGAAGTCCACAAGACCTTCTTTGAAGGAGATGATGCCGTCAAAGGAGAACCTCGGCTAGATAGCAAGGGAGATCTGGTGTATGGCATGCCAGTGGAAAACACCGCTGCAGCTCGAGATATCCTGGCAAACAATCCAAACCCAGATCAAATCCGGTTGGGCGTGAAGCTTCTCACCAAGGGTCTAGAGCAACAAAAGGTCCCGAAATCCAAAAGCGGAAAACTGGTCTCTCAATCAGACCAATGTCGCACGGATTCGGCCTAGAATGACATTAGGCCCCAACGGGTCCTGGAACAACATTACCGTTCCAACCGTCGAGAAGATAACTACTCAAGAACCGGATCTTCAGGGCAACGACATAGAACCACACGTGACTGGAGCAATGTTTCTCCAGCCACAGAGCAAGACGCTATTGAGGCACTGGTTCCGAGACACCCTCCCCGGCGAGAGTCGAACAATCGCAGGGAAGATGACAAAGAGCAACGTCAGGAGGAGGACCGGCAAATGATGCCACCTCCTAGACATACAAGCCGTCCGGCTGAACCCCATCGCGGTGGGGAACGATGGATGAAGGAACAACGGACACCGTGCCGAGTCAAGCTGGCAGGGGGCTTGTCATAATGAAAACCCTCATCAGAACCGGAATAATGACGCTCCGGACAGAGGCTGGCGATCAGCCGGAAACAATCCACCTGCACCACCCTCTCCGCCAAGCAGCCATCACAACGTCTCTCAAGGATGCCAAGGAAGGCGTCGTGGCGGAGGAGGTGGTGACAGAAGCAAAAGTCTGGCTACAAGGCACCACAGCCATAGCGAACAACCAAGACGACGTTCTGTCACCAAGTGATGTGAGACACCGGATCAACTCTAACATAGAGGCACAACGCTACGAGAACGACAATATCTATGTGGGTCCAAAATGCTTTGGACCACGAATTCAATAAACACACTTCCCGAAAGGATTTGCTATCTCAAGACACATCCAAGCCTAACATGGAGTGGCCCGGCTAGATACTTGGCTCCAGGATTTTTTCCAGACTTGCTGTATTGCCAAAGGTGGAAATAGCTTGGTCATGACCTGGTATCTCCCACTTATGCTGCGAAAGACGACACAATCATGGCTCAATGAACTTCCAGAGAATACCATCCACAACTATTATGATATGCAGAGCGTGTTCTTTCGGAATTTTGAAGGCACATATCGGAGGCCCTGTACGGTAGGAGACCTATAGCGTTGCACCTAGAAAGCTGGAGAAACTTGCCGAGATTACCTCGGACGATGGATCGACACCAAGAACTCCTGTGAAGGGGTAAATGATCAAACTGCGATTGAAGCTTTCATTGCAGGACTCCCAATTGGTTTACTACGTCACTGCTTGAAGTGCGACAAGGCACCCGATCTAGGAGAGATGATAGAAATGGCAAGCAAATATACAGATGCCGATGACAATGTAGAAGGACTACTAAACGTCCTGGCGGTACCATAGTCAGCAAAACAACCGAAGCAACAAGTTCAAAAGCCAAGAACACCTCGGAAGAAAACCCCAACATGGAAACCGTAGTTGCCACTGCTACTTTCGGGTCTAGGGGACGAGGAGGGCGTAGAGGTGGCCGCGGGCGTGGTCATGGGATGTCAAGAGTCTAGGGTAGAGGAGACCAGCAACCCGGCAAAACCTACTCCTGGGCTGACATTGCCAACAACCTGTGTGTGCATCACTTAGATGCCAACAGGGGATCGTCCCACACATATGCTGAGTGTCGTTTCAATGATGACATCAAAAAAGACGAGTCTGCTGGCTACAGGGCTAAGCCGAAGAAGGGAAAGAAGAATCCCGAAAAAGAAAAGGAGACCAAGAAAGATTCCGACATGGAGGAAGCTGGCCCTTCAAATCCCAAGTCAGATGGAAAGAAGAACTTCCCAACAAAGAAAGACACTTATGTCACTTTCCTTGGGTCTCAACCAGCTAAAGTCAAGAAGGCAGTTTTGCATGATCTCAACGCAACTGTTCCGGCTGTCCCTCAATTCTTGGATTGGTCGGAAGTGACAATCACCTTTGATCGTGCTGATCATCCGCCTAAGTTGCACAGGCGAGGAAAATACGCCTTAGTTATCAATCCACTTATTGACGGCTATGGTTTCTCCAAGACTCTCATGGACGGCGGCAGCAGCATCAACATCCTCTACATCAAAAGCTGCGTCAGATGAGGATCTTGGAAACTTAGCTGAATCACAGCTCTATGATCTTTCACGGAGTTGTCCCAGGAAGACAAGCAAATTCCCTAGGAGAGATCACTTTGGATGTTACTTTTGGAACTCCATAGAATTATCAGACGGAAGCACTTTCCTTCGAAGTGGTCCCGTTCAAGAGCGCATACCATGCTATATTCGGACGTCTGGCTTACTGGGCTTTTATGGCTCGTCCGCGTTACATTTACAATATGATGAAATTCCAGGTCCAAAGGGCGTGATCACCATCAAGGGAGATCCGAAGAAGGCACGAGAGTGCGAGGACAGAAATGCCACCTTTGATGAAGTCGTACTGCATGCCCAGGATTACCAGGAGATCAAGAAGACCATTGACCCGTCTGAGATGCCCACGATGAAGAAGGAGGTGACAAAGCTGACTCCGGAGTTCAAGGCATCGGAAGAGACAAAGACGACATTGTTGAAGGATGATGACCCCTCTAAGGTGACCTAGATAGGTGTAGATTTAGATAGCGCATAGGAAAGCGCGCTCGTCAAGTTCCTCCAAGCAAATCAAGATATCTTCGCATGGCAGCCATCTGACATGACCGGAGTACCTAGGGAACTTGCCGAGCACTCTCTAAATGCACACCCAAATGCTAAACCCGTCAAACAGTCCTTATGATGTTCTGGCGATGAAAAGCGAAAGGTAATAGCTAAGGAACTAGCTCGGTTAGAGTTAGCCAGATTCATAGAAGAGGTCATCCACACTGAGTGGTCGGCCAATCCTGTAATGGTCCCTAAAAAGGACACTACTGATTTAAGGATGTGTGTTGATTATACTGCCTTGAACAAGGCTTGTCCCAAAGATCCGTTCGCTCTTCCTAGAATTGATCAAGTTATTGATTCTACGGCAGGCTCGGAACTCCTATGTTTTCTCGATGCATATTCCGGTTATCACCAAATTCGGATGAAGGAATCAGACAAAGTCAAAACTTCATTCATAACCCCCTTCAGAACCTTCTGTTTCGTTACGATGCCCTTTGGGTTATAGAACGCAGGAGCTACGTACTAGCGCACTATGCAGCATTGCCTCCACGACCAAATCGGACGCAATGTACATGCATGGATGACATAGCGGTGATGTATAAAAAGAAGGAAACCTTAATTTCCGACTTGAAGGAAACGTTCGCTAATCTACGAAAATACAACATAATGCTTAACCCGAAGAAATGTTTCTTTGGAATACCAGCCAGAAAATTGTTAGGTTTCATCGTGTCTCAAAGAGGCATAGAGGTGAACCGAGACAAAATTAAGCTATACTCAATATTTCTAGGCTGACTCGCCTGAAGGACATTCAAAGACTAACTGGTTGCATTGCTGCAGTCAGTCGGTTTGTAAGTCGGCTCGGTGAAAGAGCCGCACCACTCTACAAGCTCCTGAAAAAGACCAAAAAGTTCGTTTGGACTGATGAAGCTGAAGTTGCACTACAAGACCTGAAAGCAGTATTCTCACCTGCTCCTATCCTTGTAGCACCGGAACCTCATGAACCGATGTTGCTCTATCTCGCTGCGACAAACAGGGTCATCAGTGTCGTCATGGTGGTGGAGAGATCAAAGGAAAAACAGGAACACCTAGTGCAGCGTCTGACCTACTACCTCAGCAAAATCTTAACTGAATTAAAATAGCGGTATTCGCATTATCAAAAGCTGGCTTATGGTGTGTTCTTTGCATCCCGGAAGTTACGACATTACTTTCAGGAACATCAAATTACCGTGGTGAGCACACCTCCCATGAGAGATATAATTAACAACAGCGATGCTATAGGACGTGTCGCAAAATGGGGCATAGATCTTTCAGCTTTTGACATTGAGTACAAACCTCGTACAACAATCAAATCCCAAATCCTCGCTAACTTTGTCGCTGATTGGACAGAGACAACGGAAAATATGACCCTCCCAGAGTTAGAATACTGGACCTTACATTTTGACGGGTCTAAGGCACTCGGGGGCTGACATGGTGCTCAAGTCACCCCAAGGAGATAAACTTTTCTCTGTGTTGCGGATCCACTACACGGCAACAAATAACATTGTCGAATATCAAGCATTGCTGCATGGAATCCGGATTGCTAAGGATATCGGCGTCCGATGATTAATATGTTATGGGGATTCGGATCTTGTTGCTCAACAAGTGTCAGATATTTGTAATGCAAATAAACACATGGCAGCATATAGAGCTATCGTGGATGAACTATCTAAATCGTTCGAAGGGTTTGAGGTTCAACACATCCCTCGAACAGAAAATGAGGAAGTAGATGCATTATCTCGAATAGGCTCTGCACGGAAAAAGGTCCTGGATGGCGCTTTTTCAGAGCATCTCAAAGTCCCCTCTATAAAAGGAGTATATGAGGAATATCCGACCAAATCCGACTCACCTTTAGTGGCAGTTCTGGCTGTAATTCCCAGTTGTACTCAACCCTACATTGATTACTCGGTAGATGGAAAATTACCCAAAGTCGAGGTTCTGAGCCGGCAGATCATTCGACGAGAAAAAACCTATACAATAGTAAATGGTGAGCTCTATAAGCTGAGTGTATCTGGGGTCTTTCAGCGTTGCGTATCTCCGGAAGGAGTGGAAATCTTACGAGAGATCCACGAAGGCGAAGACGGCCATCACGCTGCAGCCAAGTCTTTAGTGGCAAAAGCTTTCAGACACGGATTTTTCTGGCTTATAGCCAAGGAAGATGCTGAACGGATGGTCAGGACGTGCAAAGGCTACCAAAAGTACGCCAAACAAGCTCATGTTCCGGCTGATCAGCTACAAACAATACCTATAACATGGCCTTTCACGGTCTGGGGGCTTGACATGGTAGGACCGTTTAAACGGGCTCCAAGTGGATTTACTCATCTCTTAGTGATGGTGGATAAATTCACAAAATGGATTGAGGCTAAACCCGTCACCAGTTGTGATGGAGCAACAACCAGAAGATTTGTCGAGGATGTTATAATCCGATACAGTTATCCACATAGAATTATCATGGACAATGGGAGTAATTTTTCTATGGGAGAACTTGCCGATTTCTGTGATGAACAAAATATTCGGCTTGACATTGCGTCAGTTGCACATCCATAGGCTAATGGACAAGTCGAAATAGCAAATGGTTTAATCCTACAAGGCCTCAAACCAAGGCTCGAAGCACCACTGCGTCATGTTGCGGGGGCTTGGGCAGAGGAATTACCTTCTATGATATGGAGTTTACGAACAACTCCGAATAGGTCAACCGGATACACACCTTTCTTCTTGGTCTATGGTGCAGAAGCAGTTCTTCCTAGTGATTTGATTCATACTTCTCCTTGAGTTGCTACGTATATTGAAAAAGATGCAGAAATTTCTCGACAAAATGATCTCGATTTAATCGAAGAAGTTCGCGTCGTTGCTGAGATGAGATCAACAGCCTATTAGCAGAAGTTACGCAAGTATCATAGCTAGAGAGTCAGAAACCGATCTTTCAATAAAGGCGATTTGCTTCTCCAGCTTGTGCAGAAAAGAAAGCACAAACTTTCCCCAGTATGGGAAGGGCCCTTTTTAGTTAGTCGAGTATTGCATAATGGTTCTTACTATCTAACTGATATGCGGCCAGTCAAAGAAAGACCTGCTACTAAGAAAAGAAAGAGAGCTAGAGGCAGTACAGACCCGGAAGAATTAGACAGACCGTGAAATATTGCTCAGCTACGTCCCTTTTATTCTTAAATTTTCTTTCTTTGTAATCATATATGTGTACATGTTCAATGAGAAATAAAGTGTTTGTTGCCTCAAATTTTTTTGAGAAGTTTTATATTACCATCTTATTTCCGAATGATCATGTCATAGTCGAAAATCCCAAAATACTTAAAAGTACTTTATGCTCATGTTTGTTCTAGCTAAGATTTCCAATTCTAAAAATGCTACCTTCGGGTATAAATCTAAATTTTCTAGTTTGTACTTTGGTTCTTTATCTAATTGCCGGATGTGGGCATTTTCCGAGTAGTGAATTGTTGGTACTAGAAGCCGGCTTGGTTCTAAGTTTAAACTAGTTTAGCAATTGAGCTCCGTTGCTCGGCAAAGTTTTCGTGTTGAAAGTTGGCCGGCTCACAAAAGGGATGATGCGGAAAGCCAGATAAATGATAAGTATAGACAAAAACATAAAGTACTTATGTAAACATTCCGGGCACATCAAAATAAAGTCAAAAGTGCTAAATAGAAGTAGCAAATCTTAGCACTAGCAAAAGTATTGCACCACTTATTTACAACCCGAATTGTTTCAGAATAACACATGTTGTTTCTGGTACTTTATGATGCAGGAGAAGAGGTAGGAGCTGCTGGATCACTGGAGACATCAACCTCGCCTTGATATCTTTCTGAGATGTTCAAATCCGAAATAGTTTGCTCGTCGTCGGAAACTTTGGTTGTTTCTTCAACAGGCGGAGGAGGCATCTCCATGCGAGTGAAGAAAGGAGTGTCATAGCTAGTCAAATCAGCTACGTGGCATCCATATCCGGCATAAGAGTCCATGAT
The DNA here is from genome assembly GCA_916181665.1 of Avena sativa. Classification (NCBI taxonomy): domain Eukaryota; kingdom Viridiplantae; phylum Streptophyta; class Magnoliopsida; order Poales; family Poaceae; genus Avena; species Avena sativa. The sequence goes on from OV702286.1 coordinate 80,697,563, forward strand.
GGCCTTGATGTTTTGCTCATGTCCGTCTTTATCCACTTTACAGTACCCTCTGGTTACTTGCCAGATTTTCATGATGGCTCATAACCATGGTGAGGGCGTTCTACGTTGCGGTTCGCGCGTAGGACATGTTCCAGTCCTGGATGAGCTGGGGAATCTCCTTTGCCTTGTCTCGCACCTCAAAGCTAGACATTTTGTTCATGTCCAAAACCTTGAGTACTTCGCCAATATCCTCCAAAGATTGGTGGAAATCATGAAGCAAGTCATCGACTTGTGTAAGCCGGCTGGTGCGAGACTCGGTGGAGGAAGAATACAGTAAATTCAGAGGGCCTGTGCATATAAGGCAAAGGTTAGAAAATATGCCAGAATTGCTAGAGTGAGAAAAGCAGAAAGTCAGAAAGTCGGAGAGCCCTGATCTCTCTCCGCTTGTTACAAATATTCTTCAATAATTCTTGGTTATACGAATTAACTTTCTATAAGTCAGAATAATACCCAGAGTCAAAAGTCTACTAAAGACTCGGGCTAATATTTTAACTAATATCAGCACGAGCCTTGGGGGATACACTAGTTCATTCTTTGGCATCCTATGAAAGCATAAATCTGAATTGTCTATTCAACTTCATGCTTGGGGGCTAGAGGATATGATATGAAATAAAGTAAAAAAGGTGAGTTGGAAATTCGACTTACATGATATTCATGAGTAAGCTTGCTTAAGCTCATGTTCACCTTGGTGCTAACCTTCTCGACGAGGGTCAGCGAGATTACTAGTGGAGGAGGAACCACACCGGCTTTTAGCCTCTCATCACAAAGATGGATCTGCTCAAGAAGTTCGGAGTACTTGACGACCTCTACTTCTTGTGCCTCCTCCTCGGCGGTGATGTTCCGGCTTTCCAAGCATTGCTGGGCTAGCCGTTGGATCTCCTCTACAGATTTCCGAGTAATGCCAAGTTTGGCAAGACCCGGATTGCTAAGGAGGTTGTCAGCAAAAAACTCTGTCGAGGGATCATTACCCTTTGAGGGTTCACCCTTATCAACTGCCGAGTCACCCATGGTGACGTCGGTCTGCGAACCAAGGTTTGCGGGATTAGAATGAAGAGCCATATCTTCTGTGACGGATGTAGATGGAGTGATCTCCGGTGTTGTAGAAGGCTGCGGGGTAGGAGTCGGAGGCGCTGTGGTAGGAGAAGTCAAATTCAACTTTGATTGGTGCAGGGGCTTCGACGAGCCTCCTTTCCCCTTGCCCTTGGTGAGATGTTTAGCTCTGAGGAGGTAATAGAACAAATATCGTTACACTTCATAAAGAATGAGAAATAAAATAGAGAGACCTTGTGAAGAAAGTTACCTCTTCACAATGGGCACTTCCTTTGTGCCGATGGAAACTGTCGGAGCCTTATGATTTTTGGGTAAGGGTCTCCGGCAATGGGACCAGTTCTCCATCATCTTGAGAGATCTCAGGAGGATATCCCTCGAGAGGAGCAAGCTCCAACTCGGAGAGGTCAGCAAGCTGAAAACAAGAAATATCTCAGCATTGCAAAAAAACAATAATATATAAATGAACACATAATTCGAGTTATTGCTGGAAAACTTATTGGTACAACATGATTATCAACCGTATGCATGTCCAAAGACAGCTCTAGGATTTTCCTTTCGATCCGCTCCCTTATCAACCACCTGATTTGGGACTCATGGTCCTTTTCCGAGTAAGGACGGGAGCAGATCCGGAGGGTGTCCGACTTGCTCTTGGTGATGGAGTGCATGAGCCGGTCACCATGGTGTTGAAGAGGCTGGATCCGGTGTGCCAGCCAGTAGTGGACTAAATCGGATCCTTCCAGACCCTTGTGCTTCATCAGATATTCGATCCGCCTATTAGCAAGAAGCAGATCGTCAGTGAGAGCCAGAGGATCCGTGTCCTAGGACTCTTGGGGCATGGCGGCGCCATCTACGAAAACTGTCAAAGCATATGCTTTGCTGGGAGCCGGTCTATCCTTGTGATAGAAGAACGTGGATGGCCATTGCTTCACCGACTCACTAGCCTTAGTCCTAGAATAGACTCGCTCTTTCCCAACAGAAAAGCTAAGAGTTTTGGTAATATAAGGTTTACCGGTGGTGATAGAGTTTCTCCGGGTATGAAAGTAATACCGGAAGAGTATGAGACTCGGCCTAATACCGAGATACCCCTCACACAAAGAGGCATACGTGCTCATCTCTAAAAGAGAGTTTGGGGGAGATGGTGGAGTTGTACTCCATAATGATCTATAACCTTAGAAAAGAAATCTGAGGGTGGAAAGCCCAAACCTCTGTCGAGGTGGGTGCCGAAATGCACTCGCTTATCAGTGTTGGCGGAAGGGAGGGTTTGGCCGAAGCCGCTTCGCTAGTCGCCGGTGCGGAGGAGGCCTTCATTCTTGACGACGTAGAGCTTGGCGTCATCAAGAACACACGGGATCCAGACCCCGCGGAACTTCTCTTTCTCCACCGCAGGTGTTGTCGCTGTCGTCGCTGTCGCAACCGAAGATGAACCCTCAGCCATTTTTTGGGCTCCGATGACCTAGGGTGGGCGGAGGTATGGGATTTGGGGGAGGCAGAGGAGCTCTGTTTGCATGAGACGTCGAGAGGAAGGATGAGGAACTGACGCTGGTGAGGAGGAAGGAAGAAATCTAGACCCCTTATATCCTTCACCTGCGCCAAGATTCGTGCAATGTAAATAGTAACCATGCCACGCATCGTGGAAGGAGCTGGCTAACCCCGTCACGATGATTACACTGCCTCGATCTCCACGCATTAAAACAATGCCTCGGTTCTGATATGTTGCAAACATATCTATAATTTTTGATATTCCATGGTTGTTTTATATCTACTTTCTTATGTTTTGTCCACACTTTGGAGTATTTTTACACATTTTCTGGAACTAACCTATTAACAAGATGCCACAGTGCCAGTTGCCTGTTTTCTGCTATTTTTGGTTTCAGAAAAGCTAGTAATGAAATATTCTCGGAATTGGACCGGACAAAATCCCAAGTCAATATTTCACCAGAAGGAACAAGGAGTCTAGAGGGGAGACGAAGAGGGGGAACCAGGACGGCCACACCTGGTGGTGGTGCAGCCAGCCCTAGCTGCACCACCAGGGGGTCTGGGCCCCCTGGCACTCCACCGACCTTGCCCCTTCGCCTATATATTACCCTCGAGACGAAAACCCTAAGTACCCAATAAAAATTCCACGAAAGAGTCTATAGCCGTTGTCATCTCCATCCCTAGATCGGGAGGGATCTGAAGCTCTTCCCGGCACCCTGTCGGAGGGGAGAGATCACCCTGGAGGCCTTCTTCATCACCATGACTGCCTCCGGTGTGATGCGTGAGTAGTTCATCCTTGGACTACGGGTCCATGTAGTAGCTAGATGGTTGGTTCTCTTCCTTTGTGATACCATGTTTAGATCTTGTGAGCTCCGTTCATGATCAAGATCATATATTTGTAATCCTACATGTTGTGTTTACGGGGATTCGATGGATATTGAGATGCTATTTCAGATTTATTATTGATTCTATTATGTCTTTGTTATTTGTGATGTTGCATGCTCTCTGTTGTTGTAGCTATCTTGGCCGAGTAGATGCTAGCAACTCCAAGAGGGAGTATTTATGCTCGATAGTGGGTTCATGCCTCTAGTAATCTGGGGAAGTGATAGAAATCTCTAAGGTACTAGATGTGCTGTTGCTACTAGGGAGAAAACAACAATCCTTTGTTCATAGAACAATCATATTGTTTACTTTACACACTTTGCTTAATGCAATTATCTGTTTCTTGCAACTTAATACTGGAGGGGGTTCGGATGATAACCTGAAGGTGGATTATTAGTCATAGATGCAGTTGGATTACGGTTTATGTATAATTTTGTAATGCCCAATCAAATCTCATAGGAGTCAAGATGATTAGTATATGCATGTATGCTTTCTCGATGTTTGTCAATTGCCCCGCTGTAATTTGTTCACCCAACATGTCATCTATCTTAAGGAGAATCACCTCTAGTGAACTATGGACCCCGGTCCATTCTTTTACCATCAATCTACAATCTATTTACTGTTTTTTGTTTACTTTCTGCAAAGCAATTACTATCTTCCACACAATACGTTTAATCCTTTGTTTTCAGCAAAACCGGTGAGATTGACAACGTCACTATAAGTTGGGGGCAAAGTTCTGTGATTGTGTTGTGCAGTATTCCAAGGTGGAAACAACACCTTGGAGGTGTTTCCTTGCTCCTACTGGTTCGATAACCTTGGTTTCATAACTGAGGGAAAACTTGTTGTTGTGCTCATCATACCTTCCTCTTGGGGTTCCCCAACAAGCTCTACATATTGAGCAAGCAAGAATTTTTCTGGCGCCGTTGCCGTGGAGTCAAGGACATCTTCACAAGGGGAGTCCCTCATAACCAATCTCTTTACTTTGTTTTATTTGTTTTGCTTAGTTTATTTCTGCTTTGTTTGCTTGTTTCTTTATCAAAAACACACACAAAATTAGTTCTTTCTATAGTTGTTACCTAGTTCCTAGCACCATGTTGATCCCTAAGTTCACCCTGAAAGTCCTTTCAATAGGTAGTGGCTCTATAATTGGAAAAGATAATATTGAAGAATTCTTTAATCATGTTAGCAAGCATGAAGAAATTGAGGATAGATCCCTAGCAGAACTTGCTCCAAATTATGAAATTGCTGCAGCCTCTCTAGTTCACATGTTGGAATCTAGGTTTGTTAACCTTAACCGCATAATGCAAGTAATGTTTCTCAAACTTAAAGATATTGAGGACACTGAAAAGAGAGATTTTATTCTAACTTTGCTTAAGGAATTCTATGATGTTGCTAAAGAAGATAGAAAAGTCTTCGATCATTTTAATATGCTAGGCTCATGTGTAGATGTTATTGGTACACGAGAAAAAATGGACAAAGCCAAACCTAATGGGGTGGAAATTAAGATACCAATACCTTTTAGACTTGTAGGAATGCATGAAGCCTTAGAAAAGAATTTTGATTGCATTGTTTCTGAAAACCTGTTTGATGAAAATAGTGAACCCAAGAACATTGAGAGAGATCCTCTAGAACTTATTTGGATGAGATACCTTGCCTTGTTGAAGATATTTCTGGTATCAATCTTAATGCTTCTTCATTTGAGAATACTTGATTCTTTTCTTGCTTCTTATGCCTAGATAAAAGGCTTTAAAGAAAAGCACTTATTGGGAGATAACCCAAAAGTTTTAATTGAGTCTTGGAAGTTATTGCCTCTGTAATAACCTCTCCTTATCATTTTTGTGTGGTTTTGGTGCCAAGAGTAACCTCTAATGAGAGAGAAGTAATGCTTGGGAAAGTTGCTGTCCCGAAACAGATTTTTGTGCTTTGCTGTACAAATTCGTGAAAAATCTATATATGTCGTTTTGAGATGTAATATTTTGTGCTTCTGCCCCAGGTTGTTATCCAACTTTCGTTAGTTCAAAACTTTTCGATTTGACCAACAGAAGGTCTTCGAAAAAATCGATCTTCACCTGCTGGTCTGTTTTGACAGATTTCTGCCATTTTTGCATTTGCCTCTTAATCTCTTTCTCTTTGAGTTCTCTTTGATCATTTGAACTTTTTAAAGGAAGTGCTACAGTAGCTTGTGTTTTAATGGAAGTTTTACTTGTGTTGGAACTGAACCAAAAATACTTATTATCTTGAGTGCACTAATGTTGCTAATTAAGATTGTGTGAAGTTTTGTATGAAGGAAAATTTTAAGTGTAGGGAAGAGTAATGTGATAAGATGAAGTATGGACAAAATCTCAAGCTTGGGGATGCCACCCGTGTCACCCCAAGAAATATCCAAAAAGTACAAGCGTCAAAGCTTGGGGATGCCCAAGGCATCCCCTTCTTCATTAATAAAAATCTCAGGTTTCTTCCAAACACTTCATTTTTATTGTTTCATGCATAGTTGTGTTGTTCTTGGAGCGTCTTCGTTTTTATTTTTAGTTTTCATTTGCTTAGTTTGCTTGAATAAATTGGTTGGACCCTCTCATCATACATTAGTTTTCAAATAAGATTGGTTTGGATTGGAAAAGAGTAGGAAAAAGTTCATTGTTAAGTGGTAAAAAGGAGTCTGTTTTTGACTATGACTTGGACTTTATCATGCCATGCTTGATATTGTTTTGGCTTTATGCTTAGTGATTTTTGTTGTAGCATGACATGTTACAAATAATTGAGATTGCTTAATGTGCCTTGAAAGAATCATGCGTTGTTTTAGCATATTAAAGCATAGTATTGTGGTATTCCCCTTTGATGCTTTATTTGGGTTAACTTGGCGCATGCTCACACCATGTTAAGACTATACCAAGTCACCATAGCCTCTATGATCCTTTAGTTTTCGACTTGTAATATCACTTTATGCTTTAATTAATGATGTTTTGTCGCTTTGCATGATTATGGTCATTATTGCTCTCTTAGTTGGTCGCTCCCAGTCTTTTGCTAGCCTCCATACCAAGTATGAGTTCCACTCATGCATCCAACTCCAAATAAAACCAAGTTATTCCAAAGAGTCCACCATACCTACCTATTAGCATTTTCTATTCCAAGTATATTCGTGTTTTTTTACCTTCCGAATTAAACTTGTTATGTGAAAATTAGTGATTAAAGCTCTCACAAACTTGATGGCACACTTTACTTTTCTTGCCCCTAATAAACTTGAACCATTGTGTCATCTATGTTGTATATGCTTGCACTTATACGTTAGGATTAGTAGAACCATGCTGTCATGGGGAACACTTTCAACATTGCACTTGTACATTGTACCCAATTGATATCATGCTCTTTTGTTTATGGATGTTGTTGGTGTGAAATGAAAGGGTAGCTTGTAAGTCCATGGAGTTATGTATGTGTGTTAGAGAAACGCCTGGGCGGCTGGTCTAATCCATGCCTAATCATGGTGGAAACCTGCAGCGTAACCATAATGAGCAATCTATAAAGCATTCTTCTTAGAAAAAAAAAGAGATAGAGATTGAGAAAAAAAGATGAGGAAAGAGAGAAAAAGCACCATTTTCCCATGGTAAATAAGAAGATACTGAGATGCTTATTGTCTACTTGCCTTGTCATTTTGATATGGGGATTCTTCCGTATCATCGGGCAAGGGGTACCCCGGTTGGCGGTTCTCTATGATACACATCTACTTACTATGACAAGAACTTACCGGTAACTAAACTTGAGTAGCATGAGGAGCGGCCCTCGTATTCAAGGGACATGAGATTGCCAACTTATACTTTGTCAAGCATATACTCCATAGTTTGTTCACTTTAACCTTAATCACTTCAAGATGCTTATGATAGGGGCAATGAGAGCTGAAAGCTAATAAGTACCATAATTTTTGGAAGCTCTTTATGAGACTTGAATCCCTGCTTCCTTCTATGAAGGGCCTTTCTTTTACTTTTTTGTTGAGTCTCCATCTTCTATCTTTATGCACATATTGAGAGAGCATAGTGGCCATTCTTAGTTAAATGTGCATTGTCCCAAGGCTTGTTGATTGATTCATAACTTTGATATTGCTTGTTCTTAAACTATTTGTATCTAGTGACCCTTATGAACTTTGAAGGTGTCCTATGCATTTATGTTTTGCTACACTATGAGGGACAAGCTGAATACCATTCTCATTATGTTTTCTATATGTGAAACAAACAAACGTCTTTCAAAGCATTGTTATTCATGAATCTTTTGCTTGTACCTTTTCATGTTATAACATAGTTGCTATGTCTTATCGTTAGAACTATATCTTTCATTCTATGTTAAAGTACTATGATCCCAGCTATCAATGTTTTATAAATGCCTTGATCAAGATTGTGATAGTGCATGTCACCTCAAAAATTATTCTTTTCTTTTTATCACTTACCTACTCGAGGACGAGCAGGAGTTAAGCTTGGGGATGTTGATACGTTGCAAACGTATCTATAATTTTTGATGTTCCATGCTTGTTTTATATCTAATTTCTTATGTTTTGTCCACACTTTAGAGTATTTTTACACATTTTCTGGAACTAACCTATTAACAAGATGCCACAGTGCTAGTTGCTTGTTTTCTGCTATTTTTGGTTGTAGAAAAGCTAGTAAGGAAATATTCTCGGAATTGGACCGGACAAAATCCCAAGTCAATATTTCACTAGAAGGAACAAGGAGTCCGGAGGGGAGACGAAGAGGGGAGCCAGGCCGGCCACACCTGGTGGTGGCGCGGCCAGCCCTAGCCACGCCACCAGGGGTGTGGGCCCCCTGGCACTCCACCGACCTTGCTCCTTCGCCTATATATTGCCCTCGGGACGAAAACCCTAAGTACTCGATCAAAATTCCATGAAAGAGTCTGTAGCCGCTGTCATCTCCATCCCTAGATCGGGAGGGATCTGAAGCTCTTCACGACACCCTGCCGGAGGGGAGAGATCACCCTGGAGGCCTTGTTCATCACCATGACTGCCTCCGGTGTGATGCGTGAGTAGTTCATCCCTGGACTACGGGTCCATGTAGTAGCTAGATGGTTGGTTCTCTTCCTTTGTGCCACCATGTTTAGATCTTGTGAGCTCCGTTCATGATCAATATCATATATTTGTAATCCTACATGTTGTGTTTGCGGGGATCCGGTGGATATTGAGATGCTATTTCAGATTGATTATTGATTCTATCATGTATTTGTTATTTGTGATCTTGCATGCTCTTCGTTGTTAGTAGCTATCTTGGCCGAGTAGATGCTAGCAACTCCAAGAGGGAGTATTTATGCTCGATAGTGGGTTCATGCCTCTAGGAATCTGGGGAAGTGAGAGAAATCTCTAAGGTACTAGATGTGTTGTTTCTACTAGGGAGAAAACAGCAATCCTTTGTTCATAGAACAATCGTATTGTTTACTTTACACACTTTGCTTAATGCAATTATCTGTTTCTTGCAACTTAATACTGGAGGGTTTGGATGATAACCTAAAGGTGGATTATTAGTCATAGATGCAGTTGGATTACGGTCTATGTATAATGTTGTAATGCCCAATCAAATCTCATAGGAGTCAAGATGATTAGTATATGCATGTATGCTTTCTCGATGTTTATCAATTGCCCTGTTGTAACTTGTTGACCCAACATGTCATCTATCTTAAGGAGAATCACCTCTAGCGAACTATGGATCCCGTTCCATTCTTTTACCGTCAATCTACAATCTATTTACTGTTTTTTGTTTACTTTCTGCAAAACAATTACTATCTTCCACACAATACGTTTAATCCTTTTTTTCAGCAAAATCGGTGAGATTGACAACCTCACTGTAAGTTGGGGGCAAAGTTCCGTGATTGTGTTGTGCGGGATTCCAAGTTGGAAACAACACCTTGGAGGTGTTTCCTTGCTCCTACTGGTTCGATAACATTGGTTTCATAACTGAGGGAAAACTTGTTGCTGTGCTCATCATACCTTCCTCTTGGGGTTCCCCAACAAGCTCTACATATTGAGCAAGTAGGTTCCGCAAAAGGCGGACCCACCAACGGTCGTGCTAATAGGAATGTGTGTCAGTGACGTGACTTGACCTTGACTGATGTTAGGTTACGTCAGAGGCCAAGTTCCGGCTTAGTTTGAATTTCAAGCTAGAAACCCGAATAACATATTCATAGGTCCGACTCATTTTGAGACCCGAATCCTATCCTTTCTTTTGAAGTTTCCGGAACCCATCAAGATTCTGCAAGCCGAAGATCAAGCTAGACGATGATGAAATCTGACTCTGGATCTTGGAGGCTTCCGAGGGCTGCTGTTGGGGATATACTTTCCGGGTATCCTTACTGTGCCTCACTGACCAGGGTGTCCCACTTCGAGTTAGAGCTTTGCTTCACGAGAGGCCTAGTCAGGGAGAAGAGACCGAGTCTAGTCCGGCTACGGGAAGGCCCAGAAGACTTACCGACATAGGCATGTTATGTTACTTGTAGTTCAAGATGTACTCTGCAACCGACTCTTAGTTGTAGCCCGATAGGTCTCTCCTATAAACCCTAGGCCAGATATCTATATAAGTCGTCCTAGGGTAAGCCTTTAGGGCACCTCACAATAGTCTGCAATCTCAACTCGCACAGGTGAAACCCTTGTAACCCATATTCCGGCTCTGCCGTATTACTGGATTGCTAGCATGAGTAGGATCCGTCCAAAGCCGGTGGATTCTAACCTGGGTAAACTTGTGTGCTAACCATCCCGGAATACCATACGTCTCACACCCCTCTCTTCCGCACGCCTCGAGGACCCCCTCATAGCACACCTGTCATCAATCCGACGACATTGCTCTTATACCTAAAACCCAAAAACACCCTTTTACACAATACTCGCATTTTATCTTGTTACTTAGAACTTAATCTAGCATTTCTATCATAATATTTATTTCAAGAATTATTAGACTTCAGACTCCTGCTTCCTGTGGGATCAATATCTTTATTTCAAAACTAGCTACAAACGATCTATGCACTTGCAGTCATCAAGCTATTTTCTGCCGCCATTGCCGGGGAGCTAAGCGCTGTAGGTCTTTTAGTTTTTACTTATTTATTTTTGTCTTGCTAATTTTTTTTTGAGTTACAGGTGCCCACCAACATGATGGAGTTTGAGCATATGACTAGTGCTAACCCACTCAACTACTTTGGGAAGCCCTATGATATTTATAAAAGAGACAACTCCAATGAGAAGACAAGGGGGTTTGAAATAAATCCTCTACTACTTAGTATTCTACATAAGAAGCAATTTACTGGAGATGAAGAAGATCCTGATCCATATGAGCATATTTGATGCTTTAAAGATATATGTGGCACTTTTCTATTAACGGGATATACCGCCGATGAGGTAAGAGTTAAAAATTTTAGTCAGACTTTGACTAGTACAGCTCTCTCATGGTATATATCTCTACCACCTGAAGCCACTACTACTTGGGATAATCTAGCCTGTGAATTTCTAGCAAAATATTACCCTTTGTCAAAATCTTTTGGGATCAGACGTCTTATAATGACTTGGAAAAACCGTTTTAATGAAGGACTAGTAAGAGCTTATATTAGATTTAAAGATTTACTACGTCTATGTCCTCATCATGATTTACCTGAATGGTATTTATTGCATATCTTTTATGGCGGTTTAATTGAATCTAATAAAATTGAACTTGACTCTTATGCTGAAGGAGCCTTTATGAATCTTCCTATACCTAAAGCTTGGGCTTTACTTAACATAATTCGTGATCACAGAGTTTCATGGAATTTTGGTCTAGGAAGTGAAGGAGGCGTAGAAATAGAACATGATTGTATTCATGACTATAATAAAAAGTCCATGTTAAAGAATTATCTAAGGAACTTTATTTGGATTCAGATCTTGTGTTACAAGTTGTTAAAGCTTTTACAGAACATATTAAAGCTCCAAAAGAGGGACCGATCAAGTATGATTCACCACCCGAACCTGAGAAGAAAAGAGAAGATAAAGCAACACTAGCCTCTTTAGAACCAATAAATGCAACGCCTTTTCCTAACACTGCACGAAAGCACATTCTTGAATATGAACATGTCAAGGCAGTACAGGATAAAAAGGAAGAAGGAAATTTTCCAGAAGTCATGGAACATCTGGAGAAAACCAAAGATGAAGAGGTAACCAAGGAAGCAATTATGGCTATGTATGCACATTGTAACATAGTTTAACTTGATGAAGATACTTCCATATTGGTTGAAGGTAAAACAAAGGTAAAAAGATGTGGGTAAGCCTATTCTTCCCTAAATATTTAAAGAAACCTCGCATTACGGTTTATGTGATCTTGGCACAGAAGTTAATGTTATATCTTATGATTTCTATTTAGAAATAAAAAAGAAATAGAACCGGCTACAATTGAAAATGCTGATATGACGATTATGTTAGCCAATAAAAATCTTAGAATTCCAATGGGAGTAGTTGAAGATGCAACTGTCACAATCAGCAATAAAAACTTTCCCATCGATTTTGTAGTTGTTGATATCTAGCTGACACTCTTTTCCCTATTATATTTGGAAGAAACTTTTTGGGTGATATAGGTGCCTATGTTAATATCAAGGAGATTGTGTCCCTTAAGCTTGGGGGAACAGAAAATAAATTTCATTTTTCCAAATTTAAAGATAGACCTCCACAAATACAAGAAGAAGAGGAAGAGAGAACTATTGAAGAAATGACAACTCTTTTCTTTGGTAATCAAGAACAAGAAATAAATGAAGATCCAAATTATGAAGAAATAGTTATGGAGGACAAGTCCCTAGAAGAACTAGAAGATGAATTTTATTCACTTCCCATAATGGGACCTCCAACCGATGAGGCTTTTGAAGATCCATAAAAGAGAGGGGACGAGAAACTACCACCCCCAGAGTTGAAGACTCTACCAGATAATCTCAAATACAGGTTTCTAGATGATACAAATAAATTTCCTGTCATTATTAGTGCTAAACTTTCAGGAAAAGAAGAAGAACTTATGGAGATACTTAAGGAGAATCGCAAGGACTTTGGGTACTCAATGGATGACTTGAAGGGCATCAGTCCCATGATAGTCGTCCATTGAATATTCATGGAGGAAGGTGCTAAACCAGTTGCGGAATTTAATAGAAGATTGAAGCCTGAAATGAAAGAAGTGGTAAGAAAAGAAATTGTACGTCTACTGGATGCAGGTATAATCTATCCTGTTAAAGAAAGTGAATGGGTAAGTCCTGTTCATTGTGTCCCTAAGAAGGGCGGCTTCACTGTTGTTCCTAATGAAAACAATGAATTGATACCTACTAGAACTATTGTTGGGCATAGGATGTGCATAGACTTTAGAAAATTAAATAAAGAAACTAGGAAAGATCACTATCATTTACCGTTCATAGATCAAACTTTAGAGAGGTTAGCGAACCATACTCATTTTTGGTACCTGGACGGATACTCTGGTTTTTCTCAAATAACTGTTCATCTTGATGACCAACTTAAGACAACTTTCGTTAGTCCTTACGGTTTACATGCTTACCGATGTATGCCTTTTAGTTTATATAATGCTCCAGCTACTTTTCAAAGATGCATGACTCTTATTTTTGCTGATTTCATAGAACTTATAATGGAAGTATTTATGGATGTCTTTTCTGCCTATGGAACTTTGTTTACGAGTTGTTTGGATAATCTCAAAAGAGGTTTGCAGCATTGCAAAGAAACCAACCTTGTTCTAAACTGGGAGAAATGCCATTTTATGGTCAAAGAAGGTATAGAACTTGGACACAAGGTATCAGGTAAGAGAATTAAAGTTGATAGAGCTAAGGTTGAGGCAATAGAGAGAATGCCACGACCTAGGGATATTAAAGGTATAAGAAGTCCTTGGTCATGTGTTTTTTATAGAAGGTGCATTAGAAATTTCTCTAGGATATCTGAACCTTTGACTAACCTCCTGCAAAAGGGAGTAAGATTTAATTTTGATGATAAATGTCTTGAAGCCTTTGATCAACTAAAAAATTCTTTATCTCGTGCTCCCATCATTAAACCACCTATCTAGGATACAACCTTTGACTTAATATGTGAAGCTAGTGATGATGTTGTAGGAGTAACTATGGGACAACATATTGGTCGTAGATTTAATATTATACATCATGCTAGTAGAACTCTAAATGATGCTCAGAAGAATTATCCAAAGGAAGAAAAGGAACTGTTTGCTGTATTTTTCTCTTGAGATAAATTTCGTTCTTACATAGTTGATGCAAAGGTAAGAGTTCAGACGGATCGTGATGGTTTAAAAGAACTCCTTGAAAGGAAAGAACATAAGCCAAGACTGATTCGTTGGATTCTTTCATTTCAAGAATTTGAGTTGCAGATTATGCAGAGGTAGGAAATAAAGATGTTAAATGCAGTATCCATGATAGCCCAGCAAGACACCAATCTTGTTGAGAGGAACTTTAGTCCTGGTGATTTTTGTTTACGAGGATTATTCAACGAATTAAGGTCAATTCCTTGAAGGGAGAAGAAGTCTTTATTGTTGGAAGAACTTTCTCATCCCCGAATAAGCAAATGGTAAGTGCAATGTAAGTGTTCTTACCCAAATAAGTGATTTGTTTTCATAAATTTTACTCCTAAAAATTCTGTCTTTGAAACCCTTGTGTTTTTCTGAAGTTTTAGAGGGGTTTTACCAACTATACGGGCGGAGCTATACGACCGGAGAGGGGCCGTATAGTTGGTCGTTAAACTCTCTATATCATCTTTGTGAAATTGTTTTCGATATCTGAGCCTATACGGTCGCAACTATACGACCGAAGCAAAAATTCCGGCCGTATAGTTGATCATTGAACTCTCAGATAGTTTTGATTTTTGGTGTCTCTATCTATAAGGTCGCAACTATACGATCGGAGCAAAAATTCCGGCTGTATAGTTGGTCGTTAAACTCTCAGACACTTTTGATTTTCGGTGTTTGTATCTATATGGTCGCAACTATACGACCAGAGCAAAAATTCCGGCCGTATAGTTGGTCGTTAAACTCTCAGACACTTTTTATTTTCGGTGTTTGTATCTATATGGTCGCAACTATACGACCGGAGCAAAAATTCTGACCGTATAGTTGGTCGTTAAACTCTCAAACACTTTTCGTTTGTTTTTCGTAAGTAAAAAAAGTGTTATTGTCAGTTCCGAGTCGTGATTTAATTGACCTGGACTCGAGATGTTTGGAAATATCTGCCCGGAACCAACTATATAGCCGGAGCTATACGGGTCGCGCCCGTATAGTTGGTCGTTACACGGCAGTACACTTCTAAATCCGTGATTTCTTTCTCTGTTCCATTAAGATTCTTTTCTTGGACGATAATTTGGTGTTTCTCGCGGTTTATACCAACCTCTGACCCCCCTTATACACTTTCATTGTCTCTCTCTCTAATCACAATCTACATAAACCAATCTACCTCTTATATACACATGAGGGATCTCAACCAAGGGACAAAAGTCAAGAGGAAAAGCTCCCATGGAGACCAGCAGCAATAGCAAGCAAGTCAAAGAGATCAAGACCATCCCTATAGAGTTCCTTGACGCCGACCATGGGTGTCGGAAGAGGGATTTGAAGGCCTTGGAGCTGAAAATTGAAGAGTTGGACAAGAAGAAGCCAGGGACACCCAAACACCTTCGCTTGCTATGACTTTATCTTGATAAAATTGATGAAGATATCAAGCGGACAACCGAAGCAGGTTTTTCTATGAGTCTTAAAGCGCTACAAACACTTTAGGATAACAATGAGTTCATTTAAGAACAAGTGAAAGTGGTGGGGAGGAACAATCTTTTCTACAAGCTACGTGTTAAATAATTAGAAGTTGCCAACCAATCCCTCCGCCTCAGGCTGGCTCACGAGGAGAAGATACCACGTGCCATGGCGCCATAGTGATCTACAACAATCACTTTATCAAATAATCTCAAAGGATTATTTGATCCCGCCTGGCTTGATTCCAAGCTTGGGGGATCTTTAAGACCTTATAATCTATCTTACAAGTTTTATTATTATTTTTGCATTAGTTCAAACTAGAAATAAAGTTTGCATCATTAGAATTCCCTTTAGGAATAGTCGATCCCTTTTATAAAATTCCGAGTTTATTATTATATATGGAGCAATATTGAGTTTGTGTTTGCTTTAATGATATATGAATGGCTTGAATATGATTTTACTTGCACTTAATGATAGCAATAGGAGTCTTCCACACCGTTGGTATTAACGAAACACATAAAGATAATTTGGTCAACATGCTGTAAGTCTACAGTTTGATTTACAAAGAGAAATTATCTATAAAATTAAGTTGAAAAAGAAATCTTGAACAAAGTAAAATAAAAGTGCTATCAAAATAGAGTGAGAACAAGTCGTGGTAGAATCTCAAGTCATAAGAATGCTTCATATACAGCTGGAATTTGATAATTGAGATCGTTGAACTTTGAATTCCTACATAAGGTGGAATATATGGCTAGCTCCTTTGCATAACACTTAAAACAAAAGTGTGAGCATATATGCAAAAGAAAAGAAAAAGAAAGAAGAAAAAGAGTGAATGTGCAAAGAGCAAATAGGCATATACCACTGTATTGTAGTATGACAAAGATACACTTTTGAGATTTTGAATCCCAAGTGAATACGTTGATCCTAAAACACTTGGGACTACCTCGTTAACTCATTCGATTGAACCAGATACTTTTACATTGTGTTGAGATTCATCTTTTATGAACTATTGATAATTAAGGTATGAAAGCCTACTAATAATATTCAGATGGTTCGAGTAAGGTACTATTCACGAACTTATTCCTATGTATCGTATATGATAAACACATGCTGCAACTGCCTCATTTATTCTAATCGACTCAGCTTCATGAATATGAGGATCACATCCATTAAGTTAAAACTTACTCGGGACGAGCAAGCGTCTAAGGTTGGAGAAGTTGATGAGTGCATATTTGCATCATGTTTTTATTATTAGTTTGCATTGTAGATGTAGGATCTTGGTATTTTACGGCGCTCGCGCGCATATTTTATGTATGTTTTCACCAGGATCAGGACATATGATGGATCTAATGGATACAATTATTGGAGCAGTTGTACTGTGGAGAAAAGGAGTTAAAAACAACGTAAATCGCTTATATTAGAAATATTAATAATACCAGAGGAAAACCAGAAGCGAACAAGGGAGGCGGAAGGTTCAACGACCAACTATACGGCGGGAGCAAATTTTCCGGCCGTATAGCTTCGGCCGTATAGTTGGCCGCCTCCGCCTTGTCAAATAGTTTTACCCCGTGCAATTGGTTCAGAGAGACGACATATAGGACACCTAGAAATCGCGAAAACCTCACCTCCGGAAGGCATCTGGAGGGAGAACCCATCCACAGGGATCCATCTTCGCCCTACGCAGATCCGGGAGGCTAACGCATCGATCTTCATCATCCACCCCTGCATCACCACCATATCCATCCATCCCATCTACATCCTTGTTTAGATCTTGTTGTAATTCCTGTACTCGTTGTGGATTTATACAAGTACTATTCATCTATGATTGTTTCCATTACCATTTCCATGATGTTGATTGCATCCATGTATGAGTAGATCTTTAGTTCTTGGGGAGATGGAGAAACACTAGTAGGAGATTGAAATAAGATAAAGTCTATTATGATATTCATCACTGTGACCATGTGTTAGATTCTCTACATCTTGATGTTGAGAGAAGTCGACCTCTCAATATTTGCCCCTCGTGAGGACTTGATGGAGGGAACTACTAGTTGGTAGACGGATGCGTGCTAGCACTTATAGTAACTACAAAGCTGTTGGCACCCCTTACGTATCAAGTTGGGAATCCGAGGAAACTCATGGAACACTATCCATGCCATGGGATACGTCCTACAGGATTAAGTCCCTTAATAGTGCAGTAACTCGATTGATGTCGATTGCTGACTGCTGTGGTTATGAGGATGATGTGATAAGCGGTTGCTGCCTAATTGTCCACATACGGAGTTCCTGCCACACATACATAGTTGAGAATGTTCATGATAATAATCTTTATCTTAGATCCTCATAATACTAGTGGTGTATCCGCTACTCCCTGAGAACGCTTTTTCCCTATTTCAGTTCTAATCTTTCTTACATACATGATATTTACTTTCTCTACTAAGTTATTTTTCTTTACTTTATTATTGCTCTTATACCTAAAACCCAAAACACCCTTTTACACAATACTCATATTTTATCTTGTTACTTAGAACTTAATCTAGCATTTCTATCAGAATATTTATTTCAAGAGTTATTAGACTTCAGACTCCTGCTCCCTGTGGGATCAACATCTTTATTTTGAAACTAGCTACAAACGATTTGTGCACTTGCAGCCATCAGTAGCCAGAAGTTTTTCTTCCTCGGTAGTAGGATTTGGTATCCTCCGTGCTGCTCAGCTCGTCGTCGGCGGAGGCGGGCTAGAGCTTCGCAACGGCGGATACAGCATGCGGCATTGGAGCTCGGGATTAGCGAATAGGCACAAAAACTTGGCGCCGAAAGTCAAATGTTCGAATAGATCATTCTGGTTGGAGGGTGGATTTTGACGCCACCGGTGCCAGGGTTCATGTGAAAGCAGGGAGTGGATTTGTGAATTTGGACAACGCACCAAGCCCCTTAGCTCCTCGATTTGCCTAAGTGGTTGCCGCGTTGGCGCTCGCGTCACATACAGATTACTGACATTAGGGTCCCGACCGTCTACTTCACTGGTCAGTTTGAAGGAATGTTTGAATTTGGTAGGGGTGAGATGAGTTTGCCTCCAAATGGCCCTCTCGGTAGTTGGCAGCTCAAATTTGCGAAACGCGGCAATTACAGGCAAGTCGGGCCCTGCGATGCACTCGCCCAGAAACTTTGGGGCCGCAAACGAACGAGCCCCTTTACAAGGACTACTTCCACCCAACTAATCCGGTTTTCAAAGAGAAAGCATTCCGTCGCCGCTATCGGATGCCCAAGAACCTGTCCTTGGACATTCTCAATGGGGTGAGGGAGTACGATGACTACTTCAAGGCCAAGTACGATTGTACCGGTAAGATTGACTTCTCCTCTTACCAGACATGTTCTGTTGCAATTTGGCAGCTTGCATATGGAGTGCCCGGTGATCTCCTCGACGACTAAATGCGCATGAGCGTGTCCACTTACCATGATACCATGTACCAATTCTGCAGCGCAGTTATTGCGGTGTTTGGAAAAGTTTATCTTAGAGAGCCAAACACCAAAGACACTGCCCGCCTTTTGTCCATCAACGAGAGTAGGGGGTTTCCTGGGATACTTGGTAGCATCGACTCCATGCATTGGCAGTGGAAGAACTGTCCTTTTGATTGGCAAGGGCAGTTCAAAGGGCATGTGGAGGGTTGCACCGTCATAGTTGAGGCTGTTACATCACAAGATCTCTGGATTTAACACTCCTTTTTTGGCATGGCTAGATCAAACAATGACATCAATATGCAACAGCGGTCTCCGGTGTTTGCTAGGCTGGCAGAAGGCAATGCCCCACAAGTTTCCTATGAGATCAATGGCAATCCATATGATATGGGTTACTATCTAGCTGACGGTATCAATCCCTCCTGGACCATCTTTGTGAAGACAATCCGCAACCCTAGAGACGAGAAATGCAAGAGGTTTGCGAAAGATTAAGAGACCTTAGGAAAGATGTGGATCAAGCATTTGGTGTGTTTCAGTTAAGGTGGGCTATTGTTCGATACCTGTTAGAACCTGGAGCACGAAGAGAATGTGGGATGTGATGACTGATTGTGTGACCATGCACAACATGATCGTCGAGGACGAGCGTGATGACGAAATCTTGGATCAATGCTGGGATTTTCAGGGTTAATTGTTTGAGCCACAACCATGTGTAGCGTTTTGGGAAAAATTCATGCAAGTGCATTAAAATTTTATAGGCACATCCATGACCAGTTTCAACTAGATTTGGTTGAGCATATATGAGCTTGTGCGGGAAACTAAAATGGTTAATCACTTATTTGTTTTCTATAACTTAACTGACGTTTGGTTAATTTTTATCGAATCATGTGAGTGTAAACTATTCATATGTAAGCATTATTTTAATTATATTATCTAATCTAGTATATTTGCTTGTCGAAATATACATTTGTATATGTACTTTGTGTTTAAATATGCAAAAAATATGGAAATTTTGACTAGCACGGCAGCGCGGTCGCGCCGCTGGGCGCGGTTGACCGGCTACCGCGACCCGACCTAAACGAACAGACCCGTGGAGATGCCCTAAGGTAGGTTCAAGTTTAGTTTTTTTACTACTCCCTCCGTTCCATAATATAAGTCTTTTTAGTAAACTGGTTTAGCTTAAAAAAAAACTTATACTCCCTCTGTTCGGAAATATAAGATGTTTTAGCTTCGTGCAATGAGCGTACCTAGACATTTTTAGTCTATAGATTTATTCTGAACCTCTATAAACCTATATATTAAAAGATGTCTCGACTCATAAAGCTAAACCGTCTTATATTTTCGAACAGAGGACTAGAGAAGGGAGGCAGTAACATATAACGAGGGAGTATACGCCGCGGGTGGTCTGAAATGCTGCTGTGTGTAGTCGAGAAACAGTTCTGCTGCGGCCTGCGGGTGGCCGGCGCTGCGGTTTCCCGATGGCGGAGGACTCAGGCGCCATCCTCCGCCACATCTCCTCCCTCAAAGACATGCTCGACAAGGTCCGCAACCCCTCGCTCCCTTGCTGCTTCCATTTGATCTTGCTGCTCCCTATGGCTATCAGATAGATATACTGCTAGGCCCAATTACCAATTTATCGCCTGGAAGGATGAGATGAATGGATTGCCGGGATACCAGCGCTGTCAGGATCTCAGGGTGTCCTATCCTCCGCGTTTATTAGGCTGTAGGCATCGCCGTGGCGAGGCTAGGCGGCTGAATAGGTGAGAGAGGGAGAGGCAAACCCTAGCGGCCGCTGCCTTCCCTCGCCGTGGCGAGTTCGTAGCCCGGGCGCCCGCTAGGCCCAACTCATGCCGGTTTGTTTTCTTCCCTCTCTCTTCTCTGCTTCTTCTCTGTTACTCGAGTTCTCTCTTGTTCTGCCCTTTTCTTCTCTGCTCCACTATATGACAGAATTCTTCATTTTCTACTGTCGTGAGCTGGTGGTTGAGCCGCACACTAGTAGTACCTTTGTTTCATGTATACACGAAGAGTTGTTCAGGCAGAATATATATGACGGCTGCCCTTAAGCTTCTAGATATTGGTGTATGTATGAGAGCACATCTCATTTCGATAGAAGTACATGACGTCAATGGTTCGTCAAATTGACTGTACAACAAATCCTGACAGTTGATTGGCTGCACAACAAATAACTGGCTACTATTATGCTGTACTACTGTTAGGAATGTCTGGTCCTGGCTGTTAAGTGAACATGATGTACAATTCCTGACTTAAACCTATATGGCTTTGTGATAAATCATCTGAAGTTTGATAGACCCAGCGATGAAGTGGGAATGATGTGATGCAGCGATGATTGATGTCGTACCCAAGATATTGCTTCTCCGACCCAAACATATGTGTACCTTGGGCTGTAGAGTGTAGACTGAAAATGTGGCTATTTGAATCTGGATGTGAAGAAGCGTTTTTTTTTTTTTGAAGAAGCGAATTTTCTGTACACTGACTAATTGTTATTAGCATATGGAATTTTGAAGTACCAAATCTTACGAGGCTATTCTCGGTAATTCCCTTATTCAGGTCAATGAAGAGATTGAACAGAATATACAAAAGACCAGGGAAATAGAGTCAGAAATAGTAAAGCATTCTGAAACTGAAAAGGACTATCTCGTGAAGGAGTCTGAACTAATGAAAGGAGTATCAGTTGCTGAGTTTGAACTCGATGGGCTTATGCAAGTCGCAGGTAACTACTGCCTTAATCATGCACTTACTATTTGGTCATAGGCATGTCTGGTACAAGAATCACTAAGCTAGAGTAGTATTTACCTATACCAAGAATAATATATCATTTTTCGTTGCCCAAGATTCTAGCAAAGTATGGTAGCAGGATGTTGCTATTCATGCAAGGTACATTGTACTAGAACCACTGTAACTCAACATCTGCAATGCTTGATCTCGTCAGGTAACAGGATAACCTCCTTGTCTATTCCATAGATTAAGGAGTTGCTCTCTTTAGTAATTTACACCCCCGTATACTATCTATAGTTCCCTATATGTGGTCCTTTGGACATAGACCGTGTAACATCCCAATTTCAGCAACCCTGATTAGTTGTCCAGAATGCAAAAATCAGGGGGAACAAAAACTTTTCCTTGTGCTTTGGTGTAGTGCTTGCTTGTTGTCTATTTGCACTTGTGCTTATAATGTGTACCCTAGGATACTCCTTACCTCACCCTCAGTTGACAAAAGCTTTTTACCAAAACTATCTTGGCTTACTTTACATATTTTCAAACGTTCTGGTATTTCCAAAAACATGAGCCAAGATGCCTATGAAACCAAAACTATTTTAGTAGCTTCTATTAACAAAACTATGGAGAGATATATATTCCAATCTTCTTATGTTTTCAAGACAGAACACTCAACTAATCTTACCTCTAGTTTTCCCAAAACTCTTGCTCAAAGCATTTGAATTCTACTCTTGGTAGAGATACCAAGAACCCTCATCTTATTCAAAACTCAAACTCTTCAAAATGCCCCAACCCTACCTCAAGCTAAGCTTGATGGTAACCCTAGAGTAGTTGTTTTGTTCATAAGATGAGTTGCCTTGATCTGCTGTTTGATGAGTTGCCTTGATCTGCTAATTGATTTGTTTGCTTAGGAAGTAGAATGAGCTACCTTAGAAGCTCATCCCTAGGATCAAGATGTTTCCCAATCCTCAACCCCTAAGCAAGACTTCAAACCTAGGTGTAATCCCTAGCCACTAGGTGGTCATCTACAACCCTTAACCAGATCAATTCTGAGGATTTCCATTCTAGATGTCTCTAAGTTCTTGAAGACCAATACCAAGCAAGGATCCCTTCTACTCACTCTACACTTCCATATCACCCCTTTAGTAAAGCTCTGATACCTTGCAACTCCTTCAAGAACATTCCCTCTCCTACTCTAGTCAAATTCCTCAAAACTGCCAAATTTGGCTAAGTCTGGAAACAGTTTCAGTATCACCTTTTTGAAAGCCTCCTCTTCTCAAACCATGTGCATTTTTGGAAATGCACTTGAACCATCTTGTTAACCATCCTAAGGACTACCAAGGCCCACTCCAACCCACTTGTCCATGATGGTTTTGCAGACAAGAAAATAACATTTCCTGCAAAACTAGTCGATCATGCCAACTTTGCTAGAAGCTCCCACCACCATCCAAACCCCTTTGGACCCCCTCTCTGCATGGTAGTGTTCTACTCTTTGAGGTCTATCAGAACCTACTTCACTTGCCCCAAGTGGATCTCTGAGCTTATTAAACCTACGTGGTTTAGAAGGCTTCATGACACTTTCTGCATGGCAGCCTTAATTTCAACAAAGTTTGCCATCATTTCTACATCACCTCAAATGCAGATAATTCAAACTCCTTCTGCCATGATCATCTACATAACCTGGTCTACCCATCCACCTATCCCTTGCACCAAGGTGAGCTCTGAGCTCCAAGATGTAAGCATGTTTTGGTGGTATAAAAATAACACCACCCTAGATCATCAACTCCTTGTTTTCCATCCTTTTCAAGTTGGAAATCCATTCCACAAGGTTGCAACTGCTTGCTACACCTTGTCTATCTCATCTATATTGATAATCAAGATTTATCAATAATTATCCATAATTATTATGGCCCCAAAACTATTTAATTCCCTAAATAGTCAAAATCTCCAAAACTCCCTCCATAAGGGAAAGTTTGGTTTTTACCAAACCACTTCCCCAACTTTTGGCTCATATGAGCCCCACAAATCATATCCTACCTTTCCATCTCAAAAATAAATATTTTTGAGAAGCCTTATTATTTCTTTTTGTCCATTTTCTTAAATGTCTGAATTGGAATAATAATTGTTTTAAATACTTTTATGTCCCAATAAATCTTGGGAAAATTCCCCTAAGTGTGTAT
The DNA here is from genome assembly GCA_916181665.1 of Avena sativa. Lineage (NCBI taxonomy): Eukaryota > Viridiplantae > Streptophyta > Magnoliopsida > Poales > Poaceae > Avena > Avena sativa. The sequence goes on from OV702286.1 coordinate 80,721,102, forward strand.
TCATATTTGGGACCCTTCCACACCAAAATCCAGCCTTGCCCAATGGAAATTTATCAAATGATCTTCTAGAAACCACTTCTGCCCTTTTTGAGTAAATGGATTTAGGAGGACTAAAACTCCTCTGAAAATCCCAATTAAATCCTAGGAGTCCACCTTTACCTCATCTATCTACCAGTACCATTTTCTCCTCTGGTTCTATGTAACTTTTTAGACTTCCTTCACAACCCTCAATTGGATCAAATTTGCCATTTAAGCAAATCCACAACTCTAACCATTTCCAAATTCCATAAAAACCTGTTCAGTGCTTATCCCTAGCATCAAGACACATCCTTGGTCGACCACCACTGTAGCTCCACCCCAACAAATCCCCAATTGCCCTTACCATAGTAGAAAGAAGGAGAAATATCCCCAATTCTTACAAGATTTGTTCCCCATTAATTACCACTGATGCCACCACCTCTCCCTCTGGTCAGCACGACCCAAATACCAGTCCTGCCCCTCTCCACCTCTCTCTGGACCAATCCCTGGCCAGCACTCCCTCCCCACCATGTCCAATTTGGTATTTCACCTCACCTAGCACCCCTCCTTGGTATAAAGGCCAGCAGCCCTTCCCCAGCTCTCCCCTGCCCTCATTTGCTCTCTCTCCACCCCACATACCTCCCCCGAGCACCACACCCTCTCCTCTGCTCTGTGCTGCCCGAGAAAGAAGAAGAGGAGAGTCTCGGCCTCCTCTCAAAAATCGAGCAAGGCACCTCCCCCTCTGCTCCATTCTCTCTGCATGTCAGCCCCGGTGATCTCCTTGCTCTTCTGCAGCTAAAGGTGCTCTTCTTTTTGCCTAGGACCCTCCCCTCCGTCGTCGGCGTTGAGCTCTGACGAGGTCGCGCTCGGCCTCCGACGCGCCAGCTACCTCCCGGCGTCAGATCCCCTCGTCCCGCCCCTCGTTCGGCTCGTCGTCGACCACCGCGTCGTCCTGCCGCCTCCTCGACCTCCTCCGAGCCCCCAGGTATCCTCCCCGCTCCTCCTTGCTCCGCCTAGGGTTTCCGCCGCCGGCGCTCTGTCTCTGCGAAGACGACGTCGGCGAGCCGTCCTTTGCGACTTGATCCAACGGCCGACGGCGTCCCATACCGCTTCGGCGCTCTCGCTCACTGACAGCGGGCCCCGCTCGTCAGGTTCGAAACGAGCCCTCCCGCGCGTCGCGCTGCCCTGCCGTGGGCCGAATCCTCCCCTGCAGCCCAGTAGCTCCCCAGATCTGGCCTGCTGCACCTTCTTTTCTTTTTCTTTTAGCTAACCTATTATTCTAGAAAAGCTCCTGTTAGGAATAAATCCAAATAAAATGGTAAACCTAATCCAAATGCCTAGATCTAATTTTCTGGTGGTTCTCTGATGTTTTCTCAAACATGCAGAGGCAACCCCATGGCCAAAATAATTTTCTCTAATTACTAGTAATTATTCTGCTAGAATGTATCTGGTACACTAAATAATTTCTACAGAGAGTTCTACATCTCCATTTGAGATGAACCAAAGTCCTACTGGAAGGTATTGGACATACCTATCATCCAACACAAGTCCCCTACCAAGGTGAACAGTAGGTTGCCTTTAACAAAATTAACCAAACCAGCCCTTGTCTGCCTTGAATAAATTCCCCAGGTCTAACCAAATGTGGTATGGACCTGATTCCACCTCCCAGTACCTCATATTATCAATATGTACCAAACCCTAGCAGCTCAGAATTTATTGAGCTCTGGGTGAATTTTAGTGATTTAAATACTTCTGTGATGGGTATTTTCACTAAATAAATCACTCCAGGAGTTTGGCAACTCCAAAAAGGGTGAATCCAATTCCTACAGAAAGGTATTCTAAACACCTAGCACCTACCCTTGGAACCAACTCAATATCTCCTGTAGATTTAATCTGGTAATAAAGAGAAGATTCATACAGAACTGCCTTTGGGAATTTCCTGAGGGCATTCTGGTAATTCTTTTGACCTGATTCCAACTCTAGGTGGCTCAGTACATCAAGTACTACCTAACCATCCAAGGAAATAATTTTTGGAGCTCCAGAACTTTTCTGGTGAATTATTTCCTTAAACTAGAGTTTATTCCACTTTAAAAAGCATAACTAATTCTAGAAAATTGATAATCAAGTGAAACCACTTGTGTGGGTTTTGTTTTGACAAGACCTATCTGAGGATATCACCTTTGCACATTGATATCCTACTGACCACATATCCCTAATCCGAGCTCTTTGTATCTAGCCTTGACAACTATCTTCCAAGAGAAAACACCCCAGTGGCAATCTTGTAAATTCCACCCTTTAAATCCCACTTCTCCAAAACCTCCCAAGTCCAGTAGTATTTCTCATGTTGGTTTGCTGTATGGTTTGATGTGGTATGCCTTGTATTGATTGTGATATTGTCTGCTTGCATGTATACCCCATGACGACGATAGTGTGAGTGTATGACGACAAGAAGGAAGGGATTTCTTTTTATTATATATATTTGGGTATTCTTGGTCATCTGAAGAAGTCTAGGGACTTATTGCTGATCACAGGCAAGCCACCACTTCCCGAACTCTAATATATGTCCTACTCTCTTTTACCTGTTTTGCATCCTTTTATAAATTGCATTATCTACCTGCATATCTTGTTTTATAAATACTGCGCTAGTAACTTGGCTCCTCCAAGTTATGAATTCGTGTCCTTCGAGGCACCACCCCGATGAACCCAATCATTTATCCCCTTTAGATCGAGAGTACGATGGATAGCATCCTACCTCCTTGGAAACCCCGGTTTTGAGAAAATAAACTGTTTTGGGAGTCTCCCCACTACAAATGTTTCAAAAACGGCTTTGTAAAACCCTGGGAAGAGGCATCGTTCCCAGTGGAAGTTTTAAACAAAAGAAATGGTGATGAGAAGAAGTGGAAATGTGATGGGATGTTCTACGCCTATACTAGAACAATTTTTATCCGCGCAACCACATTACCCTAGGTTGCTGGGGCTTAACTCGTAGTTTGTCCGCATTAGCCGAGGCAGCCCTACCATGCTTATAGGGAGAGATCCCTAGACTTCCGGGCAGGCGCCCCCAGATCAAGGATCTGACGCCTGTCGCTTGCTTCGGCAAGAGTGAGCCTGAACTAACAGGAGTCCGGTGCAACAATTGGGTCTCCCGCGGACGGTATGACTTAGGTAGTACGAAAGGAAGAGGAGTCACCAAATTTAAGGTATACGCCAAGCTGCGGCTTGGGTATGCGCGTGTACGGAAGGAAGGACTATGGCTGGGAGCCACATACTCGTTGCCGGGGAGAACAAACACAAGAGGAAAAGCATGCCTTTGCTAGTGTAGACAAGCGAAAGGTTAGGTTTGATTATCCGGACCCCCATCTACCGTGGTAGTGGGCCGTGGTTGTATCCCGGCGGATGTATTGATTCTTGTGGGTAAAGTGTGCAAACTCTGCAGAGTATAACCTATTCGAATAGCCGTGTCCACGGTCAAGGACGGTTGTAAAGGTGTTGGCTAGGAGTACCCAAACGGTGCTTGTTTGGGAAACAAGTACCCTGAGGACGAAGGTTCCGGGGGAACCCGAGTTCGAGAACTTTGTTTTGACCCGAGGGTTTTCAACCACAAAACTGTTTTCAAAACTCTTTTTCAACAAAGATACGGAGATGTCTTGGTTTATAAAACAGAAGCATGTTTTCAAAACTCTTTTTCAACAAAGATATGGAGATGCCATAATTTCAAAGTTAGGTTAGGCCTTTTCAAAAGCAACCCCAGATAGAGCTATCTCACCACAGCCAGAATTGCATTTCCTTTGTTCACTTATCTTGGTGGTTTGCGAGTACATTCAAAAGTACTCACGGCTTTGTCCCTGGCTACTTGGCCAGACTTTCAGGAGTTTAAGGTGACGTCCAACGAGCTAGGCCGTCTTCCCAGTCAGCTGCCTGTAGGTTGAGGCACGATTGGGCTCTGCGCTTGACGATGTTCCGCTGCTAATGATGATGTAGCCATAAGGGCATCTATGTAAGTCTTGTAAATTCGTTATGTTTTGGATGTTGTAATGGTACCTGTCGGTTATGTTCCACGGCTCACTGATCATGGGAACGTGGATGCATGCATAACAGGGATTTCTCGGATGAACAATCCGGGGAGCCCACAGACCGCTTCAACCTTCCAAAACTTTTGAGTACCACCGTCTTCGAAAATACTTACATTAGATACTTAGGGATTGGAATGTACTTAGAGATTTGGCTCTTTATAGGACTGCATGGAAGTCAGCAATCCTTGTGCTGGAATCTTAGTTTACACACTTTGTGTGCTTTTTCCCCTCTCTGTCTTATTTTGGTTTCCATATGTTTCCGTTGGGTTTCATATCTAGCCTACGGTCTACCCCAACTTTCTTGGAACAAGGGTGTTATAAAATATATTAAAATAGAAATATGTGGTTGAAGTCTTGTTTTAGAGATCTCGTCGATGTCCAAAATGTTAGGGAGTTGTAGGTAGTTACTTTATCTTTTCAAAATAGGATTTCTTTCGACCTTCATGTCAATCTTCATGTGCCATCATGTCAGCAATCTCAATATGCTTTCGACTTATGTGTGTCATCTTGCCTTTAACCGTCGCATGCTATCAAGCTCAACATGTTGCCAAGCTCAGGCTTCCTCTGTCCTTACGATTGCGTGAAGGTGGGGAAGATGGCCAAAATTCCTCTATGTTGGTGCCACAAGTTTACTGTGTAAATTCACTATGACTGGTGGCGTTGTCTGTGGGTACTCGGCAAGCAGTCAGCAATCCATGTGCTGTAATCTTAGTTTACACACTGTGTTTACTTTTTTTTTCTCTCTGTCTTATTTTGGTTTCCATATGTTTCCGTTGGGTTTTATATCTAGCCTACCCCAACGTGCTTGGAACAAAAAGCTTTGTTGTTGTTGTAGATACTTAAAACATGTGTGTAAATTTGTCTCAGGAAATACTTAATATTATATGTTTTTGTTGGGTGTTATAAAATATATTGAAATAGAAATTGATGGTCGAAGTTGTGTTTTAGAGATCTTGTCGGTGTCCAAAATGTTAGGGAATTGTAGGGAGTAGTTACTTTATCTTTTCAAAATTGGATTTCTGTCTAGCTTCATGTGCCAGCATGTCAGCAATCTCAATATGCTGTCGAGTTATGTGTGTCATCATGCCTTTAACCTTTGCATGCTACTCCCTCTGTTTCAAAATATAAGATGTTTTACCTTTGTGAAAAGAGTGTATTTAGACCCCTTTTAGTACGTAGGTTCACTCCAAACCTAAATGAACCTACACACTAAAAGTGTCTAGATACACACCTTTCACAAAGCTAAAACATCTTATATTTTGAAACGGAGGGAGTACCTAGCTACACATGTTGCCAAGCTCGGGCTTCCCTGGTCCTTTTGCGTGAAGGTTGAGGAGATGGCCAAAATTCCTCTATGTCGGGGCCACAAGTTCACTGTGTAGATTCACTATGACTGGTGACGCTGTCTGTGTTTACTCGGGCGAGAAGCCATTCACTTAAGGCATCCAAGGTTCAAACAAGTGATACGCGTATTTTCCTAGTTTTGCATTTACCCAGCACCTATCTCGCCTAAGCGCACTCCTAACAGCGCTTAAGGCTAGGCGTTCTGCTGTCGCCTAGCACCTAGGCATGCCTGAGGGAGGGAGAGATGGCATTGACTTGTGTGTGCACTCATTGTCGAGCGTCGGCGTGTCTGGACTCAGAACTCTGTCTGCATGGTTTTGAAAAGGACCGGAGTGAATGAAGAGGCAATTGTTGTCGAGATTGATGAAATAGTGAATCGCCATTTCATATTTTCCTACTAGGTAATGGATATAATTTCATTTTTTCCGTGTGTTATCTTGCACGAGTGCATATGAAAGTGATTAAGGTTAAGCAAATGAAGTAACTTGAGAGTAGTCCTTTCTATGCTTCCGTCTAGGAAACTGCAGAGATTATGTAGATCTGGGAGCTGATATTAGCACTCACTTTTGGGTGCAAATCGCTCCGTTCTTCTGACAATTGTTTTAAGTTACACATGGTTCTTCTTATAACTAGATAACAGCACTATCCTAAATTTTATTATCTATTCAAGAATGTTGCATTTATGTATTTTATGTTGCATATCAATGCCACATGCTCCTAGTTTTCTGTACGAACAACCTAATCTGCTTTAATTGTTTGAACAGCCGCTGGAACAGATTCAGTTAAAGTGATGGAGAGCAATCTGGAATTTCAGAAAGCTACTTTGAATCAAATTAGGAAACGGTTCTCTGATAAAATGTATGGTTCACAACTTCACATTTTATCCATGAACAAGATAAAATACTCTTGAGTGCACTTATCTGAAAAGTTATGCTCTTAACAATTTGGTCTGTGATATGACTATCCTTTTCGAGAAAACACAAATCTTGCATCTCTACTTGGACCCATTTTACTGTTTTGTTGCATACTTTCTGCAAATCTTCTGTGTGTGTACTAGACTTCATGCATTTATATATCCCTAATGTACTGAAGTACCTTCCATGGCCCGTTGCTCAAAAATCTCACTGGACTAAGTTAATATAGGAATTCAAATACGGAAATTGAAAGGTTGGTGTGCTCCTTCTTGAGAAAGAAACCGTTCCTGTGTGTTGAAAAATTCCGAGAAATTACACCTGCAAATAATCAAGTCCTTTCTACACTTGAAAATTATCATGGGAAAAATAATTTCTGCACTGTGTGAAAAAAAAGTTTTATTCTAAATAAATTTAGTCTTTTGGATCATCAAATTTGTTTTTTCTTATGCGCAGGGCACAAAGCTGTATTTTCATGGAGATTGCAAATGTACAAAGAACTCAGAACATTTGCATCTTAACTTGTTTTACGCATTCTTTGACAACCTGAAGTTTTTGCAATATCTGCCTATCTTGGGTGCCAAAATGCTACTCCTGATTCAGATTTGTTTTCTCGATCAGTTGCTTAAAACAAAGAGCATGGAACAACAAATCGTTATCTCTGATTATTTATGTTCTATGCTATCAGGGAAAGGTTCATCGCTGAATCTAAAGGCTTCCAAGCTAACATGCTTGAAGGTTCAAACGAGGATTTACTTCTCCTACTTAAGGAAAAAGATTCACTGGAGGAAGAGAGTGAGAACTTGAGGACGAAGATCAACACTATTCAAAGTTCATCAAATGAATACATTGCTGAGATTCTTGAGGAAGTAAATATGGAAAATTCAGGTAAGTTTTAAGTACAGTCTATGTTATTTGAGCTAAAGATTAGGTTCCATCAGTTATCTTTGATTAAGCTATTTGGGACTGTTGAAAGGTCTCTTACAGCCTACAAACAAATTGGCTGTTTATTTTCATCTCATTCAATTGTGGCTTTCAGTTGTTATCAACTGATAAACTTTTTGTTCATCTACCACTTTAAGTGCAGGGAGTTCTGAAGTTTTCTGGAATTTATGTCGCTTGATCTATACATTAAAAAGGGTCTTATGTTCGAAAATAGTTCTGCACTTTGACATGGAAAGGAACAATTACCATCTTAACAGTTGCCTCTTGCCACTAGGAAACAACATGCACATAATTTGTATCAGTATTTTATCTCTTTATGTCGATATGAGCATTACTCATGTCAATACTTGCAAAATTAGTCCTCAACTCATCTTGTGTGAAGAGAACGAAAAAAATACTATTTGTTGAAGTTGTCCTTCTTATCTCTCTTCTTGCGTGCAGTGTAGTTTGAAATGAAACGAACCTGCTGCATGTTTATTGCTAATTTGCTGGCCAAAACCTTTTACATTATCTTCTCGTCTCCGCGATCATACAAGTAACTATACTATATGAAAAGTCAGTGATGGTATTTTAGACTTTCGTTATGATGCCCCTTTTTTATTAGTTATGATTAGTTAATTCCTGTATTGCTGTACGTAAGCTATCCAGATTCTGTTACATTATAACCATATGCTTGTTCCTTCTGACTGTTTCAGTTTTGGAATCTGAGTTACGGTATAGGGTTTCAGAATATATGGAAGTTCTCAAGGATATAAACAACCTGAAGATCCTATTTAGTTCGATCAGTTCATAAGATCGGTCCTCACTGTTGCAGGTAATTGAATATTTTACTTTGGCCTGATGAGTCTGTTGCTCTCAAACGCACCTTTGACTTGTTTTCCTTCATAGGCTCATAAGGGACTTATCAAGGTTGGCACATGTTTCTTGTATCTGCATACATTAGTTTGGCCTGGCGAGGAGAAAGCTGTCAAGAATCTTCAGCACCCTCAGTGGAACTAGCTTGTACTGTTGTGCATGTTCCTTTTCTTGTACCCAGAAGGCTACGCCAAGTTTAGCTCGAATTTACTTAAACACTACTACAACCAAACATGCATGACCATGTTTTTTTTTAGACAAACAGGAGGGCTCCTCCCGGCTCCAATTAAGAAGCCAACAACGGCCGGCACTACAATGTTTCAGTTAACAAAAACAAAAAAGGGAAGAGAGTGCTGTAACTGAAAGGAAACGATTACCACTACGGCCCCGCTTGGGAGCCCGGTGTGTTTTCCTGCTCCGGTTTTCTTACGGAGGGATTTGGACGTGCACAGTCTGCCTGAAGTGAAACATACGGATGTTAGCTACTCTATTTGGATATGCCAGTAATTTGGCTGGTAATCACATAAACATAAAGCTAGTCCTCTCAGACTTCATAAAAATTAAATCTTTGAACATGCATCAGTACAACATACACGATCAATCCACATTAACTTACATAAAAGCATCCCAGGTTATATTTTAACAGTTATCTATAAATAAAAACTTCAGTTTTTTCAGATCAACAACAAAGTAGGTTACTTAAATTACAATATCAGATCAACAACAAAGTAGGTTACTTAAATTACAAATAATAGCCGTTTAACAGTCTTGAACTCGGATGGACTTATGAAGACTTGAACTTGACATCCTAAATAAAAGAAGTCAATATTAGATACTATAATAAGAATAAATATCATTCTAATCCTAGGCAGACCATAGCGACAAGAATGAAAGAACAAAACAGCTTGTTCTATGATTATTGATCCTCATTGGCCTGATAAATAAATAATAGTAGTAAATCAAATAAAAAAACAATCTGGCATGATAAATAGATAACAAGCTTGTTCTACATTGGCATGATAACAATCCATATAGTTTCCTATAACAAGCTTGTTGGTTGTAAACTTAAAAGCCCACAGAGACGATGGTCAGCTCTAGATGATGTTGCCCGTTGAAGTACAGAGTTCAGAGAAGAGCAATCCATTCAACTTTCAATACTCAATGCAATATGGCAAACATTTTGCTGATGTTTCAAAGAAACTATTGCACCGCTTGTTTGTAATTTCTTAGCACTGAAAACCATACTTATGCAAACCTCTATAATCCAACGACAAAAGAAAATTGTAAACCACTCATGGGCTTACTTACTCATGTCCATTCAGCACTCCACGAGATGATTGATGCTGCTCGCTAAAGTACAGAGTTCAGAAGTTAGAAACTACAAAAATGACAACGAACATGGATATCATGTTCTTTTTCCCCAAAGTTAAAGTTGCACGAGGAAGCAATCACTACAACGAGCTAACATTTTAGCTGCGCAGTCTTGAGTATCCAGCTTATATACTTGTTGAGACTGTAGGCAGGTGAAAAGGGTGTGATTCGATCTTGTCTTAATGGCTTACAACCTCACCAACCGCAAGTTCAATTAAGACACCACTCTTGTTGCAAGAAAATGCACTAGACAATGTTCAGAATATTCAGTAGCAGGAGACAATAGATAATGCAGTCTAGTAGTGTGGGGCCCCCGGATTAATCCTCCGAGAATCCCTGTTATGCATACACCACGATCCCATGATCAGTTAGTCGTGGCACATAACCGACAAGTATCAAAGTAAACATCTATCATTTAAACGGTACATGTCATACCTTATTTGCCATTATGGCTACATCGATCATCATCAGCGGAACTTCATAACGCGTAGAGCCCGAGCCATGCCTTAATCTACATGCAACTAACTGGGAGAACGTCCTAACTTGCATAGTCGTCAACTCCACAATCTTCTTGATATCTGACCAAGTTAATAGCCAGGGACAATGCCAGTGAGTACTTTGAATGTACTCGCAAACCACCTTAAGAGAATAGTAATAACAAGAGGATATGCAATATGGCTGTGGTAGTAGGAGGGCTCCAAGAGAGGTTCTTTTCTCGACTAGTTTCTCTTGTAGATATAGCATCTACATATCTTTGTTGAAAATCTTTGTAAACATTTTGAAAACCTTTTTGAAAAGTTTTGAAAAACATTAGGACTGGGTCACCCATTTGTTCCTCCTTCCGGTCATCCCATGACCAAACTCCTTTCCTTCCTTTCCGACCATCCCATGGTTAAAACATGTATTGCTTCCAACCATCCCATGGTCAAAACATTTCCAAAGCCCTTGCTTTTCCGAAATCCTTTTTAAAATTAAAACCAGCACCGCTCTACAGTAGTTTGTCCAACCCGTCCATAACCGCGGACATGGCTATTCGAATAGATTTACACTCTATAGATGTTGTACACTTTACCCACACCATCCGGGTACCCTACCCTGATCTACACCGATCGTGGCTCGAGTAACCGATCAAGACTCTCTGGATGCCCACTCCAATATAAGTGCCTACCCTATGAGAGTTGTTCCCCTCAACACCGGGACACCCTATATAGTTCACAAGCCAACCAGAGCGCTTTTTGCACTGCACAAAGTGTGCGCTTTCAATGAGGGGATCATAGTAATGCGTGGAGGCCCGTAGACCCTTAGTTCCTTCTCCAGGTCGATGTCTCACATGGACCTTTACAGGAGAAAGCCCACCCTTCAGGATTTTTAAATCCCCTGTAGTAGTTGTAGGCAGCTTATACGAGAGTAAACAAACATCAAGCCTAGCCCTGTCCCATTCCAGAGTAATGTGGTTGCACGAATTAATTTGTTATAGCTAAAGCTGCAAAGAACTGGGTGCGTTTTCATAAAATTTTTACCTCCTCTTTCCTTCAGCATCTAGCAATATATGTCCCTGGACCTCTCCTTAGAAAACCATAATAACCAATAATAATAACCAACTTCTTCTGGTCTCCGATATAATCGCATCTATCGTCAATATGGATCACATGCAAGCAAACAAAGGCCACAATCAACACCAGACATACAAACACAAATACCATACAGAAAATAAACAATCAACACATTATTCACTTTAGTAGGTTTTGATATATTGAGTTTATAGCAATTGGAAATACTTTATTTTCATTGGTGGAGTTTTATTTATGATTTATGTGGCATACGTCACTCAATTAAGGAGCTTAAGTCCAAGGCTTGGTTGTGTATAATATCATTATATAAAAATGATACCATCAGATAGGTAATGATAATATGAAGCCAACAAAAGTGGTTTCACTATTTTATCAATCTCCTTTGATTTACTATGGATTTTCTAGTGATAAAATCTCTAGTTTTAGGAAATAATTCACAGAAAAAGATCGGTGGTTCCAAAAATTATTTCCCTTTAGGGTTAAGTGGGCTTTGATGAACTGGTTCAGCGAGAGTTGGAATCGCTCCAAGATATTTACCATAATGCCCTTGGGAAAATCCCAAAGTCAGTTCTGGAGGGTATTTGTCTTTTTCACCAGATTTAATATACAAGGGAATTTGGTATGAATCCAAGGGCACATGCTAGGTATTTGTAATACCTTCCTTTAGAATTTTGGTTTACTAATTTAGGTGACACAGAACTACATGAATGATTTTATTAGTGAAATAGCCATACACAAAATAGTTTAGTTCACCATAATTTAATAAGGGCTTAATAATTTTTTAGCTTCTGTGGTTTGATAGATATAATGATTGATGAGTCCTCAGATTTGTAATCAGGTCAATAACTGTTTTGGTTTGACCTGTAGAAATTTCTAAAGGCAGAATTTGCTTGTTTTTGTTATTTTTACCAGGGCCAAACTAAGAAGCAAATTATGGTGAGGTCAAAGTGGCATGCAAGGCCTCAGATATACCTTGCAGTACAAAAAAGTTTTAATTCAAAAAGAGTTATTAAACTCTCTGGAGGATTTATTTTGTTGCAGGGACATGTCTTGGTATTTTATTTTATAGAGAAGATACAACCGCTGAACTGGACAAATTTTGGTGCTGCATGTTAGAGGATTTGTCATAGAACATGTACAAGAATGGATCTGGGGAAAATTATTTAATTTCCATTTTTATTTTGAATTAAACTGAGCGGCTTTTCTATAGATCTCTAAATATCCAATATAAAAAGAAAAGGGCAGGGGTGGCCGGGCTAGATCTAGAGGGGAAATGCACCGAGCGGTGTTCGGATCCGGCCCATCTGGCGCTACTGCGCGCGGGAAGGCGGTTCAAACCACTGACAGGCCGGCCCTACCGGCCAGCCTCAGCTAGAGACCGAAGCGGTACGGGGCGCTAGGAGCCGTAGATCTTAAACGAGATGGACGGCGGTGAGTCATCGTCCTCCTCCAGCGACACGAAAAGAACCAGGAAACCCTAGCAAGGTTCTGGCGGCACGAGAAGCTTACCAGCGGGCGGGGAGGCAAGGTGGAGGGGCAGGGTGACGCGGCATGTTACAGCGGTTCTGACGAGGGGCGGCATGGGGCGGTTCGACGCCAGTGAGAGGCTCGCGCGTGGACGACCGAAGGGTAGCTTCGGGAGCTCTCCGACGAGGTGGTTCTAGTTGTTCCTGAGAAGAGAGGGAGACACGGTTAGAGGCAGTGGATCGAGGGGATCCCAGGAGAGCAACATGCAGAGAGAGAGGATCTCGAGAGGGAGAGCTATGCTATGGCCAAAAAGCCATTCTCTCCTTCCCTCGGGCAGAACATGGCAGGGGAGGAGGGTAGTGTTCTCTGGGGAGGTAAGGTGGGAGGTGGTGGAGCAAAAGAGGCAGGGAGGGGGTGTTGTGCTGGCCTTTCTCCTTATAAAGCAAAGAGGGTTGGTGTAGAGTGGACTATGTCCATTTGATGGGAAGGGAGGGGTGCTGCTCGAGTATTGGTCGAGGGAGGAGGTGGAGGGGGTGAGGTAGGGCCTGGTACATGACCATAGAGAGAGAGAGAGGGGAGTGGCTGCTGCCTAGCTTTTGATATAAAGAGGGATACACCAATAAATGATCTATCTTTCCCTCCTTTCAAGGGTAAAGGACATGGGAGAGTACATGCTACAGTTAGTTAAACCAGAAGGGGGTCATTGTTGCTGTGGTGAGTGATGGTAAGCTTTGGTGATGATTTTATTCTTGGTTTAGCTCACTACTTGCTTCGTTTGCAAATTGATCATATAGATGATTATGAAGGGATGTTGTCAATTTGACTTGAGTAAGATGATGCAAGGGTACTGGTAGATATGCGAGGTCAAGATAGCCTTTTAGGAATTATTTTAAATTTTTCTAAGGATTTATAGTCCATTAAAAACCATTTATTCAAATAGTGCTGAAATGGTTTTCAGAAGTTGTTTTGATATTTTTGATTTGTACAAGGTGAGTTTTTATGTGAAAAGGTCCCACATATGAATTCACACTTTTGGGAATTTTCCCAAGATTTATTGAAGAGTAAATGTATTTTAAAACATTTATTTCTCATTTTTGCCATTTAGAAAAAAGGGCAAAAATAATTACTAAAACACTTCAAAAATATTTATTTTTGAAGTGGGAGGATAGGGTATGATATATAGGCCTCAATTGGGCCTAAATTTAGAGAAGTTATTTGGAGAAATACAAACTTTTCTTTATAGGGAGAGTTTTGGAGTTTTAGTTAAAAGAGAGAATTTAATTCTTTTTGGGTCAAAATAATTATGGATAATATTTGATAAATCTTTATATCTAAGGTAGATGATGTACACAAGGTGTATCCATCATTTTCAACCTTGTATGTTGAGAATCCAACTTGATTTTGGTAGGAAACAATGAATAAAGGATCTAGGGTGATGCTATTTTTATACCTTCAAAACCTTGTTGGATCTAGGGGTTCAGAGCCCCCCTTGGGTAATGGGTGATGTCTACGCACTTCTATTCTCGTAGACAGTTGTTGGGCCTCCAAGTGCAGAGGTTTGTAGAACAGCAACAAGTTTTCCCTTAAGTGGATTACCCAAGGTTTATCGAACTCAGGGAGGAAGTGGTCAAAGGTATCCCTCTCAAGCAACCCTGCAATCAAGATACAAGAAGTCTCTTGTGTCCCCAACACACCCAAGACACTTGTCAGGTGTATAGGTGCACTAGTTCGGCGAAGAGATAGTGAAATACAAGTGGTATGGATATAAGACAACGGTGTCAGAAAATAGCTTGATGGCGTGGAAGAAACTAAAGGCAAACTGAAATAAAGATGGAAGCAAGCAAACATGTAACAGATCTAGTTGCAAACGGTGTTTCAATGCTTAGAAACAAGGCCTAGGGATCATACTTTCACTAGTGAACACTCTCATATAAATATATTATCTTTATGATACTACTCTTAACTACTCTCCGGTTGGACACTCTAATCCATGGTAGGGCTATAACATCACACCTCAAAGTAAGCCTTTCCCATCTAGAAAACCCCACACTGTCACCTTGAGTACTAGATGAGTCCAACAAACACCACAATTTCATAGAAACATCCAACTCCAAATATAACTCATAACAAGTATTTGTAATCTCTAGCCTAAGTGCCACCATGGTGTGCACGCTGTCAACTTCACACACATGGGGAGAGCAGAGATCTATTAAAGCACTGAGTAGCAAGGTAGATCTATAGATTACAAGCTCATGATCTCAATAAGATCATGCATAGAGAGAGATGAACACATAGCTACCGATAGAGCCCTTAGCCACGAGGAAGAACTACTCCCTCCTCATCATGGGAATCAGCAATGGTGATGGAGATGGTGGTGGAGATCGATGGAGATGGCTCCGGGGGCACTTCCCCGTCCCGGCAGGGTGCCGAAATAGAGACTTTCTGTCCCTCGAATCTCCCCTTCGGTGGCGGCGGCGCTGCGGAACTTTTCGTGGATTTCTGATTGACTCCTTAGGGTTTATGCATCGGGAGGCTCTTATAGGCGAGAGGGGAGACCGAGGGGGTGCCAGAGGGGCCCACACCACCCCCTGGCGCGTCCTGGCCTGCGCCACCAGGTGGTGTGGCCAGCCCCTGGCCCCTCTCTGTCTCGTCTTCTGGCTCCGTGAGTCTTCTGGTAAAATATCGACTTTGGCTTTTGTCCGGTCCAATTCCGAGAATATTGATTTTCTGACTTTCCTGGAACCAAAAACAGCAGAAAATAGGCAAATGGCACTGTGGCATCTTGTTAATAGGTTAGTCTAAGAAATCATATGAAAAGTACTCCAAAGTGTGGACAAAACACAAGAAAGTAGATAAAACCAAGCATGGAACATCAAAAATTATAGATACATTTGCAATGTATCAATGGGGTATATGGATGTATATACCAAGTGATTTGGATTACCATGGAGAAAAAAGTTGAGGTTGATCCTGATTGAGCTCTCCAAGAATTTATGCTTAGAATTGAATAAAATAAGGGTGCCAAAACAGATTATCAAATAGCCTTCTAAACCATGTGGGTTTTAGAAGCACAAGGATCCAATTGGAACAAGTGAAGTAGGGATTAATAGACCTTCATGAGTAGAGCACAAACATGCAAAGAGTTGGTCCATAGCATATAGGATGAAGGTGTGAGTTTCTGACCAAGTAGGCTAGTTGATAAGATTTGCAGAAAAACTTATTTTCTTGCCTGCAAAACCATCAAGAACAAGTGGGTTGCAGGATGATATAACCAAAGGAAAGAGTGAGACTTGCTAGTCCTTATGATGGTATACAAGAGGATTTAAGTGTATTACCAAAAATGCAGAAGGATTGGAAATGAGGGAGACTCAAAGATGGCATCTTGATAACATTTCCAGACTTAGCCAAATTTGGCAGATTTAGTGATTTCGACTAGAATACAAGAGTTGATGTTTTTGATTGGTTGTAAGGTTCCAAATCATCATCAAGTGGATGATGTTGAAGTGTTGATTGAGTAGAAATGATCCATTGTTTATATTGGTCTTCATTGATTTGGAAACTTCTAGAATGGATCACTTCAGAAATGATTTGGTTAAGGGTTTTAGATGATCAGCTAGTGGCTATAGATGATATACAACTTGATTAACTTTCTTAGGGTTGATACACTTGGATTATCTAAGTGCTATATGATGAGCTCCTAGGGTAGCTCATACTACTTCTAAGCAATCAAGTCAAGCAGCAGATCAAGGCAATTCATCTTAGCAGATCAAGGCAACTCATCTTACAAATAGAACAAATCTACTACCATGGGTACCTCCAAGCCTAGATTGAGGTATGGATGGGTATTTTTAAAGGGTGGTGTTTGAATAAGGTGAGAGTCCTTGGTATTTCTACTAGGAGTAGAATTCAAAAGCTTTATAAAAAGGTTTTAGAGGTAAGAGTATTTGAAAGCTCGGCCTTGAAAACATAAAGAGATTATATCATATAGATCTCCATATCTTTGACAATAGAAGCTAATAAAAAGGTTTTAGGGTTGCAAGGCATCTTGGCTCAGGTTTTTGAAATGCTAGAACATTTGAGAATATGAAAAATAAGCCAAGATAGTTTTGTTAAATAGCTTTTGTCAACTAATGGTGATGTAAGGAGTATATCATAAGGTATACACTCAGATGCACAAGCACAAGCAAACAACAAACAAACACTGTATCACTAATCAAGAAAAAGTTTTTGTTCCCCTAATTTTTGCATTCTGGACAACTAATCAAGGTTGCTGAAATTGGGATGTTACAAGTAGACTGTTCTCTGAGTTAGAAATGCAATTGCCAAGTTGAAAATGAATCATGTTTTAATAATCCTTGATTATTTCACTTGCCTCCAGTACTTCTTCACATAGTGGAAATTGTTTTCTGTAACCATTACTCCATACTGCATACTGCAAGTCCAAACAAAACTAGAAAATTGGGAGTATTCCTTTTCAAAATTACTCTATTGCAGAACAATAGGAAAACAATATCTACTACCTCTATGCAATATGACATATGTATACTTGCTACTATAGATAATATGACAATATGGCTTGACTTGGTGATCATTTACCTCATCTGAGAGGACCATGTATGCATTTACTAATATCCCAATTCTCCAGCAATGTGCTCTCAGGTGCATAGTCCATTTAATATTAAATATTGAACAAGTTCAGTTAACTTATACTCCAGCTATTGACAGGAAAATGGAGTACTCCCACCATCAAAAGCTCCATGATCTGATAGCACACTCATAGACAAAAGCAGTTACTGTAGTCTGTACTACTCCAAAGCCACATACTCTATTTCCTGTACTTCTCCAAAGCACATACTCTATTTCCTGTACTACTCCAAAGACACAAGAATGTGCCACACATTATATAGCTAAGAGTACATCCACTATTTGCCAGCAAGTGTTGTTACTCCAAAGCCTTTATCATGAATTTACCAGACTATAAGTTCACTAGGCGAGCATGAATTTACTCCAAAGCCTATGAACAAGCTGAACTGGTACTCTTCGTTTTTCTTGAAGAAAAACAGTACAAATACCAAAGCCTAGAGTATTTGGGAACGGAATCTCACCATGAATAGGTGAATTCCTCATAATCACAAAGCACACATCACATGTACAACAACTACTTGGATGAACTACAGAAAAAGAGACATTTGATAGTAGTCAGCCGTTTTATTCTACTGAAATTCCCATTCCATTCTGCCGAACCAGAGGTTCAGCTCATCCTAGTACATCCACACATGAACAAGACACAACAGGAGACAACATCGACACACAGCTACCACACCAAGGATCACAGAAGGACACAAGATCACAAGAACATGAGCTTCTGGAGATGGGGAAGACGAGTGAGAGTAGGAGAAATACCTTGCCTGCAGACCTTGTGCCGCCGAACGAGTCGCTTCCACCAGTGTTTATTGTAGACCTTGCGCCGCCAGACGAGAGAGGTCGCTTCCACCGCAGCTCATTGATACATTGCAAATGTATCTATAATTTTTGATGTTCCATGCTTGGTTTTATCCACTTTCTTGTGTTTTGTCCACACTTTGGAGTACTTTTCATATGATTTCTTGGACTAACCTATTAACAAGAGCCACAGTGCCAGCTGCCTGTTTTCTTTTGTTTTTGGTTCCAGGAAAGTCAGAAAAATGAATATTCTCGGAATTGGACGGGACAAAAGCCAAAGTGCCTGTTTTTCCGGAAGTCATCAGATGCCAGAATACGAGACGGAGAGGAGCCAGGGGGCCACCACACCACCTGGCTGCGCGGGCTAGGCCTGGCCACGCAAGGGGGTGGTGTGTCCAGCCCAGGCACCCCCTCGGCCTCTCCTTCCGCCTATATATTTCCCTCGGGATGAAAACCCTAAGTACCCGATCAAAAATCTACGAAAGAGTCTGTAGACGCCGTCATCTCCATCCCTAGATCAGGAGGGATCTGAAGCTCTTCCCGGCACCTTGCCGGAGAGGGGAATTCACCCTGGAGGCCTTCTTCATCACCATGCAAGCCTCCGGTGTGATGCGTGACTAGTTCATCTTTGGACTACGGATCCATGTAGTAGCTAGATGGCTGGTTCTCCTCCATTGTGCTTTCATGTCTAGATCTTGTGAGCTCCGTTCATGATCAAGATCATCTATTTGTAATTCTGCATGTTGTGTTTGCGGGGATCCGATGGATATTGAGATGCTATTTCAGATTGATTATTGATTCTATCATGTCTTTGTTATTTGTGATCTTGCATGCTTTCCGTTGTTAGTAGCTATCTTGGCCAAGTAGATGCTAGCAACTCCAAGAGTTAGTATTTATGCTCGATAGTGGGTTCATGCCTCTAGTAATCTGGGAAAGTGACAGAAATATCTAAGGTACTAGATGTGCTGTTGCTACTAGGGAGAAAACAACAATCCTTTGTTCATAGAATAATTGTATTGTTTACTTTACACACAATTCATAAAGCAATAATCTGTTGCTTGCAACTTAATACTGGAGGGGGTTTGGATGATAACCTGAAGGTGGATTATTAGTCATAGATGTAGTTGGATGGCGGTCTATGTATAATGTTGTAATGCCCGATCAAGTTCCAAAGGATTCAAGATGATTAGTATATGCATGTATTGCTTTCTCGATGTTTGTCAATTGCCCCGCTGTAATTTGTTCACCCAGCATGTTATCTATCTTAAGGAGAGCCACCTCTAGTGAACTATGGATCCCTGTCCTTTTTTCTTTTACATACAATCTACAAACTGTTTATTGCTTTGTGTTTACTTTCTGCAAACTTTTACCTATTTCCATTCGATACGTTTAATCCTTTGTTTTCAGCAAAACACGGTGAGATTGACAACCTCATCGCAAGTTGGGGACAAAGTTATGTGGTTGTGTTGTGCAGGTCTCCACGTTGCTACTAGCACCGGTAGTGCGCCCTGCCAAGGCTCAGCTAGCAACACCTTTGGGGTGTTTCCTTGCTCCTACTGGTTCGATTAAACCTTGGTTTCATAACGGAGGGAAACTTGCTGCTGTGCTCATCATACCTTCCTCTTGGGGTTCCCAACGAGCTCTACATCAACACTAAGCCATCACTCATCGCAGAACTTGCGCCTCCCCGCCGGACTCGTCGCTACCACCACCGCCAGCAGCTCGAAAAGCTCACGCCGCCCCTCCAGTCACCGCTCCCGCGCTAGGATTGGGAAGAGTCGCGATGGGCTCTCATGGAGAAAAATTCCCTTCGACCGTGTCGGGTTGGAAACGAAACCAACCCCTGCACGCCCATGATGTTTTCGCCTGTAAATGGGCCAGAAACAATTCAGAGGAGAGAAAAAAACAGCCAACCAAGTGTCAATACCGGTGTCGGGCCGTAATTTAACGGGCTCTGACTAAAACGGTTGTTTCAGTCTAACTTATGGTGAAACAAGTAGGGACTACGGGGGCACGCATGCCAGAAAGAGTCTCCAATCAAGCTTTAAAGGTAACTACAGAACTTATAGCAGCAAGACCAAAGGAAGCACAACTAGCTTCAGGCAGCGGATTCTTCCAGTTCCGCGGCACCAGGCTGCACTGGGGATGCCCAATACCCAATCTCCAGCGTAGAAGTGGGCCTGAAGAAGGATGGAGCCACCGCCTGATGAAGCATAGCAGCAAAATTCTTGTCCTTTGTCTCTGTAGCTGTAGGGTTTCTTGCCAGATCTTGAGGGTACCATGGGTACGCATCAGGGTTCATCACTGAACCTTGAATCACCCACTTGTTAGACAGATAGGTGGCAGAAGGATTTTTTGGCGGGAGTGCTGGCAGAAACCTTCCACCAAGCCCATATAGGTCCAGCTTCCCACCAAGCCCCTTTTCAAGGAAATGCCACCCCCTTGTCAATTAAAGGCTGAATGTCTTCTCTCCTCAACTTCTCAAAGTGGAGAGGGATACTAAATATTTAATGGGAAATTTTCCCAAGGAGAACTAAAAACATCCACAAAAGGTGCAGACTCATTCTCATCCATATTAATGGGAATGAGTTCACCTTTGTTGTAGTTGATTCTCATACCCGAGACCCGCTCGAAGCAAGTAAGGGTAATCCTAAGATTCTTTGCTAAAGTAACATCATTTGCAACAAAGAGGATTATGTCATCAACATACCAGAGGCTGATGACATCTCCAGGGCAAAGATCAGGGAAACAACCTTTAATGAGGTTATTACCATCAGCTTTCACTAACATTCTGGTAAGGGTATCAACCACATGGTGATACAAAATTGGAGAGAGGGGGTCACCTTGCTGCAAGCCTTTCCCAGCGAGGAAAAATGCTTTCCAAGTTAATAGAACCTCCTAAGATGGACATTCTAACCAACTTAATGAAGTGTTGACTGAAACCTCTCTTTTCTAACAGCTTAAAGAGGAAATCAAGATTAACTTTATCAAAAGCCTTCTCATAATCTAGTTTGAGGACAATGCCTTTGTCGTTGGATTTGTGGATAGAATGGAGAACCTCATGAGCTTGGATTTGTAGATAGAATGGAGAACCTCATGAGCTGTAACTACACTTTCTAACAAAGGCTAATTGATTTAAGGAGATTAACCTATGTAGCAAGCTCAATCTAACAGTGATCACTTTAGTGAACAATTTAAAATGCAGTTGAGTAAACTAATAGGCCTAAACTTCTTTATATGGGTTGCATCAACTTCTTTAGGAATTAAAGAGAGCATATCAAAGTTTGGCCTATATAGGTCTAGCTTCCCATCATGGAAGTCTTTAAACATATTCATGATGTCATCTTTGACTAGGTACGAAAATTTTTGGTAAATGAAAAAAGGAATCCATCACAGCTAGAGGAACCATTAACATAAGAGTTAAAAGGGAAGATTTCACTTTCTCCTTTGTAAAAGGAGCCTCTAACATTGTATTTTCCTCTGTAGTAACTAGATCAACATGGGCAAAGAAGTCTTCAGATAAGAAGCTGAAGCTCTGACTTTCCTCCTTACTAAAAAGGTTCTTGTAAAAGTAAACAACTACATCTAGCATCTTATGATCTGTGATAGGACCATCTGGTCCTTCTAAGGAGTGGATCAAGGTTTTCCTTCTCCTCTCATTGGCTACAGTATGGAAGTAAGCAATGTTTCCCTCTCCTTCTTTAACCTCTTTATCTTAGATCTTTGTTTTGCCTTAATTTCTTATTTGAGCTAGATCTTATTCATTTGGTAAATACTTCCTATCTTAGTTCGATGGGAAACGATTCCCCGGACTAGCATCTGGCCATTCGTTCGGAGCAAGGTATCGAACAGTGCAAGGTTAGGCTATATAGTGACCTGAACCATTTTTCCTTCCTACCCAGCGAGCCATAACCGCCTCGCCTCTGCATCTACCGTGTCCATCCAACCCAATCTAGATCACGACTGACTCAACGAACTCCAGATCAGCTATGGCGGAGCACGCCGGAGATCATGTCTGCGTTGGTAAGATGGAAGAGCACGACGGCGCTCGCCTAATGCCTAATAATGATGGCAAGTCGTTCAACAAATCATCATCTCCACCACATCACCATCTGCGGCGCCTCCTCGATGTTTGCCACTGCTCCATCCTTGTCATCGCTGCTCCATCCTCGACGTTCACCACTGATCCATCCTCGTCGTCGCTGCTCCATCCTGGCCGCTCTTCCTTGGTCTAACTGCAGTTTGGAGGTCTTAACTTATTTAACTGATTCACATCCACGCTCCGAAGATGTGCCCCGATCTCCACCATGCAGTTCACGAAATAAGTTAACATCCTACATTCCAACTACCTAATCAGTGCCACACGACGCTTCTTCCTAACCCAAATCTTTTAGCTTCGTGCTAAAAAGACGTTGCAACATAGAATAACAATGCTTCAGATCATGCATCAATATGCTTCTTTACAATCAAGGGATGTGCTTCTGAGAGTCCAATGTTGTTGCACTTCCTAGACCTAGATTCTAGTGTCGATCACATGTGCTTCCTACTACAAATTTAGGGGCCTCCAAATCTAAGATAATTGTCTCGCCCAAAATTCAAAGTTACTAAACTAATACTGCCATGCTTCTCAGATATGAATATGTTCTTCACACAACCTTTCAATGAAACTCAATTACATGTTGTTGAGCTTCCCTTGTTCTTTGGGAATAAGCTTCTCCTGGAGGAAGAAAGGTAAGATCCAAGAGCGTATCTGGATGTGGATGTGCATTACGGGAGTAGTTAACAGGATCAGTTTTGTAGCCAGTTTTTTTTGCGGGGAAGTTTTGTAGCCAAATTAACATGAGCAGTTATAAGGAAGCAAGCAACTAGCAAAGTTAATGGGGGGAGTGATATGTTGCAAACGTATCTATAACTTTTGATGTTCCATGCTTAGTTTTTATCTACTTTCTTATGTTTTGTCCACACTTTGGAGTACTTTTTATACACTTTATTGGACTAACCTATTAACAAGATGCCACAGTGCCAGTTGCCTGTTTTCTGCTGTTTTTGGTTCCAGGAAAGTCAGAAAATGAATATTGTCAGAATTGGACGGGACAAAAGCCAAAGTCAGTTTTTCACCGAGGGGGACACAGAGCCAGAATACGAGACGGAGAGGGGCCAGAGGGTCACCACACCACCTGGCCTGCGCCAGGGGGTGGTGTGGCCGCCTAGGGCACCCCCTCGGCCTCCCTTTCGCCTATATATTGCCTCCAATACAGAAACCCTAAGTATCCGATCAAAATTCCACGAAAGAGTTTGTAGCCGCCGTCATCTCCATCCCTAGAACGAGAGGGATCTGAAGCTCTTCTCGGCACCCTGTCAAAGGGGAGAATTCACCCTGGAGGCCTTCTTCATCACCATGCAAGCCTCTGGTGTGATGCGTGAGTAGTTCATCCTTGGACTACGGGTCCATGTAGTAGCAAGATGGTTGGTTCTTATCCTTTGTGCTACCATGTTTAGATCTTGTGAGCTCTGTTCATGATCAAGATCAATATATTTGTAATCCTACATGTTGTGTTTGCCGGGATCCGATGGATATTGAGATGCTATTTCAGATTGATTATTGATTCTATCATGTATTTGTTATTTGTGATCTTGCATGCTTTCCGTTGTTAGTAGCTATCTTGGCCAAGTAGATGCTAGCAACTCCAAGAGTTAGTATTTATGCTCTATAGTGGGTTGATGCCTCTAGTAATCTGGGGAAGTGACAGGAATCTCTAAGGTACTAGATGTGCTATTGCTACTAGGGAGAAAACAACAATCCTTTGTTCATAGAACAATCATATTGTTTACTTTACACGCAATGCGTAATGCAATTATCTGTTGCTTGCAACTTAATACTAGAGGGGGTTCGGATGATAACCTGAAGGTGGATTATTAGTCATAGATGCAGTTGGATTACGGTCTATGTATAATGTTGTAATGCCCAATCAAATCTCATAGGAGTCAAGATGATTAGTATATGCATGTATGCTTTCTCGATGTTTGTCAATTGCCCCACTGTAATTTGTTCACCCAACATGTCATCTATCTTAAGGAGAACCATCACTAGTGAACTATGGACACCGGTCCTTTCTTTTATCATCAATCTACAACTATTTACTGCTTTCTATTACTTTCTGCAAGCTTTTACTTTCTTCCACACAATACATTTAATCCTTTATTTTCAGCAAAAGCGGTGAGATTGACAACCTCACTGTAAGTTGGGGGCAAAGTTCTGTGGTTATGTTGTGCAGGATTCCAAGTTGGCAACAACACCTTGGAGGTGTTTCCTTGCTCCTACTAGTTCGATAACCTTGGTTTCATAACTGAGAGAAACTTACTGCTGTGCTCATCATACCTTCCTCTTGGGGTTCCCCAATGAGCTCGACATCAACCACGAGCCAGCAAGTATTTTTCTGGCACCGTTGCCGGGGAGTCAAGGACATCTTCACAAGGGGAGTCCCTCATAAACAATATCTTTACTTTGTTGTTTTTGTTTTTCTTAGTTTATTTTTGCTTTGTTTGCTTGTTTCTTTATCAAAACACAAAAAAATAGTTTTACTAGTTTGCTTTCTTTAAACACAAAAAAATTACTACTCTTGAAAATACTAAGTTGTGTGACTTCACTAGAACCAACAACAATGATTTCATGTGCACACCTATTTATCCACCTATTCCTGAAGCTACTTTCTTTGAAATAAAACTTGCTTTACTCAATCTTGTTACGAGAGAACAATTTTCTGGTATTGGTAATGAAGATGCTGCTGCTCATCTAAATAACTTTGTTGAACTTTGTGAGATGCAAAATCATTGGGATATATATGGAGATATTATTAAGCTTAAATTGTTTCCTTTCTCTTCGAGAGGAAAAGCTAAAGAATGGTTGCAATCCCTAACTATAAATAGCATTGATTCTTGGACTAAATGCAAAGATGCTTTCATTGGAAAATACTATCATCCTGCTAAGATTATATCTATGAGAAGTGAAATAATGATGCTTAAACAATCTAATAATGAACATGTTGCTCAATCTTGGGAAAGAATGAAATCTTTGGTAAAGAATTGTCCCACTCATGGACTGACTGCTTGGATGATTATCCAAACCTTTTACATAGGATTGGACTATTCTTCAAGAAATCTATTGGATTCTGCTGTTGGAGGTACCTTTATGACCATTACTTTGGGTGCTACAACAAATCTCCTTGATAATATGATGGTTAACTATTTTGAATGGCACACTGAAAGAGCTCCACAAGGTAAGAAGGTAAATTTTGTTGAAGAAACCTCCTCCTTGAGTGATAAAATTGATGTTATTATGTCTATGCTTGTTAATGGGAAAGCTCATATTGATCCAAATCATGTTCCCTTAGCCTCTTTGGTTGCTTAAGAAGAGAAAGTTGATGTGAACTTTATAAGAAATAATAATTTTAGCAACAATGCCTACAGGAATAATTTTGGTAATAATAATTATAGGCCATATCCTCCCAACAATGGTAATGCTTATGGAAATTCCTACAACAATACTAGGAGTGCAACCTTTGAACTTGAAGTTATGCTTAAAGATTTTATTAGTAAACAAACTGCTTTCAATAAAACTATTGAGGAAAAACTCTCTAATGCTGAAACAAATATAACATCATTGGCTGAAGCACAATCTTCTTTGAATAAAATGGCTGCTAAACCTGAAACTATTGATAATCCCTTTGCTTCTACTAATGCCATACAAGTTAGAACTGATGAAAATGTTAGATTATTAGCTGAATTGCATGCTAAGTGGGAGAGAGAAGATGAAATTGCTAGAAACATTAGTGTTTCTACTATCACTACCACTAGTGTTGAAGCTAGTAATAGCTCTACTACTTTAGATGATAATTATGATTTTGATCTTGATGGTTGCAACATCTCTGAAGTTATTAAGTTCCTACAAAAGCTGGCTAAAAGTCCTAATGCTAGTGCTATGAATATGGCCTTTACAAAACACATTACTGATGCTCTCATAAAAATTAAAGAAGAAAAGATGAAACATAAAGCTTCTATTCCTATGAAACAAGAAGATGGTTGGGAACCCATCATTAATATGAAAGTGAATGATTTTCATTTTAAAGCTTTATGTGATCTTGATAGTAGTGTTTCTATTATGCCTAGAAGGATTTATGATATGCTTGATTTGCCACCATTGGAACATTGTTATTTGAATGTCCCACTTGATGATAATGCTAAAAAGAAACTCATGGGGAGTATTAATGATGTTCTTATTATGGTTAACAATGCCTATGTCCCTGTTGATTTCTATGTTTTGGATGTTGAATGCAATGCTTCTTGTCCTATTACTTTGGGAAGACCTTTTCATAGAACTGTTGGTGCCATTATTGATATGAAAGAAGGCACCATTAAATATCAACTCCCACTCAAGAAAGGTATATAACACTTTTCTAAGAAGAGAGAGAAGATTTCTTTTGCCTCTCCTATGAAAACAAAATTTGCTCTTAATGCTTCTTCATTTGAGAACACTTGATTCTTTTTCTTGCTTCTTATGCCTAACTTAAAGGGGTTAAAGAAAAGTACTTATTGGGAGATAACCCAAAAGTTTTATACGAGTCTTGGAAGTTATTGCTTCAGTAATAACCTCTCCTTATCCTTTTTATTTGCTTTTTTGCGCCAAGTGTAACCTCTAATGAGAGAGAAGTAATGATTGGGAAAGTTGCTGTCCCGAAACAGATTTTTGTGCTTCACCGTAAAAATTCGTGTAAAATCTCTGTACGTTGTTTTGAGGCGTGATGTATGTGCTTCTACCCCAGCTTGTTATCTAACTTTTGTTAGTTCAACACTTTTTGATTTGAACAACAGAAGGTCTTCGAAAAAATTGGTTTTTACCTGCTGGTCTGTTTTGACAGATTTCTGCCATTATTTGCATTTGCTTCTTGTTGGTTCCTTTTTGGGTTCTCTTTGGGGAATTGAGCTTTTTGAGGGAAGTGCTTCAGTATCTTGTGTTTTAATGGAAGTTTTATTGGTGTTGAAACTGAACCCAAAGACTTATTATCTTGAGTGCACTAATGTTGCTAATAAAGTTTGTGTGAAGTTTTGTATGAAGGAAAAATTTCAGGTGTATGGAGAGAATGATGTAATGAGATGAAGAATGGACTAAAGCTCAAGCTTGGAGATGCCACCCCATGTCACCCCAATAAATATTCAAGAGGTACAAGCGTCAAAGCTTGGGGATGCCCAAGGCAACCCCTTCTTCATCAATAAAAATCCCAGTTTTCTTCCAGACACTTCATTTTTATTGTTTCATGCATAGTTGTGTTGTTCTTGGAGCGTCTTCATTTTTTATTTTTGGTTTTCGTTTTCGTGGTTTTCTTAGTTTGCTGAATAAATTGGTTGGACCCCTCTTTCATACATTGGTTTTCAAATAGTTTGGTTTGGATTGGAAAAAGAGTAGGAAAGTTCATGCTTAAGTGATAAAGAGAGCTTGTTTTTGACTGTGGCCCATGCTTTGTCATGCCATGATTGATATTGTTTTGGCTTTATGATTAGTGATCTTTGCTGTAGCATGAAATGTTATAAACAATTGAGATTGCTTAATGTGCCTTGGAAGAATCATGCGTTGTTTTAGCATATTAAAGCATAGTATTGTGGTATTCTCCTTTGATGCTTTATTTGGGTTGACTTGGCGCATGCTCACACCATGTTATGACTATCCCAAGTCACCATAGCCTTTATGATCCTTTAGTTTTTGACTTGTAATATTACTTTATGCTTTGATTAATGATGGTTTGTAGCTCTGCATGATTATGGCCATTATTGCTCTCTTAGTCGGTCGCTCCTAGTCTTTTGCTAGCCTCCATAACCAAGTATGAGTGCCACTCATGCATCCAACTCCTAAAACCAAGTTATTCCAAAGAGTCCACCATACCTACCTATTAGCATTTGCTATTCCAAGTATATTCATGTTTTTATCTACCTTCCGAATTAAACTTGTTATGAGAAAACTAGTGATTAAAGCTCTCACGAACTTGATGGCACACTTTACTTTCTTGCCCTTAATAAACTTGAACCATTGTGTCGTCTATGTTGTATATGCTTGCACTTATACGTTGGGGATTAGCAGAACCATGCTGTCACGGGGAACACTTTCAACATTGCACTTGTACTTTGTACCTAGTTCATATCTTGCTCTTTTGTCTATGGATGTCGTCGGTGTGAAATGAAAGGGGAGCTTGTAAGTCCATGGAGTTATGTATGTGTGTTAGAGAAACGCCTGGGCCGCCGGTCTAATCCATCCCTAATCATGGTGGAAACATGCAGCGTAACCATAATGAGCTGTCTATGAAGCATTCTTCTTATAAGAAAAAGAGTCGGATATTGAGAAAAAGAGAAAAAGAAAAAAAGAGATGAGAAAAGAGGAAAGAGAGAAGAAAAGCACCATTTTCCCATTGTAAATAAGAAGATTGCTGAGATGCTCGTTGTCTTCTTGCCTTGTCATTTTGATATGGGGATTCTTCCGTATCATCGGGCAAGGGGTACCCCGTTGGCGGTTCTCTATGATACACATGTACTTACTATGACAAGAACTTACCGGTAACTAAAATTGAGTAGCATGAGGAGCGACCCTCGTATTCAAGGGACATGAGATTTCCAACTTATACTTTGTCAAGCATATACTCCATAGTTTGTTCACTTTAACCTTAATCACTTCAAGATGCTTATGACAGGGGCAATGAGAGCTAAAAGTTAATAAGTACCATAATTTTTGGAAGCTCTTTATGAAATTTGAATCCCTGCTTCCTTCTATGAAGGCCTTTCTTCCACTTTTATATTGAGTATCCACCTTCTATCTTTATGCACCTATTGAGAGAGCATAGTGGCCATTCTTAGTTCTATGCGCATTGTCCCAAGACTTGTTGATTGTGTTGGGGTTCGTAGCATGGAAAACAAAAATTTTCTATCGCATACAAACAAACAAGCCAAGATCTATCTACTAGATTGCAGCAACGAGTCGATGGAATAACTCACCCTCGAAGATTCCAAAGTGTTTAACGAGAGCAGATTCTCGTGGGTGATGTAGTCGTACTCTTTCCGATCTCAAGATCGCGTAGACGATCCTTCCAGCGCCGCGTTCCCGCAGCGCTCCCGCAGTCGGTCACACGTTCGGTACTCGACGAAGACCTTCCTCTCCCTTGTTCCAGCAGGCAGCGGAGGTTGTAGCACTCTCCTCGCGATTCCGGCAGCACAACGGCGTGGTACCGGAAGTAGAGGGGAGATCCCGCAGGGCTTCGCCTTAAGCCGGTGCGAGTATGGTGGAGCTTATGAGAGAGGCTATTAGTGGTCTAGTAATTAGACACACCAATTAGAGGGCTCTAAACCAATTAGAAGGCTCTAAACCGAATAGCTCTAAACCGGGGTCTAGATCTAGGGTTTAGTTTAGAGGATAGGAAAACTTGTGTGTCTAGGAGGGGAGCCCTGCCCCTCCTTATATAGGTGGGAGGGCTGGCCGGCCAAGGGGAGGAGTTCCTCCCCAACTCGGCCTAGGGAGGTGCGCCGGCCAAGGGGAGGAAACCTCCTCCAACTCGGCCTCCACCTCTCCTCCTCTTTTCCCACTTCCCAAAACTGCCGTTTGACTTTCAAACTAGCCGTTTGACTTTTCAATTTAGGATTTAAATAAATCCTTTATTTGGGACAGCAAGAATACTTAGTACATGATGCAATCATTCCAATATGTAATGACACACTCATGTACCCTTCCCCCTCCGGAGTGCCGGACATTCCGGGACCTTCTAGAATGTTCCCGATGAAAACACCGGAACCATTCCCCAACTCCGAAACGGAACTTTCCTTATATGAATCTTATTCTCCGGACCATTCCGGATCTCCTCGTGATATCCCGGATCCCATCCGAGACTCCGAACAACATTCGGTCTCTTTCTCATAATACCATAACTACTCAAACAACGTCGAATCCTTAAGTGTGTCTCCCTACGGTTCGTGAATTATGCGGACATGATCGAGACACTTCTTCGAACAATAACCAATAGAGGAATCTGGAAATTCATATGGCTCCCACATATTTCTATGATTACTTTGCGATCGAATGAACCACTTACATACGATACCAATTTCCCTTTGTCTCACGATATGTTACTTATCCGAGGTTATGATCGTCGGTATCTCTGCATACCTAGTTCAACCTCGTTACCGATAAGTACTCTTTTCTCGTTCCCGTGATATGTGATCCCTTGTGACCATGTCACATGCTTGCAAGCTAATTGGATGACATTCCACCGAGAGGGCCCAGAGTATATCTATCCGTCATGTGGATGGACAAATCCCACTCTTGATCCATGTGTTTCAACCAATACTTTCCGAACACTTAATGCCACCTTTATAGCCACCCAGTTACGGTGTGGTGTTTGATGTTATCAAAGCATCCATCCGGCAAAGGTGATATGCATGATCTCATGGTCGAAGGAATTAGGTTACTATGTATCAGAAAGCATATAGCAATTGAACTATTGAAATGACTTGATCTTTATGCTACGCTTATCTATAGGAGTATGTCCACCATATCATTCTCCTAACGATATGATCTTGTTGTTGATAACATCTCAATGTTCATGATATGGAAACCACAATCATTTAATCAACCAACAAGCTAGTGAAGTATAGAGGCTATACTAGGGACTTCAATTTAAGTTTACAATTCACACAAGTATTAATGTTTCCTTGTTAATACTATTATAGCATGAATATAAACATTTATCATAAACACAAAGATATAATAATAACTATATTTATTATTGCCTCTAGGGCATATCTCCAACAGATTGATGCATAATTTTGATATTGCTTGTTCTTAAACTATTTGTATCTAGTCACTCTTATGAACTTTGAAGGTGTCCTATGCATCCATGTTTGCTACTCTATGAGGGACAAGCTGAATGCCACTATGCTATGTTTTCTTTATGTGAAACAAACAAACGTCTTGCAAAGCATTGTTATTCATGAATCTTTTCTTTAAGCCTTTTCATGTTACAACATAGTTTCTATGTCTTATTGTTAGAACTTTATCTTTCATGCTATGTTGAAGTACTATGATCCCAACTATCAATGTTTTACAAATACTTTGATCAAATTTATGATGGTGCATGTCACCTAAAAAATTATTCTTTCTTTTTATCACTTACCTACTCGAGGTCGAGCAGGAGTTAAGCTTGGGGATGTTGATACGTTGCAAACGTATCTATAATTTTTTATGTTCCATGCTTGGTTTTTATATACTTTCTTATGTTTTGTCCACACTTTGGAGTACTTTTTATACACTTTCTTGGAATAACCTATTAACAAGATGCCACAGTGCTAGTTGCCTGTTTTCTGCTGTTTTTGGTTCCAGGAAAGTCAGAAAATGAATATTCTCGGAATTGGATGGGACAAAAGCCAAAGTCAGTTTTTCACCGAGGGGGACACAGAGCCAGAATACGAGACAGAGAGGGGCCAGAGGGCCGCCACACCACATGGCCACGAGGCCAGGCCTGGCCCGCGCCAGGGGGTGGTGTGGCTACCTAGGGCACCCCCTAGGCCTCCCCTTTCGCCTATATATCGCCTCCGATACAGAACCCTAAGTACCCGATCAAAATTCCACGGAAGAGTCTGTAGCCGCCGTCATCTCCATCCCTAGATCAGGAGGGATCTGAAGCTCTTCCCGGCACCCTGCCGGAGGGGAGAATTCACCCTAGAGGCCTTCTTCATCACCATGCAAGCCTCCGGTGTGATGCGTGAGTAGTTCATCCTTGGACTATGTCAACACCCGGATTTTTAATCCCAGATGCCTGTTATGTCATACATAGCAATCCCAGGATTACCATTTTTGCGAGACATAACAGATTGGATATCATAGTACATCATCCATTACAAACCATAATAAGGTCTTACACGAATAAAGGATCTCATGATCCAGTCTTAATACAACAAGCAGCGGAATAAATAATAAGCGTAGTGGTGGGGTCCATCTTCAGAGTCACAGGCAATGCTGACGATGGAAGATAGTCCTAGTTATCATAGCCATCCTGCTGTCTTTCATCTTGGTAGTCTGCTTCATAGTCTGGCCACGGGAATAGCAAGGGACAAAAGCCATGAGTACTCTTTAAGTACTCGCAAACTATCACTAACAAGTACGATAGTTCTAGTAGGAAATGCTAAACTCTAAGTTTAAATATAAAGTTAAGTTTGAAACCTAAGCTGAGTTCAGAAACAAAGAAAGATAAAATAAGTTTGAAAACACCTAAGTGGGAACTTAGTCATCATAGTCACAACCATGTTGTGGTCAAGTCATGTCACAAATCATTTCATAAGTTATTTTGAAAACATCTAACAACAGAACAGTATGGCCACTCCAACTGTCCATAACCGCGGACGCGGCTATTCGAATAGTTTGACACTCTGCAGAGGTGGTACACTTTCACCACAAGATTCGATACATCTATCAGGGATAACCCTGAATCATCATACTTAGTATGCAGATAATCAAACATAATCTTTCCTTTACACACCCTAGTATAAGCACCTCTCCTATGAGCATGGCCTCCCAACCATGACCATCTGTCATCTTGGGCACTGCATAGGTGGACACCATTGATAGGTAGCCACAACTCAAACCTCTCCCGCGAGGGAACTAATACTAATGCATATAAACATCCTGCTAAGCCTTACCCAATTCAGGTATTGTGGTTGTACGGTAAAATTGGAATGGTATCGCATCCGAACCCAAGCATCAATTTTGTAAAAGGGTTAAGGCTCATGCCTCAATGTTTTCATCATAATAAACCATTTTTGTTTCTCAACACATGTCAAAACATCTCAATAGAATGACTCATCATTCCAAGGTTTTCATAATTCATTTTCACCAAGTATTCCCATCTAAGGTGATCTAATTTTGGTTTTGCTCTAAACTACTAAGTTAAGAGTGTTCACTAATGTGGGATGCTAGGATAAATCTCATGCCATAGAATGACATCTAAATATAACTAACTAGGTCAAGTTTTATACTCTTTATGCTACCTTCAAACAAGTAAAGGACTTTAATAAATTAAAGAAAGTAAAAGCTTGGAAATAAAACTTGGGGTAGGTAATAGTCAAAGTGGTATAACCAAAGCATGCCTAATGCACCTTGCTTAGGTTATCTAATTTAATTCTAGCTTGCTAACAATAGCTTGCATTGTTAATGATGGCTTGCCTTGTGCAGTGCAGTGGTTGAAGTTTTCTTCCTCCTCCTCTTGATAGAACTCCTCCTCCTCGAAAACTTGGTCGGTACTATCGTCTATAAATACATACGGAATACACAATCACCAAACAATACTTAACTAGTCTACTTAGCATACTAAGGCACACATTTGATGATCTAATATCATCACAAGAATCACAAGTTTGAATTAACTAGCCTCATTCTTTTTATTTGAGAAAAGTAATTTCTACTCATTGAAATTAACTAAGATTTAATATTCTCTAATTAAAATATGGGATCATGTGGACACATGTAATCACCACATATTCTAACATATGGGAATGTTATTTAAATGTTGGATCACATTTTAATAAGTTTAAGTTTAATAAATAACGATTTAAAGTGACTAGAAATGCCTATATAGCATTATTTTGGTATTAGTCCAAAGTCACTGCTTGTAAACCTTAATATTAGTACATATTCAGATAGGTATGGTTAAATGTGATTTTTGAGAGTTGGAATCAACTCAAAAGCTACTATAGTTGGTTTTATAAAAATGTTTGAATGTGCAAATGCTTCTGTCTTGTTATTTTTACTAGGAGAGATCTCTAACTCTAAAAGAATTAAATTCAACGGTCTTGGATAGATCTTTTCAAAAGCTTTCCAACAAAATTGGAATCACTCAATTTGGTTCAGTAAATCTTCCTGAATTGATTTTTGAACTAAGGGACATAAATAGTTTTAAGTCTAAATAGAAAAACCTATATTTGAATTAACTGGGTCGCGCGGGAAATGAAATGGGCCGGCCCAGTGACGCTCAGCAGCGCAGAGGGCGGCTGACAGGTTGGTCCCGCTTGTCAGCGAGACTTAAAACCCAAAACGGTATCTAGCGATCTGGGCCACACGATTAGAACGCGGATCAACGGGTCACAGTCGTCGTCGACGACGGACTCATCGCTGGCAAGACCAGACCCTAAACAGACGGTGGGGGTCTACTGGGGACGTACTAGGGCTCCAACTAGTGTGGCGAGGTGGGCGATCGAACTGGACAACAACGGCAGACTCAGGCGAGGTAGCGGTAGGGGCTGAGGAGGACGGAATCGATGACAGCGTCTCCTCCTCTGCTGTGGCTGCCTCCGGTGAAATTCCGGCGGCCTGTTGCTCGAGCTGCTCTGGCGGGAGGTGGGGAAGGACTGGGAGTGAGAGGGGAGTCGAATGGTGTGGCGATTGAGGCTGGGGAATGCCTCCTTATATTGGCTTGAGGAAGGGACCGAGGGGGCAACGGCGAGCTCGTCGGTGACGATGATACAGGGCGCTTTCGGTATGGGTGGCGTAGGCGGACGGTGACATGCCTCCTGGCGGTGCTCTACGACTTTATGCCACAGCTAGGGGCGGTGGCATTTGGTCGGGAGCGTTGCGCGCTCTGGGAGACAGAGGTGATGCTCGACGGCGATCACGGCGACTGTGGGTCGCGCGGCGATGCACGACCATGTCTGGCGGGTTGCTGGGGTCGAGGCGGAGCAACGTGTGCGATATGGCGTCGAGGCGCGGTCTGCTGCGTGCTGGCGGCAATCGCGCTCTGGCTGGCTCGCAGAGAGAAAGGGCGGTGCTGCTGGGGAGTGGTCCAGAGGCTGGGGTTGATCGAGGGGTGGACCGTGGGCGGCGGTAGGGTTGGGCAGAGCTAGGGGACGTGCTAGTTTGGCGCAACGCGGTCCTTGGCATGCTGTCCGCGTCTGGCCGGTGGTGACCTCATTCGGGCGGCGCGCCACTGCCACAACGGCTAAAGGGGAAGCTGGTTGGGGACTTGGTTGGACTCAGGGGGACAGAGGAGAGTAGAGAGGGTGCAATGGGGGACAATGGCTTAACTAGAAACAATAAAAGTTAGGCAGTTTGATCTCTGTCTGCCACCTGTTCGACACAATGGCCACATGAGAGAAACTTTTGAATTTTTGAAAGATTTTTGGTGGAGTGATTCATCTCATGATTAAACATCTAGGTTTTCTTGGGATTTTGAACTGGAGTTCATTTGAGTGGTTTTTGAAATAGTGGTATCTAGACATATGAACTAGATTCAATTCAACTGTCATTTAAATTTAGAGTTTGAAAGTTTTTGGGATGAAACAAAGTGGGACTTGGTACATCACTACTTGTACTAGCAAGGGGTGCAAAGAACCACAATTGTTTCTGTTAAGATTTGAGTGCTAGGAATATCCAAAGTAGGCTAGGTGATTAAAATGGCAAAAGTGACCATTTGCTTATTTTATTCATTTTGATTTCTTTTTCTTTGGGATTTGTTTGGGAATGATCTAGATGATGTTTAATTCACCTTAGAATCATTTTACAATCAATGGATCACTCAAACATGGTAATTCAAAACAAATCCTAATTTAAATGCACACACATATGAATGCCTAATTATTTTTAAATGGAAATTTTTTTGTTAACTCTAACTTTGAGGATTTGGATCTTAATAACCCTAGATTAAGTTTTGGGATGTTACAGACTACGGGTCCATGTAGTAGCTAGATGGTTTGTTCTTCTCCTTTGTGCTACCATGTTTAGATCTTGTGAGCTCCGTTCATGATTAAGATCATCTATTTGTAATCCTACATGCTGTGTTTCCGAGGATTCGATGGATATTGAGATGCTATTTCAGATTGATTATTGATTCTATCATGTATTTGTTATTTGTGATCTTGAATGCTCTCCGTTGTTAGTAGCTATCTTGGCCAAGTAGATGCTAGCAACTCCAAGAGTTAGTATTTATGCTCGATAGTGGGTTCATGCCTCTAGTAAGCTGGGGAAGTGACAGAAATCTCTAAGGTACTAGATGTGCTGTTGCTACTAGGGAGAAAATAGCAATCCTTTGTTCATAGAAGAATCGTATTGTTTACTTTACACGCAATGCGTAATGCAATTATCTGTTGCTTGCAACTTAATACTGGAGGGCGTTCGGATGATAACCTGAAGGTGGATTATTAGTCATAGATGTAGTTGGATTACGGTCTATGTATAATGTTGAAATGCCCAATCAAATCTCATAGGAGTCAAGATGATTAGTATATGCATGTATGCTTTCTCGATGTTTGTCAATTGCCCCGTTGTAATTTGTTCACCCAACATGTCATCTATCTTAAGGAGAACCACCACTAGTGAACTATGGATCCTAGTCCTTTCTTTTATCATCAATCTACAACTGTTTGCTGCTTTCTATTACCTTCTACAAGCTTTTACTTTCTTCCACACAATACGTTTAATCCTTTGTTTTCAGCAAAACTGGTGAGATTGACAACCTCACTGTAAGTTGGGGGCAAAGTTTGTATGGTTGTGTTGTGCAGGATTCCAAGTTGGCAACAACACCTTGGAGGTGTTTCCTTGCTCCTACTGGTTCGATAACCTTGGTTTCATAACTGATGGAAACTTACTGCTGTGCTCATCATACCTTCCTCATGGGGTTCCCCAACGAGCTCGACATCAACCATGAGCCAGCAGGGAGTTATTAGGAAGCAATCAACCAACGAAAGGAAACACATGTGGGCCTCTATAAATATAAAATGACCCCCTTGCATCCAATCCTATGATATAGGACTGGTCCGATGGGAAGCCAGGTATCGGGCGATGATTCCTAGCAGTGGCTTATTCATTTCACCAAAGATTTCTCTCATTCTGGAAGATTCATCTTCTAAGAGTTCTTCTTCAGTTTTAGATTTTATATCTAGGAAATCATATTCTATCACCATATCTTTTTTGACCTTTCTAAGCTAAGCTTCTACATTACAGTTCCACCCTTTGCTAGTTCCACCCTTTGCCGTTTTTCCTAAGCCTCCTAATTTTCTCCTACCAAACATCAATGGTAGAGTTACCTTTAGTAGGTAGACTCCATTGTTTCTCAACTAGACTAGTGAAGTCTGCTCTTAAAAGCCACCACTTCTCTAGTTTTAACTAGATGATCTTGAGATCTAACCCACACCAGAGTCCCAAAGCACTAGAGTATGATCAATGCCAAGTGTGGAAGATCTTGGATAGTGGCTAAACTGATCTTGGGATCTGACCCACACCAGAGTCCCAAAGCACTGGAGTATGATCACTGCCAAGTCTAGGAAGAGATTGAATAGTGACTAAAGGAAAAAAGTTGGTCAAAATCAGTAGTACAGAAAAAACTGTCTAGGGTAGCTAGGATGGGGTCAACCTGGTTATTAGCCTAGGTGAACTGCCTATTACCCATTTTGATTTCTAATAGGCTCCATATTTCTACCTAAGCATTGAATTCACACCATTTATGGTTGATATTTCCATTGCTTTTATCTGAGGAGAATCTCGCCAAGTTGAAATGTCCTCCTATAATTGTCATAGTAGAGCAACCATGCCATGGATTTCAGATATAAACATCTCTCTGCACTCCTCATAAGGAGAGCCATAGACACTAACAACTCTGAAAACCACACCACTACTTTTAATCTTCATAGTACATGAAATAGAGAAATCCTTAGCAGCCCAACTAATAGGCTCAGAGATATCTAAGTCTACCCCTAGGAGAAGGCCACTTGCACTACCTTTTGTAGGGAGATTTCTCCACTCAAATAAGTGACCACCTACTAAAGAATTGAGGTAAGACTCTGAAACCACTTCCTTTTTTAGTTTCTTGGAAACCAATGATAGTTGGTATAGTTCTAGAAAAAACATCTATAATGCTATCTTTCCCACCTTCAACTTGGATACCTCTAATGTTCCAAATTTTGCAATTCATTAACACACTACTTTCTTAGGGTGCTTGCCTCATCCTATTTTACAAATCTTAGTCCAAATTCTTTCACTATCCATATCCTCCTCAAGTCCACCCTTTAGGTGGCCAAGAGTACATGGAGAGGCAGATTGCCCAGTGCCCTATGCTAAAATAGGGTCACTAGTATAGGAAATTAAAGTACAATCACTAGAAGGATCTAAATCCATATCAACATCTATACCAATAGATTTAGCTACTGAGATAAAACCAGGGTCTAGCATCGTAGAAAAGGAATATGCATTTTTACCTTGGTTTGTGACCTTGTTACGAGGAAGCTCTAGGTTTTGCTGCTTCTTATTCTCTTGAGCTAGTTCCATCATATTTTTGCCTCCAACGTCAAATCTAGCACTCTATCTTGTACCAAAAGTAGGTCCCCATTGCTTTGCATACTTCCAAATCTTATTTTCTACAGCCAAGTCTTGTATCCTCTACTTACTTTCACCTTCATCTCGTGACAACTGAGTAGCTTGCAAATATGACCTCAGGGGAACAAGACTATTGGACAAAAGATCACCTGCTGAGCTAGCAGAGAAAAGAGCCTCTCCCGTCTTAGAAAGTTTAGTGCCATCAAACTCTAGTTCCCTATCAAAGTGCTCAGCTTCATTAGCAATTTCCATGTCTTGCAATAGAACAAAGCATTTATTGTCGTCGGATTGATGACAAGTACGCCATGAGGGGGTCCTCGAGGCGTGCGGAAGAGAGGGGTGTGAGACGTACGGTGTTCCGGGACGGTGAGCACACAAGTTTACCCAGGTTCGAATCTGCCGGCTTTGGACGGATCCTACTCCTGCTAGCAATCCAGTAATACAGCAGAGCCGAAATATGGGTTACAAGGGTTCGCCTGTGCGAGTTGAGATTGTAGACTATGAGGTTAGGTTATATGCCCTAAAGGCTCTCCCTAGGACGTCTTATATAGATATCCGGCCTAGGGTTTACAAGAGAGATCTATCCGGCTACGACTAAGAGTCGGTTACATAGTACATCTTGAACTACAAGTAACACTATGGGCCTAAGTCGGTAAGTCTTCTGGGCCTTCCCGTAGCCGGATTGGACTCCGTCTTTTCTCCCTGACTAGGCCGCCCGTGAAGCAAAGCTCTAACCCGAAGTGGGCCACCCTGGTCAGTGAGAAATTGTGAGGATACCCGGAAAGTATATCCCCAACAGCAGCCCCCAGAAGTCTCCAAGATCCAAAGTAGGATTTATCATCGTCTAGCTTGATCTTCGGCTTGCAGAATCTTGAAGGGTTCCTGAAACTTCACAACAAAAAATTACGATCCGGGTCTTAAAAATAAGTCGGACCTATCAACATGTTATTCGGATTTTCTAGCTTGATTTCAAACTAAGCCAGAACTTGGCCTCTGACGTCACCTGACACTAGTCATGGTCAAGTAACATCATCTGACAAACATTCTGTCAGCATGACCGTTGGTGGGTCCGCTGTTCGTGGAACCGAGGCGCCGTTTCAATGCGCACGCGGAGATCGAGGCGACATAATCATCATGTGGGTCCTTCCCGGTTCCTTCCACGACACGTGGCAGTTATACAGTACCATTTGCACGAATCTTGGTGCGGTTAGGTGGATATAAGGGGTGAGGATTCTCCTTCTCCTCTCTTCACCTGTTCCCTTTGCCGTTTCTCCTCCTCCAAATCTCCCCCGCGCACAGAGCTCCCCTGCTTCCGAAACTCCCAGCGTCGCCCATCTAAGGTCACCGGCACACCAGAAGAATGGCTTCGTCTTCATCATCTAGCTTGGCTGCGGCAGCGGCAACGGCGGCGGCAGCGGAGAAGGAAAGCTATCACGGGGTTTGGATCCCTTGCGTGCTGGACGACGAGAAGCTTCGTGGCGTGGAGACTGAAGGGATCCTCCGCGCTGGCGACTGGTGGAGTGGTTTCGGTGAAACCATCCCCAACCCGCGCGCCGTTGAGCGGGTACACTTCGGCACCCACCTCGATAGAGGTTTGTCTTTCCCTCCCTCGAAATTCTTTTCCGAGGTGATAGATCACTATGGTGTTCAACTTCACCATCTTCCCCCCAACTCCATCCTAGAGATGAGCGCCTATGCGGCCTTGTGCGAGGGATTTCTCGGCATTAGGCCGAGTCTTACTTTATTCCGGTACTACTTCCATGTCCGGAGAAACTCTATCACTACCGGTAACCCTTATATTACCGGTACAATTAGCTTTTCAGTTAGGCGTGAGCACGCATATCCTAAGATTCTAGCCAGTGACTCGGTCAAACAATGGCCAGCCACTTTATTTTACCACAAGGATGTTCCTGCTCCTGGCAAAGCCACTGCTTTGCCGGCTTTCATCGACGGAGCCGCCACGCCTCAATTATCTTGGGACGAGGCTGCTCCGGCTCTCAGTGATGATCTGCTTCTCGCCAAGAGGCGGATTGAATATTTGATAAAACACAAAGGACTGAAGGGATCCGACTTGGTCCAATGTTGGGTGTCACGCCAAATCCAACCCCTCCAGCACCACGGAGACCGACTGATGCATTCCATCACGTCGTCCAAAAAAGATTCCCTCCGCATCAGCCCCAGAGCCTATACCTCGCAAGGTTATATAAGCCAGATTAAATGGCTGGTAAGGGAGCGGATCGAGAGGAGGATCCCGGAGGTTTCTCTGGACATGCACACAACGGAAAACCCTGTTGTGCCGGTAAGCTTTTAACAATAAACCTTTTTATGTGTTTCATTCTTTAAGTTATATCGCAATACTGATATGTTTTCTTCTTTTCAGCTTGCTGACCTCCCCGAGTCGGAATTTGCTCCACTCGAGGGATATCCTCCAGAGTTTTCTCAGGAGGCGGAATTGGTCCCATTGCCGGACATTGTGCCCAAGAAACGCAAGGCTCCGACAGTGGCTGTTGGCACAAAGGAGGTGCCTGTCGTGAAGAGGTAACTTTCAACACAACTTCTGCCTTTGTACCTTACTCGAATTTTATTCCGAGATGTAATGTTTTCAATTCTATTACATTCTCAGAGCTAAGCAGATCATCAAGGGCAAGGGGAAGGGAACTTATTCGAAGCCCCTGCGACAGACGAAGCTTACCATAACTTCTCCTGCCGTGGCTCCTCCAACTCCTGCCCCTCAACCTTCCGCAACGCCGGTGATCACTCCTTCGCCGGCTATCGCAGAAGATCTGGCTCCTTCAATGGAGCCTGCGATCCTTGAATCGCAGACTGACGTCACCATGAGTGAGTCAGGTTTAGATAAAGGTGAACCCTCTTCGGGTAATGATCCCTCGGCAGAGACCTTTGCCGAAAACCTTCTTAGCAATCCGGGGCTTGCCAAGTTTGGCTTGTCCCGGAAATCTGTGGAAGAGATCCAGCGGCTGGCCAGACAATGCCTAGAGAAAAGAAATCTTTCTGCCGAAGAAGAAGCGCAAGAGGCAGAGGACATCAAGCACTCTGACCTTCTTGAACAAGTGCGTCTTCGCGACAATAGGATAAGGACCGGTGAGCTTCCAACTGCACCAGTGGTTCCTCTAACTCTCACCGAGAAGGTTGCTGTTGAAGTGAATGCGAGTTTGGATAAACTTACTCGCGAACAATATATAAGTCGAAATTCTAACTCCTATTTTTCCTTTATTTCATATCATATCCTCTAGCCCCCAAGCATGAAGTAGGATATATAATCCAGGTTTATGCTTCCTTAGGATGCCAAAGAATGAACTAGTGTAGCCCCCAAGGCTCGTGCTGATATTAGCAAAAATATTAGCCCGAGTCTATAGTAGACTTCTGACTTTGGGTATTCTGACTTACAGAAAGTATATTCCTATAACCAGGATTTGTTGAAAAATGTCTGCAACAAGCAGAGAGAGATCAGAGCTCTCCGACTTAAGAATGCTGAGCTTAAGGTCTCCAAGGATGAGGCCGAAGGTAAACATTCCGAGACTCAAACCTTGTCTTTCATGTTTTCATAGTCGAATATTTTTACTGAACTGTTGTTCTTTTTGACTTACAGCACTGGTAAAACAGTCCTGCGCTATGATTGAAGAGGCCGAGAACCTCAAAACCTTGGTGGTGGAGAACAAAGAACTTCGCCAAGAGCAGGATAAGCTCTAGGCGGATCATGAGAAGTGCATCGCTCAAGTTCTCGAGTCCTCCTCCATGGCTACTGACGAGCGTGATCGTAAGATTGTGGCTCAAGATCAGAAAATCTCGGACCTCAATAATGAGCTTTGCAGAGAGAAGGACCTTTCCGAGGCGCTCCGGGCTGAACTCCGGAGTCTTCGGGAAGAGAAGATCAAAGTTGACGACGTCATCTTCGGTATGTTCCATTTGTCTGATTTTTCTATTTTCTTTGACTTCTTTCAATGTCGGATTTTCTTAA
Organism: Avena sativa; assembly: GCA_916181665.1. Lineage (NCBI taxonomy): Eukaryota > Viridiplantae > Streptophyta > Magnoliopsida > Poales > Poaceae > Avena > Avena sativa. The sequence goes on from OV702286.1 coordinate 80,763,458, forward strand.
CTGTTTTGTGTATAGGTCCTCTGAACTTGACGGACTCCACCTCTGCCGAGCCTCGCACCCACCGGCTTACCCAAGTCAGTGATCTGCTTCATGACTTCCGCCAATCCCTTGAGGATATTGGCGAAGCTCTCAAGATTCCGGACATGCATAGCATGTCGGATTTTCAGGTGCGGGACAAGGCGAAGGGAATGCCGCAACTTGTCCAGGATTGGAACATGTCCTACGCGCGATCCGCAGTGCAGAACGCTCTCACCATGGTCATGAGCCACCATGGAAGCATGGAGATATGGCAAGTGACTAGAGGGTATTCTACAGTGGATGAAGACGGACATGAGCAAGACATCAAGGACATAATGGACTCCTGCGCCAGATATGGATGTCATGTAGTTGACTTGACCAGCTACGACACTCCCTTCTTCACCCGTGTGGACACTCCGCCTCTGCCTCCCGAAGAAGTAGCCGAAGTTTCCGACGATGACCACACCATTTCGGATGTGGAAATCTCGGAACGATATCAAGGCGATGTATCCAGCAATCCGACAGCTCCTTCCTCTCCTCCTGCATCATAGATTACCAGAAACAAATGTATTATTTTGAGAAACATGATGGGTCTGTAAATATTCAGTACTATAATTTTGCTAGTGCTAAGCTTTTGATCTAGCCAGCACTTTTGGCTTTAAATTTTTGTGTGCCTGAAATGTTTACATAAGCACTTATACTTTTTCGCCTATACTTATCGTTTATCTGGCTTTCCGCCTCATCCCTTTCGTCAGCCGGCTAAACCTTCTGCATGGAAACTTTGCTGAGCAACGGAGCTCAATTGCTAAACCGGTTTAAACTCGAAAACAAAGCCGGCTTCCAGTACCAACAATTCACTACTCGAAAAATACCCGCATCCGGCAATCAGACAAATAACCAAAGTATAGACTAGAAACTTTAGAGTTATACCCGAAGGTAGCATTTTTAGAATCGGAAATCTAAACCAGAACAAGCATGAGCATAAAGTACTTTCAAGTATTCTGGGATTTTCGACTATGACATGATCATTAGGAAATAAGATGGTAAAAAACTTCTCAGAAAAACTTGAGGTCAACCAAGACTTTTATTTCTCACAGAACATGTACATATGTATGATTACAAAGAAGGATAAACTAAGAATAAAAGGGACGTAGCTGAGCAATATTCCATGGTCTGTATAACTCATCCGGTTTTGTACTGCCTCCAACTCTCTTTCTCTTCTTAGTAGCAGGTCTTTCTTTGACTGGCCTCATGTCAGTTAAGTAGTACGAACCATTGTGCAATACTCGACTAACCAAGAAGGGCCCTTCCCATACTGGGGAAAGTTTGTGCTTTCTTTGTTGCACAAGCCGGAGAACCAAATCACCTTTATTGAAAGATCTGTTTCTGACTCTCTGGCTATGATACTTGCGTCACTTTTGCTGATAGGCCGTTGATCTCATTTCAGCAACGAGGCGAACTTCTTCGACTAAGTCGAGATCATTTTGTCGAGAAATCTCGGCATCTTCTTCGATATACGCAGCCACTCTAGGAGAAGTATGAATTAAATCACTAGGAAGAACTGCTTCTATGCCATAGACCAAGAAGAAAGGTGTGTATCCGGTTGACCTGTTTGGAGTCATTCGTAATCTCCATATTACAGAGGGTAATTCCTCTTCCCAAGCCCCCGCAACACGTCGTAGTGGTGCTTCGAGTCTCAGTTTTAGGCCTTGTAGGATTAAACCATTTGCTCTTTCGACTTGTCCATTAGCCTATGGATGTGCGACTGATGCAATGTCAAGCCGGATATTTTGTTCGTTGCAGAATTCGGCCAATTCTCCCATAGAAAAATTACTCCCGTTGTCCGTGATAATGCTATGCAGATAACCATACCGGATTATGACATCCTCGACAAATCTTTTGGCTATTGCTCCATCACAACTAGTGACAGGTTTAGCCTCAATCCATTTGGTGAATTTATCCACCATCACTAAGAGGTGAGTAAATCCACTTGGAGCCTGTTTAAACGGGCATACCATATCAAGCCCCCAGACCGCAAAAGGCCATGTTATAGGTATTGTTCGCAACTGATCATCCGGAACATGAGCTTGTTTGGCGTACTTTTGGCAGCCCTTGCACGTCTTGACTAATCGTTTGGCATCTTCCTGAGCTGTAAGCCAGAAAAATCCGTGTCTAAAAGCTTTTGCCACTAAAGATTTGGCTGCAGCGTGGTGACCACACTCGCCTTCGTGGATTTCTCTTAAGATTTCCACTCCTTCTTTGGAGATACGCAGTGCTAAAAAACCCCAGAAACACTCCGCTTATAGAGCTCACCTTTAACTATAGTATAGGCTTTCGCTCGTCGGATAATCTGCCGGCTCAGAACCTCGTCTTCGGGTAACTTTCCATCTACCAGATAATCAAGGTAGGGTTGGGTCTAGCTGGGAATTACAGCCAGGACTGCTATTAGAGGTGAGTCGGATTTGGTCGGATATTCCTCATCTACTCCCTTTATTGAGGGAACTTTGAGGTGCTCTAAAAAAGCGCCATCCGGTACCTCTTTCCATGCAGAGCCTATCCGAGATAGTGCATCTGCTTCCTCGTTTTCTGCTCGAGGGATGTGTTGAACCTCAATCCATTTGAACGATTTAGATAAATCATCCACGATAGATTTATACGCTGCCATGTGCTTATTTGCATTACAAATATCCGAAACTTGATGAGCAACAAGATCCTATCTCCATAACACATCAAACGTCAGATGTCGATATCCTTAGCAATCCTGATTCCATGCAGCAGTGCTTCATACTCGGTAATATTATTTGTCGATGTGAAGTGGATCTGCAACATGTATAGAAGTTTATCTCCTTGGAGTGATTTGAGCACCACGCCAGCCCCCGAGCCCCCTCGAGCCTTGGACCCATCAAAGTAGAGGGCCCAATATTCCGACTCAGGGAGGGTCATATTCTCCTTCGTCTCTGTCCAATCAGCGACAAAGTTGGCAAGGATTTGGGATTTGATTGTTGTCCGGCGTTTATAGTCAATATCAAAGCTGAGAGCTCTATGCCCCATTTGGCAACGCGTCCTGTGGCATCACTGTTGTTGATTATATCTCTCATGGGAGCTATGCTCACCACGGTAATTGGATGCTCCTGAAAATAGTGTCGTAGCTTACGAGATGCTATAAAACACCGTAAGCCAGCTTTTGATAATGCGGATACCGCTGTTTTGATTCTGTTAGGACCTCGCTGACAAAGTACGTCGGACACTGCACCAGGTGCTCCTGAATTTCCTCCGGTCTCTCCACCACCATGACGATACTAACGACTTTGTTTGTCGCAGCAAGGTAAAGCAACATCGGTTCCTGTGGTTCCGGCGCAGCAAGGATAGGAGAAAATGAGAGTACTTTCTTCAGGTCTTGTAGTGCAGCTTCAGCTTTGTCGGTCCACACAAAATCCTTGGTCTTTTTCAGGAGTTTGTATAATGGTGCGGCTCTTTCACCAAGCCAGCTTACAAATCGACTGACTACATCAATGCAACCAGTTAGTCTTTGAGCGTCCTTCAGGCGAGTTGGCTTGGAAATATTGAGTATAGCCTTGATTTTGTCTTGGTTCACCTCTATGCCTCTTTGAGACACAATGAAACCTAAAAATTTTCCGGCTGGTATTCCAAAGAAGCATTTCTTCGGATTAAACATGATGTTGTATTTTCGTAGATTGGCGAACGTTTCCTCCAAGTCGGAAATCAGTGTTTCCTTCTTTTTGGACATCACCGCAATATCATCCACGTATGCATGTACATTGCGTCCGAGTTGGTCGTGGAGGCAACGCTGCATCGTGCGCTGGTAGGTAGCTCCTGCGTTCTTCATCCCAAAGGGCATCGTAACAAAACAGAAGGTTCCGAAGGGGGTTATGAATGAGGTTTTGACTTTGTCAGATTCCTTCATCCGGATTTGGTGATAACCGGAATATGCGTCGAGAAAACAGAGGAGTTCCGAACCTGCCGTAGAATCGATAACTTGATCAATCCTAGGCAGAGCGAACGGATCTTTTGGACAAGCCTTGTTCAAGGCAGTATAATCAACACACATCCTTAAATCTGTGGTGTCCTTTTTAGGGACCATTACAGGATTGGCCGACCACTTAGTGTGGATGACCTCTTCTATGAATCCGGCTAACTCAAGCCGCGCTAGTTCCTTAGCTATTGCCTTACGCTTTTCATTGCCGAAACATCGTAGGGACTGTTTGACGGGTTTAGCATTCGACTTTACATTTAAAGAGTGCTCGGCAAGTTCCCTAGGTACTCCGGTCATGTCAGATGGCTACCATGCGAAGATATCTTGATTTGCTTTGAGGAACTTGACGAGCGCGCTTTCCTATGCGTTATCTAGGCCTACGCCTATCTGGGTCACCTTGGAGGGGTCATCATCCTTAAACGGCGTCTTCTTTGTCTCTTTTGATGCCTTGAACTCCAGATTTGGCTTTGTCACCTCCTTCTTCGTTGCGGACATCTCAGACGGATCTATGATCTTCTTGATCTCCTGGTACTCCTGGGCGTGCAGCACGGCTTCAGCAAAGGCGGCATTTCCATCCTCGCACTCTCGCGCTTTCTTCGGGTCTCCCTGATGGTGATTATGCCGTTGGGACCTGGAATTTTCATCATATTGTAAATGTAACATGGACGAGCCATAAAAGCCCAGTAAGCCGGACGTCCGAATATAGCGTGGTATGCGCTCTTGAACGGGACCACTTCGAAGGAAAGTGCCTCCGTCCGATAATTCTTTGGAGTTCCAAAGGTAACATCCAAAATGATTTCTCCCAAGGAATTGGCTTGTCTTCCTGGGACAACTCCGTGAAAGATCACAGAGCTATGGTTCAGCTGAGTCTCCGAGATCTTCATCCGGCGTAGTGTTTCGACATAGAGAATATTGATACTACTCCCGCTGTCCATGAGGGTCTTAGAGAAACCATAACCGTCATAAGTGGATTGACAATTAAGGCCTATTTTCCTCGCCTGTGTAGCTCAGGCGGATGATCAGCGCGGTCAAATGTGATTACCACTTCCGACCAGTCCAGGTATTGGGGGACAACCGGAACTATTGCGTTGAGTTCATGTAGAACTACTTTCTTGACCTTTGCTGGTTGAGATCCGAGGAAGGTGACATAAGTGTCTTTTTTGGTCAGAAATTTTTTCTTCCCTTCCGGCTTGGGATTTGAAGCGTCGGCTTCCTCCATGTCGGAATCTTCCTTGGTCTCTTTGTCTTTTTCGGATTCTTCTTCCCCTTCTTCCGCTTAGCTCTGTAGCCAGCTGTATCATCTCTTTTGATGTCGTCATTGAAACGACACTCGGCGTTGGTGTGGGACGAGCCCCCATTGGCATCTAAATGATGTACACATGGGTTATTGGCAATGTCGACCCAAGTGTAGATTTTGCCTGATTGCTGGTCTCCTCTACCTTGAACTCTCGAAGTCCCACGGCCACGCCCGCGGCCTCCGCCTCGTCCTCCTCATCCTCTAGACCATAAAGTAGCAGTAACCACTGCTGTTTCCGCGTTTGGTTTATCTTCTGAGGTATTTTTGCGCTTCTGAGCTTGTTTCTTTGGTTGTTTTGCCGACTGTGGCACAGCTAGGGCGTTGAGCAGTGCCTCTGCGTCATCGTCAGCGCCTGCATACTTGCTCGTTGTTTCTATCATCTCCCCAAATCAGTAACTTTGTCACACTTCAAGCGATGACGTAGTAAACCAATTGGGAGACCTGCAATGAAAGCTTCAATCGCAGTTTGATCATTTACTCCCTCACAGGAGTTCTTGGTGTCGATCCATCATCCGAGGTAATCCCGACAAGTTTCTCCGGCCTTCTGGGTGCAACGCTGTAGGTCACCGACCGTACAGGGCCGCTGGTATGTGCCTTCAAAATTCCGAAAGAATGCACTTTGCATGTCATACCAGTTGTGGATGGTGTTCTCCGGGAGTTCATTAAGCCATGATTGTGCCGTCTTCCGCAACATGAGTGGGAGATATCGGGTTGCGACCAGGCTGTCTTCACCTTTGGCAATGTAGCAAGCTTGGAAGAAATCCTATAGCCAGGTATCTGGCCGAGCAATGCCGTCGTAGGCTTGGATATGTCGTGAGATAGCAAATCCTTCCGAGAATCTTATAGCTCTGATGCGTGGTCCGAAGCACTTTGGGCCCACGTAGATATCATTGTTTTCGTAGCTCCACGCCTCTATATTGGAGTTGATCCTATGCCTTGTGTCATTCGGGGAAAGAGATCGTCCTGAATGTCGGCTGTGGCTGCGGTGCCTTGGAGCCAGACTTCGGCTTCTGCCCCCACCTCCTCCACCGCAACGCCCTCCCTGGCCTCCTTGAGAATCGTTGTGATGGCTGCTTCGTGGAGAGGGTGGAGCAGCTGGGTCTTTTCTGGCTGATCGCCGGCCTCCGTCCGGAGCGTCATTATTCCGGTTCCAGGGTGGGTCTTTGATGGCTCAATGCACGGCACCCAGAAAAATGCTTGTTGGCAGTGTTGATGTAGAGCTCGTTGGGAACCCCAAGAGGAAGGTATGATGAGCACAGCAGCAAGTTTCCCTCAGTTATGAAACCAAGGTTTAATCGAACCAGTAGGAGCAAGAAAACACCCAAAGGTGTTACTAGCTGAGCTTTGGCAGGGCGCACTACAGGTGCTAGTAGCAACGTGGAGACCTGCACAACACAACCACAGAACTTTGTCCCCAACTTGCGATGAGGTTGTCAATCTCACTGTGTTTTGCAGAAAACAAAGGATTAAACGTATCGAATGGAAAGAAGTACAAGTTTGCAGAAAGTAAACACAAAGCAGTAAAAGATTGTAGATTGTATGTAAAAGACAAGGACCGGGATCCATAGTTCACTAGAGGTGGCTCTCCTTAGATAGATAACATACTAGGTGAACAAATTACAGCGGGGCAATTGACAAACACCGAGAAAGCAATACATGCATATACTAATCATCTTGACTCCTTTGAGACTTGATTGGGCATTACAACATAATACATAGACCGCCATCCAACTACATCTATGACTAATAATCCACCTTCAGGTTATCATCCGAACCCCCTCCAGTATTAAGTTGCAAGCAACAGATTATTGCTTTACGAACTGCGTGTAAAGTAAACAATACGATTGTTCTATGAATAAAGGATTGTTGTTTTCTCCCTAGTAGCAACAGAACATCTAGTACCTTAGAGATTTCTGTCACTTCCCCAGATTACCAGAGGCATGAACCCACTATCGAGCATAAATACTAACTCTTGGAGTTGCTAGCATCTACTTGGCCAAGATAGCTACTAACAACGGAAAGCATGCAAGATCTCAAATAGCAAAGACATGATAGAATCAATAATCAATCTGAAATGGCATCTCAATATCCATCAGATCCCCGCAAACACAACATGCATGATTACAAATAGATGATCTTGATCATGAACGGAGCTCACAAGATCTAAACATGAAAGCACAAAGGAGGAGAACCAGCCATCTAGCTACTAGATGGATCCGTAGTCCAAGGATGAACTACTCACGCATCACACCGGAGGCTTGCATGGTGATGAAGAAGGCCTCCAGGGTGAATTCCCCTCTCCGGCAGGGTGCCGGGAAGAGCTTCAGATCCCTGCTGATCTAGGGATGGAGATGACGGCGGCTATAGACTCTTTCGTGGATTTTTGATCGGGCACTTAGGGTTTTCGTCCCGAGGGCAATATATAGGCGGAAGGAGAGGCCGAGGGGGTGCCTGGGCTTGCCACACCACCCCCTGGCGTGGGCCAGGCCTGGCCGTGCGGCCAGGTGGTGTGGCCGCCCTCTGGCCCTTCTCCGTCTCGTATTCTGGCACTTGATCCCTTCCGGAAAAATAGGCACTTTGGCTTTTGTCTCGTCCAATTCCGAGAATATTCATTTTCTGACTTTCCTGGAACCAAAAACAGCAGAAAACAGGCAGCTGGCACTGTGGACCTTGTTAATAGGTTAGTCCAAGAAATCATAAGAAAAGTACTCCAAAGTTGGAACAAAACACAAGAGAGTGGATAAAACCAAGCATGGAACATCAAAAATTATAGATACATTTGCAATGTATCAACATCCCCAAGCTTAAATCCTGCTCGTCCTCGAGTAGGTAAGTGATAAAAAGAAAGAATAATTTTTGAGGTGACATGCACCATCAAAGACTTGATCAAAGTATTTGCAAAACATTCAAAGCTGGGATCATAGTACTTCAATCATAACATGAAAGGCAAAGTTCTAGCAATAAGCAAAGAAGCTATGATGCAACATGAAAAGGCACAAACAAAAGATTCATGAATAACAATGCTTTGCAAGACGTTTGTTTGTTTCACATAAAGAAAACATAGCATAATAGTATTCAGCTTGTCCCTCATAGAGTAGCAAATATAAATGAATAGGACACCTTCCAAGTTCATAAGAGTGACTAGATACAATAGTTTAAAACAAGCAATATCAAAGTTTTCATCAATCAACTAGTCTTGGGACAATGCACATAGAACTAAGAATGGCCACTATGCTCTCAAAGAAGGTGCATAAAGATAGAAGGTGGAGACTCAATATAATGGTGGAAGAAAGGCCTTTTGTAAAAGGAAGTAGGGATTCAGGTCTCATAAAGAGCTTCCAAGAATTTATGGTACTTAAAGCTTTCAGCTCTCATTGCCCCTATCATAAGCATCTTGAAGTGATTAAGGTTAAAGTGAACAAACTATGGTGTACATGCTTGACGAAGTATAAGTCAGAAATCTCATGTCCCTTGTATACGAGGGACGCTCCTCATGCTACTCAAGTTTAGTCACCGGTAAGTTCTTGTCATCGTAAGTACATGTGTATCATAGAGAACTGCCAACGGGGTACCCCTTGCCCGATGATACGGAAGAATCCCCATATCAAAATGACAAGGCAAGCAGACAACGAGCATCTCAGCAATCTTCTTATTTACCATGGGAATATGGTGCTTTTTTCTCTCTTTCCTCTTTTCATAATATCTCTTTTTTCTTTTCTCTTTTTTCTCAATATAGGACTCTTTTTTTTATAAGAAGAATGCTTCATAAATAGCTCATTATGGTTACGCTACAGGTTTCCACCATGTCAGCATGGATTAGACCAGCGGCCCAAGCGTTTCTCTAACACATATACATAACTCCATGGACTTACAAGCTCCCCTTTCATTTCACACCGACGACATCCATATACAAAAGAGCATGATATCAACTAGGTACAAGTACCAAGTGCAATGTTGAAAGCGTTAACCATGAAAGCATGGTTCTGCTAATTCCCAACAAATACGTGCAAGCATATACAACATAGACGACACAATGGTTCAAGTTTATTAAGGGCAAGTAAAGTAAAGTGTGCCATCAAGTTCGTGAGAGCTTTAATCACTAGTTTTCTCATAACAAGTGGAAGGTAAACAAAAGCATGAATATACTTGGAATAGCATAAGCTAGTAGGTAGGTATGGTGGAATCTTTGGAATAACTTGGTTTAGGGAGTTGGATGCATGAGTGGAACTCATAGTTTGTTGTGGAGGCTAGCAAAAGACTGGGAGCGACAAACTAAGAGAGCAATAATGGCCATAATCATGCAGAGCGACAAAACATCATTGATCAAAGCATAAAGTGATACTACAAGTTGAAAACTAAAGGATCATAAAGGCTATGGTGACTTTGGATAGTCATAACATGGTGTGAGCATGTGCCAAGTCAACCCAAATAAAGCATCAAAGGAGAATACCACTATACTATGCTTTAATATGCTAAAACAACGCATGATTCATCCAAGGCACATTAAGCAATCTCAATTGTTTATAACAAGTCATGCTACACCAAAGAATACTAAGCATAAAGCCAAAACAATATCAAGCATGGCATGACAAAGCATAGGCCACAGTCAAAAACAAGCTCTTTTTACCACATAAGCATGAACTTTCCTACTCTCTTCCAAACCAAACCAAACTATTTGCAAACCAATGTATGAAATAGGGGGTCCAACCTATTTATTCATAAAACTAAGCAAACCAAGCAAACTAAAAACCAAAACGAAAACGAAAAAGAAGACGCTCCAAGAAAAACACAACTGTGAAACAATAAAAATGAAGCGTTTGGAAGGAACCTGGAATTTTTATTGATGAAGAAGGGGATGCCTTGGGCATCCCCAAGCTTTGACGCTTGTACTTCTTGGATATTTCTTGGGGTGACACGCGTGGCATCCCCAAGCTTGAGCTTTAGTCCATCCTTCACCTCATTACTCATTCCTTCCATACACCTAGAAATTTTCCTTCATACAAAACTTCACACAATCTCATTAGCAACATTAGTGCACTTAAGACAAATAAGTCTTAAGGTTCAGTTCTATCACCAAATAAACTTCCATTAGAACACTAGCTACTGTAGCACTTCCCTCAAAAATCTCAATTCCCCAAAAGAACTCAAAAAGGAACCCACAAGAAGCAAATGCAGAAAATGGCAGAAATCTATCAAAACAGACTAGCAGGTAAAGAAGAATTTTTTCGAAGACCTTCTGTTGCTCAAATCAAAAAGTGTTGGGCGAACGAAAGTTAGATAACAACCTGGGGCAGAAGCACAAAAAATTACCGCTCAATCAGACATACAGATCTCTCTCACGAATTTTGACGTTTAAGCACAAAAATTTGTTTCGGGACAGCAACTTTCCCAGTCATTACTTCACTCTCATTAGAGGTTACTCTTGGCACAAAAAGCAAATAAAAAGGATAAGGAACGGTTATTACTGAAGTAATAACTTCTAAGACTCATATAAAACTCTTGGGTTATCTCCCAGCAAGTACTTTTCTTTAGCGCCTTTAAGTTAGGCATAAGAAGCAAAGAAAGAATCAAGTGTTCTCAAATGAAGAAGCATTAAAACCAACTTTCTTGCCCTTACCTCTCTTATTTTTATTCTTAACCTTTGGGAAAATGTGATTGTTTGGTGGAGAAGAAAGGTGCATGGTCCCCTTTCCCACATCTATTATTTCTCCAAGGAGTTCTAATAGGGACCTTCCAAGTGTAATTTGTCCTTTTCCTGCACATTCAATAACAAGATAATCAATAGAAATCATTTTCCCAAGGATCTTTGTAAACACTCCTTCAGCTATTCCAATAGGAAATAAGGTAGCATTATTAGCAAGAGATATTTCTTTTCCTCCTTCAGTAAGCCCCCAAAGATTCAAAGATTCATAAATATCTTTGGCCATAAGACAAAATTCAGACATGATATCACAGCGAGCTTGAAAAGTTTCGGTGTTTATCTCAATCTTTACTGTAGGGAGCCACTTTGATGGTTCAGAATTTATTGGAACGTAATTGTGATGCTCCCTAAGCGTATTATAGCAACTTTCTAAGCGAGTAGTGCTAGCCTCAAGAGTGTTCAACCTAGCAAATATTTTTGCGAAAGAAAAATTCAGTTTGGCTAGGCATGTTGTAAGTGAGGATCAATTTCTTTATAGCATTAATAACATCATCCTCATTACATTGGAGGAAATCTCCTCCCACAATAGCATCTAAAGCATATCTATAGCAAAGAGCAATCCCAAGGTAAAAGGTGCTAAGGAACAAGCCTTGAGTCATTTTAGGCTTAGTTTTTTCATGTAGATCAGAGATTCTAGACCAAGCTTCCTTAAAACTTTCCTCAATTCCTTGTTTAAAAGTGAAAATCATTTCCTCGGGTGACATAGTGATTGGAGCAAGGCTAGACATAGTGGCAACTCAAGATAGGAACTAATTTTTTTGTGTTTTTGAAATAAGAAAGCAAACTAGTAAAACTATTTTTTTGTGTTTTTTGAAGAACAAAACAAGCAAACAAAGAAAAAAGAAACTAAGCAAAACAAAAACAACAAATTAAAGAGATTGGTTATGAGGGACTCCCCTTGTGAAGATGTCCTTGACTCCCCGACAACGGCGCCAGAAAAATGCTTGATGGCTCAATGCACGGCGCCCAGAAAAATGCTTGTTGGCGGTGTTGATGTAGAGCTCGTTGGGAACCCCAAGAGGAAGGTATGATGAGCACAACAGCAAGTTTCCCTCAGTTATGAAACCAAGGTTTAATCGAACCAGTAGGAGCAAGGAAACACCCCAAAGGTGTTACTAGCTAAGCTTTGGCAGAGCGCACTACCGGTGCTAGTAGCAACGTGGAGACCTACACAACACAACCACAGAACTTTGTCCCCAACTTGCGATGAGGTTGTCAATCTCACCGTGTTTTGCAGAAAACAAAGGATTAAACGTATCGAATGGAAAGAAGTAAAAGTTTGCAGAAAGTAAACACAAAGCAGTAAAAGATTGTAGATTGTATGTAAAAGACAAGGACCGGGATCCATAGTTCACTAGAGGTGGCTCTCCTTAGATAGATAACATGCTGGATGAACATATTATAGCGGGGCAATTGACAAACATCGAGAAAGCAATACATGCATATACTAATCATCTTGACTCCTTTGAGACTTGATTGGGCATTACAACATAATACATAGACCGCCATCCAACTGCATCTATGACTAATAAATACCTTCAGGTTATCATCCGAACCCCCTCCAGTATTAAGTTGCAAGCAACGGATTATTGCTTTACGAACTGCATGTAAAGAAAACAATACGATTGTTCTATGAACAAAGGATTGTTGTTTTCTCCCTAGTAGCAACATCACATCTTGTACCTTAGAGATTTCTGTCACTTCCCCAGATTACCAGAGGCATGAACCCACTATCGAGCATAAATACTAACTCTTGGAGTTGCTAGCATCTACTTGGCCAAGATAGCTACTAACAACGGAAAGCATGCAAGATCTCAAATAACAAAGACATGATAGAATCAATAATCAATCTGAAATAGCATCTCAATATCCATCGGATCCCCGCAAACACAACATGCATGATTACAAATAGATGATCTTGATCATGAACGGAGCTCACAAGATCTAAACATGAAAGCACAAAGGAGGAGAACCAGCCATCTAGCTACTAGATGGATCCGTAGTCCAAGGATGAACTACTCACGCATCACACCGGAGGCTTGCATGGTGATGAAGAAGGCCTCCAGGGGGAATTCCCCTCTCCGGCAGGGTGCCGGGAAGAGCTTCAGATCCCTCCCGATCTAGGGATGGAGATGACAGCGGATATAGACTCTTTCGTGGATTTTTGATCGGGCACTTAGGGTTTTCGTCCCGAGGGCAATATATAGGCGGAAGGAGAGGCCGAGGGGGTGCATGGGCTGGCCACACCACCCCCTGGCGCGGGCCAGGCCTGGCCGCGCGGCCAGGTGGTGTGGCCGCCCTCTGGCCCTTCTCCGTCTTGTATTCTGGCACTTGATCCCTTCCGGAAAAATAGGCACTTTGGCTTTTGTCCCGTCCAATTCCGAGAATATTCATTTTCTAACTTTCCTGGAACCAAAAACAGCAGAAAACAGGCAGCTGGCACTATGGCTCTTGTTAATAGGTTAGTCCAAGAAATCATAAGAAAAGTACTCCAAAGTTGGAACAAAACACAAGAAAGTGGATAAAACCAAGCATGGAACATAAAAAATTATAGATACATTTGCAATGTATCAGTCTTCATCGTGACGAGCCCCCTGCCGGCTTGTCCCAGCATGGTGTCCGTCGTTCCTTCGTCCGTCATCCGGACGACTTTCATGTCTAGGAGGTGGCATCCTTTGTCGATCCTCCTCCCGACGTTTCTCTTTATCATCATCCCTGCGGTCTTTCGACTCTCGCCGGGGCGGGTTCCTCGGATTCACTGCAGCAATTGCCTCTTGCTCCACAACTAGGTTAACGTTACGCCAGCCACGGGTAGCTTTGTGGTGCTATCCCGAAGATCCGGTTCTCAAATAATTGTCTTCTCGGCGTTCGGGGCGATGATGCTGCTCCGGAACACGCTGGGGTCTTACGTCAGCCCATGCCGGATCTGTGCGACATTGGTCGGAATCATAGACCAGTTTTTGACTTCCGGACATGGTGACCTTTTGCTGCTCCAGTCCCTTGTTGAGTAGCTTTATTCCCAACCGGATCTCCTCCGGGCCTGGATTAGCCGATAGAATTTATCGGGCCGCCACGGTATTCTATACTGGGGTTGGATACACCCAATCCCGTCTGCTATCTTTTCGAGGCTTCCCCATCTCTTCTCTGAAAAGGACGGCGTGAATCTGCGGGAATTGGTTGTCATTGGTATGACGCTTCCTGGTCTTCTGATATTGCCTGGAGTTGTACTTCTCCACAGATGCTATGCGTTTCTTTTCCTCCTCAATGTTTTTGGCTTCATCGAGGAGTACTTGACGACGCACTTCTAGGGCCTATACCCTCTCGTCCAGTTCTTCAGCAGTAAGCTCTGCAGCTGTAGGAATAGGTGTGGTTAATGCAGCATCGATGAGTTTATGCGCACCTTCAGTGATCACGTGTCCATCCATCGACTCTTCTTTTTTGGGCTCTTCTGGGATAAGTGCTCCATCCGAGTCTTCCTCGTATTCCTCGGCAATCACCTCTTCTGCTAGAGGGTCTTCTGTCGGGGTCTTGTTCTTCTTGTTCTTCTTCTTTGCCTTCTTGGCAGCGCCGGTAGCAAAGACGGCTTTGGGTCCGTTTCCCGGAGTCAAGCTCTATCGGTACTTTCGGACATCTGGACTTTGGGATTATCTCTGACTTCCATGTCATCCTGCGTTTTGGGAGAGTGTTCCTCGGATCCTTCATCCATGGCTTCTCCTTCCTCTACAGCTTTGGAGTTATACTCCTCTTCATATTCCGCGGAGAATTTTTGGAAATCTGCTGACGTCATCGATTCATCCGAGGATGCGGGTACGTCGGCGTTTGTTCCAATTGACTCCAGCATAGAGTCGGTGTGTCTCCAGTATCGGAAGAGCCGGATCCAGATCCCACATATCCGACAAAGTGCGACGCATGCTTCCTGAGGTACCTGCGGCTCTCGCGATCAGCCTCGTCGAAACTTTTGATGGTCTCGAGAATTGCGTCTACGCCTGAGTTTTGCATTATCATACGTTGCAGCGTGTACCTTAGGAAAGGCATGTCTGTCCCGGCGTGATCAGAGCCGGAATCAGTGTCGTTGATATGCTCCTCCTGGATTTCGACTTCAGCGGGTGGGTCAATCTGGGATTCGGCCTCTCCAAGGAGATCCACTCCAGGTTCGACTTGGGCCGCTAGGTCTTCTTCAGGCTCGGATTTCTCCACTATCTCCGCAACTGGTGCAGGCTAGGTGGGATTAGGGTTTTCTGAGATCCGGAACCCTGCCGCCTCCACGGACAAAAGGGACCTAGAATATTCTTCTGCCTCATCATCACCGCTGGGGTGGGTGGGACAGGTTCAGCAAAACCGATGTAAACATCGATGTCGCCAAAAGACATGATGGTGTAGGAAGTCATAGCCTCCCTAGCCGGAATCCAGGTCTCGTCAAGAACGATGAGAGGGACGTCGCTGGCGTAGAGGATGCGACCGACGGTGATAGTCTCGCCGATTCCGATTCTTGCAGATTCCGCTCGGAACGCAGATCCGAAGCTCACTTGCCCCACGGTGGGCACCAACTGTCATCGGATTGATGACAAGTACTCCATGAGGGGGTCCTCGAGGCGTGTGGTAGAGAGGGGTGTGATACGTACGGTGTTCCGGGATGGTGAGCACCCAAGTTTACCCAGGTTCGAATCCGCCGGCTTTGGACGGTTCCTACTCCTGCTAGCAATTCAGTAATATGGCAGAGCCAGAATATGGGTTACAAGGGTTCGCCTGTGCGAGTTGAGATTGTAGACTATGAGGGTAGGTTATATTCCCTAAAGGCTCTCCCTAGGACGGCTTATATAGATATCCGGCCTAGGGTTTACAGGAGAGATCTATCTGGCTACGACTAAGAGTCGGTTACAGAGTACATCTTGAACTAGAAGTAACACTATGGGCCTAAGTCGGCAAGTCTTCTGGGCCTTCCCGTAGCCGGATTGGACTCCGTCTTTTCTCCCTGACTGGGCCGCCCGTGAAGCAAAGCTCTAACCTGAAGTGGGCCACCCTGGTCAGTGAGGAACTGTGAGGATACCCGGAAAGCATATCCCCAACATTTATGTTGGTCCACTACATCATCTTGCACCCAAGATAAAACATCCCTCCTAATATCTAACATTTGATCATCTAACTTGTTATTCAAGAGTCCGATAAGAGAAAAGGGGGCATCCTCCTCTTTTTCCTCAACAGTCACCTCCATGGAAATAGTCTTGTGCCCTGCCCTACTAGTAGAGCCATTGGTTGAACCACCTTTAGCAGGGGGTTGGGAAGGAACCCCATGCTTTGAACTTTCAGTCTCATGCCTTTTATCTAGATTAGAGCCTTCATTTCCTCACCCCCATATAATCATCCCTAGCTTCTACAATCACTGAGTCAGTAGGTACCTCAACTATTATCCCAATTTGGTACAAAATTCCATCAAGGCCAAACAATCTGTTTGGAGGAATTTTTGAGAAATCTCTGCATCTTACTTTCACTCTAACTACCTCACTAATGTTGTGAAAATTTCCTTTCCCGTCCACATCTTGTAGGATGCCAAAGACTGAAGTGAATTGGTCTATGACGAGGGGTAACCTCGGCAATGCGCATGGTTATGGACTTAGGGTTTTGTGGAAAAGAGAACACTGGGGATTTCGTCGGCTGATCATACAAATGAGAGAGTCGAAGTCATCTGATTGCTTGTGGTCAAATCAATTACAGATTGCTCAAGGCTTTTTTCGGTGCTTCTCCGTTGGCTCCTCCCAGCCTATATATAATAGGTTGGGTCCCAAGGCTGTATACAGATAGGTTACAATCTTATAATTATAACACTAATACAATGTCAGTTTCTATTCCTTATCTACTCCCTCTGTCCAGAAATAAATGACTTGGCTTTGTCTAGATTCAAATATATCTATACACTAAAATGCACCTAGATACATTCGAATCTAGACAAACCCAAGTCAATTATTTCTGGACAGAGGGAGTAGCAAGCTATGCCTTCTATCGAATGCTTCATGGGCCTTCTTCTTGGGCTTCATGGGCCATGAGCATCATGTAACCAGGGTAACTAATCATAAGGACCCAAATATTCATACCCATGTAAGTAGCCTCTGAGACTCTATCAAATCGCAGATTCGGGTTGAGTCTCAAAGACAATTTTATCACAAACCGGTGTTTTTTGTTTAAATCATGGTAGGGATTTGGTACAACAGGCATGATGCATACGACAGATCGGGAATCAGTTAATTTCTCCTGGACAAAAACACTAGAACCTACATCAAATTCAAGTCCCCAGGCTCCGGAGTTTTCCTGGCGTAATTTAGTCCGGGCCGTTGAGGTCTTATCGAATACTGAATTCCACTACTATTTATTTCGGGTACCCAACGTACCCGTTGGGATTTTTCATTGTATCGTTGATACGGATAATTTACTGGCAGAGCGCATTCATGTGTGGTTACCAGGCCATATAGGATAAATCCTGGGGTCTTACCTTCATGTCATTGACACGACATTCAAACTTTTTGTCGCGTCAGGCATGGTCCAAGATATTTTGAAATTTTATCGACTGACTTGTTTGGTTCTTAGAATTGCTGAAGTTGTCAGTTTCTTATTTTTTCAGATGATGCTTATAAACGCTCTCGATGGGAGTAATCATTTGAGGATACGACGATGTGATGATCATAAGTTTATAGTCTTTTGATTGTGGTGGGGTTTTTATTTTATCGGGTGTGTTTTTGACACACGAGCATAATATTGTTTCGGGTCATGCTTTCAACCTCATATGTAGAACAACGTCTTTCTATTAGGTGCACGACAACGCTCCCGATGGGAGTAGCCCCCGAGGCTACAGTCGAATATTTGTATTCGATTGTAGGCTCATGTCTTTCCTAGTGTTTTTCTCGGATCCATTTGCTTAATACCCCCGAAATTTTTCATTACTTTCCATGAAATCATTGCAGACGATGTTGACGTGCCGTGGCTTCTGAGAAACAAAACCAGATGGGACGTTACAATGGTGGGTTGTGCTCCAGTAATGATGATACTTGAGCGGCATGTCAGCGGTGATTGTTGACCGCATGGCACACTTTTTGTGCGAGAATCGAGGAATCGTGCGATTTTCTTTCATTTTTACCATGGTAATAACTGCCCATGATTTTTATCCTTTTGCAAAACAGTACCACCTGTCCTCATCCTATATGCCTTGACGTTTCACCGTCCGTATCTAACGGCTGAACTTCACGCTCCTTCCCTTTATAATCGAAAGGAGAGCTTTTTTACTATTTTACTATTCCTCCTTGTTGCTTGCTTCTTCTTCCTTGCGCCGCACTTATGCTCGTTGCGCTTTCCTATTCCTATTTCCTTGTGCGCTTCCCTCTCCCTTGCAAGATCTTCCATCGGAAAATCTAAGGTCAGGACTTCTGCTGCCGCCACCAAGGTGGGGACTTTCGCCACTGCTGCCAAGGCGACGAAAAAGAGGGCCATTGGATGGGATCCTTCGAAGTGCAGCCAGCGTGAGCTGTGCAAGGAGCGCACCAATTAAATGTTTAAGGAAACACACCCGTTTACAAAAAATGTTTACGAAAACGCACCTGTTTCTTTGCACTTTTAGCTATAACAACTAAACCGTGCAACCACATTACCCTAGAATGGGACAGGGTTTAACTTGAAGTTTGTCTACTCTAGTATGGGATGCCTCGCAACTATGTATAAGGGATCACATCTCTCGAATGTCGGGCTTCCCTTAATTAGATAGGGCCATCTGTTGATATCAATGACCTAGGGGAGGTGCGAATCGTCCTTGTAGGCGGTCGGAAGATACTATGATCCTCTCATTGAAAGTGCCCACTCTCGAGGAGTCGGATTGTGCTCCGGTTGGTCCGCCGGTATTCGATGTCCCGGTGTTGAGAGGAACAACTCATAGGGTAGGGCCTATGCTAGAGTGGAGTTCGGAGAGTCTTGATCGGTTACTTGACCCATGATTCATAAGGGATCAGGGCAGGATACCCGGATTGTGGGTAAAGTGTACAACCTCTGTAGAGTGTAAATTTATTCGAATAACCTTGTCCGTGGTCATGGACAGTTGGATAAACTACTGTAGAGCGGTGCTGATTTTGATTTTTAAAAATGTTTTCGGAAAAGAAAGAGTTTTATGAAAAGGGTGCTTGATGGCCCAAAATATATCGAGCTCGTTGGGGAACCCCAAGAGGAATGTATGATGAGCACAACAACAAGTTTTCCCTCAATTATGAAACCAAGGTTATCAAACCAGTAGGAGCAACGAAACACCTCTAAGGTGTTGTTTCCAACTTGGAATCCTGCACAACACAAACACAGAACTTTGCCCCCAACTTACAGCGAGGTTGTGAATCTCACAGGTTTTGCTGAAAACAAAGAATTGAACGTACTGTGTGGAAGAAAGTAAAAGCTTGCAGAAAGTAAACAGAAAATAGTAAACAGTTGTAGATTGATGGTAAAAGAAAGGACCGGGGTCCATAGTTCACTAGTGGTGGCTCTCCTTAAGATAGAAGACATGTTGGATGAACAAATTACAGCGGGGCAATTGACAAACATCGAGAAAGCATACATGCATATAATAATCATCTTGACTCCTATGAGATTTGATTGGGCATTTCAACATTATACATAGACCGTAATCCAACTACATCTATGACTAATAATCAACCTTCAGGTTATCAATCCGAACCCCCTCCAGTATTAAGTTGCAAGCAATAGATAATTGCATTACGCATTGTGTGTAAAGTAAACAATACGATTGTTCTATGAACAAAGGATTGCTGTTTTCTCCCTAGTAGCAACAACACATCTAGTACCTTAGAGATTTCTGTCACTTCCTCAGATTACTAGAGGCATGAACCCACTATCGAGCATAAATTCTCCCTCTTGGAGTTGCTAGCATCTACTCGGCCAAGATATCAACTAACAACGGAGAGCATGCAAGATCACAAATAACAAAGACATGATAGAATCAATAATCAATCTGACATAGCATCTCAATATCCATCGGATCCCTGCAAACACAACATGTATGATTACAAATAGATGATCTTGATCATGAACGGAGCTCACAAGATCTAGACATGGTAGCACAAAGGAGAAGAACCAACCATCTAGCTACTACATGGACCCGTAGTCCAAGGATGAACTACTCACGCATCACACCGGAGGCTTGCATGGTGATGAAGAAGGCCTCCAGGGTGAATTCTCCCCTCCGGCAGGGTGCCGGGAAGAGCTTCAGATCCCTCCCGATCTAGGGATGGAGATGACGACGGCTACAGACTCTTTCGTGGAATTTTGATCAGGTTCTTAGGGTTTCTATATCGAAGGCATCTTATAGGCGAGAGGGGAGGCCGAGGGGGTGCCCTAGGCGGCCACACCACCCCCTAGCACGGGCCAGGCCTGGCCGCGCGGACAGGTGGTGTGGGTGGCCCCTGGCCCCTCTCCGTCTCGTATTCTGGCTCCGTGTCACCCTTGGTAAAATATTGACTTTGGCTTCTGTCCCATCCAATTCCGAGAATATTCATTTTCTGACTTTCCTGTAACCAAAAACAGCAGAAAATAGGCAGCTGACACTGTGGCATCTTGTTAATAGGTTAGTCTAAGAAAGTGTATAAAAATTACTCCAAAGTGTGGACAAAACATAAGAAAGTAGATATGAAACAAGCATGGAACATCAAAAATTATAGATACATTTGCAACGTATCAGTGGTCTAAGAGACCATAGAGGAAGTGAGGTGATCTCGGAGGATTACGGAAGATGAAAGGCCCGATCGAGTGATGACCGGGAGATGATAATGCGTGACCCAATCCTAGTGGTTTCCAAACTTTTTGAATGTTTTCAAAATGATTTACAAAAGTTTTCAACAAAGATATAGAGATGATATATCTACAAGAGAAACTATTTGAGAAAAGAACCTTCCATGGAGCCCTCCTACTACCACAACCATATTTCATATCCTCTTATTATTATTGTTCTCTGAAGGTGGTTTGCGAGTATATTCAAAGTACTCACTGGTATTGTAAAACAATTTCCAGCTCCAATATAATCTTGATATTAAAACAACTTTTTGAATATCAATAATCATGGAGGCAAACATGATACTTTAGATACTAACATTGGAATTCTTACTCTTGATTTAATACTACTTATTAAACTTCATGGAGTAAATAGAGTTTGCTAAAAGTTTGCAATAGGACTTATAAACTTTAAATTGACATTCAAAAAAATACGATACCAGTTTGTAAAGTAAATATCCAGAATTCTATAGTTCTATTGTCTCAAATAAAAACTAAGCATAAGGTAGAAAACGAATGCCAATGACTACAACAAACTATGCAAATTCACTTTGATTTAATTTATGACAAATTTGGTTCGACTAATCCAAATTAGAAATGAACTC
Organism: Avena sativa; assembly: GCA_916181665.1. Taxonomy (NCBI): domain Eukaryota; kingdom Viridiplantae; phylum Streptophyta; class Magnoliopsida; order Poales; family Poaceae; genus Avena; species Avena sativa. Next base: position 80,784,880 of record OV702286.1, read on the forward strand.
CCACTCAAAAACGACATCCCTCGTGTCTTTTTGGTCATTACATGAACCAAATCCACTACACCAAGTCCGATCATCACGTGAGTTGATGTAGCTTCAAAGGCGAGCATCTATATGGGCATCATATCAACTATATGACTCATGCTTAACCTTTCGGTCCGTGTTCCGAGGCCATGTCTGTATATGCTAGGCTCGCCAAGTAAGAACCTTAGTACTGGCATGTGTAAAATTGTCTTACACCCGTTTGTATGAAAGCGTAGAGTCGAGTACACCCGATCATCACGTGATGTCTCGAAATACGATCCACAAAACGGTGCATACTTAAGGAAGAACACATTTTTATCTTGATATCTAAAAGAGGGATCATCTTACAATGCTACAGAAAGCGCCAAACTAGCACTATAAGATGCTAACATCTAATGTGTAAAGTGAGATGATATGGTCCATGCATTTGATCTCTATCACTTGCATCGTGGTATGATCTCTATCATTCCTTTGTGTGTAAGGCCAAGGTCTATGAAACTTACACGTTGAGTGTGTCGTAAGAGTATCTATCATACATCTACTTACAACAATACCATATCAATACACTAGCCTAGCAACGATCTAAACTAGACGCCTCTAATTTATCAATTGCAAGTTTTACGTGGCTTAGGGCTTTCGAAGATAGAACCGTTCTTACCTACGAACATGAACCACAACAAGGATAACTAAGTTATTAGCAACTCGTTGTAAATCAGATATTGACTAAAGTAGGAGAGACAGACACCCGCCAGCCACTTATGCAAAACAAGTTGCATGTCAGTCGTGGAACCAGTCTCATGTACGATGACATGTAAGGTTGGTCCGGGCCGCTTAATCCCACTATGCCACCAATATCCAAAATACATAGAAGATGCAATAACATGATCATCATCGCCCACATATCAACATATGTGTACTACCCGTGCTAAGAACCTACGCATAGATCAGGCTCTGATACCACTGTTGGGTCCGCAACATAGAAAACAAAAATTTTCCTACGGTGTGAACTACACGCCAAGATCTATCTACTAGGTACAAAGCAACGGGTGGACATACATCCAACGAGAACTTACCCTCGTAGACAACGAGCTTTGTTAACGAGTAGGAACTTGTGGTTGATGTAGTCATACACTTGTCGATCTCAAGATCGTGATGAAGTCCAGCAGGTCCGGCTCCAGCACGTCCATCAGATCCAGCTCCAGCACCACCAAGTCCAGCACCGCAAAGCAGCGGTGCATCCGTGATCGCGCACACGTCCGGTACCCCGACAACCTCCGTCCCTCGCTCCAGCAAAGCAGCGGAAGCAGCAACTCCTTTCCAGATAAAGCCACCGGGAACATGTATCTCGCTAATCCGAGACCATGGGGAATAATACTAGAGGGGGAGAGAGATCCTTCGCAAGGAGGTGTGAGTGAGAAGTGAGGAGGGGGTGGCCTTTTATAGGAGGAGGGGGGGTGCCCCTCCTTCATGGCCAGCGCATGGAGGGGGTGACCCTTCACCTCCTCCATTCATGTGGTGGTAACCCCTCCACATTAAAATGCCCCTTCACATTATCTTTTAAAGTCTCCACTTTAAATGCATTAAATTTCTCCAAATTTAATGCTCTCTCATTTAATAGAAATCTTTTATTATTTTTATTCAGAATTTTGTTAATTACTTTAATTAACAAACATTCACATAAAACCTCCTGCAACATTTCAATATTACATGCAGAACCAATTTCAGCAATTTCACCCGAAACAGTTTCGGTGTCTATTGAAATAATTCCAGCGCTTTCTTAAATCTTTATCTGAAACATATTTGCTCCAAAGGGTGTCGGTATCCCTTAAGTGTGTCACCCTACGGTTCGTGAATAATGCAGACATGATCGAGACCCCTCTCCGATCAATAATCAGCAGCGGGACCTGGAGATCCATACTGACTCCTACACATTCAACGATGACTTCTGTGATCGTGAGAACCTTTAACGCTAGTAACTAAATCCCTTTGTCCCGCCATTTATTACATGTCCGAGATTCGATCATCGGTATCTCCATACCTAGTTTGATCTCGTTACCGACATGCACTCTTTTCTCGTTCTCGTGATATAACATTCTAGTGATCACACCACTTGCTTGCAAGCTATTTCAATGTGATATCACCGAGAGGGCCCAGAGTATATCTATCCGTCATCGGGATGGACAAATCCCACTCTTGATCCATGAGCCTCAACATAACACCTTCGTAGCACTGAACCCATCTTTATAGTCACCCTGTTACGGTGTGACATTTGATGTTATCAAGATACTCTTCCGGTGTTAGCAATTAACATGATCTCATGGTCTAAGGATAAAGTTTACTTCGTATGATGTTATAGCAATATAAACATAATGACTTTGATCATAATGCTATACTTCGGATGAATGTGCATCACATCATTCCACCAATGGTGTGACCTTGTTATTAACAACATCCAATGTCCATGATCAGGAAACCTTGATCATCTTGTTAATCAACAAGCTAGTCTATAAGAGAGGCATAACTAGGAACCCTTTTTGTTTATTAAACACACATGTATTGATGTTTCCGATCAATACAATTCTAGCATGTAAAATAAACATTTATCATAAACATGGAATAAGATAATAACCACTTTATTATTATCTCTCGGGCATATTCCCTTCAGGAATGGTGAACAATGTTGTAGGAGAAAGTTTTCCATTTCATCGCACCAAAAAGGCATTTTCCATTTTCTGAGCACAAAAAAGGGGGAGTTTTGTGAAGCAACCACCAAATAGATAATTCAAAATGCTACCACCACATTTTACAAAAATAATAGAACACCTTATATGGACAATGTCCCAATAGGGGGATCTGAAACCTTTCCGTCCATCCCTGGTGAAAAAGACAAATTCCTACTGAATCGGTAGGAAGTGGGTCAGATATGAACTACAGGTACATGATCCGATGCTCATGTTTTTTTACAAAAATCATTTTTAGGTTAACAATATGCTATTTTATCAAAGGTCTAATGCAAATTTAGCGAGGCTCGGTCCCGAGGTAAGAATCTCCATGCCTACCGTTGGACAAAGTTTGACAATAGTTTAAAATGGGTATAAAAAATTCAAAAAGATCGAAACAATGCGAAACCTTCGCGTAGTGTCATATTATATGACATAGTTACAAGGAACAATATCAAACTTGGTATATTGATTATGTATGAAAAAAACCTTCACAAAATGACCTATCTCATTCGAGGTTTCTTGAATTTCGGGTCAAATGACCAATGTTATGGCTAGAATCAAGACATAGTTTGTGATAATGTGCTCATATTTTGCATACATGTGCATCATGGTATGGCGAACAATATTGTAGGAGGAAGTTTTTTTTTCGTCGCACCAAAAAGCCATTTTCCATTTTCCGAGCGCAAAAAGGGGGATTTTGTGAAGCAACCACCAAATAGCTAATTCAAAAAACGGGGTGTTTGTGATAAGTTGATATGGATATCATATTTAGATTCCTTTCATTTTTTTGATCAATTTAGACATATTATTTATCAAATTCCGATTTACGGATCTAAAGATATTAATTATTCCATAGAAAAATACAAAAAAGTTACATTATTATATTTTTATTTGAATTCAATAGTATTTTTATTTGAATCAGTAATATTTTTACTTATTCATTGTTGTTTACTTAAATAAATGTTTGGAGTTTCAAACAATAAAAACAAGTGACATAATGATATAAGCGTTAATAGGATTGATATCATAGTATTGACAGCTAGGTACAAATTGCTTTGCGGAAACTGATTTGGAAGGAACTGAGAAGTTAAGCGTGCTGGAGCTGGAGTAGTGATAGGATGGGTGACCAAGCGAGAAGTTTGTTAAAGACTGCAATTTGATCAAAGATTAACTGTAATTAGTGTTAAAATGTTCGAGGTGAGAGATTAATGATTCAAACAATTTAAAGATTTAAAAAAGTTGAGAAAAAATTCAATAAAATTTGATTTTTTTTTGATTTTTTTACAACCTGCCGTTATTTTGCCGAGGGCAAAGCCGTCGGCGTAGCATACGCCGACGGCTAGAGCTACGCCGACGAGCAAAAGTGCCTCCGCCGAGGAGAGCTTTGCCGAGAGGCTACGCCGAGGGCAGCCGCCGGTGTAGCATACGCCGAGGGTATTTTGGCCTACGCCGACGGCTTTTTTCCCTCGGCGTAGCGTGCTGTTCCTGTAGTGAAAAACAGAGCCTTAGAGAGGCTAAAATAGTTTAGTCCATCAGAGCAGCGTAGAGTCTTATTAAATAAGATGCCAAGATACCATGGTAGTAAGTCTAGTCGTAAGATTAATATTAAGGATAGTAAATTTGAGTTATGAGTTGTCCGTGAATCCTCGATGGACCGAGAAGGATCTTGAATAATTTGTACACTTTTGGCTTGTACTAATAAGTAGGTGTGATTTTTTTTGGAGCAACCGGCAGGAGCTCTGCCTTTTCAGTAAAGCAGGAGAGAAAAACAACGTCTCAAGTGGTACACAGAGACATGTTTGAATTAAGATGTAAACGTAACGAAATCACCCTAGATAGACAAAAGGAAACGAAACAACCTAATCAGTCTCCGGTGGAATGGCAGGCTTGAAAGCGGCAAAAGCACGCTCTTGCTAATGGATGTCTTCCCTGGCGATGTCGGCAACCTCTACGTAGGTTAGGCGCCGGCTACTGAAGATCCTTCTATTTTGTTCTTTCCACACGTTCCAAATTACATATAGTAGCCGTCCGCTCACTTTGCGGTTCTCCTTCGCAGACTGGCCACGATCATGTTGTCCCACCAATCCGAAACGGAAGGGAAACTGTGCCCGGAATTCCTCCCAAAACAATGTTGTCATGTTGGATAAGGTTCCAAATCACTGTGGTGTAGAGGCATACGTGAGATATTGGACTCGCAATGTTTCTATTGTATTTACACACCGATGGATGTAATATTTATAGAACAGGATGTTCCATAAATATTATATAAAACCACTTGTGCACTATAACATGCAATAGTACAAGAAATTATAAAATAGTCAACACGCAGGCAAAGACTTGTATGAAATGCACCAATAGGATTTCATTGCCCAGCACTAAGAAAGGTTTTCATTGCCTTCACAGATTTGAAAATTCATTTTGGTGCCTTGTTTATGAGTACTCCCTCCGCTTCAAAATAAGATGTTTTACTTTATGAAAGGAGTTTATCTAGATTTTTTAGTGTGTAGATTCACTTATATTTATATAGGTTTAAAGTCAACCTACACACTAAAAGTAGTCTAGATACACTCCTTTTACAAAATTAAAATATCTTATATTTTAAAATCGAGGGACTATTGTAACCGCTCTCTCTGTTCGGCGTCAAGATCAGAGTGCCAAATCGCCAGGACCGACGGGGTTTACTTACTCTCTGGTTAATTACTGCATGCACAAGTAGTTGGGAGATTAAACCACATGCTACCCACAAAAATCATGGATAATTAATTAGAGTGGACTTAGATTTCTGAACTATCTGAAAACATATGGAGGACTATGAAAACCTCCAAGGGAGTATATAGTCGTGGTGGATGATCCAATCGTGAGCGACGCCGCTCCCCGCGAACAAAACCCCCTTTTCCCTAGCGACCGCTTCGCTCCCCACGAGCGGCCGGTCGCGTTGCCACCCTCCCCCTCTTCGCCCCTCCCTCAAACTCCCCCCGCCGTCCGCCGTTGCCGGTGTGCGCTCGGGCTAGGCCCGCGCGGTGCCGGTGGCCGCGGACTCTCGACTTTCCCCGCTCGGTGGGGTAGCTGCGCTGGGCGACCTCTTCTCTAGGCGGTGCAGCTAGGTGCGGCGTCAGGCCTGGGGCCTCCAGGTGGTAGGGAGACGACGACGCCACCAGTTGGAGGTGAGGCGGACCTTTGGAGCGACCACGGCCGATGCGCTCTCCTGCCCAGATCGGGGCCCGTTTGGGATCCAGATGGGTCTGTGTGGGCCGTTTTGGGTCTGGTCCAGGTGTTGCTTCTTGTAGGGTGGAGAAGAAACTGCTCAGGTTTGGGTGGCAGAACCGGCGGCACGCCTGTTGCAATGCGGCAACGGTGGATTTACGGGCCCAATTTGGGCCAAACTGGGTCTGTTTGGGCCTGGTGTACCATTGCTGCTGCGTCCGGTCGGCTACTACCGCAAGACGGTGGAGGTCGGTCACTCCCGTGAGGCTGCGGTTCTGCTATCCATCATCTTCTGTTGGTTTCTTCTCCTAGCTTGTCGGGCCTTGCATCGTTGGCCACAACCAGATGATGGGTAAGGCCGTGCTAGCGCATGTTGGTGTACGACAAGCTTGGTGGAGCGCGAGGGTTCAATAGGGGTGGTGGTTTTGTGCGGTTCAGGTGAAATCCCTGTCGGCTTATCCGATACCGATGCGGTTACACCTGCGGGTGCCACATTCCTTCTTGAAGGGCATCGAGTGTACCCCTTCCTTACTCTTCTCGGCGTATCAAGGGAAACCCTAGGACAAGTCCGGGCAACAACATCGTCGACGTCGCATTCCTTCTTGAAGGTGCTGCTTGATACACAGTGTTTCCGAGCGCTAGGAGTGAGGTGGGACAACTCCGGAGGACGCAGCGCTGGCGGGTCATCTTCGTTTCGTCGAGCTGATCGATGTCGGCATTTCTTTCTTTCTTTTTTCTCTTTATTTTCTTTTAGACTGGTTTGTACCACTGTCTTGTTGTATCCTTGTTTGTACTATGGTTGCTATATTAATATAGCGGGACGAAAGGCTATTTCGAGGAGTATGTAGTCGTGAGTTTTGTCAGGAAGGAATATGTAATTTGTAGTCGTGAGTTGTTAGGAAGGAATATGTAATTTGATGATTGACTCTTTCGTTATGTTTAACGAACACTTGGCTTCCCCAGCTCGTGGAGACCATCAAAATATTCGGGATTCTACACATGAACGCACAAGCTGCCACCTGCCAGCCGGCCTTGCCGACATGGCAAGGGCAACGTAGTACCTGCTGCCAGGCTGCCAGCTTTCTCCTCCGCTGCGGCGCCACCGACGTGTCGCCCGCCTGCTTAGTTGACCACCGGAGCTCTGTGCTTCAGTTTTCGCGCCACACAGCCTCGTTATTCCGCGCGGCGCCTACCTGTGTAGGCCTCCACCTCCAGCAAAACCAACGAACTGCACAAACAAGGCGATTAAACTAGGGTTTCACGGTTGTCCCATCACCAATCTCCACGCTCGCGTGTACGCGCGATCCTCGACCTCGATCACCCTCACCCATGCATGCACGTATTTGGTCATAGATTAATCACTCGAGGTACAGCTTAATGGCTACCTAGACCTATTTGGTTATTTGTTTTGGCGAGAGATGCCTCTCTAGCTAGTCATCCCAATCTGCTACACAGCTCCAGGCTATATATAGTGAAGATATCCCGTGGCTATGCATCTCACAAAGAGAGTTAAATAGCTACCTCCAGTTAATTGACCATTAGCAGCAAGCACGGTTAGTTAGCTTACTAGCTATAGCTAGCTAGCTACTCGATCATGAAGAAATCGGCGGTTGTTGCTGCGCTAGCTCTCGTCGTCGTGATCACCACCGCGATGCTGCCGGTGGCGACGGTGGCAGTTGCGACGCGGCCGTCCAAATACACGTATCAGGAGGATGAGTCGAGCAAGTTCGTAAAGAGCGTGGGGACGTTCTCGGTGACCATGTACAAGCTCGCCCACGGGCTGACCATGTACTACGTGAGCACGTCTCAGTGCTGGTCCGTGGCGTCCGGTGCGGGCTACGAGTACTGGTCGGTGCTCACGGCCAAGAATGAATCTGGGGCCTACGGCAACTACGAGGCCATCGTGTGGGACATCCCGGGTTCGCAGTCCACGAATTGGAAGCTCCTCAGCTTCAACTGCACCAACTAAAATACTGAAGCTATAGATCATCGATGCGTATCACCCGGTTGATGGTGCTAAATTGGTTATTTTGCGAGATTTATAGTGTCTCGTGGCGTTGACTATTGGGCGCGTTGCTTTTTGGTGTTTCAAGTTATCTTCACCATGATGTTATGTACTTCTGTTTTGTGACATTAATAAATACCCGTGCTTGGCCATTGCCGTAAGTGCTGGCTTTTTTTTTCCAATCCTTGAGCGAATCGTTAGTGACCGGCATTGCAATAGAACAGATTAAATGGTTAAATGAGGTAAATATTAACACAACACATCGTAAATACAGGATAAAAGGTGCCAGGCTAATTTAAATAGGGTAACTAGTGTCACAAAATCACAAACAACGGGTAAAAAGTAGAATTCATTCTAAAAAAATAAAAACACATGAGAGATATAAGACATGCAACAAATGGGCTCTTGCTGGGCTTGACACATCGGCTATGGGATTTATGTATACCACCATTGCCAATTTCGACCGAATTTGCCACCTTTATTTTATACGGCTTATTTTTTATATAAATCACACATTTATAATTGCCCGTTGCCGGTGTGTGTAGCTGCCATACAATACCTCTCACCACAGATGCCACTTAGACCCCCGTCCCACTCCCTCGAAACCCTAGCCTCGACATTCATTTCCAAACCGATCATGTTGGCTCATATGAGGTTCTCGGCACTAGCGGTCCATCCCATCCACACCATCTGTAACGCCCTCGAAACGGCCCTATGCAGATTTTAGTTATTTCTGCCAAACCCGTATAGAAACGATTCAAACACGCCCACCAAGTACTTGCGTGCAGTGGAAAACAAAGTAATACCATTACACAATAGTTTAGGATGGAACCCATAAGAAATATATATATACAACAACGATTCAACGAGTCAAGAATAGAAAATCCATTACAAATATCCAAATCCCATTGAAAGTGATATAACATCCGAGTACATATAAGAATATAAATGGGACTAAGAGTCCCGAAAAATATCCAATGGCGTTCATAACCCTGCCCAGGCCAAGCCGGAAGGGGTAACCTTGCTAACGTCCTCAAACTCAAAGTTGTTAAGCCAAAGGTTGCCGACAAAGGGCAAATAGAAAAAGAAAACGAGGGTAAGTACTAAGGCAAGTAATTAGCGAGACTTAGAATTCGGCTTCTCTCGCCTACATGGGTATGGTGGACTAAAGATGCAGTAAAGCATGCACTAAACCAATATAGACATGATAAAATTTCTGTCTATTAGAGAGGGGTAAGAAAACCTTATTCGGAACCAACAAGATACTAACACCAAACGTAACCCAACCAAAGCATATGAGCCAAAACACCAAACACGATACTAAAACTTGTTTCTCATAAACAAGTTTTGCCTTTACTAAAAGATCGTTTGACCACAAGACACATATGGACTTGGGTACGATATGGACGTGGCGGGATTCTTCAAACTTTGCTCTGAATATGAGTAATTATAAAGACAGTCCTTGCTCATACCGAATAGTATGCCAATGCTTCATATGGTGTGGTTAAGGGAATTCCAACTCTTGACGATGGAGAGATACACTTTGGGCCCTGATGACCCAAAATATATCGAGCTCGTTGGGGAACCCCAAGAGAAAGGTATGATGAGCACAACAATAAGTTTTCCCTCATTTATGAAACCAAGGTTATTGATACGTCCATTTTGTATCACTATTCTATATCATAATTTACTGTTATTCATTGATATATTTCATATTAAGATATGATACGATATGTTATTCATCTGTTTTTGCATGGTTGATGACTTTTGGAGCATGGACCGCTGCAGTCAGGATTCTGATGGAAAAGGTGCTGTTTGGAGGCAAAATTCGCGAAGATCAGAAAATCCGGGAAAATACATGGAAAATTCTATTTTTCCAGAAGATGAAGATTGCCAGAAGGGGAAGTGGAGATGGGCCACATGGGGCCCACACCACCCCCTGATGCGGGCAGCCCTAGGTCGCGCCAGCAGGTGGTGTGGCCACCCTAGCCCACTCCAGGCTCTCCCCTCTGGCGTATATTATCCTCCCGAATCCCTAAGACTTGGGGAGCGACCACAGAAAGATTACGCTGCCTCCGCGGGGCGGAAAACACGGAGAGAGAAAGATCTCTCCGGCAGAAACAATTCTGCCGGGGGAATTTCTTCCCGGAGAGGGGATATCATCGCCATCAACACCACCATCAAGCTGGACTTCATCAGGATCATCATCATCATCACCACCATTATCTCCACCAGCACCATCATCACCACTTCATACCGCTGTAACAATTGGGTTGAATCTTGCATAGTTCTTAGGGGAAACTTTCCCAATGTTGATTACTCCTTGTAGTTGATGCTATTGAGTGAACCATTGAATTATTGTTTATGTTCAGATTGTTACATATCATTATATCATCTCTGATCTTGATCCATATGATGTCTTGTGAGTAGTCCATTTCGTTCTTGAGGACATGAGAGAAGTCATGTTGTTAGTAGTGGAACTGTGTTGAGAAAGATTCAATGGTTTGATATTTAAGTTGTGGTGTATTTTTTCTAGTGGTGTCATGTGAACATCGACTACATGACACTTCACCTATATGGGCCTAGAGGAATGCATTGTGTATTTGGCTACTAATCGTAGGGGTTGCCGGAGTGACAGAAACCTGAACCCCCGTTAGGAAACCTTTGCACAAGGGACATCAAGGTCTTAGAGTTTAAAGCCGTGGTTAGGTTTTTACCTTAATTACTTTCTTGTACTTGTAGATGCTTGCAAGGGGTATAATCACAAATATGTATTAGTCCTAGGAAGGTCGGTACATTAGCACAGGTTCACCCACACAACACTTAGCAAACTAAAGAAGATTAATCAACTATATGAAGCGAAAGCACTTGATGATATTCCCATGTGTCCTCGAGAACATTTGGTCATCTTAAGTAATACAACCGGCTTGTCCTTTGCTAAAGAAAGGATTGGGCCACTTGCTGCATTTATTCTTATTGTCTTTTATTTACTCGTACTTTATTTACCTACATTATCAAAACCCCGTAAAAATCTGTTTGCTAAGTATTTACAGAGAATTCTTGCTCCAAGCCATTCACCAACACCTTCTGCTCCTTATTGGGTTCGACACTCTTACTTATCAAAAATACTGCGATACACCCACTATACTTGTGGGTCATCAAGACTATTTTCTAGCACCGTTGCCGGGGAGTGAAGCTCTATTGGAGAGTGGAACTTGTAAAGGAAAACTTCTACTGTGAGTATTGTTTACTTCTGTTAGTTGCTTTATTTTCAATATGGATAATTCGCTGAGTTTCTTATTTCGTAATGCTACTACCACTGCTAAGGTAGTAGATGAACCACCACCTGCTGAGAACGATACTTTTAAAATACCTACAAGAATTATTGATCGTGTTATGGATAATTATTATGTTGGAGATGGAACTGTCCATCCTGGTGATCATTTGCTCTTTATACACAAATTATGCGGGTTGTTAAATGTGGAGGTATTACAACAGATCAAGTCAAGAAAAAGTTATTCTCATTATCACTAAAAGGAAGAGCTGAAGAATGGTATAAGCTACTGAAGAATGGTCAAGCTCTTGAATGGGAGGAAATAGTACCTCTCTTTTATTCAAAGTTTTATCCTCCTAGTAAGATTCATAAAGATCGGAATCAAATATACAACTTTTGGCTTCTTGATGGAGAGAGTACAGCTCAAGCTTGGGGGAGATTGAAGTTACTAATGCTCAAATGTCCCATTCATGAGCTCCCCACCAATATTATTATCAATAACTTTTATGCAAGGCTTTCTCTTCATGATAAGGATTTATTGGATGCCTCTTGTGCTGGATCATTTACACGCATGGAAGAAGAAGCTAAATGTGATCTTCTAGACCATATTCAAGACAATGCTGAAGCATGGGAGAATGACAAAGGAAGAAAGTCAGGTATAAATTATGATTATGAATACATTGAATCTTTTATGGGAACTGATGACTTTCAAAATATTAGTAATGCTTATGGTCTTGATTCTCAAGTTATTACAAATTGTTTTAAGGCTTTTGCTTCCTATATTGAAATTCCGAAAAAAGGATGGAACAAGTATCATGCACCATATAAAGATATTGTTGATTGTGTTCCTATTAGGAGTACTGAATTTTGCACTATTGATCACATCCTACCTGAACCTTATATCGAGAAAATACCCTTCCCGGATAAGGTAAAGGAGCATCCTATGATAACTAGTGTAATCAATAAAAGTGCAAAGAGAACTGTAAAACCTGATGAATAAATAAACATTGAACCTGTTGTAGCAATTGTGAAAGACCTTGTCACTAAAAGGTAGAAGATGGACACATAGTCTTCTGTGAGGATGCTTCTAATATTGTCTCACATCCTAATAGAACTAAAAAGGCTAGTGTCCCTGTGCTTTCTGTTATAATTGGTGATCATTGCTATTATGGTTTATGTGATATTGGTGCAAGTTCAAGTGCTATTCCTTATGAGCTTTACAAAGAAATTATGCATGAAATCAGTCCCTGTGTACTAGAAGTGATTGATGTGGTTATTCACCTTGCTAATAGAGGGACCATCTCTCCAATTGGTATTGTTAGGGATGTAGAAGCTCTTTGTGGTAACATAAAATATCCTGATGATTTTCTAGTACTTGGTTCAGTTGCTAGTAAAACCTATCCTATCTTTCTTGAGTACTTGCAGAGCCATTATTGACTACAAGAGGGAGAAAATTTTAACTAAATTTGCTGGGGAATCTTATGAGTTTAATTTTTCGAAATTTACTAAAGAACCTTGTGAAAATGAAACCCATAATGAGGATTTTAGAGTTAAACAACTTGCTTCTATTTCTCTTGCTCCTAAGAATGCTTTGCAGCAATTTATGGAAGACCACGAAAGTGAAATCTTCATGGAAGAAAGAAATGAGATTGATGAGATTCTCCGTTGTCAACCTAAGATGCTTAAGCATAACTTGCCTGTGGAAGATTTGGGTACCACGTTGCCACCTAAAAAGGATCCGGTCTTTGATCTAAAACCTTTACCTGTCGATCTTAAGTATTCTTACATTGATGATAATAAAATATATCCTCTTATTATTAGTTCTAAACTTTCAGGGAAGGAAGAGGAAAGATTATTAGAGGTATTGAAGAAACACCGAGGGGCTATGGGCTTTACTCTGGATGATTTAAAGGGGATTTCTCCAACTATATGTCAGCATGCTATCAATATAGAACCAGACGCAAAGCCAGTGGTAGAGCACCAATGTCGTTTAAATCCTAAGATGAAGGAGGTGGTAAGAAACAAGGTATTAAAACTCCTTGATGCTGGTATTATTTACCCTATTGCTGATAGTGAATGGGTTAGTCCTGTTCATTGTATCCCTAAAAAGGGGGGAATTACCATTGTGCCTAATGATAATGATGAGCTTATTCCCCAAAGAATAGTAGTAGGTTATAGGATGTGCATTGATTTCAGGAAAGTTAACAAAGTTACTAAGAAAGATCATTAACCACTACCTTTTATTGATCAAATGTTAGAAAGGTTGTCTAAAAAGACCCATTTTTGTTTTCTTGATGGATACTCTGGTTTCTCTCAAATTGCTGTTAAACAACATGATCAAGAAAAAACTACTTTTACATGCCCTTATGGAACCTATGCTTATAGACGTATGCCTTTTGGTTTGTGTAATGATCCTTCCACTTTTCAAAGATGCATGTCTACTATCTTTCATGGTTTTTGTGAGGAAATTGTGGAAGTGTTCATGGATGAATTTTCCGTCTATGGAACTTATTTTGACAATTGTCTGCACAACCTTGATAAAGTTTTGCAAAGATGTGAAGAAACTAATCTTGTTATTAATTAGGAGAAATGCCACTTCATGGTGAATGAAGGGATTGTCCTTGAACATATGATTTCTGAAAGAGGCATAGAATTTGATAGAGCTAAAGTTGAGGCAATTGAGAAAATGCCCTGTCCAAGAGACGTCAAAGGTATTCGTAGTATCCTTGGTCATGTTGGTTTCTATAGAAGGTTTATTAAAGATTTCTCTAAGATATCAAAACCCCTCACTAATCTTCTTCAAAAGAATGTACCCTTTGTTTTTGATGATGATTGTAAGGAAGCTTTTGAAACTCTAGAGAAGGCTTTAACTACTGCTCCTATTGTTCAACCACCTGATTGGAGCTTACCCTTTGAAATCATGTGTGATGCTAGTGATTTTGCTGTAGGTGCTGTCCTTGGTCAACGAATAGATAAAAAGTTAAATGTTATCCATTATGTTAGTAAGACTCTTGACGCTGCTCAAAACAATTATGCTACTATCGAAAAGGAATTCTTAGTCGTTGTCTTTGCTTGTGATAAGTTTAGACATTATATTGTTGACTCAAAAGTTACCATTCATACTGATCATGCTGCTATTAAGTACCTTATGATGAAGAAAGATGCTAAGCCTAGGCTTATTAGATGGGTGCTGCTCTTACAAGAGTTTGACCTACATATTGTAGATAGGAAAGGTGCTAAAAATCCTATAGCTGATAATTTATCTCGATTGGAAAACATCTCTTTTGATCCTATGCGTGTTAATGATAGTTTCCCAAATGAACAGTTGGCTGTAGTAGGGGTAAGCTCGCGAGGGAGCCCTTGGTATGCTGATTATGCTAACTTTATTGTCTCCAAGTATTTGCCTTCAACTTTTACAGCTCAGCAAATAAGGAAGTTCTTTTACGATTTGAGGCATTATTTTTGGGATGACCCACATTTATATAAAGAAGGAGTAGATGGTATTATGCAAGATGTGTTCCAGAATATGAACAAAAGGAGATATTGCGGAAATATCATGGTAGTGCCTATGGAGGACATCACGTTGGAGATAGAACCGCACAGAAGGTACTACAATCAGGTTTTTACTGGCCTACCTTTTTAAAGATGCAAGAAAATTTGTCTTATCATGCGATGAGTGCCAACGAGTAGGTAACATTTCTAGACGCAATGAAATGCCTATCAATTACTCTCTAGTTATTGAACCATTTGATTGTTGGGGATTCAACTTTATGGGTCCTTTTCCCCCTTCAAAGGGTTATACCCATATTCTTGTTGCTGTTGACTATGTTACTAAGTGGGTAGAAGCCATACCTACAAAAAGTGCTGATGGGGAGACCTCTTTAAAAATGCTTAAGGATATTATCTTTCCTAGGTTTGGAATGCCTAGGTATCTTATGACTGATGGAGGTTCTCACTTTATTCATGGTGGTTTTAGAAAAAACCTTGCTAAATATGATGTTAATCATAGAATTGCTTCAGCTTATCATCCCCAAACTAGTGGACAAGTAGAGTTATCAAATAGAGAAATTAAATCCATCTTGCAAAAGACTGTTAATAGATCTAGAAAAAATTGGGCTAAAAAGTTGAACGATGCTTTATGGGCTTATAGGTCTGCCTATAAAAATCCTATGGGGATGTCTCCTTACAAAATGGTTTATGGGAAAGCTTGTCACCTGCCTTTAGAATTAGAACACAAAGCTTATTGGGAATTTAAAGAACTTAATAGAGACTGTAAGCTTGCTGGTGAAAAAAGATTATTTGACTTAAGTTCGTTGGATGAATGGAGGAGTGAAGCATATGAGAATGCTAGACTCTTTAAGGAAAAAGTTAAAACATGGCATGCCAGGCGAATTCTTAAGAGAGAGTTCCATGTTGGTGAGAAAGTTCTATTGTATAGGTCTCGTCTCAGATTTTTTGCAGGGAAACTACTTTCAAAATGGGAAGGACCTTTTGTTATCGAAGAAGTATATTATTCAGGAGCAATACAAATTTCTTCTTTAAAAGATAACACTACACAAGTGGTGAATGGTCAGCGACTCAAGCACTATATTGCTGGAGATTCTTACAATGAAGATATTGATGCTATTCAAGTAGTAACTCCAGAAAAATTTATCAAAGACCAAATTCAGAGACCTGCAGAGTCCATTTCCGAATAGGTAACAGTTCTGGTAAGAAAAGTTCCATGAAAATTTTGTCCAGTTATATTTTTGCAGTTTTTATCCAACAAGGAAAGCTATGAAGCGAAATAGGGACAGAAACGGAGCCAGGGTGGCTCACACCACCCCCTGGCGTGGGCCCCCTGGCCGCGCCAACAGGTGGTGTGACCGCCTAGACTCCGTCTCCGACCCGTTTTCTCCTAGTACCTTCCTTTTTTTGTAAAACTTCGTAATATATAATCCCTCGGATTTTCCGAGGTTTGTATATCGTGTTCTCGTTGTGTTTTCGTTTCGAGCTGTTTCTGCCAGGAACTATTCTTAAAATTTAGAAGCACAATGGTCTCCACCAAGGATAAGGGAAAGGAGCCTATGGAGGAAGATTTCCAAGACCTCAGGGAGGAGAAGGAGATCAAGAGTGAAGATGAAGAGGAGGCAAATAAAGGCCAGCATCCGCACACCGGCACTACCATTGCAAGCATTGGAGTGTTGGCAAACCCTACCAAGATCAAAAGGACTGCACGGATGTCAACTGGAGGGAAGCCTCCGTGTCACTGTTTGTCTCCACGATCACTTCCTCCACGCACCAAGAATCCTTTCCATACCCTTATCCATGAGCATCAGTTCCAGAATATGCCCAAGGAGAAACTACCCTCCAATTGGGATATGCCTCGTTCTAACCATGCCGGAAAATAAGACTTCAAGGAGGAAGAGTGGGGAAAGAATCGCAAGAGCTGGAATTCGCAATCCGACCTGATCATGAGCCGCATTGAGCAAAACTCGGAGTTGATTCGTACTCTCACCTTCTTGATTGAGGACTTGGGGAAACTAATCAAAAAGCTCATCAAGAGAATACCACCACCACCGAAGGAGTAATTCGTCATCAGGTTTTGGCATCCCCTTGGTTAATTCCAAGCTTGGGGGAGTGCCGCGGTATCATATCACTATCTTCTATATTTTTACCTTTTTAGTAGAGTCATATCATGAATAGAGAAGTTATCATGTAGGATGGTTTGCATTATGGAAGTGTCCCCCCTCTCGTTAGATATCTATGTATCCCTTGGTGTGAGTTGCCATTATGGAATATTAACGAGAAGTTCTATCATTTACTCTTTTGCATATCTTATATTAGTTTTCAATTCATGGTTATATGATTGATCTTGTCGTTAGTATTGGTATCACTTTGGGATCATTGAGTTAATTTAGTTGGTTTTGGCAAACCTGGCTCGGTCAGTAGTAATACTATTTTTGAGAGTTAAATGAAAAAGACAAAAGTACTCTTAAAGAAATATAATTTCATCATATTTCTTTCTTGATTTTCTCATAAGCTTAGTATTTTCTAGTTAAGATCTTTTGTGCTTCCAAGGAAGATTGCATGTTTGTTTTTATCACTTTTATGTTTATTTGTTTCCTTCAACTCTTATGCTTGCTACCCAGCCTTGCTAGCCAAAACTCTGTACTGAGAGGGAATGCTTCTCGTGCATCCAATCCTTAAACCAAAACCTATGCCATTTGTGTCCACCATACCTACCTACTAGCACTATTGCTATTCCAAGTAAATTCATGTTTTTATCTACCTTCCAAATTAAACTTGTTATGCGAAAATTAGTGATTAAAGCTCTCACGAACTTGATGACACACTTTACTTTCTTGTATTTAATAAACTTGAACCATTGTGTCCATCTTTGTTGCGTATATGCTTGCGCTTTATAAGTTGCAGTTAGCAGAACCATGTATCATGGGGAACGCTTTCAACATTGCACTTATATTCCGTTGATATCATGATTCTTTTGCTTATGGATCCCGGCGGTGTGAAATAAAAGGAGAACTTATAAGATCATGGAGTTTGTATGTGTGTTAGAGAAACGTCTAGGCCGCTAGCCTAAGCCATGCCTAATCATGGTGGAAACTTGCAGCATAACCATAATGAGCACTCTATGAAGCATCCTCAATAAAAACCTATGCAAATAGAAAATAAAAAGATCGCTGAGATGCTGATTGTCTGCTTGCCTTGTCATTTTGATTATGGGATAGCTCTTGTATCATGTGCAAGGGGTACCCCGTTGGCAGTTCTCTATGATACATATGTATTTACAATGACAAGAGCTTACTTGTGACTGAAGTTGAGTAGCTTGAAGTTCGGTATTCGTAAGTAAGGGGCATGAGATTTCAACATATAACTTGTCAAGCATATCCTCTTAGTTGTGTCATTTTAACCTTAATCACCTAAAGATTCTTATGATAGGGGCAATGAGAGCTGAAAGCTAATAAGTACCATAATTTTTGGAAGCTCTTTATGAAACTTGAAATCCCTGCTTCCCTCTGCAAAGGGCCTATCTTTTACTTTTTAGTTGAGTCAGTAAACCTATTTCCTTCTACCTCTGCAAGTATTTTGAGTTGTTATGTTTCATTCATTCATATGATGATTTATTCAATCATGTTTCTTATGTTCCTTGTTTTGCATATTGCTCTTATCTTGGTGATTACTACTTTGAAAGCTATCATTGAAAACCAGTTATTTGTAAACTCCTGCAACTTGTCAACTATTCTTCGACCAAGAGCTAAGTTTGCCATTACCAATTATGATTTACTTTATGCATATTTATTGTGTTTCCTTTACTTATTGCAAGTTAAGTTATATAATAGTGAGTTGTCTTCTATTATGATTTATGTATTGATAAATGTGATGCTTCTTGTCCGTATTTTTTTATCGACTCTTCACTCCATAAACCTGAGGTCATGTTTATTGAGCTCAGTTTTCGCTTGGGGACAAGCGAAGTCTAAGCTTGGGGGGAGTTGATACGTCCATTTTGCATCACTATTCTATATCATAATTTACTGTTATTCATTGATATATTTCATATTAAGAGATGATACTTATGTTATTTCATCTATTTTTGCATGGTTGATGACTTTTGGATCATGAACCGCTGATGACGGGAAAATGGGGCGACGAAAATACTCGTGTCCGCGTCATAGAGACAGATAGAATATAAATTTAAAGGTGCGCGAATGTAAATGACAAATATCAAAGATTGCGGTTCATACTTCCCGAACTCATACATTTAATTAGAAATTCTGTTAATTACATCTCCGAAGAGAAAGCCCCTAATTAAGAATTCCAACATTTCTAATACATAGGATTACATCAACATGACTATTACAAAAGCATGAACTAAAACTAAGAAGTCTTCCATGTTGTCGTCAACGCTGGCATACTCGGGGGAGTATTTAATCTTCTTTGGATTATCTCTGAAGCTGGTAAAGTTTATTTGATGTATATGACATCTCAATAGTCACATTTTATTTGATATCACCCGTACCAAATTTGTTAGTACGAGTAATAATACAACATGGGTAGCTTAATATGTCCGGTCAATTAACCAATATATTTTGTCATATGTTGTATACAAATAGTCATATTTATTGAGAGTCTTTTAACCGGCCAAGGAGACCCTTTTCATTATCGCATGTAGTATGGATTACGCACCATGCATGTGATTTTTCTATATAGGCACCGGGTTTGATGGATGCACAATTTTACACTAATCGACAGTAGCATGTGCATTATGTGTTTAGACCAAGCGACATGCAAATGAGCATTTCATATCATATTTTTTACTTGGACTAGCATTATTAGTACAAACAGTGTGTATGCATATGTATGATTTTAAAGCCTATGTAGTGTATGGAGGCTTTAGTGCAGTTTAGGACATAGTTTATATTTTCAACACTTTATGGCTCATATCATGGAATTCAGATGAGAACCCATGCGTCGAACGGAATATAATTTTATCATTTTGCGACTCTGTCAACACCCAGATTTTTAATCCTAGATGCCTGTTACATACATCGCAATCCCAGGATTACCATTTTTGCGAGACATAACAGATTGGATATCACAGTACATCATCCATCACAAACCATAATAAGGTCTTACACAAATAAAGGATGTCATGATCGAGTCTTAATACAATCAAGCAGCGGAATAAATAGCATAGTGGTGGGGTACATCTTCAGAGTCACAGGCAATGCTGACGATGGGAGATAGTCCTAGTTATCATAGACGTCCTGCTGTCCTTCATCTTGGTAATCTCCTTTATAGTCTGGCCATAGGAATAGCCAGGGACAAAAGCCATGAGTACTCTTTAAGTACTCGCAAACTACCACTAACAAATAAGATAGTTCTAGTAGGAATGCTAACTCTAAGTTTACTTACAAAGTTAAGTTTGAAACCTAAGCTGAGTTCAGACACAAAGAAAGATAAAAGAAGTTTGAAAACACCTAAGTGGTAACTTCATTATCATAGTCACAACTCTGTTGTGGTCAAGTCAAATCACAATTCATTTCATAAGTTGTTTTGAAAACATCTAACAACAAAACAGTATGGCCACTCCAACTGTCCATAATCGCAGACACAGCTATTTGAATAGTTTGACACTCTGAAGAGGTGATACACTTTCACCACAAGATTCGACACATCTGTCAGGGATAACCTTAAATCATCATACTTAGTATGCAGATAATCAAACATAAGCTTTCCTTTACACACCCTAGTATAAGCACCTCTCCAATGAGCATGGCCTCCCAACCATGACCATCTGTCATCTAGGGCACTGCATAGGTGGACAACATTGAGAGGTAGCCTCAGCTCAAACCTCTCCTACGAGGGAACTAATACTAATGCATATAAACTTCCGGCTAAGCCTCACCCAATTCAGGTATTGTGGTTGTACGGTAAAATTGGAATGGTATCGCATCCGAACCCAACCATCAGTTTTATAAAAGGGCTAAGGCTCATGCCTCAACATTTTCATCATCATAAACCATTGGTGTTTCTCAACACATGTCAAAACATCTCAATAGAATGACACATCATTCCAAGGTTTTCATAAGTCATTTTCACCAAGTATTCCCATCTAAAGTAATCTAGTTTTGGTTTTGCTCTAAACTACTAAGTTAAGAGTGTTCACTAATGGGGGATGCTAGTCTCAATCTCATGCCATAGAATGACATCAAAGTCTAACTAGATAGGTCAAGTTTTACACTCTTTATGCTACCTTTAAACAAGTAAAGGACCTTGGTAAAGTAAAGAAAGTAAATCTTGTAAATAAAACTTGGAGTAGGTATAAGTCAAAATGGTATAACCAAATCTTGCCTAATGCCTTTTCTTGGTTATCTAGCTTAATTATAGCTTGCATAGTTAAGACACTTGCAAGTGTTAGCTTGCCTTGGTTGGTGCAGCGGTTGAAGTTTTCTTCCTCCTCCTCTTGGTAGAACTCCTCCTCTAGACTTGGTCGGTACTATCATCTATTAATATATACGGGATACACAATCACCAAACCATGCTTAACTAGTCTACTTAGCACACTAAGGCATATATTTGATGATCTATTATCATCACAAGCATCACAAGGTTTGATGAACTAGTTTCATTTATTTTATTTGAGAAAAGTAATTTATACTCATTGAAATTAACTAAGATTTAATATTCTCCAATTAAAATATGGGATCATGTGGACACATGTCATCACCACATATACATATGGGAATGTGATTTAAAGGTTGGATCACATTTTAATAAGTTTAAGTGTAATAATTAATGATTTAAAGTGACTAGAAATGCCTATATAGCATTATTTTGGTGCTAGTTCAAAGTCACTGCATGCAAACCTTAATATTATTACATATTTAGATAGGTATGGTTAAATGTGATTTTTGAGAGTTGGAATCAACTCAAAAGCTATTATGGTTGATTTTATAAAAATGTTTAAAGGTGCAAATGCTTCTGTCTTGTTATTTTTACTAGGAGAGATGTCTAACTCTAAATGATTTAAATCCAACGGTCTTGGATAGAGGTTTTAATTACCTTTCCAACAAAATTGGAATCACTCAATTTGGTTTAGTAAATCTTCCCGAATTGATTTTTAAATTAGGGGACATAATTGATTTAAGTCTAAAATAGAAAAACCTATATTTGAATTCTAGGGCCAGCGCGGGAAAGTAAATGGGCCGACCTAGTGGCGCTCCGCGGCGCAGAGTGCAACTGATAGGCTGGTCCCGCATGTCAGCGGCACTTAAAACCCGAAGCGGTACAGGGCAATCTGGGCACTACGATTAGAACACAGATCGACGGCGCACGGTCGTCGTCGACGACAGACTCGTAGACGGTGAGACTGAACCCTAAACGGTTGGTGGGGGTCTACTGGGGACGTACCAGGGCTCCAACTAGTGTGGCGAGGCGGGCAAACAAACTGGATGGCAATGGCGGACTCCGGCAAGGTCGCGGCAGGGGCTGAGGTGGACGAAATCGACGACTACGTCTCCTCCTCTGCAGCGGCTATCTCCGGTGGAATTCCGGCGAACGGCGGCTCGAGCGGCACCAGCGAGAGAGGGGAAATGGTCAGTGGAGAGAGGGGAGTGAGATGGTGTGAAGAAATGGTGCTGGGGTGGCCTCCTTAGATAGGCTCGACGAGGGGACCGACGGGTGTGGGATGGCTTCTCAGGCGAGGTCGGTACAGGGGGCTACCAGCGTGGGCGAGGTAGGCGGACGGTGGGCGGTCTGCTAGAGGTCCTCTACGGCGTAATGATGACACTAGGGCGGTGGAAAATGGTCAGGAGCTTCACGCGCTCTGGGAGACAGAGGCGATGCTCGACGGTGATCATGGCGACTGTGGGTCGCGCGGTGGTGCACGACCGTGTCTGGCGGGTTGCTGGGTTCAAGGCAGAGCGGCGTGTGCGATTTGGTGTCAAGGCGCGGTCTGTGGCGTGCTGGCAGCGATCGCGCTCTGGCGTGCGCTGCGCATGGCGCAGAGAGAAAGGGCGGCGCTGCTCTTGGGTGGTCCAGAGGCTGGATTTAGCCGTGGGGTGGATAGGGAGGTGCGGTAGGGTTGGGCGGAGCTAGGGGACGTGCTGGATTGGCACAGCTTGGTCTCTGGCGCGCTGCCCGCGTTCGGCCGACGGTGACCATACTTGGTTGGCGCGGCACTAGCACTGCGGGGAAGGAGGGGTGTTGTCTGGGGCTTCGTTAGGCTAAGAGGGGACAAAGGAGAGATGAGAGGGTCCAGAGGGGGACAAGAACTTAACTAGCAACAGAAATAGTTAGGCTAGATGATTTTTGCGTGCCAAGTGTTCGACACAATGGCTGCATGAAGAAAATATTTGAATTTTTGGAAGATTTTTGGTGGAGTGATTCATCTTATGCTTAAACATCTAGGTTTGCTTGGGATTTTGAAATGGAGTTCATTTGAGTTGTTTTTGAGAAAGTGGTTGATGGCTCAATGCACGACGCCCAGAAAAGTGTTGATGGCTCGTGGTTGATGTAGAGCTCGTTGGGAACCCCAAGAGGAAGGTATGATGAGCACATCAGCAAGTTTCCCTAAGTAGGAGCAAGGAAACACCTCAAAGGTGTTACTAGCTGAGCTTTGCAGGGCGCACTACCGGTGCTAGTAGCAACATGGAGACCTGCATAACACAACCACATAACTTTGTCCCCAACTTGCGATGAGGTTGTCAATCTCACCGTGTTTTGTGGAAAACAAAGGATTAAACGTATCAGATGGAAAGAAGTAAAGTTTGCAGAAAGTAAACACAAAGCAGTAAAAGATTGTAGATTGTATGTAAAATACAAGGACCGGGATCCATAGTTCACTAGAGGTGGCTCTCCTTAAGATAGATAACATGCTGGGTGAACAAATTACAGCGGGGCAATTGACAAACACCGAGAAAGCAATACATGCATATACTAATTATCTTGACTCCTTTGAGACTTGATTGGGCATTACAACATAATACATAGACAGCCATCCAACTGCATCTATGACTAATAAATACCTTCAGGTTATCATCCGAACCCCCTCCAGTATTAAGTTGCAAGCAACGGATTATTGCTTTACGAACTGCATGTAAAGAAAACAATACGATTGTTCTATGAACAAAGGATTGTTGTTTTCTCCCTAGTAGCAACATCACATCTTGTACCTTAGAGATTTCTGTCACTTCCCCAGATTACCAGAGGCATGAACCCACTATCGAGCATAAATACTAACTCTTGGAGTTGCTAGCATCTACTTGGCCAAGATAGCTACTAACAACGGAAAGCATGCAAGATCTCAAATAACAAAGACATGATAGAATCAATAATCAATCTGAAATAGCATCTCAATATCCATCGGATCCCCGCAAACACAACATGTATAAATACAAATAGATGATCTTGATCATGAACGGAGCTCACAAGATCTAAACATGAAAGCACAAAGGAGGAGAACCAGCCATCTAGCTACTACATGGATCCGTAGTCCAAGAATGAACTACTCACGCATCACACCGGAGGCTTGCATGCTGATGAAGAAGGCCTCCAGGGTGAATTCCCCTCTCCGGCAGGGTGCCGGGAAGAGCTTCAGATCCCTCCCGATCTAGGGATGGAGAAGACGGCAGCTACAAACTCTTTCGTGGATTTTTGATCGAGCCCTTAGGGTTTTCGTCCCGAGGGCAATATATAGGCGGAAGGAGAGGCCGAGGGGGTGCCGGGAGCGGCCACACCACCCCCTGGCACGGGACAGGCCTAGCCGCGCGGCCAGGTGGTGTGGTGGCTCCCTGGCCCTTCTCCGTCTCGTATTCTGGCACTTGATCCCTTCCGGAAAAATAGACACTTTGGCTTTTGTCCCGTCCAATTCCGAGAATATTCATTTTCTGACTTTCCTGGAACCAAAAACAGCAGAAAACAAGCAGTTGGCACTATGGCTCTTGTTAATAGGTTAGTCCAATAAATCATATGAAAAGTACTCCAAAGTTGGAACAAAACACAAGAAAGTGGATAAAACCAAGCATGGAACATCAAAAATTATAGATACATTTGCAATGTATCAACATCCCCAAGCTTAAATCCTGCTCGTCCTCGAGTAGGTAAGTGATAAAAAGAAAGAATAATTTTTGAGGTGACATGCACCATCAAAGACTTGATCAAAGTATTTGCAAAACATTCAAAGCTGGGATCATAGTACTTCAATCATAACATGAAAGGCAAAGTTCTAGCAATAAGCAAAGAAGCTATGATGCAACATGAAAAGGCACAAACAAATGATTCATGAATAACAATGCTTTGCAAGACGTTTGTTTGTTTCACATAAAGAAAACATAGCATAATAGTATTCAGCTTGTCCCTCATAGAGTAGCAAATATAAATGCATAGGACACCTTCCAAGTTCATAAGAGTGACTAGATACAATAGTTTAAAACAATCAATATCAAAGTTTTCATCAATCAACTAGTCTTGGGACAATGCACATAGAACTAAGAATGGCCACTATGCTCTCAAAGTAGGTGCATAAAGATAGAAGATGGAGACTCAATATAATGGTGGAAGAAAGGCCTTTGTAAAAGGAAGTAGGGATTCAAGTCTCATAAAGAGCTTCCAAAAATTATGGTACTTATAGCTTTCAGCTCTCATTGCCCCTATCATAAGCATCTTGAAGTGATTAAGGTTAAAGTGAACAAACTATGGTGTACATGCTTGACGAAGTATAAGTCAGAAATCTCATGTCCCTTGTATACGAGGGCCGCTCCTCATGGTACTCAAGTTTAGTCACCGGTAAGTTCTTGTCATCGTAAGTACATGTGTATCATAGAGAACCGCCAACGGGGTACCCCTTTCCCGATGATACGGAAGAATCCCCATATCAAAATGACAAGGCAAGCAGACAACGAGCATCTCAGCATTCTTCTTATTTACCATGGGAATATGGTGCTTTTTTCTCTCTTTCCTCTTTTCATAGTATCTCTTTGTTTTTTCTTTTCTCTTTTTTTTCTCAATATAGGACTCTTTTTTTATAAGCAGAATGCTTCATAGACAGCTCATTATGGTTATGCTGCAGGTTTCCACCATGGCAGCATGGATTAGACCAGCGGCCCAGGCGTTTCTCTAACACATATACATAAATCCATGGACTTACAAGATCCCCTTTCATTTCACACCGACGACATACATATACAAAAGAGCATGATATCAACTAGGTACAAGTACCAAGTGCAACGTTGAAAGCGTTCCCCATGAAAGCATGGTTCTGCTAATTCCTAACAAATAAGTGCAAGCATATACAACATAGAAGACAGAATGGTTCAAGTTTATTAAGGGAAAGAAAAGTAAAGTGTGCCATCAAGTTCGTGAGAGCTTTAATCACTAGTTTTCTCATAACAAGTGGAAGGTAAACAAAAGCATGAATATAATTGGAATAGCATAAGCTAGTAGGTAGGTATGGTGGACTCTTTGGAATAACTTGGTTTAGGGAGTTGGATGCATGAGTGGAACTCATACTTTGTTGTGGAGGCTAGCAAAAGACTGGGAGCGACCAACTAAGAGAGCAATAATGGCCATAATCATGCAGAGCGACAAAACATCATTGATCAAAGCATAAAGTACCCACTATCCCAGATTACCAGAGGCATGAACCCACTATCGAGCATAAATACTAACTCTTGGAGTTGCTAGCATCTACTTGGCTAAGATAGCTACTAACAACGAAAAGCATGCAAGATCTCAAATAACAAAGACATGATAGAATCAATAATCAATCTGAAATAGCATCTCAATATCCATCGGATCCCCGCAAACACAACATGTATGAATACAAATAGATGATCTTGATCATGAACGGAGCTCACAAGATCTAAACATGAAAGCACAAAGGAGGAGAACCAGCCATCTAGCTACTAGATGGATCCGTAGTCCAAGGATGAACTACTCACGCATCACACCGGAGGCTTGCATGGTGATGAAGAAGGCCTCCAGGGTGAATTCCCCTCTTCGGCAGGGTGCCGGGAAGAGCTTCAAATCCCTCCCGATCTAGGGATGGATATGACGACAGCTATAGACTCTTTCGTGGATTTTTTATCGGGCCCTTAGGGTTTTCGTCCCGAGGGCAATATATAGGCGGAAGGAGAGGCCGAGGGGGTGCCGGGAGAGGCCACACCACCCCCTGGCACGGGCCAGGCCTAGCTGCGTGGCCAGGTGGTGTGGTGGCTCCCTGGCCCTTCTCCGTCTCGTATTCTGGCACTTGATCCCTTCCGGAAAAATAGGCACTTTGGCTTTTGTCCCGTCCAATTCCGAGAATATTCATTTTCTGACTTTCCTAGAACCAAAAAAGCAGAAAACAGGCATGGAACATCAAAAATTATAGATACATTTGCAATGTATCAGTGGTATCTAGACATATGAACTAGATTCAATTTTCAAGTGTCATTTAAATTTAGAGTTTGAATGTTTTTGGGAGATCACAAAGTGGGCCTTGGTATATCACTACTTGTACTAGCAAGGGGTGCAAAGAAATACAATTGTCTCTGTTAGTATTTGAGTGCTAGGAATGCCCAAAGTAGGCTAGGTGATTAAAATGGCAAAAGTGACCATTTCCTTATTTAATTCTTTTTGATTTCTTTTTCTTTGGTATTTGCTTGGGGATGATCTAGATGATGTGTAAATCACCTTAGAGTCATTTTACAATCAATAGATCACTCAATGATGGCAATTCAAAACAACTCCTATTTAAATGCACACACATATGAATGCTTGAAGCTTTTAAATGGAAAAAGTTTTTGTTAACCCTAAATTGGGTAGTTTTAATCTTGATCACTTGGTTAAAGTTTTGGGATGTTACAAACCTTCCCCACTTAAACAAAATCTTGTCCCGAGATTTAAGAAAGAAAACTAGGAACTAAAGAGATCTGGGAACTCAGTCCTAATGTAATCTTCTCGCTCCCAAGTGGCTTCTTCTTCAGTATGGTTGCTCCATTGGATCTTGAGAAATTTGATACTCCTGGTCCTGGTGGTTCTATAGGCTTCCTCCAAGATACGGATGGGCACTTCACAATACGTCAGGTCCTTGTTGATATCAACAGCTCGATGATCGATGTTCTTGAAAACTTTGGTCTTCTTCGGCACTTCTAGGCATTTGCGAAGTAACGAGATATGGAACACACTGTGGATGGCTGACATCTCTTCAGGCAGTTCCAGTTGATACGATACTTCTCCTCGACGGTTCAGAATCTTGAAGGGTCTGATATATCTGGGGGCTAACTTTCCTTTTAGACTAAAGCTGGGTTCCCTTCAATGGTGAAACCTTGAGATATACAAAATCTCCGACATTGAAAGTCAGGTCTCTCCTTCTCTTGTCAGCATAACTCTTCTGTCTGGATTGGGCGGTCTTGAGGTGCTCACGGACTTTGTGAACCTTCTCTTCGGCTTCTCGGAGAATCTCGGGTCCAAAGATCTGACTCTCTCCTACTTGTGACCAGTTCAAAGGGGTATGACACTTTCTTCTGTACAGGAACTCAAATGGGGCCATTTGCAAACTGGCTTGATAACTGTTGTTATATGAGAATTCTGCGAAAGGCAGACAATCTTCCCATTTTGATCCGTACTCCAATGATGACCCACAAGTATAGGGGGTGTATCGTAGTATTTTTGATAAGTAAGAGTATCGAACCCAACGAGGAGCAGAAGGTGCTGGCTAGTGGTATGGATCAGGAATTCTCTGCAAATACTTAGCTAACGGTTTTTTAGGTTTTTTTTGATAAAGCAAGTAAACAAAGTGCGAGTAAACAAAAGATAGTAGGAATGAATGCAGCAAGTGGCCCAATCCTTTATGCAGCAAAGGACAAGCCGGTTGTATTACTTAAGATGTACAAACGTTCTCGAGGACACATGGGAAGACTGTCAAGTGCTTTCGCTTCATATAGTTGATTAATATTCTTTAGCTTGCTAAGTGTTGTGTGGGTGAACCTGTGCTAATGTACCGACCTTCCTAGGACTAATACATACTTGTGATTATACCCCTTGCAAACATCCATAAGTACAAGAAAGTAATTAAGGTAGAAACCTAACCACAACTTTAAACTCTAAGACCCTTACGTCCCTTGTGCAATGGTTTCCTAACGGGGGTTCAGGTTTCTGTCACTCTGGCAACCCCTATGATTAGTAGCCAAATACACAATGCATTCCTCTAGGCCCATATAGGTGAAGTGTCATGTAGTCGACGTTCACATGACACCACTAGAAGAAGTACACCACAACTTAAATATCAAACTATTGAATCTTTCTCAACACAATTCCACTACTGACAACATGACTTCTCCCATGTCCTCAAGAACAAAACAAACTACTCACAAGACATCATATGGATCATGATCAGAGATGGAATAATGGTGTATAACAATCTGAACATAAACAATAATTCAATGGTTCACTCAATAGCATCAACTACAAAGAGTAATCAACACCGGGAAAGTTTCCCCTATGAACTATGCAAGATTCAACACAATTGTTATAGCAATATGGAGATGGTGATGAGGGTGCTGATGGTGATGATGGTGGTGATGATGATGATGATCCCGATGAAGTCCAGCTTGATGGTGGTGTTGATGGCGACGATCTCCCCTCTCCGGGAAGGAATTCCCCCAGCAGTAATCTGTCTGCTAGAGAGATATTTCTCTCTCGGTGTTTTCCGCCCCGTAGAGGCAGCGGAATCTTTCTGTGGTCGCTCCCCGAGTCTTAGGGTTTCAGGAGGATAATATACGCCAGAGGGGAGTGCCAGGGGTGGACCAGGGTGGCCACACCACCTGGTGGCGCGGGCTAGGCTGGCCCATGCCAGGGGGTGGTATGGGCCCCCTATGGCCCATCTCCAGCCCCCCTTTTGGCTTCCTTCGTCTTCTAGAAAAATAGGATTTTCCGTATATTTTCCGTATTTTCTAATCTTCGCGAATTTTGCCTCCAAACATCACCTTTTCCATCAGAATCCTGACTGCAGCGGTCCATGCTCCAAAAGTCATCAACCATGCAAAAACAGATGAAATAACAAAAGTATCACCTCTCAATACAAAATATATCAATGAATAACAGTGAATTATGACATAGAATAGTGATGCAAAATGGACGTATCAACTCCCCCAAGCTTAGACTTCGCTTGTCCCCAAGAGAAACTAAGCTCAATAAACATGGCCTTAGGTTTATGGAGTGAAGAGTCGACTAAAAGAATACGGACAAGAAGCATCACATTCATCAATACATAAGACAACTCACTATTATATAACTCAACTTGCAATGAGTAAAGGAAACACAATAGAGATACATAAAGTAAATCATAATTGGTAATGGCAAACTTAGCTCTTTGTCGAAGAATAGTTGATAATTTGCTGGAGTTCACAAATAACTGGTTTTCAATGATAACTTTCAAAGTAGTAAACATCAAGATAAGAGCAAAGTGCAAAACAAGGAACATAAAACATGATTGAATAAATCATCATATGAATGAATGAAACACAACAACTCAAAATACTTGGTGAGATAGAAGGGAGTAGGTTTACTGACTCAACTAAAAAGTAAAAGAAAGGCCCTTCGTAGAGGGAAGCAGGGATTGCAAGTCTCATAAAGAGCTCCCAAAAATTATGATACTTACTAGCTTTCAGCTCTCATTGCCCCTATCATAGGCATCTTTAGGCGATTAAGGTTAAAGTGATCAAATATGAGGATATGCATTGACAAATTGTAAATTGAGAATCTCATGTCCCTTGAATACGAGGGCCGCTCTTCATGCTACTCAAGTTTACTCACCGGTAAGTTCTTGTCATCGTAAGCATATGTGTATCATAGAGAACCACCAACGGGGTACCCCTTGCCCGATGATATGGAAGAATCCCCATATCAAAATGACAAGGCAAGCAGACAACAAGTATCTCAGCAATCTTCTTATTTACCATGGGAATATGGTGCTTTTTTCTCTCTTTCCTCTTTTCATAATATCTCTTTTTTTATTTTCTCTTTTTCTCAATCTCTATCTCTTTTTTTATAAGAAGAATGCTTCATAGATACTCGTTATGGTTACGCTGCAGGTTTCCACCATGTCAGCATGGATTAGACCAGCGACCCAGACGTTTCTCTAACACACATGCATAACTCCATGGACATACAAGCTCCCCTTTCATTTCACACCTACGACATCCATAGACAAAAGAACATGATATCAACTAGGTACAAAGTACCAATGCAATGTTGAAAGTGTTCCCCATGACAACATGGTTCTGCTAATTCTCAACTCACAAAGCGCAAGCATATACGCAACATAGGTGAGCACAATGGTTCAAGTTTATGAAGTGCAAGAAAGTAAAGTGTGCCATCAAGTTCGTGAGAGCTTTAATCACTAATTTTCACACAAGAAGTTTAATTTGGGAGGTAGATAAAACAAGAATTTACTTGGAATAGCAATAATGCTTATAGGTAGGTATGGTGGACACAAATGGCAAAGGTTTTGGTTTAAGGAAGTGGATGCACGAGAAGAGTACCCTCTTAGTACATGTTTTTGGCTAGCAAGGCTGGGTAGCATGTACAAGAGTTGAAGGAAACAAACATACATACAAGTGATAAAGACAAACATGCAATCTTCCTTGGAAGCACAAAAGATCTTAACTAGAGAATACTAAACTTATGAGCAAATCAAGAAAGAAAGATGATGAAATTATTTTTCTTTAGAGGTACTTTTATCTTTTCTTTCAACTCTCAAAAATAGTGTTGCTACTGATCGAGCCAGGTTTGCCAAAATCAACTAAATTAACTCAATGATCCCAAAGTGATACCAATACTAACAACAAGATCAATCATATAACCACGAATTGAAAACTAATATAAGCTATGCAAAATTGTAAATGATAGAACTTCTCATTAATATTCCATAACGACAACTCACACCAAGGGATACATATCTAACGAGAGAGGGTACACTTCCATAATACAAACCATCCTACATAATAACTTCTCTATTCATGATATGACTTTACTAATAAGGTAAAAAGATAGAAGATAGTGATGTGATACCGTGGCACTCCCCCAAGCTTGGAACAAACCAAGGGGATGCCAAACCTGATGACGAGTTACTCCTTTGGTGGTGGTGGTATCCTCTCGGTGAGCTCTCTGATAAGTTTCCCCAAGTCCTCAATCTCGAAGGTGAGATTACGAATCAGCTATGAGTTTTTGTCAATGCGGCTCATGATCATGTCAGGTCGAGAATTCCAGCTCTTGTTATTCTTTCCCCCACTCTTCCTCCTTGAAGTCTCGGTACTTATTGCAGAACTTCTTAGTGACTTGTAGGGCTTCCGTTGATGCAGGGCAAGAGACTAAAGGTACCAGCCCCTGCTTGGGGTCTTGGATATCCTCCTCCATAGGCTCCTTCCCTTTATCCTTGGCGAACACCATTGTGCTTCTAACTTTCAAAGAGTATGTCCTGGCAGAAACAGATCGAAACAAAAACATGACGAAAACACGATAAACGAACCTCAGGGGATCCGGGGGGGGGGGGGGTTATATATTATGAAGTTTCATATCAAAAGGAAGGTACTAGGAGAAAACGAGTCGGAGGCGGAGTCCGGGGTGGACTCACCACCTGGTGGTGCAGCCAAGGGTGGGCCTGCGCCACAGGGTGGTGTGAGCCACCCTGCCTCCGCTTCCGTCCCTCTTTCGCTTCGTAGCTTTCCTTATTGACTAAAAACTACAAAAAATAGTTGGATAGTATTTTCGTGGACCTTTTCTTACCAGAACTGTTACCTTTTTTAAAACAGACTCTGCAGGTCTCTGAATTTGGTCCTTGATGAATTTCTCCGGAGTTATAACTTGATAGGCATCAACATCTTCATTGTAAGAATCGCCAGCAATATAGTGCTTGAGTCGCTGCCCATTCACTACTTGTGTAGTATTATCTTTTAAAGAAGAAATTTTTATTGCTCCTGAATGGTATACTTCTTCAATAATTGAAGGTCCTTCCCATTTTGACAGTAGCTTTCCTGCAAAAAACCTGAGACGAGACCTGTACAATAGAACTTTCTCACCAACATGAAATTCTCTCTTAAGTATTCGCTTGTCATGCCATATTTTAACTTTTTCCTTAAAGAGCCTAGCATTTTGATAGGCTTCACTCCTCCATTCATCTAAAGAACTTAAGTCAAATAATCTTTTCTCACCAGCGAGGTTACAATCTCTATTTAGTTCTTTAACTGCCCACTAAGCTTTATGTTCTAATTCTAAAGGTAGGTGACAAGCTTTCCCATGAACCATTTTATAAGGAGACATCCCCATAGGATTTTTGTAGGTAGTCCTATAAGCCCATAAAGCATCATTCAACTTTTTAGCCCAGTTTTTTCTCGATCTATTAACAGTCCTTTGCAATATGGATTTAATTTCTCTATTTGATAACTCTACTTGCCCGCTAGTTTGGGGGTGATAGGCTGAAGCAATTCTATGATTAACATCATATTTAGCAAGGGTCTTTCTAAAACCACCATGAATGAAATGAGAACCCCCATCAGTCATGCGATAGCTAGGCACTCCAAACCTAGGAAAGATAACATCCTTAAGCATTTTTAGAGAAGTCTCCCCGTCAGCACTTTTTGTAGGGATGGCTTCTACCCACTTAGTAACATAATCAACGGCAACAAGAATATGAGTGTAACCCTTCGAAGGAGGGAAAGGACCCATAAAGTCAAATCCCCAGCAATCAAACAGTTCAATAACTAGAGAGTAGTTCATAGGCATTTCATTGCATCTAGAAATATTACCAACACGCTGACATTCATCACAAGATAAAACAAATTTTCTTGAATCTTTAAAAAGGGTAGGCCAGTAGAAACCTGTTTGTAGCACCTTTTGTGCAGTTCTATCTCTTGCATGATGTCCTACATAAGCACTACCATGACATTTACTCAATATCTCCTTTTGTTCATATTCTGGAACACATCTTCGCATAATACCATCCACTCCTTCTTTATATAAGTGTGGGTCATCCCAAAAATAATGCCTCAAATCATAGAAGAACTTCCTTCTTTGCTGAGCTGTAAAAGTTGGAGGCAAATACTTGGAGACAATAAAGTTAGCATAATCAGCATACCAAGGGCTCCCTCACGAGCTTATCCCTACTACGACTAACTGCTCATTTGGGAAACTATCATTAACATGCATAGGGTCAAAAGAGATGTTTTCCAATCGAGATAAATTATCAGCTACAGGGTTTCCAGCACCTTTCCTATCTACTTTATGTAAATCAAATTCTTGTAAAAGCAGCACCCATCTAATAAACCTAGGCTTAGCGTCTTTCTTTGTCATAAGGTATTTAATAGCAGCATGATCAGTATGAATGGTGACTTTTGAGTCTACAATATAGGGTCTAAACTTATCACAAGCAAAAACGACAGCTATAAATTCTTTTTCAGTAGTAGCATAATTCCTTTGAGCACCATCTAAAGTCTTACTAGCATAATGAATAACGTTTAACTTTTTATCAATTCGTTGCCCAAGGACAACACCTACAGCAAAATCACTAGCATCACACATTATTTCAAAGGGTAAACTCCAATCAGGTGGTTGAACAATAGGGGCTGTAGTTATAGCCTTCTTAAGAGTTTCAAAAGCTCCCTTACAATCATCATCAAAAACAAAGGGTACATCTTTTTTAAGAAGATTAGTGAGGGGTTTTACTATCCTAGAAAAGTCTTTAATAAACCTTCTATAGAAACTAGCATGACCAAGGATACTACGAATACCTTTGATGTCTCTTGGGCATGGCATGTTCTCAATTGCCTCAACCTTCGCTCTATCAACTTCTATACCTCTTTCAGAAACTTTATGCCCGAGGACAATCCCTTCATTAACCATGAAGTGGAATTTCTCCCAATTAAGAACAAGATTAGTTTCTTCACATCTCTGCAAAAATTTATCAAGGTTGTGCAGACAATTATCAAAAGAAGTTCCATAGACAGAAAAGTCATCCATGAACACTTCTACAATTTCCTCACAAAAACCATGAAATATAGCAGACATGCACCTTTGAAAAGTAGCAGGAGCATTACATAAACCAAAAGGCATACGTTTATAAGCATAAGTTCCGTAAGGGCAAGTAAAAGTAGTTTTTTCTTGATCTTGTTGTTTAACAGCAATTTGAGAGAAACCAGAATAACCATCAAGAAAACAAAAATGGGTCTTTTTAGACAACCTTTCCAACATTTGATCAATAAAAGGAAGCGGGTAGTGATCTTTCTTAGTAACTTTATTGACTTTTCTAAAATCAATGCACATCCTATAGCCTACTACTATTCTTTGAGGAATAAGCTCATCATTATCATTAGGAAGAACGGTAATACCTCCTTTTTTAGGAACACAATGAACAGGACTAACCCATTCACAGGCAGCAATAGGGTAAATAATACTAGCATCAAGGAGTTTCAATACCTCATTCCTTACCACTTCCTTCATCCTAGGATTTAAACGTTGTTGGTGCTCTACTACTGGCTTTGCATCTAGTTCTATGTTGATACAATGCTGACATATAGTAGGTGAAATCCGTTTTAAATCATCCAGAGTATAGCCCATAGCTCCTCGGTGTTTCCTCAAAACCTCCAATAACCTTTCTTCTTTCTTTCCTGAAAGTTTAGAGCTAATAATAACAGGATATATCTTTTTATCATCAATATAAGCATATTTAAGATCATCAGGGAGAGGTTTTAGATTGAAGACCGGATCCTTTTTAGGTGGCAACGTGGTACCCAAGTCTTCTACAGGCAAGTAATGCTTTAGCATCTTGGGTTGACGACGAAGGATCTTGTCAATCTCATTCCTTTCTTCCATGAAGATCTCACTTTCGCGATCTTCCATAAATTGATGCAAAGCATTGTTAGGAGCAAGAGAGATAGAAGCAAGTTGTTCAACTCTAAAATCCTCATTATGGGTTTCTTCTTCACAAGGTTCTTTAGTAAATTTCGAAAAATTAAACTCATAAGATTCCCCATCAAACTTAGTCAAGATTTTCTCCCTCTTGCAATCTTTAATAGCTCCACAAGTACTCAAGAAAGGTCTACCAAAAATGATAGGATAAGTTTTACTAGCAGCTGAACCAAGTACCAGAAAATCAGCAAGATACTTAATCTTACCACAAAGAACTTCCACATCTAGTACAATGCCAATTGGAGAGATGGTCTCTCTATTAGCAAGGTGAATAACCACATCAATATCTTCTAATTCGCAGGGACTGATTTCGTGCATAATTTCTCTGTAAAGCTCATAAGAAATAGCACTAGAACTTGCACCAATATCACATAAACCATAATAGCAATGATCACCAATTCTAACGGAAAGCACAGGGACACTATCTTTTTTAGCTCTATTAGGATGTGAAACAATATTAGAAGCACCCTCACAAAAAACTATGTGCCCATCTTCTATGATTTTAGTGACAAGGTCTTTCACAATTGCTACCACAGGTTCAACATTTATTTGTGCATCAGGTTTTACAGTTCTCTTTTCACTTTTAGTGATTACATTAGTTATCATAGGATGACCCTTTACCTTATCTGGGGAGGGAATCTTCTCGATATAAGGCTCAGGTAAGATGTGATCAATAGTGCAACACTCAGTGCTCCCAACAGGAACACCGTCAACAATATCTTTATAAGGTGCATGGTACTTATTCCATCCCCTTTTTGGAATTTCAATATAAGAAGCAAAAGCTCTAAAGCAATTCGTAATAACTTGCAAATCAAGACCATAAGAATTACTAATATTTTGAAAGTCATCAGTTCCCATAAAAGATTCAATGCATTCATAGTCATAATTTATACCTCACTTTCTACCTTTGTCATTCTCCCAAGCTTCAGCATTATCTTGAATACGGTCCAGAAGATCCCATTTAGCTTCTTCTCCCATGCGAGTGAATGATCCAGCACACGAAGCATCCAATAAATCCTTATCATGTAGAGGGAGCCTTGCATAAAAGTTATTGATAATAATATTGTTGGGGAGCTCATGAATGGGACATTTGAGCATTAGTAATTTCAATCTCCCCCAAGCTTGAGCTGTACTCTCTCCATCAAGAGGCCAAAAGTTGTATATTTGATTCCGATCTTTATGAATCTCCCTAGGAGGATAAAACTTTGAATAAAAGAGAGGTACTATTTCCTCCCATTCCAGAGCTTGACCATTCTACAACAGCTTATACTAGTCCTCAGCTCTTCCTTTCAGCAATAATGAGAATAACTTCTTCTTAACTTGATATGTAGTAATACCTGCACACTTGAACAACCCGCATAATTTGTGCATAAAGAGTAAATGATCACCGAGATGGACAGTTCCATCCCCAACATAGTAGTTATCCATAAGACGATCAATAATTCTTGTAGGTATTTTAAAAACATCATTCTTAGCAGGTGGTGGTTTATCTACTACCTTAGCAGTGGTAGTAGCATTACCAAATAAGAAACTCAGTGAATTATCCATAACGAAAATAAAGAAACTAACAGAAGTAAACAATACTCACAGTTGATGTTTCCTTTACCAGTTCCACTCTCCAATAGCACTTCACTCCCCGGCAACGGCGCCAGAAAATAGTCTTGATGACCCACAAGTATAGGGGGTGTATCGCAGTATTTTCGGTAAGTAAGAGTGTCGAACCCAACGAGGAGCAGAAGGTGCTGGCTAGTGGTATGGATCAGGAATTCTCTGCAAATACTTAGCAAACGGATTTTTAGGTTTTTTTTTGATAAAGCAAGTAAACAAAGTGCGAGTAAACAAAATACAGTAGGAATAAATGCAGCAAGTGGCCCAATCCTTTATAAAGCAAAGGACAAGCCGGTTGTATTACTTAAGATGACCAAACATTCTCGAGGACACATGGGAAGACTGTCAAGTGCTTTCGCTTTAGATAGTTGATTAATCTTCTTTAGCTTGCTAAGTGTTGTGTGGGTGGACCTGTGCTAATGTACCAACCTTCCTAGGACTAATACATACTTGTAATTATACCCCTTGCAAACATCCGTAAGTACAAGAAAGTAATTAAGATAGAAACCTAACGACAACTTTAAACTCTAAGACCCTTACGTCCCTTGTGCAATGGTTTCCTAACGGGGGTTCAGGTTTCTGTCACTCCGGCAACCCCTATGATTAGTATCCAAATACACAATGCATTCCCCTAGACCCATATAGGTGAAGTGTCATGTAGTCGACATTCACATGTCACCACTAGAAGAAGTACACCACAACTTAAATATCAAACTATTGAATCTTTCTCAACACAATTCCACTACTAACAACATGACTTCTCCCATGTCCTCAAGAACAAAACGAACTACTCACAAGACATCATATGGATCATGATCAGAGATGGAATAATGGTGTATAACAATCTGAACATAAAAAATAATTCAATGGTTCACTCAATAGCATCAACTACAAAGAGTAATCAACACCAAGAAAGTTTCCCCTATGAACTATGCAAGATTCAACACAATTGTTACAGCAATATGGAGATGGTGATGAGGGTGCTGATGGTGCTGATGGTGGTGGTGATGATGATGATCGCGATGAAGTGCAGCTTGATGGTGGTGTTGATGGCGACGATCTCCCCTCTCCGGGAAGGAATTCCCCCGACAGAAATCTGTTTGTAGGAGAGATCTTTCTCTCTCGGTGTTTTCCACCCTGCAGAGGCGGCGGAATCTTTCTGTGGTCGCTCCCCGAGTCTTAGGGTTTTGGGAGGATAATATACGCCAGAGGGGAGTGCCAGGGGTGGACCAGGGTGGCCACACCACCTGGTGGCACGGCCTAGGCTGGCCCGTGCCAGGGGGTGGTGTGGGCCCCCTGTGGCCCATCTCCAGCCCCCTTCTGGCTTCTTTCGTCTTCTGGAAAAATAGGATTTTCCGTATATTTTCCCGGATTTTCTGATCTTCGCGAATTTTGCCTCCAAACATCACCTTTTCCATCAGAATCCTAACTGCAGCGGTCCATGCTCCAAAAGTCATCAACCATGCAAAAACAGATGAAATAACATAAGTATCACCTCTCAATATGAAATATACAATGAATAACCGTGAATTATGACATAGAATAGTGATGCAAACTGGACGTATCATCCAACACACAAGCTCTCAACATATCCTCTAGGATTTGGTTGATTCTTTCCGTCTGTCCATCGGTTTGCGGGTGATAAGCGGTGCTGAAATTCAACTTGGTTCCTAATCCTTCTTGGACTTTCTGCCAAAATCTCGAGGTAAATTGGGTTCCTCGATCTGATACGATGGTCTTGGGGGTTCCATGCAGACTGACAATTCTGGCGATATACAACTCTGCTAGCTTCGAACTCTGGTAGGTTGTCTTGACAGGTATAAAGTGAGCTACTTTGGACAGTCTATCAACAATGACCCAGATTGAGTCATTTCCCCTATTAGAAGTAGGCAAATCGGTGATAAAGTCCATTTCGACAGAATCCCATTTCCATTCCGGAATCTGCAATGGTTGCAACAGTCCTGCGGGTCTCTGATGTTCTGCTTTGACTCTCTGACAGACATCACACTTGGCGATGTAGCTCCCGATTTCTCTCTTCATCTTGTGCCACCAAAATTGCTCTTTCAAATCTTGATACATCTTCGTTCCTCCGGGGTGGATAGAATAAAGAGTATCATGAGCTTTTTGCATGATAACTTGCTTCAGCTCCAAATCTGCTGGCACACAGATACGGCCTTTGTACCACAAAACTCCTTCTTCGTCATCGGTGAATCCAGGTACCTTTCCTGTACCAATATGACGTTTGATTCCGTTGATACTTTCATTTCCCTTCTGGGCTTCCTTGATTTGACAAATCAACGTGGGTTGAAGTTCAATGCTAGCTAAAAATCCTTTGCTAACTAGCTCAGTCCTGAACTGCTCCAACTCCTCATACAAACCGGGTTGCTTCTCCTTGATCATAGTGTTTAGCCTACACGACAATCTACTAAGAGCATCCGCTACCACATTGGCTTTGCCAGGGTGATAGTGAATGTCAAGGTCATAATCCTTGATTAACTCTATCCATCTCCTTTGCCTCATATTCAGCTCCTTCTGAGTGAAAATATACTTCAAGCTTTTGTGATTTGAGTAAATCTCACAGCGATTACCCATCAGATAATGACACCATGTCTTCAGTGCCAAAACTATGGCTGCTAACTCAAGATCATGGGTAGGGTAATTCTGCTCATGCTGCTTCAGTTGTCGAGACATATATGCGATGACTTTGCCTTCTTGCATCAATACACATCCGAGACCAATCTTGGATGCATCACAATACACATCAAACGGCTTGATATCTGGCATGATCAATATTGGGGCTAAAATCAATCTCTTCTTCAGCTCCTGGAAACTAGCTTCACATTTGTCTATCCATTCAAACTTCTTGTCCTTCTTCAACAATTGGGTCATGGGTCTGGATATGCTAGAAAATCCTTCGATGAACTTGTGGTAATATCCCGCTAATCCGAGAAATGCACGAACTTGGGTTTGAGTGGTTGGGGCTTCCCATGCTTCGACATCTCTGATCTTGGTGGGATCAACAGCTATTCCTCCAGCGGACACAATATGTCCTAGGAATCCTACTTCTTTCAGCCAAAACTCACATTTGCTGAACTTGGCATACAACCGATGCTCTCTAAGGGTTACAAGGATGATTCTCAGATGTTGCTCATGCTCTTCTTCTGACTTGGGGTAAATAAGGGTTAATCCAAAAGACATAACCGTATACTCGTATAAACCATAACGAGTAGTAAAGGCGGTGTTCGGAATATCCGTTGCATGAAACTTAAGTTGGTGATAACCAGTCCTAAGATTGATCTTAGAGAGCACATTTGCTCCAGTCAACTGATCAAATAGATCTTCTATCTTTGGCAATGGGTACTTGTTTTTGATGGTGATGTCATTCAGCTTCCTGTAATCTGTGCACAAACGGTTGCCTCCATCCTTCTTGTCGATGAATAACACTGGCGATCTCCATGGCGATGCGCTTGGTTGAATCAAGCCTGTTGCCAACATAGCATCCAGCCGCTTCTTCAATTCCACTAACTCTGAGGGGTTCATACTATAGGGTCTCTGGGCTATGGGTCCGGTTCCGAGGATTAATTCAATAATGAACTCAATATCCCTATCCGGGGGCATACCGGGCAATTCATCTGGGAATACGTCGGGGTATTCACAGACTACTCTGACTTGGTCAATGGTAGGCAGGGCTAGACTCCTATTACACTTGAATTGACGGGGCAAGGTTTCAGATATATGCTCTAATGAGACTCCAGAGCTACTGGTGATGGTGATGGCTTTCTTGGCACAGTCTATCAATCCCTTATGCTTTGACATCCAATCCATCCCTAGTACTACTTCCAAACCTTTGGTTCCAAGTACTATTAGATTAGCATAAAAATCTATCCCATGTATTCTGAGAGGCACAACTTTGCAAATTTTTCTAGCTTTTGTAGTTGAACCAGGGATTTGAACTATCATGACATGCTTCAAGTTGGTTGGGTGAATCTTACTAGTGCATGCAAATTCTTCGGTGACAAATGAGTGTGATGCTCCAGAATCAAACAACACTCTTGCTAAAACTGAGTTGACAGAAAACATACCCAACACTACATCTGGCGCTTCTTGGGCTTCTTCAGCGTTCATGCGAAAGAGACGGCCGTTGCGGTTGTGAGGGTTCCCTGAGGCAAATCTTCTTCCTGGTTGAACACGATGCTGCTGTTGAGCTGGGGCATTCACATTGGCAGTGGCGGCAATCTTCTTGGGACACTCATTTGAGTAGTGACCCTTCACTCCACACTCGAAACAAGTGATCTGAGACTTGTCTTTCGCTGCCACGGGAACATCATTGCTTCCAGTTCTGGGTGCAGTGTTGTTGTTGTTGCTCTTGGGAGGTGCACGATTGAAATTGCTGGTGTTGCCGGGGTGATTGTTGTTTCCTCCGGACTTCACATTTCCTCCGCTACGGTTGGGGTAGCTTGGGCGAGACATTGGGGATCTGTTGTTCCTCGGTGCATATCCCACAGAAGGGTTGGGACAGTACTTCTGGTGACTGTTGGATCTAGCTTGGTGCATCATACGACGTTTGTGGTTGTCGTTTGCTTGATTAAGCTTCCCCTCCATCTGAATGGCAGAGTCGACTAGCTCTTAGAGATCCTAGAAACGGATGTTGACGAGGACAGTCTACATCTCATCATGCAGTCTATTCAGGAATCTCTCCTTCTTGGCCTCCGTGTTGGTCTCATCAGGTGCATATCTGGCGAGGGACAAGAATCTGTCATGGTACTCCACTACAATCATTCTGCCTTGCTTCAACTCTCTGAATTCAGCCCTCATTCGGGTGACTAGACCCTGCGGCACGTGGGTGCGGCTGAACTTGATTTTGAAGGCTTCCCAGGTCATCACTTGACC
Organism: Avena sativa; assembly: GCA_916181665.1. NCBI lineage: Eukaryota > Viridiplantae > Streptophyta > Magnoliopsida > Poales > Poaceae > Avena > Avena sativa. Next base: position 80,827,049 of record OV702286.1, read on the forward strand.
ATGGTTCATTGTGCGGGTGCTGTTCCACCATGCTCTTGCATCTCCTGCCAAGTAGTGGGTGGCAAAAAGAACCTTCTCATTTGCATCCACTCCTGCTACTTCTAAGTTGTTCTCCATTGTCTGCAACCAGTCATCAGCATCCAGTGGGTTCTCTGAAGTACTAAAGATTGGGGGATTGGTATTCTGGAAGTTTTTGAGTTTGGATCCATGATGATCCTGATTTCCATGGTTCTGGTTGTTGTGAGCCATCTGGGCAATCTGCTGCAGTGTTGGTAGATTAGCTTGGCGCTCTGCCCTGCTTGCTTCCCGGTCTGCAATGAGAGTCTACGGAATCTACAGCATTGGGTCTTGCGATGAGCTGCTCCCTCCTTGGTTTCCGCGAGTCATCTAAAGATTGAGGTAGATAAAGGGGTAAGAGGGAAAATTCTATGGTTCAGGGTTTTGATTTCAAAGCTAAAACTTTGGGTTTGACTCAGGTTTTTGCAACTAACTTCTTTTCATTCATTCAAGCAAATCACACGATACAAACACACACACACCACAACAAAAGGAAAACAGATGGTTTGAAGAACCATTTTGCAAGCTACGATACAATGGGACCGATACTCCTCATGCTATGACAGTGCTCTAGTGCATCTACTCATCATTGATGAAGTCGGAGTCTTCATCATCGGTGTAGAAGTCCACGGCATCTTCCTCCAGAAAGTCATCATCATTGCTGAGATAGGAGTCAATATCCCCTTGGATATCTTCACCTTCCTTCTCTTCTTCCTTTACGGCAAGCTGCACTTCTTGATCCTTGATGGTCTTCTCGAGGTCGGCCACCTTCTTGCAAAGACGGGCGATGGTGCGATCCTTCTTGGCGCGTTGACGGCGTAGAGACTGGCGATCCTGGACGAGCAGTGAGAAAGTCTGGGCCTTCTGGGCTGCAATGGCGAGGTTGTTGTTGGCGAGCTCCCTAGCATTGTCCAACTCCTTCTGTCTGTCGTACAGTAGGAAGTCAAGGTTCTCCACTTGGCGCTTCAGTATTGAGTGGATTGGCATCTCTAGGGGCATGCCCATGGAATCACGCCTTGCATAGTGAACAAAGCGGGTTCCATGGATTAGGTTGACACTCAGGGCACATAGACGTGCGAGAGCTTCATGCATTGCCCTGGCTAATCCATCTAGCCAGTTGTTCTCTCGCACAGAGAACTGAATCCTCCCAGATACTGGTGCTTCTATCTTGCCTCGAAGATCAGCAATCACTAGCCATTGTAAATCTCATCCTGGTGGACCCGGGAGTTGATCTCCAAGGAATTCCGGATGAGGACGCTCCAAGAACTCAGACAGTGCATCAAGATCCCTCTCGAAGATCAGTTGGCCTCCGTTGCCCAACTAGTAGAACTTGCTGTATTGGGCTTCCATCTATAAGAATTTAGGATGAGAAAGTGAGTGAAGTGATTAAGTGTGTCAAAGTTTTATGTAGTAATGTAAGAATTTGGAGGAACATGGATTTTTTGGAGAGAAAGAATTCCCAAGGGTAAGTGAGGAAATAGTTTCCATAAGTACTCACTTTGGTTTTTGAAACTAAGCTTTTGTTCGGACGTCCATTCTAACTAGGGTCTCCAATGGTCAGGATGGCTCTGATACCAACTTGTCAACACCCGGATTTTTAATCCCAGATGCCTGTTATGCCATACATCGCAATCCTAGGATTACCATTTTTGTGAGATATAACAGATTGGATATCATAGTACATCATCCATCACAAACCATAATAAGGTCTTACACAAATAAAGGATCTCATGATCCAGTCTTAATACAATAAAGCAGCGGAATAAATAGCATAGCGGTGGGGTCCATCTTCAGAGTCACAAGCAATGCTGACGATGGGAGATAGTCATAGTTATCATAGCCGTCCTGTTGTCCTTCATCTTGGTAATCTCCTTCATAGTCTAGCCATAGGAATAGCTAGTGACAAAAGCCATGAGTACTCTTTAAGTACTCGCAAACTACCACTAACAAATAAAATAGTTCTAGTAGGAATGCTAACTCTAAGTTTACTTATAAAGTTAAGTTTAAAACCTAAGCTGAGTTCAGAAACAAAGAAAGATAAAAGAAGTTTGAAAACACCTAAGTGGGAACTTCATTATCATAGTCACAATTCTGTTGTGGTCAAGTCAAGTCACAATTCATTTCATAAGTTGTTTTGAAAACATCTGACAACAGAACAGTATGGCCACTCCAACTGTCCATAACCGTAGACGCAGCTATTTGAATAGTTTGACACTCTGAAGAGGTGGTACACTTTCACCACAAGGTTCGATACATCTGTCAGGGATAACCCTGAATCATCATACTTAGTATGTAGATAATCAAACATAACCTTTCCTTTACACACCCTAGTATAAGCACCTCTCCTATGAGAATGGCCTCCCAACCATGACCATCTATCATCTGGGGCACTGCATAGGTGGACAACATTGAGAGGTAGCCTCATCTCAAACCTCTCCCGCGAGGGAACTAATACTAATGCATATAAACTTCTGGCTAAGCCTCACCCAATTCAGGTATTGTGGTTGTATGGTAAAATTGGAATGGTATCGCATCCGAACCCAACCATCAGTTTTATAAAAGGGCTAAGGCTCATGCCTCAACATTTTCATCATCATAATCCATTGGTGTTTCTCAACACATGTCAAAACATCTAAATAGAATGACTCATCATTCCAAGGTTTTCAGAAGTCATTTTCACCAAGTATTCCCATCTAAAGTAATCTAGTTTTGGTTTTGCTCTAAACTACTAAGTTAAGAGTGTTTACTAATGGGGGATGCTAGTGTCAGTCTAATGCCATAGAATGACATCTAAGTCTAACTAGATAGGTCAAGTTTTTTACTCTTTATTCTACCTTTAAACAAGTAAAGGACTCTGGTAAAGTAAAGAAAGTAAAGCTTGTAAATAAAACTTGGAGTAGTATAAGTAAAAATGGTATAACCAAAGCTTGCCTAATGCCTTTGCTTATCTAGCTTAATTCTAGCATGCATAGTAAAGACACTTGCAAGTGTTATCTTGCCTTGGTTGGTGTAGTGGTTGAAGTTTTCTTCCTCCTCCTCTTGGTAGAACTCCTCCTCCTTGTAGACTTGGTCGGTACTATCGCCTATTAATACATACGGGATACACAATCACCAAACCATGCTTAAATAGTCTACTTAGCACACTAAGGCATATATTTGATGATCTATTATCATCACAAGCATCACAAGGTTTGATGAACTAGTTTCATTTATTTTATTTGTGAAAAGTAATTTATACTCATTGAAATTAACTAAGATTTAATATTCTCCAATTAAAATATGGGATCATGTGGACACATGTCATCACCACATATTCTAACATATGGGAATGTGATTTAAAGCTTGGATCATATTTTATTAAGTTTAAGTGTAATAATTAATGATTTAAAGTGACTTGAAATGCCTATATAGCATTATTTTGGTACTAGTCTAAAGTCACTGCATGCAAACCTTAATATTATTACATATTCAGATAGGTATGGTTAAATGTGATTTTTGAGAGTTGGAATCAACTCAAAAGCTATTATGATTGATTTTATAAAAATGTTTAAAGGTGCAAATGCTTCTGCCTTGTTATTTTTACTAGGAGAGATCTCTAACTCTGAATGATTTAAATCCAACGGGCTTGGATAGAGTTTTTAATTACCTTTCCAACAAAATTGGAATCACTCAATTTGGTTCAGTAAATCTTGCTGAATTGATTTTTAAAATAGGGGACAAAATTGATTAAAGTCTAAAATAGAAAAACCTATATTTGAATTCTAGGGCCAGCGCGTGAAAGTAAATGGGCCAGCCCAGTGGCGCTCCACGGCGCAGAGGGCGACTTGCCGGCTGGTCCCGCATGTCAGCGGCACTTAAAATCCGAAGCGGTACGGGGAAATCTGGGCGCTACGATTAGAACACAGATCGACGGCTGACAGTCGTCGTCAACGACGGACTCGTCGCTGGCGAGACTGAACCCTAAACGGTCGGTGGGGGTCTATTGGGGACGTACCAGGGCTCCGCTAGTGCAGCGAGGCAGGCAAACGAACTGGACGGCGACGGCGGACTCCGGCGAGGTCACAGCAGGGGCTGAGGTGGACGAAATCGACGACCACGTCTCCTCCTCTACAGCGGCTACCTCCGGTGGAATTCCGGCGAACGGTGGCTCGAGCGGCTCCGGCGAGAGAGGGGAAACGGTCAGTGGAGAGAGGGGAGTGAGATGGTTTGAAGAAATGGTGCTGGGGTGGCCTCCTTATGTAGACTCGACGACGGGACCGATGGGTGTGGGCTGGCGTCTCCGGCGAGGGCGGTACAGGGGGCTACCGGCGTGGGCGAGGTAGGCGGACGGTGGGCGGTCTGCTGGCGGTCCTCTACAGTGTAATGGCGATGCTAGGGGCGGTGGCAAATGCTTGGGAGCTTGACGTGCTCTGGGAGACAGAGGCGGTGCTCGACGGTGATCATGGCGACTGTGGGTCGCGCGGTGGTGCACGGCCATGTCTGGCTGGTTGCTGGGTTCAAGGCGGAGCGGTGTGCACGATTTGGTGTCGAGGCGTGGTCTGTCGTGTGCTGGCGGCGATCGCGCTCTGGCGTGTGCTGCGCATGGCGCAGAGAGAAAGGGCAGCGCTGCTCTGGGGAGGTCCAGAGGCTGGCTTTGGCCGTGGGGTCGACAGGGAGGTGCGGTAGGGTTGGGCGGAGCTAGGGGACGTGCTGGATTGGCGCGGCTTGGTCTCTGGCGCGCTGCCCGCGTTCGGCCGGCTGTGACCATACTTGGGCGGCGCGGCACTAGCGCCGCGGGGAAGGAGGGGTGTTATCTGGGGCTTAGTTAGGCTAAGAGGGGACAGAGGAGAGATGAGAGGGTCTAGAGGGGGACAAGAACATAACTAGCAACAGTAATAGTTAGGCCAGATGATTTTTGCCTACCAAGTGTTCGACACAATGGCCGCTTGAAGAAAATATTTGAATTTTTGGAAGATTTTTGGTGGAGCGATTCATCTTATGCTTAACCATCTAGGTTTGCTTGGGATTTTGAAATGGAGTTCATTTGAGTGGTTTTTGAGAAAGTGGTATCTAGACATATGAACTAGATTCAATTTTCAAATGTCATTTAAATTTAGAGTTTGAATGTTTTTGGGAGATCACAAAGTGGGCCTTGGTACATCACTACTTGTACTAGCAAGGGGTGCAAAGAACCACAATTGTCTCTGTTAGGATTTGAGTGCTAGGAATGCCCAAAGTAGCCTAGGTGATTAGAATGGCAAAAGTGACCATTTGATTATTTAATTATTTTTGATTTCTTTTTCTTTGGGATTTGCTTGGGGATGATCTAGATGATGTGTAAATCACCTTAGAGTCATTTTACAATCAATATATCACTCAATGATGGCAATTCAAAACGACTCCTATTTAAATGCACACACATATGAATGCTTGAAGCTTTTAAATGGAAAAAGTTTTTGTTAATCCTAAATTGGGTAGTTTTGATCTTGATCACTTGGATTAAAGTTTTGGGATGTTACAAACTCATATCATGGAATTCGGACAAGAATCCATGCGGTCGACCGCGGAACATAATTTTATCATTTTGCGACTCATATCATGGAATTCGGACGAGAACCCATGTGTCGAGCGCGAGACATAATTTTATCATTTTGGGACTCATATCATGGAATTTGGACGAGAACCCATGTGTCGAGCGCGGAACATAATTTTATCATTTTGCGACTCATATCATGGAATTCGGATGAGAACCCATGTGGCGAGTGCGGAACATAATTTTATTATTTTGCAGCTCACATCGTGGAATTCGGATGAGAGCCCATATATAGAGCCCTATTTATGATTTTGCATTTATATGACTCGTATCATGGAATTCTAGAGGGAACCCATGTGTGGAGCATTGGTTTATAATTTTGAGATTTCTTATGACTCTTATCATAGAATTCACAAGGGAATCCATGCCTAAAGGATAAATCATGCTTTTGATATATTTAGGTATTTTAGCCGATATGTAATTGTAGAGATTTTTATTTGACCATCTTGACTCTTATCCATTTTTAAGAATGATCTAAGAGGATTTTTGTGGGATCTTTATACCGATGTTATTCTCTAGATTAGTTTCCACGTATAGGTACCGAACCAAGGAATGAGGCTTACGCCCACGTTTCATCCTGGTCTGTATGGCTAAAGGGACCAAATCAAGAGATGAACATCAAGAGAAAATATATGCAAACTCCATGATTTGTACCACAATAGCCGAACCAAGGACAAGAGTTTTAGTAGATATATATAAGAGAGCTCTTTGGTTTGTACCAATGGCCACCAAGAACATAAGTTTTAGTAGATATATATAAGAGAGCTCTTTGGTTTGTACCAATGGCCAAACCAAGAGCTAAGAAAGAGGATGAAGATGGAGGTCATTTGGTTTGTACCCATGGCCAAACCAAAGACTATGGGAGAGCCATGAATCCCACCTTGCCTTGAACACCAAAGTGCGCCTTGTTTTCTTCTTCTCTTTGCTTCTTGTTTGCCTTGAGTATTTTCTATGCTATGAACAGATGGAGTATATCTATGCGCGCGATGATGGAGAGAGGCGATCTGAGTGATGGTAAAATGATCCGTATCAGCGATTCGCGTGTGCGCGATGATGGAGTCTGGGGCTTCTCCCGTGTGTAGGGTGGTCACCTATATATAGAGGCTGGGCACTGCTCATCCCGAGAAATTAACGAGTTATGGAGGCTAATCGTGGGAGACATGCGGGATCGTGGAGGCCAGTCGTGGGCGCGCGGCCGGTTGCGTCTCACAGCGCTCCAAACCCTGGCGTGGACTTGTTCTCTCGTGAATGCTGAGATATTTGACATATACAGATTGGGCCATAATTAACTTAATGCCTTCCCCATTTTTTTAATTAATCTCTAGCTGCATGCATATGGGTTATGGGCCTGCTAATTACTCTAGTATTATATGTTAATGGTGCAGCCGTGCTGCCTAATCCATGCAATGCATGGGCTTTTTGGCTTGGCCGATGTGAAGCCTAGCATGTACTATACATGTATGGTTCAGTCCATGCTTGTGGCTTCTAAGTAGATCCTATTAATTCTTTGAACATATAGAGAGGACAAATTTATACCTCCATCCAAGGAATAATATGTGTGCTTATCTGATATTCACATTAATAATTTAACGTGAGAAGCAAGTATTTTGACTTGTATTTTGGCATGTACTAATATTTTGCAATGATCACATATTTGGGTTGCATACTTGCTCATGTCGATTCTTGTCATTGATTATTTGAAATTATTGTATTATGATATTTGAATTTATCTTTTCTTTACTAGTATGACGGAATTTCCCCCCTTTTGAATTAGTGAATTCATAGTTTTATGTATTTTTTACACTCTTATTTATTTTGGTCAAAATCGATGTCAACAGATGCCCCCTTCGAGGTCTGGACTCGGCAAGGCGATTTGGTCCGAGTTTCGAGCTCGAAGCATAGCTTTGTATTATTAGACTCTATTTTTTTAATTTCAAGGATGGAAGTGTCGTCTGTATAGTGCAGATCCTGCCTGCGGAAAGCTATCATTTTTTTTTGCTTTTTTTTGTTCAGAACGATCTTGTGTTTTGCTTAGTATTTTGCATGTTTTTTTATATGATGTGATCGTGGTATATCAACCATGCACGGTGTAGATGAGACCATGACATATTTACCCGTGGGCACTTAGGCCATTTCTTTTTCAGATACAACTTGGTTACTCTCAGCAATATATATGGTTGAATGCCTTGAGTTTGCAAAAATATTTAGTGGACCAATTTTACATAAAATATTTAGTGGACCAATTTTACATAAAATACTATGGTTTTGGCTCAAAGTTTTTGAGCTTTCCCTTTTTATTTGGTGATGTTGTTCATACTCGTAAATTAGTCTGAGTATTTCTTTTATGTTCCCTAGTTTACACTATTGAAGCTATGGAGTTATTTATTTATATTTTCTGCTCCTGTTTGTACCCATGTGGGTATGAAGTAATTTATATTTTCTGCCCTAGTTTATACTCATGTGGGTATGGAGTAATTTATATTTTCTTCCCCAGTTTATACTCATGTGGGTATGGAGTACTTTCTTGTTTCTTGCGCTCTATTTTATACTCATAAAGCGATGGAGTATTTTTTTATTTGTGCTCTAGCTCATATTCATGAGGAGATGTTTTTTTATGGGTAATGCCTCAGTTTATACTTGCGAGGGTATGGAGTATATATTATTTATTTTTAGCCCCAGTTTATACTCTTGAGGGTATGTAGTACTTTTTGGTGATGCCTCAGTTTATACTCGTGAGGGTATAAAGAGTGATATGTATTTTTGGTGCGTGTCAACACCCGCATTTTTAATCCCAGATGCCCGTTATGCCATACCTCGCAATCCCAGGATTACCATTTTTGCGAGACATAACGGATTGGATATCACGGTACATCATCCATTACAAACCATATATAAGGTCTTACACAAATAAGGATCTCATGATCCAGTCTTAATACAACAAGCAGCGGAAATAAAAGATAGCGTAGCGGTGGGGTCCATCTTCAGGGGCACAGGCAATGCTGACGAAGGCAGATAGTCCTAGTTATCATAGTCGTCCTGCTGACCATCATCTTGATAATCTCCTTCATAGTCTGGCCATGAGAATAGCCAGGGACAAAAGCCATGAGTACTCTTTAAGTACTCGCAAACTACTACTAACAAGGAGTATAATTCTAAATTAAAGTGCTGAATCTATGTTTAACTATAAAGTTAAGTTTGAAACCTAAGCTGAGTTCTGAAGCAAAGAAAGATAAATTAAAGTTCTAGAATCACTTAAGTTGGAAAGCTATTTTCATCAACACAACCCTGTTGTGGTCAAGTCAAAGTTCATCATTCATTTCAAGTTATTTAGAAAACATCTGACAACGAAACAGTATGGCCATTCCAACTGTCCATAACCGCGGACGCGGCTATTCGAGTAGTTTGACACTCTGCAGAGGTGTTACACTTTCACCACAAGATTCGATACATTTGTCAGGGGTAACCCTGAATCATCATACTTAGTATGCATATCCCTTTACACACCCTAGTATAAGCACCTCTCCTATGAGCATGGCCTCCCAACCATGACCATCAGTCATCTTGGGCACTGCATAGGTGGACAACATTGAGAGGTAGCCTCAGCTCAAACCTCTCCCGTGAGGGAACTAATACTAATGCATATAAATTTCCAGCTAAGCCTTACCCAATTCAAGTAGTGTGGTTGTACGGTAAATTTGGAATGGTATCGCATCCGAATCCAACCATCAGTTTTATAAAAGGGTTGAGGCTCATGCCTCATCATTTTCATCATCATAAACCAGTTGTGTTTCTCAACACATGTCAAAACATCTCAATAGAATGACTCATCATTCCAAGGTTTTCACAATTCATTTTCACCAATTGTTCCCATCTAAAGTGACTCAAGTTTTTGATCTACTCTAAAATACTAAGTTAAGAGTGTTCACTAGAGGGGAAAGATGGGATCAATCTTATGCCATAGAATGACATCTAAAGGTTTCTAAGTAGGTCAAGTTTTATACTTTTTATGCTACCTTCAAAATAAGTAAGGAACCTTGCATACTAAGGGGAGTAAAACTTGCAAGTAAGACTTGGGGTACTAATAGTTAAAAAGGGGTGTGATCAAAGCATGCCTAAAGCATCCTTGCTCATTTATCTAGCTAAATTCTAGCTTGCTAACAATAGCTTGCCTTGGTTGGTGCAGTGGTTGAAGTTTTCTTCTTCTTCTTCTTCTTCTTGGTAGAACTCCTCCTCCTCAAAAGCTTGGACGGTACTAGGATCTATAAATACATAGGGAGTGCACAATCACCAAACAATACTTAACTAGGCTAAGTAGCATTCTAAAACACACAATTGATGCTCTATTATACTCACAAGCATCACAAGTTTAATTTCAATAGTTTCATCCTTTTTATTTTAGAAAAGTAATTTCTACTCATTGTAATATTAACTAAAATTTAATATTCACCACCAAAATATGGAATCATGTGGACACATGTCCTCACCACATATTCTAACATGTGGGAATGAGATTTAAGGGTTGGATCAATATTACTTAGGTTTAAGTTCATTATTTAATGATTTAAAGTGACTAGAAATGCCTATATAGCATTATTTTGGTACTAGTCCAAAGTCACTGCATGTAAACCTTAATATTATTACATATTTAGATAGATATGATGAAATGTGATTTTTGAGAGTTGGAATCAACTCAAAAGCTAACTTGATTGATTTTATAAAAATGTTGCAAGTTGCAAAAGCTTCTGTCTTCTTATTTTTATTAGGAGAGATCTGTAACTCTAATTGAATTAAATCCAACGGGCTTGGATAGAGCATTTCAATACCTTTCAGACAAAATTAGTTCCATGCAATTTGGACTTATAAAAATCTCTGAATTGAATTTCAAACTAGGAGACAAAAACTAGATTTAACTAAAAAGAAAAATCCAGATTTGAATCAATGGGCTAGCGAGGGAAAAGGAATGGGCCGGCCCAGTGGCGCTCCGCAGCGCGGGGCTCAGCTGACAGGGGGGTCCCACGTGTCAGCGGCACTTAACACGCGAAACGGTACACGCGTTGTGGGCCGTAGGATTAGAAGCGAGATAAACGGCTGAGGGTCGTCATCGGCGACGAACAGGTCACCGGCGAGCTCAAACCCTAGCGGCTCGGTGGGGGTCTACTGGGGGCGTACCAGGACTCCAGCGGGGTCGGCGAGGCAGGCAAATGACACGAAAGACGACGGCGAGGCGAGGCGCGGTTGCGGTGGAGCTTGAGGTGGTCGCAATCAACAGCGCCCTTCTCCTCCTGCCGCGGCTGCTCCGGCTCCAATTCCGGCAAGCTGCTGCTCCCTTTGCCCTAGCGAGAGGTGGGTGAGGTTCAGAGAGGTGAGGGTAGTGGAATAGTGTGGAGAGAAGAAGCTGGGGGGGGCTCCTTTTATAGGCCCGACGGTGAGACCGAGCGGGATGGGCAGGCGACTCCGGCAACAAGGCTACGACGGGGTAGAGGCATGGCTGCGGGTGGCGATCGATGTGTGGTTCCCTGGCGGTGCTCTAGAACTTGAATGCAAGCGTAGGGGCGGTGGCACGCGGTCTGGGCGAGGTGGCACTCTAAGAGGCAGAGGCGGCGGTGTCCACGGCGAGCAGTGGCTGTGAGGCGTTGGGCGGGTTGGTGCCAAGGGATGGTCTGTGCGAGCGGGGAAAGGGCGTGCTCTGGGGGCAGCGTCGGCATGCTCGACCGGCTCCGGGAGCGGCGGTTCCTGGCCGCTCTGCTCTCTATCTCTGGCCTGGGGCTGGTTGGGCGTGGAGGTGGACCACTGGCAAGCTACTAGACATGAGGAGAGGGGCTGGAGAGAGCTGCTGCTGCGAGTGCACTGTCGGCCGGCGAGGTGGTGCTCGGCATGGCATGGCAGTGCAGCTAGGGGGTAGGGGAGATGCTGGTTAGGCTCTGGTTAGATCAAGAGGGGATAAGGGGATTAAATGGGGATCAATTGGGCGCAAAACCCCGTAGTAAACAGTGAGCTAGGATTAGAGGTGATATTATGCATGCCAAGTGTTTGATGAAATGGCCGCATGAAAGAAAGTTTTGAATTTTGGTTTCAAATTTTTTGAGTGGTCTCCACTAGTGATAGGTAGTCTCTGGTTGCAAGGGTTTTGAAAATGGAGCTCAAATAGATGGTTTTTGAAATAGGGGTGAGCTATGCATATGCATTAGATTCAATTTTAAACTGTCATTTAAAATAGTTAACAGAATGTTTTTAGCAGATCCAAAGGTGGGCCTTGGTACCTCCTTATGTGTACTAGCAAGGGGTGCAAGGATCAAGAATTGTTTCTGTTAAGTTTTGAGTACTAGGAATAGCCAAAGTAGCCATGATAGTGAAATTTGCCAAAATGACCATTGCTCCTTTTTAATTCTTTTTTATTTGATTTTCTTTAGGAAAAGTTTGGGAATGATGTAGATGATGTTTAAATCACCTACGAAACATTTTACAAGCATTGGATCATTCAATCATGGCAATTCAAACAACTCATATTTTAAATGCACACATATATGAATGCTTTCATTCTAAATTTGAAAAAGTTTTTGTTAACCCTATTTTTGGATAATTTGATCTTGATAACCTTGGATTGAAGTTTTGGGATGTTACAAACCTTCCCCCCTTAAACAAAATCTCATCCCGAGATTTACAAAGAAAACTAGGAACTAAAGAGATCTGGGAACTCTGTCCTAATGTAATCTTCGCGCTCCCAAGTAGCTTCCTCCTCGGTATGGTTGCTCCACTGAATCTTGAGAAACTTGATACTTCTGGTCCTGGTGGTTCTGTAGGATTCTTCTAAGATACGGATGGGCACTTCCCGATAGGTCAGGTCCTTGTTGATTTCCACAGCTCTGTGATCGATGTTCTTGAAAACTTCAGTCTTCTCAGGCACTTCCAAGCATTTGCGAAGTAACGAGATATGGAACACATTGTGGATGGCTGACATCTCTTCAGGCAGTTCCAGTTGATACGACACTTCTCCTCGGCGGTTCAGAATCTTGAAAGGTCCGATATATCTGGGGGCTAACTTTCCCTTCAGACTAAAGCGTTGGGTTCCCTTCAATGGTGAAACCTTGAGATATACAAAATCTCCGACATTGAAAGTCAGGTCTCTCCTTCTCTTGTCGGCATAGCTCTTCTGTCTGGATTGGGCGGTCTTGAGGTGCTCACGAACTTTGTGAACTTTCTCTTCTGCTTCGCGCAGAATGTCGGGTCCAAAGATCTGACTCTCTCCTACTTGCGACCAATTCAAAGGGGTACGACACTTTATTCCGTATAGGAATTGAAATGGTGCCATCTGCAAACTAGCTTGATAACTGTTGTTATATGAGAATTCTGCGAAAGGCAGGCAATCTTCCCATTTTGATCCATATTCCAACACACAAGCTCTAAGCATATCTTCTAAGATCTGATTGCCTCTCTCAGTTTGTCCATCTGTTTGCAGGTGATAAGCGGTACTGAAGTTCAACTTGGTTCCTAAACCTTCCTGAACTTTCTGCCAAAATCTTGAAGTAAACTGGGTTCCTCGATCTGATACGATGGTCTTGGGGGTTCCATGCAGACTAACAATCCTAGCAATATACAGCTCTGCTAGGTTTGCACTCTGGTAGGTAGTCTTGACAGGTATAAAGTGGGCTACCTTGGATAGTCTATCAACGATGACCCAGATTGAGTCATTTCCCCTACTAGAAGTAGGTAAACCGGTGATAAAGTCCATTCCGACGGAATCCCATTTCCATTCCGGAATCTGCAAGGGTTGCAATAGTCCTGCAGGTCTCTGATGCTCTCCTTTGACTCTTTGACAGATGTCACATTTGGCGATGTAGCTTCCGATCTCTCTCTTCATCTTGTGCCACCAAAATTGCTCTTTCAAATCCTGATACATCTTTGTTCCTCCGGGGTGGATAGAATAAAGAGTATCATGAGCTTCCTTCATGATAATTTCCTTCAGCTCCGAATCTGCTGGCACACAGATACGTCCCTTGTACCACAGTACTCCTTCTTCGTCTTCAGTGAATCCAGGTACCTTTCCTGTACCAATACGATGTTTGATTCCGTCGATACTTTCATTTCCCTTCTGGGCTTCCTTGATTTGGCTAATCAAAGTGGGTTGAAGTTCAATGCTAGCTAGGAATCCTTTGCTAACTAACTCAGTCCTGAACTGCACGAACTCCTCATACAAACTTGGTTGCTTATCTTTGATCATGGTGTTAAGCCTGCACGGCAATCTTCTCGGAGCATCTGCTACCACATTGGCTTTGTCGGGGTGATAGTGAATGTCAAGCTCCTTCTGAGTGAAGATATACTTCAAGCTTTTATGATCTGAGTAAATCTCACAGCGATTACCCATCAAATAATGACGCCATGTCTTCAATGTTTTAACCACTGCTGCTAGCTCAAGATCATGGGTCGGATAGTTCTGCTCATGCTGCTTGAGTTGTCGAGACAGATACGCGATGACTTTGCCTTCTTGCATCAATACACATCCTAGGCCAATCTTGGATGCATCACAATACACATCAAACGGCTTCTTGATGTCTGGCATGATCAAAATTGGGGCGGATATCAATCTCTTCTTCAGCTCTTGGAAACTGGCTTCACACTTGTCTGTCCATTCAAACTTCTTGTCCTTCTTCAACAATTGGGTCATTGGTCGGGCTATGCTCGAGAATCCTTCTACGAACTTGCGGTAGTATCCTACTAATCCGAGAAATGAACGAACTTGGGTTTCATTCGTTGGGGCTTCCCATTCTTCGACATCTTTGATCTTGGTGGGATCAACAGAGACTCCTCCGGCAGACACAATATGTCCTAGAAATCCTACTTCTTTCAGCCAAAACTCACACTTGCTGAACTTGGCATATAACTGATGCTCTCTCAGGGTTTCTAGGATGATTCTCAGATGTTGCTCATGCTCTTCTTCTGACTTGGAGTAGATAAGGATGTCGTCGATAAACACAACTACAAACTTATCTAGGAAATTCATAAAGATCTTATTCATGAGATTCATGAAATAAGTAGGGGCATTGGTTAATCCAAAAGACATAACCGTATACTCGTATAAACCATAGCGAGTAGTAAAGGCGGTCTTCGGAATATCCGTTGGATGAATCTTAAGTTGGTGATAACCAGTCCTAAGATCAATCTTTGAGAATACCTGGGCTCCAGTCAACTGATCAAATAGATCCTCTATCTTTGGCAAAGGGTACTTGTTCTTGATGGTGACGTCATTCAACTTTCTGTAATCTTTACACTGACGGTTGCCTCCATCTTTCTTGTCGACGAATAACACTGGTGATCTCCATGGCGATGCGCTTGGCTGAATCAAGCCTGTGGCTAGCATGGCATCCAACTGCTTCTTTAGTTCCACTCAGTCTGAGGGGTTCATGGTATAGGGTCTCTGGGCTATAGGTCCGGTTCCGGGGATTAGTTCGATAATGAACTCAATATCCCTATCCGGGGGCATACCTGGCAATTCATCTGGGAATACGTCGGGGTATTCACAGACTACTCTGACTTGGTTAATGGTGGGAAGGGCTACACTCTTGTTGCACTTGAATTGACGGGGTAAGGTTTCAGAGATATGCTCTACTGTTACTCCAGAACTACTGGTCATGGTGATGGCTTTCTTAGCATAGTCTATCAGTCCTTTACGCCTTGACATCCAGTCCATACCTAGTACTACTTCCAATCCTCTGGTTCCAAGTACAATTAGGTTGGCATAAAAATCTATCCCATGTATTCTGATAGGTACAGCTTTGCAAATTTTTCTAGCTTTTGTTGTTGAACCGGGGATTTGAACATCATGACATGCTTCAGGTTGGTTCGGTGAATCTTACTAGTGCATACAAATTCTTCGGTGATAAATGAATGCGATGCTCCAGAATCAAACAATACTCTTGCTAAAACTGAGTTGACAGAAAACATACCCAGCACTACATCTGGCGCTTCCTGGGCTTCCTCTGTGTTCATGTGGATGAGACGACCGTTGCGGTTGTGTGGGTTCCCTGGGGAAAATCTCCTTCCTGGTTGAACACGACGTTGCTGCTGAGCTGGGGCATTCACAGGGGCATTGGCGGCAGTCTTCTTGGGACACTCATTGGAGTAGTGACCTTTCACTCCACATTCGAAACAAGTGATCTGGGACTTGTCCTTGACTGCGACATGCACAACATTACTGCCAGTTCTGGCGCAGTGTTGTTGTTGTTGTTGTTGTTGTTGTTGTTGTTGTTGCTCTTGGGAGGGGCACGGTTGAAATTGTTGGCATTGCCGGAGTTGCGATTGTTTCCTCCGGACTTCACATTGTTGGGTCCGCAGCATAGAAAACAAAAATTTTCCTATGATGAGAACTATACGCCAAGATCTATCTACTAGATACAGAGCAACGGGTGGACATACATCCATGGAGAACTTACCCTCGAAGACAACGAGATTTGTTAACGAGTAGGAACTCGTGGTTGATGTAGTCGTACACTTGCCGATCTCAAGATCGTGAGGAAGTCCGAGCGCCGCAACTCAGCAGCGCATCCGCACTCGCACACACGTTCAAGCCACCGGACAACCTCCACCTCCTCGCTCCAGCGATCCAGCGGAAGCAGCAACTCCTTCCAGACAAAATGCCACCGGGAACATGTATCTCGCTAATCCGAGACCATGGGGGAATAATTCTAGAGGGGGAGAGAGATCCTTCACAAGGAGGTGTGAGGATGAAGGAGGGAATGGGTGGCCTTTTATAGGAGGAGGGGGGGGGGGTGCCCCCTCTCTCCATGGCCGGCGCATGGGGGGTGACCCCTCACCTCCCCCATTCATGTGGTGGTAACCCCTCCACATTAAAATGCCTCTTCACATTCCCTTTTAAAGTCTCCACTTTAAATGCATTAAATTTCTCCAAATTTAATGCTCTCTCATTTAATAAAATTCTTTTTATTAAATTTATTCAGAATTTTGTTAATTACTTTAATTAACAAACATTCACATATAGCCCCTTGCAATATTTCAATATCACATGCAGAACCACCTTCTGCAATTTCACCCGAAACAATTTTCGGTTTCTATTGAAACAATTCCTGCGCTTTGCAATTCTTTCGTCTGAAACATATGTGCTCCAAAATGGTGTCCGGTAACTCTTAAGTGTGCCACCCTACGGTTCGCAAATAATGCAGACATGATCGAGACCCTTCTCCGATCAATAATCAGCAGCGGGACCTGGAGATCCGTACTGACTCCTACACATTCAACGATGACTCCTATGATCGTGAGAACCTTTAACGCTTGTAACTAAATCCCTTTGTCTCTCGATATATCACATGTCCGAGATTCGATCATCGGTATCTCCATACCTAGTTTGATCTCGTTACCGACATGCACTCTTTTCTTGTTCCCGTGATATAACATTCTAGTGATCACATCACTTGCTTGCAAGCTATCCTAATGTGATATCACCGAGAGGGCCCAGAGTATATCTATCTGTCATCTGGATTGACAAATTCCACTCTTGATCCATGAGCCTCAACATAACACCTTCGTAGTACTGAACCCATCTTTATAGTCACCCTGTTACGGTGTGACGTTTGATGTTATCAAGATACTCTTCCGGTGTTAGCAATTTACATGATCTCATGGTCTAAGGATAAAGATTACTTCGTATGATGTTATAGCAATATAAACATAATGACTTGATCGTAATGCTATACTTCAGATGAATGTTCATCACATCATTTCACAAATGTTGTGACCTTGTTATTAACAACATCCAATGTCCATGATCAGGAAACCTTGATCATCTTGTTAATCAACAAGCTAGTCTATGAGAGAGGCATAACTAGGAACCCTTTTTGTTTATTAAACACACATGTATTGATGTTTCCTATCAATACAATTATAGCATGCAAAATAAACATCTATCATATACAAGGAATACATAATAACAACTTTATTATTGCCTCTCAGGGCATATTTCCTTCAGTCTCCCACTTGCACTAGAGACAATAATATAGTTTATATAGTGATAAATCTAACACCCATGGAGTTCTGGTGTTGATCATGTTTTTCCCTAGGGAGTACTTTAGTCAACGGATCTGCTACATTCAGGTCTGTGTGCACTTTACAAATCTTTATATCTCCATCCTTGACATGCTCGCGGATGAAGTGAAACCGGCGCTTAATATGCTTGGAATTCTTGTGAGACCTTGGTTCCTTGGCGTTGGCTATGGCTCCATTATTGTCAAAATAGATCACCATTGGGTCCAATGCACTAGGAACCACACCTAGTTCCGTTATGAACTCCTTCATCCAAACCTCTTCCTGCGCTGCTTCTGAAGCAGCAACATATTCCGCCTCCGTCGTTGATCCAGCCACCACAGGTTGTTTGGAGCTCCTCCAACTAACTGCTGCTCCGTTCAAGAGAAATACATATCCGGATTGAGACATAGAGTCATCCGGATCAGTGTCAAAGCTAGCATCAACATAACACTTAGCGACTAGCTCTTCTTCACTTCCGTATACAGGAAACATATCCTTAGTTCTTCTCAAGTACTTGAGGATGTTCTTTACCGCTATCCAGTGTTCTGAACCTGGATCAGATTGGTACCTACTAGTCAAACTGATAGCATGTGCCACATCCGGTCTTGTACATAGCATGGCATACATAATAGAGCCTATGGCCGAGGCATAGGGGATCTTATCCATCATCTCTCTTTCTTCCGCCATAGCCGGACTTTGAGTCTTACTCAATGTCTTGCCTTGCAACATAGGTAAGAACCCCTTCTTACTTTTGTCCATATTAAACTTCTTTCATATCTTATCAAGGTATGTACTCTGTGATAGCCCAATTAGGCGCCTTGATCTATCTCTATAGATTTTAATGCCTAATATATATGAAGCTTCACCAAGGTCCTTCATGGAAAATTTGCTGTTTAGATAACTTTTAACACTGTTTAAAAGATCTATATCATTTCCAATCAATAATATGTCATCCACATATAATATCAGAAATGCCACATTGATCCCACTCACTTTCTTGTAAATACAAGCCTCTCCATAAGTTTGGACAAATCCAAACTCTTTGATCACCTCATCAAAGCGGAGATTCCAACTCCGGGATGCTTGCTTCAGTCCATAGATGGATCGCTGAAGTTTGCACACCTTATCAGCATCCTTAGGATCAACAAAACCCTTAGGTTGTATCATATACAACTGTTCTTCAATATTACCATTGAGGAACGCAATTTTGACATCCATTTGCCATATTTCATAATCGAAATATGCAGCAATTGCTAACATAATCCTAACCGACTTAAGCATCGCTACGGGAGAGAATGTCTCATTGTAGTCAACTCCTTGAATTTGTCGAAACCCCTTTGCGACAAGTCGAGCCTTATAGATGGTTACATTACCATCAGCATCAGTTTTTCTTTTGAAAATCCATTTATTCTCAACGGCCTTTCGATTGTGAGGTAAGTCCACCAAGGTCCAAACCTGGTTTTCGTACATGGATTCCATCTCGGATTTCATGGCTTCTAGCCATTTGTTGGAATCCGGGCTCATCATCGCCTCTTCATAAGTCGCAGGGTCATCTATTTCATCAATCATGAAATTCATAACAGGATTGCCGTACAGTTCAGGAGCTGCACATGTCCTGCTTGACCTGCGAGGTTCGGTAGTGTCCTCTTTCAGAGTTTCATGATCAATATCATTAGCTCTCTCTTCATTAGGTGAAGTCAACTCCGAAACAAATTCTGGAGCTGCGCTACTCGCCATTTCATGAAGAGAATGTTCAATAACCTCTTCGAGTTCTACCTTCCGACTACTCACACCTTTCGCGAGAAACTCCTTCTCAAGAAAGGATCCATTCTTGGCAACAAAGACCTTGCCCTCGGATCTGTGATAGAAGGTATACCCAATCATTTCCTTAGGGTATCCTATGAAGACGCATTTTTCCGCTTTGGGTTCGAGTTTATCTGGTTGAAGTTTCTTCACATAAACATCGCATCCCCAAACTTTAAGAAATGACATCTTAGGTTTGTTTCCAAACCATAATTCATACGGTGTCTTTTCAACGGATTTAGATGGTGCCCGATTTAAAGTGAATGCAGCTGTTTCCAGTGCATAACCCCAAAATGACAGAGGTAAGTCAGTCAGAGACATCATAGATTGAACCATATCCAATAAAGTACGATTACGATGTTCTGACACACCATTACGTTGTGGTGTTCCAGCAGGCGTGAGTTGTGAAACTATTCCACAGTCTTTCATATGTGTGCTAAACTCGTAACTAAGATACTCTCCTCCATGGTCGGACCGCAGAAATTTGATCTTTCTGTTACGATGATTTTCAACTTCATTCTGAAATTCTTTGAACCTTTCAAAGGTTTCAGACTTATGTTTCATCAAATAGATATACCCGTATCTACTCAAATCATCCATGAAAGTAACAAAATAACGATATCCACCTCGCGCCGACACACTCATTGGTCCACACACATCAGTATGTATGATTTCCAATAAATCTGTCGCCCGTTCCATTGAACCAGAAAACGACGTTCTAGTCATCTTGCCCATAAGGCATGGCTCACATGTATCAAATGATTCAAAATCAAGTGATTCCAAAAGTCCATCAGAATGGAGTTTCTTCATGCGTTTAACACCAATATGACCTAGATGGCAGTGCCACATATATGTAGATATATCATTATCAAGTTTAATCCTTTTAGCATCAACATTATGAATATGCGTAATACTACTATCGAGATCCAACAGAAATAAACCTTTCAACACAGGTGCATGACCATAAAAGATATTATTCATATAAATCGAACAACCATTGTTTTCAGACTTAAACGAATAACCACTTTGCATCAAACACGATCCGGATACAATGTTCATGCTCAGTGCAGGCACCAAATAACAATTATTCAGGTTTATAACTAATCCCCACGACATATGGAGAGGCAGCATTCCGACGACGATCACATCAACTCTTGATCCATTGCCGACCCGCATCTGACCTCATCCCTTGCTAGTTGTCGCTTGTTCCGCAGCCCCTAAACCGAGTTACATATATTAGCAACCGATCTCGTATCAAATACCCAGGTCCTACTGCGAGTACTAGTCAAGTACACATCAATAACATGTATATCACATATACCTTTGTTTGCCTTGTCGGCATTCTTGTTCGCCAAATACTTGGGGCAGTTGCGCTTCCAATGGCCAGTCCCCTTGCAATAGTAGCACTCGGTGTCAGACTTAGGGCCAGCTCGGGGTTTCTTTTCAGGCGCGGCA
The DNA here is from genome assembly GCA_916181665.1 of Avena sativa. Taxonomy (NCBI): domain Eukaryota; kingdom Viridiplantae; phylum Streptophyta; class Magnoliopsida; order Poales; family Poaceae; genus Avena; species Avena sativa. The sequence continues at coordinate 80,847,969 of OV702286.1, forward strand.
ACAGATTTGCTGCCCTTCTTTCCCTTCTGCTTGCCTTTCTTGTCCTTCTTGAAACCTGTGGTCTTATTGATCATCAACACTTGATGTTCTTTCCTAATCTCCACTTCTGCAGTCTTAAGCATTGACAGAAGCTCGGGAAGAGACTTCTTCATGCCCTGCATATTATAGTTCATCACGAAGCTCTTGTAGCTAGGTGGTAGAGATTGGAGAACACGATGTATGCCTAAGTCAATGGGAATCATTATTCCCAAGGACACAAGCTTATCGGCGTACCCAAACATTTTGAGTACGTGCTCACTAACGGAGCTGTTCTCTTCCATCATGCAGCTAAAGAACTTTTTAGAAGCATTATAACTCTCTACGGCAGCATGGGTATCGAAAATCATTTTCAATTCTCCCATGGTATCAAAGGCATTGCCATTTTCGAAACGTTTTCGAAGTTCTGGCTCTAGCCCATACAGTATGCCGCAATGAACTAAGTTGTGGTCCTACTGACGAGTTATATAGACGTTCTTTTCCTCGTCAGGGGCATCAGGAGCTGGTGGGGGGCCTAGCGGCGCCTCTAGCACATATTGCTTTTGTGCAGCAGTTAGGAGAATCCTTAAATTCATAGTCCAGTTGGTGAAGTTGCTACCATTCGCAGCAAGCTTCTCTTTCTCCATGAACACATTGAAATTAAAAGCAGGTGGTGCCATCTACAACAGAATTTGTAAAATATATTTAGACTAAGTTTATGATAGATTGAGTTCAACTAATCCAAATTACTAATGAACTCCCACTCAAAAACGACATCCCTCGTGTCCTTTTGGTGATTACATGAACCAAATCCACTACACCAAGTCCGATCATCACGTGAGTCGGTGTAGCTTCAAAGGCGAGCATCTATATGGGCATCATATCAACTATATGACTCATGCTTAACCTTTCGGTCCGTGTTCCGAGGCCATGTCTGTACATGCTAGGCTCATCAAGTAAGAACCTTAGTATTTGCGTGTGTAAAACTGTCTTACACCCGTTGTATGAAAGCGTAGAGTCGAGAACACCCGATCATCACGTGATGCCTCAAAACACGATCCACAAAACGGTGCATACTGAAGGAAGAACACATTTTATCTTGATATCTAAATGAGGGATCATCTTATAATGCTACCAAAATCGCCAAACTAGCAATATAAGATGCTAATGTGTGAAGTGAGGTGATATGGTCCATGCATTTGATCTCTATCATTTGCATCGTGGTATGATCTCTATCATTCCTTTGTGTGTAAGGCCAAGGTCTATGGAACTTACACGTTAAGTGAGTTGTAAGAGTATCTATCATACATCTACTTACAACAATACCATATCAAGACACTAGCCTAGCAACGATCTAAACTAGACGCCTCTAATTTATCAATTGCAAGTTTTACGTGGCTTAGGGCTTTCGGAGATAGAACCGGTCTTACCTACGAACATGAACCACAACGAGGATAACCAAGTTATTAGCAACTCGTTGTAAATCAGATATTGACTATAGTAGGAGAGACAGACACCCGCTAGCCACTTATGCAAAACTAGTTGCATGTCAGTCGTGGAACCGGTCTCATGTACGATGACATGTAAGGTTGGTCCGGGACGCTTCATCCCACTATGCCACCAATATCCAAAGTACATAGAAGATGCAATAACATGATCATCATCGCCCACATATAAACATATGTGTACTACCCGTGCAAAGCATCTACGTTTAGATCAGGCTCTGATACCACTATTGGGTCCGTAGCATAGAAAACAAAAAATTTCCTACGATGAGAACTATATGCCAAGATCTATCTACTAGATATAGAGCAACGGGTGGACATACATCCATGGAGAACGTACCCTCGAAGACAACGAGCTTTGTTAAGGAGTAGGAACTCGTGGTTGATGTAGTCGTACACTTCCCGATCTCAAGATCGTGAGGAAGTCCGAGCACCGCAACTCAGCAGCGCATCCGCACTCAAGTCGTACACGTTCAAGCCACCGGACAACCTCCACCTCCTTGCTCCAGCGATCCAGCAGAAGCAGCAACTCCTTCCAGATGAAATGCCACCGGGAACATGTATCTCGCTAATCCGAGACCATGGGGGAATAATTCTAGAGGGGGAGAGAGATCCTTCACAAGGAGGTGTGAGGATGAAGGAGGGAATGGGTGGCCTTTTATAGGAGGAGGGGGGGGTGCCCCCTCTCTCCATGGCCGGCGCATGGGGGGTGACCCCTCACCTCCCCCATTCATGTGGTGGTAACCCCTCCACATTAAAATGCCTCTTCACATTCCCTTTTAAAGTCTCCACTTTAAATGCATTAAATTTATCCAAATTTAATGCTCTCTCATTTAATAAAACTCTTTTTATTAAATTTATTCGGAATTTTGTTAATTACTTTAATTAACAAACATGCACATATAGCCCCTTGCAATATTTCAATATCACATGCAGAACCACCTTCTGCAATTTCACCCGAAACAATTTCTGGTTTCTATTGAAACAATTCCTGCGCTTTGCAATTCTTTCGTCTGAAACATATGTGCTCCAAAATGGTGTCCGGTAACTCTTAAGTGTGCCACCCTACGGTTCGCGAATAATGCAGACATGATTGAGACCCTTCTCCGATCAATAATCAGCAGCGGGACCTGGAGATCCGTACTGACTCCTACACATTCAACGATGACTCCTGTGATCGTGAGAACCTTTAACGCTTGTAACTAAATCCCTTTGTCTCTCGATATATCACATGTCCGAGATTTGATCATTGGTATCTCCATACCTAGTTTGATCTCGTTACCGACATGCACTCTTTTCTCGTTCCCGTGATATAACATTCTAGTGATCACATCACTTGCTTGCAAGCTATCCTAATGTGATATCACCGAGAGGGCCCAGAGTATATCTATCCGTCATCTGGATTGACAAATTCCACTCTTGATCCATGAGCCTCAACATAACACCTTCGTAGTACTGAACCCATCTTTATAGTCACCCTGTTATGGTGCGACGTTTGATGTTATCAAGATACTCTTTCGGTGTTAGCAATTAACATGATCTCATGGTCTAAGGATAAAGATTACTTCATATGATGTTATAGCAATATAAACATAATGACTTGATCGTAATGCTATACTTCGGATGAATGTTCATCACATCATTTCACAAATGCTGTGACCTTGTTATTAACAACATCCAATGTCCATGATCAGGAAACCTTGATCATCTTGTTAATCAACAAGCTAGTCTATAAGAGAGGCATAACTAGGAACCCTTTTTGTTTATTAAACACACATGTATTGATGTTTCCTATCAATACAATTATAGCATGCAAAATAAACATCTATCATATAAAAGGAATACATAATAACAACTTTATTATTGCCTCTCAGGGCATATTTCCTTCACACATTGCATCCGCTACGGTTGGGGTAGCTTGGGCGAGAATTTGGGGGTCGGTTGTTCCTTGGTGCATATCCTGGTGAGGGGTTGGGACGGTACTTCTGGTGACTACTGGATCCAGACTGCTGCATCATACGACGCTTGTGGTTGTCGTTTGCCTGGTTAATCTTCCCTTCCATCTGAATGGCAGAGTCGACTAGCTCTTCGAGATCCTGGAAACGGATGTTTACGAGGACAGTCTGAATCTCATCATACAGTCCGTTTAAGAATCTCTCCTTCTTCTTGGCCTCCGTGTTGATCTCATCCGGTGCATATCTGGCAAGTGACAAGAATCTATCACGGTACTCCACCACAGTCATTCTTCCTTGCTTCAATTCGCGGAATTCATCTCTCATCCTGTTGACGAGACCTTGCGGCACGTGGGTGCGGCTGAACTTGACTTTGAATGCTTCCCATGTCATAACCTGACCATGGTTCATATTGCAGATGCTATTCCACCAAGCTCTTGCATCTCCCGCCAGATAGTGGGTGGCGAAGATAACTTTCTCATTCTCATCAACTCTGGCAACCTCTAAGTTGTTTTCCATGGTCTGTAACTGTAGCATCCCAATTGTCTAACAATTGCAATGCTACTAGCCTAGCCTATATAAATGCTACTTCCTACATATAATTGTTGCATCATCATTATATCATGCTCATGTCATCATGCCACATTGCATTTGAGCATCATATAAAACCCTTTTTGTTTTGGTTCTTCTCTCATATGCATCATTAATTGTATTTGCCTCTTGGTATTGTATTTGGTTATTGATATATTGTTTAATGCCCAAGTTGAGTTGGGGGCATATCTTTTATTCAACTCCATCACCTTTCCTTGTCACCACCTTATAATTCCACCATCCAATTAAATATGAGCTTTGCACTTTATTGGGTTTTACCTCTAGCTCATGTGGGTTGGGATGGATCCAATTCTATCTCCACATGCTCTCACTTATGCACCATATTGTTTCTACATTATTGGTTTATGAGAGCCACATGGCCACCTTTGCATGCCTTGTGAGTGGAACCCTTTTTCTAGCTTCCATAGGGGTTGTTTTGGGGTTTATGCTCATGTTGGGATATTTTTGGGCTTACTAAATACCTAGTGGCACATACACACTAGCAAGTCCCATTTTTATTCAAATATGGTCATCTCCATCTACTCCACATGGGGCATCCTTTTAATTCTTTTTGCTTGGATTTTATTCCAATTTTGGGAATGCATAAGAATAATGCCATGTTAATATTATTGTTTTCACAAGAATAAACATGGCATTCATTATTTTGCATGGGCCATGCACGCACCACCACATTCTAGTCCTTTGGGATTTTATATGAATTTTGGAGTGGTGTATATCTCTTGGAGCTCTTCCTTCTCTCTCAAATCTTTCACCTTGTTTGGTGTATTTCTTTTTGCCTAGTGCTCATCAAGTTTTTCTCACATGTGTATGCCATGCATGGTCATGTAAGATCCTTTCCATCTCCATCTTTGTCCTCCTTTGTTTTTATTTGAGTTTTGAGTGAATCATCCTTTATTCCTCCCTACCACTCCTTTTGCTTGATCTAGTTTGGTCTTGCTAAAAGTCACCACCACATCTCTCTCTCTCTCTCTCTAATCCTCTCTCCAAACACCTAACACCTCATCTAAACCCTAAACCCCCCCTCTCTCTTTTTCTATCTCTAAACCCTACCACCACATGATCAACCCCACCTACCCTCTCCTCTTTACCCATGCCGAGCCTCCCTACCTGGCCCCCCTAGCTACCTAACCACCCCTGGCCGAAGCCCTACCCCAACCCTAAAACCCTAGCCCATGCCGAGCCGGCCCTAGCTAGCACCACTTTTGCATGGCCATCTATGTAATCTGTTTGACCAAACCACCTTGAGCTGGTCCCTCCCTCTCTCCCCTTGGCTAAAGAACAAAGGAGGGAAGGGAAACCTACCCGATGCCTCCCTCCTACCTTTTTACAAAAAGTGAAACAAACCCCATGTGCAAGCCCTGACCCTCTCCTTATCTACCCCTCCTCCACGCCATGACCAGATCAAGATCAACCAGAAGATCCCCTCCCCCCGTCCTCCTTTCCCCAAGAAAAACCATGGCCATGGCCATCTCCATGCCTCTACTAGATTCCACCTCGGCCAAGACCCAAAGGAGGCGGTTGGAGCTGTGCTAGTAGGTGTCCCGGACGCCCAGGAAGGTGCCACTGCCTCTTCTTCTTCGACCAGTACCGGAGATCGATGCCGGAGCTTGCCGGAGCGAGCTCGCCGCTGCCATGAACCCGTAGGACCCGACCTTGTTGTGCCCAAGCCTCGCCGACGATCTGGCCGGTTCCAGCTTGTTGGGATAGCTTGAGAACCTCCTGGTGAGCACCCGAACGACCCTGACATCCTCTCCTTCCTCTTCATGCCCTGCACCTCTAGTTCATTCCGTCGAGCGGCCTCCGTGCGCCGCCACCGCCGCGCGTCGCGCTCTGGCCGACAGCAGCAGCGTTCGTCCCCCTCTTTTCTCCGCCATGCCCCGCGTGCTGTAGCCCTCCTCCGATGATGCTCTCTGAACGAAAGTTGTAGATCCCAGTACCCTCTTCGTTTTTCGTTTTTGGGGCGACGCGTTTCGTCCAGCGTACGCGTCGCCATCGTCGCCGAAAGACGGCCAGTCTTTCGCCGCCGGCAGCACCGCGTCCGTCAGAGTCAGCAGCAGCCGCTGGCCTTTTTTGCGCTGGAGCCCCTGCCCTTTTTCCCGCCTGAACCCGCCGTCCCCAGAGCCCACCTGTCAGCCTCGGTGTCTTTTTGCAAGAAAACCCCTGCGCTCTGGAGTTTCTCCGCCCGCGCCGCCCTGGATCGCCCACGTGTCGCCCACCGGCTGGCCGTGCGCGTGAGTGGCCCCGTGGATCGACCGGTCCCATCTGTCGGTCTCGCGGGCTAGACAGACGCGCGGTAAGAAAAGTCCGGTTCTGTCCCTGCCATGCCGGTTGCTGCTGAGTCAGCGCTGGACCCGCGCGTCAGTGACACGGGCTAAGATCCTCTGAGTACAAAAAGTCTGTATGATTTCTGTTTTAAATAAAACAATTTCAGAAAATGTTTTTATAAATGATTTAATTTCTGTTTTAAATAACTTTTAAATTATAAACCCAAATAATACTTATAATATATGTTTTTGAATCAGAAAAATGTGAGGAATTCAAATATGCCCTTCAAAATATATTTTGAACACTTTAATTTTCGAGTTGATCAAAATTGCAATAAAATGCCCTTTTCCTTAATTAATTAATAACTTTTGTTTTATAACTCCAAATTTGACAAATGATATGTCTAAATCGATCAGCGCGACGAGACCTTTCTGTTTAGGCATTCCATGTTCTGTTTTGCAGCATGCATCATATAAATATAAAGTATACAGCAACTTATTCGAGTATAAAATGTGATTAAAACTCAATAAAATGTCTTATTCTTGTATTCCACACCTCACCCTTGCCATGCTACTTTATTGCCATGCAAATTGTGCATCATTCATCATGGCATGATTGTTTGCTTGTCGCATTTTATTCATATGCTTGTGCACTTTATTTATGTTGGCCCTTGTTTGTTTGGTTCTTCTTCGAATATTCGCTGAGCAGGGGATATATCAAGAGACCCAGGAGCACTACCCAGATCCTTCTCTCGCTTCAACTGAGCTGCCAGGCAAGCACTACCACATGCTTGCATACATATAGTACCTATTGCCTCTATCTTATTCTTGCATCATTGAGTCGCGATTGCATTAAACTGAATCCCAAGTACTGCATAGCCTTTACTTTTAAACCCCACCGAAGCTTGTTCCTCCGTCCCATGAGCCATTACTACAGGAGTTGTTTGAGCCATGCGAGTCGTAGAATAGCATGTGTAGGGTATGTGAGTGTCTGATGGATAACAAGGTACCTAAACAACTTAACCTGAGTAGTAATGGGATAACTAATGAAAGTGGCACCAGTGAGCAATATTTGTTATTTGGTTTTTCATGCTCACTTGTGTCCCATAGGACCCCGAGTACTTGATTCCTGTTCCTTGAATATTCGCGCTATCCACATCCGGGAGGCTTATGAACCTCCCTGAGCCAGAGCTTGATTCATTCTTATTTCTTGGGGCCACAAAGTAGTTTGGGGCTTTATTTACTATCCTGTACTTATGCCATGCTTTACTGCTTTATTTAAGATTGTGCGAGGAGCACCTGTACTGTTTAGGTAAGCGGAGTGTTTTCGCGGTATCGACAAGCCCAGTCACACTTTCGGGTTCCCAGTCGTTTACAGCCACTGACGCAAACCTTGAGTCCGTCTCGGAGTCGGCTAACTTCGTTGCGGGTAGCTTAATGGGGTGGCCCCCTGAAATATTTCTGAATCCTGTGATCGCTTTGTCGTGAATGCCTCGTTGGGATTTGATTTGGTTTTCCGAGGTTGATCGAGTGTGTGTTGCTATTTGTCCACCCCTGCAGGGTAAAACTTTCTGAAAGCCGTGTCCGCGGTTATGGACGACTTGGAGCACAGTTTCTCGATCATAGACAAGTATACCTAAAGTACCGCTTTTAATTTGACCAAGTACCTGACTAGTAATAGTGCAACACTCATGGAATGGATAATAAAACTGCCAACGGATGGGGGGTTGTTCGTCCGCTTCCTCGTTGGTAAGCGAGGAGGAGGATGGATCTGTTAATATTACTGTTATAACTGTTGTTACTAATTCACGGACATCCGTCTATCTTTGGTTAGGCGGATGGTTAGCGAGTATCTCTATAATTATTAGGTATTATCTTTTGCTGCAATTGCGTCACCCCAGGTTGTGTCCCCTTTAGAGGCATAAAGACTTGCTGAGTACCCCTAGGGTCTCACACGATAAATTGTTTGATTAAGATGAACAGGTAAACTCGCAAGATGGATACTGGGTGGAGGAGACGGACGATGTTGGCAACGATCATTCGGTGTAGAGATTCCGGGAACGGGGATCCGTGTGATCTGTGGGCGGGATGTGTTTATTCATGGGGCATCTTATGCCGATTTGCTTCTTATCCGTACTCGGATCTTGTTTTCCGCTTCCGCCTGATACTCTGATGTTTGATGTATGAGGAGATATCCTAAACTACTATATCTATCTAGGATATTTGGATCTTGCTGTATGGCGTTGCAATATTTCTATTTCTTTTAGATGGAATGGCTCTGAGGACTATTGTATAATGGCTTGCATACATACTCATTTGTGTATGTAGTTGATCCCTTCGCCTGCCGATTACGCCGCTTGTTCTTGTCCCGATGTGTGGAAATGGTTAGGACGGCCGAAAGGTCTACCTGTGAGTGGCATTTGGGCCCCATCGTACTATTTTAACCATTTCCGCTCATCCAGGCTTGTAACTAGGAGCGTAATTCACCGAGGTAGTTACAATTGGTATCAGAGCCATCCCGCCCTTCAGGGTCTCAGCCAAATGGTCGTTGTCAGTCTAGCAAATATTTTTGGTAGCTATGTATATTAGGGAAAAACAAAACGTGAGAGTAGGACTGCTTCCATTTTTCTTCTTACCCACCCACTCACCCTTTTCTGGTAAGGAAGTGTAACGTTTTCAATCCTCTTCTTAAAATTCAAACTAGGATTCACGTGTTCTGGGTTCCCGTAGTACCATAGAAAGTGTGTGTGTGTGTGTGTGTGTGTGTAATTCCTTGTCTATCTGTTGCATCCAACATGTTTATCTGCCTTTGGTTATCAACTGTTGGTACATTCCATACTGACAGGCTTTTGAAAACCGGCGCGATCTATCTGACTCCTTGTTAACCGGTGCCATCTTCTCAAGGGTGTCCTTCCTTCTAGCAACTCCACATTCGGTGAAAGCATCAGTTGCTAATCTCTACCTGATAAGTGTTTTTGCGCATCTATTGGTATTTTAATGCTGAAAAATGCGGAAAATTTTTCTTTGATACATCTGTGTTGCCACACTCTTTTTCAGTCGTGCGTGAAACATTATCTATCTTCCTTTTATCAGCATGTCCATGCTAACTCATTCTTTTGTCACCGGCGCTTAATCCTAGAGTTTCATTTCATCTCAAATTCTTTTGGGCTAATTACATAACATGTGTCGATCCGATGCTGGTGATTGTAATTTGCTTCTCGGCATATCTATATGACACTTATCATGAGTGGAATATGGAAAATACAATCACCACTATCCTCCAAATGGTGACGGTTATCTCCTGTGATTTTGAGTACACCGTGATCATATCTATGCATATTCAAGCATCTTTGGCAAACCGGAGTTTCTCAAGGCACTACGGCGGTCTATCATCTGTCCATCATGCTGCACATCTTTTTGAACCCCATATCTGCACAATTCTCCTGGATACGAGGGAATTGCATCTTTTCGCTTCTGATAGCTTTGCTTAAGGTATGAGCTATCATCGTTTCTTATCCAAGATCTCTTCATTTTTGTAACCGGCGATCCAATCGACAATGTGAACCAGGTGGCATTTCCTGTTCTCTTCCGAAGGACCAGATAATCTATTCTTCCAGTGCATCTTTTTCAACACGAACCCGTGCTCTTAATATTGATCTTTCAAAGAGCGTTGAGCTCAGAAAGTGTTTCGAGCATTTGTTTGTTTCTCCCGCCTCTTGAACTTGATATTCTGGGAATATCCTGTTAATCCATGGGGGTATATGTTGATAATATGCTTACCTATTCGATATCAATGGAAGGACATGGAAGATCATCTGTGTCTCTTTCTCTCAAGCTTCGTGAGCACTGCCTGTGTGCAAAGTCTCAAAGTGAGAATTCTGACTTTTTGAAGTCACCTATCTCGGCCACGTCCTTCTGCTAAATAGATTGCTTCAACTCTGGAATCAGCAAGTCCATTGTTAATTCCATCTTCCATCTTCAATCAAACCTAGAGTCTTTCCTTGTTGGCGAGTTATCATCGTCGTTCCGCCGTAGATTTCCTCAAAACTGCTAAATCTCTCTCAATCACTTCAAGAAGAACATGGAGTTCTTTCACCTCTATCTCGTTAAGTGTAACTACCTCGGTGAATTACGCTCCTAGTACAAGCCTGGATGTTCAGTAATGGTTGAAATAGTACGGTGGGGCCCAAATGCCACTCACAGGTAGACCTTTCGACCGTCCCAACCATTTCCCAACATCGGGACAAGAACGGGCGGCGTAATCGGCAGGCGAAGGGATCAACTACATACACAAATGAGTATGTATGCAAGCCACCATACAACAGTATATCAGAGCCATTCCATCTAAAAAGAAAGGAAATATAGCAACGCCATACGGCAAGATCCAAATATCCTAGATAGATATAATAGTTTAGGATATCTCCTCATACATCAAACATCAGAGTATCAAGCGGAAGCGGAAGACAAAATCCGAGTACGGATAAGAAGCAAATCGGCATAAGATGCCCCATAAATAAGCACATCCCGCCACAGATCTCACGGATCCCCGTTCCCGGAATATCTACACCGAATGATTGTTGCCCATATCGTCCGTCTCTTCCACCCAGTACCCATCTTGCGAGTGTACCTGTTCGTCTGAACCAATAATTTATCGTGTGAGACCCTAGGGGTACTCAGCAAGTCTTTATGCCTCTAAAGGGGACACAACCTGGGGTGACGCAATTGCAGCAAAAGATAAACCCTAGCAATTCTATAGATACTCGCTAACCATCCGCCTAACCAGAGATAGACGGATGTCTGTGAAATAAGGACAACAGTTATAACAGTAATAACGGTAATATCCACAGATCCATCCTCCTCCTCGCTTACCGACGAGGAAGCGGACGAACAACCCCCCATCCGTTGGCAGTTTTATTAAACATTCCATGAGTGTTGTACTATTTACTAGTCAGGTACCTAGTCTAGTCAAGTTAAAAGCGGTACTTTAGTTATTCTTGTCTATGATCGAGAAACTGTGCTCCAAGTCGTCCAAAACCGCGGACACGGCTTTCAGAAAGTTTTACCCTGCAGGGGTGCACAAATAGCAACACACACTCGATATGCCTCGGAAAAACCAAATCAAAACCCAACAAGGCAGTCACGACAAAGCGATCACAGGATTCAGAAATATTTCAGGGGGCCACCCCATTGAGCTACCCGCAACGAAGTTAGCTGACTCCGAGACGGCCTCAAGGTTTGCGCCAGTGGCTGTGAACGACTGGGAACCCGAAAATGTGACTGGGCTTGTCGACACCGCGAAAACACTCCGCTTTCCTAAACAGTACAGTGTGCTCCACGCACAATTTTAAATAAAGCAGTAAAGCATGGCATAAGTACAGGATAGTAAATAAAACCTCAAACTAGTTTGTGGCCCCAAGAAATAAGAATGAATCAAGCTCTGGCTCAGGGGGTTCATAAGCCTCCCGGATGTGGATAGCGCGAATATTCTTGGAACAGGAATCAAGTACTCGGGGTCTTACGGGACACAAGTGAGCCTGAAAAACCAAATAGCGAATATGGCTCACCGATGCCACTTTCATTAGTTATCCCATTACTACTCAGGTTAAGTTGTTTAGGTACCTCGTTATCCATCAGTCACTCACATACCCTACACATGCTGTTCTACGACTCGCATGGCTCAAACAACTCCTGTAGTAATGGCTCATGGGATGGAGGAACAAGCTTCGGTGGGGTTTAAAAGTAAAGGCTATGCAATACTTGGGATTCAGATTAATGCAATCGTGACTCAATGATGCAAGAATAAGAAAGAGGCAATAGGTACTATATGTATGCAAGCATGTGGTAGTGCTTGCCTGGCAGCTCAGTTGAAGCGAGAGAAGGATCTGGGTAGTGCTCCTGGTTCTCTTGGTATATCCCCTGCTCAGCGTCTATTCGAAGAAGAACCAAACAAACAATGGCCAACATAAATAAAGTGCACAAGCATATGAATTAAATGCATCAAGCAAACAATCGTGCCATGATGAATGATGCACAATTTGCATGGCAATAAAGTAGCATGGCCTGGGTGAGGTGTGGAAACGATAATAAAGCATTTTAGTTAGTTTTGGCCCCATTTTATTCACAATTAAGTTGCTGTACACATTATATTTATATGATGCATGCTGCAAAACATATAATGGAATGCATCAACAGAAAGGTCTCGTCGAGCTAATCATTTTAGACATATTATTTGCTAAATTTGGATTTATAAAACAAAAGTTATTAATTAATTAAGTCAAAGGGCATTTTATTGTAATTTAAATCAACTTGGAATTTTAAAGTGTTCAAAATAGATTTTGAAGGCCATATTTGAATTCCTCACATTTTTCTGATTTGAAAACATATATTATTTGTATTATTTGGAATTATATTTGAAAAGATATTTTAAAACAGAATTAAATTTGAATTTGAATTAAATTTGAAAAGGTTTGAATTTAAACAGATAGACAGAAAAGTTTTTGTTACTTAGCCCAGAGCTAGCCAGAGACAATGACAGATGGGGCCATGCTGACTGGACGACACAGGCGCACAGGAAACTTTTGCCACCGCGAGCTCATCTAGCTTCTGAGACTGACAGGCGGGCCAGAGCGACCTCGGGGCCACACGCGCGCGCGGCCAACGCGTGCTGGACACGTGGGCAAGCCGGGGCGCGGGGGGATCGGTTCGTGATGGACTGGGTTTTCCGGGGGTCTCCTTGCAAAAAGATACCGCGGCTGACAAGTGGGGCACCAGGGAGCTCGGGTTTAGGCGGGAAAAAGGGGAGGGGGCTACGCGCAAGAATGACATCGGCTGTGGTTGCGTCTGACGGACTCGGCCCTGACGGCGGCGGATCCGGCCGACTTTCGGCGACGATGGCGACGAAACTGCTGGGCGGAACACGATGCAACAAAAACGAAAGAGAAAGAAGGGGCAACGAGCTATGGATTACGTGCAGAAAGCATCTCCGAAGGAGGGCTGTACTGGCCGGGCTTCGACGAGGAACAGGGGAGCGGAGGTGTCTGCTACGCGGCTGCTGCTGCTGTCGGACAGAGCGTGGCGCACGGCGATGCGCGGAGGCTGCTCGACGGAGTGTCCGACGCGTCTAGGCTGCTAGGGGGAGGACGGGCATGTCTATGGTGATGAGGGGCTCACCAGGAGCTCGTCGGTGTGGTCGCTGGAGCCGGAGGTGGAGCGGATCGGCGTCGGGGCAGAGGTTCCGCGAGCGTCTGCTCCGGTGGCCGTGGCGGGTCCGGGGAGCTGCAGAGGGCTCCAGCGAGGCGTGGCCGGTGCAGGGTGAGGTAAACGAAGCCGACGAAGCTCCTCGTGCTCCTGGATCGTCTTGGCGTCCACCAGATCAGCGAAGGGCAGAGGGGGGTCGTGGCTAGGGTTTGGGGTTCGGCACGGTAAGGCAAGGCTGCTTGCGAGTAAGGAGGAGAAGGGGAGGGGCTTGGGCGCCTTCTAGATGGGATCTGGGTGAGGAGAGGTGAGCTGGGTGGTTGGGGTAGAGAGGGGAGGAAAGAGCACATGGGGATGGTAGTTTTGCAAAAAGGGGAGGGGGTAGCTTGGGTTAGGTCTTTCTCTCTTGCCTCCTTCTTGTCCTGTAGCTTAGAGAGGGCAGAGAGGGACCAAGGAAGGAGGGGAGGCCGTGGGTAGGAGGGTAGGCTCGGGCTGGTGGGGCCTTGTGGCATGGAGAGAAGAGAGGGAGAGTGGCTCGGGTTGGAGCTAGGGTTATCTAGGGAGGGACTCGGGTTAGGGTTTGACTAGGGTTAGGGAGGGGTGGTCTCGGGTTAGGTTAAAGAGGAAGCTAGGGTTTAGGGGAAAAGAGAGAGAGGGAGTATGGTGTTTTGTCAAGATCAAGCAAGATCAAGCAAAGAGCAAGCAAGACCTAGACAAAGGAGAAGAAGAGATAAGAGATGATGAGGTTTGTTGGAGTAGCTCAAGGTGGTGGCTTTTAGCAAGACCAACTATATCAAGCCAAAGGAAAGGATAGAGATAGAGATGATCCACTCAAAAATCAATTAAAATCCAAATGACAAGCAAAAGGTGGTTCTTGCATGGCCCATGCAAAGTATTTAATACCATGTTTATTTTGTGAAAACAATATTATTACATGGCATTATTCATTTGCATTTCCAAAGGTGGAATAAAGCCAAGCAAAAGAAATGAAAGGATGCCCCATGTGGAGTAGATGGAGATGACCATTTTTGAAACACAATGGGACTTGCTAGTGTGTATATGCCACTAGGTAGTTAATAAGCCCACAAAATATCCCAACATGATGATAACGCCAAACAACACATATGGGAGCTAGAAATAGGGTTCCACCCACAAGGCATGCAAAGGTGGCCATGTGGCTCTCATATATCAACAATGTGAAAACAAAATGATGCCAAGATGAGAGCATGTGGAAAAAGAATTGGATCCATCCCAACCCACATGAGCTAGATGTAAAACCAATAAATGCCAAGCTCATATTTAGTTGGATGGTGGAATTATAAGGTGGTGAAAGAAAAGGTGGTGGAGTTAGTAAGAGATATGCCCCCAACTCAACTTGGGCATTAAACAATATATCAAGACCCAAATACAATATCAAGAGGCAGATACATTTAACAATGCATATGAGATAAGAACCAAACAAAAAGGGGTTTTATATGATGCTCAAATGCAAGGTGGCATGATGACATGAGCATGATATAATGATGATGCAACAATTATATATATGAAGTAGCATTTATATAGACTAGGCTAGTAGCATTGCAATTGTTAGACAATTGGGATGCTACAACTCTCCCCCACTAAACAAGAATCTCGCCCCGAGATTCCTAGGAAAAGAAAACAACACAAGGAGAGGCGGGTGTTCGAACGAAGGTGACACTCACGTTCCCAATATGATGAAGAACGGAATGGTGCGACCACTACACCTTGCAAAACTTGCTAGACTTGTTGCGAGTCTTGTGTTTCGCTTGAGACACAAAGGGTTAGGAGGATTGAAGGATTGTCTTGAGACAAGAAGGATAGGATGGACATAGCTCCGGTCTTCTCAAGAAACATGCTAAGAGAAAAAGAACCACTGGTGAAAGAAAGGACAAGATGATGCATCATGGATATAGAAAGGCACACCGTTAAGATTAAAGATTTACCGATACTAGAGATGATGAATCTTTATCTCGCTGGAAAAAAAAGAGCTAGATTGGAGAGGTTTTAAACCACTATGACGATAGCATCGTATCCTCTCTCGGATTTGAGAAATGACGTGCGGAAACAATATTGCCTTCAAACAATAGAGTCCCTTGATATCAACAGAGAAATTTAGATAGACATCGTCGGATTAGATTCTTGTTGCGCCGGTAAGGACCAAAGGATCACGCAATTGAGGTGCGCGGATATAACTTCCAGAGACGGATGTGAAGCCAGATCATGGTGGAATCCTGAGAAGCAAAGATTATGGAGGATCTGGAGTTTATTGTAGAGATACTTATTGCTTTCTTTAGCCTTGAGGCTAACGCAATAGATTTGCGGCTGATGGCATCAACCATAATTGGCTTTACCACAGAAAAAGAATTGATGAAACAAAGAGAGAGATAGTTTCCTTTCATCTTGTTTGGGGATGTCGAGCACCGGTAGAAAGACGAGGACCGAAAAGAGTTTGTGTTTGTTTCCACCAGATAATTGAGGATTTTGCTCCGTGTAGAAAGGACGAGATCACCAACAAGAGATTATTGATTACTTTCTTCGAGAGAGCACTCCGGAAAAACAAAGACGGAAGTAAAAGTATCGAGGGATAAAGGCCACTTCTAACTTCCGTGGAATGAGTGAAATCACATTAATTCACCAATTCAATGTACAAGAGCGAATGATAAGAGTAGTGGTATGGTAGCTACTCCATCCCGCACTCAAAGCATTACTCCGCACATGAATAAGAAAACCATGCGACCCAACTACCGAAACAGACTGAAGGTATTGACAAGTAGAGCTCATGGAACTCCGCTAGAAAACAAGGATAGATGCAAACGATTCACCGGATCCAAGATAGATAAGGGTGATGATGTTGTCGTCATGTCTGAAGTACCAAGCCACCAGGAGATATGAAGGAGGATTACGGAGAACAACTGCAAGATTCAACAGCTGCAGAAAAGATAGCACCAACTTGAACAGAAGGATTACGAAAGATCTGAAAAGTCTTCATGGCCTCTGGTGGATTGAGCATAGACGATAGAGCGAGAGGTTTCAAGAGATTACTTAACGAGACTGAGGTGAAAAGAACTCCATGTTGTTCTTGAAAGGATTGGGGAAGATTTAGCAGTCTTGAGGAATCTTCGGCGGAGCGACGATGATAACTTGCCAACAAGGAACAACTCCGGATTGGTTTAAGATAGAGGATGGAATTAACAATAGATTGCCAATTCCAGAATTGAAGCAATGTGTTTAGCAGAAGGACGTGGCCGAGATAGGTGACTTCAAAAAGTCTGAATTCACCCTTTGAGACTTTGCACACAGGCAGTGCTCACGAAGCTTGAGAGAAAGAGACACAGATGATCTTCCATGTCCTTCTATTGATATGGAATAGGCAATCATATTATCAACATATACCCCCATGGATTAACAAGATATTCCCAGAATACCAAGTTCAAGAGGCGGAAGAAACGAACAAATGCTCGAAACACTTTCTGAGCTCAACGCTCTTAGAAAGATCAATATTAAGAGCACGGGTTCGTATTGAAGAAGATGCACTGGAAGAATAGATTATCTGGTCCTTCAGAAGAAAAAGAGATGTCACCTGGTTCACATTGTCGATCGGATCACCGGTTACAAAGATAAAGAGATCTTGGAGAAAGAAAAAGATGATAGATCATACCTTAAGCAAAGCTATCAGGGACGAAAAGATGCAATTCCCTCGTCTCAAAGAGAATTTGCAGATATGGAGTTCCAAAAAGATGTGCAGCATGATAAACAGATGATAGACCGCCGTAGTGCTTTGAGACGCTCCGGATTGCCAAAGATGCTTAAATATGCATAGATATGATCACAGTGTACTAAAAATCACAGGAGATAACCTTATCCTCCAGATGGTGACGGTTGATAGCATTTTCCATATTCCAATCGACACTTATCATGCGTGGAATATAGTTATGCCGAGAGCCAAATTACAATCACCAGCATCGGATCGACACATGTTATGTAATTAGCCCAAGAGATAGGAGATGAAAAGGAACTCCGGGATTAAGCGCCGGTGACAAAAGAATGAGTTAGCATGGACATGCTGATAAAAGGGAGATAGATAATGTTTCACACACGACTGGAAAAGGAGTGTGGAAACACATATGTATCAAAGAAAAATTTTCCGCATTTTTCGGCATTAAAATACCAATAGATGCGCAAAATCACTTATCAGATAGAGATTAGCAATAGATGCTTACACAGAATGTGGAGTTGCTAGAAGGAAGGACACCCTTAAGAAGATGGCACCGGTTAACAAGGAGTCAGATAGATCGCACCGGTTTTCAAAAACCTGTCAGTATGGAATGTACCAACAGTTGATAACCAAAGGCAGATAGAGATAACATGTTGGATGCAACAGATAGACAAGGAATTACACACACACACTTTCTATGGTACTACGGAAACCCAGAACACGTGAATCCTAGTTTGAATTTTAAGAAGAGGATTGAAAACGTTACACTTCCTTACCAGAAAAGGGTGGGTGGGTGGGTAAGAAGAAAAGTGGAAGCAGTCCTACTCTCGCGTTTTGTTTTTCCCTAGTATACATAACTACCAAAAATATTTGCTAGACAGACAACGACCATTTGGCTGAGACCCTGAAGGTCGGGATGGCTCTGATACCAATTGTAACTACCTCGGTGAATTACGCTCCTAGTACAAGCCTGGATGTTCAGTAATGGTTGAAATAGTACGGTGGGGCCCAAATGCCACTCACAGGTAGACCTTTCGGCCGTCCCAACCATTTCCCAACATCGGGACAAGAACGGGCGGCGTAATCGGCAGGCGAAGGGATCAACTACATACACAAATGAGTATGTATGCAAGCCACCATACAACAGTACATCAGAGCCATTCCATCTAAAAAGAAAGGAAATATAGCAACGCCATACGGCAAGATCCAAATATCCTAGATAGATATAATAGTTTAGGATATCTCCTCATACATCAAACATCAGAGTATCAAGCGAAAGCGGAAGACAAAATCCGAGTACGGATAAGAAGCAAATCGGCATAAGATGCCCCATAAATAAGCACATCCCGCCACAGATCTCACGGATCCCCATTCCCGGAATCTCTACACCGAATGATCGTTGCCCATATCGTCCGTCTCTTCCACCCAGTACCCATCTTGCGAGTGTACCTGTTCGTCTGAACCAATAATTTATCGTGTGAGACCCTAGGGGTACTTAGAAAGTCTTTATGCCTCTAAAGGGAACACAACCTGGGGTGACGCAATTGCAGCAAAAGATAAACCCTAGCAATTCTATAGATCCTCGCTAACCATCCGCCTAACCAGAGATAGACGGATGTCCGTGAAATAAGGACAACAGTTATAACAGTAAAAACGGTAATATCCACAGATCCATCCTCCTCCTCGCTTACCGACGAGGAAGCGGACGAACAACCCCCATCCGTTGGCAGTTTTATTACACATTCCATGAGTGTTGTACTATTTACTAGTCAGGTACCTAGTCTAGTCAAGTTAAAAGCGGTACTTTAGTTATTCTTGTCTATGATCGAGAAACTGTGCTCCAAGTCGTCCATAACCGCGGACACGGCTTTCAGAAAGTTTTACCCTGCAGGGGTGCACAAATAGCAACACACACTCGATATGCCTCGGAAAAACCAAATCAAAACCCAACGAGGCAGTCACGACAAAGCGATCACAGGATTCAGAAATATTTCAGGGGGCCACCCCATTGAGCTACCCGCAACGAAGTTAGCTGACTCCGATACGTCCTCAAGGTTTGTGCCAGTGGCTGTGAACGACTGGGAACCCGAAAATGTGACTGGGCTTGTCGACACCGCGAAAACACTCCGCTTTCCTAAACGGTACAGTGTGCTCCTCGCACAATTTTAAATAAAGCAGTAAAGCATGGCATAAGTACAGGATAGTAAATAAAACCTCAAACTAGTTTGTGGCCCCAAGAAATAAGAATGAATCAAGCTCTGGCTCAGGGGGGTTCATAAGCCTCCCGGATGTGGATAGCGCGAATATTCTTGGAACAGGAATCAAGTACTCGGGGTCTTACGGGACACAAGTGAGCCTGAAAAACCAAATAGCGAATATGGCTCACCGATGCCACTTTCATTAGTTATCCCATTACTACTCAGGTTAAGTTGTTTAGGTACCTCGTTATCCATCAGTCACTCACATACCCTACACATGCTGTTCTACGACTCGCATGGCTCAAACAACTCCTGTAGTAATGGCTCATGGGATGGAGGAACAAGCTTCGGTGGGGTTTAAAAGTAAAGGCTATGCAATACTTGGGATTCAGATTAATGCAATCGCGACTCAATGATGCAAGAATAAGAAAGAGGCAATAGGTACTATATGTATGCAAGCATGTGGTAGTGCTTACCTGGCAGCTCAGTTGAAGCGAGAGAAGGATCTGGGTAGTGCTCCTGGTTCTCTTGGTATATCCCCTGCTCAGCGTCTATTCGAAGAAGAACCAAACAAACAATGGCCAACATAAATAAAGTGCACAAGCATATGAATTAAATGCATCAAGCAAACAATCGTGCCATGATGAATGATGCACAATTTGCATGGAAATAAAGTAGCATGGCCTGGGTGAGGTGTGGAAACGATAATAAAGCATTTTAGTTAGTTTTGGCCCCATTTTATTCACAATTAAGTTGCTGTACACATTATATTTATATGATGCATGCTGCAAAACATATAATGGAATGCATCAACAGAAAGGTCTCGTCGAGCTAATCATTTTAGACATATTATTTGCTAAATTTGGATTTATAAAACAAAAGTTATTAATTAATTAAGTCAAAGGGCATTTTATTGTAATTTAAATCAACTTGGAATTTTAAAGTGTTCAAAATAGATTTTGAAGGCCATATTTGAATTCCTCACATTTTTCTGATTTGAAAACATATATTATTTGTATTATTTGGAATTATATTTGAAAAGATATTTTAAAACAGAATTAAATTTGAATTTGAATTAAATTTGAAAAGGTTTGAATTTAAACAGATAGACAGAAAAGTTTTTGTTACTTAGCCCAGAGCTAGCCAGAGACAATGACAGATGGGGCCATGCTGACTGGACGACACAGGCGCACAGGAAACTTTTGCCACCGTGAGCTCGTCTAGCTTCTGAGACTGACAGGCGGGCCAGAGCGACCTCGGGGCCACACGCGCGCGCGGCCAACGCGTGCTGGACACGTGGGCAAGCCGGGGCGCGGGGGGATCGGTTCGTGATGGACTAGGTTTTCCGGGGGGTCTCCTTGCAAAAAGATACCGCGGCTGACAAGTGGGGCACCAGGGAGGTCGGGTTTAGGCGGGAAAAGGGGGAGGGGGCTACGCGCAAGAATGACATCGGCTGTGGTTGCGTCTGACGGACTCGGCCCTGACGGCGGCGGATCCGGCCGACTTTCGGCGACGATGGCGACGAAACTGCTGGGCGGAACACGATGCAACAAAAACGAAAGAGAAAGAAGGGGCAACGAGCTATGGATTACGTGTAGAAAGCATCTCCGAAGGAGGGCTGTACTGGCCGGGCTTCGACGAGGAACAGGGGAGCGGAGGTGTCTGCTACGCGGCTGCTGCTGCTGTCGGACAGAGCGCGGCGCACGGCGATGCACGGAGGCTGCTCGACGGAGTGTCTGGCGCGTCTGGGCTGCTAGGGGGAGGACGGGCATGTCTAGGGGGTTGAGGGGCTCACCAGGAGCTCGTCGGTGTGGTCGCTGGAGCCGGAGGTGGAGCGGATCGGCGTCGAGGCAGAGGTTCCGCGAGCGTCTGCTCCGGTGGCCGCGGCGGGTCCGGGGAGCTGCAAAGGGCTCCGGCGAGGCGTGGCCGGTGCAGGGTGAGGTAAACAAAGCCGACGAAGCTCCTCGTGCTCCTGGATCGTCTTGGCGTCCACCAGATCAGCGAAGGGCAGAGGGGGGTCGTGGCTAGGGTTTGGGGTTCGGCACGGTAAGGCCAGGCTGCTTGCGAGGAAGGAGGAGAAGGGGAGGGGCTTGGGCGCTTTCTAGATGGGATCTGGGTGAGGAGAGGTGAGCTGGGGTGGTTGGGGTAGAGAGGGGAGGAAGGAGCACATGGGGGTGGTAGTTTTGCAAAAAGGGGAGGGGGGTAGCTCGGGTTAGGTCTTTCTCTCTTGCCTCCTTCTTGTCCTGTAGCTTAGAGAGGGCAGAGAGGGACCAAGGAAGGAGGGGAGGCCGTGGGTAGGAGGGTAGGCTCGGGCTGGTGGGGCCTTGTGGCATGGAGAGAAGAGAGGGAGAGTGGCTCGGGTTGGAGCTAGGGTTAGCTAGGGAGGGACTCGGGTTAGGGTTTGACTAGGGTTAGGGAGGGGTGGTCTCGGGTTAGGTTAAAGAGGAAGCTAGGGTTTAGGGGAAAAGAGAGAGAGGGAGTATGGTGTTTTGTCAAGATCAAGCAAGATCAAGCAAAGAGCAAGCAAGACCTAGACAAAGGAGAAGAAGAGATAAGAGATGATGAGGTTTGTTGGAGTAGCTCAAGGTGGTGGCTTTTAGCAAGACCAACTAGATCAAGCCAAAGGAAAGGATAGAGATAGAGATGATCCACTCAAAAATCAATTAAAATCCAAATGACAAGCAAAAGGTGGTTCTTGCATGGCCCATGCAAAGTATTTAATACCATGTTTATTTTGTGAAAACAATATTATTACATGGCATTATTCATTTGCATTTCCAAAGGTGGAATAAAGCCAAGCAAAAGAAATGAAAGGATGCCCCATGTGGAGTAGATGGAGATGACCATTTTTGAAACACAATGGGACTTGCTAGTGTGTATATGCCACTAGGTAGTTAATAAGCCCACAAAATATCCCAACATGATGATAACCCCAAAACAACACATATGGGAGCTAGAAATAGGGTTCCACCCACAAGGCATGCAAAGGTGGCCATGTGGCTCTCATATATCAACAATGTGAAAACAAAATGATGCCAAGATGAGAGCATGTGGAAAAATAATTGGATCCATCCCAACCCACATGAGCTAGAAGTAAAACCAATAAATGCCAAGCTCATATTTAGTTGGATGGTGGAATTATAAGGTGGTGAAAGAAAAGGTGGTGGAGTTAGTAAGAGATATGCCCCCAACTCAACTTGGGCATTAAACAATATATCAAGACCCAAATACAATATCAAGAGGCAGATACATTTAACAATGCATATGAGATAAGAACCAAACAAAAAGGGGTTTTATATGATGCTCAAATGCAAGGTGGCATGATGACATGAGCATGATATAATGATGATGCAACAATTATATATATGAAGTAGCATTTATATAGACTAGGCTAGTAGCATTGCAATTGTTAGACAATTGGGATGCTACATTAAGTAATCTCTTGAAACCCTCTCGCTCTATCGTCTATGCTCAATCCACCGGAGGCCATGAAGACCTTCCAGATCTTGTATTCCTTCTGTTCAAGTTGGTGCTATCTTTTCTGTAGCTGTTGAATCTTGCAGTTCTTCTCCGTAATCTTCCTTCATATCTTTCTGGTGGCTTGGTACTTCAGACATGACGACAACATCATCATCTTTATCTATCTATGAATTCGGCGAATCGTTTGCATCTATCCTTGTTTTCTAACGTAGTTCCATGAGTTTTTGTCAATACCTTCAGTCTGTTTCGGTAGTTGGGTTGCATGGTTTTCTTATTCATGTGCGGAGTAATGCTTTGAGTGCGGGATGGAGTAGCTACCATACCACTACTCTTATCATTTGCTCTTGTACATTGAATTGGTGAATTAATGTGATTTCACTCATTCCATGGAAGTTAGAAGTGGCCTTTACTCCTTGATACTTTTACTTCCGTCCTTGTTTTTCTGGAGTGCTCTC
Source organism: Avena sativa (assembly GCA_916181665.1). Classification (NCBI taxonomy): domain Eukaryota; kingdom Viridiplantae; phylum Streptophyta; class Magnoliopsida; order Poales; family Poaceae; genus Avena; species Avena sativa. Next base: position 80,871,380 of record OV702286.1, read on the forward strand.
TCGAAGAAAGTAATCAATAATCTCTTGTTGGTGGTCTGTCTATTCTAGATGGAGCAAAATCTTCAATTATCCGGTGGGAACAAACGCAAACTCTTTTCTGTCCTCGTCATTCTACCGATGCTCGACATCCCTAAACAAGATGAAAGGAAACTATCTCTCTTTGTTTCATCAATTCTTTTTCTGTGGTAAAGCCAATTATGGTTGAGGCCATCAGCCGCAAATCTATTGCGTTAGCCTCAAGGCTAAAGAAAGCAATAAGTATATCTACAATAAACTCCAGATCCTCCATATTCTTTGCTTCTCGGGATTCCATCATGATCTGGCTTCACATCCGTCTCTGGAAGTTATATCCGCGCACCTCAATTGCATGATCCTTTGGTCCTTACCGGTGCAAGAAGAATCTAATCCGACGATGTCTAACTAAATCTTTCTGTTGATATCAAGGGACTCTTTTGTTGGAAGGCAATATTGTTTCCGTACTTCTTTTCTCAAATCCGAGAGAAGATACGATGCTATTGTCATAGTGGTTCAAAACCTCTCCAATCTAGCTCTTTTTCTTCCGGCGAGATAAAGATTCATCCTCTCTCGTATCAGTAAATCTTTAATCTTAACGGTGTGTCCTTTCTTTATCCATGATACATCATCTTGTCCTTTCTTTCACAAGTGGTTCTTTTTCTCTTATCATGTTTCTTGAGAAAACCGGAGCTATGTCCATCCTATCCTTCTTGTCTCACGACAATCCTTCAACTCTTCTAACCGTTGTTTCTCAAGCAAGACGCAAGACTCGCAGCAAGTCTAGCAAGTGTTTTCCATTGTTCTTCAACTTGGGAACGTGAGGGTCACCTTTGTTCAGACACCCGCCTCTCCTTGTGTTGTTTTCTTTTTTCTAGGAATCTCGGGGCGAGATTCTTGTTTAGTGGGGGAGAGTTGTAGCATCCCAATTGTCTAACAATTGCAATGCTACTAGCCTAGCCTATATAAATGCTACTTCCTACATATAATTGTTGCATCATCATTATATCATGCTCATGTCATCATGCCACATTGCATTTGAGCATCATATAAAACCCTTTTTGTTTTGGTTCTTCTCTCATATGCATCATTAATTGTATTTGCCTCTTGGTATTGTATTTGGTTATTGATATATTGTTTAATGCCCAAGTTGAGTTGGGGGCATATCTTTTATTCAACTTCATCACCTTTCCTTGTCACCACCTTATAATTCCACCATCCAATTAAATATGAGCTTTGCACTTTATTGGGTTTTACCTCTAGCTCATGTGGGTTGGGATGGATCCAATTCTATCTCCACATGCTCTCACTTATGCACCATATTGTTTCTACATTATTGGTTTATGAGAGCCACATGGCCACCTTTGCATGCCTTGTGAGTGGAACCCTTTTTCTAGCTTCCATAGGGGTTGTTTTGGGGTTTATGCTCATGTTGGGATATTTTTGGGCTTACTAAATACCTAGTGGCACATACACACTAGCAAGTCCCATTTTTATTCAAATATGGTCATCTCCATCTACTCCACATGGGGCATCCTTTTAATTCTTTTTGCTTGGCTTTTATTCCAATTTTGGGAATGCATAAGAATAATGCCATGTTAATATTATTGTTTTCACAAGAATAAACATGGCATTCATTATTTTGCATGGGCCATGCACGCACCACCACATTCTAGTCCTTTGGGATTTTATATGAATTTTGGAGTGGTGTATATCTCTTGGAGCTCTTCCTTCTCTCTCAAATCTTGCACCTTGTTTGGTGTATTTCTTTTTGCCTAGTGCTCATCAAGTTTTTCTCACATGTGTATGCCATGCATGGTCATGTAAGATCCTTTCCATCTCCATCTTTGTCCTCCTTTGTTTTTATTTGAGTTTTGAGTGAATCATCCTTTATTCCTCCCTACCACTCCTTTTGCTTGATCTAGTTTGGTCTTGCTAAAAGTCACCACCACATCTCTCTCTCTCTCTCTCTCTCTCTCTCTCTAATCCTCTCTCCAAACACCTAACACCTCATCTAAACCCTAACCCCCCCTCTCTCTTTTTCTATCTCTAAACCCTACCACCACATGATCAACCCCACCTACCCTCTCCTCTTTACCCATGCCGAGCCTCCCTACCTGGCCCCCCCTAGCTACCTAACCACCCCAGGCCGAAGCCCTACCCCAACCCTAAAACCCTAGCCCATGCCGAGCCGGCCCTAGCTAGCACCACTTTTGCATGGCCATCTATGTAATCTGTTTGACCAAACCACCTTGAGCTGGTCCCTCCCTCTCTCCCCTTGGCTAAAGAACAAAGGAGGGAAGGGAAACCTACCTGATGCCTCCCTCCTACCTTTTTACAAAAAGTGAAACAAACCCCATGTGCAAGCCCTGACCCTCTCCTTATCTACCCCTCCTCCACGCCATGACTAGATCAAGATCAACCAGAAGATCCCCTCCCTCCGTCCTCCTTTCCCCAAGAAAAACCATGGCCATGGCCATCTCCATGCCTCTACTAGATTCCACCTCGGCCAAGACCCAAAGGAGGCGGTTGGAGCTGTGCTAGTAGGTGTCCCGGACGCCCAGGATGGTGCCACTGCCTCTTCTTATTTGACCAGTACCGGAGATCGATGCCGGAGCTTGCCGGAGCGAGCTCGCCGCTGCCATGAACCCGAAGGACCCGACCTCGTCGTGCCCAAGCCTCGCCGACGATCTGGCCGGTTCCAGCTTGTTGGGATAGCTTGAGAACCTCCTGGTGAGCACCCGAATGACCCTGACATCCTATCCTTCCTCTTCATGCCCTACACCTCTAGTTTGTTCCGTCGAGCGGCCTCCGTGCGCCGCCACCGCCGCGCGTCGCGCTCTGTCCGACAGCACAGCTGCAGCAGCGTTCGTCCCCCTCTTTTCTCCGCCGTGCCCCGCGCGCTGTAGCCCTCCTCCGATGATGCTCTCTGAACGAAAGTTGTAGATCCCAGTACCCTCTTCGTTTTTCGTCTTTGGGGCGACGCGTTTCGTCCAGCGTACGCGTCGCCATCGTCGCCGGAAGACGGCCAGTCTTTCGCCGCCGGCAGCACCGCGTCCGTCAGAGTTAGCAGCAGCCGCTGGCCTTTTTGCGCTGGAGCCCCTGCCCTTTTTCCCGCCTGAACCCGCCGTCCCCAGAGCCCACCTGTCAGCCTCGGTGTCTTTTTGCAAGAAAACCCCTGCGCTCTGGAGTTTCTCCGCCCGCGCCGCCCTGGATCGCCCACGTGTCGCCCACCGGCTGGCCGTGCGCGTGAGTGGCCCCGTGGATCGACCGGTCCCATCAGTCGGTCTCGCGGGCTAGACAGACGCGCGGTAAGAAAAGTCCGGTTCTGTCCCCTCCATGCCGGTTGCTGCTGAGTCAGCGCTGGACCCGCGCGTCAGTGACACGGGCTAAGATCCTCTGAGTACAAAAAGTCTGTATGATTTCTGTTTTAAATAAAACAATTTCAGAAAATGTTTTTATAAATGATTTAATTTCTGTTTTAAATAACTTTTAAATTATAAACCCAAATAATACTTATAATATATGTTTTTGAATCAAAAAAATGTGAGGAATTCAAATATGCCCTTCAAAATATATTTTGAACACTTTAATTTTCGAGTTGATCAAAATTACAATAAAATGCCCTTTTCCTTAATTAATTAATAACTTTTGTTTTATAACTCCAAATTTGACAAATGATATGTCTAAGTCGATCAGCGCGACGAGACCTTTCTGTTTAGGCATTCCATGTTCTGTTTTGCAGCATGCATCATATAAATATAAAGTATACAGCAACTTATTCGAGTATAAAATGTGATTAAAACTCAATAAAATGTCTTATTCTTGTATTCCACACCTCACCCTTGCCATGCTACTTTATTGCCATGCAAATTGTGCATCATTCATCATGGCATGATTGTTTGCTTGTCGCATTTTATTCATATGCTTGTGCACTTTATTTATGTTGGCCCTTGTTTGTTTGGTTCTTCTTCGAATAGACGCTGAGCAGGGGATATATCAAGAGACCCAGGAGCACTACCCAGATCCTTCTCTCGCTTCAACTGAGCTGCCAGGCAAGCACTACCACATGCTTGCATACATATAGTACCTATTGCCTCTATCTTATTCTTGCATCATTGAGTCGCGATTGCATTAAACTGAATCCCAAGTACTGCATAGCCTTTACTTTTAAACCCCACCGAAGCTTGTTCCTCCGTCCCATGAGCCATTACTACAGGAGTTGTTTGAGCCATGCGAGTCGTAGAACAGCATGTGTAGGGTATGTGAGTGTCTGATGGATAACGAGGTACCTAAACAACTAAACCTGAGTAGTAATGGGATAACTAATGAAAGTGGCACCGGTGAGCAATATTTGTTAGTTGGTTTTTCATGCTCACTTGTGTCCCGTAGGACCCCGAGTACTTGATTCCTGTTCCTTGAATATTCGCGCTATCCACATCCGGGAGGCTTATGAACCCCCCTGAGCCAGAGCTTGATTCATTCTTATTTCTTGGGGCCACAAAGTAGTTTGGGGCTTTATTTACTATCCTGTACTTATGCCATGCTTTACTGCTTTATTTAAGATTGTGCGAGGAGCACCTGTACTATTTAGGGAAGCGGAGTGTTTTCGCGGTATCGACAAGCCCAGTCACACTTTCGGGTTCCCAGTCGTTTACAGCCACTGACGCAAACCTTGAGTCCGTCTCGGAGTCGGCTAACTTCGTTGCGGGTAGCTTAATGGGGTGGCCCCCTGAAATATTTCTGAATCCTGTGATCGCTTTGTCGTGAATGCCTCGTTGGGATTTGATTTGGTTTTCCGAGGTTGATCGAGTGTGTGTTGCTATTTGTCCACCCCTGCAGGGTAAAACTTTCTGAAAGCCGTGTCCGCGGTTATGGACGACTTGGAGCACAGTTTCTCGATCATAGACAAGTATACCTAAAGTACCGCTTTTAATTTGACCAAGTACCTGACTAGTAATAGTGCAACACTCATGGAATGGATAATAAAACTGCCAACGGATGGGGGGTTGTTCGTCAGCTTCCTCGTTGGTAAGCGAGGAGGAGGATGGATCTGTTAATATTACTGTTATAACTGTTGTTACTAATTCACGGACATCCGTCTATCTTTGGTTAGGCGGATGGTTAGCGAGTATCTCTAGAATTATTAGGTATTATCTTTTGCTGCAATTGCGTCACCCCAGGTTGTGTCCCCTTTAGAGGCATAAAGACTTGCTGAGTACCCCTAGGGTCTCACACGATAAATTGTTTGATTAAGATGAACAGGTAAACTCGCAAGATGGATACTGGGTGGAGGAGACGGACGATGTTGGCAACGATCATTCAGTGTAGAGATTCCGGGAACGGGGATCCGTGTGATCTGTGGGCGGGATGTGTTTATTCATGGGGCATCTTATGCCGATTTGCTTCTTATCCGTACTCGGATCTTGTTTTCCGCTTCCGCCTGATACTCTGATGTTTGATGTATGAGGAGATATCCTAAACTACTATATCTATCTAGGATATTTGGATCTTGCCGTATGGCGTTGCAATATTTCTATTTCTTTTAGATGGAATGGCTCTGAGGACTATTGTATGGTGGCTTGCATACATACTCATTTGTGTATGTAGTTGATCCCTTCGCCTGCCGATTACGCCGCTCGTTCTTGTCCCGATGTGTGGAAATGGTTAGGACGGCCGAAAGGTCTACCTGTGAGTGGCATTTGGGCCCCACCGTACTATTTTAACCATTTCCGCTCATCCAGGCTTGTAACTAGGAGCGTAATTCACCGAGGTAGTTACAGTAACCAGTCATCAGCATCTAATGGGTTTTCAGATTGGTTGAAGATTGGGGGATTTGTGTTCTCAAAGTTTTTGAGTTTGGATCCTTGGTGATCCTGATTTCCATGTCCTTGGTTGTTGAGAGCCATTTGGGCGATCTGCTGCAATGTTGCTAAGTTGGCTTGACGCTCGGCCCTGCTTGCTTCACGGTCCGCAGTGCGGAAGTGCGATCCTTCTTTGCACGCTGGCGGCAAAGAGACTGGCGAGCTTGGACGAGCAGTGCGAAAGTCTGGGCCTTCTGGTCGGCGATGGCACGGTTCTGGTTGACTAACTCCCTGGCATTGTCCAGTTCCTGCTGTCTGTCATGAAGCAAGAAATCAAGGTTCTCCACTTGACGCCTCAACTCTGGGTGACTTGGCATCTCCATCGGCATTCCCATGAAGTCACGTCTTGCATAGTGGGCAAAACGGGTTCCTTGGATCTTGTTGAGCTGAGGGCACATAGACGTGCGAGAGCTTCATGCATTGCCCTGGCTAATCCATCTAGCCAGTTGTTCTCTCTCACGGAGAACTGAATTCTCCTGGAAGTTGGTGCTTCGATGCTTCCTCGAAGATCTGCGGTGACTAGCCACTGTAGGTCTCCTCCTGGGGGTCCTAGAAGTTGAGCTCCAAGAAACTCCAGATGTGGGCGTCCCAGTAACTCTGACAGCGAATCCAGATCCCTCTCGAAGATCAGCTGACCTCCGTTTCTCCACTGGTAAAACTTGCTGCACTGAGTCTCCATCTACAAGAATTAAGGATTGAGGAAGTTAGTGGAGTGATCAAGTGTGTCAAATTTTAAGTAGTAATGTAAGAATTTTGAGGAACATCAATTTTTTAGAAAGAATGAGTTCACAAGGGTAAGAGGGAAAATAGTTTTTTCAGAAATACTCACTTTGGTTTTGAAACTAAGTTTTTGTTTGAACGTCCATTCTAACTAGGGTCTCCTATGGTCAGGATGGCTCTGATACCAACTTGTCAACACCCGGATTTTTAATCCCAGATGTCCGTTATGCCATACCTCGCAATCCCAGGATTACCATTTTTGCGAGACATAACGGATTGGATATCACAGTACATCATCCATTACAAACCATATATAAGGTCTTACACAAATAAGGATCTCATGATCCAGTCTTAATACAACAAGCAGCGGAAATAAAAGATAGCGTAGCGGTGGGGTCCATCTTTAGGGGCACAGGCAATGCTGACGAAGGCAGATAGTCCTAGTTATCATAGTCGTCCTGCTGACCATCATCTTGGTAATCTCCTTCATAGTCTGGCCATGAGAATAGCCAGGGACAAAAGCCATGAGTACTCTTTAAGTACTCGCAAACTACTACTAACAAGGAGTATAATTCTAAATTAAAGTGCTGAATCTAAGTTTAACTTTAAAGTTAAGTTTGAAACATAAGCTGAGTTCTGAAGCAAAGAAAGATAAAGTAAAGTTCTAGAATCACTTAAGTTGGGAAGCTATTTTCATCAACACAACCCTGTTGTGGTCCAGTCAAAGTTCATCATTCATTTCAAGTTATTTAGAAAACATCTGACAACGAAACAGTATGGCCATTCCAACTGTCCATAACCGCGGACGCGGCTATTCGAATAGTTTGACACTCTGCAGAGGTGGTACACTTTCACCACAAGATTCGATACATCTGTGAGGGGTAACCCTGAATCATCATACTTAGTATGCAGATAATCAAACATAACCTTCCCTTTACACACCCTAGTATAAGACCCTCTCCTATGAGCATGGCCTCCCAACCATGACCATCAGTCATCTTGGGCACTGCATAGGTGGACAACATTGAGAGGTAGCCTCAGCTCAAACCTCTCCCGTGAGGGAACTAATACTAATGCATATAAATTTCCAGCTAAGCCTTACCCAATTCAGGTAGTGTGGTTGTACGGTAAATTTGGAATGGTATCGCATCCGAATCCAACCATCAGTTTTAAAAAGGGTTAAGGCTCATGCCTCATCATTTTCATCATCATAAACCAGTTGTGTTTCTCAACACATGTCAAAACATCTCAATAGAACGACTCATCATTCCAAGGTTTTCACAATTCATTTTCACCAATTGTTCCCATCTAAAGTGACTCAAGATTTTGATCTACTCTAAAATACTAAGTTAAGAGTGTTCACTAGAGGGGAAAGATGGGATCAATCTCATGCCATAGAATGACATCTAAAGGTTTCTAAGTAGGTCAAGTTTTATAATTTTTATGCTACCTTCAAAATAAGTAAGGAACCTTCCATACTAAGGGGAGTAAAACTTGCAAGTAAGACTTGGGGTACTAATAGTTAAAAGGGGTGTGACCAAAGCATGCCTAAAGCATCCTTGCTCATTTATCTAGCTAAATTCTAGCTTGCTAACAATAGCTTGCCTTGGTTGGTGCAGTGGTTGAAGTTTTCTTCTTCTTCTTCTTCTTGGTAGAACTCCTCCTCCTCGAAAGCTTGGTCGGTACTAGCGTCTATAAATACATAGGGAGTGCACAATCACCAAACAATACTTAACTAGGCTAAGTAGCATTCTAAAACACACGATTGATGATCTATTATCATCACAAGCATCACAAGTTTAATTTCAATAGTTTCATCCATTTTATTTCAGAAAAGTAATTTCTACTCATTGAAATATTAACTAAAATTTAATATTCACCACCCAAATATGGAATCATGTGGACACATGTCCTCACCACATATTCTAACATGTGGGAATGAGATTTAAGGGTTGGATCAATATTACTTTGGTTTAAGTTCATTATTTAATGATTTAAAATAATTAGAAATGCCTATATAGCATTATTTTGGTACTAGTCCAAAGTCACTGCACACAAACCTTAATATTATTACATATTTAGATAGATATGATGAAATGTGATTTTTGAGAGTTGGAATCAACTCAAAAGCTAACTTGGTTGATTTTATAAAAATATTGCAAGTTGCAAAAGCTTCTGTCTTCTTATTTTTATTAGGAGAGATCTATAACTCTAATTGAATGAAATCCAATGGCCTTAGATAGAGCATTTCAATACCTTTCAGACAAAATTAGTTTCATGCAATTTGGATGTATAAAACTCTCTGAATTGAATTTCAAACTAGGGGACAGAAACTAGATTTAACTAAAAAGAAAAATCCAGATTTAAATCGATGGGCTAGCGCGAGAAAAGGAATGGGCCGGCCCAGTGGCTCTCCGCGGCGCGGGGCTCAACTGACAGGGGGGAGGGGTCCCGCGTATCAGCGACACTTAACACGCGAAACGGTACGCGCGCTATGGGCCGTAGGATTAGAAGCGAGATCAACGGCTGAGGGTCGTCGTCGACGGCGAACAGGTCACCTGCGAGCTCGAACCCTAGCGGCTCGGTGGGGGTCTACTGGGGGCGTACCAGGGCTCCAGCGGGGTCGGCAAGGCGGGCAAACAAAGCGGAAGACGACGGCGAGGCGAGGCGCGGTTGCGGTGGAGCTTGAGGTGATCGCAATCAACGGCGCCCTTCTCCTCCTGCCGCGGCTGCTCCGGCTCCAATTCCGGCGAGCTGCTGCTCCCTTTGCTTTGGCGAGAGGTGGGTGAGGTTCAGAGAGGTGAGGGTAGTGGAACGGTGTGGAGAGAAGAGGCTGGGGGGCTCCTTTTATAGGCCCGGCGGTGAGATCAAGCGGGATGGGCAGGCGACTCCGGCGACAAGGCTACGGCGGGGTAGAGGCATGGCTGCGGGTGGCGATCGATGTGTGGTTCCCTGGCGGTGCTCTAGAACTTGAATGCGAGCGTAGGGGCGGTGGCACGCGGTCTGGGCGAGGTGGCGCTCTTTGAGGCAGAGGCGGCGGTGTCCACGGAGAGCGGTGGCTGTGAGGCGTTGGGTGGCGAACGGGGATGTCTGGGGTGTTCTCCAGGTCAAGGTGGAGCGGTGGGCGCGGGCTGGTGCCAAGGGATGGTCTGTGCGAGCGGGGACAGGGCGTGCTCTGGGGACAGCGTCGGCATGCTTGACCGGCTCTGGGCACGGCGGTTCCTGGCTGCTCTGCTCTCTATCTTTGGCCTGGGGCTGGTTGGGCGGTGGAGGTGGACCACTGGCAAGCTACTAGACCTGAGGAGAGGGGCTGGAGAGAGTTGCTGCTGCGAGTGCACTGTCGGCCGACGAGGTGGTGCTCGGCATGGCATGGCAGTGCAGCTAGGGGGTAGGGGAGATGCTGGTTAGGCTCTGGTTAGATCAAGAGGGGACAAAGGGATTAAATGGGGATCAATTGGGGGCAAAACCCTATAGTAAACAGTGAGCTAGGATTAGAGGTGATATTATGCATGCTAAGTGTTTGATGAAATGGCCGCATGAAAGAAAGTTTTGAATTTTGGTTTCAAATTTTTTGACTGATCTCCACTAGTGATAGGTAGTCTCTGGTTGCAAGGGTTTTGAAAATGGAGCTCAAATAGATGGTTTTTGAAATAGGGGTGATCTATGCATATGCATTAGATTCAATTTTAAACTGGCATTTAAAATAGTTAACAGAATGTTTTTAGCAGATCCAAAGGTGGGCCTTGGTACCTCATTATGTGTACTAGCAAGGGATGCAAGGATCAAGAATTGTTTCTGTTAAGTTTTGAGTACTAGGAATAGCCAAAGTAGGCATGAGAGTGAAATTTGCCAAAATGACCATTCCTCCTTTTTAATTCTTTTTTATTTGATTTTCTTTAAGAAAAGTTTGGGAATGATGTAGATGATGTTTAAATCACCTAAGAAACATTTTACAAGCATTGGATCATTCAATCATGACAATTCAAACAACTCCTATTTTAAATGCACACATATATAAATGCTTTCATTTTAAATTTGAATTTTTTTGTTAACCCTATTTTTGGATGATTTGATCTTGATAACCTTGGATTGAAGTTTTGGGATGTTACAGTGCGTGTCCAGTTTATACTCTTGAGGGTATGGAGTAATTTCATCTCTTATATATGGCCCAGTTTATACTCGTAATGGCATGGAGTATTTTCTAATATATTTTCTTTACATATGCCTCAGTTTATACTCATGAAAGCGTGGAGTATCTTCAATATATTTTCTTTATATATGTCTCAGTTTATACTTGTGAAGGCGTGGAGTATTTTTCAATATATTTTCTTTACATATGGCTCAGTTTATACTCGTAAAGGCGTGGAGTATATATTATTTATTTTCAACCCTAGTTTATACTCTTGAGGGTATGGATTATTTTATATTTATTTGTGCCCCAATTTATACTCATATGGCTATGGAGTAATTTACCTATTTTCAGCCCTAGTTTATACATATGGGAAATTGGGTATGGAGTAATTTATTTATTTTGTGCCCCAGTTTATACTCATGAGGGTATGGAGTAATTTATTTATTTTGTGCCCCAGTTTATACTCACGAGGGTATGGAGTAATTTATTTATTTTGTGCCCCATTTTATACTCATGAGGGTATGGAGTAATTTATTTATTTTGTGCCCCAGTTTATACTCATGAGGGTATGCAATATTTTTTAATATATTTTCTTTACATATGCCTCAGTTTATACTCGTGAAGGCGTGGAGTATCTTCAATATATTTTCTTTATATATTCCTCAGTTTATACTTGTGAAGGCGTGGAGTATTTTTCAATATATTTTCTTTACATATGCCCCAGTTTATACTAATGAAGGCGTAGAGTATATATTATTTATTTTCAACCCTAGTTTATACTCTTGAGGGTATGGATTATTTTATATTTATTTGTGCCCTAGTTTATACTCATATGGCTATGGAGTAATTTACTTATTTTCTGCCCCAGTTTATACATATGGGTAATTGGGTATGGAGTAATTTATTTATTTTGTGCCCTAGTTTATACTCATGAGGGTATGGGGTAATTTATTTATTTTGTGCCCCAGTTTATACTCATGAGGGTATGGGGTAATTTATTTATTTTGTGCCCCAGTTTATACTCATGAGGGTATGGAGTATTTTTGTAATATATTTTCTTTACATATGCCTCAGTTTATACTCGTGAAGGTGTGGAGTATCTTCAATATATTTTCTTTATATATGCCCCAGTTTATACTTGTGAAGGCGTGGAGTATTTTTCAATATATTTTCTTTATATATGCCTCAGTTTATACTCGTGATGGTATGGAGTAATCTATTTATTTTGTGCCCCAGTTTATACTCATGAGGGTATGGAGTAATTTATTTATTTTGTGCCCCGGTTTATACTCATGAGGGTATGGAGTATTTTTAATATATATTTTTATATATGCCTCAGTTTATACTCGTAAAGATATGGAGTAATTTATTTATTTCTATTTGCGCTTTAGTTTATACTCATGCAGCGATGGAGTATATTCTTTTTCTTTGGACGATTTCCTAGTTTATACTCTTGAGGGTATGGAGTGTATTATTTATATTCGTTTGCGCTTTAGTTTATACTCATGAAGCGATGGAGTATATTCCTTTTCTTTGGATGATTCCCCAGTTTATACTCTTGAGGGTATGGAGTGAATTTATCTCTTATATATGTCCTAGTCTATACTCTTGAGGACGTTGAGTAATTATTATTTTATATATATACCCCAGTTTATACTCATGAAGGAAATGGAGTAATTTTCTTTTTATATGTGCCCCAGTTTATACTCGTGAGGGTATGTAATATGTTTAGTTATATGCTGCAATCAGTTTATACTCGTGAGTACTGAGAGTGTATTTTTTATCATTGCGTATTATACTCATAAAGCATTGGGTATTTAATATCATCACAGTTTATACTCTTAAGTTTTTGGAGTAAATTTTAATGTTACCATAGTTTATCCTTATAAGATTTGGAGTGTTTTTTACTATTTGTGTACATGGTGCAGTCAGTTTATACTCGTGAGTGCTAGGAGTAATATTTTAAATATCGCAGTTTATACTCATATGATATTTGGCTATATTTAATATCCTCACGGTTTATAATCGTAAGATTTTGGAGTACTTTACCGTCATAGTTTATACTCATAAGATTTGAAGTACCTTTATCATCATAGTTTATACTCGTAAGATTTGGAGTGTTTACTTCATATAATGTAGTATGCACGATGTCAACAGTTTATACTTGTAAGACTTTGGAGTGAATTTTAATATAGCATAGTTTATACTCGTAAACATTTGGAGTAATTTTTCATTTATGGATGGCAGTTTATACTCTTGCATCATTAGAGTAATTTTTTTTCATTTTTATGAGGCCGGTAGTTTATACTCTTACAGCCTTAGAGTAATCTTTTTGTGATCTTGAAACCTCTTTATATTCTCAAGGTTCATATGTGATGGCACTTTTAGAACTGCAAATTGTTCCGCGATCAACATGAACACTATGTCAATGGAAAACCAAATTTTTCATTGGGTTCATTCTTTTCAAAATCATAGGATCTTGTAAACTATGATAAGCCTAGTTAAATGATCTCACTCATTCTATGGCTTCACGATAATCCGATCGTAAAATAATCGACAATTTTCACACAATGATAGACGATGGGGCTAGCATAATACATTCATAATTGCAGCATACATTTGGTATGTCTACAAACCCATTCTTACAATATGGAACTCGGGTCCAAATACTTCAATGGGACCTAAGATAACCATCAATGTTAAAATGCCGCCTAAAAACTTCGAAGCTCGTGTATGCATCCAAGTATGCATATTTGATCTGCTCATGGCTCAGGATGGGCATCTTCCACATACTAACACTAACATTCTTGTCTTTGTTGAGTTTTATATTGGCCACCTTCTTTGCTAGCTTCTCCAGTGACACCAATTGGCCTTCTTTTGGGTTACGAACCCTTATACCAAGTTGCTGCAAGTCAACAACAGTCGTGATATCCAAGTTGTAAAATTTGAGCTTTTGGATGTCATTGCCAATGGTGGCACCCACAAATTAGATTTTTTCATTTGCGAGGAACCAACAGGGGAGTGGAGGGATGGGACCCCTGGCATGAGCTTGGTATAGTTGGTAAACTAGACAATGTTTACCCACACAAAGCTGCAAAACAGCAGCGCGCTGCGGCTCTTGGTTTGAAAGAGCAACTTGCTTTTCAAGCGGAAGCTTTCGCGGCTCTTTTCTGTGGATATATTTAGTATACTCGCAATCGAGGCCAACAAATGGATGCTTGGAATGGTTAAGGTACTTTTTCCAAATGAACTGGATAAAGGCGACAACTGTTGAAGGGTTGCTAGTCACCGTTGTTTGGAACATTGTTATCCATGTTCTGGGAGAAGTGGATACGAACCTTGCCGACTGTAACATGACGGAGGTTGATACATCGATAGGATGCCACTCTAGATCATATGAACCGTCAATGGGTTCTAGTACAGTATGTGCTGATGATGAAACCGAATTTAAAAACGCCACTTCCGGGTGCACATGACCAGTATTGCGGTTATGGGAGCCAAAGCATACTTTTTGGCATTCAAGTGGGCGCTTGTACATTGCCTCAGAACATTTTTCACCTGCTTTATGGGCCACTCGATGAACAATCTCAGTAGAATCTGATCGAAGTTTATTTTGAGAATTGGTGGCTCTCTGTGATGCACAAGGCAATATAGCCACGACTTCACCTCTTTTCCAAGGTTGCTTGCGGTGGTGTTTATGCACCAGATTTCCTTTTGCTTGCGGCAACTTAGATTTGTTGAACGTCTCTACTTTTCCTTGTACTTCAACATCTAGTAGGATGATTCCTCTACTCCTACAGCTTTTCTTTTGATATATGGCGCTAGAGTTGGAATCACTGCACCAATCTGCCTTTTCATCATATCGTATCTGCTTCTTGGCTGAAGTTTTTGCCAGTCTAGTATATCGTTTTGACGCCCACATATTTGAGTCACGAGGAGGGACTGTATATGGCATGTCACCGCCTTGCATGATGATATCAGAATATGGGGCTCTTATTTCTTGTGCGTTCACTGCAGCCAGTGTGTTTATTTCAGGTACTTTCGGTGTAGGAGGAATGAACTTTGCTTCATATCTTGTTGCACCCACCTCACTAGCTTTCATCTCATTTGATGAGTCTATCTTCGTGTGCCAAAAATTAGTGCCACTATCATTAGCACTAAGTGGCACTTCAACCCAAAATGACCCGAAGGAAATATAGGTCAATTGCTTCTTGCTTTTTTCTGCCATTCCTTCATATAAAGAAAACCATATATCAGTTTTCTTGTAATATGGATTTATGATATGCTATACTTCTTTAGAAAGTCATATGATGCAATCCTATGTTGGAATTTGAAGATGAGGGGAGAAATAGATCCCACCGAGCGTGCCAGAATCTGATGACAGGAAAATGGGGCGACGAAAATACTCGTGTCCGCGTCATAGAGAAAGATAGAATATAAATTTAAAGGTGCGCGAATGTAAATGACAAATATCAAAGATTGCGGTTCATACTTCCGGAACTCATACATTTAATTAGAAATTCCGTTAATTACATCTCCGAAGAGAAAGCCCCTGATTAAGAATTCCAACATTTCTAATACATAGGGTTATATCAACATGACTATTACAAAAGCATGAAATAAAACTAAGAAGTCCTCCTCGCTGTCGTCGACGCCAGCATACTCGGGGGAGGATTTAATCTTCTTTGGATTATCTCTGAAGTTGGTAAAGTTTATTTGATGTATATGACATCTCAATAGTCACATTTTATTTGATATCACCCGTACCAAATTTGTTAGTACGAGTAATAATACATGCATGGGTAGCTTAATATGTCCGGTCAATTAACCAATATATTTTGTCATATGTTGTATACAAATAGTCATATTTATTGAGAGTTTTTTAACCAACCAAGGAGACCCTTTTCGTTATCACATGTAGTATGGATTACGGACCATGCATGTGATTTTTCTATATAGGCACCAGGTTTGATGGATGCATAATTTTACACTAATCGACAGTAGCATGTGCATTATGTGTTTAGACCAAGCGACATGCAAATGAGCATTTCATATCATATTTTTTACTTGGACTAGCATTATTAGTACAAATAGTGTGTATGCATATGTATGATTTTAAAGCCTATGTAGTGTATGGAGGCTTTAGTGCAGTTTAGGACATAGTTTATATTTTCAACACTTTATGGCTCATATCATAGAATTCAGATGAGAACCCATGCGTCGAGCGGAATATAATTTTATCATTTTGTGACTCATATCATGGAATTCGGACAAGAATCCATGCGGTCGACCACGGAACATAATTTTATCATTTTGCGACTCATATCATGGAATTCGGACGAGAACCCATGTATCGAGCACTGGACATAATTTTATCATTTTGCGACACATATCATGGAATTCGGACGAGAACCCATGTGTCGAGCGCGGAACATAATTTTATCATTTTGCGACTCATATCATGGAATTCGGATGAGAACCCATGTGTCGAGTGCGGAACATAATTTTATCATTTTGCAACTCACATCATGGAATTCGGATGAGAACCCATATATAGGGCCCGATTTATGATTTTGCATTTCTGTAACTTGTATCATGGAATTCTTGAGGGAACCCATGTGTGGAGCATTGGTTTATAATTTTGAGATTTCTTATGAATCTTATCATAGAATTCACAAGGGAACCCATGAGTAGAGCATTTTATCATAGCTTGTGTCACGGAATTCACATGGAACCCATGCCTAAAGCATAAATCATGCTTTTGATATATTTAGGTATTTTAGCCGATATGTAATTGTAGAGATTTTTATTTGACCATCTTGACTCTTATCCATTTTTTAGGAATGATCTAAGAGGATTTTTGTGGGATCTTTATACCGGTGTTATTCTCTAGATTAGTTTCCACGTATAGGTACCGAACCAAGGAACGAGGATTATGCCCACGTTTCATCCTGGTTTGTATCGCTAAAGGGACCAAATCAAGAGATGAACATCAAGAAAAAATATATGCAAACTCTATGATTTATACCACAATGGCCGAACCAAGGATAAGATTTTTAGTAGATATATATAAGAGAGCTCTTTGGTTTGTACCAATGGCCAAACCAAGAACATGAGTTTTAATAGATATATATAAGAGAGCTCTTTGGTTTGTACCAATGGCCAAACCAAGAGCTAAGAAAGAGGATGAAGATGGAGGTCATTTGGTTTGTACCCATGGCCAAACCAAAGACTATTTGAGAGCCATGAATCCCATCTTGCCTTGAACACCAAAGTGCTCCTTGTTTTCTTCTTCTCTTTGCTTCTTATTTGCCTTGAGTATTTGCTATGCTATGAACAGATGGAGTATATCTATGTGCGCGATGATGGAGAGAGGCGATCTGAGTGATGGTAAAATGATCCGTATCAGCGATTCGCGTGTGCGCGATGATGGAGTCTGGGGCTTCTCCTGTGTGTAGGGTGGTCACCTATATATAGAGGCTGGGCACTGCTCATCCCAAGAAATTAACGAGTTATGGAGGCCAATCGTGGGCGACATGCGGGATCGTGGAGGCCAGTCGTGGGCGCGCGGCCGGTTGCGTCTCATAGCGCTCCAAGCCCTGGCGTGGACTTGTTCTCTCGTGGATGCTGAGATATTTGACATATACGGATTGGGCCATAATTAACTTAATGCCTTCCCCATTTTTTTAATTAATCTCTGGCTGCATGCATATGGGTTATGGGCCTGCTAATTACTCTAGTATTATATGTTAATGGTGCAGCGGTGCCACCTAATCCATGCAATGCATGGGCTTTTTGGCTTGGCCGATGTGAAGCCTAGCATGTACTATACATGTATGGTTCAGTCCATGCTTGTGGCTTCTAAGTAGACCCTATTAATTCTTTGAACATATAGAGAGGACAAATTTATACCTCCATCCAAGGAATAATATGTGTGCTTATATGATATTCACATTAATAATTTAACGTGAGAAGCAAGTATTTTGACTCGTATTTTGGCATGTACTAATATTTTGCGATGATCACATATTTGGGTTGCATACTTGCTGATGCCGATTCTTGTCATTGATTATTTGAAATTATTGTATTATGATATTTAAATTTATCTTTTCTTTACTAGTATGATGGAATTTCCCCGCCTTTTGAATTAATGATAGTTTTATGTATTTTTTACACTCTTATTTATTTTGGTCAAAATCGATGTCAACAACTGCTGCAGTCAGGATTCTGATGGAAAAGGTGTTGTTTGGAGGCAAAATTCGCGAAGATCAGAAAATCCGGGAAAATACATGAAAAATTCTATTTTTCCAGAAGACGAAGATTGCCAGAAGAAGAAGTGGAGATGGGCCATAGGGGGCCCATAGCACCCCCTAGCGCGGGCAGCCCTCGGTCGCGCCAGCAGGTGGTGTGGCCGCCCTGGCCCACTCCAAGCTCTCCCCTCGGGTGTATATTATCCTCCCTGTTGGGGATATACTTTCCGCGTATCCTCACAGTTCCTCACTGACCAGGGTGGCCCACTTCGGGTTATGTCAACACCCGGATTTTTAATCCCAGATGCCCGTTATGCCATAACTCGCAATCTCAAGATTACCATTTTTGCGAGACATAACGGATTGGATATCACAGTACATCATCCGTTACAAACCATACATAAGGTCTTACACAAATAAGGATCTCATGATCCAGTCTTTAATACAACAAGCAACGGAAATAAAAGATAAGCGTAGCAGTGGGGTCCATCTTCAGGGGCACAAGCAATGCTGATGAAGGCAGATAGTCTTAGTTATCATAGCCGTCCTGATGGCCATCCTCTTGGTAGTCTCCTTCATAGTCTGGCCATGAGAATAGCCAGGGACAAAAGCCATGAGTACTCTTTAAGTACTCGCAAACTACCACTAACAAGTATTATAATTCTAGGTTAAATTGCTAAATCTAAGTTTAATTATAAAGTTAAGTTTGAAACCTAAGCTGAGTTTAGAAGCAAAGAAAGATAAAGTAAAGTTCTAGAATCACTTAAGTTGGGAAGTTATTGTCATAAACACAACCCTGTTATGGTCAAGTCAAGATTCATCATTCATCTCAAGTTATTTGGAAAACATCTGACAACGGAACAGTATGGCCATTCCAACTGTCCATAACCGCGGACGCGGCTATTCGAATAGTTTGACAGTCTGCAGAGGTGGTACACTTTCACCACAAGATTCGATACATCTGTCAGGAATAACCCTGAATCATCATACTTAGTATGGAGATAATCAAACATAACCTTCCCTTTACACACCCTAGTATAAGCACCTCTCCTATGAGCATGGCCTCCCAACCATGACCATCAGTCATCTTGGGCACTGCATAGGTGGACATCATGAGAGGTAGCCTCAGCTCAAACCTCTCCCACGAGGGAACTAATACTAATGCATATAAATTTCTAGCTAAGCCTTACCCAATTCAGGTAATGTGGTTGTACGGTAAATTTGGAATGGTATCGCATCCGAATCCAACCATCAGTTTTATAAAAGGGTTAAGGCTCATGCCTCATCATTTTCATCATCATCCACCATTTGTGTTTCTCAACACATGTCAAAACATCTCAATAGAATGACACATCATTCCAAGGTTTTCATAATTCATTTTCACCAAGTGTTCCCATCTAAAGTGACTCAAGTTTTTGATCTACTCTAAATTACTAAGTTAAGAGTGTTCACTAAGGTGGAAGTGATGGGTTCAATCTCATGCCAAAGAATGACATCTAAAGGTTTCTAAATAGTTCAAGTTTTATACTTTTTATGCTACCTTCATAACAAGTAAAGAACTTGGTGTAAACTAAGGGAGGTAAAAATTGTAAACAAAGACTTGAGGTAACTACTAGTTAAAAGGGGTGTGATCAAAGCATGCTTAAGAAATCTTTGCTAAACCATCTATTTTGATCCTAGCTTGCGAAGCACTAAGCTTGCAAGTGTTAGCTTGCACTATTAATGGTGGCTTGCCTTGGTTGGTGCAGTGGTTGAAGTTTTCTTCTTCTTCTTGGTAGAACTCCTCCTCCTCGTAAGCTTGGTCGGTACTATCTTCTATAAATACATACGGAGTACACAATCACCAAACAATACTTAACTAGGCTAGATAGCATTCTAAGACACACAATGGATGATCTATTATCATCACAAGCATCACAAGTTTAAATCTCTAGTTTCATTCTTTTTAATTTAGAAAAGTAATTTCTACTCATTGAAAAATTAACTAAGATTTAATATTCACCACTTAAAATATGGGATCATGTTGACACATGTCATCACCACATATTCTAACATGTGGGAATGAGATTTAAAGGTTGGATCATAATTACTTTGGTTTAAGTTTATTATTTAATGATTTAAAGTGACTAGAAATGCCTATATAGCATTAATTTGGTACTAGTCCAAAGTCACACATGTAAACCTTAATATTATTACATATTTAGATAGATATGGTGAAATGTAATTTTTGAGAGGTGGAATCAACTCAAAAGCTATTTTGGTTGATTTTATAAAAATGTTGCAAGGTGGAAATGCTTCTGTTTTGTTATTTTTATTAGGAGAGATCTATAACTCTAATTGAACTAAATCCAACGGGCTTGGATAGATCATTTCAATACCTTTTAGACAAAATTGGTTTCACGCAATTTGGATATATAAAACTCCCAGAATTGAATTTTAAACTAGTGGACATAAACTAGATTCAACTTAAAAAGAAAAAATCCAGATTTGAACGGTTGGGCTAGCGCGGGAAAGAACTTGGGCCGGCCCAGTGGCGCTCTGCGGTGCGGGGCTCAGCTGACAGGGGGTCCCGCTTATCAGTGGGTCTTAACACACGAAACGGTACGCGCGCTGTGGATCGTAGGATTAGAAAGGGGATCTACGGCTGAGGGTCGTCGTCGACGACGAACAGGTCACCGGTGAGCTCGAACCCTAGCGGCTCGGTGAGGGTCTGCTGGGGACGTACCAGGGCTCCAGCAGGGTAGGCGAGGCGAGCAAACGAACTGGAAGACGACGGCAAGGCGAGGCGCGGTTGCAGCGGAGCTTGGGGTGCCCTAAATCACAGGCGTCCTTCTCCTCCTGCTGCGGCTGCTCCGGCTCCAATTCCGGCGAGGAGAGCTCGCTTGGCTTTGACGAGAGGGGTGAGAGGATCAGTGAGAGGTGAGGAGTGAGTGGGTGTGGAGAAATTATGCGGGGGAGGCCGGTTTATATAGGCCCGACGGTGAGACCGAAGGGTATGGGCAGGCGACTCCGGTGACACGGCTACGGGCGGCTAGCGCCATGGCGGAAGATGGCGATCGACAGGTGGTCTCCTGGCGGTGCCCTAGGAAGTGAATGCGAGCGTAGGGGCGGTGGCATGCAGTCTGGGCGAGGTGGCGCTCTGAGCGGTAGAGGCGGCGGTGTCCACGACGAGCGGTGGCTGGGGTGAGTTGGGCGGCCAGCGGGGGTGTCTGGGGTGTTCCCCAGGTCATGGCGGAGCGGTGGGCACGGGCTGTCGCCAAGGGGCGGTCTGTGCGCGTGGGGACAGAGCGTGCTCTACGGGCGGCGTCGACATGGTGCGGTGGCACTGGGCGCGGGCTCTCCTCGGTGGTCCACTGCTGCGCTTGGCTCGAGCAAGGGATAGAGGGTGGCGGTGAGCTCCTGGCTACCTCCTAGACATGGCGAAAGAGAGAGAGATGGTCTGCTGCAGCGGGGCAAGGTTTGGCCGGCGAGTTGGTGCTCGGCATGGCCTTGCACTACCACTAGGGGAGTAGGGGATGGGTGCTAATGGAATGGTTAGACCAAGAGGGGACCAAAAGATTAAATGTGGGCAAAACACTGTTCAAAACAGTGAGCTATGATTTAGAGTTTAAACCTGCTTGCCAAGTGTTTGATTAAATGGCCGCAAGAAATAAACTTTTGAATTTTGATTTCAAAATTTTTGGGTGTTCTCCACTAGTGCTAGGTAGTCTCTGGTTGCAAGGGTTTTGAAAGTGGAGCTTGTTTGAATGGTTTTTGAAAAGGTGGGATCTTCCGATATGAACTAGATTCAATTTTGAACTATCATTTAAAATTAGCATTTGAAAGATTTTTGCAGATCACAAGGTGGGCCTTGGTACCTCATTATGTGTACTAGCAAGGGGTGCAAATATCATGAATTGTTTCTGTTAAGAAGTGAGTGCTGGGAACACTCAAAGTAGTGTAGGGGATTAAAATGGCCAAAATGACCATTCCTCCTTTTTAATTGTTTTTTATTTGATTTTCTTTAGTAAAAGTTTGGGAATAATGTAGATGATGTTTAAATCACCTAAGAAATATTTTACAAGCATTGGATCACTTAAACAAGGCACTTCAAATCAACTCCTATTTTAAATGCACACATATATGAATGCTTTTATTTTTAATTTGGAAAAGTTTTTGTTAACCCTATTTTTAATGATTTAGATCTTGATAAGATTGGATTAAAGTTTCGGGATGTTACAAACCTTCCCCCCTTAAACAAAATCTCGTCCCGAGATTTACGATGTAAACTAGGAACTAAAGAGATCTAGGAACTCTGTCCTAATGTAATCTTCTCGCTCCCAAGTAGCTTCCTCATCGGTATGGTTGGTCCACTAGATCTTGAGAAACTTGATGCTCCTGGTCCTGGTGGTTCTATAGGCTTCTTCTAAGATACGGATGGGCACTTCCCGATAGGTCAGGTCATTGTTGATTTCCACAACTCTGTGATCGATGTTCTTGAAAACTTCAGTCTTCTCAAGCACTTCTAAGCATTTGCGAAGTAACGAGATATGGAACACATTATGGATGGCTGACATCTCTTCCGGCAGTTCCAGTTGATACGATACTTCTCCTCGGCGGTTCAGAATTTTGAAAGGTCCAATATATCTGGGGGCTAATTTTCCCTTCAGACTAAAGCGTTGAGTTCCCTTCAATGGTGAAACTTTGAGATATACAAAATCTCCGACATTGAAAGTCAGGTCTCTCCTTCTTTTGTCAGCTTAACTCTTTTGTCTGGATTGGGCGGTCTTGAGGTGCTCACTGGCTTTGTGAACTTTCTCTTCTGCTTCTTGGAGAATGTCGGGTCCGAAGATCTGACTCTCTCCTACTTGTGACCAATTCAAAGGGGTACGCCACTTTCTTCCATATAGGAATTCAAGTGGTGCCATCTGCAAACTAGCTTGATAGCTTTTGTTATATGAGAATTCTGTGAAAGGCAGGCCGTCTTCCCATTTTGATCCGTATTCCAACACACAAGCTCTAAGCATATCCTCAAGGATCTGGTTGACTCTCTCCGTCTGTCCATCGGTTTGCGGGTGATATGCGGTGCTGAAATTCAACTTGGTTACTAATCCTTCCTGAACTTTCTGCCAAAATCTCGAGGTAAACTGGGTTCCTCGATCTGATACGATGGTCTTGCGGGTTCCATGTAGACTCACAATCCTAGCAATATACAGCTCCACTAGCTTTGCACTCTGGTAGGTTGTCTTGACAGGTATGAAGTGGGCTACCTTGGACAGTCGATCAACTATGACCCAGATTGAGTCATTTCCCCTACTAGAAGTAGGTAAACCGGTGATAAAGTCCATTCCGACAGAATCCCACTTCCATTCCGGAATCTGCAATGGTTGCAATAGTCCTACAGGTCTCTGATGCTCTGCTTTGACTCTTTGACAGATGTCACATTTGGCGATGTAGCTTCTCATCTCTATCTTCATCTTGTGCCACCAAAATTGCTCTTTCAAATCCTGATACAACTTTGTTCCTCTGGGGTGGATGGAATAAAGAGTATCATGAGCTTCCTTTATGATAACTTCCTCCAGCTCCGAATCTGCTGGCACACAGATACGTCCTTTGTACCACAGTACTCCTTCTTCGTCTTTGGTGAATCCAGGTACCTTTCCTGTACCAATACAACGTTTGATTCCATCGATACTTTCATTCCCTTTCTGGGCTTCCTTGATTTGGCTAATAAAAGTGGGTTGAAGTTTAATGCTAGCTAGGAATCCTTTGCTAACTAATTTAGTCCTGAACTGCTCCAATTCCTCATACAAACTTGGTTGCTTCTCCTTGATCATGGTGTTAAGCCTACACGGCAATCTGCTAAGAGCATCCGCTACCACATTGTCTTTGCCGGGGTGATAGTGAATGTCAAGGTCATAATCCTTGATTAACTCTATACATCTCCTTTGTCTCATATTCAGCTCCTTCTGAGTGAAGATATACTTCAAGCTCTTGTAATCCGAGTAAATCTCACAGCGATTACCCATCAAATAATGACGCCATGTCTTCAACGCTAGAACCACAGATGCTAGCTCAAGATCATGGGTCGGATAGTTCTGCTCATGCTGCTTAAGTTGTCGAGACAGATACGCGATAACTTTGCCTTCTTGCATCAATACACATCCTAGACCAATCTTGGACGCATCACAATATACATCAAATGGCTTCTTGATGTCAGGCATGACCAATATTGGGGCTGATATCAATCTCTTCTTAGCTCTTGGAAACTGGCTTCACACTTGTCTGTCCATTCAAACTTCTTGTCCTTCTTCAACAATTGGGTCATGGTTCGGGCGATGCTCGAGAATCCTTCTACGAACTTGCGGTAGTATCCCGCTAATCCGAGAAATGCACGGACTTGGGTTTGAGTGGTTGGGGCTTCCCATTCTTCGACATCTTTGATCTTGGCGGGATCAACAGAGACTCCTCCGGCAGACACAATATGTCCTAGGGATCCTACTTCCTTTAGCCAAAATTCACACTTACTGAACTTGGCATATAACTGATGCTCTCTCAGGGTTTCTAGGATAACTCTCAGATGTTGCTCATGCTCTTCTTCTGACTTGGAGTAGATAAGGATGTCGTCGATAAACACGACTACAAACTTATCTAGGAAATTCATAAAGATCTTATTCATGAGAGTCATGAAATAAGCAGGGGCATTGCTTAATCCAAAAGACATAACCGTATACTTGTATAAACCATAGCGAGTAGTAAAGGCGGTCTTCGGAATATCCGTTGCACGAATCTTAAGTTGGTGATAACCAGTCCTAAGATCAATCTTTGAGAATACCTGAGCTTCGGTCAACTGATCAAATAGATCCTCTATCTTTGGCAAAGGGTACTTGTTCTTCATGGTGACATCATTCAACTTTCTTTAATCTGTACACAGACGGTTGCCTCCATCTTTCTTGCCGAAGAATAACACTAGTGATCTCCATGGCGATGTGCTTGGCTGAATCAAGCCTGTTGCTAACATGGCATCCAACTGCTTCTTCAGTTCCACTAACTCTGAGGGGTTCATGCTATAGGGTCTCTGGGCGATGGGTCCAGTTCTGGGGATTAGTTCGATAATGAACTCAATATCCCTATCCGGGGGCATACCTGGCAATTCATCTGGGAATACGTCGGGGTATTCACAGACTACTCTGACTTGGTCTATGGTGGGCAGGGCTACACTCTTGTTGCACTTGAATTGACGGGGTAAGGTTTCAGAGATATGCTCGACTGTTACTCCAGAACTACTGGTCATGGTGATGGCTTTCTTAGCACAGTCTATCAATCCTTTATGCCTTGACATCCAATCCATACCTAGTACTACTTCCAATACTTTGGTTCCAAGTACAATTAGGTTGGCATAAAAATCTATCCCATGTATTCTGATAGGTACAACTTTGCAAATTTTTCTAGCTTTTGTAGTTGAACCGGGGATTTGAACTATCATGACATGCTTCAGGTTGGTTGGGTGAATCTTACTAGTGCATGCAAATTCTTCGGTGAAAAATGAATGCGATGCTCCAGAATCAAACAATACTCTTGCTAAAACTGAGTTGACAGAAAACATACCCAGCACTACATATGGCGCTTCCTGGGCTTCTTCTACGTTCATGTGGAAGAGACAACCGTTGCGATTGTGAGGGTTCCCTGGGGCAAACCTCCTTCCTGGTTGAACACGACGCTGCTGCTGAGCTGGGGCATTCACAGGGGCATTGGCGGCAGTCTTCTTGGGACACTTATTGGAGTAGTGACCCTTCACTCCACACTCAAAACAAGTGATCTAGGACTTGTCCTTGACTGCGACAGGCACAACATTGCTGCTAGTTCTGGGTGCAGTGTTGTTGTTGTTGCTCTTGGGAGGGGCACGGTTGAAATGGTTGGCATTGCCAGAGTTGTAATTGTTTCCTCCGGACTTCACATTGCCTCCGCTATGGTTGGGGTAGCTTGGGCGAGAATTTGGGGGTCGGTTGTTCCTTGGTGCATATCCTGGTGAAGGGTTGGGACGGTACTTCTGGTGACTGCTGGATCCTGATTGCCGCATCATACAACGCTTGCGGTTGTCGTTTGCCTGGTTAATCTTCCCTTCCATTTGAATGGCAGAGTCGACTAGCTCTTCGAGATCTTGGAAACAGATGTTGACGAGGACAGTCTGCATCTCATCATGCAGTCCGTTCAAGAATCTCTCCTTCTTCTTGGCCTATGTGTTGATCTCATCAGGTGCATATATGGCAAGTGACAGGAATCTGTCACGGTACTCCACCACAGTCATCCTTCCTTGCTTCAATTCGTGGAATTCATCTCTCATCCTGTTGACTAGACCTTGCGGCACATGAGTGCGACTGAACTTGACTTTGAATGCTTCTCATGTCATCACCTGACCATGGTTCATATTGTGGATTCTATTCCACCAAGCTCTTGCATCTCCCGCCAGATAGTGGGTGGCAAAGAGGACTTTCTCATTTTCATCAACTCCTGTAACTTCAAGGTTGTTTTGCATTGTCTGTAACCAGTCGTCAGCATCTAATGGGTTTTCAGATTGGTTGAAGATTGGGGGATTGGTATTCTGAATTTTTTTGAGTTTGGATCCATGATGATCCTGATTTCCATGTCCTTGGTTGTTGAGAGCCATCTGAGCGATCTGCTGCAATGTGGCTAAGTTGGCTTGGCGTTCGGCCCTGCTTGCTTCACGGTCTGCGATGTGATTCTGCAAGATCTGCAGCATTGGGTCCTGTGACGAGCTACTCCCTCCTTGGTTTCCACGAGTCATCTGAAGATTGAGATAGATATAGGGGTAAGAGGGAAATTCTAAGGTTCATGGTTTTGGGTTTTCCAAGCTAAAACTTTGAGTTAGTCTCAGGTTTTTCAACTAACTTCATTTTCATTCATGCAACTAAGCACACGATACAACACACACCACAATAAACAAAGGAAAGAAGATGGTTTGAAGAACCATTCTACAAGCTACGATACAGTGGGACCGATACAACTCATGCTACGATAGTGCTCTAGTGCATCTACTCATCGTCGATGAAGTCGGAGTCCTCATCATCGGTGTAAAAGTCCACAGCATCCTCCTCCAGAAAGTCATCATCATTGCTGAGGTAAGAATCCATGTCTCCCTGGATGTCTTCACCCTCATCTTCTTCTTCCTTGGCGGCAAGGTGAGCTTCCTGCTCCTTGACGGTCTTCTCGAGGTCGGCCACCTTCTTGCAAAGACGGGCGATGGTGCGATCCTTCTTGGCACGCTGGCGGCAAAGAGACTGGAGGTCATGGACAAGCAGTGCGAAAGTCTGGGCCTTCTGGTCGGCAATGGCACGGTTCTGGTTGGCTAACTCTTTGGCATTGTCCAGTTCCTGCTGTCTGTCATGCAGCAAGAAGTCAAGGTTCTCCACTTGACGCCTCAACTCTGGGTGACTTGGCATCTCCATCGGCATTCCCATGAAATCACGTCTTGCATAGTGGGCAAAACGGGTTCCTTGGATCTTGTTGACACTGAGGGCACATACGCGTGCGAGAGCTTCATGCATTGCCCTGGCTAATCCATCTAGCCAGTTGTTCTCTCTCACGGAGAACTAAAATATCCCAGAAGTTGGTGCTTCGATGCTTCCTCTAAGATCTGCGGTGACTAGCCACTGTAAGTCTCCTCCTGCGGGTCCTGGAAGTTGAGCTCCAAGAAACTCTAGATGTGGGCATCCCAATAACTCCGAAAGTGAATCCAGACCCCTCTCGAAGATCAGCTGACCTCCGTTTTCAAACTGGTAGAACTTGTTGAACTGAGTCTCCATCTACAAGAATTAAGGATGAGGAAATTAGTGAGGTGATCAAGTGTGTCATGTTTTAAGTAGTAATGTAAGAATTTTGAGGAACATGAATTTTTGAGAAAGAATGAGTTCACAAGGGTAAGAGAGGAAATAGTTTTTCATAAATACTCACTTTGGTTTTGAAGCTAAGTTTTTGGTTTGGATGTCCATTCTAACTAGGGTCTCCTATGGTCAGGATGGCTCTGATACCAACTTGTCAACACCCGGATTTTTAATCCCAGATGCCCGTTATGCCATACCTTGCAATCCCAGGATTACCATTTTTGCGAGACATAACGGATTGGATATCACAGTACATCATCCGTTACAAACCATACATAAGGTCTTACACAAATAAGGATCTCATGATCCAGTCTTTAATACAACAAGCAACGGAAATAAAAGATAAGCGTAGCAGTGGGGTCCATCTTCAGGGGCACAAGCAATGCTGATGAAGGCAGATAGTCTTAGTTATCATAGCCGTCCTGATGGCCATCCTCTTGGTAGTCTCCTTCATAGTCTGGCCATGAGAATAGCCAGGGACAAAAGCCATGAGTACTCTTTAAGTACTCGCAAACTACCACTAACAAGTATTATAATTCTAGGTTAAATTGCTAAATCTAAGTTTAATTATAAAGTTAATTGAAACCTAAGCTGAGTTCAGAAGCAAAGAAAGATAAAGTAAAGTTCTAGAATCTCTTAAGTTGGGAAGTTATTGTCATAAACACAACCCTGTTGTGGTCAAGTCAAGATTCATCATTCATCTCAAGTTATTTGGAAAACATCTGACAACGGAACAGTATGGCCATTCCAACTGTCCATAACCGCGGACGCGGCTATTCGAATAGTTTGACAGTCTGCAGAGGTGGTACACTTTCAACACCAGATTCGATACATCTGTCAGGAATAACCCTGAATCATCATACTTAGTATGGAGATAATCAAACATAACCTTCCCTTTACACACCCTAGTATAAGCACCTCTCCTATGAGCATGGCCTCCCAACCATGACCATCAGTCATCTTGGGCACTGCATAGGTGGACATCATGAGAGGTAGCCTCAGCTCAAACCTCTCCCACGAGGGAACTAATACTAATGCATATAAATTTCTAGCTAAGCCTTACCCAATTCAGGTAATGTGGTTGTACGGTAAATTTGGAATGGTATCGCATCCGAATCCAACCATCAGTTTTATAAAAGGGTTAAGGCTCATGCCTCATCATTTTCATCATCATCCACCATTTGTGTTTCTCAACACATGTCAAAACATCTCAATAGAATGACTCATCATTCCAAGGTTTTATAATTCATTTTCACCAAGTGTTCCCATCTAAAGTGACTCAAGTTTTTGATCTACTCTAAATTACTAAGTTAAGAGTGTTCACTAAGGTGGAAGTGATGGGTTCAATCTCATGCCATAGAATGACATCTAAAGGTTTCTAAATAGTTCAAGTTTTATACTTTTTATGCTACCTTCATAACAAGTAAAGAACTTGGTGTAAACTAAGGGAGGTAAAAATTGTAAACAAAGACTTGAGGTAACTACTAGTTAAAAGGGGTGTGATCAAAGCATGCTTAAGAAATCTTTGCTAAACCATCTATTTTGATCCTAGCTTGCAAAGCACTAAGCTTGCAAGTGTTAGCTTGCACTATTAATGGTGGCTTGCCTTGGTTGGTGCAGTGGTTGAAGTTTTCTTCTTCTTCTTGGTAGAACTCCTCCTCCTCGTAAGCTTGGTCGGTACTATCTTCTATAAATACATACGGAGTACACAATCACCAAACAATACTTAACTAGGCTAGATAGCATTCTAAGACACACAATGGATGATCTATTATCATCACAAGCATCACAAGTTTAAATCTCTAGTTTCATTCTTTTTAATTTAGAAAAGTAATTTCTACTCATTGAAAAATTAACTAAGATTTAATATTCACCACTTAAAATATGGGACCATGTTGACACATGTCATCACCACATATTCTAACATGTGGGAATGATATTTAAAGGTTGGATCATAATTACTTTGGTTTAAGTTTATTATTTAATGATTTAAATAGACTAGAAATGCCTATATAGCATTAATTTGGTACTAGTCCAAAGTCACACATGTAAACCTTAATATTATTACATATTTAGATAGATATGGTGAAATGTAATTTTTGAGAGGTGGAATCAACTCAAAAGCTATCTTGGTTGATTTTATAAAAATGTTGCAAGGTGCAAATGCTTCTGTTTTGTTATTTTTATTAGGAGAGATCTATAACTCTAATTGAACTAAATCCAACGGGCATGGATATATCATTTCAATACCTTTTAGACAAAATTGGTTTCACGCAATTTGGATTTATAAAACTCCCAGAATTGAATTTTAAACTAGTGGACATAAACTAGATTCAACTTAAAAAGAAAAAATCCAGATTTGAACGGTTGGGCTAGCGCGGGAAAGAACTTGGGCCGGCCCAGTGGAGCTCCATGGCGCGGGGCTCAGCTGACAGGAGGTCCCGCTTGTCAGTGGGTCTTAACACGCGAAACGGTACGCGCGATGTGGACCGTAGGATTAGAAAGGGGAACTACGGCTGAGGGTCGTCGTCGACGACGAACAGGTCGCCGGCGAGCTCGAACCCTAGCGGCTCGGTGAGGGTCTGCTGGGGACGTACCAGGGATCCAGCGGGGTAGGCGAGGCGAGCAAATGAACTGGAAGACGATGGCGAGGCGAGGCGCGGTTGCAGCAGAGCTTGGGGTGCCCTAAATCACAGGCGTCCTTCTCCTCCTGCTGCGGCTGCTCCGGCTCCAATTCCGGTGAGGAGAGCTCGCTTGGCTCCGACGAGAGGGGTGAGAGGATCAGTGAGAGGTGAGGAGTGAGTGGATGTGGAGAAATTATGCGGGGGAGGCCGGTTTATATAGGCCCGACGGTGAGACCGAAGGGTATGGGCAGGCGACTCCGGTGACACGGCTACGGGCGGCTAGCGCCATGGCGGAAGATGGCGATCGACAGGTGGTCTCCTGGCGGTGCCCTAGGAAGTGAATGCGAGTGTAGGGGCGGTAGCATGCAGTCTGGGCGAGGTGGCGCTCTGAGCGGTAGAGGCGGCGGTGTCCACGACGAGCGGTGGCTGGGGTGAGTTGGGCGGCCAGCGGGGGTGTCTAGGGTGTTCCCCAGGTCATGGCGGAGCGATGGGCACGGGCTGTCGCCAAGGGGCGGTCTATGCGCGTGGGGACAGAGCGTGCTCTACGGGCGGCGTCGACATGGTGCGGTGGCACTGGGCGCGGGCTCTCCTCGGTGGTCCACTACTGCGCTTGGCTCGGGCAAGGGATAGAGGGTGGCGGTGAGCTCCTGGCTACCTCCTAGACATGGCAAAAGAGAGAGATGGTCTGCTGCAGCGGGGCAAGGTTTGGCCGGCGAGTTGGTGCTCGGCATGGCCTTGCACTGCCACTAGGGGAGTAGGGGATGGGTGCTAATGGCATGGTTAGATCAAGAGGGGACCAAAAGATTAAATGGGGGCAAAACACTGTTCAAAACAGTGAGCTATGATTTAGAGTTTAAACCTGCTTGCCAAGTGTTTGATTAAATGGCCGCAAGAAATAAACTTTTGAATTTTGATTTCAAAATTTTTGGGTGTTCTCCACTAGTGCTAGGTAGTCTCTGGTTGCAAGGGTTTTGAAAGTGGAGCTTGTTTGAATGGTTTTTGAAAAGGTGGGATCTTCCGATATGAACTAGATTCAATTTTGAACTATCATTTAAAATTAGCATTTGAAAGATTTTTGCAGATCACAAGGTGGGCCTTGGTACCTCATTATGTGTACTAGCAAGGGGTGCAAATATCATGAATTGTTTCTGTTAAGAAGTGAGTGCTAGGAACACTCAAAGTAGTGTAGGGGATTAAAATGGCCAAAATGACCATTCCTCCTTTTTAATTGTTTTTTATTTGATTTTCTTTAGTAAAAGTTTGGGAATGATGTAGATGATGTTTAAATCACCTAAGAAACATTTTACAAGCATTGGATCACTTAAACAAGGCACTTCAAATCAACTCCTATTTTAAATGCACACATATATGAATGCTTTCATTTTTAATTTGGAAATGTTTTTGTTAACCCTATTTTTAATGATTTAGATCTTGATAAGATTGGATTAAAGTTTTGGGATGTTACAAACCTTCCCCCCTTAAACAAAATCTCGTCCCGAGATTTACGATGTAAACTAGGAACTAAAGAGATCTAGGAACTCTGTCCTAATGTTGGACCGTCTACTTTGATAGGTCTAAGGCTCGAGGGGGCTCGGGGGCTGGCGTGGTACTCAAATCACCCCAAGGAGATAAACTTCTATACGTGTTGCAGATCCACTTCACAACGACAAACAATATTGCCGAGTATGAAGCATTGCTACACAGAATCCGGATTGCTAGGGATATCGGCATCCGACGTTTGATGTGTTATGGAGATTCAGATCTTATTGCTCAGCAAGTTTTGGATATTTGTAATGCAAATAAGCACATGGCAGTGTATAAAGCTGTCGTGGATGATTTATCTAAATCATTCGAAGGGTTTGAGGTTCAACACATCCCTCGAGCATAAAACGAGGAAGTAGATGCATTATCTCGGATAGGCTCTGCATGGAAAGAGGTCCCAGATGGCGCTTTTTTAGAGCACCTCAAATTTCCCTCAATAAAGGGAGTGGATGAGGAATATCCGACCAAATCCAACTCACCTCTAATAGCAGTTCTGGCTGTAATTCCCAGCTGGACTCAACCCTACCTTGACTATCTGGTAGATGGCAAATTACCCGAAGACGAGGTTCTGAGCCGGCAGAATATCCGACGAGCGAAAGCCTATACCATCGTTAAAGGTGAGCTCTATAAGCGGAGTGTTTCTGGGGTTTTTCAGCGCTGCGTATCTCCGGAAGAAGGAGTGGAGATCTTTAGAGAAATCCATGAAGGCGAGTGTGGTCACCATGCTGCAGCCAAATCTTTAGTGGCAAAAGCTTTTAGACACGGATTTTTCTGGCTTACAGCTCAGGCAAATGCCGAACGATTACATGCAAGGGCTGCAAAAAGTACGCCAAACAAGCTCATGTTCTGGCTGATCAGCTGCAAACAATACCTATAACATGGCCTTTTGCGGTCTAGGGGCTTGATATGGTAGGACCGTTTAAACGGGCTCCAAGTGGATTTACTCACCTCTTAGTGATGGTGGATAAATTCACCGAATGGATTGAGGCTAAACCTGTCACTAGTTGTGATGGGGCAACAACCAAAAGATTTGTCGAGGATGTTATAATCCGATATGGTTATCCGCATAGCATTATCACGGACAACGGGAGTAATTTTTCTATGGGAGAATTGGCCGAATTCTGCAATGAACAAAATATTCGGCTTGACATTGCGTCAGTCGCACATCCATAGGCTAACGGACAAGTCGAAAGAGCAAATGGTTTAATCCTACAAGGCCTAAAACCGAGACTCGAAGCACCACTACGACGTGCTGCGGGGGCTTGGGCAGAGGAATTACCCTTTGTAATATGGAGTTTACGAACGACTCCGAACAGGTCAATCGGATATACACCTTTCTTCTTGGTATATGGCGCAGAAGAAGTTCTTCCTAGTGATTTAATTCATACTTCTCCTAGAGTGGTCGCGTATATCGAAGAAGATGCCAAGATTTCGCGACAAAATGATCTCGACTTAGTCAAAGAAGTTCACGTCGTTGCTGAAATGAGATCAACATCCTATCAGCAGAAGTTACGCAAGTATCATAGCCAGAGATTTAGAAACAGATCTTTCAGTAAAGGTGATTTGGTTCTCTGGCTTGTGCAACAAAGAAAGCACAAAATTTCCCCAGTATGGGAAGGGCCCTTTTTAGTTACTCGAGTATTGCACAATGGTTCGTACTACTTAACTGACATGAGGCCAATTAAAGAAAGACCTGCTACTAAGAAGAGAAAGAGAGCTAGAGGTAGTATAAATCCGGATGAGTTAGACAGACCATGGAATATTTCTCAGCTACGTCCCTTTTATTCTTAGTTCATCCTTCTTTGTAAACACACATATGTACATGGTCTGTGAGAAATAAAATTCTTGGTTGCCTCAAGTTTTTTCTGAGAAGTTTTTTACCATCTTATTTCCGAATGATCATGTCATAGTCGAAAATCCCGGAATACTTGAAAGTACTTTATGCTCATGATTGTTCTGGTTTAAATTTCCGATTCTAAAAATGCTACCTTCGGGTATAACTCTAAAGTTTCTAGTCTATACTTTGGTTATTTGTCTGATTGCTGGATGCGGGTATTTTCCGAGTAGTGAATTGTTGGTACTGGAAGCCAGCTTTGTTTCCGAGTTTAAACTGGTTTAGCAATTGAGCTCCGTTGCTCGGTGAAGTTTCCGTGCAGAAGGTTTAGCCGGCTCACGAAAGGGACGAGGCAGAAAGCCAGATAAAAGATAAGTATAGACGAACAGGTATAAGTGCTTATGTAAACATTTCAGGCACACAAAAATTTAAAGCCAAAAGTGCTGAATAGATCAAAAGCTTAGAACTAACAAAATTATAGTTCTGCATATTTATAGACTCATAATGTTTCTCGGAATAATACATTTGTTTCTGGTAATCTATGGTGCAGGAGAAGAGGATGCAGGAGCTGCCAACTCGCTGGATGCATCGGCCTCGGTTTGGTAACACTCCAAGATGTTCAGATCCGATACAGTCTGTTCATCGTCGGAGACTTCAGCTGATTCTTCTGGAGGCGGAGGTGGTGTATCCACGCGGGTGAAGAAAGGAGTTTCGTAGTTGCTTAAGTCAGCCAAGTGACACCCATATCCGGTGCAGGATTCCATGATGGCCTTGATATCCTGCTCCTGGCCGTCTTCATCCACCTTGCAGTACCCTCTGATCACTTGCCATATCTCCATGTTTCCATGGTGGCTCATGACCATGGTGAGAGCGTTCTGCGCCACGGATCGCGCGTAGGACATGTTCCAGTCCCGGACAAGTTGCGGCATCTCCTGCGCCTTGTCTCGCACCTGAAAGTTCGACATGCTATGCATGTCTAGAATCTTGAGAGCTTCGCTAATATCCTCAAGGGATTGGCGGAAGTCATGAAGCAGATCACCGACTTGGGTAAGCTGGTGGGTGCGAGGCTCGACAGAGGTGGAGTCCGTCAAGTTTAGAGGACCTATACACAAAAACAGTTAAGCAAAGTTTCCTCTTCATGACGGGCACCTCCTTTGTGCCAACAGCCACTGTCAGAGCCTTGCGCTTCTTGGGCACAATGTCTGGCAATGGGAGCAATTCCGCCTCCTGAGAAAACTCTGGAGGATATCCCTCGAGTGGAGGAAATTCCGACTCGGGGAGGTCGGCAAGCTGAAAACAAGAAAACATATCAGTATTGCGAGATAACTTAAAGGATGAAACACATAAAAAGGTTTATTATTAAAAGCTTACCGGCACAACAGGGTTTTCCACTGTGTGCATGTCCAGAGAAACCTCCGGGATCTTCCTCTCGATCCGTTCCCTTATCAGCCATTTAACTTGGCTTATATAACCTTGCGATGTATAGGCTCTGGGGCTGATGCGGAGGGAATCCTTTTTGGATGAGGTGATGGAGTGCATCAGTCGGTCTCCGTGGTGCTGGAGGAGTTAGATCCGGCGTGATACCCAACATTGGACCAAGTCGCATCCCTTCAGTCCTTTGTGTTTTATCAGATATTGAATCCGCCTCTTGGCAAGAAGCAGACCTTCACTGAGAGCCAGAGCAACCTCGTCCCAAGATGCTAGAGGCGTGGCAGCTCCGTCGATGAAAGCCGACAAAGCAGTGGATTTGCCGAGAGCAGGGACATCCTTGTGGTAAAATAAAGTGGCCGGTCATTGCTTGACCGAGTCACTAGCTAGAATCTTAGGATAGGCGCGATCACACCTAACTGAAAACTAATTGTACTGGTAATATAAAGATTACCGACAGGGATAGAGTTTCTCCGGACATGGAAGTATTACCGGAATAAAGTGAGACTTGGCCTAATGCCGATATATCCCTCGCACAAGGCCGCATAGGCGCTCATCTTTAAGATGGAGTTGGGGGAAGATGGTGAAGCTGAACACCATAGTGATCTATTACCTCAGAAAAGAAATCCGAGGGAGGGAAAGACAGACCTCTGTCGAGGTGGGTGCCGAAGTGTACCCGCTCGTCGGCGTGCAGGTTGGGGATGGTTTCGCCGGAACCACTCTGCCAGTCGCCAGCACGGAGGAGCCCTTCAGTCTCCACGCCACGGAGCTTCTTGTCGTCCAGCACGCAGGGGATCCAAACCCCACGAATCCTTTCCTTCTCTGCCGCCGCCGCCGCCGTCGCCGCTACCGCCGCCAGGCCGGATGATAAAGACGAAGCCATTCTTTCTGTGCGCCGGTGACCTTGGATGGGCGGTGCTGGGAGTTTGGGAAGCAGGGGAGCTCTATGCGCGAGGGAGATGTGGAGGAGAAGAAATGGCAAAGGGAACATGTGAAGAGAGGAGAAGGAGAATCCTCACCCCTTATATCCACCTAACCACGCCAAGATTCCTGCAAATGATATTGTGTAACCGCCACGCGTCGTCGAAGGAACTCGGAAGGACCCACGCAATGATTACGTCGCCTCGATCTCCGCGTATGCATTGAAACGGCGCCTCGGTTCCGCGAACGGCGGACCCACCAACGATCATTCTGACAGGATGTTTGTCAGATGATGTGACTTGACCATGACGAGTGTCAGATGACGTCAGAGACCAAGTTTCAGCTTAGTTTGAAATCAAGCTGGAAAATCCGAGTAACATGTTGATAGGTCCGACTTATTTTTAATATCCGGATCGTATTTTTTGTTGTGAAGTTTCAGGAACCCTTCAAGATTCTGCAAGCCGAAGATCAAGCTAGACGATGATGAATCTGACTTTGGATCTTGGAGACTTCCGGGGGCTGCTGTTGGGGATATACTTTCTAGGTATCCTCACAGTTCCTCACTGACCAGGGTGGCCCACTTCAGGTTAGAGCTTTGCTTCACGGGCGGCCCAGTCAGGGAGAAAAAGCGGAGTCCAATCCGGCTACGGGAAGGCCCAGAAGACTTACCGACTTAGGCCCATAGTGTTACTTGTAGTTCAAGATGTACTCTATAACCAACTCTTAGTCGTAGTCGGACTGATCTCTCCTGTAAACCCTTGGCCAGATATCTATATAAGCCGGCCTAGGGAGAGCCTTTAGGGCAACTACCCTCATAGTCTACAATCTCAACTCGCACAGGAAAACCCTTGTAACCCATATTATGGCTCTGTCGTATTACTGGATTGCTAGCAGGAGTACGATCCGTCCAAAGCCGATAGATTCGAACCTGGGTAAACTTGTGTGCTCACGGTCCCGAAACACCGTACGTCTCACACCCCTCTCTTCCGCACGGCTCGAGGACCCCCTCATGGCATACTTGTCATCAATCCGTCGACACTCCCGAAACCCTAAGACTCGGGGAGCGACCACAGAAAGATTTTGCCGCCTCTGTGGGGCGGAAAACACCGAGAGAGAAAGATCTCTCCAGCAGACAGAATTCTGCCGGGGGAATTCCTTCCCGGAGAGGGCAGATCGTCGCCATCAACACCACCATCAAGCTGGACTTCATCAGGATCATCATCATCATCACCACCATCATCTCCACCAGCACCATCATAACCACTTCATACCGCTGTAAAAATTGGGTTGAATCTTGCATAGTTCTTACGGGAAACTTTCCCGGTGTTGATTACTCCTTGTAGTTGATGCTATTGAGTGAACCATTGAATTATCGTTTATGTTCAGATTGTTACATATCATTATATCATCTCTGATCTTGATCCATATGATGTCTTGTGAGTAGTTCGTTTAGTTCTTGAGGACATGGGAGAAGTCATGTTGTTAGTAGTGGAATTGTGTTGAGAAAGATTCAATGGTTTGATATTTAAGTTGTGGTGTATTTCTTCTAGTGAACGTCGATTACATGACACTTCACCTATATGGGCCTAGGGGAATGCATTGTGTATTTGGCTACTAATCTTAAGGGTGGCCAGAGTGACAGAAACATGAACCCCTGTTAGGAAACCTTTGCGCAAGGGACGTCAGGGTCTTAGAGTTTAAAGTTGTGGTTAGGTTTTTACCTTAATTACTTTATTGTACTTCCGGATGCTTGCAAGGGGTATAATAACAAATATGTATCAGTACTAGGAAGGTCGGTACATTAGCACAGGTTCACCCACATAACACTTAGCAAACTAAAGAAGATTAATCAACTATATGAAGCGAAAGCACTTGATGATATTCCCATGTGTCCTCGAGAACGTTTGGTCAACTTAAGTAATACAACCGGCTTGTCCTTTGCTAAAGAAAGGATTGGGACACTTGCTGCATTTATTCTTGTTGTCTTTTATTTACTCGTACTTTATT
This sequence comes from Avena sativa, assembly GCA_916181665.1. Classification (NCBI taxonomy): domain Eukaryota; kingdom Viridiplantae; phylum Streptophyta; class Magnoliopsida; order Poales; family Poaceae; genus Avena; species Avena sativa. The sequence goes on from OV702286.1 coordinate 80,909,595, forward strand.
TACCTACATTATCAAAAACCCCTAAAAATCCGTTTGCTAAGTATTAAAGAGAATTCCTGCTCCAAGCCATTCGTCAACACCTTCTGCTCCTTGTTGCGATACACCCCCTATACTTGTGGGCCATCAGTTATCGAACCAGTAGGAGCAAGGAAACACCTCCAAGGTGTTGTTTCCAACTTGGAATCCTGCACAACTCAACCATAGAACTTTGCCCCCAACTTACAGTGAGGTTGTCAATCTCACCGGTTTTTCTGAAAACAAAGGATTAAACATATTGTGTGGAAGATAGTAATTGCTTGCAGAAAGTAAATAGAAAACAGTAAATAGATTGTAGATTGATGGTAAAAGAAAGGACCGGGGTCCATAGTTCACTAGTGGTGATTCTCCTTAAGATAGATGACATGTTGGGTTAGCAAATTATAGCGGGGCAATTGACAAACATCGAGAAAGCATACATCCATATACTAATCATCTTGACTCCTATGAGATTTGATTGGGCATTACAACATTATACATAGACTGTAATCCAACTACATCTATGACTAATAATCCACCTTCAGGTTATCATCCAAACCCCCTCCAGTATTAAGTTGTAAGCAACAGATAATTGCATTAAGCATTGCGTGTAAAGTAAACAATACAATTGTTCTATGAAGAAAGGATTGTTGTTTTCTCCCTAGTAGTAACAACACATCTAGTACCTTAGAGATTTCTGTCACTTCTCCAGATTACTAGAGGCATGAACCCACTATCGAGCATCAATACTCCCTCTTGGAGTTGTTAGCATCTACTCGGCCAAGATAGCTACTAACAACGGAGAGCATGCAAGATCACGAATAACAAAGACATGATAGAATCAATAATCAAGATGAAATACCATCTCAATATCCATCGGATCCTCACAAACACAACATGTATGATTACAAATAGATGATCTTGATCATGAACAGAGATCACAAGATCTAGACATGGTAGCACAAAGGAGAAGAACCAACCATATAGCTACTACATGGACCCATAGTCCAGGGATAAACTACTGACGCATCACACCGGAGGCAGGCATGGTGTTGAAGAAGGCCTCTAGGGTGAATTCTCCCCTCCGGCAGGGTGCCGGGAAGAGCTTGTGATCCCTCCCAATCTAGGGATGGAGATGATGGCGGCTATAGACTCTTTCGTGGAATTTTGATCGGGTACTCCGGGTTTCTGTATCGGAGGCGATATTGTAACATCCCAAAACTTTAATCCAAGGTTATTAATATCCAAATCATCAAAATTAGGGTTAACAAAAACTTTTCTATTTAAAATTATTAAAGCATTCATCTGTGTGTGCATTTAAAATAGGAGTTGATTTGAATTGCCATGATTAAGTGATCCATTGCTTGTAAAATGATTATTAGGTGAAATAAACATCATCTAGATCATCCCCAAACAAATCCCAAAGAAAAACAAAGAAAAATGAACAAAAGAATCAAATGGTTATTTGTGCCATTTTAATCAACATACCTACTTTGGCTATTCCTAGAACTCAAAACCTAACAGAAACAAATGTGGATCTTTGCACCCCTTGATAGTACACATAAAGATGTACCAAGGCCCACTTTTTGATATGCCAAAAACATTCAAACACTAAATTTAAATGACATTTGAAAATGGAATCTAGTGTAGGTATCAAGATCACCCTATTTCAAAAACGACTCAAACAAGCTCAATTTTCAAAACCCAAGCACCCACAGAGTCTCAAGCTTAGTACTAGCACACCCACCAAAGATCTTTGCAAAATTCAAAAATAACTTTCTTGCAGCAATTTCAACAAACACATGGCTGGCAGGGTTTAAACTCTAAAACTAGCTCACTGTTTTGAACAGGGTTTTGCCCCCAAATGATCTCCATTTAATCCCTCTGTCCCCTCTTGATCAAACCAGGCCAGTAGCACCCCATCCCCTACCCCCTCGTGGCATTGCCATGCCATGCCGAGCACCATCTCGCCGGCCAAACCTTGCCTCGCTGCAGCAGACCGTCCCCCTCTCTCTCACCATGTCTAGCAGCTAGCTCACACCTCACCGCCACCCTCTGTACCCTCCCCGAGCCAGGCCAAGACGTGGACCACCAAGGAACCGCCGCACCCAGCGCGTCTACACCATGCCAAGCATGCGCCAGAGCACTGCGCCCAACACGCGTGCACACGCCGCCCCTCGACCGCAGCCCGCGTCCACTGCTCCGCCACGACCCAGGGAGCACGCCAGACATGCCCGTTCGCCGCCCAACGCACCACAGCCATCGCTCGCCGTTGAGACCGCCGCCTTTGCCGCTCAGAGCGCACGCACCGCCCGACCAATTGCCACCGTCCCTAGGCCCGCATTCAATTCGTAGAGCACCGCCAGAAGACCAGCCACCGTCCCCTACCTCGAGCCATGCCGCTAGCACGCTGTGCAGCCCTCGCCGGAGCCGCCCGACCATGGCTCTCGGTCGCGTCATCGTCCTATAAATAGAGGCCTTCCCCAGCAATTCTCTGCACACCACTCATCTCCCCTCACCTCACCTCACTGAGCCTTCCCCACTTCTCCCCGGAGCAAGGCGAGCAACCGTTTGCCGGAATTGCACCGGAGCTGGCCGCCTCTGGAGGAGAAGGGCCCCGTTGATTGCGACCACCCCCAGAGCTACCTCAACCGTCCCTGAGTCCGCTGTTGACCACCAGTCTATTTGCCCGCCTTGCCATCATCACTGGAGCCCTGGTATGCCCCTTGAGCACCCCCACCGAGCCGCTAGGGTTAGAGTTCGCCGGCGACAGGTCCGTCGTCGATGACGAGCCCGAGCTGTTGATCCCTGTTCTAATCTAACGGCCCACATCACCGCGTACCGCTTCGCGTGTTATGAGCCTCTAACCGGTGGACCCCCCTGTCAGCTGTGCCCCGCGCCGCGTAGTGTCACTGGCCGGCCCGTTAGCTTTCCCGTGCAACCCAGTTAGTTTGAATTAGGATTTTTCTTTTTAGTTTAAACCTAGTTATGTCCCCTAGTTTGAAATTCAATTCAGAGAGATTTACAAATCCAAATGGAGTGATTCCAATTTTGTTGGAAAGATACTGAAAAGATCTACCAGAGCCCGTTGGATTTAATTCAATTAGAGTTAGAGATCTCTCCTAGTAAAAATAATAAGACAGAAGCATTTGCACCTTGCAACATTTTTATAAAATCAACCAAGATAGCTTTTGATTTGGTTCCAACTCTCAAAAATCACATTTCACCATACCTATCTGAATATGTAATAATATTAAGGTTTACATGCAGTGACTTTGGACTAGTACCAAAATAATGCTATATAGGCATTTCTAGTCACTTTAAATCATTAAATAATGAACTTAAACCAAAGTAATGATGATCCAACCCTTAAATCACATTCCCACATGTTAGAATATGTGGTGATGACTGATACATTGCAAATGTATCTATAATTTTTGATGTTCCATGCTTGGTTTTATCCACTTTCTTGTGTTTTGTTCCAACTTTGGAGTACTTTTCATATGATTTTTTGCACTAACCTATTAACAAGAGCCACAGTGCCAGCTGCCTGTTTTCTGCTGTTTTTGGTTCCAGGAAAGTCAGAAGATGAATATTCTCGGAATTGGACGGGACAGAAGGCAAAGTGCCTATTTTTCCGAAAGGGATCAAGTGCCAGAATACGAGACGGAGAAGGGTCAGGGAGCCACCACACCACCTGACCGTGTGGCTAGGCCTGGCCCGTGCCAGGGGGTGGTGTGGCCGCTCCTGGCACCCCCTCAACCTCTCCTTCCGCCTATATATTGCCCTCGGGACGAAAACCCTAAGTACCCGATCAAAAATCCACGAAAGAGTCTGTAGCCGTTGTCATCTCCATCCCTAGATCGGGAGAGATCTGAAGCTCTTCCCGGCACCCTCCCGGAGAGGGGAATTCACCCTGGAGGCCTTGTTCATCACCATGCAAGCCTCCGGTGTGATGCGTGAGTAGTTCATCCTTGGACTACAAATCCATGTAGTAGCTAGATGGCTGGTTCTCCTCCTTTGTGCTTTCATGTTTAGATCTTCTGAGCTCCGTTCATGATCAAGATCATCTATTTGTATTCATACATGTTGTGTTTGCGGGGATCCGATGGTTATTGAGATGCTATTTCAGATTGATTATTGATTCTATCATGTCTTTGTTATTTGTGATCTTGCATGATTTCCGTTGTTAGTAGCTATCTTGGCCAAGTAGATGCTAGAAACTCCAAGAGTTAGTATTTATGCTCGATACTGGGTTCATGCCTCTGGTAATCTGGGGAAGTGACAGAAATCTCTAAGGTACTAGATGTGCTGTTGCTACTAGGGAGAAAACAACAATCCTTTGTCCATAGAACAATCGTATTGTTTACTTTACACGTAGTTCGTAAAACAATAATCTGTTGCTTGCAACTTAATACTGGAGGGGGTTCGGATGATAACCTGAAGGTGGATTATTAGTCATAGATGCAGTTGGATGGCTGTCTATGTATTATGTTGTAATGCCCAATGAAGTCTCAAAGGAGTCAAGATGATTAGTATATGCATGTATTGCTTTCTCGGTGTTTGTCAATTGCCCCGCTGTAATTCGTTTACCCAGCATGTTATCTATCTAAGGAGAGCCACCTCTAGTGAACTATGGACCCCGGTCCTTGTCTTTTACATACAATCTACAATCTTTTACTGCTTTGTGTTTACTTTCTGCAAACTTTTACTTCCTTCCATTCGATACGATTAATCCTTTGTTTTCCGCAAAACACGGTGAGATTGACAACCTCATCGCAAGTTGGGGACAAAGTTCTGTAGTTGTGTTGTGCAGGTCTCCACGTTGCTACTAGCACCAGTAGTGTGCCCTTCCAAAGCTCAGCTAGTAACACCTTTGGGGTGTTTCCTTGCTCCTACTGGTTCGATTAAACCTTGGTTTCATAACTGAGGGAAACTTGCTGCTGTGCTCATCATACCTTCCTCTTGGGGTTCCCAACGAGCTCTACGTCGAACGACGAGCACATCAAAGATTTTTCTGGCGCCGTTGCCGGGGAGTCAAGGACATCTTCACAGGGGGAGTCCCTCATAACCAATCTCTTTACTTTGTTGTTTTCGTTTTGCTTAGTTTTCTTTTTGCCTTGTTTGCTTGTTTTGTTATTCAAAAACACAAAAAAAAATTAGGTTTACAAGTTTGCTTTCTTATTTGAAAACCCAAAAAAATGACTACCCTTGAAAACACTAAGTTGTGTGACTTCACTAGCACCAACAGCAATGATTTTATGAGCACACCTATTGCTCCACCTGTTGTTGAAAATACTTTCTTTGAGATAAAACCTGCTTTGCTCAATCTTGTTATGAGAGAACAATTTTCTCATATTGGTAATGAAGATGCTGCTTCCCATCTAAATAACTTTGTTGAACTTTGTGAGATGCAAAAGCATAGGGATATAGATGGTGATATTATTAAGCTGAAATTGTTTCCTTTCTCTTTGAGAGAAAAAGCTAAAGAGTGGTTGAATTCCTTAACTAGGAATAGTATTGATTCTTGGACTAAGTGCAAAGATGCTTTTATTGGAAAATACTATCCTACTGTTAAGATTATATCTATGAGAAGTGAAATAATGAAGTTTAAACAACTTGATAATGAGAATTTTTCTCAAGCTTGGGAAAGAATGAAATCTTTAGTAAAGAATTGTCCCACTCATGGACTAACTGCTTGGATGATCATCCAAACTTTTTATGAAGGATTAAACTATTCTTCAAGGAACCTATTGGATTTTGCTACTAGAGGTACCTTTATGACCATCACTTTGGGTGCTGCAACAAAACTTCTGGATAATATAATGGTTAATTATTCTGAATGGCATACTGAGAGAGCTCCACAAGGTAAGAAGGTAAATTCTGTTGAGGAAACCTCCTCCTTGAGTGATAAGATTGATATAATTATGTCTATGCTTGTTAATGGGAAAGCCCATATTGATCCAAATAATGTTCCTTTGGCTTCTTTGGTTGCTCAAGAAGATCAAGTTGATGTGAACTTCATAAGAAACAACAATTTTGGCACTAATGCTTATGGTAACAACAATTATAGGCCCTACCCTCCTAATAATACTTATGGCTATAATGATAAACCTGGATTACCTAGTGAAGGAAGAATTTTAGAAGTTGAAAGAGCCACTAAAAACTTCATGCAAATGCAATATGAGCAAAATAAACTATTTACTAAAACTATGAAGAAACAATCCACCATCTTGAAGAACATTAGCCATCAACTTGAGAGTCTAAATAGGGAAATTCCTAGTTTACAATTGAAACTCTCTAATGCTGAAAGAAATATATCATCTTTGTCTAAAGCTCAATCTTCATTGATTAATAAAATGGCTACTAAACCTGAAACTAATGAGAATCCCTTTGCAGCTACCAATGCTATACAAGTAAGAATTGATGAAAATGTTAGACTTTTAGCTGAATTACATGCTAAGTGGGAAAGAGAAGATGAAATTGCTAGAAACATTAGTGTTTCTACTATCACCACCACTAGTGTTGAGGCTAGTAATAGTTCTACTACTTGATAAAGTTGATTTTGATCTTGATGGTTGCAATATCTCTGAAGTTATTAAGTTCCTACAAAAGCTTGCTAAAAGTCCTAATGCTAGTGCTATGAACATGGCTTTTACAAAACACATTACTGATGCTCTCATAAAGATTAAAGAAGAAAAGATGAAACATAAAGCTTCTATTCCTATAAAACAAGAGGATGGTTGGGAACCCATCATTAATATGAAAGTGAACGACTTTGATTGCAAAGCTTTGTGTGATCTTGATAGTAGTGTTTCTATTATGCCTAGAAGGATTTATGATATGCTTGATTTGCCTCCTCTTGAAGATTGTTATTTGCATGTCCCACTTGATGCTAATGCTAAAAAGAAACTCATGGGGAGTCTTAATATGTGCTTATTATGGTTAACAATTCCTATGTCCCCGTTGATTTCTATGTTTTGTATGTTGAATACAATGCTTCTTGTCCTATTACTTTGGGAAGACCTTTTCTTAGAACTGTTGGTGCCGTCATTGATATGAAGGAAGGCACCATTAAATATCAACTCCCACTCAAGAAAGGTATAGAACACTTCCCTAAAAAGAGAGAAAAGATTTATTTTGCTTCTCCTATGAAAACAAAATTTAGTCCTAATGCTTCTTCATTTGAGAACACTTGATTGTTTCTTTGCTTCTTATGCCTAACTTAAAGGCGTTAAAGAACAGTACTTATTGGGAGATAACCCAAAAGTTTTAGATGAGTATTGGAAGTTATTACTTCAGTAATAATCGCTCCTTATCCTTTTTATTTGCTTTTTGTGCCAAGAGTAACCTCTAATGAGAGTGAAGTAATGATTGGGAAAGTTGTTGTCCCGAAACAGATTCTTGTGCTTCACCGTAAAAATTCGTGAGAGAGCTCTGTATGTCGGATTGAGCTGTAATTGTTTGTGATTATTCCCCAGGTTGTTATCTAACTTGTGTTAGTTCAGCACGTTTTTATTTGAGCAACAGAAGGTCTTCGAAAAAATTCGTCTTTACCTGCTGGTCTGTTTTGACAGATTTCTGCTATTTTCTGCATTTGCTTCTTGTGGGTTCCTTCTTGAGTTCTTTTGGGGAATTGAGCTTTTTGAGGGAAGTTCTACAGTAGATAGTGTTCTAATGAAAGTTTATTTGGTGTTGGAACTGAACCTTAAGACTTATTTATCTTGAGTGCACTAATGTTGCTAATGAGATTGTGTGAAGTTTTGTCTGAAGAAAAAAATTTCAGGTGTATGGAAGGAATGAGTAATGAGATGAAGGATGGACTAAAGCTCAAGCTTAGGGATGCCACGCGTGTCACCCCAAGAAATATCCAAGAAGTAAAAGCGTCAAAGCTTGGGGATGCCCAAGGCATCCCCTTCTTCATCAATAAAAATTCCAGGTTCCTTCCAAACGCTTCATTTTTATTGTTTCATGCACAGTTGTGTTTTTCTTGGAGCGTCTTCTTTTTTGTTTTGGTTTTGGTTTTTCGTTTTCTTTTGTTTGCTTAGTTTGCTGAATAAATTGGTTGGACCACCTCTTTCATACATTGGTTTGCAAATAGTTTGCTTTGGTTTGGAAAAGAGTAGGAAAGTTCGTACTTTTGTGGTAAAAAGAGCTCGCTTTTGACTGTGGCCTATGCTTTGTCATGCCATGCTTGATATTGTTTTGGCTGTATGCTTAGTATTCTTTTCTGTAGCATGACTTGTTATAAACAATTGATATTGCTTAATGTTCCTTGGATGAATCATGCGTTGTTTTAGCATATTAAAGCATAGTATAGTGGTATTCTCCTTTGATGCTTTATTTGGGTTGACTTGGCACATGCTCACACCATGTTATGACTGTCTCAAGTCACCATAGCATTTATGATCCTTTAGTTTTCAACTTGTAGTATCACTTTATGCTTTGATCAATGATGTTTTGTTGCTCTGCATGATTATGGCCATTATTGCTCTCTTAGTTTGTCGCTCCCAGTCTTTTGCTAGCCTCCACAACCAAGTATGAGTTCCACTCATGCATCCAACTCCCTAAACCAAGTTATTCCAAAGAGTCCACCATACCTACCTACTAGCTTATGCTATTCCAAGTATATTCATGCTTTTGTTTACCTTCCAAATTAAACTTGTTATGAGAAAACTAGTGATTAAAGCTCTCATGAACTTGATGGCACACTTTACTTTTTTGCCTCTAATAAACTTGAACCATTGGGTCCTTCTTTGTTGTGTATATGCTTGCGCTTTATAAGTTGAAATTAGCAGAACCATGTACCATGGGGAACGCTTTCAACATTGCACTTGTACTTTGTACCCCGTTGATATCATGTTCTTTTGCTTACGGATCCTGGCGGTGTGAAATAAAAGTGGAACTTGTAAGATCATGGAGTTTGTATGTGTGTTAGAGAAACTCCTGGGCCGCTAGCCTAAGCCATGCCTAATCATGGTGGAAACTTGCAGCATCACCATAATGAGCACTCTATGAAGCATCCTCAATAAAAACCTATGCAAATAGCAAATAAAAAGATCGCTGAGATGCTTATTGTCTGCTTGCCTTGTCATTTTGATTATGGGAAAGCTCCCGTATCATGTGCAAGGGGTACCCCGTTGGCGGTTCTTATTGTATACTTACAATGATAAGAGCTTACTCGTGACTGAAGTTGAGTAGCATGAGGATCGGTCTTCGTAAGTAAGGGGCATGAGATTTTGGTTTATAACTTATCAAGCATATCCTCTTAGTTGTGTCACTTTAACCTTAATCACCTTCAAGATGCTTTTGATAGGGGCAATGAGAGCTGAAAGCTATAAGTACCATAATTTTTGGAAGCTCTTTATGAGACTTGAATCCCTACTTCCTTTTACAAAATGGCCTTTCTTCCACCATTATATTGAGTCTCCACCTTCTATCTTTATGCACCTACTTTGAAAGCATAGTGGTCATTCTTGGTTCTATGTGCATTGTCCCAAGACTAGTTGATTGATGCATAACTTGATATTGCTTGTTTTAAACTATTGTATCTAGTCACTCTTATGAACTTTGAAGGTGTCCTATGCATTTATATTTGCTACTCTATTGAGGGACAAGCTGAATACTATTATGCTATGTTTTCTTTATGTGAAACAAACAAACGTCTTGCAAAGCATGTTATTCACGAATCTTTTGTTTGTGCCTTTTCATGTTGCATCATAGTTTCTTTGCTTATTGCTAGAACTTTGTCTTTCATGTTGTGATTGAAGTACAATGATCCCAGCTTTGAATGTTCTGCAAATACTTTGATCAACTCTTTGATGGTGCATGTCACCTCAAAAATTATTCTTTCTTTTTATCACTTACCTACTCGAGGACGAGCAGGAGTTAAGCTTGGGGATGTTGATACATTGCAAATGTATCTATAATTTTTGATGTTCCATGCTTGGTTTTATCCACTTTCTTGTGTTTTGTTCCAACTTTGGAGTACTTTTCATATGATTTCTTGGACTAACCTATTAACAAGAGCCATAGTGCCAACTGCCTGTTTTCTGCTGTTTTTTGGTTCCAGGAAAGTCAGAAAATGAATATTCTCGGAATTGGACGGGACAAAAGCCAAAGTGCCTATTTTTTCGGAAGGGATCAAGTGCCAGAATACGAGGCGGAGCGGGGCCAGGGGCCGGCCACACCACCTGGCCTCGCGGCCAGGCCTGGCCCGTGCCAGGGGGTGGTCTGGCCGACCCCAGCACCCTCTCGGCCTCTCCTTCCTCCTATAAGTTGCCCTCGGGACGAAAATCCTATGTACCTGATCAAAAATCCACGAAAGAGTCTATAGCCGTCGTCGTCTCTGTCCCTAGATCGGGGGGATCTGAAGCTCTTCCCGGCACCCTTCCGGAGAGGGGAATTCACCCTGGAGGGCTTCTTCATCACCATGCATGCCTCCGGTGTGATGGGTGAGTAGTTCATCCTTGGACTACGGATCCATGTAGTAGCTAGATGGCTGGTTTCTCCTCCTTTGTGCTTTCATGTTTAGATCAAGATCATCTATTTGTAATTCATACATGTTGTGTTTGCGGGGATCCGATGGATATTGAGATGCTATTTCAGATTGATTAGTGATTCTATCATGTCTTTGTTATTTGTGATCTTGCATGCTTTCCGTTGTTAGTAGCTATCTTGGCCAAGTAGATGCTAGCAACTCCAAGAGTTAGTATTTATGCTCGATAGTGGGTTCATGCCTCTGGTAATCTGGGGAAGTGACAGAAATCTCTAAGGTACTAGATGTGCTGTTGCTACTAGGGAGAAAACAACGATCCTTTGTTCATAGAACAATTGTATTGTTTACCTTACACGCATTTCGTAAAGCAATAATATGTTGCTTGCAACTTAATACTGGAGGGGGTTCGGATGATAACTTGAAGGTGGATTATTAGTCATAGATGAAGTTGGATGGGTCTATGTATTATGTTGTATTGCCCAATCAAGTCTCAAAGGAGTCAAGATGATTAGTATATGCATGTATTGCTTTCTCGGTGTTTGTCAATTGCCCCTCTGTAATTTGTTCACCCAGCATGTTATCTATCTAAGGAGAGCCACCTCTAGTGAACTATGGATCCCGGTCCTTGTCTCTTACATACAATCTACAATCTTTTACTGCTTTGTGTTTACTTTCTGCAAACTTTTACTTCCTTCCATTCGATACGTTTAATCCTTTGTTTTCCGCAAAACATGGTGAGATGGACAACCTCATCGCAAGTTGGGGACAAAGGTTTGTGGTTGTGTTGTGCAGATCTCCACGTTGCTACTAGCACCGGTAGTGCGCCCTGCCAAAGCTCAGCTAGTAACACCTTTATGGTGTCTCCTTGCTCCTACTGGTTCGATTAAACCTTGGTTTCATAACTGAGGGAAACTTGCTGTTGTGCTCATCATACCTTCCTCTTGGGGTTCCCAACGAGCTCTATGTCAAACGACGAGCACATCAATGACATGTGTCCACATGATCCCATATTTGAAGTGGTGAATATTAAATCTTAGTTAATTTTCAATGAGTAGAAATTACTTTTCTAAAATAAAAAGAAGGAAACTAGTGAATAAAACTTGTGATGCTTGTGATGATAATAGATCATCAAATGTGTGCCTTAGAGTGCTAATTAGATTGTGTACTTCGTATGTATTTATAAACGATAGTACCGACCAAGCTTTCGAGGAGGAGGAGTTCTACCAAGAAGAAGAAGAAAACTTCAACCACTTCACCAACCAAGGCAAGCTAGCATTATCCAAGTTAACCCTTGCAAGTTGTACTTGCAAGCCATCATTAATAATGCAAGCTAACCCTTGCAAGCTAGATCACCTAAGCAAAGGCATTAGGCATGCTTTGGTCATACCATTTGGATTTATACCTCGTCCAAGATTTAATTTCAAGCTTTACTTCCTTTACTTTACACAAAGTTCTTTACTTGTTTTGAAGGTAGCATAAAGAGTATAAAACTTGACCTATAGAGATAACTTTAGATGTCATTCTATGGCATGAGATTGATCCCATCATTTCCACCTTAGTGAACACTCTTAACTTAGTAGTTTAGGGTAGATAAAAACTTGAGTCACTTCAGATGGAACACTTGGTGAAAATGAATTATGAAAACTTGGAATGATGAGTTATTCTATTGAGATGTTTTGACATGTGTTGAGTGATGACCCACAAGTATAGGGGGTGTATCGCAGTATTTTCGATAAGTAAGAGTGTCGAACCCAACGAGGAGCAGAAGGTGCTGGCTAGTGGTATGGATCAGGAATTCTATGCAAATACTTAGCAAACGGATTTCTAGGGGTTTTTTGATAAAGCAAGTAAACAAAGTATGAGTAAATAAAAGACAGTAGGAACAAATGCAGTAAGTGGCCCAATCCTTTATGCAGCAAAGGACAAGCCGGTTGTATTTCTTAAGATGACCAAACATTCTCGAGGACACATGGGAAGACTGTCAAGTGCTTTCGCTTCATATAGTCGATTAATCTTCTTTAGCTTGCTAAGTGTTGTGTGGGTGAACCTGTGCTAATGTACCGCCCCATCCAAGACTAATACATACTTGTGATTATACCCCTTGCAAACATCCGTACGTACAAGAAAGTAATTAAGGTAGAAACCTAACCACAACTTTAAACTCTAAGACCCTTATGTCCCTTGTGCAATGGTTTCCTAACGGGGGTTCAGGTTTCTGTCTCTCTGGCAACCCCTACGATTAGTAGCCAAATACACAATGCATTCCCCTAGGCCCATATAGGTGAAGTGTCATGTAGTCGATGTTCACATGACACCACTAGAAGAAGTACACCACAACTTAAATAACAATCTATTGAATCTTTCTCAACGCAACTCCACTACTAACAACAAGACTTCTCCCATGTCCTCAAGAACAAAACGAACTACTCACAAGGCATCATATGGATCATGATCAGAGATGGAATAATGATGTATAACAATCTGAACATAAACAATAATTCAAAGGTTCACTCAATAGCATCAACTACAAAGAGTAATCAACACCGGGAAAGTTTCCCCTATGAACTATGCAAGATTCAACACAATTGTTACATCAATATGGAGATGGTGATGAGGGTGCTGATGGTGATGATGGTGGTGATGATGGTGATGATGATCCCGATGAAGTCCAGCTTGATGGTGGTGTTGATGGCGATGATCTCCCCTCTCCGGGAAGGAATTCCCCCGGCAGAAATCTGTCTGCCGGAGAGATCTTTCTCTCTCGGTGTTTTCCGCCCCGCAGAGGCGGAGGAATCTTTCTATGGTCACTCCCCGAGTCTTAGGGTTTCGTGGGGACGATATACACTAGAGGGGAGAGGCTGGAGTGGGCCAGGGTGGCCACACCACTCCCAGGCGCGGCCTAGGCCTGCCCGCGCCATGGGGTGGTGTGGGCCCCCTGTGGCCCACCTCCACTCCATCTTCTGGCATCCTTAGTCTTCTGGAAAAATAGGATTTTCCGTATATTTTCCCGGATTTTCTGATCTTCACGAATTTTGCCTCCAAACAGCACCTTTTCCATCAGAATCTTGACTGCAGCGGTCCATGCTCCAAAAGTCATCAAACATGCAAAAATAGATGAAATAACATAAGTATCACCTCTCAATACGAAATATATCAATGAATAATAGTGAATTAAGACATAGAATAGTGATGCAAAATGGACGTATCATTGAGAAACACAATGGGTGTATGCTGGTGAAAATGTTGAGGCATGAACCTTAACCCTTTTATAAAACTGATGGTTGGATTCGGATGCGATACCATTCCAAATTTACCGTACAACAACATTACCTGAATTGGGTAAGGCTTAGCCGGAAATTTATATGCATTAGTATTAGTTCCCTCGCGGGAGAGGTCTGAGCTGAGGCTACCTCTCAATGTTGTCCACCTATGTAGTGCCCAAGATGACAGATGGTCATGGTTGGGAGGCCATACTCATAGGAGAGGTGCTTATACTAGAGTGTGTAAAGGAAAGGTTATATTTGATTATCTACATACTAAGTCTGATGATTCAGGGTTATCCCTGACAGATGTATCGAATCTTGTGGTGAAAGTGTACCACCTCTGTAGAGTGTCAAACTATTCGAATAGCCGCGTTCGCGGTTATGGACAGTTGGAATGGCCATACTGTTTCGTTGTCAGATGTTTTCAAAATAACTTGTGAAAGGAATGATGAATCTTGACTTGACCACAACAGGGTTGTGTTTATGACACTAGCTTCCCAACTTAAGTGATTCTAGAACTTTATTTTATCTTTCTTTGCTTCTGAACTCAGCTTAGGTTTCAATCTTAACCTTATAGTTAAACTTAAAGTTAGCACTTTACATTAGAACTATAGTACTTGTTAGTGGTAGTTTGCGAGTACTTAAAGAGCACTCATGGCTTTTGTCCCTGGCTATTCTCATGGCCAGACTATGAAGGAGACTACCAAGATGATGGCCAGCAGGATGGCTATGATAACTAGGACTATCTGCCTTCGTCAGCATTGCATGTGCCCCTGAAGATGGACCCCACCGCTACGCTTATCTTTTATTCCGCTGCTTGTTGTATTAACACTGGATCATGAGATCCTTATTTGTGTAAAACCTTATGTATGGTTTGTAATGGATGATGTACTGTGATATCCAATATGTTATGTCTCGCAAAAATGGTAATCCTGGGATTGCGATGCATGACATAACCAGCATCTGGGATTAAAAATCTGGGTGTTGACAAGTTGGTATCAGATCCAGGTTGACCATAGGAGACCCTAGTTAGAATGGACGTCCAAACAAAAACTTAGTTTCAAAACCAAAGTGAGTATTTATGAAAAACTATTTCCTCTCTTATCCTTGGGAATTCATTCTTTCTCAAAAATTCATGTTCCTCAAAATTCATACATTACTACTTAAAATTTGACACACTTGATCACTTCACTAATTTCCTCATCCTTAATTCTTGTAGATGGAGACTCAGTTCAGCAAGTTCTACCAGTTCGGAAACGGAGGTCAACTGATCTTCCAGAGGGATCTGGATTCACTGTCAGAGTTACTGGGACGCCCACATCCGGAGTTTCTTGGTCCTCAACTTCTAGGATGCCCGGGAGGAGATTCATAGTGGCTAGTCACAGCTGATCTTAGAGGAAGCATCGAAGCACCAACATCCGGGAGAATTCAGTTCTCCATGAGAGAGAACAACTGGCTAGATGGATTAGCCAGGGCAATGCATGAATCTCTCGCACGTCTATGTGCCCTCAACGTCAACCAAATCCAAGGAACCCGTTTTGCTCACTATGCAAGACGTGACTTCATGGGAATGCCGATGGAGATGCCAAGTCACCTAGAGTTGAGGCGTCAAGTGGAGAATCTTGACTTCTTGCTGCATGACAAACAGCAGGAACTGGACAATGCTAGAGAATTAGCCAATCAGAACCGTGCCTTTGCCGACCAGAAGGCCTAGACTTTTGCACTGCTCGTCTAGGATCGCCAGTCTCTTCGCCGCCAGGGTGCAAAGAAGGATCGCACCATCGCCCATCTTCGCAAGAAGGTGGCCGACCTCGAGAAGACCATCAAGGAGGTGGAAGCTCAGCTTGCAGCAAAGTAAGAAGAAGAGGAGGGTGAAGACATCCAGGGAGACATGGATTCTTACCTCAACAATGATGATGACTTTCTGGAGGAGGATGTTGTGGACTTCTACACTGATGATGAGGACTCCGACTTCATCGACAATGAGTAGATGCACTAGAGCATTGTCATAGCATGAGATGTATCGGTTCCACTGTATCGTAGCTTGAAGAATGGTTCTTCAAACCATCTGTTTTCCTTTGATAATTGTGGTGTGAGTTTGTATCGTGTGCTTGCTTGCATGAATGAAATGAAGTTAGTTGAAAAACCTGAGTCAGACTCAAAGTTTTTACCAAAACCATGAACCTTAGAACTTTCCCTCTTACCCCTGTATCCACCTCAATCTTCAGATGACTCGTGGAAACCAAGGAGGGAGCAACTCGTCGCAAGACCCAATGCTGCAGATCTTGTAGAATCTCATCGCAGACAGAGAAGCAAGCAGGGCAGAGTGCCAAGCCAACTTAGCAACATTGCAACAGATCGCCCAGATGGCTCTCAACAACCAAGGGCATGGAAATCAGGATCACCATGGATCCAAACTCAAAAACTTTCAGAACACCAATCCCCCAATCTTTAACCAAGCTGAAAACCCATTAGATGCTGATGACTGGTTGCAGACCATGGAAAACAACTTAGAAGTTGCAGGAGTTGATGACAACGAGAAAGTCCTCTTCGCCACCCACTATCTAGCGGGAGATGCAAGAGCTTGGTGGACTAGTATCCGCAACATGAACCATGGTCAAGTGATGACATGGGAAGCCTTCAAAGTCAAGTTTAGCCACACCCACGTGCCGCAAGGTCTAGTCAACAGAATGAGGGATGAGTTCCGCGACTTGAAGCAAGGCAGGATGACTATGGTGGAGTACCGTGACAAATTCCTGTCACTTGCCAGATATGCACCTGATGAGATCAACACAGAGGCCAAGAAGAAGGAGAGATTCTTGAATGGACTGCATGATGAGATGCAGACTGTCCTCATCAACATCCGCTTCGAGGATCTCGAGGGGCTAGTCGACTCTGCCATTCAGATGGAAGGGAAGATTAACCAGGCAAACGACAACCACAAACATCATATGATGCAGCAGTCAGGATCCAGCAGTCACCAGAAGTACCGACCCAACCCCTCACCAGGATATGCACCAAGGAACAATCGACCCCCAGTGTCTTGCCCATGCTACCCCAACCATAGTGGAGGCAATGTGAAGTCCGTAGGAAACAATCACAACTCCGGAAATGCCAATAACTTCAACCGTGCACCTCCCAAGAGCAACAACAACAACAACAACAACAACAACACTGCACCCAGAACTAGCAGCAATGCTGTGCCTGTTGTAGCAAAGGACAAGTCCTAGATCACTTGTTTCGAGTGTGGAGTGAAGGGTCACTATTCCAAGCAGACTGCCGCGACTGCCAATGTGAATGCCCCAGCTCAACAGCAACATTGTGTTCAACCAGGGAGAAGGTTTTCCCCAGGGAACCCTCAGAACCACAACGGTCGTCTCTTCCACATGAACGCCGAAGAAGCCCAAGAAGCGCCAGATGTAGTGTTGGGTATGTTTTCTGTCAACTTAGTTTTAGCAAGAGTATTGTTTGATTCGGGAGCATCGCATTCATTTGTCACCGAAGAATTTGCATGCACTAGTAAGATTCACCCAACCAACTTGAAGCATGTCATGATAGTTCAAATCCCCGGTTCAACAACCAAATCTAGAAAAATTTGCAAAGATGTGCTATCAGAATACATGGGATAGATTTTTATGCCAACCTAATTTTACTTGGAACCAAAGGATTGGAAGTAGTACTAGGTATGGACTGGATGTCAAGGCATAAAGGATTGATAGACTGTGCTAAGAAAGCCATCACCATGACCAGTAGTTCTGGAGTCACAGTAGAGCATATCTCTGAAACCTTACCTCGCCAATTCAAGTGCAACAAGAGTGTAGCCCTGCCCACCATAGACCAAGTCAGAGTAGTCTGTGAATACCCCGACGTATTCCTAGATGAATTGCCAGGTATGCCCCCGGATAGGGATATTGAGTTCATTATCGAACTAATCCCCGAAACCGGACCCATAGCCCAGAGACCCTATAGCATGAACCCCTCAGAGTTAGTGGAACTGAAGAAGCAGTTGGATGCCATGTTAGCAAAAGGCTTGATTCAACCAAGCGCGTCGCCATGGAGATCACCAGTGTTATTCGTCGACAAGAAAGATGGAGGCAACCGTTTGTGAACAGATTACCGAAAGTTGAATGATGTCACCATCAAGAACAAGTACCCCTTGCCAAAGACAGAGGATCTATTTGATCAATTGACTGGAGCCCAGGTATTCTCAAAGATTGATCTTAGGACTGGTTATCACCAACTTAAGATTCGTGCAATGGATATTCCGAAGACCGCCTTTACTACTCGCTATGGTTTATACGAGTATCCGGTTATGTCTTTTGGATTAACCAATGCCCCTGCTTATTTCATGAATCTCATGAATAAGATCTTTATGAATTTCCTAGATAAGTTTATAGTTGTGTTTATCGATGACATCCTTATCTACTCCAATTCAGAAGAAGAGCATGAGAAACATCTGAGAATCATCCTAGAAACCCTAAGAGAGCATCGGTTTTATGCCAAGTTTAGCAAGTGTGAGTTTTGGCTGAAGGAAGTAGGATTCCTAGGACATATTGTGTCTGCCGGAGGAGTCTCTGTTGATCCCGCCAAGATCAAAGATGTTGAAGCATGGGAAGCCCCAACCGCTCAAACCCAAGTCTGTGCATTTCTCGGATTAGCGGGATACTACCGCAAGTTCGTAGAAGGATTCTCGAGCATCGCTAGACCCATGACCCAATTGCTGAAGAAGGACAAGAAGTTTGAATGGACTGATAAATGTGAAGCCAGTTTCCAGGAGCTAAAGAAGAGATTGATATCAACCCCAATATTGATCATGCCAGACATCAAGAAGCCGTTTGATGTATATTGTGATGCATCCAAGATTGTTCTCGGATGTGTATTGATGCAAGAAGGCAAAGTCATCGCATATCTGTCTCGACAACTGAAGCAGTATGAGCAGAACTATCCGACCCATGATCTTGAATTAGCAGCCGTAGTGTTGGCATTAAAGACAGGGCGTCATTATCTGATGGGTAATCGCTGTGAGATTTACTCAGATCACAAGAGCTTGAAGTATGTTTTCACTCAGAAGGAGCTGAATATGAGGCAAAGGAGATGGATAGAGTTAATCAAGGATTATGACCTTGACATTCACTATCACCCCGGTAAAAGCCAATGTGGTAGCGGATGCTCTTAGCAGATTGCCGTGTAGGCTAAACACTATGATCAAAGAGAAGCAACCAAGTTTGTATGAGGAGATGGAGTAGTTTAGGACTGAATTAGTTAGCAAAGGATTCTTAGCTAGCATTGAACTTCAACCCACTTTGATTAGCCAAATCAAGGAAGCCCAAAAGGGAAATGAAAGTATCGACGGAATCAAACGTCGTATTGGTACAGGAAAGGTACCTGGATTCGCGGAAGACGAAGAAGGAGTTATATGGTACAAAGGACGTATCTGTGTGCCAGCAGATTCAGAGCTGAAGCAAGTTATCATGAAAGAAGATCATGATACTCTTTATTCTATCCACCCCAGAGGAACGAAGATGTATCAGGATTTGAAAGAGCAATTTTGGTGGCACAAGATGAAGAGAGAAATCGGAAGCTACATCGCCAAGTGTGACATCTGTCAAAGAGTGAAAGCAAAGCATCAAAGACCTACAGGACTGTTGCAACCATTGCAAATTCCAGAATGGAAATGGGATTCCGTCAGAATGGACTTGATCACTGGTTTGCCTACTTCTAGTAGGGGAAATGACTCAATCTGGGTCATAGTTGATAGACTGTCCAAGGTAGCTCACTTCATACCTATCAAGACAACCTACCAAAGTTCGAAGCTAGCAGAACTGTATATTGCTAGGATTGTTAGTCTGCATGGAACCCCCAAGACCATAGTATCAGACCGAGGAACCCAGTTTACCTCGAGATTTTGGCAGAAGGTTCAGGAAGGATTGGGAACCAAGTTGAACTTCAACACCGCTTATCACTCGCAAACGGATGGACAGACTGAAAGAGTCAACCAGATCCTAGAGGATATGTTAAGAGCTTGTGTGTTGGAATATGGAGCAAAATGGGAAGACTGCCTGCCTTTCGCAGAATTCTCATATAACAATAGTTATCAAGCTAGTTTGGAGATGGCACCATTTGAATTTCTATACGGAAGAAAGTGTTGTACCCCTTTGAATTAGTCGCAAGTAGGAGAGAGTCAGATCTTTGGACCCGACATTCTCCGAGAAGCCGAAGAGAAGGTTCACAAAGTCCGTGAGCACCTCAAGACCGCCCAATCCAGACAAAAGAGTTATGCTGACAAGAGAAGGAGAGACCTGACTTTCAATGTCGGAGATTTCGTGTATCTCAAGGTTTCACCATTGAAGGGAACTCAACGCTTTAGTCTGAAAGGAAAGTTAGCCCCCAGATATATCGGGCCTTTCAAGATTCTGAATCATCAAGGAGAAGTATCGTATCAACTGGAACTACCTGAAGAGATGTTAGCCATCCACAATGTGTTCCATATCTTGTTACTTCGCAAATGCCTGGAAGTGCCGGAGAAGACTGAAGTTTTCAAGAACATCAATCACAGAGCTGTTGAAATCAACAATGACCTGACATATCATGAAGTGCCCATCCGTATCCTAGAAGAAGCTTACAGAACCACCCGGACCAGGAGTATCAAGTTTCTCAAGATTCAGTGGAGCAACCATACTGAGGAGGAAGCCACTTGGGAGCGAGAAGATTATATTAGGACAGAGTTCCCAGATCTCTTTAGTTCCTAGTTTTCTTTGTAAATCTCGGGACGAGATTTTGTTTAAGGAGGGAAGGTTTCTGACATCCCAAAACTTTAATCCAAGGTTATTAATATCCAAATCATCAAAATTAGGGTTAACAAAAACTTTTCTATTTAAAATTATTAAAGCATTCATATGTGTGTGCATTTAAAATAGGAGTTGATTTGAATTGCCATGATTAAGTGATCCATTGCTTGTAAAATGATTATTAGGTGAAATAAGCATCATCTAGATCATCCCCAAACAAATCCCAAAGAAAAACAAAGCAAAATGAACAAAAGAATCAAATGGTCATTTGTGCCATTTTAATCAACATACCTACTTTGGCTATTCCTAGAACTCAAAACCTACCAGAAACAAATGTGGATATTTGCACCCCTTGCTAGTACACATAAAGATGTACCAAGGCCCACTTTGTGATCTGCCAAAAACATTCAAACACTAAATTTAAATGACATTTAAAAATGGAATCTAGTGTAGGTATCAAGATCACCCTATTTCAAAAACCACTCAAACAAGCTCAATTTTCAAAACCCAAGCACCCACAAAGTCTCAAGATTAGTACTAGCACACCCACCAAAGATCTTTGAAAAATTCAAAAATAACTTTCTTGCGGCCATTTCAACAAACACATGTCAGGCAGGGTTTAAACTCTAAAACTAGCTCACTGTTTTGAACAGGGTTTTGCCCCCAAATGATCTCCATTTAATCCCTCTGTCCCCTCTTGATCAAACCAGGTCAGTAGCACCCCATCCCCTACCCCCTCGTGGCATTGCCATGCCATGCCGAGCACCATCTCGCTGGCCAAACCTTGCCTCACTGCAGCAGACCGTCCCCCTCTCTCTCACCATGTCTAGCAGCTAGCTCACACCTCACCGCCACCCTCTGTACCCTCCCCGAGCCAGGCTAAGCCGTGGACCACCGAGGAACCGCCGTGCCCAGTGCGTCTACACCATGCCGAGCACACGCCAGAGCGCCGCGCTCGACACGCGTGCACACGCTGCCCCTAGACCGCAACCCGCGTCCACCGCTCCGCCACGACCCAGGGAGCACGCCAGACATGCCCGTTCGCCGCCCAACGCACCACAGCCACCGCTCGCCATTGACACCGCCACCTCTGCCACTCAGAGCGCGCGCACCACCCGACCAATTTCCACCATCCCTAGGCCCGCAGTCAATTCGTAGAGCACCGCCAGGAGACCAGCCACCGTCCCCTACCTCGAGCCACGCTGCTAGCACGTTGTGCAGCCCTCGCCGGAGCCGCCCGCCCATGCCTCTCGGTCGCATCGTCGTCCTATAAATAGAGGCCTTCCCCAGCCATTCTCTACACACCACTCACCACCCCTCACCTCAATGAGCCTTCCCCACTTCTCCCCGGAGCAAGGCGAGCAGCCGTTGGCCGCCTCTGGAAGAGAAGGGCCCCGTTGATTGCGACCACCCTCGGACCTACCTCGACCGTCCCTGAGTCCACCGTCGACCACCAATCCGTTTGCCCGCCTCGCTGTCGTCGCTGGAGCCCTGGTACGCCCCCTGAGCACCCCCACCGAGCCGCTAGGGTTAGAGTTCGTCGGCGACAGGTCGGTCGTCGACGATGAGCCCCATCCGTTGATCCCCGTTCTAATCTAATGGCCCACATCGCTCCGTACCGCTTCGCGCGTTATGAGCCTCTGACCGGTGGACCCCCCTGTCAGCTGTGCCCCGTGCCGCGTAGTGTCACTGGGCCGGCCCGTCAGCTTTCCCACGCGACCCAGTTAGTTTGAATTAGGATTTTTCTTTTTAGTTTAAACCTAGTTCTATCCCCTAGTTTGAAATTCAATTCAGAGAGATTTACAAATCCAAATGGAGTGATTCCAATTTTGTTGGAAAGATGCTGAAAAGATCTACCCAAGCCCGTTGGATTTAATTAAATTAGAGTTAGAGTTCTCTCGTAGTAAAAATAATAAGACAGAAGCATTTGCACCTTGCAACATTTTTATAAAATCAACCAAGATAGCTTTTGAGTTGATTCCAACTCTCAAAAATCACATTTCACCATACCTATCTGAATATGTAATAATATTAAGGTTTACATGCAGTGACTTTGGACTAGTACCAAAATAATGCTATATAGGCATTTCTAGTCACTTTAAATCATTAAATAATAAACTTAAACCAAAGTAATTATGATCCAACCCTTAAATCACATTCCCACATGATCCCGTATTTGAAGTGGTGAATATTAAATCTTAGTTAATTTTCAATGAGTAGAAATTACTTTTCTAAAATAAAAAGAAGGAAACTAGTGAATAAAACTTGTGATGCTTGTGATGATAATAGATCATCAAATATGTGCCTTAGAGTGCTAATTATATTATTTAAGTATTGTTTGGTGATTGTGTACTCCGTATGTATTTATAGACGATAGTACCGACCAAGCTTTCGAGGAGGAGGAGTTCTACCAAGAAGAAGAAGAAGAAAACTTCAACCACTGCACCAATCAATGCAAGCTAGCATTATACAAGTTAACCCTTGCAAGTTGTACTTGCAAGCCATCATTAACAATGCAAGCTAACCCTTGCAAGCTAGATAACCTAAGCAAAGGCATCAGGCATGCTTTGGTGATACCATTTGGATTTATACCTAGTCCAAGATTTAATTTCAAGCTTTACTTCCTTTACTTTACACAAAGTTCTTTACTTGTTTTGAAGGTAGCATAAAGAGTATAAAACTTGACCTATAGAGATAACTTTAGATGTCATTCTATGGCATGAGATTGATCCCATCATTTCCACCTTAGTGAACACTCTTAACTTAGTAGTTTAGGGTAGATAAAAACTTGAGTCACTTTAGATGGGAACGCTTGGTGAAAATGAATTAAGAAAACCTTGGAATGATGAGTCATTCTATTGAGATGTTTTGACATGTGTTGAGAAACACAAAGGGTGTATGCTGGTGAAAATGTTGAGGCATGAGCCTTAACCCTTTTATAAAACTGATGGTTGGATTCGGATGTGATACCATTCCAAATTTACCATACAACCACATTACCTGAATTGGGTAAGGCTTAGCCGGAAATTTATATGCATTAGTATTAGTTCCCTCGCCGGAGAGGTCTGAGCTGAGGCTACCTCTCAATGTTGTCCACCTATGCAGTTCCCAAGATAACAGATGGTCATGGTTGGGAGGCCATACTCATAGGAGAGGTGCTTATACTAGAGTGTGTAAAGGAAAGGTTATGTTTGATTATCTGCATACTAAGTATGATGATTCAGGGTTATCCCTGATAGATGTATCGAATCTTGTAGTGAAGGTGTACCACCTCTATAGAGTGTCAAACTATTCGAATAGCCGCGTCCGCGGTTATGGCTGTGAACTCAGCTTAGGTTTCAAACTTAACCTTATATTTAAACTTAGAGTTAGCACTTTACATTAGAACTATACTATTTGTTAGTGGTAGTTTGCGAGTACTTAAAGAGTACTCATGGCTTTTGTCCCTGGCTATTCTCATGGCCAGACTATGAAGGAGACTACCAAGATGATGGCCAGGAGGACGGCTATGATAACTAGGACTATCTGCCTTCGTCAGCATTGCCTGTGCCCTTGAAGATGGACCCCACCGCTACGCTTATCTTTTATTCCGCTGCTTGTTGTATTAACACTGGATCATGAGATCCTTATTTGTGTAAGACCTTATGTATGGTTTGTAATGGATGATGTATTGTGATATCCAATCTGTTATGTCTCGCAAAAATGGTAATCCTGGGATTGCGATGAATGACATAACAGGCATCTGGGATTAAAAATCCGGGTGTTGATAGATATAAAGGCGAAAGGGGAGGCCGAGGGGGTGCCCTAGGCGGCCACACCACCCCCTGGCGCGGGTCAGGCCTGGCCGCACGGCCGGGTGGTGTGGCCGGCCTCTGGCCCCTCTCTGTCTCATCTTCTGGCTCCGTGTCCCCGTCGGTGAAATATTGACTTTGGCTTTTGTCCCGTCCAGTTCCGAGAATATTCATTTTCCGACTTTACTAGAACCAAAAACAGCAGAAAACAAGCAACATCAAAAATTGGTTAATAGGTTAGTCCAAGAAAGTGTATAAAAATACTCCAAAGTGTGGACAAAATATAAGAAAGTGGATATAAAACAAGGATGGAACATCAAAAATTATAAATACGTTAGCAACGTATCAACATCCCCAAGCTTAACTCCTGCTCGTCCTCGAGTAGGTAAGTGATAGAAAGAAAGAATAATTGTTGAGGTGACATGCACCATCATAAACTTGATCAAAGTATTTGTAAAACATTGATAGCTGGGATCATAGTACTTTAACATAGAATGAAAGATATAGTTCTAACAATAAGACATAGCAACTATGTTGTAACATGAAAAGGCACAAACAAAAGATTCATGAATAACAATGCTTTGTAAGATGTTTGTTTGTTTCACATATAGAAAGCATAACGAGAATGGTATTCAGCTTGTCCCTCATAGTGTGTAGCAAAACATAAATGCATAGGACACCTTCAAAGTTCATAAGGGTGACTAGATACAAGTAGTATAAGAACAAGAAATATCAAAGTTATGCATCAGTCAACAAGTCTTGGGACAATGAACATTAAACTAAGAATGGCCACTATGCTCTCTCAATAGGTGCATAAAGATAGAAGATGGAGACTCACCATAAAAGTAAAAGAAAGGCCTTCATAGAAGGAAGCAGGGATTCAAGTCTCATAAAGAACTTCCAAAAATTATTGTACTTATTAGCTTTCAGCTCTCATTGCCCCTATCATAAGCATCTTGAAGTGATTAAGGTTAAAGTGAACAAACTATGGAGTATATGCTTGACAAATTATAAGTTGGTAGGGCTGCTCCTCATGATACTCAAGTTTAGTTACCGATAAGTTCTTGTCATAGTAAGTACATGTGTATCATAGAGAACCGCCAATGGGGTACCTCTTGCCCAATGATACGGAAGAATCCCCACATCAAAATGACAAGGCAAGCAAACAATAAGCATCTCAACAATCTTCTTATTTACCATGGGAAAATGGTGCTTTTTTCTCTCTTTCCTCTTTTTCTCAAATCTTTTTTTCCTCTTTTTTCTCTTTTTCTCAATCTCTATCTCTTTTTATAAGAAGAATGCTTCATAGATTGCTCATTATGGTTACGCTGCAGGTTTCCACCATGATTAGGCATGGATTAGACCAGTGGCCCAGGCGTTTCTCTAACACACATACATAACTCCATGGACTTACAAGCTCCCCTTTCATTTCACACCGACGACATCCATAGACAAAAGAGCATGATATTAACTGGGTACAATGTACAAGTGCAATGTTGAAAGCGTTCCCCATGACAGCATGGTTCTGCTAATCCCCAACATATAAGTGCAAGCATATACAACATAGATGACACAATAGTTCAAGTTTATTAGGGGCAAGAAAAGTAAAGTGTGTCATCAAGTTCGTGAGAGCTTTAATCACTAGTTTTCTCATAACAAGTTTAATTCGGAAGGTAGATAAAAACATGGATATACTTGGAATAGCAAATGCTAATAGAGAGGTATGGTGGACTCTTTGGAATAACTTGGTTTTATTTGGAGTTGGATGCATGAGTGGAACTCACACTTGGTTATGGAGGCTGGCAAAAGACTGGGAGCGACCAACTAAGAGACCAATAATGGCCATAATCATGCAAAGCTACAAAACATCGTTAATTAAAGCATAAACTGATATTACATGTGGAAAACTAAATGATCATAGAGGCTATGGTGACTTGGGATAGTCTTAACATGGTGTGAGCATGTGCCACAATACTATGCTTTAATATTCTAAAACAACGCATGATTCTTTCAAGGCACATTAAGCAATCTCAATTGTTTATAACATGTCATGCTACAGCAAAAATCACTAAGCATAAAGCCAAAACAATATCAAGCATGACATGACAAAGCATAGGCCACAGTCAAAAACAAGCTCCTTTTACCACTTAAGCATGAACTTTTCCTACTCTTTTCCAATCCAAACAAATCTTATTTGAAAACTAATGCATGAATGAGGGGGTCCAACCAATTTATTCAAGCAAACTGAGCAAATCAGGGAAATGAAAACTAAAAACGAAAACAAAGACGCTCCAAGAACAACACAACTATGCATGAAATAATAAAAATGAAGTGTTTTGAAGAAACCTGAGATTTTTATTGATGAAGAAGGGGATGCCTTGGGCATCCCCAAGCTTTGACGCTTGTACTTCTTTGATATTTCTTGTGGTGACACGGGTGGCATCCCCAAGCTTGAGCTTTAGTCCATTCTTCATCTTATTACATCATTCTTTCCCTACACCTGAAATTATTCCTTCATACAAAACTTCACACAATCTTCATTAGCAACATTAGTGTACTCAAGATAATAAGTCTTTGGGTTCAGTTCCAACAGAAGTAAGACTTCCATTAAAACACAAGATACTGTAGCACTTCCCTCAAAAAGTTCAATTCCCCAAAAAGAACCCAAAAAGGAATCAACTAGAAGCAAATGCAAATAATGGCAGAAATCTGTCAAAACAGACCAGAAGGTAAAAACCAATTTTTTTGAAGACCTTCTGTTGCTCAAATCGAAAAGTGTTGAACTAACTAAAGTTGTATAACAACCTGGGGAAGAAGCACAAAAAAATTACATCTCAAACAGATGTATAGATATTTTACACGAATTTTTACAGCAAAGCACAAAAATCTGTTTCGGGACAGCAACTTTCCGAAGTCTTACTTCTCACTCATTAGAGGTTACTCTTGGCACAAACAGCAAATAAAAAGGATAAGGAGAGGTTATTACTGAAGCAATAACTTCCAAGACTCAACTAAAACGTTTGGATTTTCTCCCAATAAGTACTTTTCTTTAACGCCTTTAAGTTAGCATAAGAAGCAATAAAAGAATCAAGTATTTTCAAATGAAGAAGAATTAAGACCAAATTTCTTGCCCTTATCTCTCTTACTTTTATTACTATACTTGGGGAACGTATGATTGTTCGGTGGGGAAGAAAAGTGCATGATGCCCTTTTCCACATCTATTGTTGCTCCAAGGAGTTTAAGTAGGGATCTTCCAAGTGTGATTTGTCCTTTTCCTACACATTCAATAACAAGATAATCAGTAGACATCACTTTCTCTAGAATCTTTGTAAACACTCCTTCAGCTATTCCAATGGGTAATATTGTGGCATTATTATGAAGAGATATTGCTTCTCCCCCTTCAGAAAGACCCCAAAGACTCAAAGATTCAAAGATATCTGTAGGCATAAGACAGAATTCAGACATGATATCACAACGTGCATGAAAAGTTTCATTATTTATAAAAAATTCACTGTACGAAGCCATTTTGAGGGTTCATAATTTATTGGAACATAATCATGATGCTCTCTAAGCACGTTATTGCATTCGTTTAAACTAGTAGTGCGGGTCTCAAGAGTGTTCAATCTAGCAAATATGTTTATAAAGGAAGAATCGGATTTGGTAGGCAAATTATATGTTAAGACCAACTTCTTTATGGCATTAAAAGCTTCATCCTCATTGCATTGGAGGAAAGCTCCTCCCAATACAGCATCCAAAGCATATCTATAGCAAAGAGCGGTTCCAAAGTAAAAACGGCTAAGAAACAAGCTTTGAGTCATTTTAGGTTCAGTTTTTTCATGCAAATCAGAGATTCTAGACCAAGCTTCTTTGAAACTCTCTTCAATTCCTTGTTTGAAAGTAAAAATCATTTCCTCAGGTGACAAAGTGATTGGAGCAATGCTAGACATAATGAAAACT
Source organism: Avena sativa (assembly GCA_916181665.1). Lineage (NCBI taxonomy): Eukaryota > Viridiplantae > Streptophyta > Magnoliopsida > Poales > Poaceae > Avena > Avena sativa. The sequence continues at coordinate 80,937,907 of OV702286.1, forward strand.
TAAGGTAGGAACTAATATTAATTTTTGTGTGTGTTTCTAATATAGAAAGCAACCTAGTACAACTAATTTTGTGTGTGTTTTTGATAAAGAAACAAGCAAACAAAACAGAAATAAACTAAGCAAAACAAAAATAACAAAGTAAAGAGATTGTTTATGAGGAATGCTGACTCGTGTACTAATGAGCTCGTTGGGTAACCCCAAGAGGAAGGTATGATGAGCACAATAGTACGTTTTCCCTCAGTTATGAAACCAAGGTTATCAATCCAGTAGGAGCAAGGAAACACCCCAAAGGTGTAGCTAGCTGAACTTTGGCAGGGCGCACTACCGGTGCCAGGAGCAACGTGGGGACATGCACAACACAACCACATAACTCTGTCCGCAACTTGCGATGAGGTTGTCAATCTCACTGGTTTTGCTAAAAACAAAGGATTAAACGTATCGAGTGGAAGAAAGTAATAGTTTGCAGAAAGTAAACACAAAACAGTAAACAGTTGATTGTAGATTGATAGTAAAAGAAAGGACCAGGGTCCATAGTTCACTAGAGGTGGCTCTCCTTAAGATAGATGACATGTTGGGTGAACAAATTACAGCGGGGCAATTGATAAACATCGAGAAAGCATACAACCATATACTACTCATCTTGACTCCTTTGAGATTCGATTGGGCATTACAACATTATACATAGACCGCCATCCAACTACATCTATGTCTAATAATCCACCTTCAGGTTATCATCCGAACCCCCTCTAGTATTAAGTTGCAAGCAACGGATAATTGCATTACGAATTGCATGTAAAGTAAACAATACGATTGTTCTATGAACAAAGGATTGTTGTTTTCTCCCTAGTAGCAACAACACATCTAGTACCTTATAGATTTATGTCACTTCCCCAGATTACTAGAGGCATGAACCCATTATCGAGCATAAATACTAACTCTTGGAGTTGCTAGCATCTACTTGGCCAAGATAGCTAATAACAATGAAAAGCATGCAAGATCACAAATAACAAAGACATGATAGAATCAATAATCAATCTGAAATAGCATCTCAATATCCATCGGATCCCCGCAAACATAACATGTTGAATTACAAATAGATGATCTTGATCATGAACGGAGCTCACAAGATCTAAACATGATAGCACAAAGGAGGAGAACCAGCCATCTAGCTACTACATGGACCCGTAATCCAGAGATGAACTACTCACGCATCACACCGGAGGCTTCCATGATGATGAAGAAGGCCTCTAGGGTGAATTCCGCTCTCCGACAGGGTGCCGGGAAGAGCTTCAGATCCCTACCAATCTAGGGATGGAGATGACGGCGGCTACAGACTCATTCGTGGAATTTTGATCGGGTACTTAGGGTTTCTATATTGGAGGCAACTTATAGGCGGAAGGAGAGGCCGAGGGGGTGCCTAGGGCGGCCAGACCACCCCCTAGCATGGGCCAGGCCTGGCCGCACGGCCAGGCGGTGTGGCCGGGCCCCAGCCCCTCTCCGTCTCGTATTCTGGCTCCAGGTGTCCCTCGGTTAAAAACTGACTTTGGCTTTTGTCCTATCCAATTCCGAGAATATTCATTTTCTGACTTTCCTGGAACCAAAAACAGCAGAAAACAGGCAATTGGCACTCTGGCTCCTGTTAATAGGTTAGTCCAAGAAATCATATGAAAAGTACTCCAAAGTGTGGACAAAACACAAGAAAGTAGATAAAACCAAGCATGGAACATCAAAAATTATGGATATGTTAGCAACGTATTAACATCCCCAAGCTTAACTCCTCCTCGTCCTCGAGTAGGTAAGTGATAAAAAGAAAGAATAATTTTGAGGTGATGTGCACCTATAAAAACTTGATCAAAGTATTTGTAAAACATTCGAAGCTGGGATCATAGTACTTCAATCATAACATGAAAGACAAAGTTCTAGCATAAGACAAAGAAACTATGTTGCAACATGAAAAGGCACAAACAAAAGATTCGTGAATAACAATGCTTTGCAAGACGTTTGTTTGTTTCACATAAAGAAAACATAGCATAGTGGCATTCAGCTTGTCCCTCATAGAGTAGCAAACATAAATGCATAGGACGCCTTCAAAGTTCATAAGAGTGACCAGATACAAATAGTTTAAAACAAGCAATATCAAAGCTATGCATCAATCAACAAGTCTTGGGACAATGCACATAGAACTAAGAATGGCCACTATGCTCTCAAAGTAGGTGCATAAATATAGAAGGTGGAGACTCAACATAAAAGTAAAAGAAAGGTCTTCATAGAAGGAAGTAGGGATTCAAGTTTCATAAAGAGCTTCCAAAAATTATGGTACTGATTAGCTTTTAGCTCTCGTTGCCCCTATCATAAGCATCTTGAAGTGATTAAGGTTAAAGTGGACAAACTATGGTGTATATGCTTGACGAAGTATAAGTTGGAAATCTCATGTCCCTTGAATACGAGGGTCGCGCCTCATGCTACTCAAGTTTAGTCACCGGTAAGTTCTTGTCATCGTAAGTACATGTGTATCATAGAGAACCGCCAACGGGGTACCCCATGCCTGATGATACGGAAGAATCCCCATATCAAAATGACAAGGCAAGCAGACAACGAGCATCTCAGCAATCTTCTTATTTACCATGGGAATATGGTGCTTTTTTCTCTCTTCCCTCTTTTCTCATATTTTTTCTTTTTCTCTTTTTAATCAATATCTGATTCATTTTTTTATAAGAAGAATGCTTCATAGACAGCTCATTATGGTTATGCTGCAGGTTTCCACCATGACATCATGGCTTAGACCAGCGACCCAGGCGTTTCTCTAACACATATACATAACTCCATGGACATACAAGCTCCCCTTTCATTTCACACCAATGAAATCCATAGACAAAAGAGCATGATATCAACTAGGTACAAAATACAAGTGCAATGTTGAAAGCGTTCCCCATGACAACATGGTTCTGCTAATCCCCAACAAATAAGTGCAATCATATACAACATAGACGACACAATGGTTCAAGTTTATTAAGGGCAAGAAAAGTAAAGTGTGCCATCAAGTTCTTGAGAGCTTTAATCACTAGTTTTCTCATAACAAGTTTAATTCGGAAGGTAGATAAAACATGAATATACTTGAAATAGCATATGCTAGTAGGTAGGTATGTTGGAATCTTTGGAATAACTTGGTTTTAGGAGTTGGATGCATGAGTGGAACTCATACTTGGTTACGGAGGCTAGCAAAAGGCTGGGAGCGACAAACTAAGAGAGCAATAATGGCCATAATCATGCAGAGCGACAAAACATCATTAATCAAAGCATAAAGTGATACTACAAGTTGAAAACTAAAGGATCATAAAGGCTATGGTGACTTGGGATAGTCATAACATGGTGTGAGCATGTGCCAAGTCAACCCAAATAAAGCATCAAAGGAGAATACCACAATACTATGCTTTGATATGCTAAAACAAGGCATGTTTCTGCAAAGGCACATTAAGCAATCTCAATTTTTTGTAACAAGTCATACTACAACAAAGAATACTAAGCATAAATCCAAAACAATATCGAGCATGGCATGACAAAGCATAGGCCACAGTTAAAAACAAGCTCTCTTTACCACTTAAGCATGAACTTTCCTACTCTTTTTCCAAACCAAACCAAACTATTTGAAAACCAATGTATGAAAGATGGGGTCCAACCAATTTATTCAGCAAACTAAGAAAACAGAGCAAACAAAAATGAAAAAGAAGATGCTCCAAGAACAACACAACTATGCATGAAACAATAAAAATGAAGCGTTTAGAAGAAACCTGGGATTTTTATTGATGAAGAGGGTGATGCCTTGGGCATCCCCAAGATTTGACGCTTGTACTTCTTGGATATTTCTTGGGATGACACGAGTGGCATCCCCAACCTTGAGCTTTAGTTCATTCTTCATCTCATTACTCATTCCTTTCATACACCAAAAATTTTTCCTTGATACAAAACTTCACACAATCTTTATTAGCAACATTAGTGCACTCAAGATAATAGGTATTTAGGTTCAGTTCCAAAACCAATAAAACTTCCATTAAAACAGAAGATACTGTAGCACTTTCCTGAAAAAGCTCAATTCCCCAAAAGAAACCAAAAAGGAACCAACAAGAAGCGAATGCAAATAATGGTAGAAATCTGTCAAAACAGACTAGCAGGTAAAGACGATTTTTTTCGAAGACCTTCTCTTTCTCAAATAAAAAAGTGTTAATCTAACGAAAGTTAGATAATAACCTGGGGCAGAAACACAAAAATTCACGCATTAAAAGGACGTACAGATAATGTAACATCCCAATTTCAGCAACCCTGATTAGTTGTCCAGAATGCAAAAATCAGAGGGAACAAAAACTTTTTCTTGTGCCTTGGTGCAGTGCTGGCTTGTTTTTTGTTTGCACTTGTGCTTATGAAAGTGTATCTTAGGATACTCCTTACCTCACCCTCAGTTGACAAAAGCTATTTACCCAAAACTATCCTGGCTCATTTTACATATTCTCAAACATTCTGGCATTTCAAAACATGAGCCAAGATGCCTATGAAACCAAAACTATTTTGGTAGCTTCTATTGACAAAACTATGGAGAGATTTAGAATACAATCTCCTTATGTTTTCAAGACAGAACACTCAACTAATCTTATATCTGGTTTCCCCAAAACCTCTTTTCAAATCATTTGAATTCCACTCTTGCTAGAGATACTAAGGACTCTCACCTTATTCAAATCACAAACTCTTCAAATGCCCCAACCTTATCTCAAGCTAAGCTTGATGGTAACCCTATTAGTAGTAGGATAGTTTATAAGATGAGTCGCCTTGATCTGTTCACCTATGAGTTGCCTTGATCTGCTGATTGACTTGTTTGCTTAGGAAGTAGTATGATCTACTCTAGGAGCTCATCACTAGGATCAAGTTTTTCACCAAATCATCAATCCCTAAGCAAGAATACAAAGCTAGTTATGATCCCCAGCCACCATATGATCATCTAAAACCCTTAACTAGTTAAATTCTGAGGATTTCTAGTCCAGAAGTTTCCAAGCCCTTGTAGACCAATATCAAGCATGGATCTCTTATACTCACTCTACACTTCAATATCATCCACTTGCTAATGCCCTGATACCTTGCAACTCCTCCAAGAACATTCCCTTTCATACTCTAGTCAAATCCTCAAAACTGCCAAATTTGACCAAGGCTGGAAACAGTTTCAACATCACCTTTTTGAATGCCTCTCTTTCCCAAACCATATGCATTTTTTGGAAATGCACTTGAACCATATTTTTAACCATCCTAAGGACTACCAAGGCCCACATTTGTCCTTGGATAGATCCTCTTCCAACCCACTTGTCCTTGTTGGTTTTGCAGACAAGAAAATAACATTTCCTGCAAATCTAGTCATCATGCCTACTTTGCTAGAAGCTCACACCACCATCCAAACCTCTATGGACCAAATCTATGCATGGTTTTGTTCTAATCATTGAGTTCTATCAAAACCTACTTCACTTGTTCCAAGTGAATCTTTGTGCTGCTTGAACCCACTTGGTTTAGAAGGCTTCATGACTCTTTTTGCATGACAACCTTAATTTCAACAAAGTTTGACATCATTTCTAGATCACCTCAAATGTAGTTCATTCAAACTATTTCAGCCATGTTCATCTATGGGACTTGGTCTACCTATCCATCTATCCCTTGCACCAAGGTGAGCTTGTAGCTCCAAGATGCAAGCATGTTTTGGTGGCATAAAAACAACATCACCCTAGATCATCAACTCCTTGTTTCCCATCTTATTAAAGTTGGAATTTCATTCCACAAGGTTGAAAATGCTTGATACACCTTTTCCACATCACCTACCTCGATCACCAAGATTTATCAAGAATTATCCATAATTATTATGGCCCCAAAACTATTTAATTCCTTTAATAGTCAAAAACCCCAAAACTCCCTCCATGGAGGAAAGTTTGGTTTTTGCCAAAACACTTCTCTAATTTTTGGCTCATGTGAGTTCCACAAATAATACCCTATCTTTCCATCTCAAAAATAAATATTTTTGAGAAGCTTTATTATTTCTTTTTGCCCATTTTTTAAAATGGCTGAATTGGAATAATAAATCTTTTAAATAGTTTTAATCCCCAATATATATTGGGAAAATTCCCCTAAGTGTGTATTGACCTCTAGGACCCTCCCTAATCAAAACCGAACCTTTTCTACTGGAAATTTAGAAAAAGGTCTTCTAAAATCCACTTCTGCCCCTTTTGAGTAATTGGATTTAGGAGGACTAAAACTCCTCTGAAAAATCTCAAATAAATCCTAGGAGTCTACCTTTACCTCATCTACTCACCAGTACCATTTACTCCTATGGTCCCATGCAAGTTTGTGGACTTCCTTCACACCCATCAATTGGATCAAAATTGCCAATTAAGCAAATCCACTACTCCAACCATTTCCATATTCCATCAAAACTTGTTCAATACTTATCCTCAACATCAAGACACTCCTCTGGTCGACCAGCACTGTAGCTCCACCCCAACAAAATCCCCCCTTTTGCCCTTGTACTAGTAGTAAGAAAGAGAGAGACAACAAATCTTGCAAGGATTTGCCACAATAAATTACCACAACAGCCCTCCCACTCTCTCTGAGCTCCAACACGAGCAAATACCAATCCTACCCCTCCCCACTGAGCCCTGGACCAATCCCTGGCCAGCCTTCCCTCTCCACCATGCCCAAATTGGTAAATTACCTCATCTAGCACCCTTCCCTAGTATATATGGCGAGAGGCCACCCCCAGCTCGTCTCTGCCCCTCATTTTCTCCCACACCCCTCCACTCACTCTCCCCTAGCTCCACTCCCACTCCTCTGCCCTGTGCTGTCCGAAGGAAGGAGAAGGAGAGCTCTCATCCTCCTCACCGAATCGAGCAAGGCTCCTTCTCCCCTACTCCATTCCCTCTGCATGTCAGTTCATATGCCCCCTCCTCCTCCTCTAACTGACAGTACCTTTATTTTTGCCCAGGGACTACTCCTCCATCGTCGGTGTTGAGCTCCAACGAGGTCGACCTCGGCCTCCGACGTGCGAGCTGCCTCCCGGCGTCAAACCACCTTGTATCGCCCATCGATCTGCTCAACATCGTCGACCGCGTCGCCCTGTAGCCTCCCCGACCCTACTCGAGCCCTCAGTTGAGCTCCCCACGCTGCACGCGCTCCCCTCTGGCGCCACTTGGGGCGGGCTGCCTCTGTGCGGTCTAGCCTCCCCAGACCCCGTCCCAGGTGCTCTGTTTCTTTTCTTTTATTTTTAGATCTAGAGTTATTCCAGTAGGATTAATTCCTTTTGAAAACGAAAATGAAATCCATATGCCTAGATCTAAATTTTTGGTAGTTCTCTAATGTTTTCTCAAACATGCAGAGGCAACCCCAAGATCAAAATAATTTTTACTAATTGCTGGTAATTATTCTGCTGCCAAGTATACTTTACACTAATTAATTTCCTCAGAGAGTTTCACATACCTATCATCCAGCACAGGTCCTATTCCAAGGTGAACAGAAGGATGCCTTTAATGAAAATAACAAAAATAGCAACTTTCCGCCTTTAATAAATTCTCTAGGTCAAACCAAATGAGTTATTGACCTGATTCCAACTCCCAGTACCTTATATTATCACTATCTATCAAATACTAGCATCTCAGAATTTATTGATCTCTGGTTAAATATTAGTGAATTAAATACTTCTGCAATGGGTATTTTCACTAATTAAAGCCCTCGAGGAGTTTGGCAACTCCAAATTGAGTGAATCCAATTCCTAAAGAAAGGTATTCCATGTGCCTATCGCATGACCTTGGAACCAAACCAATAGCTTCTGTGAAATTAATCTGGTGAAAAAGAGAAAAACTTTATAGAACTGCCTTTGGGAATTTCCTGAGGGCATTCTGGTAATTCTTTTGACTTGATTCCAACTCTAGGTGGTTCAGTACATCTAACACTACCTAACCATCCAAGTAAATAATTTTTGGAGCTCCAGATATCTTCTGGTGAATTCTCCTTAAACTAGAGTTTAATCCACTATAAAAAGCATAACTAAATCCAGGAAATTGATAATCAGGTGAAACCACTTGTGTTGGTTTTGTTTTGTCAAGACCTATCCGAGGATACCACTATTGCACATTGGTACCCTACATACCTCAGAACCCCAATCCAAGTTCGAGATATCTATCATAGGCATCTATCCTCCAAGAGAAAAATACTACAATGGCAATCTAGTAATTTCCACTCCTACTATCCCACTCCTCCAAAACCTACAGAGTTAAGTAGGATTCCTCTTGTTTGTTTGCTGTATGGTTTGTTGCATGAATTGCCTTGTATTGATTGTGATATTGTCTGCTTGCATGTATCCCCGATGACGACGGTAGTGTGAGTGTCTGACGACAAGAAGGAAATGACTTCTTATTATTATATATTTGGGTATTCTTGGTCATCTGAAGAAGTCCAGGGACTTATTGCTGACCATAGGCAAGCCACCATTCCTGAACTCTGATATATGTCCTACTCTCTTTTACCTGTTTTGTATCCTCTTTATAAATTGCATTATCTATCGGCATGTCTTGTTTTATAAATACTGCGATAGTAACTTGGCTCCTCCAAGTTATGACTTTGTGTCCTTCGAGGCACCACCCGATGTACCTACCCTTTTATCCCTTTAGATCGGGAGTATGACAATTAGCATCCTACCCCGTTAGAAACCCCCGTTTTGAGAAAATAAACTGTTTTGGGATTTATCCCACTACAAAGGTTTCAAAACCCTTTTGTAAAACCCTTGGAAAAAGGGATCGTTCCAAGCGGAGGTTTTAACGAAAGAAATGGTGATGATGAGAAATGAGAAGGTGATGGGATGTTCTACGCCTTTACCGGAACAATTTTTATCCGCGTAACCACATTACCCTAGGTGCTGGGGCTTAGCTCGTAGTTTGTTCGCATTAGCCGAGGCAGCTTCTACCATGCTTATAGGGAGAGATCCCTGGAATTCTGGGAAGGCGCCATCAGATCATGGATTTGAAGCATGTCGCTTGCTTCGGTAAGAGTGAGCCTGAACTGGCAGGAGGCCGGTGCAACAATTGGGTCTCCTACGGACGGTATGACTTGGAGTACGGAAGGGAGTGGAGTCACCAAATTTAAGGTATATGCCAAGTTGCGGCTTGGGTATGTGCGTGTACGGAAGGAAGGACTATGGCTAGGAGTCACATACTCGTTGCCGGGGAGAACAAACCCAAAAGGAAGAGCATGCCTTTGCTAGGGTCGACAAGCGAAAGGTTAGGTTTGATTATCCGGACCCCCATCTACAGTGGTAGTGGGCCGTGGTTGTATCCCGACGGATGTACTGATTCTTGTGGGGAAAGTGCGCAAACTCTGCAGAGTATAACCTATTCTAATAGTCGTGTCCACGGTCAAGGACGGTTGTAAAGGTGTTGGCTAGGAGTACACAAACTATGCTTTTCTGGGAAACAAGTACTAAGAGGATGAAGGTTCCGGGGGAACCCGAGTTCGGAAGTTTTGTTTTGATCCGTGGGGGTCGAAAAGGTGTAGAAAGGGCTTTTAACTACAATTTTTTTTTTGAAAAATCCTTTTTCAGCAAAGATATGGAGATGCCATAACTTCCAAAGTTAGTTTAAGGCTTTTCAAAAGCAACCCCAGATAGAGCTATCTCGCCACAGCCAGAATTGCATTTCCTTGTTTCCCTTAGCTTGGTGGTTTGCGAGTACATTCAATGTACTCGTGGCTTTTTCCCTGGCTATTTACTTGGCCAGACTTTCAGAGGTTTGAGTTCAGAAGATTTAGGTGACGTCCAGCAAGCTAGGTCGTCTTCCCAGTCAGTTTCCTGTAGGTTGAGGCACGACTGGGCACTACACATGGTGATACTCCGATGCTAAGGATGGTTTAGCCATAATGGCATTTATGTAAGTCTTGTAAATTCGTTATGTTTCGGATGTTGTAATGATACTTGTCGGTTATGTTCCACGGCTCACTGATCATGGGAACGTGGAAATATGCATAACAGGGATTTCTCGGTCGAATAATGTGGGGAGCCCACAGACTTGGTATCAAAGCCATCCTGACTGTAGGAGACCTTAGTGAGCATGGACATTAGACAGGAAAACGACAAACCTATTTTCTAAAAAGAAAAGGGAGAAAAGATGACTATTTGCAAAAGTGCTTATGTCTTTTCCTTTCTGATTCTGAAAACTACTTGCAGTAATATGATTTCATCAACTTAAAATCCTGCACACTGTCCCTAACCCAACCCCATCTCCCAAATCTGCTATAGATGGCCTCCTTCCGCTCAGAGCGCATCATCGTTGGAGACAGTTTCTGGCCCTTTGAAGAGCAGCTTCACAACCTACTGAAGATATTCAAGAGGACCTCGCCAACTATTGAAGGAACTGAACTTCCTCGCAGTAACACCAATGTGATGCAATGGGTCATCAAGGCTGTCATTCCTTCCCCCGACGAGGACACCGCGCCCACAATCTTCACCTTCCTCGACAGCAACTAGGTAGATGGCGTGGTGCAAGCCATACAGGAGATCATGGCGCGCCTCTGCAAGATCCACGAAGATGAGTTGAAGGATACTACCTACCACTTGTTTGGAAAGCGTGATGAAGATGGACTACCTACTGAGTCTTTCCTCACCTGCTGCATTGGGAATCAGCTGGAGAATATGGAATACATACTCCAACGCTCCCAGGAATATCTTGACAAGGCCAGACGTGAGAATCTACTTCTAAAGATCGATATCAACCTACTCCATAGGCGCGAAAGAAGTCTTCAAGCCACCAATGCCCGCTTGGAGAAGAAGCTGACAATTGAAGTACCCCCAACCCCTGAAGATGAGAATCCTGAGACTGACGACGAACTCTCCTTCCTCAATGAGTACCACCCTATCGTCCAGTCACCCGCGCCGACCGAGTCAACATCCAACCCTGCACCTTGGGAAGGCACCACTCTCACCTCCACTGAAGACGAGCTGAATATCCCGCAAACCCCAGAGGATCTGCAGTAGTTGAAACCCCGGAGTCAGCACGAACCACTGATGCACCCATCGAGTAATCACCCGCATCGCGGTACTTGCCCCGCTAGCAATAGGGTAGAGTCATGTATCGTCCCTGAACGCGGTTTGTAATGCCTAAGTACTATTAGCACCCTCGGGTGCAAAATTGGTTGGTATGTAATAACTTCCTTGGATTGCTATGCTTGTTTGATTTGTTTCCTTCTTGCGTGTTTTACCCAAGTCGTTGCATCAGACCCAACCCAGAACACGTAATCCCAACATGACCCCCCCCACCCCCCCGATGGCCATGGAGAATGGAAGCTCGAAGAAGGCATGTAGCCGTTGCGGAGATGGAAGACACCAAGCCAATAGATGCTCTGGCCACTGCCCCAACTACAGAGAACCTCATTCACCCAAAGTTTTCCCAACTCGGTTTGTCACTTGTTTCCTCTGTGAAGGCCAAGACCATGTCCCCATCAGATGTCCAATATATCCCCTCATTGGCAAGGCATGCCAACCTCCCGATGTCAGCATAGAAAATTCGTCAACTCAGCCACGCCGGAAGACGATCCCCTGTTTCACGTGTGGACTACCCGGTCACTTCAGCCGAGAATGCCCCCAGAGAAAATCCGCCAAGACTTCCGCGAAGGAGAAGCCCGAAGGCACCCAAAGTCCCCTTCTTCAGAAAAGATGGTCACCTTACCGCTCGCTACCCCGCAGCTCAAGACTGAAGATGTCCCGTGCATCTATAGGTGACAGCACCCGATGGAAGTAAAGACTGAGAGAGAAGCTCCTTAACTCACCCTAGGACTCCCCGAAAGTCGACGAGTGTAACCTATAATAAACTAGCCCATGTCCCCCTGGACAGACATCTATGATGCTACCCTCCCTTAAGTCGGTGTCTGCTACCTTAAGAACCGTCTTTTGTCACCCTTATAAGGATGCCACGACTGGTAACTATCCGCTCTATCCAAGTCCAATTCTAAGGGGGAAAGACTGCATCTTTCCCGCAAAATAGATTACCCCACTGCCAGAAGAAAATCCCACCGTGGGACCCGAAGATACAAAATTTAAGACACAGACTTGGATACAACAACCCACTTAGGAGAAGCACCGTAGACCCTTACAAAAGGGCGATCCCTCCCTGCAACCATGGTTTAAGCCAGTTCGACCCACGAGTTTCAAGAAGATTGAAGTTCAACCTCACTATCAAGGTGTTTCTGTTTGTAGACAGAGTTCGCCAGTTAGTACGCAAGAGCACCTAGCACTACCTCCAAAGCAAATCCAATAACCTTACTCTCCCGAATCTCGGGACGAGATTCTTTTAAGGGGAAAGTTCTATAACATCCCAATTTCAGCAACCCTGATTAGTTGTCCAGAATGCAAAAATCAGGGGGAACAAAAACTTTTTCTTGTGCCTTGGTGCAGTGCTTGCTTGTTGTTTGTTTGCACTTGTGCTTATGAAAGTGTATCTTAGGATACTCCTTACCTCACCCTCAGTTAACAAAAGCTATTTAACCAAAACTATCCTGACTCATTTTACATATTCTCAAACGTTCTGGCATTTCAAAACATGAGCCAAGATGCCTATGAAACCAAAACTATTTTGGTAGCTTCTATTGACAAAACTATGGAGAGATTTAGAATACAATCTCCTTGTGTTTTTAAGACAGAACTCTCAACTAATCTTATCTCTAGTTTCCCCAAAACCTCTTTTCAAAGCATTTGAATTCCACTCTTGGTAGAGATACCAAGGACTCTCACCTTATTCAAAACACAACCTCTTCAAATGCCCCAACCTTATCTCAAGCTAAGCTTGATGGTAACCCTATTAGTAGTAGGATAGTTTATAAGATGAGTCGCCTTGATCTGCTGACCTATGAGTTGCCTTGATCTGCTGATTGACTTGTTTGCTTAGGAAGTAGTATGAGCTACTCTAGGAGCTCATCACTAGGATCAAGTTGTTCCCCAAACCATCATTCCCTAAGCAAGAATACAAACATAGTTATGATCCCCAGCCACCATATGATCATCTAAAACCCTTAACTAGATCAATTCTGAGGATTTCTAGTCCAGAAGTTTCCAAGCCCTTGAAGACCAATATCAAGCATGGATCTCTTCTACTCACTCTACACTTCAATATCATCCACTTGCTAATGCCCTGATACCTTGCAACTCCTCCAAGACATTCCCTTTCATACTCTAGTCAAATCCTCAAAACTGCCAAATTTGACCAAGGCTGGAAACAGTTTCAACATCACCTTTTTGAATGCCTCTCTTTCCCAAACCATATGCATTTTTTGGAAATGCACTTGAACCATATTTTTAAAAATCCGAAGGACTATAAAGGACCACATTTGTCCTTGGATAGATCCTCCTCCAACCCACTTGTCCTTGTTGGTTTTGCAGACAAGAAAATAACATTTCCTGCAAATCTAGTCATCATGCCTACTTTGCTAGAAGCTCACACCACCATACAAACCTCTATGGACCAAATCTTTGCATGGTTGTGTTCTACTCATTGAGTTCTATCAAAACCTACTTCACTTGTTCCAAGTGAATCTTTGTGCTGCTTGAACCCACTTGGTTTAGAAGGCTTCATGACTCTTTTTGCATGACAACCTTAATTTCAACAAAGTTTGCCATCATTTATAGATCACCTCAAATGTAGTTAATTCAAACTCTTTCTTCCATGTTCATGTATAGGACTTGTTCTACCTATCCATCTATCCCTTGCACCAAGGTGAGCTCCGAGCTCCAACATGCAAGCATGTTTTGGTGGCATAAAAACAACATCACCCAAGATCATCAACTCCTTTTCCATCTTATTAAAGTTGGAATTTCATTCCACAAGGTTGAAAATGCTTGATACACCTTTTCCACATCACCTACCTCAATCACCAAGATTTATAAAAAATTATCCATAATTATTATGGCCCCAAAACTATTTAATTCCTTTAATAGTCAAAAACCCCAAAACTCCCTCCATGGAGGAAAGTTTGGTTTTTGCCAAAACACTTCTCTAATTTTTGGCTCATGTGAGTTCCACAAATCATACCCTACCTTTCCATCTCAAAAATAAATATTTTTGAGAAGCTTTATTATTTCTTTTTGCCCATTTTCTAAAATGGCTGAATTGGAATAATAAATCTTTTAAATACTTTTAATCCCCAATAAATCTTGGGAAAATTCCCCTAAGTGTGTATTCACCTCTGGGACCCTCCCACGTCAAAACCGAACCTTGTCTAATGGAAATTTATAAAAAGGTCTTCTAAAATCCACTTCTGCCCCTTTTGAGTAATTGGATTTAGGAGGACTAAAACTCCTCTGAAAAATCTCAAATAAATCCTAGGAGTGTACCTTTACCTCATCTACTCACCAGTACCATTTCCTCCTCTGGTCCCATGCAAGTTTGTGGACTTCCTTCACACCCATAAATTGGATCAAAATTGCCAATTAAGCAAATCCACTACTCCAACCATTTCCATATTCCATCAAAACTTGTTCAATACTTATCCTCAACATCAAGACACTCCTCTGGTCGACCAGCACTGTAGCTCCACCCCAACAAAATACCCCCTTTTGCCCTTGTACTAGTAGTAAGAAAGAGAGAGAGACAACCAATCTTACAATGATTTGCCACAATAAATTACCACAACAGCCCTCCCACTCTCTCTGAGCTCCAGCACGAGCAAATACCAATCCTACCCCTCCCCACCGATCCCTGGACCAATCCCTGTCCAGCCTTCCCTCTCCACCATGCCCAAATTGGTAAACTACCTCATCTAGCAACCCTCCCTAGTATATATGGCCAGAGGCCACCCCTAGCTCGTCTCTGCCCCTCATTTTCTCCCACACCCCTCCACTCACTCTCCCCTAGCTCCAATCCCACTCATCTGCCCTGTGCTGTCCGAAGGAAGGAGAAGGAGAGCTCTCGGCCTCCTCACCGAATCGAGCAAGGCTCCTTCTCCCCTGCTCCATTCCCTCTGCATGTCAGCTCATATGCTCCCCTCCTCCTCCTCTACCTGACAGTACCTTCTTTTTGGTTAGGGACTACTCCTCCGTCATCGGCATTGAGCTCCGACGAGGTCACCCTCGGCCTCCGACACGCGAGCTGCCTCTCGGCATCAAACCACCTTGTATCGCCCATCGATCTGCTCATCATCGTCGACCGCGTCGCCCTGCAGCCTCCCCGACCCTAATCGAGCCCTTAGGTGAACTCCTCCCGCCGTGCATGCTCCCCTCTGGCGCCACTTGGGCCGGCCTGCCTCTGTGCGGCCCAGCCTCCCCAGACCCCGGCCCAGCTGCTCTGTTTCTTTTCTTTTATTTTCAGATCCAGAGTTATGCTAGTAGGATTAATTCCTTTTGAAAATGAAAATGAAATCCATATGCCTATATCTAAATATCTGGTAGTTCTCTGATGTTTTCTCAAACATGCTGAGGCAACCCCAAGATCAAAATAATTTTTACTAATTGCTAGTAATTATTCTGCTGCCAAGTATACCTTACACTAATTAATTTCCTCAGAGAGTTTCACATCTCCATTGAGATGAACAGAAATCCCACTGAGAGGTATTTGACATAACTATCATCCAGCACAGGTCCTATGCCAAGGTGAATAGAAGGATGCCTTTAATGAAAATAACAAAAATAGCAACTTTCCGCCTTTAATAAATTCTCTAGGTCAAACCAAATGAGGTATTGACCTGATTCCAACTCCCAGTACCTTATATTACCAATATCTATCAAATCCTAGCATCTTAGAATTTATCGAGCTCTGGTTAAATATTAGTGAATTAAATACTTCTGCAATGGGTATTTTCACTAATTAAAGCAATCCAGGAGTTTGGCAACTCCAAATTGAGTGAATCCAATTCCTAAAGAAATGTATTCCATGTGCCTATCGCATGACCTTGGAACAAAACCAATATCTTCTGTAAAATTAATCTGGTGAAAAAGAGAAAAACTTTACAGAACTGCCTTTGGGAATTTCCTGAGGGCATTATGGTAATTCTTTTGACTTGATTCCAACTCTAGGTGGTTGAGTACATCAAACACTACCTAACCATCAAAGTAAATAATTTTTGGAGCTCCAGATAGCTTCTGGTGAATTATCTCCTCAAACTAGAGTTTAATCCACTATAAAAAGCATAACTAAATCTAGGAAATTGATAATCAGGTGAAACCACTTATGTCAATTTTGTTTTGTCAAGACCTATCTGAGCATACCACTATTGCACATTGGTACCCTACAGACCTCAGAACCCCAATCCAAGTTCAAGATATCTATCATAGGCATCTATCCTCCAAGAGAAATATACTACAATGGCAATCTAGTAATTTCCACTCCTAGTATCCCACTCCTCCAAAACCTACTGAGTTAAGTAGGATTCCTCTTGTTTGTTTGCTGTATGGTTTGTTTCATGAATTGCCATGTATTGATTGTGATATTGTATGCTTGCATGTATCCCCGATGACGACGGTAGTGTGAGTGTCTGACGACAAGAAGGAAACGACTTCTTATTATTATATATTTGGGTATTCTTGGTCATCTGAAGAAGTCCAGGGACTTATTGCTGACCAAAGGCAAGCCACCATTCCTGAACTCTGATATATGTCCTCCTCTCTTTTACCTGTTTTGTATCCTCTTTATAAATTGCATTATCTATCGGCATGTCTTGTTTTATAAATACTGCGACAGTAACTTGGCTCCTCCAAGTTTTGACTTTGTGTCCTTCGAGGCACCACCCGATGTACCTACACTTTTATCCCTTTAGATCGGAAGTATGACGGTTAGCATCCTACCCCGTTAGAAAACCCCGGTTTTCAGAAAATAAACTGTTTTGGGATTTATCCCACTACAAAGGTTTCAAAACCCTTTTGTAAAACCCTTGGAAAAAGGGATCGTTCCAAGCGGAGGTTTTAACGAAAGAAATGGTGATGATGAGAAATGAGAAGGTGATGGGATGTTCTACGCCTTTACCGGAACAATTTTTATCCGCGTAACCACATTACCCTAGGTGCTGGGGCTTAGCTCGTAGTTTGTCCGCATTAGCCGAGGCAACTTCTACCATGCTTATAGGGAGAGATCCCTAGAATTCTGGGCAGGCGCCATCAGATCACGGATTTGAAGCATGTCGCTTGCTTCGGTAAGAGTGAGCCTGAACTGGCAGGAGGCCGGTGCAACAATTGGGTCTCCTGCGGACGGTATGACTTGGAGTACGGAAGGAAGTGGAGTCACCAGATTTAAGGTATACGCCAAGTTGCGGCTTGGGTATGCGCGTGTACAGAAGGAAGGACTATGGCTAGGAGTCACATACTCGTTTCCGGGGAGAACAAATCCAAAAGGAAGAGCATGCCTTTGCTAGGGTCGACAAGCGAAAGGTTAGGTTTGATTATCGGGACCCCCATCTACAGTGGTAGTGGGCCGTGGTTGTATCCCGGCGGATGTATTGATTCTTGTGGGGAAAGTGCGCAAACTCTGCAGAGTATAATCTATTCGAATAGATGTGTCCATGGTCAAGGACGGCTGTAAAGGTGATGGCTAGGAGTACACAAACTATGCTTGTTTGGGAAACAAGTACTAAGAGGACGAAGGTTCCAGGGGAACCCGAGTTCGGATGTTTTGTTTTGACTCGTGGGGGGTCGAAAAGGTTTAAAAAGGGCTTTTAACTACAAAATTGTTTTCAAAACTCCTTTTTCAACAAAGATATGGAGATGTCTTGATTTATAAAACATTAGCATGTTTTCAAACCACTTTTTCAACAAAGATATGGACATGCCATAACTTCCAAAGTTAGTTTAAGGCTTTTCAAAAGCAACCCCAGATAGAGCTATCTCGCCACAGCCAGAATTGCATTTCCTTGTTTCCCTTATCTTGGTGGTTTGCGAGTACATTCAATGTACTCACGGCTTTGTCTCTGGCTATTTACTTGGCCAGACTTTCAGAGGTTCGACTTCGGAAGATTCAGGTGACGTCCAGCAAGCTAGCTTATCTTCCTAGTCAGTTTCCTGTAGGTTGAGGCACGATTGGGCACTACGCATGGTGATACTCCGCTGCTAAGGATGATGCAGCCATAATGGCATTTATGTAAGTCTTGTAAATTCGTTACGTTACGGATGTTGTAATGATACTTGTCGGTTATGTTCCACGGCTCACTGATCATGGGAACGTGGAAATATGATTGCTCGGACGAATAATCCGTGGAGCCCACAGATAATTTACACGAATTTTTATGGTGAAGCACAGAAATCTGTTTTGGAACAGCAACTTTCCCAATCATTACTTCTCTCTCATTAGAGGTTACTCTTGGCACAAAAGGCAAATAAAAAGGATAAGGAGCGGTTATTACTAAAGTAATAACTTCAAGACTCATCTATAACTTTTGGGTTATCTCCCAATAAGTACTTTTCTTTAATGCATTTAAGTTAGGCATAAGAAGCAAGAAAAAGGACCAAGTGTTCTCAAATGAAGAAGCATTAAAATTGATACCAGAAATATCTTCAACAGGGCAAGGTATTTCCTCCAAATAAGTTCTAGAGGATCCTCTCTCAATACTCTTGGGCTCACTATTTTCATCAAATGGGTTTTCAGGAACAATCCAATCAAGATTCTTTTCTATGGCTTCATGCATTGCTACAAGTTTGAAAGTTATTGGTATCTTAATTTCCTCCCCATTAGGTTCGGTTTTGTTCATCTTTTCTCGTGTACCAATAACATCTACACATGAGCCTAGCATATTAAAACGATCAAACACTTTTCTAGCTTCCTTAGCAACATCATAGAATTCCTTTAAGTTTAAGAAACATTACTTGCATTAAGGGGTTAAGGTTAACAAATCTAGCTTCCAACATGTGAACTAAAGAAGCTGCAGCAATTTCATAGTTTGGAGCAAGTTCTGCAAGGGATCTATCCTCAATGTCCTCATGCTTACTAACATGATTAAAGAATTCTTCAATATTTTCTTTTCCAATTATAGAGCTACTACCTATTGAAATGTATTTCAGGGTGAATTTAGGGATCAACATGGTGAGCTAAGAAAGAGGTAACAACTATAGAAAGACTTAATTTTTTTGTGTTTTTTAATAAAGAAAGCAAACTACTAAGACTAACTTTTTTGTGTTTTTGATAAAGAAACAAGCAAACAAAGCAAAAATAAACTAAGCAAAACAAAAACAACAAAGTAAAGACATTGGTTATGAGAGAATCCCCTTGTGAAGAAAATATACTTGCTGACTCGTGTACTAACGAGCTCGTTGGGGAACCCCAAGAGGAAGGTATGATGAGCATAACAGTAAGATTTTCCTCAGTTATGAAACCAAGGTTATCAATCCAGTAGGAGCAAGGAAACACCCCAAAGGTGTAGCTAGCTGCACTTTGGCAGGGCGCACTACCGGTGCTAGCAGCAACGCGGAGACCTGCACAACACAACCACAGAACTCTGTCCGCAACTTGCGATGAGGTTGTCAATCTCACCGGTTTTGCTGAAAACAAAGGATTAAACGTATCGAGTGGAAGAAAGTAATAGTTTGCAGAAAGAAAACATAAAACAGTAAACAGTTGATTGTAGATTGATAGTAAAAGAAAGGACCGGTGTCCATAGTTCACTAGAGGTGGCTCTCCTTAAGATAGATGACATGTTGGGTGAACAAATTACAGCGGGGCAATTGACAAACATCGAGAAAGCATACAACCATATACTAATAATCTTGACTCCTTTGAGATTTGATTGGGCATTACGACATTATGCGTAGACCACCATCCAACTGCATCTATGACTAATAATCCACCTTCAGGTTATCATCCGAACCCCTCCAGTATTAAGTTGCAAGCAACGGATAATTGCATTACGAATTGCATGTAAAGTAAACAATACGATTGTTCTATGAACAAAGGATTGTTGTTTTCTCCCTAGTAGCAACAGCACATCTAGTACCTTAGAGATTTCTGTCACTTCCCTAGATTACCGGAGGCATGAACCCACTATCGTGCATAAATACTAACTCTTGGAGTTGCTAGCATCTACTTGGCCAAGATAGCTACTAACAACGGAAAGCATGCAAGATCACAAATAACAAAGACATGATAGAATCAATAATCAATCTGAAATAGCATCTCAATATCCATTGGATCCCCACAAACACAACATGCAGAATTACAAATAGATAATCTTGATCATGAACGGAGCTCACAAGATCTAAACATGATAGCACAAAGGAGGAGAACCATCCATCTAGCTACTACATGGACCCGTAGTCCAGAGATGAACTACTCACGCATCACACCGGAGGCTTGAATGATGATGAAGAAGGCCTCCGGGGTGAATTCCCCTCTCCGGCAAGGTGCCGGGAAGAGCTTCAGATCCCTCCAGATCTAGGGATGGAGATGACGGCGGCTACATACTCTTTTGTGGAATTTTGATCGGGTACTCAGGGTTTCTGTATCGGAGGCAACTTATATGCGGAAGGTGAGGCCGAGGGGGTGCCTGGGGCGCCTAGAGCACCCCTAGCGCGGGCCAGGCCTAGCCGCGTGGCTAGGTGGTGTGGCCGGGCCCCAACCCCTCTCTGTCTCGTATTCTGGCTCCACGTGTCCCTCGGTGAAAAACTGACTTTGGCTTTTGTCCCGTCCAATTCCGAGAATATTCATTTTTTGACTTTCCTGGAACCAAAAACAGCAGAAAACAGGTAGCTGGTACTGTGGCTCTTGTTAATAGGTTAGTCCAAGAAATCATATGAAAAGTACTCCAAAGTGTGGACAAAACACAAGAAAGTAGATAAAACAAAGCATGGAACATAAAAAATTATGGATACGTTAGCAACGTATCAAGGGACTCCCCTTGTGAAGATGTCCTTGACTCCCCGGCAACGGCGCTAGAAAAATAGCTTGATGGCCCAAAATATATCGAGCTTGTTGGGGAACCCCAAGAGGAAGGTATGATGAGCACAGCAGCAAGTTTTCCCTCACTTATGAAACCAAGGTTATCGAACCAGTAGGAGCACGGAAACACCTCCAAGGTTTTGTTTCCAACTTGGAATCCTGCACAACACAACCACAGAACTTTGCCCCCAACTTATAGTGAGGTTGTCGATCTCTCCGGTTTTCCATCTAACAAAGCATTAAACGTATTGTATGGACGATAGTAATTGCTTGTAGAAAGTAAACAGAAAACAGTAAATAGATTATAGATTGATGGTAAAAGAAAGGATCGGGGTCCATAGTTCACTAGTGGTGATTCTCCTTAAGATAGATGACATGTTGGGTGAACAAATTACAACGAGGCAATTGACAAACATCGAGAAACCATACATACATATACTAATCATCTTGACTCCTATGAGATTTGATTGGGAATTACTACATTATACATAGACCGTAATCCAACTGCATCTATGACTAATAATACACCTTCAGGTTATCATCCGAACCCCTTCTAGTATTAAGTTGCAAGCACATATAATTGCACTAAGCATTGCATGTAAAGTAAACAATACGATTGTTCTAGGAACAAAGGATTGCTGTTTTCTCCCTAGTAGCAATGGCACATCTAGTACCTTAGAGATTTCTGTCACTTCCCCATATTACTAGAGGAATGAACCCACTATCGAGCATAAATACTCCCACTTGGAGTTGCTAGCATCTACTCGGCCAAGATAGCTACTAACAACGGAGAGCATGCAAGATCACAAATAACAAAGACATGATAGAATCAATAATCGATCTGAAATAGCATCTTAATATCCATCGAATCCCTGCAAACACAACATGTATGATTACAACTAGATGATCTTGATCATGAACAGAGCTCACAAGATCTAGACATGGTAGCACAAAGGAGAAGAACCAACCATCTAGCTACTACATGGACCCGTAGTCCAGGGATGAACTACTCATGCATCACACCAGAGGCAGGCATGGTGATGAAGAAGGCCTCCAGGGTGAATTCTCCCCTCCGGCAGGGTGCCGGGAAGAGCTTTAGATCCCTCCCGATCTAGGGATGGAGATGACAGCGGTACAGACTCTTTCGTGGAATTTTGATCGGGTACTTAGGGTTTCTATATCGGAGGCGATATATAGGCGAAATGGGAGTCCTAGGGGGTGCCCTAAGCGGCCACACCATCCTCTGGCACGGGCCAGGGGTGGCCGCTCGGCCAGGTGGTGTGGCCGGCCTCTGGCCCCTCTCCGTCTCGTCTTCTAGCTCCGTGTCCCCTCGGTGAAATATTGACTTTGACTTTTGTCCCGTCCAATTCCGAGAATATTCATTTTTTGACTTTCCTGGAACCAAAAAAGCAGAAAATAGGCAACTGGCACTGTGGCATCTTGTTAATAGGTTAGTCCAAGAAAGTGTATAAAAATACTCCAAAGTATGGACAAAACATAAGAAAGTAGATATAAAACAAGCATGGAATATCAAAAATTATAGATACGTTAGCAACGTATCAGGCCCACTCATGTACTATGATGTTCGTTATTGTCTAGCCGAACGCGTGATCAAGGTGTTGATTACAAGAAAATCGATAATGTCGTATGAGTAAAGAGTACATGCCGGGTAATGAGGATAACCTAGTGTTTTACCTCGGGCAATGTAAAGTATCGATGAAGCAATATTTCAAGTATCGGACAAATAGAAAAGGTTTAACATGATAAATATCTTCGTGTTATGTGCAGGGGTTAATATGTGCATCAAGGTGTTAATAGTGATGATTATCCGGAATGAGTTCTGGACTTGTCCGCAAATATCCGAACCCACAGGGTCACACACTTAAGAGTTCGATGGCATTTAGAATGTGAGTGTGAATGAAAATTTGGTACAGAAGTAATTATGAAGGTGTTCGGAGTGTCTCAGAATATATCGGAGGTGTCTAGAATATTGCCGAGGGTGTTTGAAATAAGTTTTGAGCATTAATTATATGAGATAAGGATTCCTATAGTGTCTCAGATCGTATCAAAATGGTTCTAGGAGGTCCCGGATGATCCCGGAAGTGTCCGGAATGATCCTGGCAGTGTCTAGAATGGTTTCAGGCATATATGGATGGTTATGGAAGGACCGGAAGTTTTCAGAAGGTTATGGAAGGTAACAGGGTGACCCGGGCCATCTTAGGATGTTCAAAAGGTTCTATAAGAGGTGTAACCATGTTGCCTTGAGAGAAAAAAGATATCTCCTACCTCAATTCGAATTGGTCAAAGGAGGCAGTTTTGGATTAGGTTTCGATTGACTTAAACCTACCGAAACTTGCTCAAACTGTCAGGCTAGCTTCTGGACGACCCAAGGGGCCTTGCCACCCATAAAAGGGCAGCAAGGGGAACTCCAAAAAGTGTTGAAGTCGTAGCCCCAAGTCCCCACGCTGCCGCCTCCTCCCGGACGAAACCCTAGCCACCACGCGGCCCCCGCCGCCGTGCGTTGTGCACCGCCCGCGCGCCCCTGCCTCATGTGCCACTGTCTCCTCCCTCTCATCATCCCTCCTTTATGGTGCGTAAACAAATCCTAGGGAGGGCGTGCCCTATGTTCTTCTTCATCTAAAACGCCGGAGCGTTGTCTGAGTTCTACCTTCGTTGTCAGACTGCTGAAGCGCTACTAGATATTCATCAACATGTTCTTTCTTAGACCATGTTCTTGATCACATCTCGACGCGGTGCCGCTGATCTTGTACTTGTGGATACTGGTGGAGGTGATGCACTTGGAGCACTTGATCATGCGGATCTTCGCATAGGAGAAATTTTCTCACGGCTAATCGACTAGCCGCGGGAATCGACACACCGAGTACTTCGACAATGTCGTCTTCATTGGTGCATGTTTGTGGGAGCCATTTGTGGGATAATATATCTACTCGCGACTTGAAAATGCTTATTGCGGGGATCGGCGCTCGTTCAACCATGTCATCAACAACTCCCACTAGTTCAATCGCATTCCCCAACAACTCATGGATTAGGCAAAATGAAGGTAAATGTCGTGTCCAACCACCCTCTACCGACACCCCCAGAAGCATGCCAATTATTATGACATTAAGAGTCACTTGGTACATGTGGGTAAAGTTGTAATCCCTGCAGGGTAAAAACCGTGTCCACGATTATGGACGACATGGGAAAGGTCCCCATGATCATAGAGAATATTAACCTAATCGTAAAATTTGGAGATCAAATTGTGCTTAAGGATGCTTTCTCAAGGAATGGGAGGGTGATCCTAGTTCAGAGGTGATCAAGATGATTCGATGGATATGAAAAGATGTTCGATAAAGTCAGTAATATTTGTTCTCTTACCCTTTTTAATATGTTCTGTTTAGGCGAGCTTCTACTTCTTCCTATTTTGCAAACAAAGACAGATTTATACAAATTAACTCCACCAGTCATAAGTCGTGCGGAGTACACCCTATACTTATCCTTGCTTTGTTGATATTTTTTGCAGCAGAGTAAGTGTTCCCTTAAAGATGAGTTTGTTACGATATCGACATCAACGAGTAGCTTGGGGTTCCCATCTGGCAGCGTGAAATCTATGGTCTGGGACGTCATTATTATGCTTAAGGACTCTTAGGCTATTTGTTAAGTTTGCTATGTTTAGTAGCATAATTTTCCTTCCATTGTTTTGATGTTTGTGGTCAGTGACCTATGTTAGTAATATTTTGGTTTCGTGCTTAGTTATAAATTTATTGTAATACTTTTTGAGTCGTAGGATTACTTTTGTGTTATCAATTCTCTCACTGTAAACTCTTGAGTTCTAGGTTAAATTTATATCAGGTTAAGATCTAGGATTTGTCTGACCCTAATCACAGGGTGTCACATAGGACCTAAGAACGGAAGAGATAACATGATTTTTTATGTTTTTTATCATAGGGGATATTCCCCCAGCTTCTTGAATAAAGCCCATGAGTTCTACATTGTTGTGATTACAAGCATCTAGGTTTTTATGTGTAATGGCACGTGCAATGTGTTAACTCTTGGACATGAGCGAAGAAAATAACTAGATTTGAGTCTAGCAAAATCGAAACTGCTCGAAGTTTTGGCCCCTTATGTGGGTCCCATGTTGCCGTTTTCCTCTTTCCCTCTAAACTGCTAGTGCTCCAGCTAATGGAGAGATCTCAAAGTACTATACCAAATGTTTTAACGATTTTGCTAAAACATAGCTAGCTGTGGCGTAGCTAATGTCACAGCTAGTTGCACCGTTCGATAGAGTTCGCTTTAGGATTGGTGCCGATTTTTGCTGTTCACTATTATTTTTCCCGCGTTTGTGTTGTTTGGCCCAAGTTGACTGATCTGAAATGCTTTTTTTCCTTGTCTAGATGGGTTTTGTTTGATGTTTTTAGCCACGGTGTATGCTTCCTGCATTGTTTCTGTTTTTTTAGTTGGTTTTTCTTTTAGCTATTGGTTCTATCGTTACAACTAAACTTTTCTTTTTTCAACCGATTTTTTTCAATTGCAAGTGGAGTTGCAACTGTGTTATTTTTTCCGTTATAAGTAGAGTCGTAACTGAGTTTTTTTCCAATTAAAGTTGAGGTTCAAACTGAGTTATCTTTTCAATTGCAAATATGGTTGCAATTGTGTTATTTTTCAATTACATGTAGAGCCATAACTGGGTTATTTTAAGTTATAAGTGAGGTTGCAACTGAGTTGTCTTTTTGATTGCAAATATGATTGCAACCATGTTATTTTTTTAGTTACAAGTAGAGCCCTAATTGAGTTTTTTTCCAGTTACAAGTGAGGTTACAACTCAGTTGTCTTTTTAATTACAAATATGGTTGTAATTATGTTACTTTTTAGTTACAAGTGGGATTGCAACTGAGTTTTTCAGTTACAAACAAGGTTGTAACTAAGCTATCTTTTTATTTTGCAAATGAAGTCATAACTGAGCTGTATTTTCGGTTGCAGATGAGATTGCAACTAAGGTTTTGGTTGGTTGTTTTCTGTCTATCAAATATCTTACATTTAGGATCGATACATCAGAGTACATTTTAACTAGCTAAATCTGATGTGCAACTAATGACTGCATCTGAATAGAAAATTAATCTTTGGTGAAGGTGAAATTTCAAAGCGACATGCAGGAGCGCAAGACACCTACCAACCAGGCGGAGCGATGCAGCAGCGTCAATACATGGGTCTGATCACTCACGTAGAGCACGGCAATAGCGGAAGTCAGCAGTGCAGAAGGACAGTATCAACGCGCCACGGGTCTGGCGTCGACTAAGAATTACATACCTAATGCGAGAAAGATGAGCGATTAGATGGATCCAAAAGGAAATAGAAAATTAGTAGGAAAATAAGCTATAAGCCACAAGGATGCATCACTTGACCTATGACGTACGTATCTTAGGGCATAGTTGACTGTGATTTAGAGACTCATATTTTAACCAACTAGACCCTGAATCTTGTACTAGACACAAGTCTAAGAATATATCTCTTAAATCCATCTTTTCCACCATTTAGACATAGATCTAATGGTTGAAAAGTTTTTTTAGCCACCACATTTTGTATACACTACAGAAGCTCTAAGTTCATAAGTTATCACGTAAGCGAAGTCCATATAGAATACATGATTCTGTACTACAGGAGTATATTTTTCTGATGAATCCTCTAACGTACTATGTTTGTTTCATATATATTCCTCAATACATACGCCGTACATTATATTGGGCACTCATGGTGGGCATCACAGCACAACTAGTTTACCTAGCGGGGTTTTAAACAGAAGTTATGCATGTAAAACGTACAACTTATCTTGCTTACAATCCAAGTGAACTTATCGGAAGAATAATACAGCAACAGTGATAATATGGTAATTAAGAGCAATGTGCAATGATCCAGAAAGCATCCATCTCTTTAAATAATGCTTGCATGCTTTAAACATACTGGTACTGTATATATGGTGCTAAAACACGAGGGATTGATGGTGTAACTAAGAGAAGAATTAGGTGCAACTAAGGATAACACCTCGTTTAGCCTGATATTACATCGACCCGTCAAACCGCCACAGCCGAAAGGACGACAACCGGAAGGATGTGCGCGGTGGCATTGGGAGTGAGACGAAGATACCGGATGAGAAGAGATTGGGAGCAAAGTGACCGCTCGGTTCGCGTCGTGAAGCTACTCGATGGTCCACTACCCACAACCTGCGCACGGCAGCTGCGTTCGATGCGCAAAACCAGCCCCAGACCCTCATGACAGTGAAACATAAACGACAAAGGCCCAGTAGCACCAACTACATAGACATGCACCGAGCGGCAAATGGCTTCGTAGCACACGCTCCTTACTGCGCTTAAGAAATTAGTATATACTATCTATTAGACCCATCCTTTTCACCATTTAGACCTGTCTAACGGCTTAAAAGTTTTTTTTAGCCACCACATGTTATATACACGCACACACTCTAAGTTCATAAGATCACGTATGCGAAGTCCATATAAAATACATGATTTTGTACTACAAAAGTATATTTTTCTAATGAATCCTCTAACATACTTTGTTTTTTTTATATATCAAAAATAGTGGGCTAATCAGGCGGCTAGCGATGCACGTCCATACTGCCACTGGATCAACTAAACAAATCACAAGATATGAACCTAGGAGCACAACCCCCACTAACAGCGTTACACCGGGTGCAAATTTCCTAATTCAAAACCCCTACCACGTCTAGCCACAATTCTAGCTTTGCCATATGCAAACACCACACATTTTTTACAGCCACAAACTATGTCACTAAGGTATTCATAAAGCGAACATCCACAGTATACGCCACAATTTTTATATCCACAAAATGGTTCCATGGTAATTTGCTTTTGCTAGCAAACCATAATTAAAGGCCCTCTCTTAATCCTTTCTCTACCAGCACACGAGCACGCCAATTACACATACATTGTTTATAGCCATATGCAAAATCACCACCATGTCTAGCCACAAATCTAGCTTTTCCATATGCAAACACCACACATTTTAGCCACAAACCATGTCACTAAGGTACTCATAAAGCGAATATCCACAAATTTTTGTATCCACAAAAAGTTTCCATGGCAATTTGCTTTTGCTAGCAAACCATAATTAAATGCCCTCTCTCAATCCTTTCTCTGCCGACGCCAACTACACATACATTGTTTACAGCCACATGCATAGATGTATTCGCATGGACACACAAAAAGCAAAAAACCATGGTGCATGCTAAAAACTCTATATCCACAACAAAAAGTCCACGTTGTAGCACCCATAGGTTGTATGTCATATGGATTTCAAAAAAGCAAATATCCATAGAATGCATACCACAAACAGGGCGGTGGTGAACTCGCATGGAAAAAAACGAGGCTCGTTTCTTTATCTCTTATGGCATCCTAAGAAGGACCATGATGGTGTGAGACGGAAACAGAGTGCACTGTCAGTGGAGTTGTGCTCTCCCGTCGCTGCATCAAGATCGGGAAACCGTTTTGCTCACCATATCCAACCATTCCTACTGCGTGCGTAGGTAGCCATATTGTTATAAAATCTGGATCCTTATTCCTTTCATATATATTCCTCAATACATACGCCGTATACATTATATTTCTTCCAATATTCCATAGGAGCCAAGGGGCACTCATGGGGGGCATCAGAGCACAACTATAGTTTACTTTGTGGGGTTTTAACAGAAGTTATGCATGTAAAACGTGCAACTTATCTTGCTTACAATCATATCCAAGTGAACATATCAGAAAAATATTGCAGCAACCAGTAGTTAAGAGCAATATGCAATGATAGAGAAAGCATCCATCTCTTTAAATAATTCTTGCATGCTTGAAGATACTACTAGTACTGCATATATGGTGCTAACACACACATGAGGGAGTGATGGTGCGACGAGGAAAAACTAGGTGTAACTAAGAGAAGAATTCGGTGCAACTAAGGATAACACCTTGTTTAGCCTGATGTTACATCCACCCGTCAAACCCCCGCAGCCGACTCGGCTCCTCTTGTTCGCCGAGAGCAAGTTGACCGCCATTGTCCAGCCACAGCACCGTATCATTCCGTAGCTCGTAGGCGGCAGCGTCCACTGGATTATTCGGGGTACCCAGCGCCCCGGTGGCGTGGGGCTCAAGCTCGTACCTGGCGCCGGTTCCGGCGACATCAAAACAGCCGTACGCTCCAGCGCCGGTTCCTGCTGCGGCAAAGCCATACCCTCCGT
The DNA here is from genome assembly GCA_916181665.1 of Avena sativa. Taxonomy (NCBI): domain Eukaryota; kingdom Viridiplantae; phylum Streptophyta; class Magnoliopsida; order Poales; family Poaceae; genus Avena; species Avena sativa. The sequence continues at coordinate 80,967,067 of OV702286.1, forward strand.
CACCTGTTCCGGTGCCAGTTCCAGCAGCATCAAAGCCATACGCTCCAGCGCCGTTTCCTGCGGCAAAGCCATACCCTCCATCACCTGTTCCAGCGCCGAGCCGTACGCTCCAGCGTCGGTTCCTGCTGCGGCAAAGCCATACCCTCCATCACCTGTTCCAGCGCCGGTTCCGACAGTATCAAAGCCGTACGCTCCAGCGTCGGTTCCTGCTGCGGCAAAGCCATACCCTCCATCACCTGTTCCAGCGCCGGTTCCGACAGTATCAAAGCCGTACGCTCCAGCGTCGGTTCCTGCTGCGGCAAAGCCATACCCTCCATCACCTGTTCCAGCGCCGGTTCCGTCAGTATCAAAGCCGTACGCTCCAGCGTTGGTTCCTGCTGCGGCAAAGCCATACCCTCCATCACCTGTTCCAGCGCCGGTTCCGTCAGTATCAAAGCCGTACGCTCCAGCGTCGGTTCCTGCTGCGGCAAAGCCATACCCTCCGTCACCTGTTCCAGTGCCGGTTCCAGCAGCATCAAAGCCATACGCTCCAGCGCCGTTTCCTGCGGCAAAGCCATACCCTCCATCACCTGTTCCAGCGCCGGTTCCTGCTGCGAAGCGATACGTTCCGTCACCTGTTTCAGCGCCGGTTCCGGTAGCATCAAAGCCGTATGCTCCGGCACCGGTTCCAGCAGAATCAAAGCTGTACGAGTGAAAATCTTGGTGGTACGCCATAGCCGCATCGGCAGATTGAAACTCTTGGTGGTTCGCCACAGCCGTACCGTCAGATTGAAACTCTCGGTGGTTCCCCAGAATCAGACCCTCCATAGCAAAATCATCATCAAGCCAGCAAGTCCGTGCTGCCGGCAGACGGTTCATGATATTGATGTCTCCGCAAGTAAAACTGAAACCCGGCGACGGCGCCATTGGAAAGGGCATGAATGGCGTCGGCGGCTCCCCAAAGGAGGTTGGTGGAGGGTGCATGTGAAGCTGAAAGCCGATGTAGTTCGACTGGACAGGCACTGGCTGTGGCAGCATATCGGGTGGAAGGTAGTAGTGATCTTGAGATCCTGTGGAGGAGCCGGCGTCCGACAAGTTCAAGTCGAAGGAGTTGTCCAGAAACGCCGGGGCATGCTGTAACGCGGGCGCGGCGGCCGTGACGCCGGATGTGTCCACGGCGTCCATGCTGCCGAGCTCGGCGATCGACCGTTGTGCCCTCTCCAGCGTCTCTCCCAACGCGCGGTGCAGGGCGATGTGGTCCTTGAGGGAGAGGTCGTGGAGGTGGCTGTTCCAAGTAGTGAGCACGTCGTCGAGCATGCACTCCCTCACCTCGACGAGCTTGCGCTCATGCTTGCCCAGTTCGCCCTGCAGGTACGTGCCGATGTTCAGGTTCTCCTTGATCCCTGCTGGGGGCAACTCGCGGAACTGCTTGGCCAGCGCCATCAGGGATCCGCGGTCCTCCGGCCAAGTCGTGATCTCGCCTTTGCCCCCGGCGCCGGCCGTCCCTGGCTTGACGCCGACGGCGAGGATCTGGACGCCACAGAGCGTATCGAGCTCCGAGGTGTTCTTGATCAGGGTGTGGATGCGTTTCTTGTAGGTTGCCTCGCGCTTCTTGGCGTCCGCGAGAAATTTGATCACCACCTTCTTTCGAGGCATATCGATCTATGCTAGTTTAACACACAAAAAAATCCGATTATTATGTGACGGGAACAGGAAATATGTATAATTTAGAATATATAAGTGGACACTACATTACTCATACCCCAGAACCACACATAATACAGTAACGCGATTAGCAGATCGATCTGTACCATTAGCGCATCAGCTGGTTGGGTTATTGCATACCTCTACTATTGATCACCTCCATCTTTATACATGGATGGATTTATTATCTTCTAATTCTAGAAGGATTTCTCTAGTTATCATGATTGAAGCGCAGTTACAAATGAGCAGCGTCGATACAATGATCTAGCTAGATCGAAAAACAACTGATTAACCAACACAAAGATGCATGGATCATGGACAGAAACTTTGATCTTTGCACTGCATCATCGTTTTCAACGTACTACGTACGTTAGCATGATAAGATCCAGGAGAGGAAAACATCAAGATCCGAGGCGCTCTTGCGCAAGAGCAGAGAAATAATACGCCAACACGCATTAAACGATATTGACAAGAAAAATGCGCATACCTTTGCAGCTTTGCGGGCGTCCAGGGAAACTCGGCTCTCGTCGATCGATCGGTTGATGGATCTGTTCAACGAGTTCACGTTCGGCTCTGGTCGTCGTCTTCCTTCCTTCGCTGATGATCGATTATATAGGAGACTTATGGAAGGTAAATCGGCCGCCTTTATTGCGTACGATATGATGCAGTCCGGGGAACACGGTGGGCTCATAACCAAGCTCTCGGATCGAATAGTTAGGAAAAGAAAATCATTCCTTGTAGAGATGCATGTAATGGATTCTAGGAGGAATATGCTGGGCCGCTCTGTTTTTTCGCCAAATAATGCGACACATACAAACCAACTACGGAAGTCCTACCTACGCTCTGACTAGGAAACGATCCGACCTAGGCTGAAGGAAAGAAGAGAGAACGAGCCATATCGATATGAAACCAGTAAAATATACTCCCTCCGGTCTATATTAACGTTTTCAACTTTGTCTAGATTTGGATGAATCTAGTCTAAATCATTAACTAGGTACATCCGAATCTAGATAAAGTTTAGAACAATAATATGAATCGGAGGGAGTAGAAGAATGTGTTTGGGAAATTCATTTAGTCCCATAGGTGTGTAGACATACCTAATGTCTAAATACATATTTCAAAATGTCAGAAAAATCCTAAAAATTTTCTCCGTGTATGTCCGGGCATTTTATATTTGCATACAAAGTTTCAATGCAAAATAACATTTTTTGTAGCTTATATAAAGAGTACAAATTTTTATGCTCTAATATGACTATTCACAAGTCATTTCTTGTCTTTCTTATTACTCAAGGACAGAAAATGTTCTTTTTTTCTTGCGAAACTTACATACGCAATTTCGCTTAAATTTTTTCGACATTTTGAAATACTTTTTTATGCGTTTTTTATAATGTATGCATTTACACCTATGTGCCAAATTACCACCTCCGAATGTGTTGGATCTATGAAGAATGTTTCCGAACTAACAAGACTCTATCACAATTTCATTTAAATTCATTAGGTTCCAATTCAAAGATATGCCACATGTATACTGATATAAAACCCATAAAATATGACGAGGTGGCCGGATAATAACGGCAGATTTTTGACCAGTAGGTCACGACAAGTATTTCCTGTTATTCATATTTAGAGTATATACTCCATTTTATTCCTTGTTTTCAGAATACAACAATTTCATGAATAAGTCATTCAACATCGAAAGCAAAAGGAGTGGCGCCACATGGAAGGCGTCCACACTCGCTTGATGGATGGCCCCTATTTTTTAGGTTGCTGTGTCCGATGTCTTTATTGATGTGTTCTCGTGTTGGTTCCTTTGTGATGCGGTGACCTATGTGTCAAATGTTTGGGGTTGTAGCTTGTTGGGAGCATCTCTTGGAATAATTCATGCTTTTGGAATAATTCACATGTGGTTTTGTTGTGACTGGTTTTCCTCCTCCGGTCTTTCATAAATTAACTGCGCAATTTTCTCCTCCTTAGTTATTGCTCATGTGCGGCCACGTCGGACCACACTAGGACGCGTGGCCGACGCCTCTTGGCCCCTCTCTCGCCTCTCTCCTCCTGTCGCCGACACCGGGAAAAGACCTTGCGGCGCGCTGGCAGCGGACTTATCGCTGGAATACTATGGAGGGTACCATCGGAAGTGTGATGTTGATGCGGAATGCAGTGACATAAGGTGAATCAGGGACAAGATTTGTACGCTCGAGTTAACCAGGTTAAGGTCTTCAATGGTGGACGATCCCTACTCCTACAAGGTTTTGTCAACTAGCTGTGAGCTTAGTTGGTGGGTTCTGGTCCTCGCGACCAGTTTGCAATTCTATGCGGTGATTCTCTCAATATGTTGTCCCTCTGGACGATCCTAGCCAACCTTATATACAAGGATGAATTAGGGTTTACAAGACTCCCATGTCAGTACGGGAGAGGGAGTCCTAATAGGTACCGATTACCATCTACTTGTCTTATAGTCTAAGCTTTAGTCTTCGGATCTCGCTGCGACTCCCCTGAACTGATTATGAGGTTGCCTTAGCTGGCCCAGGTCTTTTTCTTCGTGTAAGATTTCTCATAGGTCAATCAACCTATGCTAGAGGAAAGAAGAGAGAATGGGCTATGAAACCAATGAAATATAGAAGAATGTGTTTGGGAAATCCACTTTGTCTCATAGATCTAGATGCACCTATTGTCTAAATACATATTTCAAAATGTCAAGAAAAATCCTAAAAAACTTTCTCTATGTACGTCAAGACATTTTTGTTAGGAACAAGCATCATAGTGTTTCCAAAAGGCAAAAGCCACATATATACAGGTACAGGTGGAGGCCAAAAGACAATGTGCATGAGGCCAAAATACATCATAAATATAACTCTAACCCCCCCCCCCCCCCCCCCTTAAACTCATGGTGGATCTATAACACTGAGTTTGGAGAGGTAAAATTCATGTGGCGCTCTATACTATGTGTATTTGTGAAAAAATTAGGCAATTGTAACTTAGAAGGAACATACTTAAGAGCAATAACCTGCTCCTGCACACCAGCGTACATAAACGAAGCATCAACACCAATATTCTTGGTGAGCTCATTCTTCACGCGTAATACTAATAGCACATGGACTAACCCCATCCATGGCAAGGTACCAATAAGCGATTTAGGCCAATTATATTTTTATCTGCCACGCTAATCATCTGCCCCACTAACGCACTTTTAAAATAATGAACATGTGTACCTAATTAGCCTCCTATGCCTCAGTGATCCTCTATCAATCCATCTCCACCTTACTGCAAGAAACTAGTTGTTGAGCTTACCATCGGTCAGATATTTCTCTCTTACTATTTATTCTGAATTTGAATGAAATGCTTGCCATCGACACCCATACATTCACATACACATCCACAATCTCTAGACCCACACTATGTATGGAAGCCATGAAGACGAAGGCGCTGAACCAAATCCTCCACAACTTTGGCGTGGAGGTGCTGCCCTAGGAGAGCCAGTTCTTCCCGGTGGAGCCACGGGCCACTAGCGAGTAACAAAGAGAGGCGTACAAAATATATAAATCGGTTGGGGGTAGACTCTAAGGATCAACAAGCATTGAACCATCAAAGACCATGCATATTGTAATCTATCATTGTATTTGTATCTATGTTGGTTTAATAAATCAAGAAATTTAAGATCCATTTGATTAGTTCTCATCTAGTTCGTCATCAAACTCGTAACATGTAGTACTCACATTGGATCAAAACTAGGTTCAAAGTACTTCTTTCTATGGATCTATTGTTCATGTACCAATAGTCGCGTGCTGCCGAGTGGGTACGATCAACCGTATTGTGGTGCCAAGATCAGAAGAACTTGACCGACATGGCTATGTAGCCGTTGGGCACACATAGAGCGACCACTTCAAGGCTTGGGAGGGCTTGGGGACAAACTTCCTTAAGAGTTCTTTCAACACTGTTGACGCGGCTATGTGCTGGGTTCGGTAGGGCCCATAGTTCCATCTAGTTCATTCAAAAAGCACCTAAACTGCAGTCTTCATATATGCTCTAAACTAAGGTCAAAGTCGTTTCTTTCCATAGATCTAATATTTACCAATAGACATGTGCTTCCGTGGGTACGATCAATCATAACATAGTACCGAGATCGGAAGAACGTGATCGGCATGGCTGTGTAGCCGTTCGGTATGTCCCGCGCGTTAGAAGGACTAGAGATCTAATTGTTTTCTTCTCACCGGTGGGTTGTATGTTGGGTCTCACATGTTAGAAGGCAACATATCTATTTGTTTTTATCGTTGCTGATGGGGCAAAGAGAAAGTCTCACATATAAGAAAACGAGTCAAACTGACGGTAAGTAAGACCACGTAATTGCAACCAGTGTTAGGTATTTTTAGGGGCACGGACATAAAGAGTACGTGTTGGCTGGTGACATTTGTCTAATTGGATGATTCATAGTGCCACAGTCCCAATTTTGGAGTGAACCGTGGACATAGTTGTAATAAACCCTAAATTAAAAAGGTTATGTGCATCATTTTGATGCAAAAGCCGGAGGTCTTCGGCTCCATTTTGAAAATAAAACGTTTTGCTCCCTTCGGTAAAAATAAAGTGTCACGAATCCTACTACACTGTATTGTGAATTCTCTGTCGCGGATGTTCTTGTTTAGAATCAAACTAGAACTTTTCAAGAACTTCCTAGGGCCTCTTTAATTCATAGATTTTCAAAGCCACGTGAGTAGACAAAAAATGCAGAATTGGAATGTCATTTACATTTTAATGCTACATAATTTTGTATGAATCAAAGTGTGTGTGATTCCATCACAGCAAAAGCAAAGGATCCTAAAAATTATGTTTGAGTGGATGTTGGAATTCTATGAAATGTAGTGCAAATCTTTTTACTTCCTCTGTCTCAAAATAGATGTTAGAGATTCGTAGATTCGCATGAATCGATATATTAAAATATGTCTAGATACATAAGAATCTAGATAATTCTAACATCAAAAAAATCGCAGGGAGTATAAAAAAATTCAAAGGGATTTATTCCTACAAATCAAAGAGCACCGTAGAATAATTCTAAAAGATCAATGCGAATTCTTTGAATTAAAGAGGCGCCTAGATTTAACAGAACCGAGTGAGTTGTGCTAGCTAGCGCATTATACGTAGGGGAGTATATATATTGTGCTAACCTGGACCAGCATTCAAGTAATACTATATTTTCTTTGTGTGAAAGTACTAAATGATATGTTATCCGTACTAACTGATATGTTAGCCTCTGGCAAAAAATGATATGTTAGCCGAACTAATAATTCTATGAACAAGTTACGCCTCTACATGTATCAGTACTCTTCACTATACTAGTGTTTTCTCCGTCTCAAAATAGGTGACTTGAATTTGTCTAAATTCAAATACATCTAGATGTGTTTTAATTATTATTTTTAGATCAAAAGGGCCCCTAACAGGGGAGCCCCGATTCTATTAATAAATGAAACCAGCCCGAAATAGAGGCTTTTAAACAAATTAGAACGAAAAAGAGGCTAAACAGGAAACTGAAAAAAGTTCCAGCTAAAGCAAACTAAATCCTCAGGCAACCACGCTGCCCAGATATTACAGATTTTAAGAGAAAAGCTCATGCTACCGCCATGTAGCTCTCACAGATGTTTTTGAGAGCCGCCCGGGTCTCCTCAGCTAGAAGGAGCTCTGCCTTCGGTGTCCATGATTGCACCCAGAACGGCGTCAGCAGCGAGGCGGTCTGCACACCGGAGTTGAACATGGGGGGTGGAAGGATAGGTCGGCACGAGCAAAGAGGTGGCCGCAGTTCCCAGTGAGGGCGAGCCTACCCCCACTCTAGCGCCCCCGGCTCCCTGCACTTGGCTTTGATCACCCCTAAAAAGAGGTCCACTTGGGGCAGCATAGGTTCCTTGAAGATTAATCTCTATTTCTTGAGGGTTCTGGAAATTAGCCACCATACCTACTTCATAGAAATCCAAGTTTGGGCATAAAAAATCATAGCATTTCTGCTTTTCCAAATGCTCCAAAGCACTGCAGCGCAAACAACATTGAAAGTTTGATGCTTCTTTTTTGAAATCAAAAACCTAGCTACAGAGAGGTAAACATGACCACATTCACAGTTAAAGAAAGCAGAGGTAATCTCCCAGGTCTTAGCCGCAACAATGCATTTGAAAAAGAGGTGATCAATAATTTCTTCTTCATTACAGAAAACACAACAAGTAGGCTTACTTATATTTCTTTTCTGAAGGTTATCTCTTGTCATTAGCTTGTTATTAGAGAGCAGCCACAAAAATATATGAATTCTAGGAGGAACAACTAGGGACAAAATAGCTGGGATATAAACAGGTGTGACTCCTCTAAAACTAATAGTTCTATAACAAGAGCTAGAATAAAATTGACCATTAGTTGTGTAGCTCCAAACAAGAGAATCACAGTCATTTTAGAAAGAAATATGCGGTGACCCAGCATACCACTGCATGTGTAGTACACTATAGTCGTTGACATGACATCCACAGAACACCGTTCTGTAAATATCACATCCCTCAGAGTTGTACAACAGAAACATTACGGGTCCACTGTTGGGGGGATATCCCCGGGTAGGGTCACGCCGGGTATAAAGGCCGAGTTAGCCGAGGTATGGCAAGGTTAAAGCAGGTGCTGGCCGAGTCACCTCAAGGCAGGCCAAATCACGGGGTAACCCGGACCAGGGGATGTCCACTTAACTGGGTCTCAGCCGACTTATATCATATGTCGGTAAGATGTATCTAACTTGTATGCAGGTACAGGTGTGGCCGGATTAACTAGGTACGATCCGGGTTATATCAAGCTTGTAAGAGAAGGAAGGTATCTCGCTGGTCAAAGGGTGACCACTATACGCAGAGCGTGAGCGAAGCGGACAGAGACCAGGTCCACTGAGGCGTGGCCGACAAAGGTGACGATGCTTGTGTCGGATGACGCGGGCGCCGCAGAGGCTCACGTAGCCTCTGCATGGATGACGCTGGGCAAAAGTGACCCAGTCGGCTTACTATTTTGGGAGGAGGCATATTTCTTGGAACATGCCTCCACGTATGCCCTAATTGGAGACCTGGCTACCCCTATATAAGGGGGGCTAGGGCCTCTGTAGAAGGGGTTGATCTCTAGAGGGTAGTGTTTTACTAGTGGTGGGAGTAAGAGAGTTTCTTCTTCCTCCTCTTCCCAATACAACTCAAGGAGCACTTGTAAGCTATGGAAGTGAATCAAATACAAAGCAACTATGTGTGGAATCACCACACAATACCTCCCTAGATTCCTCTAGTGCATCTTGTCCCCACCTTTAGCCTATCCATGGCATCTGCCGTGACACCACCACGACAGTTGGCGCCCACCGTGGGGCTAGCAGCGCTAGCAGGGGTGAAAATCCGGACGTGAACCTTCATCGGCACCAGCGAACGCATCGTCTCCGGGCTCGTTCAGCGCTTTGGAGCGCTGGACTTCGTCAACGACAATGCTGGCTGCTTCGGCAAGCGTCCTCTTCCGCGCAACGGCCTCTTCGTCAAGTTCGGCGTGCATAAGATCTACGTTGTTGTCGATGTGTCGTGCGTTCATCCGCGGCACGTCGTCGAAGGAGGCGAGCCACCCCTTAGCACGGTTCGTGGGGCGCGTATCGCTCGCTCCCCAGACCGCGCTGAGGTGATGATGACTGCGCCAGGCGCTGGCGCAAGCAAGGATCCGGCACCAGATCCGGAGGTAACGCCCAAGGCACCAAGAAAAAGTAGAGGTCCTCCTCTAGAGAGGCCAGAGAATGTGCTGCATCAGGCGATGGATAGCTTGGCAAACCCAGTAGCAGCAGTAGTAGATCCGGCTCAGGCACAGACCGAGCTAGATGAGACTAGGCAAAAAATACTAGAGGGTGCGAAAAATATAGCCGTGGCTCAGTAGTCGTTGAACATGACACTGCGTGAGTACGCAAAGGTAAATAAGGTAGATGCTGTAAAAGTAAAGGGGAGAAACCTCATGAGTGAAATGAACAAAGAGGGTGATACTAGGATTGAGGAATCAGAGAACTGCTTGTCCGTGGGGCTGCCAAAGTATAGTACCCCGGCAAAGAACCTCAGAGCAGCAGATGCAGCTTCATCCGAGTTAGAGGGTCTGACGGGTGAAGCCCGTCAGAGACAGCAAGATAGGGTCAATGAGTTGGTTCGGATCGTGAACAGGCAAAATGAGGAATTTCTCAGGGCTAACCCGGAGAGAGCTGGGGCCTCCAAAATCGTTCATTCGGCGGTGGGTAACCCGGAGAAATCCGTTGGAGCTGCATCGTCTCCTCATGGCAGTCCTAGGAGAGAAGAGGCAGTAACCTCGGCCAGGAGGAACAAACAGATAGTCCCTTATGACCCGGCAAGGGCAGGGAAAGGAAAAGAAGTGCAGAGAAATGAGGATCGACAAAGTGTGAGCCAAGGTGAAGTTGGCCGAGGTAACCGCGACCAAGGCAATGCCGGTCAAGGGAACACTGTAAACGGCAATGTCGGACAGCGTAATTTGGTAGGCGCAGGGCAACCGCAGCAGCGAAATATACCACGGCAAGAGCGCAGTACCGGCCAAGGTATGCAACAAAGAGCAGCTCCACAGGAGCAAGATAGATACAATGGTGGTGATTCAGAAATGGTGAACGCTGGGTATCCCAGGCCGGACTATCACGTGATAGGGTCAAGATTGGGAAGCAGGAATTTGATTCCTGACGATGCCAGGTTAAAACTGGATCGGCTGTATAGGTCGGATCAAATTGAATGTCAAGGTCCTCCGGGTCCTGCGTGTTTTGGGCCCCGGATCATGAAGGATCCACCGATTCCTAACTTCCAGTTACCTAGAGGCACAAAAACGTATGACGAGAGCACAAAGCCGGAGGATTGGTTGATTAACTACGCTATAGCAGTGAAAATTGCTACAGGCAACTTGAGATGGGCTGTGAGATATTTACCCCAGATGTTGGAGGGGCCAGCGAGGGTATGGCTAAACAGTTTGCCGCCCGAAAGTATTAACTGTTGGATCAATTTTGAGGAAATGTTTGTTAGCAATTTCTCAAGTACCTATCAGAGGCCGAATAGGCCACAGACCCTAGCAATATGCAAGCAGAAACCGAATGAGACAGACCGGGAGTTCCTAACCCGGTGGTGTATAGTGCGAAACTCCTGGGAGGGTGTAATTGAGTCACAGGCCATAGCATGGTTTGCACAAGGGTGCAGATATGCAAGGATGTTGTGGCAAAGATTGCAAAGGGATATGCCAACTACATTGGCAGAGACAATCCGGATCGCTGATTCGTATGCCTTGGGTGATCCGACTCAACCTAGGCTAATGTCGAGTGAGTCAAACGAGGAATACTACTAGAGAGATGGGGCCGGGTCATCCCGGAGGAATGACTATCGGGGTAAAAGAAGAGATGACAGACCGAATTACTGGTACAGTTCGCAACAAGTTGCTGCTGTGAATCAAGATCAACCTGGTGCAGGAACTAACCAATGTCAGAAAACTGGAGGACAACAATGGACTCCGAGAAATGATGGCAGGAAAACTTGGACGCCAGAGCAGAAGAAATAGTGGCAAGAAAAGAAGGACTGTCCAAGGTATACTTATGAGGCAATGCTGGATCAGTCGTGTAAATTTCACACGCCAAATCCGAGTAACCCAGCGGGTCACACAACCAGGCAGTGTGAGTGGATGCGAAAGATAGAACAAGGTGGTTCGGGGAATGCTCAGGCACCTCGGAATGATCAACCTCGGTAGGAGTTACCCCGGCAGCAATTGCTCTCCGGAGCGAACACGCAACAATTAATGTTGTCTCCCTCTCCGCCGAGGTATGACAACCATGAGAGAAGGGATGCAGTGCATCAAGTGGAAGACCAGCATCAACCAGATCAGAGGTACCCCGGAAACGAGGGGAGGAATGGGTACAGAGAGCATCATCAGAGTTACTGTGTGTTTACCACAGAAGAGACAAACTGAAAGAGTTTGCAGCGCTGACACATGGAAGTAAATGCGGTCATGCCAGCTGTGACGAGGTATATGCCTTGGTCGGACCAGGAAATTACCTGGAGTATCAAAGATCATCCCAAGCTTATGCCAAGTCCTGGTTCGTACGCGCTAGTGTTGGACCCAACATTCATCAGGCCAAACATCAATGTGAGATTCTCAAAGGTGTTAATTGACAATGGCATCAGCATAAATATCATGTACTTGGACACGATGCGCTGATGACCCACAAGTATAGGGGGTGTATCGCAGTATTTTCGAGGGAAGTGAAACCCAATTTATTGATTCGACATAAGGGGAGCCAAAGAATACTTATCATCCTTAACAACCGAGTTATCAATTCAGCTGCACCTGGAAACAATCATGCTCACAGCAGTTTATCAGTAGCAACAGTTTTGTAGTAGGAATAGTAAAGTAATAGTAGCAGCAAAACAAAGACAATAGTAACAAAAGAAGTAAATAGTGGGATTCGAGTGCGGTAGGCATAGGGATGGATGGACGGGCGTTGCATGGACAAGAGAATTCGCATAGCAATCAGAACATAGGGCAATTGTAGAGAAATAAGATAAAGCATCGAAGTACTAGACAATCCCAGGCATGTGTTCCATATATAGTCATACGTGCTCGCAATGAGAACTTGCACAACATCTTTTGTCCTACCAGCCCGTTTGCAGCGGGGCCTTTAGGGAACTACTGGCAATTAAGGTTCTCCTTTTAATAAAGCACCGGGCAAAGCATTAACACTCCATGAACACACGTGATCCTCACATCAAAGCCTTCCCCTTCTGGCTACCCCGATTTCCGTCACTTCGGGACCATAGGTTCCGGACAACGCCGTGTGTAAACAACTTGTAGATAATACCCAAAACAATACTATCATGATGAATCAATAATAAGTTCAGATCTGAAATCATGGAACTCGGGCCCTAGTGACAAGCATTAAGCACAACAAGGTTGCAACAAAGTCATAAAGCACTAATAGAGATACTAGGCACTATGCCCTAACAATCTGATGCCATTACATGAACGATCCCATCTAATCCCTACCATCCCCATAGCCTACAGCGGGGGATTACTCACTCATAGATGGGGAAAACATGGATGGTCGATGGAGATGATGGTGGCACTACTAGGAAACAGCCTATAGATAGACAAGATGTTCAGTGGCGCATAGGCCAATTTGTGCGCCACAGGAAGACATCAGTGGCGCACTGGAAAGAATGCGCCACAGAAGTTTAGAAGTTTCGTGGCGCATTTTCCAGAGCATGCGCCACAGAAGATTGGTGGGACCCGCCAGCGGGGGGGATGATCCAAGTTCTGTGGCGCATTCTGTAATATGCGCCACAGAACATGGAGGAGGGCCCCACCACGGAATCTAATTCACCCAAGTTCTGTGGCGCACATTGACATATGCGCCACAGAAGTGTTTCACTTCTGTGACGCATATGTCAACGTGCGCCACAGAACTTAGGGGTGGGCCCCACAGAGGGAATCTTATTCACCCACTTCTGTGGCGCACATGGTAGAAATGCGCCACAGAAGTTTCAGCATCTGTGGCGCATTTCCTCCATATGCGCCACAGATGAGGGCGTCCAGATCCATATGTTAAAAAGGTGACATGAGCTAGCTTTCTTATCTATCTATCCCACCACCACCCATTTCACATCTCTACCTCCTCCCAACTCGTCTTCCTCCTCCCTCACACCCCATCTTGCCCATAGTTTCTCCATTTTCTTATATCTAAACCTACTTTAATCCATAGATTGGTAAGTAGAAGCTTCGCTCCAACTTCTAGATCTAAAAGTTCCTTACTTTTCCCTCTCACATCTCTCTATTTGTTTACTAATTTCCTCTCCACCAACTTGCATTGTAGATCTATTTGTCCATACTCTCTCATCACGCGGTCTCGTCTCGCTATTATTGTGTCTACTATAGCTAGGTGAGTACTTGGCCATCATGAACATGTAGGTGAAGCTTGTCGCGCGGGCGGTGTGTGTGTGCGATCCATGGCGAGACGATGCTTATGTGTGGTGCATGAATGTTTGCAATGGGAGGAAGTTTTTTGTTGTTTTCTTGTTGTTGTCGGGCCTGGCCGGTGTGGTTGCATCGATGTTTGCCGAAATGTTGATTCATTTCCATTTCGGCAAATTTTTGCACTACCCATATGTCCTAATTTTAGGAAAGGTCATGCCGAATTTTTCTGGCTAGCATTCATGCATGTGTGTGTTCATATGGTGTGGTTCTCACCTATATTCTCTGTTTTGACCGCTCAGGCAACCATGGTCCTCACGATGAGCGAAGGTCGAATTGCTAGGTACAAGAAAGGCGCGAAGGAGGACATGATTTTGAACAACAAGACCATGATAAGATGTCCATGTCGAACATGCAAACTGCAGCGCTGGATCGAACCTAAATCTGGACAATTGGAGGGTCACCTGCTTAGGCGCAGTTTCATGCGCGACCTCAATGAGGCGCCAGCAGGACATGGTGGTGGTCACGAAGACGTGGGCGGGCGAGAAGATGGAGAGTCTACCAGGCATGATCATCATGACGAAGGAGATGCCGGCGGGCATGATCATCATGACGAAGGAGATGCCGGCGGGCATGGTCATCATGATGAAGGAGATGCCGGCGGGCATGATCAGCATGGAGAAGGAGATGATGACGGGCATGATCATGAAGAAGGAGAAGACGCGAACACACAGGCGCTGCTAACTTCGATCTTGCAGGACCCTCATGTTCAAGAACTGCTCCTCTAGGAGACGAGCAACGACAAAGCTGCAGCTAGAGAGAAAGCCAAGCTAGCCCAAATGGAAGTAGACGAGATGACTCCATTGTATCCTGGGTGTCGCCCCGAGGATACACGTTTGAGTGTAACGCTCAAGGATCTAGAGATGAAGGCCGAACACAAATGGACTGATGTGAGCTTCAACGTGAACATGGAATACTGGCACGACCGACTTCCTAAGGGGAACACATTGCCAACAAGTATCGAGGAGGCCAAGAAAATCGTGTGCCCTCTCGACCTACCACACATTAAATACCACGCATGCATCAATGATTGTGCACTTTATCGGAACGAGTACGCGGATAGAACCACTTGTCCGGTGTGTGGCCAAGGAAGGTACAAGAGAGGGAACAAGAAAGTTCCTCGAAAAGTGGTATGGTACTTTCCTATCACCCCTGGTCTGCAGCGATATTTCGTAGATCCTAAGGAAGCAAAGCTCATGCAATGGCACGCGGAAAGAGAGAAACCCGAAGATGATCCAGAGAAGGGCAAGATCCTAACACCCTTCAGACGCTAGCCAGTGGAACGCATTAGACATCGAGTTCGAAGAGTTCGGGGGCGATACAAGGAACGTCAGGCTGGGTATGAGCACCGATGGACTCAATCCTTTTGGAAACCAGAGTAGCACGCATAGCACCTGGCCCGTGTTTGTATGGCCATACAACCTCCCCCCGTGGCTATGCACGAAGCAAAGGTATGTACACATGAGCATTCTTATTCAGGGGCCGGAACAACCAGGTATCTATATGCATCTGTATCTCGGGCTATTGAGAGAGGAGTTAGCCAGCTTGTGGGAGACACCGGCTCGTACGTGGGACGCCTACACTAAAGAATATTTCCATCTGAGAGCTGTGTTGCTCACGACCGTGCAGGACTATCCTGGTTACGCATATGTATCGGCCCAGGTGAACCACGGACACAATGCATGCGTCAAGTGCATGGATGAGACACCGCATCTCCAGCTACCAAGGGATCCCGGGTCTTCGAAAACCGTGTTCCAAGGTACTCGAAAGTGGCTCCGCATGGATCACCCGTGGAGAAAACATGGTGACCTGTTCAATGGTAAGGACGAGCTCGAAACAGCCCCGTGTCCGAGGAGCGGCAAAGAAATCGAGGAGCTTTTGAATAATTGGGTAGATTGCCCTGCGCCTGGAAAAAAATGACCGAGGACAAAGCCGCTGCTGGGTGTATGGAAAGCAAGGTCTGTTTTCTGGGACCTGCCATATTGGAAGGTCCTTCACACTCCCCATAGCCTCGATGTAATGCACATCACAAAGAACGTTACCGAGAGTCTGCTTGGCACTCTACTGAACATGCCGGAGAGGACCAAGGATGGGCCGAAAGCAAGAAAGGACCTTAAATTGCTTGGCATAAAGAAAGATCTTCAGTACCCTGATAGTGATGATGATGATCATCATCATCATCATCAGGAAGGGACTCAAGGTTGCCGCAAAAGAGTTAAGAAGAATGAGGTGGTGCTTCGTGCTGCCTGCTTCACTCTGAGTCTGGAGGAGCTCGAGCAGTTTTTCAGGTGCCTCTTAGGAGTGAAAGTTCCTCACGGTTACTCGGGGAAGATAAGCAGATATCTGGACGTGGCGAAGAAGAGGTTCAGCGGTATGAAGTCTCACGACTGTCACGTGCTGATGACGCAGATACTCCTTGTTGCGATCCGTGGAATAATGGACGAGCATGTCCGTGAGACGTTGTTTGGCCTCTGTAACTTTTTCGACGTCATATCTAGGAAGTCGATCGGTGTGAAGCAGCTCGATAGGCTACAGGAAGAGATCGTGATGATACTATGCGAGCTTGAGATTTACTTCCCGCCCGCATTCTTCGACATCATGGTGCATCTGCTTGTACATGTCGTGGACGACATCATCCAGCTCGGGCCGACATTCCTGCACAACATGATGCCATTTGAAAGGCTAAACGGTGTCATCAAAGGATTCGTTCGCAATAGGTCTCGTCCAGATGGAAGCATAGCCAAGGGCTTACTGATCTACGAGTGCATCTCCTTCTGCCAGAATTATCTAACCACCGAGAACAAGGATGTTGGAATACCCACAAAGAAGCACCTGGACAGGCTCGGTGGATATGGTCACCGTGAGGGCTGCCGCTCACTACATGTCGGCATTGATGGTCGACGCACTGATTTTGAAAGGGCACACCGAGTCACGTTACAACACATTGAAGTGGTCGACCCTTGGGTCGAAGATCACAGAAGCTTAATCGAGCAGGAGTACGTCGACCAGGGCCGGCTGAGGAAGAAGGGAGACGTAACCAGAGAGCACAACTCCAGCTTCACGGGTTGGTTCAAGAAAAGGCAACTGGACAATCCCCCACAGACGCCTTCTACGGAAGATCAAAAACTCATATTCTCCTTGTCGTAAGGCCCAGGGCACAACCTAAGGACCTATCAGTCATACGACATAAACGGTTACAGATTCTACACCGAGGAAAAGGATAAGAATAGTGAATATCAAAACTCAGGAGTAACTATGTTATCCTTTGCTGATGACGAGACTACTGTGATGGAAAGATTCTACGGAAGGATCGAGGAGATATGGGAGCTCGACTACTGTGGAGAGATCATACCGATGTTCCGTGTTAGATGGGCCAAGAACGTGGAAAAAGAAGGCCGCTATTTCACCACAATGGTTATACCAGATGCCAAATCAACAAAGAACGCCTCCGCAAAAAATGAGCCTTGGGTACTCGCTAGCCAAGTTGATCAATGCTTTTTTATTACCGACCCGTCAAAGCCCAACCGTGTTGTAGTTAGGAGGGGCAAGAGGAGCATCATCGGAATGAAAGGAGCCACCAACAAGCAAAACTTCGACAAAAACGGTGACCCGAAGATCGAAGAGGAATTCGACAAGTACTTCGACATGCCTACTACTACTGAAGTAAGAAGGAAGACCACACTGCCTACTAAAGGTTGTCCATTCATAAGAAGAAATCTCAAAGTGCACGGGCTAAAGTATTCAACCACGGCGAAAAAGGGCAAGAAGATTGTGAAGAGACACTAGCTCGACACATCACATGATTGTATATGTTCGGAGAGAGAGTTTTTTGAATAAATATGAATGTTTGTATATGTTCTTGCTTCATTTTAGACATATATATAATTAAAAACACATTACATGATTGTATATGTTCGGGGAGAGAGTTTTTTGAATAAATATGAATGTTTGTATATGTTCTTGCTTTATTTTAAGCAGATCTATAATTAAAAATATTTTTTTAAAAAATAAAAAAGTGTGAGACAGCCAGGATTCGAACCTGGCTACCTCAGGTTTAGAATGGCACAAGCAAGCAGCAGAGACCACTAAGGCAAGTGTGTGATCTTGTCATACTACCACGCGCGTCGCGTTTTGTACTAAGTCCACAGGTTCTGTGGCGCATTTCGGCAGTATGCGCCACAGAACTTCCAACTTCTGTGGCGCATATTGTGAGATCCAGACACATGGCTTAATAGGATTGATAGGATATCCATATCAACAAGTTGCAACTTCTTTTCCGGAAGCTCATTCAAAAAGAACTCTAAGGTTAAGCGTGCTTGGCCTAGAGCAATTCTAGGATGGGTGACCGACCGGGAAGTGGGTAACCGGGTGTGCATGAGTGAGGACAAAGTAAGCAGAAAAGACCAGTGTTGGTCTGTGGGGCCAGTCTAGATATCCTATTAAGCTGCCAGGAGTGACACCCCCCGGGCCCAGGAGTGGACGGGGTGTTACAAGTGGTATCAGAGCCGACCCTTGAGATTACACGGGTGTGTGCGGGTCAGTGGCGGGACATGTGGAGCATGGCACATGTGGTCCGGAGTGGACACGGCATGGCACATGTGCCGGCACTGGACGCACATACGCGTGCCAAGAGGGAATGTTCCTGGGGTGTGCTTGATCGATGAGGGCATCGATCTTCTAAAGGGTGGGTGTATGTGAGATCCAGACACATGGCTTAATAGGATTGATAGGATACCCATATCAACAAGTTGCAACTTCTTTTCCGAAAGCTCATTCGAAAAGAACTCTAAGGTTAAGCGTGCTTGGCCTAGAGCAATTCTAGGATGGGTGACCGACCGGGAAGTGGGTAACCAGGTGTGCATGAGTGAGGACAAAGTGCGCAGAAAAGACCAGTGTTGGTCTGTGGGGCCAGTCTAGATATCCTATTAAGCTGCCAGGAGTGACACCCCCCGGGCCCAGGAGTGGACGGGGTGTTACACATATTGCCGAAATGCGCCACAGAACCTCAGGACTTAGCGAAATAAACGGTTTGGCCTGCTTCACCCCTTCTCCCCATTCTCAGTCACCGTCGTGCGCTAGCCCTAGACGACCGTAGACGTCACACCGATGCGCTAGCCCATGCTGCCGGAGCCGCCACCGCCGCCACCCCCCACGGTTCATCCCCCCCACCCCCACCCCCACCCCCTCTGATGCTCTTCCCCTTTCTCTATCAGTTAAATACAGAGAACAAGCAAATACAGAGAACAAGCTTCAGTTAAAATGAATAATTCATACAGTGTATTTTGAGATATTCAGTATATATGAGTGTATATTTTGAGATATTCAGTGTATATGAGTGTATATTTTGAGATATTCAGTGTATATGAATTCATGTCGTGGCCTTCTTCTTTGTTGTGCAACAAGGTGAACCCTCGAATTGAAGGTGCTTGACTAAGAAGAAGGAAACTAAAACCAGTTTATTTTTACCTTCTATATTTATGTTATGAACTGATGTTCTGCTATGTCATTATGGAGGATGTAATGGTGGTTAGTTTTATTCATTTGTAGAATAAATCGAGACAATGTATCTTCTTAGGAATTACAAGTCATTTGTCTACTTTGAGCAATGATCTGAGAACTCCAATATATGCAAATAAGTATTAGAATAACTTGCAACCCACCCCTGGCTTCTTTTATCATTGACAACTTTGTTCTAGAGTTTGGAGAAAAAGAGTTGTTTCAAAGATCAATCCTTTGGCTTACTATATTGGAATGAGTAGTCTAAGGTTGCAAAGCTGATTGGATGTTTTTTTTAGCATATTGATCTGTCCTTCCTGTGTAGTGTGTTCCTGTGCAGTGTGGAAATATTAGTATCTACATCTGTTAGTATCTACAGTTTAACAAATAGAAAGTTAGTATCTACATCTGTTAGTGATCACGGCATTAGTTACCTTGTAGGCCTAAATAACAAGGGGTTTGGGGAGTTGTTCACCTAGAGAACAAATGAATGAGAAAAGTATGGGCCCTAGATTTATCATTGTGCTTTGTTTTTGTTATGGTATTGCTAGAGGGAGGTTTTCTTCTCCATACATTCCTCTGTGTTTTACTCCAGTGGTCAATGACACTAGAGAATGATGTGCAGCTTAGGGTTTCCCAGAATTCTGTTTATGATCATACTATTCTGTTCTTGCTGTTCTCCAAGTGCTTACTGCTGATAGTAACTATTGGGATTAATGCTGTTTATATGGTGTTGTTTGAAATTCAGTAAACTACTGCTGGGGTTATGGATGGGGGTTGGGGCTATTTTCTTGCTGCTATATGGTGTTGTTATATGGTGCTGCTATATGGTTATTACTACTGCTGGGGCTATGGATGGGGGTTGGGGCTATTTTGTTGCTGCTATATGGTGCTGTTATATGGTGTTGCTATATGGTGTTGTTATATGGTGTTGTCATATATGGGGATGGGGCTGTCAATATGGGGATGGGGTGTTTTGTCTTGCAGGGATTTCATTTGAGTTGCCCATTTCTCCCAAAGTGTCGATTCACTTCCGTTTCGGTTGAGAAATGGGCACTCCTAGGTCAAAAAATTAGCAAAGGTCATGACGAATTTTACGGCCGAGATTTGTGCTAACATTTTGCCTCTTTTAAATAGAGTAGTGCAAACATGTTGGGAAACAAGGAGTCTGGCCCTTCTAAGCACATGATCAGCGCCGAAGAACAAGCTAGACAGGCCAACCAGTCATTCTGGCAGGGGTCCCAACAGGAGGAGGAGGAGGCGATGAGGATGACACCACCACCGGAGGAGGAGGCGACCATCGCCAGAGCTGCTGGGGCCAATGAGGGCGGAGATCCTGATTACGAGGGGGACGAAGACGACTACGATGGAACTAGTGAAGGCGGCGGCGAAGAGGATGACACCACCGATGGCGGCGCCCGCACTAATGGCGATGAGAGGACGGATGGCGGTAGCGGCAACCCGACTGCTTCTTAGAAGAAGAAGAAGAAGGAACAGAAGGAGCGGAAGGTGCCAGTGCTCGCCACTGTCTGTGATGAGTTCACTGAGGTCACAGAAAGTGGCCAACCCATTGCGCCAGAGGCGATTGCTAAAGGGTACGGCCTGCAACTCGGGTGCATCGTCCGGGAAATCATGTCGATCAACACGAAGTACATCAGACATGCTGACCATGCAGCTTTGGTCGATAACCTCCTTAAGAAGCTTCACAAGCGATACAGATTCCCAGAGCAGTTTAGAAACCTCGAGAGAAATAAGAACCCTGTGAACAGACTAGCCCTCACGAAGATGAGCAACGCCTTGAGCAGCTGGAAAACCCAGGTGAAGAATAGCATTGACAAAGGTGAAAGCTGGGAGGTTATTAGTAAGAAAAATCCGATGCTCGATGAAGAGGAGTTTAGGATATTCAAGGCAGATATAGCTACCGCTGACGCTATAAAATGGACTCAATGGGGAAGGAGTATGCGGGAACAGAACATAGGTAACCACCACCTTGGAAGCGGTGGTTACAGGGGGAAACCGGCCATTTGGGACAAGGACGACGCCGAGCTTGAACGCCTTGGTAAAGACAACCCTTGGCTTAAAATCACGGACTTGCAGCTTAGGCAATTTGTTTGGGCCCGCTACTACCTGGACAAGGAAACATGGGAGTTCATCACCGACGATCTGGAGGTGAAGGAATTCGAGAAGAATATGGTAAGGAATTTATCACCGATCTCAAGTCTATTGCGTTCTAATTAAGATAATGAAGCCAAGAATCTAAATGGGTTCACCTTTCCTTTTCTCTGCAGGAGGAGGAACTGAACGCTACTACCACAGAGTCGTCCCAGGATTCGACAGAGCCGTGGGACACGGTTTTCAACAGGGCGACCAATGCTTACAAGAAGAGGGACAAGGGGTTGCCGCCGTCCTCAGCTGGCCGTGTGTCCGGCTTCGGTACGAGCATGAAGTTCAAGGAGTTCTACAAAGAGGACGCCAGGAAAAGCAGGGACAGGAAGAACCAGGATAAAGCCGCTGTTGCAGAGCTGAAGATGAAGGTGCAGACACTAGAGGAGAAGGCGGTGGACCAGAAAACGGTGGACAAGTTAGTGGAAGAGAAGCTCCGCTCGATGATCCCCCCTGAGTTTTTCAAGGGGCTTACTGCTTGGAATGCGGGAGGTCGACAGGGGCCGATACATCTGCCCAGCTTAAGCGGCAGCAACTCGGGCATCAATGTTACCGTGTCGCCGGACCTGGTGACCCCGCCGACCGTCAAATTAGGACGCAGCCCCTCGTTTTGGTCACACCGACGCCCCCTCCCGCCAAAGATACCAATAAGGCGCAGCCGACGACGGCGGTGCTTCGTGAGGCACCCGAGCGGGAGATTGCAGATGATGATAGGCCGGCCGACGGCATCCGCCGTGTCTCTACATTAGCCGAGATCCACGCCATCACCAAGGTAACTAATTAGTTAGTGTACGTCATCTCCTTTATGCCTTTGATGCATGACTGTTGCCATCTCATGACGCCCAACAACATGTTTTTGCCTCAGGACACTTCTTGCGTACTCCTGCTTAAAGATGTCAACGGTGAGTTGAAGGATGTTGGCAAGGGCACTCTTATACAACCGGCAAGCCACATGATGCACAACAATCCAATGGATGATGACGTGATGAAGGTCAGGTTGGCTCGGGTGTTGCCAGGGTGCAACGACATGGACCCCCCCCATTCAACCACAGGGAGATGACGAACACAAGACCCTTGGGGAATGCTACAACTGGCCCTTGACATGGCCGAAGACCCAGATTCGTCTTGCGGGGGGGGGGGGGAGCACCGGCGCCACCTCTCGACCGATCATCGCCCGACCACCACCTCGAAAGCCAGTAGCCGCCGTTGTCGCCACCACCAGCCCTCACCATCAACTCTTGGCAGCGTGTGCACTGCCACATGGCAAAGACGTTGTGCCGCAATCGCCGTCGCCCCCGCTACCACCACCACATGATGGCACCCATGAAGATGATGATGAATTGGTCAATGTTGACGACTTCATCAACACCGGCGCCGCCAAAGGATTGTATATGCCTTCTGTGGATGAAGAACCCTTCGTAGCTCGCGACGACCATCAAGCTGATCGGCCCAATACATGCACGCAGTGCCTGGTCTTCCATGGTGTTTCTCAAGAGACGCCTCCGGCCATCGATCCACCACAAGAGAAACCGGGATTGGTTTTCAGCCCCAACACACTCCGAAAGGCGACTGATGAGCAGATGGCAGTGGCTGACACTGTTGTGAAGAAGAAGCACTATAGGAAGAGAGGCAATAATAATAAGAAGGGTGCGAGCCAGCCTCTTCCGAAGAGGATCCGGGGTCAGGACGTCGTCGTCGTACCATCCACACAATTTGTCTTGCCCCGAGTGCATGTAGCTGGTGATCCGATATTGACTCCGGATATGATCCACATTGCGGTTGGAGCCATGTTAACTTTGCACGAGGGTGTCAAGACACTAGAGGTCCTCCTTCTTAAAGAGGACGATCCAAATTACCCGGTTTTCACAGCCAAGGTGCCATTGGACGTGGGCTTCGTCGATGAACCCCCCGCGGATATATTCTTCATAGCGTTCGAGGACATATTCAAGCTGTTTCTCATGAAACGGCTGGACTATAACTTGGTCCGCCTATACGCGCTCATATGGCGCTCACGATCAAGAGAGAAAGTACCCCAAAAATCGCGATAGTGGATCCCTACTACATGCGGGACAGCCAGTTGGTCGAAGGATCAGAGACACGGACCAAGGCGACGGTGTACCTCGAGAAGTTCATGGTGGACAACAAGAGGAAGGGCACACTTCTTTTGCCTTTCTTTCCCGAGTAAGTACACACACTCGCTCATCGTCACCGTAACTTATGCATTTCTTATAGATTTCTTTCCTTTGCTCTTTTTCCAACATTCCGTTCGAATTGTGTTGCGCAGAGACAAATATTGCACGCTCATCGTCCTTGCCCCGAGGTATTCTCTAGCCACGTATTTCAACTCGGGGAGTTTGACGAAGAAGAAAGACTACACTAGAATAAGGGGTGTTCTCAATGAGGCTCTCGAGGGCTACACCAAGAAGGGATGCACCTTCGTAGGGGGAATGTATCAAGGATGGCAAACACGTGTTCAAGCACGTGCTCGACTTCCCCTGCGTCAAGCAGTCGACTGCTGGTGCCAAGGAGGCCTTCTACGTCCTCCATCACCTTAAAGGCTATGTTCGGGATTGCCATAACCTAACGCTGCCATCTAGTCTCCGAGGATGGGCCGAAACTTTGGCGAAAATCGACGATGCTGATCTTAGAGAAGACTTCCATCGCATTCAGATGAAGTTGTCGCAAATCATCACTGAAGATGTCAACACAAGGGGTGGTGCCCTATAACAAGCCACAGGGTTGAGTAAGAGGGAGATCGAAGAACGCCTCCGTAAGCAGGGTGACACAAGGACGTGGATGACGAAAGAGGGCTATCTACCGTTCCCGAAGCCGTGCCAGAAGAGGAAGTCTTCATCGTGATCGATGTGTGCCTCTAGCATGATCCAGTGTGTGTATATTCTTGATGGACGCCTATTGTATTAGTGTGTGTGTGTCATAAACTTTACTATCTCGTGGTCGAAATGGTCATTGTTGTTAGACTTAAACTACCTTGTGGTCGTGCTGTCGTTGAACTTATTGCTTCTATGATGATCTAACTTTTAGGTTTATGGATCCTTTGTTTTATATTCTATGAACATATATATATATGGATGTGAACCCTTTATTCATTCTTTTCGTTGTATTTTTACTAATATGCCTTGTCGTCTATAGAGATGGCGACGAGGTGGTATGTGGTGTACATGGGTAGGGTTCCAGGAGTCTACGAGGAGTGGGAGGATTGCCACAAACAAGTGAACAAGTTCAGCGGCAACATCTACAAAGGATACGCGACTAGAGAGGAGGCGATAGCCAAGTGGAGGAACCACTTGTGGAAGAAGAACCGGATGAAGATATTGGTCGGGCTAATGCTCTTGCTCACCATTATCATAGTTGTATTATATTTGATCCTATTGTAGGCAGCGGTGGCCACTTCATATTTGTAATGTGAGATGATATGAACTTTGTATTCGGCGCTTGTAAAAATTTGGCACTTGACACTATATATGTATCTCGATCGGGCTCTAAGTGTTTGTATTATATATATGTCGGTTTTCATGCATCTACTACTTGTGCAATGTATTTTATACTCATCTGGATAAATCCTATATAAATCCTGTATAAATACCTGATTATACACCAGGAAAGTATTTTACTTCAAATACATGTTGCACAATCAGTGGCGCATATAATTATATAGTTAGTAGCGCATGGCATATCTGTGGCGCATACACGTAAATGCGCCACAGAAGTTCTTCCTGTGGCGAGGTAACAGTGGTGACAAAGATATGAGCCACAGAAGTCCCCTTTTCATGCGCCACAGATAGGTTGTTTCCTAGTAGTGTGGAGATCGATGGAGATGGCAGGGTGCCGGAACAGAGACTTTCTGTCCCCCGAATCTCCCCTTCGATGGCAGCGGTGCAGTAGAACTTTTCGTGGAAAAATGTCGACCCCCCCGAAGTTTTTAGGTCAGAAGGCTTCTTATAGGCGAAGAGGGAGACCGAGGGGGTGCCTGGAGCCACCACACCAGGCCCTGGCGCGGCCAGGCCTAGCCCGCGCCTGGGGGGGTGTGGCCAGCCCCTAGCCCTCCTCCGTCTCGTATTCTGGCTCCTGGAGTCTTCTGGAAAAATAGGCACTTTGGCTTTTGTACCGTCCAATTCCGAGAATATTCATTTTCTGACTTTCCTGGAACCAAAAATAGCAGAAAACAGGCAGCTGGCACTGTGGCTCTTGTTAATAGGTTAGTCCAAGAAATCATATGAAAAGTACTCCAAAGTGTGGACAAAACACAAGAAAGTGGATAAAACCAAGCATGGAGCATCAAAAATTATAGATACATTTGCAATGTATCAACATCCCCAAGCTTAACTCCTGCTCGTCCTCGAGTAGGTAAGTGATAAAAAGAAATAATTTTTGAGGTGACATGCACCATCAAAGACTTGATCAAAGTATTCATAAAACATTCAAAGCTGGGATCATAGTACTTCAATCATAACATGAAAAACAAAGTTCTAGCAATAAGACAAAGAAACTATGATGCAACATGAAAAGGCACAAACAAAAGATTCATGAATAACAATGCTTTGCAAGACGTTTGTTTGTTTCACATAAAGAAAACATAGCATAATAGTAATCAGCTTGTCCCTCAAAGAGTAGCAAACATAAATGCATAGGACAGCTTCAAAGTTTACAGGAGTGACCAGATACAATAGTTTAAAACAAGCAATATCAAAGTATGCATCAATCAACTAGTCTTGGGACAATGCACATAGAACTAAGAATGCCACTACGCTCTCAAAGTAGGTGCATAAAGATAGAAGGTGGAGACTCAATGTAATGGTGGAAGAAAGGCCTTTTGTAAAAGGAAGTAGGGATTCAAGTCTCATAAAGAGCTTCCAAAAATTATGGTACTTATAGCTTTCATCTCTCATTGCCCCTATCATAAGCATCTTGAAGGTGATTAAGGTTAAAGTGACACAACTACGAGGATATGCTTGACAAGTTATAAACCGAAATCTCATGCCCTTACTTAGGAAGACCGATCCTCATGCTACTCAACTTCAGTCACGAGTAAGCCCTTGTCATTGTAAGTATATGTGTATCATTAAGAACCGCCAACGGGGTACCCGTTGCACATGATACAGGAGCTTTCCCATAATCAAAATGACAAGGCAAGCAGACAATGAGCATCTCAGCGATCTTTTTATTTGCTATTTGCATAGGTTTTTACTGAGGATGCTTCATAGAGTGCTCATTATGGTGATGCTACAAGTTTCCACCATGATTAGGCATGGCTTAGGCTAGCGTCCCAGGCATTTCTCTAACACACATACAAACTCCATGATCTTACAAGTTCCACTTTTATTTCACACCGCCGGGATCCGTAATCAAAAGAACATGATATCAACGGGGTACAAAGTACAAGTGCAATGTTGAAAGCGTTCCCCATGAAACATGGTTCTGCTAATCTCAACTTATAAAGCGCAAGCATATACGCAACAAAGAAGGACCCAATGGTTCAAGTTTATTAGAGGCAATAAAGTAAAGTGTGCCATCAAGTTCGTGAGAGCTTTAATCACTAGTTTTCTCATAACAAGTGGAAGGTAAACAAAAGCATGAATATACTTGGAATAGCATAAGCTAGTAGGTAGGTATGGTGGAATCTTTGGAAAAACTTGGTTTAGGGAGTTGGATGCATGAGTGGAACTCATACTTGGTTGTGGAGGCTAGCAAAAGACTGGGAGCGACAAACGAGAGAGCAATAATGGCCATAATCATGTAGATCGACAAAACAACATTGATCAAAGCATAAAGTGATACTACAAGTTGAAAACTAAAGGATCATAAAGTCTTATGGTGACTTGTGATAGTCATAACATGGTGTGAGCATGTGCCAAGTCAACCCAAATAAAGCATCAAAGGAGAATACCACTATACTATGCTTTAATATGCTAAAACAACGCATGATTCATCCAAGGCACATTAAGCAATCTCAGTTGTTTATAAGAAGTCATGCTACAGCAAAGAATACTAAGCATAACGCCAAAACAATATCAAGCATGGCATGACAAAGCGTAGGCCACAGTCAAAAACAAGCTCTCTTTACCACTTAAGCATGAGCTTTCCTACTCTTTTCCAAATCAAACCAAACTATTTGCAAACCAATGTATGAAAGAGGCGGTCCAACCAATTAATTCAGAAAACTAAGAAAACCACGCAAAATAAAAACCAAAATGAAGACGAAAATAAGACGCTCCAAGAAAAACACAACTGTGCATGAAACAATAAAAATGAAGCGTTTGGAAGAAACCTCGGATTTTTATTGATGAAGAAGGGGATGCCTTGGGCATCCCCAAGCTTTGACACTTGTACTTCTTGGATATTTCTTGGAGTCACACGCGTGGCATCCGCAAGCTTGAGCTTTAGTCCATCCTTCATCTCATTACTCATTCCTTCCATACACCTGAAATTTTTCCTTCATACAAAACTTCACACAATCTTTATTAGCAACATTAGTGCACTCAAGATAATAAGTCTTAAGGTTCAGTTCTAACACCAAATAAACTTCCATTAGAACACTAGCTAATGTAGCACTTCCCTCAAAAAGCTCAATTTCCCAAAATAATTAAAAAAGGAACCAAGAAGAAGCAAATGCATAAAATGGCAGAAATCTGTCAAAATAGACCAGAAGGTAAAGACGAATTTTTTCGAAGACCTTCTGTTGCTCAAATCAAAAAGTGTTGAACTAACGAAAGTTAGATAACAACCTGGGGCAGAAGCACAAAACATTATAGCTCAATCCGACATACAGATCTCTCTCACGAATTTTTACGGTGAAGCACAAAAATCTGTTTCGGGACA
Organism: Avena sativa; assembly: GCA_916181665.1. Lineage (NCBI taxonomy): Eukaryota > Viridiplantae > Streptophyta > Magnoliopsida > Poales > Poaceae > Avena > Avena sativa. The sequence continues at coordinate 80,995,264 of OV702286.1, forward strand.
GCAACTTTCCCAATCATTACATCTCTCTCATTAGCACAAAAGGCAAATAAAAGGATAAGGAGCGGTTATTACAGAGGTAATAACTTCTAAGACTCATCTAAGGCCCAGTTCTTTTCAGCTACGGCTTATGCATAAGCCATCCTGTCCAACAGCTGTCCAGAGAAACCGCAGTGAAAATAAGCTATACAGAAACTGCAGTCCAGTTCTTTTCGGCTTCTACTGTCCTAACTTATTGTCTGAGATGCGTAATGAAAAGTCTGTAACGCCCTTGGAATAAATTTGTGTTCTGACAAACTCTTTTGAGACATTTTGTACTGTTTTTCGCATATGTGATCACAAAATAAAATTTTCAAACATTGAAACAGGATAAAGTGCTAAAATTTACAATTAAAATAGGAGGTATTCATTACAACTCAAATTGAAGGATAGGTGTTGCAACATTTTCTTCTCCAAAATAGATACGAATAGATAATTCTAAGGATAGATACTCATAGCGATATCATTGCGGATCCCTTTCATGTAATTACCATCATCTTCAGGTGGCGCACTAGGATATGAAGCACTCTCCTCTAGAACATACGGTCCACTGTCAAACATGTCAAAATGTTGATCACTTAGGTTGCTCTCACGAATGTAGTTGTGTAGGCACATGCAAGCAGTAATTATCATCTTTTGGCGATCAGTTGGTCTGCGAGTTATGCCTTGAAGCATTGACCATTTCATTTTGAGAATACCAAAGCATCGTTCGATGGAGTTTTGCCCTGCTGAATGACGATGGTTGAAATGTTCTTCTCTTCCCCTAGGAGGATGATTTTGGAAGTCAGGGACATGGTACCGAGTAGTTTTGTATGGTGCTAGATAGCCATTTCTATTGGGGTATCCCGAATCCACAAGGTAGTATTTTCCTGCAATGGTATGTACAAGTTAGATCACACTACATATGAGAAACATTCAATTAGAAAATGTGTACACAACAGATTACCTGTCGGCGGGTGGGGGTAGTGGGCATATGACACTTGAGCATCAGACCATACACGTGTGTCATGAACTGATCCGGGCCATCCAGCAACAACAAAAGTGAACCTCAAATCAAAATCACAAATTGCCATCACATTTTGACTTGTATAACCGTGTCTATTCATGTGTTGCATCTCGAGATGTTTTGGCACAATCACTTTAATGTGTGTTCCATCTATAGCTCCAATGGCATCCTTAAAATGCGGCCAAAATCTTGTAGTTTGAAGTTTGGGATGCACTTCAGTGAAATTTCTATCCTTTGGCCTAATATAATTACCGGCCATGCGGTCTATACAGTCAAGAACCTCATAAAACTTTTTGCTAATTGTAGACCGACTATGTTCGAAGCGATCAGCAACATTATCAGTAGTTTGACGTGTCCCAACGGTCCACAAAAATAGTGCCAATGCTTCTTTTGAGGACATGTTGCAGGTTGATGTAAGACCATACCTTTCAATCAATAGATCAAGCAATGGGTAGAACACTGACCTCCTCATCCTGAACAAAGAATAGAAAACTTGTGCATTTGTCTCTTTTTGTTCCACCCATTGTAGCCCTGTTATCATTGGATTTCTTCGTGGTGCGTACGGCAACTTCTCAGTACATTGTTGTGCATATGCAGCAACTGCAACCATGAACAAATCATATTCATCATCAGCTTCATCGCTTGGGATATCCATCTGTCACATGAACAACTCAATTAATAACCACATAAGTTGTTACAACACAACTTGAAACAACAACAATAGTCTCGATAAAATGGTTCAACAGCACAATACAAATTGGTAGGTTCAAAGAAAATTACAAATTGGTAGGTTCAAAACAAATTACAAATTGGTAGGTTCAAAACAAATTACAAATTTGTAGGTTCAAAGCAAATTACAATCTGACTGGTTCAAGCATACGTCTACTTATTTTTCCTCTCTTCAAATGCCATCCTGATCCATTCCATCCTCACATCACTTTCAGCCTCCATGTAACAACTGAATGCAATACGGTATTCAGCCTTCATAAACAATTGTGAAGCATAGAAATGCTCACGGGTACCAGGTCCACATCCTTCAGCAACAACCTTGGCCATCATTTCCAAAAACTCTTGCCTCACTGGATCAACTGCAGGCTATGAGGGTTGTGAAGTTACAGAGTTTCTGCTTTCTTCCCTCTTCTCAAATATGTCACATATACGGCGCAAACAATTCTTTTCAGCACTGTCTCTCTCCATCTTTTCAACTACAGCAGGGCTGGGTGAGTAAGGACATGCTCTTTTTTTCCCACGTCCCGCCGTACCAGGTGTAACTTGTACATCAATCTCTGTCCCTGAAAGATCATCATCGTCAATGTTCACAAAAGAGGGAACACCTTGAGAAGGACCAGCTAATGATGTTGGCAATGGCACCCTCGCATGCTCGTTGGTAACACAGTGCTTATCAAAAATCTGGCACATTTTATCTTCATTAGCAAGTGGAGCATGTCGAAACTTGGCTGCATCCGGGCATCTCTGCAAATAAATGTCTCAACTTTAGTACATCATTTTAATTCAGCTTGACAACACAATAATGCATACAGATGATACGAAAATTGCCATTACCTTTATCTCAAGTTCCCACCACTCATCACTAGCATCGATGGTCTTCGTGATAGGATCTCTTCCAAGACCAGATGCACTTTGATTTAATGTCTTCCATGTACTGTACTCCTTTTTTAGTGTCTCCCACCTATTTTTGAATTGCTTGCGCACATAATTTCTCTTGGTGCGTTCATTGAAATTCTTTATCAAATTCTGATACCCAGTTTGGTTCAGATAACCTTCATGACGGTTTCGAGCTAGCACTTGCTCGATACAAACATCCAAAAACACTTCAGCTGCAAATGGATCCCAAACAGCCTTCCCAGAATTCCCAGACTTCCTAGAATTCCCAGATTTTCCAGATTTGGCTTCATCCATCTAGTGATTATGTGTGTAATAATAACTAAAATAAGGTGCTGGTTACATATAAAAAACATAGAAATTCATTTTGCATTGTGCTGAAATCATAGATGCTGGCCACATAACACATGAAAGCACATAGTAATTCATCTACAAATTCAACTATCACATCAGCTAAACATCAGTACAGATTGAAGAGGAAAAAAAGAAAAGAAAACATTACCTTGATGTGAGCAGTACAGCAGTGGGAAGCAACGCAGAACAGCAGCAGGTAGCAACGCAGAACAGCAGCAGACGCGCGCCGGACGGACGACGGCCAGAACAGCAGCAGGCAGCAACGCAGAACAGCAGCAGGCAGCAACGCGCGCCGGACGGACGACGGCCACAGTACGCACGTGCGCCGGGCGGACGACGGACACGGTACGTACGCGCGCCGGACGGTCGCCGGCGAGAGCGGACAGAGCTCAGGCGGACGGAGCTCAGGCGGAGGTCGAGCCCCCGCGATCTCGGGCGGAGCTACGGGAAGGCCCACGCATGGAATCAGCGGCGAGGGGGACGAGGGTGGTACTGGCCGGAGATTTCAGGGCGGGGGCAGCGAGCGGGGCCGGCGGGAGGGGGCGGCGGCAGGGGGTGGCAGCGGCGGCGGCGGAGGTGCTGGGAGGAGGAACCCTATCTCGTTTCTAGTCCACACAGCGGGACTCGTTCGAGTTGTTCGTGGCCTGGGCTCAGAAAAAACGGGCCCTTTCCGGTAGACGCTGAGCGGTGGCATTTGTTTGTAAAAAGGGCAAAACGAAGGGGGATCAATTTCTACCGCTTCGATGTTTCCCGGGAAGTTGCGGGAAGCGGGGGGTACCCAGCTTCTCCCCACTGTGAGTAAACTGAGGAAGCCGGTGGTGGGCAAAAACGGCTTAAATTCGAGTTCTTTTAGGCTTAGGCTTATTTTCACCCCCAAGCTGTCTAAAAGCTTCAAAAGAACTGGGCCTAAAACTCTTGAGTTATCTCCCAACAAGTACTTTTTTTTAACGCCTTTAAGTTAGGCATAAGAAGCAAAAAATAAAATGGATAGAATAGAAGTAAGCGGAGATAATCATGGTGAAAACATTGTTTTGTTCAATGACATCCTTTTGTTAACAAGGTTGATCAGGTCTTGTTACCAAAAAATTTCATATGAGACAAAACTTTGTATTCCACTAATGATTATGTTACCTCAACCTTGATAGCAATGGTCCTAATCATAATAGTTTCAAATTTTTCTCTTGGTATGGGACAATATATTTCTCCAACTTGAATGCCCTCAACATGTTCAATTGAATTCAAACCATAAGTACTTTCAATCTTATTGAGGAAATAGACAATGTGTTCCTTGTCATTAACATTGAAGGTCACCTTCCCTTGATTATAATTAATAACAGCTCCTGCAGTATTTAAGAAAAGGTCTCCCAAGAATAATAGACATATTATCATCTTCAGGCATATAAGTTTGCGAGGATGCTCTCATAAGAAATATGAAGTGAAGTAAAAGAGAGCATCAAGAAGCAAATCCAAAACACATTTAAGTCTAACCCACTTCCTATGCATAGGAATGGTGTAAGCAAATAAATTCGCAAAGAACAAAGACAGACATAGGAAGATAAAACAAGAGTAACTTCAAAACTTTCAGCACATAGAGAGGTGTTTCAATACCATGGAAACTTCTACAACCATATTTCCTCTCTCAAAATAATTTTCAATACCCTCATGAATAAACTCAACAATATAACTATCATATAAAGCATGCTTTTCACGATCTACAAGCACTAGAGCTTTATCATAAACATCTTCAAAAGAATTCTCAGGAACATAACATTCATCCTTCTTTAGTAAGCATGGTGGACAATCAAATAATGTAAGGGATAAAGAGTTACTCTCATTAGAAGTTAGGCATGGGTAGCTAATCCATTCTTCCTCCTTTTGTTCATCACTCTCCTCCTCTTTTTCATCTAATGAGATTTCAGGTTCATCAATTTCTTCTTCCATAGGATCCTGCAAGGCATTAGTCTCTTCCATTTGTGGAAAGCATCTATTTAAATACTCAAGAATATAGCCATTTTCATCCTTGTAATTATCAAAGCAAAATTTAAGTATACCATACACCTCATATTTGTAAGGTGAATCATCAATATTTTCAAGCAAACTAGCAAGTTCAAAAGCACCCTTCCAAGCAATAAATTCTTCAATTTGTTCTGCATCATCAAAGTCATAAATTCCTTTAGCATAGGAAGATATGGTATCATTATCACTATACTCACATTGAAAAGGGAGGTGTTTATACCGCTTTCTGCAACAAGACTCATCACAGCAATAAGTAACATTATAAGTAGAGCACACGTTCCTAGCAATGGTATACAATCTATCCATTTGTTCCCATAAGTGTTTCCCTTTTTGTGACAAGCGGTGTTCCTTCTAATAATCTTTTTGATCTTTCGTGAACCCACCTTGCCAATAAGATTCAGTTTCAAAGAAACCAACCATTGACATCAAGCATGATAAAGCAAGACAATAATAGACCAACGAAAACAACAACTAGAGTAGGAACTAATTTTTTTGTATTTTTGATAAAGAAACAAGCAAACAAGGAGAATGATAAACTTAGCTTGAACAATAGTGATTCCAAGTGAACTTGATAAATAAATCTATGCTCCCCGGCAACGGCGCCAGAAAATAGTCTTGATGACCCACAAGTATAGGGGGGTGTATCGCAGTATTTTCGAGGGAAGTGAAACCCAATTTATTGATTCAACACAAGGGGAGCCAAAGAATACTTATCAGCCTTAACAACTGAGTTGTCAATTCAGCTGCACCTGGAAACAATCTTGCTCACAGCAGTTTATCAGTAGCAACAGTTTTGTAGTAGGAATAGTAAAGTAACAGTAGCAGCAAAACAAAGACAGTAGTAACAAAAGCAGTAAACAGTGGGATTCGAGTGTGGTAGGCACAAGGATGGATGGACGGGCGTTGCATGGACAAGACAATTTGCATAGCAATCAGAACATAGGGCAATTGCAGATAAATAAGATAAAGCATCCAAGTACGAGACAATCCTAGGCATGTGTTCCATATATAGTCGTACGTGCTTGCAATGAGAACTTGCACAACATCTTTTGTCCTGCCAGCCCGTTTGCAGTGGGGCCTCTAGGGAACTACTAGAAATTAAGGTGCTCCTTTTAATAAAGCACCGGAGTAAAGCATTAACACTCCATGAACACACATGATCCTCACATCAAAGCCTTTCCCTTCCGGCTACCCTGATTTCTGTCCCTTCGGGACCATAGGTTCCGGACAACGACGTGTGTAAACAACTTGTAGATAATACCCAAAACAATACTATCATGATGAATCAATAATAAGTTCGGATCTGAAATCATGGCACTCGGGCCCTAGTGATAAGCATTAAGCACAACAAGGTTGCAACAAAGTCATAAAGCACTAATAGAGATACTAGGCACTATGCCCTAACAATCTGATGCCATTACATGAACGATCTCATCCAATCCCTACCATCCCCATAGCCTACAGTGGGGGATTACTCACTCATAGATGGGGGAAACATGGATGGTCGATGGAGATGATGGTCGAGATTGATGGAGATGGCTCCGGGGGCACTTCCCCGTCCCGGCAGGGTGCCGGAACAGAGACTTTCTATCCCCCGAATCTCCCCTTCGGTGGCGGCAGCGCAGCGGAACTTTTCGTGGAAAAACGTCGGACCCCCCAAAGTTTTTAGGTCAGAAGGCTTCTTATAGGCGAAGAGGGAGACCGAGGGGGTGCCTGGAGCCACCACACCAGGCCCTGGCGCGGCCAGGCCTAGCCCGCTCCTGGGAGGGTGTGGCCATCCCCTGGCCCTCCTCCGTCTCGTATTCTGGCTCCTGGAGTCTTCTGGAAAAATAGGCACTTTGGCTTTTGTCCCGTCCAATTCCGAGAATATTCATTTTCTGAATTTCCTGGAACCAAAAACAGCAGAAAACAGGCAGCTGGCACTGTGGCTCTTGTTAATAGGTTAGTCAAAGGAATCATATGAAAAGTACTCCAAAGTGTGGACAAAACACAAGAAAGTGGATAAAACCAAGCATGGAGCATAAAAAATTATAGATACATTTGCAATGTATCATGCGCAAATTGGGTATCTCAGAGAACATTCTCCAAGCTACAAGGACAACTTTCCATGGCATTGTGCCACGCATTTCTTGTGAGCCCATAGGCAAGGTCCGGGTTGACGTATTGTTCGGCACAAGAGATAACTGTCGGACTGAGAATTTGGAGTTCGAGGTTGTCAATTTGGAGAGAGCATATCATGCGTTACTCGGCAGGCCAGCTCTGAACAAGTTCATGGCGAGTACTCATATTAGTTACTTGAAGATGAAGCTACCCAGGCCAAATGGTGTGATCACCATAACTGGTGATTTCTGATGTTCCATTGAGTGCGCGTCAGCCGGGTCTAACCTGGGCAAGTCACTTGTGATTGCGCAAGAGAAGAGAAAAATCCAAGAGGTGGCGGCGTTGGCTCAGTCCTCGCTGCAGTATATGCCGACGCTGAGTAATCCGCATGGTAGTGTTTCGTTCCAAGCGACAAAAGATACAAAGAAAGTGCCTGTTGATGATATGTTCCTAGAGCACACCATAACAATTGGTGTCGGGTTAAATGACAAATAGGAAAGCGAGCTCGTCAACTTCCTCCGTGAGAATCGGGATATTTTTGCTTGGTCCACACAGGACTTGCAAGGTGTTCTGAGGGAGTTGGCCGAGCACTCTTTGAATGTGAGACCCGGAGCAAAGCCGGTGAAGCAACCTCTCCGCCGCTTCGCTGAAGATAGGAGAAAAGTCATAGGAGATGAGATAGCTCGGCTACTAGCAGCTGGATTTATCATGGAAGTACTTTACCCGGATTGGTTGTCTAATCCGGTGCTGGTGGAGAAGAAGAAGGACGATCCGAATGTGGCAGTGGTTTGGCGCATGTGTATCGATTACACGAACCTAAATAAGGTGTGTCCGAAAGATCCATTCCCACTGCCAAGGATAGACCAGGTCATAGATTCCACTGCTGGGTGTGAACTGTTGTCATTTATTGATGCGTATTCTGGTTTCCACCAGATACCTCTGAACCCAAGTGATCAAATAAAGACCGCGTTTATCACCCCGTATTGGTCTTATTGCTATCGCACCATGCCATTTGGTTTACGTAATGCAGAGGCAACATACCAAAGATGTATGCAGAAATGTTTGCACGACCAAATTGGTCAAAATGTGCAGGTATATGTGGATGATGTTGTTATAAAGACCAAGGAAAGCCAAACGCTCCTTGACGATATCGGGCAAACATTCGCGAACCTAAGGATGTTCTGAATGAAGCTTAATCCAAAAAAATGCACCTTCGGTGTCCCGGCTGGAAACTTACTCGGATTTCTTGTATCCAGCCGAGGTATCGAAGTCAATCCAACTAAAATCCGGGCCATAGAGCGAATGGAACTGCCGAAGTGCCTTAACAATGTCCAGAAGTTCACTGGTTGCCTGGCATCCTTAAGTCGGTTTGTTATGTCGGTTGGGAGAAAAGGCACTGCCTCTCTATCAACTCATGAAAAAGTCAGACAAGTTCATTTGGGCGCTGCAGGCCAATGAAGCCTTTATCCAATTAAAGAAGATGTTAGCCACTGCACCAGTGTTAGCCTCTCCACTGTCAAAGGAGCCAATGTTGCTCTATATAGCCGCAACCAACCGAGTTGTAAGTGCAGTAATTGTGGTAGAGCATGATGAAGAGGGTAAGTCAGTGCAAAGGCCAGTATATTACCTAAGCGAGGTATTATCCGCATCGAAGCAAAATTATCCGCACTATCAGAAAGTGGCATACGGTGTGTACATGTCAGCTAAGAAGCTAAAACACTATTTTCAGGAACACCCCATCAAAGTAATATGTGAAGCTCCCATATCCGAAATAATGAGTAACAAGGATGCAAGTGGCCGGATTGCAAAATGGGCAATTGAGCTAGCCCCTTATGCGCCACAATATGATAGAAGAGAAGCAATCAAGTCTCAGGCTGTGGCCGACTTTTTTGTGGACTGGGCCGAGGTGCAATATGAACCACCATTACCAGATCCGAATTATTGGAGGATGCACTTTGACGGGTCAAAAACAAAAACCGGGTTAGGTGCCGGAGTAGTACTTACCTCGCCAAAGAATGACCAGCTGAAGTATGTGCTGCAGATCCATTTCGCAGCGTCAAACAATGTCGCCGAATATGAGGCACTTGTACATGGGCTCAAAGTGGCAAAAGAAACTGGGATACGTCGGATCCAATGCTTTGGCGACTTGGATTTGGTAGTTCAGCAAGTCTCAGGGCTGTGGGACGCTCTTGATCCCAACATGGTATTACACAGATTCTATGTGCAGAAGATATCTGGTTACTTTGAGGGATGCAAATTTCACCATGTACCCCAGGTGGAAAATGAGGCTGCCGACGTATTGTCGAAGCTCGGATCAACCCGACAAGCAATTCCACCAGGTGTAGCATTAGAACACCTCAGAAAACCATCTATCAGGCCATCCCCAGAAACCGACTCAATCTACGTCCTGGAAGATCCGGAGTCCGGAGCCGTACCCATGGACATTGACATCGGAGGTGGTATGCAAAACCCGAGGACTGCCTCGGCGAGCCCGGGGACTGCTTCGCAAGACCCGGGGACTGCTCAGTACGATCCGGCTGAGGTTATGCCGGTGGATCAGAGGGAAATCGATGAGGATGTGTTCCCAGCGCGAGCTATACCATCTTGGGCATTGCCCATATTTCAATTCCTGAAAGATGGAACCTTACCCGCTGAGGAGGTGCTATCCAGGCAAACTCAGAGGAGAGCAAGAGCATACATGATCATCAATTCCGAGCTATACAAAAGGAGTGTGACAAACGTTCTCCAGCGATGTGTTGACCCGGAAGAAGGGCTTGACATCCTCCGAGATATACATCAAGGGGAATGTGGGCATCATGCCTCATCTAGAGCGTTGGTGGCAAAAGCTTTCCAGCATGGATTCTACTGGCCAAGTGCCTTAGAACAAGCAGAGAACTTGGTAAGAAAATGCAATGGTTGTCCGAGGTATGCTACCAAGACACATATGCCAATGTCTGAGCTCAAGACCATACCTATTACTTGGCCATTTGCTGTATGGTGTTTGGACATGGTTGGCCCATTCAAACCTGCGACGGGGAATATGACCCACATCTTAGTCATGGTTGATAAGTTTACAAAATGGATCGAAGTAAAGCCAATAAGGAAATGTGATGGAGCTACGGCCGTGACATTCCTCAAAGATATCATCTTGAGATACGGTTATCCTCACAGTATCATAACAGATAATGGCACAAATTTTGCTGAAGGAGCATTTGCGCGATTCTGCCGGGATAAGAAGATCCGGCTAGACGTGGCCTCGGTAGCTCACCCCGCATAGAACGGACAAGTGGAAAGATCCAACGGATTGGTATTATCCGGGATAAAACCCCGGCTCGTCGAGCCGCTGCAAAGATCAGCGGGGTGTTGGATAGAAGAACTACAAGCGGTACTGTGGAGTTTAAGAACAACTCCGAATCGATCAACAGGCTATACGCCATTCTTTTTGGTATATGGGGCAGAAGCTGTATTACCAGCCGACATAGAGCATGACTCGCCTAGGGTCACCCAATACATAGAAGCCGAAGTGCCAAAAGCCTGGCAAAATGATGTTGATCTGCTACAAGAAGCGAGAGAATTGGCATTGTCCAGATCCGCCATATATCAGCAAAATCTCTGACGCTATCATAGCCGGAAAGTAAACCCCCGAGTTTTCTGGGAAGGTGATCTGGTACTCCGGTTGGTACAACGTACTGCTGGCATGCATAAGTTATCCCCCCATGGGAGGGGCCATTCATCGTGAGCAAATCATTGCATAGTGACTCATATTATCTCATCGATGCAAAACCACAGGAGAAGAACAAGGCGGACAGGTCCGACAAGGAATCTAAGCGTCCATGGAATGTATCTCTACTTCGTCCTTTCTACACTTAGCAGAGAAGTGTGTGTATCCAGGTCACTCATATGTCGGTATGTATGCCGACAATGAATTTATCAATGCAATCTTGGCGCCTCGAGCAGTAACTCGGGGACTGCCTTAATAATATTTGTTGTATTTGGTGTTTATTATTTATATGTCGGCTGGCATAAGTTGTTTCTACCTAAGCCGTATTAGTAGTGTGTGAGCACCAAAAACCTAACTCTTCGACTTGCTGCTGTCCAACAAGATTTGGCTTCATGGCAAGCAAGAGAACAAGTTTGGAATTGCGTAACACATGAAAAACGACTAAGGAAAGGAACTTAATCGAGCCGACATTTGTTTTTCGGACCAACCTTATCCTTATTTTAGGTTTACTATGCTGAATTATTTTGAGCTAATCCTAAAGTTTCCAAGTATTGTTAAGTCAATTTTTGAAGCTCGAACTCGTAAGTCATAAAAACGAACCAAGGTAGACACGAGTCGAGCCAAGAAATTGGAGGAACAAGAAAATGGAACTCGGGGACTACACTCAAGTCAATCCGGCATAAAAACTTAGTAGCAAAATATCACTTATGTGCTTAATACAATTGCACCCGGCATACCGGGGATCTGATGAAATTCAAAGTGTTTCTAATCAAGGAGCAGCAGGAGGAGGTAATTCGGCGCCAGCGGGTGCAGCCCCAGCTTCGGCTTCAGAGTCATCTTCATCTTCCTCGACGTTCGAAGCTTCATCCTCTTTGTCCTCACCTGAATCATCTTCAGCATTTTCAGCATTTTCATCCTCGGCGGCGCCTAGGAAGCTTGGTCCCTCATTCCATTGATGAACGAGGGCATATTGAATGAAGCTATGGGCACAAGCCTTGCGCCGAGCTATCCATTCCGGGTCAGTGGACCACCTTGATCCGGTGCGCATGCGCTCAAGGAGATCGAGGTTGATCTTCTCATACCACGTAAGCACGTAGTGGAGAACAATCTCAGCTCCGGCGCGTCCAGCAGATTCTCTCCAAAGATCGAGCTGGGTCTCGCACTCCATTAACCTGGCGAAGAGAGCTGCGGTCCCCTCCGGAGTATCTTCATCAGGCCAAAAGGCATTGAAGATCCGGACTGCCACATCCAGGATGTCCTTGCCGTAGTTCTTCACAATTTCGACATGAGAAGACAAGCTGACCAGCAAGTCCTCCATGTCATAAGGAATTTCTCCAGCGCCAGGAGCTATTGGGGTACCCCTCTTCTGGCCGAACTTGGCAATAGCAGTAGTTGCAATAGCATTACCCTCTGGAAATTTGTCTGAAAACAAGACAGGTTAAATAAGTAAGGAAGGTTAACCCAGAGAGATTCATGACAGCTGAAGAAAAAGAACTTATGAGAAATGTGGCTGTGGATCCGGGTTAGCTCCTTGGTACACTTGTCATGCCTCTCCCGGGGTTGCACAAGCTCAGCATTCGCCGACTCAAGCTTAGAGTCGGCCTCCTTCAGAAGTTCTTGGTCCTTGGCGATCTTGAGGTTCAGGCGCTCGCGCTCTTCAGTAAAGTCTTGGCCTGCTTTCTCCAGTTCGGACTGGTGTAGTGCCTTGAGCTTTTTCATGTCTGCCTTAAGCTTGGCGATTTCATCATCTTTGGTTCACAGGAGGGCGAGCTCATCATCTTTCTTCTTGAGTTCGGCCTGATCCTGCCCTGCTTGTTCGAGAAAATGCAGCATCATGTCAGGCACGGGCACACTATCTTCAAGAGAGGCTGAAATAGTTTGTTGATTCGGCAAAGCCGAGGTATGAATATTTGCCGAGCCAAGGAGAAAAGGAAAACGAGTGTGGAGGAAGGTTAAGCAAAAATGACTTACCCTTTATCTGCTCCAAGTTCTTCCTCATGATAGTATTCTCGGCCTCCACCCCAGCTGCGAAATCCGAATGATGGATTAGTTCGGCGGAAAAAGACGAAGAAAAATGAAAAAATGCCAAGGAAAAAACTTACCCCTTTTATCGTCTTCGGTGAGAAGTGCAGTATGTTTTACGCGCAGCATCTTGTGAGTATCCAAGAGACGCTGAAACTCAGCGCTCCGGCGATTGGTGGTCACCTGAAAAGAGTACAAAAGGATATCTTAGTCTTATGCATATTCGAAGTGTACGAAATCCGGGCCAAGTGGAACTTAACCCGGCTCTAGGTGTGTGCATATTCGAAGGGTATGAAATCCGGGCCAAGTGGAACTTAACCCGGCTCTAGGTGTGTGCATATTCGAAGTGTACAAAATCCGGCCAAGTGGAACTTAACCCGGCTCTAGGTATGCGCATATTTGAAGTGTACAAGATCCAGGCCAAGTGGAACTTAACCCGGCTCTAGGTGTGTGCATATTTGAAATTATGAAGGAGCTACATTAGCTCTAAGGAGCATCCGGCCGAGTAACAAGTTACTCCCTCGGAGGCTCGAGGACTAATGGCTATATCACTAATATCTACTACATGTTAAGGAAAAGACGAAGTAACGTACCTCCATCATCCGACCTACAAGGTTAATTGCCTTAGCAGCGGTATTCATTTGGGTAGCAAACTCGGCGGGCCTGAATTTCTCCGGGAGATCATCATTGTGAACAAACTCCGCCTTGTTCCAGTTGTTCACAAACGATTAAGGTCGGAGGATAACGTTCGCCTCTGAGCATATGGGGAGCAACCAGACCCTTGGCATGGGCTTCCTTCCGTTCAACCTGGGCAGCAGAAGCGCTTGTGTGCAAAACGAGTTACGCATCAGCTGACTCGATAGAGGTGTCCGTTGTCGGTGGGGTATTCTTTGAAAGCATGGACGCAAGTGTACGCTGTCCAGCCTCGATTGACGCTGCCTTGGCAGTGTCAGGAGCCTTTTTGCCCTTGGGCTGCTGCTGAGAAGTTGAAGTTGTTGCAGCGGATTTGCCCTTGGGAGCTGCCTTAGTACTGCTGGTGCCTTCTCGCTGAGTCTTAGAAGACTCGGACGAGGCGGAGGGGCTTGGTGCTGTTGCTGGCGCTTTTGCTGTTGTTGCTGGTGCTGGAGCTGATGCTGATGCTGATTTCTGTTTTGGCGGGGGTGCTAAAGGAACCTTGGCGGTGGCTGGTTGCGGTGGTGCCAAAGAAGGAGCAACTGCAACCTCGGCAGAACCGCTTCCCCCTGTTCCGACGTTGCCCTCCTCTTGACGAGATGGGCTAGAACCCGGAGTAGCCGCTGAACCCTCCTGAATGGGGCTCAACGGGCATGAATCGTCGCCACGAGGGGGAGAAGGGCTATGTCAGAGCGGCGAGGCTATTCCAGATCCACTCTGAGGAACCTCCACCACGGCCCTGCCGAATCAGATCATGAATCATGAGAAACTTAAACAAAGGAAGAACAAGTGAATAGCAAAAGGGAGAAGTGACTTACTCATCCGAGGTCAAGGGCTCCTTGGGCTTGCGAGCTCTCCGGGCTACGACCTTGGTTGTGGACTTGGTGGCAGCCTTGTCTGCAGACTTCTTGTGCCTTTTTGTTGGCTTAGAAGGTCCGGAGGAAGATGTAGATGCAGCCCCCCGTTTCTTCGATGCGACCGGGACAAGCTCACCCATGGCAATGGGAGGATCTTCATGGATCTGCCCACCGGGGTTAGCTGATGTTGAAAAAGCGTAAGACAGGGGGATAGAGTCAAATGCCTCCATCACCTCAACGTCAGATTCATCTTCATCGTCAGGCCAATCTCTAATGGACGAGAGTTTACCGGTGTGTCGCTTGGTCGCATCAGTCATCGGCAGGAACATCTCTTGATCTGGTTCCTCCTCGTCCGAGGCATCTCGGTCAGGCGCCCATTTAAGAGAAGGCTCGGTTCCATCCTCAATAGTTTGGTGAAGAAACATCTAAGGGAAAGAAAAGGCAAAGGGATCAAATATACAACAAAAACTGACATACGATTCAACTCAGAAAGAGATTGGGGCATGAGACTTACCGCGGGGGGAAGCCTATCTCGGCAGAAATGTTCGATCCCCCACGTCCACTCAACAGAGAAGTGCTTGTTGATGGTGAAGAGGGCCTTGACCCGGCGGTAGATCTCGGTGTTGCTCAACTCGAATGAGGAGGTCCGGTTGGGGGTCACGGCCCCAGCTCATGTGGCAGAGTTTGTGCGTGCATTTCTGGAGGGGGGAGATCCGGTTGCGGACGAAGGTGATCATTGCATCCTTGTTGCACAATCCCTGATCCTTCAGCTCCTGGAACCATTTATTAACTTGGTTTGCCAGGACAGTGGGCTTCTTGGGGACCTTGTTCCACAGATCCGGATTAGGAGGACCCAAAGCGTAGGGGCGCAGCCGGATCAGATCTTCAGTTGTGCCATTTCTGACATAAAAGAAGGTTCGGGCCCAGCCCTTGCAGGAGTCAAGCCCCGTGACTCGGGGGAAGATGGACTGTTTTTGAGGAGAGATGGAAGCTGCGCCGAATTGCGTGAGCTGCTTGTCCTCCGGGTTAAGCTCTATATTCGGAATTACGTTCCGGTGGAGGCCAAAGAACCGGATCCAGAGCTCCTTTATGGGCCACAATCCGATATAACCCTCGATGGTGGAAGCGAAAGCAGAGAGTGAGGTAATGGCGTTAGCTGGAAGATGGTGCGGCTGTAGCTCATAGGTGTTGAGCCAGTCGTTGAAGAAATCGCTAACAGGGAGCCCAAACCCGCGCTGGAAGTGGGAAAGGAATACCACATACTCACCCGGATTGGGTGAGGGGGCAAGCTCTGCAGCAGCGAGGCGTGCGATGACGCCCTCCGGCATACGCCGGGTGCGGTACAGCCAGTCAATATCATCTTGGCAAACCCAGGACCCAGCCCAAGCGCCGCGGTCGGTGTTCCCCGCGTCCTCCTCCATTTCCTTCTCCGCGACGGCGAGCTCCTCTTTCGTCATCTCAAGGTCACTGTCCTCACTGGCGCTAGCGGCGGTGGGGGCAGTGGCCTGGACTGGCGAGGACCCGTGGTGGAAGAGATGCGCGGAGGTGGCGGCGACGCTGGTGCGCGAGGAAACGGTGCAGCGGCAGCGCGGCTAAGTAGGTGCGATGGCGGCGGTGCTGTCGCTGGAGAGGAAGAGTAAGAAGAAGAGGCGGAGGGGCGCGAGAGTGGGGAAAGACCCAAGGGGCGCGCCTCTCCCCTATTTAACCACGCCCTTGAGGGGTAGTGGGATCGCGATGTGCGGACGGGCCACACGGTGTGGCCGTGTATGACCCGGATCAACCAATCAGTGACAAGCCACAGGAAGGGCCACAGGGCACAGGAGATCCCATGATGTGACGTTATGATACAGTTAACGAGGAGGCAGGCATGATATGATGTGTGCTACAGTAATATCTGACAGTAACTGGCGCAGACCCTTAAAATGAGGCAAAGTAATGATTAGCCTCCACGTGGGGAAGCGTACGAGAGAAGGAAGAATGACCCGGATGAGTATGAGTTGACCCGTCCAGCGAGTGAAAACTCAGAATGTGCCAAGGGAAAGTAAACCTAAGAAATCCGGACTATGAGGTAACTCGGAAAAGGAGCAAAAGGCTCGGTAAAATTGAAGCTGCTGTGGCCTTAGCAGCTAAGGTAGCTAAGACCACACCAGCTTCGGGGACTAATGTTGGGGGGATACCCTCGGGTAGGGTCACGCCAGGGTATAAAGGCCGAGTTAGCCGAGGTACGGCAAGGTTAAAGCAGGTGCTGGCCGAGTCACCTCAAGGCATGCCGAATCACGGGGTAACCCGGACCAGGGGATGCCCACCTAACTGGGTCTCAGCCGACTTATGTCATATGTCGGTAAGATGTATCTAACTTGTATGCATGTACAGGTGTGGCCGGATCAACTAGGTACGATCCAGGTTATATCAAGCTTGTAAGAGAAGGAAGGTATCTCGCTGGTCAAAGGGTGACCACTATACGCAGAGCGTGAGCAAAGCGGACAGAGGCCAGGTCCACCAAGGCATGGCCGACAAAGGTGACAATGCCTATGTCAGATGACGCGGGCGCCGCACAGGCTCACGTAGCCTCTGAATGGATGATGCTGGGCAAAAGAGACCCGGTCGGCTTACTATTTTGGGATGAGGCATATTCCTTGGAACATGCCTCCACGCATGCCCTAATTGGAGACCTGGCTACCCCTATATAAGGGGGGCTAGGGCCTCTGTAGAAGGGGTTGATCTCTATAGGGCAGTGTTTTACTAGTGTGTTCCTGAGGGCCAGCTAGTGGTGGGAGTAAGAGAGTTTCTTCTTCCTCCTCTCCCCAATACAACTCAAGGAGCACTTGTAAGCTGTGGAAGTGAATGAAATACAAAGCAACTGTGTGTGGAATCACCACACAATCCCTGCCTGGATTCCTCTAGTGCATCTTGTCCCCACCTTTAGCCTATCCATGGCATCTGCCGTGACACCACCACGACATCCACATTACAAACATACACACTTCATTATTATTAAAACCAGGAGTTCCAAACTTCAAGTGTTACAAAAATTACAAACCAAACTTAAGTAGTTTCAGCGGAAGATATAAAGTTCAAACTCATACTCCGAATTGAGGTCAACAACTTATTTTATAAAGTTTATGCTGCTCGGCTCAATTGGTTTACTAAGAACTAAGGCAACTACTTGGACTCGTTGCCCTCCACTCCATAGCATATTTCATAGTCCACCCCTTCAACTCCTCTGG
Organism: Avena sativa; assembly: GCA_916181665.1. NCBI lineage: Eukaryota > Viridiplantae > Streptophyta > Magnoliopsida > Poales > Poaceae > Avena > Avena sativa. Next base: position 81,012,898 of record OV702286.1, read on the forward strand.
ACAGGTTTGGCTCCTCGTAGTAGACAGCTTCTTGCCCTTCAACTACATACATCAAAGGGTCTTCTGGATTCTCAGAGTCTAAGCAGGAGTTCAAAGGAAAGAGTGAGTAAGAGCGTTACCCAGCAAGTTCATTATATGCAAGGTGGGAAGTTTGATGCTCTATCTACCACCTCAGACCATCAGTCCTTGGCTCTATGCAGTTTTCATAAACATTTCTTCGAAGATTGATTTTATTATCAAAAACTATGCCCATCAACCTTCACAGGTTGACCAGAACTTCATGGAGTTCCTTTCCTGCCACGTTCGTAGCTCCTTCCCGGAACAGGGAGTAACAAGTTATAGTTCTTATACTCTGCAGAGGTGCGTTGCTTTATCCATGAGAGATCAACTCCTTGTTGCCCAACCGGGTGTACTTTCCCGTCCACAATTCCGTGATGTGGGGCCCAGTAGGTGATCCAAGCCAATCACTACCCTTTCCACGACCCCATATGTCTGCACGATCCTCCGGGGCTGACTACACCTCCGTTAAGCCCCCTTTCGGGCAAGCTACAACCCTGGTGAGTTCTCAAAGACTCTACGAGCCGATTATGCCCCTGGCAAGCTCCATAAAGGTCCGACTGTACCTCCGGTAGCCGCTCATAGATAATCTAGATACCAAAAATGTGGAGCCTAAGGGTGCCCACCCATATGCTGGATCCGCACAAGGAATTCACAGCGTCACGTTAAAGTCATCTTGCCTACATATGAAAGGCATAAGATACAGCTGACTTCTCCGTCCCATTCCAAATCTCATGGTTAACGCGTAATATATGGCGCTAGAATCACTGATGTCATGGGTTGTTAATCCAATGGTGACTTGTGCACTTGGAACCCTAAGTTCCATTGCCAATCTTTATCATCACTTAGGATGATAACTACATCTTATTTATTAGAGAAGATAATATTTTCTTTCTCTAGATCATAGATGATAACACACAATTTGCAATATTTTGATAAAGACTCTTCAAAGGACATGAGCAAGTGATGAACTTGCCTTGTGACTGCAAGGTAGTGAAGTCGGATGCTTCCACCTGACCTTGAGCTCCGGTTTCTACAGCGAACCATTATTGCCCCGTAAGGACAATATTTAAAGAACCAATATGCAATGCATAGTAATTTCATGCAAGGTTTATTATTTGTTTATTTGCATGTTTTACCCTCTTAGTAGAAGTTTGCTATTTTCTTTAATTAAAGGGGAAATTTTATTACTTTAATTCTTTGAAATTTTCATAATATTATATTTAGTATTTTTATAAAGAGTTTAAAATTGAATTTATTTAATTTTTTAACTCTTTTAAATTTTTTAACTAAAATTCCTTTAAGGAAATAAGACTTTATTTTTTCATATTTAATTTACCTTTCAAAAATACAAATTAGTATTTTTCTATAATAGCACTTCCTTTTAGAATTATAAAAATGAATTTTATTCAATTTTTATGTGTTTGTATATTTTTATAAAATTCCAAAAGGAATATATACCTCAATAATAATAATTTTAATTTTAATTACCTAAAATTTCATTTGTTGATTTTCTTAAATAGAGGACATTTTTATGACTATTAATATTTTATTTATATTTTTAGGATCTTTATTTTATTTTTTTAGAATTATTTATGTCCTAGGGGTCTTTTGGTCATTTAACAATTTAATTAGGCTTTTTTTCCTTTTATAAATTGGGCCTAGCCCATTGGGATGGCCCGGCCTTGACTCGGCCCATCTGGGCTGGTCAAACCCCCATCACAGGTGGCCCAGTACCACTCGATTTTCCCCTATCTCTTTCTCTTGTTCCACCTCGACTTCTTCCTCGACCCCGTGGTGCTGCCGACACCACCTCCATGCGATTCATGCCGCGTTGGGTCTTCCTGGCTGCCACCATGGTGTATGGCGAGGTTGCTGACCCTGCTCCTTCGTCTGGTCCATTTGGATTTGGCTCTAGGCTCTCCTTCGGTTAGGCTGGCTCCGTTCCGAACCCTAGGGTTTGGGTGCTGCTGGTGATGCCTTCGCGGCTACCCCAGTGGTGCTGTGAGGTGCTCATGCATTGTTGTGGTGTTGTTGTTTATCCTCATGCGATGCTGTGGTCGCCGCCTCGGCTCGGTGCGTGTTGTAGCGCCCTTTGGGTGCTCCCTGTGGCGCCATGCGCTCGTCGGTCCGTCTGCTTCCTCTTCTAATCTATAGCGAGGAACACTGGTGAGTTTAAGCTTGATGTTCCTTCTATCCTTTGCCTCCCTTGATCTCTTCTTAATGCTCCTAGTGGCTATCCCTAATTAGGGTTCATAATTGATTAGGGTGCATCCCCCTGTGTTGGTTATAGTCGATGATTTGACATTAGAAGTGATGGTAATTGAGGATGGTGATTAAGTAGATCATGTTACCATTGTTCACAATTGGTTTTGATGATGCTAGTGGCTTTATTAGTCTAATTCCAATTGATTATTGGGAATTGGCTAAATGATGGTGCTACGGTGGGATTATTACTTGTGGATTCTTGTAATCTGGAAGTTCTCTACTGTCATGAGCTTGTTATTGACAGTGGTTTTGTTAGTGCTTAATATTGGACAAATCCAAAGATAAGTTGAAAGCTTCTTTTAAGCATCTTTTCCTATGATGTTGGTCTGAGGCATAGGAACTAGCTTACTACCTTGCTATCCCTCATAGATATATTCTGGTATTGATACCAGTTACTTATTCTGGAATCCTTTTGATAAAATGGTTGGTGTGCTTATATGGATCCATAAGATCTGTGGATTCTGGGGTGCTACTCTTTTAAGAGATGTGCCCAAAATTCATAACCTTGGTTATGTTTATATTGGAATATGGAGTATAACTATATATCCAGGATCAATGATGTTGGTCTGAGATCCTGGTTTAGTTTGAATAGTCTACTTATGGCTTTTGTATTCAAAATTCCTCTATGATGGATTCACCCCACTTGGGTGATTTCTGAGAGATTAAGTATAAAAAACACATGAAGTTTTATCTAGATGAGATAGTTAGATCATGTGAGGGTTTTATATTACTCACCACAACAATTGAGTTGTTGGTGTTGTTGTTGGTTGATTTGGTTGCTTGATCTTGCTTGCTTGCTTTGCTAGTTTGATCTTGTCCTTCACATCCTGGTGCTGCTCCTGCTACTTTTGGATCCTGGAATCTTGTCCTTGATCTTTCTGTCCACCTGCTCCACCCCCTCCTTATGTCATCATCTGGTGAGCGTTTGGATGATCAGGTGTATGGTTTAGCTGGTGGTTTGCTTGCCTTTGGCAGGACTGATGTGTTTTAGGTTTGGTGTTTGAGAAGGAGCGATGTGTTGTCTGTGGATGAGCTTCGACTGAGTGCTCTGTTTGAGTGCTAGTAGTGATGCTGCTATATTGACAGCACACTGCATGCATTCTTGTGACTAAGTTGTGTGTGTGTGGCCTAGTTGTGTGGATCAGCTCAAGTGAAAATATCTCCACCTGTTACCCTTTTACTAATTACTGCTTGGTGAAACTTGCCCCTCTTTTATTACTCGATGATGTAATTTGAACAATGCATTTCATTGTTTACCACTAAGAGGAACACTAACTAATTAACCCTTGTTTTCTTTTTAGTTGTTTTATCTTATTTGCAGGAACAAGATCTGGATATACAAGATTTAGTATAGGAATAGATAAGTAGCATAGGTCTTAATTGTAACCTTCTTTTATTCTATTTGTAAAGAACATTGTAAAGATTTATTATAAGATAATAAAGTTGTATTTCTATTCGCTATAATCTTCTACTTTTGATGTATTTATTACAATTTTTAATGTTGTAATGTAATCAGAAAATAAGAATCTATTTCTCATCTAATTTTCACTGTCTACAATCCTTATTGTTGTTTACTATATTTATAACTTATCCAAATAATGTTAATGAGGTATTTTGAGAAACAATTCAATATTACCATCTTCTAGTTTTCAAACACTTTCAAATTGATTTATATTTCAAACTTGAATTCAAAATAACTTCCCCAAAACTTAATAATTCCTAAAGGTCATGTCAAAATTCATAGCAATCACTAAAAAGAGTTATTCCTACCTCTAGTTAGTGAAAGAAACTCTGATCCCTTTAGGTTTTTGTTTGGCCAAAAAATTACCCTGATTTTACAGATGCATGCATGCACAAACTTAGATTCCTATTTCTACCCTTCGTTGGATCCTAATGCTGGGATGTTACAGACTTCCCCCTTAAATTAAACTTTGTCCCAAAGTTTGCGGATTTGTACCTGAATAGTTTTGGATATGCTTCCCTCAAGTCATCCTCTTTCTCCCATGTGGCTTCTCGCTCTGGGTGATGTTCCCACTGTACCTTGCAGTATTTGATTGCCCTACTTCTCAACCTTTTCCAGTTCTCCTCTAGAATCTTACAGGGTTTCTCGACATAGGTCAAATTTGCTTGTAACTCAGTCTCTTGATGTGTGATGGCATCATCGGGAACTTTAAGACATTTCTGGAGTTGTGGTACATGGAAAAGATTGTGAACCTAAGCTAGCCTTTTTGGTAACTCGAGAGCATAAGCTATTGTTCTATTCTGACTTAGTATCTTGAATGGTCCAATATATCTTGGGCTTAGTTTTCCTTTGACTCTGAATCTCTTTACTCCCTTCATCGGACTTACCTTGAGATATACCATATCCCCCACTTCTGGATGCCATGATCTTTGGCTTTGATCAGCATAACTCTTCTGTCGACTCTGAGCTATCTTCAATCGATCTCTAATAAAATCTATGATATCTTGCTTTTCGTTGATATAGTCTGGTGCAAATTCCTTGCTACTACCAGGTTCATACCAGCATATAGGTGATCTACACTTTCCTCCGTATAGTACTTGGTAAGGTGCTGCCTTCAGACTACTCTGATAGCTATTATTATAGGAAAATTCTGCCAACGGCAGATGATCTTCCCACGAACCTCCAAAGTCTAATGCACAAGCTCTAAGCATGTCCTCTAAGATTTGATTGGTCCTTTCTGTTTGGCATCCAGTTTCTCGATGATAGGCTGTGCTAAAATCGAACTTTGAACCAAGTGTTGCATGTAATTGTTTCCAAAATGCTGATGTAAACACAGATCCTCTGTCTGATCCAATCTTCTTGGTTACCCCGTGCTTACTAACAATCTCTTTGATATATATTTCTACCAATTTTTCGCCATTATCCTTTTGGTTTACTAGAATAAAATGTGCACTTTTTGTGAATCTGTCCACAATCACCCATATCATATCCTTCCGCTTCGGTGTCATGGGTAACCCTGTGATAAAATCCATACCAATTTGTTCCCATTTCCATTCTAGAATTTCCAAGGATTGTAATGGTCGTACTGGACTTTGATGTTCTGCTTTTACCCTTTGGAAAGTATGGCATTCAGATACATACTTTGCAATATCCCTTTTCATATTATTCCACCAAAACAACTCTTTTAAATCCATGTACATCTTTGTACTTACCGGATGTATAGAATATGGTGTTTCATGGGCTTCTCGAAGTATCACCTCTCGAATCTCTGGCACAACTGGTACACAAAGACGGTTTTGAAACCATAAAGATCCATAATATCCTAGGTGAAAAGCTGATGTTTGACCTTGAGAGATTCTTCAAACTTCTTCAGCAATGAAAGGGTATTCACCTTGATGTCTAAAAATTTGATGCCGAAGATCACTACTCCGCTCTTCAATTAATCTCATGGTACCTAATCCTCCAAGAACTATTGTTCTAATAAATTGCAATTCTAACCTTTCCAAATCCATCTACAATTCTCTTGGCAATTCCCTATTAATAGGTTGCGTATCTATGCTTTTTCGACTTAAAGCATCTGCCACAACATTTGCTTTTCCAGGGGTATAACTGATTGCTAGATCATAATCTCTAATTAACTCCAGTCAACACTTCTGTCTCATATTCAATTCCTTTTGAGTGAAGAAATATTTGAGACTTTTGTGGTCAGTGTATAACTTACACCTTGCCCCATAGAGAAAATGACTCCATCCTTTTAAAGCAAAGACTACTGCAGCTAACTCTAAATCATGAGTTGGATAATTCACTTCATGTAGTTTCAGTTGTCTAGATCCATAAGCAATTACCTTATGATCTTGCATAAGAACACAACCTAATCCTTCCTTATACGCATCACAATATACTGTGTAATCTTTTCCTGGTTCCGGAACTGCTAGGATTGGTGTTGTAGTTAATCGGGTCTTTAACTCCTGAAAACTTTCTTCACACTTCTCATCCCATATGAAAGGTGTATTCTTTATTAACAACTTGGTCCAGCTATCTTGGAAAAACCTTCGATGAATCTCCAATAATAACCAGCCATGCCTAAGAATCCTCGGATTTGCTTCACATTGGTTGGTGCCTTCCATTCCATCACTGATTGAACTTTGGACGAATTTACAGCAATTCCATCCTTACTGATCACATGACCAAGAAACTCTACTTCGTCCAACCAGAATTCACACTTACTGAACTTAGCATAAAGCTTATGTTCTCTTAGGATTTGCAATGCTATTCTCAAATGCTCTGCATGCTCTTGTTTATCCTTAGAGTATATCAAAATATCGTCAATGAATACTATGACAAACTTGTCCAAGTAAGGCATGAAGATTTTGTTCATCAAATTCATGAATATTGCTGGTGCATTAGTTAGACCAAAAGGTACGACAAGGTACTCATGATGTCCATACCTTGACACAAATGATGTTTTAGGAACATCTTCGGGTTTGATTTTTATATGATGGTATCCTGATCTAAGATCAATCTTGGAAAATACTCTAGCTCCCATAACTTGGTCAAATAGATCTTGAATTCTTGGTAATAGGTACTTGTTCTTGATGGTGACATTGTTGAGATTTCTGTAATCCCCATACATTCTTCGTCCTCCATCTCTTCTATCTACAATGTCGTCGGATTGATGACAAGTACGCCATGAGGGGGTCCTCAAGGCGTGTGGAAGATAGGGGTGTGAGTCGTACGGGATTCCGGGACAGTGAGAACACAAGTTTACCCAGGTTCGAATCCACCGGCTTTGGATGGATCCTACTCCTGCTAGCAATCCAGTAATACGGCAGAGCCGAAATATGGGTTACAAGGGTTTCTCCTGTGCGAGTTGAGATTGTAGACTATTGTAAGGGGTGCCCTAAAGGCTCTCCCTAGGATGGCTTATATAGATATCTGGCCTAGGGTTTACAGGAGAGATTTATCCGGCTACCACTAAGAGTCGGTTACAGAGTACATCTTGAACTACAAGTAACACTATGGACCTATGTCGGTAAGTCTTCTGGGCCTTCCCGTAGACGGATTGGACTCTGTTCTGCTCCCTGACTGGGCCGCCCATCAAGCAAAGCTCTAACCCGAAGTGGGCCACCCTGGTCAGTGAGGTACGTTGAGGATACCCGGAAAGTATATCCCCAACAGCAGCCCCCGGAGGCCTCAGAGATCCAAAGTCGGATTCATCATCTTCTAGCTTGATCTTCGGCTTGCAGAATCTTGAAGGGTTCCTGAAACTTCATAAGAAAAGATACGATCCAGGTCTCAAAAAACGAGTTGTACCTATAAATACATTATTTCAGATTTCCAGCTCGAAATTCAAACTAAGCCGGAACTTGGTCTCTGACGTCATCTGACACCAGTCATGGTCAAGTCACGTCACTGATAGACATTTCCTATCAGCACAACCGTTAGTGCGTCCGCCTTTCATGGAACCGAGGAACTGTTTCAATGTGTGCGTGGAGATCGAGGCGGCGTATTCATCGCATGGGGTCTTCCAAATTCTTTCCACGATGCGTGGCATATTTACTTTAACGTTTGCACAAATCTTGGCGCGGCTGGCGGTTATAAGGCGTGAGGATTCCTTTTCCTCATCTTCTTCACCTGTTCCCAGCGTCGTTTCCTTCTCCCCTACTTCTCCCACGCGCACAGAGCTCCCTTGCCCTCAAGAAATTCCCAGCGCCACCCATCCAAGGTCACCGGCGCACTAGAAAAAATGGCTTCCACATCATCTTCCGGCGCAGCAGCGACGGCAGAGAAGGAGAGCAATCGCGGGGTCTGGATCCCGTGCGTCCTCGACGACAACAATCTCCGCGGCGTAGAAGAAGAAGGACTCCTCCTCGCTGGTGATTGGCGGAGCGGCCTCGGCGAAGCCGTCCCCAACCCTCGCGATGGTGAGCGAGTGCACTTCGGCACTCACCTGGACAGAGGTCTGAGCTTTCCTCCCTCAGATTTCTTTTCCGAGGTTATAGATCATTACGGAGTTCAACTCCACCATCTCCCCCCGAACTCCATCTTAGAGATGAGCGCTTACGCATCTTTGTGCGAGGGGTATCTCGGCATTAGGCCGAGTCTCACTCTCTTCCGGTACTATTTCTTAGTCCGGAGAAACTCCATCACTGCCGGTAATCCTTACATTACCAGCACTATTAGTTTTTCGGTTAGGCGTGAGCGTGTTTATCCTCGGATTTTAGCTAGTGAGTCGGTCAAACAATGGCCGGCTACCTTTTTCTATCATAAGGATATTCCTGCTCCCGGCAAAGCTTCTGCATTGCCGGCTTTCGTCGATGGAGCCGTCATGCCTCAAGCATCTTGGGACGAGGTTGCTCCAGATATCAGTGACGATCTGCTTCTTGCTAAGAGGCGGATTGAATATCTGATGAAGCACAATGGCCTGAGAGGGTCTGACTTGGTCCAGTGCTGGGTATCTTGCCGGATCCAACCTCTCCAACACCATGGCAACCAACTGATGCATTCCATCATGAAGTAGAAAAAAGACTCCCTCCATATTAGCCCCAAATCCTACACGGATAAAGATTATATAAGCTAGATTAAGTGGCTGATAAGGGAGAGGATTGAGAGGAAGATCCCGGAGGTATCCCTGGACATGCATACAACAGAAGATCTCGTTGTGCTGGTAAGCTTTAGCAACAACCCTTTCTTATGTGTTCTTCTTTAAGATATTTTGCAACACTGAGATCCTATCTTCTTTTGAGCTTGCCGACCTCCCCGAGTCGGAATTAGCTCCTATCGAGGGGTATCCTCCTGAGTTTTCCCAGGAAGAGGAAATAGTTCCACTGCCGGACGTTGTTCCTCGAAAGCGTAAAGCTCCGACAATGGCTATCGGCACAAAGGAGGTGCGTATTGTCAAAAGGTAACTTTCCTCACAACTACCGCCTTTGTGTTTCACTTTCGATTTCTTCCGAGATGTAATGTTCTTTGTTATATTACCTCCTCAAAGCTAAGCAGCTCATCAAGGGCAAGGGGAAGGGAGCTACTTCTAAGCCCCTACGTCAGATAAAGCTAACTTTGGCTTCTTCTGTCGTGGCTCCTCGACTCCTGCCCCTCAGCCTTCTGCAGTGCCGGAGATTACTCCATCTCCAACCGTTGTAGAAGATCTGGCTCCCTCAGCAAAGCCAGCGATCCTTGAGTCATAGACTAATGTTACCATGGTTGACTCAGGTTTTGATAAGGGTGAACCCTCTTCGGGTAATGATCCCTCGGAAAAAGTTTTCACCGACAACCTCCTGAGCAACCCGGGACTTGCCAAATTTGGCTTATCTCGGAAATCTGCAGAGGAGATCCAACGGTTGGCCAAGGAATGCCTTGAATGCCGAATCATTTCTGTCGAAGAAGAAGCACAAGAAGCAGAGGAAATCAAGAACTCTAATCTTCTTGAACAAGTATGTCTTCGAGACGAGAAGCCGAGGACCGGCGAACTTCCAACTTCGCTAGTTGTCCCCCTAACTCTCGCCGAGAAGCTTACCACCGAAGTGAATGCGAGTTTGAACAAGCTCGCTCGTGAACAATATGTAAGTCAGAATTCCAACTCACATCTTCCTTTATGTTACTTTATATCATATAATCTAGCCCCCAAGCATGAAGTTGGATAGATAATCCGGGTTTATGCTTTACTAGGATGCCAAAGAATGAACTAGTGTAGCCCCCAAGGCTCGTGGTGATATTAGTGAAAATATTAGCCCGAGTCTTTAGTAGACTTCTGACTTTGGGTATTCTGACTTACAGAAAGTATATTCCTATAACCAGGATTTATTGAAGAATGTTTGCAACAAGCGGAAGGAGATCAGAGCCTTCCAGCTTGAAAATGCACAATTGAAAGATTCCAAGGATGAGGCCGAAGGTAAACATTCCGAGACTCAAACCTTGTCTTGTGTTATCATAGTCAAATATTTTGTTGAACTATTGTTCTTACAGCACTGTCCTGTGCTATGATTGAAGAGGCCGAGAATCTTAAGACCTTGGTGGTGGAGAACAAAGAACTCCGTCAAGAGCTGGATCAGCTTAAGGCGGATCAGCTTAAGGCGGATCATGAGAAGAGCATTGCTCAGATTCTCAAATCCTCCTCCATGGCCACCGATGAGCATGATCGTAAGATTGTGACTCAGGACAAGAAAATCTTGGATCTCAGTAATGACTTATTCAGAGAGAGGGATATCACTGAGGCACTCCGGGCTGAACTCCAGAGCCTTCGTGAGGAGAAAACCAAAGTCGACGATGTCATCTTTGGTATATTTCCATCTTTCTACTTGTCTGCATTCATTCTTCGACTCTTTCGATGTTGGATTTCTTCTAATAACCATTTTTGTATTATATGCATAGGTCCCCTGAATTTACTGGACTCAGCCTCTGTTGAGTCTCGCACCAGCCGGCTTACACAAGTCAGCGATCTTCCCCATGACTTCCATCAATCCATCGAGGATATTGGCGAAGCTCTGAAGGTTACGGATATGCATAGCATGTCCGGTTTTCAGGTGCGGGACAAGGCCAAGGAGATGCCGCAGCTTATCCAGGACTGGAACATGTCCTACGTGTGTACTACTGCGTAGAACGCTCTCACTATGGTTATGAGCCACCATGGAAACATGGAAATCTAGCAAGTAATCAGAGGGTACTGCAAAGTGGATGAAGACGGACATGAGCAAGATATCAAGGCCATAATGGACTCCTGCGCCGGATACGGGTGTCACGTGGCTGACTTAACCAGCTACGACACTCCCTTCTTCACCCGTGTGGACACACCGCCTCCGCCTTCCGAAGAAACAGCTGAAGTTTTCGACGATGATCAAACCGCATCGGATTTGAACATCTTGGATCGTTCTCAAGGCGCGACTGATGTATCCAGCAAGCCGGCAGCTCCTACCTCTCCTCCTGCATCATAGATCACCAGAACAGATGTGTTATTCTGAAAACATTATGGATCTATAAATAAGTAGTGTGATACTTTTGCTAGTGCCAAGTTTTTTATCTATTCAGCACTTTTGGCTTAAATATTTATGTGCCTGAAATGTTTGCATAAGCACTTGTGTTTTTTATCTATACTTATCGTTTATCTGGCTTTCCGCCTCGTCCCTTTCGTGAGCCGGTAAACCTTTAGCACGGAAACTTTGCCGAGCAACGGAGCTCAATTGCTAAACCAGTTTAAACTCGGAAGCAAAGCCGGCTTCCATTACCAATAATTCACTACTCGAAAAATGCCCGCATCCAGCAATCAGTCAAATAACCAAAGTATAGGCTAGAAAATTTAGACTTATACCCGAAGGTAGCATTTTTAGAATCAGAAATCTAAACCAGAACAAACATGAGCATAAAGTACTTTCAAGTATTCTGGGATTTTTGACTGTGACATGATCATTCGGAAATAAGATGGTAAGAACTTCTCAGAAAAAAAATTGAGGCAACCACTAGAATTTTTTTTTGAGGCAACCACTAATTTTATTTGTCATTGAACATGTACACATATATGATTACAAAGAAAGATAAACTAAGAATAAAAGGGACGTAGATGAGCAATATTCCATGGTCTGTCTAATTCTTCCGGATTTGTACTGCCTCCAGCTCTCTTTCTCTTCTTAGTAGCAGGTCTTTCCTTGACTTGCCGCATATCAGTTAGGTAGTATGAACCATTGTCCATTACTCGAGTAACCAGAAAAGGCCCTTCCCATAATGGGGAAAGTTTGTGCTTTCTTTGTTGCACAAGCCGGAAAACCAAATCGCCCTTATTGAAAGACTGGTTTCTGACTCTTTGGCTATGATACTTGCGTAACTTCTGCTGATTGGCTGTTGATCTCATTTCAGCAACGACGCGAACTTCTTCGACCAAGTAGAGATCATTTTGTAGAGAAATCCCGGCATCCTCTTCGATATATGTGGCAATTCTAGGAGAATTATGAATCAAATCACTAGGAAGAACTGCTTCAGCACCATAGACCAAGAAGAAAAGTGTGTATCCCGTTGACCTGTTCGGAGTTGTTCGCAAGCTCCATATTACAGAGGGTCATTCCTCTGCCAAAGCCCCCGCAGCATGTCTCAGTGGTGCTTTGAGTCTTGGGTTTAGGCCTTGTAAGATTAAACCATTTGCCCTTTTGACTTGTCCATTAGCCTGCGGATGTGCGACTGATGCAATGTCAAGCCGGATACTTTGTTCGTTGCAGAATTCAGCAAGTTCTCCCATAGAGAAGTTACTCCCGTTGCCCGTGATAATGCTATGTGGATAACCATACCGGATTATAACATCCTTGACAAATCTTCTGGTTGTTGCTCCATCACAACTAGTGACGGGTTTAGCCTCAATCCATTTGGTGAATTTATCCACCATCACTAAGAGGTGAGTAAATCCACTTGGAGCCCGTTTAAACGGTCCTACCATATCAAACCCCCAGACCACAAAGGGCCATGTTATAGGTATTGTTCGCAACTGATCGGGCAGAACATGAGCTTGTTTGGCGTATTTTTGGCATCACTTGGACGTCTTGACTAGCCATTCGGCATCTGCCTTCGCTGTAAGCTAGAAAAAACCGTGTCGAAAAGCTTTTGCCACTAAAAAATTGGCTAGAGCATGGTGACCACACTCGCCTTCGTGGATCTCTCTTAAGATTTCCACTCCTTCTTCCGGAGATACACAGCGCTGAAAAACCCCAGATACGCTCCGCTTATAGAGCTCACCACTAATTATAGTGTAGGATTTTTCTCGTCGGACGATCTGTCGGCTGAGAACTTCGTCTTCGGGTAATTTGACATCTACCAAGTAATCAAGGTAGGGTTGAGTCCAGCTAGGAATTACTGTCAAAACTTCTACTAAAGGTGAGTCAGATTTGGTCGGATATTCCTCGTCTACTCCTTTTATGGAGGGAACTTTGAGGTGCTCTAAAAAAACACCATCCGGGACCTCTTTCCACGCAGAGCCTATCCGAGATAATGCGTCTGCTTCCTCATTTTCTGCTCGAGGGATGTGTTGAACCTCAAACCCTTCGAACAATTTAGATAGATCATCCACGACAGCTTTATATGCTGCCATGTGCTTATTTGCATTACAAATTTCCGACACTTGTTGAGCAACAAGATCCGAATCTCCATAACACATCAAACATCGGATGCCGATATCCTTAGCAGTATGTATTCCATGCAGCAATACTTCATACTCGGCAATGTTATTTGTCGTTGTGAAGTGGATTTGCAACACGTATAGAAGTTTATCTCCTTGGGGTGATTTGAGTACCACGCCAACCCTCGAGCCCCCTCGAGCCTTAGATCCGTCAAAATATAGGGTCCAATATTCTGACTCAGGGAGGGTCATATTATCCTTTGTTTCTGTCCAATCAACAACAAAGTCATCAAGGATTTGGGATTTGATATTTGTCCGATGTTTATACTCAATATCAAAAGCTAAAAGCTCTATGCCCCATTTTGCGACGCGTCCTGTGGCCTCGCTGTTGTTGATTATATCTCTTATGGGAGATGTGCTCACCATAGTAATTAGATGTTCCTGAAAATAATGCCATAACTTACGAGATGCGAAGAACACACCATAAGCCAGCTTTTGATAGTGCGGATACTGCTGTTTTGATTCAGTCAGGACCTTGCTGAGATAGTAAGTCGGACGCTGCACCAGGTGTTCCGGATTTTCCTCTGGTCTCTCCACTACCATGACGACACTGACGACCCTGTTTGTCATAGCGAGATAGAGCAACATCGGCTCTCTTGGTTCCGGTGCTGCAAGGATAGGAGCAGACGAGAGTACTTCTTTCAAGTCTTGTAGTGCAGCTTCAGCTTCATCAGTCCAAACGAATTTCTTGGTCTTTTTCAGGAGCTTGTAAAGTGGTGCGGCTCTTTCTCCGAGCCAGCTTACAAACCGACTGACTACAGCAATGCAACCAGTGAGTCTTTGAACGTCCTTCAGGCAAGTTGGCCTGGAAATATTGAGTATAGCCTTGATCTTGTCTCAGTTCACCTCTATGCCTCTCTGAGACACGATGAAATCTAACAATTTTCCAGCTGAAATTCCAAAGAAACACTTCTTTGGATTGAGCATAATGTTGTATTTTCATAAATTTGCAAATGTTTCCTCCAAGTCGTAAATTAATGTTTCGTTCTTTTTGGACATCACCGCAATATCATCCACATATGCATGTACATTGTGTCCGATTTGATCGTGGAGGCAACGCTGCATAGTGCACTGGTACGTAGCTCCTGCGTTCTTCAGCCCAAAGGGCATCGTAACAAAATAGAAGGTTCCGAAGGGGGTTATGAATGAAGTTTTGATTTTCTAATTCCTTCATCCGAATTTGTTGATAACCAGAATATGCATCGAGAAAATAGAGGAATTTCGAGCCTGCCGTAGAATCGATAACTTGATCAATTCTAGGCAAAGCAAACGGACTTTGGGACAAGCCTTGTTTAAGGCAGTATAATCAACACACATCCTTAAATCAGTGGTGTACTTTTTAGGGACCATTACAGGGTTGGCCGACCAATCAGTATGGATGACCTCTTCTATTCATCCGGCTAACTCGAGCCAGGCTAGTTCCTTAGCTATTTCCTTACGCTTTACATCGCCAAAACATCGTAGGGACTGTTTGACGGGTTTAGCATTCGGGTTTACATTTAGAGAGTGCTTGGTAAGTTCCCTAGGTACTCCGGTCATGTCAGATGGCTTCCATGCAAAGATATCTTGATTTGCTTGGAGGAACTTGACGAGTGCGCTTTCCTATGCGCTATCTAGGCCTACGCCTATCTGGGTCACCTTAGAGGGGTCATCATCCTTCAATGGTGTTTTCTTCGTCTCCTCCGATTCCTTGAACTCTGGATTCGGCTTTGTAACCTCCTTCTTTGTTGCAGGCATCTTAGATGGATAGATGGTCTTCTTGATCTCCTGGTACTCCTGAGCGTGCAGCACGGCTTCAGCAAAGGCGGCATTTCCATCCTCGCACTCTCGCGCTTTCTTCGGGTCTCCCCTGATGGTGATCACGCCGTTGGGACCTGGAATTTTCATCATATTGTAAATGTAACACGGACGAGCCATAAAATCCCAATAAGCCGGTCGTCCAAATATAGAGTGGTACACGCTCTTGAACAGGACCACTTTGAAGGAAAGTGCTTCCGTCCGATAGTTCTTTGGAGTTCCAAAGGTAACATCCAAAGTGATCTCTCCCGGGGAATTTGCTTGTCTTCCTGGGACAACTCCATGAAAGATCACGGAGCTGTGATTCAGTTGGGTCTCCGAGATTCGCATCCGGCGTAGCGTTTCGACATACAAAATGTTAATGTTGCTACCACTGTCCATGAGGGTCTTGGAGAAACCGTAGCCATCAATAAGAGGATTGATGACTAAGGCGTATTTTCCTCGCCTGTGCAACTTAGGCGGATGATCAGCACGGTCAAAGGTGATTGCAACTTCCGACCAGTCCAGGTACTGAGGGACAGCCGGAACTATCGCGTTGAGCTCATGCAGAATTGCTTTCTTGACCTTAGCTGGTTGAGATCCGAGGAAGGTGACATAGGTGTCTTTCTTTGTGGGAAAGGTTTTCTTCCCCTCTGGCTTGGGATTTGAAGCATCAGCTTCCTCCATATCGGAATCTTACTTGGTCTCTTTATCCTTTTTGGGATTCTTCTTTCCCTTCTTCTGCTTAGCTCTGCGGTGTCATCTTTCTTGATGTCGTCATTGAAACGACACTCGGAGTTTGTGTGAGACGAGCCCCCATTGGCGTCGAGGTGATGCACACATGGGTTATTGGCAATGTCGGCCCAAAAGTAGGTTTTGCCAGGTTGCTGGTCTCCTCTACCTTGAACTCTTGATGTCCCACGACCGCGTCCGCGGCCACCACCACGTCCTCCTCGTCCTCTAGACCCGAAAGTAGCAGTAACCACTGCCGTTTCTGTGTTGGGCTTTTCTTTCGAGGTGTTCTTGCGCTTCTGAGCTTGTTGCTTTGGTTGTTTTGCCGACTATGGCACAGCTAGGGCGTTCAGTAATCCCTCTGTGTCATCGTCAGCATCTGCATACTTTCTCGCTGTTTCTATCATCTCTCCCAAATCAGTGACCTTGTCGCACTTCAAGCGATGACGTAGTAAACCAATTGCGAGTCCTGCAATGAAAGCTTCAATCGCAGTTTTGTCATTTACTCCTTCACAAGAGTTCTTGGTGTCGATCCATCGTCCGAGATAATCTTGGCAAGTTTCTCCAGGTTTCTGGGTGCAACGTTGTAGGTCTCTGACCGTACAGGGCCTCCGATATGTACCTTCAAAATTCCGAAAGAACGCACTTTGCATGTCATACCGGTTGTGAATGGTGTTCTCCGGAAGTTCATTGAGCCATGATCGCGCCGTCTTCCGCAACATAAGTGGGAGATATCGGGTTGCGACCAAGCTATTTCTGCCTTTGGCGATGCAGCAAGCCTGGAAAATATCCTGGAGCCATCTATCTGGCCGAGCTATACCGTCGTAGGCCTAAATGTGTCTTGAGATAGCAAATCCTTCTAGGAATTTTGTGGCTCTTATGTGTGGTCCGAAGCATTTTGGGGCCACGTATATATCATCATTTTCGTAGCGCCGCACCTCTATGTTGGAGTTAATCCGGTGTCGCGCATCACTTGGAGACAAAGATCGTCGTCCTGAGTGATGGCTATGGCTGCGGTGCCTTGGAGCCAGACTTCGGCTTCTACCACCACCTCCTCCGCCATGACGGCCTCCTTGGCCTCCTTGACAGTCGTTGTGATGGCTACTTGGTGGAGAGGGTGGGGGAGCTGGATTGTTTCTGGCTGATCGCCGACCTCCATTCGGAGCGTCATTATTCTGGTTCCGGGGATTGTCTTCATTGCGACGAGCCCCCTGCCGGCTTGTCTCGCATGGTTTCCGTTGTTCCTTTGTCCATCACTCCCACCATGGTGGGGCTCAGTCGGACGGTTTGTAGGTCTAGGAGGTGGCATCCTTTGACGGTCCTCCTCCCGACGTTTCTCTTTATCTTCTCCCCTACGATCGTTTGACTCTCGTCGGGGAGGGTTTCTCGGATACAGTGCAACAATTGCTTCTTGCTCGGCAGCTGGAGCGACATTGCACCAGTCACGTGCAGCTCTATGATGTTGTCCTGAAGATCCGGTTCTTGAGTAATTGTCTTCCCGACGGTCGGAACGGTAATGCTGTTCCGGAACACGCTGGGGCCTTATATCATTCCAGGTCATGTCCGTGCGACATTGGTCGGATTTCGAGACCAGTTTTCCGCTTCCGGATTTCGGGGCCCTTTGCTGTTCCAGACCCTTGGTGAGTAGCTTAATGCCCAATCGAACCTGTTCTAGGCCTAGATTGTTCGATAGGATATCCCGAGCTGTAACGGTGTTCTGTACCAGTGTTGGATACACCAGATCTCCTTTGCTGTCGAGACGAGGCATCCTTGGGTCTCCTACAAAGAGAACCTTGTGTACTTCTGGGAATTGATCGTCACACGTGTGACGTTTCTGGGTCTTCTGATGTTGCCGAGAGATGTACTTCTCCACAGTTGCCATGCGTTTCTTCTCCTCCTCGATGTTTTTGGCTTCATCCAGGAGTACTTGACGACGCGCTTCTAGAGCATGGGCCCTTTCATCTAGTTCTTCAGCAGTAAGTTCTTCTGCTGTAGGGATAGGTGTGGTTAATGCAGCATCGATGAGTTTACACGCACCTTCAGTGATCATGTATCCATCCACCGATTCTTCTTTTGTCTCGTCTGGGATAAGTGCTCCATCTGAGTCTTCTTCGTATTCTTTGGCAATCACTTCCTCTGCCGAAAGATCTTTTGCCGGGGTCTTGTTCTTCTTATTATTCTTCTTTGCCTTCTTGGTAGTGCCGGTAGCAAAGACGGCTTTGGGCCCGTTTCCCAGAGTCAAACTTTGATCGGTACTTTCGGCCATTTGGTTCTCGGGATCATCTCCGAGATCCATGTTGTCCTGCGCTTTGGGAGAGTTTTCTCCGGATCCTTCATCCATGTCTTCTCCTTCTGCAGCAGCTGTGGAGTTAAGCTCCTCTTCATACTCCACGGAGAACTTCCAGAAATCTGCCGACGTCATGGAGTCATCCAAAGATGTCGGTAATTCGACGCTTGTTCCGATAGCCTCCAGCACAGAGTCGGTGTTGTCTCCAGCATCGACAGAGCCAGATCCGGATCCAACATATCCAACAAAGTGCGACGCGTTCCTCCTGAGATAACTGCGGTCTTCATAGTAGGATTCGTCAAAACGCCTGATGGTCTCGAGGATTGCATCTACGCTTGCGTCTTGCATCATCATGCGCCTCAACGTGTAGCTCAGGAGAGGTCTGTCTGTCCTGGCGTCATCAGAGCCGGAACCAAAGTTATCTTCATGCTCTTCCTGGATTTCGACCTCTGCAGGTGGATCGATCTAGGATTCGACCTTGCTAGGGAGATCCACTCTAGATCCGACTTGTGCCACGAGATCTGCCTCAGGTTCAGCTTTCTCCACTATCTCCGTGACTGGTGCGGGCTGGATGGGATTAGGGTTTTTTGAGATCCGAAACTCTGCCGCCTCCACGGACAAAGGGGACCTAGAAATTTCTTCTACCTCTATCATCACCGCTGGGGTGGGTGGGGTATTTTCAGGGAAACCAATGTAAACATCGATCTCACCAAAAGACATGATGGTGTAGGTGGTCACGGCTTCCCTAGCCGGAATCCAGGTCTCGTCGAGGATGATGAGAGGGACGTCATAGGCATAGAGGATGCGACCAACGGCAATAGTCCCGCTGGTTCCGATTCTTGCAGATTCCGCTCGGAACGTAGATCTGAAGCTCACTTGCCCCATGGTTGGCGCCAACTGTCGTCGGATTGATGACAAGTACGCCATGAGGGGGTCCTCGAGGCGTGTAGAAGAGAGGGGTGTGTGTCGTACGGGATTCCGGGACGGTGAGCACACAAGTTTACCCAGGTTCAAATCCACCGGCTTTGGATGGATCCTACTCCTGCTAGCAATCCAGTAATACGGCAGAGCCGGAATATGGGTTACAAGGGTTTCGCTTGTGCGAGTTGAGATTGTAGACTATTGTAAGGGGTGCCCTAAAGGCTCTCCCTAGGATGTCTTATATAGATATCCGACCTAGGGTTTACAGAAGAGATTTATCCGGCTATGACTAAGAGTCGGTTACAGAGTACATCTTGAACTACAAGTAACACTATGGGTCTATGTCGGTAAGTCTTCTAGGCCTTCCCGTAGCCGGATTGGACTCCGTTCTTCTCCCTGACTGGGACGCCCGTGAAGCAAAGCTCTAACCCAAAGTGGGCCACCCTGGTTGAGGTACGTTGAGGATACCCAGAAAGTATATCCCCAACATACAAAAATTACCGGAGTTCCCCACGGGGATACACTCTCCTGAATAAATCCTTTTCTAGCTAACTCATCAATTTTCTCCTTAAGATCTTTTAATTCTTTTGGCCCCATCTTATATGGTTCTTGGGCTATTGGTGTTGTACCAGGTATCAGGTCAATTGTGAACTCTATTTCCCGATCAGGTGGCATTCCTGGTAACTCTGCTGGAAAAACATCTTGAAATTCCTTCACTACAGGAATATTTTCCAATTTTACTTCCTTCATTGAGTTCAACTGCAAATCCACCTTGATATGGCTATGTTTATCCACCTGATAGACTATCCTTCCTCCACTTGGGGACCTGATTGAAACGTTTTTCTCTTCACAATTGATCTGAGCTCCATAGTCTGTCATCCAATCCATTCCCAGCACTACTGCTATTCCTTTTAATGGGATCACATAAAGATCCACATAATAGGTTTGACCACATATTGAAATGACTTGGTTTACTTTAATATTTCTAACTACCACGATCCCTGCGGCGATAACTACGGTCATAGGTTTTCTAACGGTGCCCTTCTAATCCCGAATTTATCACAAAATTCTTCAGATATGAAAGAACTAGTTGCACCCGTATCAAATAAAACTTTTCCGGGATTTGTGAGAATATTGAGCGTACCTATCACCTCTTGATCCGAGTTATCCAACTCCTCCAAGGTTGTGCAATTCAGCTTTCGAGTAGGCCTACCTCTCTTGCCATTGTTATTTTTGGTATAGCTTCCACCTCTGTTAGGCTGTCCACCTCCGCCTCCACTGGCATGTCCTCCACTCTTTGTGGGCCAACCACCGGGTGGTTTGTTTGGGAAATCAGGCTTAATGTGACCCTTTTTTCACAACCAAAACAAAAAATCACTAGCTGCCTACAATCCTTGCTACTATGTACCGGAAGTTTGCAATTGTGACATATGACGTTCCTTCCAGGATTGAACTGACCTCCATTGTTGTTGCTACTCTTGTTATTGTTGTTGTAAGGTCTATTTCTGGGTTTAAATTCCAAATTGGTTTTGGGTTGACTTGCGTGAATCCTCTTTGTTTCCTTCTTTACTCTCTTCCTACGGTCCTCTTGGACATTCTTGTAATCATCTTCAAAGGTTATAACTGCATCAAGCAACTGTTGAAAACTTTGGGTGTTGGCAAGCCTCAAATGCATCTTCACAAATGGATTTAGTCCACGCATGAACCTCTTCTTCCTTTTCGCCTCTGTGCTAACTTGTTCAGTAGCGTAGCGAGATAAATCACTGAACTCCCGGATGTACTTCATGACACTGGAGTAACCCTGTTGCAGTTCTTCAAACTTCCTATGCTTCAACTCAATGATACTTTCTGGAACATGGTATTCATGGAATCTTTGCTTGAACTCCTCCTAGTTGTACTCTCTTCCTGGAAGTTGCATAGCTAACTGACCCTCCCACCATGCTGCTGCATGTCTAGTCAACAGATGTGTTGCATACCTCAACTTTTCTTCCTCATTGCATCCTACCATTTTTAACTTTCTCTTGGTATCTGCTAACCAATCCTCTGCATCCATTGGTTCTGGAGCGGATGCAAAAGGTAAAGGCCTTGTATCTTGAAAATCCGAAAGACTAACACCGTGTCCTTGATGTAACATCCCATCTTTTGCATCTATGTTGGTTGAGAGTTAGGAATCTAGAAATTAGGGGGAAATACAACTTTTTCTACTTGTTTGCATATGAGCATACTTTCACTAGATTGCTTGATCACTTGTGTTGCCTTGGTAGTGTTGCTTGCTAATCTACATGCTTGAATGACCACCAAGAGTCATATTAGTTAGTCTCCCCACAAGCTAAGATTTTGGCTAGGTCATATGAATCTAGTTTTGTTCCAACTTTGGAGCCTTGGTTTGAATAAACCCCTTCCCTTTTCTACCATGCAAAGGCACCATGTGGTACCATGTTTTGATCACATGAGAACCCCACCTTAGCCCTGGTTAAACCACAAGCTTAAGCCCCTTGCATGTAAGTGTTTTTCTCACTAGAGGCCATTTAGTGCATGGCCACCTTAATTTGTCAAATGTTTGGATGATCCATGTAAACACATGGCTGTCATCCAAGAGGCAACCAAGACCTGAAGATCACCTAGTATCCCTCTACACCCCCATGCCTTCCCCACTGCCATTGGTGGCCCTAGCTCGATTTGGCAAGATCCCAAAGTGGCCACCCCACCAACTAGACCCTAGATCACCAAAACCACCTCCACACTTCCTGTGAGCCGTGTCACCCCCTGGCATGATGCCTCACCACCCCAGCAAATGCCCTGCACTCTCCCAGGTCTCATGCACACAACGACATACTCCAAATGGGAGAGACAAGAGAGATCTTGGCAAATCTTGCCAAGCTTTGAAACCAGCAGCCTCTCCCCTCCCATCAAGCACGCTTGGCCCGACCCGGACAGCTCCAACTTCCCAGGCATCACCCCGAGCTTCTCCCTTGCCCACACGCGCGCCTAGCTACCCCCAGCCCCGGCGTCCACCTCAGCAAAAAAACCTCGGCCTTGCCCTCTCTCTTCTTCTCCTGGTGCAAAAACTCGCGGAGGGACAGAGGAGCACCCCGCTACCCTATCGCACCCCTACCCCGTCTACCTCTCAGGCCCTAGCTAGGAAGACCGCGCACTGCAGCCCCATGCTATTCCGTCGAACAGCTTGCAGGCAGCAAGCAGCAGTCATCTCTCTCGCTCTCTAATAGGCCCCGACCTGCCCCAGAGGAGAGACCATCCCTAGATCACCCCACCACGTCACCACCGCCCCTCCTGACCAACCCCGATCTCCCTTGCGACCCCACTATCTCGCCGTGCACCCGATGCACCGTGGACGAGCCCAGCTCGTTAAGTAGCTGCCCCACCCCTTGCACGCTCCTCCCACTCCTAATTTTGCTCCCAGAGCTCCCTAGTACCACCCGGAGCGAGGCATAGCCTCTTGCCCTCCCCTTCCCCGCTGCCGTTTCTCTCCTTCTCGGTGCCAACAACGAACGGGAAGGTTCCGCAGCCCCTTCTCCGCCTCTTCTCTGTTCTCCCCTCCACTGCACTCGCCTCTCGAAACCATCCCTAATTCCCCTTCTCTGGCTGCATCTCGTCGATAGGTATGCCGGAGCTGCGAGGAGGCCGAGAGCTCCGAGCCGCGCCGCTGCTGACGCGATGCATCTAGTCACCCGGAGTCGAAGTGCCGCCCCTCATTCGACTCCCCGTCCTCGACCGCATCGAGCCACGCCACTGCCGAACCATCTCCGTCCTAGGGTAAGCCTCCCTGTCGTCCGCCAGCCCTGCTAGGGTTAACCCCTCGTTGGCGTTGAGTCCGGCGAGGATGACGAAGCCAGGCCGTCAGATCTAATTTAGATCCAACATCCAGCAGAGCCCAATACCCCTTCGCCCCCTATGTGCCTATGACACGCGGGCCGCACGGCGGGATTTGAATCCCTCGCCCTCCCGCGCAGGCGACCGTGTAGCAGGCCGGCCCAGCTTTCTAGCGGGCCGTGACCCAGCCTCTGCACTGCTTACTTTTATTTATTTTAGGCCATTTTAATTCCCAAGATTTGTTCTGTAGATTTAATTCCACCAAATAATATCTGTGTATTGTTTTGGCTTGGTTCAAATTTTGTAGAATAGCCTAGGTATTTATCCATTGTATGGCACTGGTAGGTAGTCAAAAGCATGAATGTGTGTTTACTAAGAATTATTGTGGTAAAATTGATCTGTTTTGAGTATTTAATCGGTAGCTTTAATTCTGGAGCTTAGAAAAATGTGAAACCAATTTCCAGGCATTGCCTGTGAACTTGCCTACTGAACAAAATGTGAATCATCCAATTTGGATGTGTGTAGCCTCTGTTCTTATTTTTCCAAGATATGGACAACAAGTTTTTAGTTAAATTCCAGAGGTTGTTGTGAAGCTAATTTTGGGATGAAACCAACTCTCAGAGTTAGGCCTCTGTTAGTACTACTTATTCCTGGAAGGGCATAATTTTTGGCTCTGTAATTCTGCCCTAGGGACTTTAATACTAGATTCAGTACTGTTTTCAGAGTTTTAATTGTTAAAAATCAACCCTAAGAGATAAAAATATGAAACCAGTGGGGTTGGCTTTGTATTATCTGTCGCTACTCACAAAAATCATTTGTGGTCACTATACACCAACATGGTTTGGTTGAGTCACATGTTTGGGTGCTAATATAGTCTTTACCATTAAAATCACCAAATAAGTTTGGATTAACCTTTTTGATTGTTTCCAATGCCATTATACTACTAGGATCAGTAGCTACATGTGTTTGGTTAGGTTGGTTCAGTTAAGCATCCGTTCTGTATTGATTGTGTTGTTTGTGCTATGGGTGATAAGTGGTGTTGTGGTTTGATTATATTTCCCCTTTTGCGACGATAGATACGAACGAGGACGAGTTTGAGGAAGGTACTTGGGAAGACAAGCCACCTACAAGTTCATGAGACTTGTCCCATCTTTAATTTATGCATTCCGTTTTACTTACTCTTACTAATGCATTGTTTTCCTCGCTATGTTGTTATTTATATCTATGATGGTATTGGTTTGGCTCCACCAAACTTATGCCAATGGTACTGTTTAAGTACTCCCCCTTGGTATTACCTATCCCTACCCTAGTAGTTAAGGTGGTCTAGTATACCACAACCCCTTGGAAACAACGATTTAGCCTAACAAAAACTCTAGGTTGGGAACCCGATGGCAAGAAGGGTTTTTATAAAAGTTTTGGACGGAAACCTTGGCAAGTGGGACTTGCCGAGTGAATTTAAAATGATTTTGGTTCTGTTCTACAAGTGGTGGCACAAAAGAAGGAGATGAAGGAAAAACTGTTTTCGAAAACGCACACGATTCTTTGCAGTCTAGCTATAACAACCACCTTGTGCAACTACACTACCCCTATATGGGAAGGGGCTTGACTAGAAAGTGGTCCTCTCTAATGCAAGTGCCTCGCAACTACTATAGGGGATCGCGATCCCTAGAGGCTGGGCCTTCTCCCGTAAAGGTCCATGTGGGACATCGACCTAGAGAAGGAACAAACTGTCTGCAGGCAGCCAGGCGTTACTATGAGCCCCTCATTGAAAGCGCCCACTGTGTGAAGTGTAAAATGCGCTCAGGTTGGTCCTCCGTACCTGACCTCCCGGTTTTGAGGGGAACAACACTCTTAGGGTAGGCGCTTGTGTTAAGAGTGGATTATCCCGAAGGTCTCGTCCGGTTATCCAAAACCCGCATACTAGCGTATGATGATCCGCGACTGTTCAAGGCAGATGTATCGGATCTTGTGGGTAAAGTGTACAATCTCTACAGAGCGTAAATCTATTCGAATAGCCATGTTAGCGGTCATGGACGGGTTCGACAAACTTCTGTAGAGCGGTGCTGGTTTTGGTTTATAAAAAGGTTTTCGAAAAAATACTCGGCCAT
Organism: Avena sativa; assembly: GCA_916181665.1. Classification (NCBI taxonomy): domain Eukaryota; kingdom Viridiplantae; phylum Streptophyta; class Magnoliopsida; order Poales; family Poaceae; genus Avena; species Avena sativa. The sequence goes on from OV702286.1 coordinate 81,037,992, forward strand.
GGGATGGTCGGAGGGCATGGAGGATGGACCATGGGATGGTCAGACCTAGTTGAAGTATTGGTCATGGGATGACCAAGGTGGAAGTGGATAACAGGGTTGATCCCATCCTAGTAGTTCAAGTCTTTCCTAATTATTTCACACCTAAAAGTTTTCTAAACAATGAGTTGTATCCTTAAGAGATTCTACCAATAGCCCCTTGGAGCCATCCTATCCATAGCCATATTGCATACTCTTTGTTCTTCCTTGTATGGTGGTTTGCGAGTACATTCAAATTACTCACTGGCAATGTTCTCTGGCTATCAACTTAGTCAAATTATGAGCATGATGAAGAAAACGATGGAGGGTACGATGACGACTTCATGAACTAGGGCGTTACTCCGAGTCGGGCACCTGTTGGGCTATGGCTTGACTCGGGTCCCCCGCGTTTATTAGTACCGCTGCCATGGAGGCAAGTTGTAAGACTTTTATTGTAAGACTTATTGTACTCGTACTGTAATGGATGTGTGTATTTTGATATCATGTCGGTTATGCTCCATGATACACTGATCATGGGATCGTGGTGGTTTGCATAATTTGGTAATTCCGGGTGAAAATCCGGGGTCGCCACAGACTTGGTATCAGAGCCATCCTGACTTTAGGAGCCCCTAGTTTGCTTGGACGTTAGACCCGGACCCCAAAAACTATCTTCGCTATAAAGGAAGGAGCTTGGTATTTGCAAAACAAAAACAAGTTGCATTAAATTAAATTTTTGCATACTTAAAATTTTGCACACTTTTCACTAACTTAAATTTACCTAAAATTTTGTAGATGGCTGTTGTGTTCAACATGTACCGTCAGGTCGGACTGGACTTGCCACTCCAGTTGTTTGAGGCTGAGCTGAGGGACTTGGCCAAGAATGTGGGCCGCCCAACGCCGAAGATCCAAGGTGCTTTCATTCCCAGGCTGGTTGAAGGAGAGAAGAACTGGTTGGTTGTATGCACCATGAGGGGTGGCATAGTGCCTTCATTCTCCGAGGAGCTGAAGGTGAAAGTTTTGGAGAAGGACTGGGGTGATGGTGTGCTCCGTGTGGCTCAGGAGGCCCTAGCACGCCTCGCCTATCACCATCGCGAGCAACTGGAGGGTACCAAGTTCTACCACTTTGGGAGGCGCCATCCTCGAGGTTACGCCACCGTGACCCCGCAGCACTATGACTTCGGTGAGCACATCCAGAACATGGAGTATCTCCCGAGGAAGACCCAGGAAGCTATGGATGATGTTCGCACGCGCCTGGACAACAAGACCTTGGAGTATCTCACCCTTGTGGAGGACTTGAGGATCGAGAAGTTGGAGCATGCCTAGACCAAGTTAAACAAGCAGACTATGGTGGCTAGGAACAAGCGTCTCCTGAAGACCACCAAGGAGCAGAAGGAACTCTTGGTGACCATGGAGGCCAAGATAGAAGCGTTGGAGGAGGAATGCGCTGAACTCGACAAGGACAACGATGATCTGCTGAACGAGACAGATAATGATGTTGCCTACAAGGAGGATTTCGACATGGAGCCGCAGAGCGAACCCGAAGATGATGATCAGATGGATGAGGAGGAAGAGGATCCAGAGGAGCGCGTCCTTGAGTCTAAGGATGATATCGAGATCATCATTGAGGAGGACACCATCGCACGTCGTGACATGGAGTAGGTCTCACGCTAGTTTATGAGAGCAAGTGAGAATATCACCGTGTCCCCCTTATGAGTGGCGATTTGTCTGTCTTCTGCTTGCTTGTACGGTTGACCTCATAGCATTATCTATCTAGCATCGAGATGTGACGCATGAACTTGGTTATTTTGTGGTTAATCCTATGGTTGCTAAGCACTCTTTATCTCCTATGCGTGTATGCCTGTTGTGTTGTTATTTCTTTTTCACCCTGAGGTTCTGGATGCGAACCGCCCCCTTTGTAACCCCCATCCTAACCATATACCTTCAGGATGGTGCGCCCACGCGGACCCCCTCCACCACCCCCGACCATGGCACAGCTCCTGCACATGTTCATGCAAGACCGCCAAGCCGCCAATGAGGAGCGCCAAGCCAACATTGCTGCTCTCCAGCAGCTAGTGCAAGCTGCCGCTGGAAACGCCCCCGACCCCGAGGGCGAAGAGCAGAGATCCAGACTTAGGGACTTCTAGAACACCAACCCACTTGTGTTCACCAAGTGCACCAACCCATTTGACGCCAATGACTGGCTCCGCACTATTGAGAACAACCTGGAAGTTGCCCGTGTTGGAGAGAATGAGAAAGTCACCTTAGCCACCAATTTCCTCACGGGTCAAGCAAGGACTTGGTGGATCAGCGTCAAGGAAATTCTGCCCGCGGGACAATCCATCACCTGGGAGGACTTCAAGGAAAGGTTCCGCAAGCGTCACATCCCACCTGGTTTGATCAAGATGATGAAGGACCAATTCCGTGACCTGAAGCAGGGAGGAATGCATGTGCTGCAATATCTGGAGAAGTACACTGATCTGGCCCGGTACGCCCCGGATGACACCAACACCGAAGAGGAGAAGGTGGATACCTTCATGAATGGACTCCAGGATGAACTGCAGTGCCACCTAGTAGCCTAGAGGTTTCAGGAGCTGGATGCCCTTGTTGATGCCGCTATTCTGGTGGAAAACAAGCGCAAGGGAGTGATTGAGAACCGCAAACACCGGATAATGCACCAAGAAGGACCCAGTGGACAGAGGTCGCGAAGCATGCCACCAAGGCCTGCACCCCCACCGCAGAGGACTTTGTCCTATGCTCCGCGCCATAACAACCCCAACCGCAACTACAACAACCCTCGCCCTGGAGGCGGGAACCCAAGACCTGCCCCTAGAGGCCCTATCAACCCCAATGCCCGCCCCAATGCAGCTGGTTGTTTCAACTGTGGACAAGTGGGACACTACTCCCGTGAATGCCCTGAGAGGAAGAAGGACAATGCTCCACGCCCGAATGGAGCCCGCCTGAGTCAAGGACACGCCAAAGGAGCCCCAGCCAGAGGCGCTGCCCCCAAGAAGCATGCCAATGCTACCAGAGGACATCTGAACCATATCACTGCCAAGGAAGCCCGGGAGTCTCCTGACATTGTTCTGGGTACGTTCCTTGTCAACTCCATCCCTACTACAGTATTATTTGACTCCGGGGCCTCGCATTCATTTGTTACTGAGCAGTTTGTTGAGAAAAGTGGGATGGAACCTAGCCAACTAAGCAAGATCATGCTAGTACAAATACCCGGTTCGACGACCAAAACCCAATCCGTCTGCTGAGATATCCCTGTTGTTATCCATGGTATAACCTTCAAGGACGACCTGATAGTTTTGGGAGCCCAAGGTCTAGACGTGATATTAGGAATGGATTGGATGACCAAATATCATGGAATCATAGATTGTGCAAGAAAGGCCATATCCATGACAAGTAGTGAAGGTGTACAAGTAGAGTACAGGGCAACTGTGCCCTCATCTCGGATCTATTGCCAGAAGGGTATAGTCGGACCTACCTTAGAGCAAGTACCAGTAGTCTGTGAGTATCTAGATGTGTTTCCGGAGGAGTTGCCCGGTATGCCCCCTGATCGGGATATCGATTTCATCATAGAGTTAGTCCCCAGAACAACCCCCATAGCTCAAAGGCCGTACCGTATGAACCCAGAGGAATTGGTCGAACTAAAGAATCAATTGGATGACATGGAACATAAGGGTCATATTCAGCCAATTGCCTCCCCTTGGGGATCACCCGTTCTTTTCGTGGACAAAAGGGATGGAACCACCCGGCTAGTGACTAACTACCGGAAACTCAACGAAGTCACAATCAAGAACAAGTATCCCTTACCCAAGATCAAAGATCTGTTTGACCAGCTAAACGGAGCCCGTATCTTCTCTACGATAGATCTCCGCACCGGATACCACCAACTCAAGATCCGAGAGTCATATATCCCCAAAACCGCCTTTACTACCCGATACGGTCTATATGAATACACCGTCATGTCCTTCGGCTTAACCAACACCCCTGCCTACTTCATGAATCTCATGAATATGGTATCCATGCCCTACCTAGACAAGTTTGTCGTAGTGTTTATCGACGACATCCTCATATACTCTAAGACTGAAGCCGATCATGAGAAGCATCAGAGAATAGTACTGAGTACCCTCAGGGAGCATCAACTGTACGCTAAGTTCAGCAAGTGTGATTTTTGGTTAAAGGAAGGATTCCTTGGCCACATACTGTCTACCGGAGGAATCTCAGTCGACCCCGCCAAAATCAAGTCAGTTATGGGATGGAAAGCCCCCACCAATCCCTTGGAAATCCGAAGTTTTCTAGGTTTAGCCGGATACTACCGTAAATTTGTTGAAGGTTTCTCGAGCATCGCAAAGCCATTGACGCAACTACTGAAAAAGGACAAGAAGTTCGAGTGGGCCGAGAAGTGTGAAGAGAGTTTTAAGGAACTCAAGAAGAGATTAGTGTCAGCCCCTGTCTTGACCATGCCAGATATCACCAAAAGCTTTGAAGTTTACTGCGATGCCTCCAAGTTAGGACTTGGAAGTGTGCTGATGCAGGAAGGCAAGGTCATCGCCTACCTATCTCGACAAATAAAGCCCCATGAGATGACCTACCCCACCCATGACCTGGAACTCGCAGCGGCGGTTCACGCACTAAAGACTTGGCGTCACTATCTGATGGGGAACCGCTGCGAGATCTACACGGATCACAAAAGTCTGAAATATATCTTCATGCAAAAGGAGTTGAACATGAGGCAGAGAAGATGGATTGAGCTGAGCAAAGACTATGATCTTGGCATTCATTATCATCCGGGCAAGGCCAATGTTGTAGCTGACGCCCTCAGTCGAGAACCCTGTTCTCTGAATGCTATGATCGAGAGGGAACAACCAGAACTGAGTCAAGAAATAGAAAGGTTCGGACTTGAAATAGTCAGCCATGGATTCCTAGCCCATCTGGATCTAAAGCCGACCCTCTTAGACCAAATCAAGGAAGCTTAGAGAGGACACAAAAGCATTGAGGGCATTAAAAGAAGAATGGAAAAAAGAAAATGTCCCCGGATTCAAGGTTGACGACTTGGGTGCGCTGTGGTACAAAGGGTGCATCTGTGTACCCAGCGACCATGACTTGAAGCAGATGATTATGAAGGAATCCCACGAGACACTCTACTCCATACACCCCGGTAGCACCAAGATGTACCAGGATCTGAAGGAACAATTTTGGTGGCATGGAATGAAGCGTGAAATTGCCTTATTCGTGGCGAAGTGCGATATATGCCAAAGGGTCAAAGCCGAACATCAACGACCCACCGGATTGCTGCAACCAATAAAGATTCTGGAGTGGAAATGGGAAAAGGTTGGAATGGACTTTATCACTGGACTACCCATCTCCAGCCGAGGTCACGACTCAATTTGTGTTATAGTCGACTACTTATCCAAGGTAACCCATTTCATCCCGGTGAAGACAACTTTCAACGGAAAGAAGTTGCAGAACTGTATATCTCCAGGATCATCAGTCTCCATGGAGTCCCTAAAGAGATCGTGTCTGGTAGAGGACCGCAATTCACCTCCCGCTTCTGGAATAAGCTACATGAGGCCTTAGGTACCACTATATCTTTTAGCACTGCATATCATCCTCAGACAGGAGGACAGACTGAGAGAGTCAATCAGGTCCTAGAGGATATGCTCTACTCCTACGTCCTAGCTTACGGATGTAAGTGGGAGGATTGTCTACCGTTCGTGGAATTCTCCTACAATAACAGCTATCAAGCCAGTCCGAAGATGGCACCCTTCCAGTTCCTCTATGGAAGAAAGTGTAGAACCCCTCTGAATTGGACTGAGACCAGAGAGAGCCAAATCTTCGGCCCTGATGTGATCAAGGCAGCAGAGGAGCAAGTTCAGCTAGCCCGTGACCGCTTGAGAGCTGCTCAATCTCTCCAGAAGAGCTATGATGACACCAAACGTCGAGATGTGAGTTTCAACAAGGGAGACTTCGTGTATCTTCACGTCTCCCCTCTCAAAGGAATGCTACGGTTTCATGAGAAAGGGAAGCTCGCCCCAAGGTACATCGGGCCCTTCAAGATCCTCGCTCAACGAGGAAAGGTGTCATATCAACTAGATCTACCCAAAGAATTGGCAGAGTTCCATAACGTCTTCCATGTGTCCCAACTCCGGAAGTGTCTTCAAGCACCCAACAAACCCAAAACATTCAATGAAATTGACTATCATGCCATTGACCTCAACCGTGATCTAACCTATCGAGAGGTGCCCGTCAAGATCCTAGAGAAAGACAATCGACTCACCCGGCATCGGAACATAAACTTCTACAAGGTCCAATGGAGCAACCATTCGGAAGAAGAAGCCACCTGGGAACGAGAGGAATACCTCAAGAAGGAATTTCCCCTTCTCCTGTCAGTGAAACTGGTGAATCTCGGGACAAGATTCTTTTTAAGGGGGGAAGGTCTGTAACATCCCATCTTTTGCATCTATGTTGGTTGAGAGTTAGGAAGCTAGAAATTAGAGGGAAATACAACTTTTTCTACTTGTTTGCATATGAGCATACTTTTACTAGATTGCTTGATCACTTGTGTTGCCTTGGTAGTGTTGCTTGCTAATCTACATGCTTGAATGACCACCAAGAGTCATATTAGTTAGTCTCCCCACAAGCTAAGATTTTGGCTAGGTCATATGAATCTAGTTTTGTTCCAACTTTGGAGCCTTGGTTTGAATAAACCCCTTCCCTTTTCTACCATACAAAGGCACCATGTGGTACCATGTTTTGAGCACTTGAGAACCCCACCTTAGCCCTGGTTAAACCACAAGCTTAAGCCCCTTGCATGTAAGTGTTTTTCTCACTAGAGGCCATTTACTGCATGACCACCTTAATTTGTCAAATGTTTGGATGATCCATGTAAACACATGGCTGTGATCCAAGAGGCAACCAAGACCTGAAGATCACCTAGTATCCCTCTACACCCCCATGCCTTCCCCACTGCCATTGGTGGCCCTAGCTCTATTTGGCAAGATCCCAAAGTGGCCACCCCACCAACTAGACCCTAGATCACCAAAACCACCTCCACACTTCCTGTGAGCCGTGACACCCCCTGGCATGATGCCTCACCACCCCAGCAAACGCCCTGCACTCTCCCAGGTCTCATGCACACAACGACATACTCCAAATGGGAGAGACAAGAGAGATCTTGGCAAATCTTGCCAAGCTTTGAAACCAGCAGCCTCTCCCCTCCCATCAGGCACGCTTGGCCCGACCCGGACAGCTCCAACTTCCCAGGCAGCACCCCGAGATTCTCCCTTGCCCACACGCGCGCCTAGCTACCCCCAGCCCCCGGCGTCCACCTCAGCAAAAAACCCTCGGCCTTGCCCTCTCTCTTCTTCTCCTGGTGTAAAAACTCGCGGAGGGACAGAGGAGCACCCCGCTACCCTATCGCACCCCTACCCCGCCTACCTCCTAGGCCCTAGCTAGGAAGACCGCGCACTGCAGCCCCATGCTATTCCGTCGAACAGCTTGCAGGCAGCAAGCAGCAGTCATCTCTCTCGCTCTCTAATAGGCCCCGACCAGCCCCAGAGGAGAGACCATCCCTAGATCACCCCACCACGTCACCACCGCCCCTCCTGACCAACCCCGATCTCCCTTGCGACCCACTGTCTCGCCGTGCACCCGATGCACCGTGGACGAGCCCAGCTCGTTAAGTAGCTTCCCCACCCCTTGCACGCTCCTCCCACTCCTCATTTCTCTCCCAGAGCTCAACCGTACCACCCCAGAGCGGAGGCAGAGCCTCTCGCCGTCCCCTCCCCCACTGTTGTTTCTCTCCGTCTTGGTGCCGACGACGAACGGGAAGGTTCCGCAGCCCCTGCTCTGCCCCTTGTCCGTTCTTCCCCTCCACTGCACCTTCTCGAAACCAGCCCTAATCCCCCTTCTCTGGCTGCATCTCGTCGACAGGTACGCCGAAGCTGCGAGGAGGCCGAGAGCTCCTAGCCGCGCCGCTGCTGACGCGACGCATCCAGACACCCGGAGCCGACGTGCCGCCCCTCGTTCGACTCCCCATCCTCGACCGCATCGAGCCACGCCGCCGCCGACCCATCTCCGCCCCATGGTAAGCCTCCCCGCCGCCCGCCAGTCCCGCTAGGGTTTACCCCTCGTCGGCGTTGAGTCCGCCGAGGACGACGAAGCCAGGCCGTCAGATCTAATTTAGATCCAACGGCCAGCAGAGCCCAATACCCCTTCACCCCCTATGTGCCTATGACACGCGGGCCCCACGGCGGGATTTGAATCCCTCGCCCTCCCGCGCAGGCGACCGTCTACGCGGGCCGGCCCAGCTTTCTAGCGGGTCGTGACCCAGCCTCCACACTGCTTACTATTATTTATTTTAGGCCATTTTAATTCCTAGGATTTGTTCTGTAGATTTAATTTCACCAAATAATATATGTGTATTGTTTTGGCTTGGTTCAAATTTTGTAGAATAGCCTAGGTATTTATCCATTGTATAGCACTGGTAGCTAGTCAAAAGCATGAATGTGCGTTTACTGAGAAATATTGTGGTAAAAATGATCTGTTTTGAGTATTTAATCGGTAGCTTTAATTCTGGAGCTCAGAAAAATGTGAAACCAATTTCCAGGCATTGCCTGTGAACTTGTGTCACGTCCCGAGACCCGGCCCGATAGAATGACAATCGCCACGCGTATATAGACCTGGAGGTCTATATACCCGTAAGTCTAAAAACACAGCTATAAGCCAGTACAGTCGACATCTTCCGCAGCGCAACTCTGATAAAAACATTGGAAGCAAAGGATGAGTACAAAAAGTACTCAACAAACTGATCAAACACATAATCATATAAGTTGTAAAATAGACTTGCATTATAAAAAATAGGTGATTAAAGTACTTAAGCAAATTAAAAAGCATGGTGCCACACATGAAAGTAAGCATTCCCAAACCCGAGAGTCACATGGATTAATATTAACGCTTTTACACTCCGCAGAGGGGTACTCCGTCGCCGACAGCCTCAACTAGAACCACACAGGACTCTAGAAGAGCAGAGCCCTTTAACCCACTAGAACCCGGACACCTGAATTTACTTATGTCGGTCACTCCTACGGATCCATCACCGACACGTACAGTTTCAGGGCCGTCTCCAACGGAGAACTCAGCCAGTCTCATACCTAGACCGTGACCGGTACAATACGGTTACCTTCGTAGCACCAACTGTCATTCAGAAAACAATCATATTAATTTTTATGTTTACTCACCAAATCCATATTCATGCCATATACCCGATTCGTATCGGTGGCTCCGACGGATCCATCATCGCATACGGACACGGCGTATTAGCCCACGGATATTTTATACCACATACTAACAAAATAATGCATCATAATTTAATAAAAGCATACTTTACAAAGTATATGAGAGAGGTATGAAAAGCTTGCCTCGGAAAGAAATCCATGTCAATATACTCCAATAAAAACCAAACAAATATAATTCAACGGTAACATCCAATTAGCTAGAAAGCCAGATATCACATAGACCGATAGTGGATTGGTTCTCTTCTAAAATTGACCAACGCCTCCTTCTAAATAATATACGACACATCATCAGAAGTCCTTGTCGTCGCTACCTCTCTCTATCTCTCAGCTAGTCTCACTATGTTTCTCTCTGATTGATTTGTAAGGCAGCGCAGGGGCAACTATATATATGAAGGGAGCACCGCCCAGACTAGCTAAAATATCTAAGATCTACTGTGCTTTATTCCTACGTGTCATGCTGCTATTTTTCTATTCACTCCCTAGATGACACAGCCAAGCTGACTAATCTTACTAAACAACTTGCATGAGTCCACGTAAGAAACCTTGCCGACAAGCCAACAAATCCTACATCTTGTAGAAGGCAGACACGTTGCACCTCTCTTCTAAATATCTTACACTACTACTAGTTTTGCTTAGCTTCTACTACTACACTAGATTCACTGAGTGCATGTATGCACATTTCAGTGCATCTGCACATATACACATGCATGCATGGAGCATCGTTCAATGCGCAACCAGATGCACATATACAAATTTCCATCGACATGCATTGCTATTATTAGTTAACATGCACAAACGAGTCAAGTTTTATTCCTAGATCCTAGATTATCTACTCCATTTTATGTTGCATGCAAATATTAGCATCTAAATTTAATACTATAACTTAGCCAAAACCTAATTGTTTAGAAACTAATTATTTCCTGACTTAAATTAAATAATAACCTAAAAATTAGGGTTATTACATCATACCCACCTTATTAGAATTTTGTCCCCAAAATTCAACATAAAAAATCAAACTTAAATTTTACTGAAACTAACATGCATGATTTTATCTAACCATACACTATTTAAATAAAAGATTTGAACAAGCACTCAAACTATGAATCTAGCGACTTTTATCTATTTCAAATAATTGTTCATCGGTGTTAGTCACAACTTAACTAATGTTCTATCCTTTTTTCTCCGCGTATCCTAACCTAGAGCTCTAATACCACTTAATTGTCACACCTCGAGAACCGACCAGGTAGAATGACAACCTCCACGCGTATATAGACCTGGAGGCCTATATACCCGTAAGGCTAAAAACACAGCTATAAGCCAGTACAGTGGACATCGAGAAGCTCAAACTAATTTTATTATAATTTTAATTACATTTACAAAGGAGTACAGCTAAATTTTCTAATTCGCTTCCAGCCCACTGGTCCAGCCTCGACATCTTCCGCAACGCAACTCTGATAAAAACATTGAAAGCAAAGGGTGAGTACAAAAAGTACTCAGCAAACTGATCAAACACACAATCATATAAGTTGTAAAATAGACTTGCTTTATAAAAAATAGGTGATTAAAATACTTAAGCAAATTAAAAAGCATAGTGCCACACATGAAAGTAAGCATTCCCAAACCCAGAAGTCACTGGGGTTAATATTAACGCTTTTACACTCTGCAGAGGGGTACTCTGTCGCCGACAGCCTGAACTAGAACCACACAGGACTCTAGAAGAGCAGAGCCCTTTAACCCACTAGAACCCGGACACCTGAATTTACTTATGTCGGTCGCTCCTACGGATCCATCACCGACACGTTCCGTTTCAGGGCAGTCTCTAACGGAGAACTCAGCCAGTCCTATACCTAGACTGTGACCGATACAATACGGTTACCTTCGTAGCACCAAGTTTTATTCAGAAAACATTCATATTAATTTTCATGTTTACTCACCAAATCCATATTCATGCCATATACCCGGTTCGTATCGGTGGCTCCAACCGATCCATCATCGCATACAGACACCAGAGTATTTGCCCACGGATATTTTATACCACATACTACCAAAATAATCCATCATAATTTAATAAAAACATACATAACAAAGTATACGAGAGAGGTATGAAAAGCTTGCCTCCAAAGAAATCCATGTCAATATACTCCAATAGAAACCAAACAAATATAATTCAACGGCAACATCCAATTAGCTAGAAAGCCAGACATCACATAGACCGATAGTGGATTGGTTCTCTTCTAAAATTGACCAATGCCTCTTTCTAAATAATATACGCCACATCATCAGAAGTCCTCGTCGTCGCTACCTCTCTCTATCTCTCCGCTAGTCTCACTATGTTTCTCTCTGATCGATTTGTAAGGCAGCGCAGGGGCAACTATATATATGACGGGAGCACCGCCTAGACTAGCTAAAATATCTAAGATGTATTGTGCTTTATTCCTACGTGTCATGCTGCTATTTTTCCATTCACTCCCTAGATGACACAGCCAAGCTGACTAATCTTACTAAACAACATGCATGAGTCGACGTAAGAAACCTTGCCGACAAGCCAACAGATGCTACATCTTGTAGAAGGCAGACACGTTGCACCTCTCTCCTAAATATCTTACACTACTACTAGTTTTGCTTATCTTCTACTACTACACTAGATTCACTGAGTGCATGTATGCACATTTCGGTGCATCTGCACATATACACATGCATGCATGGAGCATGGTTCAATGAGAAACCAGATACACGTATAAAAAATTTCATCGACATGCATTGCTATTATTAGTTGACATGCACAAACGAGTCAAGTTTTATTCCTAGATCCTAAATTATCTACTCCATTTTATGTTGCATGCAAATATTAGCATCTAAATTTAATACTAGAACTTAGTCAAAACCTAATTGTTTAGAAACTAATTATTTCCTGACTTAAATTAAATAATAACCTAAAAATTATGGTTATTACATCCTACCCACCATATTAGAATTTTGTCCCCAAAATTCAATATAAAAAATCAAACTTAAATTTTACTGAAACTAACATGCATGATTTTATCTAACCATACACTATTTAAATAAAAGATTTGAACAAGCACTCAAACCATGAATCTAGTGACTTTTATCTATTTCAAATAATTGTTCTAAACATGAAAACAAGCATCAGTGTTAGTCAGTCACGCCCCGAGACCCGGTATGACAACCACCACGCGTATATAGACCTGGAGGCCTATATACCCGTAAGGCTAAAAACACAGCTATAAACCAGTACAGTGGACATCGAGAAGTTCGAACTAATTTTATTACAATTTTATTCACATTTACAAAGGAGTACAACTAAATTCTCTAATTCGCTTCCCGCCCACTAGTCCAGCCTCGACATCTTCCGCGGCGCAACTCTGATAAAAACATTGGAAGCAAAGGGTGAGTACAAAAAGTACTCAGCAAACTGACCAAACACACAATCATATAAGTTGTAAAATAGACTTGCTTTGCAAAAAATAGGTGCTTAAAGTACTTAAGCAAATTAAAAAGCATGGTGCCACACATGAAAGTAACCATTCCCAAACCCGGGATTCACAGGGGTTAATATTAACGCTTTTACACTCTGCAGAGGGATACTCCGTCGCTGACAGCCTCAACTAGAACCACACAGGACTCTAGAAGAGCAGAGCCCTTTAACCCACTAGAACCCGGACACCTGAATTTACTTATGTCGGTCGCTCCTACGGATCTATTACCGACACGTTCCGTTTCAGGGCCGTCTCCAACAAAGAACTCAGCCAGTCCCATACCTAGACTGTGACCGGTACAATACGGTTACCTTCGTAGCACCAAGTTTTACTCAGAAACATTCATATTAATTTTCATGTTTACTCACCAAATCCATATTCATGCCATATACCCGGTTCGTATCGGTGGCTCTGACAGATCCATCATCGCATACGGACACCGGCGTATTAGCCCACGGATATTTTATACCACATACTACCAAAATAATGCATCATAATTTAATAAAAACATAATTTACAAAGTATATGAGAGAGGTATGAAAAGCTTGCCTTGGAAAGAAATCCATGTCAATATACTCCAATAGCAATCAAACAAATATAATTCAACGGCAACATCCAATTAGCTAGAAAGCCAGACTTCACATAGACCGATAGTGGATTGGTTCTCTTCTAAAATTGACCAATGCCTCCTTCTAAATAATATACGCCACATCATCAGAAGTCCTCGTCGTTGCTACCTCTCTCTATTTCTCAAATAGTCTTACTATGTTTCTCTCTGATCGATTTATAAGGCAGCACAGGGGCAACTATATACATGAAGGGAGCACCGCCTAGACTAGCTAAAATATCTAAAATGTACTGTGCTTTATTCCTACGTGTCATGCTGCTATTTTTCCATTCACTCCCTAGATGACAGAGCCAAGCTGACTAATCTTACTAAACAACATGCATGAGTCCACGTAAGAAACCTTGCCGGCAAGCCAACAGATGCTACATCTTGTAGAAGGTAGACACGTTGCACCTCTCTCCTAAATATCTTACACTACTACTAGTTTTGCTTAGCTTCTACTACTACACTAGATTCACTGAGTGCATGTATACACATTTAAGTGCATCTGCACATATACACATGCATGCATGGAGCATGGTTCAATGCGCTACCAGATGCACATATACAAATTTTCATCGACATGCATTGCTATTATTAGTTGACATACACAAACGAGTCAAGTTTTATTCCTAGATCCTAGATTATCTACTACATTTTATGTTGCATGCACATATAAGCATCTAATTTTAATACTATAACTTAGCCAAAACCTAATTTTTTAGAAACTAATTATTTTATGACTTAAATTAAATAATAACCTAAAAATTAGGGTTATTACATCCTACCCACCTTATTAGAATTTTTTTCCCAAAATTTAACATAAAAAATCAAACTTTAATTTTACTGAAACTAGCATGCATGATTTTATCTAACCGTACACTATTTAAATAAAAGATTCGAACAAACACTCAAACCAAGAATCTAGCGACTTTTATCTATTTCAAATAATTGTTCTAAACATGCAAACAAGCATCGGTGTTAGTCACAACTTAACTAATGTTCTACCCTTTTTTCTCCGCGTATCCTAGCCTAGAGCACTGATACCACTTCATTATCACGTCCCAAGACCTGGCCCGGTAGAATGACAACCGCCACGCGTATATAGACCTGGAGGCCTATATACCCGTAAGGCTAAAAACACAGCTATAAGCCAGTACAGTGGACATCGAGAAGCTCAAACTAATTTTATTATAATTTTATTCACATTTACAAAGGAGTACAACTAAAATCTCTAATTCGCTTCCCGCCTCATAGTCCAGCCTCGACATCTTTCGCAGCGCAACTCTCATAAAAATATTGGAAGCAAAGGCTGAGTACAAAAAGTACTCAGCAAACTGATCAAACACACAATCATATAAGTTGTAAAATAGACTTGCTTTATAAAAAATAGATGATTAAAGTACTTAAGCGAATTAAAAAGCATGGTGCCACACATGAAAGTAAGCATTCCAAAACCCGAAAGTCACTAGGGTTAATATTAACGCTTTTACACGCTGCAGAGGGATACTCTGTCGCCGATAGCCTCAACTAGAACCACACAGGACTCTAGCAGAACAGAGCCCTTTAACCCACTAGAACCCGGACACCTGAATTTACTTATGTCGGTCGCACCTACGGATCCATCACCGACACGTTCCGTTTCAGGGCCGTCTTCAACGGAGAACTCAGCCAGTCTCATACCTAGACTGTGACCGGTACAATACGGTTACCTTCGTAGCACCAAGGTTTATTCAGAAAACATTCATATTAATTTTCATGTTTACTCACCAAATCCATATTCATGCCATATACCCGGTTTATATCGGTGGCTCCGACGGATCCATCATCGCATACGGACACCGGCGTATTAGCCCACGGATATTTTATACCACATACTACCAAAATAATGCATCATAATTTAATAAAAACACATTTTACAAAGTATATGAGAGAGGTATGAAAAGCTTGGCTCGGAAAGAAATCCATGTCAATATACTCCAATAGAAATCAAACAAATATAATTCAATGGCAACATCCAATTAGCTAGAAAGCCAGACATCACATAGACCGATAGTGGATTGGTTCTCTTCTAAAATTGACCAACGCCTCCTTCTAAATAATATACGCCACATCATCAGAGGTCCTCGTCGTCGCTACCTCTCTCTATCTCTCAGCTAGTCTCACTATTTTTCTCTCTGATCGATTTGTAAGGCAGCGGAGGGACAACTATATATATGAAGGGAGCATCGCCTAGACTAGCTAAAATATCTAAGATGTACTGTGCTTTATTCCTACGTGTCATGCTGCTATTTTTCCATTCACTCCCTAGATGACACAGCCAAGCTGACTAATCTTACTAAACAACATGCATGATTCCACGTAAGAAACCTTGCCGACAAGCCAACAGATCCTACATCTTGTAGAAGGCAGACACGTTGCACCTCTCTCCTAAATATCTTACACTACTACTAGTTTTGCTTATCTTCTACTACTACACTAGATTCACTGAGTGCATGTATGCACATTTCGGTGCATCTGCACATATACACATGCATGCATGGAGCATGGTTCAATGAGAAACCAGATGCACATATAAAAAATTTCATCGACATGCATTGCTATTATTAGTTGACATGCACAAACGAGTCAAGTTTTATTCCTAGATCCTAAATTATCTACTCCATTTTATGTTGCATGCAAATATTAGCATCTAAATTTAATACTAGAACTTAGTCAAAACCTAATTGTTTAGAAACTAATTATTTCCTGACTTAAATTAAATAATAACCTAAAAATTATGGTTATTACATCCTACCCACCATATTAGAATTTTGTCCCCAAAGTTCAATATAAAAAATCAAACTTAAATTTTACTGAAACTAACATGCATGATTTTATCAAACCATACACTATTTAAATAAAAGATTTGAACAAGCACTCAAACCATGAATCTAGTGACTTTTATCTATTTCAAATAATTGTTCTAAACATGAAAACAAGCATCAGTGTTAGTCAGTCACGCCCCGAGACCCGGTATGACAACCACCACGCGTATATAGACCTGGAGGCCTATATACCCGTAAGGCTAAAAACACAGCTATAAACCAGTACAGTGGACATCGAGAAGTTCGAACTAATTTTATTATAATTTTATTCACATTTACAAAGGAGTACAACTAAATTCTCTAATTCGCTTCCCGCCCACTAGTCCAGCCTCGACATCTTCCGCGGCGCAACTCTGATAAAAACATTGGAAGCAAAGGGTGAGTACAAAAAGTACTCAGCAAACTGACCAAACACACAATCATATAAGTTGTAAATAGACTTGCTTTGCAAAAAATAGGTGCTTAAAGTACTTAAGCAAATTAAAAAGCATGGTGCCACACATGAAAGTAAGCATTCCCAAACCCGGGATTCACAGGGGTTAATATTAACGCTTTTACACTCTGCAGAGGGATACTCCGTCGCTGACAGCCTCAACTAGAACCACACAGGACTCTAGAAGAGCAGAGCCCTTTAACCCACTAGAACCCGGACACCTGAATTTACTTATGTCGGTCGCTCCTACGGATCTATTACCGACACGTTCCGTTTCAGGGCCGTCTCCAACAAAGAACTCAGCCAGTCCCATACCTAGACTGCGACCGGTACAATACGGTTACCTTCGTAGCACCAAGTTTTACTCAGAAACATTCATATTAATTTTCATGTTTACTCACCAAATCCATATTCATGCCATATACCCGGTTCGTATCGGTGGCTCCGACGGATCCATCATCGCATACGGACACCGGCGTATTAGCCCACGGATATTTTATACCACATACTACCAAAATAATGCATCATAATTTAATAAAAACATAATTTACAAAGTATATGAGAGAGGTATGAAAAGCTTGCCTTGGAAAGAAATCCATGTCAATATACTCCAATAGAAATCAAACAAATATAATTCAACGGCAACATCCAATTAGCTAGAAAGCCAGACTTCACATAGACCGATAGTGGATTGGTTCTCTTCTAAAATTGACCAATACATCCTATAATATACGCCACATCATCAGAAGTCCTCGTCGTTGCTACCTCTCTCTATTTCTCAAATAGTCTTACTATGTTTCTCTCTGATCGATTTATAAGGCAGCACAGGGGCAACTATATACATGAAGGGAGCACCGCCTAGACTAGCTAAAATATCTAAAATGTACTGTGCTTTATTCCTACGTGTCATGCTGCTATTTTTCCATTCACTCCCTAGATGACAGAGCCAAGCTGACTAATCTTACTAAACAACATGCATGAGTCCACGTAAGAAACCTTGCCGGCAAGCCAACAGATGCTACATCTTGTAGAAGGTAGACACGTTGCACCTCTCTCCTAAATATCTTACACTACTACTAGTTTTGCTTAGCTTCTACTACTACACTAGATTCACTGAGTGCATGTATGCACATTTCAGTGCATCTGCACATATACACATGCATGCATGGAGCATGGTTCAATGCGCTACCAGATGCACATATACAAATTTGCATCGACATGCATTGCTACTATTAGTTGACATGCACAAACGAGTCAAGTTTTATTCCTAGATCCTAGATTATCTACTTCATTTTATGTTGCATGCACATATAAGCATCTAATTTTAATACTATAACTTAGCCAAAACCTAATTGTTTAGAAACTAATTATTTTATGACTTAAATTAAATAATAACCTAAAAATTAGGGTTATTACATCCTACCCACCTTATTAGAATTTTTTTCCCAAAATTTAACATAAAAAATCAAACTTTAATTTTACTGAAACTAGCATGCATGATTTTATCTAACCGTACACTATTTAAGTAAAAGATTCGAACAAACACTCAAACCAAGAATCTAGCGACTTTTATCTATTTCAAATAATTGTTCTAAACATGCAAACAAGCATCGGTGTTAGTCACAACTTAACTAATGTTCTACCCTTTTTTCTCCGCGTATCCTAGCCTAGAGCACTGATACCACTTAATTGTCACGTCCCAAGACCTGGCCCGGTAGAATGACAACCGCCACGCGTATATAGACCTGGAGGCCTATATACCCGTAAGGCTAAAAACACAGCTATAAGCCAGTACAGTGGACATCGAGAAGCTCAAACTAATTTTATTATAATTTTATTCACATTTACAAAGGAGTACAACTAAAATCTCTAATTCGCTTCCCGCCCACTAGTCCAGCCTCGACATCTTTCGCAGCGCAACTCTGATAAAAACATTGGAAGCAAAGGCTGAGTACAAAAAGTACTCAGCAAACTGATCAAACACACAATCATATAAGTTGTAAAATAGACTTGCTTTATAATAAATAGGTGATTAAATTACTTAAGCGAATTAAAAAGCATGGTGCCACACATGAAAGTAAGCATTCCCAAACCCGAAAGTCACTAGGGTTAATATTAACGCTTTTACACGCTGCAGAGGGATACTCTGTCGCCGATAGCCTCAACTAGAACCACACAGGACTCTAGCAGAACAGAGCCCTTTAACCCACTAGAACCCGGACACCTGAATTTACTTATGTCGGTCGCACCTACGGATCCATCACCGACACGTTCCGTTTCAGGGCCGTCTCTAACGGAGAACTCAGCCAGTCTCATACCTAGACTGTGACCGGTACAATACGGTTACCTTCGTAGCACCAAGGTTTATTCAGAAAACATTCATATTAATTTTCATGTTTACTCACCAAATCCATATTCATGCCATATACCCGGTTTATATCGGTGGCTCCGACGGATCCATCATCGCATACGGACACCGGCGTATTAGCCCACGGATATTTTATACCACATACTACCAAAATAATGCATCATAATTTAATAAAAACACATTTTACAAAGTATATGAGAGAGGTATGAAAAGCTTGGCTCGGAAAGAAATCCATGTCAATATACTCCAATAGAAATCAAACAAATATAATTCAATGGCAACATCCAATTAGCTAGAAAGCCAGACATCACATAGACCGATAGTGGATTGGTTCTCTTCTAAAATTGACCAACGCCTCCTTCTAAATAATATACGCCACATCATCGGAGGTCCTCGTCGTCGCTACCTCTCTCTATCTCTCAGCTAGTCTCACTATTTTTCTCTCTGATCGATTTGTAAGGCAGCGCAGGGACAACTATATATATGAAGGGAGCATCGCCTAGACTAGCTAAAATATCTAAGATGTACTGTGCTTTATTCCTACGTGTCATGCTGCTATTTTTCCATTCACTCCCTAGATGACACAGCCAAGCTGACTAATCTTACTAAACAACATGCATGATTCCACGTAAGAAACCTTGCCGACAAGCCAACAGATCCTACATCTTGTAGAAGGCAGACACGTTGCACCTCTCTCCTAAATATCTTACACTACTACTAGTTTTGCTTATCTTCTACTACTACACTAGATTCACTGAGTGCATGTATGCACATTTCGGTGCATCTGCACATATACACATGCATGCATGGAGCATGGTTCAATGAGAAACCAGATGCACATATAAAAAATTTCATCGACATGCATTGCTATTATTAGTTGACATGCACAAACGAGTCAAGTTTTATTCCTAGATCCTAAATTATCTACTCCATTTTATGTTGCATGCAAATATTAGCATCTAAATTTAATACTAGAACTTAGTCAAAACCTAATTGTTTAGAAACTAATTATTTCCTGACTTAAATTAAATAATAACCTAAAAATTATGGTTATTACATCCTACCCACCATATTAGAATTTTGTCCCCAAAATTTAATATAAAAAATCAAACTTAAATTTTACTGAAACTAACATGCATGATTTTATCTAACCATACACTATTTAAATAAAAGATTTGAACAAGCACTCAAACCATGAATCTAGTGACTTTTATCTATTTCAAATAATTGTTCTAAACATGAAAACAAGCATCAGTGTTAGTCAGTCACGCCCCGAGACCCGGTATGACAACCACCACGCGTATATAGACCTGGAGGCCTATATACCCGTAAGGCTAAAAACACAGCTATAAACCAGTACAGTGGACATCGAGAAGTTCGAACTAATTTTATTACAATTTTATTCACATTTACAAAGGAGTACAACTAAATTCTCTAATTCGCTTCCCGCCCACTAGTCCAGCCTCGACATCTTCCGCGGCGCAACTCTGATAAAAACATTGGAAGCAAAGGGTGAGTACAAAAAGTACTCAGCAAACTGACCAAACACACAATCATATAAGTTGTAAAATAGACTTGCTTTGCAAAAAATAGGTGCTTAAAGTACTTAAGCAAATTAAAAAGCATGGTGCCACACATGAAAGTAACCATTCCCAAACCCGGGATTCACAAGGGTTAATATTAACGCTTTTACACTCTGCAGAGGGATACTCCGTCGCTGACAGCCTCAACTAGAACCACACAGGACTCTAGAAGAGCAGAGCCCTTTAACCCACTAGAACCCGGACACCTGAATTTACTTATGTCGGTCGCTCCTACGGATCTATTACCGACACGTTCCGTTTCAGGGCCGTCTCCAACAAAGAACTCAGCCAGTCCCATACCTAGACTGTGACCGGTACAATACGGTTACCTTCGTAGCACCAAGTTTTACTCAGAAACATTCATATTAATTTTCATGTTTACTCACCAAATCCATATTCATGCCATATACCCGGTTCGTATCGGTGGCTCCGACGGATCCATCATCGCATACGGACACCGGCGTATTAGCCCACGGATATTTTATACCACATACTACCAAAATAATGCATCATAATTTAATAAAAACATAATTTACAAAGTATATGAGAGAGGTATGAAAAGCTTGCCTTGGAAAGAAATCCATGTCAATATACTCCAATAGCAATCAAACAAATATAATTCAACGGCAACATCCAATTAGCTAGAAAGCCAGACTTCACATAGACCGATAGTGGATTGGTTCTCTTCTAAAATTGACCAATGCCTCCTTCTAAATAATATACGCCACATCATCAGAAGTCCTCGTCGTTGCTACCTCTCTCTATTTCTCAAATAGTCTTACTATGTTTCTCTCTGATCGATTTATAAGGCAGCACAGGGGCAACTATATACATGAAGGGAGCACCGCCTAGACTAGCTAAAATATCTAAAATGTACTGTGCTTTATTCCTACGTGTCATGCTGCTATTTTTCCATTCACTCCCTAGATGACAGAGCCAAGCTGACTAATCTTACTAAACAACATGCATGAGTCCACGTAAGAAACCTTGCCGGCAAGCCAACAGATGCTACATCTTGTAGAAGGTAGACACGTTGCACCTCTCTCCTAAATATCTTACACTACTACTAGTTTTGCTTAGCTTCTACTACTACACTAGATTCACTGAGTGCATGTATGCACATTTCAGTGCATCTGCACATATACACATGCATGCATGGAGCATGGTTCAATGCGCTACCAGATGCACATATACAAATTTGCATCGACATGCATTGCTACTATTAGTTGACATGCACAAACGAGTCAAGTTTTATTCCTAGATCCTAGATTTTCTACTCCATTTTATGTTGCATGCACATATAAGCATCTAAATTTAATACTATAACTTAGCCAAAACCTAATTGTTTAGAAACTAATTATTTCCTGACTTAAATTAAATAATAACATAAAAATTAGGATTATTACATCCTACCCACCTTATTAGAATTTTTTCCCCAAAATTTAACATAAAAAATCAAACTTCAATTTTACTGAAACTAACATGCATGATTTTATCTAACCGTACATTATTTAAATAAAAGATTCGAACAAGCACTCAAACCAAGAATCTAGCGACTTTTATCTATTTCAAATAATTGTTCTAAACATGCAAACAAGCATCGGTGTTAGTCACAACTTAACTAATGTTCTACCCTTTTTTCTCCGCGTATCCTAACCTAGAGCTCTGATACCACTTAATTGTCACGTCCCGAGACCTGACCCAGTAGAATGACAAACGCCACGTGTATATAGACCTGGAGGCCTATATACCCGTAAGGCTAAAAACACAGCTATGAGCCAGTACAGTGGACATCGAGAAGTTCAAACTAATTTTATTACAATTTTATTCACATTTACAAAGGAGTACAACTAAATTCTCTAATTTGCTTCCCGCCCACTAGTCCAGCCTCGACATCTTTCGCAGCGCAACTCTGATAAAAACATTGGAAGCAAAGGCTGAGTACAAAAAGTACTCAGCAAACTGATCAAACACACAATCATATAAGTTGTAAAATAGACTTGCTTTATAATAAATAGGTGATTAAAGTACTTAAGCAAATTAAAAAGCATGGTGCCACACATGAAAGTAAGCATTCCCAAACCCGAAAGTCACTAGGGTTAATATTAACGCTTTTACACTCTGCAGAGGGATACTCTGTCGCCGACAGCCTCAACTAGAACCACACAGGACTCTAGAAGAACAGAGCCCTTTAATCCACTAGAACCCGGACACCTGAATTTACTTATGTCGGTCGCACCTACGGATCCATCACCGACACGTTCCGTTTCAGGGTCGTCTCCAACGGAGAACTCAGCCAGTCTCATACCTAGACTGTGACCGGTACAATACGGTTATCTTCGTAGCACCAAGGTTTATTCAGAAAACATTCATATTAATTTTCATGTTTACTCACCAAATCCATATTCATGCCATATACCCGGTTTATATCGGTGGCTCCGACGGATCCATCATCGCATACGGACACCGGCGTATTAGCCAACGGATATTTTATACCACATACTACCAAAATAATGCATCATAATTTAATAAAAACATATTTTACAAAGTATATGAGAGAGGTATGAAAAGCTTGGCTCGGAAAGAAATCCATGTCAATATACTCCAATAGAAATCAAACAAATATAATTCAATGGCAACATCCAATTAGCTAGAAAGCCAGACATCACATAGACCGATAGTGGATTGGTTCTCTTCTAAAATTGACCAACGCCTCCTTCTAAATAATATACGCCACATCATCAGAGGTCCTCGTCGTCGCTACCTCTCTCTATCTCTCAGTTAGTCTCACTATTTTTCTCTCTGATCGATTTGTTAGGCAGCGCAGGGGCAACTATATATACGAAGGGAGCATCGCCTAGACTAGCTAAAATATCTAAGATGTACTGTGCTTTATTCCTACGTGTCATGCTGCTATTTTTCCATTCACTCTCTAGATGACACAGCCAAGCTGACTAATCTTACTAAACAACATGCATGATTCCACATAAGAAACCTTGCCGACAAGCCAATAGATCCTACATCTTGTAGAAGGCAGACACGTTGCACCTCTCTCCTAAATATCTTACACTACTACTAGTTTTGCTTAGCTTCTACTACTACACTAGATTCACTGAGTGCATGTATGCACATTTCAGTGCATCTGCACATATACACATGCATGCATGGAGCATGGTTCAATGCGAAACCAGATGCACATATAAAAATTTCTATCGACATGCATTGCTATTATTAGTTGACATGCACAAATGAGTCAAGTTTTATTCCTAGATCCTAGATTATCTACTCCATTTTATGTTGCATGCAAATATTAGCATCTAAATTTAATACTAGAACTTAGCCAAAACCTAATTGTTTAGAAACTAATTATTTCCTGACTTAAATTAAATAATAATCTAAAAATTAAGGTTATTACAACTTGCCTACTGAACAAAATGTGAATCATCCACTTTTGATGTGTGTAGCCTCTGTTCTTATTTTTCCAAGATATGGACAAAAGGTTTTTAGTTAAATTCCAGAGGTTGTTGTGAAGCTAATTTTGGGATGAAACCAACTCCTAGAGTTAGGCCTATGTTAGTACTACTTATTCCTGGAAGGGCATAATTTTTGGCTCTGTAATTCTGCCCTGGGGATTTCAATACTAGATTCAGTACTGTTTTCAGAGTTTTAATTGTTAAAAATCAACCCTAGGAGATAAAAATATATATGAAACCAGTGGGGTTGGCTTTGTATTATCTGTGGCTACTTAGAAACATCATTTGTGGTCACTATACACCAACTTGGTTTGGTCGAGTCACCTGTTTGGGTGCTAATCTAGTCTTTACCATTAAAATCACCAAATAAGTTTGGATTAACCTTTTTGATTGTTTCCAATGCCATTATACTGCTAGGATACGTAGCTACTTCTGTTTGGTTGGGTTGGTTCAGTTAAGCATTTGTTCTGTACTGATTGTGTTGTTTGTGCTATGGGTGATGAGTGGTGTTGTGGTTTGATTATATTTCCTCTTTTGCGATGATAGATACGAACGAGGACGAGTTTGAGGAAGGTACTTGGAAAGATTTTGTGGAAGAGGACCAAGAACAAGCTGCCAACCAAGACAATCCACCTACAAGTTCATGAGACTTGTTCCATCTTTAATTTACGCATTCCGTTTTACTTACTCTTACTAATGCACTGTTTTTCTCGCTATGTTGTTATTTATATCTATTATGGCATTGGTTTGGCTCCCCCAAACTTATGCCTATGGTACTGTTTAAGTACTCCCCCTTGGTATTACCTATCCCTACCTTAGTAGTTAAGGTGGTCTAGTATACCACAACCCTTTGAAAACCCCGATTTAGCCTAACAAAAACTCTAGGTTAGGAACCCGATGGCAAGAAGCGTTTTTATAAAAGTTTTAGACGGAAAACCTTGGCAAGTGGGACTTGCCGAGTGAGTTTGGTTCTGTTCTACAAGTGGTGGCACAAAAAAAAAGGAGATGAAGGAAAAACTGTTTTTGAAAACGCACCCGGTTCTTTGCAGTCTAGATATAACAACCACCCCGTGTAACCACACTACCCCTATATGGGAAGGGGCTTGACTAGAAAGTGGTCCTCTCTGATGCAAGTGCCTCGCAACTACTACAGGGGATCGCGATCCCCGGAGGCTGGGCCTTCTCCCGTAAAGGTCCATGTGGGACATCGACCTGGAGAAGGAACGAACTGTCTGCGGGCAGCCAGGCGTTACTATGAGCCCCTCATTGAAAGCGCCCACTGTGTGAAGTGTAAAATGCACTCCGGTTGGTCCTCGGTACCCGACTGTAATATCCCAAAATTTCATCTAAAATCATCATCATTGCACTCATATCATCATAGCATGTAATTGCATTGCATTTAGAATGTCCTCCAAAAATTTGGTGCAATTTTGAGCCATGAACAAAAAGATATGAATTTTTGAAAATAGAATCAAAGAAAATTCTATATTACCTATTAAATCCAAAGTAAATACTTTGGATTAAAACAGAAGATAAATATGTTTCATAATACCCTAAAAACCTAATTTGAGTTTTTACAAATGTTCACAAATTGATTTGAATCCTTAAATCCAAAGTTGTGGAGAAAACGGAAATAGAATAAAGAAAAAGAATAAGGGAGAGAAAAAAAGAGCAGCAGACAGCTTCTGGCCATTTGGCTAAATCCGGCCCAGCAGCCCACCCGGACTCCCTCTCCCCTTCTCTGTCTTTTCTCACCCCCTCATTTCTACCCCTCCCGCTGACAGGTCGACCCCACGCCCACGTCACCTCATCGTCTTCACTGCCGATGATGGACCTCTCCCCTTCGGCCGTTTCGAATCGATTCGATTCCGGCAGTTTCTCGCGATTAATTGCCCCGGCGATTACCCCTACTAAACCCCCTCTCCCTCCTCATCATTTTCCCCATAGACATCACCCCGGAGAGCCCCTAGGCTCCCCAAATTCTGAGCTCCAACCGCCGCTGTCCGACGGACTCCGGCGACGATTCCGGTGAACCCAGGCCGCCCGGCGCCCTCCTCTCTGTCTTGTATGGTTTGTCGTATCCTGGCGCACCTACTAACCCAGCCGCGTGCCTCCTCTTGCTCCAGGTCGACGACACGGACCAAGTCCGGCGAACTCCCTCTGCCGCCACCGTCAGTCGCCTTCTCCGGTAAAGATAGGGTTCCCGCTGCCCCCTTTTGGTCTTTACTAGGTCGTGCAGACACTTGCGCACCTCGCTGACCTCTTTGTCAGTTGGTTTGAGCCCCAGGTCACGGTCTCTGACACCGAGCCATGAACTCCACCGTCTGCGCAACTCCGGCGAAGGATCCAGGCCAAGCCCGAGCACCCCCCGCACCGCAGTGACCTCCATCGAGATCGCCACGACCTCCTCAACCTCTGGTACGTGTCCACGGTCTCCCAGCCCTCGTATAATCGCCAGAACCTCATCGGCCGACGCTCCGCCGCCGCGCGCCGCCGTTAGCATCGCCAGTCCCCGGCGAGATGCTTAGTAGCCGTTTGATCAAATCCTAGCGGTTAAGATTAGATCACTTAAATGAAAGGGTGCGGCTGATCTGATCCGTCCAACGTCACTTAAATTTGACAGCCCACAGCGGTCGATCCGACCGAACCGGTACCAGCCAATAGGATAGCGCCACGTCGCCAGACTATTTCTGTTTAATTAGAAAATAGACAGATTTAGTATTTAACTTAGAAAATCCATAACTTTTGATCCACAAATCAGAAAAATACAAATTTGGTGTCTATGGATTCAGAAAAATAAGACCTTTATTATGGAGGCCTTGTTTCACACTTTTGCCTCTGTAAACTTGGAATTTTAGGCAGAACCTTTTTAGGAGTATTTTGATCATAAAAATTGTTCTATAAATTATTTTTGGGTATTTCTTATGCATTTAGATGAGGTATTCTATCCTCTATACTGTAGACTGTAAATTATGGAATTATGATCATATCATTGCATTTTGCATGCATTCATGTTTTTGTAATGTTTTATTGATTGAATTGTTATTGTTGTATTAATCTTGTGTAGATTGTGTGGATTGTGAAGTTTGTTGCTGTGAGGATTGTACCTATTCCCCTAGCTACCAAGGCAAGTGATATTTCATCTCATGTCCTATTATTTTCACTATTGCACTAGTGATATTTTGGTAGATCTTAGCATGATAGAATTATTCATATGTTACCATACTATGCTATGCTACCCTATAGTGTATATCTTGGTAGTATTCCCTAGATAAAGACTTTGTATGCTAGAATGCTTAGCTATGCTATTAGAATTCATGGGTGGAATATACACATAAGATAGCATGGAAAGATATTATTTTGTTTAACAAAAAAAACAACTAATGTTAATGAAACACCTGGGTGGAATGGGCTTGCTTGGATTATGTTGAGTGGTTACTCAGGGGCCATGTCTATGGTCAGCTGGTGTATCACACTTGTGGATGGCCACCCAGGAACAAAGAGATTGGAGACATTCTTGTCGCGAAGCTTCCAGTGCAGCCACATGGCATATGGGCTCTACCTTGACCGACTAAGTTGCGAGAACTCAGCCAGACGGACAGGGGGTGGTAGTGATGATAGGATGGAACGTGTCCGTGGTGGTCTGAGGGATTGCTTCTGAAAAGTCTCGTCGCGATGCATGTCGAGTCTTGTGGGGAAAGTGCACCACCTCTCGAGAGGGTAAAACTAAGTACTTAGCCGTGTCCCCGGTTATGGACATTCCTGAGCCTCAAGACAGTGAAGCAGTTTAATAATCTCCTCATCCAAATTTCTTTAAGTTAAAACTTGTGAGTGAACATGGGTAGAGGTTCAGTGATGTCTATCATTGGTACCTTATAGCTGGAATGAAAAACTTCTTCAAAAACTATAAGTTAAACTAATTTTAGCAAAGCCAGCCATAAACCCCACTTAGCCATATATTCATGTAGTTGTTGGATTATACTAAGTATCTATGGTATCACTTGCCAATACAATTCCAAATGTATTGACCCTTGTGGCTCTAACTTATTATGTTGCAGGATACTCTGATGATGAGTAGGGTTGCTGGTCTACACTCGACATGCTTGCCTGTGGCACATGAAGACTAAAGACTCTATTATTATTATGCTATGTAATGTGAACTTTAAGTGCCTTAGCCTTGGGCTAAGTGAGTTGTAAGAACCATTATATTCCTGGATATGCGATGTAATAATGACCTTTGTTTCTGTGTACTTCATCTTAAACTGTGGGTGCTAGCACTTTCGATCCAGGGACTAGCACTGCAATCAAAGGGATCTTATCTTATTATGGTGAGATCTTACAGATGGTATCAGAGCATTGTGTTGCCTGTAGGTTCGTGACCCTACAATGGATTAGACTAGGGAAAACACTTAGGAAAAATAACTCTATATTTCAACTTTACACTTGTCTTTTCATCTCGTAAAGCTTTCCCTAATCATCCTTCTCATCTATTTTTGTAGATGTCCACCATCAATGAATCTGTCAAGAAGGGACCACTGATGACTATGACCCTGGAGTGTGAGACAGAATTTCCCAATGTGCTCAAGAACCTCATGCTCGGCTTGGGGATGAATGGTGAAGCTGTGTACAAGGGATTTCCTGTGATAGATGAAGGACAAGAGTATTGGTGGGTGCAACTCCACTTGTACAAGAACAAGGAAGACGATCCCAAGAGTACGGGATTTTGCATGTTCACCAACTCTGAAATGCACCCGTCATTCTTTGACTCTGCAAGGAATGCTGCATGGAAGGCTATTGAAGAACTTGGGGAGAGACTCAAGTATAGAATGCTCAATACTCAGGAGGATCTCAAGGAGGAGAAGCGTCTTGCCCAAGACTCAAAGGCCACTGTGAAACGCCTAAGTAAGGATATCATAGGCCTAGCTTTCGAGCTATGCGACCAAGACAAGCAGATTGCTGCCAAGGATGCCCAGATTGCCACCTTGGTTAAGAAGGAGTGAGATATTAGTTGGACCACCACCCTTGGCGTTTTATCATGTTAGTATTTCGACCATACCAACCTATGTGGTATGGCAAAAAAAATAAGTTATGTCTGGAACCTTGAGTGCTTGAGTTGAATTAATGTATTGCTACTTGGAATGTTTTGTTGGTTGAATTCCCTCTTATTTTGTGACTTGTATTTTCTTTCTCTATTGTGTTAATAATTTTCTCCATACTATGCAAAAGATGCCGAACTTTGTCTACAGCACGACCGAGGATTTCAAGGGGACTCGCTTTGGGACTCGTATCTTGGAGCTAGTCCAAGTGCTCGCTCTTCCGATCCCCACTATTCAGGGACTTCAGCTGAGGAAGTTTCAGAGGAAGGACTTATGGGGATTCAGAGTTACCCAGCCAGGACGTGATACGGAGCCCCAAACTGGGGAGATTACCTTCAAGGTTCTCCATGATGACATGGAGAGGGGCCTCGATGTCGCTATGTAGGAGCTGTTGGGACGCCTATGCGGACGTCATTCTTCTGAGATCAAGAGCCACTACTTCCACTTCTTTGGGAGGCGCGACGAGGATGGAGAGCCTATTGTGTTGGACAAGGCCACTAAGGAGTCTATCAAGCCCGTGCATCACTACCTCCAGGACTTAGAGAGCCTTATTAGACACCTTGATACTGATAGGACTAACGTGATGCTTAGCAATGATGAACTACGAGTCCAACTCAAGGAGAAGGACAAGGCCTTCTAGGAACAGGAAAATCGAATCAAGGAAATGGAGAAGAAGTTTGAAGACCAAGATAAGAAATTCAAGAACCAAGAGAAGAGAGTTCAGGAGAAGAACAAGAAGATTAGAGACTTGGAGACCGAGTTAGAGCTGGAGAACATTGAGCTAGAAGCGGATCACGAGGTGATAGAGAGGCTACGCACACAGAAGAGAGAGTTACAGACGAAGATCGATGCTCTAACTACCAGCTTGGAGGAATACAAGGAAGGATTCGCATCAGCAGGACTTGCTCTAGTGGAGGAGGAAGTTGACATGGAGGAGTAGCGATACTGTTCCATCTACCTATCGTTCTATTATTATTGAGTGCATAGGTCATACCGACTTGTGGGTGACTATGCTAGTATGTTATCTTTGCAGACTCTGTTATTGTTGTGATGTTGGAACTTGCATGTGCTTGTTTGTCTGAATTGTTGTTTTATTTGGGTTATCTATCATTACTTACCCTTACTAAACACACAGATGCCTCCCCGACGCAACAACGAGGATAACAATGACAATGACAATGGAATGCAGCAGATGATGGCTGCATAGACCCAATTGATGCAAATGATGACTCAATTTATGGCGAACCAGAATCAGAACAACAATAATAACAATAACAACAACCAGAACAATCCACCACCTCTGGATATGCTGACCAGATTTCTAAGGCTGAGACCTGCCAAGTTCTTAGGTACCTCTGACCCCATGGTAACAAATGATTGGTTACGCTCTGTGAATAAGGACCTAGTCACGGTTAGATGCACGGATGCAGAAAAGGTCAGATTTGCAGCACACTTGTTGGAAGGTCATGCAGCTGCTTGGTGGGATAATTTTCAAATTACCCACCCTATTGAGGAAGTGACTTGGGGAATGTTTGAAGATGGGTTTCGCACCACTCACATCTCTGCTGGAATAATGGGATTGAAGAAAAAGGAGTTTCATAACCTCAAGCAACGCCATCGCAGTATTTCTGAATACATCGAGGAGTTCAATAATTTGTCACGTTATGCACCCGATGATGTTGACACTGATGCAAAGAGGAAGGAGAAGTTCCTAGATGGGTTAAATGATGAAATTTCTATGCAATTATCTGTTGCGTATGTTCCAACTTATCAATCTTTATGTGATAAAGCTACCATCCTGGAAAACAAGATGAAGCTAGTGGAGGGTAGAAAGAGGAAGCATCATTTTGATAAGTTTGGATCAGGATCTCCTCACAAGCGCCCTCATGGTGAAGGAAGTGGGATCTCAGGATTCCACAAGAATGGGAATCATAATAACCATCGTAACAACAACCACCACCATAATGGAAACAATCATCATGGACATCACAAAAGTGGATTCAGGAACAATCACAATAATCATGGCCATGGGAACCAAAATGGTCAGAACCGTCATAGTCAGCCAACAAAGAAAGACATCAGTCAGGTGGAATGTTTCAAGTGTAAAAAGACAGGACATTATGCCAATGAATGCCTAGAAAAGAAGACTGATGGGGCTAAGCCAAATCCATTCCAAAAGGTCCATGTGGATCACATTAATGTGGAGGAAATCCAAGAAGGATCTGATGCCGTGATCGGTAAGTTCATGATTAATTCCTTTCCTGCACTTATCCTTTTCGATACTGGCGCATCACATTCATTCATTTCAAGAGCATTTGTAATCAAAAATGAACTCTCCACTGAGACTACTGGATGTCCTATGAAGGTAAGTTCTCCGGGTGGAGAAATGATAGTAAATTCAGGGTACCGACATATCACCCTAGAAATTGGAAAACACAAGTTCCCGATTATTTTAATAATCCTAGAGTCCCAAGGATTAAATGTTATATTAGGGATGGACTAGTTGACCCGCTATGAAGGGGTGATTGATTGTGCCAAGCGAACTGTTATGCTTACTACCCCAGAAAAGAAAAGGATCAGGTTCAAGTCTAACTTTGAACCCAAGGGGAGCAAGGTTAATTCTCTTAAGGGAGTTAGCCTAGATAATGTGCCAATAGTGAGGGAATATCCAGATGTGTTCCCCAAGGAATTACCTGGCATGCCACCAGATAGGGACGTGGAGTTTCTGATAGACCTACTACCAGGAACGGGACCTATAGCAAAGAGACCTTATAAAATGTCGGTGGACGAGTTAAAAGAACT
This sequence comes from Avena sativa, assembly GCA_916181665.1. Lineage (NCBI taxonomy): Eukaryota > Viridiplantae > Streptophyta > Magnoliopsida > Poales > Poaceae > Avena > Avena sativa. The sequence goes on from OV702286.1 coordinate 81,070,038, forward strand.
CAAGAAACAGCTGGGAGAACAGTTGAAAAAGGGATTTATTCAACCAAGCTCGTCGTCTTGGGGAGCACCAGTCTTGTTTGTTGACAAGAAGGACCGGAGTCAAAGGCTATGCATAGATTATCGTTCACTCAATGAAGTGACCATAAAGAACAAATATCCCCTGCCTAGAATAAATGATCTCTTCGATCAGCTAGAGGGAGCATGTGTTTTCTCAAAAATTGATCTTCGATCAGGATACTTCCAACTAAAGATCAGAGAACATGACATACCCAAGACTACATTCACCACTAGATATGGGTTGTATGAATATACAGTGATGCCATTCGGATTGACTAATGCACCAGCCTATTTCATGAACATGATGAATAAGGTATTCATGGAATTCCTTGACAAGTTCGTAGTGGTATTCATCGATGATATATTGGTATATTCCAAAAGCAGCAAAGAACATGAAGAACATCTACGCCTGATTCTAGAGAAACTTAGAGAACATAAACTTTATGCCAAGTTCAGCAAATGTGAATTCTGGCTGAATGAAGTGGGATTTCTTGGACACATAGTATCTGGTAATGGTATAGCTGTGGATCCAGCAAAAGTGGCAGCTGTGACAGAGTGGGAACCTCCTAAATCAGTTAAAGAAATCCGTAGCTTCCTTGGCCTAGCAGGGTACTATCGGAGGTTCATTGAAAATTTCTCTAAGATTGCAAAGCCCATGACTAATCTACTGAAGAAGGAGAATAAGTTTAATTGGACAGAAGCTTGCGAAACCAGCTTTCAGGAATTGAAAAAGAGGCTAGTGTCAGCCCCAGTGTTATGTTTGCCAGATATTGAGAAAGACTTTCAATTATACTGTGATGCATCTCACCAAGGATTAGGAGGTGTATTGATGCAGGAAGGTAGAGTGGTAGCTTATGCATCAAGACAACTCAAAAATCATGAAGTGAACTACCCTACTCATGATCTAGAGTTGGCATCAGTTGTGCATGCACTAAAAACATGGAGGCATTATCTTATGGGAAAACGTTGTGAGATGTTCACTGATCACAAGAGTTTGAAATATATTTTTACATAGAAAGAGCTCAACATGAGGCAAAGAAGATGGCTAGAACTTATCAAGGACTATGACTTAAGTTTGCAATACCACCCTGGAAAGGCAAACGTCGTAGCCGATGCATTAAGCCACAAGGCTCATGTAAATGGCCTCAATAAAGGAGAATTGCCGGAGGAGTTATGTGCCCAATTTAGAGAGCTGAGACTTGAAATTGTGCCTGAAGGGTATCTTGCATCCTTGGAAGTGCAACCCACACTAATGGACAAAATTCAAAAAGCCCAAAAGTTGGACAAAGAAATAGAAGAAATCAAAAGTAAAGTTAGTGAAGGCAAGGCAAAAGGATTCCATGTAGATGATCAAGGAATCTTATGGTACGAGAAACGTATCTATGTTCTGCAGGATCTCGAACTTAAGAAGTTGATCTTACAAGAGGCGCACAACTCACCGTATTCAATTCATCCTAGCAATACCAAGATGTATATGGATGTTAAGGAGAGGTTTTGGTGGAATAATTTAAAGAAGGACATAGCAGAGCACATTGCCTTGTGCGACGTGTGCAGTCGTGTGAAGGCAGAACATCAGAAACCGGCAGGATTATTACAACCACTGCCAATACCTGATTGGAAATGGGATAAAATTGGTATGGATTTTATCACCGGACTACCCAGGACTAAATCTGGATACGATTCCATATGGGTTATCGTTGACCGCTTGACAAAAGTGGCCCATTTCATACCAGTGAAGACCACTTATACAAGTGCCAAACTAGCCAAGATTTACATGAATAGAATTGTATGTTTGCATGGGGTACCTAAAAGTATCGTGTCCGAAAGAGGAACTCAGTTTACTTCGCATTTTTGGCGACAACTTCACGAGTCATTGGGAACTCGACTGGAGTTCAGCACTGCATTTCATCCACAAACTGATGGACAGACACAAAGGACCAATCAAATATTAGAGGATATGCTAAGAGCATGTGCGTTAGATTATGGATCCAGTTGGGATGAAAGTCTACCGTACGTAGAGTTTTCTTACAATAATAGCTATCAATCAAGCATAGAAATGGCTCCATTTGAATTTCTTTATGGAAGGAAGTGTACTACACCATTACTATGGAGTGGAGTAGGGGAAAGAAATTTGTTTGGGCCAGACCTAATCAAAGAGGCCGAAGAGAAAGTCAAGATGGTGAGAGATAGGCTAAAGGTAGCACAATCTCGGCAGAAGAGCTATGCTGATCCAAAACGTAGAGAGGTTACCTATGAGGTTGGTGATAGAGCTTACCTCCGGGTATCACCACTTCGTGGTGTAAAGAGATTTGGAATCAAAGGAAAACTAGCACCACGCTATGTAGGACCTTTCAAAATTTTGAGTCGCAAAGGAGAAGTGGCATATGAGATAGAATTACCAGAATCTTTGTCAGCAGTTCATAACGTATTCCATGTCAGTCGGCTGAAAAAGTGTCACCCAGAGATGGAAGAAACTTCGTTGAAAGACACTATACCATTGGAGGAAGTTCAGCTAGATAATGATCTCACTTATGAAGAGAAACCTATTAAGATTCTAAAGACCGCAGAAAGAATTACCCGTACCAAGACCATCAGGTTCTGCAAAGTGCAGTGGAACCATCACACTGAATCAGAAGCAACATGGGAGCGAGAGGATGAACTTCGGAGAGATCACCCTCACCTATTTGCTAGCCAACCCGAATCTCGAGGGCGAGATTCATCTTAAGGGGGTTAGATTTGTAACATCCCAAATTTTCATCTAAAATCATCATCATTGCACTCATATCATCATAGCATGTAATTGCATTGCATTTAGAATGTCCTCCAAAAATTTGGTGCAATTTTGAGCCATGAACAAAAAGATATGAATTTTTGAAAATAGAATCAAAGAAAATGCTATATTACCTATTAAATCCAAAGTAAATACTTTGGATTAAAATAGAAGATAAATATGTTTCATAATACCCTAAAAACCTAATTTGAGTTTTTACAAATGTTCACAAATTGATTTGAATCAATTTAAATCCTTAAATCCAAAGTTGTGGAGAAAACAGAAATAGAAAAAAGAAAAAGAATAAGGGAGAAAAAAAAAGAGAGCAGCAGACAGCTTCTGGCCTTTTGGCCCAATCCGGCCCAGCAGCCCACCCGGACTCCCTCTCCCCTTCTCTGTCTTTTCTTACCCCATCATTTCTACCCCTCCCACTGACAGGTCGACCCCACGCCCACATCACCTCATCGTCTTCATTGCCGATGATGGACCTCTCCCCTTCGGCCGTTTCGAATCGATTCGATTCCGGCAGTTTCTCGCGATTAATTGCCCCGGCGATTACCCCTACTAAACCCCCTCTCCCTCCTCATCATTTTCCCCACAGACATCACCCCGGAGAGCCCCTAGGCTCCCCAAATTCCGAGCTCGAACCGTCGTTGTCCGACGGACTCCGGCGACGATTCCGGTGAACCCAGGCCACCCGGCGCCCTCCTCTCTGTCCTGTATGGTTTGCCGTATCCTGGCGCACCTACTAACCCAGCCGCGTGCCTCCTCTTGCTCCAGGTCGACGACACGGACCAAGTCCGGCGAACTCCCTCTGCCGCCACCGTCAGTCGCCTTCTCCGGTAAAGGTAGGGTTCCCGCCGCCCCCTTTTGGTCTTTACTAGGTCGTGCAGACACTTGCGCACCTCGCTGACCTCTTTGTCGGTTGGTTTGAGCCCCAGGTCACGGTCTCCGACACCGAGCCGTGAACTCCACCGTCTGCGCAACTCCGGCGAACGATCCAAGCCAAGCCCGAGCACCCCCGCACCGCAGTGACCTCCATCAAGATCGCCAGGACCTCCTCAACCTCTGGTACATGTCCACGGTCTCCCAGCCCTCGTATAATCGCCAGAACCTCATCGGCCGACGCTCCGCCGCCGCGCGCCGTCGTTAGCATCGCCAGTCCCCGGCGAGATGCTTAGTAGCTGTTTGATCAAATCCTAGCAGTTAAGATTAGATCACTTAAACGAAAGGATACGGCTGATCTGATCCGTCCAACGTCACTTAAATCTGACAGCCCACAGCGGTCGATCCGACCGAACCGGTACCAGCCAATAGGATAGCGCCACGTCGCCAGACTATTTCTGTTTAATTAGAAAATAGACAGATTTAGTATTTAACTTAGAAAATCCATAACTTTTGATCCACAAATCAGAAAAATACAAATTTGGTGTCTGTGGATTCAGAAAAATAAGACCTTTACTATGGAGGCCTTGTTTCACACTTTTGCCTCTGTAAACTTGGAATTTTAGGCAGAACCTTTTTAGGAGTATTTTGCTCATAAAAATTGTTCTATAAATTATTTTTGGGTATTTCTTATGCATCTAGATGAGGTATTCTATCCTCTGTACTGTAGACTCTGTAAATTATAGAATTATGATCCTATCATTGCATTTTGCATGCATTCATGTTTTTGTAATGTTTTATTGATTGAATTGTTATTGTTGTATTAATCTTGTGTAGATTGTGTGGATTGTGAAGTTTGTTGCTGTGAGGATTGTACCTATTCCCCTAGCTACCAAGGAAAGTGATATTTCATCTCATGTCCTATTATTTTCACTATTGCACTAGTGATATTTTGGTAGATCTTAGCATGATAGAATTATTCATATGTTACCATACTATGCTATGCTACCCTATAGTGTATATCTTGGTAGTATTCCCTAGATAAAGACTATGTGTGCTAGAATGCTTAGCTATGCTATTAGAATTCGTGGGTGGAATATATACATAAGATAGCATGGAAAGATATTATTTTTTTTAACAAAAAAAAACAACTAATGTTAATGAAACACCTGGGTGGAATGGGCTTGCTTGGATTATGTTGAGTGGTTATTCAGGGGCCATGTCTATGGTCAGCTGGTGTATCACACTTGTGGATGGCCACCCAGGAACAAAGAGATTGGAGACGTTCTTGTCGCGAAGCTTCCAGTGCAGCCACATGGCATATGGGCTCTGCCTTGACCGACTAAGTTGCGAGAACTCAGCCAGACGGACAGGGGGTGGTAGTGATGATAGGATGGGACGCGTCCGTGGTGGTCTGAGGGATTGCTTCTGAAAAGTCTCGTCCCGATGCATGTCGAGTCTTGTGGGGAAAGTGCACCACCTCTCGAGAGGGTAAAACTAAGTACTTAGCCGTGTCCCCGGTTATGGACATTCCTGAGCCTCAAGACAGTGAAGCAGTTTAATAATCTCCTCATCCAAATTTCTCTAAGTTAAAACTTGTGAGTGAACATGGGTAGAGGTTCAGTGATGTCTATCATTGGTACCTTATAGCTGGAATGAAAAACTTCTTCAAAAACTATAAGTTAAACTAATTTTAGCAAAGCCAGCCATAAACCCCACTTAGCCATATATTCATGTAGTTGTTGGATTATAGTAAGTATCTATGGTATCACTTGCCAATACAATTCCAAATGTATTGACCCTTGTGACTGTAACTTATTATGTTGCAGGATACTCTGATGATGAGTAGGGTTGCTGGTCTACACTCGACATGCTTGCCTGTGGCACATGAAGACTAAAGACTCTATTATTATTATGCTATCTAATGTGAACTTTAAGTGCCTTAGCCTTGGGCTAAGTGATTTGTAAGAACCATTATATTCCTGGATATGCGATGTAATAATGACCTTTATTTCTGTGTACTTCATCTTAAACTGTGGGTGCTAGCACTTTCGATCCAGGGACTAGCACTGCAATCACAGGGATCTTACCTTATTATGGTGAGATCTTACACCGACGTACTGGTTTTGAGGGGAACAACACTCATAGGGTAGGCGCTTGTGTTAAGAGTGGATTATCCCGAAGGTCTCGTCCGGATATCCGAAACCCGCATACTAGCGTATGACGATCCGCGACCGTTCACGGCGAATGTATCGCATCTTGTGGGTAAAGTGTACAACCTCTATAGAGCGTAAATCTATTCGAATAGCCGTGTCCACAGTCATGGACGGGTTGGACAAACTTCTGTAGAGCAGTGCTGGTTTTGGTTTCTAAAAAGGTTTTCGAAAAAAGACTCAGCCATGGGATGGTCGGAGGGCATAGAGGATGGACCATGGGATGGTCGGACCTAGTTGAAGTATTGGTAATGGGATGACCAAGGTGGAAGTGGATAATAGGGTTGATCCCATCCTAGTAGTTGAAGTCTTTCCTAATTATTTCACACCTAAAAGTTTTCTAAACAATGAGTTGTATCCTTAAGAGATTCTACAAATAGCCCCTTGGAGCCATCCTATCCATATCCATATTACATACTCTTTGTTCTTTCTTGTATGGTGGTTTGCGAGTACATTCAAAGTACTCACTGGCAATGTTTCATGGCTATCAACTTGGTCAGATTATGAGCAGGATGAAGGAGACGATGGAGGGTACGATGACAACTTCGCGAACTAGGACGTTACTCAGAGTCAGGCACCTATTGGGCTATGGCTTGACTCGGGTCCCCCGCGTTTATTAGTACCGTTGCTATTATCTATTTGTTCCCATGGAGGCAAGTTGTAAGACTTTTATTGTAAGCCTTGTTGTACTTGTACTGTAATGGATGTGTGTATTTTGATATCATGTCAGTTATGCTCCACGATGCACTGATCATGGGATCATGGTGGTTTGCATAATTTCATAATTTCGGGTGAAAATCCGGGGTTGCCACACTTGAGGTGCCCTCTACTATCCCACTCGATCTACTAACCCCTCCATGAACTTGTTCTAGGACTCTTGCATCATTTGCATATACTGCATAAAGTTCTGCTCCAGCAATGGCCTCATTGGTGGTGGTGGTGGTAAATTTTGCTTGCATTCTGGCGTCTTCATCCGCCTTTCCCTTGGCTTCGTGCTCCATGCGCTGCTGTTCAGTCTCATTCTCTACACCCGTTTCCACACCCCCCTAGTCCTATAACATAAAGCGAACACTCATAATTACATCATGCATATGTGTTCTGAGCTCAACTTCATGCACAGAACTAGTCACACAATGGAAAACAATATCCAAATAAGAACCAAATATGCATTACACACATATTATACATTACAAACAACATAGTTGATACAAAGTGACTACAAGCCCTTACTATTTAAGCCTTACAAGCTCACGTGGATACTATACCACTTATTTATTTACATCGAGTTCTCAGACTCTAACTTACGTATCACTGCTGGGATACTCCAACTCAAAGTCACACTTCCTAGAAGTTGCGACGTTCATCGTACATACCCGGAATACAACTGTGCGGATGTGAAGTATGACGCACCATCTGTGGAATGACTTGCCTTTTCGACGGACGATACTCAGTATCAGAAGTCTCCGGACTTGAGAATCATTCAGCTGAAGTGCGTCCATACCTTCCAACTCATCTGAAGTATCTTCAGAATTATCCTCATCACTGTCTTCTTCATCCATCTCCTGCATCCCGACTCTAGAGGAATCAACAGAATATTCCCCTTCCGGTGCTCCCCAAGTACTCTGCTGGGTACGATAGTCCTCAGCTATGATTGGATAATGCACGTTATCTGGAGTAGGATAATGTTCTAGTGACTCAAACACCCTTTCTTCAGGATCTTCCTCATCGGACTCTACATCCTCCACATGGACATCTCTTCCATCAATGGAATAAGATCTCACGCCCATGCGACTAGTCTGCTCGGTATCCCACACTAAATCTTCCACATGAATATGATTCCCGGCAGATCCATCCATCGATCTGTACCTCCATCCCTTAGAATTTCCAATAGGTAGTTCCAAGTCCTCAGTTCCCAAAGAACTCTATGGTACTGGATGACTAGTGCCCTCATCAGGATATCTAGTGGGTTCTGGTATAGGTGAGTAAGGATATGGTGTGAAAGATGCTGGATCTATATGTATATCCTTAAAAACCCTTCTTTCAGTTCCCAAAGAACTCTATGGTACAGTCTCCCTTCTTTCAGGATTCGTTAAATCCTCTAGCATATCAACCTGATCTGCTACAATAACCTGATGTGTCTTATACAAAGACTGTCAACACCCGGAATTTTTAATCCCAGATGCCCGTTATGCCATACTTCGCAATCCCAGGATTACCATTTTTGCGAGACATAACGGATTGGATATCACAGTATATCATCCATTACAAACCATACATAAGGTCTTACACAAATAAGGATCTCATGATCTAGTCTTAATACAACAAGCAGCGGAAATAAACTATAAGCATAGCGGTGGGTTCCATCTTCAGGGGCACAGGCAATGCTGACGAAGGCAGATAGTCCTAGTTATCATAGCCGTCCTGTTGGCCATCATCTTGATAGTCTCCTTCATAGTCTGGCCATGAGAATAGCCAGGGACAAAAGCCATGAGTACTCTTTAAGTACTCGCAAACTACCACTAACAAGTAATATAGTTCTAAGTTAAAGTGCTAAATCTAAGTTTAACTATAAAGTTAAGTTTGAAACCTAAGCTAAGTTCTGAAGCAAATAAAGATAAAATAAAGTTCTAGAATCACTTAAGTTGGGAAGCTATTGTCATAAACACAACCCTGTTGTGGTCAAGTCAAGATTCATCATTCATTTCATAAGTTGTTTGGAAAACATCTGACAACGAAACAGTATGGTCATTCCAACTGTCCATAACCGAGGACGCGGCTATTCGAATAGTTTGACACTCTGCAGAGGTGGTACACTTTCACCACAAGATTCGATACATCTGTCAGGGATAACCCTGAATCATCATACTTAGTATGCAGATAATCAAACATAACCTTCCTTTACACACCCTAGTATAATCACCTCTCCTATGATCATGGCCTCCCAACCATGACCCTCAGTCATCTTGGGCACTGCATAGGTGGACAACATTGAGAGGTAGCCTCAGCTCAAACCTCTCCCGTGAGGAAACTAATACTAATGCATATAAATTTCTAGCTAAGCCTTACCCAATTCAGGTAGTGTGGTTGTATGGTAAATTTGGAATGGTATCGCATCCGAATCCAACCATCAGTTTTGTGAAAGGGTTAAGGCTCATGCCTCAACATTTCACCATCATAAACCATTGGTGTTTCTCAGCACATGTCAGAACATCTCAATAGAATGACTCATCATTCCAAGGTTTTCATAATTCATTTTCACCAAGTGTTCCCATCTAAAGTGACTCAAGTTTTTGATCTCCTCTAAGCTACTAAGTTAAGAGTGTTCACTAAGGTGGAAAAATGGTGGGATCAATCTCAAGCCATAGAATGAAATCTAAAGGGTTCTAAATAGGTCAAGTTTTATACTCTTTATGCTCCCTTCAAAACAAGTAAAGAACTTTGGGTAAAGTAAAGGAAGTAAAGATTATAAATAAAACTTGGGGTAACTAATAGTCAAACTGATATGACTCACGTATGCCTATAGCATCTTGGATCAAGTTAACTAGTTTAATGCTAGCTTGCTACAATAGCTTGCATTTGTTAATGGTGGCTTGCCTTGGTTGGTGCAGTGGTTGAAGTTTTCTTCTTCTTCTTCTTCTTGGTAGAACTCCTCCTCCTCGTAGACTTGGTCGGTACTATTGTCTATAAATACATACGGAGTACACAATCACCAAACAATACTTAACTAGTCTAATTAGCATTCTAAGACACACATTTGATGATCTATTATTATCACAGTTATCACAAGTTTAATTCAATAGTTTCATCCTTTTTATTTTAGAAAAGTAATTTCTACTCATTAAAAAAAATTAACTAAGATTTAATATTCACCACTTAAAATATGGGATCATGTGGACACATGTCATCACCACATATTCTAGCATGTGGGAATGTGATTTAAAGGTTGGATCATAATTACTTTGGTTTAAGTTCATTATTTAATGATTTAAAGTGACTAGAAATGCCTATATAGCATTATTCTAGTACTAGTCCAAAGTCACTGCATGTAAGCCTTAACATTATTACATATTCAGATAGGTATGATGAAATGTGAATTTTGAGAGTTGGAATCAACTCAAAATCTATCTTGGTTGATTTTATAAAAATGTTGCAAGGTGCAAATGCTTATGTTTTGTTATTTTTACTAGGAGAGATCTATAACTCTAATTGAATTAAATCCAACGGTCTTGGATAGATCATTTCAATAACTTTCAGGCAAAATTGGTTTCATGCAATTTGGATTTGTAAATCTCTCTGAATTGATTTTCAAACTCAGAGACAGAACTAAGTTTAAACCAAAAAGGAAAATCCTAATTCAAACTAACTGGGTCGCGTGGGAAACTCTAATGGGCTGGCCCAGTGTCACTCCGCAGCGCGGGGCTCAACTGACAGGGGAGGGTCCACCGGTCAGTGGCTCATAACGCGCGAAGCGGTACGGGGCAATGTGGGACATTGGATTAGAGTGGGGATCAACGGCTATGGCTTGTCGTCGACGACGGAACTGTCGCCGGCGAGCTCGAACCCTAGCGGCTCGGTGGGGGTGCATAGGGGGCGTACCAGGGCTCTAGCGACGACGGCGAGGCGGGCAAATGGACTGGTCGTCGACGGCGAGCCCAGGGACGGTCGAGGCAGCTCCAGGGGTGGTCATAATTAGCGGTGCCCTTCTCCTCTAGAGGCGGCCTGCTCCGGTGCAATTCCAGCGAGCTGCTGCTCCCCGTGCTCCGGCTAGAGGTGTGGAATGATCAGTGAGGTGAGGGGAGTGGAGTGGTGTGCTTCAAATGGCTGGGGGTGCCCTCCTTTTATAGGCTCGACGGCGAGACCGAGAGGGATGGGCAGGCGACGGTGGCGACATGGCTACGGGCGGCTAGCGGCATGGCTGAGGTTGGCGATCGACGCGCGGTCTCCTGGCGGTGCTCTAGGAACATAATGCAGGCTTAGGGGCGGTGGTATGCGGTCGGGGGCAGCTGGCGCTCTGAGTGGCAGAGGCGGTGGTGTCCACGGCGAGCGGTGGCTGTGTTGCATTGGGCGGCAAACGGGCATGTCCGTCGTGTTCCCTGGGTTGTGGCGGAGCGGCGGGCGCGGGCTGCAGTGGAGCGGCGGCTTGTGCACATGTGCCGGGTGCGGCGCTCTGGCGCGTGCTCGGCATGGCGCGGTGGCACTAGGCGTGGGGATTGCTCGGTGGTCCATGGCTTGTCTTGGATCGGGAAGGGGACAGTGGGCGGCGGTGAGGTGCTGGCTACCTCCTAGACATGGCGAGAGAGGGGGAGGTGGTCTGCTGGGGTGAGGGCATGGTCGGCCGGCGAGTTGGTGCTCGGCATGGCATGGCAATGCCACTAGGGGAGTAGGGGATGGGTGCTAATGGCATGGTTAGATCCTGAGGGGACAAAGGGATTAAATGGAGATCATTTGGGGGCAAAACCCTGTTCAAAACAGTGAGCTAGGATTAGGGTGTAAATCATGCATGCCAAGTGTTTGATGAAATGGCCGCATGAAATTTCTTTTTCAATTTTGAAAAGATTTTTGGTGGGTGCGCTAGGTATAAGCTTGAGACTCTGTCAGTGCTTGGGTTTTGAAAATTGAGCTTGTTTGAGTGGTTTTTGAAAGTGGGATCTTCCCATATGAAATAGATTCAATTTTAAACTATCATTTAAAATTAGCATTTGAATGTTTTTAGCAGATCACAAAGTGGGTCTTGGTACCTCATTATGTGTACTAGGAAGGGGTGTAAAGATCCATAAATGTTTCTGTTAAGTTTTGAGTACTAGGAATAGCCAAAGTAGGCATGATAGTTAATTTGGCCAAAATGACCATTCACTTCAATTATTCATTTTGAGTTGTTTTTCTTTGGGAAAAGTTTGAGAATGATTTAGATGATGTTTATTTCACCTAAGAAACATTTAACAAGCAATGGATCACAGAACCATGGCAATTCAAATCAAATCCTAATTTAAATGCACATACTCATGAATGCTTTCATATTTTGAAATGGAAAAGTTTTTGTTAACCCTAAATTTGATGATTTGGATCTTGATAAGCTTGGATTAAAGTTTTGGGATGTTACAAAGACCCAACCATCAGTCGATACAGATCCATAAACTTAGAAGCTAGTTTTGGATGCTTCCTTACTAAATTAAGATGATCCGGTTCAGGTTCCTCGTCTATAGAGTCATGAGGAATCACAGAATATGTGCTTCCAGCTAACTCTTCTGCTTTGTGCTCCCGAACATTGGCTATCGCCTCCACAATAGCAACATGGTATGCTGCTAAGTGACTTCTACATTCTCCCATAGGTAAATCGTGATATAAACCAAGCTTCTTTGGTAGTTGGATGCTAACACGATATTTGGCTAACATTCGCCCATCATGGTATGTCATGGTATAGACTGGAATATTAGTTGTGCAACTAAATACTCTCAGCAGTTCTCGAAGCTGTTTAGTTAAAGCCCCCTGATAGTCATCGAGAGTCTCTTCTTTCCTTGCCAAAGTCTGTCTTGGAAACTTTGGTGCCATTTCCACTATATATATAACAAAAATACATATAATTAGTATCCATTAGTTATAATGATGCATCATAATAAAGAATTATCGCACTAAAAAGTATAACAGAATAATCCCAATTGAATATTCATCATATATTCTTGAGAACTCTTTACCGTTGCTCCTAGACTCCTACAGGTAATTCCCTTTACTAGGTTTCCAACCTAAGGTCAAAGCAATTGTTCTGATACTAGTTGTGGTGACCTAGCATACCACTGCATGTGTAGTACACTATAGTCGTTGACATGACATCCACAGAACACCGTTCTGTAAATATCACATCCCTCAGAGTGGTACAACAGAAACATTGCGGGTCCACATTACAAACAAACACACTTCATTATTATTACAAACCAGGAGTTCCAAACTTCAAGTGTTAAAAAATTACAAACCAACCTTAAGTAGTTTCAGCGGAAGATATAAAGTTCAAACTCATACTCTGAATTGAGCTCAACAACTTATTTTATAAAGTTTATGTTGCTCAGCTCAATTGGTTTACTAAGAACTAAGGCAACTACTCGAACTCGTTGCCCTCCACTCCGTAGCGTATTTCGTAGTCCACCCCTTCAACTCCTCTGGACAGGTCTGGCTCCTTGTAGTAGACATCTTCTTACACTTCAGCTGCGTACATCGAAGGGTCTTCTGGATTCTCAGAGTTTAAGCAGGGGTTCAAAGGAAAGAGTGAGCGTTACCCACCAAGTTCATTATATGCAAGGTGGGAAGTTTGATGCTCTATCTACCACCTCAGACCATTAGTCCTTGGCTCTATGCAGTTTTCATAAACATTTCTTCAAAGATTGATTTTATTTTCAAAAACTATGCCCATCATCCTTCACAGGTTGACCAGAACTTCATGGAGTTCCTTTCCTGCCGCGTTCGTAGCTCCTTCCCGGAACAGGGAGTAACAATTTATAGTTCTTATACTATGTATAGGTGTGTTGCTTTATCCATGAGAGATCAACTCCTTGTTGCACAACCGGGCATACTTTCCCATCCACAATTCCATGATGTGGGGCCCAGTAGGTGATCCAAGTTAATCACTTCCCTCTCCGCGACCCCATATGTCTGCACGATCCTCCGGGGCTCACTACACCTCCATTAAGCCCCCTTTCGGGCAAGCTACAACCCTGGTGAGTTCCCGAAGACTCTACGAGCCGGTTATGCCCCTGGCAAGATCCATAAAGGTCTGATCGTACCTCCGGTAGTCGCTCATAGATAATCTAGATACCAAAAACGTGGAGCCTAAGGGTGCCCACCCATATGCTGGATCCGCACAAGGAATTCACAACGTCACGTTAAGGTCATATTGCCTACATATGAAAGGAAGAAGATACAACTGACTTCTCCGTCCCATTCCAAATCTCATGGTTAACGCGTAATATACGGCGCTAGAATCACTGATGGCATGGGTTGTTAATCCAATGGTGACTTGTGCACATGGAACCCTAAGTTACATTGCCAATCTTTATCATCACTTAGGATGATAACTACATCTTATTTATTAGAGAAGATAATATTTTCTTTCTCTAGATCATAGATGATAACACACAATTTGCAATATCTTTGATAGACTCTTCAAAGGACATGAGAAAGTGATGAACTTGCCTTGTGACTGCAAGGTAGTGAAGTCGGATGCTTCCACCTGACCTTGAGCTCCAGTTTCTACAGCAAACCATTATTGCTAGGTAAGGAAAATATTTAAAGAAGCAATATGCAATGCATAGTAATGTCATGCAAGGTTTATTATTTGTTTATTTGCATGTTTTACCCTCTTGGTAAAAGTTTGCTATTTTCTTTAATTAAAAGAAAAAAATTATTACTTTAAGTCTTTGAAATTTTCATAATATTATATTTAGTATTTTTTATAAAGACTAGTATTATTTAAAGAGTTTAATATAGAATTTATTTAATTTTTTCACTCTTTTAAATTTTTAACTAAAATTCCTTTAAGGAAATAAGACTTTTTTTTCATATTTAATTTACCTTTCAAAAATACAAATTAGTATTTTTTTCTATAATAGCCCTTCCTTTTAGAATTGTAAAAATGAATTTTATTCAATTTTTATGTGTTTGTATATTTTTATAAAATTCCAAACGGAATATATACCTCAGTAATAATAATTTAATTGTAATTACCTAAAATTTCATTTGTTGATTTTCTTAAATAGAGGACATTTTTATGAGTCCATTAATATTTTATTTATATTTTTAGGATTTTTATTTTATTTTTTAGAACTATTTAAGTCCTAGGGGTATTTTGGTCATTTAACAATTTAATTAGGCTTTTATCCTTTTATAAATTGGACCTAGCCCATTGGGATGGCTCGGCCCTGACCTGGCCCATCTGGGCTGGTCAAACACCCCCGTCACAGGCAGCCCAGTACCACTCGAATTTCCACTTTCTCTTTCTCTCGTTCCACCTCGACTTCTTCCTCGATCCCGTGGTGCTGCCAACACCACCTTCGTGCGATTCACGCTGCCTTGTGTCTGCCTGGCCGCCACCGTGGTGTATGGCGAGGTTGTTGCCCTACTTCTTCGTCTGGTCCATTTGGATTTGGCTCTATGGGTCTCCTTCAATTAGGCTGGCTCCGTTCCGAACCCTAGGGTTTGGGTGATGCTGGTGATGCCTTCGCTGCTGTCCCAGTGGTGTTGTGAGGTGCTCATGCGTTGATGTGGTGGTGTTGTTTGTCCTCATGCGATGTTGTGGTTGCCGCCTCGGCTTGGTGCGGGTTGCAGCACCCTATGGGTGCTCCCCGTGCCGCCGTGCGCTCGTTGGTCCCTCTGCTTCCTCTTCTAATCTACAGCGAGGACCACTAGTGAGTTTAAGCTTGTTGTGCCTTCTATCCTTTGCCTCCCTTGAGCTCCTCTGTATGCTCATAGTGGCTATCCCTCTTTAGGGTTCATAATTGATTAGGGTGCATCCCTCTATGTTGGTTATAGTTGATGATTTGACATTAGAAGTGATGGTAATTGAGGATGGTGATTAAGTAGATCATGTTATCATTGTTTACAGTTGGTTTTGATGATGCTAGTGGCTTTATTAGTCTAATTCCAATTGATTATTGGGCATTGGCTAAATGATGGTGCTACTGTGGGATTATTATTTGTGGATTCTTGTAATCTGGAAGTTCTCTACTGTCATGAGCTTGTTATTGACATTGGTTCTATTAGTGCTTAATATTGGAAAAATCCAAAGATAAGTTGGAAGCTTCTTTTAAGCATCTTTGCCTATGATGTTGATATGAGGCATAGGAACTAGTTTCCTACCTTGCTGTCCCTCATAGATATGTTCTGGTATTGACACCAGTTACTTATTCTGGAATCCTTTTGATAAAATGGTTGGTGTGCTTATATGGATCCATAAGATCTATGGATTCTGGGGTGCTACTCTTTTAAGAGATGTGCCCAGAATTCATAACCTTGGCTATGTTTATATTGGAATATGGAGTATAACTATATATCCAGGATCAATGATGTTGGTCTGAGATCTTGGTTTAGTTTGAATAGTCTACTTATGGCTTTTGTATTCAAAATTCCTTTATGATGGATTCACCCCACTTGGGTGATTTCTGAGAGATTAAGTATAAAACAACACATGACATTTTATCTAGATGAGATAGTTAGATCATGTGAGGATTTTCTATTACTCACCACAACAGTTGAGTTGTTGGTGTTATTGCTGGTTGATTTGGTTGCTTGATCTTGCTAGCTTGCTTTGCTGGTTTGATCTTGTCCTTCACCTCCTGGTGCTGCTCCTTCTACTTCTGGATCCTAGAATCTTGTCCTTGATCTTTCTGTCCACCTGCTCCACCCCTCCTTATGTCACCATCTGGTGAGCGTTTGGATGATCAGGTGTATGGTTTGGCTGGTGGTTTGCTTGCCTTTGGTAAGATTGATGTGTTTCTGGTTTGGTGTTTGAGAAGGAGCGTTGTGTTGTTTGTGGATGAGCTTCGACTGAGTGCTCTATTTGAGTGCTAGTAGTGCTGCCGTATTGACAGCACACTGGATGCATTCTGGTGACTAAGCTATGTGTCTGTGTGGCCTGGTTGTGTGGATCAGCTCAAGTGAAAATATCTCCACCTGTTACCCTTTTACTAAGTACTGTCTGGTGAAACTTGCCCCTCTTTTATTACTCGATGATGTAATTTGAACAATGCATTTCATTGTTTCCGACTAAGAGTAACACTAACTAATTAACCCTTGTTTTCTTTTTAGTTGTTTTATCTTATTTGCAGGAAAAAGATCTAGAGATACAAGATTTAGTATAGGAATAGATAAGTAGCATAGGTCTTAATTGTAACCTTCTTTTATTCTTTTTGTAAAGAATCTTGGAAAGATTTATTATAAGATAATAAAGTTGTATTTCTATTCTCTGTAATCTTCTACTTTTGATGTATTTATTACAATTTGTAATGTTGTAATGTAATCAGAAAATAAGAATCTATTTCTCATCTAATTTTCACTATCTACAATCCTTATTGTTGTTTACTATATTTATAACTTATCCAAATAATGTAAATGAGGTATTTTGAGAAACAATTCAATATTACCAACTTCTAGTTTTCAAACACTTTCAAATTGATTTATATTTCAAACATGAATTCAAAATAACTTCCCCAAAACTTAATAATTCCTAAAGGTCGTGTCAAAATTCATAGCAATCACTAACAAGAGCTATTCCTAGCTCTAGTTAGTGAAAGAAACTCTGATCCCTTAAGGTTTTTGTTTGGCAAAAAATTTACCCTGATTTTACAGATGCATGCATGCACAAACTTAGATTCCTATTTCTACCCTTCCTTGGATCCTAATGCGTGGATGTTACAAAATACTACTAGCAATCTGCACCAAATCAAATCATTATTCATGTAACTTAAAACTGAAGTTCCTACGAAAGGTGAGTTTTGATGAGTTTCCATCCCAAACTTGCTTGTTGGTAGCCATTTTGTCATTACAGAGGCAATACACCTCCTAGAATTGCACAGATGGAGGGGATGTGCCAAACCAAATATCCTCCCAGAATCTGATGTTAGCCCCATCCCCAACAATCCACCTGTGTCCAAACTGAACAGCCCTAACAGCCCACATGAAACCTTTAAAGAAAGTGGAGGAATTTGAACTCCCACAACAGAAGATATTTGGTTTTGAGTTTTGTATTTAGCATCTAAGATGTTTTTCCAAAGCCTGTCTTCCTAGGCAGACATTCTCTTAAGCCAGGATTCAAGCAAGCAGATGTTAACATCTCTAAGGAAAGGTACCCCTAACCCACCTTGGGCCTTAGGCATACACACCAGGTTCCAATTGGCAAGGTGTAGCTTCCTTTTATCTTTGGAGTCATTCCAAAGACAATTAGCCATCTGCGAGTTAATGAGATCTAAAGCCCATTTAGGAAACTTAAAAAATGAGAGAAGATAAATGGGAATGCTAACAAGACATGTTCTAATCAGAGCTATCCTAGCTGCATAAGGGAGGATCTTCCCTCTCCAACCCGCAATTCTTTGCAGAATCTTATCTATAATGGGTTGGAGATCCTCTCTCTTAAGCTTATCATGATGTAGAGGCACTCATAGATATTTAATGGGAAACTTCCCAACAACACACCCCATGATTTCACTTAGGGCTTTAGCATCCTCAGCAACCAGGTTGATGGGTACTAGCTCACTCTTATCGTAATTAATTTTCATACTCGATACTTGTTCGAAGCATGAAAGCACCCATTTCAAATTCCTAACCATATCAGTGTTATTATAAACAAAAAGAATCGTGGCATCTGCATATTGCAGACTAATAACACCTCCAGGAATGAGCTGAGTGCACACACCCCTAATGAGGTTGTTGGCGGCAGCTTTATTGAGCATACGAGTGAAGACATCCACTGCACAGTTAAAGAGGAAGGGGATATGGGGTCTCCCTGTCTAAGCCCCCTACTGGTGGTGAAAAAAATACCTTCAACCCCATTCAATTTAACTGCCACAGACCCACCTCTAGTGGCCAGGTGTATCCATCTAGAAATTTTAGTGCCAAAGCCTCTCAAGGCCAGGACCTCATCTATGAAGTCTAAGTTAACCCTATAAAAGGATTTCTCATAATCTAACTTAAGCACAGCCCCTTGGTCTTTACCATGGACAGCATAATGTAGAACTTAATGAGTTGTAACTACACTTTCAAGAATAAACCTACCATTAATAAAAGCAATTTGATTAGGAGAAATCAAAAAGTCCATGCTCAAGCCCAGTCTATTAGTTAGCACCTTAGTGAAGATTTTAAAAATGCAGTTTAAAAGACTAATAGGTCTAAATCTTTCCATGGTGGAGGCATCTGGCTCTTTGGAGATGAGCGACAGGACAACAAATTTAAGTCTAAATATGTCCAATTTCCCCTCATAAAAATCCTTGAAGAAAGCAAGAATGTCACCTTTAACCAAGTCCCAAAACATTTGGTAAAACATAAAAGAAATGCCATCTGGTCCTGGTGCTCCATCTGAATAGGAACCAAAAACAACTTTTTTGATTTCTTCCTTAGAGAGAGGAGCTTCTAATTGAGCATTGTGGACTTTAGAGACTCTTTCCTCTGCCGAGAAAAATCAGAGTCCAAAGAGAAACCTGAACTGGACTTAGACCTAAAAAAATCTTATAAAAATCTGTGGCTATCCCTAACATCTCTGGCAGTTCTGAAGTAGGGCCCTCAAGCCCTTCCAAATAAGTAACCATAGTATTCCTACGACGTTTGTTACCCACAGCATGAAAATAAGCCGTGTTCCTATCTCCTTCAAAAATATCCCTATCTCTAGATTTGTGTTTGGCTTTAGTTTCCTCCTTAAGCCAAAGCTTCTTCATCTCTAAGCTAATCTCCTTCATCCTAGCATGCTCAGAGTCGGAAAGGGATTCAGATTCAGCTTTCAGGTCTAAACTATCGTACTCCTGCATCATTTCCTGCTTAAGCTGTCTACGATCAGCCTCAATGTTCCTACTCCACCCTTTGGAAGTTTTCCTAAATCTCCTCATCTTTTCCTACCACCTATCAATAGCAGAGGTACTCTTGGTGGGTGCAAGCCAAGATCTGGTGACTATATCTTTAAAATCTTCTCTAAGGAGCCACCACTTTTCAAATTTCTAAGAAGCGGGTCTATGAGAGTGAGTAACCCCTGAACCCCACATGATAGGAGTATCATCACTTCCAAGCCCGGTGAAAGCTTGAGAAGAAGCAAGGGGGTACATAGCATCTAATTCAGTATTACAAAAGATTCTATCAATAGCTGACATAATCATATTTTCTTGGTTGTTAGCTTAGGTAAATCTCCTATTAGATAACTTGACCTCCATGAGCCCCCATAACTCAATCCAAGCTATGAACTTGTCATACCACTTTTGGTTGACAACCCAATTGCTCTTATCTTCTTGAAATCTAACCAAATTAAAATCCCCACTAATGAGAGTGGGAAGGTTGTTGTCAATGAAGAGGGAGTGTATTTCATGAACTCATATTTCCCTTCCTCATAAGGAGAGCTATACAAAATTCTGCCTCCAAACTTTGCTATCTAAATTATTTCTAAGAAGATAGGAAATAAAATAACTTTTAATGTCCCAAGAGAGGACTTCAAAAAGGTCTGAATCCACCCCAACCAAATGCCTCCAGCAGATCCATTGGCAGGTAGGTGGTTCCAGAAAAAAATCATGTTAAGACTAATGGAATCCAAGTAGGAGGTAGTGAAGCTCTCCTTCTTGGTTTCCTATCTAAGCATGGGTTTTAGCAAGAGTGTCAGTGATGCGTTTCTTTCTACCCGGGGCATCGATCCCTCTAATATTCTAGCCTAAAATATTCATAGACCTTCCTTGTCTTAGGGTGCTTGCCCCGTTTATGTCTACAAACTTTAGTCTAGAGAAGCTCACTATCACCTAGTTCTCCTACTTGTGCCTCAACCACAATAGGAGTTTTAGGTGAAGTATAGGAAACAAAAACATCAGCAGGAGGGTGGCCCTCAGGCATATCTCTACTATGAAAAGAAGCAAAAGAAAGAGAATGTGAAGAATTAGGCATACAAGAATCAGAAACCTCTACAGTAGTTTTAGTTGACTCATCAACTTCACTACAATTAGATTCTAAAATAACCACACCAACTAACTTTGCCATGTTATTCACCGAGTCTTTATGCAGAATTTTAAAAGGGTTAGCATCTGTTATACCTTTAAAGGTTGCAGCAGGGAATTCTAGATTCTTTTTCTTTTTCAGCTCTTGGGCAAGTTCCAAGATCGACATCCCAGCATTTCCTTGTGTCCTAGTGCTCTGCCTAGTGCCCAACACAGGTCCCCACTGCTTCTTCTTCTTGGTAATCTGGTCCACTTCTTGAATCCCAGTCTATAACCCTCTCTTGCTGCCAGTATCTTGTGATGTATCCATATCTTTAGGTAAGTCAGCATTTCCTTCATCATACATAAAGTATCCTTCATCATCTACGAGCTCCATGTCTCTCAGCAGACTATAGCATCTTTCCTCCTCAGGTGTGCCAGTTGCTAGCCACCCCATAATGTCTCTTCTGGCAGATTCCAGAAATACAGGAAGCGTCTCTTCTTGATCTGGGTCTGATTCTTCCTTGCATTAAATGGGAACAGCACCAGAACTGACATTCCTACCCTGAACTGATGTCGTCCCTCCATTCTGATCATTCTTATCAGTTGTTACACCCCCTAGGAGGCTAGCGAGATGTGCAATTTTCCATGTCCATGTTGGCAGTTTTGAGTGGGTCAGCACCAACTTGAGTATCTGGATCCTCAGGGCCTTCATTTTTCTCAGTCTCTTCAGGGAATTCAACAATGAACTAGATAGAGTAATGTTTCTTTTTAATTTCAAACAAATGGCCATCTGGTACTAGGTGGGGCTCTTTGCACTGCACCTTTACCCTAACAACCTCACAGAGATTCTGGAACATCCCATTCCAATCCACATCCACCAGGACACCCAAAATTGAAGTAAACTGCGCTAGCAGATTCCACTTGCACCACTCTGGCTTGAGATCTCTCAGCTAAACCCAAATCTCCTGGTTCTCCCCAATAAAAACAAGCTCCCCATCCCAAACATCCACATTCATAGTCACCCCTTCCTTCACCAATCCAAAGCAAGGGTAACCTGCAACATCTTCTACTAGGAGGCGGGGAGGGAATTTGACTAGGAAAGACCAGTCTTCAAGTTGTCTAATATGCCAAGGCCAAGTGGTTTTGTAGATAACTGTAAACTCTTGGGTCAGATCCTCTTTGCTTATTTTACCAGCCTCAATAAAGATAATTCCTACATTTTTTCCACCCAATTCTTTGTCATTGCTTTCCGGCACTTCCACATGTAAGAATTCTAGCCCCTGGGCTGCTTTACCATCTAGTTTCCAGCAAGCAGAGCTAACTTCCTCATAGTGAATGTATCCTCTTTGTGGTTTACCATTTTCCGCTGTTTGGTGTCAACACCCGGATTTTTAATCCCAGATGCCCGTTGTGCCATACCTCGCAATCCCAGGATTACCATTTTTGCGAGACATAACAGATTGGATATCACAATACATCATCCATTACATACCATACATAAGGTCTTACACAAATAAGGATCTCATGATCCAATCTTAATACAACAAGCAGCGGAATAAAAGATAAGCGTAGCGGTGGGGTCCATCTTCAGGGGCACAGGCAATAATGACGAAGGAAGATAGTCCTAGTTATCATAGCCGTCCTGCTGGCCATCATCTTGGTAGTCTCCTTCATAGTCTGGCCATGAGAATAGCCAGGGACAAAAGCCATGAGTACTCTTTAAGTACTCGCAAACTACCACTAAGAAGTAGTATAGTGCTAATTTAAAGTGCTAAATCTAAGTTTAACTATAAAGTTATGTTTGAAACCTAAGTTGAGTTCAGAAGCAAAGAAAGATAAAATAAAGTTCTAGAATCACTTAAGTTGGGAAGCTATTGTCATAAACACAACCCTGTTGTTGTCAAGTCAAGATTCATCATTCATTTCATAAGTTGTTTTGAAAACGTCTCACAACGAAACAGTATGCCATTCCAACTGTCCATAACCGCGGATGCGGCTATTCGAATAGTTTGACACTCTGCAGAGGTGGTACACTTTCACCACAAGATTCGATACATCTGTCAGGGATAACCCTGAATCATCATACTTAGTATGCAGATAATCAAACATAACCTTTATTTTACACACCCTAGTATAAGCACCTCTCCTATGAGTATGGCCTCCCAACCATGACCATCTGTCATCTTGGGCACTGCATAGGTGGACAACATTGAGAGGTAGCCTCAGCTCAAACCTCTCCCGCAAGGGAACTAATACTAATGCATATAAACTTCCGGCTAAGCCTTACCCAATTCAGGTATTGTGGTTGTACGGTAAATTTGGAATGGTATCGCATCCGAATCCAACCATCAGTTTTGTAAAAGGGTTAAGACTCATGCCTCAACATTTTCACCATCATAAACCATTTGTGACTCTCAACACATGTCAAAACATCTCAATTTAATGACTCATCATTCCAAGGTTTTCATAATTCATTTTCACCAAGTGTTCCCATCTAAAGTGACTCAAGTTTTTATCTACTCTAAACTACTAAGTTAAGAGTGTTCACTAAGGTGGGAAAATGGGATCAATCTCATGCCATAGAATGACATCTAAAGTTATCTAAATAGGTCAAGTTTTATACTTTTTATGCTACCTTCAAAACAAGCAAAGAACTTTGTGTAAAGTAAAGGAAGTAAAGCTTGAAAATAATACTTGGGGTAACTAATAGTTAAAGTGGTATGACTCAAGCATGCCTAAAGCATATTGGCTCAAGTTATCTAGCTTAATACTAGCTTGCTAACAATAGCTTGAAAGTGTTAGTTTGCCATTAGTAGCTTGCCTTGGTTGGTGCAGTGGTTGAAGTTTTCTTCTTCTTCTTCTTGGTAGAACTCCTCCTCGAAAGCTTGGTCGGTACTATCTTCTATAAATACATACAGAGTACACAATCACCAAACAATACTTAACTAGTCTAATTAGTACTCTAAGGCACACAATTGGTGATCTAGTACCATCATAAGTATCACAAGTCTTATTAAATAGTTTCATTCCTTTTATTTTAGAAAAGTAATTTCTACTCATTGAAAATTAACTAAGATTTAATATTCACCACTTAAAATATGGGATCATGTGGACACATGTTCTCACCACATATTCTAACATGTGGGAATGTGATTTAAGGGTTGGATCATAATTACTTTGGTTTAAGTTCATTATTTATTGATTTAAAGTGACTAGAAATGCAGATATAGCATTATTTTGGTACTAGTCCAAAGTCACTGCATGTAAACCTTAATATTATTACATATTCAGATAGGTATGGTGAAATGTGATTTTTGAGAGTTGGATTCAACTCAAAAGCTATCTTGGTTGATTTTATAAAAATGTTGTAAGTTGCAAAAGCTTCTGTTTTGTTATTTTTACTAGCAGAGGTCTTTAACTCTAATTTAATTAAATCCAACGGGCTTGGGTAGGTCTTTTCAGTAGCTTTCTAACAAAATTGGGATCACTCCATTTGGAGTTGTAAATCTTTCTGAATTGATTTTCAAACTAAGGAACAGGACTAGGTTTAAACTAAAAAGAAAAATCCTAATTCAAACTAACTGGGTTGCGCGGGAACTCTAACGGGCCGGCCCAGTGACACTACGCGGCGCGGGGCTCAGCTGATAGGAGGGGTCCACCGGTCAGCGGCTCATAACGTGCGAAGCGGTAGGGGGCGATATGGGTCGTTGGATTAGAACGGGGATCAAAGGCTAGGGATCATCGTCGACGACGAACTGGTCGCCAGCGAACTCTAACCCTAGTGGCTCGGTGGGGGAGCATAGGGGGCGTACCAGGGCTCTAGCGACGACGGTGATGGGGGCAAACAGACTGGTGGTCAACGGCGAGCTCAGGGACGGTCGAGGCAGCTCCGGGGGTGGTCGCAATCAGCGGCGCCCTTCTCTTCTAGAGGTGGCCTGCTCCGGTGCAATTCTGGCGAACGGCTGATCGCCTTGCTTCGGCTAGAGGTGGGGAATGGTCAGTGAGGTGAGGCGAGGTGAGTGGTGTGCTGCGAATGGCTGGGGAAGGCCTCTTTTTATAGGACGACGACGCAACCGAGAGGGATGGGCGAGCGGCTCCAGCGAGGGCTGCACAGCGAGCTAGCGGCGTGGCTCGAGGTAGGGCGTGGTCGCTGGTCACCTGGCGGTGCTCTACGTGATCAATGCGGGACTAGGGGCGGTGGTATGCGGTCGGTCAGTGCTGGCGCTCTGAGCGGCAAAGACGGCGGTGTCCACGGCGAGCGGTGGCTGTGAGGCGTTGGACGGCGAATGGGCGTGTATGGCGTGTCCCTGGGGTCATGGCGGAGCGGTGGGCGCGAGCTGCGGTCGAGCGGCGGCTTGTGCACACGTGCCGGGCGCGGCGCTCTGGCGCGTGCTCGGCATGGCGCAGACAGGCAGTGCGCGGCGGTTCCTCGGTGGTCCACGGTCTGGCTCGGCTCAGGGAGGGGACAAAGGGTGGCGGTGAGGTGTGAGCTAGCTGCTAGACATGGTGAGAGAGAGGGAGGTGGTCTGCTAGACATGGCTTGCCCTTGCCACTAGGGGGTAGGAGATGGGGTTTAAATGGCAGGGTTAGATCATTTGGGGACAGAGGGATGTTTTGAGGAAAATTGGGTGCAAAACCCTGTCGCCAATAGTGAGCTATGTTTAGAGTTTAAACCCTGCCTGCCAAGTGTTTGATGAAATGGCCGCAAGAATTTTCTTTTTGAATTTTGAAAAGATTTTTGGTGGGTGTGATAGTACTAAGCTTGAGACTCTGTGGGTGCTTGGGTTTTGAAATTTGAGCTTGTTTGATTGGTTTTTGAAATAGTGGGATCTTCCCATATGAAATAGATTCAATTTTCAAATGTTAATTAAAATTAGTATTTGAATGTTTTTGGCAGATCACAAAGTGGGCCTTGGTACCTCATTATGTGTACTAGCAAGGGGTGCAAAGATCCACCATTGTTTCTGTTAGGTTTTGAGTACTAGGAATAGCCAAAGTAGGCATGATAGTTAATTTGGCAAAAATAACCATTCACTTCATTTATTCATTTTGAGTTGTTTTTCTTTGGGAAATGTTTGGGAATGATTTAGATGATGTTTATTTCACCTAAGAATTATTTTACAATCAATGGATCACAGAACCATGGCAATTCAAACAACTCCTATTTTAAATGCACATACACATGAATGCTTTAATAATTTTGTTTGGAAAAGTTTTTGTTAACCCTAATTTTGATGATTTGGATCTTAATAATCTTGGATTAGAGTTTTGGGATGTTACAAACCTTCCCCCTTAAACAAAATCTCGTCCCGAGATTTCAAAGAAAATTAGGAACTAAAGAGATCTGGGAACTTTGTCCTAATGTAATCTTCGCGCTCCCAAGTGTCTTCCTCCTCGGTATGGTTGCTCCACTGAATCTTGAGAAACTTGATACTCCTGGTCCTGGTGGTTCTGTAAGCTTCTTCTAAGAAACGGATGGGCACTTCACGATAGGTCAGGTCATTGTTGATCTCCACAGCTCTGTGATCGATGTTCTTGAAAACTTCAGTCTTCTCCGGCACTTCTAGGCATTTGCGAAGTAACGAGATATGGAACACATTGTGGATGACTGACATCTCTTCAGGTAGTTCCAGTTGATACGATACTTCTCCTCGATGGTTCAGAATCTTGAAGGGCCCGATATATCTGGGGGCTAACTTTCCTTTCAGACTAAAGCGTTGCGTTCCCTTCAATGGTGAAACCTTGAGGTATACAAAATCTCTGATATTGAAAGTTAGGTCTCTCCTTCTCTTGTCAGCATAACTCCTCTATCTAGATTGGGCGGTCTTGAGGTTCTCACGAACCTTGTGAACTTTCTCTTTTGCTTCCCGGAGAATTCGGGTCCAAATATCTGACTCTCTCCTACTTGCGACCAATTCAAAGGGGTACGACACTTCCTCCCATATAGGAATTCAAATGGTGCCATCTGCAAACTAGCTTGATAACTGTTGTTATATGAGAATTCTACGTAAGGCAGGCAGGCTGCCCATTTCGATCCGTACTCTAACACACAAGCTCTTGACGTATCCTCTAGGATCTGGTTGACTCTCTCAGTCTGTCCATCAGTTTGCGGGTGATAAGCGGTGTTGAAGTTCAACTTGGTGCCTAATCCTTCCTGCACTTTCTGCCAAAATCTCGAGGTAAACTGGGTTCCTCGATCTGATACTATGGTCTTGGGGGTTCCATGCAGACTAACAATCCTAGCAATGTACAGCTCTGCTAACTTCGCACTCTAGTAGGTAGTCTTGACAGGTATAAAGTGGGCTACCTTGGACAGTCTATCAACTATGACCCAAATTGAGTCATTTCCCCTACTAGAGGTAGGCAAACCGGTGATAAAGTCCATTCCGATGGAATCCCATTTCCATTCCAGAATCTGCAATGGTTGCAACAGTCCTACGGGTCTCTGATGCTCTGCTTTGACTCTCTGGCAGATGTCACATTTGGCGATGTAGCTTCTGATTTCTCTCTTCATCTTGTGGCACCAAAATTGCTCTTTCAAATCTTGATACATCTTTGTTCCTCCGGGATGGATAGAATAAAGAGTATCATGAGCTTCTTTCATGATAACTTGCTTCAGCTTCGAATCTGCTGGCACACAGATACGTCCTTTGGACCACATAACTCCTTCTTCGTCTTCAGTGAATCGAGGTACTTTTCCTGTACCAATACGACGTTTGATTCCGCCGGTACTTTCATTCCCCTTCTAGGCTTCCTTGATTTGGCTAATCAAAGTGGGCTGAAGTTCAATGCTAGCTAGGAATCCTTTGCTAACTAACTTAGTCCTGAACTGCTCCAACTCCTCATACAAACTTGGTTGCTTCTCCTTGATCATGGTGTTTAGCCTACATGGCAATCTGCTAAGAGCATCCGCTACCACATTGGCTTTGCCGGGGTGATAGTGAATGTCAAGGTCATAATCCTTGATTAACTCTATCCATCTCCTTTGCCTCATATTCAGCTCCTTCTGAGTGAAAATATACTTCAAGCTCTTGTGATCTGAGTAAATCTCACAGTGATTACCCATCATATAATGACGCCATGTCTTCAATGCCAAAACCACGGCTGCTAGCTCAAGATCATGGGTCGGATAGTTCTGCTCATGCTGCTTCAGTTGTCGAGACAGATACGCGATGACTTTGCCTTCTTGCATCAATACACATCCGAGACCAATCTTGGATGCATCACAAAATACATCAAATGGCTTCTTGATGTCTGCCATGATCAATATTGGGGCTGATATCAATGTCTTCTTCAGCTCCTAGAAACCGGCTTCACATTTATCAGTCCATTCAAACTTCTTGTCCTTCTTCAGCAATTGGGTCATGGGTCTGGCGATGCTCGAGAATCCTTCTACGAACTTGCGGTGGTATCCCACTAATCCGAGAAATGCACGGACTTGGGTTTGAGTGGTTGGGGCTTCCCATTCTTCGACATCTTTGATCTTGGCGGGATCAACAGAGACTCCTCCGGCAGACACAATATGTCCTAGGGATCCTACTTCTTTCAGCCAAAACTCACACTTGCGGAACTTGTGTAGCACCCCGATAAAATCACTACCAGAAAATCACTCGTTGTTTCTACTTTGTGCATCATCATGCATGTTTGTTCATAAAAGTATTTTGCAAAAACCCTATTTTGTTTTGTAATTAGCCCTCCTTTAATTTCAAATCATAAAACCAGGTCTTCCTGGATATTTTATTTGTCTAAAAACTATTTATAAAATATTTTAAAAGTTAAATAAAAATAAAATATTTTCAATGGGGGAGGCAGCCACCGGCCAGGCCCAAAAGGCCCAACCGGTAGCCACCTACCACCCCACTGCCCTAACCCTAGTTCTATCGTCAACCCACCCCAGCCGCCGCCGCTGCAGCGGTACACGCTCACCCACACATCACGGTAGCACACGCAGTCGCGCGCGACACGCATATCGCACGCGGTACACGACCCCGCAGACCACCCTGACCCAGCCACGCGCAAGCCACGCTGCAGCAGCACGCAAGGCGCGTGTGTCCCGCGCAGAGCCCCAGCCCTGCGTTCCCTACTCGCGCACGCCTCCTCGCTCACGATCGAATCCTGCAGTGTCGCCTTCCTCCCCTCGTTGCTCACCAACCCCCGCCTCCAACCTCGCTTGCAAGATCAACCGTCGCTGTCCTCCCTCACCTCCTGGACGCACGCGACCACGGTCGCCTTCCTCGCCCTTGTCTCCTCACCACCATGCGTGGCGCCTCCCCGAGCCCCCCGTCGGCCCCGCCTCGTCGCCCCGGCAGCGAGCACCGCCTCCCGGAGCTCCGCTGTTGGTCGTCGTGCCTTGTCCTCCTCGTGTCCTCTCTAGCTTGAGCACGGCCACGCCAGCGCCGTCCTCGGCGTCCTCCCCGAGCTCGCCTCACGCACCCGGTCTACCTCCTCATTCCCGCCAGGCCGCCGCCGAGCCCCGCATTTCCCGAGTACAGCCGCTCGACCACCGCCAGGGACCACGGTGTCTCCACCCTGACGTCACGCAGCCGCGCGGTCCCTCTGCCCGAGCTCTGCAGCCCCGCGTGACATCCGCCTCCAGCGACGGCGTCCCCTGTCGTTCGAGCTGTCATCCCCATGCCCCTGCAGCGCTCCGTCCCCGAGCTCCTCCTTCTCGCGAGCAGCGAGGCCGCGCCCTCCCTCTGCGTGCTGCCTTCCCGCCAGCCGGCTCGTCGCCCGCCGCTCGCCTGCCAGGTACCCGAGCGCCGCCCCGAGCAGTACCTTGTCGCGCAGCCAGCAGGAGCCGACGCCGCTTCCTAAGACATCCCGCCTCTGCCTCCTGATCCTTGCCACGTTGCTCCTGCATACCATGTATCCTTGTCGTGAAGAATGTGTCGTCTATCCTTTGCTTCGTGTGGCAGTGTTTTTCTCAGTACCCATCTTCGTGTATGTTTTTGTTGAGGTGTCGTTCGTTCCAAGACCCTGCTCGAGACCCCGTAGTGCACCGTCATCGATATTCGAGCCACCACCGACCATGGAGTTGCAAGCGGAAGATGAACCGAGAGACCGTGCCGAGAACGGTACCACCAAAAGACCAACGGTGCCGTAACCCATGTCTGGCACTGACAAATGAAGTCGGAACCACCAGGACCTCCGTCACGATCTGCCAAGCTCTCCTTCCCGGAACGACATGATCTCCTCACGGATCCGATGGCCGAGACCCCGTTCCCGGAGTCCGAAGACCGATCCCGGCGAGACCGAACCCGAACCACATCGAACCCCAAGATCTTCGACCCCTAATGTGTGACCCCTTTTCCGAGAACCATATTTTTATAATATATGATATCTATCTTGTCGCATATTAAATTGTTCATGTTGCATGCTTATCTGTCTGTGGTTTGGGGGCATTATGCCGATTCACCTCATAATTAAATATGGAGTCTATATGCGGGATATCTTTGTCTTATTTCGGAATCCTTTTAAATTTGTGTAGCAAACTGATGCCCTGTTTCGCCTTGTTAAACCAACATTTAATTGGCGGGCTAGATAAATAACTCGAACCTATTAATTAATTGTCGGGACCCCGATTCCGCTTAATACTGCCTAATTGCACCGCATCTGCATCATATCATAATCATGTCGGATCTTTTGCCGTAGTATTAAATAGTGCATCCGGTGTTTGTTCTAGTGTTTGCTTCTTCGCGGATTAGGCCGATGAGTTGATGCGAGTATCGACAAGTTCTCCGGATATGATCCGTCGGCAGTGTTTCCCAGGCGAGCATTCTCCCCCTTTCTACCTATTTTGCATTTATAGTCTTTACTTCCTTCCTATTGATCTACTGTTATCCGTGTTGTGATGCTTTAGTTTCCGTACCATTTATACTCCTTGCAGCCTCTATATTGCCATGGACACATCCTATTGCCTGTTGTTTGATAGATAGTCGACCTTGCGAGTCGTAGTTGCTTGCTTATGTGTTGCTTCGCGTCATTGTCGTTCCACCGTTGACGGCAAGTTGACACATGATAAATGGTGGAGATGCTTAATGGTGGAGATGATCATGACTTCAAATGCACCTGTTAAAATGCTAGGAATAGATATAACTAATGCAGAGGCATCGGTGGGCAATAGATGTTATTTGGTTCTTCCACGCTCACTTGTGTCCCGTAGGACCCCGAGTACTTGATACCTGTTCCTTGACTATCGCACTATCCGCATATGGGACCATGAATCCCCTTAGCCAGAGCTTGATTCATTTCTTATTTCTTGGGGCCACAAACTAGTTTGGGGTTTTATTACTATCTTGTACTTATGCCATGCTTTACCGCTTTATTTACGATTGTGTGTGGAGCACCTTTATTGTTTTGGATCGTGACACGTTTTCCATGTATCGACAAGCCCAGTCACACTTTTGGGTTCCCAGTCGTTTACCACCGTCCACACAAACCCTGGGTCCGTCTCGGAATCGGCCAACTTCATCGCGGGTAGCTTAGTGGGGTGCCCCCCTGAAATAATTTATGAATCCTGTGATTGCTTTGTCGTGAAAGCCTCGTTGGGTTTTGAGTTGGTTTTTCCGAGGTTGATCGTGTGTGTGTTGCTATTTGTGCACCCCTGCAGGGTAAATCTTTCTGAAAACCGTGTTCGCGGTTATGGATGACTTGGAGCACAGTATCTCGATCATAGACAAGCATAACTAAAGTAGTGCTATAAATTTGACTTAATATGTGACTAGTAATTAGCTTCACTACAACGGAATGGATAATAAAAGTGCCAACAACTGGTGGAACTGGTATTTATCGTGTCATGTTATACCTGCCTGGTAAGTATCGCAACTCCAATGGAATGGAATAAAAGTGCCAACAACTACTAGGTTTGGGATGTCACATGCTAATTGTATCTGACTAGTAATTACTGCAACCACAACTGAATGGTTAATTAAAACTGCCCACTACTTATGCTATCAAGATGACTCATGCTATCTATATCTGATTAGTAAGAGCTTCAACTATAATGGAATGAATAAAACTGCCAACTGTGTGAGTTCCTCGGTTTGACTTCCTCGTTTGGTCTCGAGGGGGAATACCAGGATGGGTATGATTGGTGTTAGTATCAGGTTGGTCCCGAATAGGTCTTTCTTACCCCTCTCTAATAGCCGATAGTTATATCGAGTCTCTATAGGTTGTATAGTGCATGCTTCGCTGCCGCTTCAGTCCACCATACCTATGTAGGCGAGAGCCGCCGAATTCTAGCCTCGCCGTGTACTGGCCTCGGTACTGACGCTCCTCTTTTTCCTTTGCCCTTTGTCGGCACCCCTTTTGTTTTAGCAGGTTTGAGATCGACGTCCTTAGCAGGGTTACCCTACCGGCTTGGCCTGGGCAGGGTTATGGACGCCATTGGTTATTGTTCAGGGCTCTTAGCCCCATTTGCATCTTGTCCGTACTCGGACGCTGTAGTGATTTCAAGGTGATTTGGATCTTTGTACTGTATATCGGTATTCTTGACTCATGGAGTCGTGTTGTATATATATCTGTTCTATGGGTCTCATCGAGGACTGTTGTGTAATGATATTACTTTGTTTTCCACCCGCACGAAAGTGCTTGGTGGGCGTCCTTGAATCGTTTCTATGAGGGTTTGGTGAAAAAGGGCTAAAACTTGCATAGGGCCGATTCGAGGGTGTTACAACTTGGCATATAACTGATGCTCTCTCAGGGTTTCTAGGATGATTCTCAGATGTTGCTCATGCTCTTCTTCTAACTTGGAGTAGATAAGGATGTCGTCGATAAACACAACTACAAACTTATCTAGGAAATTCATAAAGATCTTATTCATGAGATTCATGAAATAAGAAGGGGCATTGGTTAATCCAAAAGACATAATCGTGTACTCGTATAAACCATAGCAAGTAGTAAAGGTGGTCTTCGGAATATCCGTTACACGAATCTTAAGTTGGTGATAACCAGTCCTAAGATCAATCTTTGAGAATACCTGGGCTCCAGTCAACTGATCAGATAGATCCTCTATCTTTGGTAAAGGGTACTTGTTCTTGATGGTGACGTCATTCAACTTTCTGTAATCTGTGCACAGACGGTTGCCTCCATCTTTCTTGTCGACGAATAACACTGGTGATCTCCATGGCGAAGAGCTTTGTTGAATCAAGCCTTTTTCTAACATAGCATCCAACTGCTTCTTCAGTTCCACTAACTCTGAGGGGTTCATGCTATAGGGTCTCTAGGCTATGGGTCCGGTTCCGAGGATTAGTTCGATAATGAACTCAATATCCCTATCCGGGGGCATACCTGGTAATTCATCTAGGAATACGTCGGGGTATTCACAGACTACTCTGACTTGGTCTATGGTGGGTAGGGCTAGACTCTTGTTGCACTTGAATTGGCGGGGTAAGGTTTCAGAGATATGCTCTATTGTTACTCCAAAGCTACTGGTCATGGTGATGGCTTTATGAGCACAGTCTATCAGTCCTTTATGCCTTGACATCCAGTTCATACCTAGTACTACTTCCAATCCTCTGGTTCCAAGTACAACTAGGTTGGCATAAAAATCTATCCCATGTATTCTGATAGGCATAGCTTTGCAAATTTTTCTAGCTTTGGTTGTGGAACCGGGGATTTGAACTATCATGACATGCTTCAGGTTGGTTGGATGAATCTTACTAGTGCATGCAAATTCTTCGGTGACAAATGAATGCGATGCTCCCGAATCAAACAATACTCTTGCTAAAACTGAGTTAACAGAAAACATACCCAGCACTACATCTAGCGCTTCTTGGGCTTCTTCTGCGTTCATGTGGAAGAGACGACTGTTGCGGTTGTGAGGGTTCCCTGGGGCAAATCTTCTTCCTGGTTGAACACGACGCTGCTATTGAGCTGGGGCATTCACATTGGCATTGGTGGCAGTCTTCTTGGGACACTCATTGGAATAGTGACCCTTCACTCCACACTCAAAACAAGTGATCTGGGACTTGTCCTTTGTTGTGACAGGCACAACATTGCTGCCAGTTCTGGGTGCAGTGCTGTTGTTGTTGTTGCTCTTGGGAGGTGCACGGTTGAAATTGTTGGCGTTGCCAGAGTTATGATTGTTTCCTCCGGGCTTCACATTGCTTCCTCTACGGTTGGGGTAGCTTGGGCGAGACATTGGGGGTCGATTGTTCCTTGGTGCATATCCTGGTGAGGGGTTGGGAAGGTACTTCTGGTGACTGCTGGATCCTGATTGCTGCATCATACGACGCTTGCGGTTGTCGTTTGCCTGGTTAATCTTCCCTTCCATCTGAATGGCAGAGTCGACTAGCTCTTCAAGATCCTCGAAACGGATGTTGACGAGGACAGTTTGCATCTCATCATGCAGTATGTTCAAGAATCTCTCCTTCTTCTTTGCTTCCACGTTGATCTCGTCAGGTGCATATCTGGCAAGTGACAGGAATCTGTCACGGCACTCCACCACAGTCATTATTCCTTGCTTTAACTCTCTTAACTCAACCCTCATTCGGGTGACTAGACCTTGCGGCACGTGGGTGCGGCTGAACTTGACTTTGAATGCTTCCCATGTCATAACTTGACCATGGTTCATCAGGGGGATACTGTTCCACCGCGCTCTTGCATCTCCCGCCAGATAGTGGGTGGCGAAGAGAACTTTCTCGTTGTCATCAACTCTGGCTACCTCCAAGTTATTCTCTATTGTCTGCAACCAGTCATCAGCATCTAATGGGTTTTCTGACATGCTAAAGATTGGGGGATTTGTATTCTGGAAGTTTTTGAGTTTAGATCGTTGGTGATCCTGATTTCCATGCCGTTGGTTGTTGAGAGCCATCTAGGCGATCTGTTGCAGTGTTGCTAAGTTGGCTTGGCGCTCTGCCCTGCTTGCTTTACGGTCTGCGATGAGATTCTGCAAGATCTGCAGCATTGGGTCTTGCGACGAGCTGCTCCCTCCTTGGTTTCCACGAGTCATCTAAAGATTGAGGTAGATACAGGGGTAAGAGGGAAATTCTAAGGTTCATGGTTTTCGTTTCAACTCTAAAACTTTGAGTTAGACTCAGGTTTTTCAACTAACTCCATTTCATTCATGCAAACAAACACACGATACAACACACACCACAACAATCAAAAGAAAACAGATGGTTTGAAGAACCATTCTGTAAGCTACGATACAGTGGGACCGATACATCTCATGCTACGATAGTGCTCTAGTGCATCTACTCATCATCGATGAAGTCGGAGTCCTCATCATCATTGTAGAAGTCCACAACATCCTCCTCCAGAAAGTCATCATCGTTGCTGAGGTAAGAATCCATGTCTCCCTGGATGTCTTCACCCTCCTCTTCTTCCTCCTTTGCTGCAAGCTGAGCTTCCTGCTCCTTGACGGTCTTCTCGAGGTTGGCAACCTTCTTGCGAAGACGGGCGATGGTGCGATCCTTCTTTGCACGCTGGCGGCAAAGAGACTGGCGATCCTGAACGAGCAGTGCGAAAGTCTGGGCCTTCTGGTCGGCAATGGCACGGTTCTGGTTGGCTAACTCTCTAGCATTGTCCAGTTCCTACTATCTGTCGTGCAGCAAGAAGTCAAGATTCTCCACTTGACACCTCAACTCTGTGTGACTTGGCATCTCCATTGGCATTCCCATGAAGTCACGTCTTTCATAGTGCGCAAAACGGGTTCCTTGGATTTGGTTGACACTAAGGGCACATAGACGTGCGAGAGCTTCATGCATTGCCCTGGCTAATCCATCTAGCTAGTTGTTCTCTCTCACGGAGAACTGGATTCTCCCGGATGTTGGTGCTTCGATGATTCCTCTAAGATCAGCTGTGACGAGCCACTGTAAGTCTCCTCCTGGGGGTCCTAGAAGTTGAGCTCCAAGAAACTCCGGATGTGGGCGTCCCAGTAACTCTGACAGTGAATCCAGATCCCTCTCGAAGATCAGCTGACCTCCGTTTCCCAATTGGTAGAACTTGCTGAACTGAGTCTCCATCTACAAGAATTTAGGATGAGGAAATTAGTGAAGTGATCAAGTGTGTCAAATTTTAAGTAGTAATTGTAAGAATTTTGAGGAACATGAATTTTTGAGAAAGAATGAATTCCCAAGGATAAGAGAAGAAATAGTTTTTCATAAATACTCACTTTGGTTTGGAAATTAAGTTTTTGTTCGGACGTCCATTCTAACTAGGGTCTCCTATGGTCAGGATGGCTCTGATACCAACTTGTCAACACCCGGATTTTTAATCCTAGATGCCCGTTATGCCATAGCTTGCAATCCTAGGATTACCATTTTTGCGAGACATAACGGATGGGATATCACAGTACATCATCCATTACAAACCATACATAAGGTCTTACACAAATAAGGATCTCATGATCCAGTCTTAATACAACAAGCAGCGGAATAAAAGATAAGCAAAGCGGTGGGGTCCATCTTTAGGGGCACAGGCAATGCTGACGAAGGCAGATAGTCCTAGTTATCATATCCATCCTGTTGGCCATCATCTTGGTAGTCTCCTTCATAGTCTGGCCATGAGAATAGCCAGGGACAAAAGCCATGAGTACTCTTTAAGTACTCGCAAACTACCACTAACAAGTAGTATAGTGCTAAGTTAAAGTGCTAAATCTAAGTTTAACTATAAAGTTAAATTTGAAACCTAAGCTAAGTTCTGAAGCAAATAAAGATAAAATAAAGTTAACTAGTCTAATTAGTACCCTAAGGCAAACAATTGGTGATCTAGTACCATCACAAGTATCACAAGTCTTATTAAATAGTTTCATTCCTTTTATTTTAGAAAAGTAATTTCTACTCATTGAAAATTAACTAAGATTTAATATTCACCACTTAAAATATGGGATCATGTGGACACATGTCCTCACCACATATTCTAACATGTGGGAATGTGATTTAAGGGTTGGATCATAATTACTTTGGTTTAAGTTCATTATTTAATGATTTAAAGTGACTAGAAATGCATATATAGCATTATTTTGGTACTAGTCCAAAGTCACTGCATGTAAACCTTAATATTATTACATATTCAGATAGGTATGGTGAAATGTGATTTTTGAGAGTTGGAATCAACTCAAAAGCTATCTTGGTTGATTTTATAAAAATGTTGTAAGGTGCAAAAGCTTCTGTTTTGTTATTTTTACTAGGAGAGGTCTTTAACTCTAATTGAATTAAATCCAACGGGCTTGGGTAGGTATTTTCAGTAGCTTTCTAACAAAATTGGGATCACTCCATTTGGAGTTGTAAATCTTTCTGAATTGATTTTCAAACTAAGGAACATAACTAGGTTTAAACTAAAAAGAAAAATCCTAATTCAAACTAACTGGGTTGCGCGGGAACTCTAACGGGCCGGCCCAGTGACACTACATGGCGCGGGGCTCAGCTAACAGGAGGGGTCCACCGGTCAGCGGCTCATAACGTGCGAAGCGGTACGAGGCGATATGGGTCGTTGGATTAGAACGGGGATCAAAGGCTGGGGATCATCGTCGACGACGAACTGGTCGCCAGCGAACTCTAACCCTAGCGGCTTAGTGGGGGTGCATAGGGGGCGTACCAGGGCTCTAGCAACGACGGTGATGGGGGCAAACAGACTGGTGGTCAACGGCGAGCTTAGGGACGGTCGAGGCAGCTCCGGGGGTGGTCGCAATCAGCGGCGCCCTTCTCCTCTAGAGGCGGCCTACTCCGGTTGAATTCCGGCGAACGGCTGGTCGCCTTGCTCTGGCTAGAGGTGGGGAATGGTCAGTAAGGTGAGGGGAGGTGAGTGGTGTGCTGCAAATGGCTGGGGAAGGCCTATATTTATAGGACGACGATGCGACCGAGAGGGATGGGCGAGCGGCTCCGGCGAGGGCTGCACAGCGAGCTAGCGGTGTGGCTCGAGGTAGGGGGTGGTCGCTGGTCTCCTCGCGGTGCTCTACGTGATCAATGCGGGACTAGGGGCGGTGGTATGCGGTCAGGCGGTGCTGGCGCTCTGAGCGGCAGAGACGGTGGTGTCCACGGCGAGCGGTGGCTGTGAGGAGTTGGACGGCAAATGGGCGTGTCTGGCGTGTCCCTGGGGTCATGGCGGAGCGGTGGGCGCGGGCTGCGGTCGAGCGGCGGCTTATGCATGCGTGTCGGGCACGACGCTCTGGCGCGTGCTCGACATGGCGCAGACAGGCAGTGCGCGGCGGTTCCTCTGTGGTCCATGGTCTGGCTCGGCTCGAGAAGGGGACAAAGGGTGGCAGTGAGGTGTGAGCTAGCTTCTAGACATGGTGAGAGAGAGGGAGGTGGTCTGCTGGGGTGAGGGCAAAGTTGGCCGGCGAGTTGGTGCTCGGCATGGCTTGGCCTTGCCACTAGGGGGTAGGAGATGGGGTTTAAATGGCATGGTTAGATCATTTGGGGACAGAGGGAGGTTTTTGAGGAAAATTGGGTGCAAAACCCTGTTGCAAATAGTGAGCTATGTTTAGAGTTTAAACCCTGCCTGCCAAGTGTTTGATGAAATGGCCGCAAGAATTTTCTTTTTGAATTTTGAAAAGATTTTTGGTGGGTGTGCTAGTACTAAGCTTGAGACTCTGTGGGTGCTTGGGTTTTGAAATTTGAGCTTGTTTGAGTGGTTTTTGAAATAGTGGGATCTTCCCATATGAAATAGATTCAATTTTCAAATGTCAATTAAAATTAGTATTTGAATGTTTTTGGCAGATCACAAAGTGGGCCTTGGTACCTCATTATGTGTACTATCAAGGGGTGCAAAGATCCATCATTGTTTCTGTTAGGTTTTGAGTACTAGGAATAGCCAAAGTAGGCATGATAGTTAATTTGGCAAAAATGAGCATTCACTTCATTTATTCATTTTGAGTTGTTTTTCTTTGGGAAATGTTTGGGAATGATTTAGATGATGTTTATTTCACCTAAGAATTATTTTACAATCAATGGATCACAGAACCATGGCAATTCAAACAACTCCTATTTTAAATGCACATACACATGAATGCTTTAATAATTTTGTTTGGAAAAGTTTTTGTTAACCCTAATTTTGATGATTTGGATCTTAATAATCTTGGATTAGAGTTTTGGGATGTTACATTTGGCCAGGCTCTCCACAATTGAAGCATACCACATCTAGATAACTATCTTTTGGTTTGGACTGATTCCCTTTTCCTTGATTTTGCCCCTCATTCACCATAGAAGAGGCTTTTCCTTTCTTCTTGTTCCTTTGATGCTTGCCATTGCTCTACTGGTTCTGCTGAGACTGCCCCAACTGCATATGCTGATGCACAAGCTGCTGACCCTGAATTTGACATTCAACACAGGTTGCTGCTGCATGGGCTGCATGAACTGCTGTTGTGACTACATCTAGGGAAAAGAGGGGACTTGCTGCTAAGATGAACTCGACCCAGCCCAATAGACTTGGGGTTTGATCCATTCATTAGGAGGAAACTGCTGTGGGAATTGATTGGGAAATCCCCAATGAGGAGGGAAACCAAAACCAAATCCCAGGTTTTGCTGGTTTTGAGGCACCGTCGGCTATTGAAGATGCTGCTGAGGTTGCTGATTCTGACTCAGCCAAGATCCTCCTTGATCACCCCTCCCTCCGGCCGATTGTTACCTCCTCCCCTTCCTCTCCCTCTGCCTTGGTTGGCCATTGTTTCTTCTAGAGCTTGGTAGAGGATAGGATCTCTGATTAACCTAGGTTTGGAGGAAGATGGCTGTATAAACTGGACAGGGAAGAGGAAATCAGGCGAGATCACGTCCCCTTTGCGCAACCAAGCCAGGAGCGGCGGCTTGCGGTCAACCCTAGACTCACGGGCTCTGGTATGTCCGACACCAACTCCAGAAGACCCAATTATGAAAGACCGTGACTCGGAAGAGGAAAGCGGGTTTTTTGGCCCCGCAATCACCTAAGCAACGTGTAACTGATCCTCTGACACCTCCGAGTTCAGAACAGGCGGGAGCACCACTTTTTGAATGAATTTCCCCCAGAGCCTCTCCCGGTGAAGCCAACGACCGCCTCCTGGCTTAACAGGGTGACACGCCGGCGGGGTACGAGGAAACTCAGAAGAGACTCCTAGCTTACTGGGGATCCCTCCAGCTCGAGGCGAGCACCGGCCTCCTTGGTCTCCCAAATGAACTGGCGCTTGAACTCGTCGAGATCCAGCAGGGACAAAATCGGCATCACTAGAGCTTCATTCCACATCACCAGGGCAGCTTGCGGTCGCTCCATACCCACGAAAACTCTGTTCCGAAGTCCGCGGATTCCTGGCCATCACCATCACGTACCTCTCTACAGCGGGTGACCCTCCCGTCACCATCTGACGCATCGCCTCCGCAATATCGGCTCTAACGACGTGCGCTTGAATCACCGCGCCCCTCGAATCTCTCTGAAAGAGCAACGACCAGCCTCTGCTCTTGCAGCGCTCGATGAGCTCCTTCACCGCTTCGTACCTCAAATCCGGCGGTGCTACCAGCGCTTGAAGTGTCACCGTCGACTGATCCCGGTGGAATCTGCCCGCGCGCCTCGGGAATCGCTCCCCCAAGGTCCAAAAGTGCCTCCACAACTTCCCTCTCCGGCGTGGCGACTCTTGGTGACCGATTCCTGCTCCCCCTTCCATCCACTGGCACCAGATTTCTGCAACTCTAGCTCTGAATCGATGCAGGGGTGGCTCTCTGGGACAGGGGATGTGGGGTCGGAAAGGCTGGGCGAGGTGACGGTGAGCCGGCGTCGAGGAGAAGTGGCGGCAGGAGATGCGTGGGGGGAGGGGGCGGCGGCGATGGGGGCGGTGGGGTTGGGTAGGGGAAGCGCGTGAGAGGGCATCTGTCCTAATTCTATCTGAGTTTGTCCGATTTCATTTAATTTGGAGAGTATTCCCTTCTTTCAGAAATATAAGATGTTTTATCTTTGTGAATTAAATGTATCTAAATATATTTTAGTGTATAGGTTTATAATGGTACCGAATGAACCGATACAGTAAAAAACGTCTAGATAGATTTATTTTAGAAAGCTAAAATGTGTTATATACCTGAACGAAGGGAGGGAGCACTATGTTTTAACACGTCCAGGGCATGTAAACACATTACTCGCCACGATTGCCCTTCCGGACTGGCGTGTCCACATCCACCGCCATGTCAGCTACCTCCTCGACGAGGTCGTAGTGCTTTGCCGTCGGGTCATACTGCTTCATCACCAGCACCGATGCCACCGTTGAGAACTCAGGCAGAGCCAGGTAGCTCCCCACTGGCCCGAGCTCCGGTCAGCCAGCGGCACGCAAGGCGCCCCTTGCCCTACCAGGATTCCAGGAAGAGGTTGCACCGTCCCACAGCTTTGATCGCCCCAACGACAGCGCGATCTCCTCGTACCGCGCAGACTCGTTCCTGGTGACCACGTTGCCGCGGAAGTCCGCCAGGAACGCCTCATCATCGTCGGCGCCCCTGCTGGCGTCGGCCTGTGGCAGGAAGCGAAGCACGTGGAGCTCGATGCCAGGGTGCTCGGCCATGCGCATACCGTAGGCCAGGGCCTCGCGGTCATCGCCGCCGCCAAAGAATAGAACGGCGATGTTGTAGGAGAAGTCACTGGCGGGGACCTGCGCCGGACCTCCAAGCCCGCGGTCGACGAGGATGGCGACGGAGCACGGCGCATGGTGGAGGACGCGCTGGTTGATGTGCTGGTACTCTTCGCCGAGGGACTCCATGTGGCCGTCCATCTGGTGGAGCTTGTGGAAGGGGAGCACGATGAGCGCGGCGCGCTTCTGGTGCGCGCTGGTCACCACGTCCTCGTGGATCGTGTCCAGGTCGGAGATGGCCGTCATGGCGCGGATGGACACGTGGCTCAGCTGCTGGTACGTCTCGAAGGCGACCACTAGCTGGTCTCCGTCGCCGTCGCCGTTCCGCCGCTTGTTCCAGAACGGCATGCCGTTGCGCCGCGCCTTGTGGACCATGGAGATGGCAGAGGACCGCTCCGAGAGCTCGACGAGGTGCATGGCGTAGACGGTGATGCCGCGCCGCCGCGTGCCGCGCGAAGACTCCATGAGGTTGATCATGGTGGGGATGTTGCGCGTGCCGCACGAAGACTCCATGAGGTTCATCAAGAACCCCAGCGTCAACGCCTCTCGCAACGGCACGCGCACGATGAGGGACGCGAGCACGGTGCCGCCTATCTTGCCGATGCACGCCGTGGCAACCACGAGCACGAGAAGCGCCCACGAGTCGCCGCCTTGGATGGCCATGACGTTGGTCTTTAGGCCGCTGGAGACGAAGTATAGCGGCACGAAGAGGCCGGAGATGAGGTCCTCGATCTTCTCCAGGAGAACGCCGGCGAAAGGCCCATCCTTGGGCACGATGATTCCAACGATGAAGGCACCGAACAAGGCGTGGATGCCGATGGTGTCAATGACGAATCCAGCGGCGAGAACGATCGATAGCGTCGCGCATATGTAATTCTCCTTCACTGGCTCTCCCTCGGGGAACCGCCGCGCCATC
Organism: Avena sativa; assembly: GCA_916181665.1. Lineage (NCBI taxonomy): Eukaryota > Viridiplantae > Streptophyta > Magnoliopsida > Poales > Poaceae > Avena > Avena sativa. Next base: position 81,112,039 of record OV702286.1, read on the forward strand.
CAAGCGAGAACCGGCCGGAGCAAGAAGAAGGCTGCGGCGACGAAGCCGGCGCCCGTGAGCAGTACCCAGACGGAGACGAGCGGAGAACCGCTTCCTGAAAGCGCGATGGCGAGGGCAAGAAGGATCCACGCGACGACGTCGTTGACAGCCGCCGCGGACATGGCCATGCGCCCGAGGTCGGTGGTAAGGAGCTTGAGCTCGGCGAGGATACGCGCCAGCACAGGAAAAGCAGTGATGGAGAGCGAGACGCCCATGAACACGAGGAATGGCCCCGTGGACACGCCGCGGTAGACGGTGTGCTCGAGGACGAATGAGGTGCCGATGCCAAGGATGAACGGCAGGGAGATGCCGGCGATGGCGATGACGAGGGCTGTGGCGCCGGTGCGACGGATGGCTCGGAGGTCGAGCTCGAGGCCGACGAGGAAAAGGAAGAAGAGGAGGCCGATGTTGGCGAGGGTGTCCAGCACCGTCAGGCTCTCCTTGGGGAACACCGTGTTGAGGAAGCGAAAACTTGTTTCTACCGGCGCCGGTATGTGCCGGAGTAGAATCAACCGTCCACTTCCTTCTAGATTCGTGCGTTGGTCCACGGAGGTATTTTTGCTGTCCAGCCCTTCCGTATCTCTTTTATTTTGACAGCCCCACCTTGCTCTCTCTCCCCCTGTTAGGTCGCCTGATCCAGATTGAAGAGGCCGTCACTGCAGCGGGAAGATGGAGAACGACCTCATGTCCCGACAGGTGACCTTCGGCGCGGGCTGCGCCGTGCTGATGAAGAAGGACCACGAGCTCTCCGTGCGCTCGCCGTGCTCTGTGACATGGACGTCGGCGCCCTCGTCATCTCCGACGCCGGCCGGCCGGGCGACTACTGCAGCCCCTATACCAGGTATGCCCCTTGCGCAGTAGCGGTCGAGATTTCCACCAGATTTGTCCTGCGGCTGATTTCGTCGCCATTTGCAAAACACGTAGCACCGTAGCCCACTAGTCCGCTGAATGGCACCATCCCCGATCGGAAGGATTGCTATGAATGTACAATCGCTCGTCGCCGTTTATTCCTCTTTTCTTTGGCGAAATTGCTTGTCGTCCTGACCGGAATCGCCGGCCGTGGCTCGCCGACACCCCTATCCACCGCAAAATAAAGATGATTTCTTCTGCAGGTTCGATCCGTAAGTGGCAGTAAAACCAATCTATCCATCTAATGGATCTGAAGGAAATTTAAAATCCATATCTCATAGTTGTCTTATTATATATCCTCGGGTTTGGTAGATTTGTTGTTTTTTGTAACTGCCTCTAAATTTGGGTGGGTGGTATTAAACGATTAAGATGTACTAAATTCGCCCCCATCCTCTATATTGTAGTTTCTCCTCTATTAAACCTCTCTATATTAACTGAAGTGGTGTTTCTCGGTAATGAAAACAGTGAACAAAATTCTATGCAAACGTATTGGTGATAACTTCATGAATCACGGCATCATTTTCTGCTTGAAGCAAAGACTTTTAAATTCAGTTCCATGTAAGGATGTGATAGAATAATTTTTGAAGATGAGAGATTCGTAGAGGCCAACCCAAACAACGGTACATTTTAATAAGGTTTTGTTTTATTACCAATTACGGTTCCTTATGTGACCATTTTTCCTGGCTTTGCCTCTGCTCGAGGCCTGCCTGAAGACCGGAGAAGAACTACCTTCTAGGTCTACCAAGGAGGAGCTTGATAATCTGGATTAGGAGCTACAGTGGGCAAATTTCATGAAATGAAGGTACTAGTATATATGTAGAAAACCCTTGCACAAAATTCGGTGCTCGGAACTTGAGTAAAACTAAATAATCTTTCTTTTGTATGTTCAGTACTGCTGAACCAGTAGCTGGACGAATCACAATGCAAGGTAACTTTCTTACTTAATCGTAAGGGTACCAAAATAAAATAAGATGCAGATAAACAGTAGTTGCTCATATCTGGTGCAGACCTACTGGTTTGCAAGGCATGATTATGGTCAGATCCGATGTATGGTTTTGATTTGTGGCATTTCTCTTTCAATAATCCAGATTTGGAGCAGTGGATTTTGAAGCCTACCACATTTGGAGAGCCTCTTATTTTCTGGTTTATATCTGTCAGACTTGGATCATAGTAAAATCTCGTAAAAAACTATGAGTGTTTTGTAGAACTACTACTCCGTACTTGAATTGGCATGGTTCTATGTGCGACTGAGCTGAACATTGTGCGAGTTTTGTGGGTAATATATTCAATACTACACCTCTTCCTGATTCCTGAAATCTGTTGGTGGATTTTTTTTCCAGTGGAGGTACTTTGTTGGGTCACATGAGCGGCTTTTGATCTGTTTGTTTTGTTGTTCGCAGATGCAGTGTTGAACTATCTAGAAGACGCACACGAGCAGATCGACATGGTGCCAAAGGAGAGAAAGCCGCTCTACCTTCCGCCGTGACCCTAGTTCCGTTCTTCCTCGCTCCAAGTTGCCATTCTCCATATGTCTAGCTAGAGCTATTTGGGAAATAAGTTCATTGAGTTGTTCATTTTGGTATAACGTAGTCCTAATTTCTAAAGTCGCATACGCATACCAGTATGATCCCACAGTGAAATTTTGTAAGAGCTTGCTGACTTCTTTCTTGAATTGTTTGTTTGGTGCTAGTCCTGGAGCTGTTGGCTATTTATGCACTAAGTACTAGTTGCATTCCTGCCTGTCAAACAAAGCATAGAAGAGTTCCATTTAGATTTGAACTATATCAGAGTTTATGTGTCATGTACTGAGCAACTTGGTAACGAGTTTGTTATTGTTTTTTCTTTGATGGCAAGGCATCGATTTTAAATTTCTTGTGCTAGTAATGCTATCTGATTTGGATCAGATTTATTATGTACACTAGGGATATGATTGAGGAATATCCATCTTCAGTTTGTACCTCGAGCATTCATCTTTTGTATAGTCTTAATGTCCGATCAACTCCTAAATTTTAGAGCCAGTTCTTTTATTGGATGCTTAAATGGATACATTTACCAAATAAAATTCAATTTGGATCATGTACCTACCTATGTCATTCGTTCATCTACAGATGAAGAACAAGCATGCCACATGCTTTTTAAAATGAAGCTTGAAGTTGATAAGTGGACTGTTCAACCTTTTCTTTTTGTAGCTCTTGTCATCTTAAACAACATTTCAGACATTTAAAACCACTAAAATATGTTTCAAACCTTTGAAACCACTAATACATGTTTCAAAGAATTGAAACCACCACGAAGATCGGAACCATCAGCCCAGGTTTCATTTCATTGAAACCACCAAACCGTTTGAAACAGTTGAAATCACCACTTCAAATATTTGAAACCACTAAAACATGTTTGAAACATCTGAAACCACTAATACATGTTCGAAATAATTTAAACCACCACATAAGAAGACCCGGAACCACACGCCCAGGTTTTATTTAATTGAAATCACCAAACCATGTTTGAAACAGTTGAAACCACCACTCCAAATATTAGAAACCACTAAATCATGTTTTAAATCTTTGAAACCACTAATACATGTTCAAAAAATTGAAACCACCAAATAAAAAGAACTGGAACCACAAGACTAAGTTTCATTTAATTGAAACAACAAATCCATTTCTATAACAATTGAAACCACCACTTCAAACATTTGAAACCACTCAAACATGTTTGAAATATTTGAAACCTAATACATGTTTGAAACAATTGAAACCACCACTAAAGACATTTGAAACCACTAAAACATGTTTCAAACATTTGAAACCAGTAATACATGTTTGAAACAATTGAAACAATCACATAAGAAGAACCAAAACCATGAGACCAAGTTTTATTTAATTGAAACCACATAACCGTGCTTCAAACAATTGAAACCACCACTTCAAATAGCCAAAATCAGTAAAACATGTTTAAAACATCTGAAACCACTAATACATGTTTGAAATAATTGAAACCACCACATAAGAAGAACCAGAACCACAAGATCAAGTTTCATTTATCTGAAACCACAAAACCATTCCTGAAACAATTGAAACCACCACTTCAAACATTATAAAACTAATAAAACATGTTTGAAACATTTGAAACTAGTAATACATGTTTGTAAAAATTGAAACCACCACATACGAAGAACCGGAGCCCCAAGACCAAGTTTCATTTAATTGAAACCACCACCCAAAAACCACTGGAACCTCAAGACCAAGTTTCATTTATCTTAAACCACAAAACCATTTTTCAAACAATTAAAACCACCACTTCAAACATTTGAAACCACTAAAACATGTTTCAAACCTTTGAAACCACTAATACATGTTTCAAACAATTTCAACCGCCATATATAAAGGACCCGAACCTCAAGAACATGTTTCATTTAATTGATACCACCACCTAAAAACCACTAGAACCTCAATACCAGGTTTTATTTATTTCAAAACACAAAACTATGTTAGAAAGAATTGAAACCACCACTTCAAACATTTGAAACCACTAAAACATGTTTCAAACATTTGAAACCACTAATACATGTTTCAAAGAATTGAAACCACCACATAAGAAGAACCGGAACCACCAGCCTAGGTTTCATTTCATTGAAACCACCAAACCATGTTTGAAACAGTTGAAACCACCACTTCAAATATTTGAAACCACTAAAACATGTTTCAAACATCTGAAACCACTAATACATGTTCATAAGAATTGAAACCACCACATAAGAAGAACCGGAACCACAAGCCCAGGTTTCATTTAATTGAAACCACCAAACCATGTTTGAAACAGTTGAAACCACCACTCAAAATATTAGAAACCACTAAACATGTTTGAAATCTTTGAAACCACTAATACATGTTTCAAACATTTGAAACCAACAATAAAAAAACTGGAACCACAAGACCAAGTTTAATTTAACTGAAACCACAAATCCATTTCTAAAACAATTGAAACCACCACTTCAAACATTTAAAACCACTCAAACATCTTTGAAACATTTGGAACCTAATACATGTTTGAAACAATTGAAACCACCACTTAAGATATTCGAAACCAATAAAACATGTTTCAAACATCTGAAACCAGTAATACATGTTTGAAACAATTGAAACAATCACATAAGAAGAACCGAAACCACGAGACCAAGTTTTATTTAATTGAAACCACATAACCATGTTTGAAACAATTGAAACCACCACTTCAAACAGCCAAAATCAGTAAAACATGTTTGAAATATCTGAAACCACTAATACATGTTTGAAATAATTGAAACCACCACATAAGAAGAACCAGAACCACAAGATCAAGTTTCATTTATCTAAAACCACAAAACCATTCCTGAAACAGTTGCAACCACCACTTCAAACATTATGAAACCACTAAAACATGTTTAAAACATTTGAAACTAGTAATACATGTTTGTAACAATTGAAAGCACCACATACGAAGAACCGGAGCCCCAAGACCAAGTTTCATTTAATTGAAACCACCACCCAAAAACCACTGGAACCTAAGACCAAGTTTCATTTATCTTAAACCACAAAACCATGTTTCAGACAATTGAAACCACCACTTCAAACATTTGAAACCACTAAAACATGTTTCAAGCCTTTGAAACCACCTATACATGTTTCAAACAATTTCAACCGCCATATAAAGGAGCCGAACCTCAAGAACATGTTTCATTTAATTGATACCACCACCTAAAAACCACTGGAATCTCAATACCAAGTTTCATTTATCTGAAACCACAAAACCATGTTTCAAAGAATTGAAACCACCACTTCAAACATTTGAAACCACTAAAATATGTTTCAAACATTTGAAACCACTAATACATGTTTCAAAGAATTGAAACCACCACATAAGAAGAACCGCAACCACCAGCCCAAGTTTCATTTCATTAAAACCACCAAACCATGTTTGAAACAGTTGAAACCACCACTTCAAATATTTGAAACCACTAAAACATATTTCAAACATCGGAAACCACTAATACATGTTCGTAAGAATTCAAACCACCACATAAGAAGAACCGAAACCACAAGCCCAGGTTTCATTTAATTGAAACCACCAAATCATGTTTGAAACAGTTGAAACCACCACTCCAAATATTAGAAACCACTAAAACATGTTTGAAATCTTTGAAACCACTAATACATGTTTTGAACAATTGAGACCACCAAATAAAATAACTGGAACCACAAGACCAAGTTTAATTTAAGGGAAACCACAAATCCATTTCTAAAACAATTGAAACCACCACTTCAAACATTTGAAACCATTCAAAGATGTTTGAAACGTTTGGAACCTAATACATGTTTGAAACAATTAAAACCACCACTTAAGACATTCGAAACCACTAAAACACGTTTCAAACATCTGAAACCACTAATACATGTTTGAAACAATGAAAACAACCACATAAAAAGAACTGAAACCACAAGACCAAGTTTCATTTAATTGAAACCACATAACCATGTTTGAAACAATTGAAACCACCACTTCAAACATTCAAAAGCACTAAAACATGTTTGAAACATCTTAAACCATAAAGACATATTTGAAACAATTGAAACCACCACATAAGAAGAACAGGAACCACAAGATAAAGTTTCATTTATCTGAAACCATAAAACCATTTTTGAAACAATTGAAACCACCACTTAAAACATTATGAAACCACTAAAACATGTTTGAAACATTTGAAACTAGTAATACATGTTTGTAACAATTGAAACCACCGCATACGAAGAACCGGAACCTCAAAACCAAGTTTCATTTAATTGAAATAACCACCCAAAAACCACTGGAACCTCAAGACCAAGTTTCATTTAATTGAAACAACCACCCAAAAACCACTAGAACCTCAAGACAGGGTTTCATTTATCTGAAACCACAAAACCATGTTTGAAACATTTGAAACCATCAAAACATGTTTCAAACATGTGAAACTAATAATACATGGTTGAAACAATTGAAACCACCACATAGGAAGAAACCGGAACCAAGAGACTAAGTTTAATTTATCTGAAACCATAAAACCAAGTTTCAAACAATAGAAACCACAACTTCAATCATTTGAAACGACAAAAACATGTTTGAAACATCGAAAACCACTAATACATGTTTGAAACTATTGAAACCAAGTTTCATTACATTGAAACCACCAGATAAGAAGAACCAGAACCACATGCCCATTTTTCATTTAATTGAAACCACCACCCAAAAACCACTGGAACCTCAATATCAAGTTTCATTTATCTTAAACCACAAAACCATGTTTCAAACAATTGAAACCAACACTTCAAACATTTAAAACCACAAAAACATGTTTCAAACCTTTGAAACCACTAATACATGTTTCAAACAATTTCAACGACCATATATAAAGGACCCAAACCTTAAGAACATGTTTCATTTAATTGATACCACCACCTAAAAACCACTGGAACCTGAATACCAAGTTTTATTTATCTGAAAAGACAAAACTATGTTAGAAAGAATTGAAACCACCACTTCAAACATTTGAAACCACTAAAACATGTTTCAAACATTTGAAACCACAAATACATGTTTCAAAGAATTGAAACCACCACATAAGAAGAATCGGAACCACCAGCCTAGGTTTCATTTCATTGAAACCACCAAACCATGTTTGAAACAGTTGAAACCACCACTTCAAATATTTGAAACCACTAAAACATGTTTCAAACATCTGAAACCACTAATACATGTTCATAAGAATTGAAACCACCACATAAGAAGAACCGGAACCACAAGCCCAGGTTTCATTTAATTGAAACCACCAAACCATGTTTGAAACAGTTGAAACCACCACTCAAAATATTAGAAACCACTAAACATGTTTGAAATCTTTGAAACCACTAATACATGTTTCGAACATTTGAAACCAACAAATAAAAAAACTGGAACCACAAGACCAAGTTTAATTTAACTGAAACCACAAATCCATTTCTAAAACAATTGAAACAACCACTTCAAACATTTAAAACCACTCAAACATCTTTGAAACATTTGGAACCTAATACATGTTTGAAACAATTGAAACCACCACATAAGATATTTGAAACCAATAAAACATGTTTCAAACATCTGAAACCAGTAATACATGTTTGAAACAATTGAAACAATCACATAAGAAGAACTGAAACCACGAGACCAAGTTTTATTTAATTGAAACCACATAACCATGTTTGAAACAATTGAAACCACCACTTCAAACAGCCAAAATCAGTAAAACATGTTTGAAACATCTGAAACCACTAATACATGTTTGAAATAATTGAAACCACCACATAAGAAGAACCAGAACCACAAGATCAAGTTTCATTTATCTAAAACCACAAAACCATTCCTGAAACAGTTGAAACCACCACTTCAAACATTATGAAACCACTAAAACATGTTTAAAACATTTGAAACTAGTAATACATGTTTGTAATAATTGAAACCACCACATACGAAGAACCGGAGCCCCAAGACCAAGTTTCATTTAATTGAAACCACCACCCAAAAACCACAGGAACCTAAGACCAAGTTTCATTTATCTTAAACCACAAAACCATGTTTCAGACAATTGAAACCACCACTTCAAACATTTGAAACCACTAAAACATGTTTCAAACCTTTGAAACCACCTATACATGATTCAAACAATTTCAACCGCCATATAAAGGAGCCGAACCTCAAGAACATGTTTCATTTAATTGATACCACCACCTAAAAACCACTGGAATCTCAATACCAAGTTTCATTTATCTGAAACCACAAAACCATGTTTCAAAGAATTGAAACCACCACTTCAAACATTTGAAACCACTAAAATATGTTTCAAACATTTGAAACCACTAATACATGTTTCAAAGAATTGAAACCACCACATAAGAAGAACCAGAACCACCAGCCCAAGTTTCATTTCATTAAAACCACCAAACCATGTTTGAAACAGTTGAAACCACCACTTCAAATATTTGAAACCACTAAAACATATTTCAAACATCTGAAACCACTAATACATGTTCGTAAGAATTGAAACCACCGCATAAGAAGAACCGAAACCACAAGCCCAGGTTTCATTTAATTGAAACCACCACACCAAATATTAGAAACCACTAAAACATGTTTGAAATCTTTGAAACCACTAATACATGTTTTGAACAATTGAGACCACCATATAAAAAACTGGAACCACAAGACCAAGTTTAATTTAAGGGAAACCACAAATCCATTTCTAAAACAATTGAAACCACCACTTCAAACATTTGAAACCATTCGAAGATGTTTGAAACGTTTGGAACCTAATACATGTTTGAAACAATTAAAACCACCACTTAAGACATTCGAAACCACTAAAACACGTTTCAAACATCTGAAACCACTAATACATGTTTGAAACAATGAAAACAATCACATAAGAAGAACTGAAACCACAAGACCAAGTTTCATTTAATTGAAAACACATAACCGTGTTTGAAACAATTGAAACCACCACTTCAAACATTCAAAAGCACTAAAACATGTTTGAAACATCTGAAACCACAAAGACATATTTGAAACAATTGAAACCACCACATAAGAAGAACAGGAACCACAAGATAAAGTTTCATTTATCTGAAACCATAAAACCATTTTTGAAACAATTGAAACCACCACTTAAAACATTATGAAACCACTAAAACTTGTTTGAAACATTTGAAACTAGTAATACATGTTTTTAACAATTGAAACCACCACATACGAAGAACTGGAACCTCAAAACCAAGTTTCATTTAATTGAAATAACCACCCAAAAACCACGGGAACCTCAAGACCAAGTTTCATTTAATTGATACCACCACCTAAAAACCACTGGAATCTCAATACCAAGTTTCATTTATCTAAAACCACAAAACCATGTTTCAAAGAATTGAAACCACCACTTCAAACATTTGAAACCACTAAAACATGTTTCAAACATTTGAAACCACTAATACATGTTTCAAAGAATTGAAACCACCACATAAGAAGAACCGAAACCACAAGCCCAGGTTTCATTTAATTGAAACCACCAAATCATGTTTGAAACAGTTGAAACCACTAGTTCAAATATTAGAAACCACTAAAACATGTTTGAAATCTTTGAAACCACTAATACATGTTTTGAACAATTGAGACCACCAAATAAAATAACTGGAACCACAAGACCAAGTTTAATTTAAGGGAAACCACAAATCCATTTCTAAAACAATTGAAACCATTCAAAGATGTGTGAAACGTTTGGAACCTAATACATGTTTGAAACAATTAAAACCACCACTTAAGACATTCGAAACCACTAAAACACGTTTCAAACATCTGAAACCACTAATACATGTTTGAAACAATGAAAACAATCACATAAGAAGAACTGAAACCACAAGACCAAGTTTCATTTAATTGAAACCACATAACCATGTTTGAAACAATTGAAACCACCACTTCAAACATTCAAAAGCACTAAAACATGTTTGAAACATCTGAAACCATAAAGACATATTTGAGACAATTGAAACCACCACATAAGAAGAACAGGAACCACAAGATAAAGTTTCATTTATCTGAAACCATAAAACCATTTTTGAAACAATTGAAACCACCACTTAAAACATTATGAAACCACTAAAACATGTTTAAAACATTTGAAACTAGTAATACATGTTTGTAACAATTGAAACCACCGCATACGAAGAACCGGAACCTCAAAACCAAGTTTCATTTAATTGAAATAACCACCCAAAAACCACTGGAACCTCAAGACCAAGTTTCATTTAATTGAAACAACCACCCAAAAACCACTAGAACCTCAAGACAGGGTTTCATTTATCTGAAACCACAAAACCATGTTTGAAACATTTGAAACCATCAAAACATGTTTCAAACATGTGAAACTAATAATACATGGTTGAAACAATTGAAACCACCACATAGGAAGAAACCGGAACCAAGAGACTAAGTTTAATTTATCTGAAACCATAAAACCAAGTTTCAAACAATAGAAACCACAACTTCAATCATTTGAAACGACTAAAACATGTTTGAAACATCGAAAACCACTAATACATGTTTGAAACTATTGAAACCAAGTTTCATTACATTGAAACCACCAGATAAGAAGAACCAGAACCACATGCCCATTTTTCATTTAATTGAAACCACCACCCAAAAACCACTGGAACCTCAATACCAAGTTTCATTTATCTTAAACCACAAAACCATGTTTCAAACAATGGAAACCAACAATTCAAACATTTAAAACCACAAAAACATGTTTCAAACCTTTGAAACCACTAATACATGTTTCAAACAATTTCAACTACCATATATAAAGGACCCAAACCTTAAGAACATGTTTCATTTAATTGATACCACCACCTAAAAACCACTAGAACCTGAATACCAAGTTTTATTTATCTGAAAAGACAAAACTATGTTAGAAAGAATTGAAACCACCACTTCAAACATTTGAAACCACTAAAACATGTTTCAAACATTTGAAACCACTAATACATGTTTCAAAGAATTGAAACCACCACATAAGAAGAATCGGAACCACCAGCCTAGGTTTCATTTCATTGAAACCACCAAACCATGTTTGAAACAGTTGAAACCACCACTTCAAATATTTGAAACCACTAAAACATGTTTCAAACATCTAAAACCACTAATACATGTTCATAAAAATTGAAACCACCACATAAGAAGAACCGGAACCACAAGCCCAGGTTTCATTTAATTGAAACCACCAAACCATGTTTGAAACAGTTGAAACCACCACTCAAAATATTAGAAACCACTAAACATGTTTGAAATCTTTGAAACCACTAATACATGTTTCGAACATTTGAAACCAACAAATAAAAAAACTGGAACCACAAGACCAAGTTTAATTTAACTGAAACCACAAATCCATTTCTAAAACAATTGAAACCACCACTTCAAACATTTAAAACCACTCAAACATCTTTGAAACATTTGGAACCTAATACATGTTTGAAACAATTGAAACCACCACTTAAGATATTCGAAACCAATAAAACATGTTTCAAACATCTGAAACCAGTAATACATGTTTGAAACAATTGAAACAATCACATAAGAAGAACTGAAACCACGAGACCAAGTTTTATTTAATTGAAACCACATAACCATGTTTGAAACAATTGAAACCACCACTTCAAACAGCCAAAATCAGTAAAACATGTTTGAAACATCTGAAACCACTAATACATGTTTGAAATAATTGAAACCACCACATAAGTGTTGGAGATATGCCCTAGAGGCAATAATAAATATAGTTATTATTATATCTTTGTGTTTATGATAAATGTTTATATTCATGCTATAATAGTATTAACAAGGAAACATTAATACTTGTGTGAATTGTAAACTTAAATTGAAGTCCCTAGTATAGCCTCTATACTTCACTAGCTTGTTGGTTGATTAAATGATTGTGGTTTCCATATCATGAACATTGAGATGTTATCAACAACAAGATCATATCGTTAGGAGAATGATATGGTGGACATACTCCTATAGATAAGCGTAGCATAAAGATCAAGTCATTTCAATAGTTCAATTGCTATATGCTTTCTGATACATAGTAACCTAATTCCTTCGACCATGAGATCATGCATATCACCTTTGCCGGATGGATGCTTTGATAACATCAAACACCACACCGTAACTGGGTGGCTATAAAGGTGGCATTAAGTGTTCGGAAAGTATTGGTTGAAACACATGGATCAAGAGTGGGATTTGTCCATCCACATGACGGATAGATATACTCTGGGCCCTCTCGGTGGAATGTCATCCAATTAGCTTGCAAGCATGTGACATGGTCACAAGGGATCACATATCACGGGAACGAGAAAAGAGTACTTATCGGTAACGAGGTTGAACTAGGTATGCAGAGATACCGACGATCATAACCTCGGATAAGTAACATATCGTGAGACAAAGGGAAATTGGTATCGTATGTAAGTGGTTCATTCGATCGCAAAGTAATCGTAGAAATATGTGGGAGCCATATGAATTTCCAGATTCCTCTATTGGTTATTGTTCGGAGAAGTGTCTCGATCATGTCCGCATAATTCACGAACCGTAGGGAGACACACTTAAGGATTCGACGTTGTTTGAGTAGTTATGGTGTTATGAGAAAGAGACCGAATGTTGTTCGGAGTCTCGGATGGGATCCGGGATATCACGAGGTGATCCGGAATGGTCCGGAGAATAAGATTCATATAAGGAAAGTCCCGTTTCGGAGTTCGGGAATGATTCCGGTGTTTTCATCGGGAATGTTCTAGAAGGTTCCGGATTGTCCGGCACTCCGGGGGGGAAGGGGTACATGAATGTGTCATTACATATTGGAATGATTGCATCATGTACTAAGTGTTCTTGCTGTCCCAAATAAAGGATTAAATTGAATCCTAAAACAGAAAAGTCAAATGTCCAGTTTGAAAGTCAAACGGCTAAAACAAGAAACTGTGGGAAACAAGCAAGAGGAGTTGGAACCAACTTGGAGGAGGAGTTGGACTCCTCCAGGCCGGCGGCCAGCCCTAGGCCGAGTTGGGGAGGGACTCCCTCCCTCCCTGGCGCGCCAAGCCCCCTCCCACCTATATAAGGAGGGGCAGGGCTCCCTCCTAGCACACACAAGTTTCCTATCCTCTAAACTAAACCCTAGATCTAGACCCCGGTTTAGAGCTATTCGGTTTAGAGCCTTCTAATTGGTTTAGAGCCCTCTAATTGGTGTGTCTAATTACTAGACCACTAATAGCCTCTCTCATAAGCTCCACCATACTCGCACCGGCTTAAGGCGAAGCCCTGCGGGATTTCCCCTCTACTTCCGGTACCACGCCGTTGTGCTGCCGGAATCGCGAGGAGAGTGCTACAACCTCCGCTGCCTGCTGGAACAAGGGAGAGGAAGGTCTTCGTCGAGTACCGAACGTGTGACCGACTGCGGGAGCGCTGCGGGAACGCGGCGCTGGAAGGATCGTCTACGCGATCTTGAGATCGGAAAGAGTACGACTACATCACCCACGAGAATCTGCTCTCGTTAAACACTTTGGAATCTTCGAGGGTGAGTTATTCCATCGACTCGTTGCTACAATCTAGTAGATAGATCTTGGCTTGTTTGTTTGTATGCGATAGAAAATTTTTGTTTTCCATGCTACGAACCCCTACAGTGGTATCAGAGCCGTGTCTATATGTAGATCTGTTGCACGAGTAGAACACAATGGTCATTGTGGGCGTTGATGCTTTTATTGTAGATTGCTTTTTGTGTACTTTGCATCTTGCGGTATGTTGGGATGAAGCGGCCCGGGCTAACCTTACATGACATCGTTCATGAGACTTGCTCCACGTTTGACATGCAACTTGTATTGCATAAGTGGCTTTGCGGGTGCCTGTTTCTCCTAGCATAGTTAAGATCCAATTTACAACGGGTAATCAACAATGCTAGTATCAATGTTGTGGTTCTTGTTCGTAAGTTAGAACGACACTTATTGAAAGCCCCAAACCACGTAAAATATGCAAAGAAAGTAGAGGCGTCTAACTTTGTTTTGCAGGGGTGTGCAGTGATGTGATATGGCCATGATTGTGATTATATTTGATGTATGCAATGTTCCTTATTGTAAGTTGACAACCGGCAGGAGCCATATGGTTGTCTTTAATTTCTGTTAAGACCTGCGTGTCTATTCAAAATAGTTGTAATAGTTGAAGCTGGTGGACGACAACCATGAAGAAGCGTCATTGACCTTGATGCTATGCCGGTGATGATGGAGATCATGTTCGTGCTTGAAGATGGAGATCGGAAGCACAAAGAAGAAAGGCCATATCATATCACATATTATGAATTGCATGTGATGTTAATCCTTTATGCATCTTGTATTGCTTAGTGGACGACGGTAGCATTATAAGATGATCCCTCATGCACATAAATTTCAAGTTCTAAAGTGTTCACCCTTAGTATGCACCGTTGCCAAAACTTGCTGCTTCAAAGCACCACGTGATGATCGGGTGTCTTTGATTCCGCGGGTGAATACAACGTAAGCAAGCCAGATTTGCTTATGCGGTAGCTAAGGTTTGATCTTGACGAGCCTAGCATGTACAGACATGGCCTCAGGAACACGGATCACCGAAAGGTAAAGCATGAATCATATAGTAGATATGATGAACATGTCGATTGTTCGCCATTGAAACTATATCAACTCTCGTGATGATCGGTGTTGATGTAGTGGATTTGGTTCATGTGATCACTAAAACAATGTGAGGGATGTTGTTTTGAGTGGGAGTTCACCTAGTTTAATTTCATTAATTAATTTGAACTCAATTTGTCATAAACTTAGTCTAAACTATTGCAAATATGTTGTAGATCAATGGCAGCCCCTACCATCAATTTTAATGCGTTCCTAGAGAAAGAAAAGTTGAAAAACAATGGAAGCAACTTCGCGGATTGGTTCCGCAATTTGAGGATTGTCCTCACAGCTGGTAATTTGACCTATGTGCTGGATGCACCGCTGGGTGACCCACCTGCAGCTGATGCTCCCGATGAAGTAAAGAATGTTTACCGTGCTCGGAAGAATCAGTACTCCATAGTTCAGTGTGCTATCTTGTATGGTTTGGAATCGGAGCTTCAGAAAAGGTTTGAAGAGTCAGACCCATATGATATTGTCGAGGATCTCAAATTAATTTTTGAGACTCATGCGGCAATTGAAAGCTATGAGGCTTCTGAAAAGTTCTTTAACTGCAAGATGGAAGAAGGCAGCTCCGTCAGTGAGCATGTGCTTAAGATGTCTGGGCACGCAAACAAACTTCAAAGCTTGGGTATAGTGATTCCTAATGCTTTGGGGATTTACCGTGTCCTCCAATCACTACCACCAAGTTACAGGAACTTTGTGATGAACTACAACATGCAGAACATGAACAAAGAGTTGCCAGAACTATTTGCTATGTTAAAATCTGCAGAAGTGGAGATCAAGAAAGAGCACCAAGTGTTGATGGTCAATAAGACCACCAAATTCAAGAAGGGCAAGTCTAAGCAAAAGGGACACTTCAAGAAGGGTGGTAAGAAAGTTACCACGCCGACGAAGAAAACCAAGGCTGGACCAAAGCCTGATACTGAGTGCTTTTACTGCAAGGGAGAAGGTCACTGGAAGCGGAATTGCCCAAAGTACTTGGCGGATTTGAAGAACGGCAACATCAAGAAGAAAGGTATATCTGATATACATGTTATTGATGTGTATCTCACTAGTATTCGTAGTAGTGCCTGGGTATTTGATACTGGTTCGGTTGCTCATATTTGTAACTCGAAACAGGTGCTGCAGAATAAACGGAAGGTAGCGAAGAACGAGGTGACGATGCGCGTGGGAAACGGATCAAAGGTTGATGTGATCGCGGTCGGCACGCTACCTCTTCATCTACCATCGGGATTAGTTTTATACTTAAATAATTGTTATTTAGTGCCTGCGTTGAGCATGAACATTATATCAGGATCTTGTTTATTGCGAGACGGTTACTTGTTTAAATCAGAGAATAATGGTTGTTCGATTTATATGAGTAATATGTTTTACGCACATGCACCTTTGATAGATGGTCTATTCTTATTGAATCTCGATAGTAGAAATACACATATCAACAACATTAAGGCTAAACGTTTGAAATCAAGCGATAATTCGACCTATATGTGGCACTGTCGTCTTGGTCACATCGGAGTGAAACGTATGAAGAAACTCCATTCCGATGGACTTCTTGAATCACTTGATTTTGAATCACTTGAAAGATGCGAAGCATGTCTGATGGGTAAAATGACTAAGACTCCATTTTCTGGTATGATGGAGCGAGCTACGGACTTACTGGAAATCATACATACCGATGTGTGTGGTCCAATGAGTGTAGCATCGCGCGGTGGTTATCGTTATGTTCTTACCTTCACGGATGATTTGAGTAGATATGGGTATATCTATTTCATGAAACATAAGTCCGAAACTTTCGAGAAGTTTAAGGAGTTTCAAAGTGAGGTAGAGAATCAACGTAACAAGAAGATTAAATTTCTACGTTCTGATCGTGGAGGTGAATATCTAAGTTACGAGTTTGGCGAGCATTTGAAGAAATGCGGAATACTTTCACAATTGACACCGCCGGGAACACCACAGCGTAATGGTGTGTCTGAACGTCGTAATCGAACTCTCTTAGATATAGTTCGTTCTATGATGTCACTTACAGATCTACCACTATCATTTTGGGGTTATGCATTGGAAACAGCCGCATTCACTTTAAATAGGGCACCGTCTAAATCCGTTGAAACGACACCATATGAATTATGGTTTGGGAAGAAACCTAAATTGTCGTTCCTTAAAGTTTGGGGATGCGAAGCCTATGTAAAGAAGTTACAGCCGGACAAGCTTGAACCCAAAGCGGAAAAATGCGTCTTCATAGGATACCCGAAGGAAACTATTGGGTATACCTTCTATCATAGATCCGAAGGCAAAATCTTCGTTGCCAAGAATGGATCCTTTCTAGAGAAGGAATTTCTCTCGAAAGAAGTGACTGGAAGGAAAGTAGAACTCGACGAGGTTGTCGAACCTTCTCTCGAAATTGCGAGTAGCGCAGCACCGGAAGAAGTTCCTGTGGTGCCTGCACCAATAAGAGAGGAAGCTAATGATGGTGATCATGAAACTTCGGTTGAAGTTGCTACAGAGCCTCGGAGGTCAACGAGAAATCGTACCACTCCAGATTGGTATGATTCCGTTATGAATGTCATGGTGGTGGACAACACCGATGACCCCGAGACATATGAGGAAGCAATGATGAGCCCAGATTCCAATAAATGGCAAAAAGCCATGAAATCCGAGATTGGATCCATGTACGAAAACCAAGTATGGACTTTGGTGGACTTACCTGATGGCCGAAAGGCTGTCGAGAACAAATGGATTTTCAAGAAGAAAACAGATGCTGATGGTAATGTTACTGTCTATAAAGCTCGACTTGTCGCAAAAGGGTTTCGACAAATTCAAGGAGTTGACTACGATGAGACTTTCTCACCGGTAGCGAAGCTAAAGTCTGTGAGGATTATGTTAGCAATCGCTGCATATTATGATTATGAGATATGGCAGATGGATGTCAAAACAGCATTCCTCAATGGAGACATTGATGAAGAGTTGTGTATGATGCAACCCAAAGGTTTTGTCGATCCTAAAGATGCTAACAAGGTATGCAAGCTTCAACGGTCCATCTATGGATTGAAGCAGGCATCCCGAAGTTGGAATCAACGTTTTGATAAGGTAATCAAAAGTTTTGGTTTTATACAAACTTATGGAGAAGCTTGTATTTACAAGAAAGTGAGTGGGAGCTCTGTAGCATTCTTAATACTATATGTGGATGACATATTGTTGATTGGGAATGATGTAGACCTTCTTAATAGTGTCAAGGAATATTTGAATAATAGTTTTTCAATGAAGGATCTTGGCGAAGCAGCTTACATATTAGGCATAAAGATTTATAGAGATAGATCGAAACGCCAAATATCATTGTCACAGAGTACATATTTGGACAAAGTTCTAAAGAAGTTTGGAATGGAAGAAAGCAAGAAAGGGTTCTTGCCCATGTTGCCCAATACGACCTTGAGTAAAACTCAAAGTCCGACATCGGCAGAAGATAGAGAAAGGATGAGTAAAACTCCCTATGCCTCAGCCATAGGATCTCTAATGTATGCCATGCTATGTACTAGACCCGACATTGCATATGCTGTTAGTTTAACTAGCAGATATCAAAGTGATCCAGGAGTGGATCATTGGACAGCGGTCAAAAACATCCTTAAGTACTTGAGAAGAACTAAGGATATGGTTCTTTCTTATGGAGGTGATGAACAGCTCGTTGTTAATGGTTACACCGATGCTAGTTGGAACACCGATCCGGATGATTCTAAATCACAATCTGGATACGTATTTATTTTGAATGGTGCAGCAGTTAGCTGGAGGAGTGCAAAGCAAAGCGTTGTGGCGAGATCTTCAACTGAATCGGAATACATAGCTGCTTCGGAGGCTTCACAAGAAGCGATATGGATGAAAGAGTTCATTACAGAGCTGGGTGTGGTTCCTAGTGCGCTGGACCCAATGTCTATCTACTGTGATAACATGGGCGCCATAGCCAATGCGCAAGAACCAAGGTCACACAAGAAGCTGAAGCATATCAAGCTGCGTTTTCACGCTATTCGAGAACATATCCAGGATGGGGATATAAAGATTTGCAAAGTACACACAGATCTGAATGTGGCGGATCCGTTGACTAAACCTCTCCCGAGGGCAAAACATGACCAACACCAAACTGCCATGGGTGTTCGGTGTATTACCATGTAATCTAGATTAGATGACTCTAGTGCAAGTGGGAGACTGTTGGAGATATGCCCTAGAGGCAATAATAAATATAGTTATTATTATATCTTTGTGTTTATGATAAATGTTTATATTCATGCTATAATAGTATTAACAAGGAAACATTAATACTTGTGTGAATTGTAAACTTAAATTGAAGTCCCTAGTATAGCCTCTATACTTCACTAGCTTGTTGGTTGATTAAATGATTGTGGTTTCCATATCATGAACATTGAGATGTTATCAACAACAAGATCATATCGTTAGGAGAATGATATGGTGGACATACTCCTATAGATAAGCGTAGCATAAAGATCAAGTCATTTCAATAGTTCAATTGCTATATGCTTTCTGATACATAGTAACCTAATTCCTTCGACCATGAGATCATGCATATCACCTTTGCCGGATGGATGCTTTGATAACATCAAACACCACACCGTAACTGGGTGGCTATAAAGGTGGCATTAAGTGTTCGGAAAGTATTGGTTGAAACACATGGATCAAGAGTGGGATTTGTCCATCCACATGACGGATAGATATACTCTGGGCCCTCTCGGTGGAATGTCATCCAATTAGCTTGCAAGCATGTGACATGGTCACAAGGGATCACATATCACGGGAACGAGAAAAGAGTACTTATCGGTAACGAGGTTGAACTAGGTATGCAGAGATACCGACGATCATAACCTCGGATAAGTAACATATCGTGACACAAAGGGAAATTGGTATCGTATGTAAGTGGTTCATTCGATCGCAAAGTAATCGTAGAAATATGTGGGAGCCATATGAATTTCCAGATTCCTCTATTGGTTATTGTTCGGAGAAGTGTCTCGATCATGTCCGCATAATTCACGAACCGTAGGGAGACACACTTAAGGATTCGACGTTGTTTGAGTAGTTATGGTGTTATGAGAAAGAGACCGAATGTTGTTCGGAGTCTCGGATGGGATCCGGGATATCACGAGGTGATCCGGAATGGTCCGGAGAATAAGATTCATATAAGGAAAGTCCCGTTTCGGAGTTCGGGAATGATTCCGGTGTTTTCATCGGGAATGTTCTAGAAGGTTCCGGATTGTCCGGCACTCCGGGGGGGGAAGGGGTACATGAATGTGTCATTACATATTGGAATGATTGCATCATGTACTAAGTGTTCTTGCTGTCCCAAATAAAGGATTAAATTGAATCCTAAAACAGAAAAGTCAAATGTCCAGTTTGAAAGTCAAACGGCTAAAACAAGAAACTGTGGGAAACAAGCAAGAGGAGTTGGAACCAACTTGGAGGAGGAGTTGGACTCCTCCAGGCCGGCGGCCAGCCCTAGGCCGAGTTGGGGAGGGACTCCCTCCCTCCCTGGCGCGCCAAGCCCCCTCCCACCTATATAAGGAGGGGCAGGGCTCCCTCCTAGCACACACAAGTTTCCTATCCTCTAAACTAAACCCTAGATCTAGACCCCGGTTTAGAGCTATTCGGTTTAGAGCCTTCTAATTGGTTTAGAGCCCTCTAATTGGTGTGTCTAATTACTAGACCACTAATAGCCTCTCTCATAAGCTCCACCATACTCGCACCGGCTTAAGGCGAAGCCCTGCGGGATTTCCCCTCTACTTCCGGTACCACGCCGTTGTGCTGCCGGAATCGCGAGGAGAGTGCTACAACCTCCGCTGCCTGCTGGAACAAGGGAGAGGAAGGTCTTCGTCGAGTACCGAACGTGTGACCGACTGCGGGAGCGCTGCGGGAACGCGGCGCTGGAAGGATCGTCTACGCGATCTTGAGATCGGAAAGAGTACGACTACATCACCCACGAGAATCTGCTCTCGTTAAACACTTTGGAATCTTCGAGGGTGAGTTATTCCATCGACTCGTTGCTACAATCTAGTAGATAGATCTTGGCTTGTTTGTTTGTATGCGATAGAAAATTTTTTTTTCCATGCTACGAACCCCTACAATAAGAAGAACCAGAACCACAAGATCAAGTTTCATTTATCTAAAACCACAAAACCATTCCTGAAACAGTTGAAACCACCACTTCAAACATTATGAAACCACTAAAACATGTTTAAAACATTTGAAACTAGTAATACATGTTTGTAACAATTGAAACCACCACATACGAAGAACCGGAGCCCCAAGACCAAGTTTCATTTAATTGAAACCACCACCCAAAAACCATTGGAACCTAAGACCAAGTTTCATTTATCTTAAACCACAAAACCATGTTTTAGACAATTGAAACCACCACTTCAAACATTTGAAACCACTAAAACATGTTTCAAACCTTTGAAACCACCTATACATGATTCAAACAATTTCAACCGCCATATAAAGGAGCCGAACCTCAAGAACATGTTTCATTTAATTGATACCACCACCTAAAAACCACTGGAATCTCAATACCAAGTTTCATTTATCTGAAACCACAAAACCATGTTTCAAAGAATTGAAACCACCACTTCAAACATTTGAAACCACTAAAATATGTTTCAAACATTTGAAACCACTAATACATGTTTCAAAGAATTGAAACCACCACATAAGAAGAACCGGAACCACCAGCCTAGGTTTCATTTCATTAAAACCACCAAACCATGTTTGAAACAGTTGAAACCACGACTTCAAATATTTGAAACCACTAAAACATATTTCAAACATCTGAAACCACTAATACATGTTCGTAAGAATTGAAACCACCACATAAGAAGAACCGAAACCACAAGCCCAGGTTTCATTTAATTGAAACCACCAAACCATGTTTGAAACAGTTGAAACCACCACTCCAAATATTAGAAACCACTAAAACATGTTTGAAATCTTTGAAACCACTAATACATGTTTTGAACAATTGAGACCACCAAATAAAAAACTGGAACCACAAGACCAAGTTTAATTTAAGGGAAACCACAAATCCATTTCTAAAACAATTGAAACCACCACTTCAAACATTTGAAACCATTCAAAGATGTTTGAAACGTTTGGAACCTAATACATGTTTGAAACAATTAAAACCACCACTTAAGACATTCGAAACCACTAAAACACGTTTCAAACATCTGAAACCACTAATACATGTTTGAAACAATGAAAACAAGCACATAAGAAGAACTGAAACCACAAGACCAAGTTTCATTTAATTGAAAACACATAACCATGTTTGAAACAATTGAAACCACCACTTCAAACATTCAAAAGCACTAAAACATGTTTGAAACATCTGAAACCACAAAGACATATTTGAAACAATTGAAACCACCACATAAGAAGAACAGGAACCACAAGATAAAGTTTCATTTATCTGAAACCATAAAACCATTTTTGAAACAATTGAAACCACCACTTAAAACATTATGAAACCACTAAAACATGTTTGAAACATTTGAAACTAGTAATACATGTTTTTAACAATTGAAACCACCACATACGAAGAACTGGAACCTCAAAACCAAGTTTCATTTAATTGAAATAACCACCCAAAAACCACGGGAACCTCAAGACCAAGTTTCATTTAATTGATACCACCACCTAAAAACCACTAGAATCTCAATACCAAGTTTCATTTATCTAAAACCACAAAACCATGTTTCAAAGAATTGAAACCACCACTTCAAACATTTGAAACCACTAAAACATGTTTCAAACATTTGAAACCACTAATACATGTTTCAAAGAATTGAAACCACCACATAAGAAGAACCGGAACCACTAGCCCAAGTTTCATTTCATTGAAACCACCAAACCATGTTTGAAACAGTTGAAACCACTAGTTCAAATATTTGAAACCACTAAAACATATTTCAAACATCTGAAACCACTAATACATGTTCGTAAGAATTGAAACCACCACATAAGAAGAACCGGAACCACAAGCCCAGGTTTCATTTAATTGAAACCACTAAACCATGTTTGAAAGAGTTGAAACCACCACTCCAAATATTAGAAACCACTAAAACATGTTTGAAATCTTTGAAACCACTAATACATGTTTCGAACAATTGAAACCACCAAATAAAAAAACTGGAACCACAAGACCAAGTTTAATTTAATTGAAACCACAAATCCATTTCTAAAACAATTGGAACCACCACTTCAAACATTTGAAACCACTTCAAACATTTGAAACCATTCAAACATGTCTGAAATGTTTGGAACCTAATACATGTTTGAAACAATTAAAACCACCACTTAAGACATTCGAAACCACTAAAACACGTTTCAAACATCTGAAAGCACTAATACATGTTTGAAACAATGAAAACAATCACATAAGAAGAACTGAAACCACAAGACCAAGTTTCATTTAATTGAAACCACATAAGCATGTTTGAAACAATTGAAACCATGTTTGAAACATTTGAAACCACCAAGACATATTTGAAACAATTGAAACCACCACATAAGAAGAACAGGAACCACAATATAAAGTTTCATTTATCTGAAACCACAAAACCATTTTTGAAACAATTGAAACCACCACTTAAAACATTATGAAACCACTAAAACATGTTTGAAACATTTGAAACTAGTAATACATGTTTCTAACAATTGAAACCACCACATACAAAGAACCGGAACCTCAAAACCAAGTTTTATTTAATTTAAATAACCACCCAAAAACCACTGGAACCTCAAGACCAAGTTTCATTTAATTGAAACAACCACCCAAAAACCACTAGAACCTCAAGACAGGGTTTCATTTATCTGAAACCACAAAACCATGTTTGAAACATTTGAAACCATCAAAACATGTTTCAAACATGTGAAACTAATAATAC
Organism: Avena sativa; assembly: GCA_916181665.1. Classification (NCBI taxonomy): domain Eukaryota; kingdom Viridiplantae; phylum Streptophyta; class Magnoliopsida; order Poales; family Poaceae; genus Avena; species Avena sativa. The sequence continues at coordinate 81,136,190 of OV702286.1, forward strand.
ATGGTTGAAACAATTGAAACCACCACATAGGAAGAAACCGGAACCATGAGAACAAGTTTAACTTATCTGAAACCATAAAACCAAGTTTCAAACAATTGAAACCACAACTTCAATCACTTGAAACCACTAGAACATCTTTGAAACATCGGAAACCACTAATACATGTTTGAAACTATTGAAACCAAGTTTCATTACATTGAAACCACCAGATAAGAAGAACCAGAACCACATGCCCATTTTTCATTTAATTGAAACCACCACCCAAAAACCACTGGAACCTCAATACCAAGTTTCATTTATCTTAAACCACAAAACCATGTTTCAAACAATTGAAACCACCACTTCAAACATTTGAAACCACTAAAACATGTTTTAAACCTTTGAAACCACTAATACATGTTTCAAACAATTTCAACCGCCATATATAAAGGACCTGAACCTCAAGAACATGTTTCATTTAATTGATACCACCACCTAAAAACCACTGGAACCTCAATACCAAGTTTTATTTATCTGAAAACACAAAACTATGTTAGAAAGAATTGAAACCACCACTTCAAACATTTGAAACCACTAAAACATGTTTCAAACATTTGAAACCACTAATACATGTTTCAAAGAATTGAAACCACCACATAAGAAGAACCGGAACCACCAGCCTAGGTTTCATTTCATTGAAACCACCAAACCATGTTTGGAACAGTTGAAACCACCACTTCAAATATTTGAAACCACTAAAACATGTTTCAAACATCTGAAACCACTAATACATGTTCGAAAGAATTAAACTACCACATCAGAAGAAATGGAACCACAAGCCTAGGTTTCATTTAATTGAAACCACCAAACCATGTTTGAAACAATTGAAACCACCACTCCAAATATTAGAAACCACTAAAACATGATTGAAATCTTTGAAACCACTAATATATAATTGAAACCACCACTTCAAACATTTGAAACCACTCAAACAAGTTTGAAACATTTGGAACCTAATACATGTTTGAAACAATTGAAACCACCACATAAGAAAAGCCGGAACCTCGAGACCAAGTTTCATTTAATTGAAACCACCACCTAATAACCACTGGAACCTCAATACCAAGTTTCATTTATTTGAAACCACAAAACCATTTTTGAAACAATTGAAACCACTAAAACATGCTTGAAACATCAGAAACCACAAATACGTGTTTGAAATAATTGAAACAACCCCATAAGAAGAACTGGAACCACAAGACCAATTTTCATTAATTGAAACCACAAAACCATGTTTGAGACAATTGAAACGACCACTTCAAACATTCGAAAGCACTAAAACATGTTTGAAACATCTGAAACCACCAATACATGTTTGAAACAATTGAAACAACCCCATAAGAAGAACTGGAACCACAAGATTTGTTTTCATTAATTGAAACCACAAAACCATGTTTGAAATAGTTGAAACCACCACTTCAAACATTCAAAAGCACTAAAACATGTTTGAAACGTATGAAACTACTAATACATGTTTGAAACAATTGAAACCACCACATCAAAAGAACTAGAACCACAAGACCAAGTTTCATTTATCTGAAACCACAAAACCATTTTTGAAAACAATTGAAACCACCACTTCAAACATTTTGAAACAACTACGACATGTTTGAAACATTTGAAACCACTAATACATGTTTGAATCAATTGAAACCACCATATAAGAACCAGAACCTCAAGACCAAGTTTCATTTAATTGAAACCACCACCTAAAAACCACTGAAACATCAAGACCAAGTTTCATTTATCTGAAACCACAAAACCATGTTTCAAACAATTCAAAACCACCACTTCAAACATTTGAAGCCACTAAAACATGTTTCAAACATCTAATACAACCGAAACTAGACCAAGTTTCATTTAATTGAAACCACAAAACCATGTTTCAAACAATTGAAACCACCACTTCAAACATTCGAAACCACTACAATATGTATGAAACATCTGAAACCACTAATACATGTTTGAAACAATTGAAACAATGACATAAGAAGAACCGAAACAATTGAAACCACAAAAACATGTTTGAAACAATATAAGCCACCACATGAGATTAGCCGGAACCTCAAAATCAAGTTTCATTTAATTGAAACCAGCACACAAGAACCAATGGAAACCAATTTTCATTAAATTTAAACAACCACATAAGAAGAACCCGAACCACAAGACCAAGTTTCATTTAATTGAAACCACATCCAAAAACCATTGGAACCTCAATACCAAGTTTCATTTATCTTAAACTACACAAGCATGTTTGAAACAATTGAAACCAGAAAAACATGTTTGAAAAAATTGAGACCCCCACCCAAGAACAAATGCAACCACAAAACCATGTTCCTTTAAATCCACGCAAGCATGTTTGAAACAATTGAAACCACGAAAAGATGTTTGAAACAATTGAAACCACCACACATGATTTTTTGAACATTTTTGGCACCCTAAGGAACCTTGTTGAAACAATTGAAACCACATCCCAACTATTTATCAATTTGTTGAAACTAAAATGAAACTTATTGAAAACACTATAACCACACCGGACCATGCTGAAACTTATTTGAATCAATCGAAGCCTCCCAAGCATGTTACAAAAGAATTGAAACTACACACAAATAAAACCACAAAACCATGTTTCAGTAAATTGAAACCACAAAACCATGTTTCAGTAAATTAAAACCACACAAGCATGTTATAAACAATTGAAACCACAAAAACATATTTTAAACAATTAGAACCACCACACAAGAACAAATGCAACCACAAAACCATGTTTCATTAAATTGAAACCACACAGGCATGTTTAAAACAATTGAAACCACAAAACGATGTTTGAAAGAATCGAAACCACTAAAACCATATCGAATGATGCTGAAACCTATTCGAACAAAGTGAAACCTCACAAGGATATCTCAAAAAGTGAAACCACAAACAAATGAAAGCACGAAACCATGTTTCGATAAATTGAAATGACACAAGCATGTCTCAAACAATTGAAACCAGAAAACATGTTTGAAATAATTGAAACCACCACCCAATAACATATGAAAACACAAAACCATGTTTCAATAAATTGAAACCACACGAAGCTTGTTTGAAACAATTGAAATCACAAAAAGATGTTTGAAACAATCGAAACCACCACATAAGATTTGATGAACATTTTTGTCTCCCCAAGGAACCTGTTTGAAATAATTGAAACCACAAATGTTATTTTTAATCAAATAAAACCGCATGGAAACTTTTTATCAATATTTTAAAAACGAATTGAACCTTTTTTGAAACAACTGAAACCATATTGAAACATGCTAAACCTATTTGAACCGATCGAAACCCCACAAGCATGTTTCAAATCAATTGAAACCACACACGAATGGAACCACAAAACCATGTTTCAATGTCATGAGAGCAAGTTGCCATCGGCCTCGAGGTACCGCGTCGTTAAGGTGCCATTCCCCGACGTGCCCTCAGAGCCCCCACATCGAGGGCGCTGCTAGTGCTCCTCTAGAGCCACTGTGTTGAGGGCACCGTTGGTGCGCCTCCGGAGAATCACAGAAGGAGATATATTTCTGGATGGGAGAGAGATTAAAAAACAGGTGGATATTATTGTGTAGTGTGGGGTCCACGTATGTATTCCTCTACATCAATCGAGTACTCAACTCGGGAATCTCTATCTAATGGAAATAAATTCCAAAAAGATCTCAACAATCTAAACATAGGTGGACGGAAAATTGTGAAGTTTATGTTCCAGTTTGTTTCATAATTGTTTGAGATGTTATCTAATGCAAGGAGCTACAAAAAGAAAAGGTTGAACAAACCTATCTCAAGCTAATAGGAATAAATGCCCAAAAGATATCACCAATCTAAACATAGGTGGACGGCTAATTTTAAAGTTTATGTTCTAGTTTATTTTATAATTGTTTGAGATGTTAACCAGTGCAAGGAGCTAAAAAATAAAAGGTTGAACAAACCACTCGAATCAACTTCCAGCTTCATTCTAAAAAGCATGTGGCATGCTTGTCCTTCACTTGTAGATGAACGAATGACATAGGTAGGTACATGAACCAAATTGAATTTAGTTGGTAAATGTATCCATTTAAGCATCTAGTAAAAGGACTAGCTCTAAAATTTAGAAGGAGTTGATCTGACAATAAGACTATAAAAGATGAATGCTCGAGGTGCAAACTAAAGACGGATATTCCTCAATCATATCCCTATTGTACATAATAAATCTGATCCAAATCAGACAACATTACTAGCACAAGAAATTAAAAATCATTGCCTTGCCATCAAAGAAAAAAACAATAACAAACTCGTCACCAAGTTGCTTAGTACATGACACATGAAACACTGATATAGCTCAAATCTAAGTGAAACTCTGCTACGCTTTGTTTGACACGACAAGAATTCAACCAGTACTTTGTGCATAAATAGCCAATAGCTCCAAGACTAGCACCAAACAAACAATTCAAGAAAGAAGTCAGCTAAACTCTTACAACATTTCACCGTGGGCCCATACTGATATGCAGCTGCAGAAATTAGGACTTCTGCTATACCAAAATGAACAACTCAATGAAGTTATTTCCCAAATGGCTCTAGCTAGACATATGGAGAATGGCAACTTGGAGCGAGGTAGAACGGAACTAGGGTCACAGCTGAAGGTAGACCGGCTTGCTCTCCCTTGGCACCATGTCGATCTGCTCGTGTGCGTCTTCTAGATAGGTCACCACTGCATTTGTGAACAACAAAACAAATAGATCGAAAGCCGCTCCTGTGACCCAACAAAGTACCTCCGCTAAAAATAATCCACCAACAGATTACGGGAATCAGGAAGAGACGTAGTATTGAATATATTACCCACAAAACTGACACGTAGTATTGAATATATTACCCACAAAACTCGCGCAATGTTCACCTCAGTCGCACATAGAACCATGCTAATTCAAGTACGGACTAGTAGTTCTACAAAACATTGTGATAGTTTTTCACGAGATTTGACTATGATCCAAGTCTGGTAGAAATATACCAGAAAATAAGAGGCTCTCCTAATGTGGTGTGCTCAAAATCAGCTTCTCCAAATCTGGATTATTCAAAGAGAAATGCCCGAAATCAAAACAATACATCGGATCTGACCATAATCATGACTTACAAACCAGTAGGCCTGCACCATTAGGCTTTGAGGAAATGCATAATCACTGAATCATCTGGTCCAAACGAATTTGGCTGAGTTCGCCCAGAACACCTAACACCGAAGTGTGCTCATGTATAGTAAGCTCATAATAATACAAATACCTGATTGGAGAAATTAAGCTAGGGAATCTCAATGTTGAAGAACAGATCATCTCCGCACTTTGTCTTCCATTGTCGAGCACATAGCAGGATGCCTCCTTATCTTTTTTGATGAAAAAAGCTGAAACCTTTCAAGCTGCAAAATATGAAAATGCATGATTATCTCATGACTGTTGTTCAAAAAATAAGATGAAGTTTCTCTGCGTAGATCGAGTATATATGAAGAAGTTAGCATTGTTAATGTCTATTTGTATAAATTTCGAGAAAGAATCCACTCCTTCCACATATTTTATAGCCCTCTAATGGATCTACACACTAATAAGAGTTTCTTTTAGGTCAATCATGCTTGAAAAAACCCGTATATATGAATAAGACAGAAATAGATTTTTTGTTTTAATAAACGAAGAAGTCAAAACAGGAGGTGGTGCACACAGACACATCTAGCTAAGTCAAAGTGTCCCATCTTGATGCAAAAAAATGAAGTGAAAGAACCAACATATTGCAGTTCTAGATTTAACACAACGATGAGAGGAAGGACGGACAATTGTCAAACCATAGTTAATTATCCTCTATGTATATTCTACTACCACTTCCCAGTCCCCTTACTATTTCTAAAATAAAATAATTTAACCAAGTTAGCTAAATCCTAAATGGCTAGCAATCAGCACTTCAGCAGAAATTACCAATGGATGCAGTGGAGTGTCTCGCCTGACCATCGTCTCACGGAGGCGGCCATGCCGAGGCGACCGACGAAGGGGGTGTCTGTTGGAGATATGCTCAAGAGGCAATAATAAAGTGGTTATTATTATATCTTTATGTTTATGATAAGTTTTTACATTCCATGCTATAATTGTATTAACCGGAAACATTAATACTTGTGTGTTTTGTAAACATAAAAGAGTCCCTAGTAAGCCTCTTGTTAAACTAGCTTGTTGATTAATGGATGATCATGGTTTCCTGATCATGGAAATTGGATGTCGTTAATAACAAGATCATATCATTAGGAGAATGATGTGATGAACACACACCCATAGTAAGCATAGCATAAGATCAAGTCATTAAGTTCGTTTTGCTACAAGCTTTTAAAATGCATAGTAACCTAATCCTTCGACCATGAGGTTATGTTAATCACCATCACCGGATGGGTACTTTGATGCATCAAACGCCTCTTCGTAACTGGGTGGTTATAAAGGTGACATTGGGTATTCTGAAAGTATGTGTTGAAGCGCATGGACCAAGATTGGGATTTGTCCATCCATATGACTGATAGATATGCTCTGGGCCCTCTCGGTGGAATGTCATCTAGTTAGCTTGCAAGCATGTGACTAGGTCACAAGGGATGACATATCATGGAACGAGTAAAGAGTACTTATCAGTAACGAGGTAGAACAAGGTATGGAGATACCGACGATCAAACCTCGGATAAGTAGAGTATCACGTGACAAAGGGAATTGGTTTCGTGTGTTAATGGTTCTATCGATCACGAAGTCATCGTTGAGTATGTGGGGGCCGTTATGGATCTCCAGATCCCGCTAATGGTTATTGATCGGAGATGTGTCTCCATCATGTCTGCATATTCACGAACCGTAGGGTAACACACTTAAGGTTCGAAGTTGTTTTAAGTAGATATGGAATGTGCGTTGGAGACCGAATGTTGTTCGGAGTCTCGGATTGGATCCAGGACATCACGAGGAGATCCGGAATTGTCCGGGGAATAAGATTCATATATTGGGGATCATTTTCTAAGTTAGGAAATGTTCCGGAGTATTTGTATGGGGATTCTAGAAGGTTTTGGAATGTTCCGGAAGGTTCTAGAAAATTTCTTGGAGTTTACTTGAAAACCAAGAAAGGATCAAGGAACCCTTGTGGGGTAAGACAAGGATTCGTGGGGGAGTAGGACTCTCCCCCCACCTCCTTGATCCGCCGTCCAAGGGAGAGGGGAGTCCTACAAGGACTCCACCTCCCCATGGCGCCTCCCTCCTTTAAATAGAGGGGTGGAGGCACAAGCCCCCTTGTCCCTTCTATTCTCTAGATCTCAAGTTGCCTCTCTCCTCCTCCTTCCCTCTGCTCTGGCTTAGGCGAAGCCCTGCAGAATTCTCTACTCCACCACCACCACCACCACACCGTCGTGCTGCTGGGATTCCGTGGAGAGATCTACTACCTCCGCTGCTCGCTGGAACGAGGAGAGGAAGGTCTGCTTCGACTCCGCACATGTGACCGACTGCGGAAGCGCTGCCGGAACGCGGCGCCGGAAGGATCGTCTACTCGATCTTGAGATCGGCAAGTGATCGACTACATCAACCACGAGATCCGATCTCGTAACGCTTTCGGATCTACAAAGGTTAGTACAGATATATCTCGTTGCACATGTCTAATAGATTAGATCTTGGCTTTTTATCTAGTTTAGATCTGGGTTTTGTTCGTTCTTGCGGTAGAAATTTTTTGTTTTCCATGCTACGAACCCATCAGTGGTATCAGAGCCGTGTCTATGCGTAGATCTGTTGCACAAGTAGAACACAATGGTTTTGTGGGCATTGGTGCTCGTGCCGTCTTTTGCTTTGTGTACTTTGCATCTTGCGGTATGGTGGGATGAAGCGGCTCGGGCTAACCTTACATGTCATCGCACATGAGACTTTCTCCACAGTTGACGTGCAACTCGTATTGCACAAGTGGCTTTGCGGGTGTCTGTCTCTCCCATCATAGTATAGATCCAATCTACACTTTGCACTTGATAGCACCTGTATCAATGTTGTGGTTCAGTTTCGTAGGTAAGATCCGTTCTTATTCGAAAGCCCCAAACCACGTAAAACATGCAAAGAAAATTAGAGGCGTCTAACTTGTTGTTGCAGGGGTTTTGTGATGTGATATGGCCATCATGTGATTGTGATTATATGTGATGTATGCAATGATCCTTGTTGTAATATGGCAACCGGCAGGAGCCTAATGGTTGTCTTTAATTCTGTTAAGACCTGCGTGTCTATTCATCTTGTAATAGCTTTATTCTAAGTAGTTGTAATAGTTGCTAGTGATGATGGACAACCATGAAGCGGCGCCACTGACCTTGACGCAATGCTGGTGATGATGGAGATCATGTCCGTGCTTTGGAGATGGAGATCAAAGGCATAAGAAGAAAGGGCCATATCATATCACACTAATTATGAATTGCCTGTGATGTTAATCCTTTATGCATCTTGTATTGCTTAGATCGCGACGGTAGCATTATAAGATGATCCCTCTCTCTAAATATCAAGTAATAAAGTGTTCGTCCTTAGTAGGCACCGTTGTTAAGACTCGTCGTTTCGAAGCATCTCGTGATGATCGGGTGTGATAGATTCTACGTGTGCATACGACGGGTGCAAGCCAGATTTGCACATGCGGATACTAAGGTTAACCTTGACGAGCCTAGCATGTACAGACATGGTCTCGGAACACGGAATACCGAAAGGTAAAGCATGAGTCATATGGATGATATGATGAACATGTTGATTGTTCTCCTTTAAAGCTACATCATCTCACGTGATGATCGGACTTGGTGTAGTGGATTTGGTTCGTGTAATCAGTAAAACAACTGGAGGGATGTTGTTTTGAGTGGGAGTTCATTTGTAATTTGGATTAGTCAAACTCAATTTATCTAAACACAATCAAAGTGAATTTGCATAGTTTGTTGTAGTCATTGGCATCCGTTCACCACCTTACGCTTAGTTATAGTTGAGATAGTGGAACTATAGAAATTCTGGATATTTGCTTTATGAACTGGTATCGTATTGTTTTGAGTGTCAATCTAAAGTTTAAAAGTCCTGTTGTAAACCTTCAGCAAACTCCATTTACTCTGTGAAGTTTAATAAATAGTATTAAATCAAGAGTAACAATTCCAGTGTTAGTATCTAATGTATCATGTTTGCCTCCATGATTCTTGATACTCAAAAGATTGTTTTTAATATCAAGTTTATCTAAGAGCTGAAAGCAATGTTTCAGAAACCATCATATGTGAAAGGTATTGTGATATCTAAAACAATGTGTTGGTTACAACATGATAGAGTATATGTCCTCATATTTGATGAGAATTTGTGAAGGTTGGAGACGCTAGTCGTCCTAATCCTCCAAAAGGTTTTGGAAAAGAAACATTATACTCGCAATTCACCTTTATAAGCTATAGCAGCTTGATCATGAAAGTTGTCATGATAAGGATGAATAGAAGATGTAAGTAAAATGTTTACTACACTAAAAGATTACTAAAGAATGGAATTTTGAAAGAATGCCAAACATTTGATGAAGGTGATCCACTTCAAAGTGCAAGTCCAAAGGTATTAGTATTTGACTATACACACTTTGTACTATATGTCATGTGAATGACACCACTATTGATGTTGATAGATTCTTTTAAAAGAAAAGGAATTGTTGAAAGAGAATCTATAAAATATTTGGCAGAAAAGAAAAGATTGGAGATATCCAACTTAGGTATATAGAAGATACATGTTATGGATGTATTCCTTGGTTGTTAAACAATGTGGTTCTGCGGTATTGGATACCTAATTGGTTGGTATGAAGTGTCATACAGGACAACACAATTCATGAACTGCAATGGCCTAAGTAACTAGGAAGGGAATATGTGATGATGTTCATCGAAAACAAACAAAGGGTTGTTGTGTTGCTCGTTAACATCAAAGCTTGCCTTCAAGATTTGTTTCAATAATTGTTATTTGATCAGGTATTATGACGACAAAGGGTTGTTCAAATAATTACCGTATTCCATAATAGATGGATGATATACAAGTCTGGTTGGAGAAATAACGACCATAAAACTAATGCTAAAATGTAGCAAGACAAATAATTGAAAGATCACTTGCAAAGTGACATCGCCGTTTAAATTATATTGAAAGGGATACATGAAGAAACTCCATGTTGATGAATTTTTGGAGTCTTTGATTTTGATCAAATGACGCTTGTGATACTTTCCTGGAGATAATTAAAACTCCGTTCGTAGGCCAAAAGAGGAACGGATGACTAACTGATTGGAATTTGTACATATTGATGTATATAGTCCATTATGTGTAGTCGTGGGCGATGGATTTCAACTTCATATGCTTTCTCCGAAGATTTGAGTGAGTATATATATATACTTACTCAATAAGGAAGAAGTATGAAACATTTGAAAATGTTCAAAGACTTTCAAGATGAAGTGGAAAATTATTGTAACAAGAAAATAAAAAAGTTTATGATTGGATCATAAAGATGTTTGAGTTACAAGTTTAGCAAAACACCTAAGATTTGAGGAATCGTTCCATGGATTTGCATTTCCCAAAATACCATAGGAGTATGGAGTGTTCAAGATATGTAATGAAACCTTGTTTGACATAGTAAGATCAAAGGTGTCATTTATAAAACTGCCATTATATTTTAAAGATTAAAGCTTTAGTGACTACCGCTTTTACACTGAAAAGAGCTCTATCGTGATCCGTTGAAATGACACCATATAAGTCATGGTTTGGGATAAAACCCAGGTTATCCTTTCTTAAATTTTTGGTATGCTAGGCATAAGTAAAATGTTTACAACCAAAGTCAGATGAGCATGTCTTTGTAGGTTATTTCGAATAACCATTGGGTATTCCTCCATAACACCGAAGACAAAAGTGTTTGTCACTTAGAATGTCGAGTTTCTTGAGAAGGAATTTTTGGTGAAAAGTTAAGTGGGAGGACAATAGAACTTTGACAAGGTTGTTGAACCTTGGCTAATATGTGCTGAGTTGCGCAGCGTCGGTAAGTGTCCCGGAGGCAGCAACAATGCTTATGTCTCACGTGCCTCAAAGGATGTGGTCACGGGGATCTAAGTTCCTATTGAACCAAGTAGGTCGGATAAGTAATCAAATGCCAAGATTTGAGAGTTAAATCATTGTTGTTTGACAATGATGAACCGACTACATGCAAATAATCAATGATGGGCCCTGACTTCGTTAAGTGGCTTGAAGCCATAAAATCCGTGATAATTCCATACACGAGAAATCAAGCTTTGAATTTGAAAGACCCTCTGGAAAGGTGCAAGACATTACAATCGTATATGGATCTATAAAGAAATAGACATGGATGTTTCACATCTATGAAATAGTCGACATGTCGGAAAGAGTTTATGACAATGTTCAAGGAATTGACTATGATAAGATTTGATCTTTCATAGCGATATTTAGTCTGGACGGATTAATGTAGCAACCACTACATATATTTTGGTATATGGTAGTTGAACAAACAAAACAAGTTCTTCTAATAGAATGGTTACCTAGGATGTGTCCATGACACGATCCAAAGGGTTTTTTGTTAATTCAAAGGATGATAAAAGAGTATGCAAAACTTCAATGGTTGAAGTGAGCATCGCGGAGTTGGAATCTTCACCGTGATGAAACCGTTAAAAGGTTTAATTTCATCAAAGACGATGAAGATGTTTGCATTTTGCAAGAAATTAAGTGGGAGCGCTAAGACATATTTCTAATACATTATGTGAAAGACATATTGTTGATTAGAAATGATGTATCTTTTATTTACATAGGTTAAGAATTTCATTTCGATGAAAGACTTAGGCATAACCCAAGAATTAGGCATCAATGTCTATATGGATAGATTGAGGCGCTAATATGGTTTTGCCAAATGTACATAGATAAGATGTTGAATGAGTTCAATATGGAAACAACAAGAAAGGTTCTTGACGCACGGAAAGGACTGAATCAAGATTCAAGTGTGTTGACACGAGATTCAAGTGTTTTGACACTTGGTGAAATCACAAGAATATTTTGATCAATCATTCTTTGAGATGTACACATCCAGATATGTCCTATGCTCTAAATGTTATGAGCATATACCAGAATGACTCATAAGATGATCATTGGACAATAGTAGGGATATTCCTATGATCTTTGGAAGAACTAAGAATATATATTTTATATAGTGATGACAAATAGTTCATTGTAAATTGTTGCATTGATACTAGTTTTGTCACAAATTAAGTTTATCTAAATTTAAACTATGGGTGGCACAATATAATGGAAAGGAAGTTCCATAACGGATTTGGTTGAGTACCAAAGTTAAAACATTGTGACAGATACTAGAACAAAAGGCTAAGTATATGACTACTATTGTAGCAGCAAATGAGGGCATTTGCGTCAAGTAGTTTGTTATCAAACTAGGTGTGGTTCATAGCGGGATAATACTATGAAGATACATTGTATGACAATTGTATCAACATGATTTAATCCCAAGGAACTAAAGGTCCCACCAAAGGACCAAATTTATACAATGCCATCTCATTGGAGAATGAGTAATGCGTAGAGACGCAAGGACATGCAAATACACACGGACCTGGAAGTGTCAGATCCGAGGATTATGTTTACCACTAGCAATAGTGTCTATACAACACCAGAAAGCCATAGGTGTTGAATGCACAAATTTTTAACTAGATTATTGACTCTAGTGCAAGTGGGAGACTGTTGGAGATATGCCCAAGAGGCAATAATAAAGTGGTTATTATTATATCTTTATGTTTATGATAAATGTTTACATCCCATGCTATAATTGTATTAATCGGAAACATTAATACTTGTGTGTTTTGTAAACATAAAAGAGTCCCTAGTAAGCCTCTTGTTAAACTAGCTTATTGATTAATGGATGATCATGGTTTCCTGATCATGGACATTGGATGTCGTTAATAACAAGATCATATCATTAGGAGAATGATGTGATGGACACACACCCATAGTAAGCATAGCATAAGATCAAGTCATTAAGTTCGTTTTGCTACAAGCTTTTCAAATGCATAGTAACCTAATCCTTTGACCATGAGGTTATGTTAATCACCATCACCGGATGGGTACTTTGATGACATCAAACGCCGCTTCGTAACTGGGTGGTTATAAAGGTGACATTGGGTATTCTGAAAGTATGTGTTGAAGCGCATGGACCAAGATTGGGATTTGTCCATCCATATGACGGATAGATATGCTCTGGGCCCTCTCAGTGGAATGTCATCTAGTTAGCTTGCAAGCATGTGACTAGGTCACAAGGGATGACATATCATGGAACGAGTAAAGAGTACTTATCAGTAACGAGGTAGAACAAGGTATGGAGATACCGACGATCAAACCTCGGATAAGTAGAGTATCGCGTGACAAAGGGAATTGGTTTCGTATGTTAATGGTTCTATCGATCACGAAGTCATCGTTGAGTATGTGGGGGCCGTTATGGATCTCCAGATCCTGCTAATGGTTATTGATCGGAGATGTGTCTCCATCATGTCTGCATATTCATGTCTGCTAAGTTGTTTTAAGTAGATATGGAAAGTGCGTTGGAGACTGAATGTTGTTCGGAGTCTCGGATTGGATCCGGGACATCACGAGGAGATCCGGAATTGTCCGGGGAATAAGATTCATATATTGGGGATCATTTTCTAAGTTAGGAAATGTTCCGGAGTATTTGTATGGGGATTCTAGAAGGTTTCAGAATGTTCCGGAAGGTTCTAGAAGATTTCTTGGAGTTTACTTGAAAACCAAGAAAGGATCAAGGAATCCTTGTGGGGTAAGACAAGGATTCGTCAGGGAGTAGGACTCTTCCCCCACCTCCTTGATCCGCCGGCCAAGGAAGAGGGGAGTCCTACAAGGACTCCACCTCCCCATGGCGCCTCCCTCCTTTAAATAGAGGGGTGGACGCACAAGCCCCCTTGCCTCTTCTATTCTCTAGATCTCAAGTTGCCTCTCCCCTCCTCCTTCCCTCTGCTCTGGCTTAGGCGAAGCCCTGCAGAATTCTCTACTCCACCACCACCACGACACCATCGTGCTGCTGGGATTCCGTGGAGAGATCTACTATCTCCGCTGCTCGCTGGAACGGAACACGGCGCCGGAAGGATCGTCTCTGCACGTGTGACCGACTGCGGAAGTGCTGCCGGAACACGGCGCGGGAAGGATCGTCTACTCGATCTTGAGATCGGCAAGTGATCGACTACATCAACCACGAGATCCGATCTCGTAACGCTTTCGGATCTACAAGGATTAGTAGAGATCTATCTCGTTGCACATGTCTAATAGATTAGATCTTGGCTTTTTATCTAGATTAGATCTGGGTTTTGTTCGTTCTTGTGGTAGAATTTTTTTGTTTTCCATGCTACGAACGCATCAGTGTCCACCGGGAAGGGCAGGGGCGGTGGGCGTGTCCGCACATGGGCGCCTGGCCGCGGTCGGCCGTCGAAGGGGCGTCCACCAGGCAGGGCAGGGCGCCGGGCAGAGGGCGGTCAGCGCGTCCGCACGTGGGCGCCTGGCCGCGGGCGGCCGGCGAAGGTATCGTCCATAGGCCAGGGAAGGGGTGCCGGGGCGGGGGGAGGTGCGGCCGCGTACGCACGTGGTCGCCTAGCCGCGGCCGGCCGGCCTGTGGTGGTGGCAGCGCATTTCCAGCGATGTGAGGAACCGAGGAAGGACGAACAGACTAGTTGACTGCTTCCTTTGGTGTGGATAAGTTAGTTCTACAAGGGAGTTTTTGCAATTATACCGAAGGAGAAGGTTTGACCCGGCTCGAATCTCCAACCGGCAACCGACGGCGGATTAGACTCCTGCACGTACCGGCGCCGGTAGAATCGCCGGGTTCGTTGAGGAAGGCGCTGCTGCGGCCAAGCGCCGACGGGCCGAGCAGGATGCCACCCTGAAGAACAGGGGCAACCAATTAATTGACTGATCACCGATGTGGTGTGGGCATCAGAAATGATTATTCATAGCGCGCACGGCGATTAAGTTAAGTAAAAACTCACGATGATCTCGGCGATGACGCGCGGCTGCCGGAGCGGGCGGAGGAGGAAGGCGAGCCCGCGGGTGAGCACGACGACGACGCATATCTGTAGGATGGCCGGCGGCAGGGCCAAGTGCAGTGGATTTTCCCCTTGGAATATGCCATCCAACGTGGCCTTCATCGGCTTCACGGCGCCCTCATCCGCCGTGGAAGTTCTCTACGTTGGCGCGCGTATACGACCTCGTCGTCCTCCCTCCTCCCCTGCTTCCCTTCCAGCGGGAGAGGGAAAGGGAACGATGGGGAGGAGGGCAAATGTGACGATCAGTGGTGCCTTGCATTTATTAGGGACATTAAAACTGGGACAAAAGAAAGCTCTCTCACGAATTAGACAATTTTAGCCGTTAGATGTCTTAGTCCACACATTTCCGGCCATCCGATTTCCACTCAAATCTCACAGTGGCCCAGTTGTCCCTAGGGGACGCTACTTTGTACCTCAAATTGGCCAGCTCTGGTTAATTGGGCTTTAAATTCTCGCAAAAGCCTAGGCTGGAATACACGCAGGTCGATCACCTCGCCGATGCCCAGGTAGGAATACGTGTAGGTTGATCCCCTCCTTCGCCTCATCTATTTCTCTCACTCGCAACGCATGTAGAGCCCTAGACCGCGGCGGCGGTTATGCCTCCCCTACCCAATCGTTCTCCCCTTCCCAACATCGTCGATCAGCGCCACGCGCGGCCCCTCCTTGCCGCTGGCATGCATCCACACCCGGTACGTGGGTACCCCTATCCTAGCGCGAGCCCCAGGTGCGATGTCGTCGTACCCTATTCCCGCTCGCATCCATGAGTGAAGGGGCCGGATGGTTGGAACAGAACTCGGGATAATAGTCGCATGGTGACAATGTTCATGACTGATCATTCCTCCAAAACTGAGCTCGACCAAGAGGTGGCATAGAGTACAGAGTGATGTGGTCTTACCAACTATGTCTGCTCACCTGGTTGCCGCTGCTGGACTGCATAGAGTTTCCTGCTACTAGAATTGCGATGGCGTCCACTCTGAATAGCTTATCTATGTCTTCTCTACCTTTTCTATATACGTGTTCGATCTAGCTTGGTGCCTTGTCCATAATTTGCATGTAAATTGGTGTCCTTGTTCCTATCTACATGTTAGTCTATGTCATTGGGTAGTGCTTATGTGCTTAGCAATTTCTGGATGGGGTGATCTATTCCTAAGTATCCTGATATCTAATTATCTTTACTTACGAATTCTCAGATTATCTAATCATTTTTACCTAGCATCACCGAAACCACTATTATTTTTTACCACACAGGATTTTGTTGGTATTGGTCTAACTTCTAATAAGTTTTGCCTGGATCTTGTTCTGGGATTAATCAAATTGCATAGCGCCTCTATGTCAGGTCATTACTATTACAAAGTTTAATTTATTTGTATCAGGTTAATTAGGAGTGACATTTATACTTTGCTTCCTGGCGCACCAAGGATAGGAGCAGATGAGAGTACTTTCTTCAGGTCTTGTAGTGCAACTTCAGCTTCGTCGGTCCACACAAAATTCTTGGTCTTTTTCAGGAGTTTGTATAATGGTGCGGCTCTTTCACCAAGCCGGCTTACAAACCGACCGACTGTAGCGATGCAACCAGTTAGTCTTTGTACGTCCTTCAGGCGAGTTGGCCTAGAAATATTGAGTATAGCCTTGATTTTGTCCCGGTTCACCTCTATGCCTCTCTGAGACATGATGAAACCTAACAATTTTCTGGCTGGTATTCCAAAGAAGCATTTCTTCGGATTAAGCATGATGTTGTATTTTCGTAGATTGGCGAATGTTTCCTCCAAGTCGGAAATCAGCGTTTCCTTCGTTTTGGACATCATCGCAATATCATCCACGTATGCATGTACATTGCGTCCGAGTTGGTCGTGGAGGCAACACTGCATCGTGCGCTGGTAGGTAGCTCCTGCGTTCTTCAGCCCAAAGAGCATCGTAACAAAATAGAAGGTTCCGAAGGGGGTTATGAATGAAGTTTTGACTTTGTCAGATTCCTTCATCCGTATTTGGTGATAACCGGAATATGCATCGAGAAAATAGAGGAGTTCCGAGCCTGCCGTAGAATCAATAACTTGATCAATCTTAGGCAGAGCGAACAGATCTTTTGGACATGCCTTGTTCAAGGCAGTATAATCAACACACATCCTTAAATCAGTGGTGTCCTCAGGATTGGCCGACCACTCAGTGTGGATGACCTCTTCTATGAATCTGGCTAACTCGAGCCGCGCTAGTTCCTTAGCTATTGCCTTTCGCTTTTCATCGCTGAAACATCGTAAGGACTGTTTGACGGGTTTAGCGTTCGGGTTTACATTTAAAGAGTGCTCGGCAAGTACCCTAGGTACTCCAGTCATGTCAGATGGCTGCCATGCAAAGATATCTTGATTTGCTTTGAGGAACTTGATGAGCGTGCTTTCCTATGCGCTATCTCGGCCTACGCCTATCTGGGTCACCTTGGAGGGGTCATCATCCTTCAACGGCGTCTTCTTCGTCTCTTCTGATGCCTTGAACTCTGGATTTGGCTTTGTCACCTCCTTCTTTGTTGCGGGCATCTCGGACGGATCTATGCTCTCCTTGATCTCTTGGTACTCCTGGGCGTGCAGCTCGGCTTCAGCAAAGGCGACATTTCCATCCTCGCACTCTCGCGCTTTCTTCGGGTCTCCCCTTATGGTGATTACGCCGTTGGGACCTAGAATTTTCATCATGTTGTAAATGTAACATGGACGAGCCATAAAATCCTAGTAAGCCGGACGTCCGAATATAGCATGGTACGCGCTCTTGAATGGGACCACTTCGAAGGAAAGTGCCTCCGTCCGATAATTCTTTGGAGTTCCAAAGGTAACATCCAAAGTGATTTCTCCTAGGGAATTAGCTTGTCTTCCTGTGACAACTCTGTGAAAGATCATAGAGCTATGGTTCAGCTGGGTCTCCGAGATCTTCATCCGGCATAGCGTTTCGTCATAGAGAATATTGATACTACTGTCGCCGTCCATGAGGGTCTTGGAGAAACCATAACCGTCAATAAGTGGATTGAAGATTAAGGCGTATTTTCCTCGCCTGTGTAGCTTAGGCGGATGATCAGCATGGTCAAATGTGATTGCCACTTTCGACCAGTCCAGGTATTGGGGGACAGCCGGAACTATTGCATTGACCTCATGTAGAACTGCTTTCTTGACCTTTGTTAGTTGAGACCCGAGGAAGGTGACATAAGTGTCTTTTTTGGTCGGAAATTTTTTCTTCCCTTCTGGCTTGGGATTTGAAGCATCGACTTCCTCCATGTCAGAATCTTCCTTGGTTTCTTTATCTTTTTCGGGATTCTTCTTTCCCTTTTTCCGCTTAGCTCTGTAGCCAGCCGTATCATCTATTTTGATGTCGTCATTGAAACGACACTCAGCGTTGGTGTGGGACGAGCCCCCATTGGCATCTAAGTGATTTACACATGGGTTATTGGCAATGTCGGCCCAAGTGTAGGTTTTGCCTGGTTGCTGGTCTCCTCTACCTTGAACTCTCGAAGTCCCACGGCCACGCCCGCGGCCTCCGCCACGTCTTCCAGACCCGAAAGTAGCAGTAACCACTGCCGTTTCCGCGTTTAGTTTCTCTTCCGAGGTATTTTTGTGCTTCTGAGCTTGTTGTTTTGATTGTTTTGCCGACTGTGGCACAGCTAGGGCGTTGAGTAATCCCTCTGTGTCATCGTCAGTGTCTGCATACTTGCTCGCAATTTCTATCATTTCTCCCAAGTCAGTAACTTTATCACACTTCAAGCGATGACGCAGTAAACCAATTGGGAGACCTGCAATGAAAGCTTCAATCGCAGTTTGATCATTTACTCCCTCACAGGAGTTCTTGGTGTTGATCCATCGTCCGAGGTAATCCCGGCAAGTTTCTCCAGCCTTTTGGGTGCAACGCTATAGGTCTCCGACCGTATAGGGCCTCCGGTATGTGCCTTCAAAATTATGAAAGAACGCACTTTGCATGTCATACCAGTTGTGGATGGTGTTCTCCGGAAGTTCATTAAGCCATGATTGTGCCGTCTTTCGCAACATGAGTGGGAGATATCGGGTTGCGACCAGGCTGTTTCCGCCTTTGGCGATGCAGCAAGCTTGGAAGAAATCCTGTAGCTAGGTATCTGGCCGAGCAATGCTGTTATAGGCTTGGATATGTCTTGAGATAGCAAATCCTTCCGAGAATCTTGTAGCTCGGATGTGTGGTCCGAAGCACTTTGGGCCCACGTAGATATCATCATTTTCGTAGCGCCGCGCCTCTATGTTGGAGTTGATCCTCTACCTTGCGTCATTCAGGGATAGAGATCGTCCCGAGTGTCGGCTGTGGCTGCGGTGCCTTGGAGCCGGACTTCGGCTTCTGCCACCACATCCTCCACCACGACGCCCTCCATTGCCTCCCTGGGGGCCGTTGTGATGGCTACTTGGCGGAGAGGGTGGAGCAGCTGGGTTTTTTCCGGCTGATCGCCGGTCTCCGTTTGAGGCGTCATTATTCCGGTTCCGGGGAGGGTCTTCATCATGACGAGCCCCCTGCCGTCTTGTCCCAGCATGGTGTCCGTCGTTCCTTCGTCCGTCATCCGGACGGCTTTCATGTCTAGGAGGTGGCATTCTTTGTCGGTCCTCCTCCCGACGTTTCTCCTTATCATCATCCATGCGGTCTTTCGACTCTCGCCGGGGCGGGTTCCTCGGATTCAGTGCAGATTTTGCCTCTTACTCCACAACTGGGTTAACGTTACGCCAACCACAGGCAGCTTTGTGGTGCTATCCCGAAGATCCGGTTCTTGAGTAATTGTCTTCCCGGCGATCGGGGCGGTGCTGCTGCTCCGGAACACGCTGGGGTCTTACGTTAGCCCATGCCGGATCAGAGACCAGTTTTTGACTTCCGGACATGGCGACCTTTTGTTGCTCCAGTCCCTTGTTGAGTAGTTTGATTCCCAACCGGATCTCCTCCGGGCCTGGATTAGCCGATAGAATTTGTTGGGCCACCACGGTATTCTGTACTGGGGTTGGATATACCCAATCCCCTTTGCTATCTTTTCGAGGCTTCCCCATCTCTTCTCCGAAAAGGACGACGTGGATCTGCGGGAATTGGTTGTCATTAGTATGACGCTTCCTGGTCTTCTGGTATTGCCTGGAGTTGTACTTCTCCACAGATGCTATGCGTTTCTTTTCCTCCTCAATGTTTTTGGCTTCATCAAGGAGTACTTGACGACGTGCTTCTAGGGCCTGTGCTCTCTCGTCCAGTTCTTCAGCAGTAAGTTCTGCAGTTGTAGGAATAGGTGTGGTTAATGCAGCATCGATTAGTTTACGCGCACCTTCAGTGATCACGCGTCCATCCATCGACTCTTCTTTTTTGGGCTCTTCTGGGATAAGTGCTCCATCCGAGTCTTCCTCGTATTCCTCGACAATCACCTCCTCTGCCAGAGGGTCTTTTGCTGGGGTCTTGTACTTCTTGTTCTTCTTCTTTGCCTTCTTGGCAGCGCCGGTAGCAAAGACGGCTTTGGGTCCGTTTCCCGGAGTCAAGCTCTGATCGGTACTTTCGGACATCTAGACTTCAGGATTATCTCCGACTTCCATGTCATCCTGCGCTTTGGGAGAGTGTTCCCCGGATCCTTCATCCATGGAATCTCCTTCCTCTGCAGCTTTGGAGTTATACTCCTCTTCATATTCTGTGGAGAACTTTCGGAAATCTGCTGACGTCATCGATTCATCCGAGGATGCGGTTACGTCGGTGTTTGTTCCAATTGCCTCCAGCACAGAGTCGGTGTTGTCTCCAGCATCGGTAGAGCCGGATCCGGATCCCACATATCCGACGAAGTGCGACACGTGCTTCCTGAGGTACCTACGGCTCTCGCGATTAGCTTCGTCGGAACTTTTGATGGTCTCTAGAATTGCATCCACGCCCGAGTTTTGCATTATCATACGTCGCAGCGTGTACCTTAGGAAAGGCCTGTCTGTCCCGGCGTCATCAGATCTGGAATCAGTGTCGTTGATATGATCCTCCTGGATTTCAACTTCAGCGGGTGGGTCGATCTGGAATTTGGCCTCTCTAGGGAGATCCACTCTAGATTCGACTTGGGCCGCTAGGTCTTCTTCAGGCTCGGATTTCTCCACTAACTCCGCAACTGGTGCGGGCTTGGTGGGATTAGGGTTTTCTGAGATCTGGAACTCTGCCGCCTCCACGGACAAAGGGGACCAGAAAGATTCTTCTGCCTCTATCATCACCGCTGGGGTGGGTGGGACAGGTTCAGCAAAACCGATGTAAATATCGATCTCGCCAAAAGACATGATTGTGTAGGCAGTCATAGCCTCCCTAGCCGGGATCCAGGTCTCATCGAGAACGATGAGAGGGACGTCACTGGCGTAGAGGATGCGACCGACGGTGATAGTCTCACCGATTCCGATTCTTGCAGATTCCGCTCGGAACGTAGATCCGAAGCTCACTTGCCCCATGGTGGGTGCCAACTGTCGTCGGATTGATGACAAGTATGCCATGAGGGGGTCCTCGAGGCGTGCGAAAGAGATGGGTGTGAGACATACGGTATTCCGGGATGGTGAGCACACAAGTTTACCCAGGTTCGAATCCGCCGGCTTTTGACGGATCCTACTCCTGCTAGCAATCCAGTAATACGGCAGAGCCGGAATATGGGTTACAAGGGTTCGCCTATGTGAGTTGAGATTGTAGACTATGAGGGTAGGTGCCCTAAAGGCTCTCCCTAGGACGGCTTATATAGATATCTGACCTAGGGTTCACAGGAGAGATCAGTCTGGCTACGACTAAGAGTTGGTTACAGAGTACATCTTGAACTACAAGTAACACTATGGGCCTAAGTCGGTAAGTCTTCTGGGCCTTCCCGTAGCCGGATTGGACTCCGTCTTTTCTCCCTGACTGGGTCGCCCGTGAAGCAAAGCTCTAACCCGAAGTGGGCCACCCTGGTCAGTGAGGAACTGTGAGGATACCCGACAAGTATATCCCCAACATTCATGGCATTCCAAGCCCCAAAGGAAAGTGTGTGATCAGACTCTACAGACGGTTCAGCTCCATGTTCACCATTGTACTCTGACTCGCCTTCCTCTTCTTCCTCACATTGAGCCTTGATTTCTTTGAGAAGTTTCTCAATCATGCGGTTGCTCTTGTAGGCATCATGCTATCCCTTACGAATGTTGACAACAAAGGGTCTTCTCCCAAAAGGATACCTTCTTGACTTTCTCCTTAACAAGCTCACGTGTGACAGGAGGCATGGGTACATTGGAGGCATTCTTCCTCCTAGAGCCCCTAGGAGGGGTGGGAGCACCCTCATCCTTAGAGATCTCCCCATCCTCACTCTCAAATGGCTGCCTAGTCGCCATCTTCCCTTTCTTCTGAAGGGACACCAAAGCATGTTCTGTAAGATTGGGAGGTAGGGCAAGTGGTGAACCATGAGTTTGAGTGTTGATAAGCCTCATCACTAGAGGAGAATATCGAGGAGATTTCCTGTAGAGAATAGCATGGTGCATCTCCTAAAAAATATAATCCATCACATCAATAGCAAAGCCTTAAGCATCAGGACCAACAAGATATATCGTGTGAGCATGGTGAAGTAGGTTGACAAGCCCACATCTAATGGCATCATCATTGCCAGCACTGGGAGAGATACTATGGCGGAATATCCTTAGCAGCAAGTTGTAGGGAGGTTTGAGGCCCTTAGCCTCACCGACGACTGCACCCTTGCCATAGAGAGGAGCGAACTTGGTCTTCCTCTCTCCAAGAGCAGCATCATGCATATGGTGCCCAATAGGAACAGCCACACCCTGGAAGGTCTCACTGGTGATCCTAGCAAAGTCAAAGAAGGTAGCTGTGTAGCGAACATCGCCAATCATCTAGGTCATGGTCCTTTCTTGATCAGTCCCAAACACCACAGTGGCATAGAATTGTTGGACAAGGGAACTGTTGTAATCTTCTCGGAGCTCCATGAGCTCATGAAGCCCTAGATTTTCAGTGATCCACACAGCATCTGCAAAGTAACTGTTGGCTCGCATGTACTCAAGCTCCATGTACCTCTGAGGAAAAACTAGGGACTTGGTGAGCTTGCTATAGACATCGGTCATGAATACTGTCTGTTACCTCCTCCAATAACAAGGATCCTCACAAGTCCTTGGTAGAAATTAGTCCTGTGAAGGTCATGGAACTCCTTCTTGGACATGTGAGCAAGAGACTGCAAATTGTTATACTTGGCCCTCTTGGCCTGGTTCTCCTCCTCAATCCGTTCTTGATTCTTTCTCATATACTCAGCATCTCTGAGCTGTTGCCTTCAGTTGGATGGCGGGATCACATACTGCCCAGCCTCTTCATTAAACCGAGGATCCGCCCTTTTAGACTTGGCCTTGGTGCGACCACGACGAGAACCAGAGCCTCCTGTGAACAAAGAGAGAGGGGGATAGCATGGGGGTAAGCACATATGTCTAGGAGATAAGCACAAGACCCTCATAGCTATGCCAGATGTTCTTGAGGTAATCTACACCGGAGTCTCCGGAGAGCAACACCGGAATCTCTGGTCTGGACCGGAGTTTCCGGTCAGACAGACCGGAGTCTCCAGCCTGGACCGGAATCTCCGGACTGACCAACCGGAGATTGATTCCAGCAGATCAGGCAGAGATACGAGACTAAAATGATGCAATGCAGGCAGGAATGTTGTTCCAAAGGACAAACTTGTAAAAAACTCAAAACAAATGAAGGGGATGAACCCTAGGTTCATGGTGAGTGAAAATGGTACTAGATCTGTCCATTGGGAAGGTTGCACCGGTGGGGAAGGTCCCAGGGGTGGAGAGGGTGGAGTTGGCCGGTGGCACGACGGATCCTGGCGGCAAAACAGCCTCCGGGCAGCAGTTTTGGAGGAGGAGGAGGTGGTTCTGAAGGTGGGGGTCTGGGTGGAAGATAGAGTCTTTGTGACTCTTTCACCCCGGCCCCCTTAAGTCATAGCCCGAACCCACCCCAGACCGAAGACTCTGGTCTGCACCGAAGACTCCGGCCTACACCGGAGACTCTGGTCCTCTTCGACCAAAAATAGCTAGATTCAAGTTTTGGGACATATATGTTGGAAAGAATGTTTTCAAGGAATGGAGACAAGCTTAGGTTAAGATTTCAAACCGTGAAGAACAAAAGGCAATGAACTTCAATAAAAATGGCAATGTGAAACTTCGATCACTCAAAAATGCGAACCAAGAACCAATCCTTCATAGTGAAGGGGGGCGGTGGCCGAGGCCACCATGTAAGAGTGTGAGGCATGAGGCCGTGAAGAATTATCATTGGGTTCATAACCTGTACTCATCAATGAGACTCATATATCACAAATGATATTTCAGAGAATTGATTTTCTTAATTTTGGCATTATGGGGGGAGGGATAGCCGAATGAATTAGGACCGCACTCCCCCAATGTCCATGCCCGCACCTAAAACAAATAAGATCAAGTAATAGGTGAGTATGCAAGGTGATCAAGTCAAACTCCTTGAATCTCTGATATTTATTTCATTCCTCAAATAGCAAAACCTTGCTTCATCAAGTGGCTTTGTGAAGATGTTGGCAAGTTGGTCTTTGGTTGACACATAAGATAGCTCAATATCACCTTGAGCAACATGGTCTCTACTGAAGTGATGATGAATCTCAATATTCTTTGTCCTTCTATGATCCACTAGGTTGTAGGCAATCTTGATAACACTTTCATTGTCACATAGAAGAGGCACTTTGTCACAATGGACACAGTATTCCTTTAAAGTTTGCCTCATCCATAGCAATTGAGTACAAGCACTAGCAGCCTCCACATACTCGGCTTCGGCGGTGGAGAGAGATATACAATTTTTCTTCTTAGAATACCAACACACCAAGGACCTTCCAAGGAATTGGCAAACCCCAGAGGTTGATTTTCTATCATCCTTATCACCAGCCCAATTCGCATCCGTGTATCCACAAAGAGAGAAAGTTGAGCCCCTAGGATACCAAATACCATAGTTTGGGGTATGAACCAAATATCGAAAGATTCTCTTGACCGCCATCAAATGGCTTTCTTTAGGAGCCGCTTGATATCTTGCACACACTCCTACACTCAACACAATATCGGGTCTAGATGCACAAAGGTAAAGCAAAGAACCAATCATGGACCGGTATACCTTTTGATCCACATCTTTACCATTTGGGTTTAGTTCAAGATGAGTCTTTGTTGCCATGGGAGTAGGAGCTCCATTTAGATCTCTCATATTGAATCTCTTGAGCATATCTTGAGTATACTTAGCTTGGTTGAAGAATGTTCTTCCTCTTACTTGCTTGATCTCAAAACCAAGAAATACTCTCAATTCCCCCATCATAGACATCCGGAACCTATTAGTCATAAGCTTTGAGAATTCATGATTAGAAGCTTTGTTAGATGAGACAAAAATAATATCATCAACGTATATTTGGCATACAAAAAGCTCCCCATTGACCTTCTTAGTAGAAAGAGTGGGATCGATTTTCCCAACCTCAAACCCACGGTCTAACAACAACTCTCTAAGGTGCTCATACCACGTGTGTGGGTATTGTTTGATCCCATAGAGCGCCTTATCAAGTTTGTAGACATGGTTTGGAAAGTTGGGATCCTCAAACCCTGGGGTTGCTTTACATATACCAACTCATGCAATGAACCATTAAGAAATGCACTTTCAACATCAATTTGTTGTAATTTAAAGTTATGATGTGCCGCATAAGCAAGAAGGATACAGATGGACTCAAGGCGAGCCAGGGGTGCATATTTCTCTCCATAATCAATGCCTTCAATTTGAGAGAACCCTTGTGCAACCAATCTTGCCTTGTTCCTCACAAAAATTCCATGCACATCTTGCTTGTTCTTGAATATCCACTTGGTGCCTATAACATTGCGGCAATATTTTGGCTTTTCAACTAACTTCCATACTTTGTTTCTCTCAAAGTTATTGAGCTCTTTGTGCATTGCTTCCAACCAATCCGAATCTTCAAGAGCTTCCCATACTTTCTTTGGTTCCACGATGGAAATGTGTGGTGTTCACCAAAACTCTTCAATTAAGCTCTAGTGGATATCCCTCTTCTTAGATCCCCTACCACATTCTCTAGAGTGTGGTCTCTTAATTCCAACATTCTATCCATTCTAGCTTGGCGATGAGTTTCGATCTCCTTGTTGTTTCTTTTGGGGATCTCGTCATCATTTTGGTCCTCGTCTTGACCATCAACTTGACCTTGATCATCATCGGAATTATTCTCTTCATTAAGAGGCAAAGATTGACCTTGGTCTTGATCAGGCACATTTCTAGACAGGCGTTGAGATGATCTTATGGAAGATTGTACAAATCTTCCTTGTACAATAG
Organism: Avena sativa; assembly: GCA_916181665.1. Taxonomy (NCBI): domain Eukaryota; kingdom Viridiplantae; phylum Streptophyta; class Magnoliopsida; order Poales; family Poaceae; genus Avena; species Avena sativa. The sequence continues at coordinate 81,162,669 of OV702286.1, forward strand.
ACTAACCTGTGCTGGACATTCTGGCAAATGGAGACTCAAGCTCCTCCTGGCTAGAGGTTTCTCCTTGATCAACTTGTTGAGGGTCCACAGCTTGTCTTTGTCTTGGGTCATTGTCCTCCTCGATAGGAGCTTGTTGATGTTGTGAAGATGAGGTCTCCACTTGAGTAGATCAAAGTTCTTCTTGATCCACCGTAAGGGGTTCCTCAACGGGGCAGATGAATCCCGCACCCATTCTTCCTATGGCATCCTGAGGCATTTCATCATCTACATCACAAACATCAACACGCCCCCCTTGGGGACCATCATATTCTTCAAAAACCACACTACAAGATTCTATGACACTTCCAGAGAGCTTGTCATAGATTCTATAAGTTTGGGATTCGAGACCATAACCAACAAAAATACCCTCTAATGCTTTGGAATCAAATTTGGACAAACGAAAACCCTTTATGCGATAGAAACACTTACAACCGAACACCCGGAAGTATGAAACATTGGGATTGTTACCGGTAAGAATTTCATATGGAGTCTTGATCAATTATTTCTGGAGGTAGATCCGGTTTAATGCATGGCATATGGTGAAGATTGCTTCGGCCCAAAAATTGTATGTGATATTTAAACTCTACCAACATGGTCCTTGCCATATCAATAAGAGTCTGATTCTTCCTCTCATCTACACCATTTTGTTGAGGGGTATATGCAGCAGAATATTGGTGTTTTATCCCCTCATCACTAAGAAATCCATTCAAGGTGTAGTTCATGAACTCGGTGCCGTTGTCACTCCTTATTATCAACATAGGGACATTGTGTTGAAGTTGAGACATGTTGATGAAGTCAATGAAGTTTTATTGGGTCTCACTTTTCAGCTTGAAGAAATATACCCATGTGTATTTTAAGTAGTCATCAACAATCACCAAACAATATTTCTTCCCACCAAGACTTGTATGAGATGGAGGACCAAAGATATCCACATCAGCCTTTCCGAATAAGCACATCGCACTTGTATTGGTTTTCCCTGAAAAGTCCACCACATACAAGTCATTTTCGACGTACCCAACAAAAGCGACCTTTAGAGACTTGCTCCACATGAGGATCACAATATCATTATCAATAAAGATGGGAAAGCCCATCTTTCCAAGAGGACGAACTGAAAGTAAATCATAGCCAAGGGTCTCAACAAGCATGACGTCCACGAGAGTAATATCGTGGGCAACCACAACCTTACTGAAACCCATTACCTTAGACTTTGACTTGTCGGCATATGTCATGGATATTTGATCTCAACTCCTTGACACTAGATGCGCTTCCGGTCATATGACTTGTGCATGCACTATCAAGAACCCATTTTGATCCTTCGGAAGCATAGGTCTACAAAAGATCAAACTAGGTTTTAGGTACCCATTTTTCAATGGGTCCTCTTTTGTTACCAACAAGGGTCTTGGGAACCCAAATATACCAAGCAACATAACCATCAAATGGGCCAAAATATTGTGCATACACAACACCATAATAATCACGCATTAAAACATAGTGAGGGTTAACACTTCCCGCAAAGTCATCATGAGACATAGTTTTCCCACTTGTGGTCTTACTACCCACAATGGCCTTGTCTTTTTCTTGTGCGGGCTTGGTCTTCTTCTTCTTGTTGTTCTTCTTCTTGGCTTTGGAGACAAAGCCAATGCCCCTTTCTCACCATTTGGCCTCTGCTTACTGATGGGCCAAAATATATCGAGCTCGTTGGGGAACCCCAAGAGGAAGGTATGATGAGCACAGCAGCAAGTTTTCCCTCAGTTATGAAACCAAGGTTATCAATCTAGTTGGAGCAAGGAAACACCCCAAAGGTGTTGCTAGCTAAACTTTGGCAGGGCGCACTGCCGGTGCTAGCAGCAACGTGGAGACCTGCACAACACAACCACAGAACCACTACTAGGAAACAGCCTATAGGTAGACAAGTTAATCTGTGATGCATATCTAAATCCATGCGCCACAGGGACTTGTCAGTGGCACACTAGGAAACATGCGCCACAGAAACCTAGAAGTTCTATGGCGCATTTCATACAGTATGCGCCACAGAAGATTGGTGGGACCCGCCAGCCGAGGTAGGGCGATCCAAGTTCTGTGGCGCATAATGAGATATGCGCCACATAAGTTGCCTCTTCTGTGGCGCATATTCCACTATGCGCCACATAAATTGGAGGCGGGCCCCACCACAGATACTTTTTCACCCACGATCTATGGTGCATGTGTGGATATGCGCCACAAATATGTTTCACTTCTGTGGCGCATATCCTCACATGCGCCATAGAAACCTAACCCTGGGTCCCACCACTTTACCCTGTACCATAAGTTCTGTGGCGCATATGGACTTATGCGCCACAGAAGTTTGAGCATCTGTGGCGCATTTCCTCTATATGCGCCATAGATGAGGGCGTCCAGATCCATGTTATGCGCCACAGAAGTTTGAGCATCTGTGGCGCATTTCCTCCATATGCGCCATAGATGAGGGCGTCCAGATCCACGTTAAAAAGGTGACAAAGCTCCCACCTTATCTATCCACCACCACCCATTTCACATCTCTTCCTTTCTACCTCCTCCCAACTCGTCTTCCCCCTCCCTCACACCCCATTTTTCCCATAGTTTCTCCATTTTCTTGTAACTAAACCTACTTTAGTCCATAGATTGGTAAGTGGAAGCTTCCCTCCAACTTTTAGATCTAAAAGTTCCTTACTTTTCTCTCTCACATATCTATTTGTTTACTAATTTCCTCTCCACCAACTTGTAGATCTATTTGTCCACACTCTATCATCGCGCGGTCTCGTCTCGCTATTATAGTGTCTACTAGGTGAGTACTTGGCCATTAACATGTAGGTGAAGCTTGTCGCGCGGGCGGTGTGTGTGTGCGATCCATGGCGAGACGATGCTTGTGTGGTGCATTAATGTTTGCAATGGGAGGAAGTTTTTTGTTGCTTGCTTGTTGTTGTCCCGACCTGTGTGGTTGCATGGATGTTTGCCGAAATGTTGATTCATTTCCATTTTGGCAAATTTTTGCACTACCCATATGTCCTAATTTTAGGAAAGGTCATGCCGAATTTTCTCCGGCTAGCATTCATGCATGTGTGTGTTCATATGGTGTGGTTCTCACCTATACTCTATGTTTTGACCGCTCAGACAACCATGGTTCTCATGATGAGCGAAGGTCGAATTGCTAGGTACAAGAAAGACGCGAAGGTGGACATGATTCTGAACAACAAGACCATGATAAGATGTCCATGTCGAACATGCAAACTGCAGCGCTGGATCGACCCCGAATCTAGACAATTGGAGGGTCACCTGCTCAGGCGCGGTTTCATGCGCGACCTCAATGAGGCGCCAACAGGACATGGTGGTCACGAAGACGTGGGCGGGCGAGAAGACGAAGAGTCTACCGGGCATGATCATCATGATGAAGGAGATGCCGGCGGGCATGATCATCATGACAAAGGAGATGCCGGCGGGCATGATCAACATGGAGAAGGAGATGGCGACGGGCATGATCATCATGAAGAAGGAGAATACGCGAACACACAGACACTGCTAACTTCGGTCTTGCAGGACCCTCATGTTCAAGAACTGCTCCTCAAGGAGACGAGCAACGACAAAGCTGTATCCAGAGAGAAAGCCAAGCTGGCCCAAATGGAGGTAGACGGGATGACTCCATTGTATACTAGGTGTCGCCCTGAGGATACACGTTTGAGTGTAACGCTCAAGGCTCTAGAGATGAAGGCCGAACACAAATGGACCGATGTGAGCTTCAACACGAACATGGAATACTGGCACGACCGACTTCCTAAGGGGAACACATTGCCAACAAGTATCGAGGAGGCCTCTCGACCTACCACACATTAAATACCATCCATGCATCAATTATTGTGCACTTTATCGGAATGAGTACGCGGATAGAACCACATGTCCGGTGTGTGGCCAAGGACGGTACAAGAGAGGGAACAAGAAAGTTCCTCGAAAAGTGGTATGGTACTTTCCTATCACCCCCCGTCTGCAGCGATATTTCGTAGATCCTAAGGAAGCAAAGCTCATGCAATGGCACGCGGAAAGAGAGAAACCCGAAGATGATCCAGAGAAGGGCAAGATCCTGACACACCCTTCAGACGCTAGCCAGTGGAATGCATTAGACATCAAGTTCGAAGAGTTAGGGGGTGATGCCAGGAACGTCAGGCTGGGTTTGAGCACCGATGGGCTCAATCCTTTTGGAAACCAGAGTAGCACGCATAGCACCTGGCCCTTGTTTGTATGGCCGTACAACCTCCCCCCCGTGGCTATGCACAAAGCAAAGGTATGTACACATGAGCATTCTTATTCAGAGGCCAAAACAACCAGGCATCGATATGCATCTATATCTCGGGCTATTGAGAGAGGAGTTAGCCAGCTTGTGGGAGACGCCGACCCGTACGTGGGACGCCTACACTAAAGAATATTTCCATCTAAGAGACGCGTTGCTCACGACCGTGCAGGACTATCCTGGTTACGCATATGTATCGGCCTAGGTGAACCACAGACACAATGCATGCGTCAAGTGCATGGATGAGACACCGCATCTCTAGCTACCAAGGGATCTCGGGTCTTCGAAAACCATGTTCCAAGGTACTCGAAAGTGGCTCCGCATAGATCACCTGTGGAGAAAACATGGTGACCTGTTCAATGGTAAGGACGAGCTCGAAAGAGCCCCGCATCCGAGGAGTGGCGAAGAAATCGAGGAGCTTTTGAATAATTGGGTAGATTGCCCTGCGCCTGGAAAATAACGACCGAGGACAAAGTTGTTGCTAGGTTTATGGAAAGCAAGGTCTGTTTTCTGGGACCTGCCGTATTGGAAGGTCCTTCACACTCCCCATAGCTTCGATGTAATGCACATCACGAAAAACGTTACCGAGAGTCTGCTTGGCACTCTACTGAACATGCCGGAGAGGACCAAGGATGGGCCGAAAGTAAGAAAGGACCTTAAATTGCTTGGCATCAAGAAAGATCTTTAGTACCCTGATAGTGATGATGATGATGATCAGACGGAAGGGACTCAAGGCCGCCACAAAAGAGTTAAGAAGAATGAGGTGGTGCTTCGCGTTGCCTGCTTCACTCTGAGTCTGGAGTAGCTCGAGCAGTTTTTCAGGTGCCTCTTAGGAGTGAAAGTTCCTCACGGTTACTCGGGGAAGATAAGCAGATATCTGGACATGGCGAAGAAGAGGTTCAGCGGTATGAAGTCTCACGACTATCACGTGCTGATGACACAGATACTCCCCGTTGCGATCCATGGGATAATGGACGAGCATGTCCGTGAGACGTTGTTTGGCCTCTGTAACTTTTTTGACGTCATATCTAGGAAGTCGATCGGTGTGAAGCAGCTCGACAGGTTACAGGAAGAGATCGTGATGATACTATGCGAGCTTGAGATTTACTTCCCGCCCGCATTCTTCGACATCATGGTGCATCTGCTTGTACATGTCGTGGACTACATCATCCAGCTCGGGCCGACATTCTTGCACAACATGATGCCGTTTGAAAGGCTCAACAGTGTCATCAAAGGATTCGTTCGCAACAGGTCCCGTCCAGATGGAATCATAGCCAAGGGCTTTCTGATCTATGAGTGCATCTCCTTCTGCCAGAATTACCTAACCATCGAGAACGAGGATGTTGTAATACCCACAAATAAGCACCTCGGCAGGCTCGGTGGATATGGTCAACGCGGGGGCTGCTGCTCACTGCATGTCGGCATTGATGGTCGCCGCACTGATTTTGAAAGGGCACACCGAGTCGCGCTACAACACATTGAAGTGTCGGCCCTTGGGTCGAAGAGCACAAAAGCTTAATTGAGAAGGAGTACGTCGACCAGGGCTGGCCGAGGAAGAAGGGAGACATAACCAGAGAGCACTACTCCAGCTTCACGGGTTGGTTCAAGAAAAGGAAACTGGATAATCCCCCATAGAGGCCTTCTACAGAAGATCAAAAACTCATATTCTCCTTGTCGTAGGGCCTAGGGCACAACCTAAGGACCTATAAGTCATCCGACATAAATGGTTACAAATTCTACACCGAGGAAAAGGACAGGAATAGCGAATATCAAAACTCAGGAGTAACTATGTTATCCTTTGCTGATGACGAGACTACTGTCATGGAAAGATTCTACGGAAGGATCGAGGATATATGGGAGCTCGAGTACTGTGGAGAGATCGTACCGATGTTCCGTGTTAGATGGGCCAAGAACATGGAAAAAGAAGTCCGATATTTCACCACAATGGTTATACCATATGCCAAATCGACAAAGAACGCCTCTGCAAAAAATGAGCCTTGGGTACTCGCTAGCCAAGTTGATCAATGCTTTTTTATTACCGACCTGTCAAAGCCCAACCGTGTTGTAGTTAGGAGGGGCAAGAGGAGCATCATCAGAATGGAAGGAGCCGCCAACGAGCAAAACTTCGACAAAAACAGCGACCCGAAGATCGAAGAGGAATTCGACAAGTACTTCGACATGCCTACTACTACTAAAGTAAGAAGGAAGACCACACTACCTACTAAAGGTTATCCATTCACAAGAAGAAATCTCAAAGTGCACGGGCTAAAGTATTCAACCGCGACGAAAAAGGGCAAGAAGATTGTGAAGAGACACTAGCAATTATGTGACTTTTTGGTGTATTAATTCACATGTGTGCTCGCAAATATATATTAGTTAGAGACTAAAACATACACATGATATTTGTGTGGGTATAAAAATTCACATTTGTGTGTGACAAGCACATATATATATGATTCAGGAGGTTTTTTTGATAAGTATGCATGTGTATATGTTCTTGCTTTTTTTGGAATAAATATGCATATTCTTGCTTTTTTTGAATAAATAAAATATTTTTTTAAAAAGGAAAAAAGGCTGAGACAGCCAGGATTCGAACCTGGCTGCCCCAGGTTGAAAGCTGCTGAGCAATACCACTAGGACATGTAGCTGATCTTGTCAAACTACGACGCCACTTTGTTTTGGACTATGCCCAAAAGTTTGGTGGCGCATATCATAGTAATGCGCCACAAAAGTTGTAAATTTAGTGGCGCATTTTAGAGGAACGTGCCATAGAACTTTCACACTTAGACAAAATAAACGGTTCGGCCTTCCCTGCTACCTTCTCCATTTATTTCCCTCATCTCGCCCGCACGCAAACCCTAGCTAATTGCCCTCGCCGCCAGAGCCGCCGTGGAGGAGAGCCCGTGGAGGAGGAGAGCCGTCGTGGAGGAGAGCCCCATCACCGTCGCGCCGGAGCCCGAGGAGGAGGAGGCCCGCCCCGCCCTGCCCCGCCTGTGACCTAGGAGGAGGAGGCCCGCCACCGCCTCTCCGGAGCCCGTGGAGGAGGAGGCCCGCCCCGCCCCACCTACGACCTAGGAGGAGGATGCCTGCAATGTCCGCAGCAGGAGCACCGCCGCCACCCTCGTCGACGACGACCTCCCCATCCGCAGGTACACTTCCCGCTCTCTTCTTTTCCCCCTCTCTGCAAGAATGCTCTGCTCAATTTTCAGATTGCAGGAATGCTTCTGTGAATTTTAGTTTAATACTAGGAAGTTTAAGATGGTATGGCGGTATGCATAGGTTGTTGTGGGCTAGCTTAAATTGCAAAGCCAAGATGTAGTAGATATCATGTGTGTTAGGTTGAAGCACATGTATGTGTATCATACGTATAAGTGTTGTAGGCATTTGTTGCTGAGTAGTGTAGCATCTGTGTGTAATAGAAGTAGTGCTAGTCCCTCATTTATTCCTTTTACTCAAAGGAGAGAACATATAGAAGAGAGAACAGAGAGGGAACACTAACATAGGCTGTGGCCCAAAGCCCCGAACAACAAGGAAACATGCGCAGCATGGCCAGGTTATAGAACTGTAGGTATTTTGCAGATTAGTATGCCGATTTTGGCTATAGGTCTAACTACTGCTCTCACTCAAGTTCCACGCAATTTATGGCGTGTACAGTTGTAGTTTGATTGAGATCACAAGTTGGTTACCATTTTTACTTGTCGAGGGAGTGATTTTACTTAGTGATTGGATTACGATTCATGATCATTGCATTGGTGCTAGGACATTGCTGATGCATTTCTTTGTATCAGGCCATAGCTTCATTCTATGATGTTCACACCTTTTGACATCATCATATTCTAATGACACGTACAAGTGATGAACATGACGTTAGTTGGTAGAGCTATGTGATCAATAAGATTTCACACGTCTTAATCTAACACCAAGTTGCCTGAGGTTTTTAATTATATATGGTAATGCCACAATCAATACTAGCTTTGCTCTATTAGCATGGTCTTTCACATGCAGCTGCTGCCACTTGCCGTTGAATGGAATCCCACGCGAGAAAACTATACTGGTAGAAACTGAATTGCCTTCAGAACTATGCTTAGTGCGTACTGCTGTTTGTGGAGAAGCTGTAGGTGATGCTAACATGTATGCCAAATGCCAGTGTGCCTAATTTCCCAATCGATTGTGCTGTCTGACTATTTTTACCAAGACATCGTTTCTGGTAAAGGGAAACGCTAGCATTCTTTATAGGCACAATCTAGATTCCAAAACACAGATCAAATACACACTAAGCAAGCATAACATGGGAGTATCTAACCAAATTTATGTCATGGAAAGCCAGCAAAAATACATCCAGATCTTTTGCTCATAGCGCGGGGAAAGCGACCTGGGAGATAGCAACAATGCATCTTTCCCAAAAGTTCATATGCTTTTGGACAAAGTAGCACAACAGATACCAAGGGAAAGCTCAAAAGATTTCTGATGGGCCTATGGTTGGTTACATATCTATGCACTGCTTTGGTTTGTGAAAGTTCCTTAAAAGATTAAGATCTTCCTTTAGTATGTGCTGACCCATGCAGGTTGGAAAAGCAAGGAGAGTAATTGTTGTTTATGTGACTATATATGATGAAACAATTTCACTATATTCTGTCCCGATGATGGTTCGTGTTGACTGCTCACGTTCTTTGCTCAAAGAAGGACTACTGCTGTTACACTGTACTATTGTTGTTATATTTTACTACCTGGTCATATTTTGCTAGTCTTAAGATAGTGTGTAATGCTACCTAGTCATATTTTACTACTGTACTACTACTGTTACACTATACTATACTGCTGTTACACTTCTGCTGTTCAGCAAGTACTGCTATATCTGTTATATATATACATGGGGCTATGATGTGATAATGGACTAGTATATCTGTTATATATATACTGCATGTGGATGATGGATATGATGGATACTGGGGTCAATGCATGGGGCTGTCAATATGGGGATGGGGTGTTTTGTCTTGCAGGGATTTCATTTGAGTTGCCCATTTCTCCCGAAGTGTCGATTCACTTCCGTTTCGGTTGAGAAATGGGCACTCCTAGGTCAAAAAATTAGCAAAGGTCATGCCGAATTTTTCGGCCGAGATTTGTGCTAACTTTTTGCCTCTTTTTAATAGAGTAGTGCAAACATGTCGGGCAACAACGAGTCCGGCCCTTCTAAGCACATGATCAGCATCGAAGAACAAGCTAGATAGGCCAACCAGTCATTCTGGCGGGGGTCCCAATTGGAGGAGGAGGAGGAGGCGATGAGGATGACACCACCACCGGAGGAGGAGGCGACCGTCGCCAGAGCTGCTGGGGCCAATGAGGGAGCAGATCCTAATTACGAGGGGGACGAAGACGACTACGATGGAACTAGTGAACGCGGCGGCTGATGACCCACAAGTATAGGGGGTGTATCGCAGTATTTTCGATAAGTAAGAGTGTCGAACCCAACAAGGAGCAAAAGGTGCTGACTAGTGGTATGGATCAGGAATTCTCTGCAAATACTTAGCAAACGGATTTTTAGGGGTTTTTGATAATGCAAGTAAGAGTAAATAAAAGACAGTAGGAATAAATGTAGCAAGTGGCCCAATCCTTTATGCAGCAAAGGACAAGCCGGTTGTATTTCTTAAGATGACCAAACGTTCTCGAGGACACATTGGAAGACTGTCAAGTGCTTTCGCTTCACATAGTTGATTAATCTTCTTTAGCTTGCTAAGTGTTGTGTGGGTGAACCTGTGCTAATGTACCGACCTTCCTAGGACTAATACATACTTGTGGTTATACCCCTTGCAAACATCCGTAAGTACAAGAAAGTAATTAAGGTAGAAACCTAACCACAACTTTAAACTCTAAGACCCTTACGTCCCTTGTGCAATGGTTTCCTAACGGGGGTTCAGGTTTCTGTCACTCCAGCAACCCTTACGATTAGTAGCCAAATACACAATGCATTCCCCTAGGCCCATATAGGTGAAGTGTCATGTAGTCGATGTTCACATGACACCACTAGAAGAAGTACATCACAACTTAAATATCAAACTATTGAATCTTTCTCAACACAACTCCACTACTAACAACATGACTTGTCCCATGTCCTCAAGAACGAAACGAACTACTCACAAGACATCATATGGATCACGATCATAGATAGAATAATGATGTATAACAATCTGAACATAAACAATAATTCATTGGTTCACTCAATAGCATCAACTACAAAGAGTAATCAACACCGGGGAAGTTTCCCCTAAGAACTATGCAAGATTCAACCCAATTGTTATAGCGGGATGAAGATGGTGATGATGGTGGTGGTGATGATGATGATGATCCCGATGAAGTCCAGCTTGATGGTGGTGTTGATGACGACGATCTCCCCTCTCCGGGAAGGAATTCCCCCGGCAGAAATCTGTCTGCTGGAGAGATCTTTCTCTCTCGGTGTTTTCCGCCCCGCGGAGGCGGCAGAATCTTTCTGTGGTCGCTCTCTGAGTATTAGGGTTTCGGGAGGAATATATATGCCAGAGGGGAGAGCTAGAGGTGGGCCAGGGTGACCACACCACCTGGTGGTGCGACCTAGGGTGGCCTGCACCAGGGGTGGTGTGGTCCCCCTGTGGCCCATCTCCACTCCTCCTTCTGACATCCTTCGTCTTCTAGAAAAATAGGATTTTCCGTATATTTTCCCGGATTTTCTGATCTTCGTGAATTTTGCCTCCAAACAGCACCTTTTCCATCAGAATCCTGATTGCAGCGGTCCTTGCTACAAAAGTCATTAACCATGCAAAAACAGATGAAATAACATAAGTATCATCTCTTAATATGAGATATATCAATGAATAACAGTGAATTATGACATATAATAGTGATGCAAAATGGACGTATCAACTCCCCCCAAGCTTAGACTTCGCTTGTCCCCAAGCGAAACTAAGCTCAATAAACATGACCTCAGGTTTATGGATTGAAGAGTCCATAAAAGAATACGGACAAGAAGCATCACATTCATTAATACATAGATCATAATAGAAGACAACTCACTATTGTATAACTTAACTTGCAATAAGTAAAGGAAACACAATAAAGATACATAAAGAGGATCATAATTGGTAATGGAAAACTTAGCTCTTGGTCGAAGAATAGTTGATAATTTGCTGGAGTTCACAAATAACTGATTTTCAATGATAGCTTTCAAAGTAGTAGACACCAAGATAAGAGAAATGTGCAAAACGAGGAATATAAGAAACATGATTGAATAAATCATCATATGAATGAATGAAACACAACAACTCAAAATACTTGCTGAGATAGAAGGGAATAGATTTACTGACTCAACTAAAAAGTAAAAGAAAGGCCCTTCGCAGAGGGAAGCAGGGATTTCAAGTTTCATAAAGAGCTCCCAAAAAATATGATACTTATTAGATTTCAGCTCTCATTGCCCCTATCATAGGCATCTTTGGGTGATTAAGGTTAAAGTGATCAAATACAAGGATATGCTTGACAATTTGTAAATTGAGAATCTCATGTCCCTTGAATACGAGGGCCGCTCCTCATGCTACTCAAGTTTAGTCACCGGTAAGTTCTTGTCATCGTAAGCACATGTGTATCATGGAGAACCGCCAACAGGATACATATCTAACGAGAGAGGGGACACTTCAATAATGCAAACCATCCTACATGATAACTTCTCTATTCATGATATGACTCTACTAAAAAGGTAAAAAGATAGAAGATAGTGATATGATACCGCGGCACTCCCCCAAGCTTGGAACAAACCAAGGGGTGCCAAACCTGATGACAAATTACTCCTTTGGTGGTGGTGGTATCCTCTCATCTTTGTCGAACTTCCAATGTAAAGGCTCCCCATCAACAAAAGACATCCTAGTCTCCATCATCCTGAAACTAGCAGAAGCACTTATGCGTTTAAACCTAACCTCATACTCATAGTTTTGATTTTGAACGTCGTAGAGTTGTGCTTCTAGTTGGTTGGTTGTTTGGTGGAGTGAGAGGATTTCATCCTTGAGCTCAGTAGTCTCCTTTTGGTGCTCGACGATGAGTTCAGAACAAATCTAATGGATGATATCCACTTCGTGTTCCGCCATCTTCTTGTACCTAAAGACTTCTTGCTCCAGCGCTTCCATCCTGTCCTCTAGACTTCCTTCACCTTTAGGGAATTGAACTTCTTTCATCCGTACCTCCCCTTCTTCAAGCAACAACTCCTTGGGATGAATCCTCAACTCACGCATGTATGGGTTGATGATATCCGACGAGGAATCTTCCTTGGCTGATCCAGAGGAAGACATTGTGGCTCCAAAACTGGGACTCTACCTGTCTGAAACAGATCAAAACGAAAACAAGACGACAACACGATATATGAACCTTGGGGGATCCGGGATATTATATATTACGAAGTTTCATAACAAAAGGAAGGTACTAGGAGAAAACGGGTCGGAGACGGAGTCCAGAGTGGCCACACCACCTGGTGGCGTGACCAAGGGTGGGCCCGCGCCACAGGGTGGTGTGAGCCACCCTGGCTCCGTTTCCGTCCCTCTTTCGCTTCGTAGCTTTCCTTATTGTGTAAAAACTACAAAAATATAATTTGACAGATCTTTCGCGGAACTTTTCTTATCAGAACTGTTACCTATTAAAAACAGAGTCTGCAGGTCTCTGAATTTGGTCCTTGATAAATTTTTCCGGAGTTATAACTTGAAAAGCATCAACATCTTCATTGTAGGAATCTCCAGCAATATAGTGCTTGAGTTGCTGCCCATTCACTACTTGTGTAGTATTATCTTTTAAAGAAGAAATTTTTATTGCTCCTGAACGGTACACTTCTTGAATAACAAAAGGTCCTTCCCATTTTGACAGTAGTTTCCCTGCAAAAAATGTGAGACGAGACCTATACAATAGAACTTTTTCACCAACATGAAATTCTCTCTTAAGTATTCGCTTTTCATGCCATCTTTTAACTTTTTCCTTAAAGATCCTAGCATTCTCATAGGCTCCACTCCTCCATTCATCTAAAGAACTTAAGTCAAGTAATCTTTTCTCAGCAGCGAGCTTACAATCTCTATTGAGTTCTTTAACTTCGTAGTAAGCTTTGTGTTCTAATTCTAAAGGTAGGTGACAAGCTTTCCCATAAACCATTTTATAAGGAGACATCCCATAGGGTTTTTGTAGGCAGTCCTATAAGCCCATAAAGCATCATTCCACTTTGTGGCCCAGTTTTTTCTAGATCTATTAACAGTCTTTTGCAAGATGGATTTAATTTCTCTATTTGATAACTCTACTTGCCCACTAGTTTGGGGGTGATAAGCTGAAGCAATTCTATGATTAACATCATATTTAGCAAGGGTCTTTCTAAAACCACCATGAATGAAATGAGAACCTCCATCAGTCATGAGATACCTAGGCACTCCAAACCTAGGAAAGATAACATGCTTAAGCATTTTTAGAGAAGTCTCCCCGTCAGCACTCTTCGTAGGAATGGCTTCTACCCACTTAGTAACATAATCAACGGCAACAAGAATATGAGTATAACCCTTCGAGGGAGGAAAAGGACCCATAAAGTCAAATCCCCAGCAATCAAAGGGTTCAATAACTAAAGAATAGTTCATAGGAATTTCATTGCGTCTAGAGATATTACCAACATGCTGACACTCGTCACAAGATAAAACAATTTTTCTTGCATCTTTAAAAAGGGCAGGCTAGTAGAAACCTGATTGCATCACCTTTTGCGCAGTTCTATCTCCTGCATGATGTCCTCCATAAGCACTACCATGACATTTATGCAATATCTCCTTTTGTTCATATTCTGGAACACATCTTCGCATAATACCATCCACTCCTTCTTTATATAAGTGTGGGTCATACCAAAAATAATGCCTCAAATCATAAAAGAACTTTCTTCTTTGCTGAGCTGTAAAAGTTGGAGGCAAATACTTGGAGACAATAAAGTTAGCATAATCAGCGTACCAAGGGCTCCCTCGCGAGCTTACCCCTACCGCAGCCAACTGTTCATTTTGGAAACTATCATTAATAGGCATAGGGTCAAAGGAGATATTTTCCAATCGAGATAAATTATCAGCTACAAGGTTTTCAGCACCTTTCCTATCTACAATATGTAGATCAAACTCTTGTAAAAGCAGCACCCATCTAATAAGCCTAGGCTAAGCATCCTTCTTTGTCATAAGGTACTTAATAGCAGCATGATCAGTATGAATGGTGACTTTTGAGTCTACAATATAGGGTCTAAACTTATCACAAGCAAGGACGACAACTAGAAATTCTTTTTCAGTAGTAGCATAATTCCTTTGAGCAGCGTCCAAAGTCTTACTAGCATAATGAATAACGTTTAGCTTTTTATCAATTCGTTGCCCAAGGACAGCACCTACAGCAAAATCACTAGCATCACACATTATTTCAAAGGGTAAACTCCAATCAGGTGGTTGAATGATAGGAGCTGTAGTTAAAGCCTTCTTAAGAGTTTCAAAAGATTCCTTATAATCATCATCAAAAACAAAGGGTACATCTTTTTGAAGAAGATTAGTGAGGGGTTTTGATATCTTAGAGAAATCTTTAATAAACCTTCTATAGAAACCAACATGCCCAAGGATAGTATGAATACCTTTGATGTCTCTTAGGCAGGGCATTTTCTCAATTGCCTCGACTTTAGCTCTATCCACTTCTATGCCTCTTTCGGAAACCTTATGCCCAAGGACAATCCCTTCATTAACCATGAAGTGGCATTTCTCCCAATTAAGAACAAGATTAGTTTCTTCACACCTCTACAAAACTTTATCAAGGTTCTGCAAACAATTATCAAAAGAAGTTCCATAGACAAAGAAGTCATCCATGAACACTTCCACAATTTCCTCACAAAAACCATGAAAGATAGCACACATGCATCTTTGAAAAGTAGCAGGAGAATTACATAAACCAAATGGCATACGTCTATAAGCATAAGTTTTCGTAAGGGCAAGTAAACGTAGTTTTTTCTTGATCTTGTTGTTTAACAACAATTTGAGAGAAACCAGAATAACCATCAACAAAACAAAAATGGGTCTTTTTAGACAACCTTTCCAACATTTGATCAATAAAAGGAAGTGGGTAATGATCTTTCTTAGTAACTTTGTTGACTTTCCTAAAATCAATGCACATCCTATAGCCTACTACTATTCTTTGGGGAATAAGCTCATCATTATCATTAGGCACAACAGTAATACCTCCCTTTTTAGGGACACAATTAACATGACTAACCCATTCACTATCAGCAATAGGGTAAATAATACCAGCATCAAGGAGTTTCAATACCTCATTTCTTACCACTTCCTTCATCTTAGGATTTAAACGTCGTTGGTGCTCTACTACTGGCTTTGCATCTGGTTCTATATTGATAGCATGCTGACATATAGTAGGTGAAATCCCTTTTAAATCATCCAGAGTATAACCCATAGCCCCTCGGTGTTTCTTCAAAACCTCCAATAACCTTTCTTCCTCCTTCCCTGAAAGTTTAGAGCTAATAATAACAGGATATATCTTTTTATCATCAATGTAAGCATATTTACGATCATCAGGGAGAGGTTTTAGATCGAAGACTGGATCCTTTTTAGGTGGCAACATAGTACCCAAGTCTTCTACAAGCAAGTTATGCTTAAGCATCTTAGGCTGATTACAGAGAATCTCGTCAATCTCATTCCTTTCTTCCATGAAGATTTCACTTTCATGATCTTCCATAAATTGCAGCAAAGCATAGTTAGGAGCAAGAGAAATAGAAGCAAGTTATTCAACTCTAAAATCCTCATTATGGGTTTCCTCTTCACAAGGTTCTTTAGTAAATTTCGAAAAATTAAACTCATAAGATTCCCCATCAAACTTAGTCAAGATTTTCTCCCTTTTGCAATCTATAATATCTCCACAAGTACTCAAGAAAGGTCTACAAAAAATGATAGGATAGGTTTTACTAGCAGCTGAACCAAGTACTAGAAAATCAGCAGGATACTTGATCTTACCACAAAGAACTTCCACGTCTCGTACAATACCATTTGGAGAGATAGTCTCTCTATTAGCAAGGTGAATAACCACATCAATCTCTTCCAATTCGCAGGGACTTATTTCATGCATAATTTCTCTGTAAAGCTCATAAGGAATAGCACTAGAACTTGCACTAATATCACATAAACCATAATAGCAATGATCACCAATTCTAACGGAAAGCACAGGGACACTAGCCTTTTTAGTTCTATTAGGATGTGAAACAATATTAGAAGAATCCTCACAAAAGACTATGTGTCCATCTTCTACGCTTTTAGTGACAAGGTCTTTCACAATTGCTACAACAGGTTCAATGTTTATTTGTTCATCAGGTTTTACAGTTCTCTTTGTACTTTTAGTGATTACACTAGTTATCATTGGATGGTCCTTTACCTTATCCGGGAAGGGTTTCTCGATATAAAGTTCAGGTAAGATGTGATCAATAGTGTAAAACTCAGTACTCCCAACAGGAACACAGTCAACGATATCTTTATAAGGCGCATGGTACTTGCTCCATCCCCTTTTTGGAATTTCTATATAAGAAGCAAAAGCCTTAAAGCAATTTGTAATAACTTGTAAATCAAGACCATAAGTACTATTAATATTTTGAAAGTCATCAGTTCTCATAAAAGATTCAATGCATTCATAATCATAATTTATACCTGAATTTCTTCCTTTGTCATTCTCCCAAGCTTCAGCATTGTCTTCAATACGGTCTAGAAGATCCCATTTAGCTTCTTCATCCATACGAGTGAATGATCCAGCACAAGAAGCATCCAATAAATCCTTATCATGTAGAGGGAGCCTTGCATAATAGTTATTGATAATAATATTGTTGGGGAGTTCATGAATGGGACATTTGAGCATTAGTAACTTCAATCTCCCCCAAGCTTGAGCTGTACTCTCTCCATCAAGAGGCCAAAAGTTGTATATTTGATTCCGATCTTTATGAATCTCACTAGGAGGATAAAACATTGAATAAACAAGAGGCACTATTTCCTCCCATTCAAGAGCTTGACCATTCTTCAGCAGCTTATACCATTCCTCAGCTCTTCCTTTCAGTGATAATGAGAATAACTTCTTATTAACTTGATTGGTAGTACCTGCACACTTGAACAACCCGCATAATTTGTGTATAAAAAGCAAATGATCACCGGGATGGACAGTTCCATCCCCAACATAGTAGTTATCCATAACACGATCAATAATTCTTGTAGGTATTTTAAAAGCATCATTATCAGCAGGCGGTGGTTCATCTACTACCTTAGAAGTGGTAGTAGCATTACCAAATAAGAAAGTTAGCGAATTATCCATAACAAAAATAAAGCAACTAACAGAAGTAAACAATACTCATAGTAGAAGTTTCCTTTACTAGTTCCACTCTCCAATAGCACTTCACTCCCTAGCAACAGCGCTAGAAAATAGTCTTGATGACCCACAATTATAGGGGGTGTATCGCAGTATTTTCGATAAGTAAGAGTGTCGAACCCAACAAGGAGCAGAAGGTGCTGGCTAGTGGTATGGATCATGAATTCTCTGCAAATACTTAGCAAATGGATTTTTAGGGGTTTTTGATAATGCAAGTAAATAAAGTATGAGTAAATAAAAGACAGTAGGAATAAATGCAGCAAGTGGCCCAATCCTTTATGCAGCAAAGGACAAGCCGGTTGTATTTCTTAAGATGACCAAACGTTCTCGAGGACACATTGGAAGACTGTCAAGTGCTTTCGCTTCACATAGTTGATTAATCTTCTTTAGCTTGCTAAGTGTTGTGTGGGTGAACCTGTGCTAATGTACCGACCTTCCTAGGACTAATACATACTTGTGGTTATACCCCTTGCAAACATCCGTAAGTACAAGAAAGTAATTAAGGTAGAAACCTAACCACAACTTTAAACTCTAAGACCCTTACGTCCCTTGTGCAATGGTTTCCTAACGGGGGTTCAGGTTTCTGTCACTCCAGCAACCCTTACGATTAGTAGCCAAATACACAATGCATTCCCCTAGGCCCATATAGGTGAAGTGTCATGCAGTCGATGTTCACATGACACCACTAGAAGAAGTACATCACAACTTAAATATCAAACTATTGAATCTTTCTCAACACAACTCCACTACTAACAACATGACTTGTCCCATGTCCTCAAGAACGAAACGAACTACTCACAAGACATCATATGGATCACGATCATAGATAGAATAATGATGTATAACAATCTGAACATAAACAATAATTCATTGGTTCACTCAATAGCATCAACTACAAAGAGTAATCAACACCGGGGAAGTTTCCCCTAAGAACTATGCAAGATTCAACCCAATTGTTACAGCAGGATGAAGATGGTGATGATGGTGCTAATGATGATGATGGTGGTGATGATGATGATGATCCCGATGAAGTCCAGCTTGATGGTGGTGTTGATGGCGACGATCTCCCCTCTCCGAGAAGGAATTCCCCCGGCAGAAATCTGTCTGCCGGAGAGATCTTTCTCTCTCGGTGTTTTCCGCCCCGCAGAGGCGGCGGAATCTTTCTGTGGTCGCTCCACGAGTATTA
The DNA here is from genome assembly GCA_916181665.1 of Avena sativa. Lineage (NCBI taxonomy): Eukaryota > Viridiplantae > Streptophyta > Magnoliopsida > Poales > Poaceae > Avena > Avena sativa. Next base: position 81,181,595 of record OV702286.1, read on the forward strand.
GGGTTTCGGGAGGAATATATACGACAGAGGGGAGAGGGAGAGGTGGGCCATGGCTGCCACACCACCTGGTGGAGCGGCCTAGGGTGGCCCGCGCCAGGGGGTGGTGTGGGCCCCCTGTGGCCCATCTCCACTCCTCCTTCTGGCATCCTTCGTCTTCTGGAAAAATAGGATTTTCCGTATATTTTCCCGGATTTTCTGATCTTCGTGAATTTTGCCTCCAAACATCACCTTTTCCATCAGAATTCTAACTACAGCGGTCCATGCTCCAAAAGTCATCAACTATGCAAAAACAGATGAAATAACATAAGTATCATCTCTTAATATGAAATATATCAATGAATAACAATGAATTATGACATAGAATAGTGATGCAAAATGGACGTATCAGCGGCGAAGAGGATGACACCACCGATGGCGGCGCCCGCACCGATGGCGGCGAGCGCACAGATGGTGGTAGCAGCAACCCGGCTGCTTCTCAAAAGAAGAAGAAGGAGCAAAAGGAGCGGAAGGTGCTAGTGCTCGCCACCGTCTGCGATGAGTTCACTGAGGTCACAGAAAGTGGCCAACCCATTGCGCCAGAGGCGATTGCTAAAGGGTACGGCCTGCAACTTGGGTGCATCATCCGGGAAAGGATGTCGATCAACACGAAGTACATCAGACATGCTGACAATGCAGCTTTGGTTGATAACCTCCTTAAGAAGCTTCACAAGCAATACAAATTCCTAGAGCGGTTTAGAAACCTCGAGAGAAAAAACCCGGTGACCAAACTAGCCCTCACGAAGATGAGCAACGCCTTGAGCAGCTGGAAAACCCAGGTGAAGACTAGCATTAACAAAGGTGAAAGCTGGGAGGTTATTAGAAAGAAAAATCCGATGCTCGACGAAGAGGAGTTTAAGATATTCAAGGCGGATATAGCTATAGCTGACGCTATAAAATGAACTAAATGGGGTATGCGGGAACAGAACATAGGTAACCACCGCCTTGGAAGCAGTGGTTACAGGGGAAACATGCCATTTGGGACAAGGAGGACGCCGAGCTTGAACACGTTGGTAAAGACAACCCTTGGCTTAAAATCACGGACATGCAGCTTAGGCAATTTATTCGGGCCCGCTACTACCTGGACAAGGAAACAGGGGAGTTCATCACCGACGATCCGGAGGTGAAGGACTTCGAGAAGAATCTAGTAAGGAATATATCGCTGATCTCAAGTCTATTGCGTTCTAATTAAAATAATGAAGCCAAGAATCTAAATGGGTTCACCTTTCCTTGTCTCTGTAGGAGGAGGAACTAAACGCTACTGCCATAGAGTCGTCCTAGGATTCCACGGAGCCGTGGGACACGGTTTTCAATAGGGCGACCAATGCTTACAAGAAGAGGGACAAGGGGTTGCCATCATCCTGGGCTGGCCATGTGTCCGGCTTCGGTACAAGCATGAAGTTCAACGAGTACTACAAAGAGGACGCCAAGAAAAGAAGGGAGACGAAGAACCAGTTGGCGGCTAAGGATAAAGCCGCTGTTGAAGAGCTAAAGATGAAGTTGTCGACACTAGAGGAGAAGAGGGTGGATGAGAAAACGGTGGACAAGTTAGTGGAAGAGAAGCTCTGCCCGATGATCCCCCCTGAGTTTTTCGAGGGGCTTACTGCTTGGAATGCGGGAGGTCGACAGGGGCCGATACATCTACCTAGATTAAGTGGCAACAACTCGGGCATCAATGTTACCGTGTCGCCGGACCTGGTGACCCCGCCGGCCGTCAATGTCGGGACGTAGCCGCTCGTTTTGGTCGCGCCGACGCCCCCTCCCGCCAAAGATACCAATAAGGCGCAGCCGACGGCGGTGGTGCTTCGTGAGGCACCCGAGCGGGAGATTGCAGATGATGATAGGCCGGCCGCTGGCATCGGCCGTGTCTCTACATTAGCCGAGCTCCATGCCATCACTAAGGTAACTAATTCGTTAATGCACGTCATCTCCTTTATGCCTTTGATGCATGACCGCTGCCATCTCATGACGCACAACAACATGTTTTGCCTTAGGACACTTCTTGCGTCCTCCTGCTTAAAGATGTCGGCGGTGAGTTGAAGGATGTTGCCAAGGGCACTCTCATACAACCGGCGAGCCGCACGATGCACAACAATCCAATGGATGATGACGTGATGAGGGTCAGGTTGGCTCGGGTGTTGCCAGGGTGCGACAACATGGACCTCCCCTTTCAACCTCAGGCAGCCGACGAACACAAGACCCTTGGAGAATGCTACAACTGGCCCTTGACATGGCCGAAGACCCAGATTCGTCTTGCGGGGGGAGCACCGGCGCCACCTCTCGATCGATCGCCCGACCAACACCTCGGAAGCCAGCAGCCACCGTCGTCGCCACCACCAGCCGTCACCAGCAACTCTTGGCAACATGTGTACCGCCACATGGCAAAGACGTTGTGCCACAACTGCCGTCGCCCTTGCTACCACCACCACATGATGGCACCCATGAATATGATGATGAATTGGCCAATGTTGATGACTTCATCAACACCGGCGCTGACAAAGGATTGTATATACCTTCTGTGGATGAAGAACCCTTCACAACTCGCGACCATCAAGCTAGTCGGCCTAATACCTGCACGCAGCGCCTGGTCTTCCATGGTCTTTCTCAAGAGACGCCTCTGGCCGCCAATCCACCACAAGAGAAACCGGGATTGGTTTTCAGTCCCAACACACTCCGAAAGGTGGCTGATGAGCAGATGGCAGTGGCTGACACTGTTGTGAAGAAGAAGCATTACATGAAAAGAGGTAATAATAATAAGAAGGGTGCGAGCCAGCCTCTTCCGAAGAGGATCTGGGGTCAGGACGCCGTCGTCGTACCATCCACACAATATGGCTTGCCCCGAGTGCATGTAGCTGGTGATCCAATATTGACTCCGGATATGCTCCACATCACGGTTGGAGCCATGTTAACTTTGCACGAGGGTGTCAAGACACTACAGGACATCCTTCTTAAAGACGAAGATCCAAATTACCCGGTTTTCACGGCCAAGGTGCCATTGGATGTGGGCTTCGTCGATGAACCCCCCGCGGATATATTCTTCATAGTGTTCAAGGACATATTCAAGTTGTTTCTCATGAAACGGCTGGACTATAACTTGGTCCGCCTATACGTGCTCAATCTGGCGATCAAGATCAAGAGAGGGAGTACCCTGGAAATCGCGATAGTGGATCCCTACTACATGCGGGACAGCCAATTGGTCGAAGGATCATAGACACGAACCAAGGCGACGGCGTACCTCGAGAAGTTCATGGTGGACAACAAGAGGAAGGACAAACTTCTTTTGACTTTCTTTCCCGAGTAAGTACACACACTCGCTCATCGCCGCCGTAACTTATGCATTTCTTATAGATTTCTTCCTTTGCTCTTTTTCCAACATTCCGTTCCAATTGTGTTGCACAGAGACAAATACTGCACACTCATTGTCCTTGCCCCGAGGTATTCCCTAGCCACATATTTCGACTCGGGGAGTTTGACAAAGAAGAAAGACTACACCAGAATAAGGGGTGTTCTCAATGAGGCTCTCGAGGGCTACACCAAGAAGGGATGAACCTTCGTAGATAAGGGGGAATGTATCAAGGATGGAAAACACGTGTTCAAGCACGTGCTCGAGTTCCCCTGCATCAAGCAGTTGACTACTAGTGCCAAGGAGGCCTTCTACGTCCTCCATCACCTTAAAGGCTATGTTCGGGATTGCCAGAACCTAACACTGCCATCTAGTCTCCGAGGATGGGCCAAAATTTGGCGCGAATCGACGATGATGATCTTAGAGAAGACTTCCATCGCATTCAGATGAAGTTGTCGCGAATCATCATTGAAGATGTCAACACAAGGGGGGTGCCCTACAACAAGCCAGAGGGTTGAGTAAGAGGGAGATCGAAGAACGCCTCCGTAAGCAGGGTGACACAAGGACGTGGATGACGAAAGAGGGTTATCTACCATTCTTGAAGCCGAGCGAGAAGAAGAAGTCTTCATGATCGATGTGTGCCTCTAGCATGATCCAGTGTGTACATTCTTGATGGACGCCTGCTGTATTAGTGTGTGTGTCATAAACTTTACTATATTGTGGTCGAAATGGTCATTGTTGTTAGACTTAAACTACCTTGTGGTCGTGTTGTCGTTGAACTTATTGCTTCTATGATGATCTATCTTTTAGGTTTATGGATCCTTTGTTTTATATTCTATGAACATATATATATATATGGATGTGAACCCTTTATTAATTCTTTTCGTTGTATTTTTACTAATATGCCTTGTCGTTTATAGAGATGGCGACGAGGTGGTATGTGGTGTACATGGGTAGGGTTCTAGGAGTCTACGAGGAGTGGGAGGATTGTCACAAACAAGTGAACAAGTTCAGCGGCAACATCTACAAAGGATACACGACTAGAGAGGAGGCGGTAGCCAAATAGAGGAACCACCTGTGGAACAAGAACCGGATGAAGATATTGGTCGGGCTCATGCTCTTGCTCACCATTATCACAGCTGTATTCAATTTGATCCTAGAACCCTAAGTATTCGGCACTTGTGTAAAAATTCAGCACTTGACACTATATATGTATCTCGATCGGGCTCTAAGTGTTTGTATTATATATATGTCGGTTTTCATGCATCTACTACTTGTGCAATGTACTTTATACTCATCTGGATAAATACTGTATAAATACCTAATTATACACCAGGAACGTATTTAACTTCGAATACATGTTACACAATCAGTGGCGCATATAATTATATAGTCAGTGGCGCATAGGCTTTCTGTGGAGCATATATGTAAACGCGCCACTAAAGTTCTTCCTGTGGCGCATATGAAGAAATGCGCCACAAGAAGTAGTTATCACTGGCGAGGTAACAGTGGCGACTAGGATATGCACCACAGAAGTCTCATTTACATGCACCATAGATAAGTTGTTTCCTAGTAGTGAACTCTTCCCCCAACTTGCGATGAGGTTGTCAATCTCACCGGTTTTGCTGAAAACAAAGGGATTAAACATATCGAGTGGAAGAAAGTAATAGTTTGCAGAAAGTAAACACAAAGTAGTAAACAGTTGATTGTAGATTGATGGTAAAAGAAAGGACCAGGGTCCATAGTTCACTAGTGGTGGCTCTCCTTAAGACAGATAATATGTTGGGTGAATAAATTACAGCGGGGCAATTGACAAACATCAAGAATGCATACAAGCATATACTACTCATCTTGACTCCTTTGAGATTCGATTGGGCATTACAACATTATACATAGACCGCCATCCAACTGCTTCTATGACTAATAATAGACCTTCAGGTTATCACCCGAGCCCCCTCCAGTATTAAGTTGCAAGCAATGAATAATTGCATTACGAATTGTGTGTAAAGTAAACAATATGATTGTTCTATGAACAAAGGATTGTTGTTTTCTCCCTAGTAGCAACAACACATCTAGTATCTTAGAGATTTCAGTCACTTCCCCAAATTACTAGAGGCATGAACCCACTATCGAGCATAAATACTAACTCTTGGAGGTGCTAGCATCTACTAGGCCAAGATAGCTACTAACAACGGAAAGCATGCAAGATAACAAATAACAAAGACATGATAAAATCAATAATCAATCTGAAATAGCATCTCAATATCCATCGGATCCCCATAAAGACAACATGCAGAATTACAAATAGATGATCATGATCATGAATGGAGCTCACAAGATATAAGCATGATAGCACAAAGGAGGAGAAGCAGCCATCTAGATACTACATGGACCCGTAGTCTAGAGATGAACTACTCATGCATCACACCGGAGGCTTGCATGATGATGAAGAAAGCCTCCAGGGTGAATTCCCCTCTCCGCCAGGGTGCTAGGAAGAGCTTTAGATCCCTCCCGATCTAGGGATGGAGACGATGGTGGCTACAGACTCTTTCATGGAATTTTGATCGGGTACTTTGGGTTTCTGTATTGGAGGCAACTTATAGGCGGAAGGAGAGGACAAGGGGGTGCCTAGGGCGGCCATACCACCCATATAGATGGAGATATTATTAAGCTTAAATTTTTTCCTTTCTCTTTGAGAGGAGAAGTTAAAGAATGGTTGATATCCCTAACTAGAAATAGTATTGATTCTTGGACTAAATGCAAAGATGCTTTCATTGGAAAATACTATCCTCCTGCTAAGATTATATCTATGAGAAGTGAAATAATGAAATTTAAACAATCTGATAATGAACATGTTGCTCAAGCTTGGGAAAGAATGAAATCTTTGGTAAACAATTGTCCTACTCATGGACTGACTGCTTGGATGATTATTCAAACCTTTTATGCAAGACTAAATTATTCTTCAAGAAATCTGCTGGATTCTGCTGCTAGAGGTACCTTTATGACCATTACTTTGGGTGCTGCAACAAAGGTTCTGGATAGTATGATGGTTAACTATTCTGAATGGCACACTGAGAGAGCTCCACAAGGTAAGAAGCAAATTTCTGTTGAAGAAACCTCCTCTTTGAGTGATAAAATTGATGTTATTATGTCTATGCTTGTTAACGGAAAGCTCATTTTAATCCAAATCATGTTCCCTTAGCCTCTTTGGTTGCTCAAGAAGAGAAAGTTGATGTGAACATTTTTAGAAATAATAATTTTAGCAACAATGCGTACATGAATAATTTTGGTAACAATAATTATAGGCCATATCCTCCCAATAATGGTAATGCTTATGGAAATTCCTACTACAACAATAGGAGTGCACCCTCTGAACATGAAGTCATGCTTAAAGATTTTATTAGTAAACAAACTACCTTCACTAAAACTATTGAGGAAAACTATCTAATGCTGAAAGAAATATAGCATCATTTTCTGAAGCACAATCTTCTTTGAATAAAATGGTTGCTAAACCTGAAACTATTGAAAATCCCTTTGCTTCTACTAATGCCATACAAGTTAGAAGATGAAAATGTTAGAATGTTAGCTGAATTGCATGCTAAGTGGGAAAGAGAAGATGAAATTGCTAGAAATAGTAGTATTTGTACTATCACTACCACTAATGTTGATGCTAGCAACCCACATGAAGTCCCCATTCCTTTTGCAACAATGCCGAAAACCAATGGAACCTTTTCTAATAAAAATGCTGAAATTCTTCGAAATATGGGAAACAATAGCTCTACTACCTTGGATGGTAATTATGACTTTTATCTTGATGGTTGCAATATCTCTAAAGTAATTATATTCCTACAAAAGCTTGCTAAAAGTCCTAATGCTAGTGCTATGAATATGGCCTTTACAAAACACATTACTGATGCTCTCATAAAAATTAAAGAAGAAAAGATGAAACATAAAGTTTCTATTCCTATGAAATTAGAAGATGGCTGGGAACCCATCATTAATATGCAAGTGAATGATTTTGATCTCAAAGCTTCATGTGATCTTAATAGTAGTGTCTCTATTATGCCTAGAAGAATTTATGAAATGATTGATTTGCCACCATTAGAAGATTGTTATTTAAATGTTCAGCTTGATGATAATGCTAAAAAGAAACTCATGGGGAGTTTTAATGATTTTATTATTATGTTTAACAATACCTATGTCCCCGTTGATTTTTATGTTTTGGATGTTGAATGCAATGCTTCTTGTTCTATTATTTTGGGAAGACCTTTTCTTAAAACTATTGGTGCCATTATTGATATGAAAGAAGGCATCATTAAATATCAATTCACACTCAATAAAGGTATAGAACACTTCCCTAAGAATAAAGATAAGATTCCTTTTACCTCTCCTATTAAAACAAAATTTTCTCTTAATGCTTCTTCATGTGAGAATATCTCTTAATGCTTCTTCATGTGAGAATGCTTATTCCTAGCTCAATGGCTTTAAAGAAAAGCACTTATTGGGAGATAACCCAAATATATTTAGGAATCTTTTGTTGTGGCTTGTAAGTTATTACCTCTGTAATAACCTCTCCTTATCCTTTTTGTGTGGTTTTTATGCCAAGATTAACCTCTAATGAGAGAGAAGTAAGACTTGGGAAAGTTGCTGTCCCGAAATATATTTTTGTGCTTCGCCGTAAAAAATTGTAAAAAATCTCTGTACATAGGATTGAGATGTAATTGTTTGTGCTTCTGCTCCAGGTTGTTATCCAACTTTTGTTAGTTCAACACTTTTTGATTTGATCAATAGAAGGTCTTCAAAAAAATCGGTTTTACCTGCTGGTCTGTTTTGACAGATTTCTGCCATTATTTGTATTTGCTTCTTAAATCCCTTTCTCTTTGAGTTCTTGCCAATTTCTTGAATTTTTTAAAGGAAGTGCTACAGTATCTTGTGTTTTAATGAAAGTTTTACGTGTGTTGAAACTGAACCAAAATACTTATTATCTTGAGTACACTAATGTTGCTTATGAAGATTATGTGAAGTTTTGTATGAAGGAATTTTTAAAGTGTAGGGAAGAATAATGTGATAAGATGAAGTATGGACAAAAGCTTAAGCTTGGGGATGCGAACCATGTCACCCCAAGAAATATTCAAGAAGTACAAGCATCAAAGCTTGGGGATGCCTTGGGCATCCCCTTCTTCATCAATAAAAATCTCAGGTTCTCTTCCAAACACTTCATTTTTATTGTTTCATGCACAATTGTGTTGTTCTTGGAGCGTCTTTGTTTTTGTTTTTAGTTTTCGTTTCCTTGGTTTTCTTAAATAAATTGGTTGGACCCCCGTATTCATACATTAGTTTTCAAATAAGTTGGTTTGGATTGGAAAAGAGTCGGAAAAGTTCATGCTTATAAGTGGTATAAAAGGAGTCTTGTTTTTGACTGTGGCTTAGACTTTGTCATGTCATGCTTTATATTGTTTTGGCTTTTTGCTTAGTGATTATTGCTGCAGCATAACTTGTTACAAACAATTGAGATTGCTTAATGTGCCTTGAAAGAATCATGCGTTGTTTTAGCATATAAAAGCATAATATCGTGGTATTCTCCTTTGATGCTTTATTTGGGTTGACTTGGCGCATGCTCACACCATGTTAAGACTATACCAAGTCACCATAGCTTCTATGAGCATTTAGTTTTCGACTTGTAATATCACTTTATGCTTTAATTAATAATGTTTTGTCGCTTTGCATGATTATGGCTATTATTGCTCTCTTAGTTGGTCGCTCCCAGTCTTTTGCTAGCCTCCATACCAAGTATGAGTTCCACTCATGCATCCAACTCCAAATAAAACCAAGTTATTCCAAAGAGTCCACCATACCTACCTATTAGCATTTGCTATTCCAAGTATATTCATGTTTTTATCTACCTTCCGAATTAAACTTGTTATGTGAAAATTAGTGATTAAAGCTCTCACGAACTTGATGGCACACTTTACTTTTCTTGCACTTAATAAACTTGAACCATTGTGTCCATCTATATTGTGTATATGCTTGTGTTTTGTAAGTTGTTAATTAGCGGAACCATGTTATCATGGGGAACACTTTCAACAATGCACTTATTATTCAGTTGATATCATGTTCTTTTGCTTATGGATCCCGGAGGTGTGAAATGAAAGGGGAGCTTGTAAGGCTCATGGAGTTCGTATATGTGTTAGAGAAATGCCTAGGCAGCTGGTCTACGCCATGCCTAATCATGGTGGAAACCTGTAGCGTAACCATAGTGAGCAATCTATGAAGCATCCTCTATAAAAAAAGAAGCATATGCAAATAGGAAAGAAAAAAAGAAAAAAAGGAGAAAAAAGAAGTCTATGCAAATAGCAAATAAAAGGATTGCTGAGATGCTCATTGTCTGCTTGCCTTGTCATTTTGATATGGGGAATCTTCCGTATCATCGGTCTACCCCGTTTGCGGTTCTCTATGATACACATGTACTTACAATGACGAGAACTTACCTGTGACTAAAGTTGAGTAGCATGAGGAACGGTACTCGTAAGCAAGGGGCATGAGATTTTTAGCTTATAACTTGTCAAGCATATCCTCATATTTTTTCACTTTAAGCTTAATCACCTAAAGATTCTTATGATAGGGGCAATGAGAGATGAAAGCTAATAAGTACCATAATTTTTGGAAGCTCTTTATGATACTTGAATCCCTGCTTCCTTCTATGAAGGGCCTTTCTTTTACTTTTATGTTGAGTCTCCATCTTCTATCTTTATGCACCTATTAAGAGAGCATAGCGGTCATTCTTAGTTTAATGTGCATTATCCCCAAACTTGTTGATTGATTCATAACTTTGATATTTCTTGTTCTTAAACTATCTGTATCTAGTCACTCTTATGAACTTTTAAGGTGTCCTATGCATTTATGTTTTTCTACACTATGAGGGACAAGCTGAATGCCATTCTCATTATGTTCTCTATATGTGAAACAAACAAATGTCTTTCAAAGCATTGTTATTCATGAATATTTTGTTTGTACCTTTTCATGTTACAACATAGTTGCTATGTCTTATTGTTAGAACTATATCTTTCATGCTACGTGAAAGTACTATGATCCCAACTATCAATGTTATAAATACCTTGATCAAATGGTGCATGTCACCTCAAAAATTATTCTTTTTGTCACTTACCTACTTGAGGACGAGCAGGAGTTAAGCTTGGGGATGTTGATACGTTGCAAATGTATCTATAATTTTTGATGTTCCATGATTGTTTTGTATCTACTTTCTTATGTTTTGTCCACACTTTGGAGTATTTTTGCATATTTTCTGGAACTAACCTATTAACAATATGCCATAGTGCCAGTTGCCTGTTTTCTGCTGTTTTTGGTTTTAGAAAATCTAGTAAGGAAATATTCTCAGAATTGGACCGGACAAAAGCCAAAGTCAATATTTTACCCGAAGCAACACGGAGTCCGGAGGGGAGAAGAAGTGGTGCACCAGGGCGGCCACACCTGGTGGCGGCACGGCCCGGGGGGGCACCACCAGGGCGTGTGGGCCCCCTGGTGCTCCACCGACCTAGCCCTTCCGCCTATAAAGACCCCTCAAGATGAAAACTCTAAGTACCTGATCAAAATTCCACGAAAGAGTCTATAGCCGCCGTCATCTCCATCCCTAGATGGGGAGGGATCTAAAGTTGTTACCGGCACCCTGCCGGAGGGGAGAATTCACCCTGGAGGCCTTCTTCATCACCATGCCTGCCTCTGGTGTGATTCTTTAGTAGTTCATCCCTGGATTACGGGTCCATGTAGATGCTAGATGGTTGGTTCTCCTCCTTTGTGCTACCATCTTTAGATCTTGTGAGATCCGTTCATGATCAAGATTATCTATTTGTAATCCTACATGTTGTGTTTGCGGGGATCCGATGGATATTGAGATGCTATTTCAGATTGATTATTGATTCTGTCATGTCTTTGTTATTTGTGATCTTGCATGCTTTCTGTTGTTAGTAGCTATCTTGGCCAAGTAGATGCTAGCAACTCCAAGAGGGAGTATTTATGCTCGATAGTGGGTTCATGCCTCTAGTAATCTGGGGAAGTGATAGAAATCTCTAAGGTACTAGATGTACTGTTGCTACTAGGGAGAAAACAACAATCCTTTGTCCATGGGACAATCGTATTGCTTACTTTAGACACTTTGCTTAATGCAATTATCTATTGCTTGCAACTTAATACTGGAGGGGGTTCGGATGATAACCTGAAGGTGGATTATTAGTCATAGATGTAGTTGGATTACGGTCTATGTATAATGTTGTAATGCCCAATCAAATCTCATAGGAGTCAATATGATTAGTATATGCATGTATGCTTTCTTGGTGTCTGTCAATTGCCCCGCTATAATTTGTTCACCCAACATGTCATCTATCTTAAGGAGAATCACCACTAGTGAACTATGGACCCCGATCCATTCTTTTACCATCAATCTACAAACTATTTACTGTTTACTTTTTACTTTTTGCAAGCAATTACTATCTTCCACACAATACGTTTAATCCTTTGTTTCAGCAAAACCGTTGAGATTGATAACCTCACTGTAAGTTGGGGAAAAGTTCTGTGGTTGTGTTGTGCAGGATTCCAAGTTGGAGACAACACCTTGGGGTTGTTTCCTTGCGCCTACTGGTTCGATAACCTTGGTTTCATAACTGAGGGAAAACTTGCTGCTGTGCTCATCATACCTTCCTCTTGGGGTTCCCAACGAGCTCATCGTATTTTGAGCCATCAAGAGGTACAGTTCTGAACACCTCTGTTGCTCTGGATTCACCATCTGTGATGAGTAAGCTCCTTACACCACCACCATATACACATGCTACACATACTGCTACTTCTGCTGAATCTGAAATTGCTTCTGATACTTATGATGCTGCTTATACTGTGCTTGATAAGAGTGGTTCATTATGTCCTTTACTAGATGCTACAATTTCTAGAACTATAGTTGGAAACACCGAAACTCCTAATGAAGATACTACTACACATGTTAGTTCACCTGAGTCTAGAGAGAGCTATGATCTTGATGACGGTTATATTGAAATGACTGATGAATTTATTGAAGAATGTCAAAACACTCATGGTACAAGTGCTATTAAGAGTCTTCTTGAGAGACGTACTGTTAAACCTAAATTATCTCCTAATGCTAAGTTTCCTACATTTCCCATAAACATTAAAGATAAGGATTATGATTTCTCTCTTGATTTATCTTACATAACAATTGTTTATAAATAACCTTTTTGTGGGAAATGAAAGTGCTGTAGCACATATGACTAAGCTTTCTACCACGAGTGGCTTATTTTCTGATGATATTAAGATGCGTACCTACTTTGTTGCTAAATTTTTCCCTTTTTCACTGAAAGGAGAAGCTAAAGCTTGGTTTAATAATTTACCTCCTAGATCTATTGATAGCCCTGATTACTTGATTGATATTTTGTTTTAGAAATATTTCCCTCCTAGTGCTCGACATGCCATTTTGCAGGAACTTTTTGATTTTAAACAGGGAGAAAAAGATACATTGCCTGAATCATGGGCAAGGTTTTGTGCTTTAATTCACACATAGGCTAGATGTCCATTACCTAAAAATGAGCTTCTTGATATATATTATAATGGACTAACTGATGAATCTAGGACATACCTGGATAGTTGTGCTGATTGTGTTTTCAGGAAGATAACCCCCAAGGAAGCCGAGGAATTAATGGCTAAAATAAGCAAGAATTATGATGACTGGACTTCACCTAAGTCAACTACACCTGAGTTAACTGTGCCTGAGCCAACACCAACACCAAATAAGAGGGGAGTGATTGAACTAAATGATGAAGTGATGAAGGAAGCTAAGAAATGTCTTAAGGAGAAGGGTATTAAATCTAAAGATGTAAAGAATTTACCTACTATAGAAGAATTATGTAAGACAATCTCCCACTCATCCATTATTGAGGTACACTCTCTCCAACATTTTTATGAAGGTGATATTCCTTATTCTAAACCTCTTGATCAATGCTTAGAAGAATTTGATATCTTTGTTGTTAAGCAAGATAATTTTAATAAAATAGTGCATAATCATTTGATGGAAAACTCTAGAGCTATCAATGAGTTGAGAGATATTGTGGAAAGAACCTCCAGTGGTGTTAAAATGCTTGTTAAACATTTCAAAATGGTTCAAACCCAAATTGATCAGCTTATTAAAGTACAAAAAGTTTTGCTAGTTAATGCTTCTAAAGAAAAACATGCTTATGAAATTAGAACTAGGAGTGGCGCTTCCACTCAGGATCCTCTATATCCTGAGGGACATCCTAAAAGAATTGAGTAGGATTCTCAACAAATTGAAAATAGTGGTACTTCTTCTAAGATAAAGAAAAGAAACATAAAACAGTTGCATAATCTTCTGAACCTGCTAAAGATCCTAATAGTATATCTGTCTCCAATGCTGAAACTGAGAGTGGTAATGATAATAATGATGCTCCTGATAAACAAGAAGTTGAAGAAGAACCTGAAAGGCACACTAACAATACTAAGTACACTAAGGAAGATTTTTTTTGCTAAGAAACATGGTAGTGAAAGATAGCCTTGGGTTAAAAAACCAATGCCTTTTCCTGATAAGAAACACAAGTCAAAGGAAGAAGAACACTATAACAAGTTTTGTGAGTGGATGTGACATGGGTATACCCTAGAGGTACTCGAGCTTGGTATATACGGCCTGAGTACAACAGAAGCCCATGGTGTCGCCAAGGCCCAAATGGAGAACTCGGGTAGCCTACGGACTCTTGATTGCTTGAAGAACAAGAAGAGACTAAAGACTGAAGTTCAAAGGGAAAAAGCCTAACTTGTAACCGACTCGACCTGCTACCCGAGACCTAACCTATCTATATAAAGGCTAGGAGGGGGCGGCGAGGAGGACACACACAACCCTAGTTTCCACAACCCTTGCCAGATTGCATCTGTGCACCATTGTAATCTTCGATTCCCTCAATAATTCCACGAGCAGACAAGCAGAAGTAGGGACCTTTGCGAGGCCTAAACCTACGTAAATCTTTGAGTCCCCTGTGTGCTTGTTTGCTAGCCGATAGATGTCTCCAGCGCTCCCTCCTTCTCCAAAACCCAAGTCCATAACAATGGGCATGGATGAGTTAAACCCTCGTCAATTGGCACCGTCTGTGGGAATTGGGAGTGCTGATGTTGCGGCTTCTTTGGCCCCATCAACCGCGATCTACAACTCTGCAACAACGGAGATTCGCCAGCTCTTCGGCGCGTTCGACTTCACCGTCCACACGCCGGCCACTCCGGCTTTCGAGTCTGTGGGCGACGGAATCAGCTTGGCGATCGGGAGCTTCCTCTTCCAAGTTGGACAGATGGGCATGCTTCGCATGCCTGATCACACGATGACACCATCGATTGCTCCAGCATCGTGGTTCCCTCCACCGATCGACACCCTCATTGAGCTCAATGCCTCGACAATAGTCGAGAATACGGTCAGCGACAGCAGTCACGAATCCGATCTGAGCGATCTGGCAACTGAAGATGGAGCCTACGGTTCCGGATCTGAAAGTTGCGGGAGCAGCAGCTTCCCTAACCACTTCATGTGCGCCGTCATCAACGCAGGCGACACCTCCGCCAATCGCGACAACACGGTCAACGACGGCCATGGAGCCGACCCGCCAAATGGCGGCATACCAAACGGCGGACCACCGCCAAACGGTGGACCATCGCCAAACGGCGCCCCCATCAACAACGAGGGAGCATTCGAGCCTCCAACTATAATAAACGAGCAGACTAGCAAACGCGTCGTGATCAGGCTCAACGAACTCGAGTGGGCTCGCTGCCGTGATGCCCTACGGGGCAATCCTCTACCCTTTGGCTCCCCGCAAGAGCTGCTAATGGGCTACCATTGGCTCCTGAAGGAGGAATTCAAGCGCCAATTGCAAACAATCACGCAACTCGAGGCGTGCAAAGAGGCGGCAGATGAGTCGTGTCTTCGACGTGCTGGGCTCTCCTCCCATGGAGGATCCTCCTCAAAGGGCAACCAGCACATCGCAAACAAGAGGCGGTCCCGGATGGCCCATCTCACCGAACAAGAACGCATAGAAGCTGCAAAGGTCCTCGACTTCAGCTCTATGACAGTCGACACACGGGGCAATGTGGTCCCAAAGACGCCACAAGCTGCAGTGACGGCAACCACCATGTACCTCCTGAACAACCAACCGCCAGCTGGGGATCCCCGAGCCGCCATGCATCGATCTATGATCGCGGGCTTGGGACTAGTCGAGGCCACACTCAACAAGGAGCCACTACCAAAACCAAAGAAAGGCAAGGCTCTAGCAAAACGCTATTCCTCGCCCTCCTCCAGCAATGATAGCCACGAATTGTCTCGACGCCGCCGCTCACGGCGACATCACGCAGCGCAAGATCGACAAGTCAAGGGTGCGACGTGCGTGATGACATCACGCAGCACAATATCGACAAGTCAAGAGCGCGACGTGCCTAATCAACTGACTCAGAAGACGAATATGTGGAGCTCTGTGGCGCTAGATGCTTCAGCAGGGCCATCAGGCAAAAGCGAATGTCGAAGGTGTTTAAGCTCCCATCGGAGAACCCGAAGTTTGACGGTCTACAGGACCCGAAAATCTGGTTAGAGGACCACATCTCCTTTGTCAGGCTTCATAGCGGAAGTTGAAGCACGGCCATGCAATGCCTGCAGCTACAGCTGCAGGGTGCCGCCCGAGCATGGCTCAATAATCTCCCACGCGGATCCATTAGCAGTTGGGAAGAGCTGGTTTACAGCTTCGTGCGCAACTTCAAAGGCACATACAAAAGGCCCGCGTCAATCGAAGAGCTGAGGTGCTGCCAGCAAAGATCGGGCGAATCGCTACGCTCGTACATCTAGAGGTGGTCCATCATCAAGAACTCCGTAGAAAATATCTCGGAGGACCGCACAATCGACGCATTCAATGGCGGCGTTCGCCGCATAGAGCTCAGAGAGGAGCTAGGCCACTCGAAGCCCAAGACCATCGACCACCTGATGGAAATCGCGAATCGGTGGGCTGACGGAGAAGATTCGGTGAAACATCGCGTTCACTCCGACGAGGAAGCTGAACTCGAGCGCAGACGCGACCGCCAAAGCAAACACCGCATGCGCATCTACAGTGACCGCGACGACGTCAACATGGTCGTAGCCAACTACACCGACAGACGCGACGATAACCGCAACAGCGGCTACTGCAGTGGTGGATACCACGACTCCGGGAAAACCACGCAAGTATGGCAGCGCCACAATCGTGATGAGGCACCCGCAACATCCATTGAAGACAAGTTGTCCGAGCCATGCACTGTGCACTTCTACATCAACAAGCACGACGGAAAAAAGAAGTCCAGCCACCTCCTCAAGGACTATCGCGAGTTCCTCAAACTGCATGAGGGATTGGCTCGGATGAATCGCAACACAGTCAAAAGGGGCTACGGAGCCTCCCCAGGTGCGGTGGCACATGGAGCTCCGCCACCACCGCCTGGGCCACCCCCAAATGCAGCTGTGCCGGACCAGCACCACGGAGGCGAACCATACCCACGGGCCATGGGTACCATGATGATCCAAAAGGGACTCCCCTCGAATCGGGTGCAGAAGGCCATCACTCGCCAAGTCAGCTTGGCCACAAACTCGCCACCATCTACCACTGAGTACCTCAGCGGAAGCGAGTCCTGCATCACCTTTGCAAGTGCGACCATCCGCCCCAAGTACCTCGTCCAGGCCATTGTCCCCTTGTACTCGAGGCGCAAATCGGAGGCTTCGACATGAGCCGCGTCTTCATGGACGGCGGAAGCGGCATCAACCTTATATTCGCGAGTACCTTGCGAGCAATGAGGATCCCTCTGACTTGCTTAGAGGCCTCAGACACAACATTCCACGACATCGTCCTAGGCAAGGGCGTGTATCCCCTTGGCAAAATCAACCTCGACGTCATCTTCGGCACGCCGAAAAACTTTCGGCGTGAGCGCATTGACTTCGAGGTCGTCGGGCCCTTGCAGTACCACTGCATCCTCGGACGTGTTGCGTTCGCTAGGTTCATGGCAGTGCCACACTACGCCTGTCTGCAGATGAAGATGCCAGGCCCTAATGGTGTCATCCCAATCAACGGGAGCTTCGAGAGATCCGACAGTTGCGACAAGGAATTCAACAGAATTTGCCAGTCCTTCGGCATGCAGGAAGAACTCGCGAGACTAAAGGAGTCGACAGACAACAGTCTGCCTCCCCTGAGCCGGTCAAGTTCACCCGACCTATCTTTCGACTCATCAGTGCACACAAAGAAAGTTCAGGTCCACCCATCGGATCCTGCTATGACGACCCTCATTGCCAACAACTTGAGTCCCGCATAGGAACTCGCGCTCATCGAATTCCTCCGTGAGCACTGGGAAATCTTTGCCTGGTGTCTAGTGGACATGCCAGGAGTTCCTAGAGAATTCGCCAATCACGCACTCAATGTCAACCCAGACGCAAGGCCAGTCAAACAAACAATTCGGCGATTGTCTGAACCAAGGGCAAAGGCAGTTGGAATAGAGATCAACATACTCCTCGACGCCAAATTTATACGCGAGATCAAGGAAAGAACTTGGCTCGCCAACATGGTGCTAGTACCAAAAAAGGACACGGATATCCTGCGGATGTGCATGGACTTCACCTCTTTGAATAAGCATTGTCCGAAGGACCACTTCCCGCTACCGCGAATCAACCAGATCATTGACTCCACCACGGGATGCGAGCGCCTCTGCTTCCTTGACGCCTACTCAAGCTATAACCATATTCGAATGAAGGAGGAAGATCAAGAAAAAACAGCGTTTACAACGCCCTTTGGTGTGTTCTGCTACAACACAATGCCCTTCGGCTAAAGAACGCAGGAGCCACCTATCAGCGGTGCATGCAGGCTTGCCTCAAGAACCAACTTGGTCGCAACATTCAAGTCTATGTTGACGACATATTAATCAAGACCAAAGAGGAAGCCTCACTAATAGATGATTTGCGTGAAACCTTTGCCAACGTCGACCGCTACCAGATCAAGCTTAATATGGACAAGTGCGCCTTCGGCGTACCATCTGGGCAACTACTCGGGTATCTTATCTCCGCGAGAGGGATCAAAGCGAACTCGAAGAAAATAAAAGCCATACTGGCCATGGAAAAGCCGAAAAACGTACGAGGTGTCCAGCAGCTGGCTGGGCAAATCGCGGCACTCAGTCGATTCATCAGTCAGATGGGTGAAAAGGCATTGCCCTTCTAGCAACTCCTCTGCAAAGGTGACAAGTTCGAGTGGACCAATGAGGCGCAGGAAGCATTCGAAGACCTCAAGCGCCTGCTACCCACCTCGCCAGTACTGGTGACCCCACATGAAAGGGAACCATTGTTGCTGTACATCTCCGCCACCAACTAGGTGGTTAGCACAGTGCTCGTAGTCGAACGAGCCGAGAAAAACAAGGTCCACGGGGTACAGCGCCCAGTCTACTACCTTAGCGAGGTACTTACGCCAACAAAACACACTACCAGAAACTGGGGTACGACATCTTCATGACGGCCCGGCGACTGCGCCACTACTTCTAGGAACACCTAGTCGTGGTAGCCAATGACGCCCTGCTTGGGCACATTCTCAACAATCCCGATGCCACCGGACGAGTCGCACTCTGGGGAATCGAACTGTCTCCATGAGACATCACATATGAAAAACGCGACGCAATCAAGTCACAAGTTCTCCCTGACTTCCTCGTGCACTGGATGGAGAATCAGCTCCCTAAAAAACCAGATATGTCCTACCTCTGGACAATGCACTTCGACGAATCCAAGCGAAAGGACGGAGCTGGTGCAGGTGTCATACTAACATCGCCCCAGGGAGGCAAGCTGAAATATATTCTACGAATGCAGTTCACCGCCTCCAACAACGAAGCCGAATACGAAGCCCCACTACACGGGTTGAGGATGGCAAAATTCTGCGGCGCCAAGAGGCTCATTATATACGGTGACTCCAAGCTGGTCATCAACCAAACAATGCAAGAGTGCGATGCACCGAATGGCAACATGATCGCCTACCATGACCTCTACGACACACTCGAAGGAGATTTCGACGGTTGTGAGCTGCGACAGATAGGTCGCGAAAGCAATGAAGAGGCGGACACACTCGCCAACATAGGCTCTACCTACGCCCCATACCACCTGGGGTATTTCTCGAGCGCATCTGCGAACGCTCAATCAAGCCAAAGGCCCTAGAGAAGAAAACAAGCGCAGAACCGACTCGGGGGCTGCGCCACCCAATGAGCCAATGGCACTCGACGACCTGGAGCTGGACACAGGACTTGAGGGACCAATGAGCGTCATGATGATCGAGACATCTTGGACCCAACCATACATTACATACCTCCTCAGCAAGAGGCTACCAGACGATGCGACTGACGCCCGACACATCGCACGGCGCTCCAAGGCATTCGCTGCTATCAACGGCAAACTATACAAGCGCAGCATCACAGGAGTATTCCAACGATGCGTCTCCATGGCCGATGGAAGAGCTGTTCTCCTCGACATCCATGAAGGGACCTGCGGGCACCATGCTGGCAGTCGCGCCCTCATCGCCAAAGCTCTATGAGCTGGATTCTACTGGCCTATGGCCATGGGTGACACCAAGGACATCGTCCAAAAATGCTCCGCTTGCCAGCGATTCGCGGACAAGCCGCACGCACCTGGCGCAGAGCTCCGACCAATTCCTTTGGCCTGGCCCTTCGCACAATGGGGACTCGACATGGTCGGCAAACTCCCAAGGTCCTCATGCAGAGGCTACGTCTACCTCTTGGTCGCAGTCGATAAATTCACCAAGTGGATAGAGGCCATGCCAGTGACTAATCAGTCAGGCTACAGCGCAATCAAGTTCTTCGAGTCCATCGTTTACCGCTTCGGAGTGCCACACAGCATCATCACGGACAATGGGACAAACTTCACATCCAAGGAGTTCTAGGAATTCTACGAGAATCTGGGGATCAACGTCAGCTATGCCTCCGTAGCACATCCATAGACCAACGGCCAGGTCGAAAAAGCTAACGTGCTTGTCTGCGGCGGCATCAAGAAGCGACTCCTCAAACCACTCGAACAGGCCGCGGGCTGCTGGCCAGACAAGATGCAATCAGTACTCTGGAGCCTACGCACAACTCCAAACAGCGCCACAGGGTACACCCCGTTCTTCATGGTGCACGGGGCTGAAGCGGTACTACCCACCGAAGTACGATACAAAGCACTGCGCGTGGTCGCTTACAGCGAGCAGGAGTCAACTCTTGCACTCGAAGACTCTATCGACCTCCTTGACGAGGCAAGGGAAATCGCCACGGAGAGATCAACGATCTACCAACTGAACCTGTGCAACTACCACAGTAGGAGGCTACGCCCTAGGTCCTTCGTCGAAGGCGACCTGGTCCTGCGACTGAAGCAGCAAGGGCATCTCAAGCTCGAGTCCCACTGGGAGGGACCATACGTGATTACAAAAGTAATCCCAGGTGGCGCCTATCGCATCAAAGATTTCGAGACAGGAGTCGCATACTCTAAACCCTGGAACGTTGCGCAGCTGTGGCGCTTCTACCCTAACTCGTCTTCACTTTTACATTGCAAATAAGGCTTCTCAGCCAAGGCTACTCAGCCACACATTGTACCTCGCACTGTTCTGTGAATAAATAAAGCTAAGTGCCCCAAAATTCTGTGTTCCTTTTTATTTTTTGCAATTAATCCACTCGGGGGCTGCACCACCCTGTGCACATTTGTTCTACGAACTAACGCGATATCCTGAGTAGCCGACGCATCAATCGAAACCCTTGATAAATACCAACCCAGCTGCCACGCACCTGACAGGTTGGCAAGGGACTGAGATACAAACAAGTCAGGCTAACGAAAAGGAACTCACAAAACATACACGCTAACAAGCTCCTTTACACATCATTGTCAATCAATTATACACAACATATATACGAACTTTACAACACTGGTACAACTATGTGCAGGATACAAACTAAACTATTGTTGCAACAAAAGAACGTTGGTCTGCTCCTCGAAGAAGTCGACGATCTCCTCCACCGGGTGATCCACTGCCTGGTAGTGCGGCACCATGTTCCAAGTCGAACCCGATGGCGACGCAGGCGGTCCGGCCGCGATTGCTGCAACATCCACATCAGGCCTATGCAGTCGCACCAGCGACACAGCAGCCTTGCCTCCAGCGACTAACTGTTGCCGTACACACTCACGGATCGCACTCAAGTCCTGGAATTTAGCAAGAAGGGCCAGCAGGCTCAGTGGAACAACGTCCAGCGGGAACATCGTCTGGTAAATGTTCTTCAATCATGATTGCGACTTCTTCAAGAAGTGAAGCACTCGCGACGCACAATCCTGCAGGGTCGCCAATGCGATTGCACGATCATGATCTACCCAGAAGTACCCACTCCCTTGAAGCCGCTCTTGGGTCAGGTCATTCATGCGAATGGCAATCCGATCCTTCTCATCCTGCGGATGGCGCGCGCTGACAACTATACCAAGCAAAGGAAAAATATGAGGACAACAAATTACTGCGAGTGACTACACAGAAACGACAGGAAGAAAGAAGACTAACATTTGAATTGGTCGCGCAACTACGTCACCTCCTAGCAGATATTGTTCTCGGGCGGCGGTATTCTCCGCCTTCGACTTCCATACGTCTGCATTTCCGCGGAGTACGGGCAATTCACGCTCCAACTGCTTCACGCGGTCATGGAGTCGCGAGAGCAGAGAAAGCTCATCCAACCTTGAGCGCGGCGGTGCCAAAGTGTCATCAAGGGGTGGCGAATCCTGAGGCTCCCTCAAAGGATCACTCGATGTGCCCTATCACAAGTCAACCAAGAGACAATAAGAGGACTAAGGCGAGGCATAGACAAAAGATTCGAGTGCATTCATGCAGATACACTCGCCAACAGGCATGTTCTTGACAAAAGACATAAGCTATTTAACTATTACAAGATGCGACTACTGAGGAGCGATTGGCTTCTTCGACTTCGACTTCGGCTTTGGGGGCCTCATCGAGTCTGTGGCAGTATCAGATGCCACCGACTTCTCGCCGGCCCCTAACGTTGCAGCCTTCGCAGCTTTCTTGGCTCGCTGAAGCTCCTCAGAGCACTTCGCAACTGTATTGATCAGCTGTGGGCCGTACTTGCCACAAGTAGTCGTAAAGGGAGCAAAGACTACCTGCTGGCCCTCAGCGCTGACAGGCATCGCCTTGGAGACCGCCGCAGGATCAACTTCGACTCCATGGGCTTAAACCATTGCAAGTGACATCGAAGCGCCAGCCGCACGGAGCGAGTTCTTGAAGCTTGCAGGGACGCCCCCGGCAAGGGACTCCACCAGCTCGTCCATATTCTCGATCAGCTCAGCCTTGGGCACCAACTCTTCCTGTAGGCGACTGAGCATGCCGTTGGCCTTGGAGAGCGTCCCTTGAACGGCAGCCCTGCGATCCTCGACTGCCGAAATGGGACCTGCCAAGGCATCGTCACGGCGGAGTGCCTGAGGGTCGAAGCTCAAATCGCTGGCATATACATAGAACCCAGGCATGGGCACGAAGGTCAGCACCAATGAAAAATTTGAAAGAAGAAAAACAATGAAAATCCAGACAAGGGAATACCTGAGAGAGCCTTGGCAATCGAGAAAAGCTGTTCCTCGAACAACTTCTCTCTAGCCACGATGGAGGCACGCAGATCCTCTTCACGTTTCTGTGACTCGTCACGTGCTGCGATTGCCTCATCGTGACTCTTTACCGCCGTGGAAAGCGCCTTTTCAAGGGAATCGGCGTCACGGAGGAGTGCATTATGCTCAGCTATGAAACAAACAAAGAGAGGCTATCAGCCGGATATATCACAAGGAGGACGAAGAAGAAGCAAGATACTTACTTTCAACTACGCGGTGGCGAATATCCAGCATTGCATGCTGGCGACCCATCGCAAGAACTTGCTCCGCTAAGCGAGCGGCTTCCTTGACAATAAGCTGCGACAGGAGAAAACAACAAAGGATAAGCAGATGATAGAATATGATACATTCGACTGCAAAAATAGAGGAAACAAATACTACACTTACATGATCCTCCAAAGACTTCGAAGTCGATGGATTCGCAGTCGTCCGGATAACCATCTGGTGCTCCACATCGTGCGGAGAACTCAATGAATTATGGCCGGAGTGGGCCACCAATGGAGGAGGAGTGCGCTCAGCCACTTTCTTGGCCTTGGAGGTCGCGACTCCAGATTCTTTTAAAAATTGGATGTCGCTAGAAGACGACGACACCGGCTGACTGCAGAACCAAACCAACATAAAAAAGGCAATCCCAAAGAAGAACCAAAAAAAAGGAAGACTCGTATACTTACCAATCAAACTTGTCAAGATCGAAGGTTTGATTCCCCGACTCTGACGACGACTCCTTCGACACTCACAGGAACGACAGGTATCGGCGACTCTGCACCAACACCTGCACCTTCCGGAGTCGAAGGAGACGATGCATCCGAATCCTTGCTGCGCGAATGCTTGCGAGTGTCCAGACCACTCGACTCGGGGGCTTCCTCCTCCACATCAGATGGGACGGTTGACTACGACTTGTCCTCTTCCAAGGCTTCACGAGGGATAACCCAATCCTGCATAAAGAAAACAATTTAGCACAAAGTCATGAAGCAGCAAAGAAGTAGTCGACAAGCAAAAGCTACTACGTAGCACAAATTGTACCTCAGGAGGAGGGTTAGCAGCATCGAACGGAGGAACGTCTGGTTCACCAGGGAGCACATCCTTGACAGTGTACTTGGTGACCAGTCGCACCCTCTTATCTGCCTCACTCGCGGAAATGCCATCGACAGATACGTGAGTGACATCGTCTGCGCCAGCCCACTGGAACATAGGGTGGACTCTGGCCTGCAGGGGCTATACGTGACGGCGCAGCCACGTGCGAATGAGGGCGCAGCCTCCCTCTTCCTTACCCATGCGACTCTCGAGGTCGTAGACACGCTCGTACAGCACATCTGTCTCCGTGGACTTGCCGGGCATCACAACATTCTTCCAGGAGTGCCTCCTCTTGCACGGCATCGCGGGGTCGAAGGGAGCAAGTCCGTAGTGGTCTCCGTCGGCCTTCTAGTCGCTGACGTAGAACCACTTGTCCCTCCACCCTTGGATGGACATCATTAGCTTGATGTCAAAGTACGTGACAGAGGGGTCGACATGGATACCGCAGCCGCCTACATCGTAGACTACGGAGCCAGACGCTGATTGGCGCTTCAACTTGAAGAGGCGCTTGAAGAGACCGAAATGCGGCTCGATTCCGAGCCAGCACTTGCAAAGAGTAATGTAGCAAGCTACATGGAGGATGGAGTTTGGGGATAGCTGATAGAGCTAGAGCCCGTAAAAACAGAGAAGGCCCCTGAAGAAAGGATGCAGGGGCAACGAAAGACCGCAGATGCTGAACGCTAGGAACATCACTCGAAAGCCGGCAGGAGGAGAGGGGATTACCTCGCTGCCAAGGATGCGTGCGTCCGCGACTGCGGAAGACAAAACTCCATCCTGGCGTAGAAGACGAAGCTCTGAAGACTTTATCACGGATGCGCGCCACGTACCATTGGTGACGCGAGTGCCCGTGCCCTTCTTTTTCCCTACGGCGGCGGTGCTGGTGCCCGCTACGGTGGAGCCACCCTTCTTCTTTGTAGCAACCGCGGCAGCGGCAGAATCGGCCACGGCACCTCCCTTCTTCTTCCCCATTCCGCGGAGGCGGTGTGACCGGAGGAAGTAGTTGGGAAATACACGGAGCTGGTCCAGGGCTCCGAAGGAGAGGAGCGCAAAGAAGCAGAGGAGCAGCAGCAATGGCGACGGAGGCAAAGGCAGAAAAGAAGCAGATGTGAAAATTACTATCGTTGCATTGCTACTTAACCCCCTGAAAGATGCAATCCAACGGCTAAGAAAAACGCTATCAGACGCGTGGAGTTCATCGTGCTCGACACGTGGAGGACCTGAAGCGCGAACCGTCCCCCACTACCCCCATTGCACGCGGAAATTGAGGAGGCACAGTTAAAACAAAGATTACGCATGCCCGGTCAACTTAGAGTCAGAAAATGGGACCCACCGCTCGTCACGTCTAGTCAAACTCGCTCACGTGGGTAACCGAGGTCATCGCATCGTCAGCACTGACGTCATCCAAATTACACAGCAGAAGACTTCGATTACTTTAGTCCTTGCTCGAGTCTTCGACTCCACCAAGCACTCGAGGGCTACTCCCATAGGGAGCACTGGTCGCGCACCCTATGATTTTTCTTCTTCTTTTTTTACAGGAATATGGACAATCAAAGCAAACCCAACCACTCGAACCACAATTCGACTATGGACGTGGGTTACTCCTATAGGGAGCGCCGGAAGAAAATTCGACTAAAACAAGCAACAAAAGATGACAGCAATCGCAAAGTTCTTTAGTCCCTGCCTGAGTCTTCGACTTAACCAGGCACTCGGGGGCTACTCCCATAGGGAGCGCTGGTCGTGCACCCTATGATTATTTGTACATCGTACTGTGTATTGATAACATCCACACTCGAAGCTTATGGCGACACCGCCTCAAAAATTTTCGCTACAAAGAGACTGCGTCTCCTGGGTTACCCGAATCATCTCCGTGATGACAACATTCGGATGCCGCGCTTACAATGTGAAGATAAGACCTGAATAAGGCCTAGCAACACATTTGATGCGCACTACCAGAAATATATCCGTGCCTTCAGGTACAATGAACATGCCTTGACAGACACGTCGAGTGCTCACACCCATATACTGGAATTCGACTCCTGTAAGACCTCCGCGGCTTGAGTCGAATTACACCAGCACTTTTCTAGATTCGAGTCCAGGGACTCGAGTTCGAGTAGATGGCGTTGTTTTACCCTAAGGTAGTTAATTGATACCGATGCATCGGTCAAATCACGCACGCACATCAACAATCCCTATGACATAAACAGAGCATTCGAAAAACATACTCAGTCATGCACTCGAAAGGCTTCATAAAGTCCCCAGTCGAATATGCGATTCCACTGGACACTCGGGGGCTACTGACATGGGTATACCCTACATGTACTCGAGCTTGGTATATACAGTTTGAGTATAGCGGAAGCCCACGGTGTCGCCAAGGCCCAAATGGAGAACTTGAATAGCCTACGGACTCTTGATTGCTTGAAGAACAAGAAGAGACTAAAGATAGAAAGTTCAAAGAAAAACCCTAACTTGTAACCGACTCGACCTGCTACCCGAGACGTAGCCTATCTATATAACGCCTAGGAGGGGGCAGTGAGGAAGACACACGCAACCCTAGTTTCCACAACCCTTGCTAGATTGCATCTATGAACCATTGTAATCTTTGATTCCCTCAATAATTCCATGAGTAGACAAGCAGGAGTAGGGACCTCTGTGAGGCCTGAACCTGGGTAAATCTTTGAGTCCCCTGTGTGCTTGTTTGCTAGCCGATAGATGTCTCCAGCGCTCCCTCCTTCTCCAAAACTCAAGTCCATAACAATGGGCATTGATGAGTTAAACCCTCGTCAGGATGAAACCTTTATTTTTGCAAATTCCTTTGACTGATGCTATTAAATTGCCCCCTTATTCAAAGTATATGAAGGATATTGTCTCTAATAAAAGGAAGATTCCTAATGAGGAAATCTCTACTTTACTTGCTAGTTATTCCTTCAATGGTAAGGTTCCAAAGAAACTTGGAGACCCAGGGATTCCATCTATTCCATGTTCTATTAAAATTAATTATGTAAGAACCACTTTATGTGATTTGGGAGCAGGAGTTAGTGTTATGCCTTTTTCTCTCTACAAGAGACTTCAATTGGAAAGATTGATACCAACTGATATATCTTTGCAAATGGCTGAAAAATCTACTACTATTCCTATTGGTATATGTGAGGATGTTCCTGTTCAAGTGGCTCATAATTGTTTGATATTAACTGACTTTGTTGTGCTTGAAATGCCTGAAGATGATAATATGTCTACTATTCTTGGGAGACCTTTTCTTAATACTGCAGGAGCTGTCATTAATTGCAATCAAGGAAAGGTAAGTTTCAATGTTAATGACAAGGAGCACACTGTCTATTTCCCAAAGAAGATTGATAAGACTTATGGCCTAAATTCAATTGAAAATATTGAGGGCATCCAAGTTGGAGAAATATATTGTCCCATACCACGAGAAAACTATGAAACTATTATGACTGGGACTATTGCTATTAGGGTTGAGGTAACATAATCATTTAGTGGAATGCAAAGTTTTGTTTCATATAAAATTGTTTTGGTAACAAGACTTGATCAACCTTGTTAACAAAGGGATTTTAATGAACAAAACAATGTTTTCACTATGATTATCCTTGTTCACTTTTATTTTATCCATTTTAATTTTTTGCTTTCACCGTGTTTACTTTTCTATTGCTAGTTGCTTGCATATTAGAGTGTCTTAGAACTTCTGAAGTTTTAGTTTTGTTTGGTTTTTGCATCATTCCAAAATCATCTTTCTGCCAGGAAATCATCCATCAATACCTGAAAATTGATCAAAAATAAAGTTTCTAAAAAAAATTCCAGAAAATTCATATTAAATTTTTAGGCTAAAAATGGGGCAGAGAGGTACCTAGAGTGACCCAGGGGGCCCACCAAGCAAGCACACCACCTGGTGGGGCGGCCACACTAGGGGCGCGCCTGGACATGGTGTGGGCCATCGCTGGAACTCCTTTCTTTCTCCCGAGAAAACACCATTTCATTGCTCAAACCCGTGTTCTTGCTGTTCTTGCTCGCGATTTTCGATCTCCTTGCTCAACCCACCTTTACTGCTGAGTTTTGGAGCATTTGTTCTCTGGTATGTGACTACTCCGCTTGTCCAAGTAGATTTGTGATTAGTGGATTATATCTTGAGTATTTTGCTACTATAGGTGACAGGTTATGTGAGCTTGCATGCTTGTTCTATGCTTAGAGAAATTGTTTTGATGCTTGTTTAGGCCTCTTACAAGTCCAAGTAGTTCCTTTCATTATGTAATCACTTTGCAATTATTATTTGTGATGGTTGTCTAAAATATCAGAAAAGGAGATGAATGAACACCAACTCAACCAACATGAATTAAGGGTGCCCGCGGTCATGAAAGTCCACCGTGAGGAAGAAGTTTTACCTTCTATTTATCCATGCCCCAAATTCATGAGTTCTGTAGGGATTTCTCAAGATTTCCATACTATTGCTAATGCAGGATTGGAGCATTTTGTGGGAGATGAACCTTACCAATATGTGAAACTAACTATGTCTATGGTGTAGGATTTTCGATTTAGTTGGTCCTTGCCTAACCCCATGGTTCATTACAAAATTTACAATATAGCTGTCGACCTCCCTTTTGATGATTTTTGTGCAGCCATTAAAGTACCACAGTGGTTCGATATTTTTCCTACTTTATTGCCAAGTGCGTTCTTGCCAGGAAAACTGCTAGTAAATTATCCTCATATGATCTAGCCTTTATCTCAGCTGGCTTAAAACGAGATCGGACTTATAACTTGGCTGTTTTGATAGCTTTCTGTCTTGCTGCTAACCGCGAGAAAGGTGGAATCTGTGGAGGCATCATCGCCTCTTGTTTATTAGCTTTGCATGGTGTAGTGTGAGATAAGGCAGATGGCTTAATAGGATTGATAGAATACTCATACCAACAAGTTGCAACTTCTTTTCCGGAAGCTCATTCGAAAAGAACTCTAAGGATAGGCGTGCTTGGCCTAGAGCAATTCTAGGATGGGTGACCGACTGGGAAGTGAGTACCGGGTGCGCACAACTAAGGACAAACTGCACAGAAAATACTATTGTTGGTTTGTGGGGCCAGTCTAGATATCCTATTAAGCTGCCATGAGTGACACCCCCCGGGCCCAGTGGACGGGGTGTTACAATTTGTATCAGAGCTGATCCTCGCGGTTAAACGGGTGTGTGCAGGTCAGTGGCCAGACATGTGGAGCATGGCGTGTGTGGCCCGGAGTGGACACGACATGGCACATGTGCCGGCACTGGACGCAAAGACGTGTGCCAAGAGGGAAAATTCCTGGGGTGTGCTTGATCGATGAGGGCATCGATCTTGTAAAGGGTGGGTGTATTTGAGACCAGGCACATGGCTTAATAGGATTGATAGAATACTCATACCAATAAGTTACAACTTCTTTTCCGGAAACTCATTTGAAAAGAACTCTAAGGTTAAGCGTGCTTGGCCTAGAGCAATTCTAGGATGGGTGACCGACCGGGAAGTGTGTACCGGGTGCGCACGAGTGAGTACAAAGTGCGAAGAAAAGACTAGTATTGGTCTATGGGGCCAGTCTAGATATCCTATTAAGATGCCAGGAGTGACACCCCCCCGGGCCCAGTGGACGGGGTGTTACATGTAGCACCTCACCATTCAGACTTGCAGTTTCCCATAGAGAGGCTTGATC
Source organism: Avena sativa (assembly GCA_916181665.1). NCBI lineage: Eukaryota > Viridiplantae > Streptophyta > Magnoliopsida > Poales > Poaceae > Avena > Avena sativa. Next base: position 81,211,453 of record OV702286.1, read on the forward strand.
TTAATTCCATGATACAACATAAATTTGTTTCTTCTTGGGCTAATTTGAGTGATTTATCTTATGAAATAACCTTTTTCAGGAGTGGATGGAGAGGAGGTAATTCTGAGCAAGTGGCTCTTTTGCTTGTGCCTGCTTTGTTTAACATTGATAACAGGGTAGGATGGTCAATCAAGTAGGAAGAGCTCAACACATATTTGTAGGTGCTCTCCCAGCAAGAGCAGAATTTTGGAAGGGAGGCCAAGGACAATTCGGTCCAGCCCTCCAACAAGGGGGAGTCATCATACCAGCAGCCTGCCTATAATTGGGAAGCTTGTTCTTCTTTTTCACAAGGGCCTGATTATGATCATTCTTACAATGACCCGCCGGCTTGGAGTTCCTACCCGCGTTGGGATTGATGTCCACTTAGGCCAAAAGCCTAAGCTTGGGGGGAGGCATACCGAGATCACACTCATCTAAATATCATTTTCTGTCAGTACTTTGCATATCCATGTTTCATGTTCTTTTTAGTTTTTGTTCTTGCTTTATTTCTGCTTTCCAAAACACAAAAAGACCAAAAATATTTTCGTTATTTCTCTTTTTTTGCTTCTTTATCTTTTAGCCTTGGTTTGCTTCATCCTTTTTAGCTTTGTTTTGATTATTCGAAAAACCCAAAAAGAGTTTGCTTTATTTGCTCTTTCCTTCGGTTCTTGTCTTTAAAAATTGAAAACCCAAAAAAATTTGTTCTTCTTCTCTGGTTTTGTAAAGTTCGTTGCAGGGTTCAGCGGTCCTCCGTGACTTCTTGGAGTTTGGTTTTATCTTATTATTCAAGTCACACAAGTGAAAGGCAATGATGATTTATGACAACTCGAGGTGTGGTAAGAGGCTAGTATGAACTCTATTTGTTTTCATTTTTGTACATATACTCATCATTGTGGGCATGCTAGTCTGTTCATGTAAGGTGTATGTTATTTAATGGATGCTTAGTAGTTCTTTCTCTCTTATGATCAGTTCCAATCCATTAATAGTTTGTAACATGTCATATAAATGTTTGATTGCATTGTTCTATTCATAACTTGGTATGACATTGTGGTATCCTCCTCTGAATGTTTTATTTGAATCGACTTGGTACCTGCTCACGCATGCATATGACTAAACAAAAATTCAGTCAAGCCTCGATGATTTATTCCGCCTCAGAGTTCTTGTGTCACTTTTATGCCACTATTAATTTTGTTTTGTCGCAAGCATGATTATGACAGTTACTGCTCTCTCGATTGTCGCTCCCTTTCTATTGCTAGCCTTCACTTGCACTGAGTATAAGCTTTACTCCTGCATCCAACTCCTTAAAACCAAATTGTCAAAAAGAGTCCACCATATCTGCCTATTAGCTTGATTGCTATTCCTTGCATATTTATTATGCTTTGTTTTCTTCCACATAAGAATGTTTGCTGGTTATGTGAAAATTAGTGATTAAATCTCTCACGAACTTGATGGCACACTTTACTTTCTTGCACTTAATATACTTGAACCATTGTGTCCATCTATGTTGCGTATATGCTTGCGCTTTATAAGTTGTGAATTAGCAGAACCATGTACCATGGGGATTACTTTCAACATTGCACTTATTATTCAGTTGATATCATGTTCTTTTGTTTATGGATCCTGGCGGTGTGAAATAAAAGGGGAGCTTGTAAGCTCATGGAGTTTGTATGTGTGTTAGAGAAACACCTGTGTGGCTAGCCTAAGCAATGCCTAATCATGGTGGAAACTTGCAACATAACCATAATGAGCATTCTATGAAGTATCCTCAATAAAAACCTATGCAAATATCAAATAAAAAGATCACTGAGATGCTCATTGTCTGTTGCCTTGTCATTTTGATATGGGAAAGCTCCTGTGTCATGGGGTAAGGGGTACCCTGTTGGCGGTTCTCCATGATACACATGTACTTACAATGACAAGAACTTACTTGTGACTAAAGTTGAGTAGCATGAGGTTCGGTACTCATAAGCAAGGGGCATGAGATTTTCAACTTATAACTTGTCAAGCATATCCTCATATTTGTTTCACTTTAACTTTAATCACCTTAAGATGCTTATGATAGGGCAATGAGAGCTCAAAGCTAATGAGTACCATACATTCAATATTTGGAAGCCTTTCAAACTTTTCAAATCTTTTCTTTCACTTTTATGTTGAGTCACCATTTATTCTTTGAGCACCTTCCCGAGAGCATAGCTGTCGTTCTTAGTGTAATGTGCCTGTCCCAAAACACGGTTAATTATGACATAACTTTGATGCTTGTATCTGTGATATTTTTATTTCTAGTCTTCACTTAAACTTCAGAGGTGCCTTGACATTTATGTTTTGGTCCAAAGAAAGGCAAGCGAGATACCACTTTATCATATCTTCTTATGAACATTACAATCCTGCATATGCTTATGTGTCATGTTGCTTATTATTATTGGGTTGGAATCTCTTCATGGTTTGCATGACTACTGGGTAAACTTATATGCATACTCTTTATTATGAATTTCCTATGTATTTGATCATATGCTGAGAATATATACATCTTATGAAGCAAATGTGTTCGTGAAAGTTTCTTTTATCGCGCTCAGTTTTCAACTGAATTTCTTGAGGACAAGCAATAAGCTAAGCTTGGGGGGAGTTGATACGTGTAAAACATATCTACTTTCCCGAACACTTTTGCTATTGTTTCTTCTCTAATTTGTGTGATTTGGATACAACTAATGCGGACTAACGCTGTTTTCAGTAGAATTGCTTTGGTGTCTCGTTTTTGTGCAGGAAATCAACTTTTAGGAAAAATCTCGGGAAATATCACAAAACTCCTATTTTACCAGAAGACTCATGGAGCCAGAAGACGAGATGAAGAAGGGCCACGAGGGGCCCACACCACCTGGCCGCGCGGGCCAGGCTTGGCCGCACCAAGAGTTGGTGTGGCCACCTCGGACTCCGTCTGGATCTCTCATTTTTCCTATATAAGCCCTCTGACCTAAAAAAAAGAGGGGTGTTCGAAGTTTTTCCTGATAGAGTTCCGCTGCACCGCCACCACCATAAACCGCGATTCGGAACCATAAACTCCGTTCTGGCACCCTGTCGGGACGGGGAATTGGAGGAGATCATCGCCATCATCATCACCGATGCTTCTCCATCAACCATCCATGATTCCCCCATCCATGAGTGAGTAACCCCCACAATAGGCTATGGGGATGGTAGGGATTGGATGAGATCGTTCATGTAATTGCATGAGATTGTTAGGGCATGGTGCCTAGTATCTATTGTTAGTGCTTTTTGACATTGCTGCAACTTGTTATGCTTAATGCTTGTCACTAGGGCCCGAGTGCCATGATTTTAGATCTGAATATGTTATTGATTCATGATGATATTATTGTTTATGATCTTACACGCAAGTTGTATACACATATTGTTATCCGGAACCCGAGGCCCCGAAGTGACAGAAATCGGGATAACTGGAGGGGATGGCTATGATATGAGGATCACGTGTCTCCATGGAGTGTTAATGCTTTGCTCCGGTGCTCTATTACAAGGAGCACCTTAATTTCTAGTAGATTCCCTTGAGGCCCCGCTGCAACAGGCTGGAAGGACAAAACATGTTGTGCAAGTTCTCATTACGAGCACGTATGACTATATATGGAACACATGCCTATGATTATTTAGTACTTGGATGCTTTATCTTATTTATCTGCAAATGCCCTATGTCTTGATTATTACGAATTGTCTTGTCCATGCAACGCCCGTCCATCCATCCCTATGACTACCGCACTTTAATCATACTGTTTACTGCAATTGAAACTAGTATCTTTATTTTACTACTTCAATTAATTTGCTATTGCTACTAGAAAACTGTTGCTACTGATAAACTACTGCAAGCAAGATTGTTTCCAGGTGCATCTGAATTGACAACTCAGTTGTTAAGGCTTATAAATATTCTTTGGCTCCCCTTGTGTCGAATCAATAAATTGGGTTTTACTTCCCTCGAAGACTGTTATGATCCCCTATACTTGTGGATCATCACATCTCGGTTGCAGAATATCCCCAAAGCAGAGAGGAGCGGACTAATCCGAGACCTTGATCTATCATTCATGTCAGTAGACCAGGCTAGAAACATCAAGGCAAAAACAGCCCAGGCAGCCATTGTGGCCACGCAAACATATCTAATCACAACTCAGCCTACACCCGATGATCCTCACGCGGCCCTCCACCGCTTTGACCTGATGAATCTCGGCATCGTAGGAGCATCTCTCGCGCGAGCAGAGGAAGGAACCACATGACAACTCGACAAATCCCCGCACCGTTGCAGCAACCCTCGGCAAGGAGGTCATACCCGATGATCACGATCGCCACATCGGATCCACTTTTCAAAATCTGAGCCGTGAAACGACGCAAGAAATGATATCACACAGCAAAGGATCGACCGATCCAGAGAAGAGTGTAGCACCCAAAGATACCATGACGGTGAAAGCAAGGAAGAGCAGGAACTATGCAGGGCCAGTTGCTTTACCCGACGGGTTCACAAGACTTCGGTACCAAAAGACTTTAAATTACCTCAATATTGTCAAAAGTACGATGGTCTCCAAGAACCTGAAGCTTGGCTGACAAATTATCTATCAACCGTCAAGTTACAAGGCGGCTCCAAAGCTACTGCAATGCAAAGCTTGCAGCTGCACCTAACCGGCGCGACACATTCCTGGCTAAGGCAACTACCCGAAGATTCTATCAGCAGTTGGAATGATCTTGAGGACAAATTTATCAGGAACTTCTAGTCCACATTCAAACGACCCGCGTCTCTTGAGCAATTGTGGGCCTGCAAGCAAAAGCCAGGAGAATCAATACAGGCTTTCTTACAATGGTGGAACATCATTAAAAATTCGGCTGAAGCCATATTCGATGAAAGAGCAATCAACGCCTTCAACGATGGACTTCGTCGGCAGGAGTTTATTGAAGAACTAGGACGAACCAAGCCAAATACAATTTCACAGCTGATGGACATACCCAATCGTTGGATTGATGGAGAGGACGCAGTACACAACAAAAGAGCCCGTTCACCCGAAGAAGACCTGGACAGGCGCAATAATGATCGAAGATGACGAACTAATGATGGGTACATTACACCAAGTTACGTTGCAACCAGTTCTCTGGAGGGGACAACCGACGAAGCAACGATTACAACAACGGATATCGTGGTAACAGGGACAACATCGGTGGAGGTCAGCCGCAGCAAAGACACCAGCCGACGAATCGAGACCCACCTATGTTAGCAGGACAAATGTTGGAAGGACCCTGCAATATGCACTTCTACATTGACTCGATAGGGAAAAGGCGATCAAAGCACCTCCTAAAGGACTACCAAACATTCTTAAAAATGCAAGAGCTATGCAACACAAGGGCAACCGAAGCAGCAAACTGAGGCTACGCTACCGCGCCTGGCGCTTTGGCTATCGGCGTGCCACCGCCACCACAGAGGCACCTGCCAGCAGGACAGCCGCAAAACACAACACATCAAGACGACGAATATCTCAGGTAAAAAGGAGCAATGTCAATGATCCAGAAGGGACGACCCTCCAACAGAACACAAAAGTTGATCACTAGGCAAGTAAACATGGCAGGGACAAAGCCATCTCCCACACCTGACTATCTCCATTGGTCAGAACAAGAAATTACCTTCAGCAGAGCTGATCATCCACTTCGGGTCCCTCGACCAGGCCAGTCAGCGCTATTGGTAGAAGCACAAATCGGCGGATTCGACATGAGTAAGGTTTTCTTGGATGCAGGAAGCAGAATCAACCCGATCTACGCCAAAACTCTAAGGGCTATGAGTTGGTCCATGACAAATCTAGTATCTACAGACACAAATTTCCACGGGATAGTTCCAGGAAAAGCCGAAATTCCATTGGGCAAATCCACCTCGACGTCGTCTTCGGATAAAAGAATAACTTCAGACGCGAGAAGCTAGAGTTCGAAGTCATGGACTAGCCATCTCAGTACAACGCGATCCTGGGATGACCAGCTTTCGCTAGGTTCATGGCAGTCTGTCACTACGCATATCTGGTGCTAACAGGGTCATTACAGTAAAATGAAGCTTCAGTCACTCGGACAACTGTGATTGGGAATTCAACAAAATTTCAGAATCTTTCGGGATGGAGACAGAACTTGGACAGTTGAAAATAGCGAATGAGGAATCACTACACGAAGGGCACACCCACAAAAAGCAAACATCAGAAGAGCAAGCACACAACAGTCCTGCAAAAGCAACCTATGCGGCCTCCACTATAGGTCCCGCATAGGAAGGCCCACTTGTCGAAAAGACGAGGGCACCACACATACCAACACGGAGCATGATGAAGAACCCCTAGAACAGAAGCCGAAGTTCCTAAAGAATTTTTTCACTTTGACGCACTTTATAGTCAATCAAGGCCAACAGCCAGACGATCACGCCCTCGCAATGTATTTCCATTTATGCTTATCAATGAATAAAGAAAGTATTTCACGAGATACAAATTTCTATGGCACATGAAAGCAGTTATGCAAACGAACATTAGTTTGTCGGGTCCTCAACAAGAGAATACAACCTACAATCAAAATCTCGTATAAAACATACGACCTTTTTGACAAATATAAGAAAGATCTATATAGTATTTCTTCTACGAAGTACAAAGCTGCACAAGCAAGCAGTCAGATAGCAAAATTAACAAAAAAATCTCCGTCTGTCTCTAAGCATCTTCGAACAATCCTAATGGAGGGTCTACGTGCAGCGACGTAATGAGGCGCCATATAAACAAGGCCATCATCGAAAGGGGAGGCAGCCCCAAAGATACAACATCCAAGTCCAGCGTGGGATGATGCGCATGTACCCAAGAAAGCACAAGCTTGGCACCCGCCACAAGTTGAAGCTTCACGAAATGATGAATCCTTTCACCTTATTGAAACTTCGCAAGAAACTCCACCAAAGTCTGAGGCTGAGGATCCCGAGGAAACATGGCATTATAAACAAGGGCCAGCGATCTATGGCAGCACTCGACAAACTGCTCCAACTCTTATAGGCGGTCCTGAAGCAACGCCACAACATAAGCACGGTGATGATCGGTCCAAAAATCTATCTCAGAAGTTCGGGAGGTAGACATAAGAGCTTGCATTAGGTTGTGCAGACGTTGGGTTTCCTCCCTCTCGCGTAATTGAATGCCTGCAAATCGGGGAGAAAACATTGACTTCCTGCAAAAACCAAAAGGAGCAGTAAAGAAAAGAAGAAGAGGAAAATGGAAAATTAGTCTGTCAAAGTTGAAACAGCAAATTGCAAAGTGCAACCTGGTTATCATGTTTCTGGATACCCTTGAAGAAGAAAGACCACTGTTTCTTATTGAATGCAACTTCAGGAAAATCGTGAAGGCCCATTATGAGCATCTGATTCATGCTCAATTTCTTGATTGGAAAAAGCGCTGTACTGCTAGATGGATGAAGCTTCGAGAGGAAAATACAAAATATTTTCACTCAATGGCTTCTATTAGTAACAGAAAGAATACAATGGTCAGTTTGGTTGCTGATGATGGCAGGATGGTGTCTGACCATGATGGTATGGCAGCAATTGCTCTGAACTGTTATAAGGCAAGAATGGGGACTGCTAGGGGTATTGACATGTGTCTGAACTTGCCTATTTTGTTGGAAAAAGTGGATGGTTTAGATAACCTTACAAACCTTTTTTCACACGAAGAGATGGATGTTGTTATTAAAAATATGCCTATTGATAAAGCTCCTGGACCTGATGGTTTTAATGGCTTGTTTCTGAAAAATGCTGGCATATTATTAAACATGATTTCTACAAGCTTGCTGATCAATTCTTTCATGGGACACTCTCTTTGGACAGTATTAACAAGTCTTTTATTACCCTGATCCCAAAGAGTCAAGGGCGTGAGAAAATTAATGATTATAGACCAATTTCTCTCACAAATTGCTACCTTAAATTTCTCACCAAGCTTGCTGTTGATAGATTGCAAGGTGTAATTACTGAATGTGTTCACAAAACTCAATATGGTTTCATAAAGAGCAGAACAATCCAGGATTGTGTTGCATGGGATTTTGAATATATTTATTAGTGCAAAGCCTCCAAGGCATCTTGTGTGATCTTGAAGCTTGATTTTGAGAAGGCCTTTGACACAATTGAACATGATGCTATTCTCCAAATTTTCTAGCACAAGGGATTCAATCAGCAGTGGATTTCTTGGGTCTAGGCATTTCTTACCTCTGGATCATCCTCAGTCTTGCTGAATGGTATCCCTGGTAAACAATTTCTTTACAAAAGGGGGGTCAGGCAGGGTGATCCAAGCTGACAGAGACCAATTAAAAGCTTTGAAGGAGGCCTTAGACAAGTTCAGTAAATCAACTGGCCTCTTTGTAAACTATCACAAATCTTGTATGTTGCCTATCAATGTGTCTGATGAGGAAATCATTGAGCTGGCTGAGGAGTTTGGTTGTGTTATTGGCTCCATGCCATTTACATATCTGGGTTTGCATCTTGCCATAACAAAACCAAGAATTCAAGATCTTACTCCACTGGTGGACAAGCTGGAAAGAAGATTGGTTGCTACCTCATCTTTTTTTGGCCTATGGAGGGATGCTACAATTGATTAGATCTTGTCTTAGCTCCATGCCTTTATTCTTTCTTTGTTCTCTGGAAATCCCTATTGGAATTATTGAACAGATGAACAGAATCATCAGGCATTGTCTCTAGAGTGACAGAAAGCCTGATTCAAAAGGTAAATCCCTTGCGGCTTGGGAAATGATCTGCAAACCCAAGAATAAAGGAGGACTGGGAATCCTTGACTTCACAAGAAAAAATAAGGCCCTTCTAATGAAACATCTTCATAAGTTTTATAATAAGGAAAATATCCCCTGGGTGCAACTTGTGTGGAACTATTACACTGATGGTCCTCCTCATAATTATAATCTACGTGGATCCTTTTGGTGGAGAGATGTTATGAAGCTTTCTGATAAATATAGAGATTTATGCGATGTCAAGGTTGGCAAAGGGGATTCTGTTATGTTCTGGCATGATAAGTGGAATGGACAATGTCCTGGCAAAGATTATCCAAGGTTATTTTCTTATGCTCTCGACTCTTCTATTTCTGTTCAGAAGGTTTTAAATACAGATGATATCTCAATGCTATTCCATAGACCCATGTTGGTTCAAGCATACAGTGAAATGATAAGACTTCAGAGTGTGATGATAAAAATGAAGTTTGAGTCTGACTACAATGAATCCTGGAAAACAATATGGAAGGATGGGATTTTTACTGCTAATTTATAATACAATTTCATATTCAGAAATCTCTTGACTAGTAATGTTCACTCCTGGATATGGCAAAGCAGAGTCCTTCTTAGAATCAAGGTATTTGCTTGGTTGTTGATCAGTGATAGACTCAATACCAGAGATATGTTGAGAAGAAGACATTGGAATGTCTCTAGCAACCACGCCTGTGAGCTCTATCCCATACAGTCGATTGAAAACTAGGAACATCTATTCTTTGAGTGTAATTTAGTAGGAGTGTTTGGGCCAACTTACAAGTAGAATGGGGTCAGGAGGATTCTATGGAGCTCATGTTTTTATATGCCAAAAGGAAATTTACAAAACCCTTTTTCATGGAGGTTGTCATTCTTGGGTGCTGGAATATTTGGAAGGTGTGAAATGAGGCAATATTTGAAAACGTGAAGCCTTCTTTCGGGGCTTGGCGAAGGAAGTTTATCCATGAGGTCACTCTGCATGCGCATAGAGTGAAAGACAAGCATACATCTGAATTTTCACAATGGATTGACTCTTTGTTGTAAAATTTAATTTTGTAAATAGGCTTTTGTGTACATATGTATTTCTGAGAACACTTTATTAATAAAATTACTGTGGGATGTTCAGTCACAGTCGTTCATCAAAAAAAGAAGAAGAAGAGGACTTACACAACAACTTCTCACTTGCCCTGGAAATTTCTTCCAAAAAAAAGCTTCGCGATCGAGGGCCTGGCGTGTCTTAGATTGGGCAACATCCACCATTGACTGAACAACCGAAAATTTTCCTTCAAGTTTTTCACCTGTTCAATTTTTTCAACGTACACCGGCAGATCCACCATATGCACAATGGCGGTATTGGTTGCACCCACTACAGATGGGATGGAATTGCATCCGACAATTGCACGGACCTAGAAGGAGCCGAAGATTCATTCAAAATCTGGCATGACACAAAAGATATGAAACATTCAGCATACAAAAACAAACTCATAAGCATATATTCAGTAGTTGCTTTCTTGTAAAAAGGAAGCAAAAGGCAGTTGGATAAATTAAAGATTCATTACAGCGATGACAAGAGGGACACAATAAAACTACAAAACAAATCCTATGAAGCCGTTTTCTCCAAAGACAAGGTACCACTAGCAGAAGGTGCACTAGATACAGGAGCAATAGGAGCAGCCGAAGAAGGAGCGCCCGTTGCAGAAGGGGCAGCCAGCTTCTCCGAGCCTGAGCCTAGGCCCAAAAGAAGCCGAGAATACTTTCTGGCCCTCTTAACATAAGGCTTCAGGTCAACTTCTTAGCCATTGGAGGTGACTGGGACAGAGGAGCTAACCTTCTCCTAGTTGACCTTCTGGCCGTGCGCCATTGCCAGTGCCATTGAAGTTTTGGCACTGCTCTTCGACTGCATCAGGCTATAACCAACAAGGGGGCTGGGGTCGGCACCGAAGACAGTGACGAGATCATTCAAGTTATTCGGCACCTCCTTGGTTGGAATTTTTTTGGCGTGAAGGCTTTTGAAGGCATGGTGGGAGCGGACAAGTAGGTTGCGCCCACAAACACTGTTGGCATCCAAGGTGCTAATAGCATCCGACAAAGGATCAACCTTTTTGCCTTCGTGCAGCGTCAGATTCTGGCCAGTCAATTCTGAAAATAAAAAAGGAAAACATTGATGATCAAAGAAAAGAAATGAAATAAAGCCACACAAGACAAAAAACTTACGGGTCAAAGAAGCATTAAGGGCCACCAGGCGCTCCCGAAGATTTTCATCTCGAATAGCGCCTTTCTTGGCAACTTCTTCGGCATCAGTTTTTGCCTTCTGCTTGGCCTCCTCCAAAGCTTCCTCAGTAGCCCGAAGTTTGACCTCTAGATCATTGGCACGCTTCATCGCCTCCTCCCGAATAACTCCGTATTCCTTGGCAGCAGCTGCGCGAATAAATCATCAAAAGTGGAGAAGAAAAACTGACAAAGAAATCCCAAAGATGAATAGGACATAGCCTTCAGTTCTCCGGCTTCATCGCGGATTTTTAAAAAATGAGAGGCCATGTCGACCATCTCGTGCATCAAAGGCTGAAGAAGAACATCACATCGAGGGATATCAGGAAAAATAAAAAGAAGCTACGGGCAGAAGTATTGTGAAATATAGAGTGACTTACATCTTTCATATCCACATCCACAGGATTTTTAGATATCGCCACACCTTTACCAGCCATTTTCTTCCTTTTTTGCAGCGGTGACCTTGACGAGGTGGCAACGTCTTTCTGGATAATCTTCTCCACAGAAGACACGAGCTTTTCCTTTGGCTCTGTCGATGGTGGAGGAGATTTTTTTGCAGAACATGCAACAGACATATGAAGAGGAGACGCGGGAGGATCTTCATCATCATCACTACAAAAGGAAAAAACCAAACATATGGGAAAGCATCAGCAATAGAACTACCCGATAAAGAAGTAAAGAAGTAGTACAACACTTACAAAGATACATCTCGCGCAAAGTGGAACAGGTTCATCTGGGCAGGAGCAGCCGAGACTGGAGCAGCATCAAAGGGTTTGGAAGCAGGCGAGGCATCCGAGTCTTCGCCCTTTCCTGCAGCGTAAGAGCGCTTCCTCTTATCACCAGCATGCTCCACGCAAAAATCCTAGAGCTAGCCGATGGAAGGGATTGCATTTTCGATGAATAATCAGAAGCAGAAAAATCCATCTCGTCATCCGCTGCAGTCCTAGTCACAGGGATATCGTCAGATGCGGAAGAATGGACAATGGGCTCACATCTTCTAGGGAGAGGAGGAAGTGAGATCAAGTGATCAAAGTCCTACACAAACAGAAGACATGTAAAAAGCGCCAATCATTGATAGAGTAAAAATTCATCCACAAATAAAAGAGAGGAAAGATGGATGCAAAGGAAATTTACCTCGGTAAGACTTTTTGTTGCCATAAGGCTCCACAAGACAGTTGGAAGGAACCGAGCTTTTCTTGGTAAGGGTGGTGAAGTTTCGAACCCTCTTTTCATACACCTTGAGTGTAAGGTCTTTCGGTGAAATCCTCATCGGATCGTTCTTCCCGGTATACGCCCACATGCCAGAAAGCCGGGCCTGAAGTGGTTGGACATGGATCCACAAAAATATGCCAGAATCTGGAGACCCGACAATTCCTTGCCAACTTCATGCTGCAGTTTTGAAATGCGATCAAGATAGGGCTGGATTTCCACCATTTCTTCAGCAGGAGGACATTGATCCCAGGAGTCAAGTTTGCGGCAAGTTTTCTTCGGATCAAAGGGGGCTAAACCGAAAGACTAGCCTTCAACTGGTTGATCTTTGATATAAAACCACTTGGACTTCCAGGCTTGGATAGAATCAGTGATCTTTAAATCAAAGTAATCTACGTCGGAGCAAACAGAGAAAATGGCGCCACCAACGTCATGGACAATGGTGTCAGTAGTGTTACGACGAACATAAAAGAAATGCTTCCACATGCCCCAATTGGGATGAATCCCAAGAAAGCATTTACAGAGAATGATGAAACAAGAAACATGGAGGATAGAGTTTGGCATGAGCTGATACAGCTACATGCCATAGACAAAAAGAAGACCACGGAGAAATTCGTGGACAGGAAGAGAAAGGCCGCGGAGAAGAAAGCAGAGAAACATTATGTAACATCCCAGCATTAGGATCCAACGAAGGGTAGACATAGGAATCTAAGTTTGTGCATGCATGCATCTGTAAAATCAGGGTAAATTTTACGCCAAACAAAAACCTAAAGGGATCAGAGTTTCTTTCGCTAACAGGAGGTAGGAATAGCTCTTACTAGTGGTTGTTATGAATTCTGTTATGATCTTTAGGAACCATTAGGTTTTGGGGAAATGATTATGAATTCAAAATTGAAATTAAAATCAATTTGAAAATATTTAAGATTTGGAAGATGGGAATATTAAATTGTTTTCCAAAAAAACTATATCAACAGTATTTGATTAAACTACAGATATAGGAAACAAAAATAAAAGATCTGAGAAATGAAAATGAGATAAGAAATTAATTCTTATTTCCTGATTTTAAGACAATATTACAAATTGTAATAAATACATCACATGTAAAAGATTACAGGGAATGGAAATACAACTTTATTCCTTTATAATAAATCATTACAGGATTCTTTACAAAAAGAATAAAGAAAGAAGACTACATTTCAAACCTATTCTACCTAGATATTCCTAGACTAAACCTTGTACCTCCAGGTCTTGTTCCTACAAATAAGAAAACACAACTAGATGAAACAAAGGGTTAGTGGTTAGTTAAGTTTACTCTCAGTTGTGAACAGTGAAGTGCACTATTCATATTACATCACTGAGTAAATAATAAAGGGGCAAGTTTCACGAAAAGTGTAGTATCTGTTCTTTTAAGTAAATAACCAGATGCCACATTAGCAGCCAAGTGGAGAGAGGTAAGTTTCACTAGGTTAATAACAAGTAAGCAGGTAAAAGTAAAAGTCAGATTACTTGAGCTGATCCACATGAACAGCTCACACCGACACACATGTGAGTCACCTAAATGCATGCTATGTGTTGTCCAAGCAGCAGCAACAGTACTAGCACTCTAGCAGAGCACTCAGCCAAAGCTCATCCACATCCAGCATCACTTTCTTTCTCAAGCACACGCTCAGACTTCATCGAGCTCATCAAAGCATCCACATAATCACCAGCCACTATACTAGATTAATCTGTAGTTCACCATAACATGGTGACATAAGGAGGGGGTGGTGCAGTAGGATAGCAAGGACAACTTCCAGATCACAGGAGACAAGAGGTGCATGCCAAGATCCAACCAGCAGAGCAAGCCAGCAAGATCAAAAAACCCAGATCCACTGGCAACAACACCAACCACTTCACTGTTGTGGTAAGTATTATAAAACCATCACATGATCCAACTATCTTATCCAAATAAGAAATCATGTTTTGTTTTATACTAAACCTCTCAGAAATCACCCAAGTGGGGTGTATCATCATAGAGGAAATCAGAGTTAAAGCCAAGCAATACATCAGTGCAAATAACACCAGGATCTCAGACCAGCATCACTGATCCTAGATAAAAGCTATATTCTAGATCAAATTAGCCCAAAATATGGATTTTGGGCACATCTCTTAAAGAAGTAGCACCCTAGAATCAACAGATCTATCGAATCCAATATGAGTAGCTGGTATCAATACCAGAAATCATCTATTAGAGACAACAGGTTAGGAAAACTAGTCCTATGCCTCAGACCAACATCATAGGATAGAAACAGTGGTTGGAGATCATAAGACAACATATACAGCAGGTGTTTTCAAATAAATTAAGCATTAAGCCATTCTGGAACATTTCTAGACCAAAGCTAGTACTAAAGCAAATCTTGTGTACCATTCCTAGGAAGGTGTCACTACGATTTGTTCTAACAAAGGCAATCCTACCAAAGATCACATAGTCCAGGGCAATTGGAAGGGAATAGTTAATCATCTTCCCAATATACTAATTAGGAATCATTCTTTGGCATTTAAAAACTATCAACATAGATTATCCCAGCTCTAGCATAGCAGTGAGTTTCAATCCAATATAATGAACCATCACAGATACAACAAGGATAATCACATAAATGTACAGTGTACTTTCACAGAAGGTTCTCTGGCAGAGAACAAGGTGGCAGCAACATATGCTGCAGGGTATGAACCATAGGATTTAGAGATGAACCCTTGACAGGGGGTTACTCATGTTCATCATCCCAAGGAGGTAGCTAGAGCACAAGATAGGAGTACAGAGGGGAAGTATTCAGACTTACTCAAGGTCCTCACAAAAGTAATCGAAGAGGAAGTAGAGGAATGGCCGGTGGCGGGGCGAAAGCGGCAGCACGGGGAGCACCCCGAAGGGGCATGCAACCCACACCTGCAGCACATCAGAAACCGCTGGAGATGAGGGGAGTACACCGTGAGAATCCCAGGTGCACCATCTCCGAAGCTCTAGGGCGGCCAAACCCTAACCCTAGCCTCGGGCAGGGGTCAGCACGGCTAGGAGAGGGCACCATCGGCCAATCTGCTTGGACAGAATGGAGCAGCGTCGTCGACTTAACCATTCTGCACCGTGGCGGCGGCAACAGGGGCCGGACTAGGCCGGGATCGTGCGCGGCGGCGACAGTGAGCGGAGGAGGCGACCGCATGCGCGAGCGAGAGAGAAAGGGGAGAGGAGAGGGAGTGCGTGGGGGGGTACTGGGCCTATGGGTGGCCTAGTACCACCTGGTGGGCTTAGCCAGACCATATGGGCCGGGTTAGGTTAGGCCAGGCCATCCCAGTGGACCAGGCCCATGATATTTTTTTAAAAGAATGGTTTAAAAAGAATTATTTACAAATATGTCCCTGAAACATAAACAACTCAAGAAAAATAAATAAAAATCTTAAAAGTATAAACAATATATCTATGAGCTCGCAAAAATATTCCCTATTAAATAAAAATAAGCAATAGAATTTTTGTTAACTAAAAATTAGGTCTGTTTATATTATTGTGCCAATTACTTTTGAATTTTATAAAATTATATGAAACACTTAACATTGAATAAAACTCATTTTTAAGATCCTAAATGAATATATTATTATAGAAAAATACTAATTTGTATTTTTGAAAAGTAAATTTGGTACGATAAAAATAAATCTTATTTCCTTAAAGGAATTTCAGAAAATATTTAAAAGAGTAATAAAATTAAATAAATTTATATTTTAAACTCTTAGAATGATATTAAAGATAATAGTAAACTTTTACTAATAAGGTAAAACATGCAAAGAAGCAAATAATCATATTGTTTGTTTAAATATTGACCTTACCGGGAAATATTTATTCTTAGTAGAAACCGGAGCTCAAGGTTAGGTGGAAGCATCCGACTTCACTACCTTGCAGTCACAAGGCAAGTTCATAACTTGCTCATGTCCTTTGAAGAGTCTTTATCAAAGATATTACAAATTGTGTGTTATCACCTATGATTTGGAGGAAGAAAATATTATCTGCTTTAATAAAATAAGATATAGTTATCATCCTAAGTGATGATAAATATGAGCAATGGAACTTAGGGTTCCAGGAGCATAAGACACCATAGGATTAATAACCCATGACATCAGTGATTCTAGCACCATAAATTACGCGTTAACGATGAGATTTGGAATGGGACAGAGAAGTCAGTTGTATCTTCTTCCTTTCATATGGAGGCAAGATGACCTTATCGTGATGTTGAGATTCCTGGTATGGATCCAACATATGGGTGGGCACCCATAGGCCCACGAGTTTGGTATCTAGATTATTTATGAGTGGCTTCTGGAGGTATAGGTGGACCTTTTAGGGATCATGCCAGGGGCATCACCAACTCATAGAGTCCTCGGGAACTCACCAGGGATATAGCTTGCAGACATATGGGGTCGCGAAGAGGGCAGTGATTGGCTTGGATCACCTACTAGGGCCCACATCATGATATTGTGGACGGGAAAGTACGCCCGGTTGTGCAACAAGGAGTTGGTATCTCATGGGTAAAGAAATGCACCTCTACAGAGTGTAAGAATTGTGACATGTTACTCCCTGTTCCGAGAAGGAGCTACGAACACGGCAGGAAAGGAACTCCATGAAGTTCTGGTCAACCTGTGAAGGCTGATGGGCATAGTTTTTGATAATAAAATCAATCTTTGAAGAAATGTTTATAAAAAAAATTGCATAGTACCAAGGACTTATCGTCCGAGGTGGTAGATAGAGCATCAAACTTCCCACCTTCCATATAATGAACTTGCTGGGTAACGTTGTTACTCACTCTTTCCTTTGAACCCCTGCTTAGACTCTGAGAATCCAAAAGACACTTCAATGTACGTAGTTGATGGACAAGAGAATGTCTGCTACGAAGAACCAGACCTGTCCAGAGGAGTTGAAGGGGTGGACTACGAGATACGCTATGGGATGGAGGGCAACGAGTCCGAGTAGTTGCCTTAGTTATTAGTAAACCAATTGAGACGAGCAGCAGGAACTATATATAATGAGTTGTTGAGCTAAATTCAAAGTATGAGTTTGGATTTTATATCTTCCGCTGAAATTACTTAAGTTTGGTTTATAATTTGTAAGGCTTGAAGTTTGGGAACTCTTGTTTTGTAATAATGAAGTGTGTATGTTTGTAATATGGACACGCAATGTTTCTATTGTACCACTCTGAGGGATGTTATATTTACGGAACGGTGTCCTGTGAATGTCATGTCAACGACTATAGTGTACTACACATGAAGTGGTATGCTGGGTAACCGCCACTGGTATCAGAGCAATTTCTTTGACCTTAGGTTGGAAACCTAGTAAAGGGAAATAACTATAGGAGTCTAGGAGCAACGGTAAAGAGTTCTCTAGATTATATGATGAATATTGAATTTGGAATATTTCGTTATATATTTTAGTGTGATAATTCTTTATTATGATGCATCATTATAATTAATGCATACTATTTATATTCAATTCTATTATTTATATAAAGTGGAAATGGCACCAAAGTTTCCAAAACAGACTTTGACAAGGAAAGAAGAGACTCTCGATGACTATCAGGGGGCTTTAACTGAACAACTTCGAGAACTTCTGAGGGTTTTTGGTTGCACAACTAATATCCTAGTAAATACCATGACCTACCATGATGGGCGAATGTTAGCCAAATATCATGTTAGCATCCAACTACCAAAGAAACTTGGTTTATATCACGATTTACCTATGGGGGAAGGTAGAAGTCACCTAGTAGCATATCATGTTGCTATTGTGGAGGCGATAGCCAATGTTCGGGAGCACAAAGCAGAAGAGTTAGCTGGAAGCACATATTATGTGATTTCTCATGACTCTATAGACGAGGAACCAGAACCGGATCATCTTACTTTAGTAAGGAAGCATCCAAAACTACCTTCTAAGTTTATGGATCTGTATCGCTTGATGGTTGGGTCTTTGTATAAGACACATCAGGTTATTGTAGAAGATCAGGTTGATATGTTAGAGGATTTAACGAATCCTGAAAGAAGGGAGAAGTTAGCATCTAAACTGGAGAATGAAGCAGTGGATAGGGTTAACCCAGTTTTCAAGGACATACCTATAAATCCAGCATCTTTTACACCATATCATTACTCACCGATACCAGAACCCATT
Organism: Avena sativa; assembly: GCA_916181665.1. Classification (NCBI taxonomy): domain Eukaryota; kingdom Viridiplantae; phylum Streptophyta; class Magnoliopsida; order Poales; family Poaceae; genus Avena; species Avena sativa. The sequence continues at coordinate 81,229,889 of OV702286.1, forward strand.
AGATATCCTGATGAGGGCACTAGTCATCCAGTACCACAGATTTCTTGGGGAACTGAGGACTCGGAACTACCTATTGGGAATTCTTAAGGATGGAGGTACGGATCAATGGATGGATCTGCCAGGAATCCTATTCCTGTGGAAGGTTTAGTTGGAGATACCGGGCAAACTAGTCGCATGGACGTAAGATCTTATTCTGTTGATGGAAGAGATGTCCATGTGGAGGATGTAGAGTCCAATGAGGAAGATCCTGAAGAAAGGGTGTTTGAGTCATTAGAAAATTATCCTACTCCAAATAACATGCACTATCCAATCATAGCTGAGGACTATCGTACCCAACAAAGTACTTGGGGGGCACCGAAAGGAGAATATTCTGTTGATTCCTCTAGAATCGGGATGTAGGAGATGGATGAAAAAGAAAGTGATGAGGTTGATTCGGTAGGTACTTCAGATGAGTTGGAAGGTATGGATACACTTCAGCTAAATGATGTGTCAAGTCCGGAGACTTCTGATACTGAGTATCGTCCGTCGAAGAGGCAAGTTGTTCCATAGACGGTGCGTCGTACTTCACGTCAGCACGGTTGTATTCCAGGTATGTACAATGAACGATGCAACTTCTGGGGAGTGTGACTTTGATTGGGAGTATCTCCGCATGATACGGGAGTGAGAGTCTGAGGACTGGATGTAAATAAATAAGTGGGATAGTACCCACATGAACTTGTAATGCTTAATTAGTAAGGGCTTGTAATCACGTTGTATAAACTATATTGTTTGTAATGTATAATATGTGTGTAATGCATATTTGGTTCTTATTTAGATCTTGTTTTCCATTGCGTGACTAGTTCTATGCATGAAGTTGAGCTCAGAACACATATGCATGATGTAATTATGAGTATTCACTTTATGTTACAGCACTAGGGGGGTATGGAATTGGGTGTAGAAAACGAGACTGAGCAGCAGCGCATGGAGCGCGAAGCCAAAGAAAAGGCGGGTGAAGACGCCAGAATGCAAGCGAATTTACCACCACCATCAATGAGGCCATTGATGAAGCAGAACTTTATGCAGTACATGCAAATGATGCAAGAGTCCTAGAACAAATTCATGGAGGGATTGGTAGATCGAGTGGTACAGCAGAGGGCACCTCAAGGACGTGGTGTTAGTCTTTCGGATTTCCAGGATACCAGGCCTTTACCTTTCACACCCGCTCCTAAACCAATGGATGCAGAGGACTGGTTAATAGATACCGAAAGAAAGTTGAGAACTGTAGGATGCAATGAGGAAGAAAAGTTGAGGTATGCAACACATCTATTGACCGGACCTGCAGCGTCATGGTGGGAGAGTCAGCTAGCTATGCAACCTCCAGGAAGAGAGTACAATTGGGAGGAGTTCAAACAAAGATTCCGTGAATACCATGTTTTGGAGAGTATCATCGAATTGAAGCGTAGGGAGTTTGAAGAACTGCAACTGGGATACTCTAGTGTCATGAAGTATATTCGGGAGCTTAGTGATTTATCTCATTATGCTACTAAAGAAGTTAACACGAAGGCGAGAAGGAAGAAGAGGTTCATGAGTGGACTAAATCCATTTGTGAAGATGCAGTTGAGGCTTGCCAACACTCAAACTTTTCAACAGTTGCTTGATATAGCTATAACCTTTGAAGATGATTACAAAAGTGTCCAAGAAGACCGCAGGAAGAGAGAAAAGAAGGAAACGAATAGGATTCAGGCAAGTAAACCCAAAAATAATCTGGAGTTTCAACCTAGAAACAGACCCTACAATAACAAAACAATAGGAGCCAACAACACTGGAGGACAATTCAGTCCTAAAAGGAATGTCATGTGTCATAATTGCAAACTTCCGGGAGATATCAGCAAGGATTGCCAGAAACCAGTGATAATTTGTTTTGGATGTGGACAAAAGGGTCATATTAAGCCTGATTGCCCAAACAAACCACCCGGTGGTTGGCCCACAAAAGGAGGAGGACAAGCAAGTGGAGGAGGAAGTGGACAGCCTAACCAAGGGGGAAGCTATGCCAAAAATAACATGGCAAGAGAGGTACACCTACTGGAAAGCTGAATTGCGCAACCTTGGAGGAGGTGGATAACTCAAATCAAGCGGTGATAGGTACGCTCAATATTATCACAAATCCTGGAAAAGTTTTATTTGATATGGGTGCAACTACTTCTTTCATATCTGAAGAATTTAGTGATAAATTCGGGATTAGAAGGGCACCGTTAGAAAAACCTATGACTGTAGTTACCACTGGAGGGATCGCGGTAGTTAGAAACATTATAGGAAAACCAAGTCATTTCCATTTGTGGTCAAACCTATTATGCAGATCTTTATGGGATCCCATTAAAAGGAATAGCAGTAGTGCTGGGAATTGATTGGATGACAGACTATGGAGCTCAGATCAATTGTGAGGAGAAAACCGTTTCAATCAAGTCTCCAAGTGGAGGAAGAATAGTGTATCAGTCGGATAAACATAGTCATATCATGGTGGATCTTCAATTGAATTCAATGAAGGAAGTAAAATTGGAAGATATTCCTGTAGTAAAGGAATTTCAAGATGTTTTTCTAGCAGAGTTACCAGGAATGCCACCTGATCGGGAAATAGAGTTCACTATTGACCTGATACCTGGTATAGCAACAATAGCTCAAGCACCATATAAGATGGGGCCAAAAGAATTAAAAGAGCTTAAAGAGAAAATTGATGAGTTAGCCAGAAAAGGATTTATTCAAGAGAGTGTTGATACATTGCAAATGTATCTATAATTTTTGATGTTCCATGCTTGGTTTTATCTACTTTCTTATGTTTTGTTCCAACTTTGGAGTAGTTTTCATATGATTTCTTGGAATAACCTATTAACAAGATGCCACAGTGCCAGTTGCCTGTTTTCTGCTGTTTTTGGTTCCAGGAAAGTCAGAAAATCAATATTCTCGGAATTGGACCGGACAAAAGCCAAAGTCGATATTTTACCGAAAGACTCATGGAGCCAAAAGATGAGGCGGAGAGGGGTCAGGGGCTGGCCACACGACCTGGTGGCACGGGCCAGGCCAGGCCGCGCCAGGGGGTGGTGTGGGCCCCTCCGGCCCCCCCTCGGTCTCCCCTCTCGCCTATAAGAGCCTCCCGATGCATAAACCCTAAATCATCAATCAGAAATCCACGAAAAGTTCCACATTGCCGCTGCCACTGAAGGAGAGATTCGGGGGACAGAAAGTCTCTGTTCCCGCACCCTGCCGGGACGGGGAAGTGCCCCCGGAGCCATCTCCGTCGATCTCCACTGCCATCTCCATCACCATTGCCGATTCCCATGATGAGGAGGGAGTAGTTCTCTTTCGAGGCTAAGGGTTCTACCGGTAGCTATGTGTTCATCTCTCTCTCTATGCGTGATCATATTGTGATCATGAGATTGTAATCTATAGATCTACCTTGCTACTCAAGTGCTTTAATAGATCTCTTCTCTCCCCATGTGTGTGAAAGTGACAGCGTGCACACCATGGTGGCACTTAGGCTAGAGATTACAAATACTTGTTATGAGTTATATTTGGAGTTGGGTGTCTTTATGAAATTGTGGTGTTTGTTGGACTCATCTAGTACTCAAGGTGATAGTGTGGGGTTATCTAGATGGGAAAGGCTTACTTTGAGGAGTGCTGTTATAGCCCCACCATCGATTAGAGTGTCCAACCGGAGAGTAGTTAAGAGTAGTATCATGAAGAGAAGATATTGATATGAGAGTGTTCACTAGTGAAAGTATGATCCCTAGGCCTTGTTTCTAAGCATTGATACACCATTTGCAACTAGATCCGTTACATGTTTGCTTGCTTCCATCTTTATTTCAGTTTTACTTTAGTATTTTCCACGCCATCAAGCTATTTTCTATCACCATTACCACTTATAATTATCCATACCACTTGTATTTCAGTATCTCTTCACCAAACTAGTGCACCTATACACCTGACAAGTGTATTGGGTGTGTTGGGGACACAAGAGACTTCTTGTATCTTGATTGCAGGGTTGCTTGAGAGGGGATACCTTTGACCACTTCCTCCCTGAGTTCGATAAACCTTGGGTGATCCACTTAAGGGAAAACTTGCTGCTATTCTACAAACCTCTACAATTGGAGGCCCAACAACTGTCTACAAGAATAGAAGTGCGTAGACATCAATTGTATCTCCGTGGGGAACTCCAGTAATCTTTGTAGATAAAGGGATGGTGGACAAAGAATGTGTGGGTATTACAGAAATCTCAACAATGTCACTATCAAGAACAAGTGCCCATTACCAAGGATCGAAGATCTATTTGACCAAGTCAAGGTAGCTGGAGTATTCTCCAAGATTGATCTAAGATCAGGAAACCATCAGATAAAAATTAAACATGAAGGTGTTCCTAAAACAACATTTGTATCAAGGTATGGACATCATGAGTATTTAGTCGTACCTTTTGGTCTGACTAATGCACCATCAATATTCATGAATTTGATGAACAAAATCTTCATGCCTTACTTGGACAAGTTTTTCATAGTATTCATTCATGATATTCTGATATACTCCAAAGATATAGAAGAGCATGCAGAACATTTGAGAGTAGCATTGGAAATCCTAAGAGAACATAAGCTTTATGCTAAGTTCAGTAAGTGTGAATTTTGGTTGGACGAAGTACAGTTTCTTGGTCATGGGATCAGTAAGGATGGAATTGCTGTAAATCCGTCCAAAGTTCAATCAATAGTGGATTGGAAGGCACCAACCAATGTGAAGCAAATCCGAGGTTTCTTAGGTATGGCCAGTTATTATCGGAGATTCATAAAAGGTTTTTCCAAGATAGCTGGACCAATGACCAAATTATAAGAAAGAATACACCTTTAATATGGGATGAGAAGTGCAAAGAAAGTTTTCAGGAGTTGAAAATCAGATTAACTACGGCGCCAATCCTAGCAATTCCAGAACCAGGAAAATATTACACAATATACTGTGATGCATCCAAGGAAGGATTAGGTTATGTGCTTATGCAAGATCATAAGGTAATTGCTTATGGATCTAGGCAATTGAAACCACATGAAGTGAACTATCCAACCCATGATTTAGAATTAGCAGTAGTAGTCTTTGCTTTAAAAGGATGGAGACATTCTTTCTATGAGGAAAGATGTGAGTTATATACTAACCACAAAAGTCTCAAATATTTCTTCACTCAAAAGGCATTGAATATGAGGCACAAGCGGTGGCTGGAGTTGATTAAAGATTATGATCTAGCAATCAATTATACCCCTGGAAAAGCAAATGTTGTGGCAGATGCTTTAAGTCGGAAAAGCACAGATATACAACCTTTGAATAGAGAACTGCCGAAATAACTACAGATGGATTTGGAAAGGATGGAATTTATAAGTACAACAGTTCTTGGAGGATTAGCTACCATGTGAGTAATTGAAGAACAAAGTAGTGATCTTCAACATGAAATTTATAGACATCAAGGTGAAGTTCCTTTTATTGGTGAAGAAATTCGAAGAATCTCTCAAGGTCAAACATCAGTTTTTCACCTTGGATATTATGGATCTTTATGGTTTCAAAACCGCCTTTGTGTACCCTATGTGTCAGAGATTCGAGATGTTATACTTCGAGAATCCCATGAAACACCATATTCCATACATCTAGGTAGTACAAAGATGTACATGGATTTAAAAGAGTTGTTCTGGTGGAATAATATGAAAAGAGATATTGCAAAATATGTATCGGAATGCCATACTTGCGAAAGGGTTAAAGCAGAACATCAAATTCCAGCAGGACCATTACAGCCTTTGGAAATTCCAAAATGGAAGTGGGAAGAAATTGGTATGGATTTTATCACAGGATTACCCATGACACCGAAGCGAAAGGATATGATATGGGTGATGGTGGACAGACTCACAAAAAGTGCACATTTTATTCCAGTAAACCAAAAGGATAATGCTAAAGAATTAGTGGAAATCTATGTAAAAGAGACTGTGAGTAAGCACGGGGTACGAAAGAAGATTGTATCAGACTGAGGATCTATGTTTACATCAGCATTTTGGAAACAATTACATGCATCACTTGGTTGAAAGTTGGATTTTAGCATAGCTTATCATCCAGAAACTGGAGGTCAGACTGAAAGGACCAAGCAAATCTTAGAAGACATGCTTAGAGCTTGTGCATAATATTTTGGAGGTTCGTGGGAAGATCATCTACCATTGGCAAAATTTTCCTACAACAATAGCTATCAGAGTAGTCTGAAGGCAGCACCTGATCAAGTATTATATGGAAGAAGGTGTAGATCACCTATATGCTGGTATGAACCTGGTAGTAGCAAGGAATTTGCACCAGATTATATGAAGGAAAGGCAAGATATCATCGATATCATTAGAGATTAGTTGAAGATAACTCAGAGTCGACAAAAGAGTTATGCTGATCAAAGTCGTACACCATGGCATCCAGAAGTAGGAGATATGGTATATCTCAAAGTAAGTCCGATGAAGGGAGTGAAGAGATTCGGAGTCAAAGGTAAATTAAGTCCAAGGTACATTGGACCTTTCAATATATTAAGTTAGAACAAAACAATAGCTTATGCTCGGGAGTTACCAAAGTGGTTAGCTCAGGTTCACAATGTGTTCCACGTTTCACAACTCCGAAAATGTCTTAAAATTTCCGATGATGCTATCACACATCAAGATATTAAGTTACAAGCAAATTTGACTTATGTCGAGAAACCCTGTAAGATTCTATAGGAAAACTGGAAAAGGTTGAGAAACAGGGCAATCAAATACTGCAAAGTACAATGGGAACATCACCCAGAACTTGAAACCACCTGGGAGAAAGAAGATGACTTGAGGGAAGCATATCCAAAACTATTCAGGTACCCATTCGCAAACTTCGGGATGAAGTTTAATTTAAGGGGGGAAGTCTGTAACATCCCATCACTAAGATCCAACGAAGGGTAGAAATAGGAATATAAGTTTGTGCATGCATGCATCTATAAAATCAGGGTAAATTTTTTGCCAAACAAAAACCTAAAGGGATCAGAGTTTCTTACGCTAAATGGAGGTAGGAATAGCTCTTGTTAGTGGTTGTTATGAATTCTGACATGATCTTTAGGAACCATTAGGTTTTGGGGAAATTATTATGAATTCAAATTTGAAATTAAAATCAATTTGAAAATATTTAAGATTTGGAAGATGGGAATATTAAATTGTTTTCCAAAAAAACTATATGAACAGTATTTGATTAAACTACAGATATAGGAAACAATAATAAAAGATCTGAGAAATGAAAATGAGATAAGAAATTAATTCTTATTTCCTGATTTTAAGACAATATTAGAAATTGTAATAAATACATCACAGGTAAAAGATTACAGGGAATGGAAATACAACTTTATTCCTTTATAATAAATCATTACAAGATTCTTTACAAAAAGAGTAAAGAAAAGAAGATTACATTTCAGACCTATTCTACCTAGATATTCGTAGACTAAACCTTGTACCTCCAGGTCTTGTTCCTGCAAATAAGAAAACACAACTAGATGAAAGAAAGGGTTAGTGGTTAGTTAAGTTTACTCTCAGTTGTGAACAGTGAAGTGCACTGTTCATATTACATCACTGAGTAAATAATAAAGGGGAAAGTTCCACCAAAACTATAGTATCTGTTCTTTTAAGTAAACAGCTAGATGCCACATTAGCAGCCAAGTGGAGAGATGTAAGTTTCACCAGGTCAATAACAAGTAATCAGGTAAAAGTAAAAGTCAGATTACTTGAGCTGATCGACATGAACAGCTCACATAGACACACATGTGAGTCACCTAAATGCATGCTATGTGATGTCCAAGCAGCAACAGCAGTACTAGCACTCTAGCAGAGCACTCAGCCAAAGCTCATCCACAGCCAACATCACTTTCTTTCTCAAGGACACGCTCAGACTTCATCGAGATCATCAAAGCATCCACAAAATCACTAGCCACTATACCAGATTAATCTCTAGTTCACCATAACATGGTGATATAAGGAGGGGGTGGTGCAGAAGGATAGCAAGGACAATATTCCAGATTACAGGAGACAGGAAGTGTAGGACAAGATCCAACCAACAGGGCAAGCCAGCAAGATCAAAAAAACCAGATCCACTAGCAACAACACCAACCACTTCACTATTGTGGTAACTATTCTGATCCAACTATCTTATCTAGATAAGAAATCATGTGTTGTTTTATACTAAAGCTCTTAGAAATCACCAAAGTGGGGTGTATCCACCATAGAGGAAATCAGAGTTAAAGCCAAGAAATACATCAGTGCAAATAACACCAGGATCTCAGACCAACATCACTGATCCTTGACAAAAGCTATATTCTAGATTAAATTACCCAAATTATGGATTCTGGTCACATCTCTTAAAGAAGTAAGACCCCAGAATCAATAGATCTACTGAATCCAGGATGAATAGCTGGTATCAATACCAGAAATCATCTATTAGAGACAGCAAGTTAGGAAAACTAGTCCTATGCCTCAGACCAACATCCTAGGCATGAAACAGTTGTTGGAGATCATAAGCCAAATATACAGCAGGAGTTTTCAAAGTAATTAAGCATTAAGCCATTCTGGAACATTTCTAGACCAAAGCCAGTACTAGAGCAAATCATCTGTACCATTCCTAGGAAGGTGTCACTAGGATTTGTTCTAACTAAGGCAATCCTACCAAAGATCACATAGTCTAGGCAAATTGAAAGGGAATAGTTAATCATCTTCCCAATATACTAATTAGGAATCATTCTTTGGCACCTAAAAACTATCAACAGAGAGCATCCCAACCCTAGCATAGCAGTGAGTTTCAATACAATATAATGAACCATCACAAATATAACAAAGATAATCACATAAATGTACAATATACTTTCACAGAAGGTTCTCTGACAAAGAATAAGGTGGCAGCAACATATTCTGCAGGGTATGAACCCTAGGATTCAGAGATGAACCCTAGACAGGGGGTTACTGATGGTTGAATGCACGACACCCAGAAAAGTGTTGATGGCTCGTGGTTGATGTAGAGCTCATTGGGAACCCCAAGAGGAAGGTATGATGAGCACAACAACAAGTTTCCCTCAGTTATGAAACCATGGTTTAATCGAACCAGTAGGAGCAAGGAAACACCTCAAAGGTGTTACTAGCTGAGCTTTGGCAGGGCGCACTACCGGTGCTAGTAGCAACGTGGTGACCTGCACAACACAACCACAGAACTTTGTCCCCAACTTGCGATGAGGTTGTTAATCTCACCATGTTTTGCGGAAAACAAAGGATTAAACGTATCGAATGGAAAGAAGTAAAAGTTTGCAGAAAGTAAACACAAAGCAGTAAAAGATTGTAGATTGTATGTAAAAGACAAGGACCGGGATCCATAGTTCACTAGAGGTGGCTCTCCTTAAGATAGATAACATGCTGGGTGAACAAATTACAGCGGGTCAATTGACAAACACCGAAAAAGAAATACATGCATATACTAATCATCTTGACTCCTTTGAGACTTGATTCGGCATTACAACATAATACATAGACCGCCATCCAACTGCATCTATGACTAATAATGCACCTTCAGGTTATCATCCGAACCCCCTCCAGTATTAAGTTGCAAGCAACAGATTATTGCTTTATGAACTGTATGTAAAGTAAACAATACGAATGTTCTATGAACAAAGGATTGTTGTTTTCTCCCTAGTAGCAACAACACATCTAGAACCTTAGAGATTTATGTCACTTCCCCAGATTACCAGAGGCATGAACCCACTATCGAGCATAAATACTAACTCTTGGAGTTGCTAGCATCCACTTGGCCAAGATAGCTACTAACAACGGAAAGCATGCAAGATCTCAAATAACAAAGACATGATAGAATCAATAATCAATCTGAAATAGCATCTCAATATCCATCGGATCCCCGCAAACACAACATGTAGAATTACAAATAGATGATCTTGATCATGAACGGAGCTCACAAGATCTAGACATGAAAGCACAAAGGAGGAGAACCAGCCATCTAGCTACTACATGGATCCGTAATCCAAGGATGAACTACTCACGCATCACACCGGCGGCTTGCATGGTGATGAAGAAGGCCTCCAGGGTGAATTCCCCTCTCCGGTAGGGTGCCGGGAAGAGCGTCAGATCCCTCCCAATCTAGGGATGGAGATGACGGCGTCTAGAGACTCTTTCGTGGATTTTTGATCGGGTCCTTAGGGTTTTCGTCTCGAGGGTAATATATAGGCGGAAGGAGAGGCCGAGGCGGTGCCAGGGCTGGCCTCACCACCCCCTGGCATAGGCCAGGCTGGGCCGTGCGGCCAGGTGGTGTGGTGGCCCCCTGGTCCCTCTCCGTCTCGTATTCTGGCACTTGATCCCTTCCAGAAAAATAGGCACTTTGGCTTTTGTCCTGTCCAATTCCGAGAATATTCATTTTTTGACTTTCCTGGAACCAAAAACAGAAGAAAACAGGCAGCTGGCACTGTGGCTCTTGTTAATAGGTTAGTCCAAGAAATCATATGAAAAGTACTCCAAAGTTGGAACAAAACACAAGAAAGTGGATAAAACCAAGGATGGAACATCAAAAATTGTAGATACATTTGCAATGTATCAACATCCCCAAGCTTAAATCCTGCTCGTCCTCGAGTAGGTAAGTGATAAAAAGAAAGAATAATTTTTGAGGTGACATGCACCATCAAAGACTTGATCAAAGTATTTGCAAAACATTCAAAGCTGGGATCATAGTACTTCAATCATAACATGAAAGACAAAGTTCTAGGAATAAGCAAAGAAACTATGATGCAACATGAAAAGGCACAAACAAAAGATTCAGGAATAACAATGCTTTGCAAGACGTTTTTTTGTTTCACATAAAGAAAACATAGCATACTAGTATTCAGCTTGTCCCTCAATAGAGTAGAAAATATAAATGCATAGGACACCTTCAAAGTTCATAAGAGTGACTAGATACAATAGTTTAAAACAAGCAATAACAAGTTATGCATCAATCAACTAGTCTTGGGACAATGCACATAGAACTAAGAATGGCCACTATGCTCTCAAAGAAGGTGCATAAAGTTAGAAGATGGAGACTCAATATAATGGTGGAAGAAAGACCTTTGTAAAAGGAAGTAGGGATTCAAGTCTCATCAAGAGCTTCCAAAAATTATGGTACTTATAGCTTTCATCTCTCATTGCCCCTATCATAAGAATCTTGAAGTGATTAAGATTAAAGCGAACAAACTATGGTGTACATGCTTGACGAAGTATAAGTCAGAAATCTCATGTCCCTTGTATACGAGGGCCTCTCCTCATGCTACTCAAGTTTAGTCACCAGTAAGTTCTTGTCATTGTAAGTATATGTGTATCATAGAGAACCACCAACGGGGTACCCCTTGCCCAATGATACGGAAGAATCCCCATATCAAAATGACAAGGCAAGCAAACAACGAGCATCTCAGCATTCTTCTTATTTACCATGGGAATATGGTGCTTTTTCTCTCTTTCCTCTTTTCATAGTATCTCTTTTTTTTCATTTCTCTTTTTTCTCAATATAGGACTCTTTTTTTATAAGAAGAATGCTTCATAGGCAGCTCATTATGGTTATGCTGCAGGTTTCCACCATGTCAGCATGGATTAGACCAGTGGCCCAGGCATTTCTCTAACACATATACATAACTCCATGGACTTACAAGCTCCCCTTTCATTTCACACCGACGACATCCATATACAAAAGAGCATGATATCAACTAGGAACAAGTACCAAGTGCAATGTTGAAAGCGTTCCCCATGAAAGCATGGTTCTGCTAATTCCCAACAAATAAGTGCAAGCATATACAACATAGACGACACAATGGTTCAAGTTTATTAAGGGCAAGAAAAGTAAATTGTGCCATCAAGTTCTTGAGAGCTTTAATCACTAGTTTTTTCATAACAAGTGGAAGGTAAACAAAAGCATGAATATACTTGGAATAGCATAAGCTAGTAGGTAGGTATGGTGGACTCTTTGGAATAACTTGGTTTAGGGAGTTGGATGCATGAGTGGAACTCATACTTTTTTGTGGAGGCTAACAAATGGCTGGGAGCAACAAACTAATAGAGCAATAATGGCCATAATCATGCAGAGCGATAAAACATCATTGATCAAAGCATAAAGTGATACTACAAGTTGAAAAATAAAGGATCATAAAGGCTATGGTGACTTTGTATAGTCATAACACGGTGTGAGCATGTGCCAAGTCAACCCAAATAAAGCATCAAAGGAGAATACCACTATACTATGCTTTAATATGCTAAAACAACGCATGATTCATCCAAGGCACATTAAGCAATATCAATTGTTTATAACAAGTCATGCTACAGCAAAGAATACTAAGCATAAAGCCAAAACAATATCGAGCATGGCATGACAAAGCATAAGCCATAGTCAAAAACGAGCTCTTTTTACCACATAAGCAAGAACTTTCCTACTCTTTTCCAAACCAAACCAAACTATTTGCAAACCAATGTATGAAAGAGGCGGTCCAACCAACTTATTCATAAAACTAAGCAAACAAAAGCAAACAAAAAACCAAAACGAAAACGAAAAAGAAGACGCACCAAGAAAAACACAACTGTGCATGAAACAATAAAAATGAAGCGTTTGGAAGAAACCTGGGATTTTTATTGATGAAGAAGGGGGATGCCTTGGGCATCCCCAATCTTTGACGCTTGTACTTCTTGGATATTTCTTGGGGTGACACGCATAGCATCCCCAAGCTTGAGCTCTAGTCCATCCCTCATCTCATTACTCATTTCTTCCATACACCTGAAATTTTTTCCATCATTCTAAACTTCACACAGTCTCATTAGCAACATTAGTGCACTTAAGATAAATAAGTCTTAAGGTTCAGTTCTAACACCAAATAAACTTACATTAGAACACTAGCTACTGTAGCACTTCGCTCAAAAATCTCAATTCCCCAAAAGAACTCAAAAAGGAACCCACAAGAAGCAAATGCAGAAAATGGCAGAAATCTGTCAAAACAGACCAGCAGGTAAAGACGAATTTTTTCGAAGACCTTCTGTTGCTCAAATAAAAAAGTGCTGAACGAACGAAAGTTAGATAAAAACCTGGGGCAGAAGCACAAAAAATTACAGCTCAATCTGACATACAAAGCTCTGTCACGAATGTTTACGGTGAAGCACAAGAATCTGTTTTCGGGACAGCAACTTTCCCAATCATTACTTCACTCTCATCAGAGGTTACTCTTGGCACAAAAAGCAAATAAAAAGGATAAGGAGAGGTTATTACTGAAGTAATAACTTCCAAGACTCATCTAAAACTCTTGGGTTATCTCCCAACAAGTACTTTTCTTTAACGCCTTTAAGTTAGGCATAAGAACCAAAGAAAAAATCAAGTGTTCTCAAATGAAGAAGCATTAAGGCCAAATTTTGTTTTCATAGGAGAAGCAAAATAAATCTTTTCTCTCCTTTTAGGGAAGTGTTCTATACCTTTCTTGAGTGGGAGTTGATATTTAATGGTGCCTTCTTTCATATCAATGATGGCACCAATAGTTCTAAGAAAAGGTCTTCCCAAAGTAATAGGACAAGAAGCATTGTATTCAACATCCAAAACATAGAAATCAACGGGGACATAGGAATCGTTAACCATAATAAGAACATCATTAAGACTCCCCATTAGTTTCTTTTTAACATTATCATCAAGTGGGACATTCAAATAGCAATCTTCAAGAGGAGGCAAATCAAGCATATCATAAATCCTTCTAGGCATAATAGAAACACTACTATCAAGATCACATAAAGCTTTGAAATCAAAGTCATTCACTTTCATATTAATGATGGGTTCCCAACCATCTTCTTGTTTTATAGGAATAGAAGCTTTATGTTTCATCTTTTCTTCTTTAATCTTTATGAGAGCATCAGTAATGTGTTTTGTAAAGGCCATGTTCATAGCACTAGCATTAGGACTTTTAGCAAGCTTTTGTAGGAACTTAATAACTTCAGAGATGTTGCAACCATCAAGATGAAAATCAACTTTATCATCTAAAGTAGTAGAACTATTACTCGCCTCAACACTAATGGGGGTAATAGTAGAAACACTAATGTTTCTAGCAATTTCATCTTCTCTTTCCCACTTAGCATGTAATTCAGCTAATAGTCTAACATTTTCATCAATTCTTACTTGTATGGCATTAGTAGCTGCAAAGGGATTATCATTAGTTTTAGGTTTAGCAGCCATTTTATTAATCAATGAAGATTGAGCTTCAGCCAAAGATGCTATATTTCTTTCAGCATTAGAGAGTTTTTCCTCAATAATTTTATTGAAAGCAGTTTGTTTACTAATAAACTATTTAAGCATAACATCAAGTTCAGAGGGAGCACTCTTATTATTGTTGTAAGAATTCCCATAAGCATTACCATTGTTGGGAGGATATGGCTTATAATTGTTGTTACCAAAATTGTTCCTATAAGCATTATCACCATAAGAATTGTTGCCAAAGTTGTTATTTCTTATGAAATTCACATCAACTTGCTCTTCTTGAGCAACCAAAGAGGCTAAAGGAACATTATTTGGATCAATATGGGCTTTCCCATTAACAAGCATAGACATAATAATATCAATCTTATCACTCATGGAGGAAGTTTCCTCAAAAGAGTTTACCTTCTTACCTTGTGGAGCTCTCTCAGTATGCCATTCAGAATAGTTAACCATCATATTGTCCAAAAGATTTTTTGCAGCACCCAAAGTGATGGTCATAAAGGTACCTCCAGTAGTTGAATCCAATAGGTTCCTTGAAGAATAGTTCAATCCTGCATAAAAAGTTTGGATGATCATCCAAGCAGTCAGTCCATGAGTGGGACAATTCTTTACCAAAGATTTCATTCTTTCCCAAGCTTGAGTAACATGCTCATTATAAAGTTGTTTAAACTTCATTATTTCACTTCTCATGGATATAATCTTAGCAGGAGGATAGTATTTTCCAATAAAAGCATCTTTGCATTTAGTCCAAGAATCAATACTATTCCTAGTTAAGGAATTCAACCACTCTTTAGCTTTTCCTCTCAAAGAGAAAGGAAACAATTTCAGCTTAATAATATCACCATCTATATCCCTATGCTTTTGCATCTCACAAAGTTCAACAAAGTTATTTAGATGGGATGCAGCATCTTCATTACTAATACCAGAAAATTGCTCTCTCATAACAAGATTGAGTAAAGCAGGTTTTATCTCAAAGAAAGTATTTTTAGCCACAGGTGGAGCAATATGTGTGCTCATAAAATCATTGTTGTTGGTGCTAGTGAAGTCACACAACTTAGTGTTTTCAATAGTAGTCATTTGTTTGGGTTTTCAAATAAGAAAGCAAACTAGTAGAACTAATTTTTTTGTGTTTTTGAAAGAACAAAACAAGCAAATAAAGCAAAAAGAAACTAAGCAAAACAAAAACAACAAAGTAAAGAGATTGGTTATGAGGGACTCCCCTTGTGAAGATGTCCTTGACTCCCCGGCAACGGCGCCAGAAAATCGCTTGATGGCTCAATGCACGGCGCCCAGAAAAGTGTTGATGGCTCGTGGTTGATGTAGAGCTCGTTGGGAACCCCAAGAGGAAGGTATGATGAGCACAACAGCAAGTTTCCCTCAGTTATGAAACCAAGGTTTAATCGAACCAGTAGGAGCAAGGAAACACCTCAAAGGTGTTACTGGCTGAGCTTTGGCAGGCCGCACTACCGGTGCTAGTAGCAACGTGGAGACCTGCACAACACAACCACAGAACTTTGTCCCCAACTTGCGATGAGGTTGTTAATCTCATCGTGTTTTGCGGAAAACAAAGGATTAAACGTATCGAATGGAAAGAAGCAAAAGTTTGCAGAAAGTAAACACAAAGCAGTAAAAGATTGTAGATTGTATGTAAAAGACAAGGACCGGGATCCATAGTTCACTAAAGGTGGCTCTCCTTAAGATAGATAACATGCTGGGTGAACAAATTACAGCGGGGCAATTGACAAACACCGAGAAAGCAATACATGCATATACTAATCATCTTAACTCCTTTGAGACTTGATTGGGCATTACAACATAATACATAGACCGCCATCCAACTGGATCTATGACTAATAATCCACATTCAGGTTATCATCCGAACCCCCTCCAGTATTAAGTTGCAAGCAATAGATTATTGCTTTATGAACTGCGTGTAAAGTAAACAATACGATTGTTCTATGAACAAAGGATTGTTGTTTTCTCCCTAGTAGCACATCGCATCTAGTACCTTAGAGATTTCTGTCACTTCCCCAGATTACTAGAGCATGAACCCACTATCGAGCATAAATATAACTCTTGGAGTTGCTAGGATCTACTTGGCCAAGATAGCTACTAACAACGGAAAGCATGCAAGATCTCAAATAACAAAGACATGATAGAATCAATAATCAATCTGAAATAGCATCTCAATATCCATCGGATCCCCGCAAACACAACATGTAGAATTACAAATAGATGATCTTGATCATGAACGGAGCTCACAAGATCTAGACATGAAAGCACAAAGGAGGAGAACCAGCCATCTAGCTACTACATGGATCCGTAATCCAAGGATGAACTACTCACGCATCACACCGAAGGCTTGCATGGTGATGAAGAAGGCCTCCAGGGTGAATTCCCCTCTCCGGCAGGGTGCCGGGAAGAGCTTCAGATCCCTCCCGATCTAGGGATGGAGATGACGACGGCTATGGACTCTTTCGTGGATTTTTGATCGGGTCCTTAGGGTTTTCGTCCCGAGGGCAATATATAGGTGAAAGGAGAGGCCGAGGGGGTGCCAGGGCTGGCCTCACCACCCCCTGGCGCGAGCCAGGCTGGGCCGCGTGGCCAGGTGGTGTGGTGGCCCCCTGGTCCCTCTCCGTCTCGTATTCTGGCACTTGATTCCTTCCGGAAAAATAGGCACTTTGGCTTTTGTCCCGTCCAATTCCGAGAATATTCATTTTCTGACTTTCCTGGAACCAAAAATAGCAGAAAATAGGCAGCTAGCACTCTGGCTCTTGTTAATAGGTTAGTCTAAGAAATCATATGAAAAGTACTCCAAAGTTGGAACAAAACACAAGAAAGTGGATAAAACCAAGCATGGAACATCAAAAATTATAGATACATTTGCAATGTATCAGTTACTCATGTTCGTCATGCCAAGGAGGTAGCTAAAGCACAAGATAGGGGCATAGAGGGGAAGTATTTAGACTTACTCAAGGTCCTCGCAAAACTAATCGAAGAGGAAGCAGAGGAATGGCCAACGGTAGATCGGAAGCGACGGCACGGGGAGCACCCCGAAGGGGCACTGCAACCGACGCCTGCAGCACATCAGAAACCGCCGGAGATGAGGGGAATACACCGTGAGAAACCCCGGCGCACCATCGCCGAAGCTCCAGGGTAAGCAAACCCTAACCCTAGCCTCGGGCAGGGGTCAGCACGGCCAGGAGAGAGCACCATCGGCGGATCTGCTCGGACAGAATGGAGCGGTGTCGTTGACTTAACCATCCTGCACCGTGGAGGCGGCAACGGCGGTCGGACCAGGCCGGGATCGTGCGCGGTTGCGGAAGTGAGCGGAGGAGGCGACCGCGTGCGCGAGCGAGAGAGAAAGGGGAGAGGAGAGGGAGTGCGTGGGGGGGTACTGGGCCTGTAGGCAGCCTAGTACCACCTGGTGGGCTTAACCAGGCCATATGAGCCGGGTTAGGTTGGGTCGGGCCAGCCTAGTGGGCCAGACCCATGATTTTTTTAAAAAGAATGGTTTAAAAAGAATTATTTACAAATATGCCCCTGAAACAAAAACAACTCAAGAAAAATAAATAAATATCTTAAAAATATATCTATGAGCTCACAAAAATTAGGTCTATTATTATTGTGCCAATTACTTTTGAATTTTATAAAATTATATGAAACACTTAAAATTGAATAAAATTCATTTTTAAGATCCTAAATGAATATATGATTATAGAAAAATACTAATTTGTATTTTTAAAAAGTAAATTTGGTGTGATAAAAATAAATTTGATTTCCTTAAAGGATTTTCATAAAATATTTAAAAGAGTAATAAAATTAAATAAATTATATTTTTAACTCTTAGAATGATATTAAAGAAAATAGTAAACTTTTACTAAGAGGGTAAAACATGCAAAGAAGCAAATAATAAATCATTGCATGATATTACTATGCATTGCATATTGTTTCTTTAAATATTGTCCTTACCAGGCAATAATGATTATTTGTAGAAACCGGAGCTCAAGGTCAGGTGGAAGCATCCAACTTCACTACCTTGCAGTCACAAGGCAAGTTCATAACTTGCTCATGTCCTTTGAAGAGTCTCTATCAAAGATATTGCAAATTCTGTGTTATCACCTATGATTTGGAGGAAGAAAATATTATCTTCTTTAATAAAATAAGATATAGTTATCATCCTAAGTGATGATAAATATGAGAAATGGAACTTAGGGTTCTAGGTGCATAAGACACCATAGGATTAATAACCCATGACATCAGTGATTCTAGCACCGTATATTACGCGTTAACCATGAGATTTGGAATGGGACAGAGAAGTCAGCTGTATCTTCGTCCTTTCATATGGAGGCAAGATGACCTTATCGTGATGTTGGGATTCCTGGTATGGATCCGACATATGGGTAGGCACCCTTAGGCCCCATGATTTTGGTATCTAGATTATTTATGAGTGGCTGCCAGAGGTATAGTCAGACCTTTTAGGGAGCTTGCCAGGGGCATCACCAACTCATAGTGTCTTCGGGAACTCACCAGGGTTATAGCTTTCCCTAGTTGGAGGCTTAACGGAGGTGTAGTCAGCCCCGGAGGATCATGCAGACATATGGGGTCGTGAAGAGGGCATTGATTGGCTTGGATCACCTACTGGGCCCCACATGATGGAATTGTGGACGGGAAAGTACGCCCGGTTGTGCAACAAGGAGTTGGGCTCTCATGGGTAAAGCAACGCACCTCTGTAGAGTGTAAGAATGTGACATGTTACTCCCTATTCCAGGAAGGAGCTACGAACGTGGCAGGAAAGGAACTCCATGAAGTTCTGGTCAACCTATGAAGGCTGATGGGCATAGTTTTTGATAATAAAATCAATCTTTGAAGAAATGTTTATAAAAAAATTGCATATTACCAAGGACGTATCGTCCGAGGTGGTAGATAGAGCATCAAACTTCCCACCTTGCATATAATGAACTTGCTGGGTAACACTGTTACTCACTCTTTCCTTTGAACCCCTGCGTAGACTCTGAGAATCCAGAAGACACTTCGATGTACGTAGCTGATGGACAAGAGAATGTCTGCTACAAAGAACCAGACCTGTCCAGAGCAGTTGAAGGGGTGGACTACGAGATACGCTATGGGGTGGAGGGCAACGAGTCCGAGTAGTTGCCTTAGTTATTAGTAAACCAATTGAGCCGAGCAACAGGAACTATATAGAACAAGTTGTTGAGCTCAATTAGAAGTATGAGTTTGGATTTTATATCTTCCGCTGAAATTCCTTAAGTTTGGTTTATAATTCGTAAGGCTTGAAGTTTGGGAAGTCTTGGTTTGTAATAATGAAGTGTGTATGTTTGTAATATGGACCCGCAATGTTTCTCTTGTACCACTCTGACGGATGTGATATTTACAGAACGGTGTTCGGTGAATGTCATGTCAACGACTATAGTGTACTACACATGCAGTGGTACGCTGGGTCACGACACATTACCCTCCAGCCAGGCTCGGGTATGGGAGCAGCTTCGTCTCTAGGGAGCTTGAAGATACCCTCTGCCAGATGGCCGGAGTTCCGCGCCTCACTGAGATCCCGCACCGTACACTTGGAAGGAGCCCATTCGACGGCCCTCTTCCTGGTGGCGTTAGCAGCCATAGTGGAAGTCCCCGCCTTACTTTTTCCCATGGTGGCAAAAGAGAAACACTGGAACAGAGCAGGAGTTCGCAATGTTGCAAGAGCGCAAGGGAGAAGATGGAGCAAAGGATGGTGATGTAAAACAGTAAAACAAATCTCCTTCCCCTTATAAAGAGCAAATGTATGAAGTTCGGACCGTTCGATGCAAAATCAAACCGACAAAAGATCACATGGTGGTGACACATGTTAAAGAGATTCCATAAAGGAAAAAATCTAAAGAAGTTATTGCCACAGTAAAAACGGGAGGACAGCGCGTGACGCCTTGATCTTCGCGCGGAGAGGGGACGTGTAGTCAAAAAACTCCACTTAATACGCTATCACGCATCATCATTACTGCTGCATGGTCCCACGTTCGAAACGTCCCGTCCGGACATGTCTTCTAGAATCAACAGCATAAAATACATCATTATTGATGTCACAACAAAGACATTGCAAAAATTGCGGCTCGCTATAAGAGATATGAACCGAAAAATTAAAATTGGAGTCGAAGTAAATTCCTCTAGGAGAAGATTTGAGACTACAATCGAATACACAATATTGTGACTGTAGCCTCGGGGGCTACTCCTATCAGGAGCACTAGTCGTGCGCCCGACAAAATCTACAGAAACACTGGCGCCATAAATCCAAGTTTTCAAGCCTATGTTCTGATACATACAGCCGGACATAGCCTCGAGGGCTACTCCTATAAGGAGCGCTGGTGCGCACCTGATAAAGAAAGATAAATGAAAAATTCTTCAACAGATACTCCTATCGGGAGAAGTTGCAGAAAAACAAAAGGTTCTTCAGCCGCCAAAAAACTAAAAAGTCTCGGATCGCACTTGATGCGACAAAAATCCGAATGCCATGTTCAAAAACATGAAGGTAAGACCCCAGTATTCGTCCTGTGTGGCCTGGTAATCGCACAAGAATGCGCTCTGCCAGTAAAATATCTGTATCAATGATACGTTGAAAAATCCCGACGGACGCGTTGGGTACCCGATAAAATAGAAACTGAAATTCAGTATTCGATAAGACCTCAGGGGCTCGAACTGAATTACACTAGTAGTAAATTCTGAATTCGAGCCTAGGGACTTGAATTTGATGTAGGACAACCTTGTTTTTTCCCAGGAGCAATTAACTGATTCCTGATCCGTCAGAAGCATCAGACTCATTGTACCAAACTCCATATAAAATTAAAAATCAAGGAACAGAAATAAAAGGAAAGAAGGGAAAATAAAACTTTGAGACTCAACCCAAAACTACCGTTCAGGTAGAGTCTCGGGGGCTACTAACATAGGTAGGACTACTCGGATACTTACGATTTGTTACCCTATACTGGGTAAAAGGCCTACGACCCTTGAAGATTTCAGATGATAGCCCAAGGAAGAAGCCGACAAAGACTTTGATTGTATTATGAAAGAGTCTCTGAACTGACAATGTGTTGGTATTGTAATCACACGTATGTAAAACCTATCCGCATACAGCTTTGAGACCTGGCCTATTATATATAGGATGGGAGAATCCAAAGCGAGGGTACCGAAAATCTCCTAGGAAACTTGTAATAGTGTGATTTCCCAATATTCAGATGACTTTGACTCCATTGTTTTCCTGACATCCGACGAAACCCCCAGCGTCCTCTTTTCCACAAAACCCTAAGTCCTTCACTATGGACATTGCCGAGGTTACCCCTCGTCAGTAAGTTTCTAGAGGGATGACTAGTTCTTTGGTCGAACAAGGTTTGGCTGGTTCTGATGGATTCAAAAGGCTTACCTCTTGAGGGTAGACAGATTGAACATGGGGAGGTTTTTCATGGTGGATCAGTTGTGAGGTTCCCCTCTCATTTTCTGCAGATTAATGATATTTTAAACATTGCCTCTGATTCTTTGGTTCGTTCGGATGATTTTTCTTCTAAGATTGAAGATCTTCCTTTAAAGTGGAAAGTCTCCTGTAGCTCCCTAGTTTCAATGGATTCTCAGGGTTTTGATGCCATTCTGGCTCTTCATCCTAGGGCTAGAAGGCTAGTTCTTCTTTGTTCATGGGGAGTGCTCTTGGATGCTAGGTATTTTGTAACATCCCAATTTCAGCAACCCTAATTAGTTGTCCTTAATGCAAAAATCAGGGGGAACAAAAACTTTTTCTTGAGTAATGATGCAGAGTTTTCCTGTTGCTTGTCTGTGCTTATACATATGAATGTATAACATATGATGTACTCCTTACCTTACCCTCAGTTGACAAAAGCTATTTCACAAAACTGTCTTGGCTTATTTAACATATTCTCAAATTCTCGGGCTCTTCAAAACATGAGCCAAGATGCCTTTGCAGCAACAACTATTTTCTTAGCTTCTATTTACAAAACTATGGAGATCTATATGATATAATCGCCTTACGTTTTCAAGACAAAATCTTCAACTACTCTTACCTCCAAGTTTTCCAAAACCTTTTATAAAGCTTTTCAATTCTATTCCTGGTAGAAGTACCAAGGACCCTCACCTTATTCAAAAACTTCAACCTTTCAAAACACCCATCCTTATCTCAAGCTAGGCTTAATGATAACCCTAGTAGTAGATTGAGATGCTTGCTCAGATGAATAGTCTTGGTCCGTTGTCTGATGATTTGCCTTGATTTGCTTTCTGACTTGTTTGCTTAGAAAGTAGCTTTAGCTACTCTAGGATCTCATCCTCTAGGATCAAGATAAATTAAGATTACCAACCCTAAGCAAGTTCCCAAGCTGGATCTGATCTCTAGATAGTAAAGTGACTCTCTAATCCCGTTCACCAGAATAATCCAGAGCTGAACCTTTCTCATAGCTTCCAATTCAATGAAGACCAATCTTTAGCAAGGATACCTTCCAATCAATCTGCACTTAAACATCATCCACTTGATGATGCCTTGGAAACTTGCAACCAATCAAAAACACTAACTCTTATGTTCTAGTCAAAACCCTAAAACTGCCAAAAATGACTAAGTTTGGAAAACTATTAACAATATCACATATTCGGGACTCTCTCTTTCTCAACCCTTGTGCAGTTTTAGATATGCGCTTGAACCATCTTGTAGACCATCATAAGTACTACCAAGGCCCACTTTTTACCTAGGCTTTATACTCCTCTAACCCACTTGTTCTTGATAGTTTTGCAGGCAAGAAAATAATATTTTCTGCAAATCTTATCAACATGCCTACTTTGGCAGAAGCTCCCATCTTCATACTATCTTATTTTGACCAACTCTTGGCATGGTTGTAATCTAATAATGAAGATCTATCCATTCCTACTTCACTTGTTTCAATTGTAGCTTTGTCCCTCAAAACCCACATGGTTTTGAAGGCTACTTAATATTGCTATGACACCCTTATTTTACTCAAACTTTGGCATCAATTCTTGGAGATCTCAATCAAGATCAACCTCAAAACTCTTTACCATGCTGATATACATCACTTGGTGTATCCATCCATATATCCCATGCCCCAAGGGGAGCTCTGAGCTCCACGATCCAACAACGTTTTGAAGGGATAAAATTAATAATGCTTAAGATCCTCTTTTCCTTTGCTTCTACGAAAATCAAGTTAAATTATCAAAATCCATGGTATCACATGATGGATACATATGGTGGACATCATATATCCTGGATATATAAGTTTATCACAGGTTACCCCTAATTATTTTGGCCCCAAAAATATCAAAACTAGCTCTTTAAAGGAAAGTAAGTATTTCTCCAATCCACTTGTCTAAATTTAAGAACTTATGGGGACTATCTATCATATCCTACCTTCCCACTTAAAAAATAAATATTTTTGAAGAGTCTTAATAATTCTCTTTGCCTATTTTCTTAAATGACATAAATGAGAAAATAATTGTTTTAAATACTTCCTTTCATTAATAAATCTTGGAAAAATTATGAAAAGTGTGAATTCATATTTAGGATCATCTCAAACAAAAAACACATAATTCCCAATTTAAATATTTCAATTGAATCCAATAAAACATTTTCAGCACTTTTGTAAAATTGATATAAAGGGGATCTAAAATATTCAGAAAAATCCCTAATAAATCCTGGAAGTTTGTATTGGCCATACCTATCTACCAGTATCCCTGCTCCATCTTTCCAAGATACAAACCCAAGAAGCTCTAAAGGATCATAAAACATGGCATATTGATCTATAACCAGAAACTTGAACCAAAACCCTCCAAACATTCATCCAACCTTGCCAAGCAAAGTTGCCCTGCAACCACACCTCTCTTGGTCGTGCACAACAAACCCTAGCACTATAGCACTGTCGTCTCTTCTCTTTTTGCTCTTGGACATGAAGGGAACACATGCTAGGTCTTGTCCTACTTTTTAATTTGCCTTGGCAGCACCACCCCACCTTCTCTCTGCCCTCCACTCAAGCCAGAGACCTCCACACATGACAACACCACCGTCCCAATGCCCAACCAGAAGACAAGGACCAAGGAGAGCTCGATTATGTACATGGTTCTTCATAGGCCACTCTCTCTCGGGTTATAAGCTATCAGGCCAACACAACACCATCCCCTGCCTCATTTCTCATCCACACACCCACCTACCACACTCAGGAGCCCTTGCTCTACCTCTGGCCAGAGCCTCGCCGTGGGAAAGGAGGTCCACTACTCTCGAGCATGCAAGCTCACTTGAACATTACCACATGTCCTGGCTTTCCTTTCCTCTCCTACTATCTGCTCTATGCTCCTCCTCCTCTACCTCTCATGCCCTTCCTCCTCTCTGGTTGTAGGAACACCGGAAACCGCCACCAAAGATAATGGCCGAGACGAGCTCCTCCGGCCCATAGAAGCTCCTGAGAACCATATCCCCCTGCTGATACCTGTGAGATTCGACACATTTTTGGTGGCTTTTATTGATGGTTTTCTCTCGGGTTTGATCGTTTTCTGGCTTTACCTAATGCCAATACTTAGGTAACAAAGAAAACTTGGTTTTTAATGTGTGGTTCAGGTTCTAAACGTCAATAGAAGGATTTAACTATAGAAATACAATATTTTGGAGAAAACAAGTGAGCCTCACTTTGGAAGCACGCGAGGCGATCTCATAGAAGCTTTAACGAGCAACTATACGGCGGGAATATTTTTCTGGCCGTATAGTTCCCGTAGTTGCACCGACTCTGTCTTGTCAAAAGGGACAACTTCCATGAAGGAAAGGGGGGGTGAAAACACAACACAGCAGCCGCCATACAATCCAGAAGGGAGAAAGAAGAGATCCAGAGAAGAAGGAGAAGATGTCCTTCATCTCGCTCCACGATCTTCGACCTCTTAGCCAATACACCCCCATAGCCACTACTTGTACTTGAGAGAGAGAGATGGATATCCAGCTTGCAAGACTAGGGTTTGAGATTGTTTCTTCCCATATTGAATTGTGTTGGATATTTTTCTATTCTTATTGTGGATCTCCATGGTAATACCAAGACGAATTCCCTTTATTTGATTATATTGATGATCCTTTATCCTCTCATGTGTGAGTAATTCCCTTGGGCGTGGGAGATGTAGGGGATTGGTAAGATGTGATGTGCCTTCATATATTTTCCATTACTTTTTGATTGATTATAATTATTATATTATGTGTGCTTGACTATCTGTGGGATGCCTAATGCTTGTTGTCCAATTAAGTGCACAAACAACATGATACTTTGTTCTACATAGATAAGATCTTGTATGCTAGTGGACCGACGACCCCCAGGTGACACGGGGATATCAATGGTAAGCTAGTTGACTTGAGGATAATCAATAACCACTGTGCTTATTGCATTAGTCCGATCCAAGGAGCTTAATCACTAAGTGACCTGAAGGGTCTTAATCGTCTAGTGTCTGACCAAGGTTTTGTTAGCAGGCTACTAGGATTATTGAAGTTGGGATGAAATCTAACAAGATGAGTTCCAGCTAATTATGGGTTACTCGCCTACACATATATCTATAAGATTATAATTGTTACATTTACCAGTCGTCCACCTGGCGCAGTCACTATCACCATGAACTAAATCTCCCCGCGCCTTCTTTCGCTATCTGCAGGAAACAACAAACAAGCAAAGTTGTCCTTTACTTTTATGCATTATATTTCTGAAGTTTACATTTTAGTTCTATTTAAATCTATCACATTAAATCAAAACTCCATTCTTATTTCAACACTTGCAGTCAATTCACTTGAAGACCTGTGACAACTTCGGGTGTGACAGAGACGTCATCAATAAACACTTACCTTTGGGCTCCCTGTGGGATCGATATCTAAACTTCGAAACTAGCTACAAACGATCTGTGCTCTTGCAGACATCACCTGCATACTTCCCTCACACACTCGCCAGGACAACTGCTTATGACCGGGCCCCTCATATTCGACATGCATCTCCCACCAGAAGCGCTCCGGTGAACACCGTGGCAGCCGAAACCTGATGCCAAAACCGACCCTATCGCACATCTCCAGGACCGCCTCGTCTTGCCGCATGCCATCGTCGCCTTACCGATGCCTCCCAGCCCCTCAGGTGAGCTCCCCTACCCTGCAGTGGTGACCTAGGGTTCCTGCCCTGTTTTTCCCTGGTTCAGCGAAGAAGACGAGTCTTGGCCATTCATCCTATTCAAATCCAACGGCGAACATTCCCCGATACCTCTTCGTGATTTTGTTCCACTGACCAGTGGAACCGGTGGCTGGAGTTTGAACTCCTTCCTTGTGCGCTCCTCGGTGGCAAGCTAGGATCGGCTGGGTACTGGTTGGCCCTGAGTCGCTCTTGCTGGCCCATATGATTTTATTTCCCAGAAAAACTTTATTCTATTTCCATCCCCACTTAAAACAACCACCAACAATATATCTAAAATAAAATCGAAATTAACTAGATAGGCCCATATCTAATTTTCTACCTATACAACTATGTTTTGTACAACCTAAAGAACAAACCCTAGGCCGAAATTAAGTATGTTTAGTTTATAGGATTAAAATTTCTAAATAGTATCTCTTTCAATAACTAATTCTTTTTGCGAGTTTGGTAAACCTAATTGGAATAAATCAAATTGTCTCTGATAGGTACTTCATGTTTCTATCTCATGGCCTTGGCCTCATGCCAAGTGGAACAATAAAATTCCATTAGCAAAAATAACAAAATACATCTAGATCTGACTTTATAAAATTATCTAGGTAAAAAGGTATAAGATTTTGGGTTGATACCAACTATAAGTCATGTGGTACATTAATATCTATCAAAACCCAGGAGCCCATAATAATTTGAGCTACTGATGTGTTTTAATGAATTAAAACCTTCTACATGTGCTTTTTCCACTAGATAAATCACTGCAGGAGCTGTACAACTCCAAAAATAGATATTCCAATTCTTACGAAAAGGTATTTAAAATATCTATCCATTGTCCTTTGTCTCATACCATTTGGCCCTGTAGAATAAATCCGGTTAAAAAGACAAATTGACTACACAACTGAATTTCGGATTTTCCCAAGGGCATTATGGTATTTATTTTGAGGTGATTCCAACTCTCAAAAATACCAAACTTAGATATATACAAAAACCTGTGAGGAAACATTTATTTGAGCTCTAGATTTTTTCTAGTGATTTATTCACCCAAACTAGGGTTATTTCCACTAGAATAATCATAACTAATTAAGGAAAATTGGTAAAATCATGAAACCACTTTTGTTGGCCTTGTTATTTTAATACCTACCTGATGATATCATTTTTGCACATTGATATCATACATACCCAAGCCTTAGTTCAAAACCCCGTATTTAGGTGATATTTGACAAGTAAATCATAAAAGCAATTCCACAAAATCAATTAAAGTAATTCCAAATACTATGATCCCAATCTATCAAAACCTACTGAATTTAATAATGTGTTGTATGTTTTCTTGCTATATTGCATTGATGCTTGTATGCCTTGTGTTGATTGTGGCAATTTCTTGCTTGCATGTATTCCCTTTGACGATGAAAGTTGTGATTATATCGAAGACCCGATGACGATCGTTATTATTGGCTATTATGGTATTCTAAGAATTAGTTTAGGGACATATATTGCCATGTTGCTGATCACAGGAAACCACCTTATTGCTCATAAGTCTTGTCCTACTGTTTTCCTTATGCATGTTTTACCTACTATTTTATGAAAACTGCATTGTTTTATTATATGATGATCTATACCTGGTAGTGGCTTGGATCCTCCAAAACATTAAACTCTTGTACTATTAAGTACAACCCCCTTGTTGACACCTACTTGTCCCTAGTATGATAGTTGGTATATAATACCATACCCCTTTGGAGACCCTGTTTTAGCCGAAGCAAAACTATTGGATGGGAAGACCCCGAAAAAGTTTACGAAATGTTTATGATAAAACGTTTGTGAGGTTTGACCTACCAAGATAAGTTTGAGAAAAGAAAAGAGTTTTTGTTTACAGAGGAAAGAGGAGGAAAAATGTTTTTGAAAATGCACCCAGTTCCTTGCAGCTTTAGCTATAACAACTTAACCTATGCAACCACATTACTCCTATATGGGAAGGGGTTGGGCTGAAAGTCTGTCTGCTCTGGTATAAGTTGTCTCACAACTCCTACATGAGATTTTGATCTCTGGAGGTTGGGCCTTCCCTGGGTCGCTGTAATGTACCTCAGCACCCAGGAGAAGGAACAAAGGGTCTACGGGCCTCCATGCAATACTATGAGCCTCTCATTGAAAGCATAAAAAGGCGCTTCGGTTGGTGCACGGTACCCGACATCATGGTGCTGAAGGGAACGACTCATAGCGTAGGCGCTTGCACTGGATTGAGCATTCCGAAGGTCTTGATCGGTTACTTGACCCATGATCCGTAGGTGATCAGGGCAGGGTACCCGAATGGTGTGGGTAAAGTGTACAACTTCTGTAGAGTGTAAATCTATTCAAATAGATGTGTTCACGGTTATGGACGGGTTGGACAAACTACTGTAGAGCGGTGCTGGTTTTGATTTCAAAAAGGATTTTGAAAAAGCAAAGGCTTTGGAAATGATTTGACCATGGGATGGTTGGAAAGGAAGGAAAGGAGTTTGGTCATGAGATGACCGGAAGGAGGCACAAATGGGTGGCCCAATCCTAGTGTTTCTAAAACTCTTCAAAATATTCTCAAAAAGTTTTACAAAAGTTTTCAACAAAGATATGTAGATTCTATATCTACAAGAGAAATTACTATAGAAAAGAACCTCTCTTGGAACCCTCCTACTACCACAGGCATATTCGATATCCTTTTGTTGTTATTATTCTCCTAAGGTGGTTTGCGAGTACATTCAAAGTATTCACTTGCATTGTCTCTGGCTATTAACTTGGTCAGATCTTGAGAAGAAGGTGATGGTGGCGACTATGCAAGCTAGGCAGTTTTCCCAGTCAGTTGCCGGTAGGTTAAAGCAAGGCTCGGGCTCTACGATTCAATAAAGTTTCGCTGATGATGACTAATGTAGCCATAATGGCATGTAAGGTATGACATGTATCCGCTTAAGTAATGGATGTTTACTTTGATACTTGTCGGTTATGTGGCACGACTAACTGATCAAGGGATCGTGGTGTATGCATAATAGGGATTCTCAGAGGATTAATCCGGGGGCCCCATAGACTTGGTATCAAAGCCATCTTGACTATAGGATAACCTTCGTCAGTATGGTCATTAGTCAGGAAAATTATTTTGGAAATAACGGCTTTAGAAAACTACTTTCTCAAAAGCGTTTCAAAAAGTTCTACTCCTTATCCTCTCCAAAACTTCAAGTACTTGAAAAATGGTTTCCTCTATCCCTCGTCCAAACATCAAGCGGTTTTCAAACAAATAGGACCTAGAACCCGGTGCAGGCAGTGATAACAAGATGAAGAGAAGCAAGTACCAACAAACACAAGGAAACTACAAGATCACCCTACCAGCGGAATCCTCATACTCAGGAGAAGCGGGTGCTGCAATATCAACCGGAGTCCAATGCTACGGCGAAGGCTTCAGATTGCAGGATAGTGACCTCGACCACAATAACATGACAATTAGGATTAATAGTCCTAAGATAGGATTCCCCTATATCGCGGGTAGTTAATTCCTTGGTCACTACAGTAGGCCATGTTTGCTTGCCTAATTGCATGATGTGTTGCTTGAGGTGTGTTGTGCCTTACTAGGTAGGAAGAACCTTGTGACCCTATCACTGGTTTCACCTTGTATGTTTGTTCCATGCCTGTTCCGACCTTAGACAAACGTGACTCGTGGATCGATGCTCCACCTAGTAACTCAGGCACCCCCTAGTTGGTTGTCGCTAACGAGAATCCATACGAATCTCGAGAATTATGAGAGGAAGAGCATTGCAAGAACCAAGAGTTTCGACATCATCAAGTTAGAACAACTCAAAGACTCCACCTCAGCAAGATGACATACCCCATCCAACTCACCCCTCAAGACTCGCCGACAGCGCAAATTTCCACTAAGCACCTGCCGACAATAGCCAGAAATCCGTTGAAGCCGGAAGTCTACCACAGGAGTATTCTCACTATCCACAAGAAAGGACAAGACTGGCTAACCAAGACAAGAAGTGAAGACCTAACTACCCTAACCTTCGGTATTTTAGAGCTTCTGACAGCCACAAAGGGACTAACTATTTCAGTCGACCCTACCCAAACCAACAGGAAGTTCCTCCCAAGAAGACCAGAATACTCCAAAATCTTGAAGACAACGAGTCTGATTCGCCATCGAGCAGAAGAAATGCCAGTAATTCAAGTGAAGACCACTCCTCTGAAGCTAGACGTCTCTACTCCGACTGAAGTCTAACAAGAAGTATCACTAACCGCTAACCTTCGCAGAGCAAACTTCACAAGGCTTCATTAGGAAACCACACCGACAAGGTTTGTGCATAAGGACATCACCCGAAGAACTCAACTCAAGACCCATGGAGATACAACGTTCTTTACCATCATGCCGACACTACTTAATGGAAGATCAGCACCACTCTCAAAGGATCTTAGTGAAGCTCTAAGGTGGTCTTAGAAAGATTTCTAGATCCGATGTCTTTTTGCCAAGTAACAACTAACGAGTCAGCAAATGAGACAATAACTAAAGATTTACGAAGCCCTCTGCTACATTAGCTGAAGACCTACCTGGAAGACCGCCAAAATTCGCTCACTCCATTAGTTCTACCCTATTCGGGTGATCCGCTAATTTAACTGCCCCGATAGGCTAAGTATGAATAAAAGTAGTATATAAGCCTCATAGGAACCAGTTGGTGGATGTCCTCTGAATTTTCTAAACCAGAAGGAAGATGGATGATAGTCTTCAGACATCATTCGACGACTCCAAGAAGTAAGGACTGTGTTATCTCCGATCCACCATAGTCCAATCCTAAGGGGAAAGACTGTGTCTTTCCCACAAAATAGAGTAACCACCCGCCATAAATAACCTCAGGAGTTTTGACCCTACGTCGTCAAATAGGATACAATAAGACTCTAAAGAAAAACACCGTGGACCCCTATATTGAAGACCTCAAGCTGTAGATTCTATCCCAAGAAGAGCACTACGCAAAGTTACTTTTAGAGGTAGTTCTCCCAGCCTAGGCCCTTGAGATATAGAATCCAAAGGGGAAATAAGATCATCCCTCACAATCTAGACTAGAATCTGCTCAATTCTCTATACATACAAGAAGACTGAAGCTCAACTCCAATGAAGCAATAACCCCATTCGAGGACAAAGTCTGTAAGCCAGTATGCTTGAGACGCATAACACTAACTCCAACTCAAAATCCCCTAACCCTACTCCCCCGAATCTCGGGACTAGATTCTTTTAAGGGGAAAGGTCTATAACATCCCAATTTCAGCAACCTTGATTAGTTGTCCAGAATGAAAAAATCAGGGGAAACAAAAACTTTTTCTTGAGTAATGAAGCAGACTTTTCCTGTTGTTTGTCTGTGCTTATCCATATGAATGTATAACATATGATGTACTCCTTACCTTACCCTCAGTTGACAAAAGCTATTTCACAAAACTGTCTTTGCTTATTTTACATATTCTCAAATGCTCTGGCTTTTCAAAACATGAGCCAAGATGCCTTTGCAGCAACAACTATTTTCTTAGCTTCTATTTACAAAACTATGGAGATCTATATGATATAATCTCCTTATGTTTCCAAGACAGAATATTCAACTACTCTTACCTCCAAGTTTTCTAAAACCTTTTATAAAGCTTTTCAATTCTATTCCTGGTAGAAGTACCAAGGACACTCACCTTATTAAAAAACTTCAACCTTTAAAAACACCCATCCTTATCTCAAGCTAGGCTTGATGATAACCCTAGTAGTAGATTAAGATGCTTGTTTAGATGAATTGTCTTGATCCGTTGTCTGATAATTTTCCTTGATTTGCTATGTGACTTGTTTGCTTAGAAAGTAGCATGAGCTACTCTAGGAGCTCATCCTCTAGGAACAAGCGAAATTAAGATTACCAACCCTAAGCAAGTTCCCAAGCAGGATCTAACATCCCAATTTCAGCAACCCTGATTAGTTGACCAGAATGCAAAAATCAGGGGGAACAAAAACTTTTTCTTGTTAAATGATGCAGTGTTTGCTTGTTGTTTGTTGTGCTTGTGCATCTGAGTGTATACCATATGATATACTCCTTACCTCACCATCAGTTGACAAAATCTATTTAACAAAAACTGTCCTGGCTTATGTTTCATATTCTCAAATGTTCTGGCATTTCAAAACCTGAGCCAAGATGCCCTTGCAACCCAAACTATTTTATTAGCTTCTGTTGATCAAACTATGGAGAGCTATATAATATAATCTCCTTAGGTTTTCAATACTGAACTTCAACTACTCTTACCTCTAGGTTTTTCTAAAGCTTTTGAATTCTACTCTTGGTAGAAATACCAAGGACTCTCATCTTACTCAAAATCCAAACTTTTGAAAATAACCATCCTTACCTCAATCTAGGCTTGATGGTAACCCTAATAGTAGGTTTGTTTGGTTTGTAAGATGAGTTGTCTTGATCGGTTGTCTGATGAATTGCTTTGATCTGCTGTTTGACTTGTTTGCTTAGGAGCTAGGTGAGCCACTCTAGGAGCTCACCCACTAGTATCAAGATAATCTAAAATCACCAAAACCTAAGCAAGAATACAACCCTAAGATGGATCTGATCTCTAGCCACCAGGTGATCATCTAAAACCCTTAACCATATCAATACTGCAGTGATTCATTCTACAAGCTTCCAAGTCCATGAAGACCAGAATCAAGCATGGACCCCTTCTAAAAAATATACACTTCCACATCATCCACTTTATGATGCTTTGGTACCTTGCAACCCATCAAAAACATCCCCACACATATTCTAGTCAAAAACCCTATATCTGCCAAATTTTGACCAAGTCTATAAAGTACTTCAACATCTCTTTCTCAACCCTTGTGCCTTTTTGATAATGCACTTGAACCATCTTGTAGAACATCAAAAGTACTACCAAGTACAACTCTTGTCCTTGGTTAGACCATCCTCTAACCCCCTTGTTCTTGATAGTTTTGCAGGCAAGAAAATAATAATTCCTGCAAATCTTATCAACATGGCTATTTTGGAAGAAGCTCACACCTACATGTTATCTTCTTTTCACCAACTCCTTGCATGATTCTGTTCTACTCATAAAGGTCTAGAAATACCTACTTCACTTGTTACAAATGGATCCTTGTCCTTCAAAAACCCACAAGGTTTTGAAGGCTATTTGGAAATCTGCCTTGGCAGTCTTATTTTATTCAAAGTTTGGATTCAGTCCTTGGAGAGCTCAAGCATGATCAAGTCCAAATTTCTGTACCATGGTGATCTGCATAACTTGGTCGATCTATCCATATATCCCTTGAACCAAGGGGAGCCTTGAGCTCCAAGATACAACCATGTTTTGATGGTATGAAAATAACACCACTCTAAATCCTTTAATTCTTGTTCCTCAGCAAAATCAAGTTGGATTCTCAACACCCAAGTTCGTGAATGCTATATACCCCTTGTGTACATCATATATATTGATTATAAAGGTTTACAAAATATTATCCATAATTACTATGGCTCAAAAACTATTTAATTTATTTAATGGGCAAAATCTTAAAAACTCCATCTACAAAGGAAGGTTTGGTTTCTGGCAAAGAACTTCCCCAACTTTAAGCCCTTTTAAGTCCTATACAACATACCCTATCCTCCCACTTCAAAAATGAATATTTTTGAAGTGTTTTAATAATTCTTTTTGCCTATTTTCTTAAATGGTAGAAATAGAATAATAATTGCTTTAAATAATTTTATTCCCCAATAAATCAGGGGAAAATTCCTCAAAGTGTGGATTCATAATTGGGACCTTCCCAAACCAAAATCTCACCTTGTCTAGTTCAAATATTTGAAAGAAAATCAATAAAACCATTTCATCAATATTTGAATAACTAATAAAAAAGGGATCTAGACTCTTCAGAAAATCCCAAATAATTATAGGGCATGTACCTTGGGCACACCTATCTACTAGTGCCCTTGTTCCAGCATGCCGAGATCAAACTCTTAGACTTGCTTCACAATCACCTCTTTAGCCAATAATGTTGGGGATATACTTTCCGGGTATCCTCATAGTTCCTCACTGACTAGGGTGGCCCACCTCGGGTTAGAGCTTTGCTTCACAGGCGGCCCAGTCAGGGAGAGAAGACGGAGTCCAGTCCGGCTACGGGAAGGCCCAGAAGACTTACTGACATAGGCCCATAGTGTTACTTGTAGTTCAAGATGTACTCTGTAACTGACTCTTAGTCGTAGCTGGATAGGTCTCTGTTGTAAACCCTAGGCCAGATATCTATATAAGTTGTCCTAGGGGGAGCCTTTAGGGCACCCTCAATAGTCTACAATCTCAACTCACACAGGCGAACCCTTGTAACCCATATTCCGGCATTGCCGTATTACTGGATTACTAGCAGGAGTAGGATCCGTCCAAAGCCGGCGGATTTGAACCTGGGTAAACTTGTGTGCTCACCATCCCGGAACATCATACGTCTCACACCCCTATCTTCCGCATGCCTTGAGGACCCCCTCATGGCGTACTTGTCATCAATCGGATGATACTTGGCGCCCACCATGGGGCAAGTGAGCTTCGGATCTGCGTTCCAAGCAGAATCTGCAAGAATCGGAATCAGCGAGACTATCGCCATCGGTCACATACTCTATGCCATCAACGTCCCTCTCATCATCCTCGACGAGACCTGGATTCCGGCTAGGGAGGTTGTGACTGCCTACACCATCATGTCTTTTGGCGAGATCGATGTTTACATCAGTTTTGCTGAACCTGTCCCACCCACCCTAGTGGTGATGATAGAGGCAGAGCAAATTTCTGAGTCCCCTTTGTCCGTGGAGGCGGCAGAGTTACGGATCTCAAAAAACCCTAATCCCACCTAGCCTGCACCAGTTGCGGAGATAGTGGAGAAATCCGAGCCTGAAGCAGACCTAGCGGTCCAAGTTGGATCTGGAGTGGATCTCCTTGGAGAGACCGAATCCCAGATCGACCCACCAGCTGAAGTCGAAATCCAGGAGGAGCATAGCACGACACTGATTCCGGCTCTGATGACGCCGGGACAGACATGCCTTTCGTGAGGTACACGCTAAGACGCATGATGATGCAAAACTCCGGTGTAGATGAAATCCTCGAGACCATCAAACGTTTCGACGAGGCCGATTGCAAGAGCCGCAGGTACCTCAGGAAGCACGCGTCGCACTTCGTCGGATATGTGGGATCCATATCCGGCTCTGCCGATGCTGGAGACAACACCGACTCTATGCTAGAGGCGATCGGATCAAACGCCGACGTACCCGCATCCTCGGATGAATCGATGACGTTAGCAAATTTCGAAAAGTTCTCCGTGGAATATGAAGGGGAGTATAACTCCAAAGCTGCAGAAGAAAGAGAAGCCATGGATGAAGGATCCAGGGAACACTCTCCCAAAGCACAGGATGACATGGAAATCGGAGATAATCCCGAAGTCCAGATGTCCGAAAGTACCGATCAGAGCTTGTCTCCGGGAAACGGACCCAAAGCCGTCTTTGTTACCGGCGCTGCCAAGAAAGCAAAGAGGAAGAACAAGAAGAACAAGACCCCGAGAAAAGATCCTCCGGTAGAGGAGGTGATTGCCAAGGAATATGAGGAAGACTCGGATGGAGCACTTATCCCAGACGAGCCCAAAAAAGAAGAACCGGTGGATGGACGCGTAATCACTGAAGGTGCGTGTAAATTCATCGATCCTGCATTAACCACACCTATTCCTACAGCTGCAGAACTTACTGCTGAAGAACTAGACGAGAGGGAAAGAAACGCATATCATCTACGGAGAAGTACAACTCCAGGCAATACCGAAAAACCAGGAAGCGTCATATTACTGACAACCAATTCCTGCAGATTCATGCCGTCCTTTTTGGAGAAGAAATGGGGAAGCCTCGGAAAGATAGCAAAGGGGATTGGGTGTATCCAACCCCAGTGCAGAACACCGTTGCGGCCCGAGAAATTCTATCGGCTAATCCAGGCCCGGATCAGATCCGGTTGGGCATCAAATTACTCAACAAGGGACTGGAGCAGAAAAGGTCGCCATGTCCGGAAGTCAAAAGCTGGTCTCTAATTCCGACCAATGTCGCACAGATCCGACATGGGCTGACGTAAGACCCCAGCGTGTTCCGGAGCAGCACCACCGTTCCGATCGCCGGGAGGACAATTACTCAAGAACCGGATCTTCGGGATAGCACCACAAACCTGCCCGTGACTAGCGTAACGTTAACCCAGTTGTGGAGCAAGAGGCAATTACTGCACTGAATCCGAGGAACCCGCCCCGGCGAGAGTCGAAAGACCACAGGGACGATGATAAAGAGAAATGTCGGGAGGAGGACCGACAAACAATGCCACCTCCTATACATGCAAGTCGTCCGGATGACGGACGAAGGAATGACGGACACCGTGCTGAGATAAGCCGGCACGGGCTCGTCATAATGAAGACCCTCGCCGGAACCGGAATAATGACGCTCCGGACGGAGGCCGGCGATCAGCCAGAAATAACCTAGTTGCTCCACCCTCTCCGCCACGTAGCCATCACAACGGCTCCCAAGGAGGCCAAGGAGGGCGTCATGGTGGAGGAGGTGGTGGCAGAAGCCGAAGTCCGGCTCCAAGGCACCGCAGCCACAGCCGACACTCGGGACGATCCCTATCCCTGAACGACGCAAGGCACATGATCAACTCCAATATAGAGGCGCGATGCTATGAAAATGATGATATATACGTGGGCCAAAAGTGCTTCAGACCATGCATAAGAGCTACAAGATTCTCGGAAGGATTTCCTATCTCAAGACATATCCAAGCCTACGACGGCATTGCTCGGCCAGACACCTGGCTGTAGGATTTCTTCCAAGCTTGCTGCATCGCCAAAGGCGGAAACAGCCTGGTCGCAACCCGATATCTCCCACTCATGCTGCGGAAGATGGCACGATCATGGCTTAATGAACTTCCGGAGAACACCATCCACAACTGGTATGACATGCAAAGTGCATTCTTTTGGAATTTCGAAGGCACATACCGGAGGCCCTATATTGTCGGAGACCTATAGCGTTGCACCCAGAAAGCCAGAGAAACTTGCCGAGATTACCTCGGATGATGGATCGACACCAAGAACTCCTGTGAAGGAGTAAATGACCAAACTGCGATTGAAGCTTTCATTGCAGGTCTCCCAACTGGTCTACTACGTCATCGCTTGAAGTGTGACAAGGTCACTGATTTGGGAGAGATGATAGAAATAGCGAGCAAGTATGCAGATGCTGACGACGATGCAGAGGGATTACTCAACGCCCTAGCTGTGCCACAGTCGGCAAAACAACCAAAGCAACAAGCTCAGAAGCGCAAGAACACCTCGGAAGAGAAACCCAATGCGGAAACGACAGTGGTCACTTCTACTTTCGGGTCTGGAGGACGAGGAGGACGTGGCGGAGGCCGCGGGCGCGGTCGTTGGACTTCAAGAGTTCAAGGTAGAGGAGACCAACAACCAGGCAAAACCTACACTTGGGCCGACATTGCCAATAACCCAAGTGTGCATCACTTAGACGCCAATGGGGGCTCGTCCCACACAAACACCGAGTTTCATTTCAACGACGACATTAAGAGAGATGATACCGCTAGCTACAAAGGTAAGCGGAAGAAGGGAAAGAAGAAACCCGAAAAAGACAAAGAGACCAAGGAAGATTCTGACATAGAGGAAGTTGATGCTTCAAATCCCAAGCTGGAAGGGAAGAAAAAATTTCCGACCAAGAAAGACACTTATGTCACCTTCATCGCATCTCAACCAGCAAAGGTCAAGAAAGCAGTTCTACATGAGCTCAATGCAACAATTCCGGCTGTCCCCCAATTCTTGGACTGGTCGGAAGTGGCAATCACATTTGACAGCGCTGATCATCCGCCTAAGTTGCACAGGCGAGGAAAATACGCCTTAATCGTCAATCCACTCATTGACGGTTATGATTTCTCCAAAACTCTCATGGACGGCGGCAGCAGTATCAATATTCTGTATGTCGAAACGCTACGCCGGATGAAGATCTTAGAGACCCAGCTGAACCATAGCTCTGTGATCTTTCACGGAGTTGTCCTAGGAAGACAAGCTAATTCCCTAGGTGAAATCACTTTGGATGTTACCTTTGGAACTGCAAAGAACTATCGGACAGAGGAGGCACTTTCCTTCGAAGTAGTCCCGTTCAACAGCGCGTACCACCCTATATTCAGACGTCCGGCTTACTAGGCTTTTATGGCTCGTCCGTGTTACATTTACAATATGATGAAAATTCCAGGTCCCAATAGCGTGATCACCATCAAGGGAGACCCAAAGAAAGCACAAGAGTGCGAGGATGCAAATGCCGCCTTTGCTAAAGTCGTGCTGCATGCCCAGGAGTACTAGGAGATCAAGAAGAGCATGGATCCGTCCGAGATGCCCGCAACGAAGAAGGAGGTGACAAAGCCGAATCTGGAATTCAAGGAACCAGAAGAGACGAAGAAGATGCTGTTGAAGGATGATGACCCGTCCAAGGTGACCCAGATAGGCGTCGGCCTAGATAGCGCATAGGAAAGCGCGCTCGTCAAGTTCCTCAAAGCAAATCAAGATATCTTCGCATGGCAGCCATCTGACATGACCGGATTACCTAGGGAACTTGCCGAACACTCTTTAAATGTAAACCCGAATGCTAAACCCGTCAAACAGTTCTGACGGTGTTTCGGTGATGAAAGGGTAAGGCAATAGCTAAGGAACTAGCACGGCTCGAGTTAGCCGGATTCATAGAAGAGGTCATCCACACTGAGTGGTCGGCCAGTCCTGTAATGGTCCCTAAAAAGGACACCACTGATTTAAGGATGTGTGTTGATTATACTGCCTTGAACAAGGCTTGTCCAAAAGATCCGTTCGCTCTGCCTAGGATTGATCAAGTTATCGATTATATGGCAGGCTCGAAACTCCTCTGTTTTCTCGACGCATATTCCGGTTATCACCAAATCCGGATGAAGGAATCTGACAAAGTCAAAACTTCATTCATAACCCCTTCGAAACCCCTTGGGCTGAAGAACGCAGGAGCTACGTACCAGCGCACAATGCAATGTTGCCTCCACGACCAAATCAGACGCAACGTACATGCATATGTGGATGATATTGTGGTGATGTCCAAAAAGAAGGAAACGTTGATTTTTGACTTGGAGGAAACGTTCGCTAATCTACGAAAATACAACATCATGCTTAATCCGAAGAAATGCTTCTTTGGAATCCCATCCGGAAAATTGTTAGGTTTCATCGTGTCCCAAAGATGCATAGAGGTGAACCAAGACAAAATCAAGGCTATACTCAATATTTCCATGCCAACTCGCCTGAAGGACGTACAAAGACTAACTGGTTCCATCGCGGCAGTCAGTGGGTTTGTAAGCCGGCTCGGTGAAAGAGCCACACCATTATACAAACTCCTGAAAAAGACCAAGGATTTTGTATGGACCGACGAAGTTGAAGCTGCACTACAAGACCTGAAGAAACTCTCATCTGCTCCTGTCCTTGCTGCACCGGAACCACAGGAACCAATGTTGCTTTATCTTGCTACGACAAATAAAGTTGTTAGTATCGTTATGGTAGTGGAGAGACTGGAGGAAAATCAGGAACACTTGGTGTAGCGTCCGACTTACTTTGTCAGCGAGGTCCTAACATAATCAAAACAGCAGTATCCGCACTATCAAAAGCTGGATTACGGTGTTTTCCTAGCATCTCGTAAGCTATGACATTATTTTCAGGAGCATCCAATTACCATGGTGAGCATAGCTCCCATGAGAGATATAATCAACAACAATGATGCCACAGGACGCGTCGCCAAATGGGGCATAGAGCTCTCAGCTTTCAATATTGAGTACAAACCTTGGACAGCAATCAAATCCCAAATCCTTGCCGACTTTGTTGCTGATTAGATAGAGACGAAGGAGAATATGACCCTCCCTGAGTCAGAATATTGGACCCTATATTTTGATGGGTCTAAGGCTCGCGGGGGTTCAGGGGCTGGCGTGGTGCTCAAATCACCCCAAGGAGATAAACTTCTATACGTGCTACAGATTCACTTCACAGCGACAAATAATATTGCTGAGTATGAAGCACTGCTGCATGGAATCCGGATTGCTAAGGATATTGCCATCCGACGTTTGATGTGTTATAGAGATTCGGATCTTGTTGCTCAGTAAGTGTCGGATATTTGTAATGCAAATAAACACATGGCAGCATATAAAGCTGTCGTGGATGATTTATCTAAATCGTTTGAAGGGTTTGAGGTTCAACACATCCCTGGAGCAGAAAATGAGGAAGCAGATGACTTATCTCGGATAGACTCTGCACGGAAAGAGGTTCCGGATGGCGCTTTTTTAGAGCACCTCAAAGTTCCCTCAAAAAGGGAGTGGACAAGGAATGTCCGACCAAATCCGACTCAACTTTGATAGCAGTTCTGGCTGTAATTCCCAGCTGGACTCAACCCTACCTTGACTATTTGGTAGATGGCAAATTACCCGAAGACGAGGTTCGGAGCCGGCAGATTGTCCGACGAGCAAAAGCCTATACTATAGTTAAAGTTGAGCTCTATAAGTATAGTGTTTTGGGGGTTTTTCAATGTTGCGTATCTCCGGAAGAAGGAGTGGAAATCTTAAGAGAAATCCATGAAGGCGAGTGTGGTCACCACGCTGCAGCCAAATATTTAGTGGCAAAAGCTTTCAGACACGGTTTTTTCTGGCTTACAGCCAAGGAAGATGCCGAACGGCTAGTCAAGACGTGCAAGGGCTGCCAAAAGTACGCCAAACAAGCTCATGTGCCAGTTGATCAGCTGCGAACAATACCTATAACATGGCCTTTTGTTGTCTGGGGGCTTGACATGGTAGGACCATTTACACGAGCTCCAAGTGGATTTACTCACCTCTTAGTGATGGTGGATAAATTCACTAAATGGATTGAGGCTAAACCTGTCACCAGTTGTGATGGAGCAACAGCCAAAAGATTTGTCGAGGATGTTATAATCTGGTATGGTTATCCGCATAGAATTATCACGGATAACAGGAGTAATTTATCTATGGGAGAATGGGCCGAATTCTGCAACGAACAAAATATCCTGCTTGAAATTGCGTCAGTCGCACGTCCAAAGTCTAACGGACAAGTTGAAAGAGCAAATGGTTTAATCCTACAAGGCCTAAAACCAAGACTCAAAGCACCACTACGACGTGCTGCTGGGGCTTGGGCAGAGGAATTACCCTCTGTAATATGGAGTTTACGAACAACTCCGAACAGGTCAACCAGATACACACCTTTATTCTTGGTCTATGGCGCAGAAGCAGTTCTTCCTAGTGATTTGATTCACACTTCTCCTAGAGTGGCCGCGTATATCGAAGAGGATGCCGAGATTTCTCGACAAAATGATCTCGACTTAGTTGAAGAAGTTCACATCGTTGCTGAAATGAGATCAACAGCCTATCAGCAGAAGTTACACAAGTATCATAGCCAGAGAGTCAGAAACAGATCTTTCAATAAAGGTGATTTGGTTCTCTGGCTTGTGCAACAAAGAAAGCACAAACTTTCCCTAGTATGGGAAGGTCCCTTTTTAGTTAGTCGAGTATTGCACAATGGTTCGTACTACTTAACTAACATGAGGCCAGTCAAAGAAAGACCTTCTACTAAGAAGAGAAAGAGAGCTGGAGGTAGTACAAATCCGAATGAGTTAGACACACCATGGAATATTGCTCAGCTATGTCCCTTTTATTCTTAGTTTATCCTTCTTTGTAATCATACATATGTACATGTTCTATGAGAAATAAAAGTTTTGGTTTCCTCAAAGTTTTTTTGGAGAAGTTTTTACCATCTTATTTCTGAATGATGATGTCATAGTCGAAAATCCCAGAATACTTGAAAGTACTTTATGCTCATGTTTGTTCTGGTTTAGATTTCCGATCTAAAAATGGTACCTTTGGGTATAACTCTAAAGTTTCTAGTCTATACTTTGGTTATTTGTCTGATTGCTGGATGCGGGTATTTTCCGAGTAGTGAATTGTTGGTACTAGAAGCCGGCTTTGTTTCCAAGTTTAAACTGGTTTAGCAATTGAGCTTCGTTGCTCGGCAAAGTTTCCGTGCAGAAGGTTTAGCCGGCACACGAAAGGGACGAGGCGGAAAGCCAGATAAAAGGTAAGTGTAGACGAAAAAAAGTACAAGTGCTTATGTAAACATTTCAGGCACACAAAAATTCAAGCCAAAAGTGCTGAATAGATAAAAGCTTAGCACTAGTGTTGGGGGGATACCCCCGGGTAGGGCCACACCGGGGTATAAAGGCCGAGTTAGCCGAGGTACGGCAAGGCCAAAGCGAATGCTCGCCAAGTTACCTCAAGGCAGGCCGAATCTCGGGGTAACCCAAACCAGGGGATGTCCACCTAACTGAGTCTCATCCGACTTAAGCCGTAAGTCGGATATAAGAATCTAACTTGTATGGAGGAACAGGTGTAACCGGATAAACTATGATCTGGGTCATAGCAAGCTTCTAGGAGAAGGAAGGTATCTCGCTGGTCAAAAGTAATCCCGGTACACACAGCATGAGCGAAGCGTACAGGGGCAGGACCACCGAGGCGTGACCGACAGAGGTGATGACACCAATGTCGGCTGACGCAAGCGCCACAGAGGCTCACGTAGCCTCTGCATGGATGACGCGGGGGAAAAGCGACCCGGTCGGCTTACTATTTTGGGAGGAGGCATATTCCCTAGAATATGCCTCCACGTATGCCCTAAGTGGAGACCTAGCCACTCCTATATAAGGAGGGCTAGGGCCTCTGTAGAAGGGGTTGGTCTCGATTGAGTTGAGCTTTACTGGATTGATCTCTATAGACTAGTTTTTACTTGGTTCCTAAGGGCCTAGCGGTGAGAGTAAGAGAGTACCTTCTTCCTCCTCTCTCCAATACAGCTCGAGGAGCACTTGTAATCCGTGAAGCGAATCAAATACAAACCTTCTGTGTGAGGAATCACCTCACTGTCCCTCCCTGGATTCCCCTAGTGCAATTAGTCCCCACCTTTAGCCTATCCATGGCATCTGCCGTGACACCACGACGACAGTTGGCGCCCACCGTGGGGCTAGCGGCGCTAGCAGGGGTCAAGATCCAGACGGGAAACCTCATCGGCACCGGCGAGCACATCGTCTCCGGGCTCGTTCAGCGCTTTGGAGCGCTGGACTTTGTCAGCGACAACGCTGGCTGCTTCGGCATGCACCCACTTCCGCACAATGGCCTCTTTGTCAAGCTCGGTGCGCACAAGGTCTACGTTGTTGTCGATGTGTCGTGCATTCATCCGCGGCACATCGTCGAGGCAGGGGAGCCACCCCTTAGCGTGGTTCACGGGGCGCGTATCACTCGCTCCCCGGACCGTGCTGAGGTGATGATGACTGTGCCAGGCGCGGGCGTGAGCAAGGATCCGGCACCGGATCCGGAGGTAAAACCTAAGGCACCGAGGAAAGGTAGAGGTCCTCCACTAGAGATGCCTGAGAACGTACTGAGAGAAGCCATGGATAGCTTGGCAAACCCGGTAGGAGCTCAGCAGCGGTTGAACATGACGCTGCGTGAGTACGCAAAGGCAAATAAAGTAGATGCTGTAAAAGTGAAGGGGGAAATCTCATGAGTGAAATGAACAAAGAGGGTGAAACTAGGATTGAGGAGTCAGAGAACTGTTTATCCGTGGGGCTGCCGAAGCATAGTACCCCGGCAAAAAACCTCAAAGTAGTGGATGCGGCTGCGTCCGAGTTAGAGGGTCTAACGAGTGAAGCCCGTCAGAGACAGCAAGATAGGGTCAATGAGTTGGTTCAGATCGCGAACAGGGAAAATGAGGAATTGCTTAGGGCTAACCCGGAGAGAGCTGGGGCCTCCAAGATCATTCATTCGGCGGTAGGTAACCCGGAGAAATCCGCTGGAGCCGCATCATCTCCTCATGATGGTCCTAGGAGAGAAGAGGTAGTAACCTCGGCCAGGAGAAACAAACAGATCGTTCCGTATGACCCGACAAGGGCAGGAAAGGCTAAAGAAGTACAAAGAAACGATGATTGACAAAGCGTGAACCGAGGTGAAGCTGGCCGAGGTAACCGCGACCAAGGCAAGAGCAAAGTGCCGGCCGAGGTATGCAACAGAGAGGTGCACCACGAGAGCAAGACCGGTATAATGATGGAGATTCGTAAATGGTAAATGCAGGATACCCAAGGCCGGAGTATCATGTGATAGGGTCGAGATTGGGAAGCAGGGATCTGATGCCTGATGACG
Organism: Avena sativa; assembly: GCA_916181665.1. Lineage (NCBI taxonomy): Eukaryota > Viridiplantae > Streptophyta > Magnoliopsida > Poales > Poaceae > Avena > Avena sativa. The sequence goes on from OV702286.1 coordinate 81,274,603, forward strand.
CCAGGTTGAAACTGGATCGACTGTATAGGTCGGAGCAGATTGAAAGTCAGGGTCCTCCGGGTCCCGCGTGTTTTGGACCCCGGATCATGGAGGAGCCACCGGTACCTAACTTCCAGTTACCCAGAGGCACAAAGACGTATGACGGCAGTACTAAGCCGGAGGACTGGTTATTTTGAGGGATGTGAATTTCGTCATGTACCCCGGGTGGAAAATGAGGCTGTCGACATGTTGTCGAAGCTCGGATCAACCCGACAAGCAATTCCACCGGGTGTAGCATTAGAGCACCTCAGAAAACCATCTATCAGACCGTCCCCAGAAACCGACTCAATCTACGTCCCGAAGGATACAAAATCTGGAGTTGTGCCCAGGGACGTTGACATGGGAGGCGGTACGCAAAACCTGGGGACTGCCTCAGCAAACCCGGGGACTGCCTCAGTGAACCCGAGGACTGCCTCGCAGAACTCGGGGACTGCTCAGTGTGATCCGGTTGAAGTTATGCCAGTGGATCAGATGGAAATTGACGAGGATGTGTTTCCTGTGCGATCAATACCAGCTTGGGCACTGCCTATATTTCAATTCCTGAAAGATGGAACGTTACCCACTGAGGAGGTGCTATCCAGGCAAACTCAGAGGAGATCAAAGGCATACACAATCATCAATTCTGAGCTATACAAAAGGAGTGTGACCAATGGTCCTCCAGCGATGCGTTGACCCGGAAGAAGGGCTTGACATCCTCCGAGATATACATCAAGGGGAGTGCGGGCATCATGCCTCGTCCCGAGCCTTGGTGGCAAAAGCTTTCCGGCATGGATTCTACTGGACAAGTGCCTTAGAACATGAAGAAGATCTGGTGAGAAAATGCAATGGTTGTCAGAGGTATGCTACCAAGACACATATGCCTATGTCGGAACTCAAGATCATACCAATCACATGGCCATTTTTCGTATGGTGTTTGGATATGGTTGGCCCGTTCAAACCAGCAAGGGGGAATATGACTCACATTTTGGTCATGGTGGATAAATTTACAAAATGGATTGAAGTGAAGATAATAAGAACATGCGATAGAGCTACGGCCATGACATTTCTCAAAGACATCATCTTGAGATACGGTTATCCTCACAGTATCATAACTGATAATGGCACAAATTTTGCGGAAGGAGCATTTGCGTGTTTCTGCCGAGATAAGAAGATCTGGCTGGATGTTGCCTCGGTAGCCCACCCCGCATTGAACGGACAAATGGAAAGATCCAACGGATTAGTATTATCCGGGATAAAACCCCGACTCATTGAGCCGCTGCAAAGATCAGCGGGGTGCTGGATAGAAGAACTACCAGCGGTACTGTGGAGTTTAAGAACAACTCCGAATCGATCAACAGGCTATACGCCATTTTGTCTGGTATACGGGGCAGAAGCTATATTACCAGGCGACATAGAGCATGACTCGCCTAGGGTCACCCAATACACAGAAGCCGAAGTGCAAGAAGCCCGACAAAATGATGTTGATCTGCTGGAAGAAGCGAGAGAATTGGCATTGTCTAGATCCGCCATATATCCGCAAAATCTCCAACGCTATCATAACCGTAAAGTAAGCCCCCGAGTTTTCCGGGAAGGCGATCTGGTGCTACGGTTGGTACAACGTACTGCTGGCATGCATAAGTTGTCCCCCCCATGGGAAGGGCCATTCATTGTGAGCAAAGCACTGCACAATGATTCTTATTATCTTATCAATGCAAAGCCACAGGAAAAGAACAAGGCGGACAGGTCCGGCGAGGAATCTAAGCGTCCATAGAATGTAGCTCTACTTCGTCCTTTCTACACTTAGCAGAGAAGTGTATGTATCCGAGTCTTCTCGTATGTCGGGATGTATGCCGATAATGAGCTTATCAATGAAATGTTGGCACCTCGAGCAGTAACTCAGGGACTGCCTTAATAATATTTGTTGTCTTGTATTATTTGTGCGTCAATTGGAGTAAGTTGTTCTACTTAACTCGGATTAGTAGTGTGTGAGCACCAAAAACCCAACTCTTCGACTTGCTGCTGTCCAACAAGATTTGGCTTCATGGCAAGCGGGAGACCAAGTTTGGAATTGCCTAGCACATGAAAAACGACTAAGGAAAAGAACTTAATCTAGCCGACATTTGTTTTTCAGACTAACCTTGTATTTACTTTCAAATTATTATGTTGAATTATTTTGAGCTAAGCCTAAAGTTTCCAAATATTGTTAAAACAATTTTTGAAGCTCGGATTTGTAAGTTGTAAAACCGAATCAAGGTAGACACGAGCCGAGCCAGAAGATTGGACGAACGAGAAAATGAAACTAGGGGACTACGCCCAACTTAATCCGGCATAAAAACTTAGTAGCAGAATATCACACGTGTACTGGATACAATTCCACCCGGCATACCTGGGATCTGATAAACTTTAAAGTTTTTTCACTTAAGGAGCAGCAGGAGGAGGGAGTTCGGCGTCATCTTCGATGTCTTCAATATCCGAGGCATCGCCCTCTTCATCCTTGCCTCCAGGAAGCTCGGACCCTCAGTCCATTCATGAATGGGAGCATATGCGATGAGGCTTTGGGCGCAAGCCTGGCACCGAGCTACCCACTCCGGGTCACTGGTCCATTTGGATCCGGTGTGCATGCACGGTAAGAGGTTGAGGTTGATCTTCTTGTACCACGTAAGTACGTAGTGGAGAACGGTCTCAGCTGCGGCACGTCCAACGGACTCCCTCCATAGGTCGAGCTGTGTCTCGATTTCCATCAACTTTTCAGCAAGAGCTGCAGTTCCCTCTAGAGTGTCTTTGACAGGCCAAAACGTGTTGAAGATTCAGACTGCAACGTCAAGGAGATCCTTGCCATAGTTCTTGATTATTTCCAAGCGGGATGACAGGCTGACCAACAGGTCCTCCATGTCATAGGGAATGTCTTCACCATCAGGAGCAACGGAAGTACCCCTATCTCGGCGGAAATTAGCAATAGCGGTGCTCGCAATGGCAATGCCCTCTGGAAATTTTCCTGAAAACAAGATAAGAGAAGCAAGTAAAGAAGAGACATGTGAAGTAACCTGGAGAAATATGCCGGATAAGGGAAAGGAACTTACGTAAAATATGGCTATGGATCCGGGTCAACTCCGTGGTGCAGTCATCACGTCTTTTCGGAGTTGCACAAGTTCCATGTTCGCCGACTCAAGCTTGACGTCGGCCTCCTGGAGAAGTTCTCGGTCCTTGGCAATTCGGAGATTTAGGCGCTCGTGCTCTTCAGTATAGTCCAGGCCAGCCTTTTCGAGCTCGGATTGGTGCTGCTCTTTCAATTTCTTCATCTCTGATTTGAGCTTGGCGATCTCATCGTCCTTGGTTTGGAGAAGGGCAAGCTCATCATCTTTCTTTTTTAGCTCGGCCTAATGCTGCCCTGCTTGTTTGAGAAAATGCAGCATCATATCAGGCATGGGCACACTATCTTCCAGCGATACTGAAATAGTTTTTTAACCCGGCAAAGCCGAGGTATGAATGTTTGCCGAGCCAAGGAAGAAGGAAGATGAAAAGCATAGCAAGGTCGGACAAAAGTAACTTACCCTTAATCTGATCCAGATTCTTCCTCATAAGCTTGTTCTCAGCCTCCACCCCAGCTGCGAAAACCGAATGACGGATTAGTTCGACAGAAGAGATGAAGGGAAAACAGAAAAATGTGAAGAAGAGAACTTACCCCTTTTCTCGTGCTCATCGAGATGTGCATTATGCTTTGCGAGCAGCATTTTGTAAGTGTCCAGGAGATGCTGAAACTCAGCGCTCCGGCGGTTGGTGGTCACCTGAAAATAGTACAAAAATATAGCTTAAGCCTTGTGCATATTCGAAGTGTACAAGATCCAGGCCAAGTGGAACTTAACCCGGCTCTAGGTGTGTGCATATTCGAAGTGTACAAGATCCGGGCCAAGTGGAACTTAACCTGGCTCTAGGTGTGTGCATATTCGAAGTGTACAAGATCCGGGCCAAGTGGAACTTAACCCGGCTCTAGGTGTGTGCATATTTGAAATCGTCAAGGAGCTACGTTAGTTTTCTAAGGAGCATCCGGCCGAGTGACAAGTTACTCCCCCGGAGGCTCAGGGACTAATGGTTATATCACTAATATATATACAACATGCTAAGGAAAAGGTGAAGTGATGTACCTCCATCATCCGACCCGCAAGGTTAATCGCCTTAGCGGCTGTGTTCATCTGAGCAGAAAACTCGACGGGACCGAACTTCTCCGGGAGATCGTCGTTGTAGATGAACTCCGCCTTGTTCCAATTGTTCATGAACTCGATCAAGGTCGGAGGATATCGTTCACCGCTGAGCATGTGGGGCGCCACCAAGCCCTTGGCATGTGCTTCCCTCCTCTCAACCTGAGCAAGGGTCGGGCTGGTGTGCAATACAAGTTGCTGCACATTAGCTGGCTCTGCAGGGGCGTCCTTCGGTGCTGGAGGCTTCTTGGAAAGCATGGACGCGAGAGTGCGCTGTCCAGCCTCGACGGACGTTGCCCTGGTGGCGTCAGGGGCCTTTTTGCCTTTGGGCTGCTGAGAGGAGGAAGTTGTTGCAGCAGATTTACCCTTGGGAGGTGCCTGGGTGCTTTCTCGCCGAGACTGAGAAGACTCGGACGAGGCGGAGGGGCTTGGCGTCGCTGCCATTGCTCTTGGTGCTGCTGCTGCTTTTGCTGCTGGTGCTAGAGTTGGTGTTGGTGCTGGTGCTGGTGCTGTTTTCTTCTTTGGAGGAGGTACTGAAGTAGACTCGGTGGTAGTTGGTTGTGGCGGAGCCGAAGTGGTGGATGCCACTGCCTTGGCTGGGCCAGTCTCCCCTGCTCCGAGGTTGACCCCCTCTTGACGAGGTGGGCTGGAACCCGGAGCAGCCGCTAAACCCTCCGGAATAGGGCTCAGCGGGCGTGAATCGTCGCCACGAGGGGGAGAAGGGCTGAGTCGGAGCAGCGAAGCGATGCTAGATCCACTCTGGGGGACCTCAACCACAGCCCTAGCGAATCAACTAGTGTCAGATGAGAAACTATAACAATGCAAGAACAAGTAAATGGCAGAGGGAAAAAGAGGCTTACGCATCCGAGGTTAGCGGCTCCTTGGGCTTCCGAGCCCTTCGTGCTAGGGCCTTGGTTGCAGGCTTGGAGGCAGTCTTATCCCCGGAATTCTTTCGCCTTTTAGCTGGCTGAGAAGGTCCGGAGGATGAAGTGGATGCGTCTTCCCTTTTCTTCTTCGGTGCAACCGGAACAGGATCACCCACGGCAAGGGGAGGGTCCTCATGGATCTACCCACCGGGGTTAGCTGATGTCGGAAAAGCATAAGAAAGGGGACAGCGTCAAATGCTTCCATCACCTCAACATCCGAGTCATCTTCATCGTCAGGACAATCTCTAATGGAAGAGAGTTTACCGGTGGGTCGCTTGCTCGCGTCGGCCATTGGGATGAACATCTCCAGATCCGGTTCTTCGTCGTCCGAGGTCTCCCGGTCAGGCGCACATTTGAGGGTGGGATCGGTGCCATCCTCAATAGTTTGCTGAAGGAATGGCTAAACGAAAGAAAAGACGACATAGTTAAAGATACAGCAGCAACCGACATAAGATTTAATTCGGAGAAAGTTTGTGGCACGAAGCTTACCACGGGAGGAAGCCGATCCCGACAATAGTGCTCAATTCCCCACGTCCACTTAGAGGAGAAATCCTTGTGGGTGGTGAAGAGGGCCTTGACCCGGCGATAGATTTCTGAATTGCTAAGCTGGAAAGACGAGGTCCGGTTGGGGTCGGGGCCTGAGCTCATGTGACACACTTTGTGAGTGTGTTTCTGAAGAGGGGAAATCCGGTTGTGGACGAATGTGATCATGGCGTCCTCATTGCGCAACCTGAGCTCCTTCAGTTCCGCGAACCTTTTGTTGACCTAGTTGGCCCAAGACTGTGGGCTTCTTGGGGACAATGTCCCACAACTCCGGGTTAGGAGGACCTAGAGCATAGGGGCGAAGCCGGATCAGGTCTTAAGTGCCGTCATTCCGAACATAAAAGAAAGTCCGGGCCCATCCTTTGCAGGAGTCCAGCCCGGTAACCCGGGGAAAGATGGATAATCTCCGGGAAGAAATGGACGCAGCGCCGAACTGCGTAAGTTGTTTGTCCTCCGGCTCTAGATCGACATTCGGAATTACGTTACGACGAAGGCCAAAGAACCGGATCCATAGCTCCTTTGTGGGCCATAATCCGGCATAGCCTTCGATCGTGGAGGCGAGAGCAGAGAGAGATGTGATGGCATTGGCAGGAAGGTGGTGCGGCTGGAGTTCGTAGGTGTTCAACCAATCATGGAAAAAATCGCTAACTGGCAAACCGAATCCCCACTAGAAGTGTGACAGAAACACCACAAACTCACCCGGATTGGGTGAGGGGGCGAGTTCGGCGGAGGCGAGGCGCGAAGTGACGCCTGCGGGGATGCGCCTGGTGCGGTAGAGCCAATCCAGGTCATCCTGGTAGACCCAAGGTCCAGCCCACGCACCGCGGTCTGCCGTTGCAGCGTCTTCCTCCATCTCCTGCTAGCGGCGGTGGGGGGCAGTGGCCTAGACTGACAGCAACCCGTGGCGGAGGAGGTGCGCAGCGACGGCGGCGATGCAGGTGCGTGTGGAAGCAGTGCGGCGGCGGCGCTGCTACTCAGACATGGTGGCGGCGGCGCTGTCGCGGGAGAAGACAAAGAAGAAGAACTAGAGGCAGAGGGACGCGGAAGTGCAAAAAGACCCAAGGGGCGCACCCCTCCTCTATTTGACCACTCCATTGAGGAGGAAGTGGGATCGCGTTATGCGGATATGCCACACGGTGTGGCCGTGTATAAACCAGATGGATGAATCAGCAAAGAGCCACACGGAGGACCACAGGGTGTAGCAGATCCCATGACGTGACGCAATGATGCATTTAACGAGGAGGCAGGCCAGACGTGACGTGCGCTACAGTGATAACCGACAATTACTGCAGCGATTACTGTGGCTGGCCCTTAAAATGAGGCAACCTAATGATTAGCCTCCACGTGGGGAAGCGTCCGAGAGAAGGAAAGATGACCCGGATGAGATTATGGTAACCCGGCCAGCAAGTGAAAACTTGAAATATGCCAAGGGAAAGTAAACCCATGAGATCCGAGATAAGAGGTAACTCGGAGAAGGAGCACAAAGCTCGGTGAGATTGAACTTGTTGTGGCCTTAGCGGCTAGGGTAACTAAGACCGCACCAGCTTCGGGGACTAATGTTGGGGGGATAGCCCCGGGTAGGGCCACGCCAGGGTATAAAGGCCGAGTTAGCCGAGGTACGGCAAGGCCAAAGCAAATGCTGGCCAAGTTACCTCAAGGCAGGCCGAATCTCGGGGTAACCCGGACCAGGGGATGTCCACCTAACTTAGTCTCATCCGACTTAAGCCGTAAGTCGGATATAAGAATCTAACTTGTATGCAGGAACAGGTGTAACCGGATCAACTACGATCTGGGTCATACCAAGCTTCTAGGAGAAGGAAGGTATCTCGCTGGTCAAAAGTAACCCCGGTACGCAAAGCGGACAGGGGTAGGACCACCGAGACGTGGCCGACTGAGGTGACGACGCCGATGTCGGCTGACGCAGGCGCCGCAGAGGCTCACGTAGCCTCTGCATGGATGACGCGGGGGAAAAGCGACCCGGTCGGCTTACTATTTTGGGAGGAGGCATATTCCCTGGAATATGCCTCCACGTCTGCCCTTAGTGGAAACCTAGCCACTCCTATATAAGGAGGGCTAGGGCCTCTATAGAAGGGGTTGGTCTCGATTGGGTTGAGCTTTACTAGATTGATCTCTATAGACTAGTTTTTAGTTGGTTCCTGAGGGCTAGCTAGCGGTGAGAGTAAGAGAGTACCTTCTTCCTCCTCTCTCCAATACAGCTCGAGGAGCACTTGTAATCTGTGAAGCGAATCAAATACAAACCTTCTGTGTGAGGAATCACCTCACTATCCCTCCCTGGATTCCCCTAGTGCAATTAGTCCCCACCTTTAGCCTATCCATGGCATCTGCCATGACACCACCATGACCACTAGCAAAATTATAGTACTGCATATTTACAAGACCCATAATGTTTCTCAGAAAAATACATTTGTTTCTAGTAACTTATGATGTAGGAGAGGAGGTAGGAGCTGCCGGCTCGCTGGATGCATCGCCTTGGTTTGATAACGCTCAGAGATGTTCAGATCCGATACGGTCTGTTCATCGTCGGAAACTTCATCTTCTTCTTCTGGAGGCAGAGGCGTTGTGTCCACGCGGGTGAAGAATGGAGTGTCGTAGCTGGTTAAGTCAACTACATGACACCCATATCCGGCATAGGAGACCATGATGGCCTTGATATCTTGCTCCTGTCCATCTTCGTCCACCTTGCAGTACCCTCTGGTCACTTGTCAGATTTCCATGTTTCCATGGTGGCTCATGACCATGGTGAGAGCGTTTTGTGCTGCGATTGGCGCATAGGACATGTTCTAGTCCCGGACGAGCTGCGACATCTCCTTTGCCTTGTCTCACACCTGAAATTCGTACATGCCATGCATGTCCAGAACCTTGAGAGCTTCGCCAATTTCCTCAATGGATTAGCGGAAGTCATGAAGCAAATCACCGACTTGGGTAAGTCGGTGGGTGCGAGGCTCGGCGGATGTGGAGTCCGTCAAGTTCATAGGACCTGTACACATAACACAAAAATGGTTAAGAAAATCTGACATCAAAAGAGTCGAAGAATGTAGGCAAGTCAGAAAGATGGAAAACATACCGAAGATTACGTCATCAACTTTGGTCTTCTGTTCTTGAAGACTCCGGAGTTCAGCCCGGAGCACCTCGGAAAGATCCTTCTCTCTGCACAGCTCATTGTTGAGATCTGAGATTCTCTGATCTTGAAGCCGCAATCTTACGATCACGCTCGTCAGTAGCCATGGAGGAGGATTCGAGAACTTGAGCTATGCTCTTCTCATGATCTGCCTTGAGCTTATCCAACTCTTGGTGAAGTTCTTGATTGTCCACCACCAGGGTTTTGAGGTTCTCGGCCTCTTCAATCATAGCACTGGACTGTTTTACCAGTGTTGTAAGACAAAAGAACAATAGTTCAGCAAAAAATATTCGACTATGAAAATACAGGACAAGGATTGAGTCTCGGAATGTTTACCTTCGGCCTCATCCCTGGAAACCTTCACCTCAGCATTTTCATGTCGAAGAGCCTTGATCTCTTTCCGCTTGTTGTAGATATTTTTCAACAAATCCTGATTATATGAATTAACTTTCTGTAAGTCAGAATACCCAGGGTCAGAAGTCTACAGAAGAATCGGGCTAATATTGTTACTAATATCAGCACGAGCCTTGGGGGCTACACTAGTTCATTCTTTGGCATCCTAAGGAAGCATAAACCCGGATTGTATATCCTACTTCATGCTTGGGGCTAGAGGATATGATATAAAGTACAATAAAGAAAAACGTGAGTTGGAATTCCGACTTACACGATGTTCATGTGTGAGCTTGCTCAGGCACATGTTCACCTTGGTGGTAACCTTCTCGGCGAGGGTGAGTGGAATAATAGGAGGTGGTGCAAGCACACCAGCTCTAAGTCCCTCGTCGCGAAGGCGGACTTATTCAAGAAGGTCGGAGAACTTGACGTCCTCCGCTTCTTGTGCTACTTCTTTGGCAGAGAGATTACGGCTCTCCAGGCATTGCCGTGCCAGCCGCTGGATCTCCTCCGCAGATTTCTGGGACAAGACAAATTTGGCAAGCCCCAAATTGATAAGGAGGTTTTCGGCGAAGGTCTCTGCCAAGGGATCATTACCCAAAAAGAGTTCACCCTTATCTAAACTTGACTCACTCATGGTGACGTCAGTTTGCGATTCAAGGATCGCTGGCTCCGTTGAAGGAGCCGGATCTTCTACGACAACTGGTGATGGAGTAATCACCGGTGTTGTGGAAGGTTGGGGGGCAGGAGTCGGAGGAGCCACGGCAGGAGAAGCTATGGTCAGCTTTGTCTGCCACAAGGGCTTCGAAGAAGTTCCCTTCCCCTTGCCCTTGATGAGTTGCTTAGCTCTGAGAATGTAATAGAATGGAAAACATTACATCTCGGAAGAAAATTTGAGTAAGGTACAAAGGCGAAAGTTGTGTTGAAAGTTACCTCTTCACGACTGGCACCTCCTTTGTGCCAACAACCACTGTCGGAGCTCTGTGCTTTCTGGGCACAACGTCCGGCAGTGGAAGAAGTTTGGCCTCCTGAGAAAACTCCGGAGGACATCCCTCGAGGGGAGCTAGCTCCGACTCGGGGAGGTCGTCAAGATGGAGAGAAGAAAATATCTCAGTATTGCAAAATAACTTAAAAGGTGAAACACATAAAAGGGTTTATTATTGAAGCTTACCGGAACTACATGGTCTTCTGATGTGTGCATGTCCAGAGACACATCCGGAATCTTTCTCTCAATAAGCTCCTTAATCAGCCATTTAATCTGGCTTATGTAGTCCTGTGTCTTCAGGGCATTGGGGCTGATGCGGAGGGAGTCTTGTTTTGACGCCGTGATGGAATGCATCAGTCGGTCGCCGTGGTACTGGAGAGGCTGGATCCGACGTGACACCCAGCACTGGACTAAGTTGGACCCTTTTAGGCCCTTGTGTTTTATTAGGTATTCGATCCGCCTCTTGGGGATGATCAGATTGTCACTGAGAGCCGGAGGGGCCTCGTCCCAAGACGGTTGTGCCGTGGTGGCTCCGTCGACGGAAGCCAACAAAGTAGTGGCTTTGCTGGGGGCAGGAACATCCTTGTGGTAAAAGAAAGTGGCCGGCCATTGTTTGACCGACTCACTGGCAGAAATATGAGGATAGCTATGCTCGCTTCTAACAGAAAGGCTAATAGTGCCGGTAATGTAAGGATTACCGGCAGTGATGGAGTTTCTACGAACATGAAATTAGAAACAAAACAATGTGAGACTCGGCCTAATGCCGAGATACCCCTCGCACAAAGCTGCGTAAGAACTCTTCTCTAAGATGGAGTTTGGGGGAAGATGGTGGAGCTGAACACTGTAATGATCAATCACCTCGGAAAAGAATTCCAAGGGAGGGAAACACAAACCTCTGTCGAGGTGGGTGCCGAAGTGTACCCGCTCGCCGGCGTGCGGGTGGGGGATGGTTTCACCAAAACCGCCCTGCCAGTCTCTGGTGTGGAGGAGACCTTCATTCTCCACTCCGCGGAGTTTCTCGTTGTCAAGGTGGCACGGGATCGAAACCCCCCGGTTGCTCTCTTTCTCTGCCACTGCCGTCGCCGCCGCCGCTGCCGCTACCGCTGCCAAGCCAGATGAGGACGAAGAAGCCATTTCTCCAATGCCCCGGTGACCTTGGATGCGCGGTGCTAAGAATCTGGGAGGCGAGAGAGCTCTGTGCGTGAGGGAGAAGTGGAGGAAAAGAAACGGCAAGGGGAAGAGGTGAAGATGGGGGAAGGACAATCATCACCCCTTATATCCACCTAACCGCGCCAAGATTCGTACAAACAACACTGTGTAACCGCCACGCGTCGTGGAAGGAACTGGGAAGGACCCACGTGATGATTACGTCGCCTCGATCTCCGCGTACGCATTGAAACGGCGCCTCGGTTCCGCGAACAACGGACCCACCAACGTTAGTGCTAACAGGATGTTTGTCAGATGACGTGACTTGAGCATGACCAGTGTCAGATGACGTTAGAGACCAAGTTCCGGCTTAGTTTGAAAGTCAATCTGGAAAAGCCGAGTAACATGTTGATAGGTATGACTTATTTTAAGACCCGGATCGTATTTTTTATTGTGAAGTTTCAGGAACCCTTCAAGATTCTGCAAGCCAAAGATCAAGCTAGACGATGATGAATCCGACTTTGGATCTTGGAGACTTCTCGGGGCTGCTGTTGGGGATATACTTTTCGGGTATCCTCACAGTTCCTCACTGACCAGGGTGGCCCACTTCGGGTTAGAGCTTTGCTTCACGGGCTGCCCAGTCAGGGAGAGAAGACGGAGTCCAGTCCGGCTAAGGGAAGGCCCTTAAGACTTACCGACATAGGCCCATAGTGTTACATGTAGTTCAAGATGTACTCTGTAACTGACTCTTAGTCGTAGTCGGATAGGTCTCTCTTGTAAACCCTAGGCCGAATATCTATATAAGCCGTCCTAGGGAGAGCCTTTAGGGCACCCTTAATAGTCTACAATATCAACTCGCACAGGCTAACCCTTGTAACCCATATTTCGGCATTGCCATATTACTGGATTGCTAGGAGGAGTAGGATCCGTCCAAAGCCGGCGGAATAGAACCTGGGTAAACTTGTGTGCTCACCGTCCTGGAACACCGTACGTCTCACACCCCTCTCTTCCGCACGCCTCGAGGACCCCCTCATGGTGTACTTGTCATCAATCCGACGACAAATAATCGAGATTTTGCAAACTCAAGCTTCTAAACCAACCCAACCATCACCAAACTGGTCCTTTGCTACTCCACAGCAACCCCACTCTCCCCTGGTTGTGCTACATTGTAGCATAGTGCTTTAGAAACCCCACAAACTTGTCCCCCTTGAGCTTATAAGGAGAGAGACATGGCTAATTAAAGATAAGCATAGCAATAAGTGAGGCAGAAGCAACCACCACCCTCCCCTCCACTTAGTGCTCTACTGAGAGCCCCACCTCTTACCTCTCCACCGTCCCCCTAGCCAACCAGATCCCTCCCCTCTCCTCCCTTGCACTAAGTGGACAAGGTTCACCATGAACCCATCTTTCCCGAAATAAAGGCAAGAGGCCACCCCCAGCACACCTCTGCCTCTCATTTGCTTCCTCCCCCTTACACATATCTCCCCTGAGCTCCAGATCTAGCCCCTCACCTCTCCCACGACATGGAGAAGAAGGTGTTCTCCTCTCGGCCTTCCTCGAAAAGTTGAGCACACCGTCGCACCAGGCCACCCCTTTCCCCTCTCTATGCATCTCCAGGACCCCCATTTGCTGACCAACCTCTCCACTCTCCTCTTTCTGCTGCAGGAACCCCGGAGATGCCGCCTCCGTTGCATGTCTGAATCTAGAGCACCGTCGGTGGTCTAACCATTTCTGAGCATCTGCAGCCCTGCCAGGACCACCTCTGCTCCCTACGCAACCCCTGCATCCTGACCTTCGTCTTCTCGTTGACATGCATGCTTCCCCGGGCCAGCTCCGGCGAGCTCCCGAGCACCCTCTTTGGGCGTCACCGCACGGAACTCTTCCCGGCGGGGAGGTTGACCTTTCCGCCCATGGATCTGCTTGCTGTGTGATATATTGCAAATGTATCTATAATTTTTGATGTTCCATGCTTGCTTTTATCTACTTTCTTGTGTTTTGTTCCAACTTTGGAGTACTTTTCATATGATTTCTTGGACTAACCTATTAACAAAGATCCAAAGTGCCAATTCCCTGTTTTCTACTGTTTTTGGTTCTAGGAAGTCAGAAAATGAATATTCTCGGAATTGGACGGGACAAAAGCTGAAGTTGATATTTTATCGGAAGACTCACAGAGCCAGAAGGAGCGTCGGAGAGGGGCCACAGGGTAACAACACCACCCCTAGGCGCGGGCCCCCCTTGGCCGCGCCAGGGCATGGTGTGGGCCCCCTGGCCGGACACCGACCTTGCCTCTTTTGCCTATATATCTCCCCCAAGGCAAAAACCCTAGATCGTCAAGGCTCCAGCCACGAAAAGTTCCGCAGCACCGCCGCCATCGAAGGGGAGATTCGGGGACAGAAAGGCTCTGTTCCGGCACCCTGCCGGGACGGCAAAGTTCCCCCGGAGCCATCTCTATCGATCTCCACCGCCATCTCCATCACAGTTGCTGATTCCCATGATGAGGAGGGAGTAGTTCTCTCTCGAGACTAAGGGTTCTACCGGTAGCTATGTGTTATCTCTCTCTCTATGCATGATAATATTGTGATCGTGAGCTTTGTAATAAAGTAGATCTACCTTGCTACTCAAGTGCTTTAATAGATCTCTGCTCTCCCCATGTGTGTGAAATTGACAGCGTGCATACCATGGTGGCACTTAGGCTAGAGATTACAAATACTTGTTATGAGTTATATTTGGAGTTGGATGTCTTTATGAAATTGTGGTGTTTGTTGGAACCATCTAGTACTCAAGGTGACAGTGTGGGGTTATGTAGATGGGAAAGGCTTACTTTGAGGTGTGCTGTTATAGCCCTACCATGGATTAGAGTGTCCAACCGGAGAGTAGTTAAGAGTAGTATCATAAAGAGAAGATATCTATATGAGAGTGTTCACTAGTGAAAGTATGATCCCTAGGCCTTGTTTCTAAGCATTGATACACCGTTTGCAATTAGATCTGTTACATGTTTGCTTGTTTCCATCTTTATTTATGTTTTCCTTTATTCTTTTCCCACGTCAACCACACGCCAGCAAGCTATTTACTGGCACCGTTACCACTCATAATTATCCATACCGCTTGCATTTCACAATCTCTTCGTTGACCTAGTGCACCTATACACCTGACAAGTGTATTGGGTGTGTTGCGGACACAAGAGACTTCTTGTATCTTGATTGCAGGGTTGTTTGAGAGGGAATACCTTTGACCACTTCCTCCCTGAGTTCGATAAACCTTGGGTAATCCACTTAAGGGAAAACTTGCTGCTGTTCTACAAACCTCTGCACTTGGAGCCCAACAACTGTCTACAAGAATAGAAGTGCGTACACATCAAGCTATTTTCTAGCATCGTTGCCAGGGAAGTAAGGTAAAAGGTATTCACACCGGAGGATTAAAGAAGAAGAACCTCCCACGGCAAACGCCTATTTTCTGGCGCCGTTGCCGGGGAGGTAAGGTAAAAGGTACTCACATCCTCCGGTGTGAGTGCTCGAAGTTATTTCCTTTAGATTCTGCAATTTTGTCTTTTTGTTTCTTGTTTTCACTAGTTAGTCTTAATAGAAAACAACAAAAAAATTAGAGAGCTTTATAGTATTTATCTTGAGTTAGGACATGAAGTGTTTGAAGAGAAAATTAAAAAACCTATGGAACTTTATTTGCGTGCTAATAGAAATGTTATTAGTATGAATTCTTTGAACACCATTATTGCTAATGCTATGGAAAAGTCTAAGCTTGGGGAAGCTAGTTTTTATGGAAATGATCTTTTTAGTTCCCCAGCTTTGGAAGATAGCTATTCTATTGCTTATGATGATACCAAACCTCCAATATATGATGATTACAATGATGAATATGATATTTTCAGTACACCTATTATTGAGGAGAAAATTAATTATGATTACAATATACCTCCTATATTTGATGATTATGGTGATGAGAATAATAACGATAGCTATTTTGTTGAATTCGCTCCCACTGTGATTAATAAGAATGACTATGCTTATGTGGAGAGTAATAATTATTATATGCATGTGGCTCATGATAAGAATGTTTTATGTGATACTTATATTGTGAATTTTATTCATGATGCTATTGAAAGTTATTATGAGAGGGGGAAACATGGTTTTATGCATCTCAATAATATTAAGTTTCCCCTCTTTATGTTAAAAGTCTTGAAGTTGCACTTGTTTTGCTTTCCCATTCTTGTTACTATGTGCTTCTTTGAATTATTTTCATACAAGATTTCTATGCATAGGAAGTGGGTTAGACTTAAATGTGTTTTGAATTTGCTTCTTGATGCGCTCTTTTACTTCAATTCATATTTCTTATGTGAGCATTGTCTCAAACTATCATGCCTAACTTAAAGGCGTTAAAAAAGTACTTATTGGGAGATAACCCAAAAGTTTTAGATGAGTCTTGGAAATTATTACTTCTATAATAACCGCTCCTTATCCTTTTTATTTGCTTTTTGTGCTAAGAGTAACCTCTAATGAGAGAGAAGTAATGATTGGGCAAGTTGCTGTCCTGAAACAGATTTCTGTGCTTCACCATAAAAATTCATGTAAAATCTCTGAACGTCTTTTTGAGGCGTCAATTTTTGTGCTTCTGCCCCAGGTTGTTATCTAACCTTCGTTAGTTCAACACTTTTTTATTTTAGCAATAGAAGGTCTTCACTTGCTGGTCTGTTTTGACAGATTTCTACCATTTTCTGCATTTGTTTCTTGTTGGTTCCTTTTTTGAGTTCTTTTGGGGAATTGATATTTTTGAGGGAAGTGCTATAGTAGCTAGTGTTCTAATGGGATTTTATTTGGTGTAAGAACTGAACCTTAAGACTTATTTATCTTGAGTGCACTAATGTTGCTAATAAAGATTGTGTGAAGTTTTGTATGAAGGAAAAATTTCAGGTGTATGGAAGGAATGAGTAATGAGATGAAGGATGGACTAAAGCTCAAGCTTGGGGATGCCACGCATGTCACCCCAGGAAATATCCAAGAAGTACAAGCGTCAAAGCTTGGGGATTCCCAAGGCATCCCCCTCTTCATCAATAAAAATCCTAGGTTTCTTCCAAACACTTTATTTTTATTGTTTCATGCATAGTTGTGTTGTTCTTAGAGCATCTTCTTTTTGGTTTTTGTTTTGGTTTTTCGTTTGCTTGGTTTGCTGAATAAATTGGTTGGACCCCCTCTTTCATACATTGGTTTTCAAATAGTTTGGTTTGGTTTGGAAAAGAGTAGGAAAGCTCATGCTTAAGTGGTAAAAAGAGCATGTTTTTTTACTGTGGCCTATGCTTTGTCATGCCATGCTTGATATTGTTTTGGCTTTATGCTGAGTATTCTTTGTTGTAGCATGACTTGTTATAAACAATTGAGATTGCTTAATGTGCCTTTGAAGAATCATGCATTGTTTTAGCATACTAAGGCATAGTATTGTGGTATTCTCCTTTGATGTTTTATTTGGGTTGACTTGGCGCATGCTCACACCATGTTATGACTATCCCAAGTCACTATAGCCTTTATGATCCTTTAGTTATCAACTTGTAGTATCACTTTATGCTTTGATCAATGATGTTTTGTCGCTTTGCATGATTATGGCCATTATTGCTCTCTCAGTTTGTCGCTCCCAGTCTTTTGCTAGCTTCCACAACCAAGTATGAGTTCCACTCATGCATCCAACTCCCTAAACCAAGTTATTCAAAAGAGTCCACCATACCTACCTACTAGCATATGCTATTCCACGTATATTCATGTTTTTTTACCTTCCAAATTAAACTTGTTATGAGAAAACTATTGATTAAAGCTCTCACGAACTTGATGGCACACTTTACTTTTCTTGCCCATAATAAACTTGAACCATTGTGTCGTCTATGTTGTATATGCTTGCACTTATTTGTTGGGGATTAGCAGAACCATGCTGTCATGGGGAACACTTTCAACATTGCACGGGTACTTTGTACCTAGTTGATATCATGCTCTTTTGTTTATGGATGTCGTCGTTGTGAAATGAAAGGGGAGCTTGTAAGTCCATGGAGTTATGTATAAGTGTTAGAGAAACGCTTGGGCCGCTGGTCTAATCCATGCTGACATGGTGGAAACCTGCAGCGTAACCATAATGAGCTGTCTATGAAGCATTCTTCTTATAAAAAAAGAGTCCTATATTGAGAAAAAAGAGAAAAAGAAAAAAAAGATTATGAAAAGAGGAAAGAGAGAAAAAAGCACCATATTCCCATGGTAAATAAGAAGATTGCTGAGACGCTCGTTGTCTCCTTGCCTTGTCATTTTGATATGGGGATTCTTCTGTATCATCGGGCAAGGGGTACTCCGTTGGCGGTTCTCTGTGATACACATGTACTTACTATGACAAGAACTTACCGGTGACTAAACTTGAGTAGCATGAGGAGTGGCCCTCGTATTCAAGGGACATGAGATTTCTAACTTATACTTCGTCAAGCATGTACACCATAGTTTGTTTACTTTAACCTTAATCACTTCAAGATGCTTATGATAGGGGAAATGAGAGCTAAAAGCTATAAGTACCATAATTTTTGGAAGCTCTTTATGAAACTTGAATCTCTACTTCCTTCTATGAAGGCCTTTCTTCAACCATTATATTGAGTCTCCACCTTCTACCTTTATGCACTTACTTTGAGAGCATAGTGGCCATTCTTAGTTCTATGTGCACTGTCCCAAGACTAGTTGATTAATGCATAACTTGATATTGCTTGTTCTAAACTATTTGTATCTAGTCACTCTTATGAACCTTGAAGGTGTCCTATGCATTTATATTTGCTACTCTATAAGGGACAAGCTGAATACTATTATGCTATGTTTTCTTTTGTTTGTGCCTTTTCAAGTTGCAACATAGTTTCTTTCTCTTATTGCTAGAACTTTATCTTTCATGTTATGATTGAAGTACTATGATCCTAGCTATCAATGTTTTAAAAATACTTTGATCGATTTTATGATGGTGCATGTCACCTCAAAAATTATTCTTTCTTTTTATCACTTACCTACTCGAGGACGAGCAGGAGTTAAGCTTGGGGATGTTGATACATTGCAAATGTATCTATAATTTTTGATGTTCCATGCTTGGTTTTATTTACTTTCTTGTGTTTTGTTCCATCTTTGGAGTACTTTTCATATGATTTCTTGGACTAACCTATTAACAAAGAACCATAGTGCCAGTTGCCTGTTTTCTGTTGACTTGGTTCCAGGAAGTCAGAAAATGAATATTCTCGGAATTGGACGGGACAAAAGCTGAAGTTGATATTTTACCGGAAGACTCATGGAGCCAGAAGGAGAGTCAGAGAGGGGCCACAAGGTGACCACACCACCCCTAGGTGCGGGTCCCCCTTGGCCGTGCCAGGGCATGTTGTGGGCCCCCTGGCCGGCCATCAACCATGCCTCTTTCGCCTATATATCTCCCCCGAGGCAAAAACCCTAGATCGTCAAGCCTCCAGCCATGAAAAGTTCCGCAGTGCCGCCGCCACCGAAGGGGAGATTTGGCAGACAGAAAGTGTCTGTTCCGGCACCCTGCCAGGACGGGGAAGTGCCCCCGGAGCCATCTCCATCGATCTCCACCACCATCTCCATCACCATTGCTGATTCCCATGATGAGGAGGGAGTAGTTCTCTCTCGAGGCTAAGGGTTCTACTGCTAGCTATGTGTTCATCTCTCTCTCTATGCATGATCATATTGTGATTGTGAGCTTTGTAATCAAGTAGATCTACCTTGCTACTCAAGTGCTTGAATAGATCTCTGCTCTCCCCATGTGTGTGAAAGTGACAGCGTGCACACCATGGTGGCACTTAGGCTAGAGATTACAAATACTTGTTATGAGTTATATTTGGAGTTGGATGTCTTTATGAAATTGTGGTGTTTGTTGGAACCATTTAGTACTCAAGGTGACAGTGTGGGGTTATCTAGATGGGAAAGGCTTACTTTGAGGTGTGCTGTTATAGTCCTACCATGGATTAGAGTGTCCAACCGGAGTGTAGTTAAGAGTAGTATCATAAAGAGAAGATATCTATATGAGAGTGTTCACTAGTGAAAGTATGATCCCTAGGCCTTGTTTCTAAGCATTGATACACCGTTTGCAATTAGATTTGTTACATGTTTGCTTATTTCCATCTTTATTTCAGTTTTCCTTTAGTCTTTTCCCACATCAACCACACGCCAGCAAGCTATTTTCTGGCACCGTTACCACTTATAATTATCCATACCACTTGCATTTCACTATCTCTTCGCCGAACTAGTGCACCTATACACCTGGCAAGTGTATTGGGTGTGTTGGGGACACAAGAGACTTCTTGTATCTTGATTGCAGGGTTTCTTGAGAGGGAATACCTTTGACCACTTCCTCCCTAAGTTCGATAAACCTTGGGTAATCCACTTAAGGGAAAACTTGTTGCTGTTCTACAAACCTCTGCACTTGGAGGCCCAAGAACTATCTACAAGAATAGAAGTGCGTAGACATCACTGGGCCGCACTGCGTCGCATCCGCTCCTCCCCGTTCACCGGTGAGCCCCTTGGTAAGCGCCCCGGCTGACCTCTACCGCCCCTAGGGTTTTCGAGCGTGTCTGCATGTCAGGAGGAGGACGAGGCCCCCTGGTCGTCGATCCTCACTCTAATCCGACGACCCATGTTCCCCGGTACGGCTTCGGCGCTCCTCCTCCGCTGACTAGCGGGCCCCGCCAGTTAGTTTCGAACTCCACACTCCCGCGCGCGGCGTCGCCCCACCTTGGCTGAATCCGCCTCCCTTAGCCCATCTCTGGCCAGATCTTAGCCTAGATATCCCCTACCCATTTTGTTTATTACTTTGTATAGATCCAGAAATTTTGGCCTTAGGTTTAAATCGAAATGAAAATGGAAAATGACCCAAAATGCCCAGATCTAAAATTATCCAGATACCTGCATGTTTTCCCAAACATTCTGTACCCTAGGTTATCTCAAAATATTTATAGATTAATTATATTAAATCTATTTCCAAAAAGTATCTAAAACACTCTTTAAATCCTACTTGTAGTTTTAGAACCCCAAATGCCATGAAACCTTTGTGTACTGCAAAGCTATGGTAATGCCTTGTATGTACCCCTTGACCCCACCCTCTTTTGCTTTCCTAGTTTGCCTATAGCAAAAAATAACAAAAACAGCCCCTACTTGACTTTAAGATTTTCTCTGGGCCAAATTAAAATAAGTACTGACCTAAATCCAACTCTCCTAGTTCCTAAAACATAAGACTTACCAAAACCTAGGAGCCCAATATTTTCTGTGCTCTCTTTGATTTATGGTGAATTGAACAATTCTATGCATGGTTAATTCACCAATAATTTGACCACAGTAATTCTGCAACTTCAAAAAGAGTGAATCCAATTCCTACAGAAAGGTATTCAAAATACCTACCATGTGGCATTGGTTTCCTATACAAAGCTACTGTAGATTAAATCTGGTGAAAATACAAAAACCCTTTAGAACTGGCTTTGGGGATTTCTTGAGGGCATTATGGTAAATATTTTGACATGATTCCAACTCTATTTGGATCAGTACATAAAATCCTAATGAACCATCCAAGGAAATAATTTTTGGAGCTCCAGAACTTTTTTGGTGAATTATCTCCTAAAACTAGAGTTTGTTTCACTTGGGAATTAATAACTAAATAAAGAAAAGTGATAAAATCATGAAACCACTTTTGTTGGCCTTGTTTTGGCAATACCTACCCTATGGTATCATTTGTGCACATTTGTATCTTACTTAACCAAGCATTATTCAAAACCCCTTTCGTATGTGGTATTTGACAAATAAATCACAAAGGCAAATTCTCAAAGGCAATTAAAGCATTTCCATATGCTATGATCTCAATCTACCAAAACTACTGAAGTAATATGTGGTATGTTTGTTTCTTTATGGATTGGTGATTATTTGCCTTGTGTTGATTGCACGCTTTGTTTGCTTGCATGTGATCCATAACTACGCTAGATGCGATTAAATCGGCTAAAGGAGAGCTCCAGGGACATGCCATATTACTGATCACAGGCAAGCCACCTTCTTGCTCATAAGCCTTGTCCTACTATTTTACTTATGCATGTTTTATCTGTTGTTTTTTAAAAATGCACTGTTTTACTATATGTTGATGTATATATGGTAGTGGTTTGGCTCCTCCGAACTATTACACTTTTGTACCATTAAGTACAAACCCCTTGATGACACCTACTGGCCCCTAGTAGAATAGATGGTGCATATCACCATAACCCTTTGGAGAACCTGTTTTAGCCGAAGTAAAGCTATAGGATGGGAAGACCCAGGAAAAGTTTTACAAAGAGTTTAATGATAAAACCTTGGTGAGGTTTGACCTACCAAGAGAAGTTTGAGAAAGAAAAAGGTTTTCTTTTTACAAAAGATGCTGAAGGAAAGAGGAGGTAAAATGTTTACAAAAATGCACCCGGTTCTTTGAAGCTTTAGCTATAACAATTTAACCTGTGCAACCACATTACTCTGGAATGGGACAGGGCTAGATTTGATGTTCGTTTATTCTGGTATAAGATGCCTCGCAACGACTACAGGGGATAAAAATCCCTAGAGGGTGGGCCTTCTCCTGTAAAGGTCCATGTGGGACATCGACCTGGAAAAGGAACGAAGGGTCTACGGGCTTCCACGCGTTACTATGAGCCCCTCATTGAAAGCACACACTTTGTGAAGTGCAAAAAGCGCTCCGGTCGGCTTGGGAACTATATAGGACATCCCGGTGTTCAGGGGAACAACACTCATAGGGTAGGCACTTATACTGGAGTGGGAATCCAGAGAGTCTTGATCGGTTACTCGACCCACGATTGGTGTAGATCAGGGTAGTGTACCCGGATGGTGTGGGTAAAGTGTACAACCTCTGCAGAGTGTAAATCTATTCGAATAGCCATGTCCACGGTTATAGACGGTTTAGACAAACTATTGTAGAGCGGTGCTAGTTTTGAAATGTTTAACAAAGTTTTACACTCTACATTAGTTTGTCCAACCCGTCCTTAACCGCAGACACGGCTATTCGAATAGATTTACACTCTGTAGAGGTTGTACACTTTACCCACACCATCCGGGTACACTACCCTGATCTACACCAATCGTGGGTCGAGTAACCGATCAAGACTCTCCGAATGCCCAATCCAATATAAGTGCCTACCCTATGAGTGTTGTTTCCCTCAACACCGGGACGCCCTATATAGTTCCCAAGCCAACCAAAGCGCCTTTTCCACTTCCCAAGTGTGCACTTTCAATGAGGGGCTCATAGTAACGCATGGAGGCCCGTAGACCCTTCGTTCCTTCTCGAGGTCGATGTCTCACATGGACCCTTACAGGAGAAGGCCCACCCTCTAGGGATTTTTATCCTCTGTAGTCGCTGCGAGGCATCTTATACCAGAATAAACAAATATCAAATCCAGCCCTGTCCCATTTGGTAGTAATGTGGTTGCACGGGTTAAGTTGTTATAGCTAAAGCTGCAAACAATCGGGTGCGTTTTCGTAAACATTTTACCTCCTCTTTCCTTCAGCATCTTTTGTAAAACGAAAATCTTTTTCTTTCTCAAACTTCTCTTGGTAGGTCAAACCTCACCAAGGTTTTATCATAAAAGTCTTCGTAAAACTTTTCCGGGGTCTTCCCATCCTATAGCTTTGCTTCGGCTAAATCGGGGTCTCCAAAAGGGGTATGGTGTATTACACCATTTTCCATACTAGAGACAAGTAGGTGTCATCAAGGGGGTTGTACTTAGTAGTACCAAAGTGTAATAGTTCGGAGGAGCGAAACCACTACCATATATACATCAACATATAGTAAACAATGCAGTTTTAATAAACAGTAGATAAAACATGCATAAGTAAAATAGCAGGACAAGGCTTATAAGCAAGAAGGTGGCTTGCCTATGATCAGCAGTATGGCATAAATGTCCTTGGACTTCTTCATAGAATACCATAATAATCAATAATAACCACTTCGTCTCATCTCTGATTTCATCGCAACTATCATCGTCAAGTTAGCACATGCAAGCAAGCAAAAGGGCATAATCAACATAGGGCATACAATCATCAATACCATACAAAAAACCAACATATCACACACTACTCAAATCAGTAGGTTTTGGATAGATTGGGTTGGTGGTAATTGGAATTAGTTCAATTGCCTTTGTGGTCTTTGTTTTATGTTTTATTTGTCCCAATACCACCTAACAAGGGGATTTAGAACTAGGCTTGGGTCTGTATGATATCAATATGTAAAAATGATATGAATAGATAGGTGATGATAAAATGAAGGCAACAAAAGTGGTTTCACTACTTTATCACGTTTAATTAATTTCCTATGAATATTCTAGTGATGAAAGCTCTAGTTTTAGGAAATAATTCACCAGAAACGTTATGGAGCTCCAAAAATTATTTCCTTGGATGGATCAGTAGGGTTTAGTGTACTAATTCACTCAGAGTTGGAATCATATCAAAATATTTACCACAATTTCCTCTGGAATTTCCCAAAGTTCGTTCTGTATTCAATTTGTCTTTTTAAACTGAATTAGTTTACGGATCTAAATAGTATGAGGTCAAAGGCATTGGATAGGTATTAAAAATACCTTTCTTTAGGAGTTTGAATCACTATTTTTGGAGTTGTATATCTATAGATGTGATTTATCTAGTGAAACAATCCTAGATAGTAGGGTTTACTTCCCCAAAATCCCAGAAGTGCAATAAATAGTGATCTCCTAGGTTTTGATAGGTATTTACATAAGTCATTAATTAGAGTTAGAATTTGGTCAATACCCATTTTGGTTTAACCTAGGGAAATTACCAAAACCATAAAAGATTTGTTTTTGTTATTTTTACTACAGTAAAAATAGCGTTCCACTTGGCAGGATGACAAGGTCATGAGATAGGTATATGTAATACCTACCAGAGGCAATTGGGTTTACTCCATTTGGACTTATGAAACTCATGGAGAGATTTATTTACTAGAAAGAATAGTTGTTAGTATTCTTTTTATTGGGAACGATATATATATTGTTTCTGAGATATTCTTGTTCTGCATGTTGAAGAAAACAAGTAGGTATATACCAAAAATCATATATGGGAAATTCCTAGTAGTTTCCATTTTAAAAAATAATTAAACCAAGCAGCTATTTCATCTGGTTTTGGAATTTAATTAAAAAGGAGAGGAGGTCGGCTGCCTGGGCCAGATCTGTGGAAGGTGGGCCATGGAGGGGGGGATTCGGCCCACCAGGGGTGAGCTACGCATGGGAGGGAGTTTTGAAAGCCTGCCAGGTGGGCCCCAGCGGTCAGTGACAACTGCCGGCCGAAGGGGTAAGGGAGAACGAGGGCCACAGGATTAAGAGGGGATCGACAGCCAGGGGCTGCCTTCCTCGCTGAGCCTGTAGAGGTGGAGCAGCAACCCTAGGTCGCGTCAGCAGGGTAGAGTGGAGCTCGCCAGGGGCTCGACGACGGCCGGGAAGGGGCGAAGTCGACGCAGCTCATTCCGGCAATGTCAGCGATGGGCGGGAAGGGTGGTTTTAATGGAAATCCGAAATCACGGGCTTCACCGTGGCGGAGCTGGAGGTGGGCTCGCCGGAGCTTGCTTCTGGGGAAGTCCTAGGAAAAAAAAGGAAAGCACAGTGAGGTAGGTACCAGCGAGGGGTTTTTTCTGCAGTACAAACCAGAGGAAAACGGGACCGGGAGAGGGACATACATGCCGGATCTTGAAGGACGACAGGAAGGTGTGACCTTCCTTTCTAGCGACATGCAGGGGCTTGGGATCGGTGGGGGTGTGTAGGGGAGCTGGAGGAGGTCCGTGGAGCGTAAATAAGGTGCTGGGGAAGGTCGACATCGACCACGCACGTCATTTCTTGAAGGAGGACGAGAGGAGAGATCGTCCTTCTCCATGGTGTGGGAGAGCTGAGGGACGAGATCTGGAGTTCGGGGGAAGGTTCCTCAGGCGGCTATGGAGCGAAATGAGGGAGCAGGGGCAGGGGTGAGAGCCTCTGGACTCTTTATCTCGGGTTGGAGTGGCTCATGGTGGGCTAGAACCATGGAAGGCTTGGAGGGATGGAGGTGGCCATCCATTGGGTAGCAGGGGTGGTGGCGAGGTGAGGTGGGGCCAGGGACACGACCAGAGGGAGATGGGCGGCGTGCTGCAGCTATTGTTGCTTTTAGGGTCAAGATTTAAATTCCCTAGGCCTAGTCTCTCTCTCTCTCTTACTTCCAAAATCAAGGGACAAGTGGGAGGTGAGTGCTACAGTAGAGAGTCGACCAAAGATGATGTAGTGGTGCTGTGGTGAAGCCTTGGACATGTTTGAGGAATGTTTGATTAGGTTTTTCTCATAGTTTAGATTAATTTCAAATATTGGCCAAAGTAGTAGTTATGAAGGAATTTCTCCAACCTGATCTTGTCAAGATGAGATAAAGAAGTTGGTAGGTAGGTGAGGTGAAGATACACCTCCAGGAATTTATTGAGATTTTTCAGATGATTTTAGTGCATTTTTATCAATTATTCAAAAAGTGCAGAAGTGGTTTATAGAAGCTCATTTGATAATTTTACATTGGACATAGTTGGTTTTTGATGTGATATGATTCTAAATATGAATACATACTTTTAATTATTATTCCATTTCTGCCATTTAAGAAAAGGGGCAAAAAAAGACTCTTAAAACATAATTATTTTTGAAGTGGGAGGATAGGGTAGGGTTTATAGGTATCAGATGTGAATTAATTTGGGAAAGTGTTTTGGAGAAAAACAAACTTTCCTTAATAGAAGGAGTTTTTAAGTGTTTGTCAATTAAAGGAATTTAATTTCTTTTAGGCCACACTAGTTATGGAAATTATTTGGTAAATGTTTATTTACATGGTAGATGATATCTACCTGATGTTTCCATCATTTGAAGCATGGGGTCAATGATCTTGGGCATTATCATTTTTATACACTCAAAGGTTTGTTGGATATTGGACCTCAGAGCTCCCCTTGGGTCATTGAATATATGGATGGATATACCCAGTGATGTAGATCACCATGGTACAAGAAGTTGAGCTTGATCATGCTTGAGTTCTCCAAGAATTGATTTCAAACTTTGAATAAAATAATGGTGCCAAAGCAGATTGTCAAGTAGCCTTCAAAAGCTTGTGGGTTTTTGAAGCACAAGGATCCATTTGGAACAAGTCAAGTAGGTATTGCTAGACTTTTATTAGTAGAACACAACCATGTAAAGATTTGGTCCAAAGAAGGTAGGATGAAGGTGTGAGCTTCTGCTGAAGTAGGCATGTTCATAAGATTTGCAGGAATTGTTAATTTCTTGCCTGTGAAACCATCAAGAACAAGTGAGTTAGAGGATGATCTAACCAAGGGCAAGAGTGGGCCTTGGTAGTCCTTAGGATGGTCAACAAGATGGTTCAAATGCATTTTTAAAAATGCACAAGGCTTGAGAAAAGGAGGCACTCAAAATGGTGATGTTGGAACATATTCAAGACTTAGCCACATTTGGTAGATTTAGGTTTTTGTCTAGATTATGAGAGAGGAGGCTTTTTATGGGAAGCAAGATACCAAAGCATCATCAAGTGGATGAGGTTGAAGAGTAGATTGAGTAGAAGGGATCCATGCTTGATATTGGTCTTCATTGACTTGGAAGCTGATGGAATGGATCACTATAGAATTGGTCTGGTTAAGGGTTTTAGATGATCACCTAGTGGCTATAGATCAGATATAGCTTGGTTAACTTGCTTAGGGTTGATACAATTGGATTAGCTAAGTGTTATTTGATGAGCTCCTAGGGTAGCTCATACTACTTCTAAACAATCAAGTCAAGCAACAGATCAAGGAAATTCATCTTAGTAGATCAAGGCAACTCATCTTACAAACAAAACAAATCTACTACCATGGGTATCTACAAGGCTAGCTTGAGGTAGGGATGGGTGTTTTGAAAGGGTGGTGTTTTAATAAGGTGAGAGTCCTTGGTATTTCTACCAGGAGTAGAGTTCAAAAGCTTTATTAAAAGGTTTTAGAGAGACCTAGAGGTAAGAGTATTTGAACGCCCGGTATTGAAAACATAAGGAGATTATATCATATAGATCTCCATATCTTTGTCAATATAAGCTACTAAAAAGGTTTTAGGGTTGCAAGGCGTCTTGGCTCAGGTTTTTGAAATGCCAGAACATTTGAGAATCTGAAAAATAAGGCAAGACAGTTTTGTTAAATAGCTTTTGTCAACTAATGGTGAGGTAAGGAGTATATCATAAGATATACACTCAGATGCACAAGCACAAGCAAACAACAAACAAACACTATATCACTAATGAAGAAAAAGTTTTTGTTCCCCTTGATTTTTGCATTCTGGACAACTAATCAGGATAGCTAAAATTGGGATGTTACAATAATGGCATGTAAGGTATGACATGTATCCACTTAAGTAATGGATGTTTACTTTGTGTTGGGGGGTTACCCCCGGGTAGGGTAAAACCGGGGTACAAGGGCCGAGTTAGCCGGGGTACGGCGCGGTCAAAGCAAGTGCTGGCCGGGTCACCTCAAGGCAGGCCGAACCACGGTGTGACCCGGCTCATGGGGCGCCTCCTTAACTATGGTCCGGCCAGCATAAGATCTATCCCGGCCATGTCTATCTATTTTGCAGGTAACTGGGTAAGCCGGAATAGCTATATGCTAGCCGGATTATTTTAGCTTCCAAGAGAACGAATCTCCCGCTAGTCAAAAGGTAGCTTTATTAGTTGTAGCATCAGCAAAGTAAAGTAAAGAAGAGGACCAGCAAGTCAGGGGCGACCAAGGTGACGCGGGCAAAGCCGGATGACGTAACCCGTGTCTAGTGATGCCAAAAGACAAAGATGACGCTGCGGGTTACGTCCAAAGCCTGGACGAGCCGTTAAAAGGAAATAAAGAAGCATCTGCTTTAGGAAAGGAGCATATTCTTAGAATATGCTGCCACCTGTGCCCTAGAATTGTAACCCGGGCCTCACTATATAAGGGGCACTAGGGCCTCCATAGAAGGGGACGGCCGATGGATTGATCATTCTCTGTCTAAGGTAGAACTCTAGGGCTAGATAGTAGGGAGTAAGAGACGTCGTCTCCTTCATGCTAGGAGCCTCAAGAGCACTTGTAAACACCATCGATAGAGAAATAACAAGAGCTTCCGTGCGCGGAATCACCATGTTCTACTTCCCTGGATTCCCCTAGCGCTCATTGGCCCCATCTTTAGCCTATCCATGGCCTCTGCTATGCCCGACAGTTGGCGCCCACCGTGGGGCTAGAGGTGCTAGCAGGGGTGAAAAATCAGACGGGAAACTTCTCAGGCACCGGCGAGCGTATCGTCTCAGGCTTGGTTCAGCGCTTTGGAGCGATGGACTACGTCAGCGACAATGCGGGAAGCTTTGGCATGCACCCTTCACCGTGCAACAACGTCTTCATCAAGCTTGGCACACACAAGATCTACGTCGGTGTGGACGTGTCCTGCGTTCATCCGTGGTGCATTGTCGACGGAGGCGAGCCACCTCTCAGCGCAGCTCGTGGAGTGCGTATCACTCGCCCCACTAGTAGCGTTGAGGTCCTGATGGCCGCGCCAGACGCAGGACCAAGCAAAGATCCGGCGCTAGAGCCAGAGGTAACACCAAAACAGAACAGGTCTAGGTTTCCCCCGCTAGAGAGACCAGAGAATGTGCTCCATCAAGCGATAGATAGCTTAACAACGTCAATAGCACCTGTGGTAGATCCGGCTCAGGCACAAGCTAAGTTAGAGGAGACTAGGCGGAAAAAATGTTAGCTAGAGCAAAGAAAGTAGTAGAGCTGCATCAGTCATTAACATCACCTTGAGAGAATATGCTAAGGCAAACCGTATAGATGGAGTGAAAATACGGGGCAGAAACCTGATCACTGAGATTGACAAGGAGTACGAGCCTAGGCCGGGTCAGACAACCACGATAGTTATGGGAGGGTTGGATCGGTACAGTACCCCGACAAAGAACCTCGGAGCACCAAATGCGGCTGTGTCCGAATTAGAAGGTTTGACTAGAGAGGCCCGACAAAGGCATCAAGAGAGGGTAAATCATTTGCTGAGAGTTGCTTGCCAGCAAAATGAAGAAATGAACAAGGTAAACCCGGCACCACCAGGGGCCTCATAGGTGGTACATTCAGCCAGGAATAACCCGGCAGGATCTAGAGGAGCCGCATCGTCTCCGGGTCATAATCCCAGGAGAGAAGTGGTAGTGGACTGTGGAAGAAGAGACAAGCAAATGGTTCCTTATGACCCGGTAAGGGTTGGAAAAGGAAAAGCAGTGCAAGTTGATCAGGACCGACACAGTACCAGCCGAGGTGTGGCAGCCCGAGGTAACCGTGACCAAGGCAATGTTGGTTAAAGAAATGCCGCCAACGGCAATGCCGAACAACACAATCCTGTGGGAGCAGGGCAAAATTTACCTCGGACACAGCAACAATGTGCACCTCGACAAGAGGGAAGTGTAGGATAAGCAGCACAACAACATCATTCACATCCGGATCAGGGAAGATACAATGACGGTTATTCGGCTATGGTCAACGATGGATACTCCAGACCGGATCACCCCATAATGGGATCAAGGCTGGGAAGCAGAAACTTGCAGCCAGATGATGCAAGGTTGAAGTTGGATAGGATTTATAGGTCGGAACAAATCCAGTTACAAGGTCCACCGGGTCCGTCATGCTTTGGGCCCGGATCATGAACGAGCCACCAGTGCCGAACTTTCAGCTAGCTAGAGGAACCCGAACTTATGATGGTAGTACCAGGCCAGAGGATTGGATGATTGACTACGCCACAACAATCAAGATCACAACAGGAATGAGATGGGCAGTGAGATATGTGCCGCAAATGTTGGAAGGACCAGCTCGAGTTTGGTTAAACAATTTTCCACCAGGAAGCGTTAACTGTTGGTTGGATTTCCAAGAGCTGTTCATTAGCAATTTCTCAAGAACTTACAAGAGACCCAACAGACCACAAACCCTGGTGTTATGCCGGCAGAGACCGAATGAGCCAGATAGAGATTTCCTTACTCGGTGGTGCAATGTGCAAAATTCATGCGAAGGAGTAATTGAATCAAAAGCTATTGCGTGGTTCGCTCAGGGATGCAGATATGGAAGTATGTTGTGGCAAAGATTACAGCGAGATATGCCAACTACTGTGTCTGAGACAATCCAGATTGCAGATTCGTGTGCCTTGGGAGATCCAACACAACTCGGCTGATGTCGAGCGAGGCAAACGAGGAGTATTACAACCAAGATATCTCAGGGTCATCAAGAAGGAATGATTTCCGAGGAAAAAGAAGGGACGAGCGTCCGGACTATAGATACAACTTGCAACAAGTGGCGACAATAGACTAGGATCAGCCCAATGCTGGAGCAAGCCAACGCCAAAAAACTGGAGGGCAGAGCTGGCAACAGAAAAATGAGGGGAAAAACCTTGAACCCTAGAGCAGAAGAAATAGTGGCAAGAACCAAAGGATAGGCCGAGGTATACATTTGAGTCTATGCTAGATCAACCTTGCAAATTCCATACGCCAAGCCCAAATAGCCCAGCGAATCATACAACCCGGCAGTCTGAATGGATTAGGAAATTAGAACAGGGAAGTTCGGGGAATGCTCAGGCACCTCAGAACGAAGAACCTAGAAACGAAGCACCCCGGCCACCATTACTGACAGGGGGAAACAAACAGCAACTGATGTTGCCACCGCCTCCAACGAGGTATGAAAGGGATATGGTACATCAAGTAGATAATAACTAGTGACAGGATCATGGTTGCCACGAAAACGAAACGCGAAACGAGTACAGGGAACATCACCAAAGTTACTGTGTGTTTACCACGGAAGAGAATGACCGGAAAAGCTTGCAGCACCGGCATATGGAGGTAAACGCAGTAATGCCAGTGGTGGTGAGGTATATGCCCTAGGCGGATCAGGATATTACAAGGAGTGTCAAGGATCACCCAAAGATCATGCCAAGCCCAGGAACCTACGCTCTGGTCCTAGATCCGACGTTCATCGGGCCGAATCTCAATGTAAGATTTTCCAATGTATTGATTGACAATGGTAGCAGTATCAACATTATGTACAAGGATACCATGCACAAGTCGGGGATAACAGAGAACATGTTGCAAGCAAAAAGGACCACCTTTCATGGCATTGTGCCGGGTATTTCTTGTGTACCAATTCGTAAGGTCCAGGTTGACGTGTTATTCGGCACAAGAGACAACTGCCGCACTGAGAACTTGGAATTTGAGGTGGTGAATCTGGAGAGCGCTTATCACGCGTTACTCGGCAGGCCAGCACTAAACAAATTCATGGCAACTACCCACATCAGTTAGCTAAAGATGAAGTTGCTCGGACCGAAGGGCATGATAACTGTATTAGGGGACTTCTGGCGTTCAATTGAGTGCACCTCAGCCGGATCCAATTTAGCCGAGTCACTCGTGATAGCTCAAGAAAAAAGGAAGATACTGGAAGTGGCGGCATTGGCTCAATCCGTGCAACAACATATGCCGGCCCTGACCAACCCGCATGGGAGCGTCTCGTTCCAAGCAACTAAGGGCACGAAGAAAGTGCCAATCGATGATCAGTTCCCAGAGTGCACCATGACCATTGGTGTCGGGTTAAGTAGCAAATAGGAAAGCGAGCTCGTCAACTTCCTCCGTGAGAATCAGGATATCTTTGCTTGGTCTACACAAGATCTGCAAGGTGTACCGAGGGAGTTGGTTGAGCACTCATTAAACGTAAGGTAAAGCAGCCTCTCAGGCGTTTCGCAGAAGATAGAAGGGAAGTTATTGGAGATGAAATAGCAAGACTACTAGCGGCCGGGTTTATCATGGAAGTACTCTATCAGGACTGGCTCTCTAATCCGGTGCTAGTAGAAAAGAAGAAAGATGATCCGAATGTAGCTGTGGTATGGCGCATGTGTATTGATTACACGAACCTGAATAAGGCATGTCCCAAAGATCCATTTCCACTTCCTAGGATAGATCAAGTCATAGACTCAACGGCCGAATGTGAGTTATTGTCATTTATTGATGCGTATTCTGGTTTCCACGAGATACCCCTATATCCAGATGATCAAATAAAGACTGCATTTATTACCCCGTACGGGGCTTATTGCTATCGCACTATGCCGTTTGGATTACGTAATGCAGGAGCAACGTACCAGCGATGCATGCAAAAATGCTTGCATGACCATACAGGTCGGAACGTGCAAGTCTATGTGGATGATGTGGTGATAAATACCAAGGAAAGCAATACGCTCATTGAGGATATCCGACAAACATTCGCAAACTTGAGAAGATTCCGGATGAAACTAAACCCAGAGAAATGCACTTTTATGTGTGCCTGCAGGAAAGCTACTCGTCTTTCTAGTGTCTAGCCGTGGCATTGAAGCTAACCCGACAAAAATCTGGGCCATAGAAAGAATGGAACTACTAAAATGTCTTAACGATGTGCAGAAGTTCACTGGTTGCCTGGCATCGTTAAGTCGGTATGTCTGTCGGTTGGGAGAGAAGGCCTTGCCCCTCTATCAGCTAATGAAAAAGGCAGACACGTTCACATGGACGCCACAGGCGGATCTTGCATTTCAGGAATTGAAAAAGATGCTATCTACATCACCAATCCTAGCTGCACCACTACCTAAGGAGCCGACGTTGCTCTAGGTAGCCGTGACCAACCGAGTTGTAAGTGCAGTAATCATAGTGGAGTGCGAAGAGGAAGGAAAATCCATGCAAAGGCCAGTGTACTATCTGAGCGAGGTATTATCAGTCTCGAAACATAACTATCCTCACTATAAGAATATGGCATATGGCGTATATATGTCGGCCAAGAAACTCAAACACTATTTTGAGGAACACCCCATCAAGGTGATATGTGAGGCACCCATTTCCGAAATCATGAGTAACAAAGACGCAAGCGGCCGAATATCAAAGTGGGCAATCGAGTTAGCTCCCTATGCACCACAGTTCAACAGAAGGGATGCAATCAAGTCACAAGCAGTGGCAGATTTCTTTGTGGACTGGGCTGAAATGCAATATGAGCAGCCCTTGCCGGACTTCAGTTATAGGAAAATGCACTTCGATGGATCAAAACTAAAAGATGGGTTGGGCGCCGGAGTAGTGCTTACCTCACCCAAGAAGGATCAACTGAAATATGTCCTTCAAATCCACTTCAATGCCTCGAATAATGTGGCGGAGTATGAAGCGTTAGTACATGGTCTCAAAGTAGCAAAAGAAGTAGGAATACGTCAGATACAATGCTTTGGAGACTCGGATTTGGTGGTACAACAAGTATCTGGAAATTGGGATGCCTTGGATGCTAACATGGCCCTATACAGGTTCCATGTTCAAAAGGTAAGTCGGTTTTTCGAGGGATGTGAGTTCCATCAAATACCTCGGATTGAAAATGAGGCAGCAGATACGTTGTCCAAGTTGGGCTTGTCCCGGTAGCCAATCCCGCCAAATGTTGCCTTGGAGCACCTGAGAAAACCATCTATCACACCATCACCCGAATCAGATTCCATTTACATCCCGACACTCCCCGGATCAGGACCTGTACCTATAGAGATAGAATGGGGAAGCACCTCAGCAAACTCAGGGACTGCCTCAGCAAACCAGGGGACTGCCTCAGCAAACCCGGGGACTGCTCAGCTTGATCCAGTAGGAGTTATGTTGGTGGATGCAATGGAAGTTTATGAGGAACCATTTCCCATCCGGACTGTACCAACTTGGGCAAAGCCAATTTTTGATTTCCTAAAAGAGGGAATTTTGTCGGATAATGAAATAAGTTCAAGGCAGATTCAGAGAAGGGCAAAGGCCTATACAATTATCAACGCCGAACTATACAAAAGAAGTGTGGCTGTGGTACTACAATGGTGTGTTGATCTGGAGGAAGGACTTGACATACTCCGGGATATTCACCAAGGGGAATGTGGCCACCATGCCTCCTCAAGGGCCTTAGTAGCAAAAGCTTTCCGACATGGATTTTATTGGCCCAGTGCTTTGGAGCAAGCAGAGGACTTGGTAAGAAAATGCAAAGGTTGTCAAAGATACGCCACAAAAACTCACCTACCAATGTCGGAGCTGAAAACTATCCCCATTACATGGCCATTTGCTGTATGGTGCCTAGACATGGTAGGACCATTTAAGCCGGCCAAAGGAGGGATGAACCATATTCTAGTCATGATTGACAAGTTCACCAAATGGATTGAAGTGAAACCAATTAGGAAATGTGATGGTGAAACAGCAGTAAGATTCCTCAAATATATAATCCTAAGGTACGGCTATCCCCATAGCATCATAACTGATAATGGAACAAATTTCACCGAAGGAGCATTCGCAAGGTTCTGCCGAGAAAAGAAGATCCGGTTAGATGCCGCCTCAGTCGCCCACCCCGCATCGAACGGGCAAGTGGAAAGATCCAATGGACTGGTGTTGTCCGGGATAAAACCTCAGCTCATAGAGCCGCTGCAAAGATCAGCGGGGTGCTGGATAGAAGAACTACCAGCGGTACTGTAGAGTTTAAGAACAACTCCGAATCGATCAACAGGCTATACGCCATTCTTTCTGGTATATGAGGCAGAAGTTGTATTACCAGCCGACATAAAGCATGATTCTCCAAGAGTCACCCAATACACAGAAGCTGAAGTGCGCGAAGCCCGACATAATGATGTTGATCTACTGGAAGAAGCGAGAAAACTGGCCTTGTCCAGATCCGCCATATATCAGCAAAATCTTCGATGCTATCATAGCCGAAAAGTAAACCCCCGAGTTTTCTGGGAAGGTGATTTGGTTCTATGGCAAATACAACACACTGTTGGCATGCATAAGTTATCCCCTCCATGGGAAGGACTTTTAATTGTGAGCAAAGCTTTGCGCAATGATTCCTACTATCTTATTGATGCACAACCCCAGTAAAAGAACAAGGCGAACAGGTCCGGAGAGGAATCCAAAAGACCATGGAACATGGCACTACTTCGTCCTTTCTACACCTAACAAGTGAATGTATCCGATCTATTCATACATCGGTATGTATGTCGGCGATGAGCTTATCTATAAAAACTTTGCCACCCCGAGCAGAGACTTGGGGGCTGCTATAATACTTGTTTCTCATTTTCGTATTCTTGTGTTGGCTGGGTTAAGACGCTTATTTCTTAGTTGGACTAGTAATGTGTGAGCACCAAAAACCTAACTCTTCGACTTTGCTGCTGTCCAACAAGAATTGGCTTCATGGCAAGCAAGAGAACAAGTTTGGAATGGCAAAGCACATGAAAAACGACTAAGGGAAAGAACTTAAGCGGGCCGACATTGGTTTCTTGACTAACCCTTAGTTTGTTGTGTTCACTAAAATGCTGAATCATTTTGAGCTAATCTCAAGGTTTCAAGTATTGTTAAGTCAATTACTTGAACCTCGGACTCGTAAGTCGAAAAACCGAATCAAGGTAGACGCGAGCCGAGTCAAAAATTGGGGGAACCAGAAAATAAAACTCGGGGACTTCGCCCACGATAATCCGACAATAAAACTTAGTTCAGAACATAAAGTTGTAGCACAACCAAACCGAAGTATTTAAATACATCTGCGCCCGGCATTCCGGGGATCTGATAAATATGACAATTGTTTTTCAAGGAGCAGGAGCCGTAGACGAATCATGTGTCGAGGAGGCAAGTACTCTGGAGTGTGGGGGAGGAGCGCTAGCTTCGGCTTCGTCCTCCGGGTTAGCCTCGCTATCCTTCGGGTCTTCAGACTCGTCGCTTAGTTCAGAGCCCTCGCTTCCACTCCCTTCCTCTTCAGCTCCAGAGACAATTTCATCATCAGCAACATCAAGATAGCTCGGCCCCTCATTCCAAGCGTGGCAGAAGGAGTACTGGATGAGCTTGTTAGCATAGGCCTGGCGGCGCGCGATCCACTCCGGATCCTCGCACCACTTAGACCCAGTGCACATGCGAGTGAGCAGTTCCAGATTGATTCCTTTGTACCACGAGAGCGCAAATTTCAGAGCAATCTAGGCCCCAGCCCGTGCAGCAGATTTGCACCACAGATGCAGCTACGTGCCGTACTCGATTAACTTGGCTATGAAAGCCGAGCCTTTCTTGGGAATGGTCTCACTGGGCCAGAGGCAGCTGGACATCCGTGTTGCCGCCGGGATGATGTCCGCACCATGATTCTTTACTACTTCAAGGCGAGCGGTGAGACTCGCCAGGAGATCCTCTGTGGTATAAGGGATTGGCTCGGCATCAAGGGCAACAGGAATTCCACGTTGTTTGCAGGACTGGCCTACAACAGAGGCAGCAAGCGTATCGCTCTCTAGAAATTTGCCTAAGGATAAGAAGAAAGATAGTGAACAAAAGAACCAAACCCACACGATGGAAGATCAAGCAATGGCAAAAAACTTACGCGCGATCTGGAAGAGAAGTCGCTGAAGCTCAGAATCAACATTGGCATTATGGACCTAGAGTTTCTCGTATTCGGTGGTCACCGACATAAGCTTGATGTCGGCTTCGTCCAATAGGCTCTTGTCCTTGGATATTTGCATGGTTAAATGCCCTTTCTCCTCGGCAAACTCCTGGTCGGCCTTCTCCAGCTCGGACTGATGGGAGCTCTTAAGCTTTTGGATTTCGGCATTCATCCGAGTGATCTCCGAGTTCTGCTGTTGGAGCCGAGCTATCTCTGCGTCTTTCCTTTTCAGCTCAGCTTCATGATTCCCTGCTTGTTCGAGGAGGTGAATCATCATCTCAGGCATGTTGACACTATCCTCGAGAGCAACTACAACAGCACAATGATCTGGAGAACCCAGAGTATAAGTGTCCACCGGATAAAGCAAGAAAAATACAACGATCGTGTGGAGCAGTTAGGTTTACCGTTAACTTCAGCGAGTTTCTTCCGCATGATTATGTTCTCATCTTCAACCTCGGCTGCATGATTCAGACAACTAATTCATATGGGTCCTAAGAAGTTTGAATGAACAAGGAAGAGGAAGAATGGGAAATTACCCCTCTTCTGGTACTCCGCCAGGACTTTACCATAACGCGCGCGGATGTCTTTGTAGGAGTCCAGCAGGTGCTGGAACTCAGTGGTTCCGCGGTTAGTGGTAAGCTGAAACAAGCAAGGCAAAGACAAAGTTCAAAGGCAAGGAAAAAATAATTTGAAGTCTACAAGATCTGGGCCTAGTGGAACTTAACCCGGCTCTAGGTGTGTAGATATTCGAAGTCTACAAGATCCGGGCCAAGTGGAACTTAACCCGGCTCTAGGTGTGTAGATATTTGAAGTCTACAAGATCCGGGCCAAGTGGAACTTAACCCGGCTCTAGGTGTGTAGATATTTGAAGTCTACAAGATCCGGGCCAACTGGAACTTAACCCGGCTCTAGGTGTGTAGATATTCGA
The DNA here is from genome assembly GCA_916181665.1 of Avena sativa. NCBI lineage: Eukaryota > Viridiplantae > Streptophyta > Magnoliopsida > Poales > Poaceae > Avena > Avena sativa. The sequence goes on from OV702286.1 coordinate 81,312,350, forward strand.
AGTCTACAAGATCCAGGCCAAGTGGAACTTAACCCGGCTCTAGGTGTGTGGATATTCGAAGTACGTAAGATACAGGCCAAGGGAACTAGACGCGGCTCTAAATCTACTAAAATTTGATGTCATTATGATTAAAAGCTAAGTTCTACGAGGAGAATTCGACCGAATAACAAATTATTCCGTCGGAGCCTCAGGGACTAGGGGCTATATGTCTACAAGTGCTCAGTTATGGAAAGCATCAACAACAGAGAAAAAGAATTACCTCCATCATTCGGCCAACCAAGGAAATAACATTGGTAGCGGAGTTCATCTGGGCACTGAACTCAGCTGGGCCGAACTTCTCTGGAAGGTCCTCTTGGTTGACGAATTTAGCGTCGTTCCAGTTCTTCACATACTCAAAGAGTAGTGGACTGTAGCTTTCGCCGCTCAGAGAACAACTCGCCATAAAGCCCTTCATGTGGGCCTCCCACCTGGCGGATTGAGCTGCAACGGGGCTGGTGTGCAAAACCAGTTGTTGGCTGCCCTCTGATCTGGAGGCAGCAGACCCGGAAGAAGTTACTTTGGCTAACCCGGAGGTCTTCTTGGCTTTGCTGGATGAAGATGGAGGAACTGATTGAAAGATATCTGCCATAGAAGGGGTAGACCCGGAGGGAGCCGATGGAGCTTTTCCTTTGGGAGGCTTGGAGGCTCTTGCTGTTGTTGTTGCTACTGCTGCTGTTGCTGGTGCTGCTGGTGCTAGTGCTGGTGCTGCAGGTGCTGGTACTGCTGCTATTGCTGTTGGTGCTGGTGCTGGTACTAGAGGTGCTAGGGGCGGTGCCGATGAAGCTGGCGCCTCAGGATTTGGCACGGAGGCCGAGGAACCGGGGAGATCTGGCATCGCAGTATCCTGATCCGGCCCACTACCCCCCGCGCCGACATTGCCCTCCTCTTGGCAAGGTGGGCTCTGGTCAGGCGCAGCCGTGGAGCCCTCTTGAATAGGGCTGAGCGGGCGATAATCATCATTGCGGGGGGGGGGGGGGACTGCTCCGGAGTGGAGAGGCAATGCCAGGGCCGCTCTGAGGGATATCCCTAGGAGCTCTGAGAAAATAAAAGCACCAAGTCAAAAAGAAGAGTCAATAAGAAACAAAGGCAAGCAAAGGAAAAAATCCCAAGTAGCAGTGCTAAAAGAACTTACTCATCCGCGGTAGGAGGAGCCCGGGGTTTGGGCGCCCTCCGAACCGTGCTCTTGGCGGCAGGCATGGCCAAGGGTTTAACCCCGGACTTCTTTTGCCTTTTCTTGGGCGGCAGCACCTACGAAGCTGCGGCCGAGGTAGCTACACGCTTCTGGGATGGAGCCGGGGCCGGGCCACCAGTGGCAAGCGGAGGAACCTGATGGACCTGACCGTCCGGGTTAGCTGACCATTCGGACATAACCAGATGTGCGTAAGAGATGGGAACATGATCAAGTACATCCAGGACCTCAACGTCCGAGTCATCATCGTCAGGCCAATCCCTTAGAGAAGAGGCGTTACTAGCGATGCGCTTGATGACGTCCAGAGCAGGCAGGAAGGTCTCCTGATCAAGCTCCTCCTCGTCTCCCACGGTGCGGTCCGGCAACCATTTGCTTGCTGGCACCTCGGTATCCTCCAATGGTTGCTGGAGGAATTTCCGAGAGACAGTATTTGCCAAATTACAAAAGGAAACCAACATACCAAGAAGATTCGGAAAATAGAGAAAGGTGAATTTACCTTTGGAGGGGGGTTGACACGGGTGAAGGGCTCAAGTCCCCACTCCCAATCCTTGGAGAACTCCTTCTCCACATTGAATATGGACTTAACCCGGCGGTAAACCTCCGACTTATCCATCTCTAAGGAAGAAGTCCGGTGAGGATCGAGAGGGCCGCTAAGGTAGTAGATCTTGTGGGCTCGCTTCTGGAGGGGGGAGACTCGGCTGCGGATAAATGTAATCATGATATCCTCCCCCCGGAGACGCTCCTTGAGCAGCTCCGTGATCCGGCGCGCCACTTGATTCGCCAGGGCCGTGGCGCGCTTGGGAATGCTTTCCCAAAGCGAGGCATCTGGAGGGCCAAGTTTGAAAGGGAGCAGCCGGATCAGGTCCTCCTTGGTGGTGTTCCGCAAATAAAAGAAAGTCTGGGCCTAGCCCTTGCAGGACTCAAGCCCGGTGACCCCGAGGAACATGGAGTTCTTGCAGGGAGAGATAGAGGAGCGCCGCATTGGGTCAAGTGCTTGTCCTCCGGGGCAAGCTCCGGATCCGGAACCACGTTCCTCCGCAGACCAAAGAACTTAATCCAAAGTTCTTTGGTTGGCCAGAGGCCGATGTATCCCTCAATGCCAGAGGCAAAGGAGGACAGAGAAGTAATAGCGTTTGCAGGGAGGTGATGCGGTTGAAGATGATACGTAGAAATGAAATCAAAGAAAAAATCAGAAGTGGGGAGGCCAAAGCCGCACTAGAATGTGAGAGAAAGACGATGTATTCCCCAGATTTGGGGGCAGGGGTGAGTTCACTGGAGGCGAGGTGGCAGGCGACGCCGGTGGGGATGCGCCACGTGGCATGGAGCCACTCAAGGTCCTTCTCACGGACGGTGGAGCCATCCCAACAGCCGCGCTCGCGGCCCTCCGCTCCTTCTTCCTGCTGCGCCACCACCGCTGCCTCCTCCTCAAACATGGTGGAATCAAAGCTTTCGACAGGATAATCGGAGTAGAGATAGCCGAAGGAAGGAAAGCGGGAAGCACAAGGCCCCGTGATGGAAAGTGTGAATGGGAACAGCGGCGTAGGTATGAGTGGTTGCATGAGCGCGGTCATGGTGGCGCTCGTGGAGCAGAAAATTGGCGGCAGCGACGAGGTCGCTATGAAAGAGAGAGAGGCTAGGAAGTGTAGAGGAAATGGGGGAACTTCCCCTGAGAGCGCCCCGCGCCTCCTACTTAACTGTGTCGCACGCGTGTCATGGGATCCTTTGTGGGCGACGCACCGCGCACAACGAGCGTGTACACGGTCGAAACAGCCAATCAGAGCAAGGCAACAGGAGGGGCCACAGGAGCGAGCGGTCCCATGACATGACACGATGTTACGGCTAACGAGGCGTTGCAGCGATGGGACGTTTACAGCAGTTATGCCTGACACTGCGACAGTAACCGACAGAGTAAATGGGCGTGGCCCTTAAAATGAGGCAAATGATGATTACCCTCCATGTAGGATATGGATAAGCGTACAAGAGAAGGAAAGATAACCCGGATAAGAAAGCAAAAGTCCTGGCCAATGAGGAATAACTCAGAAAGAGAAAAGGGTCGCAAGATGAGAAATTCCGGGCTACGAGGTAACTCTGCCTAAGGATTAAAAGATCCGGATATGGGGAACCTGCTGTGGCCTTAACAACCAAAGGTTGCTAAGACCTCACCAGCTTCGGGGACTAATGTTGGGGGGTTGCCCCCGGGTAGGGTAACACCGGGGTACAAGGGCCGAGTTAGCCAGGGTATGGCACAGTCAAAGCAAGTGCTGACCGGGTCACCTCAAGGAAGGCCGAACCATGGTGTGACCCGGCTCATGGGGCGCCTCCTTAACTATGGTCCGGCTGGCAAAAGATCTATCCTGGCCATGTCTATCTATTTTTGCAGGTAACTGGGTAAGCCGGATTAGCTATATTCTAGCGGATTATCTTAGCTTCCAAGAGAAGGAATCTCCCGCTGGTCAAAAGGTAGCTTTATTAGCTATAGCAGGAGCAAAGTAAAGTAAAGAAGAGGACCAGCAGGTCACGGGCGACCAAGGTGACACGGGAAAAGCCGAATGACGTAACCCGTGTCTGGTGACGCCAAAAGACAAGGATGACGTTGTGGGTTACATCCAAAGCCCGGAGGAGCCGTTAAAGAGAAATAAAGAAGCATCTGCTTTAGAAAAGGAGCATATTCGTAGAATATGCTGCCACCTGTGCCCTAGAATTGAAACCCGGGCCTCACTATATAAGGGGCACCGGGGCCTCCATAGAAGGGGACGTCCGATGGATTGATCATTCTCTGTCTAAGGTAGAACTCTAGGGATAGATAGTAGGGAGTTAGAGACATCGTCTCTTTCCTGCTAGGAGCCTCAAGAGCACTTGTAAACACCATCGATAGAGAAATAACAAGAGCTTCCGTGCGTGGAAGCACCACGTTCTCCCTCCCTGGATTCCCCTAGCGCTCATTGGCCCCATCTTTAGCCTATCCATGGCATCTGCCGTACCACCACCACGACACTTTGATACTTGTCGGTTATGCACCACGATTAACTGATCATGGGATCGTGGTGTATGCATAACAGGGATTCTCGGAGGATTAATCCGGGGGCCCCACAGACTTGGTATTAGAGCCATCCTAACTATAGGAGAACCCTAGTTAGTATGGTCGTTAGACAGGAAAATAATTTTTGGAAACATCGACTTTCGAAAACTACTTTCTCAAAAGCTTTTTGAAAAGTTCTAATTCTTATTCTCTCCTAATTTAAAGGATTTCAAAACATGGTTCCCTCTATCCCTCATCCAAATTTCAAGCCTACAGATTTCAAATAACTAGGATCTAGAACCCGGTGAAGACATTGAGGACGTGATGCAGCGAAGCCACTACCAGCCAACAAAAGGAGACTACAAGATCGCTCTACCAGCAGAATCCTCCTAATCGGAAGAAATCAAATATTACATTATCGAGAAGCGTCCAATGACCCAGTGAAGGCTTCATACGCAAGTTAGTGCCTCGGACCCTAAGAGCTATGATGTCTAGGATTAATAGTCCTAAGATAGGATTCCCCTACATCGCGAGTATTTAACTCCTTGGTTCCCATAGTAGGCCATGTTTGATGGCCTAAGTGCTTAACGTGTTGCTTGATGTGTGTTCTTTTCGAAGGACATTGCGACCCTCTCGCTCTGTTCACTGTGTATGTGTGCTCTGGCCTGTTTTGACCGTGAAATGGATCGTATGGGCACCTAGAGGGGGGGGGGGTGAATAGGTGCTACACCAATTTTTAATTCTTTTCAATTTTAGGCTGAGCACAAAGGTAAATTCTCTAGATAAACTAATGTGTGGAATTTCCCTATATGCAAACCTATCTACTAGCGAGTAAGGAGCGAGTGGAAGAGGAACGAGTGAACCGAAGTGAAGCACGCGGAGACACAGGATTTGTTTGACCACAGTTCCTTACTTGTTAAGGGAAGTACGTCTGCGTTGGAGGGGTGGGCGGTACTAAGACCACCACGCCACAAAAGGCCTCACCCTGTTCTCCGATGGATCTCGTCACAACAGCCCTAATCCACCTTCCACTATAGGTATCCTTTGAGGCGGGCACCGATGCCTTTACACAACTAGCGCGGCAACAACTCCACAACAACTTGGAGGCTCCTGAAATAACAACAAGCTGCCACAAGAACAAAGTTGTCAAATACAATAACACGATCTAGGTATTAACGAGAATACTAGATAGGGGATTTCTCCAAGTGAATGGAGAGCAGTTGAAGCACTTGATTCTTGATGTTGATGATGAAATTCTCCTCCTTCAATTCCACCAAAGATCAAGACCTTAGGGTGGTTGAAGTGGGAGATCGAGATTTAGAGCTCTTGCACAGGTTCTGGTCGAATTCGAATGAATCAAGAGTTTTGGACGTTGGGGAAGAAGGGGTACTTATACCCCTTCCAAAAACCAGCCGTTGCACACTTTGGGGGCCGGATTATCCGGCCCAAGTGAGGGCCGAATTATCCGGTCTGGGGAAACTCTACCCCAGACTCGAAATATCCGCCCCCTATCTGAGCGTCGCGCCGATCTTGCCCTTGATCAACTTCTGGGGTACGGATTATCCGGCCCTATGCGAAGGCCGGATTATCCGGCCTGGGGAAGAAAAACCGCCCCAGTTCGGATTTTTGGTAGAAAATCCGACCGGATACCCAGCGACGCGCCTTGGCTCCTTTTGCTCGAAAACTGGGGGCCGGATTATCTGGCCCTTGCGAAACCTGGATTATCCGGCCTGGGGAGGAAAAACCGCCCTAGTTCAGATTTTCCAGGAGAAAATCCGACTGGACACAGAGTGACGCGCCTTGGCTTCCTTGAGAGATGAGGTAGGCCGGATTATCCGGCCCTTGGAGGGGCAGATTATTCGGCCCCCCTCAAAACTTCCTGCACACTTAGCACACATGAGAAGTCTCCATAGTATTGTTATCTAACACGCAAAACATAGGGAAACATGAAATGTTCTTTCAATCTCCCCCTTTTTGGTGTTAGATGAAAATACCAGGATTTGCAGGAGAAAGACACAAGACACACAGAGATAACTATGAAAGGGACTCCCCCTCAATGTGTGCATAATAGAGTTTTGCATCGGAATACAAATGCACACAAATAGGTGAATCTATTCCATAGACAAACGGGCAAAAACACATACCACCGAAGTAGAGAATCGGCATCCTTGACATAAATCACAATTATTATTGGATAACCATTATGAGCGCGCGACTTCCGTGATAAACCTCCAGCAATAGGATATGAATAGATATAACCATGAGCATAATCCATGATATGAAGTCCATAGGTATCATCCAGATAACCACATAAAGTCTCAACCACAAATCACAAACTACGAATATAAAAGTTCAACGCTAAAAGTGCAAGTGCTTATGCCCGACCCAAGCAAATCCACGGACAACCTAATAGAACTACTTCTCCCCCTTTGGCATCGAGACACCAAAAAGGGAAGGCTTAGGATTGAGAATGCCAAACTGAGATGGTACTAGACACTCAAAATTGCAAAATCCAAATAAAATAAAAGCCAAGATTGAGTGTGATTCCCATAAGAACATGAGAGAGAAAATAACATCCAAAAAGATCCAATTATCCACAAGGGAGAGGGCGGTGGTCGAAGCCACCTTGTTGGAGTGTATGGTGTGACACCACGAAGATATATCTTGGGTTCACGACCAATACTCATCAATAAGCTCACATATCACAACATGATATTAAGAGAAATGATATACTTGCTATTGGCATTATGGGGGGAGGGTTAGCCCAATAAGTTAGGACCACACTTCCCCTATATCCATGCCCACACCTAGACCAAACAAGGATTGAGACGTACGAGTGAGTGCATGGGTAATCAAGACAAACTCCCGGAATCAATGATATTTAGCTCATTCCTCAAATAGAAGAATCTTGCTTCATCAAGTGGATTTGTAAAGACATCAGCCAGTTGGTTCTTCGTGATCACAAAAGATAGATCAATATCGCCTCGAGCAACATGGTCACGGATAAAATGATTCCGAATCTCAATATGCTTTGTCCTTGTGTGCTGAACTAGATTGTACGCAATTTTGATAACACTTTCATTATCACATAAAAGAGGCACTTTGTCAAACTTGACACCGTATTCCTTTAAAGTTTGTCTCATCCATAATAATTGAGTACAAGCGTTGGCAGCAGCAACATATTCAGCTTCGGCGGTGGAGAGAGATATACAATTCTGCTTTTTGGAGGACCAACATACAAGAGATCTTCCCAAGAATTGACAAGCTCTAGAAGTGGATTTCCGATCATCCTTATCACCAGCCCAATCTGAGTCAGTATATCCACATAAAGAGAAATGGGAGCCCTTGGGATACCAGAGACCAAAGTTGGGGGAATGAACCAAATATCGAAAGATCCTCTTGACCGCCACTAAGTGGCTTTCTTTAGGAGCTGCTTGATACCTTGCACACACTCCCACACTCAACACAATATCGGGTCTAGATGCATAGAGGTAAAGAAGAGAGCCGATCATGGACTGGTATACCTTTTGGTCCACATCTGTACCGTGAGGGTTGAGTTCGAGATGACACTTTGTTTGCATCGGAGTAGCGACACCTTTTAGATCCGTCATCTTGAATCTCTTGAGCATGTCTTGGATGTACTTTGCTTGATTAATAAAGGTTCCTTCTCCTAGTTGCTTGATCTCGAATCCAAGAAAGAACTGTAATTCCCCCATCATAGACATCTCAAACCTGTCAGTCATAAGCTTTGAAAATTCATCGTTAAAAGCTTTATTACTAGAACCAAAAATGATATCGTCTACATATAGTTGGCATACGAAGAGCTCCCCCTTAACCTTCTTAGTAAAAAGAGTGGGGTCGATTTGCCCAACTTCGAAGCCACGATCTAACAAAAGCTCTTTAAGGTGCTCATACCACGCACGTGGGGCTTGTTTAAGGCCATAGAGTACCTTATCGAGTTTGTAGACATGGTTCGGGAAGTTAGAATCCTCAAACCCCGGGGGTTGCTTTACGTATACCAACTCATGTAGAGGACCGTTAAGGAAGGCACTCTTGACGTCCATTTGCTGCAACTTAAAATTGTTATGAGCAGCATAAGCAAGTAGGATACGGATGGACTCAAGACGAGCCACAGGAGCATAGGTCTCGCCGAAGTCGATGCCCTCAACTTGGGAGTAACCGTGTGCCACAAGTCTTGCCTTGTTCCTCACAACAATGCCATTCTCATCTTGCTTGTTCTTGAAAATCCACTTGGTGCCGATAACATTGTGGCACTCTTTGGGTTTCTCCACTAGTTTCCAGACTTTGTTGCGCTCGAAATTATTCAATTCTTCATGCATAGCAACAACCCAGTCTGGGTCTTCAAGAGCTTCAAAGACCTTCTTAGGTTCCACCATGGAGATCTGAGCTTGATGCTCACCAAAACTGGCCAATTCTCTTCTAGTAGACACCCTTCGTCGAAGATCACCAACAACCTTGTCGAGAGTGTGACCCCTCAACTCAAGGTTATGATCAGCCCGAGCCTTGCAACGAAGTTCAATAAGTTTGTTGTCTCTTGGTGGAGGATTTTCATCACTTGAGTCTTTATTAGAGGCATTTTCTCCGCCTTGATCAGTAGCTAGAACATCAGTAGCAGGTGGTGGAGATGCATGCCCTTGAGGTGAGTCCGTAGCCGTAACAGGAGGCTACAGAACTGGAGAGTTAGTGCCGGATAATCCGGCCGATGAAGAGGCCGGATAATCCGGCCTAGGAGGACTTGCAGCAGCATCATCAGGAAGCCTGGGACTTGCTTGAACTGGCGAGGAGCCGGATAATCCGGGGTCAGCCGGAAAATCCGGTCTGGAGCTTATGTTGATATCTTCAACACCAGGAGCTGCATGGACAGCTGGAGCAGGGTGGCCGGATAATCCGGTATCCACCGGAAAATCCGGCCTGGAGCTTTCTGGAGCAACTTGACCTTCAGCAGTTGATGGAGATGGTGTAGAAGTTTCCCCCGTGGTTGGAGCATGTTGCGTATGTGTATATGAGGGCTCTATATGAGTAGATCATTGTACTTCCTGGTCCGCCACAAGGGGTTCCTCAATGGGGCGGAAGAATCCCACGCCCAGTCTTCTTATGGCATCTTGGGGTATTTCAACATCTGCATCACAAACACCAACTTGCTCCACACGGGAACCTTCATTTTCCTCGAACACCACACTACAAGATTCTACAACAGTTCCGGAGAGCTTATTGTAGACTATATAAGTGTGGGATTCTGCACCATAACCAACAAAAATACCTTCTAAAGCCTTAGATTCAAACTTATATAAACGAACTCCTTTAATAAGAAAGAAACACTTACACCTGAATACCCGAAAGTATGAGATGTTTGGCTTGTTACCGATAAGTATTTCATATGGAGTCTTGTCCAAAATCTTGCGGAGGTATAAACGATTGGATGAATGACAAGCAGTAGAGATTGCTTCAGCCCAAAAGTTATATGGACATTTGAATTCAGCCAACATTGATCTTGCCATGTCCTTTAGAGTTCGATTCTTCCTCTCGGCTACACCATTTTGTTGAGGGGTGTACGCATCGGAATATTGATGTCTTATCCCCTCTTCACTTAGGAACTCATTTAAGGTGTAGTTCTTGAACTCCGAGCCATTATCACTCCTTATAGCCAGAATGGGGACGTTGTGTTGATGTTGAACCTCGTTGGAGAAGTCGATGAAAGTTTGTTGAGTTTCACTCTTCAACTTGAAGAAATAAACCCAAGTGGATATTGAGTAATCATCAACAATCACTAGACAATACTTCTTCCCACCGAGGCTTGCATGAGATGGAGGTCCGAAAAGATCCACATGAAGAAGCTCCAAGATCCTTTTTGAAGAGATAATAGTTTTCCTTCGATGAGGAGAATCATGCATTTCCCCTTCCACACGCCCTGCAGACACGATCTTTGGCAAAAGAGACATTTTCTTTTAGTCCAAGAATGTGGCCACCCTTGTGGAGACTTTGCAAAGTTCTCATATTAATGTGGGCTAGTCGGCGATGCCATAGCCAACCCACGTCAGCCTTTCCGAAAAGACACATCAGACATGTAGTGGTTTTCCCCGAAAAGTCTACCACGTACAGGTCGTTTTCGACATATCCCACGAAAGCGACTTTTAGAGACTTGCTCCACAAGAGTACCACCAAATCAGCATCAATGTAAACAGCAAAGCCCATCTTACCAAGGGCACGAACAGAAAGTAAGTTATACCCGAGGGTCTCAACAAGCATGACGTCCACGAGAGAGATATCGTGAGCCACCACAACTTTGCCGAGACCCAATACCTCAGATTTTCACTTGTCACCATAGGAGACGGTAATGTGATCAAGGTTTGGCCGCATCTCCGCGATGATCTCCTTGCTTCCGGTCATATGACTCGTACAACCGCTATCAGGTACCCATTTAGAACCACCAGAAACATAGCCCTACAAGAAAATTACTTCTTGGTTTTAGGTACCCATTATTCAATGGGTCCTCTCATGTTAGTAACAAGGGTCTTGGGAACCCAAATAGACCAAGGAATGTAACAATCATAAGTCCCTACATAACTAGCATAGACATCACCATAAGAATCACAATATAGTTCGAAGTTAGGATTGTTGATCCCTGCAAAACCATCATAATTAGTCTTGTCATTGGTAATGTTGCTAGTCTTCGATTGAGAAGTCTTGTTCTTCTTCTTGTTGTTGTTTTTCTTGCTCTTTATCTTGGGTATGTAACCAAGACCTTCTTTACTGTTGTTTGTCCTTTGCCTGTTCAGTATCTCATCAATAACCCCTTTACCTTTGTGTTGAGAACTCCTTGCAAGATCTTATTTTCCAAAGGATGAAGATGAGGTACTTGGTACATTATACCATTTCAATTGAGTTTGGAGCTGGTCATGAGACTCATTTAGAGTAGAATGATCACTCTTCAATGCCTTGTGAGCACTTTCAAGATCATCAAACTTCTCCAAAAGTCTAGCATGAACAACCCCAAAATCAATGTTTTCTTTCTTTAGTTTCTTTACCTTGGCAAGGGCATGGTCACGTTCTTTAATGAGCTGAGCTACAGCTTCTTCTTGTGACTCCTCTAGGGATTCGAGTCTTTCTTCCAAAGAAACTCGAGTTTCCTCTTCCTCTTCCAAGGCATTCTTCAAAGAGGCTATCTCCAAGGCATCTTCTCTTTCAATTCTGCCCTTTTCTTCAAGGAGATCTTCGGCTCGAGCAAGTTGACTCATAAGAGTATGAAAATGGAGTTCGTGCTCACCTTGTAGGTTAGTGAAAAAAGTATCCAAGGCAATAACTTCTTCCCTATCCAAAATTCAAGACTGTCATGATCATCCCTATCCAAAATTATGTTAGTCTTAGAAAATGAGGAGTTAGAAGTCGATACCTCGGATCCTCTTGCCATTAGGCAAGTGGTGTTGTTGTTGATGGCGTTCTCGTTCGGCGAGTCGAAGAGAGAGGAGGGAGTCGATGTGGTGGCTATAGCAGCCACTTCGCGGGAACTATCATCATCCTCTTCATCTGCACTTGCGGAGGAGTATTCCTCTTGAGCTACAAGGACCATCTTGGGTTGCTTCTGGAAAGGGCCATTCTTCTTAGCAAATGGCTTCTTCTTAGGAACTCTGGATTTCTCTTTCGGAATGAGCCTGCCACCATTGTCTTCTCTATTTTCATAAGGACACTCGGCTACAAAGTGCAGTCTATCTCCACAGTTGAAGCAAGTTCTCAATATTGGGCCACTTTCTCTTCTTCCATTTGACCCGTTCTTGCGCTCAAGTTCAGACTTGGCTTTGGCAGGGTCCTTCCAAATGTTCCTTGCATAGAATGCCATGTACTCACCATGAGCACATTTGACCTTATCGGGGTAGTCTGTGGATACCCTCTCAAATGCTCCTTCATAATCCTCTTGCTCAACAACATTGGCTTTGAGAGCCACATTGACACCCTTTTGCATTCCAATGGCCCGAGCACGGGCATCTTCAACATTCTTTGCCGCCACTTTGAATGACGCGATTTCTTGCATGACTTCATTGGATGTCATTTGATGATAGTTGTGTCTACCTTGCAAGCTCTTCAAATCCGTCGGTTCGAAAGGCATTAAGGCACTCACATACTTTCTTTTTATCCATGGATCATCAATGTGAGTGGCCCCATGCTTCCGAAATGTTGTTGCGATGCCCTTGAGTCTTCTATACATGTCCTCATGGTTTTCACCATCCAACATGTAGAATCCCTTAGATTCGTTACTAAGGTCATCATATCGGTTTCTTCTCATGCTTTCATTTCAAACAAAAAGGTCCGTAAGAGCATCCCACGCCTCTTTAGCCGTGTTGAGTTGTTCAATGTGTGGCATGTCCTTGGGACCCACACCTAGCTGTATCATGTGGAGAGCAGTGGCATTCAACTGGCTATCCACAACTTCCCTTCTTGTTAGATTGGTTTGATCTCCAACATGAAGACCTTCTTCAATGATCCTCCACAATTCAATAGAGGAGCTGCAAACATGAGATTTCATTAGAAATTGCCATTGGTTAAAAGAAGATGCAGTGAGCTTGGGTGGATCACCCCTATTGTTCATATGAGGATGAGGGATAGGTGGGTCAGGGGAATATACGTGGCGAACCTCACTAGATTACTCCTTACCACTTCCCTTTTTGGAGGTGGAACCATTTAGTTTTTCCCTTTCCACATCATCATCCTTAGATCCGGTGTTACCCTTTTCCTTAGATGATGGTGAGGGAGCCTCAGAGGAGGATGGAGATGGGGCTATGGATGATGTAAGGCGAGCAATCATTTGATTCATCTCCTCCATCTTGGCCTCAAAGGATTTCAACAAGGTTGTTTCCAACGACTTGAGATCATCCATTGTGACCTTATCGACAGCCTCATTTCCATCATCCCTGGTACCCATACTACTCTTAGGCGGTTAAGCCCGAATTAAGAGCCGGGGATCTGATACCAATTGAAATGGATCGTATGTGCACCTAGAGGTGGGGTGAATAGGTGCTACACCAATTTTTAATTCTTTTCAATTTTAGGCTTAGCACAAAGGTAAATTCTCTAGATAAACTAATGTGTGGAATTTCCCTATATGCAAACCTATCTACTAGCGAGTAAGGAGCGAGTGGAAGAGGAACGAGTGAACCAAAGTGAAGCACGCGGAGACACAGGATTTGTTTGACCGTAGTTCCTTCCTTGTTAAGGGCAGTACGTCAGCGTTGGAGGGGTGGGCGGTACTAAGACCACCACGCCACAAAAGGCCTCAACCCTGTTCTCCGATGGATCTCGCCACAACAGGCCTGATCCACCTTCCACTATAGGTACCCTTCGAGGCGGGCACCGGCGCCTTTACACAACTAGCGGGGCAACAACTCCACAACAACTTGGAGGCTCCCGAAATGACAACAAGCTGCCACAAAAACAAAGTTGTCAAATACAATAACACGATCTAGGTATTAACGAGAATACTAGATCAGGGATTTCTCCAAATGAATGGAGAGCAGTTGAAGCACTTGATTCTTGATGTTGATGATGAAATTCTCCTCCTTCAATTCAACCAAAGATCAAGACCTTAGGGTGGTTGAAGTGGGAGATCGAGATTTAGAGCTCTTGCACAGGGTCTGGTCGAATTCGAATGAATCAAGAGTTTTGGACGTTGGGGAAGAAGGGGTACTTATACCCCCTTCCGGCCCAAGTGAGGGCCGGATTATCCGGTCTGGGGAAACTCTGCCCTAGACTCGGAATATCAGGCCCAAGTGAGGGCCAGATTATCCGATCTGGGGAAACTCCACCCCAGACTCGGAATATCCGGCAGATAAACCGCCCCCTATCTGAGCGTCGCGCCGAGCTTGCCCTTGATCAACTTCTGGGGGCCGGATTATCCGGCCCAATGCGAAGGCCAGATTATCCGGCCTAGGGAAGATAAACCGCCCCAGTTCGGATTTTCCTGTAGAAAATCTGACCGGATACCGAGCGACGCGCCTTGGCTCCTTTTGCTCGAATACTGGGGGCCGGATTATCCGGCCCTTGCGAAACCCGGATTATCTAGCCTGGGGAGGAAAAACCGCCCTAGTTCGGTTTTTCCGGAAGAAAATCCGACTGGACACAGAGTGATGCGCCTTGGCTTCCTTGAGAGATGAGGTAGGCCATATTATCCGGCCCTTGGAGGGGCGGATTATTCGGCCCCCCTCAAAACTTTCTGCACACTTTGCACACATGAAAAGTCTCCATAGTATTGTTATCTGACACACAAAACATAGGGAAACATGAAAGGTTCTTTCAGACCTTAGTCAAATGTGACTCGAGGATCGATAACCCACCTAGTAACACCGGAAAAACCCCTAGGTTAGTCGTCAATAACCAGAACCCATACTAACCTCGAGAGATATGAGAGGAAAAGCATCACCAGAAACCTGAGTTCGACGTCATCAAGTTAGAACAACTCGAAGATTCCTCCTCAGTAGTATGGCCTACTTCATCACACTCAACTCTCAAGACTTTTCGACAACACAACCCCCTAGTACTCATCTGTCAGCTATAACAAGAACCTAGCTGAAGCTGGAAGTCTACCATAGAAGGATCCGCATCATCAAGAAACCACAAGACATGCTAACTAAGACATGAAGAAAAGACCTGACTCTTTTGACCTTTGGTATATTAGAGGTTTCGATCACCTCAGGAGACTAACTACTTTAGTCGACCCCACCCAAATCAACGGGAAGTTCCTCCCCAGAAGCTAGAATACCTCTAAATCCTGAAGACCCGGACGTGTGAAGACAACTCCCCTAAAGCTGGATGTCTCTACTTTGAGTGAATACTGCAAAAAGCATCGTTAACCGCTAACCTACCTAGAGCTAATTCGATCAAGCTTCGTTAGGAAACCGTCCCGACCAGGTTTGAGCATTAGGACATCACTTGAAGAACTCAACTCAAGACCCATAGAAATACAGCCATCTTTACCATCATGCCAGCACTTCAAGATGGAAGATCTGCACCATTCTCGAAAGATCTCAGTGAAACCCCTAAGGTGGAAAGACCGCGTCTTTCCAACTCAAATCCCGAAAACGTTCTACCAAAAGATACTCCAAAAAAAGTACCAGATCTGACGTCTTCCGCCAAGCATCAATTCCCGAGTCATCAGATGAGGAAATCACGAAAGATTTACAAAGCCCCTCGGCTACCTCAACTAAAGACCAGCCTAAGGGACCGCAAATTCGCTAACCACATTAGTTCTAAAACAGTTTGGATGATCCTCTAATTCAACTACCCCGATAGGTTAAGTATGAATAAAAGTAGTATATAAGCCTCGTAAAACCTAGTTTGCGGACGTCATCGGAATGTTTCAACTCCGGGCAGAACATTGTGATATCCACCTAAAATCATCCGACGACTCCAAGAAGGAAGGACCACGTTAATTTCTAGGCACCCTAGTTTAACCCCAAGGGGGAAAGACTGCGTCTTTCCCACAAGATAAGAATAACCATCTACCAGAAGCAAGCTCAGCAGTAGACCCAAGGATGTAAACTAGGATACGATAATCCCTTAAGAGAGATGTCGTAAATCCTTACAGAAGGAAGATCACTCCTCACAATCCAGATTGAAGCCTGCTCAACACTCGTGCATCCAAGACGATTGAAGTTCAACCTCACCGTCGCAATGACCCTCCTCAAGGACAAAACCGACAAGTTAGTACGGGAGAAGCACATGGCACTAACTCCAACACAAAATCCCCTAACCTTACCCTCACGAATCTCGGGACGCGATTCTTTTAAGGGGGAAAGGTCCGTAACATCCCAATTTCAGCAACCCTGATTAGTTGACTAGAATGCAAAAATCAGGGGAAACAAAAACTTTTTCTTGTTCAATGATGAAGTGTTTTCTTGTTGTTTTTTGTGCTTGTGCATCTGAGTGTATACTATATGATATACTCCTTACCTCACCATTAGTTGACAAAATCTATTTAACAAAAACTGTCTTGGCTTATGCTTCATATTCTCAAATGTTTTGGCATTTCAAAACCTGACCCAAGATTCCCTTGCAACCCAAACTATTTTATTAGCTTCTGTTGATCAAACTATGGAGAGCTATATAATATAATATCCTTAGGTTTTCAAGACATAACTTCAATTACTCTTACCTCTAGGTTTTTCTAAAACCTTTTTATAAAGCTTTTGAATTCTACTCTTGGTAGAAATACCAAGGACTCTCATCTTACTCAAACTCCAACCTTTTCAAAATAACCATCCTTACCTCGAGCTAGGCTTGATGGTAACCCTAATAGTAGGTTTGTTTGGTTTGTAAGATGAGTTGCCTTGATCGGTTGTCTGATGAATTGCTTTGATCTGCTGTTTGACTTGTTTGCTTAGGAGCTAGGTGAGCCACTCTAGGAGCTCAGGATAAAGATAATTTAAAATCACCAAACCCTAAGAAAGAATACAATCTAGATCTAATCTCTAGCCACCAGGTGATCATCTAAAACCCTTAACCATATCAATTCTGTAGTGGTCCATTTTACAAGCTTCCAAGTCCATGAAGACCAAAATCAAGCATGGAACCCTTCTACGCAATATACACTTACACATCATCCACTTTATGATGCTTTGGTACCTTGCAACCCATCAAAAACATCCCCACTCATATTCTAGTCAAAAACCCTAAATCTGCCAAATTTTGACTAAGTTTGGAAACTACTTCAACATCACTTCTTTGAGTGCCTCTCTTTCTCAACCCTTGTGCCTTTTTGATAATGAAATTGAACCATATTGTAGAACATCATAAGTACTACAAAGTACCACTCTTTACTTTGGTTAGACCATCCTATAACCCCTTGTTCTTAATAGTTTTGCAGGCAATTAAATAATAATTCCTTCAAATCTTATCAACATGCCTATTTTGGAAGAAGCTCACACCTACATGTTATCTTCCTTTCACCAACTCCTTTAATGATTGTGTTATAATCATAAAGTAATAGGAATACCTACTTCACTTGTTCCAAATGGATCCTTTTCCTTCAAAAACCCACAAGGTTTTGAAGGCTATTTGGAAATCTGCCTTGGCAGTCTTATTTTATTCAAAGTTTGGAATCAGTCCTTGGAGAGCTCAAGCATGATCAAGTCCAAATTTCTGTACCATGGTGATCTACATAACTTGGTCTATCTATCCAGATATCCCTTGAACCAAGAGGAGCCGTGAGCTCCAAGATACAACCATGTTTTGATGGTATGAAAATAACACCACCCTAGATCCTTTAATTCTTGTTCCTCACCAAAATCAAGTTGGATTCTCAACACCCAAGGTTGAGAATGCTATATACCCCTTGTGTACATCATATATCTTGATTATAAAGATTTGTAAAATATTATCCATAAGTACTATGGGTCAAAAACTACTTAATTCATTTAATGGGAAAAATCTCAAAAACTCCATATATAAAGGAAGGTTTGGTTTTTGACAAAGAACTGAAGGAAATATGCCCTGAGAGGCAATAATAAAGTTGTTATTATGTATTCCTTGTATATGATAGATGTTTATTTTGCATGCTATAATTGTATTGATATGAAACATCAATACATGTGTGTTTAATAAACAAAAAGGGTTCCTAGTTATGCCTCTCTTATAGACTAGCTTGTTGATTAACAAGATGATCAAGGTTTCCTAATCATGGACATTGGATGTTGTTAATAACAAGGTCACAACATTTGTGAAATGATGTGATGAACATTCATCCAAAGTATAGCATTACGATCAAGTCATTATGTTTATATTGCTATAACATCATACGAAGTAATCTTTATCCTTAGACCATGAGATCATGTTAATTGCTAACACCGGAAGAGTATCTTCATAACATCAAACATCACACCATAACAGGGTGACTATAAAGATGGGTTCAGTACTACAAAGGTGTTATGTTGAGGCTCATGGATCAAGAGTGCAATTTGTCAATCCAGATGACCGATATATATACTCTGGGCCCTCTCGGTGATATCACATTAGGATAGCTTGCAAGCAAGTGATGTGATCACTAGAATGTTATATCACGGGAACGAGAAAAGAGTGCATGTCGGTAACGAGATCAAACTAGGTATGGAGATACCAATGATCGAATCTCGGACATGTAATATATCGAGAGACAAAGGGATTTAGTTACAAGCATTAAAGGTTCTCACGATCACAGGAGTCATCGTTGAATACGTAGGAGTCAGTACGGATCTCCAGGTCCCGCTACTGATTATTGATCGGAGAAGGGTCTCGATCATGTCTGCGTTATTCACGAACCGTAGGGTGGCACACTTAAGAGATACCGGACACCATTTTGGAGCACATATGGTTCAGACGAAAGAATTGCAAAGCACAGGAATTGTTTCAATAGAAACCGGAAATTCTTTCGGGTGAAATTGCAGAAGGTGGTTCTGCATGTGATATTAAAATATTGCAAGGGGCTATATGTGAATGTTCTTAATTAAAGTAATTAACAAAATTCTAAATAAATTTAATAAAAAGAATTTTATTAAATGAGAGAGCATTAAATTTGGAGAAATTTAATGCATTTAAAGTGGAGACTTTAAAAGGGAATGTGAAGAGGCATTTTAATGTGGAGGGGTTACCACCACATGAATGGGGGAGGTGAGGGGTCACCCCCCCATGCGCCGGCCATGAAGTGAAGGGGCACCCCCCTCCTCCTATAAAAGGCCACTCATTCCCTCCTTCATTCGCACACCTCCTTGTGAAGGATCTCTCTCCCCCTCTAGAATTATTCCCCCATGGTCTCGGATTAGCGAGATACATGTTCCCGGTGGCATTTCGTCTGGAAGGAGTTGCTGCTTCCGCTAGATCGCTGGAGCAAGGAGGTGGAGGTTGTCCGGTGGCTTGAACGTGTGTGCGAGGACGGATGCGCTGCTGATTTGCGGCGCTCGGACTTCCACACGATCTTGAAATCAGCAAGCATACGACTACATCAACCACGAGTTCCTACTCGTTAACAAAACTCGTTGTCTTCGAGGGTAAGTTCTCCATGGATGTATGTCCACCCGTTGCTCTGTATCTAGTAGATAGATCTTGGCATATAGTTCTCATCGTAGGAAAAATTTTGTTTTCTATGCTACGGACCCAACAAGAACTTCCCCAAGTTTAAGCACTTTTAAGTCCTACACATCATACCCTATCCTCCCACTTAAAAAATAAATATTTTTGAAGTATTTTAATAATTCATTTTGCCTATTTTCTTAAATGGTAGAAATAGAATAATAATTGCTTTAAATACTTTTACTCCCCGATAAATCAGGGGGAAATTCCTCAAAGTGTGGATTCATAATTGGGACCTTCCCAAACCAAAATCTCACCTTGTCTAGTTCAAATATTTCAAAGAAAATCAATAAAACCATTTCAAAAATATTTGAATAACTAATATAAAAGGGATCTAGACTCTTCAGAAAAATCCCAAATAATTACAGGGCATGTACCTTGGGCACACCTATCTACCAGTGCCCTTGTTCCAGCATGCCAAGATCAAACTCTTAGACTTGCTTCACAATCACCTCTTTAGCCAATAATTGAGATTTTGCAAACTCAAGCTTCTAAACCAACCCAACCATCACCAAAATGGTCCTTTGCTACTCCACAACAACCCCACTCTCTCCTGGTCGTGCCACATTGTAGCATAGTGCTTTAGAAACCCCACAAACTTGTCCCCCTTAAGCTTATAAGAAGAGAGAGACATGGCTAATTAAACATAAGCATAGCAATAAGTGAGGCAGCAGTAGCTACCACCCTTCCCTCCACTCAGTGCTCGACTTAGAGCCCCACCTCTTACCTCTCCATCGTCCCCCTAGCCAACCGAAGCACTGCCCTCTCCTCCCTTGCACTAAGTGGACAAGGTTCACCATGAACCCATCTTTCCCGAAATAAAGGCAAGAGGCCACCCCAGCACGCCTCTGCCTCTCATTTTCTTCCTCCCACTCATACATATCTCCCCCGAGCTCCAGATCTAGCCCTTCACCTCTCCCCCGACATGGAGAAGAAGGTGTTCTCCTCTCGGCCTTCCTCAAAAAGTTGAGCACACCGTTGCACCAGGCCACCCCTTTCCCCTCTCTATGCATCTCCAGGACCGCCATTCACTGACCAACCTCTCCCCTCTCCTCTTTCTGCTGCAGGAACCCCGGAGACGCCGCCTTCGTTGCATGTCCGAATCTAGAGCACCGTCGGTGGTCTAACCCTTTCCGAGCGTCTACAGCCCCGCCAGGACCACCTCTGCTCCCTACGCGCCCCCTGGATCCTGGACTTCGTCTTCTTGTCGACATGCATGCTTCCCCGGGCCAGCTATGAGCACCCTCTTCGGGCGTCACCGCGCGGAACGCTTCCCGACGGGGAACTTGACCTTTTTGCCCATGGATCTGCTCGATGGGCTGCACCGCGTCGCCTCCACTTATCACTGTTCACCGGTGAGCCCTCTAGTAAGCGCCTCGGCTGACCTCCGGTGCACCTAGGGTTTTCACGCGTGTTTACGCATCAGGAGAAGGACGAGGCCCCCTGGTCGTTGATCCTCACTCTAATCCGACGGCCCATGTTCCCCGTTAGTCAGGTTCGAACTCCACCCTCCCGCGCACGGTGCCGCCCCACCTGGGACGGATCTGCCTCCCTTGGCCCATCTCCGGCTAGATCTCAGCCCAGGTATCCCCTGTGCATTTTCTTTATTCCTTTGTTTGGATCCAGAAATTTTGTCCTTAGGTTTAAATCGAAATGAAAATGCAAAATGACCCAAAATGCCCAGATCTAAAATTATCCAAATACCTACATGTTTTCCCAAACATTCTGTACCCTGGGTTATCTCAGAATATTTATAGATTAATTATATTAAATCTATTTCCAGAAAGTATCTAAAACACTCTTTAAATCCTACTTGTAGTTTTACAACCCCAAGTGCCATGAAACCTATGTGTACTGCAAAGATATGTTAATGACTTGCATGTACCCTTGACCCCACCCTCTTTTGCTTCCTAGTTTGCCTATAGCAAAAAATAACAAAAACAACCCCTGTTTGACTTTAAGATTTTCTCTAGGGAAAATTAAAATAAGTACTGACCTCAATCCAACTCTCCTAGTTCCTAAAACATAAGACCTACCAAAACCTATGAGCCCAATATTTTCTGTGCTCTCTTTGATTTATGGTGAATTAAACAATTATGTGCATGGTTAATTCACCAATAATTTGACCATAGTAATTCTGCAAGTCCAAAAAGAGTGAATCCAATTCCTCCAGAAAGATATTCAAAATACCTTCCATGTGGCATTGGTTTCCTATCAAAAGCTACTCTAGATTAAATCTGGTGAAAAGACAAAAACCCTCCAGAACTGCCTTTGGGAATTTCCTGAGGGCATTATGGTAAATATTTTGACATGATTCCAACTCTATTTGGATCAATACATAGAACCCTACTGAACCATCCAAGGAAATAATTTTTGGAGCTCCAAAACTTTTATGGTGAATTATCTCCTAAAACTAGAGTTTATTTCACTAGAAAATTAATAACTAAATAAAGAAAAGTGATAAAATCATGAAACCACTTTTGTTGGCCTTGTTTTGGCAATACCTACCTAATTGTATAATTTTTGCACATTTGTATCTTACTTAACCAAGCATTAGTCAAAACCCCTTTCGTATGTGTTATTTTACAAATAAATCACAAAGCCAAATTCTCAAAGGCAATTAAAGCATTTCCATATGCTATGATCTCAATCTATCAAAACTACTGAAGCAATATGTGGTATGTTTGCTTCTGTATGGATTGGTGATTATTTGCCTTGTGTTGATTGCACCCTTTGTTTGCTTGCATGTGATCCATAACTACGCTAGATGCGATTAAATCGGAGATCATACGAAGTGGTTGGTATTGGTATTTTTGGTTACCTAAAGAAGAAGTCCAGGGAAATATTGCCATATCACTGCTCTCAGGAAAGCCACCTTCTTGATCATAAGCCTTGTCCTACTATTTTACTTATGCAGTTTTTATCTGTTGTTTATTAAAATGCACTGTTTTACTATATGTTGATGTATATATGGTAGTGGTTTGGCTCCTCCGAACTATTACACTTTTGTACTATTAAGAACAAATCCCTTGATGACACCTACTGGCCCCTAGTAGAATAGATGGTGCATATCACAATAACCCTTTGGAGACCCTGTTATAGCCGAAGCAAAGCTATAGGATGGGAAGACCACAGAAAAGTTTTACAAAGAGTTTTATGATAAAACCTTGGTGAGGTTTGACTTACCAAGAGAAGTTTGAGAAAGAAAAAGTTTTCATTTTACAAAAGATGCTGAAGGAAAGAGGAGGTAAAATGTTTACGAAAACGCACCCGGTTCTTTGCAGCTTTAGCTATAAGAACTTAACCCGTGCAACCACATTACTTTGGAATGGGACAGGGCTAGATTTGATATTTGTTTATTCTGGTATACGCTGCCTCACAACGACTACAGGGGATAAAAATCCTTGGAGGGTGGGCCTTCTCCTGTAAAGGTCCATGTGGGACATCGACCTGGAGAAGGAACGAAGGGTCTACGGGCCTCCACGCGTTACTATGAGCCCCTCATTGAAAGTGCACACTTTGTGAAGTGCAAAAAGCGCTCCGGTCGGCTTGGGAACTATATAGGGCGTCCCGGTGTTGAGGGGAACAACACTCATTGGGTAGGCACTTATACTGGAGTGGGCATCCGAAGAGTCTTGATCGGTTACTTGACCCAGAATCGGTGTAGATCAGGGTAGTGTACCCGGATGGTGTGGGTAAAGTGTATAACCTCTACAGAGTGTAAATCTATTCGAACAGCCGTGTCTGCGGTTATGGACGGGTTGGACAAACTACTGTAGAGCGGTGTTGGTTTTTATTTCAAAAAGGATTTCGGAAAAGAAATGGCTTTGGAACTGTTTTGACCATGTGATGGTCGGAAAGGAAGGAAAGGAGTTTGGTCATGGGATGACCGGAAGGAGGAACAAATGGGTGACCCAGTCCTAATGTTTTCCAAAACTTTTCAAAAAGGTTTCCCAAATTTTTTACAAAGGTTCTCAACAAAGATATGTAGATACTATATCTACACGAGAAACTATGTGAGGAAAGAACCT
Organism: Avena sativa; assembly: GCA_916181665.1. Taxonomy (NCBI): domain Eukaryota; kingdom Viridiplantae; phylum Streptophyta; class Magnoliopsida; order Poales; family Poaceae; genus Avena; species Avena sativa. Next base: position 81,335,736 of record OV702286.1, read on the forward strand.
CTCTTGGAGCCCTCCTACTACCACAACCATATTGCATGTCTTGTTATTATTATTGTCTTAAGGTGGTTTGCGAGTACATTCAAAGTACTCACTAGCATTGTCCATGGCTATTAACTTGGTCAGATATCAAGAAGACGATGAAGTTGACGGCTATGCGAGCTAGGACATTCTCCCAGTCAGTTGCCTGTAGATTAAGGCATGGCTCGGGCTCTACGCTTGATGAAGTTTCGCTGATGTTTATTGATGTAGCCATAATGGCATGTAAATTATGACATGTATCTGCTTAAGTAATGGATGTTTACTTTGATACTCGTCGGTTATGCGCCACGACTAACTGATCATGGGATCGTGGTGTATGCATAACAGGGATTATCGGAGGATTAATCCGGGGGCCCACACTAGATCTGATCTCTAGACACTAAAGTGACTCTCTAATCCCCTTAACCAGATCAATCCAGAGATGAACCTTTCTCATAGCTTCCAAGTCAATGAAGACCAATCTTAAGCAAGGATACTTTCCAATTAATATGCACTTAAACATCATCCACTTGATGATGCCCTAGAAACTTGCAACCAATCAAAAACACTAACTCTTATGTTCTAGTCAAAAACCCTAAAACTGCCAAAATTGACTAAGTTTGGAAAACTATTAACAATATCACATATTCGGGACTCTCTCTTTCTCAACCCTTGTGCAATTTTGGAAATGCGGTTGAACCATCTTGTAGACCATCATAAGTACTACCAAGGCCCACTTTTTACCTAGGCTAGATACTCCTCTAACCCACTTGTTCTTGATAGTTTTGCAGGCAAGAAAATAATCTTTTCTGCAAATCTTATCAACATGCCTACTTTGGCAGAATCTCCGATCTTCATACTATATTATTTTGACCAACTCTTGGCATGGTTGTAATCTACTCATGAAGGTCTATCCATCCCTACTTAACTTGTTTCAATTGGAGCTTTGTCCCTCAAAAACCCACATGGTTTTGAAGGCTACTTAATATTGCTATGACACCCTTATTTTACTCAAACTTTGGCATCAATTCTTGGAGATCTCAATCAAGATCATCCTCAAACCTCTGTACCATGGTGATATACATCACTTGTTCTATCCATCCATATATCCCATGCCCCATGCGGAGCTCTGAGCTCCAAGATCCAACAAAGTTTTGAAGGGATAAAATTAACAATGCTTAAGATCCTCTTTTCCTTTGCTTCTACGAAAATCAAGTTAAATTCTAAAAATCCAAGGCACATGGTGGATACATATGGTGGACATCATATACCCTGGATATATAAATTTATCATAGGTTACCCCTAATTATTTTGGCCCCAAAACCATTTAATTCATTTATTAAACAAAAATATCAAAACTTCCTCTTTAAAGGAAAGTCTGTATTTCTCCAATCTTGTTGTCTAACTTTAAGCTCTTATGGGGACTATCTATCATATCCTACCTTCCCACTTCAAAAATAAATATATTTTTGAAGAGGCTTAATAATTATCTTTGCCTATTTTCTTAAATGGCATAAATGAGAAAAAAATTGTTTTAAATACTTACTTTCGTCAATAAACCTTGGAAAAATTCTGCAAAGTGTGAATTCATATTTAGGATCATCTCAAACAAAAAACCCATATTTTCCAATTTAAATATTTCAAATGAATCCAATAAAATAGTTTCAACACTTTTTGTAAAATTGATATAAAGGGGATCTAAAATATTCAGAGAAATCGCTAACAAATCTTGGAAGTTTGTATTGGCCATACCTATCTACCATTATCCCTGCTCCATCCTGATAAGATCAAAACCCAAGAAGCTCTCAAGGATCATCAAACATGGCATATTGATCTATCACCAAAAACTTGAACCAAAACCCTCCAAACCTCCATCCAACCTTGCCAAGCAAAGTTGCCCTGCAACCACACCTCTCCTGGTCGTGCACAACAAACCCTAGCACTGTAGCACTACCCCCTCTTGTACTTTTGCTCTTGGACATGAAGGGAACACATGCTAGGTATTGTCCTACCTTTTAATTTGCCTTGGCAGCACCACCCTACCTTCTCTCTGCCCTCCACTCGAGCCAGATACCTCCACACACGACAACACCACCGCCCCAATGCCCGACAAGAAGCCAAGGACCAAGGAGAGCTAGATTATGGACATGGTTCCTCATAGACCAATCTCTGTCGGGTTATAAGCTATCAGGCCACCACAACCCCATCCCCTACCTCATTTCTCCTCCACACACCCACCTATCACACCTAGGAGCCCTTGCACCGCCTCTGGCTAGAGACTCGCCGTGAGAGAGGAGGTTCACTCCTATCGGGCATGCAAGCTCACCCGAACATGACCACATGTCCTGGCTTTCTTTGCCTCCTATCCTATATGCTCTATGCTCCTCCCCCTATACCCCTCATGCCCTTCCTCCTCTCTGGTTGCACGAACACCGGAGACTGCCGCCCATGGTCATGATCGAGACGAGATCCTCCGGCCCACAAAAGCTCTTGAGCACCATATCCCCTTGGATGCTTCACTCACGCACTCCCCAGGACCACCTCTTATGACCGGGCCCCTTAGATTCGACATGCATCTCCCACCGGAAGCGCTCCGGCGAACAACACGGTGGCTGACGCAGCTGCTGGTGCGCGAGGCTCACCCCAGCGCCAAAACCGACCCTGTCGCACATCTCCGGGACTGCCTCGTCGCGCCGTGTCCTATCATCGCCTCCTAGCCCCTCAAATGAGCTCCCCAACACCACAGTCATGACTAGGGTTGCTTCCCTGTTTTCCCCTAGTTTAGCGAAGAAGACGAGTCCCGGTCGTTCATCCTCTTCAAATCCAACGACAGACATTCCCCGGTACCTCTTCGGGATTTTGTTCCACTCACCAGTGGGACCCACGGCTAGAGTTTGAACTCCTTACCCACACGCTCCTTGGTGGCAAGTTGGGCTGGTCGGGTGCTGTTGGGCCTTGAGTTGCTCTTGCTGGCCCATATGATTTTATTTCCTAGAAAAAAATTATTCTATTTCTAGCCCCACTTAAAACAACCACCAGAAATAAATCTAAAATAAAATGAAAATTAAGTAGATAGTCCTAGATCTAATTTTCTACCTATACAACTATGTTTTATACAACCTACAGAACAAACCCTAGGCCGAAATTAAGTATGTTTATTTTATGGGATTAAAATTTCTTTGTAGTATATCTTTCAATAAATAATTCTTTCTGGGAGTTTGGTAAACCTAATTGGAATAAATCAAATTGTCTCTGGTAGGTACTTAATGTACCTATCTCATGGCTTTGGCCTCATGCCAAGTGGAACAATTAAACTCCATTAGGAAAAATAACAAATTACATCCAGGTGAAATGGTACATGATTTTGGGTTGATACCAACTATAAGTCATGTGGTAAATTAAGTTCTATCAAAACCCAGGAGCCCATATTTTTTTGAGCTACTAATGAATTTTAATGAATTAAAACCTTCTACATGTGCTTGTTCCACTAGATAAATCAGTTCGGGAATTGTACAACTCCAAAAATAGTGATTCCAATTATTACAGAAAGGTATTTGTAATACCTATCCATTGTCCTTTGTCTCATACCATTTAGACATGTAGAATAAACCTCGTTAGAAAGACAAATTGACTAGAGAACTGAATTTGGGATTTCCTAAGGGCATTCTGGTAATTATTTTGAGGTGATTCCAACTCTCAAAAATCACAAACTTAAATATATACAAGACCCTCCGAGGAAATATTTATTTGATCTCTAGATATATCTAGTGATTTATTCAGCCAAACTAGGATTATTTCCACTAGAATAATCATAACTAATTAAGGAAAATTTGTAAAATCATGAAACCACTTTTTTTGTCCTTCTTATTTCAATACCTACCCGATGATATCATTTTTGCATGTTTATATCATACATACCCAAGACTTAGTTCAAAACCCCTTCTTTAGGTGATATTTGACAAGTAAATCATAAAAGCAAATCCACAAAAGCAATTAATGTAATTCCAAATACTATGATCCCAATCTATCAAAATCTACTGAGTTTAATAATGTGTTGTATGTTTTCTTACTAAGTGTTTATTATCTTATTCCATGTTTATGATAAATGTTTATTTGCATGCTATAATTGTATTAATTGGAAACATTAGTGTGTTTAATAAACAAAATAAAGAGTTCCTAGTTATGCATATCTTATAAACTAGCTCGTTGATTAAAAATATAATCATGGTTTCATAATCATGGACATTGGATGTTGTTAATAACGACGTCACAACATTGGTGAATGATGTGATGAACATTCATCTGAAGTATAGCATTATGATCAAAGTCGTTATGTTTATATTGCTATAACATCATACAAAGTAATCTTAGTCCTTAGAACATGAGATCATGTCAATCACTAACACTAGAAGAGTATCTTAATAACATTAAATGTCACACTATGACAGGGTGACTATAAAGGTGGGTTTAGTGCTACGAAGGTGTTATGTAGAGGCTCGTGGATTAAGAGTGGGATTTGTCCATCCTGATGACAGATAGATATACTCTAGGCCCTCTCGGTGATATCACATTGAGATAGCTTGCAAGCAAGTGGTGTGATCACTAGAATGTTATATCACGAGAACGACAAAAGAGTGCACGTCGGTAACGAGATCAAACTAGGTATTGACATACTGATGATCAAATCTCGGACATGTAATATATCGTGAGACAAAGGGGTTTAGTTATGAAATTACAGGTTCACATGATCACCATAGTCATCGTTGAATGTGTTGGAGTCAGTATGGATCTCTAGGTCCTGCTGTTGATTATTGATCGGAGAGGGGTCTCGATCATGTCTGCATTATTCGCGAACCGTAGGGTGACACACTTAAGGGATACCGACACCATTTGGAGCAAATATGTTTCAGATAAAGAATTAAGAAAGCGCTGGATTCATTTCGATCGAAACCAGAATTGTTTCGGGTGAAATTGCAGAAACTAGTTCTACATGTAGTATTGAAATGTTGCAGGGGGTTTTATGTGAATTTTTGTTAATTCAAGTAATTAACAAAATTATGAATAAAATAAATAAAAGAGTGTTATTAAATGAGAGCTTGCATTAAATTTGGTGGAAATTTAATGGAGGTGAGTGGAATTTTGAGTGGGAGGCTAATTATGTGAGTGGGAGCTTTACCCACATGAATGTGGAAGAGGTGGGGGCACCTCCATGGACACCGGCCATGAGAGGGGCTGCCCCCTCTCCCTATAAAAGGCCCCCACTCCCTCCTTTCATCTTACACCTCCTCGTGAAGGATCTCTCTCCCCCTCTAGAAATTATTCCCCATGGTCTCGGATTAGCGAGATACATGTTCCTGGTGGATTTATCTGGAAAGGAGTTGCTGCTTCTGCTGCTTTGCTAAAACAAGGGACAGAGGTTTTTGGGGTACTGGATGTGTGTGCAATCACGGATGCACCGCTGCTTTGCGGTGGTGTACTTGTTGGTGTTGTACCTGATGGACTTGCTGGTGCTAGACCTACTGGACTCGCTGGACTTCATTACGATCTTGAGACTAGCAAGTGTACGACTACATCAACCACGAAATCAATTTTATTAACAATTCTTTGTCTCTCTTCAAGGGTATGTTCTCTATGAATGTATTTCCACCTGTTGATTGTATCTAGGTAGATAGATCTTGGTGCTTAGATTTTCACATCATAGGAATTATTTTTGTTTTCTATGTTGTAAACCCAACAATGGTATGAGAGCCTAATCTATGCGTAGATGCTTTGCATGGGTAGTACACATATGAGTATGTGGGTGATGATGATCATGTTATTACTTCTTGTATGTATTTTGGATATTGGTGGCATAGTGGGATGAAGTGGCCTAGACTAACTTTACATGTCCTCGCACATGAGACGTGTTCCACGATTGACATGCAACTAGTTTTGCATAAGTGGCTAGCGGGTGTCTGTCTGTCCTACTATAGTCAATATCTAATTTACAACAAGTTGCTAATAATTTGGTTATCGTCGTTGTGGTTCCATGTTCGTAGGTAAGACTGTTTCTATCTTTTAAAGCCCTAAGCCACGTAAAACTTGCAATGGATAAATTAGAAGCGTCTAGTTTAGATTGTTGCTGGGCTGGTGTCATGATATGGTAATATTGTGAGTTGATCTATAGTTGATACTCTTACAACACACCTAACATGTAAGTTCCATAGACCTTGGCCTTACACGCAAATGAATGATAAAGATCATACCACGATGCACATGATAGTGATCAAGTGCAAGAACCATATCATTTCACTTTATGCATATGATGTTTGCATCTTATATTGCTTGTTTGACACTTTAGTAGCATTATAAGATGATCCCCCTTTTAGATATCAAGATAAAAATGTGTTTTTCCTTAAGTATGCATCGTTCTATGGATCGTGTTTCGAGACATCACGTGATGATCAGGTGTAATGGACTCTACACTTTCATACAATGGGTGTAAGACAGTTTTACACACGCGAGTACTAAGATTCTTACTTGGCAAGCCTAGCATGTACAGACATGGCCTCGGAACACAGACCGAAAGGTTAAGCATGAGGCATATAATAAATATGATGCCCATATAGACGCCTTTGAAGGTACATCGACTCACGTGATGATCGGACTTGGTATGGTGGATTTGGTTCATGTAATCACCAAAACAACTAGAGGGGTGTTGATTTTGAGTGGGAGTTCATTTGTAATTTGGATTAGTCGAACTCAATTTATCATAAACTAAATTTGAAGTGAATTTGCATAATTTGTTGTGGTCATTGGCATATGTTTACTACCTTGCGCTTAGTTTTAATTGAGATAATAGAACTATAGATTTCTAGATATTTACTTTATGAAGTGGTATCGTGTTGTTTTAAGTGTCAATTTAAAGTTTAGAAGTCCTATTGCAAACTTTCAGAGAACTCTATTTACTCCATGAAGTTTAGTAAGTAGTATTAAACCAAGAGTAACAATTCCGGTGTTAGTATCTAAAGTATCATGTTTGCCTCCATGATTCTTGATATTCAAAAGTTGTTTTAATATTGAGATTATCTAGGAGCTGAAAGAATTGTTTTAGAAACCATGATGTGTGGAAGATATTGTGATATCTGAAACAATGTTTATGGTCCCAATATGATAAAGTATAATTTGGAAAAATTCATGTTCTCATATTGTATGAGAATTTGTGAATGTTGGAGATGTTAGACACATCCTAATCACCCAAAAAGGTTTTGGGGATCGACATTATACTCACGGTTCGTCCTTATAGGCTATAGTAGCTTGATCATTAAAGTTGTCATGATAAGGGTGAATATAAGATGTAGGTAAAATGTTTACTACACTAAAAGTTTACTAAAGAATGGATTTTTGAAAGAACACCAAACATTTGACGATGGTGATCCACTTCAAACTGCTAATCCAAAGGTATTAGTATTTTACTATACACACTTTGGACTATGTGTCATATGTATGGTGCCACTGTTGATGTTGATATTCTTTTAAAAGGAAAATCAAATTTCGAAAGAGAATCTATAAAATATTTGGCAGAAAAGAAAAGACTGGAAATGTCCAGCTAAGGTATATAGATGATATACATGTTATGGTTGTATTATTTGCTTGTTAAACAATGTGGTTCTCAGGTATTGGATACTGAATTGGTTGGTGTGAAATGTCATACAGAACAATACAACTCATGAACTACAATGGCCTAAGTAACTCGCAAAAGAATATGTGATGATGTTCATCAAAAAACAAATAAAGTGTTATTGTGTTTCTCATTGACATCAAATCTTGCCTTCAAGATTTGTTTAAATATTTGTTATTTTGTTCCGGTGTTATGAGAACAATGGTTTTTCAAATAACTACCGTATTCCATAGAAGATGGATGAACCCGTTTTAGCCGAAGCTAAACTATTGGATGGGAAGACCCCGGAAAAGTTTGACAAAATGTTTTATGATAAAACCTTGGTGAGGTTTGACCTACCAAGAGATGTTTGAGAAAATAAAAGGGTTCTTGTTTTACAAAGGAAATAGGAGGAAAAATGTTTTCGAAAAGCTACTTCCCAAAACTGTCTTGGCTTAATTTCCATATTCTCAAATGTTCTGGCATTTCAAAACCGGAGCCAAGAAGCATTTGCAAACTAACTATTTTAGTAGCTTCTATTGATCAAACTGTGGAGAGCTATAGACTACTATCTCCTTGTATCTTCAAGACAGAACCTTCAACTACTCTTCTCTCTAGGTTTCCCAAAACACCTTTATTAAGCTTTTGAATTCTACTCTTGGTTCAACATCCAAATTCTTAAAAATGCCCAACCTTACCTCAAGCTAAGCTTGATGGTAACCCTAGTAGTAGTTGATTTGTTTGTAAGATGAGTTGCCTTGATCACCTGTCTAATGAATTGCCTTGATCAGCTGTCTAATGAATTCACTAGGATCAAGATGTTCCCAAATCACCACACCCTAAGCAAGAATACAAAGCGGGATCTGATCTCTAAATACTAGGTGATCATCTAAAACCCTTAACCAGATCAATTCTGAAGATATCCCTTCTAGAAGCTTACAAGTTAATGAAGACCAATATCAAGCATGGATCTTTTCTAATCCCTCTACACTTCAACATAATCCAGTTGATGATACTTTGGTACCTTGCATCCCATAAAAATCATCACCACCCACATTCTAGTCAAAAACCCTAAATCATACTTTGGAATCTGTTTCAACATCACCTTTTTGAATGTCTCCTTTTCTTAACCCTTGTGAATTTTTGAAAATGCATTTTAACCATCTTGTTAACCATCCTAAGTACTACCAAGGACCACTCTTTCCCTTGGTTATATCTTCTTCCAACCCACTTGTTCTTGATGGTTTTGCAGGCAAGAAAATAACTATTCCTACAGTTCTAGTCAACATGCCTACCTTGACAGAAGCTCACACCATCATCCAACCTTCTATGGACCAACTCTTTGCATGATTGTGTTTTACTCATATAGGTTTATCAATATCTACTTGTGCTTCTTAAACCCACAATGTTTTGAAGGCTAGTTGATATTTTGCTTTGGCAGGCTTATTTTATTCAAAGTTGGAGATCATTTCTTGGAACCATTATCAAGCTCAAACCTGTACACCATTGTGATCTACATCACTTGGTATATCCATCCATATATTCCCTGCCCCAAGGGGAGCTCTAAGCTCAAAGATCCAACCAGGTTTTGTTGGTATGAAATTAACATCACCCTAGGTCATCAATTCCTTGTTTTCCACCTAAATCAACTTGGATTCTCCAATCCCAAGGTTTCAAATGCTCGCTACACCTTATCTACATCATCTACCTTGATAATAAAGATTTATCAAATATTATCCATAATTATTATTGCTCCAAATCTAATTAATCTCTTTAATACACAAAATCTCCAAAACTCCTTTCCTAAGGGAAGGTTTGGTTTTTTGCCAAAACAATTCTCCAACTTTTGGATCAATTGAGGTCCACATATCATACCCTAACTTTCCAGTTCAAAAATAAATATTTTTGAAGAGTTTTATTATTTCTTTCTGCCTATTTTCTTAAATGGCAGAAATGGAATAGTAATTGTTTTAAATACTTTAAGACACAGTAAATCTTGGGAAAATTCCCCTACGTGTGTATCCACATCTGGGACCATCTCACACCAAAAACCCACCTTGTCCAATTCAAAAATATCCAATCAAATCCTGAAAACAGTTTCAGCACTATTTGAAAAATAGATATAAAAAGGATCTAAAATGATCTATTAAATCCCAAATAATTCTTAGAGGTTCCTCTTAACCACATCTATCTACTAGCACCCTCACATTATCTTTCCAACATAAAATTCCAAGAACTATCTCCATCATCACTAAATATGGCAATTTGAGATGTTTGTCAAAACTTGAGCTAGCAACTAAATCAACTCTACTCCCTCACTACCATTAACCACCACCGCACACCACAACCTCTCTGGTCGTGGCACTATAGATCTACAGTGCCCAAACCCTCTCCCTTGTCTCATAGTGCTTGGAAGCAAGGCTTTAAGATGGATACAACTAAATCATGCCAAGATCTCTTCACATTTCTGTAGCAGCCACCCTACTTCCCTCCTTTATTCATCTGCACGACCAGAGAACCCACACAACCCCTCTGCACTCTGAGACAACATCCCTAGCTAACCCCAACCCTCTCCCTCTCCATTTTTATTGGTAGGGCCAAATTCATGTGGGGGCATGAACCTTGCTTCACACTACTTCTCCTGGCACTCCGTGTCCTCTCTATGACCCCACCGACCCCTTCCACCGTCCATCTCGACCAACCAACGCCCAACACCCTCCTCCCATGGCTCATTGAGCACTGTCTACCATAGACCGAAACCCCTCGGTTAAATAAGACATACGCCACCCCAAGGCCTCCCATGCCCTCATTTGCGTCCTCACACCTCCACCTACCCATGCCCGAGCTCCACGGCCCTTCTCTGGCCCTCCCTCGCTCTGGAGGAGGAGAGCTGCATGACTCGGGTGGAAAAAAAGAAGGAGGTCCCGCTGCCGTTCCCTTACTCCTTTGTCCCTCCTCTCTGCATGCATGTCTTCCTCCAGCTAAGATCTATCTAACCCGGCTATTCCTTTCGACATCCATGCACTGCAGGCACCAACTTCGGCGAGCACCAAAGCGAGCTCCTCGGGCGCACTTGCGCGAGAGAGGTCCCGGTGTCAAAACCCACACTGCCGCTCATCAACGGAACCACCGCCGTGTCGCCTAAGGCCCTCCCCGATCGCCAGCGAGCCCCCTGGTACGTGCCCGCTGTCTCTCTGCTCCGTCCTAGGGTTCCTGCCCTGGCGCCCTGACCGCGAGGTGGAAGACGGCCGGGAGCCGTCGATCTCGATCTAATCGAGCGGCTCCCGTCGCTCCATACCCCTTCGCCGCCGCCTCCGGCTGATAGCAGGCCCCACCCCGCGGGTTTGAATTCCGCCTCCCGCCGGCACAACCTACCCGGGGTTGGGCCGAATCGGCTCTGCTGGCCCAACTGCTTCCAGATCCTAGCCAGTAGCCCCTGGCCTTTTTCTTTATCATTTCTTTTCTAGATCTAAAATTAACCGTTTACTTTAAATGCAAAAGAAAATAGAAAGTGACTCCAACTGCCCAAATCTAAAATTCCTAGTGTCCCTGATTGTTTTCTTGAACATGCAGTACCAAAACTTTGACCTAGTTTATTTTGTTATTTTTTTGAGATTTAATATACTAAAAAGTATCCTCTGCACTAATTAATTTCCAAGAAAATACTAGAAATCCAAATTGGGTGATCCCAACTTCATCTAGATGGTAATTGGAATACCCAATAAATAGACTTTGTCCCATGCCAAGGTGAACATTAGTTTGCCCTTAGCAAAAATAGCAAAAACAGCTTTGATCTGACTTTAGAAATTTCTCTAGGTCAGACCAAAGAAGGTACTCACCCAATTCCAACTCTCAAGACTTTTAAAGCATATTATCCTTCAAACCCCAGGATCCCAAATTTAATTAAGGCATGGTTTATATATTAGGAATTAAACAGTTCTATGTAGAGTTAATTCACTAATAAAATCACCGCAGTAGTTTTGTTACTCCAAAAAGGTTGATTCCAATTTCTACAGAAAGTTATTCAAAGTACCTAACATGTGTCTTTGGAATCATATCAAAATCCCCTATAAATTAAATATGGTTAAAAAGACAAAAACTTTCCATAACTGCCTTTGGGAATTTCCTGAGGGCATTCTGGTAAATAATTTATCATGATTCCAACTCTCAGTAAATCAATACATCAAACTCTACCTAACCATCCAAGGAAATAAATTTTGGACATACAAAACATTTCTGGTGAATCATTTCCTAAAACTAGAGCTTTTATCACTAGGAAATTCAAGTATTTCAAGAAAAGTGATAAAATAGTGAAACTACTTTTGTTGGTTTCATTTTATCAACACCTATCTGTTGGTATCATTTTTACACAACGGTATCATACATAATAGGTCCTTGGTCCAAAACCCCTCTTAGGTAGTTCCTCGGCTATAAATCCTAAGGGATTTTCTTCCATGTTTCCAGCATAAGGCCAATCTTATTAAATCCATTCTTCCTAAGACCTACTTATTTGTAAACTTGTATTGTTCATGGCTTGTTGTATGTATTGGTGATTGTATGCCTCGTGTTGATTGTGCTTTTGCTTGCTTGCATGTGCTGTTGCGACGATGATAGTGTAGATTATATCGGAGATCCGACGTAGGGGTTATTATTATAGGATTATTATGGTATTCTAAGAAGAAGTCCAGGGACAGTTATGCCACAGTGCGGATCATAGGCGAGCCACCTTCTTGCTCATAAATCTTGTCCTACTATTTTACTTATGCATGTTTTATCTACTGTTTGCGAAACTGCATTGTTTTAGTATATGATGATTTATACTTGGTAAGTGGTTTGGCCCCTCCAAACTATTATACTCTTGTACTATTAAGTACAACCCCCCGTGTGTTACCTACTTTCCCCTAGTAAAGTAAATGGTGTATAACACCATACCCCTTTGGAGACCCCATTTTAGCCGAAGCAAAACAAGAGGATGGGAAAACCCCGGGAAAGAGTTTTACTAAATGTTTTATGATAAAACCTTGGTGAGGTGAGACCTCCCAAGAGTTGTTGAGAAATAAAAAGGTTTTTGTTTTACAAAATGCTGGAGGAAAAACCAGAGGGAAAAGGTTTACAAAAATGCACCCGGTTCTTTGCAGTTTGCTAGAACAATTAACCCGTGCAACCACATTACCCTGACATGGGACAGGGCTAGATTTGAAGATTGTTTATTCTGTTGTAAGATGTCTTGCAACAACTACAGGGGATGCAAATCCCCAGAGGGTGGGCCTTCTCTAGACATTGGTCCATGTAAAACATCGACCGGGAGAAGGAACGAAGGGTCTACAGACCTCCACGCGTTACTATGAGCCCCTCATTGAAAGCGCACACTTTGAACAGTGCAAAAAGTGCTCCGGTTGTCTTGGGAACTATATAGGGCGTCCTAGTGTTGAGGGGATAACACTCATAGGGTAGGCACTTATACTGGAGTGGGCTTTCGGAGAGTCTTGATCGGTTACTCGACCCACGATCGGTGTAGATCAGGGCAAGGTAGCCGGATGGTGTGGCTAAAGTGTACAACCTCTGCAGAGTGTAAATCTATTCGAATAGCCGTGTCTGCAGTCATGGACGGTTGGGAAGGTTGCTATAGAGCGGTGCTGGTTTTGTTTTCAAAATGGATTTCGGCAAAGCAAAGACTTTGGAACTGTTTTGACCATGAGATGGTCGAAAAGGGAGAAACGGAGTTTGGTCGTGAGGCGACCAGAAGAAGGGAACAAATGGCTAACCCAATCCTAGTGTTTCTAAAGCTTTTCAAAAAGTTTTCCAAAATGTTTACAAAATTTCTCAACAAAGATATGTATATGCTATATCAAGAAGAGAACTATTTGTTAAAATAACCTCTCTTGGAGCCCTCCTACTACTACAGCCATATTGCATATCCTTTTGATTTTATTATTCTATTAAGGTGGTTTTGCGAGTACATTCAAAGTACGCACTGGCATTGTCCCTGGCTATTAACTTGGCCAGATTTCAAGAAGAGGATGAAGTTAACGACTATGCGAGCTAGGGCATTCTCCTAGTCAGTTGCCTATAGGTGAAGGCATGGCTCGGGCACTGCGCTTGAGGAATTTTCCGCTGACGTGGATCAATGTAGCCATAATGGCAGTTAAGGTACGATGTGTATTCGTTTAATTATTGGATGTCATTTTGATACTTGTCGGTTATGTACCACGACTAACTGATCATGGGATCGTGGTTGTATGCATAACAAGGATTCTCGGAGGATTAATCCGGGGGCCCCACAGACTTGGTGTCAGAGCCATCCTAACTATAGGAGAACTTTAGTTAGCATGGTCGTTCGACATGAACCTTATTTTGAAAACCCCGATTTCGAAAACTAGTTTCCCAATGAGTTTCAAAAAGCTCTACTTCTTCTCTTACTCTAAGTAAGTGCTTCCGAAAATGGTTTCCTCTAACTCTCGTCCAAACTTCAAACCTACAGATTTTAAATAACTAGGACCTAGAACCCGGTGAAGACAATGAGAACAAGATGAAGACAAGCAACTACCAGCAAACACAAGGAGACTACAATATCGCTCTAGCAGCGGAATCCTCCTAATCAGAAGACATCAAGTTTTGAACTATCTAGAAGCGTCCAAGATATGACGAAGGCTTCATTGGAAAGATAGTGACTCCGACCTGAAGAAAGACGATATCTAGGGTTAATAGTCCTAAGAATAGGATTCCCCTACATCACGAGTAGTTAACTCCTTGGTCCCTAGCGTTGACCGTGTTTGCTTGCCTAAGTGCCACATGTGTTGCTTGATGTCTGTTGTTTGCCGGAGACATTGCGATCCCCTCGCTCTGTTCGCCATGTTTGTATGTTATGGTTTTCTCTGACATCCGTAATATGTGACTCGAGGAGAGATAAACCACCGAGTGATCCAGGAAACCCCAGTGTTAGCCGTCAGTGATGAGACCCAGACAAATCTCGAGAGTATATGAGAGGAAAAGCATCAAAAGAACCAGGAGTTCGACATCGTCCAGACAGAACAACTCGAAGACTTCACCTGAGCAAGATGACATACCTTGTCCAACTCATGTCTTAATACTCGTCAATAGCGCAACACTCCCTTGTTCATCAGCATACTATAGCAAGAATCCCGTTGAAGCCGGAAGTCGATCACCGAAGTATCCTCAATATCCGCAAGAAACCACCCGATAAGTCAACCAAGACAAGAAGTGAAGACCTAAACACACTAACCTTTAGTGTATTAGAGCTTCTGACCGCCTCAGGAGACTAACTCATCTAGTCGACCCTACCCAAACTAACGGAAAGTTCCTCCCTAGAAGCTCAGAACTTCCCCTTAAGCCAGATGATAAGGAAGCGTGAAGATAACGAGTCTACTCCGCCATCGAGCAGGAACAACGCCCAGAGTTCAAGAAAAGACAACTCCTCTAAAGATGGATGCCTCTAATCTGATGGAGAACTATCAAGATGATTCGTAAACCGCTAACTTGTCCTAAGCTAACTCCTTAAGGCTTCATTAGGAACCCACCCCAACAAGGTTATGCAATAAGGCGTCACTCGGAGACCCCAGCTTAGACTCCGGGAAGATACAGCCTTCCGCTAACATCATGTCAGCACTACTTAACAGAAGATCTGCACCACTCCCGAAGCACCTTAGTGAAGCTCTAAGGTAGAAAGACTGCGTCTTTCCACTCAATCTTCAGAAGACTATCTACCAGAAGATAGTTCAGAAAAGATCTCCAGATCCGACGTCCTCTCGCCAAACAAACAACCTTTGAGTTATCAGAAGAGAAACTAACTGAAGATTCTACAAAGTCCCTCTGCTATGTCAGCTGAAAACCTATCCGAAGGACCACAGGATTGCTAAACGCTCAATTCCAATCGCTTAGAGGATGTGAGACTCCAACGAATCCACCAGGCTAAGTATGAATAATAGTAGTATATAAGCCCCGTAGGCCATAGTTTCGTAGACGCCCTCTGAAGATCCCAAATCTAGGAGAAAGAATGAAGACGGTCTTCACAACCTCACCTAATGACTTCAAGAAGGAAGGACTATGTCAACTCTCAGATCTACCCCCAGTCTAATCTTAAGTGCGTCTTTCCCACTAAAAATAGAGTAACCTTTCGCTAGAAGTAAAGTCGGGAGTCCCGACCCTAAAGTTGTTAATTAGGCTACGCTATGCCCCTACGGAAAAGCCGTGAATCATTCGAGAAAGGTACACCCAGTCGTAGATTCTATCCTCTGACGAGTACCCCGTGAAGTTCAGCGTCGAGATAGTCTGCCTAGTCTAAGCCCTTGAGATATAGAGTCCGGAGGAAAAGAAGGTCATCCCTCGCAATCAGGACTAGACACTACTCAACTCTCAGTGCATCCCGGAAGACTAAAGCTCAACTTCATCAAGGTAGTAACCACTTCCATGGACGGGTACCGTAAGATAACATGCTTGAAACCAGTAGCGCTAACTTGACTCAAAATTCCCTAACCCTACTCTCTTGTAAGGGGGAAAGGTCTGTAACATCCCAATTTTAACAACCCTGATTAGTTGTCAAGAATGCAAAAATCAGGGGGAACAAAAACTTTTTCTTGTTTAGTGATGAAGTGTTTTCCTGTTGTTTGAATATGTTAATGCATATGAATGTGTATTAGATGATATACTCCTTGCCTGACAAAAGCTACTCCCCAAAACTGTCTTGGCTTAATTTCCATATTCTCAAATGTTTTGGCATTTCAAAACAAGAGCCAAGAAGCCTTTGCAAACCAACTATTTTAGTAGCTTCTATTGATCAAACTATGGAGAGCTATAGAGTACTATCTCCTTATATCTTCAAGATAGAACCTTCAACTACTCTTCTCTCTAGGTTTCACAAAACACCTTTATTAAGCTTTTGAATTATACTCTTGGTATAAATACCAAGGACTCTCATCTTATTCAAGATCCAAATTCTTCAAAATGCCCAACCTTACCTCAATCTAAGCTTGATGGTAACCCTAGTAGTAGTTGATTTATTTGTAAGATGAGTTGCCTTGATCTGCTGTCTGATGAATTGCCTTGATCTGCTGCTTGATTTGTCTGCTTAGGAGATATTATGACCTACTCTAGGAGATCATCACTAGGATCAAGATGTTCCCAAATCACCAAACCTTAAGCAAGAATACAAAGCGGGATCTGATCTCTAAATACTAGGTGATCATCTAAAACCCTTAACCAGATCAATTCTGAAGATATCCCTTCTAGAAGCTTCCAAGTCAATGAAGACCAACACCAAGCATGGATCTTTTCTAATCCCTCTACACTTCAACATCATCCACTTTATGATGATTTGGTACCTTGCATCCCATCAAAATCATCACCACCCACATTCTAGTCAAAAACCCTAAATCTGCCAAATTTGGCCATGTCTGGAATCTGTTTCAACATCACCTTTTGAATGTATCCTTTTCTCAACCCTTGTCCATTTTTGAAAATGAATTTGAACCATATTGTTAACCATCCTAAGGACTAACAATGACCACTCTTTCCCTTGGTTAGATCATCCACCAACCCACTTGGTCTTGATGGTTTTACAAGCAAGAAAATAACTATTCCTGCAATTCTAGTCAACATGCCTACCTTGACAGAAGCTCACACCATCATCCAACCTTCTATGGACCAACTCTTTGCATCGTTGTGTTTTACTCATATAGTTCTATCAACATGTACTTCACTTGTTCCAAGTGGATCCTTGTGCTTCTTAAACCTACAAGGTTTTGAAGGCTAGTTGATAATATGCTTTGGCAGGCTTATTTTATTCAAAGTTGGAGATCATTTCTTGGAACCCTCAACCATGATCAAGCTCAGACCTCTACACAATTGTGTTCTACATCACTTGGTCTATCTATCCATATATTCCCTGCCCCAAGGGGAGCTCTGAGCTCCAAGATCCAACCAGGTTTTGTTGGTATGAAATTAACATCACCCTAGATCATCAATTCCATGTTTTCCACCTAAATCAACTTGGATTATCCAATCCCAAGGTTTAAAATTCTTGCTAAACCTTATCTACATCATCTAACTTGATCATCAAGATTTATCAAATATTATCCATAATTATTATGGATCCAAATCTAATTAATCTCTTTAATAGACAAAATCTCCAAAACTCCTTTCCCAAGGGAAGGTTTGGTTTTTTGCCAAAACACTTCTCCAACTTTTGGCTCAATTGAGGTCCACATATCATACCCTACCTTTCCAGTTCAAAAATAAATATTTTTGAAGAGTTTTATTATTTCTTTCTGCTTATTTTCTTAAATGGCAGAAATGGAATGGTAATTGTTTTAAATACTTTAAAGACACAGTAAATCTTGGGAAAATTCCCCTACGTGTGTATCCACATTTGGGACCATCTCACACCAAGAACCACCTTATCCAATTCAGAAATATCCAATCAAATCCTGAAAACAGTTTTAGCACTATTTAAAAAATAGATATAAAAAGGATCTAAAATGATCTATTAAATCCAAAATAATTCTTGGAGGATCCTCTTAACCACATATATCTACCAGCACCCTCATATTATCTATCCAACATCAAATTCCAAGAACTATCTCCATGATCACTAAATATAGCAATTTGTGATGTTTGTCAAAACTTGAGCTAACAACTAAATTAACCCTACTCCCTTAATACCATTAACCACCACCGCAGACCACAACCTCTCTGGTTGTGGCACTGTAGATCTACAATGCCCAAACCCTCTCCCTTGTCTCATAGTGCTTGGAAGCAAGGCTTTAAGATGGAGACAACTAAATCATGCCAAGATCTCTTCACATTTCTGCAACAGTCACCCTACTTCCCTCCTTTATTCATCTGCACGACCAGAGAACCCACACAACCCCTCTGCACTCTGAGACAACAGCCCTAGCTAACCCCAACCCTCTCCCTCTCCATTTTTCTTGGTAGGGCCAAATTCATGCGGGGACATGAATCTTGCTTGACACAACTTATCCTGGCACTCCTTGTCCTCTCTGTGACCCCACCGACCCCTTCCACCATCCATCTCGACCAACCAACGCCCATCACCGTCCTCCCATGGCTCATTGAGATCGGTCCTCCATAGACCAAAACCCCTCGGTTAAATAAGACAGACGCCACCCTAGGGCCTCCCATGCCCTCATTTGCATCCTCACACCTCCACCTATCCATCCCCGAGCTCCACGGCCCAGCTCTAGCTGTCCCTCGCTGTGGAGAAGGAGTGTTGCATGCCTCGGGTGGAAAAGAAGAAGGATGTCCTGCCGGCGTTCCCTTACTCCTTTGTCCCTCCTCTCTGCATGCATGTCTTCCTCCAGCTAATATCTATCTAACCCGGCTATTCCTTTCGACATGCATGCACCGCAGGCACCAACTACGGCGAGTACCAAAGCGAACTCCTCGGGCGCACTTGGTGAGAGAGGTCCCGGCGTCAAAACCCACACTACCGCCCATCTACGGAACCGCCGCGTCGCCTAAGGCCCTCCCCGACCACCAGCGAGCCCCCTGGTACGCACTCGCCGTCTCTCTGCTCCGTCCTAGGGTTGCTGCCCCAGCGCCCTGACCGCAAGGTGGAAAACGGCCGGGAGCCGTCGATCTCGATCTAATCAAGCGCCTCCCGTCGCTCCATACCCCTTTGCCGCCGCCTCTGGCTGACAGCAGGCCCCGCCCCGCGGGTTTGAATTCCGCCTCTCGCCAGCATAGCTCGCCCGGGGTTGGGCCGAATCGGCTCTGCTGGCCCAACAGCTTCTAGATCCTAGCCTAGTAGCCCCTGTCCTTTTTCTTTTTGATTTCTTTTCCAGATCTAAAATTAACTGTTTACTTTAAATGCAAAATATAATATAAAATGACTCCAACTGCCCAGATCTAAAATTCCTAGGGTTCCCGATTGTTCTCTTGAACATGTAGTACCAAAACTTTGACCCAGTTTATTTTGTTATTTTTCTGAGATTTAATATACTAAAAAGTATCCTCTGCACTAATTAATTTCCCTAGCAAATACTAGAAATCCAAATTGGGTGAACCCAACTTCCTCTAGATTCTAATTGGAATACCCAATAAATAGACTTTGTCCCATGGCAAGGTGAACATTAGTTTGCCCTTAGCAAAAATAGCAAAAATAGCTCTGATCTGACTTTAGAAATTTCTCTAGGTCAGACCAAAGTAGGTACTAACCCAATTCCAACTCTCAATACTTTTAAAGCATATTATCCTTCAAACCCTAGGATCCCAAATTTAATTAAGACATGGTTGATATATTAGGAATTAAAGTGTTCTGTGTAGAGTTAATTCACTAATAAAATCACCTCATTAGTTCTGTTACTCCAAAAAGGTTGATTCCAATTTCTACAGAAAGTTATTCAAAGTACCTAACATGTGTCTTTGGAATCATATCAAAATCCCCTATAAATTAAATATGGTTAAAAGACAAAAACTTTCCAGAACTGCCTTTGGGAATTTCCTGAGGGCATTCTGGTAAATAATTTATCATGATTCCAACTCTCAGTAAATCAGTACATCAAACTCTACCTAACCATCCAAGGAAATAAATTTTGGACATACAAAACATTTCTGGTGAATCATTTCCTAAAACTAGAGCTTTTATCACTAGGAAATTCATAAGTATTTCAAGAAAAGTGATAAAATAGTGAAACCACTTTTTTTGGTTTGACTTTATCAACACCTATCTATTGGTATCATTTTTACACAATGGTATCATACATAATAGGTCCTTGGTCCAAAACCCCTCTTAGGTAGTTCCTCGGCTATAAATCCTAAGCGATTTTCTTCCATGTTTCCAAGACAAGGCCAATCTTATTAAATCCATTCTTCCTAATACCTACTGATTTGTAAACTTGTATTGTTCATGGCTTGATGTATGTATTGGTGATTGTATGCCTAGTGTTGATTGTGCTTTTTTTTGCTTGCATGGGCTGTTGCGACAATGATGGTGGCGATTATATCGGAGATACGACGAATGGGTTATTATTATTGGATTATTATGGTATTCTAAGAAGAAGTCCAGGGAAATTTATGCCATAGTGCTGATCACAGGAAAGCCACCTTCTTTCTCATAAACCTTTTCCTACTATTTTACTTATGCATGTTTTATCTACTGTTTGCGAAACTGCATTGTTTTAGTATATGATGATTTATACTTGGTAAGTGTTTGGCCCATCCAAACCATTATACTCTTGTACTGTTAAGTACAGCCCCCTTGTTGTTACCTAACTGCCCCTAGTAAAGTAAATGGTGTATAACACCATACCCCTTTGGAGACCATGTTTTAGCCGAAGCAAAACTAGAGGATGGGAAAACCCCGGGAAAAGTTTTACTAAATGTTTTATGATAAAACCTTGGTGAGGTGAGACCTCCCAAGAGTTGTTGAGAAATAAAAAGGTTTTTGTTCTACAAAATGCTAGAGGAAAAACCGGAGGGAAAATGTTTACGAAAGCGCACCCGGTTCTTTGTAGTTTGCTAGAACAATTAACCCGTGCAACCACATTACCCTGACATGGGACTGGGCTAGATTTAAAGATTGTTTATTCTGGTGTATGCTGCCTCGCAACAACTATAGGGGATGCAAATCCCCGGGGGGGTGGGCCTTCTCTGGACATCGGTCCATGTAAAACATCGATCGGGAGAAGGAACGAAGGGTCTACGGACCTCCATGCGTTACTATGAGCCCATCATTGAAAGCGCACACATTGTACAGTGGAAGAAGCGCTCCAGTTGGCTTGGGAACTATATAGGGCGTCCCATTGTTGAGGGGATAACACTCATAGGGTAGGCACTTATACTGGTGTGGGCTTTTGTAGAGTCTTGATCGGTTACTCAACCCACGATCGGTGTAGATCAGGGCAGGGTAGCCGGATGGTGTGGCTAAAGTGTACAACCTCTGCAGAGTGTAAATCTATTTGAATAGCCATGTCCGCGGTCATGGACGGTTGGGAAGGTTGTTGTAGAGTGGTGCTGGTTTTGTTTTCAAAAACTATTTCGGCAAAGCGAAGACTTTGGAAATGTTTTGACCATGAGATGGTCGGAAAGGGAGAAACGGAGTTTGGTCGTGGGGCGACCGGAAGAAGGGAACAAATGGGTAACCCAATCCTAGTGTTTTATAAAACTTTTCAAAAAGGTTTCCAAAATGTTTACAAAAGTTTTCAACAAAGATATGTATATGCTATATCTACAAGAGAACTATTTATTAAAAGAACCGCTCTTGGAGCCCTCCTACTACCACAGCCATATTACATATCCTTTTGATTTTATTATTCTATTAAGGTGGTTTTGCGAGTACATTCAAAGTACTCACTGTCATTGTCCCTGGCTATTAAATTGGTCAGATTTCAAGAAGAGGATGAAGTTGGTGGCTACGCGAGCTAGGACGTTCTCCCAGTCAGTTGCCTGTAGGTTAAGGCATGGCTCGGGCACTGCGCTTCAGGAATTTTCTGCTAACATGGATCAATGTAGCCATAATGGCAGTTAAGGTACGATGTGTATTCGTTTAATTATTGGATGTCATTTTGATACTTGTCGGTTATGTACCATGACTAACTGATCATGGGATCGTGATTGTATGCATAACAGGGATTCTCGGAGGATTAATCTGGGGGCCCCACACCTATATTGGAAGGGGCTGGGCTGGAAGTTTGTCTTCTCTGGTATAAGTTGTCTCACTACTCCTACAGGAGATTTCGATCTCTGGAGGTTGGGCCTTCCCTAGGTCCTTATAATGTACCTTAGCACCCAGGAGAAGGAACAAAGGGTCTATGGGCCTCCTTCCGATACTATGAGCCTCTCATTGAAAGCGTACAAAGGCGCTCTGGTTGGTCCACAGTACCCAATGCCCTGGTCTTAAAGGAACGACTCATAGGGTAGGCACTTGCACTGGAGTGGGCATTCCGAAGGTCTTGGCCGGTTACCCGACCCACGATCCCTAGGTGATCCGGGCAGGGTACCGGATGGTGTGGGTAAAGTGTACAACCTCTGTAGAGTGTAAATCTATTCGAATAGCTATGTTCACAGTTATGGATGAGTTGGAGAAACTACTGTAGAGCGGTGCTGGTTTTGATTTCAAAAAGGATTTTGGAAGAGCATAGGCTTTGGAAATGATTTGACCATGGCATGGTCGGAAAGGAAGGAAAGGAGTTTGGTCATGATATTACCGGAAGGAGGAACATATGGGTAACCCAATCCTAGTGTTTTCCAATACACTTCAAAATGTTCTCAAAAAGTTTTATAGAAATTTGCAACAAAGATATGTAGATGTTATATCTACAAGAGAAACTATTTTAGAAAATAACCTCTCTTGGAGCCCTCCTACTACCACAACCATATTGCATATCCTTTTGTTATTATTATTCTCCTTATGTGGTTTGCGAGTACATTCAAAGTACTCACTGGCATTGTCCCTGGCTATTAACTTGGTCAGATCTCGAGAAGAAGGTGATGATGGTGACTATGCGAGCTAGGCCGTTTCCCAGTCAGTTGCCTGTAGGTTTAGGCATGGCTCAGGCTCTATGATTCAATAAAGTTTCACTGATGATGACTAATGTAGCCATAATGGCATGTAAGGTATGACATGTATCCGCTTAAGTAATGGATGTTTACTTTGATACTAGTCAGTTATGTCCCACGACTAACTGATCATGGGATCGTGGCGTATGCATAATAGGGATTCTCGGAGGATTAATCTAGGGGCCCCACATACTCGGTATTAGAGCCATCCTGACTCTAGGAGAACCTTAGTTAGTATGGTCATTAGACAGGAAAACTATTTTGGAAACAATGGCTTTCGAAAACTACTTTCTAAAAAGCTTTTCAAAAAGTTTTACTCCTTATCCTCTCCAAAACTTCAAGTACTTGAAAAATGGTTTCCTCTATCCCTCATCCAAGCTTTAATTACCTGATTTTCAAACAAATAAAAACTAGAACCCGGTGCAGATAGTGATAACAAGATGAAGAGAAGCAATTTCCAGCAAACACAAGGAGACTACAAGATCGCCCTACTAGCGGAATCCTCATACTCAGGAGAAGCGAGTGCTGCAATATCAACTAGAGTGGAATGCTACAGCGAAGGCTTCAGATCGCAGGATAGTGACGTTGACCAAAATAACATGACATTTAGGATTAATAGTCCAAGATAGGTTTCCCCTATATCGCGAGTAGTTAACTCCTTGGTCACTACACTAGGTCATGTTTGCTTGCCTAAATGCATGATGTGTTGCTTGAGGTGTGCTGTGCCTTACTAGGTAGGAAGAACCCTATGGCCCTATCGCTAGTTTCACCTTGTATGTTTGTTCAGTGCCTGTTCTTACATTAGTCAAATGAGACTCGAGGATCGATACCCCACCTAGTAACTCAGGCACCACCTAGTTGGTTGCTGCTAACGAGAATCCATACTAATCTTGAGAGTTATGAGAGGAAGAGCATCACAAGAACCAGGAGTTCGACATCGTCAAGTCAAAACAACTCGAAGACTCCACCTTAGCAGGATGACATACCTTGACCAACTGACCTCTCAAGACTCGCTGACAGTGCAAACCTCCACTAAGCACCCACCGATAATAGCCAAAAATTTGTTGAAGCCAGAAGTTTACCACTGGAGGATCCTCACTATCCACAAGAAAGGACACGAGTGGTTAACCAAGACAAGAAGTGAAGACCTAACTACCCTAACCTTTGATATTTTAGCGCTTCTGACATCCACAATGGGACTAACTATTTTAGTCGACCCTACCCAAACCAACAGGAAGTTCCTCCCTAGAAGGCCAGAATATTCCAAAATCTTTAAGACATGGGAAGACTGTCAAGTGCTTTCGCTTCATATAGTTGATCAATCTTCTTTAGCTTGCTAAGTGTTGTGTGGGTGAACCTGTGCTAATGTACCGACCTTCCTAGGACTAATCCATACTTGTGATTATACCCCTTGCAAACATCCGTAAGTACAAGAAAGTAATTAAGGTAGAAACCTAACCACAGCTTTAAACTCTAAGACCCTTACGTCCCTTGTGCAATGGTTTCCTAACGGGGGTTCAGGTTTCTATCACTCCGGCAACCCCTACGATTAGTAGCCAAATACACAATGCATTCCCCTAGGCCCATATAGGTGAAGTATCATGTAGTCGACGTTCACATGACACCACTAGAAGAAGTATACCACAACCTAAATATCAAACTATTGAATGTTTGTCAACACAACTCCAGTACTAACAACATGACTTCTCCCATGTCCTCAAGAACAAAATGAACTACTCACACGACATCATATGGATCATGATCAGAGATGGAATAATGATGTATAACAATTTGAACATAAACAATAATTCAATGGTTCACTCAATAGCATCAACTAGAAAGAGTAATTAACACCGGGAAAGTTTCCCCTTTGAACTATGCAAGATTCAACTCAATTGTTATAGCAATATGGAGATGGTGATGAGGGTGTTGATGGTGATGATGGTGGTAATGATGATGATCCTGATGAAGTCCAGCTTGACGGTGGTGTTGATGGTGACGATCTCCCGTCTCTAGGAAGGAATTCCCCTAGCGGGAATCTATCAACCAGAGAGATCTTTCTCTCTCGGTGTTTTCCACCCTGCAGAGGCGGCAGAATCTTTTTGTGGTCGCTCCCCAAGTCTTAGGGTTTCGGGAGGATAATATACACCAGAGGGGAGAGCCAGAGGTGGGCCAGGGCGGCCGCACCACCTGGTGGCATGGCTTAGGGTGGCCCGCGCCAGGGGGTGGTGTGGGCCCCATGTGGCCCATCTCCACTCCCTCTTATGGCTTCCTTCGTCTTCTAGAAAAATAGGATTTTCCGTATATTTTCCCGGATTTTCTGATTTTTGCGAATTTTCCTCCAAACAGCACCTTTTCCATCAGAATCCTGACTGCAGCGGTCCATGCTCCAAAAGTCATCAACCATGCAAAAATAGATGAAATAACATAAGTATCACCTCTTAATATGAAATATATCAATGAATAACAGTAAATTATGGTATAGAATAGTGATGCAAAATGGACATATCAACTCCCCCCAAGCTTAGACTTTGCTTGTCCCCAAGCGAAACTGAGCTCAATAAACATGGCCTCAGGTTTATGGAGTGAAGAGTCGATAAAAGAATACGGACAAGAAGCATCACATTCATCAATACATGGATCATAATAGAAGACAACTCACTATTATATAACTCAACTTGCAATAAGTTAAGGAAACACAATAAAGATACATTAAGTGAATCATAATTGGTAATGGCAAACTTAGCTCTTGGTCGAAGAATAGTTGATAATTTGCTGGAGTTCACAAATAACTGGTTTTCAAATGATAGCTTTCAAAGTAGTAAACACCCAAATAAGAACAATGTGCAAAACAAGTAACATAAGAAACAAGATTGAATAAATCATCATATGAATGAATGAAACACCACAACTCAAAATACTTGCTAAGATAGAAAGGAATAGGTTTACTGATTCAACTAAAAAGTAAAAGAAAGGCCCTTCGCAGAGGGAAGCAAGGATTGCAAGTCTCATAAAGATCTCCCAAAAATTATGATACTTACTAGCTTTCAGCTCTCATTGCCCCTATCATAGGCATCTTTAGGTGATTAAGGTTAAATTGATCAAATATGAGGATATGCTTGACCAGTCGTAAATTGAGAATCTCATGTCCCTTGAATACGAGGGTCGCTCCTCATGCTACTCAAGTTTAGTCACCGGTAAGTTATTGTCATCGTAAGCATATGTGTATCATAGAGAACCGCCAACGGGGTACCCCTTGCCCGATGATACGGAAGAATCCCCATATCAAAATGACAAGGCAAGCAGACAACAAGCATCTCAGCAATCTTCTTATTTACCATGGGAATATAGTGCTTTTTCTATCTTTCCTCTTTTCATAATCTCTTTTTTATTTTTCTCTTTTTTCTCAATATAGGACTCTTTTTCATATAAGAAGAATGCTTCATAGATGCCCGTTATGGTTACGCTGCAGGTTTCCACCATGTCAGCATGTATTAGACCAGCGACCCAGGCGTTTCTCTAACACACATGCATAACTCCATGGACTTACAAGCTCCCCTTTCATTTCACACCGATGACATCCATAAACAAAAGAACATGATATCAACTAGGTACAAGGTACCAGTGCAATGTTGAAAGCGTCCCCATGACAGCATGGTTCTGCTAATTCACAACTTACAAAGCGCAAGCATATACGCAACATAGGTGAGCACAATGGTTAAAGTTTATTAAATGCAAGAAAGTAAAGTGTGCCATCAAGTTCGTGGGAGCTTTAATCACTAATTTTCACATAACAAGTTTAATTTGGAAGGTAGATAAAAACAAGAATTTACTTGGAATAGCAATAATGCTAATAGGTAGGTATGGTGGACACAAATGGCATAGGTTTTGGCTTAAGGAAGTGGATGCACGAGAAGAATTCCTCTCAGTGCAGGTTTTTGGCTAGCAAGGCTGGGTATCAAGTATAAGAGTTGAAGGAAACAATCAAACATACAAATGATAAAAGACAAACATGCAATCTTCCTTGGAAGCACAAAAGATCTTAACTAGAGAATACTAGACTTATGAGCAAATCAAGAAAGAAAGATGATGAAATTATATTTCTTTAGAGTACTTTTATCTTTTCATTCAACTCTCAAAAATAGTGTTGCTACTGACCAAGCTAGGCTTGCCAAAACCAACTAAATTAACTCAATGATCCCAAAATGATACCAATACTAACAACAAGATCAATCATACCACGAATTGAAAACTTATATAATCTATGCAAAAGAGTAAATGATAGAACTTCTCATTAGTATTCCATAACGGCAACTCATACCAAGGGATACATATCTAACGAGACACGGGACACTTCCTGTAGCATCCCAATTGTCTAACAATTGCAATGCTACTAGCCTAGCCTATATAATGGCTACTTCCTACATATAATTGTTGCATCATCATTAGATCATGCTCATGTCATCATGCCAACTTGCATTTGAGCATCATATAAAACCCTTTTTCATTTGGTTCTTCTCTCATATACATTGTTAATTGTATTTGCCTCTTGATATTGTATTTGGGTCTTGATATATTGTTTAAATGCCCAAGTTGAGTTGGGGGCATATCTTTTATTAACTCCACCACCTTTCTTTCACCACCTTATAATTCCACCATCCAACTAAATATGAGCTTTGCACTTTATTGGGTTTTACCTCTAGCTCATATGGGTTGGGATGGATCCAATTCTATTCCACATGCTCTCATCTTAGCATCATGTTGTTTTCACATTAGTGATAAATGAGAGCCACATGGCCACCTTTGCATGCCTTGTGAGTGGAACCCTTTTTCCTAGCTTCCATATGGATTATCATGGAATTATGCTCATGTTGGAATATTTTTGGGACTGTTAAGCATCTAGTGGCCCATACACACTATGAAGTCCCAATTATAATCAAATGTGATCATCTCCATCTACTCCACTTGGGACTTTCTTTTAAATTCTTTTGCTTAGGCCTTACTCCACATTTTGGAATGCATGAGAATAATGCCATGTAAATAATCTTGTTTTCACAAAATAAGCATGGTATTAATTATTATGCATGGCCCATGCAAGTACCACCTTTTTCTAGCTTTGGTTTTTATTTGCATTTTGAGTGGATCATCCCTCTCTCTCCCTCTCTTCCTCCTTTTGGCTTGATCTAGTTGATCTTGCTCAAACCACATCACCACCTTTTTACCTCTCCCTCTTTTTGGTCTAGTTCTTGTTTGATCTTGTTTTGTTTTGCTTGAGCTTGCCAAGGAAAACCATCACCCCATCCTCCATCTAAGATCCTACCCTTCTCTTCTACACCTCTACCTACACATCTTACACCTAAGCTAACCCTAACCCTACCACCTTTTCCTCTAATCTAACCATACCCCCCTTCTAAGCTAAACCCTAAACCTACCTCTCTCTCTCTCTCGGCCTCTCTCTCTCACCTAGCTGGCCCCACCATGCCACCTAGCTGCCCCACCCAAACAAGCCCTAGCCGAGGCTCCCCTACCCAACCCTAGCATCTACCCGATGCAACCCCTCTCTTCCTCTAGCTCTCTCTCTGCCTGCATGCCCCCACCAGCCCGAGCCTCCCCTGCCTCCCCGGCCTCACCTTGCCCCACCTGGAAGCCTTCCCTACCTGCCCTGCCCTGCCAGACCGAGCACGTGAGGAGGAAGGAGAGAAAGGTGGCCGAGCCACCTTTTTCCATCTACCTGCTCCCCACGGCACCTCCCTCCCCTCTCTCTGCTTTATTCCCCTCTCGGCTCTCCTCTGGCCTCTCCAGATCTGGTCGAGGCGCCCTGCCCTCTCCCCTCTCTTCTCCATCGCCACCGTCTTCTCCATCGCCGGCAAACCCTCGGCCTCCTCTCGGCTACACCGTACCAGGCGACGAGCGCCACATGGAGGTGTTCGAGGAGTACAAGGCGGACCCCCCTGCTTCGCCCGGTACCCGCAGGAGTGAAGGAGGAGCCCCAGGACGCTGAACACCGTCACCGCCCGAGCGAAACCCTAGATCCTCGGGCCGTCTGCCTCGATGCCGATCCACTGCTCGCCGACCCGATCCAACACCGCCGACCACCTCTCGGTGAGCTAACCCACCTCCTAGACACCCTCGCTACCGTCGTCGTGTCCTGGCCACGCCGATCGTTTCATCGAACAGTCTGTGCGCGCCGGCGAGCGTGCACGTCTGTTCGCTCTCGCTCCGCGTAACACCTCACCTAGGCCACGCCCACCTCCCTGTCACAAACCCCAGGCCACCGTAGTGGCTCCGCCCTCCGCGCGCGAGCCCTAGGTCCCAGGATCGATCCCGCGCGCCGCGCCCCGCGCCCTGTCGCGCATCGATCGCTCGTCAGGGTTCAGAGAAGAGAAACAGTGCGCGTCGCCTTTTTTTCATAAAACCCCCTGCTAGCTTTTTCTCCTAACCCGCGGTACTCGTGGCCCACCAGACAGCCACCCAATCAATCTTGCAGAGAACCCCCCGCATAACCCCAGCGTCAACCCGCAGTACCCCTGGATCGCCCACGTGTCGCGTCACCGCTGGCTTGCCCGCGTGTGGCCCCGAAGTCGTCCTGGCCCCACCTGTCTGTCCCTGAGGCTAGCCCAGCTCGTGGTGGCAGAAGAATTTCTGTGCGCTGTGCTGCTGAGTCAGCTCGGGACCCACCTGTCATCGTCTGTGGCTAGCTGAACCTGAGTATAAAAAAGTATTTTTCTGTATCTGTTTTAATTCAAATTAATTCAAATTCAAATTTAATTCTGTTTTCAAATAACTTTTAAAATATAATTCGAAATAATACAAATAATATGTGTTTTGAAATCAGAAAAATATGAGGAATTCAAATATATATTTTGAACATTTAAAATTCCAAGTTGATTAAAATTACATTAAAATGCCCTTTTATCTTAATTAATTGATAACTTTTGTTTTATAACTCCAAATTTAACAAATGATATGTCTAAAATGATTAGCTCGACGAGACCTTTCTGTTTATGCATTCCATGTTTGGTTTTGAAGCATGCATCATATAAATATAATGTGTACAGCAACTAATATGGGTATAAAATGGGATTAAAACTCAATAAAATGATTTAATCTTGTATTCCACACCTCACCCATGCCATGCTACTTTAATGCCATGCAAATTGTGCATCATTCATCATGGCATGATTGTTTGCTTATCGCATTTTATTCATATGCTTGTGCACTTTATTTATGTTGGCCCTTGTTTGTTTGGTTCTTCTCCGAATAGACGCTGAGCAGGGGATATACCAAGAGAACCAGGAGCACTACCCAGATCCATTCCTTGCTTCAACTGAGCTGCCAGGCAAGCACTACCACATGCTTGCATACATATAGTACCTATTGCCTCTTTCTTATTCTTGCATCATTGAGTCGCGATTGCATTAAACTGAATCCCAAGTATTGCATAGCCTTTACTTTTCAACCCCACCGAAGCTTGTTCCTCCATCCCATGAACCATTACTACAGGAGTTGTTTGAGCGATGCGAGTCGTAGAATAGCATGTGTAGGGTATGTGACTGTCTGATGGATAACGAGGTACCTATACAACTTAATCTGAGTAGTAATGGGATAACTAATGAAAGTGGCATCGGTGAGCCATATTTGCTATTTGGTTTTTCAGGCTCACTTGTGTCCCGTAGGACCCCGAGTACTTGATTCCTGTTCCTTGAATATTCGCGCTATCCACATCCGGGAGGCTTATGAACCCCCCTAAGCCAGAGCTTGATTCATTCTTATTTCTTGGTGCCACAAACTAGTTTGAGGTTTTATTTACTATCCTGTACTTATGCCATGCTTTACTGCTTTAGTTTAAATTGTGCGAGGTACTGCACACTGTACTATTTAGGTCCGTGACCCGTTTTCGCTGTATCGACAAGCCCAGTCACACTTTCGGGTTCCCAGTCGTTTACAGCCGGCTCCACAAACCTTGAGGCCGTCTCGGAGTCAGCTAACTTCGTTGCGGGTAGCTCAATGGGGTGGCCCCCTGAAATATTTCTGAATCCTGTGATCGCTTTGTCGTGAATGCCTCGTTGGGTTTTGATTTGGTTTTTTCGAGGTTGATCGAGTGTGTGTTGCTATTTGTGCACACCTGCAGGGTAAAACTTTCTGAAAGTCGTGTCCGCGGTTATGGACCACTTGGAGCACAGTTTCTCGATCATAGACAAGTATAACTAAAGTACCGCTTTAATTTGACTAAGTCTCTGACTAGTAAATAGTGCAACTCTCATGGAATGGATGATAAAACTGCCAACGGATGGGGGGGCTATTCGTCCGCTTCCTCGTCGGTAAGCGAGGAGGAGGATGGATCTGTTAAGATTACCGTTATAACTATTGTTATTCATTCACGGACATCCGTCTATCTCTGGTTAGGCGGATGGTTAGCGAGAATCTATAGAATTGTTAGGGTTTATCTTTTGCTGCAATTGCGTCACCCCAGGTTGTGTCCCCTTTAGAGGCATAGAGACTTGCTGAGTACCCCTAGGGTCTCACACGATAAATTGTTTGATTCAGATGAACAGGTACACTCGCAAGATGGATACTGGGTGGAAGAGACGGACGATGTGGGCAACGATCATTCGGTGTAGAGATTCCGGGAACGGGGATCCGTGAGATCTGTGGGCGGGATGTGTTTTATTGTGGGGCATCTTATGCCGATTTGCTTCTTATCCGTACTCGGATTTTGTCTTCCGCTTCCGCTTGATACTCTGATGTTTGATGTATGAGGAGATATCCTAAACTATTATATCTATCTAGGATATTTAGATCTTGCCGTATGGCGTTGCTATATTTCCTTTCTTTTTAGATGGAATGGCTCTGATGTACTTTTGTATGGTGGCTTGCATACATACTCATTTGTGTATGTAGTTGATCCCTTCGCCTGCCGATTACGCCGCCCGTTCTTGTCCCGATGTTTAGAAATGGTTGGGACGGCCGAGAGGTCTACCTGTGAGTGGCATTTGGGCCCCACCGTACTATTTCAACCATTTCTGCTCATCCAGGCTTGTAACTAGGAGCGTAATTCACCGAGGTAGTTACAATTGGTATCAGAGCCATCCCGACCTTCAGGGTCTCAACCAAATGGTCGTTGTCAGTCTAGCAAATAATTTGGTAGCTATGTATACTAGGGAAAAACAAAACGCAAGAGTAGGACTGCTTCCACTTTTCTTCTTACCCACCCACCAGCCTTTTCTGGTAAGGAAGTGTAACGTTTTCAATCCTCTTCTTAAAAATTCAAACTAGGATTCACGTGTTCTGGGTTTCCGTAGCACCATAGAAAGTGTGTGTGTGTGTGTAATTCCTTGTCTATCTGTTGCATCCAAGTTGTTATCACAATCTGCCTTTGGTTATCAACTGTTGGTACATTCCATACTGACAGGCTTTTGAAAACCGGCGCGATCTATCTGACTCCTTGTTAACCGGTGCCATCTTCTTAAGGGTGTCCTTCCTTCTAGCAACTCCACATTCTGTGAAATCATCAGTTGCTAATCTCTACCTGATAAGTGATTTTGCGCATCTATTGGTATTTTAATGCCAGAAAATGCGGAAATTTTTTCTTTGATACATCTGTGTTTCCACACTCCTTTTCAGTCATGTGTGAAACATTATCTATCTCCCTTTTATCAGTATGTCCATGCTAACTCATTCTTTTGTCACCGGCGCTTAATCCTGGAGTTTCTTTTCATCTCCAAATCTCTTGGGCTAATTACATAACATGTGTCGATCCGATGCTGCTGATTGTAATTTGGTTCTCGGCATAGCTATATTCCACTCATGATAAGTGTTGATTGGAATATGGAAAATGCTATCAACGCTATCCTCTAGATGGTGACGGTTATCTCCTGTGATTTTGAGTACACCGCGATCATATCTATGCATATTCAAGTATCTTTGGCAATCCGGAGTTTCCCAAAGCACTACGGCGGTCTATCATCTGTTCATCATGCTGCACATCTTTTCGAACCCCATATCTGCACAATTCTCTTTGAGACGAGGGAATTGCATCTTTTTGTCTCTGATAGCTTTGCTTAAGGAATGATCTATCATCTTTTCTTTTTCCAAGATCTCTTTATCTTTGTAACCGGTGATCCAATCGACAATGTGAACCAGGTGGCATTTCTTGTTCCTTCCGAAGGATCAGATAATCTATTCTGCCAGTGTATCTTCTTCAACACGAACCCGTGCTCTTAATATTGATCTTTCTAAGAGCGTTGAGCTCAGGAAGTGTTCGAGCATTTGTTCGTTTCTCTCGCCTTTTGAACTTGGTATTCTGGGAATATCTTGTTAATCCATGGTGGTATATGTTGATAATATGCTTGCCTATTCCATATCAATGGAAGGACATGGAAGATCATCTGTGTCTCTTTCTCTCAAGCTTCGTGAGCACTGCCTGTGTGCAAAGTTCTCAAAGCATGAATTCTGGCTTCTTGAAGTCACCTATCTCGACCACGTCCTTCTGCTAAATACATTGCTTCAATTCTGGAATTGGCAATCCATTGTTGATTCCATCCTCCATCTTCAACCAATCCGGAGTTGTTCCTTGTTGGCAAGTTATCATCGACGTTCCGCTAAAGATTTTCCTCAAGGCTGCTAAATCTTTCTCAATCATTTCAAGAAGAACATGGAGTTCTTTCACCTCAGTCTCGTCAAGTAATCTCTTGAAACCCTCTCGCTCTATCGCCTATGCTCCATCCACCGGAGGCCATGAAGACCTTCCAGATCTTGTATTCCTTCTATTCTAGTTGGTGTTATCTTTTTCTTTATCTGTGGAATCTTGCAGTTGTTCTCCGTAATCTTCCTTCATATCTTTCCGGTGGATTGGTACTTCCGACATGACGACAACATCATCATCTTTATCTATCTATGAATCCGGCGAATCGATTGCATCTATCCTTGTTTTCTAACGGAGTTCCATGAGTTATCCTTGTCAATACCTTTAGTCTGTTTCGGTAGTTGGGTTGCATGATTTTCTTATTCATGTACGGAGTAATGCTTTGAGTGCAGGATGGAGTAGCTACCATACCACTACTCTTATCATTCGCTCTTGTACATTGAATTGGTGAATTAATGTGATTTCACTCATTCCACGGATGTTAGAAGTGGCCTTTATCCCTCGATACTTTTACTTCCGCCTTTGTTTTTCTGGAGTGCTCTCTCGAAGAAGGTAATCAATAATCTCTTGTTGGTGGTCTGTCTATTCTAGATGGAGCAAAATCAACAATTATCTGGTGGAAACAAACGCCAACTCTTTTCTACCCTCGTCTTTCTACCGGTGCTTGACATCCCCAAACAAGATGAAAAGGAAACTATCTCTCTCTTTGTTTCATCAATTCTTTTGCTGTGGTAAAGCCAATTATGGTTGAGGCCATCAGCCGCAAATCTATTGCATTAGCCTCGAGGCTAAAGAAAGCAATAAGTATCTCTACAATAAACTCCGGATCCTCCATATTCTTTGCTTCTCGGGTTTTCCCCATGATCTGGCTTCACATCCGTCTCTGGAAGTTATATCCGCGCACCTCCATTGCTTGATCCTTTGGTTCTTACCGGCGCAACAAGAATCTATTCTGACGATGTCTAGCTAAATCTTTCTGTTCTTATCAAGGGACTCTATTGTTTGAAGGCAATATTGTTTCCGTACTTCATTTATGAAATCCGAGAGGAGATGCGATGCTATTGTCATAGTGGTTCAAAACCTATCCAATCTACCTCTTTTCCTTCTGGCGAGATAAAGATTCATCCTCTCTCGTATCAGTAAATCTTTAATCTTAACGGTGTGTCTTTCTTTATCCATAATACATCGTCCTTCCTATTTCTCTCACGGTGGTTCTATTCTTTTATCATGTTTCTTGAGAAAACCGGAGCTATGTTCATCCTATCCTTCTTGCCTCACGACAATCCTTCAACCCTTCTAACCCGTTGTTTCTCTAGCAAAACGCAAGACTCGCAGCAAGTCTAGCAAGTTTTGCAAGGTGTAGTGGTCGCACCATTCAGTTCTTCATCATCTTGGGAACGTGAGGGTCACCTTCGTTCGAACACCCGCCTCTTCTTGTGTTGTTTCTTTTTCCTAGG
Organism: Avena sativa; assembly: GCA_916181665.1. Lineage (NCBI taxonomy): Eukaryota > Viridiplantae > Streptophyta > Magnoliopsida > Poales > Poaceae > Avena > Avena sativa. The sequence goes on from OV702286.1 coordinate 81,371,029, forward strand.
AATCTCGGGGCGAGATTCTTGTTTAGTGGGGGAGAGTTGTAGAATCCCAATTGTCTAACAATTGCAATGCTACTAGCCTAGTCTATATAATGGCTACTTCCTACATATAATTGTTGCATCATCATTAGATCATGCTCATGTCATCATGCCACCTTGCATTTGAGCATCATATAAAACCCTTTTTCATTTGGTTCTTCTCTCATATACATTGTTAATTGTATTTGCCTCTTGATATTGTATTTGGGTCTTGATATATTGTTTAAATGCCCAAGTTGAGTTGGGGGCATATCTTTTATTAACTCCACCACCTTTCTTTCACCACCTTATAATTCCACCATCCAACTAAATATGAGCTTTGCACTTTATTGGGTTTTACCTCTAGCTCATATGGGTTGGGATGGATCCAATTCTATTCCACATGCTATCATCTTAGCATCATGTTGTTTTCACATTAGTGATAAATGAGAGCCACATGGCCACCTTTGCATGCCTTGTGAGTGGAACCCTTTTTCCTAGCTTCCATATGGATTATCATGGAATTATGCTCATGTTGGAATATTTTTGGGACTGTTAAGCATCTAGTGGCCCATACACACTAGCAAGTCCCAATTATAATCAAATGTGATCATCTCCATCTACTCCACTTGGGACTTTCTTTTAAATTCTTTTGCTTAGGCCTTACTCCACATTTTGGAATGCATGAGAATAATGCCATGTAAATAATCTTGTTTTCACAAAATAAGCATGGTATTAATTATTATGCATGGCCCATGCAAGTACCACCTTTTTCTAGCTTTGGTTTTTACTTGCATTTTGAGTGGATCATCCCTCTCTCTCCCTCTCTTCCTCCTTTTGGCTCTATCTAGTTGATCTTGCTCAAACCACATCACCACCTTTTTACCTCTCCCTCTTTTTGGTCTAGTTCTTGTTTGATCTTGTTTTGTTTTGCTTGAGCTTGCCAAGGAAAACAATCACCCCATCCTCCATCTAAGATCCTACCCTTTTCTTCTACACCTCTACCTACACATCTTACACCTAAGCTAACCCTAAACCTACCACCTTTTCCTCTAATCTAACCATACCCCCCTTCTAAGCTAAACCCTAAACCTACCTCTCTCTCTCTCGGCCTCTCTCTCTCTCACCTAGCTGGCCCCACCATGCCACCTAGCTGCCCCACCCAAACAAGCCCTAGCCGAGGCTCCCCTACCCAACCCTAGCATCTACCCGATGCAAACCCTCTCTTCCTCTAGCTCTCTCTCTCTGCCTGCATGCCCCCACCAGCCCGAGCTTCCCCTGCCTCCCCGGCCTCACCTTGCCCACCTGGAAGCCACCCCTACCTGCCCTGCCCTGCCAGACCGAGCACGTGAGGAGGAAGGAGAGAAAGGTGGCCGAGCCACCTTTTTCATCTACCTGCTCCCCACGGCACCTCCCTCCCCTCTCTCTGCTTTATTCCCCTCTCGGCTCTCCTCTGGCCTCTCTAGATCTGGCCGAGGCGCCCTGCCCTCTCCCCTCTCTTCTCCATCGCCACCGTCTTCTCCATCGCCGGCAAACCCTCGGCCTCCTCTCGGCTACACCGTACCAGGCGACGAGCGTGACATGGAGGTGTTCGAGGAGTACAAGGCGGACCCCCCTGCTTCGCCCGGTACCCGCAGGAGTGAAGGAGGAGCCCCAGGACGCTGAACACCGTCACCGCCCGAGCGAAACCCTAGATCCTCTGGTCGTCTACCTCGACGCCGATCCACTGCTCGCCGACCCGATCCAACACCGCCGACCACCTCCCGGTGAGCTAACCTACCTCCTAGACACCCTCGCCACCGTCGTCGTGTCCTGGCCGCGCCGATCGTTTCATCGAACAGTCTGTGCGCGCCGGCGAGCGCGCGCGTCTGCTCACTCTCGCTCCGCGTAACACCTCACCTAGGCCACGCCCACCTCCCTGTCACCAACCCCAGGCCACCGCAGTGGCTCCGCCCTCCGCGCGCGAGCCCTAGGTCCCAGGATCGATCCCGCGCGCCGCGCCCCGCGCCCTGTCGTGCATCGATCGCTCGTCAGGGTTCAGAGAAGAGAAACAGTGCGCGTCGCCTTTTTTTTCATAAAACCCCCTGCTAGCTTTTTCTCCTAACCCACGGTACTCGTGGCCCACCAGACAGCCACCCAATCAATCTTGCAGAGAACCCCCCGTATAACCCCAGCCTCAACCTGCAGTACCCCTGGATCGCCCACGTGTCGCGTCACCGCTGGCTTGCCCGCGTGTGGCCCCGAAGTCGTCCTGGCCCCACCTGTCTGTCCTTGAGGCTAGCCCAGCTCGCGGTGGCAGAAGAATTTCTGTGCGCTGTGCTGCTGAGTCAGCTCGGGACCCACCTGTCATCGTCTATGGCTAGCTGAACCTGAGTATAAAAAAGTATTTTTCTGTATCTGTTTTCATTCAAATCTTTTCAAATTAATTCAAATTCAAATTTAATTCTGTTTTCAAATAACTTTTAAAATATAATTCCAAATAATACAAATAATATGTGTCTTGAAATCAGAAAAATATGAGGAATTCAAATATGCCCTTCAAAATATATTTTGAACATTTAAAATTCCAAGTTGATTAAAATTACATTAAAATGCCCTTTTATCTTAATTAATTGATAACTTTTGTTTTATAACTCCAAATTTAACAAATGATATGTCTAAAATGATTAGCTCGACGAGACCTTTCTGTTTATGCATTCCATGTTTGGTTTTGAAGCATGCATCATATAAATATAATGTGTACAGCAACTAATATGGGTATAAAATGGGATTAAAACTCAATAAAATGATTTAATCTTGTATTCCACACCTCACCCATGCCATGCTACTTTAATGCCATGCAAATTGTGCATCATTCATCATGGCATGATTGTTTGCTTGTCGCATTTTATTCATATGCTTGTGCACTTTATTTATGTTGGCCCTTGTTTGTTTGGTTCTTCTCCGAATAGACGCTGAGCAGGGGATATATCAAGAGAACCAGGAGCACTACCCAGATCCATTCCTTGCTTCAACTGAGCTGCCAGGCAAGCACTACCACATGCTTGCATACATATAGTACCTATTGCCTCTTCCTTATTCTTGCATCATTGAGTCGCTATTGCATTAAACTGAATCCCAAGTATTGCATAGCCTTTACTTTTAAACCCCACCGAAGCTTGTTCCTCCATCCCATGAGCCATTACTACAGGAGTTGTTTAAACCATGCGAGTCATAGAACAGCATGTGTAGGGTATGTGAGTGTCTGATGGATAACGAGGTACCTATACAACTTAATCTAAGTAGTAATGGGATAACTAATGAAAGTGGCATCGGTGAGCCATATTTGCTATTTGGTTTTTTAGGCTCACTTGTGTCCCGTAGGACCCCGAGTACTTGATTCCTGTTCCTTGAATATTCGCGCTATCCACATCCGGGAGGCTTATGAACCCCCCTGAGCCAGAGCTTGATTCATTCTTATTTCTTGGGGCCACAAACTAGTTTGAGGTTTATTTACTATCCTGTACTTATGCCATGCTTTACTGCTTTAATTTAAATTGTGCGAGGTACTGCACACTGTACTGTTTAGGTCCGTGACCCGTTTTCGCTGTATCGACAAGCCTAGTCACACTTTCGGGTTCCCAGTCGTTTACAGCCGGCTCCACAAACCTTGAGGCCGTCTCGGAGTCAGCTAACTTCGTTGCGGGTAGCTCAATGGGGTGGCCCCCTGAAATATTTCTGAATCCTGTGATCGCTTTGTCGTGAATGCCTCGTTGGGTTTTGATTTGGTTTTTCCGAGGTTGATCGAGTGTGTGTTGCTATTTGTGCACCCCTGTAGGGTAAAACTTTCTGAAAGCCGTGTCCGCGGTTATGGACGACTTGGAGCACAGTTTCTCGATCATAGACAAGTATAACTAAAGTACCGCTTTAATTTGACTAAGTGTCTAACTAGTAAATAGTGCAACTCTCATGGAATGGATGATAAAACTGCCAACGGATGGGGGGGGCTGTTCATTCGCTTCCTCGTCGGTAAGCGAGGAGGAGGATGGATCTGTTAAGATTACCGTTATAACTGTTGTTATTCATTCACGGACATCCGTCTATCTCTGGTTAGGCGGATGGTTAGCGAGAATCTATAGAATTGTTAGGGTTTATCTTTTGCTGCAATTGCGTCACCCCAGGTTGTGTCCCCTTTAGAGGCATAAAGACTTGCTGAGTACCCCTAGGGTCTCACACGATAAATTGTTTGATTCAGATGAACAGGTACACTCGCAAGATGGATACTGGGTGGAAGAGACGGACGATGTGGGCAACGATCATTCGGTGTAGAGATTTCGGGAACGGGGATCCGTGAGATCTGTGGGCGGGATGTGTTTTATTATGGGGCATCTTATGCCGATTTGCTTCTTATCCGTACTCGGATTTTGTATTCCGCTTCCGCTTGATACTCTGATGTTTGATGTATGAGGAGATATCCTAAACTATTATATCTATCTAGGATATTTGGATCTTGTCGTATGGCGTTGCTATATTTCCTTTCTTTTTAGATGGAATGGCTCTGATGTACTGTTGTATGGTGGCTTGCATACATACTCATTTGTGTATGTAGTTGATCCCTTCGCCTGCCGATTACGCCGCCCGTTCTTGTCCCGATGTTTAGAAATGGTTGGGACGGCCGAAAGGTCTACCTGTGAGTGGCATTTGGGCCCCACCGTACTATTTCAACCATTTCTGCTCATCCAGGCTTGTAACTAGGAGCGTAATTCACCGAGGTAGTTACACTTCCATAATGCAAACCATCCTACATAATAACTTCTCTATTCATGATATGACTCTACTAATAAGGTAAAAAGATAGAAGATAGTGATGTGATACCGCGGCACTCCCCCAAGCTTGGAACAAACCAAGAGGATGCAAAACCTGATGACGGATTACTCCTTTGTTGGTGGTATCCTCTCGATGAGTTTCTTGACCAATTTCCCCAAGTCCTCAATCTCGAAGGCGAGGGTACGAATCAACTCCGAGTTGTGCTTGATGCGGTGCATGATCATGTCAGATTGTGGATCCTAGCTCTTGCGATTCTTTTTCCGTTCTTCCCTCTTGGAGTCTTCTTTTACTGCATGGTTATGGCTAAAGGTATGGAAGGGACTCTTGGTGCTTGGAGAAGGTGTCCTTGGTACCAAACAGTGATGCGGTGGTTTCCCTCCAGTTGACATCCGTGCAGTCCTTCTGATCCTGGCAGGGTTCACCACCACTCCAATGCTTGCAATGGTAGTGTTGGTGTGCTTTGCCTCCTCTTCACCTTCACTCTTGATCTCCTTCCCCTGCCCGGGGTCTTGGAGATCTTGCTCCATAGGCTCCTTTCCTTTATCCTTGGCGGACACCATTGTGCTTCTATGCTTTCAAAGATAGTTCATGGCAGAAACAAATCGAAACAAAAACATGACGAGAACACAATATACGAACCTCGGGGGATCCGGGGGATTATATATTACAAAGTTTCATAACAAAAGGAAGGTACTAGGAGAAAACGAGTCGGAAGCGGAGTCCGGGGTGGACTCACCACCTAGTGGCGCGGCCAGGGGTGGGCCCGCGCCATAGGGTGGTGTGAGCCACCCTGACTCCATTTCCGTCCCTCTTTTGCTTCATAGCTTTCCTTATTAACTGGAAAATACAAAAATATAGTTGGATAGTATTTTTGCGGAACTTTTTTACCAGAACTGTTACCTATTCGAAAACGGACTCTACAGGTCTCTAAATTTGGCATTTAGTAGATTCTTCCGGAGTTACCACTTGGATATCATAAATATCTTCATCTTCATACACATATTACTTGAGTCATGAAACCTTTCTCTTCCTTATTACACCATTACCTCCACTACCTAGAAAGTTCTTTCACACAAAACTTCACACAGTTCTCATAAGCAACATTAGTATAAGTGAAGTGATAAAACCTTTTGAGTCCAACTTCAACTGAAAACCATCAAAACATAAGTTACTGTAGAAACTCCTTTCGAAAACCCAAAAAGAATTCAAAAAGGAAATTGAATAAAGAAGCAAATGCAAAAGTGGCAAAAACTGTCAAAACAGACCAGCAGGTAAAGATCAATTTTTTCGAAAATCTTATGTTGCTCAAATCAAAAAGTGCAAAACTAACGAAAGTTAAATAACAACCTGGGGAAGAAGCACAAACAATTACAGCTCAATCCGACATACAGAGATCTCTCATGAATTTTTACAGTGAAGCACAAAAATATCTTTTGGGACAGCAACTTCCCCAAATCTTACTTCTCTCTCATTAGAGGTTGATCTTGACACAAAAAACAAACAAAAAGGATAAGGAGAGGTTATTACCGAAGTAATAACTTCCAAGACTCAAAGAAACAAAAACAAACTGAAAGAAAAAATAAATTGGGTTGTCTCCCAAAAAGCTCTTTCTTTATAGCCATTAAGATGGGCATGATAATTTTGAAGATGCTCATATAGGAATATGAATTGAAGTGAAAGAGAGCATTAAGAAGGAAAAATAAACACGTTTAAGTCTAACCCACTTCCTATGCAAGGGAATTTTGTAAACAAACAAGTTGTTGAAACCAGAAACCACTAGCATAAGAAGGCACAAGAAATGCAACATAAAAACTTTCAGCATAAAACGAGGAAACTTGAGATTATTGAGATGCATGAGAACACTTTTCCCTCTCTCATAGTAACTTTCAGTATCATGCATAAACTTAACAATATAACTATCACAAGGACCATCGTGACAATGATCACTTATTATAACAGAAAACACAGGAATACTAGCTCTCATAACACTACCTTGTGAAGCAATATTAGAGGTATCCTTACAAAGGATAGTGTGTCCCTCTTCTACATATTTAGAGACAAAGTCTTTCACATTTTCTATTATAGGTTCATCAAACATTTGTTTATCAGATTCAACAACTTTGCTTATACTTTCATCAACCATACTAGCTATCATACAATGTTCCTTTATCTTAACTGGGAAAGGAATTTTCTCAATATAAGGTTCAGGTAAAACATGATTAGCAGTATAAACTTCAGTATTTCTTGTAGGAACACTCTTAGCAATATCTTTATAAGGTTCATGATACTTATTCCACTTCTTTTTAGGCACTTTAATGTAGGAAGCAAAAGCCTTAAAATAATTAGCAATAGCTTGAGAGTCTAGACCATAAGCATTTTTAATATTTTGAAAGTCATCAGTTCCCATAAAAGATTCAATGCATTCATAATCATAATTTATACCTGACTTTCTTCCTTTGTCATTCTCCCAATCTTCCGCATTGTCTTGAATACGGTCCAGAAGATCCCATTTAGCTTCTTCTTCCATGCGAGTGAATGATCCAGCACAAGAACCATCCAAAAAATCCTTATCATGTAGAGGGAGCCTTGCATAAAAGTTATTGATAATAATATTCTTCGAGAGCTCATGAATGGGACATTTGAGCATTAGTAACTTCAATCTCCCCCAAGCTTGAGCTGTACTCTCTCCATCAAGAGGCCAAAAGTTGTATATTTGATTCCGATCTTTATGAATCTCACTAGGAGGATAAAATTTTGAATAAAAGAGAGGCACTATTTCCTCCCATTCTAGAGCTTGACCATTCTTCAGCAACTTATACCATTCCTCAGCTCTTCCTTTCCAGTGATAATAAGAATAACTTCTTCTTAACTTGATCTGTAGTAATACCTGCACACTTGAACAACCCACATAATTCGTGTATAAAGAGAAAATGATCACTGGGATGGACAGTTCCATCCCCAACATAGTAGTTATCCATAACACGATCAATAATTCTTGTAGTTATTTTAAAAGCATCATTCTCAGCAGGTGGTGGTTCATCTACTACCTTAGAAGTGGTAGTAGCATACCAAATAAGAAACTCAGTGAATTATCCATAACAAAAATAAAGCAACTAACAGAAATAAACAATACTCATAGTAGAAGTTTCCTTTACCAGTTCCACTCTCCAATAGTGCTTCACTCCTCGGCAACGGAGCCAGAAAATAGTCTTGATGACCCACAAGTATAGTGGGTGTATCGCAGTATTTTCGATAAGTAAGAGTGTCGAACCTAACGAGGAGCAGAAGGTGCTGGCTAGTTGTATGGATTATGAATTCTCTACAAATCCTTAGCAAACGGATTTCTAGGGGTTTTTGATAAAGCAAGTAAATAAAGTACGACTAAATAAAAGACAATAAGAATAATTACAGCAAGTGGCCCAATCCTTTATGCAGCAAAGGACAAGCCGGCTGTATTACTTAAAATGGCCAAACGTTCTCGAGGACACATGGGAAGACTGTCAAGTGCTTTCGCTTCATATAGTTGATCAATCTTCTTTAGCTTGCTAAGTGTTGTGTGGGTGAACCTGTGCTAATGTACCGACCTTCCTAGGACTAATACATACTTGTGATTATACCCCTTGCAAACATCCGTAAGTAGAAGAAAGTAATTTAGTTAGAAACCTAACCACAGCTTTAAACTCTAAGACCCTTACATCCCTTGTGCAATGGTTTCCTAACGGGGGTTCAGGTTTCTGTCACTCCGGCAACCCCTATGATTAGTAGCCAAATACACAATGCATTCCCCTAGGCCCATATAGGTGAAGTGTCATGTAGTCGACGTTCACATGACACCACTAGAAGAAGTACACCACAACTTAAATATCAAACTATTGAATCTTTCTCAACACAACTCCAGTACTAACAACATGACTTGTCCCATGTCCTCAAGAACAAAACGAACTACTCAAACGACATCATATGGATCATGATCAGAGATGTAATAATGATGTATAACAATCTGAACATAAACAATAATTCAATGTTTCACTCAATAGCATCAACTACAAAGAGTAATTAACACCGGGAAAGTTTCCCCTATGAACTATACAAGATTCAACTCAATTGTTACAGCAATATGGAGATGGTGATGAGGGTGCTTATGGTGATGATGGTGGTAATAATGATGATGATGATCCCGATGAAGTCCAGCTTGACAGTGGTGTTGATGGTGACGATCTCCCCTCTCTGGGAAGGAATTCCCCCGGCAGAAATCTATCTGCCGGAGAGATCTTTCTCTCTCGTTGTTTTCCACCCCGCAGAGGCGGCGGAATCTTTCTGTGGTCGCTCCCCGAATCTTAGGGTTTCGGGAGGATAATATACGCTAGAGGGGAGAGCCAGAGGTGGGCCAGGGTGGCAACACCACCTGGTGGCGCGGCCTAGGGTGGCCCGCGCCAGGGGATGGTGTGGGCCCCCTGTGGCCCATCTCCACTCCCACTTCTGGCTTCCTTTGTCTTTTGGAAAAATAGGATTTTCTGTATATTTTCCTGGATTTTCTGATGTTCGCGCATTTTGCCTCCAAACAACACCTTTTCCATCAGAATCCTGACTGCAGCGGTCCATGCTGCAAAAGTCATCAATTATGCAAAAACAGATGAAATAACATAAGTATCACCTCTTAATATGAAATATATCAATGAATAATAGTAAATTATGATATAGAATAGTGATGCAAAATGGATGTATGATGTGCGCGGCCAATGCTCCTATTAGGAGTAGCCCCCGAGTACTTGGTTGAGTCGAAGACTCAAGTAAGGACTAAAATAGTCAAAAATAATTCTTTGGCTGGAATTGATGACGTCACTGCTAAGGACAAGATGACTTCATCTGCCTGCGTTAGTGGCTTTGATGGGACGTGACAAGTAGTGGGTCCGACTTTCTGACTTCAATTTGACTAGGCGTGCATAATCTTCTGTTTTAACTGCATCTCCTTGATTTCCGTGTGTAATGGGAGTAGTGGGGGACGGTTCGCGTTCTACCCTTGCCACGCGTCAGTGCTGATGTGCGCCACACATCTGGTAGGTTTTTTACTGACCGTTGGATGTCATCTGCTAGATGGTTAAGTAGGGATACACTGTGCGGTAATTCCCCACATCTCTCTTCTTGCTCGCACTTCCTCCGCCATTGTCGCTCTTCCTGCTGCTTTGCGCACCTCTTCTCCGTGGCACTGGACCAGCTCCGCATCTTCCCCAGTTACTTCCTGCGCTTGCATCGCCATCGTAAGATGGGAAAGAAGAAAGGAGGCTCTGCCTTTGGATCTGCGGCTGCCATTGTCGCTGCCAAGAAGAAGGGAGGCGCCGCAACCATGGGCACCAGCGCCACCGGTGCTCGGAAGAAGAAGGGCACGAGGAATCGCGTCACCAATGAGTCCTGGCACCATCTATCATAAAGCCCGTGGAGTTATTCAATCTTCGACAAGATGGAGTACTTCCTCCCGTGGAAGGCGACTCCCGCGTGCCTGGCGAGGAGGTAATTCCCGTTCCTCCTGCGGGTTTTCGGGTGATGTTTCTTGCGTTCATCATCCGCGGTCTCTCTCTCTCCCCCTTCATCCTTTCGTTAGGGGTCTTCTCTGTTTCTATGGGCTCCAGCTGCATCAGCTATCCCCAAATTCGATTCTCCTCATCTCTTGCTTTATCACACTTGGCGAGTGCTGGATCAGAGTCGAGCCACACTTTGGTCTCTTCAAGATGCTTTTTAAGCTTAAATGCCAGTCGGCGTCTGGTTCGGTAGTCTACGACATAGGGGGCTACGGGATCCACGTCGAATCCTCCACCACTTACTTCGATATCAAGCTCACTGCATCTGTCCAAGGGTGGAGAGATAAGTTGTTCTACATCCGTGACCAAAAGGCCGACGAAGCGCACTACGGACTCCGAGGAGACGGATATGGAGATGCTGTATCAGCGTGTCTGCAACCTCAAAGGCTGTATAGGCAGAGAAGAAGGTGGCGCTATGCTTATTCGCACATGGTTGTGCCGCCGTATTCAGCCTCTGCAGGCTAAAGCCCATCCAATGTACCGCTGGCCTAGTGCTGGCGATGTCACTCGCATATCTACAGAGGGCATTTCTGTGGGTGAGGTATACATGAGGTTGTAGCTGGTGACCAAGTACACTGCCAAGGAGGATCTCTCAGGTGAATCAGTTGTGCCTCCTTTCGACGCCAACAAACCTCCACCTGAGGTAAAGCTTTTATGTGAAGTAGTCGGCATTTTTCGATTGGTTGCCAAGTGCTTGATATATATTTAATGTTTCTTCTGATTGCAGGACTAGAAAGTGGCTTCTAGCTTGCCTCCTCAGCCTGAAGGGGTAATCCCGCGTGAAGCGGTGGAAGAGGACGAGTCGGATTCGACCATCCCGGTTGAAGAAGAGGAGGAAGCCCCTGAGTCCAGTGGCCACGGCACTCGCAAGCACTCCCGCAGCAAGGACTCTGCTGCTTCTTCATCGATGACACTGGAGGGATCTCCTGCTTCTATGGAGGAGCCTATCCCTGACGTGCCTGTACGCGCCATGGCTCCTCCTGCTCCAAAGAAGCTGAGGTTGCCTAAGGAATCGTCGGGGGACTCTTTTGATCTCGAGAATTTTAATAGGTAAATTGTTGATATTTGCGAGTGCATCTTGTTTTTCCTTGGTGTTTTTCTTATGATAGTGGTGCTGGTCCTGTTTCTATGGAGGAGCCTATCCCTGCCGTGCCTGTACGCGCCATGGCTCCTCCTGCTCCAAAGAAGCTGAGGTTGCCTAAGGAATCGTCGGGGGACTCTTTTGATCTCGAGAATTTTAATAGGTAAATTGTTGATATTTGCGAGTGCATCTTGTTTTTCCTTGGTGTTTTTCTTATGATAGTGGTGTTGGTCCTGCTTGTAGTCAAACGGTGTCATCGTCCTCCGACGATTGCCAGATTGTGAAAGAATCTGGAGTCACGGATTCCAAAAATAAGGAGGTGGCCATACGGTCACCTTCTACTATGGTGGCAGCCCACTCCGGTGCTAACTCCTCGAGTTCCCCACATGCTAGGGAGCACCAGATGGTTGCACGGACGACTGCCTGACAGGCATCTTCGGATTCCCTGGAGGAACACGTAAGTATCTTCTTTGTCGCTGGCAGTCAAATTTGTGCTTTTGGTTTTTGCCGAATCTTTGTTTCTCTTGGTGTATCTCATCGTGAAGGAATCTGCTCGTCTTGCGGAGCAAATCCTTGCTTTGGGTCAACAGCACGCCTTGCTGGACAATTTCCACCGGGTAGTCAAACGTTTGTAGTGATCTTCTCTCTTGGCTCTGCTTATGTAGGGCTTTGCAAACTCAGTATTGTCAGGCTCTGTCCTTTTGTAGGGGAGCATAATGACCTTGTTCGCCATGTCACTTCCCTCGAGAAGGGACTTGCCGCAACGAAGAAGAGGCACGATGAGGCAGTCGCGGCTCTGGAGGAGTCGCAGAAGCGTGAGGAGGACTTGTGCGCTTCCACTACCGAGAGGGAGAAGTTGTTCGAAGAACAACTTTTCTCGATTGCGAAGGCTCTCTCAGGTATTGTTCAACTTGATTTGTATTTTTTCCTATGTTATTTCATGTCGATGTGCTAATACTTTGTGTATGCAGATACCGCCGGTGTAGGCTTCGACGCCCAATCCTTGCACCGTGCGGATGACTTGGCTGGTGCCGTGGCCACAGTCGAGGACCGCAGAGTGTCCCTCCAAGATACGCTTGGGAAGGCCAAGAATGTGCTAAGCCACCTCCATGAGGATATTAACCCCAAGCCCAGCTTAATCGAGACTCTTTATGGCTTGGTGGAATCCTTCACGGAAGGCATCCCAACGGATTTCAAGAATGCTTAGAAGTCCCTCGGTGCTACCATGGAAATCGCGATGGCGCAAGCACATGGTGAGGAGCTGGAACCAAGCACAATATCTCAGTCGATGTCTGTCGACGCGGAAGGCCAGCAGGTAGTGTTTTCTCCCTTCGCTACTAAATGCGGGCCTCGTCTCATCGAGATAGTCGCCAAGTATTCTGAAGAGTTGCGGCGAGTTAAGGCGGCGAAGGCGTCGGCGTCTAGGGCTACCACCGGGAAGTCTGTGGCATCAGAGAATGCTACGAATTCGAGGAAGCCCCCAAAGCCGAAGTCCAAGTTGAATAAGCAAATTGCTCCGTAGCTGCCCTTTGTAATAGTTGTAGGTTTCTTTTGTTGATCCGTATTCTGTGGGGGGTGCCCCTTGATATTTTATCGAATTTGAATGCAATCCTCCTTTTTATCAGTGTATGATTGGTCTCATTTGCCTCTTTCTTGATTGTAACTAGGGTCCTTCGAGTGGTCCTTCGAGTGAACCTCGTGACTCTCCTCCCACCAATGAAACTATGGCGCAACCGCGTTCAAAGGTGGAGGAATTGTCGTGGCTTTCACGACTGCGTGACCGTATTAAGCAGTTGGAACGTGAGTTTCCCATCATCCGTGGTAAGGCAGATGTGTGGAAGTCGAAAGCTGAGAAGGCCACCGCCCGCGAGAAGTATCTCTTGGATGAAGTGGCGCAGTTGAACGAGCAATTTAAATGTTAACTCTCTGTCTTCTCATCTTGTCTTTTAGCCAGTCGCGGCGATGCCTTGTCCTTACACTTTGCTTCTTGCTTGGTGTAGTTGTTAGTTCTCGTCATCCGCAGGATGAGAAGGGCCGGGTGGCCATTCGAATGAATGACCTGGCCCAAGAGAAGCTACAGGCTAGTGGGTACTTTTGGGTGGACCACGACCGTGCGGTCGCATTAGCGACCCTGCAGGATCGCTCTTCGCGAGTACTTCAATGCTTGAAGAAGGCGCAGTCATGCCTTAGGCATATCTTCCAAGCAATGTTTCCTCTCGACAAGGTGCCCTCAAACCTGTTGGCTCTTTTGGCGAAGTTTCAGGATATAAGTGCGGTCCGTGAGTGCGTGCTGTAGCAAGTGGTCGTTGGTGCCAAAGCTACGCTGTCCTTGGTGCGACTGCATAGGCCAGATGTGGACGTCGCGTCTATTGCTGTTGGACCGCCCCCTCCGCCGGAAGGAATGACTTGGGACATGGTTCCGCACTATCAGGCTGTTGATCGGCCTGCGGAGGATATCGTCGATTTCTTTGAGGAGCAGACAAATGTTCTTCTTTTGCACCAGTAGTGTAATTTGTATCCTGCACATAGATGTATAAGTGTTGTAAAGTTCATATGATTGTGGTGGGTGTATTTAATACCCTTTAATGTATGAAGAGCTTGATAACTTGTAATATTTGTGAGTGTGTTGTACTCTGCAGTTCCCTTTCGTTAGCCTGACGTGTATTTATCTCAGCACCTTGCCAACCTGTCAGGTGTGTTACAGTTGGGTTGGTTTTTATCAAGGGTTCGATTGGTAATGTGTCAGCTACTCAGGATACTACGATTCTTTCGTGGAACGAAGGTATAAAGGGTGGTGCAGCCCCCGAGTGATAAAATTGCGAGAAAAATAGAAAAGACATAGAGTTTTGGGGCACTTAGCTTTATTTTTTCGCAGAATAGTACGAGGTACAACGTGTGGCTAAGTATCCTGGCTGAATAGCCTTATTTGTAAAGTAAAAAATATCTAGGGTAGAAACGGCACAGCTGCGCGACGTTCCAGGGGTTGGAGTATGCAACTCTGCTGTCGAAATCTTTAAGGGGATAGATGCCACCTGGGATTACTTCTATAATCACATAAGGTCCTTCCCAAGGGGACTCGAACTTGAGATGCCCTTGCTGCTTCAGTCGTAGAATCAGGTCTCCTTCGACGAAGGATCTGGGGCGTAACCTTCTGTTGTGGTAGTTGTGGAGGATCTGCTAGTAGATCGTGGATCTCTCTGCTGTGATCTCTCGTGCCACGTCGAGGAGGTTGATAGAATCTTCGAGTGCGAGAGTTGACTCCTTCTCGCTGTATGCAACCACCAGCGTGGCTTTGTAGCGCACTTCAGTGGGTAGCACCGCTTCAGCATCGTGCACCACGAAGAACGGAGTATATCCCGTGGCGTTGTTTGGATTGTGTGTAGGCTCCAAAGTACGGATTGTAGCTCATCTGGCCAGCACCCAGCGGCTTGTTCGAGTGGCCGAAGGAGTCGTTTCTTGATTCCGCCACAGACGAGGCCGTTGGCCTTTTCGACTTGACCATTGGTCTAAGGGTGAGCCACCGAGGCACAGCTAATGTTGATTCCCAGGTTTTCACAGAATTCCTGGAACTCCTTAGAGGTGAAGTTCGTCCCATTGTCCGTGATGATGCTATGTGGCACTCCAAAGCGATAGACGATGGACTCGAAGAACTTGATGGCGCTGGCTCCTGATTGATTCGTCACCGGCATGGCCTCGATCCACTTGGTGAATTTGTCAACCGCGACTAAAAGGTAGACGTAGCCTCCTCGCGAGGACTTCGGGAGCTTGCTGACCATGTCGAGTCCCCATTGTGAAAAGGGCCAAGCCACTTCTATTGGCCTGAGCTCTGCGCCTAGTGCGTGTGGTTTATCCGCGAATCGCTGGCAAGCATTGCAGCGCTGGACGATATCTTTGGCGTCACGCATGGCTGTTGGCTAGTAGAATCCAGCTTGTAGAGCTTTGGCGATGAGGGCATGACTGCCCGCATGATGTCCACAGGTGCCTTGGTGTATGTCGAGGAGGATGGCTCTTCCGTCTCCGTTGGAGATGCACCTCTAAAGAACTCATGTGATGCTACGCTTGTATAGTTTGTCGTTGATAAGGGCGAATGCCTTGGATCATCGCGCTATGTGTCGTGCATCAGTCGGGTCATCTGGCAGCCTTTTGCTGAGCAGATATGTGTTATACGGCTACATCCACGATTGTTCGATCATCATGACCTCCATTGGGCCTTCGAGTCCTGTATCAAGCTCCGTGTCTTCGAGTGCCATTGTCTCGTTAGGTGGCGTAGTCCCCGAGTCCATTGACGTGCTTGCCTTCTTTTCTGGAGCCTTGGGCTTGATGGAGCATTCACAGATGCGCTCTAGAAATACACCAGGTGGTATTGGGGCGCAGGTGGAGCCGATGTTGGCCAGTATGTCTGCCTCCTCATTGCTTTCACGGCCAACGTCTCGCAACTCACACCCGTCGAAGTCTCCCTTGAGTGTGTCATAGAGGTCCCGATAGGCGATCATGTTGTCGCTTAGTGCATCACACTCGTGCATCGTTTGGTTGACCACCAGTTTGGAGTCGCCATAGATGATGAGCCTCTTGGCGCCGCAGGCTTTCGCCATCCTCATTCCATGTATCAAGGCTTCATATTCATCTTCGTTATTGGAGGCTGTGAATTGCATTCGCAGAACATACTTCATCTTGTCTCCTTGGGGCGACGTCAGTATGACACCTGCACCAGCTCCGTCCTTTCGCTTGGACCCGTCAAAGTGCATTGTCCAGAGGTAGGACATATCTGGTTTGTCGGGGAGCTGGTTCTCCATCCAGTGCACGAGGAAGTCTGGGAGAACTTGCGACTTGATCGCGTCGTGCTTCTCGTATGTGATGTCACGTGGCAACAGCTCTATGCCCCAGAGCGCGACTCGCCCATTAGCGTCAGGATTATTGAGTATATGTCTGATTGAGGCGTCGTTCACCACCACGATTGGGCGCTCCTGGAAGTAGTGGCGCAGTCACCAGGCTGTCATGAAGATGCCGTACGCCAGCTTCTGGTAGTGCGGGTACTGCTGTTTTGTTGGTATGAGCTCCTCGCTGAGGTAGTATATTGGGCGCTGAACCCCGTGGACCTTATTTTCTTTGGCTTGCTCCACCACGAGTACGGTGCTAACCACATGGTTGGTGTCAGAAATGTATAGCATTAGCGGCTCCTATTCGCGAGGCATGACCAATACTACCGAGGTGGATAGTAGACGCTTGAGGTCCTCGAATGCTTCTTGTGCTTCATCTGTCCACTCGAACTTGTCAGCTTTGCGGAGAAGCTGGTAGAAGGGCAGTGCCTTTTTGCCCATGTGACTGATGTATCGACTGAGCACCGCGATTCGCCCGGCCAGCTGCTGGACGCCTTTTACGTTCTTCGGCTTCTCCATGGCCAGTATGGCTTTTATTTTCTTCGGGTTTGCTTCAATCCCATCTCGCAGAGATGTGATACCAAAGTAATTTCCCAGATGGTAAGTCGAAGGCACATTTGTTCGGATTGAGCTTGATCCGATAGAGGTCAAGGTTATCGAAAGTTTTGTGGAGATCGTCGATTAACGTTGCCTCCTCTTTGGTTTTGATGATGATGTCGTCGACGTATACTTGGATATTGCGACCAAGTTGGTTCTTGAGGCAGGCCTGCATGCACCGCTGGTAGGTGGCTCCGGCGTTTTTTAGCCCGAAGGGCATCGTGTTGTAGCAGAACACACCAAAGGGTGTTGTGAACGCTGTTTTCTCCTGGTCTTCGTCCTTCATTCGAATCTGGTTGTAGCTTGAGTAGGCGTCGAGGAAGCAGAGGCGCTCGCATCCCGTGGTGGAGTCGATTATTTGATCGATCCGTGGCAACGGGAAGTGATCCTTCGGGAAGTGATTATTCAAGGAAGCGAAGTCCACACACATCCACATGATATCTGTGTCCTTTTTAGGTACAAGCACTATATTTGCGAGCCAGGTGCTTTCCTTGATCTCGCATATGAAATTTGCGTCGAGGAGTCTGTTGATCTCCATACCGACCGCTTTTGCTCTTGGTTCAGACAGCCGCTGTATTGTCTGTTTGGCTGGCCTTGCGTCTGGATTCACATTGAGTGAGTGCTCGGCAAATTCCCTGGGAACTCCTGGCATGTACGCTGGACACCAGGCGAAGATTTCCCAATGCTCACGGAGGAACTCGACAAGCGCAAGTTCCTATGTGGAACTCAAATGTTGGCGATGAGGGCCGTCTTGGCTAGGTCCATTGGGTGGAACTGGACTTTCTTTGTGTGCACCGATGAGTCAAAGGAGAGGTCGGGTATGCTTGGCTTTCTCAGGGGAGGCAGACTGTTGTCTGCCGACTCCTTCAACCTTGCGAGTTCCTCTTGCATGCCGAAGGACTAGGAGATTCTGTTGAATTCCCTGTCGCAGCTGTCGGATCTCTCGAAGCTTTCGGTTATTGTGATGACGCCGTTTGGGCCTAGCATCTTCATGTGCAGATAAGCGTAGTGCGGCACCTCCATGAACCTTCCGAACGCAACACGTCCGAGGATACAGTGGTACTGTGAGGGCTAGTCGACGACTTCGAAGTCGATGTGTTCTCGCCAGAAATTTTGCGGCATGCCAAAGATGACGTCGAGGTTGATTTTTCCTAGGGGTACACTCCTTTCCTTGGGACGATGCCGTGGAACGTCAGGTCTGCAACCTCCAGGTATGTTAGAGGGATCCGCATCGCGCACAAGGTTCTTGCGAACATGAGATTGATGCCGCTTCTGCCGTCCATGAAGACGCGACTCGTATCGAAGCCCCTGATTTGCGCCACGAGTACAAGGGGACAATGGCCTCGGCGAGGTACTTGGCGCGGGTGGTCGCACTTGTTGAACGTGATGCAGGACTCGCTTCCACTGAGGTACTCAGTGGTGGAAGGTGGAGAGTTTATTGCCAAATTGACTTGGCGAGTGACTGCCTTCTGCACTCGATTTGAGGGGCGTTCCTTTTGGATCATCCCCATATTGCCCAGCGCTCATGGGTACTATTCGCCCCCATGGTTCTGGGTTGGTGCAGCCGTGGGTGGTGGTGGTCCAGGTGGTGGTGGTGGCGCTCCGTCAGCCACGGCACCTGGGGCAGCTCCGTTTCCCTGGTTGATCGCGTCGCGATTCATCTAGGCCAGGCCTTCGTGGAGCTTGAGGAACTCGTGGCAATCCTTGAGGAGGTGGCTGGCTTTTTCTTGCCGTCATGCTTGTCGATGTAGAAGTGTACGGTGCATGGTCCGGACAATTTATCTTGCATGGATTTCCCATGCGCGTCATCACGAGTGCGGCGCTGCCACACTTGTATGGTTTTTCCGCTGTCGTGGTATCCACCACTGCGGTATCCATTGTTGCGGTTGTCATTGCGTTTGTCGGCGTACCAGCCGCGACCATGTTGACTACGTCACGATCCTCGTAGCCACGCATTCGATGTTTTCCTCGGCGGTCGCGTCTGTGCCCAAGGTCATCGTCATCATCAGAGTAGGTACGGTTTTTCACCGAGTCTTCTCCGTCCGCCCACCGATTTGCGATCTCCATCAGGTGGTCGATTGTCTTGGGCTTCGAGCGGCCCAGCTCCTCCCTGAGCTCTATACAGCGAACACCGCCGTTGAACGCGTCGATTGCGCGATCCTTCGAGATATTTTCTGCAGAGTTCTTGATGATGGACCACCTCTGGATGTATGAGCGCAGCGACTCACCAGACCTTTGCTGGCAGCCTCCTAGTTCTTAGATTGACGCGGGCTTTTGTAAGTGCCCTTAAAGTTGCGCACGAAGTTGTAGACCAGTTCTTCCCAACTGCGAATTGATCCGCGCGGGAGATTGTTGAGCCATGCGCGGGCGGCGCCTTGTAGCTATAGCTGTAGGCATTGCATTGCCATGCTTGAGATTCCGTCGTGTAGCCTCATGGAGGAGATGTGATCCTCTAGCCAGATTTTCGGGTCCTGCAGGCCGTCAAATTTCGGGTTCTCCGATGGGAGTTTGAACCCCTTAGGCATTCGCTTATGCCTGATGGCTCTACTGAAACATCTGGCGCCATAGAGCTCCACCTCGTCATCTTCCGAGTCAGTCGAACGAGCACATCACGCCCACATCTTGTCTACCTTGCTTTGCGTGATGTCATCATGCGTGTCGTAGTCACGGTCGTGCCGCCATGAGCAGCATCGCCGTGACAGGTCGTGGTTGTCGTTGCTAGAGGAGTACGAGTAGTAGTATTTTTTCAGGGTTTTCCTTTCTTCGGCTCCAGTGTCGGCTCCTTGATGAGGGCATCCTCGACTAGCCCCAGGCCTGCGATCGTAGATTGATGCATGGAAGCTCGCGGATCTCCAAGTGGTGGTGGTTGTTAAGGAGGTACATGGTGGTCATTGTCACCGCCGCTTGCGGTGTCTTCGGGAGCACGTTGCCCCATGTATCCACCATCATAGAGCCAAAGTCGAGGTCTTTTGTGGCTTCTTCGTGCTCCTTATCGGTGAGGTGGGCTAGTCGTTGCCCCTGTAAGAGGATCCTCTCATGTAGGAGAGTTGAGCCTGTCGAAGGCTCGACTCATCTACTGCTTTTTTGTGCTCATCAAGTTGCATGACTACTTGCTACTGGCGCTTGAACTCCTTGTTGAGCAGCCAGTGGTAGCCCATCAGCATATGTTGCGATGCGCCTAGAGGGAGAGGGTTACCTCGTAGAGCCTCGCGGCAGCGGGCCCACTCGTTGTCGTTGAACTTGATCAGCATGCGCTCCACGGCGTGCCCATCCGGCGTGGGGTTTGGATTCCCATGCGTTCTGTTGTTGACGAGTGAGCCGTTGATGGGCGTGCCGTTGGTGGGGGTGCCGTTCATGGGGCCACCATTCCCGCCGTTGGACGGACCTGTGTCGGTGTTGTCGCGATTGACACCGGTGTCACCTGCATTGATGACGGTGCATATGAAGTGATTGGGGAAGCTGTTGCTCCCACAACTCTCGGATCCAGAGCCACAGGCTCCATCCTCTGTGGCCAGGTCACCCAAATCGGATCTGCGACTGCTGTCGTTGTCCGTACCCTCAACTATTGTTGGGGCATTGAGCTCGCTTAGGATGCCGATTGGTGGTGGAAACCAAGATACTGGAGCAATCGTGGGAGCCGTAGGCTGATCAGGAAGGCGAAGTGTGCCCAGCTGACCAACTTGGAAGCGTAAGCTCCCGATCGCCAAGACGATTCCGTCACCGACGAAGTCAAAATCCGGGCGAGTGGCTGGCGTGTGGACGGTGAAGTCGAAAGTGCTAAAGAGCTAGCGAATCTCCGCTGTTGCGGAGTTGTAGATCGCGGTTGACGGGGCCAAAGAAGCCGCGACATCAGCACTTCCAGTTCCCACAGACAGTGCCAATTAACGAGGGTTTAACTCGTCAATGCCCATTGTTATGGACTTGGGTTTTGGAGAAGGAGGGAGCGCTGGAGGCATCAATCGGCTAGCAAACAAGCACACAGGGACGCAAGGTTTACCCAGGTTAAGGCCTCGTAGAGGTCCCTACTCCTGCTTGTTTGCTCTTGGCATTATCGAGGGAGTCGAAAGTTACAAGGGGTGCGCAAATGCAATCTGGCAATGGTTGTGGAAACTAGGGTTGTGATTGTCCTCCTCGCCGCCCCTCCTAGCCTTTATATAGATAGGCTAGGTCTTAGGTAGCAGGTCGAGTCGGTTACATATTAGGGTTTGTTCCTTTAAACTTTCTATCTTAAGCTTTGTCTTGTGCGACAAGCAATCGGAGTCTCCATGGATCACTCGAATCCTATATTGGGCCCTGGTAACACTGTGGGCTTCCATCATATCTGGGCCGTATATACCAAGCTCGAGTACCTATAGGGTATACCCATGGCACGCCGACACTACAAGACGGAAGATCGGCACCACTCTCAAAGGATCTTAGTGAAGATCTAAGGTGGAAAGACTATGTCTTTCCCACTCAAATTCCGAAAACTGTCTACCTGAAGATGTTTCTGAAAGATTTTGAGAACCGACATCTTTTCACCAAGCAACAACTAACGAGTCATCAAATGAGAAAATAACTAAAGATTTACGAAGCCCTCTACTACTTTATCTAAAGACCCACCTAGAAGACCGCCAAAATTCGCTCACTCCATCAGTTCTACCCTATTCGCACAATCCGCTAATTTAACTTCCCCGATAGGATAAGTATGAATAAAAGTAGTATATAAGCCTCATAGGACCCAGTTGGTGGATGTCCTCTGAAGTTTCTAACCCGGAAGGAAGATGGGCGATAGTCTTTAGACATCATCCGACGACTCCAAGAAGGAAGGATTGTGTCCGAGCCACCATAGTCCAATCCTAAGGGGGAAATACTGCGTCTTTCCCATAAAATAGAGTAACCACCCGCTAGAAACAACCTCAGGAGTTTTGACCCAATGTTAGCAAATAGGATACAATAAGCCTCTAAACAAAAGAAGATCACAAGCTATATTGAAGATCCCTATATTGAAGACCTCAAGCTGTAGATTCTATAGAAGTTCCTTTTAGAGGTAGTTTGCCCAGCCTAGGCCCTTGAGATATAGAATCCAAAGGGAAAAGAAGATCTTTCCTCGCAATCTGGACTAGAATCTGCTCAAATTCTCTATACATACAAGGACTTCTGAAGCTCAACTCCAACGATGTAGTTACCCCTTTTGAGGATAAAGTCCATAAGCTAGTACGATTGAGATGCATAACACTAACTCCAACTCAAAATCCCCTAACCCTACTCCCTCGAATCTCGAGACGAGATTATTTTAAGGGGAAAGGTATGTAACATCCCAATTTTAGCAACCTTGATTAGTTGTCCAGAATGCAAAAATCTCGGGGAACAAAAACTTTTTCTTGAGTAATGATGCAGATTTTTCCTGTTGTTTGTTTGTGCTTATGCATATGAATGTATAACATATGATGTACTCCTTACCTTACCCTTAGTTGACAAAAGGTATTTCACAAAACTGTCTTGGCTTATTTTACATATTCTCAAAGGCTCTAGATTTTCAAAACATGAGCCAAGATGCCTTTGCAACAACTATTTTCTTAGCTTCTATTTACAAAACTATGAAGATCTATATGATATAATCTCCTTATGTTTTCAAGACATAATCTTCAACTACTCTTACTCCAAGTTTTCCAAAACCTTTTATAAAGCTTTTCAATTCTATTCGTGGTAGAAGTACCAAGGAACCTCACCTTATTCAAAAAATTCAACCTTTCAAAACACCCATCCTTATCTTAAGCTAGGCTTGATGATAACCCTAGTAGTAGATTGAGATGCTTGCTTAGATGAATTGTCTTTATTTGTTGTCTGATGATTTGCCTTGCTGTCTGACTTGTTTGCTTAGAAAGTAGAATGAGATACCCTAGGAGCTCATCCTCTAGGATCAAGCTAAATTAAGATTACCAACCCTAAGCAAGTTCCCAAGATGGATCTGATCTCTAGTCACTAAAGTGACTCTCTAATCCCCTTAACTAGATCAATCAAGAGCTGAACCTATCTCATAACTTCCAAGTCAATGAAGACCAATATTAAGCAAGGATCCCTTCCAATCAATATGCACTTCAACATCATCCACTTGATGATGCCTTGGAACCTTGCAACCAATCAAAAACACTAACTCTTATGTTCTAGTGAAAAACCCTAAATCTGCCAAAAATGACTATGTCTGGAAAACTATTAACAATATCACATCTTTGGGACTCTCTCTTTCTCAACCCTTGTGCATTTTCGGAAATGCGCTTGAACTATCTTATAGAACATCATAAGGACTACCAAGGCCCACTTTTTCCCTTGGCTAGATCCTCCTATAACCCACTTGTTCTTGATAAGTTTGCAGGCAAGAAAAGAATCTTTTCTGCAAATCTTATCAACATCCCTACTTTGGCAGAAGCTCTCATCTTCATACTATATTATCATGAAAAACTCTTGGCATGGTTGTAATCATGAATGTATATCCATCCCTACTTCACTTGTTTTAATTGGAGCTTTGTGCCTCGAAAACCCACATGGTTTTGAAGGCTACTTAATATTGCTATGATGCCCTTATTTTTTTGACCGTAAAACTATAGGGAAACCCCTACGGTGTGATTTTCACTTTATAATAAGGGAAAAACTATAGTAAATGGGAGCCAAAAGTTTGAGCTTACATCAGGGAGGGAGAAAATATACAAGGTAAAACATAATAAAAGAAGATAGTGGGAATGAGGTAACACCCAATCCAAAAGAGGTTGTACCATGGCAGTTTTCACTCTATACTGATGTAAAGATATGTCACTATTAAACCTCACACGCCAATGAGAAAGAGAAGGATATTGATTTTTAAAGATTGCATCATTTTGCTCTTTCCAAATATTCCATGCCGCGTAAACAACAATCTCCATGAAAAATCTAGATGAAATCTGCAACGAGCCTTTCCATTGAATACAAAGTGTCTCCCAACATGCTACTACAAAGGAACATCGAAAGAATAAGTGGTCCCTGGTTTCAACTGAGTCATCCGAGCATAGCACACAAGCAGGTCCCTCATTGATTTGCCAGTTTTTACGTTGCATTATGTCCTTTGTGTTCAATCGGTCCATCATGAGCAACCAAGCAAAAACTCTCAACTTAGGTAGGCATTTATATTTCCATATGGCATTGAGAGCAAGGTCTACTAGTATCGCACCAAAAATAAATTTGTAATATTTTATTGAAGTGTACGCTGATTGTCCTCATGGGAAGCTCCTGGAATCTACCCTGGCGTGATCAGTAGCCAAATTCTGAATTATCATACGAGCTTCATTTAGTTCACCAAATGCATGAACTAAGATAGGTAAGGCAAATGCAGAATATAAGTCAGTTGATGTTATCATATCAGGTACTGTAATGTCTTCATTCAGAGAATAAGAAAACAGTCTCGGGAATCTGTCGCATAATAACTCATTATTACGCCAAAAATCCTTCCACAATATTTTTTTTAAGCCATCACCAACGTTGCATGAAGTGATACTTCGATATGTGTAAATAAGACTGAAAATATCACGCCACCAAAAAGATCCACGATGGGTTTGAGCATGTGGCGTGACGTTAGGATCATATAAGGACCAGAATAGCTTTACCCAAGGAAAATCCTCTTTGCTGTAAAACTTGTGAAGCTGTTTGAGGAGGAGGGTTTGTTCTGAATTTCAAAATTTATGACCCCAAGTCCACCATGTTTTTTAGTCTACAAACCAACGACCAAGCTGCCAAAGAATTGACAGATGCAGAATCTTCCTCTTTCGCCCACAAGCAATGCCGTCCAGAATGATCCGCAATGTTAAAGATTGTTTTATGGACCTTGAGCAAACAGAGGTAATGGTTAGGCAAGAAGGAGAGAACTGAATTCACCAACAGAAGCTTGCATCCATAATCTAGGAACCTAGCACTTGCATTAAGACGTTGCTCAATCTGGTCAACAATGGGTGTGAGGTCTTGGACTGTTGGTCTCGTCGTGCCAAGGGGGAGGCCAATGTAAACAAACATAAGAGATCCCACCGCACAACCAAATGTATTGGCCAGATCTTGTAGTCGTTGATCATCCACGTTAACAGGCATGAGGCAAGATTTTGAATAGTTAACGCGAAGCCCTGTGGCCTTGGCAAAACTATGAAGAAGTTGCCTAAGAGCTAGTAGCTGGTTTGGACATGCCCGAAGTATTAACAATGTGTCATCTGCATACTGAACAATTGGGAAGTCTGTATCTAGAATTGGCAAAGGTGAAACTAGAACACCCTCAACAGCTGGTTGGTTTACCATGGTTTGCAAGAGGTCAGCACCAGCAACAAATAAAATCGGGGCGAACGGATCTCCTTGCCTCACACCACGACGGCAGGGAAATTTCTTCCCAGGTACACCATTTAGAAGAACCGAGGAGATGTCGGTAGTGAAAATATTTTTAACCCAGCCCAGCCATCTATGATCAAATCCCTAACATTTCAAAATGTTTAGAATACCTTGGTGCTCGATTGTATCAAATGCCTTTGCAAAATTGAGCTTCAAAATGACAAGCTCCTTCCTAGATTGTTTGCATTGATGAATATATTTGTATGCCCATGCGACACAGACTTGTAATGTTCCGCTTTTCAAAAAACCGTATCGATTCACATGGACCAAACTCAAAATTTTCTTTTGCAATCGGTTAGCCAGTAACTTTATAAGAATTTTTAAACTTATGTTGAGAAGATATATTGATCGATAGTCATTTGGTCCTTCAGGAGAGTGAACCTTGGGAATTAACGTGATGAACGCATCATTGAAACTTTGGAGGTTTACTGAGCCTGCCCAAAATTCAGTACATAATCTGTAAAAGTCAAATTTGATGATCGGCCAACATGTCTTAACAAAGAGACCGGTAAATCTGTAACACCCTCGAATCAGCCCTATACAAATTTTAGCGATTTCCGCCAAACCCGCATAGAAACGATTCAAAGATGCCCACCAGGCACGTGCATGCGGGTGGAAAACAAAGTAATATCATTACACATTAGTCCATGATGGAACCACATAACATATATATACAACAACGACTCCATGAGTCAAGAATACATATATACAATACAAAGATCTAAATCACCTTGAAAACGATACAACATCCAAGAATGGATAAGCTGCAAATGGGGCTAAGAGTCCTGAAGAATAACCAATGGCGTCCATAACCCTGCCCAGGCCAAGCCGGAATGGTAACCCTGCTAGCGACGGCAACCTTATACCTGTTAAACAAAAGGGGTGCCGATAAAGGGCAAAGGAAAAAAGGGAGCGGTCAGTACTGAGGCTAGTACATGGCGAGTCTAGAATTCGGCGGCTCTCGCCTACATAGGTATGGGGGATTGAAGCGGCAGTGAAGGAGACACTAAACAACCTACAGAGACTCGATACAACTGTCGACTATCAGAGAGAGGTAAGAATGACCTATGCGGGACCAACCTAATATTAACACCAATCATACCCATCCTGCCATTTCCCCCTCGAGACCAACCGAGGATGTCAAACTGAGGAACTAACGCAGTTGGCAGTTTTATGCATTTCATTATAGTTGTACATATAGCATGAGTCATCCTGATATAATGAGCAGTGGGCAGTTTTAGTTAACCATTCTGTTATAGTTGCGCGATACTTACTAGTGATACAATTAGCATGAGACATCCCAAATCCAGCAGTTGTTGGAACTTTTATTTACTCATTCCGTTGTAGTCAAACTTATTACTAGACATGTTAAAGTCAAATTTGTCGCACTACTCTAGTTATGATTGTCTATGATCGAGATACTGTGCTCCAAGTCGTCCATAACCGCGGACACGGCTTTTAGAAAGATTTACCCTGTAGGGGTGAAAAAATAGCAACACACGCACGATCAACCTCGGAAACCTCGGAAAAACCAAATAAAAACCCAACAAAGTCTTCACGACAAAGCAATCACCAGATTTATAAAATATTTCAGGGGGCCACCCTAATAAGCTACCCTTAATGAAGTTGGCCGGCTTCGAGACGGACCCAGGGTAACGGCGGTAAATGACTGGGAACCCGAAAGTGTGACTGGGCTTGTCGATACAACATAAACATGGCATGTGACCCTAAATAGTACAGGTGCTCCACACACAATCGTAAATAAAGCAGTAAAGCATGACATAAGTATATGATAGTAATAAAGCCCCAAACTAGTTTGTGGCCCCAAGAAAAAAGAAATGAATCAAGCTCTGGCTAAGGGGATTCATGGTCCCACATACGGATAGTGCAATAGTCAATGAATAGGTATCAAGTACTCGAGGCCTATGGGAGACAAGTGAGCGGTTAAAAACCAAATATTAGCTATTACCCACTAGTGCATCTGCATTAGTTATATCTATTCCCAGCATTTTAATTATCAAGTTGAATTAAAGTCATGATCATCTCCACCATTAAGCATGTGCCCACATCCCATCATTGGTGGAACAACAACAACATGAACCAGTACCTGAGCAAGCAACTACGACTCATAAGGACGAGTGTCTATCAAAAAAAAGGCAATAGGATGTATCCAAGGCGATATAGAGGTTGCAGGGAATATAAACGGTGCACAGAAACTAAAGCATCACAACATGGATATCAATAGATCAACAGGAGGAAGTAAACACTATAAACACAAAATAGGTAGAAAGGGGGAGAATGCTCGCCTGGGAAACACTATCGAAGATACATTATCCGAAGGACTTGTCAATACTCGCATCAACTCAATGGCCTAATCCATGAAGAATCAAAGCACTAGAAGAAACACCGGATGCACTATTTAATACTTCGGCAAAAGATCAAGCATGATGCATGTATGATGTATGACATGGCAAAGATGCGAAGCGACTAAGCAATACTAAGCGGAACCGGGGTCCCGATAATTAAGTAGGAGGTTCATGTTATTTAGCTACCCTGCAATTTAAATGTTGACTTCACAAGGCAAAACATGGCATCGGTTCGCTACACAAATTAAAATGGAACCAATATAATACTAGAATAGCCTCCCAATTTAAATTATTAGGTGAATCAGCATAATTCCCCCAAACCACAATAAGAAGTATGCATCATGAACAATTTAAATGCAACAAGATCGATATCATATTATAAAATAGGGTCTCGAATAGGGGATCACATTAGGGGCGAAGGTCTTGGTTTCGAAGGGGTTCGGGCGACAGGATCGGTCTTCGGATCCACGAGATTGGGGTCTCAAAGAGCGTCGTGTTCCCATGGTCTTCTAGGGCATCTTCATCATCGTTGAGTGGTCAAACTTGTTGACAATAAAATCTTCAGAAGATCTTGGCATTTGTAAGGTTCTCGTCGTTAGCTCTTCGGGTCCTCATGCAATCGTCGGTCACGCAGTATACACACCTGTCGTGTCCCATCCACATAACAATAGCTCGATGTCCACATCACTATGTCACCACCAGCACTTCAACACAACATCCTTCAACACATCTTACTAGTAGGACTCGCACCGTAACATCAGAGCTGCATGGGTCGTCTGTGATGAACAGGAAGTCGTGGGTCGTTCATCTGCAGAGAGAGGAGGCTCGGACACGCTGGGGTGGCCACGACGCTCTGCAGGGTGAGGGAGGCGGCTAGGGTGACATGGACAAGGTGAGGACACACTCAGGAGGCGGCCGCAGGCGCGCGCACGTCGCAGAGGCCACAGGCGGCCAAGGACGGAGAGGACCTTGCAGCGAGGCGAGCGACACGGTGGGGCCTAGCTTGAACGACGAGCAGGGGGCGACGGCCGCGTCTGCCACCCACAGGAGAAGGTGGCGCCGGAGCTCGATGCAGGCCGGGCGCTGGTCAGAGGAGCACTGGTCGAGACGAGGAGCGGCGCTGACGGCGAGGAGGGCCACAGTCTGGGACGGTGGTGAACCGGGGAAGGAGGGGGCAGATGGGAGGGCTCACGCAGGTCTGGCTCGAAAGAGGCTAGGAGCACGTCTGGTGGTCGGAGGAGATTGACGCAGGACGGGATGATCTTGGGAGGCGGGCATCCTGGTGACGGGGAGAGGCTCTGCGACGGAGCTCCTGTGGCGGGCTGCCGAGGAGATGCAGGGGTGTGGCCCGTGGCGCTGGGCGCTACAGAGAGGCGGTTGGGCGAGGTGAGCGGGGCATGCGGTGCTTGCGCGGGAGGCGGCCGACGTGCAGTGGCGGCGGTAGATGCACGGATTAAGCATGAAGCGGCGCAGTGGGGATCGAGAAGAAGAGGAGAGGGATCGAGCAAGGGGATGTAGGGCCGGGGCGCCTCGCGTGCCGTTGGGAGTGGGGCTAGGCTCCCGTGCGCGTGGTGGTTCGATCCAGTCGGTCTGGGACTGGGTGTTGGACCAGGTGTGGTCCTTGTGGTTAGCAGCGCAGGGGTAGGGTGTGGCGGCTATGAGTACAGGAGAGAGGGGTAGGGTCGGCTTAGAGTTAGGGTTTAGGTTAGAATAGGATTGGTCTATCTAGGGTTGGGTCCAAAACGGGGCTGTGTCAGGCGGGGTAGTAGGCGGCCTGGCCTACGGGTTGGGCTGCCTCCCCCAGTTTTATAAAATATGTTTTTATTTATTTAATTTTTTAAACAAAACATTTTGCAAGTAGATTTTAGAAAAACCAAATATCCAAGTAGACATAGGGTTTATACTTTGAAATAAAGAAGGGGTGTTTAGAAAGCAAATGTAGGCTTTTACAAAATAGTGTTTGGCAAAAGATGCATGATGACATGACGATGCTCAAATGCAATGTGGCATGATGACATGAACATGTGGTTATGGTGATGCAAAAAAGGAAAACAACACACGATTTTCTAGTGGTGGTTTTACCGGAGTGTTATAATTCGACACCACTAACAAGGGATCTTGCCCTCGAGATTCGCCTCATGGTACGGGGAAGAAGGCCGACGGTCTAGTATTTTCGCTCCGTGTAGATCCTCGCAACACCACTAACAAAGATTCTTGCTCCATCTTGAATCGACGACACCACCAACAAGGGTTCGTTGCTCACGTGCGTCGAGAGAACACTCCATAGAAACAAAGGCGAAGAAAGATGTCATGAGGCTACCTCTAACTTCAGTGGAATGAGTAAATTGGATTGATCCACCAATTTGATGTACAACAGCGAATGATAAGAGTAGTCGGATGGGGATCAATCCATCGTGCACCCAAAATATTACTCTGCAAATGAATAAGAGAATTATGCAACCCACTCTTGAATTCAGACCAAAGATCTTCACACGCAATGTTTGGAAAAAGAAATTAGTGAGGCAGGCTCTTCATAGATGATGTCGTCGCGCTGGGGACCACCAAAAGATACAAAAAAAATCGTATGAAAAGACACAATGATTAGGTTTTGTGATGGTTCCATTGGCATGAACAACACATGCTCAAGGTAAACTCCGACTTCACCAATGCTCATCCTTCTCATATGTCTTTCAACGATTCGGATATCCGTCAAGGGAACATACAGATAAAGAGTTGAAGGACAAAAGATTGGATGAAGGGTACAACAAACGAGATGCAGATTCGATGATTGTAGTATCGCCATTATAAGAGGGAGGAAGAGAAACCCTGAAGGTACGATGGAAAATCAACCACGAGAAAACCTAGACTCAAAGAAAAGGTAAGAGAGCAAATTCAAAACACGTGAAGGTAAGAGGAGAATAACATCAGGGTAAGAAGTAAAAGAAGACCTAATTAGACCTATCCAACTGATTTTGTAAAAATAGTTTGGACACTACATCGGCTGTTAGCTAGGTTATCCTATAGGCTGGACCAGTGGGGTATCGCAACAACTTGGCTCCGATACCACTTTGTAACACCCTCGAATCGGCCCTATGCAAACTTTAGCGATTCTCGCCAAACCCGCATAGAAACGATTCAAAGATGTCCACCAGGCACTTGCGTGCGGGTGGAAAACAAAGTAATATCATTACACATTAGTCGACGATGGAACCTAGAGAACATATATTTATAATAATGACTGCATGAGTCAATAATACAGATATACAATACAAAGATCCAAATCACCTTGAAAACGATACAACAACAGAGTATAAATACAATGCAAATGGGGCTAAGAGCCCTGAAGAATAACCAACGGCATCCATAACCCTGCCCAGGCCAAGCCGGAAGGGTAACCCTGCTAATGACGGTGAACTTATACCTATTAAAGAAAAGGGATGCCGACAAAGGGCAAAGGAAAAAGGGAGCGGTTAGTACTGAGGCCAGTACACGGCGAGTCTAGAATTTGGCGGCTCTCGCCTACATTGGTATGGTGGACTGAAGCGGCAGCGAAGCAGGCACTAAACAACCTACAGAGACTTGATACAACCGCCGACTATCAGAGAGAGGTAAGAAAGACCTATGCGAGACTGATGGCTCAGTGTTGATGTAGAGCTCGTTGGGAATCCCAAGAGGAAGGTATGATGAGCACAGCAGCAAGTTCCCCTCAGTTATGAAACCAAGGTTTAATCGAACCAGTAGGAGCAAGGAAACACCCCAAAGATGTTGCTAGCTGAGCCTTGGCAGGGCGCACTACCGGTGCTAGTAGCAATGTGGAGACCTGCACAACACAACCACATAACTTTGTCCCCAACTTGCGATGATGTTGTCAATCTCACCATGTTTTTCTGAAAACAAAGGATTAAACATATCGAATGGAAAGAAGTAAAAGTTTGCAGAAAGTAAACACAAAACAGTAAACAGTTTGTAGATTGTATGTAAAGAAAAGGACCGGGATCCATAGTTCACTAGAGGTGGCTCTCCTTAAGATAGATAACATGCTGGGTGAACAAATTACAGCGGGGCAATTTACAAACATCGAGAATGCAATACATGCATAAACTAATCATCTTGACTCCTTTGGAACTTGATTGGGCATTACAACATTATACATAGACCGCCATCCAACTGCATCTATGACTAATAATCCACCTTCAGGTTATCATCTGAACCCCCTCTAGTATTAAGTTGCAAGCAACAGATTATTGCTTTACGAATT
This sequence comes from Avena sativa, assembly GCA_916181665.1. Taxonomy (NCBI): domain Eukaryota; kingdom Viridiplantae; phylum Streptophyta; class Magnoliopsida; order Poales; family Poaceae; genus Avena; species Avena sativa. The sequence goes on from OV702286.1 coordinate 81,402,984, forward strand.
GTGTGTAATATAAACAATATGATTGTTCTATGAACAAAGGATTGTTGTTTTCTCCCTAGTAGCAACAACACATCTAGTACCTTAGAGATTTCTGTCACTTCCCCAGATTACCAGAGGCATGAACCCACTATCGAGCATAAATACTAACTCTTGGAGTTGCTAGCATCTACTTGGCCAAGATAGCTAGTAACAACGGAAAGCTTGCAAGATCACAAACAACAAAGACATGATAGAATCAATAATCAATCTGAAATAGCATCTCAATATCCATCGGATCCCCGCAAACACAACATGCAGAATTACAAATAGATGATCTTGATCATGAACGGAGCTCATAAGATCTAGACATGAAAGCACAAAGGAGGATAACTAGCCATCTAGCTACTACATGGATCCGTAGTCCAAGGATGAACTACTCACGCATCACACCGGAGGCTTGCATGGTGATGAAGAAGGCCTCCAGGGTGAATTTCCCTCTCCGGCAGGGTGTCGGGAAGAGCTTCAGATCCCGCCTGATCTAGGGATGGAGATGATGGCGGCTACAGACTCTTTCGTGGATTTTTGATCGGGTACTTAGGGTTTTCGTCCCGAGGGCATCTTATAGGCGGAAGGAGAGGCCGAGGGGGTGCTGGGATCGGCCAGACCACCCCCTGGCGTGGGCCAGGCCTGGCCGCGCGGCCAGGTGGTGTGGCCGTCCCTCATCCCTTCTCCGTCTCGTATTCTGGCATCTGATGACTTCCAGAAAAATAGGCACTTTGGCTTTTGTCCCGTCCAATTCAAGAATATTCATTCTCCGACTTTCCTGGAACCAAAAACAGTAGAAAACAGGCAGCTGGCACTGTGGCTCTTGTTAATAGGTTAGTCCAATAAATCATATGAAAAGTACTCCAAAGTGTGGACAAAACACAAGAAAGTGGATAAAACTAAGCATGGAACATCAAAAATTATAGATACATTTGCAATATATCAACATCCCCAAGATTAACTCCTGCTCGTCCTCGAGTAGGTAAGTGATAAAAAGAAAAAATAATTTTTGAGGTGACATGCACCATCAAAAACTTTGATGAAAGTATTTGCAAAACATTCAAAGCTGGGATCATAGTACTTCAATCATAACATGAAAGACAAAGTTCTATCAATAAGACAAAGAAACTATGATGCAACATAAAAGGGCACAAACAAAAGAGTCATGAATAACAATGCTTCGCAAGACGTTTGTTTGTTTCACATAAAGAAAACATAGCATAATAGTATTCAGCTTGTCCCTCATAGAGTAGCAAATATAAATGCATAGGACACCTTCAAAGTTCATAAGAGTGACTAGATACAATTAGTTTAAAACAAGCAATACCAAGTTATGCATCAATCAACTAGTCTTGGGACAATGCACATAGAACTAAGAATGGCCACTATGCTCTCAAAGTAGGTGCATAAAGGAAGAAGGTGGAGACTCAATATAATCATGGAAGAAAGGCCTTTATAAAAGGAAGTAGGGATTCAAGTCTCATAAAGAGCATCCAAAAATTAGGGTACTTATAGCTTTCAGCTCTCATTGCCCCTATCATAAGCATCTTGAAGTGATTAAGGTTAAAGTGAACAAACTATGGTGTACATGCTTGACGAAGTATAAGTTAGAAATCTCATGTCCCTTGTATACGAGGGCCGCTCCTCATGTTACTCAAGTTTAGTCACCGGTAAGTTCTTGTCATTGTAAGTACATGGGTATCATAGAGAACCGCCAACGGGGTACCCCTTGCCCGATGATACGGAAGAATCCCCATATCAAAATGACAAGGCAAGCAAACAACGAGCATCTCAGCAATCTTCTTATTTACCATGGGAATATGGTGCTTTTTTCTCTCTTTCCTCTTTTCATAATCTATTTTTTTCTCTTTTCTCTTTTTTCTCAATATAGGACTCTACTTTTTATAAGAAGAATGCTTCATAGACAGCTCATTATGGTTACGCTGCAGGTTTCCACCATGTCAGCATGGATTAGACCAGCGGCCCAGGCGTTTCTCTAACACATATACATAACTCCATGGACTTACAAGCTCCCCTTTCATTTCACACCGACGACATCCATATACAAAAGTGAAGGAAATATGCCCTGAGAGGCAATAATAAAGTTGTTATTATGTATTCCTTGTATATGATAGATGTTTATTTTACATGCTATAATTGTATGGATAGGAAACAACAATAGATGTGTGTTTAATAAACAAAAAGGGTTCCTAGTCATGCCTCTCTTATAGACTAGCTTGTTGATTAACAAGATGATCAAGGTTTCCTGATCATGGACATTGGATGTTGTTAATAACAAGGTCACACCATTGGTGGAATGATGTGATGAACATTCATCCGAAGTATAGCATTACGATCAACTCATTGTGTTTATCTTGCTATAACATCATACGATGTAATCTTTATCCTTAAACCATGAGATCATGTTAATTGCTAACACCGGAAGAGTATCATGATAACATCAAACGTGACACCGTAACAGGGTGACTATAAAGATGGGTTCAGTGCTACGAAGGTGTTATGTTGAGTATCATGGATCAAGAGTGGAATTTGTCAATACAGATGACGGATAGATATACTCTGGGCCCTCTCGGTGATATCACATTAGGATAGCTTGCAAGCAAGTGATGTGATCACTAGAATGTTATATCACGGGAACGAGAAAAGAGTGCATGTCGGTAACGAGATCAAACTAGGTATGGAGATACCGATGATCGAATCTCGGACATGTAATATATCGAGAGACAAAGGGATTTAGTTACAAGTGTTAAAGGTTCTCACGATCACAGGAGTCATCGTTGAATGTGTAGGAGTCAGTACGGATCTCCAGGTCCCGCTGCTGATTATTGATCGGAGAAGGGTCTCGATCATGTCTGCATTATTTGCGAACCGTAGGGTTGCACACTTAAGAGTTACCGGACACCATTTTGGAGCACATATGTTTCAGACGAAAGAATTGCAAAGCGCAGGAATTGTTTCAATAGAAACCGGAAATTGTTTCGGGTGAAATTGCAGAAGGTGGTTCTGCATGAGATATTGAAATATTGCAAGGGGATATATGTGAATGTTTGTTAATTAAAGTAATTAACTAAATTCTGAATAAATTTAATAAAAGAGTTTTATTAAATGAGAGATCTTTAAATTTGGAGAAATTTAATGCATTTAAAGTGGAGACTTTAAAAGGGAATGTGAAGAGGCATTTTAATGTGGAGGAGTTACCACCACATGAATGGGGGAGGTGAGGGGTCACCCCCCATGCGCCGGCCATGGAGAGAGGGGGCACCCCCATCCTCCTATAAAAGGCCACCCATTCCCTCCTTCATCCACACACCTCCTTGTGAAGGATCTCTCTCCCCCTCTAGAATTATTCCCCCATGGTCTCGGATTAGCGAGATACATGTTCCCGGTGGCATTTCATCTAGAAGGAGTTGCTGCTTCCGCTGGATCGCTGGAGCGAGGATGTGGAGGTTGTCCGGTGGCTTGAACGTGTGTGCGAGTGCGGATGCGCTGCTGAGTTGCGGCGCTCGGACTTCCTCACGATCTTGAGATCGGCAAGTGTACGACTACATCAACCACGAGTTCCTACTCGTCAACAAAGCTCGTTGTCTACGAGGGTAAGTTCTCGTTGGATGTATGTCCACCCGTTGCTTTGTGCCTAGTAGATAGATCTTGGCGTGTGGTTCGCACCGTAGGAATTTTTTTGTTTTCTATGCTGCGGACCCAACAGTGGTATCGGAGCCTGATCTATGTGTAGGTGCTTAGCACGGGTAGTACACATATGTTGATTTGTGGGCGATGATGATCATGTTATTGCATCTTCTATGTATTTTGGATATTGGTGGTATAGTGGGATGAAGCGGCCCGGACCAACCTTACATGTCATCGTACATGAGACCGGTTCCACGACTGACATGCAACTTGTTTTGCATAAGTGGCTGACGGGTGTCTGTCTCTCCTACTATAGTCAATATCTGATTTACAACGAGTTGCTAATAACTTAGTTATCCTCGTTGTGGTTCATGTTTGTAGGTGAGAACGGTTCTATCTCCGAAAGCCCTAAGCCACGTAAAACTTGCAATTGATAAATTAGAGGCGTCTAGTTTAGATCGTTGCTGGGCTAGTGTATTGATATGGTATTGTTGTAAGTAGATGTATGGTAGATACTGTTACAACACAGTCAACGTGTAAGTTCCATAGACCTTGGCCTTACACACAAAGGAATGATAGAGATCATACCACGATGCAAGTGATAGAGATCAAATGCATGGACCATATCATCTCACTTTACACATTAGATGTTAGCATCTTATACTACTAGTTTGGCGCGTTTGGTAGCATGATAAGATGATCCCTCATTTAGATATCAAGATAAAAATGTGTTCTTCCTTGAGTATGCACCGTTCTATGGATCGTGTTTGGAGACATCATGTGATGATCGGGTGTACTCGAATTTACGCTTTCATAGGAACGGGTGTAAGACAGTTTTACACACGCGAATACTAAGGTTCTTACTTGGCGAGCCTAGCATGTACAGACATGGCCTCGGAACACGGACCGAAAGGTTAAGCATGAGTCATATGGTTGATATGATGCCCATATAGATGCTCGCCTTTGAATCTATATCAACTCACGTGATGATCGGACTTGGTGTAGTGGATTTGGTTCATGTAATCACCAAAAGGACACGAGGGATGTCGTTTTTGAGTGGGAGTTCATTAGTAATCTGGATTAGTTGAACTCAATCTATCATAAACTTAGTCTAAATAAACTTTACAAATTCTGTTGTAGATGGCACCACCTACTTTTAATTTCAATGTGTTCATGGAGAAAGAGAAACTTGCTGCGAATGGTAGCAACTTCACCAAATGGGCTATGAATTTGAGGATTCTCCTCACTGCTGCACAAAATCAATATGTGCTAGATGCGCCGCTAGGCCCCCCACCAGCTCCTGATGCCCCTGACGAGGAAAAGAATGTCTATGTGACTCGTCAGGAGGACCACAACTTAGTTCATTGCGGCATACTGTATGGGCTAGAGCCAGAACTTCGAAAGTGTTTCGAAAATGGCAATGCCTTTGATACCATGGGAGAATTGAAAATGATTTTCGATACCCATGCTGCCGTAGAGAGTTATAATGCTATAGAAAAGTTCTTTAGCTGCATGATGGAGGAAAACAGCTCTGTTAGTAAGCACGTACTCAAAATGTCTGGGTACGCCGATAAGCTTGTGTCCTTGGGAATAACGATTCCCATTGACTTAGGCATACATCGTGTTCTCCAATCTCTACCACCTAGCTACAAGAGCTTCATGATGAACGATAATATGCAGGGTATGAAGAAGTCTCTTCCCGAGCTTCAGTCAATGCTTAAGACTGCAGAAGTGGAGATTAGGAAAGAACATCAAGTGTTGATGATCAATAGGACCACCGGTTTCAAGAAGGACAAGAAAGGCAAGCACAAGGGAAAGAAGGGTGGCAAGTCTGTTGCCACGCCTGAAAAGAAACCCCGGGCTGGCCCTAAGTCTGACACCGAGTGCTACTATTGCAAGGGGAATGGCCATTGGAAGCGCAACTGCCCCAAGTATTTGGCGGACAAGAAGTCCAGCAAGGTAAACAAAGGTATATGTGATATACATGTTATTGATGTGTACTTGACTAGTACTCGCAATAGCACCTGGGTATTTGATACTGGATCGGTTGCTAATATATGTAACTCGGTTCAGGGGCTACAGAACAAGCGACAACTAGCAAGGGATGAGGTCAGGATGCGGGTCGGCAATGGATCAAGAGTTGATGTGATCGCCGTCGGGACGCTACCTCTCCATTTTCCATCGAGATTAGTTATAAACCTAAATAATTGTTATTTGGTGCCTGCACTGAGCATGAACATTGTATCTGGGTCGTGTTTGATGCAAAGTGGTCATTCCTTTAAATCTGAAAACAATGGTTGTTCGATTTATACGAATGATATCTTTTATGGTCATGCACCTATGTTGAATGGTTTATTTCTGTTGGATCTCGATAGTAATATTACGCACATTCATAATGTTAGTGCTAAAAAGATTAAACTTGATGATGATATGTCTACATATATGTGGCACTACCGTCTAGGTCATATTGGCGTTAAACGCATGGAGAAACTCCATTCTGATGGACTTTTGGAATCACTTGATTTTGAATCATTTGATACATGTGAGCCATGCCTTATGGGCAAGATGACTAGCACGCCGTTTTCTGGTTCAATGGAACATGCGACAGATCTATTGGAAATCATACATACTGATGTGTGTGGACCAATGAGTGTGTCGGCGCGAGGTGGATATCGTTATTTTGTTACTTTCACGGATGATTTGAGTAGATACGGGTATATCTATTTGATGAAACACAAGTCTGAAACTTTTTGAAAAGTTCAAAGAATTTCAGAATGAAGTGGAAAATCATTGTAATAGAAAGATCAAATTTCTACGGTCTGACCGTGGAGGAGAGTATCTAAGTTACGAGTTTAGCACACACATGAAAGAGTGTGGAATAGTTTCACAACTCACGCTTGCCGGAACACCACAACGTAATGGTGTGTCGGAACATCGTAATCGTACCTTATTGGATATGGTTTGATCTATGATGTCTCTGATTGACTTACCTCTGTCATTTTGGGGTTATGCACTGGAAACAGCTGCATTCACTTTAAATCGGGCACCATCTAAATCCGTTGAAACGACACCGTATGAATTATGGTTTGGAAACAAACCTAAGCTGTCATTTCTTAAGGTTTGGGGATGCGATGTTTATGTGAAGAAACTTCAACCGGATAAACTCGAACCCAAAGCGGAAAAATGCGTCTTCATAGGATACCCTAAGGAAACAATTGGGTATACCTTCTATCACAGATTCGAGGGCAAGGTTTTTGTTGCCAAGAATGGATCCTTTCTTGAGAAGGAGTTTCTCGCGAAAGGTGTGAGTAGTCGGAAGGTAGAACTCGAAGAGGTTATTGAACCTTCTCTTCATGGAATGGCGAGTGGCGCAGCACCAGAAGTTGTTTCGGAGTTGACTTCACCTGATAAAGAGAGAGCTAATGATATTGATCATGAAACTCCGAAAGAGGACACTACCGAACCTCGCAGGTCAAGCAGGACACGTGCAGCTCCTGAACTGTACGGCAATCCTGTTATGAATTTCATGATTGATGAAATGGATGACCCTGCGACATATGAAGAAGCGATGATGAGCCCGGATTCCAACAAATTGCTAGAAGCCATAAAATCCGAGATGGAATCCATGTACGAGAACCAAGTTTGGAACTTGGTGGACTTACCTCACGACCGAAAGGCCGTTCAGAATAAATGGATTTTCAAAAGAAAAACTGATGCTGATGGTAATGTGACATCTATAAGGCTCGACTTGTCGCAAAGGTGTTTTTGACAAATTCAAGGAGTTGACTATGATGAGACATTCTCTCCCGTAGCGATGCTTAAATCTGTTAGGATTATGTTAGCAATTGCTGCATATATCGATTATGAAATATGGTAGATGGATCTCAAAACTGCGTTCCTCAATGGTAATATTGAAGAAGAGTTGTATATGATACAACCTAAGGGTTTTGTCGATCCTAAGGATGCTAATAAGGTGTGCAAACTTCAGCGATCCATCTATGGACTGAAGCAAGCATCACGGATTTGGAATCTCTGCTTTGATGAGGTGATCAAAGAGTTTGGATTTGTCCAAACTTATGGAGAGGCTTGTATTTACAAGAAAGTGAGTGGGAGCAATGTGGCATTTCTGATATTATATGTGGATGACATATTATTGATTGGAAATGATTTAGATCTTTTAAACAGTATTAAAAGTTATCTAAACAGCAAATTTTCAATGAAAGACCTTGGTGAAGCGTCATATATATTAGGCATTAAAATCTATAGAGATAGATCAAGGCGCCTAATTGGGCTATCGCAGAGTACATACCTTGATAAGATATTAAAGAATTTTAATATGGACGAAAGTAAGAAGGGGTTCTTACCTGTGTTACAAGGCAAGACATTGAGTAAGACTCAAAGTCCGGCTACGGCGGAAGAAAGAGAGATGATGGATAAGATCCCCTATGCCTCGGCCATAGGCTCTATTATGTATGCCATGCTATGTACAAGACCGGATGTGGCACATGCTATTAGTTTGACTAGTAGGTACCAATCTGATCTAGGTTTGGAACCCTGGATAGCGGTAAAGGACATCCTCAAGTAATTGAGAAGAACTAAGGATATGTTTCTTATATACGGAGGTGAAGAAGAGCTAGTCGCGAAGTGTTATGTTGATTCTAGCTTTGACACCGATCCGGATGACTCTAAGTCTCAATCCGGATACGTATTTCTCTTGAACGGAGTAGCAGTTAGTTGGAGGAGTTCCAAACAACCTTTGGTGGCTGGATCAATGACGGAGGCGGAGTATGTTGCTGCTTCAGAAGCGGCGCAGGAAGCAGTTTGGATGAAAGAGTTCATTACGGAACTAGGTGTGGTTCCTAGTGCGTTGGACCCGATGGTGATCTATTGTTACAACAATGGAGCCATAGCCAACACAAAGGAACCGAGGTCTCACAAGAATTCCAAACATATTAAGCGCCGGTTTCACTACATCCGCGAGCATGTCAAGGATGGAGATATAAAGATTTGTAAAGTACACACGGACCTAAATGTAGCAGATCCGTTGACTAAAGTTCTCCCTAGGGCAAAACATGATAAACACCAGAACTCCATGGGTGTTAGATTTATCACTATGTGAACTAGATTATTGTCTCTAGTGCAAGTGGGAGACTGAAGGAAATATGCCCTGAGAGGCAATAATAAAGTTGTTATTATGTATTCCTTGTATATGATAGATGTTTATTTTACATGCTATAAATGTATTGATAGGAAACATCAATACATGTGTGTTTAATAAACAAAAAGGGTTCCTAGTCATGCCTCTCTTATAGACTAGCTTGTTGATTAACAAGATGATCAAGGTTTCCTGATCATGGACATTGGATGTTGTTAATAACAAGGTCACACCATTGGTGGAATGATGTGATGAACATTCATCCGAAGTATAGCATTACGATCAAGTCACTGTGTTTATATTGCTATAACATCATACAAAGTAATCTTTATCCTTAGACCATGAGATCATGTTAATTGCTAACACCGGAAGAGTATCTTGATAACATCAAACGTCACACCGTAACAGGGTGACTATAAAGATGGGTTCAGTGCTACGAAGGTGTTATGTTGAGGCTCATGGATCAAGAGTGCAATTTGTCAATCCACATGATGGATAGATATACTCTAGGCCCTCTCGGTGATATCACATTAGGATAGCTTGCAAGCAAGTGATGTGATCACTAGAATGTTATATCACGGGAACGAGAAAAGAGTGCATGTCGGTAACGAGATCAAACTAGGTATAGAGATACCGATGATCGAAGCTCGGACATGTAATATATCGAGAGACAAAGGGATTTAGTTACAAGTGTTAAAGGTTCCCACGATCACAGGAGTCATCGTTGAATGTGTAGGAGTCAGTACGGATCTCCAGGTCCCACTGCTGATTATTGATCGGAGAAGGGTCTCGATCATGTCTGCATTATTCGTGAACCATAGGGTGACACACTTAAGAGTTACCGAACACCATTTTGGAGCACATATGTTTCAGACGAAAGAATTGCAAAGCGCAGGAATAGTTTCAATAGAAACCGGAAATTGTTTCGGGTGAAATTGCAGAAGGTGGTTCTGCATGAGATATTGTAATATTGCAAGGGTCTCTATGTGAATGTTTGTTAATTAAAGTAATTAACGAAATTCTGAATAAATTTAATAAAAGAGTTTTATTAAATGAGAGAGCATTAAATTTGGAGAAATTTAATGCATTTAAAGTGGAGACTTTAAAAGGGAATGTGAAGAGGCATTTTAATGTGGAGGAGTTACCACCACATGAATGGGGGAGGTGAGGGGTCACCCCCCATGCGCCGGCCATGGAGAGAGGGGGCACCCCCCCTCCTCCTATAAAAGGCCACCCATTCCCTCCTTCATCCACACACCTCCTTGTGAAGGATCTCTCTCCCCCTCTAGAATTATTCCCCCATGGTATCGGATTAGCGAGATACATGTTCCTGGTGGCATTTCGTCTAGAAGGAGTTGCTGCTTCCGCTGGATCGCTGGAGCGAGGAGGTGGAGGTTGTCCGGTGGCTTGAACGTGTGTGCGAGTGCGGATGCGCTGCTGAGTTGCGGCGCTCGGACTTCCTCACGATCTTGAGATCGGCAAGTGTACGACTACATCAACCACGAGTTCCTACTCGTCAACAAAGCTCGTTGTCTACGAGGGTAAGTTCTCGTTGGATGTATGTCCACCCGTTGCTTTGTGCCTAGTAGATAGATATTGGCGTGTAGTGCACACCGTAGGAAATTTTTTGTTTTCTATGCTGCGGACCCAACAAAAAGAGCATGATATCAACTAGGTACAAGTACCAAGTGCAATGTTGAAAGCGTTCCCCATGAAAGCATGGTTCTCCTAATTCCCAACAAATAAGTGCAAGCATATACAACATAGATGACACAATGGTTCAAGTTTATTAAGGGCAAGAAAAGTAAAGTGTGCCATCAAGTTCGTGAGAGCTTTAATCACTAGTTTTCTCATAACAAGTTTAATTTGGAAGGTAAACAAAAGCATGAATATACTTGGAATAGCATAAGCTAATAGGTAGGTATGTTGGACTCTTTAGAATAAACTGGTTTAAGGAGTTGGATGCATGAGTGGAACTCATACTTGATTGTGGAGGCTAGCAGAAGACTGGGAGCGACAAACTAAGAGAGCAATAATGGCCATAATCATGCAGAGCGACAAAACATCATTGATCAAAGCATAAAGTGATACTACAAGTTAAAAACTAAAGGATCATAAAGGCTATGGTGACTTGAGATAGTGATAACATGGTGTGAACATGCGCCAAGTCAACCCAAATAAAGCATCAAAGGAGAATACCACTATACTATGCTTTAATATGCTAAAACAACGCATGATTCATCCAAGGAACATTAAGCAATCTCAATTGTTTATAACAAGTAATGCTACAACATAGAATACTAAGCATAAATCCAAAACAATATCAAGCATGGCATGACAGAGCATAGGCCGCAGTTAAAAAACGAGCTATTTTTACCACATAAGCATGAACTTTCCTACTCTTTCCCAAACCAAACCAAACTATTTGCAAACCAATGTATGAAAGAGGGGGTCCAACCAATTTATTCAGAAAACTAAGCAAACAAAAGAAAACAAAAAACCAAAATGAAAACGAAAAAGATGACGCTACAAGAACAACACAACTGTGCATGAAACAATAAAAATGAAGCGTTTGTAAGATACCTGGGATTTCTATTGATGAAGAAGGGGATGCCTTGGGCATCCCCAATCTTTGACGCTTGTATTTATGGGATATTTCTTGGGGTGACACGTGTGGCATCCCCAAGCTTGAGCTTTAGTCCATCCTTCATCTCATTACTCATTCCTTCTATACACCTGAAAGTTTTCCTTCATACAAAACTTCACACAATCTTTATTAGCAACATTAGTGCAATCAAGATAAATAAATCTTAAGGTTCAGTTCTAACACAAAATAAACTCCCATTAGAAAACTAGCTACTGTATCACTTCCCTCAAAAAGCTCAATTCCCCAAAAAAACTCAAAAAGGAACCAACAAGAAGCAAATGAAGAAAATGGCAGAAATCTGTCTAAATAGACCAGTAGGTAAAGACGAATTTTTGTGAAGACCTTCTATTGCTCAAATCAAAAAGTGTTGAACTAACGGAAGTTAGATAACAACCTGGGGCAGAAGCACAAAAGTTCACGCCTAAAAAATATGTTCAGAGATGTTACACAAATTTTTACGGTTAAGCACAGAAATCTGTTTCGGGACAACAACTTTCCCAATCATTACTTCTCTCTCATTATAGGTTACTCTTGGCACAAAAAGCAAATAAAAAGGATAAGGAGCGGTTATTATAGAGGTAATAACTTCCAAGACTCATCTAAACCTTTTGGGTTATCTCCCAATAAGTACTTTTCTTTAATGCCTTTAAGTTAGGCATAAGAAGCAAGAAAGAATCAACTGTTCTCAAATGAAGAAGCATTAAGACCAAATTTTGTTTTCATAGGAGAAGCAAAAGAAATCTTCTCTCTCTTCTTAGGGAAGTGTTCTATACCTTTCTTGAGTGGGAGTTGATATTTAATGGTGCCTTCTTTCATATCAATAATGGCACCAAAATTTCTAAGAAAAGGTCTTCCCAAAGTAATAGCACAAGAAGCATGGCATTCAATATCCAAAACATAGAAATTAACGGGGACATAGGCATTGTTAACCATAATAAGAACATCATTAAGACTCCCCATGAGTTTTTTTAGCATTATAATCAAGTGGGACATTCAAATAACAATCTTCAAGTGGAGGCAAATCAAGCATATCATAAATCCTTCTAGACATAATAGAAACACTACTATCAAGATCACATAAAGCTTTGAAATCAAAGTCATTCACTTTCATATTAATGATGGGTTCCCAACCATCTTCTTGTTTTATAGGAATAGAAGTTTTATGTTTCATATTTTCTTCTTTAATCTTTATGAGAGCATCAGTAATGTGTTTTGTAAAATCCATGTTCATAGCACTAGCATTAGGACCTTTAGCAAGCTTTTGTAGGAACTTAATAACTTCAGAGATATTGCAACCATCAAGATCAAAATCAAATTTATCATCTAAAGTAGTAAAACTATTACTAGCCTCAACACTAGTGGTGGTAATAGTAGAAACACTAATGTTTCTAGCAATTTCATCTTCTCTTTCCCACTTAGCATGTAATTCAGCTAATAGTCTAACATTTTCATCAATTCTTAATTGTATAGCATTAGTAGCTACAAAGGGATTATCATTAGTTTCAGGTTTAGCAGCCATTTTATTAATCAATGAAAATTGAGCTTCAGATAGAGATGCTATATTTCCTTCAGCATTAGAGAGTTTTTCCTCAATAGTTTTATTGAAAGCAGTTTGATTACTAATAAAGTCTTTGAGCATAACTTCAAGTTCAGAGGGTGCACTCCTATTATTGTTGTAAGAATTTCCATAAGCATTACCATTGTTGGAAGGATATGGCTTATAATTGTTGTTACCAAAAATATTCCTATAAGCATTATTGCCAAAATTGTTATTTCTTATGAAGTTCACATCAACTTGCTCTTCTTGAGCAACCAAAGAGGCTAAGGGAACATTATTTGGATCAATATGGGCTTTCCCATTCACAAGCATAGACATAATAATATCAATCTGATCACTCAAGGAGGAAGTTTCCTCAAAAGAATTTACCTTCCTACCTTGTGGAGATCTCTCAGTATGCCATTCATAATAATTAACCATCATATTGTGCAGAAGTTTTGTTGCAGCACCCAAAGTAATGGTCATAAAGGTACCTCCAGCAGCAGAATCCCATAGGTTCCTTGAAGAGTAGTTCAATCCTACATAAAAAGATTGGATGATCATCCAAGCAGTCAGTCCATGAGTGGGACAATTCTTTACCAAAGATTTCATTATTTCCCAAGCTTGAGCAACATGTTCATTATCAGATTGTTTAAACTTCATTATTTCACTTCTCATAGATATAATCTTAGCTGGAGGATAGTATTTTCCAATGAAAGCATCTTTTCACTTAGTCCAAGAATCAATACTATTCTTAGTTAAGGAATTCAACCATTCTTTAGCTTTTCCTCTCAAAGAGAAAGGAAACAATTTCAGCTTAATAATATCACCATCTACATCCCTATGCTTTTGCATCTCACAAAGTTCAACAAAGTTATTTAGATGGGCAGCAGCATCTTCATTACGAATACCATAAAATTGTTCTCTCATAACAAGATTGAGTAAAGCAGGTTTTATATCAAAGAAAGTATCTTCAGGTACAGGTGGAGCAATAGGTGTGCTCATTAAATCATTGTTGTTGGTCCTAGTGAAGTCACACAACTTATTGTATTCAAGAGTAGTCATTTTTTTCGGTTTTCAAATAAGAAAGAAAACTAGTAAAACTAATTTTTTTGTGTTTTTGATAACAAAACAAGCAAACAAAGCAAAAAGGAACTAAGCAAAACAAAAATAACAAAGTAATGAGATTGGTTATCAGGGACTCCCCTTGTGAAGATGTCCTTGACTCCCTAGCAATGGCGCCAGAAAAATGCTTTATGGGTGTTGATGTAGAGCTCGTTGGGAACCCCAGGAGGAAGGTATGATGAGCACAGCAGCAAGTTTCCCTCAGTTATGAAACCAAGGTTTAATCGAACCAGTAGGAGCAAGGAAACACCCCAAAGGTGTTGCTAGCTGAGCCTTGCCAGGGCGCACTATCGGTGCTAGTAGCAACGTGGAGACCTGCACAACACAACCACAGAACTTTGTCCCCAACTTGCGATGAGGTTGTCAATATCACCGTGTTTTGCTGAAAACAAAGGATTAAACGTATTGAATGGAAAGAAGTAAAAGTTTGCAGAAAGTAAACACAAAACAGTAAATAGTTTGTAGATTGTATGTAAAGAAAAGGACCGGGAACCATAGTTCAGTAGAGGTGGCTCTCCTTAAGATAGATAACATGCTGGGTGAACAAGTTACAGCGGGGCAATTGACAAACATCGAGAAAGCAATACATGCATAAACTAATCATCTTGACTCCTTTGGAAATTGATTGGGCATTACAACATTATACATAGACCGTAATCCAACTGCATCTATGACTAATAATCCACCTTCAGGTTATCATTCGAACCCCCTCCAATATTAAGTTGCAAGCAACAGATTATTGCTTTACAAATTGCGTGTAATGTAAACAATACGATTGTTCTATGAACAAAGGATTGTTGTTTTCTCCCTAGTAGCAACATCACATCTAGTACCTTAGAGATTTCTGTCACTTCCCCAGATTACCAGAGGCATGAACCCACTATCGAGCATAAATACTAACTCTTGGAGTTGCTAGCATCTACTTGGCCAAGATAGCTACTAACAACGGAAAGCATGCAAGATCACAAATAACAAAGACATGATAGAATCAATAATCAATCTGAAATAGCATCTCAATATCCATTGGATCCCCGCAAACACAACATGCATAATTACAAATAGATGATCTTGATCATGAACGGAGCTCACAAGATCTAGACATGAAAGCACAAAGGAGGAGAACTAGCCATCTAGCTACTACATGGATTCGTAGTCCGAGGATGAACTACTCACGCATCACACCGGAGGCTTGCATGGTGATGAAGAAGGCCTCCAGGGTGAATTCCCCTCTCCGGCAGGGTGCCGGGAAGAGCTTCAGATCCCTCCCGATCTGGGGATGGAGATGACGGCGGCTACAGACTCTTTCGTGGATTTTTGATCGGGTACTTAGGGTTTTCTTCCCGACGGCATCTTATAGGCGGAAGGAGAGGTCGAGGAGGTGCTGGGGTCGGCCAGACCACCCCCTGGCGTGGGTCAGGCCTGGCCGCTCGGCCAGGTGGTGTGGCCGGCCCATAGCCCTTCTCCGTCTCGTATCCTGGCATCCGATGACTTCTGGAAAAATAGGCACTTTGGCTTTTGTCCCGTCCAATTCCGAGAATATTCATTTTCTGACTTTCCTGGAACCAAAAAAAGTAGAAAACAGGCAGCTGGCACTGTGGCTCTTGTTAATAGGTTAGTCCAAGAAATCATATGAAAAGTACTCCAAAGTGTGGACAAAACACAAGAAAGTGGATAAAACTAAGCATGGAACATCAAAAGTTATAGATACATTTGCAATGTATCAGGGACCAACCTCATACTAACATCAATCATACCCATCCTGCCATTTCCCCCTCGAGACCAAACGAGGAAGTCAAACCGAGGAGCTAACGTAGTTGGAAGTTTTATTCATTCCATTATAGTTGCAGCACTTACTAGTCAGATACAAATAACATGAGTCATCCTGATATCATTAGCAGTGGGCAGTTTTAGTTAACCATTCTATTGTAGTTGTGATACTTACTAGTCAGATACAATTAGCATGAGACATCCCAAATCCAGTAGTTGTTGGCACTTTTATTTACTCATTCCGTTGTAGTGAAACTGATTACTAGACATATTAAAGTCAAATTTGTAGCACTACTTTAGTTATGATTGTCTATGATCGAGATACTGTGCTCCAAGTCATCCATAACCGCGGACACGGCTTTCAGAACGATTTACCCTGCAGGGGTGCACAAATAGCAACACATGCACGATCAACCTCGGAAAAAACAAATAAAAACCCAATGAGGCTTTCATGACAAAGCAATCACAAGATTCATAAAATATTTCAGGGGGCCACCCCAATAAGCTACCCGCAACAAAGTTGGCCGGCTCCAGACGGACCCAGGGTTTGCAACGCCGACGGTAAATGACTGGGAACCCGAAAGTGTGACTCGGATTATCGATACAGCATAAACGTGGCACAGGATCCTAAACAGTACAAGTGCTCCATGCACAATCGTAAATAAAGCAGTAAAGCATGGCATAAGTATAGCATACTAATAAAGCCCAAAACTACTTTGTGGCCCCAAGAAATAAGAAATGAATCAAGCTCTGGCTAAGGGGATTCATGGTCCCACATGCGAATAGTGTGATAGTCAAGGAACATGTATCAAGTACTCGGGGCCTACGGGACACAAGTGAGTGGTTAAAAACCAAATATTAGCTATTTCCCACCGGTGCCTCTACATTAGTTATATCTATTCGCAGCTCCACCATTAAGCATGTGCCCACATCCCAACATTGGTCGAACAACAACGATGCGAACCAGCACTTGAGCAATCAACTACGACTCGCAAGGCCGACTGTCTATGAAAGAACGGGCAATAGGATGTATCCAAGGCGATATAGAGGCTGCGGGGAACATAAATGGTGCACGGAAACTAAACCATCGCAACACGGATAGCAATAGATCAAAAGGAGGAAGTAAAGAGTATACACACAAAATAGGTAGAAAGGGGGAGAATGCTCACCTGGGAAACACTATCGAAGATACATTATCTGAAGGACTTGTCAATACTCACATCAACTCAATAGCCTAATCCGTGAAGAATCAAAGCACTAGAAGAAACACCGGATGCACTATTTAATACTTCGGCAAAAGATCGGGCATGATGTATGTATGATGTATGACATGGCAAAGAGGAGATGCGACTAAGCAATATTAAGCGGAGCCGGGGTCCCGATAATTAAGTAGGAGGTTCATGTTGTTTAGCTACCCCACAATTTAAATGTTGAGTTAACAAGGCAAAACATGGCATTGGTTTGCTACACAAATTTAGATGGAACCAATATAAGACTAGAATAGCCTGCATATAGCCTCCCGATTTAATTATTAGGCGAATCGGCATAATGCCCCCAAACCACAATAAGATGTATGCATCATGAACAATTTAAATACAACAAGATGGATATCATATTATAAAATAGGGTCTCGAATAGGGGATCACATTAGGGGCGAAGGTTTTGCTTTCGGAGGGGTTCGGGCTCTAGGATCGTTCTTCGGATCCACGGGATCAAGGTCTCAAAGAGTGTCATGATCCCATGGTCTTGTAGGGCATCTTCATCATCGTTGAGTGGTCGAACTTGTTGACAATAAAATCTTCGGAAGATCTTGGCGTTTGTATGGTTCTCGTCATTAGCTCTTTGGGTCCTCGTTCAATCATCGGTCACGCAGTATACACACCTGCAGTGCCCCATCCACATAACAATAGCTCGATGTCCACATCACTATGTCACCACTAGCACTTCAACAGAACATACTTCAACACATCTTACCAGTAGGACTTACACCGTAACATCAGAGTTGCAGGGGTCGTTTGAGACAGACAGGAAGTCGTGGGTCATTCATCTGCAGACGAAGGAGGCTCGGACGCGCTAGGGCAGCCACGACACTCTACAGGGTGGGGAGGTGGGTAGGGCAGCGTGGACGAGGCAAGGATGTGCTCAGGAGGTGGATGCGGGTGCTCGCACGTCGCAGAGGCCGCAGGCAGCCCAGGACAGAGAGGAGCTTGCGGCGAGGCGAGCGGCACTGCGGGGCTTGGCTTGAACGACGAGAAGGGGCAACGGTCGCGTCTGCCGCCTGCAGGAGATGGTGGCGCCGAAGCTCGACAGAGGCGAGGAGCAACACTGACGACGAGGAGGACCGCGGTCCGGGACGGTGGCGAACCATGGAAGGAGGTGGCAGATGGGTGGGCTCGAACTTGCCTAGGGTCGACAGCGGCCGGGAGCACGTCTGGTGGTTGGAGGAGCTTGACGCAGGATGGGATGATCTTCGGAGGCGGGTGTCCCAGCGACGGGAGAGGCTCTATGACGGAGCTCCTGTGGCGGCCTGCCGGGGAGCTGCAAGGGAGTGGCCCATGGCGCTGGGCGCTACAGAGAGGCGGCGAGGCGAGGTGAGTGGGGCATGCGGTGCTCACGCGGGAGGCGGCAGATGCAGGGATTGCACGAGAAGCGATGCAGTGGGGATCAAGAAGGAGACGAGAGGGATCACGCGAGGGGATGCGGGGCTGGGATGCTTCGCATGTCAGTGGGAGTGGGGACAGGCTCCTGTGCGCGGGGTGGTTTGGTCCGGTTGCCGTGGGTCGGGGTGTTGGACCAGGTGTGATCTTGGTGGCTGGCAGCACAGGGGTAGGGTGTGGCGGATGTGAGGTAAGGAGAGAGGGATAGGGTCGGCTTAGAGTTAGGGTTTAGGTTAGAATAGGATTGGTCTATGTAGGGTTTGGTCTAAAAGGGGTTGGGCCAGCCGGGGTAGTAGGTGGTCTGGCCTACGGGCTGGGCTGCCTCCGCCGGTTTTATAAAATATGTTTTTATTTTTAAACAAAACATTTTGCAAGTAGATTTTAGACAAACAAAATATCCAAGTAGACCTGGGGTTTATACTTTGAAATAAAGAAGGGGTGTTTAGAAAACGAAGGTGGGGTTTTAGAAAATAGTTTTTGGAGATGCATGATAACACGACGATGCTCAAATTCAATGTGGCATGATGACATGAGCATGCCGTCATGGTGATGCACAAAAGGAAAACCACACGCAATTTTCTAGTAGTGGTTTTACCGGGGTGTTACAAAATCCGTCAGGGCTAGGGGCTTTGTAAGTTGGAAGCTCAGCGACAATTTTATTAATCTCCTCATGCAAAAACGGTGAAGTGAGGTCCTCAAGATTCTTAGCTAGATGGATATATTCAGAGAAATCAAAACCTGTATGAATTGGTGTAGAAAAACCAAGTCTGTCCCGATAGGATTGCACAAGTATTCCAGCCTTTTCATGGTGTTCAATAGCAACCGAGCTATCATCACGTACAGGAGAGGTAATCATATTTTTTCTATACCAAATGGTGGCCATCAAGTGAAAATAAGACGTGTTCTCGTTACCAAATTTGGCCCAGCGAGCCGTACACCGCTTTTTCCAGTATTCACGCTTGCAGAGAAGGAGGTGTTGCAGCCGAGATTTAACAATGTTTATGAAATTCCACTTTATTTAACCCATATGACACCCTTATTTTATTCAAACTTTGGCATCAATTCTTGGAGAGGTCAATCAGGATCAACCTCAAACCTTTGTACCATGGTGGTCTACATCACTTGGTCTATCCATACATATATCCCATGCCCCAAGGGAAGCTCTGAGCTCCAAGATCCAACAAGGTTTTGAAGGGATAAAATTAACAATGCTTAAGATCCTCTTTTCCTTTGCTTCTACCAAAATCAAGTTAAATTCTAAAAATCCAAGGTATCACATGGTGGATACATATGGTGGACATATAAATTTATCCCAGGTTGCCCCTAATTATTTTGGCTCCAAAACCATTTAATTTCTTTATTTAACAAAAATCTCAAAACTTCCTCTTGAAAGGAAAGTTTGTATTTCTCCAATACACTTGTCCAACTTTAAGCACTTATGGGCCCTATCTATCATATCCTACCTTCCCACTTCAAAAATAAATATTTTTGAAGAGTCTTAATAATTCTTTTTGCCTATTTTTAATAAATCTTGTGAAAATTATGCAAAGTGTGAATTCATATTTAGGATCATCTCAAACCAAAAACCCATTTTGCCCAATTCAAATATTTCAAATGAATCCAATAAAACAGTTTCAGCACTTTTTGTAAAACTGATATAAAGAGGATCTAAAATATTCACAAAAATCCCTAATAAATCCTGGAAGTTTGTATTTGCGATGCCTATCTACCAGTATCCCTTCCCCATCTTGCCAAGATCAAAACCGAAGAAGCTCTCAAGGATCATCAAACATGGCATATTGATTTATTACCAAAAACTTGAACCAAAACCCTCCAAACCTCCATACAACCTTGCCAAACAAGCCTCTCCTACAACCGCACGTCTCCTGGTCGTGCACAATAAACCCTAGCACTGTAGCACTACCCCACTTATCCTTTTGCTCTTGGACATGAAGGGAAGACATGCTAGGTCTTGTGCTTTCTCTTAGTTTGCTTGGCAGCACCACCCCACCTTCTCTCTGCCCTCCACTCGAGCCAGATACCTCCACACATGCCAACAACATCGCCCTAGAGCCCAACCAGAAGCCAAGGACCAAGGCGATCTCGATTTTGGACATGGTTCCTCATAGACCACTCTCGCAGGTTATAAGCTATCAGGCCACCACAACCGCATCCCCCTGCCTCATTTCTCCTCCACACACCCACCTACCACACCTAGGAGCCCTTGCTCCGCCTCTAGCCAGGGCCTTGCCTTAAGAGAGGAGGTCCACTCCTCACAGGCATGCAAGCTCACCCGAACATTACCACATGTCCTGGCTTTCCTTGCCTCTCCTCCTATCTACTCTGTGCTCCTCCCCGTCTACCCCTCATGCCCTTCCTCCTCTCTTGTTGTAGGAACACTAGAGACCGCTGCCCAAGATCATGGCCGAGACGAGCTCCTCCGGCCCACAAAGCTCCTGAGCACCATGTCCCCCTGCATGCTTCACTCACGCACTCCCCAGGACCACTGCTTCTGATCGGGCCCCTCAGATTCGACATGCATCTCCCATTGGAAGTGCTCCGGAGAACACCGCGGTGGTCGACGCAGCCGCTGGTGCACGAGTCTCACCCTGATGCCAAAATCGACCCCATCGCACATCTCTGAGACCGCCTCGTTGCGCCGCGTCCCATCACTGCCTTCTCAACGCCTCCCAGCCCCTTAGGTGAGCTCGCCTACCCTGCAGTTGCAACCTAGGGTTCCTGCCTTGTTTTTCCCTGGTTCAGCAAAGCAGACGAGTCCCGGTCGTTCATCCTCTTTAAATGCAACGGTGGACATTCCCTAGTACCTCTCGCGATTTTGTTCCAACGAACAGTGGGACCCACGGCTGTAGTTTGAACTCCTTCCCCGCACGCACCTCGGTGGCAATATGGGCCGACCAGGTGTTGTTGGGCCCCAAGTTGCTCTTGCTGGCATATATGATTTTATTTCCGAGAAAAACTTTATTCCATTTCCATCCCCACTTAAAACAACCACCAGGAATAAATCTAAAATAAAATGAAAATGAACTAGAAATTCCCATATCTAATTTTCTACCTGTACACCTATGTTTTGTACAACCTACGGAACAAACCCTAGGCCGAAATTAAGTATGTTTATTTTATGGGATTATAATTTCCAAATAGTATCTCTTTAATTAAATAATTCTTTCTGGGAGTTTGGTAAACCTAATTGGAATAAATAAAATTGTATCTGATAGGTACTTCACGTACCTATCTCATGGCCTTGGCCTCATGCCAAGTGGAAAAATAGAACTCCATTAGAAAAAATAATAAAATACGTCCACATCTTGTTACGGATATACTTTCCAGGTATCCTCAGAGTTCCTCACTGACTAGGGTGGCCCACTTCGGGTTAGAGCTTTGCTTCATGGGCAGCCTAGTCAGGGAGAAAAGACGGAGTCTAGTCCGGCTACTAGAAGGCCCAGAAGACTTACCGACATAGGCCCATAGTGTTACTTGTAGTTTAAGATGTACTCTGTAACCGACTCTTAGTCCTAGCCGGATAGGTCTCTCCTGTAAACCCTAGGCCGGATATCTATATAAGCCATCCTAGGGAGAGCCTTTAGGGCACCCTAAATAGTCTACAATATCAACTCGCACAGACGAACCCTTATAACCCATATTCTGGCACCGCCGTATTACTGGATTGCTAGCAGGAGTAGAATCTGTCCAAAGCCGGCGGATTCGAACCTGGGTAGACTTGTGTGCTCACCGTCCCGGAACACCCTACGTCTCACACCCCTCTCATCCGCACTCCTCGAGGAACCCCTCATGGCGTACTTGTCGTCAATCCGACGACAGTCGGCGCCCACCGTGGGGCAAGTGAGCTTCGGACCAGAGTTCCGAGCGGAATCTGCAAGAATCAGAATCGGCGAGACTATCGTCGTTGGTCGCATCCTCTACGCCAGCGACATCCCTCTCATCGTCCTTGATGAGACCTGGATTCCGGCCAGGGAGGCTGTGACTTCCTACACCATCATGTCTTTTGGCGAGATCGATGTTTACATCGGTTTTAATGAACCTATCCTACCCACCCCAGCGGTGATGTTAGAGGCAGAGGAAATTTCTGGGTCCCCTTTGTCCGCGGAGGCGGTAGAGTTTCGGATCTTAGAAAACCCTAATCCCACCCAGCCCGCACCAGTTGCGGAGATAGTGGAGAAATCCAAGCCTGAAGCAGACCTAGCGGTCCAAGTCGAATCTGGAGTGAATCTCCTTGGAGAGACTGAATCCCAGATCAACCCACCCGCTGAAGTCGAAATCCAGGAGGAGTATAGCAACGACACTGACTCCGGCTGTGATGATGCAGAGACAGATAGGCCTTTCCTAAGGTACACGCTAAGACACATGATGATGCAAAACTCCGGCATAGATGAAAACCTCGAGACCATCAAACGTTTCAACGAGGCCGATCGCGAGAGCCGCAGGTACCTCAGGAAGCACGCGCCGCACTTCGTCGGATATGTGGGATCTGGATCCGGCTCTACCGATGCTGGAGTCAACACCGACTCTCTGCTGGAGGCGATCGGATCAAACATCGATGTACCCGCATCCTCGGATGAATCAATGACGTCAGCAGATTTCCGAAAGTTCTCCGCGGAATATGAATAGGAGTATAACTCCAAAGCTGCAGAGGAAGTAGAAGCCATGGATGAAGGATCCGGGGAACACTCTCCCAAAGCGCATGATGACATGCAAATCGGAGATAATCCCAAAGTCCAGATGTCCGAAAGTACCGATTAGAGCTTGACTCCGCGAAACGGAACCAAAGCCGTCTTTGCTACCAGCACTGCCAAGAAGGGAAAGAAGGCAAAGAAGAAGAACAAGACCCCGGCAAAAGATCCTCCGGCAGAGGAGGTGATTGCTGAGGAATATGAGGAAGACTCGGATGGAGCACTTATCCCAGACGATCCCAAAAAATAAGAACCGTTGGATGGACACGTGATCACTGAAGGTGCATGTAAATTCATCGATGCTGCATTAACCAGACCTTTTCCTATAGCTGCAGAACTTACTGCTGAAGAACTGGACGAGAGGACACAGGACCTAGAAGCGCGTCGACAACAACTCCTCGATGAAGCCAAAAACATTGAGGAGGAAAAGAAACGCATAGCATCTGCGGAGAAGTACAATTCCAGGCAATACCAGAAGACTAGGAAGCGTCATACTAGTGACAACCAATGCCCGCAGATTCACGTCGTCAATTTTGGAGAAGAAATGGGGAAGCCTCGGAAAGATAGCAAAGGGGATTGGGTGTATCCAACCCTAGTGCAGAACACCGTTGCGGCCCGAGAAATTCTATCGGCTAATCCAGGCCCGGAGCAAATCCGGTTGGGCATCAAATTACTCAACAAGGGACTGGAGCAGCAAAAGGTCGCCATGTCTGGAAGTCAAAAGCTGGTCTCTGATTCTGACCATTGTCGCACAGATCCGGCATGGGCTGACGTAAGACCCCAGCGCATTCCGGAGCAACACCACCATTTCGATCGACAGGAGGACAATTACTCAAGAATCGGATCTTCGGGAAAGCACCACAAACCTGCCCGTGACTGGCGTAACGTTAACTTAGTCGCGGAGCAAGAGGCAATTGCTGCACTGAATCTAAGGAACCCGCCCCGGCGAGAGTCGAAAGACCGCAGGGACAATGATAAAGAGAAACTTCGAGAGGAGGACCGACAAAGAATGCCACCTCCTAGACATGCAAGCCGTCCGGATGAGGACGAAGGAACGACAGACACCGTGCTGAGACAAGCCAGCAGGGGGCTCGTCACAATGAAGACCCTCCCCGGAACCGGAATAATGACGCTCCGGACGGAGGCCGGCGATCAGCCGGAAATAACCCAGCTGCTCCACCCTCTCCACCAAGTAGCCATCACAACGGCTCCCAAGGAGGAAAAGGAGGGCGTCGTGGTGGAGGAGGTGGTGGCAGAAGCCGAAGTCCGGATCCAAGGCACCGCAGCCATAGCCGACACTCAGGACGATCCCTATCCCTGAAGGATGCAAGACACAGGATCAACTGCAATATAGAGGTGCGGCGTTACGAAAATGATGATATATACGTGGGCCCAAACTGCTTCAGACCATGCATAAGAGCTACAAAATTCCCGGAAGGATTTGCTATCTCAAGACATATCCAAGCCGACGACGGCATTGCTCAGCCAGACACCTGGCTGCAGGATTTCTTCCAAGCTTGCTGCATCACCAAAGGCGGAAACAGCCTGGTCACAACCCGATATCTCCCACTCATGCTGCGGAAGACGGCACGATCATGGCTTAATGAACTTCCGGAGAACACCATCCATAACTAGTATGACATGCAATGTGCGTTCTTTCGGAATTTTGAAGGAACATACCGGAGGCCCTGTACAGTCGTAGACCTACAGCGTTGCACCTAAAAAGCCGTAGAAACTTGTCGGGATTACCTCGGACGATGGATCGACACCAAGAACTCCTATGAAGGAGTAAATGCCCAAACTGCGATTGAAGCTTTCATTGCAGGTCTCCCAATTGGTTTACTGTGTCATCGCTTGAAGTGTGACAAGGTCACTGATTTGGGAGAGATGATAGAAACAGCGAGCAAGTATGCAGATGCTGATGACGATGCAGAAGGGTTACTCAACACCCTGGTTGTGCCACAGTCGGCAAAGCAACCAAAGCAACAAGCTTAGAAGCGCAAGAATACCCCGGAAGAGAAACCCAACACGGAAACAGTAGTGGTTACTGCTACTTTCGGGTCTGGAGGACGAGGAGGACGTGGCGGAGGCCGCGGACGTGGTCGTGGGACTTTGAGAGTTCAAGGTAGAGGAGACCAGCAACCCGACAAAACCTACACTTGGGCTGACATTGCCAATAACCCATGTGTGCATCACTTAGACATCAATGGGGGCTCGTCCCACACAAACGCCGAGTGTCATTTCAATGACGACATTAAGAGATATGATACCGCTGGCTACAGGGCTAAGCGGAAGAAGGGAAAGAAGAATCCCGAAAAAGACAAAGAGACCAAGGAAGATTCCGACATGGAGGAAGCTAATGCTTCAAATTCGAAGCCGGAAGGGAAGAAAAATTTTCTGACCAAGAAAGACACTTATGTCACCTTCCTCGGATCTCAACCAGCAAAGGTCAAGAAAGACACTTATTGATGGTTACGGTTTCTCCAAGACTCTCATGGACGGTGGCAGCAGTATCAATATTCTGTATGTTGAAACGCTACGCCGGATGAAGATCTCGGAGACCCAGCTGAACCATAGCTCTGTGATCTTTCACGGAGTTGTCCCAGGAAGACAATCTAATTCCTTGGGAGAAATCACTTTGGATGTTACCTTTGGAACTCCAAAGAACTATCGGATGGAGGCACTTTCCTTCGAAGTAGTCCCGTTCAAGAGCGCGTACCACGCTATATTCGGACGTCCGACTTACTGGGCTTTTATGGCTTGTCTGTGTTACATTTACAATATGATGAAAATTCCAGGTCCCAACGTCGTAATCACCATCAGGGGAGACCCGAAGAAAGGGTGAGAGTGCGAGGATGGAAATGCCTCCTTTGCTGAAGCTGTGCTGCACGCGCAGCAGTACCAGGAGATCAAGAAGAGCATGGATCCGTCCGAGATGCCCGCAACGAAGAAGGAGGTGACAAATCTGAATCCGGAGTTCAAGGCATCAGAAGAGACGAAGAAGACGCCGTTGAAGGATGATGACCCCTCCAAGGTGACCCAGATAGGTGTAGGCCTAGATAGCGCATAGGAAAACACGCTCGTCAAGTTCCTCAAAGCAAATCAAGATATCTTCGCATGGCAGCCATCTGACATGACTGGAGTACCTAGGGAACTTTTCGAGCACTCTTTAAGTGTAAACCCAAATGCTAAACCCATCAAATAGTCCTTACGATGTTTCGGCAATGAAAAGCATAAGGCAATAGCTAAGGAACTCACACGGCTCGAGTTAGCCGGATTCATAAAAGAGGTCATCCACACTGAGTGGTCGGCCAATCCTGTAATGGTCCCTAAAAAGGACACCACTGATTTAAGGATGTGTGTTGATTATACTGCCTTGAACAAGGCTTGTCCAAAAGATCCGTTCACTATGCCTAGGATTGATCAAGTTATCGATTCTACGGCAGGCTTGGAACTCCTCTGTTTTCTCGACGCATATTCCGGTTATCACCAAATCCGGATGAAGGAATCTGACAAAGTCAAAACTTCATTCATAACCCCCTTCAGAACCTTCTGTTTTGTTATGATGCCCTTTGGGCTGAAAAACACAGGAGCTACGTACCAGCACACAATGCAGCGCTGCCTTCATGACCAAATCGGACGCAACGTACATGCATATGTGGATGACATTGCGGTGATGTCCAAACAGAAGGAAACATTGATTTCCGACTTGGAGGAAACATTCGGTAACCTACGAAAATACAACATGATGCTTAATCCGAAGAAATGCTTGTTTGGAATCCCAACCAGAAAAGTGTTAGATTTCATCGTGTCCCAAAGAGGCATAGAGGTGAACCGAGACAAAATCAAGGCTATACTCAATATTTCCAGGCCAACTCGCCTGAAGGACGTACGAACACTAACTGGTTGCATCGCTGCAGTCAGTCGGTTTGTAAGCCGGCTCAGTGAAAGAGCCGCACCATTATACAAGCTCCTGAAAAAGACCAAGGATTTTGTATGGACCGACGAAGGTGAAGCCGCACTACAAGACCTGAAGAAAGTACTCTCACCTGCTCCTATCCTTGCTGCACCGGAACCACAGGAACCGATGCTGCTTTATCTTGCTGCAACAAACAAAGTCGTCAGTATCGTTATGGTAGTGGAAAGACCGGAGGAAAATCAGGAACACTTGGTGCAGCGTCCGACTTACTTTGTCAGCGAGGTCTTAACAAAATCAAAACAACGGTATCCGGACTAGCAAAAGCTGGCTTATGGTGTTTTCTTAGCCTCTCGTAAGCTACGACATTATTTTCAGGAGCATCAAATTACCGTGTTGAGCACAGCTCCCATGAGAGATATAATCAACAACAGTGATGCCACAGGACGCGTCGCCAAATGGGGCATAGAGCTCTCAGCTTTCGATATTGAGTACAAACCTAGGACAGTAATCAAATCCCAAATCCTTACCGACTTTGTTGCTGATTGGACAGAGACGAAGGAGTATATGACCCTCCCTGAGTCAGAATATTGGACCCTATATTTTGATGGTTCTAAGGCTCGCGGGGGCTCGGGGGCTGGCGTGGTGCTCAAATCACCTCAAGGAAATAAACTTCTATACATGTTACAGATCCACTTCACAGCGACAAATAATATTGCCGAGTATGAAGCACTGCTACATGGAATCTAGATTGCTAAAGATATCAGCATCCGATTTGATTTGTTACGGAGATTCGGATCTTGTTGCTCAGCAAGTGTCGGATATTTGTAATGCAAATAAATACATGGCAGCATATAAAGATGTCATGGATGATTTATTTAAATCGTTCGAAGGGTTTGAGGTTCAACACATCCCTCGAGCAGGAAATGAGGAAGCAGATGCCTTATCTCGGATAGGCTCTGCACGGAAAGAGGTTCCGAATGGCGCATTTTTAGAGCACCTCAAAGTTCCCTCAATAAAGGGAGTGGACGAGGAATATTCGACCAAATCCGACTCACCTTTGATAGCAGTTCCGGCTGTAATTCCCAGCTGGACTCAACCCTACCTTGACTATTTGGTAGATGGAAATTACCTGAAGACGAGGTTCTGAGCCGACAGATTGTCCGACGAGCAAAAGCCTATACTATAGTTAGTGGTGAGCTCTATAAGCGAAGTGTTTCTGGGGTTTTTCAGCGCTACGTATCTCCAGAAGAAGGAGTGGAAATCTTAAGAGAAATCCACGAAGGGGAGTGTGGTCACCATGCTACAGCCAAATCTTTAGTGGCAAAAGCTTTCAGGCACAATTTTTCTAGCTTACAGCCAAGGCAGATGCCGAATGGCTGGTCAAGACATGCAAGGGCTGCCAAAAATACGCCAAACAAGCTCTTGTTCTGGCTGATCAGTTGCGAACAATACCTATAACATGGTCTTTTGTGGTCTGGGGCTTGACGACCGTTTAAACGGGCTCCAAGTGGATTCACTCACCTCCTAGTGATGGTGGATAAATTCACAAAATGGATTGAGGCTAAACCTGTCACTAGTTGTGATGGTGCAACAGCCAAAAGATTTGTCGAGGATGTTATAATCCGGTATGGTTATACGCATAGCATTATCACGGACGACGGGAGTAATTTCTCTATGGGAGAATTGGCTGAATTCTGCAATGAACAAAATATCCGGCTTGACATTGCGTCAGTCGCACATCCACAGGCTAACAGACAAGTTGAAAGAGACTCGAAGCACCACTACGGCGTGCTGTGGGTGCTTGGGCAGAGGAATTACCCTCTGTAATATGGAGTTTACGAACAACTCTGAACAGGTCAACCGGATACACACCTTTCTTCTTGGTCTATGGTGCAGAAGCAATTCTTCCTAGTGATTTGATTCACAGTTCTCCTAGAGTGGCCGCGTATATCGAAGAGGATGCCGAGATTTCTCGACAAAATGATCTTGACTTAGTCGAAGAAGTTCACATCTTTGCTGAAATGATATCAACAGCCTATCAGTAGAAGTTACGCAAGTATCATAGCCAGAGAGCCAAAAACAAATATTTCAATAAAGGTGATTTGGTTCTCTGGCTTGTGCAACAAAGAAATCACAAACATTCCCCAGTATGGGAAGGGCCCTTTTTAGTTAGTCGAGTATTGCACAATGGTTCATACTACTTAACTGACATGAGGCCAGTCAAAGAAAGACCTGCTACTAAGAAGAGAAAGAGAGCTGGAGGTAGTACAAATTCGGATGCGTTAGACATACCATGTAATATTGCTCAGCTACGTCCCTTCTATTCTTAGTTTATCCTTCTTTGTAATCATACATATGTAGATGTTCTGTGAGAAATAAAAGTCTTGGTTGCCTCAAGTTCTTTCTGAGAAGTTTTTTACCATCTTATTTCCGAATGATCATGTCATAGTCGAAAATCCCAGAACACTTGAAAGAACTTTGTACTCATGTTTATTCTGGTTTAGATTTCCGATTCTAAAAATGCTACCTTTGGGTATAACTCTAAAGTTTCTAGTCTATACTTTGGTTATTTGTCTGAATTGCTGGATGCGGGCATTTTCCGAGTAGTAAATTGTTGGTACTGGAAGCCGGCTTTGTTTCTGAGTTTAAACTGGTTTAGCAATTGAGCTCCGTTGCTCGGAATAGTTTCCATGCAGAAGGTTTAGCCGGCTCACGGAAGGGACGAGGTGGAAAGCCAGATAAAATATAAGTGTAGACGAAATAGTATAAGTGCTTATGTAAACATTTCAGGCACACAAAAATTTAAGGAAAAAGTGCTGAATAGATAAAAGCTTAGCACTAGCAAAATTATAGTACTACATATTTACAGACCCATAATGTTCTCAGAATAATACATTTGTTTCTGGTATTTTATGATGTAGGAGAGGAGGTAGGAGCTGCCGGATCGGTGGATGCATCGGCCTCGGTTTGATAACGCTCCGAGATGTTCAGATCCGATACGGTCTGTTCATCATCAGAAAATTCAGCTGCTTCTTCCCGAGGCGGAGGTGGTGTGTCCACGCGGGTGAAGAAGGGAGTGTCGTAGCTGGTTAAGTCAGCTACGTGACACCCATATCCGGCGCAGGAGTCCATGATGGCCTTGATATCATGCTCCTGGCTGTCTTCATCCACCTTGTAGTACCCTCTGGACACTTGCCATATCTCCATGTTTCCATGGTAGCTCATGACCATGGTGAGAGCGTTTTGCACTGCGGTTCACGCGTAGGACATGTTCCAGTCCCGGACAAGCTGCGGCATCTCCTTTGCCTTGTCTCACACCTGAAAGTCGGACATGCCATGCATGTCCGGAACCTTGAGAGCTTCGCCAATTTCCTCGATGGATTGGCGGAAGTCATGAAGCAAATCACCGACTTGGGTAAGCCGGTGGGTGCGAGGCTCGACAGAGGTGGAGTCTGTCAAGTTCAGAGGACCTATATACATAACACAAAAATGGTTAAGAAAAATCCGACATTGAAGGAGTCGAAGAATATAGACAAGTCAGAAAGATGGAAACATACCGAAGATGACATCATCAAATTTGATCTTCTCTTCCCCAAGACTCCAGAGTTTAGCCCGGAGCGCCTCAGAAAGATCCTTCTCTCTACACTGCTCATTGTTGAGATCCGAGATTCTCTGATCTTGAAGCACAATCTTGCGATCGCGTTCATCAGTGGACATGGAGGCAGATTCGAGAATTTGAGCGATGCTCTTCTGATGATCTGCCTTGAGCTTATCCAGCTCTTGGCGAAGTTCTTTATTCTCCAACACCAGGGTATTGAGGTTCTCGGGATCTTCAATCATAGCGTAGGACTGTTTTACCAATGCTGTAAGACAAAAGAACAATAGTTCAGCAAAAAATATTTGACCATGAAAATACAGGACAAGGCGTGAGTCTCGGACTGTTTACCTTCGGCCTCATCCTTGGAAACCTTCAGCTCAGCATTTTCAAGTCGGAGAGCCTTGATCTCTATCCGCTTGTTGCAGATATTCTTCAACAAATCCTGGTTATATAAATTAACTTTTTGTAAGTCAGAATACCCAGAGTCAGAAGTCTACTAAAGACTCGGGCTAATATTGTTACTAATATCCTTAGGATGCCAAAGAATGAACTAGTGATGGAGTAATCACCAACGTTGCAAAAGGTTGAGGTGTAGGAGTCAGAGGAGCCACGGTAGGAGAAGTTATGGTCAGCTTCGTCTGCCGGAAGGGCTTCGAAGAAGTTCCCTTCCCCTTGCCCTTCATGAGCTGCTCAGCTCTGAGAATGTAATAGAATGGAATACATTACATGTCAGAAGAAAATTCGAGTAAGGTACAAAGGCGAAAGTTGTGTTGAAAGTTACCTCTTCACGACTGGCACCTCCTTTGTGCCAACAGCCACTATCGGAGCTTTGCGCTTTCTGGGCACAACGTCCGGCAGTGGGACCAATTCCTCCTCCTGAGAAAACTCCGGAGGATATCCCTCGATAGGAGATAATTCCGACCCGGGGAGGTCGTCAAGCTAAAAAGAAGATAATATCTCAGTATTGAGAAATAAGTTAAAGGTGAAACACGTAGAAAGGGTTTATTGTTAAAAGCTTACCGACACAACAGGGTCTTCCGCTGTGTGCATGTCCAGAGAAACCTCCGGGATCTTCCTCTCGATCTGCTCCCTTATCAGCCATTTAACCTGGCTTATATAACCTTCTGATGTACAGGCTCTAGGGCTGATGCGGAGGGAGTCCTTTTTGGACGACATGACGGAATGCATCAGTCGGTCTCCGTGGTGCTGGAGGGGTTGGACCCGGCGTGATACCCAACACTGGAGCAAGTCGGATCCCCTTAGGCCTTTGTGTTTTATCAGATATTCAATCCGCCTCTTGGCAAGAAGCAGATCGTCACTGAGAGCCAGAGCGACCTCGTTCCAAGATGCTTGAGGCGTGGCGGCTCTGTCGATGAAAGCCGGCAAAGCAGTGGCTTTGGCGAGAGCAGGAACATCCTTGTGGTAAAAGAAAGTGGCCGGCCATTGTTTGGCCGACTCACTGGCTAGAATCCTAGGATAGACGCGCTCACGCCTAACCGAAAAACTAATTGTACCAGTAATATAAGGATTACCGGCGGTGATAGAGTTTCTTCGGACATGGAAGTAGTACCAGAATAAAGTGAGACTCGGCCTAATGCCGAGATATCCCTCGCACAAGGCTGCATAGGCGCTCATCTCTAAGATGGATTTGGGGGGAAGATGGTGAAGCTGAACACCATACTGATCTATCACCTCAGAAAAGAATTCCGAGGGAGGGTGATACATTGCAAATGTATCTATAATTTTTGTTGTTCTATGTTTGATTTTATCTACTTTCTTGCGTTTTGTTCCAACTTTGGAGTACTTTTCATATGATTTCTTGTACTAACCTATTAACAAGATGCCACAGTGCCAGTTGCCTGTTTTCTACTGTTTTTGGTTCCAGGAAAGTCAGAAAATGAATATTCTCAGAATTGGACGGGACAAAAGCCAAAGTTCCTATTTTACTGTAAGACTCATGGAGCCAGAAGCAGAGACGGAGGAGGGCCAGGGCCTGGCCACACCATATGGTGGCGTGGGCTAGCCCTGGCCGCGCCACCAGGTGGTGTGGGCCCGCTGGCACTCCACCGACCTTGCCCTTTCGCCTATAAGAAGCCTCCGATACGAAAACCCTATGTAATCAATTAGAAATCCACAAAAAGTTCCGCAGCACCGCCACCACCGAAGGGGAGATTCGGGGGACAGAAAGTCTCTGTCCTGGCACCCTTCCGGGATGGGGAAGTGCCCCCGGAGCCATCTCCATCGATCTCCACCGCCATCTCCATCACCATTGCTGATTCCCATGACGAGGAGGGAGTAGTTCTCTCTCGAGGCTAAGGGTTGTACCGGTAGCTATGTGTTCATCTCTCTCTCTATGCATGATCTTATTGAGATCATGAGCTTGTAATCTATAGATCTACCTTTCTACTCAAGCGCTTTAATAGATCTCTGCTCTCCCCATGTGTGTGAAAGTGACAGCGTGCACACCATGGTGGCACTTAGGCTAGAGATTACAAATACTTGTTATGAGTTATATTTGGAGTTGGATGTCTTTATGAAATTGTGGTGTTTGTTGGACTCATCTAGTACTCAAGGTGGCAGTGTGGGGTTTTCTAGATGGGAAAGGCTTACTTTGAGGAGTGTTGTTATAGCCCTACCATGGATTAGAGTGTGCAACCAGAGAGTAGTATCATGAAGATAATATATATTTATGAGAGTGTTCACTAGTGAAAGTATGATCCCTAGGCCTTGTTTCTAAGCACTGAAACACCGTTTGCTATTAGATCTGTTACATGTTTGCTTGCTTCTATCTTTATTTTAGTTTTACTTTAGTCTTTTCCACGCCATCAAGTTATTTTCTATCACCGTTACCATTTATAATTATCCACACCACTTGTATTTCACTATCTCTTCGCCGAACTAGTGCACCTATACACCTGACAAGTGTATTGGGTGTGTTGGGGACACAAGAGCCTTCTTGTATCTTGATTGCGGGGTTGCTTGAGAGGGGATACCTTTGACCACTTCCTCCCTGAGTTCGATAAACCTTGGGTGATCCACTCAAGGGAAAACTTGTTGCTGTTCTACAAACCTCTGCACTTGGAGGTCCAACAACTGTCTACAAGAATAGAAGTGCGTAGACATCAGAGGGAAAGACAAACCTCTGTCGAGGTGGGTGCCAAAGTGTACCCGCTCATCAGCGTGCGGGTTGGGGATGGTTTCGTCGGAACGACTCCGCCAGTCGCTGGCGCGGAGGAGCCCTTCAGTCTCCATGTCGTGGAGCTTCTCGTCGTCCAGTAGGAAGGGGATCCAAACCCCGCAATTGCTTTCCTTTTCTGCCACCGCCGCCGTTGCCGCTGCCACAACCAAGCTGGATGATGAAGATGAAGCCATTCTTCCGGTGCGCTAGTGACCTTAGATGGGCGGCGCTGGGAGTTTCGGAAGCAGGGGAGCTCTATGCGCGAGGGAGAAGTGGTGGAGCATAAACGGCAAGGGGGACAGGTGAAGATGGGAGAAGGAGAATCCTCACCCTTTATATCCACCTAACCGCGCAAAGGTTCGTGCAAAGAACACTGTGTAACCGCCACGTGTCGTGGAAGGTACTGGGAAGGACCCACGCGATGATTACGTCACCTCGATCTCCGCGTACGCATTGAAACGGCGCCTCGGTTCCGCGAACGACGGACCCACCAACTGTCGTGCTGACAAGATGTTTGTCAGATGACGTGACTTGACCATGACCAGTGTCAGATGACGTCAGAGACCAAGTTTCGTCTTAGTTTTAAAATCAAGTTGGAAAATCTAAGTATCATGTTGATAGGTCTGACTTATTTTAAGACCCAGATCGTATTTTTTGTTGTGAAGTTTCAGGAACCCTTCAAGATTCTGTAAGCCGAACATCAAGCTAGATGATGATGAATCCGACTTTGGATCTTGGAGACTTCTAGGGGCGGCTGTTGAGGATATACTTTCCGGGTATCCTCATAGTTCCTCAATGACCAGGGTGGCCCACTTCGGGTTAGAGCTTTGCTTCACGGGTGGCCCAGTCAGGGAGAGAAGACAGAGTCTAGTCTGGCTACGGGAAGGCCTAGAAAACTTACCGACATAGGCCCATAGTGTTACTTGTAGTTCAAGATGTACTCTATAAACGACTCTTAGTCGTAGCCGGATAGGTCTCTCCTGTAAACCCTAGGCCGGATATCTATATAAGCCGTTCTAGGGAGAGCCTTTAGGGCACCCTCAATAGTCTACAATCTCAACTCGCACAGGCGAACCCTTATAACCCAAATTCAGGCACTACCGTATTACTGGATTGCTAGCAGGAGTAGGATCCGTCCAAAGCCGGTGGATTCGAACCTGGTTAAACTTGTGTGCTCACCGTCACGGAACACCGTACGTCTGACACCTCTCTCTTCCGCACGCCTCGAGGACCCCCTCATGGCGTACTTGTCATCAATCCGACAACACATCTGACTTTAGAAAATTATCCAAGTGAAACGGTACAAGATTTTGGGTTGACACCAACTATAAGTCATGTGGTACATTAAGATCTATCAAAACCCAGGATCCCATATTTATTTGAGCTTCTAATGAATTTTAATGAATTAAAACCTTCTGCATGTGCTTGCGTTGTTCCACTAGATAAATCACTCCAGAAGATGTACAACTCCAAAAATAGTGATTCCAATTATTATAGAAAGGTATTTGTAATGCCTATCCATTGTCCTTTGTCTCATACCATATGGACATGCAGAAGAAATCTAGTTAAAAAGACAATTTGACTACATAACTGAATTTGGGATTTTCCCAAGGGCGTTCTGGTAATTATTTTGAGGTGATTCCAACTCTCAAAAATCAAAAATTTATATATATACAAAACCCTCTGATACTTTTTTTATTTGATCTCTAGATCTTTTCTAGTGATTTATTCACACAAACTAGGATTATTTCCACTAGAATAATCATAACTAATTAAGAAAAAATGGTAAAATCATGAAACCACTTTTGTTGGCCTTTCAATACCTACTGATGATATCATTTTTGCACATTTATATCATACATACCAAAGCCTTAGTTCAAAACCCCTTCTTCAGGTGATATTTGACAAGTAAATCATCAAAGCAAATCCACAAAAGCAATTAAAGTCATTCTAAATACTATGATCCCAATCTATCAAAACCTAATGAATTTAATAATGTGTTGTATGTTTTCTTGTTTTATTGCGTTGATTCTTGTATGCCTTGTGTTGATTGTGGCAATTGCTTACTTGCATATATTCCCTTTGACGAAGATAGTTGCAATTATATCAAAGGCCCGATGAATATGGTTATTATTGGATATTATGGTATTCAAAGAAGAAGTCTAGGGACATATATTGCCATATTGCTGATCACAGGCAAGACACCTTCTTTCTCACAAGCCTTGTTCTACTATTTTACTTATGCATGTTTTACCTACTATTTTATGAAAACTACATTGTTTTATTATATGATGATCTATACGTGGTAGTGGCTTGGCTCCTCCAAACCATTACACTCTTGTACTATTAAGTCAACCCCCTTGATGACACCTACTTGTCCCTAGTATGATAGTTGGTGTATACCACCATACCCCTTTGGAGACCCCTTTTTGCCGAAGCAAAACTATTGCATGGGAAGACCCCAGAAAAGTTTTACAAAATGTTTTACGATAAAACTTGGTGAGGTTTGACCTACCAAGAGAAGTTTCAGAAAAGAAAAGGGTTTTTGTTTTACAAAGGAAAGAGGAGGAAAAATGTTTTTGAATATGCATCTGGTTCTTTCCAGCTTTAGTTATAACAACTTAACCCGTGCAACCACATTACTACTATATGGGAAGGGACTGGGCTGGATGTTTGTCTGCTCTGGTATAAGTTGTCTCACAACTCCTACATGAGATTTCGATCTCTAGAGGTTGGTCCTTCCCTAGGTCCCTGTAATGTTCCTCAACACCTAGGAGAAGGAACAAAGGGTCTACGGGCCTCCATGCGATACTATGAGCCTCTCATTGAAAGCGTACAAAGGCGCTATGGTTGGTCCACGGTACCCGACATCCCGGTGTTGAGGGTAAAACCTCATAGGTTAGGCGCTTGCAAGAGAGTGGGCATTCTGAAGGTCTTGACCAGTTACTCGACCCACGATCCATAGGTGATCAGGGCAGGGTACCCGGATGGTTTGGGTAAAGTGTACAACCTTTGTAGAGTGTAAATCTATCCGAATAGTTGTGCCCGTGGTTATGGATAGGTTGGACAAAGTACAATAGAGCGGTGCTGGTTTTGATTTCAAAAATGATTTCAGAAAACCAAAGGCTTTGGAAATGATTTGACCATGGGATGGTCGGAAAGGAAGGAAAGGAGTTTGGTCATGAGATGACCAGAAGGAGGAACAAATGGGTGACCCAATCCCAGTGTTTTCCAAAACTCTTCAAAAAGTTTTACACAAGTTTTCAACAAAGATATGTACATGCTATATCTACAAGGGAAACTATTTTAGAAAAGAACATCTCTTGGAGCCCTCCTACTACCACAACCATAATGCATATCCTTTTGTTATTATTATTCTCCTCAGGTGGTTTGCGAGAACATTAAAAGTACTCACTCGCATTTTCCCTAGCTATTAACTTGGTCAGATCTTGAGAAGAAGGTGATGATGACGACTATGGGAGCTAGGCCGTTCTCCCAGTTAGTTGCCTGTAGGTTAAGGAATGGCTCGGGCTCTATGCTTCAATAATGTTTCACTGATGATGACTAATGTAGCCATAATGGCATGTAAGGTATGACATGTATCCACTTAAGTAATGGATGTTTACTTTGATACTTGTCGGTTATGTCCCACGATTAACTGATCATGGGATTGTGGTGTAT
The DNA here is from genome assembly GCA_916181665.1 of Avena sativa. Taxonomy (NCBI): domain Eukaryota; kingdom Viridiplantae; phylum Streptophyta; class Magnoliopsida; order Poales; family Poaceae; genus Avena; species Avena sativa. The sequence continues at coordinate 81,440,629 of OV702286.1, forward strand.
GCATTACAGGGATTCTTGGAGGATTAATCCGGGGCCCCACATATTTGATTCAAGGGGAAGTGGTAATCTTGGGAGCTTCCTTCGATTTACCAGTCCACAAGGTTTTAGTGGGTGATCAAGTTTCTTGAACTCCATTGTTTCCTGCAAGTGGTTCTGGCCCTCAAAACACTTCTAGAGCTCAACATTAGTCAGTCCTTATGCTCCTTCACTGGATTTATCAATGGGTGTACAATTTTCTAAGAGTGTACAATTAAAATTTGGTTACTCAGTCCACTTCGTTGAAGATTAAAGGAGGAGAGAATTTTATCTAGTTGCTTCTTTTGGTAGAACAAACTTTGAACTAGATGTTTACACTCTTAGTGTTGCTCTCAAAGCTTGTTTTGGAGGTGTGAATGTTCGTTACAAAGTGAAGTTGCTTAAAAATAGGACTTTTCGTTTCTCTATTGCATCAAAAGTGTGGGATTTGGAATTTACAACAGAGGAAAATTCCCACAACAAGATTTTCATTTATTTGTTAATCTCTAGGGGAAGGTGGACCCAACTGGAAAGTTGAAGAAATCAAATTTTACAAGGAACAAGATCGTGATTGGACCCTTGTCACAAAGAAAAAATACCAAGAAAATCCATGTTTGGAAGACTCCTCTTTCCAACTTGCGATAATTCTGGCAGCACTAATTCTGCACCAATTAAGTCAGAGTCTGGACAGTCAAATTTTCAAAAGTCCATGCAGCAACGCCCCTTCTCCCGATAGACAAAATATTGATTGCATTAAAAGGAAAACCTATGTGAAGGCCGTAATTGATTCGATCAATCATATTAATGTTCATGATAATTCAATGGGGTCGAAATTACAGGGAGTGCTCAATTTTTCCCAATTCTGTCGTTCCCTCGTTTCCTGTTCAGGCATGGCCCAACGACGACTACCTCACCTGGTTCAAAGCCCATAAGCCCAGGGTGTTTACCTGTCTAAAAGAAGTTTCCCTTTTTCATGAAAAGGCAAAATCTCCACCCGTCGTCTCCACTTCCTCGTCTTCTCCCAGGCTCTGTCACTATGCTGCAAAAACCCCAGCAGTTCCTCTGCTAGTGTCTCTACTAAGGTCAATGGCAAATATACCCATTGATTCTCGGCCCTTTGTCCCTCGGGGGTTTGCGATTCTGAATGTTGACGAAAGGTTTGGAGTGAAGAGAGTGGTGGTTGCAAGGAGTCCACGAGTTCATAAATCCTATGCCATTGCAACCATCAACCCTATACCTCAAGGTCAGGTGCCTTTTTCTAATATTAGAGATGTGTTGCAAGATTTCCCCATTGTCACCGCCCAGGTTGGATTCAGGTCTGTACAACCTTGCCCCTTTGGTGATGCCTATGTTCGATTTACTTGTGTGGGTGATAGGGACAAAATGATTGACGAAAGTCCTATCCCTTTTGAGGATGTTACAATTTCCTTCACAAAACATAATGAAGGGAATAACTGGATGAGACTGCAATTCAATATGGAGTGTTGGTTGCTCCTTGTTGGACCCCCATTAGACTACTTGCATACTAAAGATCTTAGTGCTGCTTTTGCTGACATTGGTAAACTGATCATGTGGGAGAAAGAACTAGATAATATTGGGAAAGTGCTTGTGAAGGTTAGGGTCACAAATATGGAATATGTTCCCAAGAGTGTTAGGTTCACTGAAGGAGACAGCCCTGATGCCAACTCATGGACATTCTCTGTTGAAATTTTGTGTCAAAACCTTCTTGGTGGTATATCCTAGGATGAAGACCTTTTTCCTGATGATGGTGTGGATCCTCACCCTCTTCCTGAAAATATGGAGCCACCTTTCTAGCCTCCTTCCCCACCTGCTCCACCTCAACCTGAAAATGCAGATGCTGATGATGGATAGGGCCACTAGGCTATGGGTGCTGACAATGCTCACTAGTTACAACTTGGTGATCCCCCAATGGCTGCTCTTGATGCTCTGATCAATGAAGTGGAAGGAGAGGAGATGCCATTTGACAATTTGACCCCCTACTTAAGATAATAACAGTGTCATAACCATCTCTAGCAATAGCAATGTTATTATTTAGACTCCACCTTTGGTCAACAAGGAGGAAGTTAACGAGGTTCAGTAGGTGTCTCTCGATGAGGGCCTACTGAACATCATTGATGCTTACCAAGATCACAACCAGGATGATGAAGTTCATGATCCTTATGATGAACAACTAATGGAAGATGTTTAGATGCTATCCCCTAACCAGACACATCTACAAAATTGGCTTGTCTAGAACTTTCTTAGCCCCTATCCTAGATGACCTTGCCATGAAACAATGCTTCTCTGTCCAAGGAATGGAACTTTGGGAAAGATTATTTGCTCCACACATTCAGAAGAATAGGGGAAACAATATCCTCCAAGTCCCTGTAAGTTGGTTCAATTTTGTCACTCTTATGTTCTTGACCCTTGAGAAGTTTGACTAGACAAAATCTTTCTTGCATTCTGGACTATGGGAAAGTATTAATGAGCCAATTGCTATTGAGAAAACTATTTCATTCCTAGTTCCTAATAAATGTATCACACAGCTACCATCAGCTTACAAGCTTAATAAATTTTAAAAGTCTGACTATGGCATGACTATTGATTAGGAAAATGAAGCTTGCATTCCTGCAACTCCAAAAAGGAAAAGGAGAGGGAATGGTCCACTGGTTGGCACTAAGGTGAGAAGGAGCCCAAGAATAGTGGAGCTAAATGATGGGTTCAAAAGTCATTTAATTGCATTGATAAAACTTGCCTCTCCTGTAATGCCACTCCACCTGATTTAAACACTAGTATTGTTAAAAATTTGGCTGCTTCTTTTTGTCACGTGGCAGAGGAAGGGCTGGAAAAGAATACAACCAAAAAGACCAAGATCATTGAGATGGAAAAGAAAGCTCAATGACAAAAGAGCACTCAGGATGGCTGTTCCAAAGGAAATACCATTGGTGCTAAGAAAGGTCCTACTAGTGGTAGTTGTGCCTATCTAGCAAAGAAGAAAGCTCCTAAATAAAGTGATCCAATGATAGAAACTCTTGAATCATCTAGTCCCAGGAGTGTTTTATGTTCTTCTTGTAATAAGTTTAAGTACCTTTGGTTCAGAATGTTATGCATGAATACTTTGATGATGCTGGTAAATTTTGTAATCAAGACCATATTATTATCTCTTGACCATTTCTTCAAGAATTATTTGCTTTAATTGGGTGAATGTATATTTTACATTTCATCAGTCTTAACTCTCCCCATTCTTTCCAATGCATAACAACAGAATTTGGAAAATCTTGAACTGGAATATCGGAGGAATTAACTCTGGAAAAATGGCTGGCATTAGCTAGTAAAATTGTAGAAGCTAGTTGTGATATTATCTGCCTACGAAACCAAAAGAGAACTTTTGATTCTGACTACCTGATGAAAGTTTGTCCCAATTTTTTTAATAAGTTTGAGTTCCTTCCTTAAGTGGGAGCATCTGGAGTTGTTATAGTTGTATGGAATGGAGCTCTGTTCGCTGGTGAATTATATTTTCAAAATCATTTTTCTATTTCCAGAAAGTTCTGCAGCAATATCTCCTCTGACTACTGGATTCTTACAAACATCTATGGTCCTTGCCAACCTTATAGAAGGGCGAGTTTTATGGATTGGTTTTCCTATATTGATATGCCTGATTCAATGGACTGGATCATCATGGGGGACTTTAACTTCATGAGAAATCCCTCAGACCGGAACAAAGATGGAGGAGATATTGATGACATGTTGATTTTTAATGAGGAAATAAGCAATTTGGGACTGGTGGAATTACCTCTAAAAGGGTGAAAATTTACATGGAGTAACATGCAACAAGAACCTTTGTTGGAAAGATTGGATTGGTTTTTCACATCAAGTTCCTGGACCATTTCTTACCTGTCTTCTTTTGTCTACCCCTTAGTAAAACCCACTTCTGATCACCTACCTTGTGTGACTGCCATTGGCACTAAAATTCCAAGGGAAAATGTCTTCAGATTTGAAAATTATTGGCTGCAGCATAGTGAATTCAAACAAATAGTGGAAAATGCCTGGAATATCCCTGTTGATTTTTCTGATTTAGCCAAAACAATAAATGCCAAATTGAAGAATGTTAGAAGGGGAGTTAAACTATGGGAAAATAATCTTCCTTGCCTTAAGCAACAAAGTAGTAAAGTCAATGCAGACATTGAGCTTTTAGACAATATGGAAGAGTTCATATATCTTAACTTGTATGAATGGAACTTAAGAGATGTTCTAAAATATCAGGTCATCACACTACTGCAAAACCAAAAGTCTTACTAGAAACAAAGAGGGAAGATTAAGTGGGTGAACTTGGAGATAGTAACACAAAATTCTTCCAAAAAAAGCTACAATTAATTATAGGCACAATTATATCTCCATGTTGGTTAATGAAGATCAAGCTGAAATTTCTGATCATGATGGAAAAGCCTCAATTATATGGAATGCCTTAAAATAAAGAATGGGAAGCTCTAAGAACCGAAAAAAGCATTTTAACTTAGCTCAGCTCTATGGGGGATGGTATGGACAATGAAACAAGTGCTGCTCTAGAAGTTCCCTTCAGTAATGAGGAAATTGAAGCTGCCATTAAAGATTTACCCAATGAGAAATCCCCTGGACCAGATGGTTTTAATAATGAATTCATCAAAAATTGCTAGTCAACTATTAGAGGGGATATTAAAGGCCTTATAAAGGATTTTCATGCAGAAAACATTTCAATGGAGAGTATCAACTCATCTTATATATCTCTTATTCCAAAAGTTGATAACCCCACTACCCCTAGGGATTTCAGACCCATTTTTCGGTTAAACAGTCTCTTAAAGATTATTTCCAAGCTCCTGGCCAACAAATTACAAAAAACCATTTAAACTAGTCCACAAAAATCAGTATGGCTTCTTATAAAAAGATCAATTCAAGATCGCCTTGGCTGGGCATTTGGGTGCCTATTTTAGTGTAACAGCTCAAAAGAAGACATCATTGTGTTAAAGTTGGATTTTGAGAAAGCATTTGACAAAATTGAACACTGTACAATCCTGGAAGAGCTAGAGGATTTGGAAAAAAGTGGATCAAGTGGATAGAGATGATCCTTGGTTTTGGTACATCTACTGTTCTTCTCAATGGAGTTCTAGGAAAAAAATATTGCAGAAGGTGTGTTAGACAAGGGGACCCTTTGTCACCTCTACTGTTTGTTCTTGCTACTGATCTCTTGCAAACTATAATGAACAAAGCAATGACCCAAAATCTCTTTGTTCCACCATTAAATTGCCTTACCTGTCCAAATTTTCCTGTAATACAGTATGCATATGACACCCTCCTGGTCAGGAAAGAAGATGCTCATCAACTTACTTGTCTAAAATCATTATTACAAACCTTTGCCTTGTCTACTGGTTTGAAAGTAAATTATCATATATCAAATATGATACCAATAAATATGGATTCTGAGAGGCTATATCTCTTTGAAAGCACCTTAAGTTGTCAAATGGGCTCATTCCGTTTTACTTATCTTGGCCTTCCTTTAGGCATCACTAAACCTTCTTTGGAACATTTCTTACCACTAGTGCAAAGAGTAGAGAGAGGACTCCATGGAAAACTAGAAATGGTAAAATCTGTCCTATCATCATTACCAATGTTTTATATGAGATTCCTAGAGATTACACATACAATAAAGGACTAGGTCATCAAATATATGAGGCATTGTTTATGAAGAAAGAAAGGTTCTGATGTGCAACAAAATGTCACTTCTTTGGTGGCTTGGAAAAAGATCTATAGGCCCAAAGCACAAGGTGGACTTGAGGTTCTCAATTTGAACATGCAGAATAATGCATTGCTTCTCAAAAACTTGGATAAATTCTACAATAATAATGGATCCTTGCCTGGTAATCATATGGAAGGATCTTTCTGGTAGAAATATCATTTAAAACTTCTGGACTTATACAAAGCAATGGCTAGAGGGACTATGAAAAATGGAAAAGCATATTTTTTGGACTGATGTATGGCAAAATAACTGTCTACATCAAATATTTCCACACTTTCTCTTATTTGCTAAAACGACCAACAATTTTGTCCATGAAGTCATCAATACTGAATTTTTGGTGGACCTTTTCCACTTATGTTTATCTCAGAAAGCATCCCAAGAATTTGAAGAAATTGAGGAAATTTGCAACCAAGCTTGGAACAATGTATAAGGAGGTGCCTCAGACACATGGAGTTACATCTGGGGATCTGATCAATTCTCAACCCAGAAAGCTTACAAAGTAATGATGGGATAGCGACCAACTCCTCCCCACTTTTCTTGGATTTAGAATTCTTCTTGTCAAGAAAAACATAAGTTCTTCTTCTGGCTTTTACTTCTGGATAGAATAAACACCAGGAATATATTGGGAAGAAAAAATGATTCTCCAATCTTATTCGTGTGTGATTTTGGATTGTGCACATGAACAAACACTACATCACTTATTTATATCATGTCCTTTTGTTGAACAGTGTTGGGACTACATATGTCCCCAAAGGTCCAGAAACCTTTCAACTATGGAATTCTTCATAGACATAAACCATAAACTTCTTTGGCCTTTATCTATGGAGATCATCATAATTGCCACCTGGAGTATTTGGATAACAAGAAATATGAAGGCATTCAATAATGATCAACCAAGATTCCATGGATGGAAAGCAATATACAAAAAAGAATTGCACTTGGTCAGCCATAGAATGAAGAAGAAGGATGCACAAACCTTTAAGGAATGGCTTGAATCACAAGTTTAGACCTAGAATAGTTTAAGGTTTGTATTTTTTCAGTAGCTTGTATGTATATACACTTTTGCCCTAAAATAATAGAAGATGAAGTGGGATGTTATCCCATTGTTTTACCCTAAAAAAATCCAACCTAATGCAATAACATGGATAGTTTGGTTTTCCCCTTTTTTCTATTACAAGCAAGACATTCAATCAAACATGGCATTTATTCAAACATGACATTCATTGATGGGATAGTTTATTTCAGTAGATCTTTCCTAAGCATGCAAAATATCAATCATGGTGGTACTATTTATTTCCATGCAGATCAAGCAAAAATAAACATAACACTAAATAAAGATGCTCCAAGTTTCTACGATCATTCTATGTTGCTCAAAAAACAAAATATAGAGGTTTGCAATCCGAGAGTTCTACAGGTAAAGTGGGGTGCCTTGGGCATCCTCAAGCTTATTTTTCTCACCATTCTTGGATATCTCTTCATGTGGTGTTCCTCCATTCCCTGTCAAAAAACTTCAACACAAAACTTTCTCCCATTTCTTTTCTATGGGGTGAAACTAGTGGGTACAAAGATATCAAGCTAGCTATGATAAAATGCCCAAATAAAATTCAGTTTTAAATTTACTGAGAGTTACTTAAGTGTCCAATATACATAAGATACCAAAATACTCAAAAATAATCAAATGAAAAATATAAAGAGACCACTCTTGCAACAAAAGATAAATTTTGTCCCAAAAAAACAGCTACAAAACACATTTATTTCACCCACTTAAACATATCAGGATGTTTTTTAATTTTTGGGCATATAGAGGATGAAAAGTTGCAACTACATTATAAATATGAGAGCAATCAGAGTCACATAAAAAATCAGAGAATGTTTTACTAAAAAGAGTTCGTTACTGAAATTTTCTGCTCCATATGTTTTGTCAACTTTAAAACATCCAAATGGCTTCAACTTGGTACTTTATTGAAAACTCCATAAAGAAAACCAAAACAAAACTCTCTTTTGACAATAAGGGTGCACAAAGAAAATCCAAAAGAAAACAAACCGGACTGCCTCCCATAAAGTGCTTTCTTTATAGCCATGTAGCTAGGCGTACTTACTTGTTTCAAGTGATGTAGAGATCATGTGGTAGCTTGTACCTTTGTGCTACCTACTTATTCCTTGGTAAGTTTTCCATGCATAATACCAGGGTCCCTTGCTGTGTTCATACAAATAAAATTAATAGTCAAGTTAAAACATGGTAAAAAGTAACACAAGATATGGAAACACTAACAATGAAGTCTCACTTTCTTCCTGTGCATTAGTGTTTTGTATATGACTAAATAACAACAAGTAGAGTCATACCTTTGCATATCATTAGTAGGTGAACACAACATATAATAACAAGAATCATAGTAGTTGCACTCACTAGAAGCAAATCTAATATTGTAACCATTCAAAGCATGCAAGTTCATAGTGTTCTTCACGCAAAGAGGATTATAACTGTCACGAAATTCATTAGCATGCTTTCCTATTTTAAAATATTTCCTAGTACTATTTTCAATATGAATATCATGGTTGCAACATGAATTTTGCAAACCACATATATATTTCATAGCAAGTTCATATTTCTCCTCTATGGTGAAACTAGGAGAACTCAAGAATAAAGCAGAACTCTCACTAATAAGAGCATCATCATGGATAACAAGTATATCATATATATCGTCATGTATTATACATGGATGGTTATCAATAAGCATAGGACCATCATATAAAGCATTATCATATAGCATATCTAAGCAACACTCCTCATTATCAATAATTTTACTAGTAGCATTACTAGCAAGCAAATGAGCATTATTAGTTTCATCATAATAGCATGGTTTTTCATAGATGGCCATATATTTTTGAGTTGGACAATTATCATAGCATGGGTTCTCATAAATGACAAATGAGTTTTGTGTTTTGAGTTTGAGTGTTACTATCATCTTTGAGAGGTTCCCATACATCCCCAAGCTTAGGTTGGACCATAAATTCTTCCTCTTCTTCACACTTCTATTCTTCTTTGGGGTGAATGTGCATCCCCAAGATTATGCTTTTGTCCTCTTCTTGTGTTTGCTCGTCACTCTCCTCTTCTTGGGGGTGCATGGACATCCCCAAACTTATGCTTTTGTCATCTTCTTCCTGCAAAACATGAGTGCTTTCTATGACACTTCTTTTGTAAACATTAGTACATAGAGGAAGATTCAAACTTTTAACATATCTAAATAATAATTTTGTGGCCCCCCAGATTAATCCTCTGAGAATCCCTGTTATGCATACACCACGATCCCATGATCAGTTTGTCGTGGCACATAACCGACAAGTATCAAAGTAAACATCCATTACATAAGAAGATACCCGACATACCTTAGTTGCCATTATGGCTACATAAATCAATCATAAGATGAACTTCATCACGCGTAGCGCCCGAGCCATGCCTTAACCTACAAGCAACTAACTGGAAGAACATCCTAGCTAGCATAGTCATCGACATCACTTTCTTATTCACTTTACTTCTCGAATCTGACCATGTTAATAGCTAGGGACAATGCCAGTGATTACTTTGAATGTACTCATAAAGAACCTTCATAGAATAACAATAGAAGGATATGCAATATGGCTATGGAAGTGGGAGGTATCCATGAGAGGTTCTTTTCTAAAATAGTTTCTCTTGTAGATATAACATCTACATATCTTTGTTGAACACTTTTGTAAAACATTTTGAAACGTTTTTTGGAAAACACTAGGATTGGGTCACTCATTTCTCATCTCACGGTCATCACTTGTGTAACATCCCAATTTCAGCAACACTGATTAGTTGTCCAGAATGCAAAAATCAGGGGGAACAAAAACTTTTTCTTATGCTTTAGTGCAGTGCTTGATTGTTGTTTGTTTGGACTTGTGCTTATGAAGTGTATCTTAGGATACTCCTTACCTCAACCTCGGTTGGCAAAAGCTATTTACCAAAACTATCTTGGCTTATTTTACATATTCTCAAACGTTCTGGTATTTCAAAACAGGAGCCAAGATGCCTATGTAACCAAAACTATTTTTTTGGTAGCTTCTATTAACAAAACTATGGAGAGATATATAATACAATCTCCTTATGTTTTCAAGACACGGCACTCAAATAATCTTATCTCTAGCTTTACCAAAACCTCCTTTGAAAGTATTTGAATTCTACTCTTGGTAGAGATATCAAGAACCCTCACCTTATTCAAAACTCAACTTCTTCAAAATACCCCAACCTTACCCCAATCTAGGCTTGATGGTAACCCTAGAGTAGTTGATTAGGATGTAAGATGAGTTGCCTTGATCAGCTGTCTGATGAGTTGCTTTGATCTGTTGTTTCACTTGTTTGCTTAGGAAGTAGAATGACCTACTTTAGAAGCTCATCACTAGGACCTAGATGTTTCCCAATCATCAATCCCTAAGCAAGAAAGAAAACCTTGTTGTGATCCCTAGCCACTAGGTGATCCTTTAAAACCCTCAACCAGATCCATTCTGAGGACTTCTAGTCTAGATGCTTCCAAGTCCTTGAAGACCAAAATCACGCATGGATCACTCCACACTTCCATATCACCCACTTGTTAAAGCTCTAATACCTTGCAACTCCTCCCAGAACATTCCCTCTCATACTCTAGTCAAATTCCTCAAAACTGCCAAATTTGGCTAAGTCTGGAAACAGTTTCAACATCACCTTCTTGAATGCCTCCTTTTCTCAAACCTTGTGCATTTTTGGAAATGCACTTGAACCATCTTGTTAACCATCCTAAGGACTACCAAGGCAGACATTTTCCCCTGGTTATATCCTCTTCCCACCCACTGGTCCATGATGGTTTTGCAAACAAGAAAATAACATTTCCTTTAAAACTAGTCATCATGCCAACTTGGCTAGAAGCTCACACCACCATCCAAACTCCTTTGGACCAACTCTCTGTATAGTTGTGTTCTACTCTTTGAGTTCTATCAGAACCTACTTCACTTGCCCCTATTGGATCTCTGTGCTGATTAAACCCACATGGTTTAGAAGGCATCATACACTTTCTGCATGACAACCTTAATCTCAACAAAGTTTGCCATCATTCCTAGATCACCTCAAGTGCAATTAATTCAAATACCTTCGTCCATGTTCAGCTATGCGACTTGGTCTACCTGCCCATCTATCCCTTGCACCAAGGTGAGCTCTGAGCTCCAAGATGCAAGCATGTTTTGGTGGTATAAAAATAACCTCACCCTAGATCATCAACTCATTGTTTTCCATCCTTTTCTAGTTGGAATTTCTTTCCACAAGGTTGCACATGATTGCTACACCCTGTTTACCTCAGCTGTATTGATCATCAAGATTTATCAATAATTATCCATAATTATTGTGACCCCAAAACTATTTAATTCCCTAAATAGTCAAAATCTCCAAAACTCCCTCCATAAAGGAAATTTTGGTTTTTACCAAAACACTTCGCCAACTTTTGGCTCATGTGAGTCCCACAAATCATCCTATCTTTCCAGCTCAAAAATAAATATTTTTGAGAAGCTTTATTATTTCCCTTTGTCCAGTTTCTTAAATGGCTCAATTGGAATAATAATTGTTTTAAATACTTTTAATCCCCAATAAATCTTGGGAAAATTCCCCTACGTGTGTTTTCACATTTGGGACCCTTCCACATCAAAAACCAACCTTGTTCAATACAAATTTATCAAATGATCTTCTAAAAATCACTTCTGTCCTTTTTGAATAATTGGATTTTAGTGGACTAAAACTCCACATAAAAATCTCAAATAAATACTAGGAGTCTACCTTCACTTCCTCTACTTTTTTTGAGGTGAAATAGTAGGGAGAATCCCTACTGCAATTTTTTATTATAAGGTATGAGTATGTTACAAAGATAAATACAGATAGAATATTGATCTAAGGTAGATCAAAACAATAAAGTAAAACCATTCTAAGATGGGTAAAATCTACCCTATCCCTGATCTAATTGCTGGTTCAGCCAGGCTTTGAATTTCTCCTTGTATTTTCTTTTGATTCTGAACTATAACCATCTCATTTCTTGATAGAAGATTGCTTTCCATCTTTCAAGTGTGGGTCTTTTGTCATTAAAAATCTTCTCATTTCTGCATATCCATATACCCCAGGTATTCATGATAATGATTTCCATTGCAAATGGTAGGTGTAACTTTTCTTTGATGTTTGAAATAGCTTCCAATCCTGTTAGGTTTGCAGTTCTGTTTCTGTAAATATGGTCCCAACATTTGTTTGTAAATGAACATTCCCATAATAGGTGATTTACTGACTCTTCCAAGTTATAGTTGGAAGTTACACAGTTGTAGTCAGGCAGGATGGATTGCTTTCTTTTCAGAAGATTCCTTGTATTCAATTTGTCCAGAAGCAAAAGCCAGAAGAAGAACTTGTGTTTATTTTGTCAAGAGGATGTCCATACCCAAGAGAAGTGTAGTGGTGATGGTGAATATCCAATCATGGCTGAGTAGGCCTTTTTTACTTCAAATTTATCTGACCCACAAATATAGCTCCAATTATCCTGGGTATCTCCATGAGTGGTATGCATGATTTCCTGGCACCTTTCTTCCATGATTATAAACTCAGAGTATGCTTGTTGAGAAAGTGGTAGGTGAAAATTATCCTCTAAGAAATCAGCATGTAAGAAGTCATGTATACTGATATTTGAAAACTTAGCATAGGACAGAAGGTGAGGGAATTTATTCATCAGGCATTCATCTTGCCAAAGGTTAGACCAGAAATAGGCAGACTTTCCAGAATTCAGATTGCACTTAGCCATGCCTTTAAAATTATCAATTAATTTGATATGAGATTTCCACCAGAATGATCCTTCCATGCTTCTTCCAGGTAATTTTCAATTTTTGTAGTAAGTTTCCCATATGAGATGAACCCAAAGGATGTCATGGTTTCGAAGTTTTTTAGAAGGAGCGAACTATTTAGAATCTGTAGGTTTAGCACCCCTAGACCCCCCTGATTTTTAGGACAACAGATTTTATCCCAAGACACCAGAGCTTGTGCTTTTTCTTGAACATCTTCAGCCTTCTTTCTCCATAGACAATGTCTCATGTATTTTATAATTTGATCCTTGATGGTATTTGGTACCTCCAAACAGCTCATGAAAAATAGAGGGAGTGAGGACAGAACAGATTTTACCAGTTGCAATTTCCCTCCATAGTTCAAGAAATCAGCTATACCACATAATCTTATTTCAACTCTTTGAACTATGGGTAAAAAGTGCTCCATAGATGGTTTTGAAATTCTTAGTGGCAAACCAAGGTAGGTGAAAGGGAGGCTACCAGTTTTCAGTTGATTGTCATAGCAAAATGCATTAACCTCTCATTACATAAGTTTATTGGCATCATGCTAGATTTCAAATAGTTGACTTTGAGCCTAGTGGAATTTGCAAATGTTTGAAGAAGTGCTTTCAAGCACAATAATTAAGTAGCATCTGCCTTAAGTACCACCAATGTATCATCAGCGTATTGAATAACAGGGAAATCACTATTGGGTGGTCCATCTATAGGTGGTGTTAGAAGGTTCATATGCATGGCCTTATTCAAGACAGATTGTAGAAGGTCAGCAGCAAGAACAAATAGTAGTGGTGAAAGAGGGTCTCCTTGTCTCACACCTCTCCTGCAATAGAACTTTTTCCCAGGCACTCCATTTAGTAGGATTTCAGAGGTTCCAGATTCAAAGATCATTTCGATCCATTTGATCCATTTCCTGCCAAATCCTCTAGCTTTAAGGATATTTATGATGTCAGAGTGATCAATTGTATCAAATGCCTTCTCAAAATCAAGTTTTAGAATAATAATTTCCTCCTTTGACTTGTGGTATTGGAAAAGGTATTCAAATGCCCATCCAAGGCAATCCTGAATAGATCTATTATTGAGGAAACCATATTGATTTTTATGCACCAATTCCAGAATAACAGATTGCAGTCTATTTGCAAGAAGTTTGGTAATGATTTTGAACACATAGTTCAATAAGGAAATTGGTCTGAAATCAGCAGAGGTAGAAGGGCATGTGACTTTAGGAATGAGAGTAATGTAGGATGAGTTGATGCTCTCAAGAGAGACTTTCTCATTGAAGAAATCATGAATCAGTAATTTGATATCATTTCCAATGATTGACCAGCAGCTTTTGATAAATTCATTATTAAAACCATCAGGCCTAGGTGACTTGTCATTTGGAAAATCAGAGATAACCTCCTCAATTTCCTTGTCAAGAAAAGGTTTTTCAAGTGAATTCTTCATCTCATCAGTCATTCCATTTCCATAGAAATCTTCTAGGTTGAAATGCATCTCAGTTTTGATTGATGTACCCATTCTTGCTCTGAAGTCATTCCAAAGAATATCAGCCTTTTCATAGTGATTGAAAAATTCCTGGTCATTTTCATTCTTGATCATTGAAATATAATTGTGCCTATAACTGATTGTAGCTTTGGAGTGAAAAAACTTTGTGTTTTCATCCCCTAGTTTTACCCATTTATTTTTTCCTCTTTGTTTCCAATAGGTGTTTTGGTTCTGGAGAAGAGAGATAATATGGGATTTCAGGATACCTCTGAGGTCCCACTCATTGATGGTTAAGGTTCTAGATTCTTCAAGTATATCCAGAAGGTCAATTGTGTCATTCACCTTAGCAATTTGGTCCCTTAAGCATGGTAACTGTTTGGCCCATATCTTGATTCCTCTCCTCACATTTTTCAAATTGGCACATATCCTTTTTGTCAAGTCCTGATAATTCACTGGTATATTCCAGGCATTTTGCACAATCATCTTAAAATCAGAGTGATGAAGCTAGTAATTTTCAAATCTAAAAATTTGTGCCTTGGGAATGTTAGTTCCAATAGAGATGACACAAGGTAGATGATCAGAACTAGGCTTGGATAAGGGGGTAACCAAAGTATAAGGATATTTGGTTGTCCATGAGCTAGAAGTAAAGAACCAATCATGTCTTTCCAGAAGTGGATCTTTTTACATGTTACTCCAAGTGAATTTCCTTCCTTTTTAGTGGTAGTTCAATAAGTCCCAGGTTGCTGATAGCATCATTAAAAAGCATAGTTTCATTAACATCCCCCACTTTTATTTCTATCAGTAAGACTTCTGATAAGATTAAAATCCCCTAAGACAGGCCAGTCTACATTATCAGGCATAGAGATGCTGGAAAACCAGTCCAAAAATTCAATTTTCCTATCAGCTTGACATGTACCATAGATATTTGTAAGAGTCCAGGAGTCATTGGATAGTTGTGAGGTGAAAGTGACAGAAGTGGAGAATTCATTTTGGAATGCTCTCATGCCATTAAATAGTGAACTGCACCATATGTTTATGATCCCTCCAGAAGCACCAATTGAAGGTAAGAAGTCAAAGCTGTCAAACTTATTTGGAAATAATTTCTTTAAATAATTGGTATCAAAGATTGCTCTCTTGGTTTCTTGTAGACAAATGATATCACATTCAGATTCAATGATTTTGCTTTTTAATGCCAACCATTTCTTCTCAGAGTTAATTCCTCTGAGATTCCAGTTCAGAATCTTCTAATTTATGTTGTTACTCATCGATAAACAGGTTGAGTGAGTATTGGGGTGACACAAGGTTTGTAGTCACACAAACAAGATTGTAAATATCATAGGGTACTGAATTCATAAACATGCATAGCAGCATAAAGGTCTTAAAGAACTCATAATAGACTCCAAGGGTAAATGATCCAGTCACAAAAGGACAATATTTTGCAGACATTAACAACATTATGTAGGTGCTTTCTTCTTAGACTGTTGTCCACCAGATTCAGCAGCTCCACCTTTCTTCTTGCTTGGAAGATTTGAGTCAGAACCAGTCTTGTTTGGTCCTGGTTTTCCAGGTGGCTTGATGATCATATCATTGATTCTGCTCTTCTTCACAGCCTTTTCTCAGGCTCCCCCTCCTTAACCTTGCAAAATGAATCAGCAAGGTTCTTAACAACTTTATTACTGAGACAAGGTGGTGCAGCATTGCAAGAGAGACAATTAGTATCAGAACAATTCACATGGCTTTTAAATCCCCCATTAAGTTCCACAATTCTGGGGCTCCTTCTCACCTCAGAGTCCACCAATGCTTCTTTACCCCTCCTCTTTTTTGCAGGAGCATTTGGCACCATCAAGTTTGATGGGGATTCATTCAGGCAGTGAGGAGGAATCTGTCCAACACATTCATCAGGGATAATGAAAGTGAAAAGTATTTTCTTCTGCAATTGGCTCCTTAATAATATCCCAAAGGGGAGAAGTAAGAAAGTGTCTTGCCCAACTGAATTTTTCAGGAGTTATGAGCATGACGGTGATAAAGTTAAACCAACTTACAGGGATATCACATTGAAGTTTGCCTTTGTCAGGTTAGGGATTGATGTGTGGAGCAAAGAATCTGTCCCATAGTTCCAGGCCTTGCTTGGAGAAGGACTGTCTAGCAGATAGTACTTCAGAGGAATTGACAAATGGAATGATGGCCATCCCAACTTGCAGATGTGCCTCATTGGGGGAGAGAAGGTTTGTGTCTTCAGTCATCCAGTCATCCTGTTGATTTCCTTCATTAGCATGGTGGTTGTCCTCCTCATCATCCTGGTAATTCTGCAGAATATTAAGCAGTCCTTCTCCCATGCCCACATCCTGGTTAGCATCAGCAATAATTTGCTCCACCTCAATATCATCAGCTCCATGGACAGATGCCTTGTCATTGTCAGAAGAGACATTGACAAAAGGAATGGAACCAGTAACAGCACTGTCAGCCTCCTGAGGTGGCAAATCCAGGTTATCAATAGGCATGTCAACACCCTCAGCAAACACAGGTCCTTGGACAGCATTCCAATTACCCCAGCCAGCATTATTTTGTTGAGGAGCAGGGTCAACCCATTGGTCCCATCCACCAATGTCCCCTTTAGGTTGTGGAGGAGGTGGTGGAGGAGGGGGGCCAAAAATGGGTCCCACCATAGGCAAGGGATGAGGGTCAGCATCATCATCAGGTAGTGGGTCCTCATCAGGTGGGCCCCCTCCCAGGAGATTGCTGTTTAAAATTTCAACAGAGAAAGTCCATGATTCTGTTTCCACAAGGTCCCCAATGGTGAATCTAACACTTTTAGGAACATCTAAAATATCAGTGACTCTGAGTTTGGGAATGATCCTGCCCTTGTGCTCAGGGTCCCTGTCCCAAAGTATCATCTTACCAATATCAGAGAAGACTGCATTCAGGTCCTCAGTATGCCAATGATCAAGTGGAGGACCCCGGAGCATAACCCAACATTCATTGTTAAATTGAGTCCTACGCTAGTTAATTCCCTCATTGTGCCTAGCAAAGGAGATTGCAACATCCTGGAAGGGGATTGGACCCACAGCAATTAACCGGTCTCGGTCACTGACATTGGTAAATTGAACATATGCAGAGCCAAATGGACAATCTTAAATATCACGGAAATCAACAAGAGCCTCATCGAAAAAGAAATCTTGCAACACATCTCTGATATTATCAAATGGAACTGGACCAGGGGGAAGGGGATGAATGTGCGCAATAGCATACTGTTCATGTGCCCTCGGTCGACGAGGAACCACCACCCTCTTGACCCGATTCCGGCCAGCCACCTGCAGAATCTCGAGGCCATGGGGTAGGAAAGGTTGTGGGTCAAGTGGAATGTTTGCCATTGCGTCGGCGGTTGTCACCGGCGACGAGCAGAGCAAGGAAGTTGGGGTTTCTGCAGGCGTGGGAGTTGAGGAGGCAGGGGGTTCGGGCGAGTTCTTTTTTTGGGCAAGAGCAAAATATTTAAGACAATCAAACACCCTGGTCCGTGATACTTGCGGCGTGATATGGGCCTTGAACCAATGCAGGTAAGATTTGTCGGGCCAGGGTCAAGAAGGGAAAGTTGGGAATTTCAAAAATGGTAAAAGACTGGGCAATTTAAATGAGGTTGATTTGTTGTCTGTAGGAGATTTTGCACCCTCAATAACTTGACCATTAATCACAATTTCCGCAAATGATGTACCCAGTACAACTCGTTTAATGTCACCTTTGATTTGACCATTATTGCATGGGACCGTTGACGTCGGTGAACCAATACGATCAAAGACCGAATTCTTATTTTTCTTTTTGTATGAAACAAAAATCCAATCCTTGTACAATTCTTTGTAATATTCTTTCTCTTCGAATTTCCAATTTGGACCTCTATCACCCCAAAGGTTGATCTTCAAGATAAATGATTCATCTGAGAAAGAACAAGAATTATATATTTCAAAACCCACCGCTCGTGATGCAATGGAGAACATAAATGTTCTATCTTGGAGGATCTTGACTTGAAATTTTGATGGTTTTCCCCCAAAACATGCTTGTAGAACAATGCCAATAGTATGAACATCAATCTTAAAATTTGCACGACCAAATGAGCAACAAGAAAGAAAGGCCTTCTGCGAAATCCTCTAGAGAAATTGATGTGATGGCCAATTTTTTTGAACATATTCGTCTCAAAAATCTTCCCTTTAGAGAAATCCAATGAGGTGCCTTTGTTGAGCTTGTCCGATGATGCAAGAGGCACGTCGACAATTTGAGCACCTACCCACCACCCTTTTGATTACAAGATCCAAAGTCACACAAGAGAAGATCTTCTTATTTTGAAGAAGGAATCTAGCATCAATTACAACCTTGTCATGATTTAGCAACACAGACGCTTAGCAAGAGAATAGAGTACCAAAAAACCAGGATCTTTTCCAAATCATCAGATGGCAAGGAAGAGCTAGTAACGTGCCACATAAGATTCAAATCTTCAACCTTGTTTTCAATAACATGAGAAAGCTCAAGAAAACCAGAAGATGGTGCCGAAATATCATTGATTCTTGCAAGATGAGAGGGGAACCTCACCACAGAACCAATCATCAGTACCTCCCCACTTTCCATGCTTCTACCCTCAAGTGGAGAACCGTTGGAATTGAGAATGACCAGCCAGCGATTAGCCGAGAGAACTAGAGATCCAACAAGGAAGTTACCATCGGTGGAACTCCCAGAATAGGTGATTTTCCAATCACCACCAGATGAATCTAGTGAAGAAGAGCCCATGATTTTTTACTTCCTCTACTCACCAGTAACATTTTCTCCTCTGGTTCTATGTAACTTTTTAGACTTCCTTCACAACCCTCAATTGGATCAAATTTGCCATTTAAGCAAATCCACAACTCCAACCATTTCCAAATTCCATCAAACCTGTCCAAAGCTCATCGTCAGCCCTAGGACACCCCACTGGTCGACTAGCACTGTAGCTCCACCTCAGCCTTGACCATTTAGCCCTTGTACTAGTAGAAATAAGGAGAAATAACCCCATATCTTACAAGATCAACCTAACTTAATTACCACTGATGCCACCACCTCTCTCTCTGATCCAGCATGACCGAATTACCATCCTACCCCTCTCCACCTCCCCCTGGACCAATCACTGGCCAACATTGCTCTCCCCCATGCCCACATTGGTAATTTACCCATCCACTCCTCCCTCTTGGTATATATGGCCAGAGCCCTTCCCCAGCTCGCCCTGCCCTCATTTGCTCCTCTCACTCCCCCTCACACTCCCCCAGCTCCACTCTCCCTCCCTAGCCCTGTGCTGCCCGAGAGAAGAAGAGGAGGAAGCTTCGGCCTCCTCAAGAAAATCGAGCAAGGGATCTTCCCCTCTGCTCCATTCTCTCTGCATGTCTGCCCACAAGATCCCCTCCTCCTCCTCTACCTGATGGTGTTCTTCTTTTTGCCCAGGACCCTCTCCTCCGTCGTCGTCGTTGAGCTCCGACGAGTTCGCCCTCGGCCTCCGACGCGCCAGCTACCTCCCGGCGTCAGATCCCCTCGTGCAGCCCCTCGTTCGGCTCGTCGTCGACCACCGCGTCATCCTGCCGCCTCCTCGACCTCCCCCGACCCCCCAGGTATCCTCCCTGCTGCTCCCTACTCCGCCTAGGGTTTCTGCCGTCGGCGCTCTGTCTCTGCGAAGACGACGTCGGCGAGCCGTCCGTTGCGACTTGATCCAACGGCCGACAACATCGCATACCGCTTCGGTGCTCTCGCTCGCTGACAGCCGGCCCCGCTCGTCAGGTTCGAAACGAGCCCTCCCCTGCAGCCTAGAAGCTCCCTAGATCCGGCCCGCTGCACCTCCTTTTCTTTTTTCTTTTAGCTAACCTATTATTCCAGAAAACTCCTGTCAGGAATAAATCCAAATAAAATGGTAAACCTAATCCAAATGCCTAGATCTAATTTTCTGGTGGTTCTCTAAGGTTTTCTCAAACATGCAGAGGCAACCCCATGTCCAAAATAATTTCCTCTAATTACTGGTAATTATTCTGCTAGAATGTACCTGGTGCACTCAATAATTTCCACAGAGAGTTCTACATCTCCATTTGAGATGAACCAAAGACCTACTGGAAGGTATTTGAAATACCTATCATGCAGCACAGGTCTCATACCTAGGTGAACTGTATCATGCAGCTCATAATTTATTGAGTTCTGGATAATGTTTAGTGATTTCAATACTTCTGTAAGGGGTATTTTCACTAAATAAATCACTCAAGGACTTTGGAAACTCCAAAATGAGTGAATCCAATACCTACAGAAAGGTATTTTAAATATCTATCCCTTACCCTTTGAACCAATTCAATAGCTTCTGTAGAATTAATCTGGTGAAAACGATAAGAATCATAAAGAACTGCTTTTGGGAATTTCCTGAGGGCATTCTGTTAATTCTTTGGACTTGATTCCAACTCTAGGTGGTTCATTACATAAAGTACTACCGAACCATCCAAGGAAATAATTTTTGGAGCTCCAGAACTTTTCTGGTGAATTATTTCCCCAAACTAGAGTTTAATCCACTATAAAAAGCCTAACTAATTATAGAAAAGTGATAATCAAGTGAAACCACTTGTGTTGGTTTTTTCTTGACCAGGCCTATCTGAGGATATCACCTTTGCACATTGGTATCCTACTGACCACAGAACCCTTATCCAAGTCCCTTGCAACTATCGTAGACTACAATCTTCCAAGAGAAAAACACCCAGCGGCAATCTTGTAAATTCCACCATTTGAATCCCACTTCTCCAAAACCTCCCAAGTCCAGTAGTATTTCTCATGCTTGCTTTCTGTATGATTATATGTTGTATGCCTTGTATTGAGTGTGGTATTGTCCGCTTGCGTGTATACCCGATGACGATGATAGTGTGAGTGTCTGACGACAAGAAGAAGGGATTTCTTCTTATTATTATTTGGGTACTCTTGGTCATATGAAGAAGTCCAGGGACTTATTGCTGATCACAGGCAAGCCACCACTTCCCGAACTCCGATATATGTCCTACTCTCTTTTACCTGTTGTATATCCCCTTTATAAATTGCATTATCTAGTCGCATGTCTTGTTTTAGAAATACTGCGCTAGTAACTTGGCTCCTCCAAGTTATGATTCCGTGTCCTTCGAGGAACCACCCCGATGAACCAATCTTACCCCTTTAGACTGAGAGTACGATGGTTAGCATCCTACCTCCTTGGAAACCCCGATTTTGAGAAAATAAACTTTTTTGGGATTTTTCCCCACTACAAATGTTTCAAAACGGCTTTGTAAAACCCTGGGAAGAGGCATCGTTCCCAGTGGAAGTTTTAACAAAAGAAATGGTGATGACAAGAAGTGGAAATGTGATGAGATGTTCTATGCCTTTACTGGAACAATTTTTATCCGCGCAACCACATTACCCCAGGTTGCTGGGGCTTAACTTGTAGTTTGTCCGCATTAGCCGAGGCAGCCCTACCAAGCTTATAGGGAGAGATCCCTAGACTTCTGGGCAGGTGACCCCAGATCAAGGATCTGACGCCTGTCGCTTGTTTCGGCAAGTGAGCCTGAAATAACAGGAGTCCGGTGCAACAATTGGGTCTCCCGCGGACATTATGACTTAGGTAGTACGGAAGGAAGTGGAGTCACCAAATTTAAGGTATACGCCAAGTTGCGGCTTGGGTATGCGCATGTACGGAAGGAAGGACTATGGCTAGGAGCCACATACTCGTTGCCGGGGAGAACAAACCCAAGAGGAAAAGCATGCCTTTGCTAGTTTAGACAAGCGAAAGGTTAGGTTTGATTATCCGGACCCCCATCTACAGTGGTAGTGGGCCGTGGTTGTATCCCGGCAGATGTATTGATTCTTGTGGGTAAAGTGTGCAAACTCTGCAGAGTATAACCTATTCGAATAGTCGTGTCCATGGCAAGTACGGTTGTAAAGGTGTTGGCTAAGAGTACCCAAACTGTCCTTGTTTGGGAAACAAGTACTTCGAGGACGAAGGTTCCGGGGGAACCCGAGTTCGAAAGCTTTGTTTTGACCCGAGGGGTCGAAGATGTTTAAAAAGGGTTTTTACTAAAAAAACTATTTTCAAAACTCTTTTTCAACAAAGACATGGAGAAGTCTGGATTTACAAAATAGAAGCATGGTTTTCAAAACTGTTTTTCAACAAAGACAAGGAGATGCCATAACTTCAAAGTTAGTTTAGGCTTTTCAAATGCAACCCCAGATATAGCTACCATGCCACAGCCCTAATTGCATTTCCTTTGATCTCTTATCTGGGTGGTTTGCGAGTACATTTAAAAGTACTCACGGCTGTGTCCCTGGCTATTTACTTGGCTAGACTTTCAGGAGTTTAAGGTGACGTCCATCAAGCTAGGCCGTCTTCCCAATCAGCTACCTGCAGGTTGAGGCACGATTGGGCTCTGCGCTTGGCGATGTTCCGCTGCTATTGATGATGTAGCCATTATGGCAATTATGTAAGTCTTGTAATTCGTTATGTTTGGGATGTTGTAATGGTCCCACGGCTCACTGATCATGGGAACGTGGATGTATGCATAATAGGGATTTCTCGGATGAATAATCCAGAGGATCCCACAACTTGACTGGATTTTCATCTTTCATGATCCTTGGAGATCACCTCACCATCCCTAGTGTCCCTTGGACCACCAGTTTTTTGAAAACTCTTTCTTTTTCGATATAGTTTATGAAAAACAGCACCACTCAATAGTAGTTTGTCCAACCATCCATAACGCGGGCATGGCTATTCGAATAGATTTAAATTATGCAGAGGTTGTACACTTTACCTACACCATCCGATTACCCTGCCCTGATCACATATAGATCGTGGGTCGAATAACCAATTATGCAGAGGTTTTTTGAAGACTCTCCGGATGCCACTCTAGCATAGCCCCTACCCTATGAGTTGTTCCTCTCAATGTCAGGACATCTAGGCTAAATACCAACCGAAGCGCATCCCACTCCTCGAGTGTGGGCCATTTCAATGAGAGGCTCATAGTATCGCCCGACCGCTCACATGGGGGGTCCTACTTCCTCAAGTGTCTGTCTAAGAGTTGACCCTTTTATTTAAAGGCAAGCCCTGAATTAGAGGGAGATGATCCCTTATAATTAGTTGTGAGAATTCCCATACCAGAGTAGCAAACTTCAAGTCCAGCTCTGTCCCATTCTAGAGTAATGTGGTAGCACGGGTTAGGTTCTTATAGCTAAAGCTGTAAATAAACATGTGCGTTTTCGTAAACATTTTCTCCTCCTATTCAACATCATTTAAAAAAATATATTTTTCAAAACACTCTTGGTAGGTCACAGCTCACCAAGGTTTTACCATAAAAAAAATTTATAAACTTTTCTAGGGTCTTCCCATCCTATAGTTTTGCTTGGGCTAAAAGAGGGTCTCCAAAGGGGTATAGTGTTATACGCCAACTATCATACTAGGGACAAGTAGGTGTCATCAAGGGGGTTGTACGTAGTAGTACAAATGTGTAATGGTTGGGAGGAGTCAAGCCACTACTAGATATAGATCATCATATAATAAAACAACGCAGTTTTGATAATCAATAGGTTCAACATGCATAAGTTAAACATTAGGGCAAGTGTTATGAGTAAGAAGGTGGCTTTCCCGTGATTAGCAATATGTCCCTAGACTTCTTCTTCGAATACCATAATAACCATATTTTTCTGGTCTTCGATATAATCGCAACTAGCGTCACCAAGGATAATACATGCAAGAAAACAAAGCCATAATCAACACAAGGCATACAAGCACTATTACAGTACAACAACAAACATTCAACACATTACTAACTTTAGTAGGTTTTGAAAGATTGAGTTCTTAGTAATTTGAAATGCTTTAATTTAATTTGTGGATTTCCTTTTATGAATTAGTTTTCAAATACCACTTAATTAAGGAGTTTTCGAACTAAGGCTTAGGTCTATAGGATATCAATGTAAAAAAATGATATCATCAAATAGGTATTGAATTAACAAGTCTACCAAAAGTGGTTTCACTATTTTTGCACTTCTCTTCAATTAAATATGAATTTTCTATGTGAAATAAACCCTTGTTTAGGTGAATAATTCACCAGAATAGATCTGGAGCTCAAATAGATTTGTCCACAGAAGGTTTTATATATATTTGGGTTTGTGATTTTTAAGAGTTAGAATCACCTCAAAATAATTAACAGAATACCCTTGGGAAAATCCCGAAGCCAGTTCTACAAGAAATTTGTCTTTTTCTGTAGATTTAGTCTACATGTCTAAACATTATGAGGTACGGGAAAATGGATAGGTAATACAAATACCTTCTAGTAGCAATTGGAATCGTCTTATTTGGAGTTACAAATATTTTGGAATGATTTATTTAGTGAACAGACCACATACCAACGTGTTTAATTCATTAAAATTTAATAAGAGCTCAGTAATTCTTGGGCTCCTGGGATTTGGTAGATTTTGGTGTATCACATCACTGAAAGTTGTAATTAGCCCAAAAATTTGTACCATTTGATCTAGAGAATTTTCTAAAATCATAAATGAATAGTTTTTGTCATTTTTGCTAAAGTTAAATCACAACTCCACTTGGCATGGGACAAAGCCTAGAAGATAGGTATCAGAGTTAGCAGGCAGAATAAATTGTCTTCACCCTAATTGTGTTTACCAAATTATCTAAAAGATTTATTGAGTGAAAATGATACTTGGTTGTATTTTAATTACTAGAAAACAATAAGAATTATTCTGGGCAAAACAAAGGTACTACATGTTTATGAAAACCCTAGGGAACATTTAGAAATTTAGATATATCAAGTTTGGGTCATTTTCCATTTTTTTGGAATTAATCAACATAGTCAATTTTAATAGATAAAGGTAAAAGAAATAGAAATAGGGGCCGCCTAGGCTTGATCCGGAAGGGGATAGGCCAAACCACGCGGATTCGGCCCAGTCTGCCGATGATAGCGCACGGGAGGCGCGAGAGATCCTGTTTCAAATCGGCTAGGAGTGTCCCACTGGTCAGCGACCCTAGACGCCAAAACGGTACCGGGGTACGGTGGCCGCTGGATCAAGAGGGATGGACGACCAGCGGCCATCTTCATCCTTGGGCACAAACGGATAGAGGAGAAACCACAGAGGCGGTCATGGGAGTTCAGGGTCTCACCACGGGGCTTGCAGGCACTGCTAGGTGGTGGAGGAGACTCGGGGCTTGACGCTGATTCCAACAATGGGCGGCGAGGTCAGGTTCCATGATGGAGGGCGTCGCATGCATCTGCACTAGAGAACTTGTTTCGGTTCTCGCTGGAGCTGGTTCTACGGTACATGCACGCTGTCGAGGAGGTTCTAGGGAGGAGACAAGGATCTTGAGGAGTGCTCATGTTGTTGTGGGAGCTGCATGCAGGGGCTCGGGTCCACTACCACGGGGGTGACTTCCTTCTCGGGAAGGAGATGAGGACGGCGGTCTCCGTTGTTCCTGCAGCAAGGGGGTAACATGTGAAGGTATATCGGATGATGGAAAGAAATAAAGAGAGTAGAGAGTGAGCTATGAGGGGTTGAGGTTGACCACTTATGCCACCATTCAAAAGAGGCTGAGAGGAGAGATCTTCCTTCTCCATGGCGATGGAGAGTAGGTAGCCATATCTGGAGCTAGAGAGAGGTGCGGGGATAAGGGAGGAGTGGTTTGAGAGCCAGGAGGAGGGCTGGGGCAACCTGGGGTCCCTTTTATTTTAGGAGAAGGTCTCATGGTGGACAAAGTCCATGTGTTAGACATGAACAAGGGAGGGAGCGATAGATTGGCTAGGAGGGGCAATAAGGGAGGTGTGTGGGCGCCAGGTACACGAATAGAGAGAGATGTGAGGCGTGCTGCAGCTACTGTGGCTTTAAGATCAAGATTTTCTTACTAGGCTTTGTCCCTCTCTCTCACTTCCAAACACAAGGGACAAGGAGGAGATGAGTGCTACAATTCCTCTATAGTGGTGGTGGACCAGGTTGTGTCCTGGTACTGAGGAGAAGTACTGGACAAGTTTTGAGGAGGGTTGGAGATATTTTGGTGGGGTTTTTGTACTTTTATCAAGTTTGCTTCATTTCATGATCATAGGGTAAGATCTTAAATCTTGATATTGACAGGAGGGTTTTACGGTGCTGGTAGATAGAGGTGATCAAGATACGCCTCCAAGAATTAATTGAGATTTTTTAGATGATTTTTGGTGCATTTAAAACCAATTAAAAAACTGATGAATTTATTTTATTGGATTTATTGGAGGTTTTTGAATGGAGCAAGGATGGTTTTTCTTTTGATATGGTCCCAAACATGAATTCAAACATTGGATAAGTTTCCCAAGATTTATTGAGGCATACAAGTAATTCAAACATTTATTATTCCATTTCTTCCATTTAAGAAAAAGGGCAAAAAGAAATAATAAAACCCTTCAAAAATATTCATTTTGAAGCGGGAGGATAGGGTATGATATGTAGGACACAAATGTTATTAGAGTTGGGCAAGTGCTTTGTATAAATACAAACTTTCCTATATTGATGGGGTTTTGAGATTTTGTTAGAAGAAAGGATTTAAATAGTTATAGGTCAACTAATTATGGATAAAATTTTATAAATTGATATTTCCAAGGTATATGATGTCCACATATTGTATCAATAATTTTTCACATTGGTTTTTGAAAATCAAACTTGATTTTGGGAGAAAACATGGAATTGATGATCTTGGGCAAAGTTATTTTTATACCATCAAAACTTTGTTAGATCTTGGATCTTAGAGCTCCCCTTGGGTCAATGGCTATATGGGTATATATAACATGTTATTTAGATCATCATGGTACAAAAATTTGAGGTCAATCATGGTTGAGCTTTCTTAGAATTGGTGCCAAAGTGGGCTAAAAATAAGAGTGCCAAAGTAGATTAACAATTAGCTTCAAAAACCATGTGTGTTTTATAAACACAAAGCTCCAACTGGAACAAGTTGAGTGTGGATGGACATACCTTCATAATTTAAACACACTCATGCAAAGGGTTGGTCAAAAGAAGGTAGCATGAAGATGTGAGCTTCTGCCAAATTAGGCACGTTGGTGAGATTTGCAGAAAATATTATTTTCTTGCCTACAAAATCATCAAGAAGCAGTGGGTTAAAGGATGATCTAGCCAAGGGAAAATGTGGTTCTTGGGAGTCTTTAAGATGGTTTACAAGATGGTTCAAGTTCATTTCCAAAAATGCATAGGGGTTTGAAATGAGGGATATTCAAAGAATTCATATTGATAACCTTTTTCCCGACTTTGTCAGATTTGGCAGATTTGGAGAATTTAACTTGAATACAAGAGGGGATGGTTTTGAGAGGGTGCAAGGTTCCAAATCATCGCCAAGGGGATTATGTTGAAGTGTATAATGAGTGGAATGGATCCATTCTTGGAGTTGGTCTTCATTATGTTGGCAGCTTCTAGAAAGGAACATTTTAGAAGTGATCTAGTTAAGGGCTTTTGATGATCACTTAGTGGCTAGAGATCAGATCCAGCTTTGGAATCTTGCTTAGGGGTTGTAATCTTAATTTGGTTTGATCTTAGAGGATGATCTCCCAGGTTAGCTCATACTACTTCCTAAGCAAACAAGTCAGACAGCAGATCAAGGCAAATCATCAAACAACAGATCAAGGCAACTCATCTTAGAAGAAAAACACATCTACTACTATGGATACTTTCAAGCCTAGCTTGAGGTAAGGATAGGTATTTTGAAAAGGTTGTGTTTTAAAGTAGATAGACTCCCTTGGTATTTCTATGAATAGTAGAGTTCAAGGTTTTATAAAAGGTTTTGGAGAGCATAGGGGTAAGAGTATTTTGAAGGTTTTGTCTTGGAAATATAGGGATATTATATCATATATATCTCCATAATTTTGGTAATAGAAGCTAATAAAGTAATTATTGTTTTCAAGGCATCCTAGCTTAAGTTTTTGAAAGGCCAAAAAATTTCGGAAAATGAAAAGTAAGCCAAGACGGTTTTGTGAAATAGCTTTTATCAACTGAGGGTTAGGTTAGGAGTATATCATCTGCTACACATTCAGATGCATAATTGCAGACAAACAACAAGCCAAGACTGCATCACTAAACAAGAAAAAGTTTTTGTTCCCCCTGATTTTTGCATTCTGGACAACTAATCAGGGTTGATGAAATTGGGATTTTACAAAATCTATCATATAGTTATTACTAGAAGACTCCATTGTCTAGTTCACACAAGAATAGAAAATTAAGCGCTACGCTCCCCGGCAACGATGCAAGAAAATGACTTGATAACCCCCAAGAGCAGGGGATCATTGTAGTACCTCTCACTGTGGAAGTAGGGTATCGATCCACAGGAGCAAGAAGGAAAAGCTATCTATTCTCTACAACTAAAGTGTACAAGTTTTAGTTGATTATGCACTAAACGAGTTTAAGGAACAAGGTAGTTGATTTAAGGCTTGGATGTGTAATGTAACAAAGCAAGAATGTAAAAGTGTGCCAATCCTCTTCAATGCAAGAGGACAATACAAATGCTTTCTCTTATAGGAACAATGGACATGGGTTCATGGGTTCACTCAATCCTCTCTTTCCATCTATGGTGATGATCATGTTATATATAATAAACACATAATTGTCATGTTTTAATGGTAACTTTATGGTGGCTACATGTATTAAAACACATAGTTGAAAGAAGTACTCCTTTGTGCTGCTAGGTCACCCTTGTAATAAGGATAACATTCGGTTATTGTCCCACCACACATCATACTTTCCCCTTTTTACCCCTAGATAAAGGATGTTTGGCTACATTGTGTCACTCAATACATATTCTACTGTCACTCGGCCACCCATTACCTACATACATCATACTTATTAATGGAAACCATTCCAAACACTAGTGAAATGATTCATATGTTGTATGAATTACCACATCTCTCTCATCTACCTCCACTTGGTGGTGTCAGTAACCTCGTGACATGGATAAATAAGGCATTTTGTATAGATCAAACCATTACATGCATCATATAATATTTCCAAACTATGACAAACCATAAAATATCCAACATAATGGTAAATGCATAACAAGTATTATCTCACACAATAATATCCATGATAGGAATTATATAGATAGATCCTTACTCATGCAAGGCACATCATATGGACTTCAACAATGATCATACATAGAGAGAATATATCAAGTTACCACCACAAACCCATAGTCCAGGGGGTGGACTACTCCCCTCTCATCAAGGAGAGTGATGAGAACATGTTGGTGAAGGAGGAGAGGTGGCCGGAGGCGATTCCCCTCCAATCTTCCTCCGGGCGGCGGCCTACTGGCTCTCTGTTACTTGATCTTCGATCTCCTCCTCGGTCCATCTCGAGAAAGGCCACCAGGGGTATATATAGATGGTTTTAGGTCAAAACAAAGCGAATGGCGGTGGAATCGGCGACATCGGAGTTTTTATGGCTGAGATAGCAGTAGTGGCATGCCCTAATGTAAATGGGCTGCCATTTTCAGCTTGTTGGGGCCCTCGTCCCTAATTTAGCTTGTTGAATTTGTATGTAAATTATCTAACAAATCTCGTTGATCTAGCTACGTTTTGTGTTCTGTAGCTCCTAGAAATTCAAAAACACTATCATAAGATTTTCTGCCAAACAGAGTTAAAACCAAAAGCGAGGGGATTGTTTAGAAAATTCCCAAAATCATTAAGAACATTGGTAATAACTACTAATATGATCCAAATATATGGTAATTCATATAAACAAACTACAAAGTTCATGTATGCATTTTACATGCATCAACATAGCTCTTCTGAATACATTGAAAGCTCCATGTTTTTTTATTTTGAAACATTGGTAGCATTTCCCAATGCTTTAATTAGGGAGGAAAAATGCCAAAGTAGGGTTTTAGGTTTTTGTTTTCCAAACCTTCAACAATGCATTTTCTCTTAACAGATATGCATGAATGCTCATGATGCACAAGTACAAACCCTTAGTATTATCTAGTAGAAATTGGGGCATTACATTCCAACACTACAGGTGCAACAACCGGCTTAACAAGCTCCCAATACTGTTGGAAAAACCATGCGGTAAAACGATCTACACCCGAGGCCTTTGAGGAATGCATTTCAAAAGAGCTGTCCGCACTTCCTCCTCTGTAAATGGTCTATCCAATAGTATTCTCATCTCCTCCATTACACGTTCTTGCACAAAGTGCAATATTGGATACATGTTCGGTGCACCCTGAGAGTCATAATGATAGCTCCAAATTTTGACACTTTTATGATGGATTTTTAATTGGTTTTCATAGGGTTTCGTTGATTTTGATCTTTCAACAAATGTTTAACATCACAAGTTAGAGAAAACTTGTTTTATTGTATTGGTTTTTGTGAGGCCCCCGGATTAATCCTCCGAGAATCCCTGTTAGGCATACACCACAATCCCATGATCAGTTTGTCATGGCACATAACCGACCAGTATTGAAGTAAACAACCATTACTTAAGCAGATACAATTCATATCTCACTTTGCCATTATGGCTACATTAGTCATCATCAGCAGAACTTTATCGAAGGATAGAGCCAAGCCATGCCTTAACCTACACGCAACTGACTGGGAGAATGTCCTAGCTCGCATAGTTGTCATCGTCACGTTCTTCTTGATATCTGACCAAGTTAATAGCCAGGGACAATGCCAGTGAGTACTTTGAATGTACTCGCAAACCAACTTAAGAGAATAATAATAGCAAGAGGATATGCAATATGGCTGTGGTAGTAGGAGGGCTCCAAGAGAGGTTCTTTTCTCAAATAGTTTGTCTTGTAGACATAGCATCTACATATCTTTGTTGAAAACTTTTGTAAAAAAATTTGGAAACCTTTTTGAAAAGGTTTGGAAAACACTAGGATTGAGTCACCCATTTGTTCCTCATTCCGGTCATCCCGTGACAAACTCCTTTCCTTTCTTTCCGACCATCCCATGGTCCAAACATTTCCAAATCACTTGCTTTTCCAAAAATCCTTTTCGAAACAAAACTAGCACCACTCTACAACAACCTTCCCAACTCTGCATAGGTTGTACACTTTACCCACAACATCCGATTACCCTGCCCTGATCACCTACGGATCGTGGGTCGAATAACTACTCAAGACTTTCTGGATGCCACTCTAGTATATTCCCTACCCTATGAGTTATTCTACTCAATGCCGGGACGTGTGGATCCACGGACCAACCGAAGCGCATTTCGACTCTTCGAGAGTGGGCACTTTCAATGAGAGGCTCATAGTATCATTCGGCTGCTCCCGAGGGTAGTTCGCATCTCCTCAAGGTGACTGTCTAACAATTGACCCTTTTCTATAAGGGAAACCTGGCATTCGAGGGATGTGATCCCTTACATTAGTTGCAAGAATTCTCATACTAGAGTAGCAAACATCAAGTCCATCCCTATCCCATTCCAGAGTAATGTGGCTACACGGGTTAATTGTTCTGGCAAAACTGCAAAGAAATGGGTGCGTTTTTGTAAACCTTTTTCCTCCATCTTTCCTTCACCATTTTTGAAACAAAACCTTTTTCCTTCCTCAAGCTTCTCTTGGTAGGTCAAACCTCACCAAGGTTTTATCATGAAACAATTTTTTAAACTTTTACGGGGTCTCCCCAAACTATAGCTTTGCTTGGCTAAATCGGGGTCTCCAAAGGGGTATGGTGTAATACACCATCTACCATACTAGGGACAAGTAGGTGTCATCATGGGGGTTGTACTTATTAGTACAAGTGGGTAATGATTTGGAGGGGCCAAGCCACTAATAGGTATAGCTCATCGTATATTAAAACAATGTAGTTTCATAAATAGTAAGTAAACCATGCATACGTAAAATAGTAGGACAAGGTTTATGAGAAAGAGGGTGGCTGATGTGCTCGATGATCAACGTAGAGCTCGTTGGGAGCCCCAAGAGGAAGGTATGATGAGCACATCAGCAAGTTTCCCTTAGTTATGAAACCAAGGTTTAATCGAACCAGTAGGAGCAAGGAAACACCCCAAAGGTGTTACTAGCTGAGCTTTGGCAGGGTGCACTACCGGTGCTAGTAGCAACGTGGAGACCTGCACAACACAACCACAGAACTTTGTCCCCAACTTACGATGAGGTTGTCAATCTCACCGTGTTTTGCGGAAAACTAAGGATTAAACGTATCGAATGGAAAGAAGTAAAAGTTTGCAGAAAGTAAACACAAAGCAGAAACAGTTTATAGATTTTATGTAAAGGACAAGGACCGGGATCCATAGTTCACTAGAGGTGGCTCTCCTTAGATAGATAACATGCTAGGTGAACAAATTACAGCGGGGCAATTGACAAACACTTAGAAAGCAATACATGCATATACTAATCATCTTGACTCCTTTGAGACTTGATTGGGCAATACAACATAATACATAGACCGCCATCCAACTGCATCTATGACTAATAATCCACCTTTAGGTTATCATCCGAACCCCCTCCAGTATTAAGTTGCAAGCAACAGATTATTGCTTTACGAAATGCATGTAAGGTAAACAATATGATTGTTCTATGAACAAAGGATTGTTGTTTTCTCCCTAGTAGCAACAGCACATCTAGTAGCTTAGAGATTTCTGTCACTTCCCCAGATTACCAGAGGCATGAACCCACTATCGAGCATAAATACTAACTATTGGAGTTGCTAGCATCTACTTGGCCAAGATATCTACTAACAACAGAAAGCATGCAAGATCTCAAATAACAAAGACATGATAGAATCAATAATCAATCTGAAATAGAATCTCAATATCCATCGGATCCCTGCAAACACAACATGTATGAATTACAAATAGATGATCTTGATCATGAACGGAGCTCACAAGATCTAAACATGAAAGCACAAAGGAGGAGAAACCAGCCATCTAGCTATTACATGGATCCGTAGTCCAAGGATGAACTACTCACGCATCACACCGGAGGCTTGCATGGTGATGAAGAAGGCCTCCAGGGTGAATTCTCCTCTCCGGCAGGGTGCCGGGAAGAGCTTTAGATCCCTCCTGATCTAGGGATGGACATGACGGCGACTACAGACTCTTTCGTGGATTTTTTTTGATCGGGTACTTAGGGTTTTCGTCCCGAGGGCAACTTATAGGCGGAAGGAGAGGCCGAGGGGGTGCTGGGGTCGGCCAGACCACCCCCTGGCGCGGGCTAGGCCTGGCCACGCGGCCAGGTGGTGTGGTCGGCCCCCAGCCCTTCTCCGTCTCGTATTCTGGCACTTGATCCCTTCTAGAAAAATAGGCACTTTGGCTTTTGTCCCATCCAATTCCGAGAATATTCATTTTCTGACTTTCCTAGAACCAAAAACAGCAGAAAACAGGCAGCTGGCACTGTGGCTCTTGTTAATAGGTTAGTCCAAGAAATCATATGAAAAGTACTCCAAAGTTGGAACAAAACACAAGAAAGTGGATAAAACCAAGCATGGAACGTCAAAAATTATAGATACATTTGCAATGTATCAGTGGCTTGCCTATGATCAGCAATATGGCAATATATGTCCCTGGACTTCTTCTTAGAATACCATAATATCCAAATATAATCATCTTCATAGGGTCTTCGATATTATTGCAACTAACATCGTCAAAGATAATACATGCAAACAAACAAAGGTACAGTCAACACAAGGCATACAAGCACCAAAATAGTATAGAAAACACATACAAAACAATACTAACTTCAGTAGGTTTTGATAGATTGGTCCTATGGAAATTGGAAACACTTTATTTTCTTTTGTGGATTTCCTTTTATGGGTTAAGTGTCAAATACCACTTGAATAAGGGGTTTAAGGCCAATGGTTGGTTCTGTATGATATCAATGTACAAAAATGATATCAAAAGATATGTATTGAAATAACAAAGCCACCAAAAGTGGTTTCATGATTTATCAATTTTCCTTAATTAGTTATGTTTATTTTAGTGGAAAATAACCCTAGTTTGGGTGAATAAATCACCAGAAAAGATCTGGAGCTCAAATAAATTTTTCCTCAGAGCATTTTGTATATATTTGAGTTTTCTATTTTTGAGAGTTGGAATGACCTCAAAATAATTACCAGAATGCCCTTGGGAAAATCCCAAAGTTTGTTCTGCATGCAATTTGTCTTTTACACTAGATTATTTTATAGATCCAAACAATATGAGACAAGGGTAAATGGATAGGTATACAAATACGT
Source organism: Avena sativa (assembly GCA_916181665.1). Lineage (NCBI taxonomy): Eukaryota > Viridiplantae > Streptophyta > Magnoliopsida > Poales > Poaceae > Avena > Avena sativa. Next base: position 81,474,964 of record OV702286.1, read on the forward strand.
TCTAGTAGAAATTGGAATCATCAATTTCGGAGTTGTAGATTTACTATAAGGATTTATCTAGTGATAATAGCACATACAGGAGTATTTAAATTATTAAAAATACTCAGAAGCTCAAATATTCTTGAACTCTTGGATATAGATATATATTGATGTACTACATCACTGAGAGTTCAAATGAGGTCAAATCAATTCATGGTTCGGCCTAGGGAAGTTTTATAAGGCAGCTATGGATGGATTTTGTTATTTTTACTATAGTATAACCATGACTCATCTTGGCCTGAGGCCAAGTCCATGAGATAGATACTTGAAGTACCTACCCGGGAGTGTTGGATTTACCCTATTTGGATCAAGGAAACTTACCGAGGAAAATTATTACTTGGAAAAGATACTTTCTAATAGTTTAATTTTCAGGAAATAGTAAAGATAAATCTTGCCCTAGGGTTTGGTTTGCATGTTAGAGGATTTGTTAGGGAATATGTACAAAAATGTATCTAGGCAAAAACTTGCATCTTCCATTTTATTCTGGAATTAAAGCTTTCAGTGTATTTCTGGATCTGGGAAATTTTATTAAATGAAAAAGGGGAAAAAGGGCTGGTTTCCAGATATATTTGGGCCACGGAGCGGGAAATCGTCCCACTCGGGCGTACCTTGCAACGCTGGCGCGCGCGATTTTTCAAAAGACTGCCGGGAGGGGCCACCAGTCAGCGGAACTAGAGGGGCGAAGAGGTATGGGCAAAGGAGGACCACTGGATCTAGTCGGAATGGACATCGAACGGCCGTAGTCATCCCAGCTATAGCCAGGATAGATACAAACCCTAGGGAGTTCGAAGCAGCTCGGGGAGGCTCACCGGAGGGAGGACGGCGATGGTGGATTGGCCCTAGAGAAGCCGCGGTCCATGACGATCTCAACGAAGGGCGACATCGCCACTTTTGGTGCATGGATGTGGAAGCCCGCTTCTTGTAGGTCCAGCTCCATCGGGCACTTATAGGGACGTCACTAGGGGCTCACCCTAGGCAGTAAATGGGAAGGGGTGGGTTAATGCAGATCCAGGAGACCTCATAGGTGAAGGAAAGGGAAGAGAAAGGGTGACAAAATGGCGGTACTTTACCATTCCTGCATGAGGCCGAGAGGGGTTTCCTTCTCTTCTCCTTGGCAATGAAAAGCGACATCGCCACTTTTGGTGGAAGGATGTGGAAGCCCGCTTCTTGCAGGTCGAGCTGCATCGGGCGCTTATAGGGATGGCACTAGGGGTCACCCTAGGCAGTAAATGTGAAGGGGTGGGTTAATGCAGATCCAGGAGACCTTATAGGTGAAGGAAAGGGAAGATAAAGGGTGACATAACGGCGGTAGTTTACCATTCCTCAGGAGGCAGAGAGGGGTTTCCTTCTCTTATCCTTGGCAATGAAAAGCGAGAGAGGTAGCTCTGGCTCCAGGGGAGTAGGTGTGAGTGTGGGGAGTGAAATGGAGAGGCAGGAGCAAGCTTCAAGGGCCTCTAGCCTTTTATTTAGAGGAGGGAAGGTGTATGGTGGACAAAGTCCATGGGAGGGCTTGGTGAGGGTGATGGCTCATGATAGGTCAGTAGGGGGCGGTGGAGAGGTGAAGTGGGACATGGTACATGACCAGAGAGAGGGGTGAGGCATGTAGCAGTGGCAGTGTCGTGCTATAGTGGCATGTTGACTAGTTGGGAGTGTGGTTGCTGGACAGGCTGGGTTGGCAAGGGTGGATGGAGGTTTGATGTAGTTTAGTGCATCATTTGAATAGTTTAAAAAATTGGCCAAAAGGGATGATTATGAAGGGCCTCTTGAGTTCTTGATCTTGGCAAGAGGAGAAAATGATGCTAGTGGATGGATCTGATCAAAATGCATCTACAAGGAGTGTTTGGGATTTGTTTGATCACTTTAGATGACTTTTATATTAATTATTCAAAAACTGATGAATCTGTTTTAGGGATTTTATTTGAAAATTTTGAATTGGACAAGGACGGTTTTTGGCTTGGGATGGTCCCAAATTGGAGTGCACCCATTGGAAAATTTTCCCAAGATTTATTGATGAAGGAAAGTATTTAAAACATATGTTTTATCATTTCTGCCATTTAAGGAAATAGGCAAAATGAATTATTAAAACCCTTCAAAAATATTTATTTTTGAGGGGGGAGATAGGGTATGATATATAGGTCATAAATTTGCCTAAATTTGGAAAATTCTTTTGGCAAAAACCAAACTTTCCTTTATGGATGGAGTTTTCGAGTGTTTGTCCAATCAAGGAATTAAATTGTTTTTGGGCAAAAATATTTATGAAAAGCATTTGGTAAAATTTTGTATCCTAGGTAGATGATGTACACAATATGTATTCATCATTTTAAACCTTGGGTTTTGAAAATCGAACATGATTCTTATGGAAAACAAGAGATAGAGGATCTTGGGCAAGGTTAATTTCATACCGTCAAAACCTTGTTGGATCTTGGAGCTCAGAGCTCCTTTTGGGTCATGGGCTATATGGATAGATACACCAAGTTATGTAGATCACCACGGTATAGAAGGTTGAGGTTTATTAGGATTGAGATTTCCTAGGATTGATGCCAAACTTTGAATAAATTAAGGGTGCCATAGCAGATTATCATGTAGCCTTCAAAACCATGTGGGTTTAGGAAGCACAAAGCTCCAATTGAAACAAGCTAAGTAGGGCAGATAGGAATTTATGAGTAGAGTACAGTCATGTAAAGAGTTGGTCAAAAGAAGTTAACATGGAGATGTGAGCTTCTGCCAAAATAGTCTAGTTGATAAGATTTATAGAAAAGATTATTTTCTTGACCACAAAACCATCAAGAACAAGTGGGTTGGAGGAAGATCTAGCCAAGGGAAAGAGTGGGCCTTGATAGTCCTTAATATGATTTACAATATGGTTTAATTGCATTTCCAAAAATACACAAGGGTTGAGAAAGAGGGAGTCCCAAAGATATTTTTCAGTTTTAGAGTTTTTGACTACAACATAAGAGTTAGTGTTTTTGATGGGTTGCAAGGTTCCAAATGATCCTCAAGTGGAGGGTGTTGAAATGTAGAGTGAGTAGAAAAGATCCATGCTTTATATTGTTCTTCATTGACTTGGAAGCTTCAAGAATGAATAACTTCAGAAGTGATCTGGTTAAGGGTTTTAGATGATAACCTAGTGGCTACAGATCAGATCCAGCCTAGTTAACTTGCTTAGGGTTGATACTCTTGGATTAGCTAGATGCTAGATAATGAGCTCCTAGGGTAGCTCATACTACTCCTAAGAAAAAAAGTCAAGCAGAAGATCAAGGCAATTCATCTTAGCAGCTTATGGCAACTTATCTTACAAGCAAACAAAATCTACTACTATGGGTACCTTCAAGCATAGCTTGAGGTAAGGATGGGTATTTTGAAAAGGTTGGAGTTTGAACAAGGTAAGGTCCTTGGTACTTCTACCAAGAGTAGAGCTCAAAAGTTTTATAAAAGGTTTTAAAGAAACCTAGAGGTAGGAGTAGTTGAAGATCCTATCTTGAAAACATAAGGCGATTATATCATATAGATCTCCATAAATTTAATAATAGAAGCTAATAAAGCAATTGATGTTGTCAAGGCATCTTGGCTTAAGTTTTTTAAATGCCAGAACATTTGGGAGTAGGTAAAGCAGGCCAAGATAGTTTATGTTAAATAGCAGTTGTAAACTGAGGGTGAGGTAATGAGTATATCATCTAATACATAGTTAGGTGCATAAACACCAACAAGCAAGTAAGCAAACACTGCATCACTAAACAAGAAAAAGTTTTTGTTCCCCCTGATTTTTGCATTCTGGATGACCAATCAGGGTTGCTACAATTGGGATGTTACAGTTTAACATCGCAAGTTAGCAAAATCTTATTTTCTTGTATTTGTTTTCAGACATTGAACACTTCTGGAAGATCCGAGAGCATTTATAGGCTAATTATACCTCAATGAGCAAATCCCCAATTGAGGACTCTTTCATTCAAGGCATCGAGAGACCTTAACAACCACTGGTATGGTCAGAGGCCGTCTATATGGCCTGCTTGTACTACTCTCCTTTGCCTCTGTTACATCAATACAAGCAACTTTCGTGAAGGAGAGATGTATTAAATACAAACACAACCGCTGAAAACAGTCCTAGAAGAGAGGATATCAGATCTGAAGAAAGACAAGGACACCACCTCATCCTTCGATGATCCCCAACCTCTCGATCATCAACTCCACCACCATTCCCACTAGTAGTGAGATAGATAGATTCATACTTGTAAGATTAGGGTTTGAAACTCTATTCCACTTTGGTTTATACTTGTTATGATCTCCAACGGTATTGTGGCTTGCTATGGTAAATTTGAGATGGCTTATGTTTGCAATATGATTATGCCTTTGATCTGGCTTTCTCTCATGTTTGAGTAAATCCCATAGGCTCGGGATATGTAGGGGATTGGTGAGATGTGTTGTGCCACCTATATTTTCATCTATTTGTGATTGTTGTCATGATTATTATATTGTGAGATTGACTATATATGTTTCCCTAATGCTTGTTGTCCAATTGAAGGGCCTAGATAACATGATCCTGAGATCTCATAGGTATGAACTTTTTTACTACCGAATCAGTGACCCACTGAGTGACATGGCCGATATGAAAGAGGATCTAGTATAACTCAAGGATAACAAGGAACCATCAAGTTTAAAGCATTGATCCGGTTGGAAGACCTTAATTGATGTGTTGACCATTACTGTGGTAACAGATAGATGGATCATTGGGATTGGGAAGAATCTACCAAGAGGACTCCTGATTGGTATATGGGTTGCTTGCCTACTCATATATGAATAAGAAGTATCAAATCACTTATTCCATTTCATCCACTTGGGACATTCGCTATCACCATGAACCATTTCTCCCCGTTCCTAACTTCTCATCTGTAGGAATCTCGAACAACATCCTTACTTTACTTTTATGTTATTTACTTCCAGTTCCCTTACTCACTCATCTATTTCCACTCTCAACACTTGCAGTCAATTCATCAAGACAACATGATACCTTGGGTGTGACAAAAACACCTCAGATAGACACTTTCATAAGATCCTTGTTGGGATCGATATCAAAATTAGAACTAATACTTCCACAAAAACATGCTCTGACAAACCTGTGCTCTTGCAGGTTATCAAGCAATTTTCTGGCGCCGTTGTTGGGGAGCTAAGTGCTAAGTGTCTGTTTCTTGACATTTGTAAGTGTTGACAGCATCCATGATCTCTGTTGAAGATAGGGGTACTACATCTTCTAGTGGAACTTATTTACCTCCTTATACTGAATGTATTCCAACTGAAAGATGTCTAGAATTTATTGAAAGATTTTCTAACTCACGTTCTGTAGACATGAATAGTTTGATTCTTATTGTTGGGTGGATGACCCTCTGGTAGGCCAAGCCAGGCTCAACTAGCCATCTGCATGAAGATCTGATCGAATGGCCACAAGACAAAGAACCAGAGTTAGATGATACGTTTCACGGAGTCCGCATCAGGATTCCCTAGCTGGCCTGTCTAGTAGGGGGCCAGGATAGCCGGCTGGGTAGCCACCTCTACCTGGTCGCCTCAGATCCATTAGCCAAGGGTACGGGAGGGGTGATGCTCCTTGCTAAGTGCACCCTTGACTGGATAGGCTGGCACGCCACCCCGCCGACACTACCAAACAAGGGCACCAAAGCGCTGAGGCTGGGAGATGACTAGTAAAGCTCCGGCTGACGGATAAAGCTCCGACTGACGGACAAAGCACCACGCTGATGGATAAAGCACAAAGTGATGCCGAAAGTAGAGGCGTTGTGACGCTGTGGCACTATCCGCACCTCTGCTGAAACTTGACCGGGTCCTGGACCACCGGCTAGACCCAGTAGCCGGCCCGCTTTGTAAACCCAAAGCCCAAACAGTAAACCCTAGAGCCCACGTTGTAACCTACCCTTCCACCAGTATATAAGGAGGGGTAGTGCGAGGGTTTTAGGTAGAGGATTACAAGTTAGAAGTTAGCCAGAATCACCAAGTCATGCAGTTCTTCTTCCTATAGCCCTTGATAGGAGCTATTTCCCTAGCTCAAGGAGCACTTGTATTGAGCACCTGCTCCCCATTTAGTAGATCCTTGCGGGAATAGGAGTGTTACCTCGACAAGAGGGCTCCAAACCTGGGTACATCGCTATGTCTGCAGTATCTGTGCCCAACCTATTGCGAGTAGCCACCGATAACATCTTGATTGTCCCCTCTCATGCCATCCCTGATGGCACTGCCGTGTTCCACACCATGACAGTTGGCGCCCACCATGGGGCACAACGCTTCAGATGGGTCATCTTTCGCATGGGACTTACGCTCGTCGCTGGTGAGCGAGTCGCCTCTGGCCTCGTCCTCACTTTCGGCCCTTTCGACTGTGTCCTCGACAATGCATCCTGCTTCAACGGGGAAACTTTCCCAAGTGACGGCTCCATCATGCACTTCGGCGAGCATCACGTCTACGTCGCCACCAATGCTGACGATTGCCCTCGCAAGGTCATCACCATCTCCAACGATCCTCTAGGCATCTCCGCCCCGCTCCTCGGTAGCGGCAGCGTTGAGGTCATGATGGCTAGCGCGGGCGAGGGACGCTGCCCACCTTTGGAGCGCGAACGGGGTGCCAAATACGCCGCTCCACGTGACCAGGGCGTAGATCCCTTGGCAGACTCCATCCAGAATCTCTGTATCCCCATCGCCCCCGAGCTGGATCCGGCCACCACGGCAGACGCGCTGGAGACTACGCGCCAGAACCTCCTGGAGGAAGCTAGCAAGGTCGCCGCCACCGGAGACGCATGGACGCGACCATGCGAGAGTACAACACCTTGGACGGCTTATCCCACTTACCTAGTGCAAACCGGCAGCCGCCGCCTCAAGGCCATAACATAGGCTCAGAGCTGGACCGCGCTGCTGACTCGCGTGTCGCTGTGACTCAGCTGGTCTACATCACCCCGGCCAAGAACATGAGGGTCGCGGATGCTGCCGCCGTAGAGCTTAGCCACCTGGAGGGTGACGAGTTGCGTCGCCAACAGGCACGCGTCCAAATCCTTGTGGCTACCGCCAACAGGCAACAGGCCGAGGCAGGCATGAGCCTTGGAGGAAACAGCAAAAAACCAGCAACCTCGCTAGGTGGGCGATCCGACTGCGGGCGGGAGCAAGGCCTCCTCTCCAAACATTACAAGCCAGGAAATCCGTCTGTGTGGTGGGTCGGCCGGCCATGGGAAAAACCCATGCAAAGCCACCAGCAGGAACCGTGATCCGGCTGACGAAGCCAGAAGAACCAACACGCCGGCCAAGTCCCACCTTTCAATCTGGCTTGGCCCGGTCGAGCCGGAGGAACCGCGAGATGCACACGCATGCATTGACCTGCTGGTTCAGTCACGCGCATTCGAGGAGGAAAGTCTAGATGGCCCAAGATGTTTCGGACCATGCATCTGGAACAAACCGTTTCCAAAGGGATTTTTGCTCCCAAGGGACACACCAAAGTACAACGACACAGTCAAGACGGAAGACTGGCTGGTGGATTACACCACCATTGTGGGCATTGTGAACGGCAACCGCTGGGTGGTCGTGCGCTATGTCTCGCTCATGCTCCTCGACTCAGCCAGGACATGGCTCAATAGACTTCCCAACAACAACATCAACACTTGGATCGATTTCGAGCAGGCATTCATCTGCAACTTCACCGACACGTACAAGCGCCCGGGTCGCCCTGGCAAACTCACCCCATGCGTCTAGGGCAAGGACGAAACCGATCCCTCCTACATCACTCGGTGGACAAGCATGCACAACTCCTGCGAGGGGGTGCGTGAACACCAAGCGGTCGACTTCTTCATCAACGGCTGTACGGACGGAACCAGGCTCAAGCATAAGCTTTTACGGGTGGAACCCACTACCATGGCCAAGACCATGGAGTTCATAGACAAGTACGCCACCACAGAGGCGGCGATGAAAAGATCCGTCCACCTAGACGACCAGGGACAGATCATCGTGGAGGTCACCGTAGACCGGCACAAGTCGGAGGGGAACAACCACAACTGCAGGCGACATGACAACCGCCATGGCAAGAGGAAGGACGAACAGCCGGATAACCAATATGGTTCCAGGAAGGTGGCTGCCGTCCAAGAGGATCCGGCTGCAGGCGGTTGCCGGAGAGAGAAGGCCGATGACCGGCCACCGCAACCCAAATACACCATCAAATCAATGCTTGATAGCCCATGCAAGTTCCATAGCAGTGGCAACAAGATGGCTACACATACAACCCGCCAGTGCACTTGGACAAAGAAGATGTCCGAGGTTTGTGGTCTACTACCACCACCCCCTCCTCCGCCAGCCGGTGGGCAGCAAGACAACTGTGAGTGCAAAAACCACCAAGATGAAGACGATGGGGACTACCCTCATCGGGTAGGGAACTTCCACATCTTCACCATCGAGTCAGAAACCAAGCACTCAAGAGGCGCTACGAGGCGGAGGTGAACGCAATTGTCCCACCCGTTTCCCAGTTCCTGAACTGGTCCGAGAAAGAGGTCAAGTGGAGCCAAAAGGACTAGCCATGCGTACTGTCACATACAGGCACATACGCCATGGTCCTATACCACATCATCATCTCCGAGAAACACTCGTGCAGATTCTCTTGTGTCTTGATGGATGGAGGAAGCAGCATCAACCTCCTGTACCGCAGCTCCCTCGACTGGCTCGGCATTAGTGAGTCCCAGCTGGAGCCGTCCAGTACCTCCTTCCATGGTGCTGTTCCGGATCCATCGCATTTGTCCATTGGCAAGATCTAGCTGGACGTCATCTTTAGCATGGAGGATAACTTCCTCCGCGAGCCTATCTGGTTTGAGGTGATCAACCATTACAGCACGTACCACACCATCCTGGGATCCCCCGCACTCACCAAGTTCATGGCGGTGCCGCACTAAGCATACCTCGAGATGAAGCTCCCTAGGCCAAAGGGTGTAATCACCATCGTGGGTGACTACAAACGGTCGGTGGAATGCACCACAGACGGCTCCAAGATCGCTGAGGCCATGATCATCGCCGAGGAGAAACACATCATCGTGCAGAACATGGCGGCCCTACAGTCGGATATGCCAGTCAGCGAGCCAAAGCCAGCCGGAGAGGCGCAATTCAAGCCATCAAAGGGCAACGAGAAGATCCTGTTGAACAAGGCTGAGTCGGACAAGGTCATCCTGGTTAGGGACGGCCTTGACAGCGAATAGTAAAGCGCGCTCGTCAACTTCCTCCATGAGAATCGGGATATCTTCGCATGGTCCCCCAAGGACATGCCTGGTGTTCCGAGGGAGCTCGCCGAGTACTCTTTACATGTTAGGCAAGATGAAAATCTGGTCAAGCAATCATTACACCACTTCGTGGAAGAGAAAATAAGAACCATTGGTGAAGAAATCACCAGGCTACTCGTAGCCAGATTCATCATGGAGGTTTTGCACCCGGAATGACTGACAAACCAAGTACTTGTGCTGAAAAAGAACAAGACTTGGCGCATGTGCTTTGACTACAACAGCCTCAACAAGGCATGCCCCAAAGATCCATTCGCCCTGCCAAGGATAGACTAGGTGATCGACTCCACAGCCGACTGCAAACTGGTTTCTTTCTAGATGCGTACTCCGGCTACCACCAGATCCGGCTGAACCCCGTTGATCAAATAAACACGGCATTCATCACCCCGTATGGGGCCTACTGCTACACCACCATGCCATTTGGACTAAAAAATGCAGGCGCCACATATCAGAGCTACATGCAAAAGTGCCTACAATCGCAAATTGGCAGAAACGTGCATGCGTATTGATACCTTTGATCCGGATTACGGATGTAGTGTAGCTTCTTATTCCATAGTAGACCTAGGTTATTGAATCCTCGGGAAGCGAATGCATAGTGAAGTTACTTTAGCGGACCTTCGGGAGTTTCAGAATTCCTTTTGTGTTTTTACCGGACCAATAGCTTGCGTCTTTTTGTTGTTGTCGATGACGGAGAGAGAGGGCCTAGGGCGTTCGTTTTCACCTGTAGTTATGCAATACATCTGATGGGAATAAAAGATAGAAATAAAGTATGCGTGTACTTGCTAGAGCAAGATAAATTATATGTGGGCAGTGCATCCATAATTTCAATTGCCTCCGCAACCGCTTATAGCAATAACCTACTAGTATCATCCATAGAAGAAAGAGACCTAATGATATGCATAGTGATGTCACCGTTAATCCCAAGAAAATCCCTCACATACAGCCGTACTACCCCTTCTATCACTGGGGCTCCCAACCTGCAGATCAGTCATCACTCATACTCCCTATACCTGGCTCAACCCTTGGGGTCTTGGGTACTTGACAAGTCCTTTGATTGAGGCAAGAGAGGATACAATAATCATCATGTCATACAAACAAATACACGATCCCATCTATGATAAATAACATGCACAATTGCTACATGGCTAGGCCGAGGCCCTTAGCCCAAGGAGAATTACTCACACATAGAGATGAGATCAACAATCACAAACATTGTAATGAAAATCATAAGATTGATAGCAATAGTCTTACAATGTCGCTTATCAGAGAAGACAGCTACTATTAAAAGTGGTAGAATATGGCTATGGAGATGGAGAAGGGTTTGGAGATCTGGAGGCAGCTGGTGATCTGTGGTAGAGACTTTTTGGCAAGGTTTGGCTTGTTTTCTCATTGGCCGAGGAATCTTTACATAGGTGTCCCTTCACGAAAGTTGTTCTATTTGACCTCACTGTGGCGGTGCCAACTACACGACCGGGGCTATATGGCCAAATTTTTTCCTCTGGTCGTATAGTTGGTCGTTAAAGCGTCTGCCTCTGTTGTACGGCTCCTAGTTTCTTATGGTTGTTGGAAATCTCGTATCTTTGTCTTTAATGTAGTGATTCCCTCCTTCAAACGACATTATCTGCACAGGAAAAATATAAAAGAAAGGATTGCATACCCATCTGAATATTAGCATTAGTGGCAGGGTTTAGAGAGATATTTCATCAAAATTATGAGTAATATCCAGTTTAAATGTGGACGTAGATGGCTACATTTCAGAGCCATCAACCTCCCCAAGCTTAAACTTGATTGTCCCCGAGCAAGAAAACTAAAATAAAAAAGGAACTCAGCATTTAAACTAAAATAACGAGATGGTGATCTTACTCATGATTAGTAGTCTCATGTTTCCACCACTTCATAAATCTAAAAAACTTCAGCATAGATAGAGTAATGGCAAGCATATCATACGAGTTTCATGCATCCTTATAGTGCATCAAAATTATTGTAAACATGGATGATTCAAATGAGTAGACTTTATTTCATGTGAAGTAATCAACTCATAGGCTTGCCTTTGAATAGTAAAGTATAATCATGTAAATTAAGAGTGTGGGAGTTGTCATGAAAAGCATATACACTAGAGTATCTCAATTCTCCCACATTAATAAATCAAGACTTTTCAGGCACTACTTTTCTATTCATTGTCCTTCAAGAATTTCTGTTTTTAAATAACTGAGAGCATGCCAAAGATTTTTATTAGTTTATCGGGCTGTGATGGACACTCGTGCCATCACTAAGGTTTTGTTCCTTTTGCATAATGATTTCTCATAACAGCCAGAGGAGTGATTCCATCATGATTACAGCTACCTGGGAGTGCCAAGAATCTTACCCACTATAGCATTGCTGCTACAAGTGTTTAATCAACTCATAGCCAAAATCTAGGAGTTTCCTCCATGAAGATCGTTCGTAGGCCAACGGAGTTGTTGGCATCCCATGAAGTTTCACACGCATAAAGCTATATCATTCTTATGATTAACAAGTCAAACTTTGGCATGCTCACAAAAACCTCTAAACATTATTTCAATCGAACAAATCCTTTTAAAGAGAGCTATCAAGTCAATCAACATTTTCAGTGGTGTTGAGTGTCTCTAGAAATAAACCCTCAAGACTAAGCACTACAACACCCAAGCCTTCAATTTGTGAGACTTTTTCTTATTACAATTGTTTATCAATTTTTAGGCAAGACTTGGTTAATTACGAGAGCTAGAACAAAATGTACCAAATTAAATACCCATGAAAACAAAAATCTTACTACAATACAAAGACTCACTCCACCAATATAATATCTCAACACTTACTACTAACTAGCATGGGTTTCTCAAACTTGAAAAGTGGGGAGTCATAAGGCATACCTCTCATGTTTGGTTCCACTTCTCTCTTCCTTTTTTATTTGTTTCTTGGAAACTCGAAGTCAATCACTCTCCTGTAAATACATGAAGACCTCGATGCGGAAAGAAAATAAAGAGGGAAAATAAGGAAAAATGGAGAAATATTTTTGTGGTTTTTAAGAGGGGACTGTAAAGAATAGAAAATTGGCGGCAAAGCTTGGCTAGAAAATTTCGAAAGCAAAAAAAAGAAGTAAAAATAATGTGTTGGGTAAACCAACACGAGTGCTTATAAACTCAAATAAAAAAACAACCTCGAAAATAAATAAAAGTAATCAAACGCCAAATAAAGATACATGAGGAAACTTCCCCAAGCTTAAGCTTTTGCAAGTCCTTCAAATCATTGTGGTGGTGGGAAAAAGTCGTTACTCTAGTTCACAACTTGAGTTGATAGGTTACTAGTTGATTCTCGGAGGTTCAAAGAGAGGCTATGCATCCTCTCCACAGTCCCTCCAAGTCCTTGGAAATCTTGGTATGTGGTGAACCGGGTTTGTGGCTGCTCCTCTCGATAAGGAACTTATTTCTCCTCCTCCTGGTCCTCATCCTCCTCTGTAATTTCTTCCTCGGGTAGGTATTGCTGAACCTGCAAATCATATAGAAAACGTCCTTCCTCTATAGAGAAAAGACCATTAGGCATAGGAGCGAGGTAGAGACACCCAGCTCCAGCAATATGCAGATAATAAGCACCACCTCTCCTAGTGAGCATTCCAGAGGCTCTCAGCATGGAGAAACCAACATGTGTCTCACCTAGCACGGGTTGTAACTCACCTATGTTGATGTCTAGGGCAGTGGAAAGCACGGTAATGATGCCTCCAACTATGATTGGCCCTTGGCTTTGGGAGGCTTGGTGCTCCAAGTAGCGCACAAGGATGGTGCCCAAGTTGAGTGACAAGCCGCAATTGATGTAAGAAGACTTTGCGAGGACTAGGATGTCCTCCTCGTTGAGTCTTGTGAACTCATTACGTGCCTGCCAGGTGTTAGCAATAACATAGAACAAATAGGGAATTGCAGGGTGTTGAATATTCTTCCCCTTGTTCACTCTACTAGTGAAACTCATTCCATTATAGTATTGTTCAGGGGTAGGTTCTAAGCCAGTAAAGGATGCGCGTAAGGCATGAATATCATTGTTTGGCAAATTAAAACATGTGCACCACTCATCTAATGTTAAGGTGTAGTTGTTGTTCATCAGACAGAAAGAAATAGTGTCCTCTCCTTGCCATTGTTTAACGGTGCTTTGCAACGAACTTAGAAATTCAATGGTTAAGCGGTGATAAGTAAGTACATCATTGTACACAAAGTTTTGCAGACCAGCTCTATTGCAAAGTAAATTAAAGTCATCGAAAATACCAATTTGGTTAAATATAATGGGGCAAGCCCACTTGGTGGCCTTCACTTCGTGGTTCTTGATCCTGTTGAAGCGTTCATGATGGGCCTCATCCCTGGACCGTATCCCCATGCGTTCCTGAGCGGCAGCACGAGAAGAGCTAGTGGTGCAACGAGCACGAGTTTGGCTCCTTGTGTTCATCATCTAAAACATTGAAGAAAGGCAAAAATAAAACTTTTTAATACAACAAAAGTAAGTATAATATACTCTTCATCAAAGCACACGAAAGAATCTCCTCAAGATAATAATCTAGGAAACAAAATCATGGCAATTGGTTCATAGTAAGTCTTACCCTAGATTGATAATGACAATATATCGAAGATGAATTTGCAAAAAGTATTTGGGGGATTGGAGGAGAAATATATCGTAGATCACTCGTGTGCGAGGAAATCGAATGAAATTGAGCACAGATGAAGATCTCTTGAGGTTTTGAGAGAGTTTGGAGGTAGAAGAAAGAAAAAGGATTGAAGTTTTGGAGTTGGAAGTACCTTCCCGTGCGATTTTGTGGTCAGACGCTACTATATGGGCACAACTATACGGGCAGAACATGTGTTCCCGCCGTGTAGTTAGCTTTCTGTCAAAATATTAGGGCTTCCTCCTGGTGGTGCAGCTATACGGACTCAGCTATACGGCCCAAACAAAAATGTTCCCGCCGTATAGTTGGTCGTTCAACTGTCTGTCCCTGTGAAAGAAAATATACAAAGGCATCGATATCTATACGACCAGAACTATACGGCCAGAATTTTTATCCCCGCCGTATAGTTGGTTGTTAAACTCTCAGTACATATGAAAGAAAATTGTCGATGTCAAAGATATCTATACGACCAGAACTATACGGCCAGAATTTTTATTCCTGCCATATAGTTGGTCGTTAAACTCCCATTGTCCATCAAAAAAATTCTGTTTCTTCGAAAACTATTTCTTTTCCTATAACTTAGTGATATACCTTGTTTTTGACAGAAAATTGACAGTAAATATTGTCGACCAATAATAGCATGAATAAAGCAGAATTTTAAGTACTACCGAACTTCTTCTCCTCAACTGGAGTTTCCTAGCACTCTTTATTAAACATGAACTTAAACTAAAACTTAAAAACATTACTCAAACCTTTATTCACATGGGTTGCCTCCCATGAACCGCTCTTTTATGGTCAATAGCTTGACCTTGACGATACTCACTTGGGCTAGATGAGTGGAACACCCACTCCAAAGTAATTGGCCTTCAAAGTGATGGCCTGCTTTTCATCATGCTTGGATTTCTTCTTCCTGGGGAAATGAATAACAAAAGGATCTCGCGAAGGTAATTGCAGCTTCACGTTCCCTTCATTGAGATTAATCAAAGCCTTAATAGTTCTTAAGAAAGGATGACCTAAAATAATAGGAGCAGTAGCATATTCAGGCATGTCAACAATAACAAAATCAATAAGAGCAGGACAACCTTTTATGTATACTAAAGTGTTCTCCTTAATTCATACAGCTTGTTTGTAGGTAGAATTTGCTAGATGCAATTTGAACTCAGTAATTTCAAAGGATACAAGATCTAACTTGTTAAAAAGACTCCTTGGAATTGTTGAGATGCTTGCACCTAGGTCACAAAGTGTAGCTATCTCATTGGTTCCATTTTTAATATTAATAGTAGGCTCAAATATATCATCTAGTTTAACAAGTAATTTTTTAGCAATGTACTTGTATTCTTCCTCAAGCTCATGTACCTTTATTGCTACTTGATTGACAAAGTGTTGGTACATAGCTTCCTCTACTTTCACTTACTGAAATCTTGACGTTGATCCTTTTTATGAGATCTTCAACGGTGTAGCTTGGTGAAGGAGCATTACTATAGTCAAGTTCTTTAGGCTCCTCCCTTTAAATCCTCATCATTTCAAGCTCTTCAACTGGATTGGGCTCAGCTTTACCTACAAACTTATATAGAATGAGAGTTTGACTCTTGGTTATCTTACCTAGTTGTGCCTCAACGATCCTTGTCCTTTCTTGGAGGGCCTACAAATCATTTCTCAAACTAACATCTTGGTTAGATAATTTACCAGGCATGGCATCATGGTTCTCCATTATTTTAACAAGAATATTATTTTGTTCATTTTGTGAGTCTATGAAAGACTTAAGTGTTTCCTAGCGACTACCATTACTAGTTCCCGTATTATTATTAGAGTTACCTGCAGGACTAGCATAATGTTTCTGAAAGTTAGGATTGTGACTCTTCTTCCATGCAAGGTTATAATCATTACGAGCTACGAAGTATATTTCTTCAATATTTGTTTCAGGGGTGGCTCTTACATGGGTTTCCTTACCTTTTACGGCTAGTATTAGCTCATCCAACATAGCATTGAGTTCTTCGTTTTCTTGTAGTGAAATAGCGTTCACCTTCTTCGTGTTTGATCTTTCCACATGCCTTTGGGCATGGTTGTCTTGCATATTGTCTAACAGCTGTTTTGCTTCGGTAATATGTTTACCCATGAATGTTCCTCCAGCTGCAGTATCAAGCATAGACTTAGACACAGGATTAAGAGCACTATAAAATAAATGGAGGATTAACCAATCTTCCATCCCATGATTAGGACAGTTTCTTAAGCATTCTTTCATCCTCTCCCATGCAAGCGCTAGTGGCTGACGCTCTTCCTGTCTAAAGCCAGTAACATTAGATCGGAGTTGCATAGTCTTTGCAGGTGAGAAAAATTTAGTCATAAATAAAGAAGTACATCCCACCCATGATGAAATAGTATTTCTAGGCAAAGATAACAACCATTCTTTTGCTCTACCTCTTAGAGAGAAAGGAAATAAACGTAATTTGACCGCATCAGGGTCAATGTCTTTTATATGCATCATATCACATATTTTAGTGAAAGTATTCAAGTCCATACCTGCGTCTTCATCAGTAGAGGCTCCAAATTGATTCTGCTGAACCAAACTTAATTAATGGGGCTTAATTTCATAGTCACTAGCAGCAATTGCTGGCTGAGTAATAGAAGTATGCAAATAATCATTGTTGGGAGTAGCAAACTCCCCAAGATTCTTTTCAGCCATATTTCCTATGTTTTTTGGTTTTCTTGAACAAAGAATTATAATAGTAAAAGAAATAATTTAAAGGCTAACTAATTTTTTTGGTTTATCAAATAAAGGCTAAAAGCAAACTAATCAAAAATTAAAAACAAGAATTAAAACTAGCAAGGTTCCTAATAACCTCACCAGGGTAGCTATTGCTTCCCTGGCAACGGCGCCAGAAAAAGGGTTGATACATACGACTAGAGCTATACGGCCGGAATTTTTGCTCCAGTCGTATAGTTGGTCGTTAAAGCGTCTAACTCTGTTGTACTTCTCCCGGTTTCTTCTGGTTGATGGAAATCTCGTATATTTGACTTTAATGTAGTGATTCCCTCCTTTAATCGACATTATCTGCGCAGGAAAAATAAAAAGAAAGGATTGCATACCCCTCTGAATATTAGCATTAGTGGCAGGGTTTAGAGAGATATTTCATCAAAATTATGAGTAATATCCAGTTTAATTGTGGACGTAGATGGCTACATTTCAGAGCCATCACCTATGTCGATGACGTGGTGGTCAAGACCAAGGAGAAGCAGATGCTCCTCGAAGACCTGAAGGAGACATTCGCCAACATTCGCCATTTCCAGATGAAGCTGAACCCGGAGAAATGCATATTTGTCGTCCCAGCCAGGCAGCTCCTCGGTTTCCTCGTCTCAGAACGAGGGATCGAGGCCAACCTAAGAAAATCATCGGAATCGAGCGCATGCAGCCACCACAGAACCTGCGTGATGTGCAGAAGTTCACCAGATTCCTGGCCTCCCTCAGCTGGTTCGTCAGCCGGCTAGGCGAGAAGGCACTCCCCCAGCGGACGAGGCCTTCTGCGACCTGAAGCGCATGTTGTCCTCTCCACCGATACTGGCGGCCCCAGCTGCAAAGGAAACAATGCTGTTGTACATTGCAGCTACCAACCGGGTCGTCAGCCTTGTACTGGTGGTGGAGAGACTAGAAAAAGGAAAGGCTCAGCCGGTTCAATGCCCGGTGTACTACTTGAGTGAGGTACTCTCGCTGTCAAAGTAGAATTACCCTCACTATCAGAAGCCGGTGTATGGCGTGTACATGGCCTCCAAGAAGTTGAAGCACTACTTCCAAGAGCACTCCATCTGGGTAGGGGCGTTGGCCCCCCTAGAGGAGATCATCGGCAACAAGGACGCCACAGACCGGGTGGCGAAATGGGCCATAGATCTCGCCGCACACTGTATCCGGTACGAGCCAAGAACGGCGATAAAGTCTCAGGCCCTGGAAGACCTCCTCGTCAATTGGGTAGAGAAACAGTACCTGCCTCCATGTCCCGACTCCACGCATTGGAAGCTACAATTCGATGGCTCCAAGATGTATGGTGGGCTCGGTGCCAGGGTCGTCATCACCTCTCTGAAAGGAGACTGGCTGGAGTATGTGCTATAGATCCACTTCCGCGCATCCAACAGCGTCGACGAGTACGAAGCGCCCGTCCACGGCCTTAAGATGGCAAAAGAGATCGGCATCAGGTGCATCCACTGCTTCGGTGACTTCGACCTGGTGGTGCAGCAAGTATTAGGTGATTGGGACACCAAGGATGCAAGTATGGCACTATACTGCTTCTTCGTACATCAGTTATGCGCCTATTTCGAAGGATGCAAGTTTCATCACGTGCCTCGAGTGAACAATGAAGCCGCGGACGCGCTCACCCGTGTAGGGTCAACAAGAGTAGCGATTCTGCCTGGAGTCACCCTCGAACACTTGCATAAGCCCTCCATCACACCATCTCCGGAATCCAACTGCATCGTGCTGGACGCAGACCCGGGGACTGCCGGCTCCATCCCAGGGACTACCATGTCGCACCCGGGGACTGCCACGCCGCACTCGGGGACTGCCGCCTCCATCCCGGGAACTGCCGCCTCCATCTCGGGGACTGGCGCCTCCATCCTCGGGACTGCCAGGCCACAAGTCGCGACACCCCCAGCCGGCTCCTACAGCCCGGGGACTGCCGGCTCTGGTCTCCCACCTGGTAGGCTGCCTGACGAATACGAGCCGGCTGGGAGTGAGGAAGTAAGGATGATCATGCAAACCATCGTCACCATCCGGGAAACACCACCACAGGGCAAGCCGTTCATGGAATTTCTGGCCAAAGGAGAGCTGCTGGATGAAGAGTTTGAGGCAAGACAAGTGAAGCGCAGGTCAAGTGCATACACAATCATCAATAACGAGCTTTACAAGCGTAGTGTTGGAGGAATATACCAGCACTACATAAGCCAAGAGCAAGGAACCCGACTTCTGGTGGACATCCACCAAGGCGAATGCGGTCACCACACATCGTCAAGAGAAATAGTGGCAAAGGCATTCCGCCACGGGTTCCACTTGCCCATGGCACTGGAGGACACCAGGCAGCTGGTGAAGGCATGCAATGGATGCCAGCGGTTCGCCCAGTAGAAACACACCCCGTCATCAGCAGTCAAGACAATCCCTATCACCTGGTCGTTTGCCGTCTGGGACTTGGACATGGTAGGCCAGTTCAAAACAGCGCGATCCGGCATGACGCACTTGCCGGTGGTCGTGGAAAAGTTCACCAAGTGGATGAAGGCAAAGCCAAACAAGAAACTGGATGGCCCGACAGTGGTCAAGTTCTTCACCGACATCATCATGTGTTTCTGCTACCCCAACAACATCATCATAGACAACAACACTAACTTCGCCAGAGGGGCCTTCGCGCATTTCTGTGGTGACAATGGCATCCACCTGGACATGGCCTCCGTCGCACACCCCCAATCCAATGGACAGTGCGAGCGGGCAAATGGTCTGGTCTAGCTGGAATCAAGCCAAGACTAATCGACCCATTGATGAGGACTCCCAGGTGCAGGATCAAGGAACTGCTGGTAGTGCTATGGAGCCTATGCACAACACCCAACCTCTCCACCGGCTTCACACCATTCTTCCTCGTCTATGGCACAGAGGCAGTCCTGCCAACCGACATCGAGTTCGACGCATCACACAAACTGCTTTACACTGAGCATCAGCCCAAGGAAGCACGAGAAGATAGCGTTGCTCTCCTTGAGGAGACTCGAGAGTTGGCCTTGTCCAGGTGTGCCATCTACCAACAGAACCTATGCCACTACCACGCTAGCCGGATCCACAATGTCTCATTCCATGAGGGCGACCTTATCCTGCGGCTAGTACAAGACACCAAGGGGATGCACAAGCTAGCTCCTCCTTGGGAGGGGCCGTTCATCATCATCCGGGCACTGCATAACAGCTCATACTACCTGATCGATGCCCTCCAACCGGCAAGAAACAAGATGGACCGCTCTGGCGAAGAAACTGAGTGCCCATGGAATGCGAACCTGCTTCGACCATTCTACACCTGAGTAAAGGGAAAATGTATCTCACCTTTGTGTCATGAACAAGTTGAGGACCCTCGACACAGTCTCGAGGACTCCATAATAATTTGGCATTTTCTACTACAACACATGAAGTTTTTTGGCTGCATTGTTTTTACCCCCGGACCCGGCAGCCTCTCTCAGGGACTCGCCGGATGGCCCAGACAGCAGCGAATTCTAAACAGACAAAGTACTGTACACGGCTCCAAGATATCCCTCTTTGATTCCTGCCGTAGACCGCAAGCTGGCCGACAGACATGGCAAGAGAAGAAAACTCGAAGACCTGTACAGGAAAAATCCTAAGGAAAACAAGACGTTTGGACGTTCCGGTTGCACTCGCTCGCTCGAAGCCGGTAGCAAAAATTCGAAGTATAGTGTAGTATGCTAAGTAAGCAAACCTTTGCTTCTGGCTAAATGCCATCAAGGGTACAACTTCCATGGCCAATGCTCGCTAAGAAAATGACAAAGCTATCACTTTCGCACGAAACAACAAAGTTTTCAACCAAACAAGCAACTAAAGACTATGTTCATCTTAAACATGTCTAACGTAGAATCTACTACTTATGTTTCATTTCTGCATGAGCCAAAGTGCCAGAGCCAGAGGTTAGCCCCCAGATGGCAAAGAAAGAGCTTTGGCCCGCCTGGATTCTCTAGCCGGCTCGAACCTCGGGGACTACACCCTACGGACACGCTCGCGCTCCCTCACACAAGTAAACTTGCATCAAGAAAACAACGTAGAGGAGCATCGGCCCGCCCAGCTACTCCAACCGGCCCGAACCTCGGGGACTACACCCTATGGTTGCGCTCGCGCTCCCCCACACAGTAAACCTGCAGCAAGTAACAACATAAAGGAGCCTCGACCCGACTGTATTCTCCAGCCGGCCCGAGCCTCGGGGACTACACCCCGTTGGTGCACTCGTGCGCCCCCACACAGAAGAAAGCATACGACAAGTGCAACGAAAAGAGAGCACAAGTCAACATCGCCAAAGGGAGCCAGAGCTCCAAACAAAATTAACTATGTTAGGACAAATTGTTCAGACACGCAAACAAACAAGTCTTCAAGACCGATACAAATACTCCCAGCATTCTAGGGATCAGGCCTGAGGGTCTTTGGAAGTGCCAGATGCACCGGCTGGGGCATGGCTGCTAGAAGAAAGGTCGGCGGAGTCAGGGCCTTGTGCAGCTGGGGCGTCATCACGTAGAGAGCTGTAGTGACACCCCTCCGAGCTAGCTGGATCGGTGAAGTCCCGGTCTAGCTGGACGAAGCTCCCAATTTTAACACCGCAGGAGCGAATGTTAAGAACGTCAGCCTGAAGCTGGTCATAACTGGTCCCCTGACGAAACCCTGTAGAGAGACTCCACAGGCTCACGTCCGGGTACCAAGACTTCAACAGCGCCAAAAACCATCTCGGCATCGCCACTAGCAGCCCAGTCTCGTGCCATGTATAGGGGCTTCGGGGTGCCAGAGAGAGTCCTAGCCAAGGCGGCCGTCGTGCCCGAGCGGTCGGTGTCAGGCCAGACGTAGTCGAAGACCTCAAGGGAACCACCACGCAGCC
This sequence comes from Avena sativa, assembly GCA_916181665.1. NCBI lineage: Eukaryota > Viridiplantae > Streptophyta > Magnoliopsida > Poales > Poaceae > Avena > Avena sativa. The sequence continues at coordinate 81,496,566 of OV702286.1, forward strand.
GGTTGGCCTCTTCGTTGATGACAGTCACCAGATCCACCGGGTGCAGATCGCGCCCGACGTCCGCCTTAGGGACGCACGGCAAAGCTTGGTCAGTCGCCTCAGGATATTGAGCTGCACCAGGCAAAAAGAGAATTATCAACTTTCCGGCTGCAACAGGATGAGAAACAAGCTCCCCAAGTGAACCACTTACTAACGACCATCTCGGCGATGTGGCAAAGCTCCCCTAGAGCCGCCTTCTCCTAGGCCTAGGCGGTCTTCAGATCCTCCACCTAGAGGGCCTGCATCTGCTCGAGGTTCTTCTGTGCCTCAGCCCGGATGTCGGCGGTCTTCTTTGCCTGGCCGGCCTTGACCTCCATCTATAGCTGTTGCGATAGCAGCTGGCCGATCTGGGCATAGCGCACCTGGTTGGACTCCACTAGCCGGGTGACCTCCGCCTTCAGCCTCTCCACCTTCCGGTCCCTATCCGCTACCAGAGCTGCAGGGGGTACCCAATGGTCAACAAGAAGCGCGAAAACTCGCGTAGGCGGGAAGACAAAGTAGAGCAAGAAATCTTATGCCCCAGGTACTGCGAGGTCTTGGAAGCTTCGGCAAAGGCTTTCTACAGAGAGAGTAGAAGGACTAAGAAGAGATTCCCTCAAGGGATGGAGGAGTTATTTACCTCAAGGGATTCCCCCAGCGCCCTGGCTTCGCCAAGCCTCTGCTTCACCACATCCACGAGGTGGCAAACCTGTCCAAGGGAAATGGGCACTAACTTGGAGAACTGCGCCAGGACGGAGTCCGGCGGTGGTGCGACCAGAGCCGACCAGCTGCCGGTAATCTGGAGCTCGTCGTCATCGCCGGAGGAAACACGCTACGCCTCCAGAGCTCCCGCGCCCGAGCCGAGAGCCACCTCCCTGCCTCCACTTTCAGCCGTCGGCTGCGTAGGGGCCTCCCGCTCCATCTCCATGGGCTCCTCCACCTGATAGGCGGTGGAACCTGCCTGGGCCTGGCCTGGGGCCAGGAACAAGTTGGCGGCACTAGAGGCTACAGAAGCTCGGTGCAAGACCAAGGACCCAGCCGGCACCGTCGTCTCCACTGCGTCCCTCGTAGCCTCGGCCAGCTTGGCTGCAACCTCAGTTGGCTTGGCAGCAGAGGCTACAGCCTCAGCTGCATTGGTAGTAGAGGCAGCATCCTCAGCCGCATTAGCATCAGAAGCTGCATCCTCATCCGCCTTCGCAGCAGAGGCAGCAGCCGGCCCCTCCGCACCTGCCGGGGAAGGGCCGGACGCGGTGGCAATGGTCGCGTAGCCAATCAAGGACATTGTGTCGCTGAAAGAAGGGAAAGTAGAGCATAATAAGTAAAGGCGAAGATCAACAGACACACCGAGCAAGGATCACAAGGGTGTGTACCCAGCAACACTCGGCACGATGGCTGCAACCTTGGACGACGGCTCCTCTTCACACCACCCCCGGTCGGAGCAGCTCTAGTCAAAGCAGCTTCCTTCCCGCGAGCCTTCGATGCGGCGGCCTCAGCCAGGTCCTCGTCCTTGCCTTGGGTGGATACGCTAGGACATGGTTACAACGTCAGGCATATGACAAAAGAAGAACAAGAAAATCCGGGCAACGAAACTCGCTCACCGATTGGGAACTCACAACCCTCGTCACCCCGGGTGGGGAACCGTTCCGGCTTCGTCGGGTACTTTGACGGCTTATGGTCAGTGGTGAACTCAGGAATCTCAGCCTCCCCCATATTGTATTCCTCTTTCTACGTTGTAAAGAGCTACTCAGCAAGGAACATAAGAAGCAAGGAAAAAAATTCTCGGGAAAGGTTCACCCGGAGAAATGGAAGAAAGCCTGACCTTCAGGGGTAGCCAGCTGCGATGGTACGACCAGCAGGAGAAGACCCAGTCTTCCACCAGCGTCTCCTTCAAGATGGTGGCGAGCCACTCACTAAGGGCACCTCTAGCTAGGACACCCGAGTGGGATCCAGCGGCCCGAACAGATGGCAGATCTTATGCAACCACTACTGTAGAGGAAGCACGCGGTTCGTCATCTAGGACAACAGGATGTCCTGGGCGGTGAGCCGTTCCTTCTCCACCAGCACCTTCGCACGGGAAGCCATCTGCTCCATGTCCACCTAGGCTCCCAAGTTCTGGACGGTCCAGGCCTTCCGTCTGGAGGGGACATTGGCGAACACCGGCGCCTTGATCCAGGCGATGTCGGTGTTGTTGCGCACGTAGAAGTACGAGTGCTGCCACAACTTCACAGTGCCGGTCATCTCCAGCCGTGGCACCGACGAAGATGTCCTCGGGTAGACGGTGCATCAGCCGATCTCTATCAGAGGGCCTCCCTTCCCCACCACCTCGACCTTGAAGTAGAAGAACTTCAAGAAGTTCACCGCGTCTGGGCGAACCCCCAGGTAGGCCTCGCAGCAGGCCGCATGGTGCGTCAGCTGCACAATGGTGTTGGTGTCGAGGTGGTGGATCTAAAGGTCGAAGGACACCATCAACTCCAAAATGAACCTGCTTAGAGGCAGGCCGAGCCCACGGGCGAAGTGGGCACGGAAGACGATGGCCTCCACAAGTCGGGGGTTGGGGACCCGCTCCCCTTCCGGCGCCAGGCGATGCTTCACCAGGCACTCCGATGCAATGAGTTTCCCCTGCCAGTACTTCTACACGAGCTCGTCGGTGACATACAAGCCGCACCAGCCCCCCGCTTGGTTAGGAAGCATCTCGGTAGGCATGGTGGCCGTGTTGGAGAAGCGGGGTCATATCGTCGCGTCGAAGGAGCGGTGGAACCAATGATCAAGGAGTGCGGTGGCGCAGGTAGCAGAGAGGAGGCAGAATCACAAAAGGCAATGGACGTAGGGAGAAGGCGAAGTAAGGGCGAAGCACCCCCTAGCGCCCCTATTTATCGAGGCGGGGTAACCACACCTCCTGCACTCCCCTATGCCACGTCGCACAAGAACTGCTCCACTACCCCCACGATGCTTTGGTTTTGGATCGCATGCGCCAGAGAAACTGCCACAGAAGATCCCACAAGTGTTACCGCGAAGGCCAAGCGCGTGCACGATTCCCGAGAAACTGGTATGATGAACGCGTGTGTGCAGTTACCAAAACTACAGTGGCATGCCAAGAGGTCAAACTGATGCGACGCACGCCAAAGGAGGCAGGCATACCTAACGCCAGCATTGTCGTCATCGACTAGGCGATTCAAATCCCTAGCCGGGCGCAGCAGCCGGGAGATGCAATCACCGCTCACACCCTGTGGGTGGGCCACTGGACCCGTAGCCAGCAAACTCCAGCCGAGAAAGTAGGCATCTCGAGCCGGAAAATGACAAGCACTACAAGACAAGTCACTATACAGTCTTCACCAGCAATCATTTCAAGAACATCCAATGAGCATGTAGGAACTTCTCCGCAAGGATAAGCCCCAACGCGCTCGGGGACTAGTGTCAGGGGGATGACCCCTGGGGTAGGACATCTAGGCTTAATTGGCCGGCTCTAGGAAGATCTGGCCGGATGGCCACAAGACAACAAACCACAGCCGGGTGATACGCTTCACCCGTTCCGCTTCAAGATTTCCCGGCTGGCCCATCTAGTTGGGGGGTGTAACTACCTCGGTGAATTACGCTCTTAGTTACAAGGCTGGATGAGCGGAAATGGTTAAAATAGTACGGTGGGGCCAAATGCCACTCACAGGTAGACCTTTCGGCCATCCTAACCATTTCCAAACATCGGGACAAGAACGAGCGGCGTGATCGGCAGGCGAAGGGATCAACTACATACACAAATGAGTATGTATGCAAGCCACCATACAACAGTCCTCAGAGCCATTCCATCTAAAGAAATAGAAATATTGCAACGCCATACGGCAAGATCCAAATATCCTAGATAGATATAATAGTTTAGGATATCTCCTCATACATCAAACATCAGAGTATCAGGCGGAAGCGGCAAACAAGATCCGAGTACGGATAAGAAGCAAATCGGCATAAGATGCCCCATAAATAAACACATCCCGCCCACAGATCTCACGGATCCCCGTTCCCGGAATCTCTACACCAAGTGATCGTTGCCCACATCGTCCGTCTCCTCCACCCAGTATCCATCTTGCGAGTTTACCTGTTCATCTGAATCAAACAATTTATCGTGTGAGACCCTAGGGGTACTCAGCAAGTCTTTATGCCTCTAAAGGGGACACAACCTGGGGTGACGCAATTGCAGCAAAATATAATACCTAACAGTTCTATAGATACTCGCTAACCATCCGCCTAACCAAAGATAGACGGATGTCCGTGAATTAGTACCAACAGTTATGACAGTAATATTAACAGATCCATCCTCCTCCTCGCTTACCAACGAGGAAGCGGACGAACAACCCCCCATCCGTTGGCAGTTTTATTATCCATTCCATAAGTGTTGCACTATTTACTAGTCAGGTACTTAGTCAAATTAAAAGCGGTACTTTAGTTATACTTGTCTATGATCGAGAAACTGTGCTCCAAGTCGTCCATAACCGCGGACACGGCTTTCAGAAAGATTTACCCTGCAGGGGTGCACAAATAGCAACACACACTCGATCAACCTTGGAAAAACCAAAACAAAACCCAACGAGGCATTCACGACAAAGCGATCACAGGATTCAGAAATATTTCAGGGGGCCACCCCATTAAGCTACCCGCAACGAAGTTGGCCGGCTCCGAGACAGACTCAAGGTTTGTGTGGACGGCTGTAAACGACTGGGAACCCGAAAGTGTGACTGGGCTTGTCGATACAGCGAAAACGTGTCACGGTCCTAAACAGTACAGGTGCTCCACGCACAATCGTAAATAAAGCAGTAAAGCATGGCATAAGTACAGGATAGTAATAAAGCCCCAAACTACTTTGTGGCCCCAAGAAATAAGAATGAATCAAGCTCTGGCTCAGGGGGGTTCATAAGCCTCCCGGATGTGGATAGCGTGAATATTCAAGGAACAGGAATCAAGTACTCGGGGTCCTACGGGACACAAGTGAGCATGAAAAACCAAATAGCAGATATTGCTCACCGGTGCCACTTTCATTAGTTATCCCATTACTACTCAGGTTAAGTTGTATAGGTACCTCGTTATCCATCAGACACTCACATACCCTACACATGCTATTCTACGACCCGCATGGCTCAAACAACTCCTGTAGTAATGGCTCATGGGATTGAGGAACAAGCTTCGGTGGGGTTTAAAAGTAAAGGCTATGCAGTACTTGGGATTCAGTTTAATGCAATCGCGACTCAGTGATGCAAGAATAAGATAGAGGCAATAGGTACTATATCTATGCAAGCATGTGGTAGTGCTTGCCTGGCAGCTCAGTTGATGCGAGGGACGGATCTGGGTAGTGCTCCTGGGTTTCCTGATATAGCCCCTGCTCAGCGTCTATTCGAAGAAGAACCAAACAAACAAGGGCCGACATAAATAAAGTGCACAAGCATATGAATTAAAATGCGATAAGCAAACAATCATGCCATGATGAATGATGCACAATTTGCATGGCAATAATGTAGCATGGCATGGGCGAGGTGTGGAATACAAGAATAAAGCCTTTTATTGAGTTTTAGTCACATTTAAACCTCATATAAGTTGCTGTATACTTTATATTTATATGATGTATGCTGCAATTCAGAACAAGGAATGCATAAACAGAAAGGTCTCGTCGAGCTGATCAATTTAGACATATCATTTGTCAAATTTGGAGTTATAAAACAAAAGTTATTAATTAATTAAGGAAAAAGGGCATTTTATTGTAATTTGAATCAACTCGAAATTCAAAGTGTGCAAATAATATTTTGAATAGCATAATTGAATTCCTCACATTTTTCTGATTTCAAAACATATATTATTTGTATTATTTGGAATAATATTTGAAAAGTTAATTGAAACAGATTTAAATTTGTATTTAAACATTTTCTAGAGTTATTTTTATTAAACAGATAAACAGGCAGATCTTTTTATACTCAGCCAGAGCTAGCCCCAGCCGCTGACGGGTGGGCCAGGTGCTGACTCAGCAACAGGTTGGTCGACGTGGGCCACGCGGGGCTTTTCTCACCGAGGGGAAACCCAGCCACAGAGGATGACTGGTGGGTCTCCGGGCGGCAGAAAGGCCCGCACGACAAAGGGCGATAAGGGCTGCCACGTGTAGGAGCTGGGGAGCGCGGGTTGAGGATCCAAAACTTGCGGTCTCTTTTTGCAAAGTGGCAACAGCTGATGACAGATGGGTCCGGAGGGGTCGCGGGTTTAGCCAGCAAAAAGGGCAGGGGGCTAAACAGAAAAGAACGGCGCTACTGTTTTTCTTCTCTTACGCAACTGACGGAAACGACCGAGAACGGCGCGGCGAGGCGGGGTTCGAACGCGCGACCGATCGCTCGCGCAGAGGGGCGGAACCACTGCGGTGGATGGGAATTGGTGTTAGGAACCGCAGGCGTGGCCAGATAAGGCGTATACGGCGACAGGTTGGTCCTCGACGACGGCGAGCGCGATGCACCGAAGGCGCTCGTCCGGTGGCGTGGCGCATACAGGAAACGGTGAACGGAGGGAGGTTGTCTGGGAGGTTCGGACGCTCACCGTGGGGGCGTCGGTGGAGGTGGTTCGGGCTAGGGGGAAGCCGATCGACGGCGATGCAGACGGCCAGCAGCTAGGGTTTCGCGTCGGGCTCGGCGGGGTGCAGCGTTTCTGGGGCTCCTCCTTCTCGGCTCCGTGTACAGGGGTGACGCTGGTGCTCGGCTCGGTCTTCCCCAATGCCCAGACACCTCGCCCTCCTTCTGCTATGGTGGTGGTGGTGTGATGCCGACGATGGGGTTGATGGAGATGGAAGAGAGGGTAGCAGGGGTAGGTGGGGAGGGAGGAGTAGATGGGCACGGCCCTGGGGAGTTCTGTGGTTGCTAGGCAGAGGAGGGGTAGATAAGAATGAGCAGAGGGAGGCACATGGGTTGGATCGGCATAAAGGTGGTGCTTGCCCTTTTCTTGTACCTCTCTCACGGTAGGCACGGCTCAGGTAGACCAGGGGAGGCTGCAGCGATGGGGCCCGAGGGAACGGGCAGGTGTGGCTCGGGCTGGAGGGGCCCTCACGGCAGGGAAAGAAAAGAGAGGGAGAGAGAGCTAGGTTGGAGGGAGGCTCGGGCTAGGTTTTGGTAACCTCGGGTTAGGGTTTTTTGCTAGAGTTGGGGTAGGGTAGCTCGGCCAAGGGGAGTAGGTGCCTAGGTGGGGCCTGCATGGTAGGGAGAGGGGGCACCTCGGCATGGTAGAGAGGGAAGGTAGATGGGGTAGGTCATGGTGGTGGTGGCTCGGGTTAGAGAGAGGAGAGATGAGGTCTTAGGGTTTTGAGAGAGAGATTAGGTGGTGTGTTTTCTTTTGACAAGATCAAGCAAGATCAAGCCAAGCTCAAACAAGATCTAGTCAAAAGAGAGGATGAGAACAAAGGTGGTGAGGGTTTAGATATAGAAAAGAGAGAGGGGGTAAGAGAGATTAGGGTTTTAGAGATAAAGGTGACAAGCTCACGCATGGCTTGCATGGATGGGGATGGTGTAGGTTTTTGCCATGAACCAGACAAGATCAAGCATGAAGAGGGATAGAGAGAGATATGGGGGATGATCCACTCAAAGATTCAAATAAAATCCAAAAGACTAGAATGTGGTGGTACTTGCATGGCCCATGCAAAATAATTAATGCCATGCTTATTCTTGTGAAAACAATATTATTAGCATGGCATTATTCTTATGCATTCCCAAAAGATGGAATAAAGGCCAAGCAAAAGAATTTATAGAATTGGATCAACCCTATCTCCCATGAGCTAGATTAAATACCAAAAGAAAATAAAATACAAGCTCATGGATAATGGGATGGTGGAATTATAAGGTGGTGAAAGAAAGGGTAGTGGAGTGGAATAAAAGATATGCCCCCAACTCAACTTGGGCATTTAAACAATATATCAATAACCAAATACAATATCAAGAGGCAAATACAATTTACAATGCATATGAGAGAAGAACTAAAACAAAAAGGGGTTTTATATGATGCTCAAATGCAAGGTGGCATGATGACATGAGCATGATATGATTATGATGCAAAAATTATATATATGAAGTAGCCATTATATTACTAGACCAAGTAGCATTACAATTGTTAGACAATTGGGATGCTACAACTCTCCCCCACTAAACAAGAATCTCGCCCCGAGATTCCTAGGAAAAGGAAAACAACACAAGGAGAGACGGGTGTTCGGAACGAAGGTGACCCTCATGTTCCCAAGTTGATGAACAACGGAATGGTGCGACCACTACACCTTGCAAAACTTGCTAGACTTGTTGCGAGTCTTGCGTTTTGCTTGAGAAACAACGGGTTAGAAGAACTGAAGGATTGTCGTGAGACAAGAAGGATAGGATGGACATAGCTTCGGTTTTCTCAGAAACATGATAAAAGAATAGAACCACTTGTGAAAGAAAGGACAAGGTGATGTATCATGGATAAAGAAAGACACACCGTTAAGATTAAAGATTTACCGTTACTAGAGTGGATGAATCTTTGTCTCGCCGGAAGAAAAAGAGCTAGATTGGAGAGGTTTTGAACCACTATGACAATAGCATTATATCTTCTCTCGGATTTGAGAAATGAAGTACGGAAACAATATTGCCTTCAAACAACGGAGTCCCTTGATATCAACCAAAAGATTTAGTTAGACATCGTCGGATTAGATTCTTCTTGCGCCGGTAAGACCCAAAGGATCACGCAATTGAGGTGCGTGGATATAACTTCCAGAGACGGATGTGAAGCCAGATCATGGTGGAATCCCGAGAAGCAAGAATATGGAGGATCTGGAGTTTATTGTAGAGATACTTATTGCTTTCTTTAGCCTTGAGGCTAACGCAATAGATTTGCGGCTGATGGCCTCAACCATAATTGGCTTTACCACAGAAAAAGAATTGATGAAACAAAGAGAGATAGTTTCCTTTCATCTTGTTTGGGGATGTCGAGCATCAGTAGAAAGACGAGGACCGAAAGAATTTTGCGTTCGTTTCCACCAGATAGTTGTAGATTTTGCTCCATCTAGAATAGACAAACCACCAACAAGAGATTATTGATTACTTTCTTTGAGAGAGCACTCCGGAAAACAAGGACGGAAGTAAAAGTATCGAGGGATAAAGGCCACTTCTAACTTCCGTGGAATGAGTGAAATCACATTAATTCACCAATTCAATGTACAAGAGCGAATGATAAGAGTAGTGGTATGGTAGCTACTCCATCCCGCACTCAAAGCATTACTCCGCACATGAATAAGAAAACCATGCAACCCAACTACCGAAACAGACTGAAGGTATTGACAATAACTCACGGAACTTCGTTAGAAAACAAGGATAAATGCAACGATTCGCCGGATTCATAGATAGATAAAGATGATGATGTTGTCGTCATGTCTGAAGTACCAAGCCACCAGAAAGATATGAAGGAAGATTACGGAGAAGAACTGCAAGATTCAATAGCTACAGAAAAGATAGCACCAACTTGAACAGAAAGAATACAAGATCTGGAAAGTCTTCATGGCCTCCGGTGGATTGAGCATAGACGATAGAACGTGAGGGTTTCAAAGGTTACTTGACGAGACAGAGGTGAAAAGAACTCCATGTTCTTCTTGAAATGATTGAGAGAGGTTTAGCGGTCTTGAGGAAAATCTTTAGCGGAACGACGATGATAACTTGCCAACAATGAATAACTCCAGATTGGTTGAAGATGGGGGATGGAATTAACAACGGACTTGCTGATTCCAGAGTTGAAGTGATGTATTAAGCAGAAGGACGTGGTCGAGATAGGTGACTTCCAGAAGCCAGAATTCTCACTTTGAGACTTTGCACACAGGAAGTGCTCACGAAGCTTGAGAGAAAGAGACACATATGATCTTCCATGTCCTTCCATTGATATCGAATAGGCAAGCATATTATCAACATATACCACCATGGATTAACAAGATATTCCCAGAATACCCAGTTCAAAAGGCGAGAGAAACAACAAATGCTCGAACACTTCCTGAGCTCAACGCTCTTAGAAAGATCAATATTAAGAGCACGGGTTCGTGTTGAAGAAGATGCACTGGAATAATAGATTATCTGGTCCTTCGGAAGAAAAAGAGATGTCACCTGGTTCACATTGTCGATCTGATCACCGCTTACAAAGATAAAGAGATCTAGGATAAAGAAACGATGATAGCTCATACCTCAAGCAAAGCTACCAGAGACGAAAAGATGCAATTCCCTCGGCTCAAAGAGAATTTTGCAGATATGGGGTTGAAAAAGATGTGCAGCATGATGGACAGATGATAGACCGCCGTAGTGCCTTGAGAAACTCCGGATTGCCAAAGATGATTGACTATGCATAGATATGATCACGGTGTACTCAAAATCACAGGAGATAACCGTCACCATTTGGAGGATAGTGTTGATAGCATTTTCCATATTCCGCTCATGATAAGTGTCCTATAGCTATGCTGAGAACCAAATTACAATCACCAGCGTCGGATTGACACATGTTATGTAATTAGCCCAAGAGAATTGGAGATGAAATGAAACTCTAGGATTAAGCGCCGGTGACAAAAGAATGAGTTAGCATGGACATGCTGATAAAAGGGAGATAGATAATGTTTCACACACGACTGAAAAGGAGTGTGGAAACACAGATATATCAAAGAATTTTTTTCCCGCATTTTCGGCATTAAAATACCAATAGATGCGCAAAATCAATTATCAGGTAGAGATTAGCAACTGATGCTTACACAGAACGTGGAGTTGCTAGAAGTAAGGACACCCTTAAGAAGGTGGCAGCGGTTAACAAGGAGTCGGATAGATCGCGCCGGTTTTCAAAAGTCTGTCATTATGGAATGTACCAACAGTTGATAACCAAAGGCAGATTGAGATAACAAATGGATGCAATAGATAGACAAGGAATTACACACACACACACACACACTTTCTATGGTACTACGGAAACCCAGAACACGTGAATCCTAGTTTGAATTTTAAGAAGAGGATTGAAAATGTTACACTTCCTTACCAGAAAAGGGTGGGTGGTTGGGTAAGAAGAAAAGTGGAAGCAGTCCTACTCTCACGTTTTGTTTTTCCCTAGTATACATAGCTACCAAAAATAATTGCTACACTGACAACGACCATTTGGCTGAGACCCTGAAGGTCGGGATGGCTCTGATACCAATTGTAACTACCTCGGTGAATTACGCTCTTAGTTACAAGCCTGGATGAGCAGAAATGGTTAAAATAGTACGGTGGGGCCAAATGCCACTCACAGGTAGACCTTTCGTCCGTCCTAACCATTTCCAAACATCGGGACAAGAACGAGCGGCGTAATCGGCAGGCGAAGGGATCAACTACATACACAAATGAGTATGTATGCAAGCCACCATACAACAGTCCTCAGAGCCATTCCATCTAAAAGAAATAGAAATATTGCAACGCCATACGGCAAGATCCAAATATCCTAGATAGATATAATAGTTTAGGATATCTCCTCATACATCAAACATCAGAGTATTAGGCGGAAGCGGCAAACAAGATCCGAGTACGGATAAGAAGCAAATCGGCATAAGATGCCCCATAAATAAACACATCCCGCCCACAGATCTCATGGATCCCCGTTCCCGGAATCTCTACACCAAGTGATCGTTGCCCACATCGTCCGTCTCCTGCACCCAGTATCCATCTTGCGAGTTTACCTGTTCATCTGAATCAAACAATTTATCGTGTGAGACCCTAGGGGTACTCAGCAAGTCTTTATGCCTCTAAAGGGGACACAACCTGGGGTGACGCAATTGCAGCAAAAGATAATACCTAACAGTTCTATAGATACTCGCTAACCATCCGCCTAACCAAAGATAGACGGATGTCTGTGAATTAATACCAACAGTTATGACAGTAATATTAACAGATCCATCCTCCTCCTCGCTTACCAACAAGGAAGCAGACGAACAACCCCCCATCCGTTGGCAGTTTTATTATCCATTCCATGAGTGTTGCACTATTTACTAGTCAGGTACTTAGTCAAATTAAAAGCGGTACTTTAGTTATACTTGTCTATGATCGAGAAACTGTGCTCCAAGTCGTCCATAACCGCGGACACGGCTTTCAGAAAGATTTACCCTGCAGGGGTGCACAAATAGCAACACACACTCGATCAACCTCGGAAAAACAAAAACAAAACCCAACGAGGCATTCACGACAAAGCGATCACAGGATTCAGAAATATTTCAGGGGGCCACCCCATTAAGCTACCCGCAACGAAGTTGGCCGGCTCCGAGACGGACTCAAGGTTTGTGTGGACGGCTGTAAACGACTGGGAACCCGAAAGTGTGACTGGGCTTGTCGATACAGCGAAAACGTGTCACGGTCCTAAACAGTATAGGTGCTCCACGCACAATCGTAAATAAAGCAGTAAAGCATGGCATAAGTACAGGATAGTAATAAAGCCCCAAACTACTTTGTGGCCCCAAGAAATAAGAATGAATCAAGCTCTGGCTCAGGGGGGTTCATAAGCCTCCCGGATGTGGATAGCATGAATATTCAAGGAACAGGAATCAAGTACTCGGGGTCCTACGGGACACAAGTGAGCATGAAAAACCAAATAGCAGATATTGCTCACCGGTGCCACTTTCATTAGTTATCCCATTACTACTCAGGTTAAGTTGTATAGGTACCTTGTTATCCATCAGACACTCACATACCCTACACATGCTGTTCTACGACCCGCATGGCTCAAACAACTCCTGTAGTAATGGCTCATGGGATTGAGGAACAAGCTTCGGTGGGGTTTAAAAGTAAAGGCTATGCAGTACTTGGGATTCAGTTTAATGCAATCGCGACTCAGTGATGCAAGAATAAGATAGAGGCAATAGGTACTATATGTATGCAAGCATGTGGTAGTGCTTGCCTGGCAGCTCAGTTGATGCGAGGGACGGATCTGGGTAGTGCTCCTGGGTTTCCTGATATAGCCCCTGCTCAGCGTCTATTCGAAGAAGAACCAAACAAACAAGGGCCGACATAAATAAAGTGCATAAGCATATGAATTAAAATGCGATAAGCAAACAATCATGCCATGATGAATGATGCACAATTTGCATGGCAATAATGTAGCATGGCATGGGTGAGGTGTGGAATACAAGAATAAAGCCTTTTATTGAGTTTTAGTCACATTTAAACCTCATATAAGTTGCTGTATACTTTATATTTATATGATGCATGCTGCAATTCAGAACAAGGAATGCATAAACAGAAAGGTCTCGTCGAGCTGATCAATTTAGACATATCATTTGTCAAATTTGGAGTTATAAAACAAAAGTTATTAATTAATTAAGGAAAAAGGGCATTTTATTGTAATTTGAATCAACTCGAAATTTAAAGTGTGCAAATAATATTTTGAATAGCATAATTGAATTCCTCACATTTTTCTGATTTCAAAACATATATTATTTGTATTATTTGGAATAATATTTGAAAAGTTAATTGAAACAGATTTAAATTTGTATTTAAACATTTTCTAGAGTTATTTTTATTAAACAGATAAACAGGCAGATCTTTTTATACTCAGCCAGAGCTAGCCCCAGCCGCTGACGGGTGGGCCAGGCGCTGACTCAGCAACAGGTTGGTCGACGTGGGCCACGCGGGGCTTTTCTCACCGAGGGGAAACCCAGCCACAGAGGATGACTGGTGGGCCTCCGGGCGGCAGAAAGGCCCGCACGACAGAGGGCGATAAGGGCTGCCACGTGTAGGAGCTGGGGAGCGCGGGTTGAGGATCCGAAACTTGCGGTCTCTTTTTGCAAAGTGGCAACAGCCGATGACAGATGGGTCCGGAGGGGTCGCGGGTTTAGCCGGCAAAAAGGGCAGGGGGCTAAACAGAAAAGAACGACGCTACTGTTTTTCTTCTCTTACGCAACTGACGGAAATGACCGAGAACGGCGCGGCGAGGCGGGGCTCGAACGCGCGACCGATCGCTCGCGCAGAGGGGCGGAACCACTGTGGTGGATGGGAATTGGTGTTAGGAACCGCAGGCGTGGCCAGATAAGGCGTATACGGCGAGAGGTTGGTCCTCGACGACGGCGAGCGCGATGCACCGAAGGCGCTCGTCCCGTGGCGTGGCGCGTACAGGAAACGGTGAACGGAGGGAGGTTGTCGGGGAGGTTCGGACGCTCACCGTGGGGGCGTCGGTGGAGGTGGTTCAGGCTGGGGGGCAGCCGATCGACGGCGATGCAGACGGCCGGCGGCTAGGGTTTCGCGTCGGGCTCGGCGGGGTGCAGCGTTTCTGGGGCTCCTCCTTCTCGGCTCCGTGTACAGGGGCGACGTTGGTGCTCGGCTCGGTCTTCCCCAACTCCCAGACACCTCGCCCTCCTTCTGCTATGGTGGTGGTGGTGTGATGCCGACGATGGGGTAGATGGAGATGGAAGAGAGGGTAGCAGGGGTAGGTGGGGAGGGAGGAGTAGATGGGCACGGCCCTGGGGAGTTCTGTGGTTGCTAGGCAGAGGAGGGGTAGATAAGAACGAGCAGAGGGAGGCACATGGGTTGGATCGGCATAAAGGTGGTGCTTGCCCTTTTCTTCTACCTCTCTCACGGTAGGCACGGCTCAGGTAGACCAGGGGAGGCTGCAGCGATGGGGCCCGAGGGAACGGGCAGGTGTGGCTCGGGATGGAGGGGCCCTCACGGCAGGGAAAGAAAAGAGAGGGAGAGAGAGAGCTAGGGTAGGAGGGAGGCTCGGGCTAGGTTTTGGTAGCCTCGGGTTAGGGTTTTTTCCTAGAGTTGGGGTAGGGTAGCTCGGCCAGGGGGAGTAGGTGGCTAGGTGGGGCCTGCATGGTAGGGAGAGGGGGCACCTCGGCATGGTAGAGAGGGAAGGTAGATGGGGTAGGTCATGGTGGTGGTGGCTCGGGTTAGAGAGAGGAGAGATGAGGTCTTAGGGTTTTGAGAGAGAGATTAGGTGGTGTGTTTTCTTTTGACAAGATCAAGCAAGATCAAGCCAAGCTCAAACAAGATCTAGTCAAAAGAGAGGATGAGAACAAAGGTGGTGAGGGTTTAGAGATAGAAAAGAGAGAGGGGGTAAGAGAGATTAGGGTTTTAGAGATAAAGGTGGACAAGCTCACACATGGCTTGCATGGATGGGGATGGTGTAGGGTTTTGCCATGAACCAAACAAGATCAAGCATGAAGAGGGATAGAGAGAGATATGGGGGATGATCCACTCAAAGATTCAAATAAAATCCAAAAGACTAGAATGTGGTGGTACTTGCATGGCCCATGCAAAATAATTAATGCCATGCTTATTCTTGTGAAAACAATATTATTAGCATGGCATTATTCTTATGCATTCCCAAAAGATGGAATAAAGGCCAAGCAAAAGAATTTATAGAATTGGATCCACCCTATCTCCCATGAGCTAGATTAAATACCAAAAGAAAATAAAATACAAGCTCATGGATAATGGGATGGTGGAATTATAAGGTGGTGAAAGAAAGGGTAGTGGAGTGGAATAAAAGATATGCCCCCAACTCAACTTGGGCATTTAAACAATATATCAATAACCAAATACAATATCAAGAGGCAAATACAATTTACAATGCATATGAGAGAAGAACCAAAACAAAAAGGGGTTTTATATGACGCTCAAATGCAAGGTGGCATGATCACATGAGCATGATATGATTATGATGCAACAATTATATATATGAAGTAGCCATTATATTACTAGACCAAGTAGCATTACAATTGTTAGACAATTGGGATGCTACAGGGGGCAGGATAGCCGACTGGGTAGCCACCTCTACACGACATCCTCGGATCCGTTGGCCAAGGGTATAGGAGGGGGTGACCCACCTTGCTGAGCGCACCGTTGATCGAGCAGGCTGGCACGCCATCCCGCCGGCACTACCAGACAAGGGAACCAAAGTGTTGAGGCTAGGAGATGACGAGTAAAGATCCGGCTGACGGATAAAGCTCTGGTTGAAGGATAAAGCTCCGACTGATTGACAAAGCATCGCGCTAATGGATAAAGCACCAGGTGACACCCAAAGCAGAGGCGCTGTGATGTTGTGGCGCTGTCCCCGCCTGTACTGAGGCTTGACTGGTTCCTAGACCACCAGCTAGACTCAGCCGACCCGCTTTGTAAACAAAAAGCCAAATAGTAAACCCTAGAGCCCACATTGTAACCTACCCTTCTACCAGTATATAAGGAGGGGTAGTGCTTGGGTTCTAGGTAGAGAATTACAAGTTAGAAGTTAGCCAGAATCACCAAGTCATGCAGTTCATCTTCCTCTAGCCCTCGATACTAGCTAGGGAAAGAGCTCAAGGAGCACTTGTATTGAGCACCTTCTCCCCATTTAGTAGATCCTGGCAGGAGTAGGAGTGTTACCTTGACAAGAGGGCTCCGAACCTAGGTACATCGTTGTGTCTGCAGTATCTGTGCCCAACTCGTTGCCAGTAGCCACAGATATCATCCTAATTGTCCCCTCTCATGCCATCCCCGATGGCACTGCCATGTTACAGACCACGACACTTATGATGGCAGATCTGACCATCACCCAAAGGGCCGAAGAGCTTGAGAGATCATTGGGAGACTATGGGAATCCATCTAGGGACCTAAGAAAATTGCTTATTATCTATCCTAATCTTGAAAGCCTAGAATTTAAAATAGATCCTGAGTTAATCTATATGATGAAAGAAATTGCTTTTGCAGGAAGAGAAGATGAAGATCCAAGTGATCATTTGACAAGGTTCATTACCTTTGCGACACTCTTAAACCAGCAGGGTTACCAAAGGAGTTTGTACTTCTTAAACTTTTTGATTGGTCTTTATAAGATAAAGCTTTTACTTGGTTACCATGCTTGCCCAATCACACTATAAAAAGCTAGGAAGATTGCATCCGAGAGTTTATGCAAAGATATTGCTCGTTCACTAAAATTATGCAGATCATGCGTGATATTAGAAATTTCTTTCAGAGAGTTGAAGAAAACTTTTGTCAAGCATGGAAAATATTTTATGGGATGCTCATGAAAGTTACAAATCGTGGATTTAAAGAGCACTTAATTATTCAATAATTTTATAACGGGCTTACTGATGAATCAAAACATATGATTGATTTAATTGCAAGATGAGCTATTAGTAACCTAGAGCTACCTACGTGCATAATTTTTTTTGAGGTAAGATCCTTCAATGATAAACAATACAATCCTGTTGAGGACATCAAACAAAGAAAATGTATGTTTCATATACGTCAGGAACTTATGCCTGAAATTAAAAGATACATGGAGCAAAAAGGAATAGCAGCATAGCTTGTTAAAGAAAATAAAGCGGATGTTCTCCAAACTTTTGTTCTAGAGGATGAAATGAATCATGTAATGCAAAAGTTTGGACACCAGCAGAGCCAGTTCCATGAAAAATATTATAAGCGCTTAATGGTGCAAGAGAAAAATATAAAAGAATTAACCAAATTTTTTGATGATCTAGGACATGCCACTAGGCACCTTGATAAATATTTAAGTATGGTTAAAACCTAATGCGATCAGATAGATGAAACCCAAGCTTTGATTCCAGGTCAATGTAATTATAATCGTAATACTGTTTCTACTAACATTGTCACTAGATGTGGTACAGATACACATGAACCTCAAGGGCCACCTTGGTATCAAGAAGAGCAGGCCTAAAAAGCAAAATAGACTTGAGAAATGAGTCAAGAAAAAGAGTACCTTGTTGATCCACAAGACGATATTGATTATGAAACCCAAAGGAAATAAAACGAAGATTCAAATAAAGATGAAGAAGAGGAAGATGCAAGAGACAAAGATAATCAATATGATTCTGATGCTGAAACTATTGATCCAAGAGAAGACGCTGAACTTAGATGGGAACAAGAAGAGCAAGTTATCACCTTAGGTGAGAAACAAGATGAGAAGAAAAATCCTACAACAAAGAAGAAGACTAAAAAGGATGCCGAACTAGTAGTCAAGGTGAAGGAAAATGTCACACTAACAAGAAAGAAAATTCCTTATCCTAAATGTGTTTAGTATGAACCAGAAAAGACTATTTATGACTCGTTTGCCAAATCTTTGGGTAATATTCGTTTAGAACTTCCTATCGATGATGCAATTCAAGTTCCTACTTATAAAAATTTCATTCTAGATATTCTTAATAGAAAGAAAAAGGTAACTAAGACTACAACAGTGATGACAAAGCTTTGGTGACAAGATGACTGCTAAGCTTGGGGACCCAGGTATACCAACTATCTCTTGCGCTATTGGAAAAACTAACATCCTTAATGCTCTTTGTGATTTAGGTGCAGGTTTTAGTGTCATGCCTTGTTCCCTTTTTCAGAAATTAAACCTTGGAGTTTACTCTCCTACTTCAATTACCTTGCAAATGGCTAATAAGACCACTAAACAACCTGTCGGTATGATCTAAGACGTTGTACTTAGAATTGATCAACATGTTATACCCACTGATTTCATTATACTTGATGTCCCTAAAGATGACAAACTTTCAGTCATCCTTGGAAGACCTGTTCTTAGCACTATAGGAGCTAATGTGGATTACTCTAGTGGGAAAATTGTTTTCAACGTATATGATGATTATATTGTTCGTTATTTCCCGAAAAAACAAGAACAAGGTGGAAAATATATACCACCACCTAAGCATATTTAAGTGATAAGTACCCTCGATGAAGGACATCCCAAGGTATTTGCTAAAAACTCGCAAGCTAGTTAGCTAAGACTAACCATCTCAAATAAAATATTTAAGGGATTTCTATTTTCGTGCCCATGGTTCGTTAGTTGTACTAAAATTTCCCCACCCGCTTTATTTTTCCTCACGTTTCCCCTCCCTCCATTCGGAAACCCTCGCAGGCGCTCGGATGGGGGGATGTCGTCAGGTCAAAGGCTGGACCATTACATGCTGACGGGTGGGACCGCATTGGGGCGGGTCATGCGTTGAGCGTTAAGTTACATCGCCTCAACCGTTACATGCTGACAGGTGGGGCCATGTTGGGATGGGTCCTGCATACGTGCGGAAGGGTGGGGCCGCATTGGGATGGGTCTTGCATATGTGGTGAAGGGTGGGGCCGTATGGAGACACGTCGGACCGACCATTCTTGCTCCGAGCCTGGAATAGCTCCCACACCGCCCCTATGCTCCCTCGCCATCGTGCCCTCCTACCTAAGAGCCCCTCCAACCTTATGTATCCCTCGGCCCCCGAGCCACCCCCTCCCCCTAGCCGTGGAGCCCACTCCAGCTTCGATTCCTCCCCTGCTAGATCTACCCCTTTCGTGGAACAGTATGCAATGCTGACGTGGGTACCGTCCTTCCTGTCGGGCGTGGAGAAGATTGGGTGGAATCAAAGGGATCTAACACGTGGATTCCATCTGGGCAAGTATCGCTTCCCTTTGTGGATTGATTATAGGTAGTAATTGAGCGCGAATCGCCGGTGCTCAGCTAACTGCCTTGCTTTTTGAATAGGATTGATCCAGCGCTGGCATTTTGGCTGGCGGTTAAACTGGATACTAGCGTAATTTGTGGTTGTGAACGGTATCTCTCTGGACTTTACTTCCCAGCACTGGTTGTAACCTCCATAACTCTCAGATATTTGAAAGATAAAATATATTGTAAATTCCCCTGGAGCAATGGAGATTCACTTGATTTGCATTATTTCAACTTTAGCGAGCAACTATTGCTCCCACTAACTAGCGAAGCTGGTATGGTAATGCTTTTCTCTTTGGATGCCGCTGAACGTTTTGGTCGAATTTGTCTTCATGTGCAACCTAAAGTTGAAGACATGGGAAAGAGGCCTAAAGCTATTAGGATTGCAGCATAGAAAACAAAAATCTTCCTACAATGAGAACTATTATTTGACAAGATCTATCTACTAGATACATGCAACGGGTGGATATACACCCATAGAGAACATACCCTCGTAGACCGACAAATCTTTGTTAACGAGATGGAACTCGTGGATTATGTAGTCGAACGTTTGCCGATCTCAAGATCGTGTGGAAGTCCTAGCTCCATAAATCAACAGCGCATCCGTCCTCGCACACACGTTTAGGCCACCGAACAACCTCCACCTCCTTGGTCCAGTGATGCAGCAGAAGCAACAACTCCTTCCAGATGAAATGCCACCAGGAACATGTATCTCGCTAATCCGAGACCATGGGGGAACAATACTAGAGGGGGCGAGAGATCCTTCATGAGGAGGTGTGAGTGAGAAGTGAGCAGAGTGGGTCCTTTTATAGGAGGAGGGGGTGCCCCTTCACCTCCATCATTCATGTGGTGGTAACTCCCTCCACATAAATATACCCCTTCACAATCTCCACTTAAGTCTCCACTTAAATGCATTAAATTTCTCCAAATTTAATACTCTCTCATTTAATAAAACTATTTTATTTATTTTATTAAGAATTTTGTTAATTACAAACATTCACATAAAACCCCTTGCAACATTTCGATATTACATGCAGATCCAATTTCAGCAATTTCACCCGAAAAAATTTCTTTGTCTATTGAAATAATTCCAGCACTTTGAAATTCTTTCGTCTAGAACATATTTTCTCCAAATGGTGTTTGACAACCCTTAATTGTGTCACCCTATGGTTCGCGAATAATGCAGACACGATCGAGACCCCTCTCAGATTAATAATAAAAAGCGAGACCTAGAGATCCATACTGACTCCCACACATTCAACGATGACTTCTGTGATCGTGACAACCTTTAATGCTAGTAACTAAATCTCTTTGTCTCATGATGCATTACATGTCCGATATTCGATCATCAATATCTCCATACCTAGTTTGATCTCGTTGCCGACATGCAATCTTTTCTTGTTCCCGTGATATAACATTTTAGTGATCTCATCACTTGTTTGCAAGCTAACCAATGTGATATCACCGAGAGGGCCCAGAGTATATCTATCCATCATCGGGATTGACAAATTCCACTCTTGATCCATGATCCACAACACAACACCTTCGGAATACCCGAACCCATCTTTATAGTCACCCTGTTACGGTGTGATGTTTGATGTCATCAAGTATTCTTTTGGTGTTAGCAATTAACATGATCTCATGGTCTAAGGATAAAGATTACTTCGTATGATGCTATAGCAATATAAACATAATGACTTTGATTGTAATGCTATACTTTGAATGAATGTTCATCACATCATTCACCAATGATGTGACCTCGTTATTAACAACATCCAATGTCCATGATCAGGAAACCTTGATCATCATGTTAATCAACAAGCCAGTTTATACAGATGCATTATTAGGAACCTTATATTTTGTTTATGAAACACGCATGTATTAACGTTTCCAATTAATACAATTATAGCATGTAAAATAAACTTTTATCATAAACATGGAATAATATAATAAAAACTTTATTATTGCCTCTCGAGCATATTCCCTTCAAAAGCATCATCTGGTGGTCAGGAATCATGTGTCTATGCTGTCTCTGCTAATAGTGTGCGCCCTCGTGCTCCTTGTAGGTCCACAATAGTACCATCTGTTCGCACTGTGAGTGTAAGCTAAATCGCTTGTGCAGCCGATGTGGAGGACAAAGCAGAGCCTGCCGAGAGAGTGTCTCCACTAGATGACGAGGATGAGTTGATGTTGAAGGGAATATGCCCTAGAGGCAATAATAAAGTGGTTATTATCTTATTCCATGTTTATGATCAATGTTTATTTTGCATGATATAATTGTATTGATTGGAAACGTCAATCCATGCGTGTTTAATAAACAAAATACAAAGTTCCTAGTAATGCCTCTCATATAAACTAGCTCGTTGATTAACAAGATGATCAAGGTTTCCTGATCATGGACATTGGATGTTGTTAATAATGAGGTCACAACATTGGTGGAATGATGTGATGAACATTCATCCGAAGTATAGCATTACGATCAAAGTAATTATGTTTATATTGCCATAACATCATACGAAGTAATCATAGTCCTTAGACCATGAGATCATGTTAGTTGCTAACACCGGAAGAGTATCTTGATAACATCAAACGTCACACCGTAACGGGGTGACTATAAAGGTGGGTTCAGTGCTATGAAGGTGTTATGTTGAGGCTCATGGATCAAGAGTGGGATTTGTCCATCCCGATGACGGATAGATATACTCTGGGCCCTCTCGGTGATATCACATTGGAATGGCTTGCAAGAAAGTGATGTGATCACTAGAATGTTATATCACGGGAACGAGAAAAGAGTGCATGTCGGTAACAAGATCAAACTAGGTATTTGGATGCCAATGATCGAATCTCAGACATGTAATATATCGTGAGACTAAGGGATTTAGTTACAATGTTAAAGGTTCACACGATCACAAGGGTCATCATTGAATATGTGGGAGTCAGTGGGGATGTCCAGGTCCCGCTGCTGATTATTGATCGAAGAGGGTCTCGATCATGTATGCATTATTTGCGAACCATAGGGTGACACACTTAAGGGATACCGACACCATTTAGGAGCAAATATGTTTCAGATAAAGATTAAGAAAGCGCTGGAATCATTTTGATGGAAACCGGAATTGTTTCAGGTGAAATTGCTGAAACTGGTTCTTATGTGATATTGAAATGTTGCAGGGAGTTTTATGTGAATGTTTGTTAATTAAAGTAATTTACAAAATTCTTAATAAAATAAATAAAAGTGTTTATTTAATGAGAGCTTGCATTAAATTTGGTGGAAATTTAATGCATGTGAGTGGACATGAGTGGAGGTGTGTATTTATGTGAGTGGGAGCTCCACCCACATGAATGAGGGAGAGGTGGGGGCACCCACCATGCCGGCGCCATGCCCCCTTGGGCTGCCCCCTCCCCTATATAAGGAGCACCTCCTCCTCCTCTCCTCTTGCACCACCTCCTCGTGAAGGTTCTCTTCTCCCTCTAGTTATTCCCCATGGTCTCAGATTAGCGAGATACATATTCCCGGTGGCTTTATCTGGAAAGGAGTTGCTGCTTCTGCTACGTCGCTGGAGCAAGGAGGCGGAGGTTGTTCGGTGGACCGAACGTGTGTGCGATCACGGATGCACCGCTGCTTGCGGTGCTAGACTTGATGGTGCTGGACCTGATGGTGCTGGAGCCGCTGGACCTAAAGGACTTCATCACGATCTTGAGATCGGCATGTGTACAACTACATCATCCACGAGTTCCAACTCGTTAACAAAGCTCTGTTGTCTTCGAGGGTAAGTTCTCTATGGATGTATGTCCACCCGTTGCTTGTATCTAGTTGATAGATCTTGGCATGTAGTTACCATCATAGGAAATTTTTTGTATTCTATGTTGCGAACCCAACAGTGGTATCAGAGCCTGATCTATGCGTAGGTGCTTTGCACGGGTAGTACACATATGTTTATACGTGGGCAATGATGACCATGTTATTGCATCTTCTATGTATTTTGGATATTGGTGGCATAGTGGGATGAAGCGGCCCGGACCAACCTTACATTTCATCGCACATGAGACCGGTTCCACGACTGACATACAACTAGTTTTCATAAGTGGCTGGCGGGTGTCTGTCTCTCCTACTATAGTCAATATCTGATTTACAACGAGTTGCTAATAACTTGGTTATCCTCGTTGTGGTTCCATGTTCGTAGGTAAGACCGGTTCTATCTCCGAAATCCCTAAGCCACGTAAAACTTGCAACGGATAAATTAGAGGCGTCTATTTTAGATTATTGCTGGGCTAGTGTCTTGATATGGTAATGTTGTAAGTAGATGTATGGTAGATACTCTTACAACACACTTAACGTGTAAGTTCCATAGACCATGTCCTTACACACAAAGGAATGATAAGGATCATACCACGATGCATATGATAGAGATCAAATGCATGGACCATATCATCCCACTTTACACATTAGATGTTCACATCTTATATTGCTAGTTTGGCGCTTTTAGTAGCATTGTAAGATGATCGCTCATTTAAATATCAAGATAAAATGTGTTCTTCCTTAAGTATGCACCATTCTATGGATCGTGTTTTGATACATCACGTGATGATCGGGTGTACTCGACTCTACGCTTTCATACAACGGGTGTAAGACAGTTTTACACACGCGAGTACTAAGGTTCTTACTTGGCGAGCCTAGCATGTACAAACATGGCCTCGGAACATGGACTGAAAGGTTAAGCATGAGTCATATAGTTGATGTGATTCCCATATTGATGCTCGCCTTTGAAGCTACACCGACTCACGTGATGATCAAACTTGGTGTAGTGGATTTGGTTCATGTAATCACCAAAAAGGCACGAGGGATGTCGTTTTTGAGTGGGAGTTCATTTCTAATTTGGATTAGTCGAACTCAATTTGTCATAAACTAAATCAAAGTGACTTTGCATAATTTGTTGTAGTCATTGGCATCTGTTCACTACCTTATGCTTAGTTTTAATTGAGATAATAAAATTATAGAATTCTGGATATTTACTTTACGAACTAGTATCGTATTGTTTTGAATGTCAATTTAAAGTTTATAAGTCCTATTGCAAACTTTCAGCAAACTCTATTTAGTCCATGAAGTTTAATAAGTAGTATTAAATCAAGAGTAGGAATTCCAATGTTAGTATCTAAAGTATCATGTTTGCCTCCATGATTATTAATATTCAAAAGTTGTTTTAATATCAAGATTATCTAGGAGATGAAAATTGTTTCAGAAACCATCCTGTGTGAAAGATATTGTGATATCTGAAACAATGTTTTTGGTTGCATCATGATAGAGTATAATCTATCAAAATACATGTTTTCATATTGTATGAGAATTTGTGAAGGATGGAGATGCTAGGCATCTGGATCTCACAAAAAGGTTTTGGGAACTAACATTATACTCGCGATTCTTCCTTATAGGCTATAGTAGCTTGATCATGAAAGTTGTCATGATAAGGATGAATAGAAGATGTAAGTAAAATGTTTACTACACTAATAGATTACTAAAGAATGGATTTTTGAAAGAACACCAAACATTTGATGATGGTGATCCACTTCAAAGTGCAAGTCCAAAGGTATTAGTATTTGACTATATACACTTTGTACTATGTTTCATGTGAATGACACCACTATTGATGTTGATATATTCTTTTAAAAGAAAAGGAATTGTTGAAAGAGAATCTATAAAATACTTGGCAGAAAAGAAAAGGTTGGAGATGTCCAACTTAGGTATATAGAAGATATACATGTTATGGCTGTATTCCTTGCTTGTTAAACAATGTGGTTCTGAGGTATTGGAAACCGGTATTGGATACTGAATTGGTTGGTGTGAAGTGTCATACAGAACAACACAATTCATGAACTGCAATGGCCTAAGTAACTGGCAAGAGAATAAGTGATGATGTTCATCGGAAACAAATAAAGTGTTATTGTGTTTTTTTATTATCATCAAACCTAGCCCTCAAGATTTGTTTTAATAATTGTTATTTTGTTCTGATATTACGAGAACAATGGTTATTCAAATAATTAACGTATTCCATAAAGGATGGATGAACTTTTACAAGTCTAATTGGAGAAATCACATCCATAAACATTATTGCTAAAATGTCGTAAGACAAATGATTGGAAGATCACTTACGAAGTGACATCGCTATTTGAATTATATTGGAAAGTAAACATGAAGAAACTCCATGATGATGGATTTTTGGAGTCTTTTTGATTTTGATCAATTGATGCTTGTGAAAGTTTCCTCGAGATAATTGAAACTCCTTCCACAGGCCAAAGAGGAACGGATGACTAACTTATTGGATATTTTGCATGTTGATGTATATAGTCCATTATGTGTAGCCATATGCGATGGATCTTTTTGCTTCATATGCTTTCTCTAGAAATTTGAGTGAATATATCTATATATTTACTTAATAAGGAAGAAGTATGAAACATTTGAAAATTGTTCAAAGACTTTCAAGATGAAGTGAAAGATCATTGTAATAAGAAAATAAAAGAGTTTATGATTTGATCATCAAGGAAGATATTTGAGTTACAGGTTTAAGAAACCACCTAAGATTTCGGGAATTGTTCCATGAATTTGCATTTCTCGATAAACCACAGGAGTATGGTATGTTCGAGAGATCAAATCAAACCTTGTTTGACATGGTAAGATCAAAGGTGTCATTTATAAAACTGCCATTATGTTTTAAGGATTAAAGCTTTAGAGACTACCGCTTTTAAACTGAAAAGAGCACCATCGTGATTCGTTGAAATGACACCATATGAGTTATGGTTTGGGATAAAACCCGAATTGTCTTTTCTTAAATTTTGGTATGCTATGCATAAGTAATATGTTTACAACCAAAGTCGGATAAGCACGTCTTTGTAGGTTATCCCAAAGAATTTGTTGAGAATTCCTCCATAACACCGAGGACAGAAGAGTTTGTCACTTGGAATGTCCAGTTTCTTGAGAAGGATTTTTCCGTGAAAAGTTAAGTGGGAGGACAATAGAACTTTGATAAGGTTGTTGAACCTTAGCTATATGTGCTAAGTAGCACAGCGCCGGAAAGTGTGCCGGTGGTGGCCACAATGCTCCCGGCTCCTGTGATTACAAAGGGTGTGATCTTGGAGATTAGAGTTCCTATTGAACCATCTGGGTCGGTAAGAATCAAATAGTAAGATTTGAAACAGAAGTCGTTATTGTTTTAACAATGATGAATCGACTGCATGCAAAGAAGCGATGATGGGCCCTGACTCCATAAAATGACTAGAAGTCATAGAATCCGTGATAGTATCCATACACGAGAAATCAAGTTTCTGAACTTGGAGGACCCTCCGGAAAGCCGTGAAGCCTGTCGGTCGTGTTTGGATCTATAAAGAAAAAGACATGGATGTTTAACATCTATGAAATAGTCCACATGTCGGAAAGAAGTTTACGGCAATGTTCAAGGAGTTGACTATGACAAGATTTGATCTTTCATAGCGATATTTAGTCTTTACGGATTAATGTAGCAACCACTACATATAATTTGGTATATGGTAGTTGAATAAACAAAAAAAGGTTCTTCTAATAGAATGGTTACCTAGGACGTGTACATGACACGGTCTGAAGGGTTTTGTTAATTCAAAGGGTGCTAAAAGGGCATGCAAACTTCAAATAGTTGAAGTAAGCATAGCGGAGTTGGAATCTTCACCATGATGAAAAGGTTAAAGCAGTTTAAATTCATCGAAGATTTATGAAGATGCTTGCATTTGCAAGAAATTAGGTGGGAGCGCTGAGACATATTTCTAATACATTATGTAGAGGACATGGTGTTGATTGGAAATGATGTATCTTGTATTGACATAAGTTAAGAATTTCATTAAAATAGGATTTCGATGAAAGATTTGGGCAAAACCAGAATATTTGTCATCAATGTCTATATGGATAGATTGAGGCGCTAATATGGTTATGCCAGACGTACATATATGAGATATTGAAAGGGTTCAATATGGAAACAACAAGAAAGGTTCTTGCCGCATGGAAAGGATTGTATCAAGATTCAAGTGTTTCAACGCTTGGTGAGTAAAATCACATGAATATTTTGATCGATTATACCATGATATGTATATATCCAGATATGTCCTATGCTCTATATGTTATGAGCACATACCAGAATGATTCATAAGATGATCATTGGACGATAGTAAAGATATTCTTATGAGCTTTGGAAGAACTAATAATATATTATGTATAAGTGACAAATAGTTGAAGGTAGTTCATTGTAAAGTGTTACATTGATACTAGTTTTGTCACAAGATACAAATTAAATTTATCTCAATTGAGACTATGGGTGGCACAATGTAATGGAAAGGATGTTCCATGATGGATGTGGATGAGTTCCAAAGTTGAGACATTGTGACGGATACTACAACAAAAGGCTAAGTATATGACTACTATAGTAGCAGCAAAAGAGGGCATTTGTGTCAAGTTGTTTATTATCAAACTAGGTGTGGTTCAAAGTGGGCTAATACTATGAAGATATATTGTATGACAATAATATTAACATATTTTAACCCGAACGAACTAAAGGTCTCACCAAAGGAGCAAATTTATACAATGCCATCTCATTTGAGAATGAGTGATGCGTAGAGACGCAAAGACAAGCAAATACACACGGACCTGAAAATGTCAGAGCCGGAGATTATGTTAACCACTAGAAATTGCGTATATACAACACCAAAACACGTTTAGGCCACCAAACAACCTCCACCTCTATGCTCCAGCGATGTAGCGGAAGCAACAACTCCTTCCAGATGAAATGCCACCAGGAACATGTATCTCGCTAATCCGAGACCATGGGGGAATAATACTAGAGCGGGAGAGAGATCCTTCATGAGGAGGTGTGAGTGAGAAGTGAGGAGAGGGGGTACTTTTATAGGAGGAGGGGATGCCCCTTCACCTCCATCATTCATGTGGTGGTAACTCCCTTCACATAAATATGCCCCTTCACATTCTCCATTTAAGTCTCCACTTAAATGCATTAAATTTCTCCAAATTTAATACTCTCTCATTTAATAAAAATATTTTATTTATTTTATTAGGAATTTTGTTAATTACTTTAATTAACAAACATTCACATAAAACCCCTTGCAACATTTCGATATTACATGCAGATCCAATTTCAGCAATTTCACCCCGAACAATTTTGTTGTCTATTGAAATAATTCCAGCACTTTGAAATTCTTTCGTCTAGAACATATTTTCTCCAAATGGTGTTTGACAATCCTTAATTGTGTCACCCTATGGTTCGCGAATAATGCAGACACGATCGAGACCCCTCTTAGATTAATAATCAAAAGCGGGACCGGGAGATCCATACTGACTCCCACACATTCAACGATGACTTCTGTGATCGTGAGAACCTTTAACGCTAGTAACTAAATCTATTTGTCTCGTGATACATTACATGTCCGAGATTCGATCATCAATATCTCCATACCTAGTTTGATCTCGCTGCCGACATGCAGTCTTTTCTCGTTCCCGTGATATAACATTTTAGTGATCTCATCACTTGTTTGCAAGCTAACCAATGTGATGTCACCGAGAGGGCCCAGAGTATATCTATCCATCATCGGGATTGAAAATTTCCACTCTTGATCCATGATCCTCAACACAACACCTTCGGAATACCCGAACCCATCTTTATAGTCACCCTGTTACGGTGTGATGTTTGATGTCATCAAGTATTCTTTTGGTGTTAGCAATTAACATGATCTCATGTTCGAAGGATAAGGATTTCTTCGTATGATGCTATGGCAATATAAACATAATGAATTTGATAGTAATGCTATACTTTCAATGAATGTTCATCACATCATTCACCAATGCTGTGACCTCGGTATTAACAACATCCAATGTCCATGATCAAGAAACTGTGATCATCCTGTTAATCACCGAGCTAGTTTATACAGATGCATTACTAGTAACCTTGTATTTTGTTTATTAAACACACATGTATTAACATTTCCAATTAATACAATTATAGCATGTAAAATAAAATTTTATCATAAACATGGGATAATATAATAACAACTTTGTTATTGCCTCTCGAGCATATTCCCTTCAAAAGCATCATCTGGTGGTCAGGAATCATGTGTCCCTGCTGTGTCTGCTAATAGTGTGCGCCCTCGTGCTCCTTGTAGGTCCACAACAGTACCATCTGTTCGCACTGCGAGTGTAATCTAAATCGCGTGTGCGGCCGATGTGGAGGACAAAGCAGAGCCTACCGAGGGAGCGCCTCCACTAGATGACGAGGATGAGTTGATGTTGAAGGGAATAAGCCCGAGAGGCAATAATAAAGTGGTTATTATCTTATCCCATGTTTATGCTAAATGTTTATTTTGCATGCTATAATTGTATTGATTGGAAACGTTAATACATGTGTGTTTAATAAACAAAATACAAAGTTCCTAGTAATGCCTATCATATAAACTAGCTCGTTGACTAACAAGATGATCAAGGTTTCTTGATCATAGACATTGGATGTTGTTAATAACGAGGTCACAACATTGGTGGATGATGTGATGAACATTCATCCGAAGTATATCATTATGATCAAAGTCATTATGTTTATATTGCTATAACATCATACGGAGTAATCTTAGTCCTTAGACCATGAGATCTTGTTAATTGCTAGCACCGGAAGAGTATCTTGATAACATCAAACGTCACACTGTAATAGGGTGACTATAAAGGTGGGTTCAGTGCTACGAAGGTGTTATGTTGAGGCTCATGGATCAAGAGTGGGATTTGTCCATCCCGATGAAGGATAGATATACTCTGGGCCCTCTTGGTGATATCACATTGGAATAGCTTGCAAGCAAGTGATGTGATCACTAGAATGTTATATCACGGGAACAAGAAAAGAGTCCATGTCGGTAACGAGATCAAACTAGGTATTTGGATGCCAATGATCGAATATCAAACATGTAATATATCACAAGACAAAGGGATTTAGTTACAACATTAAAGGTTCACACGATCACAAGGGTCATCGTCGAATATGTGGGAGTAAGTACGGATCTCCAGGTCCCGCTGTTGATTATTGATCGAAGAGGGGCCTCAATCATGTCTGCATTATTTGCGAACCATAGGGTGACACACATAAGGGATACCGACACCATTTAGGAGAAAATATGTTTCAGATAAAGATTAAGAAAGCGTTGGAATCATTTTGATGGAAACCGGAATTGTTTCATGTGAAATTGCTGAAACTGGTTCTGCATGTGATATTGAAATGTTGCAGGGAGTTTTATGTGAATGTTTGTTAACTAAAGTAATTAACAAAATTCTGAATAAAATAAATAAAAGTGTTTTATTTAATGAGAGCTTGCATTAAATTTGGTG
Source organism: Avena sativa (assembly GCA_916181665.1). Taxonomy (NCBI): domain Eukaryota; kingdom Viridiplantae; phylum Streptophyta; class Magnoliopsida; order Poales; family Poaceae; genus Avena; species Avena sativa. Next base: position 81,527,398 of record OV702286.1, read on the forward strand.
GAAATTTAATGCATGTGAGTGGACATGAGTGGAGGTGTGTATTTATGTGAGTGGGAGCTCCACCCTCATGAATGAGGGAGAGGTGGGGGCACCCACCATGGCCGGCGCCATGCCCCCTTGGGATTCCCCCCTCCCCTACATAAGGAGCACCTCCTCCTCTCCTCTTGCACCACCTCCTCGTGAAGGTTCTCTTCTCCCTCTAGTTATTCCCCATGGTCTCGGATTAGCGAGATACATGTTCCCGGTGGTTTTATCTAGAAAGGAGTTGCTGCTTCCGCTACATCGCTAGAGCGAGGAGGCGTAGGTTGTTCGGTGGACCGAACGTGTGTGCGATCACGGATGCACCGCTGCTTTGCGGTGCTAGACTTGATGGTGCTGGACCTGATGGTGCTGGAGCTGCTGGACCTGAAGGACTTCATCACGATCTTGAGATCGTCAAGTTTACGACTACATCATACACGAGTTCCAACTTGTTAACAAAGCTTTGTTGTCTTCGAGGGTAAGTTCTCTATGGATGTATATCCACCCGTTGCTTGTATCTAGTAGATAGATCTTGGCGTATAGTTCCCATCATAGGAAATTTTTTGTTTTCTATGCTACGAACCAAACAGATGTTTCCTGAATTGGTAGACAGATTCAGTAAACAGACACTAGAGGATCAATACACGGAGGAATTGGCCCACTGTGCCAGATTTGATGACACTGATGAAGAAGAGAACAAGGAGAACAATGACAGTCTCATTTTAGCCGAGTACGATGGTGATGACTTGCCAGTAATTGAGTGGGACAGGAACGATCCTAAGATTTTAGAAGGCACCATATTTGAAACAATGTGGGACTGTCGTAATGCCCATACTACATATTGCATCTGCACCAATAATGATTATGTTGTTATTAAGAGTGAGCCAACAAGGTTCATAGTGAAGTGTCCATACAAGAGGTGTAGGTGGAGGATGCATGCATACACTATGGTCAGGAGCAGTTTGGTTTAGGTATTACAACTAGTTGTGTATTTTAGATCATTGTGTAGAATTTATTAACTGTACTTGACATTTTCATTATGTTTCAGATAAAAGGTATCCGGTTCGAACATTCTTGTCCACCTCAAGGGGGACAACCAAAGTACAAAACAAAACTATCAAAGACTAGGTGGTTGGAGATGCAATCATGGATTGGATGAGAGCGAACCCATTACTTGGTGCAACAACACTCATAAAAAAAGTTTCTGAAAAGTTTAATATTATAGTACCTAACATGAGGATATTCTATGCAAAGGAAATGGCTGTTGATAGGATGAAAGTTTTCAGTTGCTTTACAACTTCAATGCTGAAGTGGAGATGGCTAGTCCAGGTAGTGTTGTATAGATAAATAGAGATACAGTTTAGTACAAAATAAGAGGGAAGACAATGGAGAAGTAGTTCTTTAGAAGGGATTTTGTTTGTTTCAAAGCTTGTTAGCAAGGGTTTCTAGATGGTCGCATTCCTTAATTGGCCGTGCACGCAACATATCCTAATGGTAGATTTAAAGGACATTTAGTAGCTTCTACTGTAGTTGATGGACACAATTGGATGTTCCCTGTAGCTTTTGGAGTTTTGGAGATTGAGTCAGAGGAAAGTTGTACTTGGTTTCTAGAGAATTTGTGCAACCTTATAGGTCATCCACCAGGATTTACTATCCACACGAACACTTGCAAAGGTTTGGAGAAAGTTGTAGAAGCAGTATTCCCCAGAGTGGAGCATAGGAATGTATGTAACACTTAGTGCAGAATTTTACAAAGAATTCAAGCATAAAGTTTATACTAACAACCTATGGCCAACTTCATACACAAGCAGTTTAAGGAAGCATCTGTATCATTTGGAAGTATTGTGTAAATAAAAACCTACGGTGAAGGAGTACTTGGATGCACATCATGGAAAGGTGTGGTCAAGAAGCCAATTCAATGAAATTTGTAAGGTATACTATGTGACAAGTAACCTTGTAGAGAGTTTCAATGCAAAGGTCAAGTCATTGAAAGGGCTTATGCTGTGGCAAATATTTGATAATATTAGGAACATGATCATGATAAATATCGATCTGTGTCAAAGAATTGCATCAACAGTATGCTGGCCATCTCATCCTCCCATCTTTGCTTAAGGCTATGCATGTCAGGGCAAAACAATTGAAGATGAAATGCATTAGAAGAGGAATGGAGACTGGGGTAATGTACACTGACAACAAAGATAGGCAATAGAGTTATCCAGTGAGTTTGGTTGATAGGTGATGAGTGCATATTGGCATCATGTTTTACATTATTATTTTGCATTGTAGATGTAGGATCTTGGTATTTTACAGTGCTCGCGTGCACATTTTATGACTATTTTCACCAGGATCAGGACAAATGATGGATCCAACGGATACAATTCTTGGAGCAGTTGTACTAAGGAGAAAAGGAGTCAAAAACAACGAAAATCGCTTATTTGGGAGATATTAATAATACCAGAAGAAAACCAGAAGTGGACAAAGGAGGTAGAGGGTTTAACGACCAACTATACGACCAGAGCAAATTTTCCATCCGTATAGCTCTGGCCGTATAGTTGGTGCCGCCTCCACCTCCTCAAATAGTTTCACCCCGTGCAACTGGATCGAGGAGACGATATAAAGAACACCCAGCAATTGTAGAAACCTCACCTCTAGAAGGCATCTAGAGGGGGAACTCATCCACCAGGGATCCATCTTCACCCTGCGCAGATCCAGGAGGCTAAGGCATCGATCTTCATCATCCACCGCTACATCACCACCATCTCCATCCATCCCATCTACATCTTGTCTAGATCTTGTTGTAATTTCCATACTCGTTGTGGAATTATACAAGTACTATTCATCTATGATAGATTCCATTGTTATTGCCATGATGTTGATTACCTATATGTCTAAGTAGATCATTAGTTTTTGGAGAGATGGAGACACCCTAGTATGAGATTGAGATAAGATAAAGTCTATTATGATATTCATCACCGTGACCATGTGTTAGATTTTCTACATCTTGATGTTGAGAGAAGTCGACCTCTCAACATTTGCCTCTCATGGAGACTTGATGGAGGGAACTACTTGTTGGTTGATGGAGGCATGCTAGCACTTACAGTGACTATAAATCTGTTGGCACCCCTTACGTATCAACTTGGGGAACCGAGGAAACTCACGGAACACTATCCATGCCATGGGATACGTCCTATGGGATTACGTCCCTTAGTAGCGCAGTAACTTGATTGATATCGATTGTTGACTACTGTGGTTATGAGGATGATGTGAGCGGTGGTTGTTGCCTATTTGTCCAAATATGGAGTTCCTCCCACACATACATACTTGAGAATGTTCATGATGATAATATTTATATTAGCTCCTTATAATACTAGTGGTGTATCCGCTACTCCCTGAGAACGCTTTTGCCTTATTGCAGTTCGAATCTCTCTTACATATGCATTACTTACTTTATGTATTTAGTTGTTTTACTTTACTTTATTATTGCTCTTATACCTAAAACCCAAAAACACCCTTTTACAAAATATTCGCATTTCATCTTGTTATTTAGAACTTTATTTAGCATTTGTATCATAATATTTATATCAAGAGTTATTATACTTCAGACTCCTTCTCCCCGTGGGATCGATATCTTTATTTCAGAACTAGCTACAAACGATCTGTGCACTTGTAGTCATCAAGCTATTTTCTAGCGCCATTGCCAGGGAGCTAAGCGCTGAAGGTCTTTTAGTTTTTTCTTACCTATTTTTATCTTGCTAAATTTTTTCTTGAGTTAAAGCTTTCCACCAACATGATAGAGTTTGAGCATATGACTAGTGCTAACCCACTCAACTACTTTGGGAAGCCCTATGCATTTATAAAAGAGACAACTCCAATGAGAAGACAAGGGGGTTTGAAATAAATCCTCTACTACTTGGTATTCTACATAAGAAGCAATTTACTGGAGATGAAGAAGATCCTGATCCATGTGAGCATATTGCATGTTTCAAATATATATGTGGCACTTCTCTATTGACGGGATATACCGCTGATCAAGTAAGGGTTAAACTTTTTAGTCAGACTTTGACTAGTTCAGCTCTCTCATGGTATAGATCTCTACCCCTAAAGCCACTACTACTTGGGATAATCTAGCCTGTGAATTTCTAGCAAAATATTATCCATTATCAGAATATTTTGGAATCAGGCGTCTTATAATGACTTGGAAGAATCGCTCTAATGAAGGACTAGTAAGAGCTTATATCAGATTTAATGATTTACTGCATCTATGTCCTCATCATGATTTACCTGAAAGGTATTTATTTCATATATTTTATGGTGGTTTAATTGAACCTAATAAAATTGAACTAGACTCTTTTGCGGAAGGAGCTTTTATGAATCTTCCTATACCTAATGCTTGGGCTTTACTTAACAGAATTCGTGATCATAGAGTTTCATGGAATTTTGGTCTAGGAAGTGAAGGAGGCGTAGAAATAAAACATGATTGGATTCATGACTATAATAAAAAAAGCCAGGTTAAAGAATTGTCTAAAGAACTTTACTTCGATTCAGATCTTGTGTTGCAAGTTATTAAAGGTTTTATAGAACATATAGAATCTCCAAAAGAGGGTCCGATCAAGTATGATCCACCACCCGAACCTGAGAAGATAAAGCAACGCTGTCCTCCCTAGAACAAATACATGAGATGCCTTTCCCTAACACTTCACAAAAGCATATTCTTGAATATGAACAGGTTAAAGCAGTACAAGAGAAGAAGGAAGAAGAAAGGATGCCAGAAGTCGTGGAACATCTGGAAGAAACCAAAGATGAAGAGGTAACCAAGGAAGCAATTATGGCTATATACGTACATTGTAACATAGCTGAACTTGATGAAGAGACTTCCATATTGGTTGAAGGTAAAACAAAGGTAAAAGATGTGGGTAAGTCTATTCTTCCCTGCATATTTAAAGAAACCTTGCATTATGGTTTGTGCGATCTTGTCACCGAAGTTAGTGTTATATCTTATGATTTCTACTTAGAAATAAAAGAAGAAATAAAACCGGCTACAATTGAAAATACTGATATGACAATTATGTTAGCCAATAAAAATCTTAGAATTCCAATGGGAGTAGTTGAAGATGCAACTATCACAATTGGCAAAAAAACATTCCTATCGATTTTGTAGTTTTTGATATGCCAGCTAACACTCTTTGCTCGATTATATTTGGTGGAACTTCTTGGGAGATATAGGTGCCTAGGTAAATTTCAAGAAGGAGATTGTATCTCTTAAGCTTGGGGGAGCGGAACATGAATTCCACATTTCCAAATTTAAAGACAGACCTCCACAAATACAAGGAGAAGAGGAAGAGAGAACTATTGAGGAAATGGTGGTTCTTTTCTTTAGTAATCAAGAAGAATAAATATATGAAGATCCAAACTATGAAGAAATAGTTATAGAGGACAAGTCCCTGGGAGAACTAGAAGATGAATTCGATTCACTTCCCATTATGGGACCTCCAACTCATGAGGCTTTGAAGAGCCAGAATAAAGAGGGGACGAAGAACTACCACCCAGAGTTGAAGAATCTACTAGATAATCTTAAATACAGGTTTTTAGATGATACAAATAAATTTCCTATTATTATTAGTGCTAAAATTTCAGGAGAAGAAGAATATGAACTCATGAAGATACTTAAGGAGCATCGCAATGCCTTTGGGATACTCAATGGATGACTTGAAGGGAATCAGTCCCATGATAGCCGTCCATCGAATATTCATGGAAGAAGATGCTAAACCAATTGCAGAATTTAATAAAAGATTGAAGCCTGAAATTAAGGAAGTGGTAAGAAAAGAAATTGTACACGTACTAGACGTAGGTATAATCTATCATGTTAAAGAAAGTGAATGGGTAAGTCCTATTCATTGTGTCCCTAAGCAGGGCAGTTTTACTGTTGTTCCTAATGAAAATAATGAATTGATACCTACTAGAACTATTGTTAGGCAGAGGATGTGCATAGACTTCAGGAAATTAAATATAGAAACTAGGAAAGATCATTATCCTTTACCGTTCATAGATCAAACTTTAGAAAGGTTAGCAAACCATGCTCATTTTTGCTACTTGGATGGATACTCTGGTTTTTCACAAATAGCTGTTCATCCGGATGTCGTTGGATTGATGACAAGTATGCCATGAGGGGGTCCTCGAGGCGTGTGGAAGAGAGGGGTGTGAGACGTACGGTATTCTGGCACGGTGAGGACACAAGTTTACCCAGGTTCTAATCCACCGGCTTTGGACGGATCCTACTCCTGCTAGCAATCCAGTAGTACGGCAGAGCCGGAATATGGGTTACAAGGGGTTCGCCTGTGCGAGTTGAGATTGCAGACTATTGTGAGGGTGCCCGAAAGTCTTACCTTAGGACAACTTATATAGATATCCGGCCTAGTGTTTACATATGAGACCTATCCGACTACGACTAAGAGTCGGTTATAGAGTACATCTTGAACTACAAGTAACACTACAGGCCTATGTTGGTAATCCTTCTGGGCTTCCCGTAGATGGACTGAACTCCATCTCTTCTCCCTGACTGGGATGCCCGTGAAGCAAAGATCTAACCCGAAGTGGGCCACCCTAGTCAGCGAGGCACAATGAGGATACCCGGAAAGTATATCCCCAATAGCAGCCCGTGGAAGCCTCCATGATACAAAGTCGGATTTCATCATCGTCTAGCTTGATCTTTGGCTTCCATAATCTTGAAGGGTTCCTGAAACTTCAAAAGAAATGATAGGGTCCGGGTCTCAACTGAATCGGACCTATGAATATATTATTCTGGTTTCCATCTCGAAATTCAAACTAAGCTGGAACTTGGTCTCTGATGTAATCTGACACCAGTCATGGTCAAGTCACGTCACTAACAGACATTCCTGTCAGCACGACCATTGGTGGGTCCGCCTTTTGCAGAACCGAGGCGTCATTTTAATGCGTGCGCGGAGATCGAGGCTGCGTAATCATCGTGTGGGGGTTACCTAGCTCCTTCCCCGACATGTGTCACGGTTACTGTACACATCGCATGAATTTTGGCGCAAATGAAGGATATAAGGGGTTGAGATTCTTTCCCTTTCCTCTTCACTAGCATTTGCGCCGCTTCCTTCCTCCCAACACTTCCCACGAAAATAGAGCTCCTCTGCCTCCCCACAATCTTCCAGCACCGCCCATCTTAGGTCACCGGCCCACGAGGAAATGGCTATGACCTCATCTTCCGACGTGGCAGCGATGGCAGCGAAGGCCTCGGCAGCGGAGAAGGAGAGTCACCATGGAGTTTGGATCCCCAGCGTCTTGGATGATGCCAAGCTCCACGTCATGGAGAATGAAGTGCTCCTCCGCGCCGGCGACTGGCGGAGCGGCTACGGCCAAACCATCCCTACTCCTCGCGCCGACGAGAGGGTGCACTTTGGCACCCACCTCGACAGAGGTTTGAGTTTCTCTCCCTCAGACTTCTTTTCTAAGGTTATAGATCACTATGAAGTTCAACTCCATCATCTTCCCCCGAACTCTCTCTTAGAGATGAGCACATACGTCTCTTTGTGCGAGGGGTATCTCGGCATTAGGCTGAGTCTTACTCTTTTCCGGTTTTATTTTCATATCCGGAGAAATTCTATCAGGGTCGGTAATCCATACATTACCTGAACCATTAGTTTTTCCGTTAGGAGAGAGCGTGTCTATCCTCATATTAAGGCCAGTGAGTCGGTGAAACAGTGGCCGTCCACTTTATTTTATCATAAGGATATTCCTGCTCTCGGCAAAGCTACTACTTTGCCGGCTTTTGTCGACGGAGCTTCCACGCCCCGAGAGGCCTATGACGCATATGCGCCGGCTCTCAGTGACGATCTGCTTCTTGCCAAGAGGAGGATTGAATATATCACGAAGCACAAGGGCCTTAAAGGGTCCGACTTGGTTCACTTCTGGGTGGCACGCCGGATCCAGCCTCTTCAACATCATGGAGAATGGATTATGCATTCCATTACTGCATCCAAGAAAGATACTCTTCGGATCTGCCCCCGCCCCTACACTGATAAGGAATACGAGTCTCAAATGAAGTGGCTGATAAGGGAGGGGGTTGAGAAGAAAATCCCGGAGCTATCTTTGGATATGCATACAGCTGAAGATCCTGTGGTACTGGTAAGCTTCCAGCAGTAACTTTTTTTCAGCTTTACAATATTGTCTCCTTTCGCAATACTGAGATATATCTTCTTTTCAGCTTGATGACCTTTCCGAGTCAGAGCTTGCTCCTATCGAGGGATATCCTCCTGAGATTTCTCAGGATGACGGAGAATTGATTCCACTGCCGGAGACCTTTACTCAAAAGCAATTGGCACGAAGGAGGTGCCTATTGTGAAGAGGTAACTTTCCTCACAAGGTTTTTGTACTTTGTTCGTAATTTTTTCCGAGATGTAATGTTCTTTATTCTATTACCTCCTCAGAGCTAAATAGCTCACCAAGGGCAAGGGGAAACGAGTCTTGTCGAAGCCCCTACGCTAGTCAAAGTTGAATTTGACTTCTCCTGCCACCGCGCCTCTGACTCCTGCCCCTCAGACTTCTGCGACATCGGAGATTACTCTATCTCTGACCGTCATAGAAGATCTGGCTCAGCAAGCAGAGCCAGCGATCCTCGAATCGCAAACTGACGTCACCATGGGTGACTCAGGTTTTGATAAGGGTGAACCCTCTATGAGTAATGATCCCTCGGTAGAGGTCTTCGCTAAAAACCTCCTCAATAATCCGGGTCTTACCAAGCTTGGTATTACTCGGAAGTCTATGGAGGGGATCCAACGGCTAGCCCAACAATGCTTGGAGAGCTAGAATATTACTACCGAGGAAGAGGCACAAGAAGCGGAAGACGTCAAGTACTCTGAACTTCTCGAGCAAATCCGTCTTTGCGACGAGGGGCTGAGAACCGGTGTGCTTCTGCCACCCCCAGTAATCCTGCTGACCCTCCGTGAGAAGGTTAACACCTAGGTGTCCATGAGCTTAAGAAAGCTCATCCATGAACATCAAGTAAGTCGAATTCCAACTTACCTTTTTTACTTTATTCCATATCATATCCTCTAGCCCCCAAGCATGAAGTTGGATAGACAAATCCGGATTTATTTTTCTTTAGGATGCCCAAGAATGAACTAGTGTATCCCTCAAGGCTCATGCTGATATTAGCAAAAATATTAGCCTGAGTTTTTAGTAGACTTCTGACTCTAGGTATTCTGACTTACAGAAAGTTAATTCATATAACCAGGAATTGTTGAAGATTATTTGCAACAAGTGGAGACAAATTAGAGCTCTCTAGGTTGAAAATGCTCAATTGAAAGTATCAAGGGATGAGGATGAAGGTAAACATTCCAGTACTCAAACCCTTACCCTTTATTTCATAGTCGAATTTTTATTCAACTGTTGTTCTTTTGACTATAGCACTGGTAACAATCCTGTGCTATGATTGAAGAAGGCAAAAATCGGAAGACCCTGGCGGTGGAGAACACCGACTTACGTCAGGAGCTGGACAAGCTGAGGGCGGATCAGGAATGGAGCATTGCTCAGATTCTTGAATCCTCTTCCATGGCCACCGACGAACGTGATCGAAGGATCATGGCCCACGATCAAAGAATCTCGGATATCAACGATGCTTTGTTTAGAGAGAAGGACATCACCGAGGAACTTCGGGCTGAACTCCAGAGCCTACGGGAGGAGAAGACCAAAGTTGACGATGCCATCTTCTGTATGTTTTCCTCTTTCTGACTTTTCTTCCTTTTCCGACTCTTTGGAGCCCGGATTTATTTTACTAACCTTTTGCATTACATGCACATGTCCTCTGAACTTACTAGATTTAGCCTCCACCGAGTCTCGCACTAACCGGCTTACCCAAGTCGGCAATTTACTTCATGATTTGCGCCAATCCTTTGAGGATATTGGCGAAGTTCTCAAGGTTCCGGACATGCATAGAATGTCTGGCTTTGAAGTGCGAGACAAGGCCAAGGGGATGCCCCATCTCATCCAGGACTGGAATATGTCCTATGCGCGGACCGCAGCGCAGAACGCTCTCACCATGGTTATGAGCCACCATGGAAGCATGGAAATCTGGCAAGTACCCAAAGGTTATTCTACTGTGGATGAAGACGGACAGAAGCATGACATCAAAGAAATCATGGAATCCTATGCTAGATATGGGTGCCACGTAGCTGACTTGACCAGCTATGACACTCCTTTCTTCACTCGCGTGGAGACGCCTCCTCCGCCTACTGAGGTAACAACAGACCGACGATGAACAAATGGTATTGGATTTGAACGTCTCGGAGAGATATCAAGGTGAGGCTGATCTATCTAGTGAGCCGACAGCTCCTACCTCTCCCCCTGCATCGTAGAGCATCAGAACAAACAATGTGTTATTCTGAAAACAATTCGGGTTGTAAATAAGTAGTATAATATTGTTGTTGGTGCCAAGATTTATTATTTCTATTTAGAACTTTCTTGTTTTAATTTTATGTGCCTGAAATATTTACATAAGCACTTATATTTTTTGTTGGCACTTTTATCTGGCTTTCCGCCTCGTCCCTTTCATGAGCCGGCCAACCTTCAGCACGGAAACTTTGCCGAGCAACGAAGCTCAATTGCTAAACTAGTTTAAACTCATAAACAAAGCCGGCTTCGAGTACCAACAATTCACTACTCGGAAAATGCCCGCATCCGGCAATCAGATAAATAACCAAAGTATAGGCTAGAAATTTTTATTTTATACCCAAAGGTAGCAATTTTAGAATCGGAAATCTAAACCAGAACAAACACGAGCATAAGTACTTTCAAGTATTCTGGGATTTTCGACTACGACATGATCATTTGGAAATAAGATTGTAATATAAAACTTCTCAGAAAAAATGAGGCAACAAATACTTTATTTCTTATTGAACATGTACATATATATGATTACAAAGAAAGATAAACTAAGAATAAAAGGGATGTAGCTGAGCAATATTCCATGGTCTGTCTAATTCTTCCGGGTATGTACTGCCTCCAGCTCTCTTTCTTTTCTTAGTAGCACGTCTTTCTTTTACTGGCCGCATATCAGTTAGATAGTAAGAACCATTGTGTAATACTCGGCTAACTAAAAAGGTCCATTCCCATACTGTGGAAGTTTGTGCTTTCTTTTCTGCACAAGTCGGAGAACCAAATCGCCCTTATTGAAAGACTGGTTTCTGACTCTCTGGCTATGATACATGCATAACTTCTGCTGATAGGCTGTTGATCTCATCTTAGCAACGACACGAACTTCTTTGACTAAGTCGAGATCATTTTGTCGAGAAATTTTGGCATCCTCTTCAATATACGCGGCAACTCTAGGAGAAGTGTGAATCAAATCACTAGGAAGAACTGCTTATGCACCATAGACCAAGAAGAAAGGTGTGTATCCGGTTGACCTGTTCGGAGTTGTTCGCAAGCTCCATATTACATAAGGTAATTCCTCTGCCCAAGCCCCCACAGCACGTCGTAGTGGTGCTTCGAGTCTTGGTTTTAGGCCTTGTAGGATTACACCATTTGCTCTTTCGACCTGTCCATTAGCCTGCGGACGTGTTGCTAGCGCAATGTCAAGTCAGATATTTTGTTCGTTGTAGAATTCGGCAAGGTCTCCCATAGAGAAGTTACTCCTGTTGTCCGTGATAATGCTATGTGGATAACCGTATCGGATTATGACATCCTCAACAAATCTTTTGGTTGTTGCTCCATCACAACTGGTGAAGGGTTTAGCCTCAATCCATTTTGTGAATTTATCCACCATCACTAAGAGATGAGTAAATCTAGTTGGAGCCCGTTTAAACGGTCCTACCATGTCAAGCCCCCAGACCACAAAAGGCCATGTTATAGGTATTGTTCGCAGCTGATTAGCCGGAACATGATCTTATTTGGTGTACTTTTTGTAGCCTTTGCACATCTTGACCAGCCGTTCGGCATCTGCCCTGGCTATAAGCTAGAAAAACCCGTGCCGGAAAGCTTTTGCCACTAGAGATTTGGCTGCAGCATGGTGACTACACTCGCCTTCATGGATTTCTCGTAAGATTTCCACTCCTTACGGAGATACACAATGCTGAAAGACCCCAAACACGCTCCGCTTATAGAGATCACCACTAATTATAGTATAGGCTTTTGTTCATCGGACGATCTGCCGACTCAGAACTTACTCTTCGGGTAATTTGCCATCTACCAAGTAATCAAGGTAGGGTTGAGTCCAGCTGGGAATTACAACCAGAGCTGCTACTGAGGTGAGTAGGATTTGGTCGGATATTCCTCGTCTACTCCTTTTATAGAGGGAACTTTGAGGTGCTCCAAGAAAGCGCAATCCGGGACCTTTTTCTGTGTAGAGAATATTCGTGATAATGCATCCGCGTCCTCATTTTCTGTTAGAGGGATGTGTTGAACCTCAAACCCTTCGAACAATTTAGATAGTTCATCCACGACAACTCTATATGCTTCCATGTTTTTATTCGCATTAGAGATATCCGACACTTGTTGGGCAACAAAATCCGAATCTCCATAACACATCAAACGTCGGATGCCTATATCCTTAGGAATCCGGATTCCATGCAATAGTGCTTCATATTCGGCAATGTTATTCGTCGCCGTGAAGTGGATCTGCAACACATAGAAAAGTTTATCTCCTTGGTGTGATTTGAGCACCACGCCAGCCCTTTGGTAGGGTCATATTTTTCGTTGTCTCTATCCAATCAGCGAGAAAGTTAGCGAGGATTTTAGATTTGATTGTTGTATGAGGTTTGTACTCAATGTCAAAGGCTAAAACCTCCATGCCCCATTTTGCGACGTGTCCTGTAGCATCGCTGTTGTTGATTATATCTCTCATGGGAGCTGTGCTCACCAAGGTAATGGGATGTTCCTGAAAATAATTCCGTAATTTACGAGATGTGAAAAACACACAACACGCCAGCTTTCGATAGTGCGGATACTGCTGCTTTGATTCAGTTAGGACCTCGCTGAGATAATAAGTCGGACGCTACACTAGGTGTTCCTGATTTTCCTCTGGTCTCTCCACCACCATGACGACACTGCCGACTCTGTTTGACACAGAGAGATAGACAACATCGATTCTCGTGGTTCAGGTGCTACAAGGATAGGAGCATATGAGAGTACTACTTTCAGGTCTTGTAGTGCAGCTTCAACTTCATCAGTCCAAATGAATTTTTTGGTCTTTTCAAGAGCTTGTAGAGTGGTGCGGCTCTTTCACCGAGCCAACTTACAAACCGACTGACTACAGCAATGCAACCAGTTAGTCTTTGAATGTCCTTCAGGCGAGTCGGCCTGGAAATATTGAGTATAGCCTTAAGTTTGTCTCTATTCACCTCTATGCTTCTTTGAGACATGATGAAACCTAACAATTTTTCGGCTGGTATTCCAAAGAAACACTTCTTCAGGTTAAGCATTATTTTGTATTTTTGTAGATTGGCGAACGTTTCCTCCAAGTCGGAAATTAATGTTTCCTTCTTTTTGGACGTCACCGCAATGTCGTCCACGTATGCATGTACATTGCATCCGATTTTTTCGTGGAGGCAACGCTACATAGTGCGCTGGTACGTAGCTCCTGCGTTCTTGAGCCCAAAGGGAATCATAATGAAACATAAGGTTCTAAAGGGGGTTATGAATGAAGTTATGACTTTGTCTGACTCCTTCATCTGAATCTGGTGATAACCAGAATATGCGTCGAGAAAACGTTGGAGTTCCGAGCCTACCGTAGAATTTATAACTTGATCAATTCTAGGCACATCGAACAGATCTTTGGGACAATCCTTGTTCAAGGCAGTATAATCAACACACATCCTTAAATCGGTGGTGACCATTTTAGGGACCATTACAGGGTTGGCCGACCAATAAGTATGGATGACCTCTTTTATGAATCTGGCTAACTAGAGTTGTGCTGGTTCCTTAGCTATTGCCTTATGCTTTTCATCGCCAAAACTTCATAGGGACTATTTGACGGGTTTAGCGTTCGGGTGTACATTTAGAGAGTGCTCGGCAAGTTACCTAGGTACTCCGGTCATGTCAGATGGCTGCCATGTGAACATATCTCGATTTGCTTGGAGGAACTTCATGAGCGTGCTCTCCTATGCGCTATCTAGGCCTACACCTATCTGGGTCACATTGGAGGGGTCTTCATCCTTCAACGACGTCTTCTTCGTTTGTTCTGATGCCTCGAACTCCGGATTCGGCTTTGTCACCTCCTTCTTCGTCGCGGGCATCTCGGACGGATCAATGGTCTTCTTGATCTCTTGGTACTCCTGAGCGTGCATCATGGCTTCAACAAAGGCGGTATTTCCGTCCTTGCACTCGCGCACCTTCGGGTTTCCCCTGATGGTGATCGAGCCTTTGGGACCTAGAATTTTCATCATATTGTAAATGTAACACGGACGAGCCATAAAATCCTAGTATGATGGACGTCCGAATATATCGTGGTACACGCTCTTGAACGGGACCACTTCGAAGGAAAGTGTGTCCGTCCGATAGTTCTTTGGAGTTCCAAAGGTAACATCCAATGTGATCTCTCCCAGCGAATTTGCGTGTCTTCCTGGTACAACTCCACGAAAGATCACAGAGCTGTGATTCAACTATGTCTTTGAGATCCGCATCAGGCGTAGCATTTCGACATACAGAATGTTGATGCTGCTGCCGCTATCCATGGGAGTCTTGGATAAACCATAGCCATCAATAAGTGGATTGACGACTAAGGCGTATTTTCGTCTCCTATGCAACTTAGGTGGATGATCAAAACAGTTGGGGATATGCTATATGGGTATCCTCATAGCATGTCACCAATCCGCCTAACCCGGGTGGCCCATAGTTGGTAGCAAGGCCTATGGCCTGCTGGGCGGCCCAGTTAGACGGATCCTAAAGGGAGGACCATGTCGGATAAAGGAAGGCTACACAGGAGTCACCGATATTCTCGGAGCCTTGGAGTACAAGACACGGAAGACTAGTTCATGTAGGTGTAGGCCTATTTACCTTGTCCAACAAGGAACTTTCCCTATAAACCCTAGGTCTTGGCGCCTTTATAAGTCGGCATGTGGGATCCTTTAGGGTACAACTTATCAGATTGCTGCGCACAACACGCAACACCTCGCATAGCGAACCTATCTCTGTAATTCGGCGTATTTCCATTATAGTGATTTATTGCAGGAGTAGAGTTCCGCCACCATTGTGGGACTTGAACCTGGGTAAGCTGTGTTACCTCATACCCGCCAACTCTCATCCTTACCCCACGTCTCTAAACACGCACTGTGAGGACCCCTCCATGGCGTACTCGTCAGCAATACCACGAAAGTTGTCACCCACCGTGGGGCAAGAGGCACTTCGAGCTCTACACCAGGCAAGGTCCAATCTCTTCGCGGGAATCGACGGTACCGTACACATCGGTCGCGTTCTCTTCTCCGGCAACGTCTCGATCGTCCCTCCAGATGAGTTATGGGTGCTGGTGAAGATGAAGCCCAAGCGCTACTCCGTCATCCCCTTCAGAGACATCCACATCTTCATCGGCGAAACTGACTCGGGTCCTAGCTCCTAGGAAGTCAGAAACTCATCAAGCCCCACACGGACCTCCTATGAGCAGGACACGTTCGTGGAAGGATCTGGGCCATACCTCTCTTTGGAGTATGGTGGATCAGATCAGGAAATTTCAAGGCGCACCCGAGCCGCCCCTGTGCAGGATATAAAGGTGGAAGGACCCTGCAAATCCGCTTGGCTTCCCCGAGCGTTAGAGATGCGCAGGTCACACTTTGTCGACATCATCACCATCTTCGATCTGGCCAGATGCGTTAAAAGGGATGGGGAAACTCCCCGCGAATACCTTGCCAGATGGATGAGGGTGAGGGAAACCCTAGAGGGCTACCGCACCGACGAGCTCGTGTACCACTTCATGGAAGGTCTCACACCTGGAACACTTATCCGGCATACCCTCCGAAGGCGGTAGGCCGCAGGCCCTCTCACCCTTGGTGAGATGGTTGCCATCGTCAATGAATACGCGACTGCCAATAAAGAGGCCATGGCGGCAATCCCTGTTGAAGCTGGAGGAGGGAACAACAAAAATGGCCCGCCACCATCACCCTCCACATCCGCCATCGCCAACACCGAAGCCAACTCCGACTCTGTCCTTGATGTGCTTTACGCCGACATCAGTATAGATTCCGGTGGCTTAGACGCTAACTCGAAGGAATACGATGCTGTTATGAGGGAGATCGAGCAGGAGATCGAGAAGGATGAGCGCGCCGAGAAGACCAACACTTCCCACCAGGTGCTAGTCGCCATTGGGAGCCTTGTGGAAGAAGACAGACAGGAACGGGAACATGAGAGAGCTCCACCCACACCAGTAGTCACCAGAGTAGCAGTAGCTGAAAAGGTCACTGAGCCTCCGGCTCCGGCCAAGGCTCTGCCTCCTCCGGCTACCCGCCAGCCACCAGCACAGGAACTTACCACGACCCCTAATACGGCCCAACAATCAAATCAGCCTCCAGTACCACCGTCTACGTCTGTAGCTGGTAACCCACTAGCCACCCCCACCGACAAAGCAATCTATGGCTCACTTCTCGTTGAACCAATCACCGTCGCCCATATCCAGAGCATTATGGAGCTTGATGAGAAGTGTGCAGAAATCTTGGCGGAGGCCAAATGCATCGCGGAGCAAGGTGCTAAGCTAGACGACGACATGGCCAAGGCACAACAATCCATCAAGGCGGCAAGAGCTATGGAGGCTGAATAAAAGCAATTGATGTTAAAGCATAAGGCAAAGAAGGTACCAGCTCACGTCGTCCAAGATCCCGGCGTTCGGCGAGGTTTGGGATTTGATGGGTCTAAGCCGACAAAAGCCACCCCTTACATAGATTCAGAGGGGAGGAAGGTCATGCCAACGCCCGCTCTCAACATCGCCATTGCGAAGACCCTCCTAGAGTAGGACAGGTCGCTAGAAGCAGTTGCTCAGGTGTACGACCTTGTCACTAAGGCATGCAAGCAACAGGAAAAGGTCGCCTCGCAGAGGCTTGACTCCAACCTGGAACTGTGCCAGTCAACCCTGGATAGCCGCAGAAGGTCAAAATGTCCCCGTGACGAAGGATCGCATATAGTCTCTACAGAGCGAAGATAGAGGGAGGCACGCAACGGGACTGACGCTATCACCATATCCTTCGATCATGGAGAAAAAGCTCGTCCGCGTCGTTCGCCACCTCCACCACCATCTCGACGTCACGAGGAAACAGATCCGCGCCACCGCACAAGCATTCCACCTCCAAGACGGTCGCAGCCCGGTATCGTTATACGCGATCAGGGCGAACAGCCGCGGCATGTAGGAGAGCGCAGCGGCCGTGACGAACACAGAAGCAGGTCCCACAAGGAACCGCCATGTCCGCTAGAATAGGAGGGGCACAGCAAGAGAGCTAACCCACCGCCTCCATCACCACAATCGCCACCTAGTAGCCATCATGGCGGAGGGCACCGCGGATATCACAAATCACGCCACAACTCCCCTCCCCATGATCGAAAAGGGAAGCAGCCAGAGATATATGACGAACGATCGCGGCTAGACAAGATCCAAGAGGCTTGAGAGCTCCCATACCTTGGGCCACGCTATTTTGGAACAGTCATATGGGCGACAACCTACCCCAAGGGCCTCCGGTTAGACAAGACCATAAAGCCCTGCAATGGCACCGCCAGGCCAGCAATGTGGTTGCAGGACTACAGCGAAGCGATCCAAATCGCAGGGAGAACCCTAATGTCACCATCAAGTACCTCCCACTCATGTTGACCGGCACCGCCCAACAATGGATCGATGACTTACCGGAGAAATCAATATGCAATTGGTTGGACATGCAGAAAGCATTCACCAAGAATTTTGAGGGTATATACAAACGTCCATGCACTGTCGAAGACCTACAACGGTGTGTGCAAGAAAAGGATGAAACCTCCCATGCCTACCTCTCTCGGTGGCTGGATATGAAAAATTCCTGTGCAGGAGTGCATGAACAGGCCGCAATGGCCGCCTTCATTGATGGTCTAGAAAAGGGAACTTTGCTCCAGCATATGTTGAAGCGCAAGCAAGACAACAATGACCTCAACGTCAACGGAATGATCGCCATGGCTAGCGAGTTTGCCGCTGCTGATGACGACGCGCGTGGATTGTTGCCAGCGATAACAATCCCTACCAGGCCAAGAAGAACAACAATAACAAGCAGAAGAATCCGCCCAAATAGAAGCAAGTAGCCGACATGGTCGCCGCAATGTTCACTGGCTGGGGCAATGGCGGATAGCATGGACGTAGCCGGGGAGCTAGCATTAGCTAGCATAGGAGTGATGCTACACCCTCAGCGCCCCGCGTTCCCCAAACATACGAAGAGTACCGTGACATGCCGTGTTTCGTCCATCTCGACGCTAATGGAAAAGCCACCCACACCAATCGCTAGTGCAAGTTTGTCAATGATCTCAAGGAGGACCCTGAGTCCGGCTACAAGCGAAGTCGGAAGAATTGACCCCGTGGAAAGGGCAAAGGGAAGAAGTAGGAAGAGCCCAAGGAATCCAGTGATATGGACGAGGACATGGACCCAAAATCTTCCGACAAGGGAGAGGATAAAGGGAAAAATCCCTTCGAAAAGAAGGCACCATGTTACCACACCTTCCTTGGCACTCCAACCGTCCAGGCCCAGAAAACCTCTCTGAGGATACTGATGGCTACCCTCCCTCCGGTTCCCCAGTACGTCAGGTGGTCAAAAGTTCCAATTACTTGGGATAGGAAGGATCACCCAGAACTCATCCCAACAGAGAACTAGTATGCCATGGTCATCAAACATTGATTGACAGCACGGAGTTCACCAAGTGCCTCGTGGACAGTGGAAGCAGCATCAACATCATGTATCTGAATACACTGCACAAGATGAACTTGACAGAGACCCAGCTAAGGAAGAGCAACACCGTGTTCCTTGGGGTTGTCCTAGGCCGACAAGAAAATTCCCTAGGCTGCATCACCCTTCCGGTCGCTTTTGGTGATGTAATCAATTACCGCCAAAAACGCATGATCTTTGAAGTGGTGCCTTTCAAGAGCGTGTACCACGTCATCTTCGAACGCGACATCTTCCACTCCTTCCTCACATGGCCATGCTTTGTCTACAAAAAACTCAAGATTCCCGGACCAAATTGTGTCATCACCGTTGATGAAAGCTTCACCAAGGCACGGGAGTGTGAGCTCAGCGAATCTTCTCCCGCGTTTCTCTAGACCATGTTACCAAAAATTTCAAGTGTTAGGTAGCTAATAATCTTTGACTTCTACACATGATGATACAAAGTACAAGGACCAAATATACACCCATACTTTATACAGTAGATGTTGATCAAATTTATAATTTTTTGTGCTTTACCAGTTATAAGTTCATATAGTGATGATAGGTCATACGATTTACTATCTGAGCCTTAATAATGTGTGCTTTTTTACACAATGTGGGAGTAGTATATTTCTTTGCTTAGACATATGGTCACCTCTGTCCACGCGCTGTACATGCTGAGAGTATAAAATGTTGGCAAGGGAAGAGGGCAACTGCGAAGAGAAGTTGAAGGCGGTTCCATGTCAGAGAAAAGTTATGATGGGTTTCTGACACGAGGTACTCATGCGGCCTTATAGTGTACACTCTCCTAGTAGTAAATTTCAGGACCTATGCACACAAAACAAATCGTGTGCTTTCTCTCTCCTTCCCATACTCCATATCTCCTCCCCTTTCCCCTCGTGCACCGGTCCGGCTATTCTCTCTCCCCTCCTCCACAGCGTGGCGCTGCGCACGTGTGCCTTGGTACGGCGGCTCTGTGTCTCTGGCGTGTTCGGAAGCCGCGAGTTGTGTGGAGTAGGGATGAGGAGGAGTACATAGGAAGGAAACCACTTTGGTCCTTGGCGGCACAAAAATTCAAACTTTTCTAGTTTTCAAAATTTTCACTTGCTTCCAAAACATCAGGAGGGAAGGTTATCCAAAAGATCAGGCAAACATTGGGAGGGAAGGCAATTTTGAATTAGTTTTGAACATTGATCACATTGAATAAACGAAAAAATAACAAAAAACAAAAGTTTTACTCATGATGTCGTATCATGTCTTGTGCACCACGTGCCATGAAAACTGTAATCATGGGATTAGATAAGTTTTGGGAAAATAGCTTCACAATATTGTCCTACCATGTGTATGGACACTATCGGGTTTATTTCAACCCGAACGACCAAGGTCATCTACAGGTAAATTGTAGGTCGCTTTGAAAGTTTTACGAAAAAGCTCTTGGAGGTACCCATCGGGAGGAAGGGTCAATTAATATATATCAGAAACCACCGAGAGTTTTGATGATAGGTTCATCTTCTTGCTAATATTTTGCATCCTAACTATTTAATGAAATTAGGTCAAACTTTGCTCATTTTTTCATGAAATTAGGTCAAACTTTGCTAACCGATTAACTTTGAACATTGACCGTTGGATCAAGACTAGCAAACCAAAACATGGCCAACCTCTTGATCTTCTTTTCCATTCTTAGAATCTAGAAAGATTCCACTAATAGTCTTTAGCACGATGAACACTAGTATGCGCAAACCTCAAAACACACAGTACTTAATTATTACTCGGTCTTGTGCCAAATGCATGGACTTGGATGGAATTTTCATTTTTATGAGGTCCTTTACGAAACTTGTACTTCCACCGACCACTCGAGCACCTTGCTCTTACGAGTCCTACCATTTGATCGGCCATTTGCAGTACTTCTTATCTTTATATTGTCTCTTATCTCTTACAATACCATATATACCACCACTACATAGTGTAGGGATTAACTTATTTTGAACATTGACCGTTGGATCTCAAGACTGGCAAATCCAAACATTGCTAACCGTTGGATCTCCTTTTCCATTCTTAGCATCTATAAAGATTCTATTGATAGTCTTTAGCATGATGAACACTAGTATGCGCAAACCTCAAAACACACAGTACTTCATTACTCAGTTTCAGGGTCCTTGTGATAAATGCATTGACTTGGATGCAATTTTCATTTTTTATGAGGTCCTTGATGTAAATTGTAATTCTACCCACCGTGTTAACTCTCAAGCAACTCGCTCTTACGAGACCTACCATAAGATCGGCCATTCGCAGTACTTCTTATCTTATCTTTTATCTTGTCTCATATCTCTTAAAATACCATACCACTACATAGTGTAGGGATTAACTTTGAACATATTAACCGTTGGATCAAGACTAGCAAATCCAAACATTGCTAACCGTTGGATCCTTTTTCCATTCTTAGCATCGAGAAAGATTCGATCTATTGATAGTCTTTAGCATGATGAACGCTAGTATGCGCAAACCTAAAAACACAAACTCCATTGCTCAGTTTTCAGGGTCCCTATGCTAATAAATGCATGGACTTGGGTGCAATTTTCATTTTTATGAGGTCCTTGATGTAACTTGTACTTCACTGACCGTGTTAACTCTCAAGCACCTCTCTCCTACGAGACCTACCATTTGGTAGGACATTCGCAGTACTTCTTATCTTCTCTTTATCGTGGCTTATCTCTTACAATAAAATAAATCACTACATAGTGTATGGATTAACTTTGAACATTAACCGCTGGATCAAGTCTAGCAAATCCAAACATTACCAAAGGCTAGATCTTCTTTTCCATTGTTAGCATCTAGAAAGATTTTACTCACTAAGACCCAAATTAGTTGACTTAGATTTGTCTAGATTCAAATGTATTTAGACTTGTTTTAGTGTTAGATAGGTCTGAACCTAGATAAAACTAAGTCAACTAATTTGGGTCGAAGGCAGTACTTTAGCACGATGAACGCTAGTATGCGCAAACCTCAAAACACAAACTCCATTACTCAGTTTTCAAGGTCCTTGTTCCAATAAATGCATCGACTTGGACACAATTTTCATTTTTATGAGGTCCTTAATGCAACTTGTACTTCCACCGACCGTGTTACCTCTCAAGCACCTCTCTCCTACGAGACCTACCATTTGATAGGCCATTCATAGTACTTCTTATCTTCTCTTTATCATGTCTTATGTCTTACAATACAATAAACCACTTCATACTATAAGAATTAACTTTGAACATTGATCGTTGGATCAAGAGTAGCAAATCCAAACAATGCCAACCGCTGGATCTTCTTTTCCATTCTTAGCATCTAGAAAGATTCTACTGATAGTTTTTAGCACGATGAACGCTAGTATATGCGCAAACCTCAAAACACACACTTCATTGCTCTCAGTTTCAGGGTCTTTGTTCTAATAAATGCATGGACATGGATGCAATAATTATCATTTTCATGAGGTTCTTGATGTAACTTGTACTTCCACTAACCGTGTTAACTCTCAAGCACCTCGCTCCTACGAGACCTACCATTAGATCGGCCATTCGTAATACTTCTTATCTTATCTTTATCTTCTCTTATCTCTTACAATATCATACCTTCACTATAGAGTGTACAAACCATTGACCGTTTGATCAAGACTGGAAAATCCAAACATTGCTAACAACCATTGGATCTTATTTTCCATTCTTAGCATATAGAAACATTCTACTGAAACTCTTTAGCATGATGGACGCTAGTATGCAGAAACCTCAAAACACACACTTCATTGCTCAGTTTCAGGGTCCTTGTGCTAAATGCATGGACTTGGATGTAATTTTTTTATTTTTTACAAGGTCTTACCTGTACTTCCACCGACCGTGTTAACTCTCGAGCACCTCACTCCTACGAGACCTTAAGTTAGATCTGCCATTCGCAGTACTTCTTATCTTATCTTTATCTTGTCTCTTATCTCTCACAATACCATATATACCACTTCATGGTGTACGGAACAATGAATGTTTGATCAAGACAGGCAAATCCAAACAATGCTAACCATTGGATCTTCTTTTATATTCTTAGCATCTAGAAAGATTCTACTTTAGCACGATGAACGCTAGTATGCGCAAATGTCAAAACACACACTTCATTGCTAAGTTCCAGGGTCCTTGTGCTAAATGCATGGACTTGGATACAATTTTCATTATTTATGAGGTCCACTTGTATTTGCTTAACAAAGAAAATCAGCGTGGTGCTCACTCCTACAGCCTTACAGTGTGCTACTCCTCCTCTATGCAAGGAAAATAAATTGTATACTACTCTCTCCTTTGCTGCATCACACCCATCGTCTAGTTGATATATCCCTCGTCCATAGTGTGGCGATGCGCACGTGTTCCATGGTACTACGACGGTTCTGTTTCTATCTTTTTTTCATAACTTTGCTCTGATATCGAACCGCTTTCAACACCTCTTTGCTGCAGCCCTCTCGGGCTGCCTTCTCTAACCCCATAATCTCTTCTACAGTAGTTTGTAATAACCTTCGCTGCAGCCCTCTTGGGATGCCTTCTCTCGGGCTACCTACATGTGTATATTTATATATACATACCAAGTACAATATCCCTTCTCTAGTGTTGTGGGTGTTGATCCTTGTAATAACCTTCCATGTGATGTTTGGGACGAAGCATGTGAAAAAATCGAAACCCAAATTTTTTGATCCGTGACTAATTTTTTCTGCCGCCCCAACCCAATGCCCAAAGTGGTTCGTTCATATGCACACCAACACAACGTAGCTGATGAACACACGATAGACAGACACATAGCCGTCATACCAATGTTAGAGTTGAAAGCAACATCCCGCAGAAGTTCCGCTTATAGTTCATTTTGAAGTACTCCTATAGAAACTTCAAAATGAACTAGAGGCAGGACTTTCGCAGGATCCCGGTCGCAACCCTAACCATGGCACATGTGCTGAGCGCCACACTCCGGACGAGGGAGAGATCAACTAGCAGGTGTGCGCGGGGGTGCCGAGAAGATACATACTTGATTACATTGTGTAAAATTTGACCGAATAAATAGAGTAACTAATACACTTGATTAATTTGTGTGAAATTAGTACTCGTACTATTGGAGGTAGAGTAAAACTTTCCAATAATGCTAATTTTCTACCAACATTCTTTATACTATATATTTAGAGTAAATCTTGGTCAAAGAAAAAACACCCAAAATGAGGATGCCTTATTATTCCTCGGGACGGAGGTAGAGTAATAGTCCAACCTACTACTCCTACTTTGCACTCCTACTTATGAAAATAGTACTACAGTAGGACCTGTAAATAAATATCGTGTCTAGTCAAATCGACGTGATGAGACTATACTGCGCCAGGAGGTGACATGGGTAATTTCTTACAAGAAAAGAAAAAACCTCTTTCAAAGAGCCATCGCATTTGGGATCCTGTCCACCGCGCTGATCACACTTTTCCTCGCCATCTTGCCTGGTGCATCCCTCGTTCTAGACCACCACCCCTCTCCTCCAAAAAAACCCAAACAGTTCTATATAGATCCGCCATCGCCCCCAATCCTCCACGACACGATGGTGGATCGTCTATACAAAATTTGGAGAGGTTCGAGGGAGAGCCGGCGGTGCAACGTCTTTAACAAGGTCAGTGATGACGTCGTCAATCAAATCACTGAGTGTCTCGACACTAAAAGCGCCGTCTGGCTTGCCGCGTTCTCCAAGGAGCTATACCACCAAGTTGTCAGCGAAGAAGGTTATAGCTGCACAAACTACAACTTTCCGGAAGTGGTCTCCTTTAATAAACTCTATGCCCACATGATCTCCTGCATCCACAGCCCGTTTATCTGCACGGAGCCAGGATGCAACTGGGTCGACAACAAATTAACGTTGTATCTGCACCTCAAATCCACCCACTCGCTCGAGGTGCCCATAGTCCTTTACAACGTCAAACAATGGGACCCATCTAAGTCGGTGCCTGTTGGGTGCTCACGGAGAACAAATGTCATTGGCATCGGGAAGACATGCTGTTCATCAGCCAGATTGACGGGCACAACACAGAGATTGTCCTGTCCGTCAGCCACGCAAGGTCCGTGGCATGAGAATTGGAGGACTACGAGGTGAGGATATCATCATTGGTCGATTTTTGTGGGTTCTATCCGCTTGAGTTTGATACCAAGCCTAAGATTGGGCAGCCGCCAGCCGACGCCGTGCTGGAGGTGCTCAACCATTACCTGTCGATAGCAGGGACTTATTGTCAAGCTCCTCAATTGTTGGTCGGAGTTCCTCGTGGAGTTACAATGTTAGATCGACAACGACATCAACCCAATGTGAGATATCACATCTTAATATTCTCCTGATGATCCTAATATGAATGTATATGTAATTTTCTAGTCCCTCTGTTCTAATATTAATTACTTTATTTATCTTAGTGGCAGATTCCTTTCGCAATCGGAGTGGTGGAAATGGCTGGAAATTACGAGGATCTCAGTGGCAAATTCGTGAACTTTACATCTATCTTGCTAAGGGTGAATAGCCGAAAGAATATTACGAGGATCTAAAGACGACGGTAAAACGAGAGAAGCGTGCCAGGCGGGAAAGCAAGCGCTACCTGACCATGACCTGGACACGCTGAATCGTTGGCATACAGATCTTGTGGTGATTCTGACCTCTCTTTTTTTCTCATGCATGTTTGGATTATATGATGGGACATGTAATTGTTCCTAGCTAGATTAAGGTTCTACTAAGAGTAGTTTTATACTTCTACCGAGTATTTTGTATGGAGTTCTGCAACTGCTAATATATTTTATAATAATTCCTATGAACTGGGAATTGTTCAGATCGAGTGCCGAAGATGGCCTGTACTGCTGAATCTTTCAAAAGCTACAGAATCTCTCAAATGTGGTGATGTTGCTATTATTAAATTATTTTGTAGAACTAAAACTCTTGTATTGGTACTTGTTTTGATCAATGGCAATAGATTGTTTTGCTTTTCTTTTGAAACATGGCCTTCTCAATCTAGATGAGGCCTGGGCTTCTTTGGTTGCATATATGCTGGTCACACATGCATTGATGTAAGAACGAGGTATGCACACAAATGCAGACTTAATCGTCAGTCTTGCTTGCTCCAATGATGGAGTGTGTTCGGAGAAAAAAGGGCAAACTCATCTCTTGCCTATTAAAAAAAACAGGCCCAATGTTGAGACTCCTACCGGCAACATTTCCTACTACACCAAGCTGCACCCATATACCAAATTAATGTGGGAATAGTACATTAACTATGATGTCGATATGGCCATGATCTTTTTTGGTCACTAGGGTTGAAACCTAATAATATTAATACATGGTGGGAAAATATGGCGTGGATGGTTTCCAGAAGTTCACAAATCCCATGGTTATCAGTTTCCTAGCAGGCTGTACACGTGATGTGATAGGATGCCATGCATAACTATTTACTTTTCTGTTTTCTTTATTACATGCGATTGTTTCAAAACATGTTCAAAATTGTCAAGATACAAATTCTTAGCAGGAAGTTGAATTTGTCAAAACTCTCGATTGTTTTCAATATATTAAGTCCCTGATGCGTACCACCAAAATCTTTTTGTAGAACTTCGATAGAAATCTTCCACTTTCTAGAGCTTCTAGTTCAAATATGACATGATTTTGTTAATAGAGACATAAAGTCATTTGAGTGGTCCGAGTTAGCTCGGAAGCTTTGAAAACTCATAAAACTTGGGAATCATACATAAAACATTGTCCACTCTATCTGGAAACTTGGCTCGTGGCATTCAAAACCATGTTCTCTGTACTTTCTATGCATAGTATATTCATGGTGCTAGAAGCCAACAATAATGGGATCTTCTATATGCTAGTCATGACATAATCAAATGTACTGAAAGAGATCCAATGGTCAACAATGTCAGGTTGCCAATCTATATCCAACTGCCGATGTTCGAAGTTATTCGTACACTATATAGTGGTATGGAACTTGTGAAGCAACATAGTCATTTTTTGTTTTGAAAAGAAGTGTCAAGCACTATATAGTGGTATGGAAATTGTGTCACATGCCTTTTACTAGGATGGATATCGATGATCAGTTGATGTGACTCTCGGATTTGATTTCCTGGACAGATAGGTTAAGGTCTACTACTGTTTTCTATTACTATATGGACGCTAGCCAAATTCAAAATTTGAATCGAGCGGCAAAATCACCCACCGACCTTGAAGCATTTCCCGCCCCACTGATTCAAAACCTTTGAGCAAAAATCTCCCACCGGATAGTACAATTTTTCTATTATTATTAGCTGGACGCGGGCCAAATTCAAATCTCAATCGAGCGGCAATATCACACACCGACCTTGAAGCATTTCGCGCCCCCTATTTCAAAAACTTTTGTCTTTAAATTTCCTGTTCTACCCATTGTTCAGACAATAGATGGGCACGCTAAAGTCACGATCATAATTATATTGCTATTCACCTATACTACGGTCCCGATTCGCATCGTTTTTCCCCTGGCCCTCCCAAAAATCCCAAGCTCCTCTATTGCCTCCATGGCCACCGCGCGCACCGGCTTGATCTCTGGTCTCGTGCGCCGCCACAGAGCCGCTTCACCAACGCTCAGCCACCGGATCTAGTTCACCGGGTCTCTCTGCCACTACACCGTAGTTGGGGTGTCATTCACCATGCCGATGGCATCATCGACCGCCCAAGCTCTTCTTCCTTGCAGCCGATGGCGTCATCGACCGCCCAAGCTCTGCCTCCTCGCCGCCGAAAGCTACCCAACCATACCAGATCCGCTTCACCGGTGTCCACCTGACGTGATCGAGTTCAAGGAGTGCCATGTCCACCGCTCTAGACCACCTGCAAGGCTGTCGCCGTTCACTGCACCAGATCTGCCTCAGTGATGCTCGTCCACCGTGTTCAAGCCGGCATCGACCACCCAAGATCTGCTTCCTCGACGCCAACAGCCACCGGAACCGTAGCACCCTCTGTGACCTGGACGTCACTCGCATGGTACCGACGATGCTTAGACGCCTCTCCGACCAAGGTTAACCTAATCTCCTGCCCGTTTTTGTTTTGTCAGCAGTATAGCAGGTTCAAGCCTGTCGCAGTGAACTGCATTTTTGTAATCGTGTGAGTACATACAAGTCACTGGGCATGCCTATTCTTCGTGCTAGTACATGCAAGGTTATTAGACATGTTGGTTTGCATTCGCTGCTCTACAAATTTTAAGTCATGCACATGTCTATTATTTTGTCATGCACATGTTCTTAGCTACTCCATACAACAGTAATTGCCTGCTATCGTGTAATTTTTGTAAAATCTGTAGTCAGTGGAAAATATTAGTGTGTATTCCCTACTCTATAGTTGCTGAATCTATCTGGTTCATCATGAGATCAGTTCCTGCTATTATTTCCTCTCTGGCATCGTTCTCCTATCATGTAGTAGCCGTTCAAACTCTTCGTACTTATTTGATTATAATTTTTTTTGCCATAATGCCATCTGGCTCTTCAAAAGCTGCATCACTAACTATTTCATTTTTCTTGCATATAGCTCAAAATGGAACAATGAACATGTTGGTTTGCATAGCCTATTCTACGGGTTCATGTAACACCCTCGAATCGGCCCTATGCAGTTTGTAGCGATTCCCGCCAAACCCACATAGAAACGATTTAAAGATGCCCACCAGGCACTTGTGTGCGGGTGGAAAAACGAAGTAATATCATTACACAATAGTCCACGATGGAACCCATAGATACATATATATATATATACAACAACGACTCCATGTGTCAAGAATACAGATATACATTACAAAGATCCAAATCACCTTGAAAACGATATAGCGTCCGAGTATGGACAAGATGCAAATGGGGCAAAGAGCCCTGAAGAATAACCAATGACGTCCATAACCCTGCCCAGGCCAAGCCGGTAGGGTAACCCTGCTAACAACGTTGAACTTAAACCTCCTAAAACAAAAGGGGTGTCGACAAAGGGCAAAGGGAAAAGAGAGCGGTCAGTACTGAGGCGAGTACACGGCAAGGCTAGAATTCGGCGGCTCTCGCCTACATAGGTATGGTGGACTGAAGCGGCAAGCGGAGGCAGAGGGCGAGGAGGCATCACCACGACGATGGAAGTAGAGGCGGTGCGGCTCCGGCAGGCTCGGGAGGGAGCCACAACCCCGTCGGGTGCTGCACCGGCTTCGGCTGCTGCAAGAGGGCGCACATGAGGAGGTCGGCGACGGAGGGCCGACAGGAGGGGGCTGGGGCCAGCACCACATCAGGTCATCGCACCGGGTCACGTGGCCGGACGCGCGAAACAGCGGTGAGGTCTGAAGGTCGAGGACGTTGCAAGGGGCCCAGGATCCATCGGAGGGAGGCCAGGAGGGCGTGGTTCCATGGCCGGGCGACGAGAAGCTCGGCAGCGAGGAGCTTGGGAGAGGTCGAGTAGAGGAGACCTCAGGGCTCCATATAGAGGGGCGACCGAGGACGCACGCGGGCAGCGGACATGGCTGGAATCTAGCCAAGCTCCGGCGGTGGCCGCGGGAGGGAGGCGCCAACGGCTCGAGCATGGGGTCGGTGATGTGGGGTAGCAGAGGGGCGTCGCAGATGGCGTCGCTGGCGGTGGAGAGGTGCTGCGGGGAAGAGGAATCGAGGAGGGGGGTAGGTGGATACGAACAGAATCGTGGTGGGGCCGGGTGAGGAGCGTTGTGCGGCCGATGAGGGGTGATGGGCGCTACGCGATGTTGACGTTGGTGTGCCCGCGTGTGGTGCACGTTATGTGCCGCACGAGTCGAACGTGTTAGTGCGTGTGTGTTAGCGGTAGGTGGACCAGGTGGTGTGTGGAGACTAAGTTAGATGGGTATTAGGGTTACGTTTTACTGCTGGGGTGGTAGGTGGCTGCCGGTTGGGCCTTGGGCCTGGCCGGTGGCTTCCTCTCTTAATAAAAAGTTTTTATTTTTATTTATTTATTTGTTTTGTTTTGTTTAGAAGTCTTTTCAGTTAGATTTCAGACAAGACAAAATATCTGCAAGAGACCAGAGTTTGATTTGAAATAAAGACAGGGATATTTAGAAAACATAGATAGGCTTTTAGAAAATAGTTTTAGGAAAACCATGCATGATGACATGAGATGCTCAAATGCAATGTGTCATGATGACATGAGCATGCAGTCATGATGATGCACAAACCAAAAATAACACGCAATTTTCTAGTAGTGGTTTTACCAGGGTGCAACAATTCGACACCACTAACAATGGATCTCGCCCTCGAGATCTGCCGCATGGTACGGGGAAGAAATCGGATGGTCTGAATCTTCTCGCTTCTTGTCGATCATCATGACACCACTAATAAAGATTCTTGCTCCATCTTGAAATCGACGACACCACCAACAAGGGGTCGTTGTTCCTTTTCGTCGAGAGAACACTCCGAAGAAACCGAGATGAAGGGAGAGGTCTCAATAGATAAGGCCACCTCTAACTTCGATATACGGAGAGAAAAAGGTGCAATTTAATCCACTACAATGTACAAGAGTGAATAGAATGAGTAGTCGGCATGGGGGCCAATCCATCACGCACCCAAACTATTACACCGCACATGCAGTAGAAAACGTGCAACCCATTCTTGGATTTTAGACTGAAGATCTTGTTAAGCGATGTTGGATGCTTTGGAACACAAAGGAGTGATGCAAACTCTTGATCGGATCTAATGTATATGACATCGTCGCATTGGAAAACTCCGAAAGGTAAAAAAATTTAGTGGATTTTAGAATAAACAAAGGTACAACAGAGGCAGGATTCCTCAGATAGCATGAAGACCGGGTGCAGAACACCGTTCCAAGAGGAAGGAAGCAAAACCATGAAGGTAAGAGGAGAATTCCTGGACTTGAGAGAACAGATTCAAAACTCGCAAAGGTAAGAGGAGAATACCATAGGGGTAAGGAGTAAAAGCAGAACTAATCCGATCTATCCAACCGATTTTGTAAAATAGTTTTGCACTCTACATCGTCTGTTAGCTAGGTTATCCTATAAGCTGAACCAGTGGGGTATCGCAACTGCTAAGCTCTAAAACCCCTTTATAACACCCTCGAATCGGCCCTATGCAGATTTTAGCGATTCCCGCCAAACCCGCATAGAAACGATTCAAAGATACCCACCAGGCACTTGCGTGTGGGGGGAAAATGAAGTAATATCATTACAAAATAGTCCACCATGGAACCCACAGAAACATATATATATACAACAATGACTCCATGAGTCAAGAATACAGATATACAATACAAAGATCCAAATCACCTTGAAAACGATATAGCGTCCGAGTATGGACAAGATGCAAATGGGGCAAAGAGCCCTGAAGAAAAACCAATGACATCCATCACCCTGCCCAGGCCAAGCCGGTAGGGTAACCCTGCTAACAGCGTCGAACTTAAACCTGCTAAAACAAAAGGGGTGTCGACAAAGGGCAAAGGGAAAAGAGAGCGGTCAGTACTAAGGCGAGTACACGGCGAGGCTAGAATTCGGCGGCTCTCGCCTACATAGGTATGGTGGACTGAAGCGGCAACGCAGCATGCACTAAACAACCTATAGAGACTCGATACATCTGTCGGCTATTAGAGAGGGGTAAGAAAGAGCTATTCGAATCCAACCTGATACTAACACCAAAACATACCAATCTAGGTATTTCCCCCTAGAGACCAAACGAGGAAGTCAAACCAAGGAAGTCACGCCGTTGTCAGTTTTAGTCATTCCATTATAGTTGCAGCACTTACTAGTCAGATATAGATAGCATGAGTCATCCTGATAGCATAAGTAGTGGGCAGTATTAGTTAACTGTTCCGTTGTAGTTGCAATACTTAATAGGCAGGTATAATATGACATGATGCACCCCAATACCACCAGTTGTTGGCACTTTTATTTACTCATTCTGTTGTAATGAAACTGATTACTAGACATGTAGAAGTCAAATTTATAGCACTACTTTAGTTATGCTTGTCTATGATCGAGATATTGTGCTCCAAGTCCTCCATAACCGCGGACACGGCTTTCAGAAAGATTTACCCTACAGGGGTGCACAAATAGCAACACACACACGATCAACCTCGGAAAAACCAAATTAAAACCCAACGAGGCTTTCACGACAAAGCAATCACAGGATTCATAAATTATTTCAGGTGGCCACCCCACTAAGCTACCCGCAACAAAGTTGGCTGGCTCCGAGACGGACCCAAGGTTTGCGCCAATGGTTGTAAACTACTAGGAACCCGAAAGTGTGATTGGGCTTGTCGGTACCGCGAAAACACTCCGCAATTCCTAAACAGTACAAGTGCTCCACGCACAATCGTAAATAAAGCAATAAAGCATGGCATAAGTACTTGATAGTAATAAAGCCCCAAACTAGTTTGTGGCCCCCAGAAATAAAGTGCGAATCAAGCTCAGGCAAAGGGGGATTCATAGAGTCTCCCGTATGTGGATAGTGCTAATAGTCAAGGAACAGGTATCAAGTACTCGGGGCCTATGGGACATAAGTGAGCGTGCAAAAACCAACTATTATCTATTGCCCACCGGTGCCTTTGCATTAGTTACTTCTATTCCCAACATTTTAATCAAGTTGTAATTAAAGTCATGATCATCTCCACCGTTAAGCATCTCCACCATTAAGCATGTGCCAACCTTCCAAAAACGGTGGAACAACAACGACGTGAAGCAACACCTGAGCAAGCAACTACGACTCGCAAGGCCGACTATCTATCAAACAACAGGCAATAGGATGTGTCCAAGGAAATATAGAGGCTGCAGGGAATATAAATGGTGCACGGAAACTAAAGCATTGCAACAAGGATAGCAATAAATCAACAGGAGGAAGTAAAGATTAGAAATGCAAAATAGGTAGAAAGGGGGAGAATGCTCGCCTAGGAAACACTGCCGAAGATACATTATCCGAAGAACTTGTCGATACTCTCATCCACTCAACGGCCTAATCCGTGAAGATGCAAAGCACTAGTGAAAACACCGGATGCACTATTTAATACTATGGCAGAAGAATCAGCATGTTTATGATATGATGCATGACATGGCAAAAATGCGATACAACTAGGTAATATTAAGTGGAACCGTGGTCCTGACAATTAATTAATAGGTTCCAGTTGTTTAGTTACCCCGGAATTTGAATGTTGTGTTAACAAGGCAAAACATGGCATCGGTTTGCTACATATATTTAAATGGAGGTGTTATAAGACTAGAAAACCCTACATATAGTCTCCATATTTAATTATTAAATGAATCGACAAATATCCCAAACAAATAAACAGGTATGCGAGTATGGGTGATTTAATATGCAACAAGTTTATATGGAATTTATAAAATAAGGATAGATAGGGGTCACACATCGGGGTTCAGCGATCTTGGGGTTCGATGTGGCTCATGGGATCAGTGTTCGAACGACGAGATTGGTGTCTCGGATTTGACGGGAACGGGTGCGGGTTCGGACTCGATCTTCGGACTTCGGGATCGGGGTTTAGAATCTTCGAGGTCTCAGTCATCGGATCAGTGAAGAAGGTCATCGCGTCCATGCGGTAGATCTTGTCGGTTCCACCCCGAAGGCCTTGTTGTTCCGTGACGGAGATCTTGTTGCAGGGGTCTTGGAGATACTCGGGTCCTCGGGTCCTGACTTGGGCAACACCGATCCTTGGTGCGAGAAGGAGACAATGATCAACGCCGCGAAACACACATGGCGTGACAGAGATCTTGATGTTTGGCCGAAGGGGCAAAACCTCACTGGCATCTTCTACTAGACGTACAACTACAGAAGCAAAGCACGCAGAGGCAGTCGACGAGGGACTGGCATGGCAAGCGGAGGCAGAGGGTGAGGAGGCATCACTGTGATGGTGGAAGCAGAGTGGTGCGGCTCCGGCAGGCTCGGGAGGCAGCCACAACCGGATCGGGTGTGCACCGGTGTCGATTGCTGCAAGAGGGCGCACATGGGGAGGTCGGCGATGGAGGGGCGGCAGGAGAGCGCTAGGGCCAACACCATGGCAGGTCATTGCACCCGGTCACGTAGTCGGACGCGCAAAACAGCGACGAGGTCCGGAGGTCGGGGACGATGCAAGGGGCCCGGGATCCGGCAGAGGGATGCCAGGAGGGGGTGGTTCCACGGTCAAGCGACGAGGAGCTTGGGAGAGGTCGAGCAGAGGAGACCTCAGGGCGCTAGATCGCGGGGCGGCCGAGGACGTGCGCGGTGCTGCAGACATGGCTAGAATCCGGCCGGGATCCGGCGGCGGCCTGCGGAGGGAGGATCCGGCGGCTCGAGGACGGGGTCGGTGCTACGGGGTAGCAAAGGAGCGTCGCAGATGGCGTCGCTAGAGGCGGCGAAGTGCTGCGGGGCGGAGGAATCGAGGGGGGGGTAGGTGGATACAGACATAATGGCGGTGGGGCCGGGTGAGGAGGGTTCTGCGGCCGATGAGAGGTGATGGGCGTGATGCGGTGTTGACGTTGGCATGCCCGCGGGTGGTTCACGTCGCGTGCCGCGCGAGTCGAACGTGTTAGTGCATGTGTGTTAGCGGTAGGTGGACCAGGTGGTGTGTGGAGACTAAGTTAGATGGGTATTAGGGTTACGTTTTACAGGTGGGGTGGTAGGTGGTTGCCAGTTGGGCCTTGGGCCTGGCCGGTGGCTGCCTCTCCTAATAAAAAGTTTTTATTTTTATATATTTATTTGTTTTTTTTCTTTAGAAGTCTTTTCAAATAGTTTTCAGACAAGACAAAATATCCGGAAGAGACAGGGATATTTAGAAAACATAGATAGGCGTTTAGAGAATAGTTTTAGGCAAACCATGCCTGATGACATGAGATGCTCAAATGCAAGGTGGCATGATGACATGAGCATGTAGTCATGATGATGCACAAAAAAAACAACACGCAATTTTCTAGTAGTGGTTTTACCGGGGTGCTACAGTTCATAAGGGATGCCATTACTTCCTTATCTAGCGCTGGTTCATCCTGAGCAACGAGATAACTGTCCTCTACTATGTAGTTCACTCGTGGTTTGCATTCCTTCTCTAGAATTTCTCTTATGATGCCATTATAATTTCTATCTGTTTGATTTTTATCTATGACAGTAACTACTTGCCATTGTGTAGCTCACCGCAAATTCTGAGTCACCCAACGACTCTATGCATTCCAGGAGATGCCACAACTTCCATATATATTTGCTGAAATTCTAAGAAACACTTTGTTTGATTGCTCATTTCATTCTAGGCACACTTGTCTAATTCTTGTTTGTCTTGTTCTATAGGTTTACGAGCGACGCCATTATATCTTGCATCTGGTTCTGGGTCTGCTTCGTCCTAAGTCATGACATAACTATCCTCTATAATATATAGTTCATCCGTGGTTTGCATTCCTGCTCTACAGGTTCTCGTATGATGCGGTTATTATTTCTATTTGTTTCATTCTTCGCTATGACAGTAACTGCATGCCATTTTGTGGCTTAGCGCAAATTCCGAGTAACCCAATGTCTCTTGCATTTTAGAGTATAGAACTGCTTCTATATATATTTGTTCAAAATGACCTGGCTAGTTTATATCTGCTGAAATTCTAAGCCACACACACACTTTTTGATTGCTCGTTTCACGGTAGTCACACTTGTTTAATGCGTGCTTTCTTATCATGTTTGTTTGACGTGTTGGTCAATAATTGAACCATTGACCAGTTGGTCAATACTTTATTACTCCAGTTCATAGCTCTTGTCATATCAGTCAAATGAGTAGTTTGTCTTGTTTGATGTATTAACTTGTTATTACTTTGTTTCAGACTGCAATTATTGCTAGCCCCAGCAAAAAGGGGGCTGCAAGATCATGTCTCCTCCAATGTAGCTGTCACACTCAATGGAAGATGCAGGTGATCGATTGAGAAAGCAAATTGAGGACTCTTCTATCAACTTGATTGTCTACTGAAATGCCGATTTTTGTTTCCCCTGAGTTGATAATATGTTAAATTTTAAGAAGTTTGCAGCTAATGTAATATCTAGATAACTTCCATAGGCCATGTAGACATTTAGTTGATGTTGTCCACACATTGCGGTAGTCGTTACGGTAACTACGCCAGGCAAGTCGATTAGGGAATAGTACCATGTTGTATTCGGCTGACAATGAACAGTAAAAAATGTTGGATTATTATACATGTTTTATGATATTGTCATGGGCTTCAGAACTAACAAAACTGCAAACGGCCGTCAACGTAACGGGCCAATGCGCATGTGGTAACAAGCCTAACAGGCCATAATAGAAACAGGTTGTGACTAAAGCAGACCATAACAGTAGCATGCCAGGCCAGAAACAACCCATTACAGTAACAGGCAAGAAACTGCACAAATCGCAAAACAGTAACGGGCCAAAACAGTAGCGGCCCGCAACAGTAAATGGCTAGAACAGTGATGAGCCTGAATAGTATGGGCCGAGAAATTCCCGAGCGAGGGTAGTAACAGGCCGACAAATTTACTAGGCTAGAACAGTAAAGGGCCTTTTGTGGGCCTAAACAACTAAAGGCTAGAATAGTAAAAATCCAGAACAGTAATAGGCCAGAACAGTAACGGACCATCTTAGAGAAGGACGGTCAGTAGGCGGTTGACGATGGGTTGTGATAACAGTGATGGGCTGACCGCATGCCTTATGTTTACATGAGCGACTTGGCGCAGGCTGCTAATGGGTCGCACAGTGTTGGACCAACATGGGCCTTATGTAGGCCGAAACAGAATCAGGCCTAAAAGTTCGCGGGTCGCTGCTGGTTGCATTTTTGGGCCCATTTCAAATAGTACAGGATAAAACAGTAATGGGTCATCTTCTTATTGGGCTCCCCTTATGGGCCGGCCGAGTTAGTATTTAGCAGGCCTTGGCTGGACATGGCTGCTGCCACGGTTTCTATGGCCGTTAACGGCGGTAACCGGCCGCTAACGGCGGCTCCCACCTGGCAGTTCGCATGACGTCAGCAGTCAGCGCGGGTGGCGAACAGATCTACGACAGAACAAGGTTTCGTGGCTGAAGGGTGCGATCCGCCACGGTCGAAAAAAACCTGTGCTTAATTCATTTGTGATGGGGCTCTTACCACGAAGGCCATCCACCGTGGAAGACTCTTTGAACACAAAAAACGGGCTTTCAACCACGAAAATCGTCCGTTGTAAAATCCAACTTTTCTTGTAGTGATTTACGGACTCCATCCATGAAGGGAGCGGACCCCGACAACCCGGATAGATTGGACTCATTTGTTAACACAGTAATAGTGACCTCTCTAGCTTGGATGAAGCCGTTCATGGATTATGTACAAGACAGAACTTTGCCCACTGACAAAGTCGAAATCCAGCAAAAAGTACGTAGAGAAAAAGGCTACGCCATCATTGACAGCCAGCTATACAAAAGAAGTACCACAGGAATTTTCCTACGGTGCGTCTCCCAGCAGCAAGGTATTGAAATCCTTATAGAAATACATTTCGGAGATTGCGGGCATCACGCTGCTTCCCGACCGTTGGTGGCCTAGGATTTCCGACAAGGATTCTACTGGATAACTGCCAAGGCGGACGCCAACAAGTGGGTACAAACATGCCTCGGGTATCACTTTTATGCAAGACAACCAAGTGTTCCAGCCGAAGAATTACGAACAATACCAATAACATGGCCATTTGCAGTCTGCGGGCCGGACATGGTAGGACCTTTGTAGACAGCACCCTATGTATTCACACACTTGCTAGTAGTATTGGACAAATTCACAAAATGGATTGAAGCTAAACCCATTAGAAAGCTTGATGGGGCAACAACCCTAAAATTTGTCTGGGATCTAGTGGTGAGATTTGGTCTCCCACATAGCATCATCACCGACAATGGTAGAAATTTATCTCTCGGAGAAGTGGAGGAGTACTGTCATGAGAAACGTATCTGCCTTGACCTAGCATTTGTGGCACATCCGTAGTCAAATGGGCAAGTTGAAAGGGCCAATGGACTAATTTTGCACGGAATCAAGCCACGCTTGGAGGCACCGCTACGTAGAGTAGCTGGACCTTGGCGGAGGAACTACCATCTGTCTTGTGGAGTTTACGATCGACACCCAACAGATCCACTGGCTTGACTCCTTTCTTCATGGTTTATGGACCAGAAGCAGTTCTCCCATCTGATATCCTCCATGATGCGCCAAGAGTTTCCCCCTACAAGGAGGATGACGCTGAAGAATTCAGATGTGGTGCTACCACAGTCACCGTGTAAAGCATCGCTCATTTAAAGAAGGGGATCGGGTGCTTAGACTTAAGAGGGAGAAATCACACAAATTATCCCCGCCTTGGGAAGGACCGTTCGTCATAAGCAAAGCATTGCTAAATGGTTCCTATTACCTTGTCGATATTCATGAGTTGAAAGATAGGCCAAAAAAACGCAAGCGCAAGCAACATGACTACGATGATGATTACCCAGAGACAGATCGGCCATGGAACATAGCATAGCTATGTCCCTTTTACACTCATATTCTCTGAGTCTTTGACACTCATATTTATATTATGTAATACGTTTCTTATATGATTAATGAAATAAAGCATTTGGTTCACTCATATTCTCTGAGTCTTTTACCTCCGTTAGTTGTTCATTTTTGGACCATATAAACCCTGTATGCGCAAGGTTGCATTTCCCTTGTGAAAATTCCGCCTACGGGCGTTAGCTTAAGTTTTCTGGTCTACACATTTTCTGAAGTTTTTATGTGGATTCTGGAGTAGTGACTTTTCGGCACTCAAAGCCGGCGATTTTTGTTCTTAGGTTCTAGACGGTGGTATTAAGCATCATCGCCTGAGAGCATAGTTCTGTGTTGCGAGTCTTCCGTCTCACGAAAGGTCAAGCATACGAACCAGAATAATGAAAGCCAGCACATGCTTAAAAATATATACACATGATGGAAACAAATAAGTTGCAGGAAGCTTGAATACAAGTTTTCCGCCTTAGACAAACATAAGTTTTTTCCACATACACTTTGTAAAGGTACATTTAATATAGATATTGTTTTTCATGGCTCTGCTGCAGGGGGCTTCGTGATGGCTTCATCAGGAGAGCCAGGCCGGGAGAGCTCGTCAAACTCTGAAGGAGAGGGGCTAGACTCAGAAGAGGCCATGTCGTCATCTAGGATCTTGGTAGGCATGAAGACATCAGCCTTGACCATCTGGGCAACCCTGGTATTGAAGCTCGCAAGAGAGTTCCAAATAGCATTGCTATCGATCTCTTGTCCTTCCTCGTCTAGCTTGGGCATGCCAGAGGTCACCAAGTCGATGTCGGCATTGTCATAGTGAGCCTTGACCAAGGACAAAGTCATCCTAGCACCAGCCCGGGTACATGAGGCTTTCCAGTCTTTGATTTTCTCGGGGGCTCAACGTAGGATTTCCGCATACTTGGCCACTGAGTCTGCCGCCTTGATGTTGATGCCCAGAGGTTGAGCTATCTCCTTGGCTTGGGCGATGGCGGTGCTGACAAAGTTGTCGGCAAGAATCATGCATTCCTCGGGACTTGGAGCACCCTCACCCAACTTGGCTAAGCCAATGGAAGCTGTGGTTTGCACAAGCATACAAAGACCATGAGTACAAAAAAGTT
The DNA here is from genome assembly GCA_916181665.1 of Avena sativa. NCBI lineage: Eukaryota > Viridiplantae > Streptophyta > Magnoliopsida > Poales > Poaceae > Avena > Avena sativa. The sequence continues at coordinate 81,566,892 of OV702286.1, forward strand.
AAACGGTTGTCCAACTTACAGAAAAAAGACCAAGACGGAGAAAGGTTACCGCAGAAGCTCGTTTCCGCTTGCATGCATGTCTCCGCAAAGGAATTGCACTCCTTCTGGACTGACTTGAACATCTCAAGACTCCTAGCATTCTGCTCTTTGGCAGCTTGGTTCTGGTCTTTGAGCTGTGCAATCTCATCCTTCAGGCGCTGCTTCTCGACGTCCGTAGACTCTTGAGTAGCCTTCATCATCGCCTCATGGCCCTTGACAGCCTTGGCCAGGTCCTTCTTCATAATCTTGTTTTAATCATCGAGCTGCCGAATATGCTTGGATCGCTCGATGATGCTCTTGGCCTTGGCAATGGCTTCTGTAAGACGGAAATCAGAAAGTGTTATCAGAAGACGGTAGGAATGATTCAATGGGAAAGCGAGGAGCTATTGTAGAAAATAGACTCTGGCTATTTTTGATCTGTTCCTTCAGGAATTTGGTTTTATCCTGTTCAAGGTCCATCTCCTTCCGAAGAGCAGCAAACCTCTCATTGGCGGCTATCCTCAGTTTATTCTCATTCTGCACAAGATGTAAACATGCTAGTTTCTCTAGAGCATCTAGTTGGAACTCTTCAGTTTCAACTAAATGCTCGGGGTTTATAGTTACATGATTTTAAAATAAACTAGTTTCTCTAGAGCATCTACTCGGAACTATCCGGTTTCAACTAAACGCTCGGCGGCTACACAGACAAGTTCTGCACTTAGTTCTTTGGAGCACTCAAGCCAATAACTATTGGATTATCCGCCTATGATCTCGGGGGCTACAGTGGGATATACTACACAAAGTAAGGCAAGTGAAGTTTAAAAAACTTACGATGGGAATGATCCTGAGATTGTTGGCTAGATGAGCGTAGGAATCATGGAAGTTCCAAGCATTCTTATAGATTGCGTCGGCCTGCTTGATGAGGCCATCCAGGCTCAACGTCGAAGGAGTCACAGGCAATGGAGAGGTTGAAGCGGGAGGCATGGATGAGGCTCTAGCTGCCTCCTGCACTGTCGTGGTGGTGTCACGGCAGATACCATGGATAGGCTAAAGCTGGGGACTAATAGCACTAGGGGAATCCAGGGAGGGATAGTGAGGTGATTCCCCACACAGAAGCTTTGTATTCGATTCAGTTCACAGATTACAAGTGCTCCTAGAGCTGTATTGGCGAGAGGAGGAAGAAGGAGCTATCTTACTCTAACCCACAGTTAACCCGTACAAGATCCTTAGAACGTAGAACCTTTCAGAATAGAGGAACCCCCTACTATAGAGGCCCTATCCCTCCTTATATAGTAGTGGCTAGGTCTCCACTTAGGGCATACGTGGAGGCATATTCCAGGGAATATGCCTCTTCCCAAAATAGCAAACCGACCGGGGTACTTTTCCCCCGCGTCACCCATGTAGAGGCTACGTGAGCCTTTGCGGCGCCTGCATCAGCCGACACGGGCGTCGTCACCTCTGTCGGCCATGCCTTGGTGGTCCTGCCCTCTTTTGCTTCGCTCATGCAGTGCGTACCGGGGCTTCTTTTGACCAGCGAGATTCCTTCCTTCTCCTAGAAGCTAGATATGACCCGGATCATAGTTGATCCGGCCACACCTGTTCCTGCATACAAGTTAAATACATCATTCCGACTTACGGCTTAAGTAGGTTGAGACCTAGTTAGGTGGACGCCCCCTGGTCTGGGTTACCCCGTGATTCGTCCTGCCTTGAGGTGACCCGCCCAACATCTGCTTTAGCCTTTCCGACCCTTGGCTAACTCGGCCTTTATACCCCGGCGTGACCCTATCCTGGGGTTATCCCCCCAACATTAGTCCCCGAAGCTGGTGCGGTCTTAGCTGCCTTAGCCGCTAAGGCCACAACAGGTTCAATTCCACCGAACTTTGTGCTCCTTCTCTGGGTTCCCTCCTTGTCTCGGATTCTCTGGATTTACTTTCCCTTGGCACGTTCCAAGCTCTCACTTGCTGGCTGGGTTACCACCCTAACGTGTACCTCATGGTTTTACTTTCCCTTGGCACATTCCAAGTTTTCACTTGCTGGCCGGGTTACCACGGTCTCATCCGGGTCTTCTTTCCTTCTCTCGTGCGCTAGCCCACGTGGAGGCTAATCATTAGGCTGCCTCATTTTAAGGGCCAACCATAGTAACCGCTGCAGTAATTGTCAGTTATCACTGTGGCGCACGTCACGTCTGGCCTGCCTCCTCGTTAACCGCATTAGTGCGTCACGTCATGGGATCTGTTACACCCTGTGGCCCTCTGTGTGGCTTGCTGCTGATCGGTCGACGCGGGCAATACACGGCCACACCGTGCGGCGTACCTGTTTGACACGATCCCACTACCCCCTCGAGGGAGTGGTTAAATAGGGGAGGGTCGCACCCCTTAGGTCTTTTCCCCCTTCTGCGCCCCTTTGCCTCTAGCACTTCTTATTCTTCGTCTTTCCCGCGACAGCACCACCACCACTGCTTCCAAGTAGCAGCGCCGCCGCCACACTGCTTCCCCATGCCTCTGCATCACCGCCACGGCTACGCGCCTCCTCCGCCATGGGTCGTTGCTAATATAGGGCACTCCCCCCACCGCTGCTAGCGACAGTGAGGGCAACGACCTAGAGATGACAGAAGAGGAGCTCGCTGTCGCCGAGCAAGAAATGGAGGAAGACACCACCACGGTGGACCGCGGTGCGTGGGCCGGGTCCTTGGTCTGCCAAGACGACCTGGACTGGCTCTACCGCACCAGACGCATTCCCGCCAGAGTCATCGCGCGCCTCGCCTCCGTCGAACTCACCGCCTCACCCAATCCGGGTGAGTATGTTGTGTTCTTGTCGGACTTCCAACGGGGTTTTGGTTTGCTGGTCAGCGATTTCTTCCATGATTGGTTAAGCACATACGAACTCCAGCCGCACCACCTTCCTGCCAACGCAATCACTTCTCTTTCTGCCTTTGCCTCTACGATCGAGGGTTACGCCGGATTATGGCCCACAAAGGAGCTATGGATCCGGTTTTTCGGCTTTCGTCGTAATGTCATTCCGAATATTCAACTCGATCCGGAGGACAAGCAGCTCACTCAATTCGGAGCTGCATCCATCTCACCCCGGAGGCTATCTGTTTTCCCCCGAGTCACCGGGCTGGACTCCTGCAAAGGATGGGCCCGGACTTTCTTTTATGTCCGGAATGAGGACACTGAAGACTTGATCCGGCTGCTTCCCTATGCTCCGGGTCCACCTAACCCGGAGTTGTGGGACGTTGTCCCCAAGAAGCCCACAGAATTGGCTAACCAGGTCAACAAAAGGTTCAAGGAGCTGAAGCATCTCGGGTTGCACAACGAGGACGCCATGATCACATTCGTCCGCAACCAGATCTCCCCTCTCCAGAAGCGCACTCATAAGGTGTGCCACATGAGCTGGGGTCGCGACCCCAACCGGACCTCATCCTTCGAGCTTAGCAACACAGAAATCTACCGCCGGGTCAAGGCGCTCTTCACCACCCACAAGGACTTCTCCTCTGAGTGGACGTGGGGAATTGAGCATTATTGCCGGGATAGGCTTCCTTCCGTGGTAAGCTTCGTGCCACCAACTCTCTCCGGATTAGATCTTATGTCGGTTGCCGTTTTATTTTTAACTCCGTTGTCTTTTTTCTCCTTTAGCAATTCCTTCAGCAGACAATTGAGGATGGCCCCGACCCTACCCTCAAATGCGCGCCTGACCGGGAGAGCTCGGACAAGGAAGAACCGGACCAAGAGATGTTCCTCCCAATGTCCGACGCGACTAAGCGACCCACCGGTAAACTCTCTTCTATTGGAGATTGGCCCGACGATGAGGATGACTCGGATATTGAGGTGATGGAAGCTGTTGACGCTGTCCCCCTTTCTTATGCTTTTCCGGCATCAGCTAACCCTGGTGGGCAGATCCACGAGGACCCTCCCCTTGCCACGGGTGAACCTGTTCCGGCAGCGCCGAAGAAGAGGCGCGGATCTTCATCAAGTTCCTATTCTGGACCTTCTCAGCCCTCCAAAAGGCGAAAGAAGTCCGGAGACAAAACTGCTTCCAAGCCAGCAGGCAAGGCCCCAGCACGAAGGGCTCGGAAAACCAAGGAGCCCCTGACCTCGTATGCGTAAGCCTCTTTTCCCTCTGCAACTTATTCTTCCTTGCATTGTTTTAGTCTCTCTTCCGACATTATTTGATTTGGCAGTGCTGCGGAGGATGTTCCCCATAGTGGATCTAGCATCTCTTCACCGCTCCGACCTAGCCCTTCTCCCGCTCGTGACGTCGAGTCACGCCCGCTGAGCCCTATTCCAGAGGGTTCTGCGGCTGCTCAGGGTTCCAGCCCACCTCGTCAAGAGGGAGGCAACCCCGGAACGGGGGAGACGGACCCAGCCGACGCAGCGGCATCCACCACTTCGGCTCCGCCACAACCAGCAACTACCGAGACTACCTCCGCACCAGCACCAGCACCAGCACCAATTCCGACACCTCTGCCTCTAGCACTTCTTCTTCTTCGTCTTCCCCGCGACAGCGCCGCCACCACTGCTTCCAAGTAGCAGCGCCACTGCTGCACTGCTTCCCCACGCCTCTGCATCACCGCCACCGCTACGCGCCTCCTCTGCCACGGGTCGTTGCTAATCTAGGATGCTGCCCCCCACCGCTGCTAGCTACAGCGAGGGCAACGAACTAGAGATAACAGAAGTGGAGCTCGCCGTCGCCGAGCAAGAAATGGAGGAAGACACCGCCACGGCGGACCGCCGTGCGTGGGCTGGGTCCTGGGTCTGCCAAGATGACCTGGACTGGCTCTACCGCACCAGACGCATTCCCGCCAAAGTCATCGCGCGCCTCGCCTCCATCGAACTCGTCCCATCACCCAATCCGGATGAGTACGTTGTGTTCTTGTCGCACTTGCAACGGGGTTTTGGTTTGCCGGTCAACGATTTCTTCCATGATAGGTTAAGCACATACGAACTCTAGCCGCACCACCTTCCTGCCAACGTAATCACTTCTCTTTCTACCTTTGCCTCTACGATCGAGGGTTACGCCGGATTATGGCCCACGAAGGAGCTATGGATCCGGTTTTTCGGCCTTCGTCGTAATGTCATTCTGAATATTCAACTTGATCCGGAGGACAAGCAGCTCACTCAATTCGGAGCTGCATCCATCTCACCCCGGAGGCTATCTGTTTTCCCCCGAGTCACCGGGCTGGACTCCTGCAAAGGATGGGCCCGGCCTTTCTTTTATGTCCGGAACGAGGGCACTGAAGACTTGATCCGGCTGCTTCCCTATGCTCCGGGTCCACCTAACCCGGAGTTGTGGGACGTTGTCCCCAAGAAGCCCACAGTATTGGCCAACCAGGTCAACAAAAGGTTCAAGGAGCTGAAGCATCTCGGGTTGCGCAACGAGGACGCCTTGATCACATTCGTCTGCAACCGGATCTCCCCTCTCCAGAAGCGCACTCATAAGGTGTGCCACATGAGCTGGGGTCGCGACCCCAACCGGACCTCATCCTTCGAGCTTAGCAACACAGAAATCTACCGCCGGGTCAAGGCGCTCTTCACCACCCACAAGGACTTCTCCTCTGAGTGGACGTGGGGAATTGAGCATTATTGCCAGGATAGGCTTCCTCCCGTGGTAAGCTTCGTGCCACAAACTCTCTCCGGATTAGATCTTATGTCGGTTGCCATTTTATTTTTAACACCGTTGTCTTTTTTCTCCTTCAGCAATTCCTTCAGCAGACAATTGAGGATGGCCCCGACCCTACCCTCAAATGCGCGCCTGACCGAGAGAGCTCGGACGAGGAAGAACCGGACCAAGAGATGTTCCTCCCAATGTACGACGCGACCAAGCGACCCATCGGTAAACTCTCTTCTACTAGAGATTGGCCCGACGATGAGGATGACTCGGATATTGAGGTGATAGAAGCTGTTGACGTTGTCCCCCTTTCTTATGATTTTCTGGCATCAGCTAACCCTGGTGGGTAGATCCACGAGGACCCTCCCCTTGCCACGGGTGAACCTGTTCCGGCAGCGCCAAAGAAGAGGCGCGGAGCTGCATCAAGTTCCTCCTCCGGACCTTCTCATCCCTCCAAAAGGTGAAAGAAGTTCGGAGACAAAACTGCTTCCAAGCTAGCAGGCAAGGCCCCAGCACGAAGGGCTCGGAAACCCAAGGAGCCCCTGACCTCGGATGCGTAAGCCTATTTTCCCTCTGCAACTTATTCTTCCTTGCATTGTTTTAGTCTCTCTTCTGACATTATTTGATTTGGCTGTGCTGCGGAGGATGTTCCCCAGAGTGGATCTAGCATCTCTTCACCGCTCCGACCTAGCCCTTCTCCCACTCGTGACGTCGAGTCACGCCCGCTGAGCCCTATTCCAGAGGGTTCTGCGGCTGCTCCGAGTTCCAGCCCACCTCGTCAAGAGGGGGGTAACCCTGGAGCGGGGGAGACAGACCCAGCCGAGGCAGCGGCAATCTCAACCCGCTTCAAGAAAGGAAGTGGTAAACAAATGTGCTTATCTATATTTCTCGATGGAAGTGGAGGGAAAGTCTTAAAGAAGGTGACAAGAAGTTTCGTCTGCCGCACTAACGAGAAGGGTGCTAAGCTAGAATACAAACGCAAAATATATTCCACTAGCGCCATAGACTAGTCTAAAAAAACCTTTTCTTTGTCTGTCAGTGGGAGAGAAAGCAAAATGGAAGCAGGAAGCGTGTTGTCAAAAATGTCGGAGGTTACCAGATCTCTCATTAAGAAAGAGTACCCGAGAAGAATAGATATGATCCGGAAACACTCCTATTCGAGTCGATAGAGAACGCGAGTTCTCCGCGCCACGTCGATCCCCCGGAGGGGTGATGATTTACTTCATGGGCGAGGTCTCTGGTTCAAGTCCAGGATGGCCCAGCTACGCCAGGGAAAAGAATAGAAGAAGCATCTGGAACCCACGAAGTATGGAAAGTGCCAAACATTGGGAACTACCCGGGGAGGAGTTAGGAGCAGGAACAAGGAGAAGCGAGAACCACTTAAATGGAGGATTCTATTGTATTTCAGCCTTTGTTCCCCATAGCAACTGGGGATCGAAAAGCACCAAATTTGATGACTTATTAAGGGAAAGACGAGAGTGAAAGATTCGCCAGGTGTGAAATCCCATCGTATTCGAGGAGTCAAGGATTTGCTAGGAATTCCGGATCAGAAGAACAAACAATAAGAATGAGGGATTGAAGTCCGTTCCACCACTTCGGCTCCGCCACAACCAGCAACTACCGAGACTACCTCCGCACCAACACCAGCACGAGCACCAGCACCAATTCCGGCACCAGCACCAACTCCGGCAGCAAGGACATCAGCAACAGCACCAGCTCCTGCAACAAGGGCACCAGCGCCAAGCTCCTCCGCTTCGTCCGAGTCTTCTCAATCTCGGCGAGGAGGTACCCAGGCAGCTCCTAAGGGGAAATCTGCCGCAACCACTTCCTCCTCTCAGCAAGCCAAAGGCAAGAAAACCCCTGACATCACCAGGGCAGCGTCCACCGGGTATGGACAGCGCACCCTCGCATCCATGCTTGCCCAGAAGGCTCCAGCACCGAAGGACGCCCCTGCCGAGCCAGCTAGTGCGCAGCAACTTGTTCTGCACACCAGTCCAGCCCTTGCTCAGGTTGAGAGGAGAGAGGCACAGGCAAAGGGCTTGGTGGTGCCCCATATGCTCAGCGGTGAGCGATATCCTCCGACCTTGATCGAGCTTATGAACAACTGGAACAAGGTGGAGTTCGTCTACAACGACGATCTCCCGGAGAAGTTCGGTGCCGCCGAGTTCGCTGCTCAGATGAACACAGCCGCTAAGGCGATTAACCTCGCGGGCCGGATGATGGAGGTACGTTACTTCACCTTTTCCTTAGCATGCACTAGCGATATAAGCATTAGTCCCCGAGCCTCCGGGGGAGTAACTTGTTACTCGGCCGGATGCTCCTTAGAAAACTAACGTAGCTCCCTGACAACTTCAAATATGCACATCTGTTTGCCTTCATCTTTTTCTGCAGAACTAATCCGTCATTCGGTTTTCGCAGCTGGGGTGGAGGCTGAGAACAAGCTCATCAGGAAGAATCTGAATCAGATTAAGGGTAAGCTACTTTTGTCCGACCCTGCTTTGCTTTCCATCTCCTTTTCTTCTTGGCTCGGCAAACATTCATACCTCGGCTCTTCCGGGTCAACACGCTATTTCAGCATCTCTTGAAGATAGTGTGCCCGTGCCTGACATGATGCTGCATTTTCTCGAACAAGCAGGGCAGCATCAGGCCGAGCTCAAAAAGAAAGATGATGAGCTTGCCCTCCTCCGAACCAAGAACGACGAGATTGCCAAGTTAAAGGCAGAAATGAAGAAGATGAAGGCGCAACACCAAACCGAGTTTGAAAAGGCTTCCCAGGACTACACCGAAGAGCGCGAGCGCCTCAATCTCCAAATTGCTAAGGACCGCGAACTTCTCCAGGAGGCCGACGTCAAACTCGAGTCGGCGAATGCTGAAATGGTGCAGCTCTGCCAAAGACACGATAATTGCATCAATGAATTGACCCGGATCCACAGACACATTTTACGTAAGTTCCTTTTCCTTATCCAGCATATTTCTCCGGGATATCTCACATGTATTTTCATTACTTGCTTCTCTTGTCCTGTTTTTAGGCAAATTTCCAGAGGGTACTCCCATTGCAAGCGCCGCTGTTGCCAATTTCCACCGAGAGAGGGGTACTCCCGTCGCTCCTAGCGGTGAGGACATTCCCTATGACATGGAGGACCTGTTGGTCAGCCTGTCATCTCGCGTGGAAATCATCAAGAACTACGGCAAGGATCTCCTCGATGCTTCAGTCCGAGTTTTCAACATGTTCTGGCCTAGTGAGGACACTCGGGGACAATCGCAATCCTTGCTGAAAAGCTGACGGAGATCGAGACCCAGCTTGACCTTTGGAGGGAGTCCGCTGGACGTGCTGGAGCTGAGACCGTTCTTCACCACATACTCACGTGGTATGAGAAGATCGATCCCAGTCTCCTGACGCGCCTGCGCACCGGATCCAAGTGGACCAATGACCCAGAATGGGTAGCTCAGCGCCAGGCTTGCGCTCACAGTCTCATTGAATATGCTCCCATTCATGACTGGACTGAGGGTCTGAGCTTCCTGGAAGCCGCTGGCGACGAAGAGGTTGAAAATGTTGAAGATGGTTCGGACGAGGATGGAGATGACGATACCTCGGATATCGAAGAAGGCGAAGATGACGCCGAACTTCCTCCTCCTGCTGCTCCTTAAGTAAAAACACATGAAAACTTATCAGGTATGCCAGGTGGAATTGTATCCTGTACTTTTGTGATATTTTGCTACTAAGTTTGTATGCCGGATTAACTTGGGCGTAGTCCCCAAGTTTCATTTTCTTGTTCGTCCAATCTTCTGGCTCTGTTCGTGTCTACCTTGATTGGGTTTTACGACTTACGAATCCGAGCTTCAAAAATTGTTTTAACAATACTTAGAAACTTTTAGGCTTATCTCAAAATAATTCAGCATAATAATTTGAAAGTAAATACAAGGTTAGTCCGAAAAACAAACGTCGGCTCGATTAAGTTCTTTTCCTTAGTCGTTTTTCATGTGCTACACAATGAAACAACTTGTTCTCTTGCTTGCCATGAAGAAAATTCTTGTTGGACAGCAGCAAGTCGAAGAGTTGGGTTTTTGGTGCTCACACATTACTAATCCGAGTTAAGTAGAACAACTTACTCTAGCTGACGTATAAATAATAAAAGACAACAAATATTATTAAGACAGTCCCCGAGTTACTGCCTGAGGTGCTATTATTTCATTGATAAGCTCATTGCCGGCATACATACCGACATATGTGAAGACTCGAATACATGCACTTCTCTGCTAAGTGTAGAAAGGACGAAGTAGGGCTACGTTCCATGGACGCTTAGATTCCTCGCCGGAGTTGTCCGCCTTGTTCTTTTCCTGTGGCTCTGCATCAATAAGATAATAAGAATCATTGTGCAATGCTTTGCTCACAATGAATGGCCCTTCCCATGGGGGGGATAATTTATGCATGCCAGCAGTACGTTGTACCAACCGGAGCACCAGATCGCCTTCCCGAAAGACTCGAGGGCTTACTTTCCGGCTATGATAGCGTCGGAGATTTTGCTGATATATGGCGGATCTGGACAATGCCAATTCTCTCGCTTCTTCCAGCAGATCAACATCATTTTGCCGGGCTTCTTGCACTTCGGCTTCTGTGTATTGGGTGACCCTAGGCGAATCATGCGCTATGTCGGCTGGTAATACAGCTTCTGCACCATATACCAGAAAAAACGGCGTATAGCCTGTTGATCGATTCAGAGTTGTTCTTAAACTCCACAGTACTGCTGGTAGTTCCTCTATCCAGCACGCCGCTGATCTTTGCAGCGGCTCGACGAGCCGGGGTTTTATCCCGGATAATACTAATCCGTTGGATCTTTCTACTTGTCCGTTTGATGCGGGATGAGCTACCGAGGCAACGTTCAGCCGGATCCTCTTATCCCGACAGAATCGCACAAATGCTCCTTCAGCAAAATTTGTGCCATTATCAGTTATGATACTGTGAGGATAACCGTATCTCAAGATAATGTCTTTGAGAAATGTTACGGCCGTAGCTCCATCACATTTTCTTATAGGCTTCACTTCAATCCATTTTGTAAACTTATCCACCATGACCAAGATGTGAGTCATATTTACCCTTGCTGGTTTAAATGGGCCGACCATATCCAAGCACCATACGGCAAATGGCCATGTAATTGGTATGGTCTTGAGTTCCGACATTGGCATATGTGTCTTGGTAGCATACCTCTGACAACCATTGCATTTTCTCACCAGATCTTCTGCTTGTTCTAAGGCACTTGGCCAGTAGAATCCATGCCGGAACGCTTTTGCCACCAAGGCTCGGGATGAGGCATGGTGCCCGCACTCCCCTTGATGTATATCTCGGAGGATGTCAAGCCCTTCTTCCGGGTCAACGCACCGCTGGAGGACATTGGTCACACTCCGTTTGTACAGCTCGGAATTGATAATTGTGTATGCCTTTGCTCTCCTCTGAGTTTGCCTAGATAACACCTCCTTAGTGGGTAATGTTCCATCTTTCATGAAATGAAATATAGGTAGTGCCCAAGCTGGTATTGCTTGCACAGGGAACACATCCTCATCAATTTCCATCTGATCCACCGGCATAACTTCAACCGGATCACGCTGAGCAGTCCCCGAGTCCTGCGAGGCAGTCCCCGGGTTTGCTGAGGCAGTCCCCGGGTTTGCTGATGCAGTCCCCGGGTTTCACGCACCACCTCCCATGTCAATTTCCATGGGCTCAGCTCCAGATTCTGTATCTTCCGGGACATAGATTGAGTCGGTTCCTGGGGACGGCCTGATAGATGGTTTTCCGAGGTGTTCCAATGCTACACCCGGTGGAATTGCTTGTCAGGTTGATCGGAGCTTCGACAGCATGTCGGCAGCCTCATTATCCACCCGGGGTACATGGTGAAATTCACACCCCTCAAAGAAACCAGATATCTTCTGCACATGAAATCTGTATAGAGCCATGTTTGGATCAAGGGCGTCCCACAACCCCGACACTTGCTGTATTACTAAATCCGAGTCACCAAAGCATAGTATCCGACGTATCCCAATCTCTTTTGCCACTTTGAGCCCATGCGCAAGTGCTTCATACTCAGCGACATTGTTCGATGCCGCGAAATGGATTTGTAGCACATATTTCAGCTGGTCCTTCTTTGGTGAGGTAAGCACAACTCCAGCGCCTAGCCCGATTTTTGTTTTTGACCCGTCAAAATGCATCCTCCAGTAGTTCGGATCCGGTGGCGGTGGTTCGTAATGTACCTCGGCCCAATCCACAAAAAAGTCCGCTATAGCTTGAGACTTGATTGCTTCTCTTCTGTCATATTGTGGTGCATAAGGACGTAGTTCGATTGCCCATTTTGCGATTCGACCACTTGCATCCTTGTTACTCATTATCTCGGATATGGGAGCTTCACATATTACTTTGATGGGGTGCTCCTCAAAGTAATGCTTTAACTTCTTAGCTGCCATATAGACACCACATGCCACCTTTTGAAAGTGTGGGTATTTCTGCTTTGAGGCAGATAATACCTCGCTCAAGTAATACAATGGCCTCTGCACCGACTTACCCTCTTCGTCACGCTCTACCACAATCACTGCACTTACAACTCGGTTGGTTGCGGCTATGTAGAGAAACATTGGCTCCTTTGATAGTGGAGAGGCTAACACTGGTGCAGTGGCTAACATCTTCTTTAAGTGGGCAAAGGCTTCATCGGCATGTGGTGTCCAAACGAACTTATCCGACTTTTTCATGAGTTGGTAGAGAGGCAATGCCTTTTCTCCCAACCGACATACAAACCGACTTAACGATGCCAGGCACCCAGTGAACTTCTGGACATCGTTAAGACACTTCGGCAGCTCCATTCGTTCAATGGCCCGGATCTTAGTTGGATTAACTTCGATACCTCGGCTGGAGAAGAGAAATCCGAGTAATTTTCCAGCCGGGACACCGAAGGTACATTTTTTCGGGTTAAGCTTCATCCGGAACCTTCTTAAGTTCACGAATGTCTGTCTGATGTCGTCAAGGAGCGTTTTGCTTTCCTTGGTCTTGATAACCACATCATCCACATACACTTGTACATTTTGACCTATTTGGTCGTGCAAACATTTTTGCATACATCTTTGGTACGTTGCCCCTGCATTACGTAAACCAAACGGCATGGTGCGATAGCAATAAGCCCCATACGGGGTGATAAATGCGGTCTTTATTTGATCATCCGGATTCAGAGGTATCTGGTGGAAAGCAGGATACCCATCAATGAATGACAACAAATCACATCCCACGGTTGAGTCTATTACCTGATCTATCCTCGGCAGTGGAAAGGGATCTTTTGGACACGCCTTGTTCAGGTTTGTGTAATCGATACACATACGCAAAACCACTGCCACGTTCGGGTCATCCTTCTTCTTCTCCACCAGCACCGGATTAGAGAGCCAATCCGGATAGAGTACTTCCATGATAAATCCTGCTGCTAGCAACCGAGCTATCTCGTCTCCAATGACTTTTCTCCTATCCTCGGCGAAGCGGCGGAGAGGTTGCTTCACCGGCCTTGCTCCGGGTCTCACGTTCAAAGAGTGCTCGGCCAACTCCCTCGGAACACCTTGCAAGTCCTGTGTAGACCAAGCAAAAATATCCCGATTCTCACGGAGGAAGTTGACGAGCTCGCTTTCCTATTTATCATTCAACCCGGCACCAATTGTTACGGTGCGCTCTGGGAACATATCATCAACAGGCACTTTCTTAGTATCTTTTGCGGCTTGGAACGAAACGCTACCATGCGGGTTACTCAACGCCAGCATATACTGTTGCGTGGATTGAGCTAATGTCGCCACCTCTTGGATTTTTCTTTTCTCTTGCGCAATCACAAGTGACTCGGCTAGGTTAGACCCGGCTGAGGCACACTCAATGGAACGTCAAAAATCTCCAGCAATGGTAATCACTCCATTTGGCCCGGGCAACTTCATCTTCAGATAACTGATGTGGAAGCTTGCCATGAACTTGTTCAATGCTGGTCTTCTGAGTAACGCGTGATACACACTTTCCAAGTTCACCACTTCGAACTCCAGATTCTCAGTTCGGCAATTATCTCTCGTGCCGAATAACACGTCAACCCGGACTTTGCCTATGGGCTCACACGAAATGCCTGGTACAATACCATTGAAAGTTGTTCTTGTAGCTTGGAGCATGTTCTCCGTGATACCCAACTTGCGCATTGTATCCGCATACATGATGTTAATGCTACTGCCATTGTCAATCAGTACCTTGGAGAACCTCCCATTGATGTTAGGCCCAATGAATGTCAGGTCCAGCACTAGTGCATACGAACCAGGACTCGGCCTAAGATTGGGATGATCTTTGATGTTCCAAGTAATTTCTTGGTCCGACCAAGGCATATACCTCGTCACCGCTGGCATTACCGCATTGACCTCCATATGTCGGCGCTGCAAGCTCTTCCTATCTGTTTCCTCGGTGGTAAACACACAGTAACTCTGATGATGCTCCATGTACTCATTCCTCCCCTCATTTCCGGGGTACCTCTAATCCGGCTGATGCTGGTTTTCTACTTGATGCACTGCATCCCTTCACTCATGGTTATCATACCTCGGCGGAGGGGGAGGCAACATTAGCTGTTGCGTGTTCGCTCCAGAGAGCAATTGCTGCCGGGGTAACGCCTGCCGAGGTTGATCATTCCGGGGTGCCTGAGCATTCCTCGAACCACCTTGTTCTATCTTACGCATACACTCACATTGCCTCGTTGTATGACCCGCTGGGTTACTCGGATTTGGCGTGTGAAACTTACACGTCTGATCCAACATCGACTCGTAAGTATACCTCGGACGGTCCTTCTTTTCTTGCCACTGTTTCTTCTGTTCTGGCGTCTAGGTTTTTTTGCCATCATTCCTTGGTGTCCATTGTTGCCCTCCAGTTTTCTGACGCTGATTGCTCCCTGTTCCTGGTTGATCTTGATTCACAGCTGCAACTTGTTGCAAACTATACCGGTGATCCGGTCTATCATCTCTCCTTTTACCTCTGTAATCGTTCCTCCGGGATGATCCGACTCCATCTCTCTGGTAGTACTCCTCATTCGACTCGTTGGACATGAGCCTAAGTTGAGTCGGATCACCCAAAGCATATGAATCAGCAATTCAGATCATCTCTGCCAACGTAGTTGGCATTTTCCTTTGCAACTTTTACCACAGCTCACTTGCATATCTGCATGCTTGCGCAAACCACGCTATGGCCTGTGACTCTATCACGCCCTCACACGAGTTTCTCATGGTACAGCACCGGGTCAAAAACTCCCGGTCCGTCTCATTCGGTCTTTGCTTGCACATAGCTAGGGTATGTGGCCTATTTGGCCTTTGATACGTACTCGAGAAATTGCTGATGAACATTTCCTCAAAATCGATCCAGCAGTTAATACTTCCAGGCGGCAAATTGTTCAACCATACCCTTACTGGTGACATGGTTATACCCGACGGGTACATAACTTCAGCATACCTGGTCCAGCCCAAGGAAGGCCCACAGTAGACATACGCTGGCCCATGAAGATTTTCGGGTGGCCAAGGCCCATGACGCCTTCGGATCCTTGGAGAGCAAGACTAGAGTTCGAATACAACTTGTAACCTACTCGTATCGGTACCTGAGACCTAGCCTCCTCATATATAAAGGCTAGGAGGGGCCAACGAGCAGGACAGATCCATACTTTTCGTACACGCCTCCACGCCAGATCGAATCTGCGCACCCTCTAACTTTCGGTTCCGCCGTAATCAAAGAGCAGACAAGCAGGAGCAGGGTTTTCCCTCCGGGGGCCTGAACCTGGGTAAATCTCGTGTCCCCTGGTTGCTTGTCTGTTAACCGTGCCACGATCTCCAGCATCCCCATCTTCTCCAAAACCCAAGTCCATAACAATGGGCATTGACGAGATTAAACCTCGTCAATTGGCGCCGTCTATGGGAATTGGGGCTGCTGATTGTGCGGTCGTGACGGTTCCGACCCGATCGATCTACAACTCCTCAGCGACGGAGAATCACCTCCTCTTCGGCACTTTCGACTTCACCGCCCACTCGCCGGCCACCATGAAGGATTTCGAGCCCGTAGGCGACGGACTCGAAATTCTGTTCGGGAGCTTCTGCTTCTAGGTGGGACAAGCTGGTACCCTCCGCCTCCCTGAGCGGGTGCCCGTACCGTCAATCAGGCCCGCTTCGTGGGCTCCACACCCTGTGCTACGCACGTCACCATCAACAAATGAGTTTTTCGACAGCAGCAGCTGCAACTCTGATCCGTGCGATCCACCTTCGGATGAAGGGACCTACGATTCCGAATCCGAAAGCTGCGGCAGCAGCCAACCAATCTGCAGGCGCTATCTGTGCGCCGCAATCATCCAAACCGACGAAGACACGCCTAACCCACCGCCCAACCCCAACCCGCAGGGCCAAAACGGCGAAAACGGGGAAAACAGGGGCCACCTCATCCAACTTAGCAAAGAAGGATGGGCCGAAGCACGCCGCGCCGTCGCAGGCGAAATAGTCCTACCTCTGGACTCCCCACGTGACCTGCTGATGGCATACCACTACCTCCTCATCGAGGAGCACAAGAAGCAAGTCAAGATGCAGGAGACGCTCGATAAACGCAAGAAAGCAGCCTCTGAGTCCAGTGCGCGACGAGCTGCGCTCTCCGCCATGGGACCCGGCTCCAGCACAAACGGAAATCAGGGAAACAAGCACCACTCTCGGGTGGAAAACATGGACCAGAAGGAGCGGCGTGACGTGACCTGAACCCTCCACACATCGTTCATGGATATGGACGCCGATGGCAATATCACCCCGAAGACGCCACAAGCCGTGATCATGGCAGCCACTGCGTATCTTGCGGCTCACCAACCTCCGGAGGGGGACCCGAAAAGGGCCACGCATAGGTCCGCACTCATCGGACTAGGACTAATCGGAGCTGCGCTCCACGAAGACGCTCCTACGGAGCCGAAGAAGAAAGCTCCGGCCAGGCGCGACCGGAGCCCCACTCCCTCATCCGAAGATGAAGAAGAACACGATCTTCCTCGAAGAAAGAAGAGCTCGCACCGCCATAAGCACGACTACGACGCTAGGGACAAGCTTACATAGCGCAAAATCGACAAAGCACGTGCCAAACGCGCATGCTCATCTGAATCTGAGATGGATGAAGACGAAGGAGAACTCTGCGGGGCTCGATGCTTCAGCAGAACCGTCCGGCGAACACAGATGCCACGCAACTTCAAGCTTCCTTCGGATACTCCGAAGTTCAACGGCACGCAAGATCCAAAGTCCTGGCTTAGTGACCATCTATCATCCATTAAACTTCACGGAGGCAGCAAAGAAACCGCCATGCAATGCCTTCAGCTGCAGCTGACAGGCGCGGCACGGGTCTGGCTCAGCAGCCTATCATCAGGATCCATCCGAAGCTGGGAGGAGCTCGCTTATAGCTTCATCCGAAACTTCAAAGGCACTAGCAAAAGGCCCGCCTCAATCGAAGAGTTGCGAGCCTGCACTCAGAGAACGGGTGAATCTATTCGCTCGTACATACTACGCTGGTCCACGACCAAGAACTCCGCAGCACACATCTCCGAAGAACGGGCCATCGACGCCTTCAGGGACGGCGTCAAACGCCCAGACTTCAAGGAGAAACTTGGATGCGTAAAGCCCAAGACACTCGACCAGCTCATGGAAATCGCCAACAGTTGGGCAGATGGCGAAGATTGCATCCAGCGGGCGCTATCAGATGAAGAAGACGACTACGGCCGAAGACGCGAACGCCGCAGCAAGAGGAGACCGCGCGTATACGAGGACCGCGACGGACCCGACATGGTCGCAGCCGGCTACGCCGACCGCCGTAACGACAACAGCCGCAGCAGCGGAGGATATCGCAGCGGAAACTTCCGCGACAACGGACGACCAACGCAGTCGTGGCAACGCCGCGACCGCGACAACGGACCTTCAGCATTCGACAAACTTTCGGGTCCATGCACCATCCACTTCTACATCGACAAACAAGACGACAAAAAGAAAGCTAGCCACATGCTCAAGGACTGCCGTGAGTTCCAGAAACTCAGCGAAAGCATGGTACAGATGAGGCAACAAGCTCCAATTCCTGCGTTCGGAAACGCACTTGCGCCAGGCGAAATAGCACACAGAGCTCCTCCACCGCCGCCTATCGGAGGCCCACATCAACCAGCCGCACCAGTGCAAAACAACGCCGGAGTCGCATACCCCCCACCAAAAGGAGCACTCAATATGATTTAGAAAGGACGCCCAACCAACAGGGTACAAAAGAAGATCACCCGCCAAATCAATATGGCCGTGACAACTCCACCTGCCATCCCTGAGTACCTCAGCGGATCGGAGTCCTGCATCACATTCACTCGCGCGGATCACCCTATTCAGATCCCTCGCCCAGGTCATGCTGCCCTGGTGCTGCAGGCGCAGATCGGAGGCTTCGAGATGAGTCGCGTCTTCATGGACGGCGGCAGCGGCATCAACCTAATATTCGCAAGCACTCTAGCAGCTATGCGGATCCCGCAATACAGCCTGGAACAATCAGACACAACGTTCCACGGCATTGTCCCAGGGAAGGGCATCTTCCCCTGGGCAAAATAGGGCTCGACGTCATCTTCGGGACACCGGACAACTTTCGACAGGAGCGCCTAGAATTCGAAGTGGTGGACTGGCCGTCGCAATACCACGCCATCCTGGGACGCGTAGCATTCGCAAGGTTCCTGGCCGTCCCACACTATGCATACCTACTACTCAAAATGCCAGGACCAAGGGGCGTCATCACAGTCCACGGGAGTTTCACCCGATCGGACCAATGCGACAGGGATTTCAACAAAATCTCCCAGTCTTTCGGCATGCAAGACGAGCTCGTAAGGCTCCGCGAAGTGACAGACAATGGGCTACCCCCAGTCACCAAGCAGAACGCACCTGATATGTCTTTCGACTCCACCATCAACACCAAAAAAGTACAGGTCCATCCAACAGATGCCTCCAAGACGGCGCTAATCGCCAACGACCTCAACACCGCATAGGAAAGCGCGCTCGTCGAATTCCTCCGTGAGCACTGGGAAATCTTCGCCTGGTGTCCTGCGGACATGCCAGGAGTTCCCAGGGAATTCGCCGAGCACGCACTCAATGTCTTCCCAGACACCAAACCAGTCAAGCAGTCCATCCGAAGACTGTCGGAGCCACGAGCCGAAGCTATCGGCAAAGAGATCAACAGATTACTCGCAGCAGACTTCATCCGGGAAATCAAGGAAAGCGAGTGGCTGGCAAACACAGTGATGGTCCCGAAGAAGGACACGGACATCCTGCGGATGTGCGTGGACTTCACGTCACTGAACATACACTGCCCTAAGGACCACTTCCCTCTCCCTCGGATCGACCAGATCATCGATTCGACTGCAGGTTGTGAGAAACTCTCCTTCCTCGACGCCTACTCAGGGTATAACCAGATTCGACTCAAGGTCGAAGATCAAGAGAAAACGGCGTTCATCACACCGTTCGGAGTATACTGCTACAACACAATGCCCTTCGGGCTAAAGAACACGGGTGCCACGTACCAGCGATGCATGCAGGCCTGCCTCAAGGACCAGATCGGTCGCAACGTCCAAGTCTATGTCGACGACATAGTCATAAAAACCAAGGAGGCAAGAACACTTATCGACGATCTCCGCGAGACGTTCGACAACCTCGATCGCTACAGGATCAAGCTCAATCCCGAAAAGTGCGCCTTCGGCGTCCCCTCGGGTCAGCTGCTGGGGTACTTCATCTCTCAACGAGGGATCGAAGCGAACCCGAAGAAAATCAAATCTATCATGACAATGGAGAAGCCGAAAAACCTCAAGGGCGTTCAGCAGCTCGCAGGGCGAGTAGCGGCACTAAGCAGGTTCATCAGCCGCATGGGCGAGAAGTCCTTACCATTTTACCAGCTGCTACGCAAGGCAGACAAGTTCGAGTGGACACCAGAAGCCAACGACTCATTCGAAAACCTCAAGCGGCTCCTCTCCACCTCGCTAGTTTTGGTCACGCCAAAAGAGCGCGAGCCCCTGTTGCTGTACATAGCAGCCACGCACCAGGTGGTCAGCACAGTACTCGTGGTCGAACGACCCAAAGTAGGCAAGACCCACGGGGTACAACGCCCAATTTACTACCTCAGCGAGGTTCTCACTCCAACAAAACAGCGGTACCCGCACTACCAGAAGCTGGCCTACGGCGTATTCATGACGACTCGACGACTGAGCCACTACTTCCAGGAGCATCAGGTGATGGTCGTCAACGAGGCACCCCTAAACAGCATCCTGAATAACCCAGAGGCCACAAGGCGCGTGGCCCTGTGGGGCATTGAACTATCACCGCTGGACATCATCTACGAGAAGCGACACGCAATCAAATCTCAAGTCCTTCCGGACTTCCTGGTGCACTGGATGGAGCTGCAGCTACCTGACACCCCAGACATGTCGCAGTCCTGGACAATGCATTTTGACGGCTCCAAACGCGAAGCCGGAGCAGGGGCAGGAGCCATACTGACCTCCCCGCAAGATGGCAAGATGAAGTACGTCCTTCGGATGAAATTCAGAGCCTCCAACAACGAGGCCGAATACGAGGCCCTCATCCATGGCATGCGGATGGCAAAAATATGCGGCGCAACGCGCCTGGTCATCTACGGTGACTCCAACCTTGTCGTCCAGCAGACGATGAATGAGTGCGACGCACACACCGAAAACATGATAGCGTACCGCGCACTATACAACGCACTCGAAGGAGAATTCGACGGCTGCGAACTTCGGCACGTTGGAAGAGAGAGCAACGAGGAGGTTGACAGACTCGCCAACATCGGCTCGACTTCTGCAAAAGTACCACCAGGTGTGTTCCTCGAACAGATCTGCGTGCCATCCATTAAGCGGAAATTCCCCAAGGGATCACCGGAAGAAGCAGAACACTCGGGGGCTACGCTACCCGAAGGACAGGAAGGACCCGAAAAGTTGGATACCGAAGTCGCCATGGTCAACCTGACGGAGGTCATGGCAGTCGAAGAAACTTGGACACGTCCATACCTTCAGTACCTGATAAACGCAGAATTGCTAGACATCCCGACAGATGCCCGGCGCATATCTCGTCGGTCAAAAGCCTTCACCATCATCAACGGCGAGCTGTACAAATGCAGCATTACAGGCGTCCTACAACGGTGCGTCACCATCGACGACGGCAAGGCCATACTCCAAGATATCCACGAGGGCATCTGCGCCACCATGCAGGCAGCCGCTCCCTTGTCGCCAAAGCTCTACGAGCAGGATTCTATTGGCCAACGGCAATGAACGACGCAAAGGACATCGTCCGAAGATGCAATGGGTGCCAACGGTTCGCCGACAAACCACACGCACCTGGGTCCGAACTTAGACCCATACCCATAGCTTGGCCTTTCGCTCAATGGGGCCTTGACATGATCGGCAAACTGCCAAAATCCTCGAAGGGAGGACACGTCTTCCTCTTGGTCGCAGTCGACAAATTCACCAAGTGGATCGAGGCCATGCCAGTCACCAACCAGAAGGGCAAAACCGCCGTCAAGTTCTTCGAATCCATAATCTACAGATTCAGCGTACCGCACAGCATCATCACCGATAACGGATCAAACTTCATCTCCGAAGAATTCCAGGACTTCTGCGAAGGCCTCGGGATCAATATCACGTACGCCTCAGTGGCGCACCCGCAAACAAACGGGCAAGTGGAAAAGGCCAACGGCCTAATCGGCGCTGGCATCAAGAAACGCCTCACGAGCTCACTCGAGCACAAAGCTGGCAACTGGACGAAAGAGCTACCGTCTGTCCTGTGGAGCTGACGAACTACGCCAAACAGCTCCACCGGTTACACACCGTTCTTCATGGTACACGGAGCTGAGGCGGTGCTACCAGCCGAAGTACGTCACCAGGCTCCACGAGTCGTCGCTTACAGTGAAGCCGAATCCACGGCCGCACTCGAAGATGCCGTCGACACACTCGACGAAGCACGGGATATAGCAGCAGCTAGATCCGTGGTGTACCAGCAAAGTCTCCGCAACTATCACAGCCGCCGGCTGCGCCCAAGGTCCTTCGTCGAAGGAGACCTCGTCTTGCGACTCAAGCAAAAGCGACCGAACAAACTCGAGTCGCCATGGGAAGGACCCTACGCCATCACCGAGGTCATCCCAGGTGGCGCCTATCGCCTCAAGCACGTGGAGTCTGGAGTCGCATACTCCAACCCATGGAACATCTCGCACCTGCGACGATTCTACCCATAGCAATGGACAATGTACCCCTTTTACTTTCAATAAGGCTTACAGCCAAGGCTACTCAGCCGAACCATGTACCTTCTCCATTACGCTACAAATAAAGCTAAGTGTCTCGCTCCCAACCTTCGAGTGACTATTTCTCTGCAACTTTGATTACATGCTACTAACGCACTCGGGGGCTCCCCCCACCTCACGATTTCATCGACTGAGGACAAAACGTGTATACCTGAGTAGCTGACCACGTCAGGCAAACGAAAAGGACACGTACTAAATCAAAAGCACTGCGTGCTCGAGGGCTCCCCCCACCTCACGATTTCATCGACTGAGGACAAAACATGTACACCTGAGTAGCTGACCACGTCAGGCAAACGAAAAGGACACGTTCTACCTATTCTGAAGAATAGCCTGAGCACGCTGCTCAAACAAATCTATAATCTGTTCGGCATACTGCCTTACAGCCGCGTAATGCGGACGCATATTCCACTCGCCACCATCTGGCCGAGGAGGTGGCCCAGTCGCCACAGCAGCCAAATCTACATTAGGGCGATGCACCCTCACAAGAGACAAGGCAGCCTTCACCCCTGCGACAAGCTGCTGCCGCACCAGCTCCTTGACATTGCTAGCACTCCGAAACTTCGCCAGAAGACCTGCAAGGGTCGTCGGCACGCCATCCAACGGAAACATGACGTGCAACACCGAGGACAGTGATGTCTGCACCTGGCGGAGCACCCGCGAAACCTGGAAGACGCGATCCTGCACCGTCGCCAGAACCATGGCACGACCGCGATCCATCCAAAAGAAGCCACCGGCTTCCATGTCCTGTTGAGTCAAGCAATTGACTCGAACAGCAATGCGCTCCTTTTCTTCCTTCGGAGCAAGATTCACACCTGCGACAACAACACAGAACAAGAGTAAGGCCAGCAGGCTCACCCGAAGAACTAAGCTACGACCCGAAAGAAGGACCAACTTACACTTCAGCTGCTCAGACAGCCGACCCAGCTCCGCCATCAAGTATTCCTCTCTGGCTGCAATACGGTCTGCCTTGGACTTCCAAACGTCAGCACGACCGCGTAGCCCAAGCAAATCCCTCTCCAAGCTGCGTACACGATCCCGAAGAAAAGCAAGCTGCGAGGTATCATCCAACGATGCTTGCAAGGGCCTTTCGGATGAAGTACCAACTGGGTCAACACCCGAAGGAACCTAAAGCAGAACAAAAAGAAGGCACACCGATACTCAGCCAAAGATAAAAGCCCAACTCGGAGGAATTCATTAAATAAGGCCACTGCGTGGCTCAAGAATGGTGCTACAAAAGATATTTACAGCAAAAATAAACTACATACTACCCTACATCTCCTATGCCTAAGGCGTAGGACACCGAGTCGCCTCAGAGCCAGACTGCCTAGCTTTGGCCTCGCCCTGCTGCCGCAGCGCGTACTCAGACAACAAGTCAATGAGCTTGGGCCCATATCGTCTGCAGCGAGCGGAGTAAGCAGCGAAGGCTACCTCTGATCCATCCGCAGCCGTCGGCATCCGAGAAGTGATCTGGGGCAAGTCCAGCTCCGCCCCAGCCGCCATGGCCATCGCCAGCCCGACGGACGCGCCGATGCCCTTCTGCTTGCGCTTGTACGCTGCAGGTGCTTCGGCCGACAGAGCCTCTGCCAGAGCACCCACATCTTCAAGGGTTGCGCCCTTCGGGAAGAACTCCTGGTAGAAGCGACCAAGGACCTCCTTCGCCTTGGCAAGGGAGTTGACGACGGTACTGCAGCGGTCTTCGACCGCCACAGTGGCATCATCCAGAGAACTCCCGTGCTCCAGAGCACTGCGGTCGAACTCGATGCCTGCGGCATCTAAGACAAAACAGAAGAAAACATGAAGAAAAGCAACATAGAAGAAGACCCGAAGAAAAAGGAGCAAGTGCAAAAGCTAGCACTCACCCGAAATTGCCTTGGCAGCAGCCATGAGCTTCTCCGCCGCCCCCCTTTCACGACCTGCGGCTTCCCGCTGCAGACGCTCTTTCGCTTCGGCTGTTTTCGTCAGCTCCAGCTCAAGGCGCTCTTTCGCCTCAGCGGCAGCTTCGGCCTTCTGCTCCAATTGGCCAAGGCTCTTCTTCAGAGCATCAACCTCACGAAGAGAGTCATTATGCTCCTCTACATTTACAACAGGCAAGTATCAAAGCACAGCACCAGGATAAGCAAGAAATGTAATACAAGGCATACGAATACCTTGAAGCTGCCGAAGTTTCGCCTCCAGCGTCAGGCGCTCCTCCACCAGCCGCTTGGCCTCTTGGACAAAAGGCTGCAGGAAAAGGCAATAGCAGTAAGAGCAGGACTTGGGGGCTACGCCCAAAACACAGAAGCAAACACAACATCAGCACACGAAGACGCTCGGGGGCTCCCCCCGTGACATGAAGCAGACAAACTTACGTGCTCCGAAGACGAACCCGCAGACCCGCCTGCGACATTCTGAGGCACAACCACCAGCCTCTCTTGCACAAGAGGAACTGGCGCAGCACCACCCGAAGTCGCCACCGCCTGCGGAGGGGGCGACGCAATGTTCGACTCCCCCATCATCTCGCGTGCTCCATCACTCGAGCCGTCGGAGGATTGCCTGAATACGAAGCCAATCAACACAGGCGAAAAAATAACAAGTGAACAACAGACAACAGTGGCAACAAGAACACTTACGAGCCCAACGCGCTCAGGTCGAAGATAGGAGAATCCCTCCGGGCCCTCTTCTCCTCCTTCTTCTCCTCCTTCTTCTCTTCCTTCTTCCGCTTTGCTGGCGGGTGCCGAGCAACAGCTCGCACAGGAACGACAGGAATGGGAGAAGACGAACCCCCCTGAACATCATCATGACGCTCAAGACCCCGAGGATTTCTGGGAGTCGGAGGAGTCGAGGCATCCGAAGACTCGCTCGAGCTCCGTGATCGCTTACTCGAATGATCTTCACTCGATTCGTCGGCATCCTCCGCCGGAGATCGCGCCGAAGGAAGCTCGGACACGGAATCCACCACTTCATTATCCGGGGCATTCGGATACCTTTCGGGCAATGGTGGCGCCATGCCTGGCACTTTGAAGATCTACAAGATGAGAAGAAACTTTGTTAGCAAACAAAGGGCACAAGTACACAACTGACAAAACATAAGGGAAGCACTACGTGCGCAAATCTACACCTTTGGCACGGCCAACGTCGACGAAAAGGGCGGAGTCAACGACTTCCCCGTGATTTCCTCGTCGGCCTTGAACTTCAACAGCACGCGAAGAGCCCTGTCAAGTTCCACCTCGGAGATTTTCTCACTCGAAACCCTCGTCGGATCACGGCGCCCAGAGTAAAGGAACATCGGATGCGCCCTCGCCTGGAGCGGCTGCACCCGACGCTCAAGAAACACCCGGATAATGTCGACACCGTTCACCTCCTTCTCAGGAATCAATTGGAGCTCCTCCACCCGACGGTACAAGGCCTCTATCTCCGCCACCTCACCGTCTAAGATCTGATTTTTCCAAGACCTCTTCTTCACAATCAACTGGGAGGGGTCAAAAGGAACAAGACAAAAATCTTGCCCAGGCAGCACGGAGTCACGGATGTAAAACCATTTCCTCCACCAGTACTGGACAGATTCGGACATGGAGAAGGAAAAGAATTGGACATCGTGACTAAGAGAGATGATGAAACCCCCAATGGGATACACACCATCCGAACCAGACTGCCTCCTCACGGAATACAGCTTCCGGAAGAGGCCAAAGTGCGGCTCAATGCCAAGCCAACACTCGCAAAGAGTGATAAAACACGCAATGTGGAGAAGGGAGTTGGGAGACAGATGATGGAGTTGAACCCCATAGAAGAAGAGCAGTCCACGAAGGAAGTCATGGACTGGATACGAAAACCCACGCAAAACAGAGGCGACGAACTTAACCCGGTACCCAGATGGGGGACGGGGGATTACCTCATTGCCGGGGAGTTTCACGGCCGTCGCGTCCTGCGGGATTAGGCTCCGCTCGCGCAGCTTGCGAAGATCGCTCTCCCGCGTCTCTGATCGCCGCCAGCCACCATCGGTGACACGAGCAGCGGCGGCGCCCTTCTTGCCTCCGGCAGCGCTGGTCCCAACTGCAGATGAGGATTTCTTCTTCCCCATGGCGCTACGGCGGTGGTGGCGTTGCCAACGACGAAGACAAAGGAAATGCGAAAGGAAATTTCAGCACGCAGCAAGAATCGCTCGAGCGCAAGGAAGCAATGGACAGATGAACTGCTGCGGTAAAAGACGTACCACGATTTCACCACGGATTATAACAGCAAAGACGACGCACGCTGGTCGTCCATCGAGAAGACCTAACGCCAACGGCAGATCTGGCCGTACACGTGTCAGCACCAAAACGAACCGTCGTTCCCACGACATCCACTACGCGCTGAGATCGAGGAAACGCCGTAATCATCCCCAAGCCATGCGTGACCGGTCAATTCAAAGTCAGGAAGTGGGACCCACACTTCGTCAAGTCAAGTCATCTCTGGCGCAGCAGACGCTTGAGGTCATTGATCGTCAGCACTGACGTCATCAAAAGCTATACTAGCACCAAACTTCGGCTACACAGCTAAGAGTACTCACTCGAATCTACGATTCGACTAAATACTCGGGGGCTACTCCTATCAGGAGCGCTAGTCGCGCACCCGATGTACTTACGGACAGCGGTATGCCCACGTGATTTTCCCACTACCGTTGCATGATACAAGACTCGAGTCTCTGCCCGAGTCTACGACTCCGCCAGACACTCGGGGGCTACTCCAAACTGGAGCGATGGCCGTTCACACACAAGAGCTTCGAGTCCTACGTCGAGTCCACGACTCCACTACGGACTCGGGGGCTACTCCCATAGGGAGGAAGGATTTCAGCATCCGAAAATTTTCGAGTCCTACGGACTAAACAACTGAGCAATGCTTGCAGTAAAAGTCTCCGCTCGAGTCTACGACTCGAACAGACACTCGGGGCTACTCCCATAGGGAGCGCTGGTCGCGCACCCTATGAAATCTTCGACTGCGATCTTCCGGATCCGCATGCAAAAACTTTTCGGCAACTCTGCCCCAATTAATGCTAAGTGAGTAACATCCTCCTTGGCCACCCGAAACACCTCCGCGGTGATAAACATTTGGATGCTGCGTCTGCGACGCAAAGATAAGACCTACAGATACCATCTGATGGCCTGGCAACGCACCTGACTGCGCTCTGCTAGTATAAATCCATGCCAACAGGCGTGATGAAAAATCCCGACGGACGCGTTGGGTACATCATTTAAAATCACTGGAATTCCACTCCTGTAAGTCCTCCGCGGCCTGAGTCGAATTACGCCAGCATATGTTCCGGGTTCGAGTCGAGGGACTCGCACCTGAAGAAGATCGTGTTGTTTTGTCCTAAGATGATTAACTGACCCTGATCCGTCAGGTGAGTCAGGCACATGCATCAACAATCCCTACACATTCTCTTGAAAGACAGAGTTACACCCGAAGGATTGAAGAGTCCTCAGCCGAATCTACGATTCGACTGAACACTCGGGGGCTACTGACATGGTTATACCCGACGGGTACATAACTTCAGCATACCTGGTCTAGCCCAAGGAAGGCCCACAGTAGACATACGCTGGCCCATGAAGATTTTCGGGTGGCCAAGGACCATGACGCCTTCGGATCCTTGGAGAGCAAGACTAGAGTTCGAATACAACTTGTAACCTACTCGTATCGGTACCTGAGACCTAGCCTCCTCATATATAAAGGCTAGGAGGGGCCAACGAGCAGGACAGATCCATACTTTTCGTACACGCCTCCACACCAGATCGAATCTGCGCACCCTGTAACTTTCGGTTCCGCCGTAATCAAAGAGCAGACAAGCAGGAGTAGGGTTTTCCCTCCGGGGGCCTGAACCTGGGTAAATCTTGTGTCCCCTGGTTGCTTGTCTGTTAACCGTGCCACGATCTCCAGTATCCCCATCTTCTCCAAAACCCAAGTCCATAACAATGGGCATTGACGAGATTAAACCTCGTCAACTGGCCCCTCCAACATCTGGGGTACGTACCTCACAGCCCATCGCAAGTTACCTGTAGCAATTTTCACAGCCATAGCATAATTTATCAACCAATCCTCCGGCTTAGTCCTGCCGTCATACGTCTTCTCTGGGTAACTGGAAGTTAGGTACCGGTGGCTCTTTCATGATCCGGGGTCCAAAACACGCAGGACCCAAAGGACTTTGACTTTCAATCTGCTCCGACCTATACAGTCGATCCAGTTTCAACCTGGCATCATCCGGCATCAAATCCCTGCTTCCCAATCTCGACCCTATCACATGATAGTTCGGCCTTGGGTATCCTGCATTCACCATTTCCGAATCTCCATCGTTATACTGGTCTCGCTCTCGTAGCGCATCTCTCTGTTGCATACCTCGACCGGCACTTTGCTCTTGCCTTGGTATATTCCGCTGTTGCGGTTGTCCTGCAGAGTTGCGATGTCCGGCATTGTCGTTAACAGCGTTTCCTTGACCGGCATTGCCTTGGTCACGGTTACCTCGGCCAGCTTCACCTCGGCTTATACTCCGTCGATCGTTGTTTCTTTGTACCTCTTTTGCCTTTCCTGCCCATGTCGGGTCATACAGAACAATCTGCTTGTTTCTCCTGGCCGAGGTTACTACCTCCTCTCTCCTTGGACCACCATGAGGAGATGATGCGGCTCCAGCGGATTTCTCCGGTTTACCCACTGCCGAATGAACGATCTTGGAGGCCCCAGCTCTCTCTGGGTTTGCCCTGAGCAGTTCCTCATTTTGCCTGTTCGCGATCCGAACCAACTCATTAACCCTATCTTGCTGTCTCTGACGGGCTTCACCTGTTAGACCCTCTAGCTCGGATGCAGCTGCATCCGCTGCTCTGAGGTTTTTTGCCGGGTACTATACTTCGGCATCCCCACGGACAAACAATTTTCTGACTCCTCAATCCGAGTATCACCTTCTTTGTTCATTTCACTCATGAGATTTCTCCCCTTCACTTTTACAGCATCTACTTTATTTGCCTTTGCATACTCACGCAACGTCATGTTCAACGACTGCTGAGCCGCATCAATCTTTTTCGCTCCCTCTAGAATTTTCTGCCTAGTTTCCTCTAGCTCGGCCTGTGCCTGAGACGGATCTACCACTGCTGCTACCGGGTTTTCCAAGCTATCCATAGCGTCTCTCAGTACATTCTCAGGCCTCTCTAGTGGAGGTCCTCTACCTTTCCTCGGTGATTTAGGTGTTACCTCCGGATCCTTGCTTGCGCCCGCACCTGGCGCAGTCATCATCACCTCAGCACGGTTCAGGGAGCGAGTGATACGCGCCCCTTGAACCACGCTAAGGGGTGGCTCCCCTGCTTTGACGACGTGCCATGGATGAACGCATGATACGTCCATAGCAACGTAGACCTTATGCGCACCAATCTTGACGAAGAGGCCGTTGCGCGGAAGTGGGCGCGTGCCGAAGCAGCCAGCGTTGTCGCCGACGAAGTCCAGCACTCCAAAGCTCTGAACAAGCCCGGAGACGATGCGTTCGCCGGTGCCGATGAGGTTTCCCGTCCGGATCTTCACCCCTGCTAGCGCCGCTAGCCCCACGGTGGGCGCCAACTGTCATGGTGGTGTCACGGCAGATGCCATGGATAGGCTAAAGGTGGGGACTAATAGCACTAGGGGAATCCAGGGAGGGATAGTGAGGTGATTCCCCACACAGAAGCTTTATATTCGATTGAGTTCACAGATTACAAGTGCTCCTAGAGCTGTATTGGCGAGAGGAGGAAGAAGGAGCTTCTCTTACTCTCACCCACAGTTAACCCGTACAAGACCCTTAGAACCTATAACCTTTCAGAATAGAGGAACCCCCTTCTACAGAGGCCCTAGACCTCCGTATATAGGAGTGGCTAGGTCTCCACTTAGGGCATACGTGGAGGCATATTCCAGGGAATATGCCTCTTCCCAAAATAGCAAACCGACCGGGGTACTTTTCCCCCGCGTCACCCATGCAGTGGCTACGTGAGCCTCTGTGGCGCCTGCGTTATCTGACACGGGCGTCATCACCTCTGTCGGCCACGCCTTGGTGGTCCTGCCCTCTTTTGCTTCGCTCATGCAGTGTGTACCGGGGCTTCTTTTGACCAGCGAGATTCCTTCCTTCTCCTAGAAGCTAGATATGAGCCGGATCATAGTTTATCTAGCCACACCCGTTCCTGCATACAAGTTAAATACATCATTTCGACTTATGGCTTAAGTCGGTTGAGACCTAGTTAGGTGGACGCCCCCTTGTCCGGGTTACCCCGTGATTCAGCCTGCCTTGAGGTGACCCGGCCAGCATCCGCTTTAGCTTTGCCGACCCTTGGCTAACTCGGCCTTTATACCCCGGCGTGACCCTATCTGGGGGTATCCCCCACCATGCACCTTCAAGGAAGTTGATGGATCGGAGGATCCCGCCTCGATTGTTGCTTCCACGTCCACCTCTTCCAATTCCTTCCCTTTCTCGGTGGTATCCTTAGCCAGAGCTTCAGCCACTTTAGAAGAGGTGCTCTCCTGCGTCGCCTGGCCGCTAGGAGCAAAGTTTGCCATGATAGAGCCTGAGACAGCAAGGTTTGGATTGATATCTATCTCCATGGCGGAGGTCTCAGGGATCACGGGGGATGACGGCCCAGCGAGACCAGCAGAAGGTATGGCGGCAGAAGTACGGGGAGCGGTGCCGGATGAGGACTTGGCAGACGGACCCTTGGTCAACATGTCACGAATGTTTTTTGACCCTCCAACAACTTTGGATGATCGCTTCAAACTAACACCGGCTTTCCTCCTAAAACGTACAAGGTATAAGTACACGAGTTGAAAAAAGGTGTGAACTAAAAAATACAAGACGGAGAATGAAAGTACTTACTCCACGGTAGGAGCCTTGGCGAGGGGAATGTCGGTGGACTTCTTCTTCTTCTCCACCTCTAAGGCGGAAGTGGATTGTTTGGAGACTCCACTCTCCGTTTTCTTCTTCTTCTTGGCCTCGGCAGCATCGTTAGAGGTGGAGCTCTTCCGCTTTCGTGCTGCCGGAGCTGGCTGATCCTTGGAGGCGTCATCATCAGACACCACCTGGATATCCTTCTGCTTTGGATCGTAGACCTAGGAGGCCATTTGATCTGCCACCAAGGTCACCAACTGGGATACAGAGGAGTGTTAGACGGACAACTTCAAAGTCGGAAAAACCTTAGAGCATGTATCAAGCAACAAAGGAAATAGAAGCTACCTCTGGGCATGTACCGCAGTCGAACATGTCATAGGTGATCTTGAAGCCACGCTTCTTGTCCCTCACCTTGACGATGTCCTTTAGCCGGAGCTTGATGGAGTCAGTAGAGAAGTTATCCTGCGAAATTCGCATGGAATCCCTCCTGTCTTGGCTATGCTTGCACATCAGATGGGCGTGGTGCTATAGAGGTTGGATCTGCCTAACGTACCAGCACATGGCAAGGTCCAGGCCCATTAGACCTCCGTCTACGAGCCATTCGATCCGCCTTGCAGGGTGATTGGCTTCATCGTCGGAGGGAAGAGAGGCTGGAGTCCACCATGCGGGCACTTCGGTGGTATCTCCATCGACAAAGTCAGGGTAGGTCTCAAGACGGACTGGCAGGGGGACATCTGGCCCATAGAAATACGTGCACTGCTAGTTCTTGCAAGACTCGTGCCCTACGATGTTAGGGAAGCACCGAGTAGGCTAGATCTTAAAGCTAATGGTTCTGCAGGTTCGCAATTCATCCTTGGACTCTACGGACTCTCTCTTGACGGTGAAGAAATATCCAAACAGATCTAATCTAGGCTTAATCCCTACATATCCTTCGCACATAGCTACGAAATTGCTAAGGACTAGAATGCTATTGGGAGAGAGATTGTGGGGAAGTACCCGGAAGTGCCGGAGGATGTCTAAGAAGAAGTCGGAGACTGTCAGGCTAACACCGCGTACCAGCTGAGATTTGAGGTACACCTTCTCTCTAGGATGGGGAGAAGGGACCACCTCGCCGGCCGGTGCTGCCTGCTAGACAAACTTCTCTGCCACGGGGAGATACCACTCGTCGACCAGTTCTTGGAAATTTTCAGCGGAGAGATCGGAGCCTCTCCACACGGTCACGGTGGCGATGGGAACGACCACCCCCTCCAGCAGAATGATCACTCCCTGGGATGGCTCCATCGTAGCCTCGGGAATCACCGGCATGGAAGGAGCAGAGCTGTTGGAGGCCATTACGATGATGAGGGTGTGGAGGAAGGAAGTGCTTTGGTTAGGGTTTGCGCAGGAGAGCTCGAACGGTCGTGCGTCTAGAGGAAGACGAAGACTAGGAAAAGAATGCAGGTAAAAATAAATACATTAACCGCGATGGAAATATATAAGCCTTGCATCAAGATTCGTGCAAAAGGATGTGATGGCTAGAACGTTGCCGACGTAGAAGTGAACGTGCGCGGTAATTTCGCGACGTCCTCCATCTTTTGCAGCTCCACCGTTGCGGATTTCGCGCACGTGAAAATAGATGAATGATTAATTCTCTATTTCTGTGAGGTAGCGTAGGATGTACCCTACGTCATCCTCCTGACAGTTGCAGTGAAGGGTCACATCCGAAGATTCCAGCGAAGACGAAGATCATCCGACTCTGGAAACGAAGACTCAAGGAATCTCCCGCTACATTGCAAAGCCAGAGAGGATTGCAGTGTTCTTTGGGAGACGTTTGCGATATTTCTTGACGAATTGCCGGCATCACTTAGACGGGATATTCGGAGATCAACGAGCAAGATGGCGCAATATTTCAAAGTCCTCTGGGGCTACTATTGGGGATATGCTATATGGGTATGCTCATAGAATGTCACAAATGCGCCTAACACGGGTGGCCCACAGTTGGTAGCAAGGACTATGGCCTGCTAGGCGGCCTAGTTAGACGGATCCTAAAGGAAGGCCCATGCCGGATAAAGGAAGGCTACGCAGGAGTCACCGACATACTCGGAGCCTTGGCGTACAAGACATGGAAGACTAGTTCGTGTAGCTGTAGGACTCTTTACCTTGTCAGGCAAGGACCTTTTCCTGTAAACCCTAGGTCTTGGCGCCTTTATAAGTCGGCCTGTGGGAGCCTTTAGGGTACAACTTCTATGATTACTCTGTACAACGCGCGACACCTCGCACAGCGAACCTATCTCTGTAATTCGGTGTATTGCCATTATAGTGATTTATAGCAGGAGTCGAGTTCCGTCACCGTTGTGGGACTTGAACCTGGGTAAGGTGTGTTACCTTGCACCCGCCAACTCTCCGCCTTACCCCACGTCTCTAAACACGCACTAGGAGGACCCCTCCATGGTGTACTCGTCGGCAATACCACGATAAGCATGGCCAAAGGTGATTGCCACTTTCGACCAGTCCAGGAATTGTGGTACAGCCGGAATAGTTTCATTGAGCTCATGCAAAACTACTTTCTTGACCTTAGCTGGTTGAGATCCGAGGAAGGTGACGTAAGTGTCTTTCTTTGTTGGGAAGTTTTTCTATCCCTCCGGCTTGTGATTTGAAGGGTCAGCTTCCTCCATGTTGGAATCTTCCTTGGTCTCTTTTTCTTTTTCGAGATTCTTCTTTCCCTTCTTCCTCTTAGCTCTATATCTAGCGGATCCTCTTTATTGATGTCGTCATTAAAACGACACTCGGTGTTTGTGTGAGACGAGCCCCCACTAGCATCTAAGTGATGCACATATGGGTTATTGGCAATGTCGGCCCAGGAGCAGGTTTTGCCAGGTTGCTGGTCTCCTCTACCCTGGACTCTTGATGTCCCACGACCACGTCCGTGACCACCGCCACGTCGTCCTCGTCCTCCAGACCCGAAAGTAGTAGTGACCACTACCGTTTCCGTGTTGGGTTTTTCTTCCGAAGTGTTCTTGCGCTTCTAAGCTTGCTGCTTTGGTTATTTTGCCGATTGTGCCACATCCAGGGCGTTCAGTAATCCCTTTGCGTCATCGTCAGCATCTACATACTTGCTCGTTCTTTCTATCATCTCTCCCAGATCAGTGACCTTGTCACACTTCAAGCGATGACATAGTAAACAATTTGGGAGTCCTGCAATGAAAGCTTCAATCGTAGTTTGGTCATTTACTCCTTCACAGGAGTTTTTGGTGTCGATCCATCATCCGAGGTAATCTCGGCAAGTTTCTCTGGCTTTTTGGGTGCAACGCTGTAGGTCTCCTACCGCACAGGGCCTCCGATATGTGCCTTCAAAATTCCGAAAGAACGCGCTTTGCATGTCATACCAGTTGTGGATGGTGTTCTTCAGAAGTTCATTGATCCATGATCGTGCCGTCTTCCGCAACATAAGTGGGAGATATCGGGTTGTGACCAAGCTGTTTCCGTGTTTGGCGATGCAGCAAGCCTGGAAAAAATCCTGGAGCCAAGTATCTAGCTGGGCTACACCGTCGGAGGCTTGGATATGTATTTAGAGAGCAAATCCTTCCAGGAAGTGTGTTTGTCGAATTCATGGTCCGAAGCATTTTCGAGTTAATCCGGGAAGTGTGTATATATCATCGTTTTCATAGCGTCGCGCCTCTATGTTAGAGTTAATCTGGTGTCTCGCATCACTTGGTGACAGGGAATGCCGTCTTGGTTGTTCGCTATAGCTACGGTGCCTTGGAGCCGGAATTCGGCTTCTGCCGCCACCTCCTCCGCCACGATGCCCTCCTTGGCCTCCTTGAGAGCCATTGTGATGGCTACTTGGTGGAGAGGGTGGAGCAGGTGGATTGTTTCCGGCTGATCGCCGACATCCATCCGTAGCATCATTATTCCGGTTCCGGGGAGGATCTTCATTGCGACGAGCCCCCTGCCGGCTTGACTCGACACGGTTTCCATCGTTCCTTTGTCCGTCATTCCCACCGCGATGGGGTTCAGTAGGACGGCTTGTATGTATAGGAGGTGACATTCTTTTACGGTCCTCCTCCCGACGTTTCTCTTTGTCTTCTTCCCTGCGATCGTTCGACTCTCACCGGGGAGAATTTATCGGATACAGTGCAGCAATTTCCTCTTGCTCGGCGGCTAGAGCAATGTTGCGCCAGTCACGTGCAGTTCTGTGGTGCTTCCCTGAAGATCCGATTCTTGAGTAGTTGTCTTCCCGACGATCGAAACGGTGATGCTGTTCTGGAACCTGTTGGGGTCTTACGTCATTCTAGGACGACTCCATGTGACATTGGTCTGATTGAGAGACCAGTTTTCCACTCCTGGACCTCGCGACCTTCTATTGTTCCAGACCCTTGGTGAGTAGCTTAATGCCCAATTGAACTTGTTTTAGGTCTGGATTATTTGCCAGGATATCTCGAGCTGCGGCAGTGTTTTGTACTGGCGTTGGGTATACCAGATCTACCTTGCTATCGAGTCGAGGCATCCCTGGGTCTCCTTCAAAGAGAACCTTATGAATTTCTGGAAATTTATCGCCACGCGTGTGTCGTTTCCGGCTTTTCTGATGCTGCAGAGAGAGATATTTCTCCGCAGTAGCCATGTGCTTCTTCTCTTCCTCGATGTTGTTGGCGTCATCCAGGAGTACTTGGTGACGCGCTTCTAAGGCCTGAGACCTTTCCACCAGCTCTTCAGCAGTGAGTTCTACGTGTGTAGGGATTGGTGTAGTTAACGCAACATCGTTGAGTTTACGGGCACCTGCGGTGACCACGTGTCCATCCACCGACTATTCTTTGGGCTCGTTTGGGATAAGTGCTCCATCCGAGTCTTCCTCATATTCCTCGGCAATCATTTCCTCTGCCGGAAGCTCTTTTGCCGGGGTCTTGTTCTTCTTTTCTTCTTATTTGCCTTCTTGGCAGCGCCTATAAAGCGAAGACGGCTTTGGGTCCGTTTCTCGGAGTCAAGCTCTGAGCGGTACTTTTGGACATCTGGACATCGGGATTATCTCCGAGATCCATGTCATCCTGCGCTTTGGGAGAGTTTTCTCTGGATCCTTCGTCCATGGCTTCTCCTTCTTCTGTAGCTTTGGAGTTGAACTCCTCTTCATATTCCACTGAGAACTTTCGGAAATCCGCTGATGTCATCAAGTCATCCGAGGATGTGGGTAAGTCGGTGTTTGTTCCGATCTCCTCCAGCACCGAGTCTTCATTGTCTCCAGCATCGGCAGAGCCGGATCCAACATATCCGACAAAGTGCGACGTGTGAGTCCTGCGGTAGTTGCGGCTCTCCTCGTGGGCTTCCTCGAAAATCCTGATGGTCTCGAGAACTTCATCAACGTTTGCGCCTTGCAGCATCATGCGCCTCAATGTGTTCCTCAGGAAAGATTAGTCTGTTTCGGCGTTAGCAGAGCCGGAACCGAGGTTGTTGTATTTCTCCTCCTGGATTTCAACCTCCGCAGGCAAATCAATCTGGGATTCGGCCTCGATCGGTAGATACACTCTAGATTCGACTTGCACCGCAAGGTCCGCTTCAGGTTCAGCTTTCTCCACTATCTCTGCAACTAGTGCGGGCTGGGTGGGATTATGGTTTTCTAAGATCCGGAATTCTGCCGCCTCCGCAGACAAAGGGGACCCAGATATTTCTTCTGCCTCTATCATCACCGCTAGGGTGGGTGGGGCAGGTTAAGCGAATCCGATGTACACATCGATCTCGCCAAAGGACATGATGGTGTAGGTAGTCACGGCCTCCCTAGCCAGAATCCAGGTCTCGTCGAGAACGATGAGAGGGACGTCACTGGCGTAGAGGACACGACCGACGGCGATGGTCTCGCCGATTCCGATTCTTGCAGATTTCGCTCAGAACGCAGATCCGAAGCTCACTTGCCCCATGGTGGGAGCCAATTGTCGTCGGATTGATGACAAGTACGCCATGAGGGGGTCCTCGAGTCATGTGGAAGAGAGGGGTGTGAGATGTACGGTATTCCGGGACGGTGAGCACAAAAGTTTACCCAGGTTCGAATCCACCGGCTTTGGACGGATCCTACTCCTGCCAGCTGATGTCTATGCACTTCTATTCTTGTAGACAGTTGTTGGGCCTCCAAGTGCGGAGGTTTGTAGAACAGCAGCAAGTTTTCCCTTAAGTGGATCACCCAAGGTTTATCGATCTCAGGAAGGAAGTGGTCAAAGGTATCCCCTCTCAAGCAACCCTGCAATCAAGATACAAGAAGTCTCTTGTGTCCCCAACACACCCAACACACTTGTCAGGTGTATAGGTGCACTAGTTCGGTGAAGATATAGTGAAATACAAGTGGTATAGATAATTATAAGTGGTAACGGTGCCAGAAAATAGCTTGCTGGGTTGTGGTTGACGTGGGAAAGACTAAAGGCAAACTGAAATAAAGAAGGAAGCAAGCAAACATGTAACAGATCTAAATGCAAATGGTGTATCAATGCTTAGAAACAAGGCCTAGGGATCATACTTTCACTAGTGAACACTCTCATATAAATATCTTCTCTTTATGATACTACTCTTAACTACTCTCCGTTTGGACACTCTAATCGTTGGTAGGGCTATAACAACAATCCTGAAAGTAAGTCGTTCCCATCTAGATAACCCCACACTGTCACCTTGAGTACTAGATGAGTCCAACAAACTTCACAATTTCATAAAGACATCCAACTCCAAATATAACTCATAACAAGTATTTGTAATCTCTAGCCTAAGTGCCACCATGGTGTGCACGCTGTCACTTTCACACACATGGGGAGAGCAAAGATCTATTAAAGACACAAGAAAGCTGATGATCACAATATGATCATGCATAGAGAGAGAGATGAACACATAGCTACCGGTAGAACCCTTAGCCTCGAGGAAGAACTATTCCCTCATCATCATGGGAATCAGCAACGGTGATGGAGATGGTGGTGGAGATCAATGGAGATGGCTCCGGGGGCACTTCCCCGTCCCGGTAGGGTGCCAGAACAGAGATTTTCTGTCCCCCGAATCTCCCCTTCGGTGGCGGCAGCGCTGCGGAACTTTTCGTGGCTAGAGGGTAGATGATTTAGGGTTTTTTCCTCGGGGGAGATATATAGACGAAATAGGCATGGTCGGTGGCCATCCAGGGGGCCCACACCATGCCCTGGCGCGGCCTAGGGTTGCTCGCGCCAAGGGGGGTGTGGCCACCCTATGGCCCCTCTCCGACTCTCCTTCTGGCTCCGTGAATCTTCCGGGAAATTAATAACTTTGGCTTTTGTCCCGTACAATTATGAGAATATTCATTTTCTGACTTCCTGGAACCAAAAACAGCAAAAAACAAGTAGCTGGCACTGGGGCTCTTGTTAATAGGTTAGTCCAAGAAATCATATGAAAAGTACTCCAAAGTATGGACAAAACACAAGAAAGTAGATAAAACCAAGCATGGAACATAAAAAATTATAGATATATTTGCAATGTATCAACATCCCGAAGCTTAACTCATGCTCGTCCTCGAGTAGGTAAGTGATAAAAAGAAGGAATAATTTTTGAGGTGACATGCACCATCATAAACTTGATCAAAGTATTTGTAAAACATTGATAGCTGGGATCATAGTACTTCAACATAGCTTGAAAGACAATGTTCTATCTATAAGACAAAGAAAATATGATGCAACATGAAAAGGCACAAACAAAAGTATCATGAATAACAATGCTTTGCAAGACGTTTGTTTGTTTCACATAAAGAAAACATAGCATAGTAGCATTCAGCTTGTCCCTCATAGAGTAGCAAATATAAATGCATAGGACACCTTCAAAGTTCATAAGAGTGACTAGATACAAATAGTTTAAAACAAGCAATATCAAGTTATGCATCAATCTACTAGTCTTGGGACAATGCACATAGAACTAAGAATGGACACTATGCTCTCAAAGTAAGTGCATAAAGGTAGAAGGTGGAGACTCAATATAATGGTGGAAGAAAGGCCTTCATAGAAGGAAGTAGGGATTCAAGTCTCATAAAGAGCTTCCAAAAATTATGTTACTTATAGCTTTCAGCTCTCATTGCCCCTATCATAAGCATCTTGAAGGTGATTAAGGTTAAAGTGACACAACTAAGAGGATATGCTTGACAAGTTATAAGCCAAAATCTCATGCCCCTTACTTACGAAGACCGAACCTCATGCTACTCAACTTTAGTCACAAGTAATGTCTTGTCATTGTAAGTACATATGTATCATAGAGACCGCCAACGGGGTACTCCTTGCCTGGTGATACGGAAGAATCCCCATATCAAAATGACAAGGCAAGCAGACAACGAGCATCTCAGCAATCTTCTTATTTACCATGGGAAAATGCTGCTTTTTTTCTCTCTTTCCTCTTTTCTCATATCTCTTTTTTTCTTTTCTTTTTCTCTTTTTCTCAATCTCTATCTCTATTTTTCTATAAGAAGAATGGTTCATAGACAACTCATTATGGTTACGCTGCAGGTTTCCACCATGAAAGCATTGATTAGACCGGCGGCCCAGGCGTTTCTCTAACAAACGTACAAACTCCATGATCTTACAAGTTCCACTTTTATTTCACACCATCGGGATCCATAAGTAAAAGAACATGATATCAACGAGGTACAAAGTACAAGTGCAATGTTGAAAGCGTTCCCCATGATACATGGTTCTGCTAATTTTAACTTATAAAGCACAAGCATATACGCAGCAAAGAAGGACCCAATGGTTCAAGTTTATTAAAGCAAAAAAGTAAAGTGTGCCATCAAGTTCATGAGAGCTTTAATCACCAGTTTTCTCATAACAAGTTTAATTCGGAAGGTAGATAAAAGCATGAATATACTTGGAATAGCATATGCTAGTAGGTAGGTATGGTGGCTCTTTGGAATAACTTGATTTAAGGAGTTGGATGCATGAATGGAACTCATGCTTGGTTACGGAGGCTAGCAAAAGACTGGGAGCGACAAACTAAGAGAGCAATAATGGCCATAATCATGCAGAGTGACAAAACATCATTGATCAAAGCATAAAGTGATACCACAAGTTGAAAACTAAAGGATCGTAAAGGCTATGGTGACTTGGGATAGTCATAACATGGTGTGAGCATGTGCCAAGTCAACCCAAATAAAGCATCAAAGGAGAATACCACTATACTATGCTTTAATATGCTAAAACAACACATGATTCATCCAAGGAACATTAAGCAATCTCAATTGTTTATATCAAGTCATGCTATAGCAAAAAATACTAAGCATAAAGCCAAAACAATATCAAGCATGGCATGACAAAGCATAGGCCACAGTCAAAAACGAGCTCTCTTTAACACTTAAGCATGAACTTTCCTACTCTTTTCCAAACCAAACCAAAATATTTGAAAACCAATGTATGAAAGAAGGGGTAAAACCAATTTATTCAGAAAACTAAGAAAACCAAGCAAACGAAAACCAAAAACAAAAAAGGAAGACGCTCCAAGAACAACACAACTGTGCATGAAACAATAAAAATGAAGCGTTTGGAAGAAACCTGGGTTTTTTATTGATGAAGAGGGGGATGCCTTGGGCATCCCCAAGCTTTGACGCTTGTACTTCTTGGATATTTTTTGGGGTGACATGCGTGGCATCCCCAAGCTTGATCTTTAGTCCATCTTTCATCTCATTACTCATTCCTTCCATACACCTGAAATTTTTCCTTCATACAAAACTTCACACAATCCTTATTAGCAACATTAGTGCACTCAAGATAATAAGTCTTTAGGTTCAGTTATAACACCAATAAAACTTCCATTAAACCACTAGCTACTGTAGCACTTCCCTCAAAAATCTCAATTCCCCAAAAGAACTCAAAAAGGAACCAACAAGGAGCAAATGCAAAAAATGGCAGAAATCTGTCAGAACAGACCAGCAGGTAAAGACGAATTTTTTGGAAGACATTATGTTGCTCATATCGAAAAGTGTTGAACTAATAAAAGTTAGATAACAACCTGGGGCAGAAGCACAAAAATTCACACCTCCAAAGGACTGACAGAGATTTCACACGAATTTTTACAGTCAAGCACATAAATCTATTTCGGGACAGCAACTTTCCCAATCATTACTTGTCTCTCATTAGAGGTTATTCTTGGCACAAAAAGCAAATAAAAAGGATAAGGAGCGGTTATTACTGAATTAGTAACTTCCAAGACTCATCTAAAATTTTGGGTTATCTCCCAATAAGTACTTTTCTTTAACGCCTTTAAGTTAGGCACGATAGTTTGAGAAGATGCTCACATAAGAAATATGAATTCAAGTAAAAGAGAGCATCAATAAGCAAATTCAAAACACATTTAAGTATAACCCACTTCCTATGCATAGGAATCTTGTAAAGAAACAAGTCATGAAAGCACAAAGAAACAAGCATACAAGAGCAAAACAAGTGCAACTTCAAGACTTTCAACATAAAGAGGGGAAACTTAATAATGTTGAGATACATAAGACCATGTTTCCCTCTCTCATAATAAATTTCAGCAGCATCATGAATAAAATTAACAATATAACTATCACAAGAAACATTCTTATCATGATCCACATGCATAAAAGAATTAATAGTCCCCACATAAACATAGTCATTCTTATTAATTATAGTGGGGCCAAATTCAACAAAATAGCTATCATTATTATTTTCATCACCATAATCATCAAATATAGGAGGCATATTATAATCATAAATAATTTACTCCTCAATAGTAGGTGGACTGAAAATATCATAATCATCATTGCAATCATCATATATTGGAGGTGTAGTATCATCATAAGCAATAGAATAATTATCTTCCAAAGTGTGTTCATTTGTAAACATATCACCATTGGAAGTATCATGGATAGCACTAATAGTATAGCAATTATTAATATCATCATTTTCAGAATTGGTACCGAAGAGATTATCAATATCAAAAGTAGTGTGCTTTTCCCAATCATGATCACTACTATAGGTAACAGGCATATGAACATCATCGAGTTCAGACTCATCGAAAACTATAATAGGAGCTACATGCTTAGGGGAAAATACCGTTTCCTCCCTCCTTTTACTCCTCCTTTTCTTGTTTATCTTCTTCTCTTTAGGAGGGAGAGGCTTGAAAGGAAGCTTCTCCATATACCCTGGTTTATTATTAGAGACAATAGAAGAAACTTTGGAGGATTCCTTCTATTCATTAATAAGATCAAAACACATATTAGTCCTATCATATTTTGGTAAAATCTCATCCTCTATAATATTTTGTATGTAAGTATTTGTGTGGCAATTATCAACACAATAAAGACGACAACCATGCAGGACACTATTCATATCAAAACCACTCATATCTACCAAAGAGGTTTTTCTTGATAACTCCTCACATCCCAAAAATAATGTAAGTTCATCATGCTGATTTGTAGTGATCATGTCATCACAATACGAAATTGCGGTACTCATTGGATTAGAAGGGCTATTATTATGGCCTGAGCATTGAAAATTGAAATGACCCACTTCAAAGCAAAGTTCACAAATAAAAGGATAAAGGGCACAAACTTTTTTACCAAGATCATTTAAAGCCATATACCACATTCTAGTTTTTTCATTCCTGTGGGTGATACAATATTCTTCTTCAATTTGATTATTCTCACAAGGTCTATGTATTCCACAAAAATTAACATGCTTATAAGAAATAGTACTTTTAGAGGTTTGAGCATGTTTATTGCTATCATTAACAACAATTTCATTTTCCATGCAAGTGTCTTTAAAAGGCTCATGATACATGTCCCACTTTTCTTTAGGAGCATTAATATGAGAAGCAAAGGTTTTAAAACAATCAATAAGAATTTGAGGATCAAGACCATATTTAGCACTAAGCTCTTGAAAATCAGGTGTTTCAGCGAAAGACTTAATGCAATCATACTCATAGTTTATACCTGGTTCTTTACCTTTGTTACTATCCCAATCTTCGGTATTACTTTGAATTGTTTCAAGAAGATCCCACTTAGCTTTGACCTCCTTACTCGTGAAGGATCCCTCTAAACAAGTATCTATATAGTCCTTGTAATGTCCTAAAAGCCTTGCATATAAATTATTAATAACAATATTC
Organism: Avena sativa; assembly: GCA_916181665.1. Lineage (NCBI taxonomy): Eukaryota > Viridiplantae > Streptophyta > Magnoliopsida > Poales > Poaceae > Avena > Avena sativa. Next base: position 81,609,779 of record OV702286.1, read on the forward strand.
CTGGGGAGCTCATGAATGGGACATTTGAGCATTAGTGACTTCAATCTCCCCCATGCTTGGGCAATACTTTCTCCATCATGAGGATGAAAATTATAAATATATTTCCTATCTTTATGAATTTCATGAGGAGGATAAAATTTAGAGTAAAAGAGAGATTCAAGTTCCTTCCACTCCAAATGATGAGGATCATCTAGTAGCTCATACCACTCCCTTGATTTGCCCTTAAGTGATAAAGAGAATAGCTTCATCTTAGCTTGGTCCATTGAAATGCCTGCACACATGAACAACCCGCATAATTCATGTACAAAGAGTAAATGATCACCAAGATGGACAGTTCCATCTCCAAAATAAGAGTTGTCCATAACACGTTCAACAATTTTTATAGGTATTATAAAAGAGATGCTTTCAGTATGTGGATTAAAAATATCATTAGAATTACCACATATGGGAGATAAAGTATCATCAGAGCAAATTTTCTTCTTTAAAGCTGGAGAACTAAAAAGATCATTTTCATAAAAACTAACTTCCCCAAGCTTAGACATTTCCATAGCATTAGTAACAAAGCTGTTCCAAAGATTCATACTAATAACATTGCTATTAACATGCAAAGAAAGTTACAAGGGTTTTTAATTTTCTTTTCAAACAATTCATGTTCTAACTTTGAAAAAATACAAAAAAGCTCTGTAATTTTGTTGTTGTTTTCCATTAAGCCTAACTAGTGAAAACAAGAAACAAAAAGACAGAATGGCTGAATCTAAAGGAAATAACTTCGAGCACTCACACCGGAGGATGTGAGTATCTTTTACCTTACCTCCCCGGCAACAGCACCAGAAAATAGCTTGATGTCTACGCACTTCTATTCTCGTAGACAGTTGTTGGCCCTCCAAGTGCAGGGGTTTGTAGAACAGCAGCAAGTTTTCCCTTAAGTGGATCACCCAAGGTTTCCCTTAAGTGGTCAAAGGTATCCCCTCTCAAGCAACCCTGCGATCAAGATACAAGAAGTCTCTTGAGTCCCCAACACACCCAATATACTTGTCAGGTGTATAGGTGCACTAGTTCGGCAAAGAGATAGTGAAATACAAGTGGTATATATAATTATAAGTGGTAACGGTGCCATAAAATAGCTTGCTAGCATGTGGTTGACGTGGGAAAAGACTAAAGGCAAACTGAAATAAAGAAGGAAGCAAGCAAACATGTGACAGATCTAAATGCAAACGGTGTATCAATGCTTAGAAACAAGGCCTAGGGATCATACTTTCACTAGTGAACGCTCTCATATAAATATCTTCTCTTTATGATACTAGTCTTAACTACTCTCGGGTTGGACACTCTAATCGTTGGTAGGGCTATAACAACACTCCTCAAAGTAAGCCTTTCCAATCTAGATAACCCCACACTATCACCTTCAGTACTAGATGAGTCCAACAAAAACCACAATTTCATAAAGACATCCAACTCCAAATATAACTCATAACAAGTATTTATAATCTCTAGCTTAAGTGCCATCATGGTGTGCACACTGTCACTTTCACACACACGGGGAGAGCAAAGATCTATTAAAGCATTTGAGTAGCAAGGTAGATCTACTTGATTACAAAGCTCATGATCACAATATGATCATGCATAGAGAGAGAGAGATGAACACATAGCTACCGGTAGAACCCTTAGCCTCGAGGAAGAACTACTCCCTCGTCATCATGGGAATCAGCAACGGTGATGGAGATGGTGGTGGAAATCGATGGAGATGGCTCCAGGGGCACTTCCCTGTCCCGGCAGGGTGCCGGAACAGAGACTTTCTGTCCCCCGAATCTCCACTTCGGTGATGGCGGCGCTGCGGAACTTTTCATGGCTGGAGGCTGGATGATTTATGGTTTTTGCCTCGGGGGAGATATATAGGCGAAAGAGGCAAGGTCGGTGGCCAGCCAGGGGGCCCACACCATGCCCTGTCGTGACCTAGGGTTTCCCGTGCCAAGGGGGGGTGTGGCCACCCTGTGGCCCCTCTCCGACTCTCCTTCTGGATCCGTGAGTCTTCGGGGAAAATAATAACTTTGGCTTTTGTCCCGTCCAATTCTGAGAATATTCATTTTCTGACTTCCTAGAACCAAAAACAGCAGAAAACAGGCAGCTGGCAGTGTGGCTCTTGTTAATAGGTTAGTCCAAGAAATCATATGAAAAGTACTCCAAAGTGTGGACAAAACACAAGAAAGTAGATAAAACCAAGCATGGAACATCAAAAATTATAGATATATTAGCAATGTATCACTAGCAATCCAGTAGTATGGCAGAGCCGGAATATGCGTTACAAGGGTTTCTCCTGTGCGAATTGAGATTGTAGACTATTATGAGGGTGCCCTAAAGGCTTACGCTAGGACGTCTTATATAGATATCCAGCCTAGGGTTTATAGGAGAGACCTATCCAGCTATGTCTAAGGGTCGGTTACAGAGTACATCTTGAACTACAAGTAACACTATAGGCCTATGTCGGTAATCCTTCTGGGACATCCCGTAGCCGGACTAGACTCGGTCTCATCTCCCTGACTAGGCCGCCCGTGAAGCAAAGCTCTAACCCGAAGTGGGCCACCCTGGTCAGCGAGGCACAGTGAGGATACCCGGAAAGTATATCCCCAACATCGGATGGCCAACTTAAAACAACTTTCATTAGTCCTTATGGTTTACATGCTTACCGACGTATGCCTTTTGGTTGATGAAATACTCCAGCTACTTTTCAAAGATGCATGACTGCTATTTTTGCAGATTTCATAGAACTTATAATGGAAGTATTTATGGATGACTTTTTTGACTATGAAACTTTGTTTACTAGTTGCTTGGATAATCTCAAAAGAGTCTTGCAGCATTGTGAGGAAACTAATCCTGTTCTAAACTGGGAGAAGTGCCATTTTATTGTCAAAGAAGGTATATTCCTTGGACACAAGGTATCAGGTAAGAGAATTGAAGTGGACAGAGCCAAGGTTGAGGCAATAGAGAGAATGCCACAACCTATGGTCATTAAAGGTGTAAGAAGTTTCCTTGGTCATGTGGGTTTTTACAGAAGGTTTATTAGAACTTTCTCTGGAATATCAAAACGTTTCACTAACCTCCTACAAAAGTGAGTAAGATTTAATTTTGATGATAAATGTCTTGAAGCCTTTGATAAACTCAAAAATGCTTTATCCCATGCTCCTATTATTAAACCACCTATCTGGGATACAATCTTGGACTTAATATGTTAAGCTAGTGCTGATGTTGTAGGAGTAACTCTAGGACGAGACATTGGTCGCAAATTTAATATTATACATCATGCTACTCTTAATGGTGCTCAAAAGAATTACCCTAAGGAATAAAGGGAACTTTGCTGTATTTTTCTCTTATGATAAATTTCGTTTCTATATAGTTGATGCAAAGGTAAGAGTTCACACGGACCGTGATGGCTTAAAAGAACTCCTTGAGAGGAAAGACCATAAGCCAAGACTGATTCATGGGATTCTTTCACTTCAAGAATTTCAGTTGCAGATCATGCATAGGCAATAAATAAAGATGTTAGATACAGTGTCCACGTTTGCCCAGTAAGACACCAATCTTGTTGAGAGGAACTTTAGTCCTGGTGATTTTTGTTTACAAGAATTATTTAATGAACTAAGGTAAATTCCTCCAAAAGAGAAGAATTCGTTGTTGTTGGAGGAACTTTTCATCCTCGAATAAGCAAACGGTAAGTGCAAGGCAAGTGTTCTTACCCAAGTAATTTATTTTTTTTCACAAATTTTACTTTTGAAAAATTTGCCTTTGAATTCCTAGAGTTTTTCTAAAGCTATAGAGGGTTTTTACCAACTACACGGGCGGAACTATACAATCGGAGAGGACGCTCCCGTCATATAGTTCGTCGTTAAACTCTCTGTATCATCATCGTGAAATAGTTTTCGATATCTGAGCCTACACGGTCTCAACTATACGACCAAAGCAAAAAATTCCGGCCGTACAGTTGGTCATTAAACTCTTAGATACTTTTTGTGTTTGTATCTATACGGTCGCAACTATACGACCAGAGCCAAAATTCATGCAGTATAGTTGGTCGTCAAACTCTCAGACACTTTGTGTTTGTTATTTCGTTTAGTCATCTTAAAAAATGTTATTGTCGGTTCCGAGTCGTGATTTAATCGACCTGGACTCGAGATATTTGGAAATATCTGCCCAAAACCAACTATATGACCGGAGCTATACGGGTCGCGCCCATATACTTGGTCGTTACGCGGCAGGACTCTTCCAAATCTGTGATTTCTTTCCCTATTTCATTAAGATTTTTTTCTTGGGCGACAATTTGGTGTTTCTCGCGAGTTTTACCGACCTGTAACCCCCTTATATACTGCCATTGTCTCTCTCTCTAATCATAATCTCCAGAAACTAATCTACCACTTATTCACACGTGAGGGCTCTCAACCAAGGGATAAAAGTCAAGAAGACAAACTCCTATGGAGATCGGGAGCAATAGCAAGCAAGGCAAGGACATCAAGACCATCCCTATAGAGTTCCTCGAAGGCCCTGGAGCTGAAGATTGAAGAGTTGGACAAGGAGAAGCCAGGCACACCCAAACACCTTCGATTGCTGTGACTTTATCTTGACAAACTTGATGAAGATATAAAGAGGACAACCAAAGCATGTTTTTCTATGAGTCTTAAGGTGCTACAAACACTTCAGGATAACAATGAGTTCATTAAAGAACAAGTGAAAGTGCTGGAGAGGAACAATCTTTTCTACAAGCTGCGTGTTAAAGAATTAGAAGCTGTCAATCAATCCCTCCGCCTCAGGCTGGCCCGTGAGGAGAAGATACCACGTGCCATGATGCCATAGTGATCTACGATAATCACGGTATCAAATAATCGCACGGGATTATTTAATCCCGCCTGGCTTGATTCCAAGCTTGGGGAGATCTTTAAGACCTTGTAATCTATCCTATAAGTTTGCATTACTATTTTTGCATTAGTTCAAACTAGTAATAAGTTTGCATCATTAGAATTCCCTTCGTGAATAGTCCATCCCCTTTATGAAATTTCGAGTTTATTATTATATATGGAGCGATATTGAGTTTCTGTTTGCTTTATTGATATATAAATGGCTTGAGTATAATTTTACTTGCACTTGATGATAGCAATAGGAGTCTGATACATTGCAAATGTGTCTATAATTTTTTATGTTCCATGCTTGGTTTTATCTACTTTCTTATGTTTTGTTCCAACTTTGGAGTACTTTTCATAGACTTTCTTGGACTAACCTATTAATAAGATGCCACAGTGCCAGTTGCCTGTTTTCTGTTGTTTTTGGTTTCAGGATAGTCAAAAAATCAATATTCTCGGAATTGGACCGGACAAAAGCCAAAGTCGATATTTTACCGGAAGACTCACGGAGCCAGAAGACGAGACGGAGAGGGGACAGGGGTTATCCACACCACCTGGTGGCGCGGGCTAGGCCAGGCCGCGCCAGGGGTGGTGTGGGCCCCTCCGGCACCCCCTCGGTCTCCCCTCTCGCCTATAAGAGCCTCCCGATGCATAAACACTAAATAGTCAAGCCTCCAGCCACGAAAAGTTCTGTAGCACTGCCGCCACCGAAGGGGAGATTCGGGGGATAGAAAGTCTCTGTTTCGGCACCCTGCCGGGATGGGGAAGTCCCCCCGGAGCCATCTCCATCGATCTCCACGACCATCTCCATCGCTGTTGCCGATTCCCATGATGATGAGGGAGTAGTTCCTCCTCGAGGCTAAGGGTTCTACGGGTAGCTATGTGTTCTTCTCTCTCTCTATTCATGATCATATTTTGATCATGAGCTTGTAATCTATAGATCTACCTTGCTACTCAAGTGCTTTAATAGATCTCTTCTCTCCCCATGTGTGTGAAGTTGACAGTGGGCACGCCATAGTGGCACTTAGGCTAGAGATTACAAATACTTATTATGAGTTATATTTGTAGTTGGATGTCTCTATGAAATTGTGGTGTTTGTTGGAACCATCTAGTACTCAAGGTGATAGTGTGGGGTTATCTAGATGGGAAAGATGAACTTTGAGGTGTGCTGTTATAGCCCTACCATTGATTAGAGTGTTCAACCGGAGAGTGGTTCAGCATAGTATCATAAAGAAGAATATATTTATATGAGAGTGTTCACTAGTGAAAGTATGATCCCTAGGCCTTGTTTCTAAGCATTGAAACACCGTTTGCTACTAGATCTGTTACATGTTTGCTTGCTTCCATATTTATTTCAGTTTGCCTTTAGTCTCTTCCATGCCATCAAGCTATCTTCTATCACCGTTACCACTTATAATTATCCATACCACTTGTATTTCACTATCTCTTCGCCGAACTAGTGCACCTATACACCTGACAAGTGTATTAGGTGTGTTGGGGACACAAGATACTTCTTGTATCTTGATTGCAGGATTGCTTGAGAGGGGATACCTTTGACCACTTCCTCCCTGAGTTTGATAAACCTTGGGTGATCCACTTAAGGGAAAACTTGCTGTTTTTCTACAAACCTCTGTACTTGGAGGCCGAACAACTGTCTACAACAATAGAAGTGCATAGACATCAGTGTCTTCCACACCATTGGTATTAATGGAACACAAAAACATAATTTGGTCAATATGCTATAAGTCTACAGTTTGATTTACAAATAAAAATTATCTATATAGTTAAGTTGAAAAAGAAACCTTGAACAAAGGAAAAAGAAAGTGCTATCAAAACAGAGTGAGGACAAGTCGAGGTAGAATCTCCAAGTCAAAAGAATGCGTCATATACAATTGGAATTTGATAATTGAGATCGTTAAACTTTTAAATCCTACATGAATTGGAATGTATGTCTAGCTCCTTTGCACATCACTTAAACAAAAGTGTGAGCATATATACAAAAGAAAAGAAAAGAAAGAATAAAAAAGGGCAAGTGTGCAAAGAGCAAGTAGGCATATCCCATTGCATTGTAGTATGACCAAGAGCAAGTAGGCATATCCCACTGCATTGTAGTATGAGCAAGTAGACATTTTGAATCCCAAGTGAATACGTTGATCCTAAAACACTTGGGACTACCTCGCTAACTCATTCGGTTGAACCGGTTACTTTTACATTATGTTGAGATTCATCTTTTATGAACTGTTGATCACTAAGGTGTGGAAGCCTGCTAATACTATTCAAATGGTTTGAGTAAGGTACTATTCATGAACTTATTCCTATGTATCATACATGATAAACAAATGTTGGAACTGCCTCATTTATTTTATCGACTCAGCTTCATGAATATGAGGATCACATCCATTAAGCTAAAACTTGCTCGGGACGAGCAAGAGTATAAGCTTGGGAAAGTTGATGAGTGCATATTTGCATCATCTTTTACATTATTATTTTGCATTGTAGATGTAGGATCTTGTTATTTTACGGTGCTTGCACGCATATTTTATGTCTGTTTTTACCAGGATCAGGACAGATGACGGATCCAATGGATACAATTCTTGGAGCAGTTGTACTAAGGAGAAAAGGTGTCAAAAACCACGAAAATTGCTTATTTGGGAAACATTAATAATAACAGAAGAAAACCAGAAGCAAACAAAGGAGGCAGAGGGTTTAATGACCAACTACACGACCGGAGCTATTTTCTGGCCATATAGCTCCGGCCGTATAGTTGGCGCTGCCTCCGCCTCGTCAAATAGTTTCACCCGTGCAACTGGATCAAGGAGACGACATACACCCAGAAATTGCAGAAATCTCATCTTCGGAAGGCATTTGGAGGGGGAACTCATCCACCGGGGATCCATCTTCACCCTGCACAGATCTGGGAGGCTAAGGCATCAATCTTCATCATCTACTGCTACATCACCACCATCTCCATCCATCCCATCTACATCTTGTCTAGATTTTGTTGTAATTTCCATACTCGTTGTGGATTTATACAAGTACTATTAATCTATGATAGATTCCATTGTTATTGCCATTATGTTGATTGCCTCCATGTTTGAGTAGATCATTAGTTCTTTGGGAGATGGAGAAACCCTAGTATGAGATTTAAATAAGATAAATTCTATTATGATATTCATCGTTGTGACCATGTGTAAGATTTTCTACATGTTGATGTTGAGAGAAGTCGACCTCTCAATATTTGCCTGTCATGGGGACTTTATGGAGGGAACTACTTATTGGTAGATGAAGGCATGCTAGCACTTACAGTGACTATAAAGTTGTTAGCATCCCTTACGTATCAACTTGGGGAACCTAGGAAACTCACGGAACACTATCCATGCCATGGGATACGTCCTACGGGATTACGTCCCTTAATAGCGCAGTAACTCGATTGATGTTGATTGCTAACTGTTGTGGTTATGAGGATGATGTGAGTAGTGGTTGTTTCCTATTTGTCCAAATACGGAGTTCCTCCCACACATACATAGTTGAGAATGTTGATGATGATAATCTTTATCTTAGCTCCTTATAATACTAGTGGTGTATCCGCTACTCCCTGAGAATGCATTTTCCCTATTGCATTTCCAATCTCTCTTACATACACAATATTTACTTTCTATATTCAGTTGTTTTACTTTACTTTATTATTGCTCTTATACCTATAATCCAAAAACACCCTTTTACACAATGTATGCATTTTATCTTGTTATTTAGAACTTTATTTAGCATTTCTATCATAATATTTATTTCAAGAGTTGTTAGATTTCAGACTCCTGCTCCCTATGGGATCGATATCTTTATTTCGAAACTAGCTACAAATGATCTGTGCACTTGCATTCATCTATAGGACATGCCATTGCAGGAAATGGCAGCTCCATGGGAAACCCTGCATACATGCATGGTTTTTCATGGGTGTACTAGGAGGTGAAGACGGTGAAGTTGATCGGTACGTGTCAGAGTATTTCACCGTTGCCAAATTTAGGGCAGCATATGCTTAGAATGTTCCAGCCTTGTTGGGAAAATACCAATGGATGAAAATGAATCCAGGCTTCAAGCTATACCCTCTAGTTTTTACTAGACCAGCAGGTAGGCCAAGGAAGAATAGGATGAGAGCTAGTGTAGAGGGTGGTGCACCACCTCGATGATGTAAGTGCAAACGCTGTGTAACATCCCAAAACTTTAATCAAGGTTATTAAATCCTAATAATCCAATTTAGGGTTAACAACAACTTTTATTATTAAAATGATTAATGAATACATGTGTGTTTGCATTAGTGTAGAATTGTTTGAAAATGCCATGCTTGATTGTTCTAAATGGTGTGAAATGGTTTAAAGGTGAATGCCACATCATCTAGACCATTTACAAACAAAATCCAAAGAGAAAGAAATCAAATAAGGTTAAATAATGCAAATGGTCATTTTGACCATTTTAATCCACTAGGCCACTTTAGGTGTTCCTAGAAGTTAATTTCAAACGGAAACAATTCTAGATATTTGCACCCCTTGCTATACCAAGTAAAGATGTACCAAGGCCCACTTTACAAACTTGCAAAAATCTTTAGCAAAGCATTTTAAATGGCATTTGAAAATGGAATCAAGTGTATGTGTTAAGATCACCATTTCTCAAAAACCAACCAAACCAATTTACCTTGACAATTCCCCGCAACCAGAGACTACCAAGCATAAGATCAGATCACACACAAAAATCTTTGCAGAATTCAAATATAAATTTATTTCGGCCATTTCATCAAACACTTGGTGATCACAGATAAACCTGCCTAACAATTATTGTTTTTGATCAATGTTTTGTCCCCCTATTAGGCTCAATCCTTGTCCCCTAGTCACCCCAGCACCAACCATTGTATCTAAGCCTAGCCCCCTTCACTGCTGATGCTAGTGCCAAGCCACTAAGTGCCATGCCTGCCGGTTGAGCATGGACAGCTCCCAACAAACCGCCCAACTCTCTCTCGCCATGCCTAGGAGGATCGCCGCATCCTACCGCCCCTCTCTGTCCCCTCCCCGATCAGAGCCATGCCTTGGACCACCCACAGAGCACCGCGCCCAGAACATCTTCACCATGCCGAGCACGCACCAGAGCGCCGCGCCCGACAAGGCAGCATAGACCGCGCCTCGACCGCAGCCCGCGTGCACTGCTTTGCCATAACCCTAGGAACCGCCTGGACATGCTTGTTCTCCGCCGCTTGACCCGCAGCCACCGTGCGCCGCGTCGAACGCCGCTTTTGCCGCGCAGATCACGAGCCGCACCCGACCAAATGCCACCGCCTCTAGTCGTGCCTTTACGCTGTAGAGGACTGCCAACAGACCGCACACCGCCCCTGCAATAGCTGCATGTACCGTCGCCCCCGACGAGCCACGCCCACACCGCTCGGTCTCGTCGTTGAACTATAAATAGAGGCCACCCCCATCCTCATTTTGCACACCATCTCACTCCCCTCTCTCCACTGATCCTTCCACCCAATCCCCGGAGCAAGGCGAGCCGCCATTGGCCGGAATTTCGCTGGATCTTGCCGCCACAGAGGAGAAGAGGTGCTGTCGAATATCTAAAAATATTTAGGTTTGCATGCAGTGACTTTGGACTAGTACCAAAAGAATGCTATTAGGGCATTTCTAGTAACTTGAAATTAATTAAATAATAAATTTAAACTTTATAAAATGAGACCAACCCTTTATATCACATTCCCATATATTAGAATATGTGGTGATGTCATGTGTCCACATGATCCCATATTTTAATTGGAGAATATTAAATGTTAATGAATTTCAATGAGTAGAAATTACTTTTCTCAAATAAAATAATGAAACTAGTTCTTTAAATCTTGTGATGATACTAGATCATAAATTATGTGCCTTAGTGTGCTAATTAGACTAGTTAAGTATTGTTTGGTGATTGTGTATCCCATATTTATTTATAGACGATAGTACCGACCAAGTCTACGAGGAGGAGGAGTTCTACCCCTAAGAAGACGAGGATAATTTCAATCACTACACCAACCAAGGCAAGCCATCACAAGATGCAAGTTGACCTAAGCAAGATGCCCTAGGAATGCTTGGGTTATATATTTTGATTTATACCATCCCGATTTTTACTTGCAAGCTTTACTTTCTTTCTTTACCAAAGTTCTTTACCTTTATTATAGAAAGCATAAAGAGTATAAATCTTGGCCTACCTAGTTATACTTAGATGTCATTATATGACATGAGATTGAAGATTAGCACCCCTCATTAGTGAACACTCTTAACCTTAGTGGCTAGTGCTAAGCATAAAACTTGATTACTTAGATGAGATACTTAGTGAAAATGATTATGCAAAACCTTGGAATGATGAGTCATTCTATTGAGATGTTTTGACATGTGTTGAGAAACACAAATGGTTTATGATAATGAAAATGTTGAGGCACGAGCCTTAGCCCTTTTTTCCAAAAACTGATGGTTGGGTTCGGATGCGATACCATTCCAAGTTTACCATACAACCATGATGGCTCAGTGCACGACGCCCAGAAAAGTGCTGGTGCGTGGTTGATGTAGAGCTCGTTGGGAACCCCAAGAGGAAGGTATGATGAGCACATCAGCAAGTTTCCCTCAGTTAGGAAACCAAGGTTTAATCGAACCAGTAGGAGCAAGGAAACACCCCAAAGGTGTTACTAGCTAATCTTTGGCAGGGCGCACTACCGGTGCTAGTAGCAATGTGGAGACCTGCACAACACAACCATAGAACTTTGCCCCCAACTTGCGACGAGGTTGTCAATCTCACCGGTTTTGCTGAAAACAAAGGATTAAACGTATCGAGTGGAAAAAAGTAATAGTTTGCAGAAAGTAAACACAAAGCAGTAAACAATTTATAGATTGAAAGTAAAATAAAAGGACCGGGATCCATAGTTCACTAGAGGTGGCTCTCCTTAAGATAGATAACATGCTGGGTGAACAAATTACAGTGAGGCAATTGACAAACACCGAGAAAGCAATACATGCATATACTAATCAGCTTGACTCCTCTAAGACTTGATTGGGCATTACAACATAATACATAGACCTCCATCCAACTGCATCTATGACTAATAATCCACCTTCAGGTTATCATCCGAACCCCCTCCAGTATTAAGTTACAAGCAACAGATTATTGCTTTACAAACTGCATGTAAAGTAAACAATACGATTGTTCTATGAACAAAGGATTGTTGTTTTCTCCCTAGTAGCAACAGAACATCTAGTACCTTAGAGATTTCTGTCACTTCCCGAGATTACTAGAGGCATGAACCCACTATCGAGCATAAATACTAACCCTTGGAGTTGCTAGCATCTACTTGGCCAAGATAGCTACTAACAACGGAAAGCATGCAAGATCACAAAATAACAAAGACATGATAGAATCAATAATCAATCTGAAATAGCATCTCAATATCCATCGCATCCCCGCAAACACAACATGCAGAATTACAAATAGATGATCTTGATCATGAACGGAGCTCACAAGATCTAGACATGAAAGCACAAAGGAGGAGAACCATACATCTAGCTACTACATGGATCCGTAGTCCAAGGATGAACTACTCACGCATCACACCGGAGGCTTGCATGGTGATAAAGAAGGCCTCCAGGGTGAATTCCCCTCTTCGGCAGGGTGCCGGGAAGAGCTTTAGATCCCTCCCGATCTAGGGATGGAGATGACGGCGGCTATATACTCTTTCGTGGATTTTTGATCGGGTACTTAAGGTTTACGTCCCGAGGGTAATATATAGTCGGAAGGAGAGGCCGAGGGGGTGTCGGGAGCGGCCACACCACCCCCTGGCGCGGGCCAGGCCTGGCCATGCGGCCAGGTGGTGTGGTGGCCCCCTGGCCCCTCTCCGTCTCGTATTCTGGCACTTGATGACATCCGAAAAAATAGGCACTTTGGATTTTGTCCCGTCCAATTCCGAGAATATTCATTTTCTGACTTTCCTAGAACCAAAAACAGCAGAAAACAGGCAGCTGGCACTGTGGCTCTTGTTAATAGGTTAGTCCAAGAAATCATATGAAAAGTACTCCAAAGTTGGAACCAAACACAAGAAAGTGGATAAAACCAAGCATGGAACATCAAAAATTATAGATACATTTGCAATGTATCAAACCACAATACCTAAATTGGGTAAGGCATAGCCGGAAGTTTATATGCATTAGTATGGGTTCCCTCGCGGGAGAGGTTTGAGCAGAGGCTACCTCTCGATGTTGTCCACCTGTGCAGTGCCCGGGATGGTAGATGGCAATGGCTGGGAGGCCAAGCTCATAGGGGAGGTGCCTATACTAGGGTGTGTAATTGAAAGGTTATGATTGATTATCCGCATACTAAGTTTGATGATTCTGGGTTATCCCTGGCGGATGTATCGAATTTTGTGGTGAAAGTATACCACCTCTACAGAGTGTCAAACTATTCGAATAGCCGCGTCCACGGTCATGGACAGTTGGAGTGGCCATACTGTTCCGTCGTCAGATGTTTTAAAAATGACTTATGAAATGAATGCAGGCTTTGACTTGACCACAACAGGGTTGTGACTATGAAAACTAAGTTCCCAACTTAGGTGATTTCGAACATTAAATTAGCTTTCTTTACTTCTAAACTCAGCTTAAGATAAATCTAGCTTTTGCAAATAAGCTTAGAGCCTAGCATTCCTATTAGAACTACCTTACTTGTTAGTGATAGTTTGCGACTACTTAAAGGGTACTCATGGCTTTGTCCTTGGCTACTCCCATGGCCAGACTATTAGGAGGACTATCCGGAAGAAGGACAGCAGGATGGCTACGACAACTAGGATCATCTCCAATCATCAGCATTGCCTGTGACATTGAAGATGGAGCCCACCGCTGCGCTTATTGTTCCGCTGCTTGTTTGTACTAAGACTGGATCATGAGATCCTTTATTTGAGTAAGACCTTATTATGGTTTGTAATGGATGATGTACTGTGATATCCAATCTGTTATGTCTCGCAAAAATGGTAATCAGGGAATTGCGATGTATGGCATAACAGGCATCTGGGATTAAAAATCCGGGTGTTGACAAGTTGGTATTGGAGCCATCCTGACCATAGGAGACCCTAGTTATAATGGATGTCCAAACAAAAACTTAGTTTCAAAAACAAATGAAGTGAGTATTTATGAAAAACTATTCCCACTCTTCTCCTTGATTCTTTCAAAAAAAATCATGTTTCTCAAAAATTCTTACGTTACTACCTAAAACTTGACACACTTGATCACCTCACTAACTTACTCATCCTAAATTCTTGTAGATGGAAAGTACTGCAAGTTCTGCTAGCTGGGCAATGGAGGCCAACTAATCTTCGAGAGGGATCTTGATGCACTGTCTGAGTACCTCGAGGGTCCGCATCCGGAATTCTTCGGAGCGCAACTCAATGATCACCCAGGAGGAGACCTACAATGGCTGATTGTTGCTGATCTTCGAGGCAAGATGGAAGCACCCCTTTCGGAGAAGATTCAATTCACCGTGAGAGAGAACAACTGGCTAGATGGATTAGCTAGGGCAATGCATGAAGCTCTCGCCCGTCTTTGCAGATAGAACGTCAACCTGATCCAGGGAACTCGCTTTGCTCACTATGCAATGCGTGATTCCATGGGGATGCCATTGGAGATGCCAAGTCACCCGGAGATGAAGCGCCAAGTGGAGAACCTTGACTTATTGCTGTATGATAGACAGAAGGAGTTGGATAATGCTCGAGCCTACACCAACCACAACCTTGCCATTGCCACCTAGAAGGCTAAGACATCACAAGAAGGATCGCACCATCGCTCGTCTTTGCAAGAAGGTGGTCGGCCTCGAGAAGACCATCCAGGAACAAGAAGCTCAACTTGGAGGAAAAGAAGAAGAGGAAGAAGGTGAAGACATCCAGGGAGATCTTCACTCGTACCTTAGTGATGACGATGACTACCTGTAGGATGATGCCATGGACTTCTACACCGATGTTGATGACTTCGACTTCATTGATGATGAGTAGATACACTTGATAACTACCGTAGGAATGAGTTGTATCGGTCCCATTGTATCTTAGCTTACATAATGGTTCTTAAAACCATCTGTTTTCCTTTTTATGTTGTGGTGTGTGCGTATTTGTATCGTGTGCTTTGATTGAATGAATGAGAAGGAGTTAGTTTGCCAAACCTGAGTCAAACCCAAAGTTAGAGCTTTTGAACACAAAACCATGAACCTTAGAACTTTCCTCTTACCCCTGTATTTATCTCAATCTTCAGATGACTCGTGGAAACCCTAGAGGAAACAACTCATCGCAGGACCCGATGTTCCAGATTCTTCAGATGCTAGTTTTCAACCGTGAAGCTAGTAGAGCGGAGCGCCAAGCCAACCTAGCCACCCTGCAACAGATAGCTCAAATGGCCCACAATAATCAAGGCCATGGAAATCAGGATCATCATGGATCCAAGATCAAGAACTTCCAGGATACCAACCCCCCTATCTTTTGCAAGTCTGGGGACCCATTAGATGCAGATGATTGGTGGCAAACCATGGAGAATAACCTAGAAGTCGCAGGAGTTGATGCTAATGAGCAAGTATTGTTTGCCACCCACTATGTGGCAGGAGATGCAAGAGCCTGGTGGAATAGCACCCGTACCATGAACCACGGGCAAGTGATGACGTGGGAAGCTTTCAAGACCAAGTTTAGTTGCACCCATGTGCCTCAAGGTTTAGTCACTAGAATGAGAGATGAGTTCCGAGAACTGAATCAAGGTAGGATGACTGTAGTAGACTACCGTGACAGATTTCTATCCCTTGCTAGGAATGCACCTGATGAGATAAACACCAAATCCAAGAAGAAGGGGAGATTCCTGAATGGATTGCATGATGAGACGCAAACGGTGTTAATCCACATCCATTTTGAAGATCTCGAAGAGCTAGTCAACTCTGCCATCCAGATGGAAGGGAAGATCAACCAAGCAAATGACAACCGCAAGCGTAAAATGATGCACCAGTGTGGATCCAACAACCATCAAAAGTATCGCCCCAACTCGTCTGCAGGCTATGCCCCAAGGAACAATAGACCCCCAATGTCTTGTCCAAGCTACCCCAACCGTAGCAGAGGAAATGTGAATCCAGAGGAAATCACAACAATAACCCCGGCAACTCCAACAACTTCAACCGTGCATCGCCCAAGTCCAACAACAACAACAATAACAATACTTCCCCAAGGACTGGAAGCAATGATGTACCCGTTGTAGCCAAAGACAAGTCCAAGATTACTTGCTTTGAATGTGGAGTCAAGGGTCACTACTCCAACGAGTGTCCCAAGAAGCTTGTAGCCACCACCAATGTGAATGCCCTAGCTTAGCAGCAGCGCCGTATTCAACCCGGAAGAAGGTTTGCCCTAGGGAATTCGCTCAACCAGAACGACCGTCTATTCCACATGAATGCTAAAGAAGCCCAGGAAGCGCCAAATTTCGTGCTGGGTATGTTTTCTGTTAACTCAGTATTAGCAAGAGTGTTGTTTGATTCTGGAGCATCGCACTCGTTTTTTACAGAAGAATTTGCATGCACTAGTAAGATTCACCAAACCAATTTGAACCATGTCATGATATTAAAAATTCCTGGTTCAACCACCAAAGCTAGAAAAATTTGCAGGGTTGTACTCATCAGAAGCCATGGGATAGATTTTTATGCCAATCTAATAGTACTTGGAACAACGGTTTGGAAGTAGTACTAGGAATGGATTGGATGTCGAAACATAAAGGATTGATCGACTGTGCCAGGAAAGCCATAACCATGACTAGTAGCTCTGGAGTACCAGTAGAGCATGTTTCTCAAACCTTGCCCTGTCAGTTCAAGAGCAACAAGAGTTTATCCCAACCAACCCTAGACCAAGTCAGAGTAGTCTGTGAATACCCTGACGTATTCCCAGATGAATTGCTCGGTATGCCCTCAGATCGGGACATCGAGTTCATTGTTGAACTAATCCCTCGAACAGGACCCATAGCTCAGAGACCCTATAGTATGAACCAATATGAATTGGTGGATCTGAAGAAGCAACTTGATGCTATGCTGGCGAAAGGTTTGATTCAACTAAGCGCATCGCCATGGAGATCGCCCATTCTATTTGTGGACAAGAAGGATGGAGGTAACCATTTGTGTACCGATTACCGGAACCTGAATGACGTCACCATAAAGAACAAGTACCCACTGCCCAAGATAGAGGATATGTTTGATCAGTTGACTGGTGCCAGAGTGTTCTCTAAGATTGATCTTAGGACTGGTTATCATCAACTCAAGATTCGTGCAATGAATATTCCAAAGACCGCCTTTACCACCAGATATGGATTGTATGAGTATACGGTCATGTCTTTTGGACTAACCAATGCCCCCAGTTATTTCATTAATCTCATGAATAAGATTTTTATGAACTTTCTAGATAAGTTTGTCGTTGTTTTTATCGATGATATTCTTATCTATTCCAAGTCAGAAGAAGACCATGAGCAACACCTGAGAACTATCCTTCAAACCCTGAGAGCGTACCAATTATATGCCAAGTTTAGCAAATGTGAGTTCTGGTTGGAAGAAGTAGGATTCCTCAGATATATTGTGTCGGCAGGAGGAGTCGCTGTTGAACCCGCCAAGATCAGAAATGTCGAAGAATGGGAATCCCCAACCACTCAAACCCAAGTCCATGATTTTCTTGGATTAGCGGGATATTACCACAAGTTCGTAGAAGGATTTTCGAGCATCGCAAGACCGATGACCCAATTGTTGAAGAAAGATAAGAAGTTTGAATTGACGAACAAATGTGAAGCAAGTTTCCAAGAACTCAAGAAGAGACTGATGTCAGCCCCAATCTTGATTATGCCAGATATCAAGAAGCCTTTTGATGTGTATTGTGATGCATCCAAGATTGGTCTCGGATGTGTGTTGATGCAAGAAGGCAAGGTCATAGCATATTTGTCGAGAAAACTGAAGCAACATGAGCAAAACTATCCTACCCATGATCTTGAAATAGCAGTTGTTGTCTTAGCATTGAAGACATGGCGTCATTACCTTATGGGTAACCGTTGTGAGATTTATTCAGATCACAAGAGCTTGAAGTATATTTTCACCTAGAAGGAGCTGAATATGAGGCAAAGGAGATGGATAGAGTTAATCAAGGATTATGACCTTGACATTCACTATCACCACGGCAAAGCCAATGTGGCAACGGATGCTCTTAGCAGATTGCCGTGTAGATTAAACACCATGATCAAAGAAGCCCAGCCAAGTTTGCATGAAGGGTTGGAGCAATTTGGAACTGAGCTAGTTAGCAAAGGAGTTTTAGCTAGCATTGAACTTCAACCCACTTTGATCAGTCAGATCAAGGAAGCCCAGAAAGGAAATGCAAGTATCGACGGAATCAAGCATCGTATTGGTACAGGAAAGGTACCTGGATTCACCGAGGATGAAGGAGTTTTGTGGTACAAAGGACGTATTTGTGTACCAGCAGACTCGGAGCTGAAGCAAGTTATCATGCAAGAAGCTCATGATACTCTTTATTCTATCCTCCCTGGAGGAACAAAGATGTATCAGGACTGAAGGAGCAATTTTGGTGGCACAAGATGAAGAGAGAAATCAGAAGCTACATCACCAAGTGTGATATCTATCAGAGAGTCAAAGAGGAACATCAGAGACCCGCATGACTGTTGCAACCATTACAGATTCCAGAATGGAAATGGGATTCCGTCGGAATGGACTTTATCACCGGTTTGCCTACCTCTAGTAGGGGAAATGACTCTATTTGGGTCATAGTTGATAGATTGTCCAAGGTATCTCATTTTATACCTATCAAGACTACCTACCAGAGTTCAAAGCTAGCAGAGTTGTAAATTGCCATTATCGTCAATTTGCATGGAACACCCAAGACCATAGTATCAGATCGAGGAACCCAGTTTACCTCAAGGTTTTGGCAGAAAGTCTAAGAAGGATTAGGAACCAAGTTGAATTTCAGCACAGCTTATCACCCGCAGACCAATGGACAAACTGAAAGAGTCAACCAAATCTTAGAAGATATGTTGAGAGCTTGTGTGTTAGACTATGGATCAAAATGGGAAGATTGTATGCCTTTCACAGAATTCTCATACAAGAACAGTTATCAAGCCAGTTTACAAAGGACCCCATTTGAATTCTTGTATGGAAGAAAGTGCTGTACCCCCTTGAATTGGTTGCAAGTAGGAGAGAGTCATATTTTTGTACCCGACATCCTACGAGAAGCTGAAGAGAAGGTTCACAAAGTCCGTGAGCACCTCAAGACCGCTCAATCCAGACAGAAGAGTTATGCCGACAAGATACATAGAGACATGACCTTCAATGTCGGAGATTTTGTGTATCTCAAAGTATCGTCATTGAAGGGAATGCAACGTTTTAGTCTGAACGGGAAGTTAGCCCCCAGATATATTGGACACTTCAAGATTCTGAATTGCCGAGGAGAAGTGTCGTATCAACTAGAATTTCCAGAGGAGATGTCAGCCATCCATAATGTGTTCCATATCTCGTTACTTCGCAAATGCTTAGAAGTTCTGGAAAAGACCAAAGTTTTCAAGAACATCGATCACCGAGCCATTGATATCAACAAGGATCTGACACATTGTGAAGTGCCCATCCGTATCTTGGAAGAAGCCTTCAGAACCATACCAGGACCCAGAGTATCAAGTTTCTCAAGATCCAATGGAGCAACCATACAGAAGAAGAAGCTACCTAGGAGCGAGAAGATTACATTAGGACTGAGTTCCCCAATCTCTTTAGTTCCTAGTTTTTCTTAAATATCGGGACGAGATTTTGTTTAAGGGGGGAAGGTTTGTAACATCCCAAAACTTTAATCAAGGTTACTAAATCCTAATCATCCAATTTAGGGTTAACAAACCTTTTATTATTAAATTGATTAATGAATGCATGTGTGTTTTCATTAGTGTAGAATTGTTTGAAAATGCCATGCTTGATTATTCTAAATGTTGTGAAATGGTTTAAAGGTGAATGCCACATCATCTTGACCATTTACAAACAAAGTCCACAGAGAAAGAAATCAAATAAGGTTAAATAATGCAAATGGTCATTTTGACCATTTTAATCCATTAGGCCACTTTAGGTGTTCCTATAAGTCAATTTCAAATAGAAACAATTCTAGATCTTTGCACCCCTTGCTAGGCCAAGTAAAGATGTACCAAGGCCCACTTTACAAACTTGCAAAAATCTTTAGCAAAGCATTTAAATGACATTTGAAAATGGAATCAAGTGTATGTGTTAAGATCACCATTTCTCAAAAACCAACCAAACCAATTCACCTTGACAATTCCCAGCAACCAGATACTACCAATCATAAGATCATATCACACACCAAAAATCTTTGCAAAATTCATATATAAATTTCTTTCGGCCATTTCATCAAACACTTGGTGATCACAGATAAACCTGCCTAACAATTATTGTTTTTGATCAATGTTTTGTCCCCCTTTTTGGCTCAATCCTTGTCCCCTGGTCACCCCAGCACCAACCATAGTATCTAAGCCTATCCCCCTTCACTGCTGACGCCAGTGCCAAGCCACCGAGCGCCATGCCCGCCGGTCGAGCATGGAAAGCTCCCAGCAGACCGCCCTGCTCTCTCCCGCCATGCCTAGGAGGATCGCCTGCATCCTACCGCCCCTCTTTGTCCCCTCCCCGAGAAGAGCCGTGCCATGGACCACCCACAGAGGGTCGCGCCCAGATCGTCTTCACCATGCCGAGCATGCGCTAGAGCGCTGCGCCCGATAAGCTAGCATAGACCACGCCTCGACCGCAGCCCGCGTGCACCGCTTCACCACAACCCCAGGAACTGCCCAAACATGCCCGTGCGCCGCCGCTTGACCCGCGGCTGTGGGACCCCCGGATTAATCCTCCGAGAATCCCTGTTATGCATACAACCACGATCTTATGATCAGTTAGTCATGACACATAACCGACGAGTATCAAACCAGACATCCAATACATAACGAATACATGACATACCTTATTTTCCATTAAGACTACATTGGTCAATAACAGCGGAACTTCATTAATTGTAGACCCCAAGCCATGCCTTAACCTACATGCAACTGACTGGGAGATGTCCTAGCTCGCATAGTCGTCCCCTTCACCTCCATCTTGATATCTGACCATGTTAATAGCCAGGGACAATGCCAGTCAGTACTTTGAATGTACTCGCAAACCACCTTAAGAGAATAGTAATAACAAGGGGGTATGCAATATGGTTGTAGTAGTAGGAGGGCTCCAAGAGGGGTTCTTTTCTAAATAGTTTCTCTTGTAGATATAGCATCTACATATCTTTGTTGAAAACTTTTGTAAATCATTTTGGAAACCATTTTGGAAAACATTAGGACTGGGTCACCCATTTGCTTCTCCTTTAGGGTCATCCCATGACCAAACTCCTTCCATACCCATCTGACCATCCCATGGTCAAAGCAGGTATCATTTCCCACCATCCCATGGTCAAATCATTTTCAAGGCCCTTGCTTTTCCGAAATC
Organism: Avena sativa; assembly: GCA_916181665.1. Classification (NCBI taxonomy): domain Eukaryota; kingdom Viridiplantae; phylum Streptophyta; class Magnoliopsida; order Poales; family Poaceae; genus Avena; species Avena sativa. The sequence goes on from OV702286.1 coordinate 81,631,228, forward strand.
CTTTTTGAAAACAAAACCAACACCGCTCTATAGAAGTTTGTCCAACCCGTCCTTAACTGTGGACACGACTATTCGAATAGATTTTTATCCTCTGTAGAGGTTGTACACTTTACCCACAAGATCCGATACATCCGCCACGAACTATCGTGGATCGTCATACAGCAGTATGCGGGTTTTCCGGACAAGACCTTCAGGATAATCCCCTCGTAACACCAGCACCTAGCCTATGGGTGTTATTCCCCTCAAAACCGGGACGGCGAGCGAGGACTAACCCGAGCGCTTTTTTCCACTCCTCGAGAGTGTGCACTTTCAATGAGTGGAGGCCTGCCGACCCTTTGTTCCTTCTCCAGGTCCCACCTTTATTGGAGAAGGCCCACCCTCCAGGGATCCCCGATCCCCTGTAGTAGTTGCGAAGCACCGATATCAGAGAGAACCACTTTTGGGTCAAGCCCCTTCCCATATAGGAGTAGTGTGGTTGCACGGGTTTAAGTTGTTATAGCTAGACTGCAAAGAACCAGGTGCGTTTTCGAAAACAGTTTTTCCTCCATCTTTTCTTCAGCATTTTTTTAAAACAAAACCTTCTCCTTTTTCAACATCTCTTGGGAGGTCCCACCTCATCAAGGTTTTATCATAAAACATTTGGTAAAACTTTTTTCTGGGGTCTTCCCATCCTCCAGCTTTGCTTCGGCTAAAACAGGGTCTCCAAAGGGTTATGGTGTAAATACACCATCTACTCCACTACGGCCAAATAGGTATCATCAAGTCGGTTGTACTTAGTAGTACCATTGGGTAATGGCCTAGAGGAGCCAAGCCACTACCAGATATACAACATCGTACAGTAAAACAATGCAGTTTTAGAAATAGCAGGTAAAACATGCATAAATAAAATAGTAGGACAAGGCTTATGAGCAAGAAGGTGGCTTGCCTGATGATCAGCAATATGGCAATGTGTCCCTGGACTTCTTCTTAGAATAACCAATAATACCAATAATAATTACCACTTCTCATGCTCTCCGATTTCATCGCAACTATCGTCGTCCAGACATCACATGCAAACAAACAAGGGCACAATCAACACAAGGCTTGCAAGCACCAATAAAATACAACAAACAAATGAGCCATACAAGTTCACCATTCATTAGGTCCTAGGAGGGAAGGATTTGATAAGATGGACTTTTTCTTGGTCATATGGAAGAAAAATCCCTTAGGATTTATAGTCTAGGAATTACCTAGGTGGGGTTTTGGACCAAGAGCATATTCTGTATGGTACCACTATAAAAACATGATAACAACAGTTAGGTATTGATAAAATGGAACACACAAAAGTGGTTTCACTATTTTATCACTTTTCTTTGATTTCCTATGACATTTCTAGGGATAAAGGCCCTAGTTTGAGGAAATAATTCACCAGAAAAGTTCTGGAGCTCCAAAAATTATTTACTTGGAGAGTTCAGTAGGGTTTTAAGTACTTGATCACTGAGAGTTGGAATCAGGTCAAGAAAATTACTAGAATGCCCTCAGGAAATTCCTAAAGGCAGTTCTGTGGGGTTTTTGTCTTTTTCACCAAATTAAATCTATAGTAGATTTTGATTTGATTCTAAGGACACATGGTAGGTAGCTGAAATACCTTTCTGTATAAATTGGAATCAACCTTATTGGAGCTGTATAGCTACTGTAGTAAATTTATAGGTGAATAAACCATGCACAGAATAGTTTAATTCACAGATAAATATCTAAGCCTCGATAAGTCATGAGCTCCTAGATTTAGTTAGGTATTGATGTACCACATCACTGGGATTTGTAATTGGTTCAATTGGACATATGGTTTGGTGTAGGGAATTTTCTAAAGTCAGAACTGGATTGGTTTTGTTATTTTTCCTCAAGCTAACCTACTGTTCACCTTGGCATGAGACCAATGTCCAAGGATAGATGCTTCTAATATCTTTCAGAGGCAGTTGGTTTTACTCCAATTGGAGTTGTACAATTCACAGAAAGAATTTATTAGTGAAAGAAATATACATCTGAGGATTTAATTCACTAATGGCACCCTAGTCAATATTTTTAGTTACTTTCTGTTCTACATGTTGCACAAAACACTAGGGTACTTGCTAAAAATGAGATCTAGGTATTTGTAAGCATTTTCCATTTTTATTTTGAATTAAACCAATCAGTCTAATAAGCAGATATGTAAAAAGGAATTAATAAAAAGAAAGGGGCAAGGGTTGCAGGGCTTGGATCTGGGGACAGTTGGGCCGTCTAGGGGAAATACGGCCCACCCAGGCGAGGCACTGCACGGGAGGAGGGTTTCAAAGGTGCTGACAGCGGGGCCTGCTCGTCAGAGAGAGCTGGCAGCCAAATAGGTATCGGCGAGCCTGGGCTGTTAAATCAAAGAGGATCTGACCGCTCGCCGTCGTCGTCCTTCTCTGAACGTAGCGCGGCGGTGGAAACCCTAGGGAGGCTCGGGCGGTGGCGGGGAGCTCACCCGGGGCGCCGGGAGGAGGCGAGGATGGTCGGAGGTGATGCGGGACTCACCGGCGGTCAGATTGATGGGCGGTGGTGGTGAGTTCAACACCGGGATCCTCTTGTCCAAGCGCGCCCAGAGGAGATCGCTTTGGTGCTCGTCGGAGCAGGCCTCGAGATGCATGCGTGATGTAGGGGAGGTGTCGAGCAGGCGCGGCGCGACGCAGGAGGCCGAACGAGGGGTGGCTGCAGCAGTTTCGGTACCCGGAAGGAGCTCGCGTGATGGAGGCCGAGGCGAGCTCGCCGGAGCTGGACCGTGGCGACGGTAGAGGTGGTCCTGGAATGATATATAAGCACGATTAGATAGAGGATGAGGAGGGGAGCACAACACGGTGACATGCAGGGATAGTGGAGCAAGGGGGTAGGGGCTTAGCTCGATTTCGAGGGAATGCCCGAAGCTTCTCCCTTGCTCTCCCTCAAGCAGTGCGGAGCAGAGGAGAGGGGGTGGGGTATCTAGGGTGGTGAGGGGGAGGACTAGGAGGAAAATGAGGGGCAGGGGAGGCATGGGGTGGCCTCAGGCCTTATAAACCGAGAGAGGAGGGTGCACCATGGACAGGGTCCATGAGGGGAGAGGAGGAAGATGTGAACCAGGGGAAGGTTTTCTGGGGGCGGTGGAGTGGTATTCTGGTCTGTGCTGAGGGCAGAGGAGAGGTAGGAGAGCTGCTGCAAGCTGATTGGCCATGCTTGTCCTTAACTCTCTCCTCCTCACATCCAAGCACATGGGACAAGGGGAGAGGGGTGCTACAGTGCATTTCTACAGTGGAACTCGACCAGAGATGAGTGCTGGGTGTTATGGTACCTTGTCTTCCAAGAGTGGTGGTGGTTTGATCTTGGTTTAGTTCATTTCTACCTAGACTTGCCAAATTGGGGGAATAGATGGTTGTGAAACAAGTTCAGGAATTTGCATTGTCCAAGATGAGGAAAAGGTACTGGTAGAAGGGTAAGGTGAATATACACCTCCAGGAATTCTTTGAGATTTTTCAGAGGAGTTTTAGTTCACTTAAAATAATTTATTCAAAAACTGCAGAAGTAGTTTCTAGAGGATCATGTGATAAATTTACATTGGACAGGTGGAGTTTTTGATGTGGGATGATCCCAAATGTCAATACACACTTAGGGGAATTTTCCCAAGATTTATTGGGGCTTAAAAGTATTTAAAACATTTATTATTCCATTTCTACCATTTAAGAAAATAGGCAAAAAGAAATAATAAAGCTCTTCAAAAATATTTGTTTTTGAAGTGGGAAGATGGGGTAGGATATGTGGATCTCAATTGATCCAAGAGTTGGGGAAGTTCTTTGGTAAAAACCAAACTTGCCTTTATGAGAGGAGTTTTGGAGATTTTGACTATTGAAGAAATTAAATAGATTTGGAGCCAAAATAATTATGGATAATATATGATAAATCTCGATGATCAAGTTAGATGATGTAGACAAGGTATAGAAAGCATTTGCAACCTTGGGACTGGAGAATCCAAGTTGATTTTGGTAGAATACCATAGATTAGGGATCTAGGGTAGTGTTAATTTCATACCATCAAAACATGGTTGTATCTTGCAGTTTAGATCTCCCCTTGGGGCATGGGGTAGATGGTTGGATAGAACAAGTGATGTAGATTAACATGGTAGAGAGGTTTGAGCTTCATCTTGTTTGAGTTCACCAAGATATGCTTTCAAACTTTGAATAAAATAAGCCTGCCAAAGAAGATTATCAACTAGCCATCAAAACCTTGTGGGTTTAGGCAACACCTGGATCCACTTGGAACGAGTGAAGTAGGTAATGATAGACCTATATGCGTAGAAGACAACCATGCAAAGAGTTGGTCCATAGAAGGTTGTATGGTGGTGTGAGCTTCTATCAAAGTAGGCATGTTCACTAGATTTGCGGAAAAGTTATTAACTTGCCTGCAAAATCACCAAGAACTAGTGGGTTGGAGGATGATCTAACCAAGGGAAAATGTGGGCCTTGTTAATACTTAGTATGGTTAACAATATGGTTCAAGTGCACTTCCAATAATGCACAAGGGTTGGGAAAAGGAGGCATTCAAAAAGGTGATGTTGGGAATAGTTTTCCAGACAGACAAATTTGGCAGATTTGGGGATTTATTGGTGGAGATGATTTTGATGGGTTGCAAAGTACCCAAGCATCATCAAGTGGATGATATTGAAGAGTGTATTGAGTAGAAGGGATCCATGCTTGATATGGGTCTTCATTGACTTGGGAGCTTCTAGAATGGATCACTTCAGAATTGATCTGGTTAAGGGTTTTAGATGATCACCTAGGAGTTAGGGATTAGATCCAGACTGGTACTCTGGCTTAGGGTGTGTTGATTTGGAGACATCTTGATCCTAGTGATGAGCTCCTAGAGTAGCTCATACTATCTCCTAAGCAGACAATTCAAGGAGCAGACTAGGGCAATTCATCAGACAGCAGATCAAGGCAACTCATCTTATAGACAAAACAACTACTACTATGGTTAGCATCAAGCTTAGCTTGAGGTAAGGAAGGGTATTTTGAATAGGTTGGAGTTTGAACAAGGTAAGGTCCTTGGTATCTCTACCAAGAGTAGAATTCAAAAGCTTACAAAAAGGTTTTGGAGATCCTAGAGGTAAGAGTAGTTGAAGGTTTTGTCTTGAAAACATAAGGAGATTTTGTTATATAACTATCCATAGTTTTGTCAATTGAAGTTACGAAAATAGTTTTGGTTACATAAGCATCTTGCCTCATGTTTTGAAATGCCAGAACATTTGAGAATATGGAAATTAAGCCAAGACTGTTTTGGGAAGTAGCTTTTGTAAACTGGTGTTAAGGTAAGGAGTACATCATCTAATACGCATTCATATGCATAAGCATATCCAAACAACAAGCAAACACTTCAGCATTAAACAAGAAAAAGTTTTTGTTCCCCCTGATTTTTGCATTCTGGACACTAATCATGGGGTCTAAAATTGGGATGTTACAGATCTTTCACCCTTAAAAGAATCTCGTCCCGAGATTCTGGAGAATAAGGTTAGGGGATTTTGAGTCGGGTTGATACTAAGTGTCTTACGCATACTATCTTACAGACTTTTTAAGTGGCTACTTTGTCGATAAGGTTAAGCTTCAGTCTTCCAGGATGCATGGAGAGTTGAGCAGAGCACATGTCCTTATTGCGAAGGTTCTTTTCCTTCCGGACTCTATATCTCGAGGGCTTAGATTGGGAAGACTATCTTGATGCTGAACTGCACGGGGTTCTCGTCGGAGGAGAGAATCTGCTGCTGGGAGTACCTCTGTCTAAGGAATCACAACTCTTCTTTAGGGTCATAGTATATCCTATTTACGACGTTGGGGTCCAAGCTTCTGGGATGGCTCCTGGCGAGGGTTTACTTTATTTGTGCAGGAAAGACGTAGTCTTTCCCCCTTAGGATTTGACTAGGTTAGCTTGGGGATAACACATTCCTTTCTTCTTGGTTGAACTGGTGGCGGTTCTGAGGATTGTCGTCCATCTTTTTCCTGTAGTTGAGGTCTTCAGAAGGCGTCCGTGGAACTATGGCCTATGGGCTTATATACTACTATTCTTCATACTTAGCCTGGGGAAGTCATTGAAATCTCACATCCTCTAAGCGATTGGAACTGAACGGTTGGGGATCTTGGGGTCCTTCAGGTAGGTCTGTAGCTGAAGTAGGCGATGAGACTTCATAACATCTTCAGCTAGTTTCTTCTCTGACGACTCGCGAGTTGCTTGTTTGGCGAAAACACGTCGGATCCTGAGATCTCTTCCGAAGTACCTTCCGGTAGACCGTCTTCTGGAGATTGAGTTGGAAAGACGCAGTCTTTCCTCCTTAGAGCTTCACTAAGGTTCATCAAAAGGAGTGTGCGGATCTTCTGTCTGGGAGGTGCTGACCTTATGTTAGCGGATAGCTGCATCTTCCCGGAGTCTTGAGCTGGGATCTTCGGGTGACGCCTTATTTTATCAACCCTGGCAGGGCTGGTTTCCTAATGAAGCCTTTAGGGTGGTTAGCTCAAGGTAATTTAGCGGTTTACGACTCTTCTTGATAGGGCTTCGTCAGGGTAGACGCGTCATATTTTATATAGGTTGTAGTCTCTTGAACACTTGGCGTTGTTTCTGCTCGCAGACGGAGTAGACTCGTTGTCTTCACACTTCCTTGTCATCTGGCTTCAGGGTTAGTTCTGACCTTCTTGGGAGGATCATTTTGATAGTTTGGGGTGGGGTCGACTAGATTAGTTGGTATCCTGGGGCGGTCAGAAGCTCTAACATACTAAAGGTTAGTGTGGTTAGGTCTTCACTCCTTGTCTTGGTTGACTTATCGGGTGATTCTTGTGGATATCGAGGATCCTTCGGGGATTGACTTCTGGCTTCAACGGGATTTTTGCTATAGTATACTGATGAGCAGGGGGGGTGTGGTGCTATTGACAAGTCTTGCGAGGAGGTATGCCTTCTTGCTGGGGTGAAATATTCGAGTTGATTCTGACTTGGCGATGTCGAACTCCGGGTTCTTGCGATGCTTTTCCTCTCATATACTCTCGATGTTAGTCTAGGTCCCATTACTGACTGCTAACATAGGGGTTTCCGGAGTTACTAGGTGGTTTATCGCTCCTCGAGTCATTTTTAAGGAGGTTAAAGCCAACCAGAGCATACAAACAAGGCGAACAGAGCGAGGGGGCTCGCAATGTCCTCGGCAAGCAACACACATCAAGCAACACATGTGGCACCTAGGAAAACAAACACGGTGAACGCTAGGGACCAAGGAGTTAACTACTCGTGATGTAGGGGAATCGTATTCTAGGACTATTGACCCTAGATATCGTCTTTCTTCAGGTCGGAGTCACTATCTTGCAGATGAAGCCTTCATCGTATCTTTGGACGCTTCATGATAGGGCAACACCTAAGGTTTTCTGATTGTGAGGATTCCGTGGGTAGAGCAATATTGTAGTCTCCCTGTCTTTGCTGATAGTTGCTTGTCTTCATCTTGTTCTCATCGTCTTCACTAGGTTCTAGATCCTAGTTATTTAAAATCCGTAGGTTTGATGTTTGGACGAGAGATGGAGGAAACCATTTTCGAAAGCATTTTCTTAGAGTAAGAGAATAAGTAGAACTCTTTGAAATTCATTGAGAAACTAGTTTTCGAATGCCGGGGTTTTCAAAATAAGGTTCCTGTCTAATGACCATGCTAACTAAGGTTCTCCTACAGTCAAGATGGCTCTGATACCAAGTTTGTGGGACCCCCCCGGATTAATCCTCCGAGAATCCCTGTTATGCATACAACCATGACCTTATGATCAGTTAGTCGTGACACATAACCGATGAGTATCAAACCAGACATCCAGTACATAATGAATACATGACATACCTTATTTGCCATTAAGGCTACATTGATCAATAACAACGGAACTTCATTAATCGTAGACCCCGAGCCATGCCTTAACCTACAGGCACCTGACTGGGAGAACGTCCTAGCTCGCATAGTCGTCCCCTTCAACTCCGTCTTGATATCTGACCATGTTAATAGCCAGGGACAATGCCAGTCAGTACTTTGAATGTACTCTCAAACCACCTTAAGAGAATAGTAATAACAAGGGGGTATGCAATATGGTTGTAGTAGTAGGAGGGCTCCAAGAGGGGTTCTCTTCTAAATATTTTCTCTTGTAGATATAGCATCTACATATCTTTGTTGAAAACTTTTGTAAATCATTTTGGAAACCGTTTTGGAAAACAATAGGACTGGGTCACCCATTTGCTTCTCCTTTAGGGTCATCCCATGACCAAACTCCTTCCATACCCCTCTGACCATCCCATGGTCAAAGTAGATATCCTTTCCGACCATCCCATGGTCAAAACATTTTCAAGGCCTTTGCTTTTCCGAAATCCTTTTTGAACACAAAACCAGCACCACTCTACAGAAGTTTGTCCAACCCGTCCTTAACCGCGGACACGGCTATTCGAATAGATTTTTATCCTCTGTAGAGGTTGTACACTTTACCCACAAGATCCGATACATTCGCCACGAACTGTCGTGGATCGTCATACAGCAGTATGCGGGTTTCGGATAACCGGACAAGACCTTCAGGATAATCCCCTCATAACACCAGCACCTACCCTATGGGTGTTATTCCCCTCAAAACCGGGACGTCGGGCGAGTACCAACCGGAGCGCTTTTTCCACTCCTCGAGAGTGTGCACTTTCAATGAGGGGCCCATAGTAACGCGTGGAGGCCTGTTGACCCTTCGTTCCTTCTCCAGGTCCCACCTTTATCGGAGAAGGCCCACCTTCCAGGGATCCCCGATCCCCTGTAGTAGTTGGGAGGCACCGGTATCAGAGAGAGCCACTTTTGGGTCAAGCCCCTTCCCATATAGTAGTAGTGTGGTTGCACGGGTTTACGTTGTTATAGCTAGACTACAAAGAACCAGGTGCATTTTCGAAAACAGTTTTTCCTCCATCTTTTCTTCAGCATTTTTGTAAAACAAAACCTTCTCCTTTTTCAACATCTCTTGGGAGGTCCCACCTCACCAAGGTTTTATCATAAAACATTTGGTAAAACTTTTTCCGGGGTCTTCCCATCCTCTAGCTTTGCTTCGGCTAAAACAGGGTCTCCAAAGGGTTATGGTGTAAATACACCATCTATTCCACTATGGCCAAATAGGTATTATCGAGGGGGTTGTACTTAGTAGTACAATTGGGTAATGGCCTGGAGGAGCCAAGCCACTACTAGATATACAACATCGTATAGTAAAACAATGTAGTTTTAGAAATAGCAGGTAAAACATGCATAAATAAAATAGTAGGACAAGCCTTATGAGCAAGAAGGTGGCTTGCCTGATGATCAGCAATATGGCAATGTGTCCCTGGACTTCTTCTTAGAATAACCAATAATACCAATAATAATTACCACTTCTCCTGCTCTCCGATTTCATCGCAACTATCGTCATCCAGACATCACATGCAAACAAACAAGGGCACAATCAACACAAGGCTTGGAAGCACCAATACAATATCAAACAAATGATACATACAAGTTCACCATTCATTAGGCCCTAGGAGGTAAGGATTTGGTAAGATTGACTTTTTCTTGGTAATATGGAAGAAAAATCCCTTAGGATTTATAGTCTAGGAATTACCTAGGAGGGGTTTTGGAACAAGAGCATATTCTATATGGTAAAACTGTAAAAACATGATACCAACAGATAGGTATTAATAAAATGGAACCTACAAAAGTGGTTTCACTATTTTATCACTTTTCTTTGATTTCCTATGACTTTTCTAGTGATAAAGGCCCTAGTTTGAGGAAATAATTCACCAGAAAAGTTCTGGAGCTCCAAAAATTATTTCCTTGGAGAGTTCAGTAGGGTTTTAAGTACTTGATCACTGAGAGTTGGAATCAGGTCAAGAAAATTAACAGAATGCCCTCAGGAAATTCCTAAAGGCAGTTCTGTGGGGTTTTTGTCTTTTTCACCAAATTAAATCTACAGTAGCTTTTGATTTCATTCCAAGGACACATGATAGGTAGTTGAAATACCTTTCCGTATAAATTGGAATCAACCTTTTTGCAGCTGTATACCTACTGTAGTAAATTTATTGGTGAATAAACCATGCATAAAATAGTTTAATTCACAGATAAATATCTAAGGCTCAACAAATAATGAGCTCCTGGATTTAGTTAAGTATTTATGTACCACATCACTGGGATTTGGAATTGGTTCAATTGGACCTATGGTTTGGTGTAGGGAATTTTCTAAAGTCAGAACTGGATTGCTTTTCTTATTTTTCCTCAAGCTAACCTACTGTTCACCTTGGCATGAGACCAATGTCCAAGGATAGATGCTTCTAATATCTTTCATAGGTAGTTGGTTTTACTCCAATTGGACTTGTACAATTCACAGAAAGAATTTATTAGTGAAAGAAATATACATCTAAGGATTTAATTCACTAATGGCACCCAAGTCAATATTTTTAGTTACTTTCTGTTCTGCATGTTGCACAAAATACTAGGGTACTTGGTAAAAATTAGATCTGGGTATTTGGAAGCATTTTCCATTTTTATTTTGAATTAAACCAATCAGTCTAATAAGCAGATCTGTAAAAAGGAATTAATAAAAAGAAAGGGGCAAGGGCTGTTGGGCTTGGATCTGGGGATAGTTGGGCCATCCAGGGGAAATGTGGCAAACCCGGGTGAAGCACTACGTGGGAGGAGGGTTTCAAAGGTGCTGGCAGTAGGGCCCGCTGGTCAGAGAGAGTTAGCGGCCGAATAGGTAACGACGAGCCTAGGCCGTTGGATCAAAGAGGATCTGACGGCTCGCCGTCGTCATCCTTCTCTTAACGCGACACGGCGGTGGAAACCCTAGGGAGGCTCGGGCGGCAGCGGGGAGCTCACCTGGGGCACCAGGAGGAGGCGAGGATGGTCAGAGGAGACGCGGGACTCACCGGCGATCACATTGATGGGCAGCGGCGGCGGGTTTGACACCGGGATCCTCTCGTCTAAGTGCGCCCGGCGGAGCTCGCTTCGGTGCTCGTCGGAGCAGGCCCCGAGATGCATGCGTGATGTAGGGGAGGTTTCGAGCAGGCGCGGCGTGACGCAGGAGGTTGAACAAGGGGTGGCAGCAGCAGTTTCGATACCCGGAAGGAGCTCGCGTGATGGAGGCCGAGGCGAGTGTTGGGAATATGCCCTAGAGGCAATCATGGTTGATGATATTTCCCAAAGTATTCATAAAGTAAAGTTGTCCTTATATGAACATCAGATATATATCACTGAATGCGTGATTCAGTTGTGGAACTATATATTCATGATTATTCATATTAGATTGTCCTTGGTCGTTGAGGTTGTGCTGGACACACAACTTAGACCAATGTGCAAGTCGGCTGATGACACGGTTCCACTTGTCATGGGCATGGTGATGCTATTCCGACTTACACTGATTTGGCTAAAGAGTTTAGGAAGTCGGACTGACCCACAGTTGAGATGCAACGAGCGTGTTATCATTTGCAGTCTCACGCAATGGAATACTTTGACCTGAGGTGATTGCATGATCCGAGTTGTGGATCACCAACTTAGGTTCTATCAAACGTTGTTCCGTAAATGGGCAGTTATAAAGGTAGACTTCGGGTTGGTCGTGAAGCAAGCTGCGTGACATGGATTACCAAGATGGGATTTGACCCTCCGTAATGGAGAGATATTCTCTAGGCCCTCTGATGTGATATGATTCGGAAGCATGGCCATGCGCTACTTAGTTAAGTGTTAACTGAGGAGTCGGACTAAGAGTTAGTCCAGTGAATCACATATCATGGTACGAGAAGAGAGTTAAGCTATTAAAGGGATGGCAACTACTCGCCTATAGCTTAACAGATATATCGTGAGGCAAAGGGAGTTGGACGAAAGTCACATTGAAGGCTCATCTTCTGACTTTATGGCACTTGGGAGTTGGCACGTCTTGCTAGAGGCCGCTACCATCTATCGACTTGAGACCGAGTGTTCATGGAAGTGAGTTGGACTCAAAGCCATGACGGGATACTTGGAGGAGTAGCGCATGTCGTGTCCAGGTGTATGTGAACCTACAGGGTCACACACTTAAGGGTAAGGAGCCCATGTGGATTAGATCCATATGGAGATTGGAGTACAGCCTAGATGGGCCTCAAGCATTGAGCCCAACTAGGAGTGTAAAGAAGTGGAGTGACAAGGGATAGTCCCTGACCTAGCCGTCACTTTCTCCACTTCCATTTCGGGCTAGACAGGATCTAGCTGTCCTTTGTCCGAAGCTCCATCCTGTATGTGTGGATACCGGTAGAGGCGTTGCACGTGCGGCGCTGGAGACGGGGAAGCTCGTGGGGATCTGACGAAGGAGTTCGTGGGATTCGGAGGGTTGTCCGTGGAATCGTTCGACACTGCTTCGACGCGCAACATCAACTTCTGCATCTGCGCGTCTAGCGGTAATCTCGTGGCGTATAACCTAAGATGGATCTTGGGAGTTCCGCGTTAGGGATAAGTTTTGTTTTGATCTGCGTGGCCCAACAGTGGTATCAGAGCAAAAGCTTCTGGTTTTAGGCTCTAGATCTGTGCGTATGTGATATGCACGAGGTGGTGGATGAGATCCACTTAGGGTTTTGGTGGTCGATCTATGAGATAGATCGGTTTTGTGCAAGATTGATTGGATCAATCGCACTCGGGGGTGCATGGAAGATCAGGTGCGGATGATCAATGAGATTGGTCAGATCTGCACAGGGATCAGATTTGGGTAAAATTGTTTTATCCAATGAAGGAATCCATGGTTCGGAATGCAGATTAGATATGTGATTTGGGACCGTCGGCTTCGCGCTGTCGTAGCGCATTAGATGTCGTTGCGAGGTTCACAACGCCGGTAGATATCGTATCTATGCATAGCTTGTTTTTGCAGAAAGTTGTGAATGGTATGGCTTATGTGCATGTGATGTGTGTAATCCATACGTGATCTGTGTATCACGGGTTTGTCAGCCGGCTAGAGCCAAAGTGCTGTCACTGTTATTGTATAACGACCTGCGTGTCGGCATGAGATGCCATCTTCTTGTAAATTCCCTAGTGCTAGTGTAGCATGTTTGGAGGACTTGAAGAACACTGCAGCCAAAGGCATGACGAACAGGTTCATGGAGATCGCCATGAAGAGAGCCATACCATTTTTCATTATAATTGGACTATTTTGTGTGATTGTTATCTCTCTAGTTTTACCCCTATGAGATAGTGGTTAAACTTTAAATCCCTGAAAGAAGGTCTAGTCGGTCTCCCCGCCAGTGCTGCACCATCACAAGTCGGACATTCTTAGTAGTGGGCTCATAAAATTCAGGTGCTACCAATTCTCTTCGACTAGATGGGTTCGAGTCGGACTCTTACAACGGAAGCTCTTGGTAAGCTAGACGGGTCTATCACAATGGTTGTGGGGCTCGGGGAGATGGCGGTCGGGAGCCGGGGCATGAGATGCCACCCGACCAACAGGAGTCGCATAAGATGCGATTGGCAAGGAGTTGCCTACCTAGATCACTTGACGGCTAGCGGTGATGCTAAAGCTCACTAGTAGGCTTGCTTATTTAGGATCCTGAATCACTAAGTAACCATCGGAGGGGTGTTGGTTCTAGTGGGAGCATAAGTATTAAAGTGTTCTGCATATTTCTGTTGTAGATAATGGCACCTAGTAGCAGTCTCCCTCAGTTATCCAGTTTTGCTTTGAGGACCATCCTAAATAAAGATAAACTTAATGGAACAAACTTCACCAACTGGTATCGTAATCTGAGAATTGTTCTCAAACAAGAAAAGAGGGACCATGTTCTAGACAACCCGCTTCGAGATGTGCCGGATGAGAATGCGAGTGTCGCAGCAACCAATGCCTATCATAGAACATGTGATGAGTCTATGGAAATTAGCTGTCTTATGCTTGCTCACATGGAACCGGACTTGCAGCAGCAGTTCGAGAATGTTGAGGCCTACGATATGATCGAAAGCCTCAAAAGTATGTTCCAGGATCAGGAAAAGACCGAGAGGTATCAAGTCTCTCAAGCTTTGCTGAGTTGTAATCTTAAGGATGGTGATCCACTAAGTCTGCATGTAATCAAGATGGTTGGTTATGTGCAGTCTCTGGAAAGGCTTGGCTACCACATTAGCGAAGAGTTCGCTATGGATATAATTCTGAACTCTCTTCCTAGTGTGTATGGTTAGTTCATATCGAACTACCACATGCATGGTATGGATAAGAAGCTCACTGAATTACATGGGATGCTTAAGCAGGCAGAGGTTAATCTCAAGAAAGGTACTAACCAAGTGTTGGTGGTACAGAATAAGACTAAGTTTAAGAAGAGTTCTTGGACTAAGAAGAAGAGGGCTAAGTCAGGAGGTAATTCTCAGGATGAGATCCCAAGCGTTTCCTCAGGGACTAAGTCATCTCCTTCAGCCGGATCCGCTTGCTTCTATTGCAAGACGGATGGCCACTGGAAGAGGAATTGCAGCAAGTATTTGGCGGATAAAGCCAAGAGTCGAGGTGTGACTTCCAACTGAGGTACACTTGTTTGCAATGTTATAGACCTTTATCTTGCTGATGCACCCGGTGGTTCTTAATGGAACTAAATAATTGTTATTATGTTCCAGTGCTTAGTCGAACCATCATTTCTGCCTCATGCTTGATGAGACAAGGCTATGAGTCTAATATTAAGAACAATGGTTGTTCTTTATATTTGAATGACATGTTTCACGGCTTTGCACCTGTTCAGAATGGGTTATTTATTTTGAATCTTGATGGTGGGTCGGTCTATAACGTAAATGTGAAAAGGTTCAAACCAAATGATCTGAATATGACTTACTTTTGGCACTATCGACTTGGTCATATAAGTTGGAAACGCATGAAGAAGCTCCATGGTGATGGACTCCTAACTTCGTTCGACTTGAAGTCGTTTGAGACATGTGAATCCTGCCTTCTAGGCAAGATGACCAAGACACCTTTTGCAAGGAGTTGTGAAAGGGCGTTTGACTTGTTGGGACTAGTACATAGTGATGTATGTGGTCCAATGAGTGCGACAGCCAGGGGTGATTATGAGTACTTCATTACCCTCACTGATGATTTGAGTAGATATGGATATGTATACTTGATGAAACATAAGTCGGAAGCCTTTGAAAAGTTCAAAGAATTCCATAATTAAGTACGGAATCAACTCGGCAAGAAAATAAAGTTTCTTCGGTCGGACCAAAGAGGCGAGTACATGAGCCATGAGTCTGATGACCATATGAAAAGTTGTGGAATAGTTCCCCAGCTCACTGTTGGGAATATGCCCTATAGGCAATCATGGTTGATGATATTTCCCAAAGTATTCATAAAGTAAAGTTGACCTTATATGAACATCAGATATATATCACTGAATGCGTGATTCAGTTGTGGAACTATATATTCATGATTGTTCATATTAGATTGTCCTTCGTCGTTGAGGTTGTGCTGGACACACAACTTAGGCCAATGTGCAAGTCGGCTGATGACACGGTTCCACTTGTCATGGGCATGGTGATGCTATTCCGACTTACGCTGATTCGGCTAAAGAGTTTAGCGAGTCAGACTGACCCACAGTTGAGATGCAACGAGCGTGTTGTCATTTGCAGTCTCAGGCAATGGAATCCTTTGACCTAAGGTGATTGCATGATCCGAGTTGCGGATTGATACATCCATTTTGCATCACTATTCTATGTCTTAATTCACTATTATTCAATGATATATTTCGTATTGCGAGGTGATACTTATGTTATTTCATCTATTTTTGCTTGGTTGATGACTCTTGGAGCATGGACCGCTGCAGTCAGGATTATGATGGAAAATGTGTTGTTTGGAGGCAAAATTCGCGAAGATCAGAAAATCCAGGAAAATATACAGAAAATCCTATTTTTCCAGAAGACTAAGGATGCTAGAAGATGGAGTGGAGGTGGGCCACAGGGGGTGCACACCACCCCATGGCGCGGGCAGGCCTAGGCCGCGCCTAGAGGTGGTGTGGCCGCCCTGGCCCACTCCAGCCTCTCCCCTCTAGCGTATATCATCCTCCTGAAACCCTAAGACTCGGGGAGCGACCACAGAAAGATTCCGCCGCCTCTGCGAAAACACCGAGAGAGAAAGATCTCTCTAACAGATAGATTTCTGCCGGGGGAATTCCTTCCCGGAGAGTGGAGATCGTCGCCATCAACACCACCATCAAGCTGGACTTCATCGGGATCATCATCATCACCACCATCATCACCATCAGCACCCTCATCACCATCTCCATATTTCTGTAACAATTGCGTTGAATCTTGCATAGTTCATAGGGGAAACTTTCCCGGTGTTGATTAATCTTTGTAGTTGATGCTATTGAGTGAACCATTGAATTATTGTTTATGTTCAGATTGTTATATATCATTATTAAATCTCTGATCATGATCCATATGATGTCTTTTGAGTAGTTCATTTTGTTCTTGAGGACATCGGAGAAGTCTTGTTGTTAGTAGTGGAGTTGTGTTGAGAAAGATTCAATAGATTGTTATTTAAGTTGTGGTGTACTTCTTCTAGTGTTGTCAGGTGAACGTCGACTACATGACACTTCACCTATATGGGCCTAGGGGAATGTATTGTGTATTTGGCTACTAATCGTAGGGGTTGCCGGAGTGACAGAAACCTGAACCCCCGTTAGGAAACCATTGCACAAGGGACGTAAGGGTCTTAGAGTTTAAAGTTATTGTTAGGTTTCTACCTTAATTACTTTCTTGTACTTACAGATGTTTGCAAGGGTATAATCACAAGTATGTATTAGTCTTGGATGGGGCGGTACATTAGCACAGGTTCACCCACACGACACTTAGCAAGCTAAAGAAGATTAATCAACTATATGAAGCGAAAGAACTTGACAGTCTTCCCATTTGTCCTCGAGAACGTTTGGTCATCTATAGAAATACAACCGGCTTGTCCTTTGCTGCATAAAGGATTGGGCCACTTGCTGCACTTATTCCTACTGTATTTTATTTACTCATACTTTGTTTACTTGCTTTATCGAAAACACCTAAAAATCCGTTTGCTAAGTATTTGCAGAGAATTCCTAATCCATACCACTAGCCAGCACCTTCTGCTCCTCGTTGGGTTCGACACTCTTACTTATCGAAAATACTGCGATACACCCCCTATACTTGTGGGTCATCATGGATCACCAACTTAGGTTCTATCAAACGTTGTTCCGTAAATGGGCAGTTATAAAGGTAGAGTTCGGGTTGGTCGTGAAGCAAGCTGCGTGACATGGATTACCAAGATGGGATTTGCCCCTCCGTAATGGAGAGATATTCTCTGGGCCCTCTCATGTGATATGATTCGGAAGCATGGCCATGCGCTACTCAGTTAAGTGTTAACTGAGGAGTCGGACTAAGAGTTAGTCCAGTGAATCACATATCATGGTACGAGAAGAGAGTTAAGCTATTAAAGGGATGGCAACTACTCGCCTATAGCTTAACAGATATATCGTGAGGCAAAGGGACTTGGACGAAAGTCACATTGAAGGTTCGTCTTCTGACTTTATGGCACTTGGGAGTTGGCACGTCTTGCTAGAGGCCGCTACCATCTATCGACACGAGACCGAGTGTTCATGGAAGTGAGTTGGACTCAAATCCATGACAGGATACTTGGAGGAGTAGCTCATGTCGTGTCCAGGTGTACGTGAACCTACAGGGTCACACACTTAAGGGTAAGGAGCCCATGTGGATTAGATCCATATGGAGATTGGAGTACATCCTAGATGGGCCTCAAGCGTTGAGCCCAACTAGGAGTGTATATAAGTGGAGTGACAAGGGATAGTCCCTGACCTAGCCATCACTTTCTCCACTTCCATTTCGGGCTAGACAGGTTCTAGCAGTCCTTTGTCCGAAGCTCCTTCCTATATGTGTCGATACCGGTAGAGGCGTTGCACGTGCGGCGCTGGAGACGAGGAAGCTCGCGGGGATCTGACGAAGGAGTTCGTGGGATTCGCAGGGCTGTCCGTGGGATCGTTCGACACAGCTTCGACGCGCAACATCAACTTCCGCATCTGCGCGTCTAGCGGTAATCTCGTGGCCTATAACCTGAGCTGGATCTTGGGAGTTTCGCATTAGGGATAAGTTTTGTTTTGATCCGCGTGGCCCAACAGCGAGCTCGCTGGAGCTAGACCGTGGCAACGGTAGAGGTGGTCTTGGAACGAGATATAAGCATGATTAGATAGAGGATGAGGAGGGGAGCACAACACGGTGACATGCAGGGATAGAGGAGCAAGGGGGTGGGGGCTTAGCTCGATTTCGAGGGAATGGCTGAAGCTTCTCCCTTGCTCTCCCTCGAGCAGTGCAGAGCAGAGGAGAGAGGGTGGGGTATCTGGGGTGGTGAGGGGGAGGAGTAGGAGGCAAATGAGGGGTAGGGGAGGCACCGGGTGGCCTCTAGCCTTATAAACTAAGAGAGGAGGGTGCACCATGGATAGGGTCAGTGAGGGGAGAGGAGGAAATGTGGAACCAGGGGAGGGTTTTCTGGGGGCGGTGGAGTGGTATTCTGGTCTGTGCTGATGGCAGAGGAGAGGTAGGAGAGCTGCTGCAACCTTATTGGCCATGCTTGTCCTTAACTCTCTCCTCCTCACATCCAAGCACATGGGACAAGGGGAGAGGGGTGCTAAAGTGCATTGCTACAGTGGAACTCGACCAGAGATGAGTTTTGGGTGTTATGGTACCTTGTCTTGCAAGAGTGGTGGTGGTTTGATCTTGGTTTAGTTCGTTTCTAGCTAGACTTGCCAAATTGGGGGAATAGATGGTTGTGAAACAAGTTGAGGAACTTGCATTGTCCAAGATGAGGAAAAGGTACTGGTAGAAGGGTATGGTTAATATACACCTCCAGGAATTATTTGAGATTTTTTAGAGGAGTTTTAGTTCACTTAAAATCATTTATTCAAAAACTGCAGAAGTAGTTTCTAGAGGATCATCTGATAAATTTACATTGGACAGGTGGAGTTTTTGATGTGGGATGATCCCAAATGTGAATACACACTTAGGGGAATTTTCCCAAGATTTATTGGGGCTTAAAAGTATTTAAAACATTTATTATTCCTTTTCTGCCATTTAAGAAAATAGGCAAAAAGAAATAATAAAGCTCTTCAAAAATATTTATTTTTGAAGTGGGAAGATGGCGTAGGATATGTGGATCCCAATTGAGCCAAGAGTTGGGGAAGGTCTTTGGTAAAAACCAAACTTTCCTTTATGAGAGGAGTTTTAGAGATTTTGACTATTAAAGAAATTAAATAGATTTGGAGCCAAAATAATTATGGATAATATATGATAAATCTCGATGATCAAGTTATATGCTGTAGACAAGGTGTAGAAAGCATTTGCAACCTTGGGACTGGATAATCCAAGTTGATTTTGGTGGAACACCATAGATTAGGGATCTAGGGTAGTGTTAATTTCATACCATCAAAACATGGTTTTATCTTGGAGTTCAGATCTCCCATTGGAGCATGGGGTAGATGGTTCGATAAACCAAGTGATGTAGATCAACATGGTACAGAGGTTTGAGCTTGATATTGTTTGAGTTCACCAAGATATGCTTTCAAACTTTGAATAAAATAAGCCTGCCAAAGCAGATTGTCAACTAGCCATCAAAACCTTGTGGGTTTAGGCAGCACCAGGATCCACTTGGAACGAACGAAGTAGTTAATGATAGACCTATATGAGTAGAACACAACCATTCAAAGAGTTGGTCCATAGATGGTTGGATGGTGGTGTGAGCTTCTGTCAAAGTAGGCATGTTGACTAGATTTGCAGGAAAAGTTATTAACTTGCCTGCAAAATCATCAAGAACTAGTGGGTTGGAGGATGATCTAACCAAGGGAAAATGTGGTCCTTGGTAGTGCTTAGTATGTTTAACAAGATGGTTCAAGTGCACTTCCAATAATGCACAAGGGTTGGGAAAAGGAGGCATTCAAAAAGGTGATGTTGGGAATAGTTTTCCAGACAGCCAAATTTGGCAGATTTGGGGATTTTGACTAGAATATTGGTGGAGAGGATTTTGATGGGTTGAAAAGTACCCAAGCATCATAAAGTGGATCATATTGAAGAGTGTATTGAGTAGAAGGGATCCATGCTTGATATGGGTATTCATTGACTTGGGAGCTTCTAGAATGGAACACTGCAGAATTGATCTGGTTAAGGGTTTTAGATGATCACCTAGGAGTTAGGGATTAGATCCAGATTGGTACTCTGGCTTAGGGTGTGATGATTTGGATACATCTTTATCCTAGTGTTGATCTCCTAGAGTAGCTCATACTATCTCCTAAGCAGACAATTCAAGGAGCAGACCAGGGCAATTCATCAGACAACAGATCAAGGAAACTCATCTTATAGACAAAACAACTACTACTAGGGTTACCATCAAGCTTAGCTTGAGGTAAGGAAGGGTATTTTGAATAGGTTGGAGTTTGAACAATGTAAGGTCCTTGGTATCTCTACCAAAAGTAGAATTCAAAAGCTTACAAAAAGGTTTTGGAGATCCTAGAGGTAAGAGTAGTTGAAGGTTTTGTCTTGAAAACATAAGGAGATTTTGTTATATAACTCTCCATAGTTTTGTCAATAGAAGTTACAAAAATATTTTTGGTTACATAAGCATCTTGGCTCATGTTTTGAAATGCCAGAACATTTGAGAATATGGAAATTAAGCCAAGACTATTTTCGGAAGTAGCTTTTGTCAACCGGTGTTAAGCTAAGGAGTATATCATCTAATACACATTCATATGCATAAGCATATCCAAACAACAAGAAAACACTTCAGCATTAAACAAGAAAAAGTTTTTGTTCCCCCTGATTTTTTCATTCTGGACACTAATCAGGGTTGCTGAAATTGGGATGTTACATCATCCATCGTGCGCCGCGTCGAACGCCGCTTCTGTCGCGTAGAGCACGAGCCGAGCCCGACCAATTGCCACCGTCCCTAGTCGCGCATTTACGCCATAGAGGACCGCCAGCAGACCACGCACTGTCTGCCTACATCCGCTCCGGCAATAGCTGCATGTACCGTCGCCCCCGACGAGCCGCTCCCATGCTGCTCAGTCTCGCCGTCAAACTATAAATAGAGGCCACCCCCAGCTTCATTCTGCACACCATCTCACTCTCCTCTCTCCACTGATCCTTCCACCCAATCCCCGGAGCAAGGTGAGCTGCCGTTGGTCGGAATTTCACCAGAGTTTGCCGCGACAGAGGAGAAGAGGCGCCGTCGATTGGAGCAGCCCCAGAAGCTGCCGCGACCACGCATAGAACCGCCATCGTCTTCCAGTTTGATCACCCCCATCGCCACGTCTAACTGGAGCCCTGGTAAGCCCCCACGTACCCCCACCGTGCCGCTAGGGTTCATCCTCACCGGAGAACTATTCGCCGGAGATGGCGAACCACAGTCGTCGATCGTAGTTCTAATCGTACGGCTAAGAATGTCCCGTACCGTTTCGCTGAGTAGCAGTCGCTGACGTGTAGGACCGCCCTGTTAGTCGCCCTCTGTGCCACGGAGCAGCACTGGGCCGACCTGTTAGTTTTCCTGCGCTAGCCCACAGATTCAAACTAATATTTTTCCATTTAGGTTTAAACAAGATTCTGTGCCTAGATTCAAAAATCAATTCATAAAGATTTACGTAAGCAAGTCACATGATTCAAATTTCATTACAAAGATAATTAAAATATCTATCCAGCCCGTTGGATTTAAGTCATTTGGAGTTAGACATAATCTATAGCAAAAATAACAAGATAAAGACTTTTCTACATTCAAACATTTTTAAAAATGAACCAGAATAGCTTTTGAGTTGATTCCAACTCTCAAAAATCACATTTGGTGATACCTATCTGAATATGTAAGAATATTTAGGTTTGCATGAAGTGACTTTGGACTAGTACCAAAAGAACGCTATTAGGAAATTTCTAATCACTTGAAATTAATTAAATAATAAATTTAAACTTTATAAAATGAGACCGACCCTTTATATCACATTCCAATATATTATAATATGTGATGATGACATGTGTCCACATGATCCCATATTTTAATTGGAGAATATTAAATCTTAATGAATTTCAATGAGTAGAAATTACTTTTCTCAAATAAAATAGTGAAACTAGTTCTTTAAATCTTGTGATGATCGTGATGATACTAGATCATCAAGTATGTGCCTTAGTGTGATAATTAGACTAGTTAAGTATTGTTTGGTGATTGTGTATCCCGTATTTATTTATAGACGATAGTACCGACCAAGTCTAAGAGGAGGAGGAGTTCTACCCTGAAGAAGACGAGGAGAATTTCAATCACTGCACCAACCAAGGCAAGCCATCACTAGATGCAAGTTGACCAAAGCAATATTCCTTCGGCATGCTTGGGTTATATATATTGATTTATACCATCCCAAGTTTTACTTGCAAGCTTTACTTTCTTTCTTTACCAAAGTTCTTTACCTTTATTATAGATAGCATAAAGAGTATAAAACTTGGCCTACCTAGTTATACTTAGATGTCATTCTATGGCATGAGATTGAATATTAGCACCCCTCATTAGTGAACACTCTTAACCTTAGTGGCTAGTGCTAATCATAAAACTTGATTAATTAGATGAGATACTTGGTGAAAATGATTATGAAAACCTTGGAATGATGAGTCATTATATTGAGATTTTTTGACATGTGTTGAGAAACACAAATGGTTTATGATGATGAAAATGTTGAGGCATGAGCCTTAGCCCTTTTTTCCAAAAACTGATGGTAGGGTTCGGATGCGATACCATTCCAAGTTTACCGTACAACCACAATACCTGAATTGGGTAAGGCTTAGCCGAAAGTTTATATGCATTTGTATGGGTTCCCTCGCGGGAGAGGTTTGAGCTGAGGCTACCTCTTGATGTTTTCCACCTATGCAGTGCCCAAGATGGCAGATGGCCATGGCTGGGAGGCCAAGCTCATAGGGGAGGTGCCTATACTAGGGTGTGTAATTGAAAGGTTATGATTAATTATCCGCATACTAAGTATGATTGATTCAAGGTTATCCCTGACGGATGTATAGAATTTTGTGGTGAAAGTGTCCCATCTCTATAGAGTGTGAAACTATTTGAATAGCCGCATCCGCGGTCATGGACAGTTGGAGTGGCCATACTGTTCCGTAGTCATATGTTTTCAAAATGACATATGAAATGAATGGTGGCTTTGACTTGACCACAACAGGGTTGTGACTATGAAAACTAAGGTCCCAACTTAGGTGATTTAGAACATTAAATTAGCTTTCTTTACTTCTGAACTCAGCTTAAGATAAAGCTAGCTTTTGCAAATAAGCTTAGAGCCTAACATTCCTATTAGAACTACCTTACTTGTTAGTGATAGTTTGCGAGTACTTAAAGAGTACTCATGGCTTTGTCCCTGGCTATTCCCGTGGCCAGACTACGAGGAGGACTATTCGGAAGAAGGACAGCAGGACGGCTACGACAACTAGGATCATCTCCCATTGTCAGCATTGCCTGTGACATTGAAGATGGAGCCCACCGCTACGCTTATTATTCCGCTGCTTGTTTATACTAAGACTGGATCATGAGATCCTTTATTTGTGTAAGACCTTATTATGGTTTGTAATGGATGATGTACTATGATATCCAATCTGTTATGTCTCGCAAAAATGGTAATCCAGGGATTGCAATGTGTGTCATAAAAGGCATCTGGGATTAAAAATCCGGATGTTGACACGTTGTGGGATCCTAGGGCACATTGCTAGGATTTGTAAAAATGCAGTGGACCCAGCTTCTGGAATGGATGATCAGGCGGGAGCAACAAATGCATATGAGAATGAAGTATTTGAACGAGAGGACAATGGAGAAATGGATACATTGCATATTGAACCAATGGATCGAGTGGAGATTGAACCTAATGGAGGGGAGATTGAACCAATGCAGGGGAGATTGGACCAATGGATCGAGAGGAGATTGAACCAAATGCAGGGGATATTGAAACAAATGCAGGGGATATTGAATCAATGGATCGAGAGGAGATGGACCCAAATGCACGGGAGATTGAAAAACATGCAGGGGATATTGAACCAATTGATCGAGAGGAGATTGAACCAAATGAAGGGGAGATTTCACCAAATGCATGGGAGATTGAAGCAATTTATTCATTGGAAGCAGAGTTCGAAAGTAAAGGAACTACACAAGAGGATATTGAAGAAACGATGCCAATGCATTTTGAACCTTATGAACCAATGAATTGAAACATGGTTGAACCAATTGTATGACAGACTGAAGCAATTGATTCATTGGATGGAGAGAAAAAGAACAAAGGGAACAAATGGAAGAAGCTGATGATGGACTTTGAGAATATTCCAGCCAGGACCACCTGGAGCAAGGTGGTGAACTTCGATAATATTCCAGCAAAAAACACTAGGAGCAAGAAAAAAATGAATTTTAATTATTATTTGAATTTGTATGATGAATTTGAACTACTATCAATGTTTGTATTGAATTCGAACTAGTGTGACGCTCGCAAGTTTGTATGTTGGATAACCCCATAATCTATGTGTTATTGCAAGTTTCTATTGTCATCCACCTAGTTGCTTAGCACTGCTCAGTTTTTCCCTCGACATGTGGTCAACACATGGGGCTTAGCTAGTTCATGGCTTAAACCATAGCAAATGTTGACCAATTGATCCAAACTCTGGCATACTTGTGTATCCTGGATTGATTTACCATATACAATTGGAAATTTTGGATTTACTTGTAATCAGCCACCTATTTATTTTTCTAAGTGTTTAGATTCAAATAAATGGTTTTAGGGTTAGTTTAATTCAAAAAATAAGTCAAAACATAGTGCAACCTTTGCATGGAGTCTTGTTATGTTACCTACAACCTAGCATGAATAGTAAAGGAAAAGGAAATAAAGAGAAATGGACTTCTCCCCTGAACCACTACTTAAATCCTTCTTGGAATGAGCTACTAGCTATGAAGATGCATGGTTCCTACTCAATCAACCTCCAAAATAACCCATCCCAAAACATACTTTGTCTAAATGAGGCCAAATTTGGCACACTTGTGTATCTTTGAGTTGCAAACAATATAATGTCGTCCAAGATGGATTATTTTGTTCAAATAACACATTTTCCATTTGTTATGCAAAAATCATGAATTTCCCTTAGTTGTTTTTTATTTGAGCACCCTTGTTTTCCTTAGCTCTACTCACTTTTACCCTCCCGCTAAAATTTTCCTCAGTTTTCCCTCCCACTAAAATTTTCCTCAATTTTCCCTCCCGCTAAAGTTTTCCTCACTTTTCCCCTCTCTCGTGTCTCGGTTTGGTTGCGCTCTGATTGGTCGAGATGTATGTCACACAGATCTTGGCCAACCACCGTTGGATACATCATGATCTGACGGGCTGGATGTCTCTCTCCCGATGGGTGCACCTAACCTTGTACGGCAAGGAGAGCCCGACAGGATGGATGTCTCTCCCTCCCTTTCTCTGACATACATATACCAGCCGCATCAACTAGCGCTCAGTTTGGTTGCGCTTAGATTGGTCGAGATGGATGTCACATGGATCTTGGCCAACTACCGTTGGATACATCATGATCCGAATGGCTGGAGGTATCTCTCTCCCGTTGGGCTACAGAGACGAGAGTCCGACGGGCTAGATGTCTCTCCCTCCCATTCCATGTTGCATGTATACCAGCCACATCTTCCTCCCCTCCTATTGACATACAGCGGCGCGGCAGTCCGAACGGCTTGCAGCAGCGTGGATCTAATCGTGGCGGTCCGAATGGCGTGTGAAGGCATGAATTTAAGAGTTGTGGTCCAAACGGCGTGTGGAGGCGTGGACCTAAACGTGGCAGTCGGAACGGCGTGCGGCCGTGCGAACCTACGCATGGGGGTCAGAACGGCTTGCGTTAGCACGGATCTAAGCGCGGCTGCTAGAACGGCGTGCGGTGGTGAGGATCTATCCGTCTAAAATTTCTGTCTCTGTATGTCTCACTTCCGTTCACATCCTCGGATCCGTTGCTGATGAAAGACACAGATGGAAGCCATCATCCGCAACATCAGTGCAACGACGGTGGTGCCCATAGTGGTCATCGATGAAAGACACATACGAAAGGCATCATCCGCAAAATTAGTGCAATGGTGGTGGTGCCGACAGTGGTCATCGATGGAAAGACGATTGAAGCCATCATCCGCAACATCACTGCAACGACACAGATCAAGCTCTCGTGAACCGAAGTTGTGGGTGGCAGGCCATGGCCGTGGCTGGCACATCGAGGTGCACTTCGACGGTGAAGGCCAGATGTACCTCATGGCAGGATGGGAGCACTTTTCCCGTACTTCTTGGAGTACACATACGGCGGGAAGGACGGCTAGCTCACCTTCCACTTAAAATTGGGACAAATTTAAGCCCAATTTGAACCAAAATTCCGTGACTTAAAATATATGTATGATTTGAATAAATTTGACATGTATTTGAGCCGTGAGAGCGGTGGATATGCTCTCAATCTTATTCATAAGTAGTAGTACTTGCTTTGACAATCTCCGGTGGGCTTGTATAAATTTGATCGAAATATGTATGATTAGAATCAAAATTGATATGTATTTGAGAAGTGAGGACAGTGGATATGCTATAAAGCTGATTCATAAGTAGTACTCCCTCTGACCCAAATTAGTTGATTTAGATTTGTCTAGATTCGATTGTATCTTGACGAATTTGAGTCAACTAACTTGGATTGAAAATCTCAACCACTAATTTGGAACGGGGAACAGATGCTGCCGCCAACTATGCAACTCTACTGGCAGTCACGATGGCAGTGACAGAACAATCAAAAATGATAGGCCCCAACTTGACCCTCTAGGAATTTGGCATGCCAACTATGGGCAGCTAGATCCAATGTCAAGCAACTCGGGCTCCGCAATGCATTCTGTCGACAACTTTAGGACCGCTAGATCCAATGGCAAGCAACTAGGGCACCATAATGAATTCTGTCGACCACTTTGGGACTGCTAGATCCAATGGCAAGCAACTCAGGCACCACAATGCATTCTCTCGACAACGTTGGGACCGCAAAGTGACTAAATTAGCAGGAACTCACAACCATCTATTGAATAACAATTCTACTCTCTAAATTAGCTATCTATTCAACTAATCATTACACGTGCCACCCTTCACCACAACCGCATACTGTAACTGCTAGGACGTGGATGACAACAACTAAAACTACCCACATGAATCTACTATTCTCCCTCTTTCACTTGAACTTCATGTTTTAGATTTTATACCAGATACGGCAAGATCAACCTTAGGTGTCAGCTTCTCTTTGCGAATAAGCTCTAAATTATTCCTCGACAGTATGCTTCAGCTCGGATATCAATAGGTTTTTACGGGCCAATTCATCACCTAACTTGGCAACCATCTCCTCCAAATCCAACCTATGGCTAGAACATTGGGTTGATTCATATTGGTATGCAATGTACCATCGATCATCGGCCTACATAGCACACTGTAACAATCCCAAAACAAACCAAATTGGAATCAGTCTGAAAGGCCATGTCAGCACTTCAAATTCAACGGTAGTACAAAGATAAGGAGATACATGCACTTCCGACGTGGTAGGAGAAGGAAAATGTGGCCATGACATGATCGATTCCCCACCCTCGCCGGTGTACCCGCTGTGACCAGACATTGATGACTAATTTGCACCTACAATATCGAGGAAATTCTGAGAACCGGATCGATTAGGGTGGGTGGAGCAGGAGCGGAGGTCTTAGAAAGCACTACTAGAAATTGCTGCTACTATTTGTCGAGCTATGGTGGCAGAACCAAATCCCGGTCATCGTGAGCGGCAGACCTGCCTGCAGTCGGTACTGCCTCAACATACAACGCGTGCGAACGAAATAGGTGCAGAGCCGTGGTTGAGGTGCAGCGTGGCAGTCTGTCCAATACCGCTGTAGGACAGATCCGGCAACGCGCTGATAATGGCTGTTGTGCCCCACAGAATGACCCCATTTGTCATTGGCTGCGTTGGCCACACAATCAGGAAAACTGGGGCCCATAAGTTAACGAGAGATGGATGCCTAGTCCACCATGTATCCTGGCCCCACCCGTCAGCATGTAACGGTCGAGGCGATGTAACATAACGCTCAACGCACGACCCACCCTAACACGGTCCCACCGGTCAGCATGTAACCGTCAAACCTTTGACCTGATGGCATCCCCCCGTCTGAGCGCCTGTGAGGGTATGAGAATAGAGGGAGGGGAAAAGTGAGAAAAACTAAGCGGCTAGGGAAAACTGAGTACAACTAACAAACTAGGGGCACAAAAATAGAAATCCAAATACTTAATGAGAGTCAACCTATTTTTGAAATAAATTAGTTTCGTCGTTTTTTATATTTTAGTTTAGTTGATCCAAATAAAATTCTTATATTTATGTTGGGCAGAGAAAACAAGATATTATCAAGACAAGGTTTTAGTTTGAAGGAAAGTGTTGAAAATTAAAGAAGAAGAAAAAGGTCAGAGACCTTACGAGCACCGATACGACCGGGAATCCCGTACCATGCGCCCATATCAATGGAGCAAGAAAGGAAGAAAATTATTCTTCGAGGCAGTGCACTTAACGAGCAGTGGTATGTCCGGACAGGTCTATACCTCATGCTCGTACCGCACATCGATGGGAATAGGAGATTTTCCTCTAGAGGTACTAACCAGATAATGATCACTGGTACTTCCGTATCCCACCATACCGTTGGCCCATACACTATCCATGTTCAATCTCAAAACACTAGCTTAGAATCCAATGGCGACGATAGTCGGTATAGGCAGGATGGATCCGTACCACGCACCTGTACCGACTATGTCGCCCCGTAAGAGCAATCGTGGCTGGCTGCCAACCCAGCTAGCCATCTTATTCCTCTCATTTTCTCTCTTTCTCTTTCTCTCTCAAACTCAAACCCTAAACTCCTAGAATTCTTCATTCTTCACCGATTTCGTTTATTTGAGTGGGGGAATCTTCACATCAGTTATTTCTCACCCGATCCACGCTTTATTTTCTAAAATCCATGATTGAATCCCTCAGATTGGCTATCTAGATGAGTTCTTATTTTGAGATTATTGTTGATTCCTCATGTTAGGATTTGTAGTTTCTACCTATAATCGTTTGTTTATATGATAGAAAAGTGATGCCTATATTTTTGCTTTGAAATTTTTCAGTATGATGAATATTGGAAAGATTTTCCGCACTGGGAAGGGCTTGGGAACGTCAGGAACCTCGGGCACCTCCAAGTTGCCGGGTGTGAAGAAGAGGCATTCAAAGGGGGATTCTTTGAAGGCCTCCCTGGACAAGGACTATCGAAGAGTGAGTCAACGCAAGGTGCTACCACCAAGTGGGCATGCCATGACTTCCTCTCTGACCCTGGTCTGAAGGAGGACTCTGACATGATGACCAAGAATGCTGGAATGGTAGCCTTTTTCCCTTCTCTCCATCGACACCGACGAGCATGGGTTATTCTACGAGGGAGAGCTCGATACCACTGAGGAAGTCCTCGTAGAGGTAATGTATGCTTGGGAGCAGATTTCTATTTTCAAGAATACTGATTATTTGAGGAAGAAAAGCACCACCATCCAGAATCCCACTATCCTCTACTTTGCCACCTTCTTGGCGAATTCTATTTCTAGAAAGGGAGATACCGGGGAAATGGTAGGTCCTGATATAAGTGTTATTTATATGGCTATTCATCTAGAGATAGAGCATAAGGTAAACTTGGGTGCTATGCTCATCCATCACTGTTGCCACCAGAGGTCAGCTCACTCGGGTGACATCTGTTGTGGTGGTTTGATCACTCAGATCACCTACACAAGTGGGTTTGACATGCCTCATGAGAGAGTTGTGGCTGGTAGTAAGTTTCTAGATGATCCTCACATGGTGAGCACCAAATTCATGGGGGTCTATAGGCCTCAATGCTCTATCCATGCCTATCAATATTATTTTGAGCCTAACGCTGATTCCCACCAAACTTTGCTTCCATTTTTCCAAGCTGTTGGTTTGCCAGGAAAACAGAATTGGTTCCTCAATGAAGAGGAATTCCATCATGCAATGATTACCTTGGGGAGGATTGTACCCCCGGGAGGAAACCCCGCTTGGGAGAACATGGCAAGCAGCTAGCAACAACAGCATGAGGAGGATGAGCAGGGTTGGAACACCATGGGATGGGATGATTATGGTCAGCAACATCATCATCAATAACCATTTCCCCAGTACCACGAACTGAATAATATGCTTCCACCTCAGCCGGGATCTGACTATGTCCCAAGAGGTGACTTTGACAAGGTGGTGCAACACATCAGCAATGTGGAGAAAACGTTGCATGATGTGTACGCTAATGTTTTTACTCTCACCTAGGACTTCACCCACTTCATATCTAAGTTCCTGAACTACTACTCGTACCAGCCACACCAGAAGCTGCCGCCCAACGGTGGCAGTAACAATTAATTCAAGATATACCAAGAGTCTAAGATTGGGGAGGTTGAACTCCTCCCCACCTTTTGCATTCATATTTTTCATTTCTTCTTTTGCTTTATTTATTTTTCTCTAGTTGCATGTTTTCTTTCAGTTTGCATTGATAAAGAAAACACCAAAAAATTAGATTGGCTTTTACCTTGTTTTTTCTGAAGCTCTCTTAGTTCTCTTTTTGATTTATTGCAGGTTATTCACTTCAAGTGACTTAGCTATGGAGAAGAACATGAGGATTCGATTCAATTTGGAAATGAGCAAGCGGTAGGAGGTACCACAATCCTATTTTCCTACCTTATGTAAGTTTATTCATCAACATATTATGATTGTTCCGTTTTACTTGAGTTCCACTCCACGCTTAGCTCCTTATCTTTTAAGACTTACTCCCAAAGATAATGTCACTACTTTGGCTTCGACTTATGAAAATTATTCTCAATTAGAAAAGCAACCGCATTGGATTATATTCCAGTCATTCAAGAACAAGAGAAAGTGTATTCTTGATAACTTTGGTGCCATGTTTTTGTCTTAAGGGTTTAATCTTAGTAGCACTCAACCCCAAGTCTTAAAGGTTTGACTTGAAAACACCATTTGAAAAAGAATTGTTTGAGGGATTGAATATTTTGCGGTGGTTGAGGGCGATGCCAAAATTGTCTCGCTTAGTTGAAAATAAATATTTTTATTAAGAAGAATTACAAGAGTACCCAAAATTCATGGAACTAACAACTCCTATGGCCTAAGGACGATCTTGAGTTCATCTCAGATTTCGGCTATGTGTTGGGTAGACATTTGTAGTGTTGTCGTGGTGTGCAAAATTTTAATTCCATGAGACCAAGTACTTGAGCAAAAGAAACTACCATCAAGATATGAGCTGAAACTGTTTGATTCTTATGATAGTTTTGGTATCACATCACCACTTAAAAGATTAAAGTTCTTGAAAAACAAGGAAATGATGGGGTGTTGGAAGGCCACGAATTTCGAAGTGGTTGTTAATGAAAAGCTCTAAGTTTATCCTTCTTTTGACATCTACTAGTGCACCCATAATTTGACTGAAGCACCCTTGCTTAAAATGATTTTACTTCCATAAAAGAGGGGTGCTGATAGAATTGATTCACAAGCCTACCAAAAAATTTGAAAATCTCTTTTGAGTTTAAGAATTATTATGTAGCGAGTTATTTGCGGTTAGGAAGCGAACTTAAGTGCAATTGTTCATATATATTATGCACATGTTTAAGGTTGCAGGATTTGAGATGATGGAATGTGATACAACCTTGAACTTGTGGGTTTTCTCCCTTGAATTCATTTCTCGGTATTACTCTTTATAGCTTTCTCACTTGAGGGAGAGTAACGACTAAGCTTGGGGAAGTTGATAGATCCAAATTTTGACACTTTTTATCAAGGATTTTCCATTGGATTTCACCAGGTTTCGTTGATTTTGGACTTTCAACTAATGTTTAACATCGCAAGTTAGCGAAACCTTATTTTCTTGTATTGGTTTTCAGACATTGGACACTTCTGGAAGATCTGAGAGCATTTATGAGTTAATTACACCTAAACGAGCAAATCCCCAATTGAAGACTCTTTCATTCGAGGAATCCAGAGACCTTAACAACTACTGGTACGGTCGGAGGCCGCCCGTACGGCCCACCCCTACTACTCTCCTTTGCCTCTGTTATATCAATACAAGCAACTTCGTGAAGGAGAGAGGGATGAAATATGAAAACAGCCGCCACAAATAGTCCCAAAGGAGAGGAGATCAGATCTAAAGAAGGAGAAGGACACCTCCTCACCCTTCGATGATCCCCAACATCTCAATCATCCACTCGACCATCATTCCCACCTGTAATGAGAGAGACAAATTCATACTTGTAAGATTAGGGTTTGAACCTCTATTCCACTCTAGTTTGTACTTGATTTGATATCCAACGGTATCATGACTTGCTATGGTAAAGTTGAGATGATTTCTATTTACAATATAATTATGCTTTTAATCTGTATTTCTCTCATGTCCGAGTAAATCCCATAGGCGTGGGAGATGTAGGGGATTGGTGAGATATCTTGTGCCTCCTATATATTTCATCTATTTGTGATTATTGTCATGATTATTATATTGTGAGATTGACTATATATGTTTTTCTAATGCTTTTTGTCCAATTTAAGGTCCCGGATAACATGATCTTGAGATCTCATAAGTATGAACTTGTTTACTAGCGAACCAGCGACCTACCGAGTGACACAAACGATATGAAAGAAGATCTAGTATAACTCGAGGATAACAAGGAACCATCAAGTTTAAAGCCTTGATCTGGTCGGAAGACTTTAATTGATGTGCTGACAATTACCATGGTAACAAACATATGGATCATTGGGATTGGGAAGAATCAACCAAGAGGACTCCTGACGGCATATGGATTGCTTGCCTACTCATATATGAATAAGTATCACAACCACTTATTCCATTTCATCCACTTGGCACATTCACTATCACCATGAACCATTTCTCTCCGCGCCTAACTTCTCATCTGCAGGAATCTCAAACAACATCCTTACTTGTACTTTTATATTATTTACTTCCACTTTGTTCGTGGAGGCAGCAGAGTTCCGGATCCCGGAAAACCCTAATCCCACACATCTCGCACCTAATGCGGAGATAGTGGAGAAAACTGAGTCTAAAGCAGATCTTCCTATGGACGTCAAGTCTGAAGTGGATCTCCCTAGTGAGGTCGAATTCCAGGACGGTCTCCCTAGCAAGGTCAAAACTCAGGAGGAACAAAGCAAAAATAGCTCCGGATCCGGATCCGCCAATGCTAGAGAAGGATAATATTTCCCGAGGCACATGTTGAGGCGTATGATGCCAGCATGGAAGAAATCCTTGAGACCATCAAGTGTTTTGATGAAGCCAATGAAGAAAGCCACAACTACCTCAGGGTGCACACATCACACTTTGTTGGATACATTGGATCCAGATCCAGCTCTGCTGATGCTAGAGACATCGAAAACTCGGTGCTGGAGGCGATCGGGATGAACACCGACTTACTGGCATATTCGGATGACTCAATGACATCGGCAGATTTCCAAGAGTTCTCCGCAGAATAGGAAGAGGAGATGAACTCCAAGACTGTAGAAGAAGGACAAGCCATGGATAAAGGATCCGGATAAAACTCTCCCAAAGCACAGGATGATATGGATCTTGGAGACAATCCCGATGTCCAGATGTACAAAAGTAATGATCAGAGCTTCACTCTAGGAAATGGACCCAAAGCCATCTTTTCTACCGGTGCTTCCAAGAGGGCAAAGAAGAAGAAGACTCCGGTGAAAGACCCTCCGACTGAGGAGGCAATCGCTAAAGAATACGAAGAAGAATCGTATGGAGCTCTAATCCCAGACGAGCCGAAAGACACTCCGGTGGATGGACACGTGGTTATCTCTGGTACCCGTAAAATATTTGGAGCCGCACTCACTACGCCAATCCCTACTACCGCAAATCTTACACCTGCAGAATTGGAAGACAAGGCCCAAGCCCTAGAAGCGCATCGCCAAGTACTCCTGGATGAAGCTAACAATATCCACGAGGATAAAAAGCGCATCGCGCCTGCAGGGCACTACAACTCCCTACAGCACCAGAAGACCCGGAACGGTCCTGTACGAGCTAACAAAAATCCGGAAGTCCACAAGACCCTTTTTGAGGGAGATGACGCCATCAAAGGATAACCTCGGCTAGACAACAAGGGAGATCTGGTGTATGGAACACCAGGGGAAAACACTGCTACAGCCCGAGATATCCTGTCAAACAATCCAAACCCAGACCAAATCCGGTTGGGCGTAAAGCTACTTACCAAGGGCCTGGAGAAGTAGAAGGTTGCGAAATCCCGAAGTGGAAAACTAATGTCCAAATCCAACCAATGTCGCACGGATCTAGCTTGGTAGGACATAAGGCCTTGGCGGGATCCAGAACAACACTACCATCCCGACCATCGAACCAGATCTTCAGGAAAACGACACAGAACCGAATGAGACAAGAGTAATGTTGCTCTAGCCACAGAACGAGTCATAGTTGCAACACTAGTTCCGAGACATCCTCCCCGGCGGCAGTGGAACAATCGCAAGGAAGATGAAGAAGAGCGACATCGGGAGGAGGACCAACAAAGTATGCCACCTCCTAGACATACAAGCCATCCGACTGAACCTCGCCACAATGGCGGAAACGATGGACTAAGTAATGATGGATACCATGCCGAGTCAAGCCGACAGAGGGATCGTCGTAACCAAGGCCCTTCGCAGAACTGGAATAATGACGCTCCAGACAGAGGCTAGTGCTCAGCCGGAAACAATCCACCTGCACCACCCTCTTCACTAAGAAGACATCATAGCGGCTCTCGGGGGAGCCATGGAGGGCGTCGTGGCGGAGGAGGTGGTGGCGGAAGTAGAAGTCCAGCTCCAAGGCACCATAGCCATAGTGAACAACCACGATGGCGTTCTCTGTCACCTAGTGATGCGAGGCACCGGATTAACTCTAACATAGAGACACCGCGCTACGAGTCAGACACCATTTATGTGGGTCCAAAATGCTTTGGACTGCACATTCGACAAATAAACTTCACGGAAGGATTTGCTACCTCAAGGAACACCCAGCCTTATGATGGTATAGCTCGGCTAGACACCTGGCTCCAGGATTTTTTCCAGTCTTGCTGCATTGCCAAAGGAGGAAATAGATTGGTCGCGACCCAGCATCTCCTGCTAATCCTGAGGAATCTCGATCATGGCTCAATAAACATCCTAAAAACACCATCACAAATGGTATGACATGTAGAGCGCGTTCTTTCGGAATTTTGAAGGCACATATCGGAGGCCCTGTATGGTAGGAGACCTACAACGTTGCTCCTAGAAGGCTGGAGGAACTTTTCAGGATTATCTTGGATTATGGATCGACACCAAGGACTCCTGTGAAGGAGTAAACGATCAAACCGCGATTCAAGCTTTCATTGCGGGACTCCCAATTGGTTTGTTGTGTCACCGCTTGAAGTGCGACAAAGTTTTGGCTGCTAACGATGATTCAAAGGGACTGCTGATGCTGACGATGAAGTGCGACAAAGTGCTACCGAGATGATAGAGACTGCTGAATGTTTTGGTTGTGCTAGAGTTGGCAAAACAGCCAAAGCAGCAGACCCAGAAGTGCAAGAACACCTTGGAAGAAAAACCCACCGCCAAAACAATAGTATTCAATGCTACTTTCGGGTATGGAGGACGAGGAGGGCGCGGAGGTGGCCACGGACGCGGTCGTGGAACGTCCAGAGTCCAAGGTAGATGAGACCAACAACCTGCCAAAACCTACTATTGGGCCAACATCGCCAATAATCCGTGTGTGCATCACCCAGATGGCAATGGGGGCTCGTCCCACACAAATGCTGAGTGTCGTTTCAATGATGACATAAAAAAGATGAATCCGCTGGCTACAGGGCCAAGAGACAAAAAGGAAAGAAAAATTCTGACAAAGAAAAAGAGACCAAGGAGATTCCGACATGGAGGAAGCAGAAGCTTCAAATCCCAAGTTGGATGGAAAGAAGACCTTACGAATGAAGAAAGACACGTATGTCACTTTCCTTGGATCTCAACCAGCCAAGGTCAAGAAGGCAGTATTGCACAAGATCAACGCAACTGTTCCGGCTATCCCTTAGTTTCTTGACTGGTTGGAAGTAGCAATCACCTTTGACCGTAGCGATCATCCGCCTACATTGCACAGGCGAGGAAAATACGCTTTAGTCGTCAATCCACTTATTGACAGCTATGGTTTTTCCAAGACCCTCATGGATGGCGGCAGTAGCATCAACATCCTCTACTTTGAATCACTGCGTCATATGAGGATATCGGAGACCACAACTCTGTTGTTTTCCACAGAGTTGTCCCTAGAATACAAGCAAATTCTCTGGGAGAGATCACTTTAGACGTTACCTTTGGAACTCCAAAGAATTATCGGATGGAAGAACTTTCCTTCGAAGTGGTCCCATTGAAGAGCGTGTACCACGCTATCTTCGGACGACCATCTTACTAGGATTTTATGGCTCGTCCATGTTACATTTACAATATGATGAAAATTCCAGGTCCAAAGGGCATGATCACCATCAGGGGAGACCCGAAGAAAGCACAAGAATGCAAGGACGGAAATGCTGCCTTTGTTGAAGCCGTACTACACACCCAGTAGTACCAAGCGATCAAGAAGACCATCGACCCGTCCGAGATGCCCGCGACAAATAAGGAGGTGACGAAGCCGATCCAGAGTTCAAGGCATTGGAAGAGACAAAAACGACGTCGTTGAAGGATGATGACCCCTCCAAGGTGACCCAAATAGTGTAGTTTTAGACCGTGCATAGGAAAGCGCGCTCATCGAGTTCCTCCAAGCCAATCAAGATATCTTCGCATGGCAGCCATCTGACATGATAGTACCTAGGGAACTTGCCAAGAATTATTGAAACGTACACCCAAACGCTAAACCCTTCAAACAGTACTTACGGTGTTTTGGCGATGAAAAGCAAAAAGCGATAAGTAAAGAACTAGCCCGACTCGAGTTAGCCAGATTCATAGAAGAAGTCATCCATATTGATTGGTCGACCAATCCTGTAATGGTCCCTAAAAAGGACACCACTGATTTAAGGATGTGTGTTGATTATACCGCCTTGAACAAGGCTTGTCCCAAAGATCCATTCGCTCTGCCTAGAATTGATCAAGTAATCGACTCTATGGTGGGCTCAGAACTCCTATGCTTTCTCGACGCATATTCCGGTTATCACCAAATCCGGATGAAGGAATCAGAGAAAGTAAAAACTTCATTCATAGCCCCCTTCGAAACCTTCTGTTTCGTTATGATGCCTTTTGGGCTCAAGAACGCGGGAGCTACGTACCAGCGCACTATGCAGCATTGCATCCATGATCAAATCAGACGCAACATGCATGCGTATGTGGATGACATAGCGGTGATGTCCAGAAAGAAGGAAACTCTAATTTCCTATTTGGAGGAAATGGTCGCCAATCTACGCAAATACAACATAATGCTAAACCTGAAGAAGTGTTTCTTTGGAATACCAGCCAGAAAATTGTTAGGTTTCATCATGTCTCAAAGAGGCATAGAGGTGAACCGGGACAAGATTAAGGCTATACTCAACATTTCCAGGCCAACTCGCCTGAAGGACGTACAAATACTAACTGGTTTCATTGTTGCAGTCAGTCGGTTTGTAAGTCGGCTCAGTGAGAGAGCTGCACCACTTTACAAGCTCCTATCCTTGTAGCACCGGAACCTCAGGAAACAATGTTGCTCTATCTAGATGCAACAAACAGGGTCGTCAGCATCGTCATGGTGGTGGAAAGGCCAGAGGAAAAACAGGAACACCTGGTGCAGCGTCCGACCTACTACCTCAGCGAGGTCCTAACTGAATCTAACCAGCGGTATCCGAACTATCAAAATCTGGCCTATTGTATGTTCTTCGCATATAGGAAGCTACGACATTATTTTCAAGAACACCAGATTACCATGGTGAGCACAGCTCCCATGAGAGACATAATTAACAATAGCGTTGCAACAAGACGTGACGCAAAGTGGGGAATAGAACTTTCATCTTTTGACATTGAGTATAAACCTCGTACAACAATCAAATCCAAAATCCTCGATGATTTTGTTGCTGATTGGACAGAGAAAATGGAGAACAATACCCTACCAGAGTGGGAGTACTGGACCTTACATTTTGATGGGTCTAAGGCGCACGGGGGCTCGGGGCTGGCGTGGTGCTCAAATCACCCCAATGAGATAAGATTTTCTATGTGTTGCAGATCCACTTCACGGCAACAAACAACATTGTCGAATATGAAGCACCGCGGCATGGAATTCGGATTGCTAAGGATATCGGCATCCAACGACTTATGTGCTATGGAGACTCGGATCTTGTCACTCAACAAGTGTCGGATCACTATAATGCAAACAAGCACATGGAATCATACCGGGCTATCGTGGATGAACTATCTAAATCGTTCGAATGGTTTGAGGTT
The DNA here is from genome assembly GCA_916181665.1 of Avena sativa. Classification (NCBI taxonomy): domain Eukaryota; kingdom Viridiplantae; phylum Streptophyta; class Magnoliopsida; order Poales; family Poaceae; genus Avena; species Avena sativa. The sequence continues at coordinate 81,669,776 of OV702286.1, forward strand.
CAACACATCCCTCAAATAGAAAATGAGGAAGCAGATGCATTATCTCGAATAGGCTCTACACGAAAAAAGGTCTCGAATGGTGCTTTTCTAGAACACCTGAAAGTTCCCTCTATCACAGGGGTTGACGAGGTGTATCCGACCAAATACGACTCACTGTTAATAGCAGTTCTAGATGTAATTCCTAGATGGACAAAACTCTATCTTGATTTCTTGGTAGACGGAAAATTACCCGAAGGCGAGGTTCTGAGCCGGCAGATCGTCTGATGCAAAAACCTATATGATAATAGATGGTGACCTCTATAAGAAAAGTGTGTCTGAGGTCTTTCAGCGATGTGTTTCTCCGGAAGAAGGAGTGCAAATCCTAATGGAGATCCACGAAGGCGAATGCGGACATCACGCTGTAGCCAAATCTTTAGTGGCAAAAGCATTTAGACACGGATTTTTCTGGATTATAGCCAAGGCAGATGCTGAGCAGCTTGTCAAGACATGCAAAGGCTGCCAAAAATACGCCAAACAAGCTCACATTCCGGCTGTTCAGCTGCGAACAATTCTGATAACATGGCCCTCCGTGGTCTGCGGGCTTGACATGGTAGGACCATTCAAACGGGCTCCAAGTGGATTTACTCACCTCTAAGTAATGGTGGATAAGTTCACAAAATGGATTGAGGCTAAACCCGTCAAAATTTGTGATGGTGCAATAGCCAAAAGATTCGTCGAGGACGTTATAATCCGATATAGTTATCCACATAGTATTATTACAGACAACAGGAGCAATTTTTCTATGGGACAGCTTGTGAATTCTGCAACGATCAAAAAATCTGGCTTGATATCGCATCAGTCGCACATCCACAAGCAAACCGACAAGTCGAAAGGGTAACCGGTTTAATCCTTCAAGGCCTCAAACCAAGACTCGAAGCACCACTTCACCATGTTGCGGGGGCTTGGGCGAACAAATTGCCGTCTATAATACGGAGCTTGAGAACAACTCTGAACAGGTCAACAGGGTACACACCTTTCTTCTTGGTCTATGGCGTAGAAGCAGTCCTTCCAAGTGATTTGATCCATACTTCTCCCCGAGTTGCTGCATATATCAGAGCGGATGCCAAAATTTCTTGACAAGATGATCTCAATTTAATAGAATAAGTTCGCGTCGTTGCTGAGCATATATCAATGGCCTATCAGCAGAAGTTACGCAATTATCATAGTTAGAGAGTTAGGAATCGATCTTTCAATAAGGGAGACTTAGTTCTCTGGCTTGTGCAAAAAAGAAAGCACAAATTTTCCCTAGTTTGGGAAGGGCCCTTTATTGTTAGTCGAGTATTGCACAATGGTTCTTACTACCTAACTGATATGCGGCCATTCAAAGAAAGATATGCTACTTAGAAAAGAAAGAGAGTTGGAGGCAGTACAAACCCGGAAGAATTAGACAGACCATGGAATATTGCTCAGCTACGTCCCTTTTATTCTTAAAACTATCTTTCTGTGTAATCATATATATGTACATGTTCAATAAGAAATAAAGTATTGGTTGCCTCAATATTTTCTGAGAAGTTTTATAGTACCATCTTGTTTCTGAATGATCGTGACATAAGTCGAAAATCCCAGAATACTTGAAAGTACTTTATGCTCATGTTTTTTCTGGTTAGATTTCTGATTCCAAAATGCTACCTTAGGGTGTAAGACAATTTTTTTGTTTGTACTTCAGTTTTTGTGTGATTTCTGGACACGTGTATTTTCTAAGTAGTGAATTGTTGGTGTTGGAAGCCGGCTTTGTTTCTGAGTTTAAACTAGTTTAGCAATTGAGCTCCGTTGCTTGGCAATTTTTTTTGTCCTGAAAGTTTACCGTATCACAAAAGAAACGGGGCAGAAAGCCAGATAAACGATAAGTACAGACGCCAATAAGTTCTTATGTAATTTTCAAGCACAACACAATTTTAAAACTAGAATTGCTAAATAAGTAAAGGCATTCAAATCTTACTAGCTAGCACATCAAAATAAATATTCTAGTTATTACATCAAGATTTGTTTATCAGAATAACACATTGTTTTTCTAGAACTTCTTATACCATAGGTGAAGATGGAGGATCAGTCGACTCAGTGGTAACATCTCCTCTTCCTTGATATATTTCTGAAACGAGGATGTCCGACTTGGTCTTCTCGTCATCGGAATCTTCAGCAACTTCTTCTTGAGGCGGAGGTGGTGCTTCCATAGGAGTGAAGAATAGCGTGTCGTAACTGGTTAGCTCAGCCACATGACACCCATATCCGGCACAAGCATCCATAATGTCCTTGATGTTCTGCTACTTACCGTCTTCATCAACAATTGAATAACCCTTGGTTACTTGCCATATTTCCATGCTTCCATGGTGGCTCATAACCATTCTTAGGGTATTTTGTGTTGCGGTTCGCGCATAGGACATGTTCCAATCTTGGATGAGCTAGGTCATATCCTTTTCCTTGTCCTGCACCTTAAAGGCAGACATTCTATTCATGTCGGAAACCTTTAAGGCTTCACCAATGTCCTCCAGTGACTGGCGGAAATCGTAAAGAAGTTCTCCGACTGAAGTATTCCAGCTAGTGCGAGGCTCGGAGGAGGAAGAATCCAGCATATTCAAAGGACATGCATATATAAAGCAAAGTCAGATAATATATCTGAACTCCTAGAGTCAGAAAAAAGAAAGGTTAGAGATAGGAAAACTTACCAAAGATGGCATCGTCAACTTTGGCTTTCTCCGCTCGAATACTCTGGAGTTCATCCCGAAGAGTTTGGGTGGTTTCCTTCTCCCTGCCCAAATCATCTTTTAGATCCAAGATTTTCTTGTCCAGGGTTTTGAAATTCTCGGCCTCTTCAATCATTTTGCATGACTATTTGACAACTTCTATAAAAACAAGAAAACAGTCGAATAAACATTCAGCTATGAAGAAGAAAAATCAAAGAACAAGTATGAGGACTGAAATGATTACCTTCAGCTTCATCCTTGGAAATTTTCAATTCAGCATTCTCTAGACGGAGAGCTCTGATCTCTCTCCATTTATTGCAGATATTCTTCAGCAAATCCTGGATATAAGCATTAACTTTCTATAAGTCAGAATAATACCCAGAGTCAGAAGTCTACTAAAGACTCAGGCTAATATTTTAACTAAGTTAAATATCAGCACGAGCCTTAGGGATATACTAGTTCGTTCTTTGGCATCCTATAAAAGCACGTATTCGGATTTCCTATCCAACTTCATGCTTGGGGGCTAGGAGATATGATATGAAATAAAGTAAAAAAGAGATTCGAATTCTGACTTACATGGTGTTCATGGGTCAATTTGTTGAAACTCATATTCACCTCATAAGAAACCTTCTCGGCGAGAATCAGACGGATTTCGTGAGGTGGAGGAGCCACACCAGCCTTCATCTTTCCGTCGCGAAGACGAAGTTGGTCAAGAAGCTCGACGAGTTTAACGTCCTCGGCTTCTTGTTCCTCCTCATTAGCAGCGATGTTTTGGCTCTCCAAACAGTGGAGAGACAACTTATGGATCTCTTATGCACTTTTCCGAGTAATGCCAAGTTTAGCGACACCCGGATTGTTCAAGAGATTGTTCGCAAAAACCTCTGTTGAGGGATCATTACCCTTTGAGGGTTCACCCATATTAGTTGCCTAATCACCCATGGTGACGTCAGATTGCGAGCCAAGGATCACTGGCTCTGAGTGCGGAGATGGACCTTCTAAGCACGAGGAGATGAAGTAACCTCCGGTGCTTTAGAAGGCGTTGGGATAGGAGTCGGAGACGGAGCAACAGGCGAAGTCAAAACTATTTTTGACTGGCGTAGGGGCTTTTCCATGTTTAGCTCTGAAGAGTGACAGATCAAGATTGTTACACTTCGGAAGGAACATGAAATAAAGTATAAGACCTTGTGAGGAAAGTTACCTCTTCACAACAGGCACTTCTTTCCTGCCAATAGAAACAATCGGAGTTTTGTGATCTCCATCCTCCTAAGGAGCCGGTTCCTTAGGTGGATATCCCTCAAGAGGAGCAAGCTCCAACTCGGGAAGGTCATCAAGATGAAAGATAAAGATATGTCTCAGTGTTGCAAATATACAATTAACTCAACAATAAGAAAAAGTAAGTCGGAAAACTTACTAGAGTGAGAGGGTTTTTAGCTGTGTATATATCCAGAGATATCTCTAGAATTTTCCTCTTAACCTGCTCCTTAATCATCCACTTAATACAGGATTCGTACTCCTTACCCAGGATTGGCTTTGGACTAATTCACAGGCTATCTTTATTATTGTCGGTAATTGTATGCATACGATGATCACCTTGGAGGGGCTGAATCCGGCGTGCGAGCCAGCAATGGACTAGGTCCGATCCTTTCAAACCCTTATGCATCATCAAGTATTTGATCTGCCTCTTGGCTAGGATCATGTCATCAGTCAGAGTTAGCGGATCAGCATCCCAGGACTCTTGGGGCGTTCCAGCTCCATCAACGAATGCCGTCAATCCTTCTTGCTTGCCGGGAGCCGGTCTGTCCTTATGATAAAAGAACGTGGACGACCATTTCTTCATTGATTTGCTGGATATTACCTAGGATAGGTTCGATCTCTCCTAAGGGACAAGCTAAGAGTTCCGGTAATGTAAGGATTACCGACAGTGATGGAATTTATTGGGGTACCGAAGTAGTACCGGAAAAGAGTGGGACTCGGTTTTATTCCGAGTTAACCCTCACAAAAAGAAACGTGGGCACTAAGCTCTAGGATCGAATTTGGGGGGAGGTTACGGAGTTGAACTCCGTAATGCAGAATCACTTCGGAGAAGAAATCTGAAGGAGGAAAACTGAGACCACGGTTAAGATGCGTACCAAAGTGAACTCTCTCGTCATCATGAGGGTGAGAGTGGTTTCTCCAAATCCACTCCGCCACTCGCCAGCATGGAGAAGACCTTCTTTGTTGACGAAGCACAGCTTCTCATCATCAAGAATGCAGGGGATCCAGATCCCGCGGTAGTTCTCCTTATCTGTTGCCACCTCCGTCGTTATCGTCGCCGCCGTGCCAGAAGAAGAAGTGTCAATCATTTGTTCTAATGCGGTGACACAGGATGGGCGGCGCTGTGGAGTTTGGGGAAGGAGAAGGAGGATAGGGAGTGTTGCGCTGGTGGAGAAAGGAGAAGGCAAAGACAGGTAGAAGAGAAAGAAGAAAATCTCAACCCCTTCTGTACCTACTCTACATCAAGATTCGTGTATGAATACTATGGAGTTAGCCACGCGTCGTGGAAGGAGATAGGGTAACTTCCTCGAGAAGATTACGCCTCCTTGATCTCCGTGCATGCATTAAAATGGCACCTCGGTTCCGCAGAACCGGGCCCACCAACGGTCACGTTGGCAGGAATGTCTGTTAGTGATATGACCAGACCTTGTCGGATGTCATACAACGTTAGGAGAATCTTCCGGGTTAGTTTGAAATCAAGCATGGTACAGAACAAGTGAAGTATTGACGAATCTCACTCAATGTGATACTCGGATCCTACCCTTTCTTTTGAAAGTTTTAGGAACCCTTCAAGATTCGGCAAGACGAAAAGATATCAGGCTAGACAATGAAATCCGACTTTGGTTCTTGGAGGCTTCCGGGGGCTGCTGTTGGGGATATACTTTTTGGGTATCCTCACTTTGCCTCGCTGATCAGGATGGCCCACTCCGGGTTAGAGCTATGCTTCACGGGCGGCCTAGTCGGAGAGAAGAGATGGAGTCCAGTCCGGCTATGGGAAGGCCCAGAAGACTTACCAACATGGTCTTGTGTAGTTACTTGTAGTCCAAGATGTACTATGTAACCGACTCTTAGTCATACCCGAATAGATCTCTCCTATAAACCGTAGCATAGATATCTCTATAAGTCATCCTAGGGCACCCTCAATAGTCTACAATCTCAACTCGCACATGCGAAACCCTTGTAACCCATATTCTGGCTCTACCGTATTACTAGATTGCTAGCAGGAGTAGGATCTGTCCATCGTCGGTGGATTCGAACCTGGGTAAAGTTGTGTGCTCGCCGTCCCGGAACACCATACGACTCACACCCCTCTCTTCCACACGCCCTGAGGACCCCCTCATGGCGTACTTGTCTTCAATCCGGTGACAAGCTCGTCTGGAATCATATTGTCTAGGACATGTTCCTTCTTCTCTTGCTTGAGAATGATTCTCAAGTTATGATACCAGTTGATAAAGTTTGTTCCATTCAACTTGTCCTTCTCATGGATCGTACGCACCACAAATCTGGAAATCTAAACGGTGCTAGTTGGTGCCATCTACAAACGAAAGATGCAAAACACTTAAGACAATGTATCTATAATAGGAGAAGGCGGATTAAACTCTTTAATCGTGCACACGCCCACTCAGACTGATATCCCTCCAACAATCAACAGTGATTCAGGATCCCGGTCAGTTATCCGACTAGTGAACCTTTGCATCACTGCTAGCCGGAGAACTTTCCGAGTAGGCAACACCTTGTCAATCAGATCTCTATCTGATTCTTGTTGGATTGTTCGACAACCCTCCTTACCCCGAAGCCCACAACTATTGTGATAGCTCCGTCTAGCTACCAAGTGCCCTACTTGAGAGTGTTCGATTCTCTCACACTTTATCAGAGAGAATTGACAGTTCCCCCACAATATGAGCCTACTATCCAAAAATGTCCGACTTGTAGTGTTGCAGCAAATGTCAGGGTAATCCGACTAGACCTTCTTTGAGGGAAAAGAAGCAAATAAAACTTGCAAGTTGGAACCTTTCCGACTCACACCAACAAATTCTTAGTTGTAACTTTTGACAAGGTACAACTGTCATATTCTTGTCCAACAAGAAAAGCAACTTTAATGGTTGACTGTGGACGTCAGCCATGTGACCTCCCACTCTAATCTGGACCAGTTTTGACCAACTTCTTGGCCAATACAAACTAGATCTGGCCACTGCCCTAGATCAAAACAAATGAAAAAGGCAAAACGAAAATAGCGAAAAAGATCTAATCTTTCGCACTAGCGCATATCATGCACAAGAACTAGACCAAAAACCTAGAGCCGATGCTCTGATACCACTATTGGGAAATGCGCAGAGCCAAGCAGAAAACAAAACTTTTTGCTCTGGCAAGGTCTCTGGCGAGCCACCCCAAGATCGGGCTAAGGTCAAATGCAATAGCTTCTACCTCTCGATGCGCAGGTGCGGAAGCTAAGGAAGTGCGCCGCGGTGGTGCCATACGTTCCCCTCGTCTCGTCCGGCTCCGGTGAACTTGTCGATCCTGGGACCACCTTGTCACCGGCTTCGTGATCTTCCTCGCCTCTGACTTCGCCGCCGCCCAACATCGCCGACGAGTACCGTAGGTGTGGTGCCTCTTCTATCACACACACATACAAGGTGGAACAGTAGCAAGTGAGATGCTAGTCTCGCTCTTCCCGCCGCAAGACAGGAAGGTGGTTGTGCCAAGTCTAGCAAAACCCTAGGAATTGAAACAACACTGGATCCAAAACCGTGTCTTGTCTGTCACCACCCACCTTTATTTATATATGCGAGTACGTGAGGGCACACAACACTTGTGTCCCTCGGTCCTAAACCCTAGCACTGGTCAAAGTGGGTCCAACCGATTGACACATGTTCCTGTCCGAACAAGTACAACTTGTCGGCTTGTGATAGTCGGATCATCATCCGCCTAGTTCTACTCTCTTAAGTGTGTAATCCCGTAGACTTACGGTAAGCCGGACACAACTCAATAATCATTCAGTCAGAGCAGTAGCTCAGTGACTTTCTGACTAGAGCTGATAATCAGCAGAAGACTTTCCCGCTTCCAGTCATAGTTTCATAAACCAGACCGGACCGGCGGTTCAACCATAAAAAACTAGAATCGGAGGACCCTCCGGTTGTTTTAAGCGCAGTGGACCGGACGTGCCCGCAAGCTGGAATAAACTGCCTGAACCATGGTCAAACCAATAGTTTCAGCCATTTAAGCGGTCACCGGTCTGACCGGCTCAACTATCAGGCGTGTTGTAAAAATTCATTGCCCACGGTAGGATTCGAACCTTGCACCTAAACCATACTGCATAGGTAGATACAATCTGATAATCATCTGGTCCACCTGAGTTAATTGTTAATGAGACAGACACCTTTTCGAGCTACTATTCACGCTAGCAGTAATAAATTTTGCACTTCCTGTTTTTCAAACTCCTGATTATTTACATATTCAGGAGTTTCTTTTACTTGATCGAGAGTATTCTCATGCATATATGTTTTCATGTGAGTGAGACGTGCATAATTTTCCGGTTTGAGATACACCATGTTGGAACATGGAAAAGGTTTCAAATTGGCATTTGAGAATATTTACGACTTGTTACGGCATTGCGGTTTGAGACTATTTACAACTTTTATGTGAATTACTGTTCTTGTAGTTTGATCATACATATTTATGTGAATTGCGGTTTGAGACTATTGCATGTATATTTATCTATTTATTGCAATATTTATTAGTAAATATGTATGATTTTGTAGTTTAGAAAACCAAACAGTGAACCAGTGAACCAACGGTCCGACCAATAAAACCTAAACCGACAGCCTTACCAGTTTGATCACCGGTCCAATTTTTTAAACTATGCTATCGGTTTATGCAAGTGCCCTCAATGTGATGATCTATCCGAGTTCCTTTGCCTCACGATATTGGTGATAAATACCAGGGGAGATTATGTCATCCCAGTGTCGGTTTACTATCTTATCATTCCAATGATAACTGATTCCCTACGGCTTCCCTAATTCAGACTACCTCGATCAACACTTGATCGAGTAGAGCATGGCCATGCCTCTGAATCATATAACACGAGAGTGCCCAGAGAATATTGCTCTAAGATGGAGGGGCAAATTCCGTCTTGGATGATCCACGTCAACTAAGTTGCTTTGAAGTCGGCCCAGGACCATCCTTATGACTCCCAGCTACGGTGAGCGTTATATGGAGTCAAAGCCGGCTTTTCCCACAACTCAAATCATGTGATACCCTCAGGTCTAAGGATTCCATTATGTTTTTCGGAGCGTATGACGGTGTATTGATGTCCTAATAACCTTTAGATCATTCCGGCTATCGTACCTCTTCCGACTAGATAATGCAAGGCGGGTGATGTCTACGCACTTCTATTCTTGTAGACAGTTGTTGGGCCTCCAAGTGCAGAGGTTTGTAGAATAGTAGCAAGTTTTCCCTTAAGTGGATTACCCAAGGTTTATCGAACTCAGGAAGGAAGTGGTCAAAGGTATCCCCTCTCAAGCAACCTTGCAATAAAGATACAAGAAGTCTCTTGTGTTCCCAACACACCCAATACACTTGTCAGGTGTATAGGTGCACTAGTTCGGCGAAGATATAGTGAAATACAAGTGGTATAGATAATTATAAGTGGTAACAGTGATAGAAAATAGCTTGATGGTGTGGAAGAGACGAAAGGCAAACTGAAATAAAGACGGAAGCAAGCAAACATGTAATAAATCTAGTAGCAAACGGAGTTTCAATGCTTAGAAACAAGGCCTAGGGATCATACTTTCGCTAGTGAACACTCTCATATAAATATCTTCTCTTTATGATACTACTCTTAACTACTCTCTGGTGTAACACTCTAATCGATGGTAGGGATATAACAGCACACCTCAAAGTTCGCTTTCCACATCTAGATAACCCCACACTGTCCCTTTGAGCACTAGATGGTTCAAACAAACACGACAATTTCATAAAGACATCCAACTCCAAATGTAACTCATAACAAGTATTTGCAATCTCTAGCCTAAGTGCCACCATGGTGTGCACGCTGTCACTTTCACACACATGGGGAGAGCAGAGATCTAATAAAGCGCTTGAGTAGCAAGGTAGATCTACTTGATTACAAAGCTCATGATCACAATATGATCATGCATAGAGAGAGAGAGATGAACACATAGCTACCGGTAGAACCCTTAGCCTCGAGGAAGAACTACTCCCTCATCATCATGGGAATCAGCAACGGTGATAGAGATGGTGGTGGAGATCGACGAAGATGGCTCCGGGGGCACTTTCCCGTCTCGGCAGGGTGGCGGAACAGAGACTTTCGGTCCCCCGAATCTCCACTTCAGTGGCGGCGGCAGAGCGGAACTTTTCATGGATTTCTGATTGACTATTTTGGGTTTTCGCATCGGGAGGCTTCTTATAGGCGAAGAGGCAAGGTCGGTGGGCGGCCAGGGGGCCCACTCCACCTAGTGGCACGGCGAGGGCTAGCCCGCGCCACCATATGGTGTGGCCACCCAATGGCCCCTCTCTGTCTCTTCTTCTGGCTTCGTGAGTCTTCCGGTAAAATATCAACTTTGGCTTTTATCCCGTCCAATTCCGAGAATATTTATTTTCTGACTTTCTAGAACCAAAAACAACAGAAAATAGGCAACTGGCACTGTGGCATCTTGGTAATAGGTTAGTCTTAGAAAGTGTATAAAAAGTAATCCAAAGTGTGGACAAAACATAAGAAAGTAGATAAATCCAAGCATGGATCATCAAAAATTATAGATACGTTTGCAACGTATCAACATTCCCAAGCTTAACTCCTGCTCGTCCTCGAGTAGGTAAGTGATAAAAAGAAAGAATAATTTTTGAGGTGACATGCACCATCATAAACTTGATCAAAGTATTTGTAAAACAATGATAGCTGGGATCATAGTACTTCAATCATAACATGAAAGACAAAGTTCTAGCAATAGACAAAGAAACTATGTTGCAACATGAAAAGGCACAAACAAAAGATTCATGAATAACAATGCTTTGCAATACCTTTGTTTGTTTCACATAAAGAAAACATAACATAATAGCATTTAGCTTGTCCCTCATAGAGTAGCAAATATAAATGCGTAGGACACCTTCAAAGTTCATAAGAGTGACTAGATACAAATAGTTTAAAACAAGCAATGTCAAGTTATGCGTCAATCAACTAGTCTTGGGACAATTTACATAGAACTAAGAATGGCCACTATGCTCTCAAAGTAGGTGCATAAAGATAGAAGGTGGAGACTCAATATAATAGTGGAAGAAAAGCCTTCATAGAAGGAAGTAGGGATTCAAGTCTCATAAAGAGCTTCCAAAAATTATGGTACTTATAGCTTTCAGCTCTCATTGCCCCTATCATAAGAATCCTGAAGTGATTAAGGTTAAAGTGAAAAAACTATGGTGTACATGCTTGACGAAGTATAAGTTAGAAATCTCATGACCCTTGAATACGAGGGCCGCTCCTCATGCTACTCAAGATTAGTCACCGGTAAGTTCTTGTCATCGTAAGTACATGTGTATCATAGAGAACCGCCAACGAGGTACCCCTTGCCCGATGATACGGAAGAATCCCAATATCAAAATGACAAGGCAAGCAGACAAGAAGCATCTCAGCAATCTTCTTATTTACCATGGGAATATGGTGCTTTTTTCTCTCTTTCCTCTTTTCATAATCTCTTTTTTTGTTTTTCTCTTTTCCTCTTTTTCCTCAATATAGGACTCTTTTTTATAAGAAGAATGCTTCATAGACAGCTCATTATGGTTACGCTGCAGGTTTCCACCATGTCAGCATGGATTAGACCAGCGACCCAGGCGTTTCTCTAACACATATACAAACTCCCTGGACTTACAAGCTCCCCTTTAATTTCACATCGACGACATCCATAGACAAAAGAGCATGATATCAACTAGGTACAAAGTACAAGTGCAATGTTGAAATCGTTCCCCATGACAGGATGGTTCTGCTAGTCCCCAACAAATAAGTGCAAGCATATAAAACATAGACGACACAATGGTGCAAGTTTATTAAGGGAAAGAAAATTAAAGTGTGCCATCAAGTTCATGAGAGCTTTAATCACTAGTTTTCTCATAACAATTTTAATTCAGAAGGTAGATAAAAACATGAATATACTGGGAATAGCAAATGCTAATAAGTAGGTATGGTGGACTCTTTGGAATAACTTGGTTTTAGGAGTTGGATGCATGACTGGAACTCATACTTGGTTACGGAGGCTAGCAAAAGACTGGGAGCGATAAACTAAGAGAGCAATAATGGCCATAATCATGCAGAGCGACAAAACATCATTGATCAAAGCATAAAGTGATACTACAAGTTGAAAACTAAAGGATCATAAAGGCTATGGTAACTTTGGATAGTCATAACATGGTGTGAGCATGCGCCAAGTCAACAAAATAAAGCATCAAAGGAGAATACCACAATATTATGCTTTAATATGCTAAAACAACGCATGATCCTTCCAAGGCACATTAAGCAATCTGTTTATAACAAGTCATGCTACAACAAAGAATACTAAGCATAAAGCCAAAACAATATCAAGCATGGCATGACAAAGGATGGGCCACAGTCAAAAACAAGCTCCTTTTACCACTTAAGCATGAACTTTCCTACTCATTTCCAAACCAAACCAAACTATTTGAAAACTAATGTATGAAAGAGGGGGTCCAACCAATTTATTCAGCAAACTATGCAAACCAAGAAAACGAAAAACCAAAACGAAAACAAAAAAGAAGACGCTCCAAGAACAACACAACTGTGCATGAAACAATAAAAATGAAGCGTTTGGAAGAAACCTGAGATTTTTATTGATGAAGAGGGGGATGCCTTGGGCATCCCCAAGCTTTGACGCTTGTACTTCTTGGATATTTCTTGGGGTGACACGCGTGGCATCCCTAAGCTTGAGCTTTAGTCCATCCTTCATCTCATTACTCATTCCTTCCATACACTTAAAATTTTTCCTTCATACAAAACTTCACACAATCTTTATTAGCAACATTAGTGCACTCAAGATAATAGGTCTTTAGGTTCAGTTCCAGCACCAATAAAACTTCCATTAAAACACAAGCTACTGTAGAACTTCCCTCAAAAAGATCAATTCCCCAAAAGAACTCAAAAAGGAACCAACAAGAAGCAAATGCAAATAAAGGCAGAAATCTGTCAAAACAGACCAGCAGGTAAAGACGAATTTTTTCAAAGACCTTCTGTTACTCAAATAAAAAAGTTTTGATCTAACGATAGTTAGATAACAACCTGAGGCAAAAGCACAACAATTCATGCCTCAAAAGGATGTACAGAGATTTTACATGAATGTTTAAGGTGAAGAACAAAAATCTATTTCGGGACAACAACTTTCCTAAGCATTACTTCTCTCTCATTAGAGGTTACTCTTGGCACAGAAAGCAAATAAAAAGGATAAGGAGCGGTTATTACAGAGGTAATAACTTCCAAGACTCATCTAAAACTTTTGGGTTATCTCCTAATAAGTACTTTTCTTTAGCGCCTTTAAGTTAGGCATGATAGTTTGAGAAGATGGTCACATAAGAAATATGAATTGAAGTAAAATAGAGCATCAAGAACCAAATTCAAAGCACAATTAAGGCTAACCCACTTCCTATGCATAGGAATCTTGTAAAGAAACAAGTCATGAAAGCACAAAGAAACAAGCATAGGAAAGCAAAACAAGTGCAAGTTCAAGACTTTCAACATAAAGAGGGGAAACCTAATATTATTGACATGCATAAAACCATGTTTCCCTCTCTCATAATAACTTTCAGTAGCATCATGAATAAAATTAACAATATAACTATCACATAAAACATTCTTATCATGAGCCACATGCATATAATAATTATTACTCTCCACATAAGCATAGTCATTCTTATTAATTATAGTGGGAGCAAGTTCAACAAAATAGCTATCATTATTATTCTCATCACCATAATCATCAAATATAGGAGGCGTATTGTAGTCATAATTAATTTCCTCCTCAATAGTAGGTGGACTAAAAATATCATATTCATCATTGTATTCATCATATATTGGAGGTATAGTATCATGAAAGTAAATTTTCTCCTCTAAAGACGGGGGACTAAAAAGATCATTTTCATCAAACTAGCTTCCGCAAGCTTAGACTTTTCCATAGCATTAGAAATAATGGTGTCCAAAGAATTCATACTAACAACATTGCTATTAGCATGCAAATAATGTTCCATAGGTTTTTTAATTTCTCTTCAAACACTTCACGTCCTAACTCAAGTTAAATACTATAAAGCTCTCTAATTTTTTTTTGTTATTTTCCATTAAGCCTAACTAGTGAAAACAAGAAACAAAAAGACAAAATTGCAGAATCTAAAGGAAATAACTTCAAGCACTCACACACACTAGCAACTGTACTAGAAGATAGCTTAGTAGCCAGAGGATGTGAGTACCTTTTACCTTACCTCCCTGGCAACGGCGCCAGAAAAGTGCTTGATGTCTACGCACTTCTATTCTTGTAGACAGTTGTTGGGCCTCCAAGTGCAGAGGTTTGTAGAACAGTAGCAAGTTTTCCCTTAAGTGGATCACCCAAGGTTTATAGAACTCAGGGAGGAAGAGGTCAAAGGTATCCCCTCTCAAGCAACCCTGCAATCAAGATACAAGAGGTCTCTTGTGTCCCCAACACACCCAATACACTTGTCAGGTGTATAGGTGCACTAGTTCGGTGAAGAGATAGTGAAATGCAAGTGGTATAGATAATTATAAGTGGTAACAGTGATAGAAAATAGCTTGATGGTGTGGAAGAGACTAAAGGCAAACTGAAATAAAGACGGAAGCAAGCAAACATGTAACAAATCTAGTAGCGAAAGGAGTTTCAATGCTTAGAAACAAGGCCTAGGGATCATACTTTCGCTAGTGAACACTCTCATATAAATATTTTCTATTTATTATCCTACTCTTAACTACTCTCCGGTTGTACACTCTAATCGATGGTAGGGCTATACCAGCACACCTCAAAGTTCGCTTTCCGCATCTAGATAACACCACACTATCACCTTGAGCACTAGATGGTTCAAACAAACACGACAATTTCATAAAGATATCCAACTCCAAATATAACTCATAACAAGTATTTGCAATCTCTAGCCTAAGTGCCACCATGGTGTGCACGCTGTCACTTTCACACACATGGGGAGAGCATAGATCTAATAAAGCGCTCCAGTAGCAAGGTAGATCTACTTGATTACAAAGCTCATGATCACAATATGATCATGCATAGGGAGAGAGATGAACACATAGCTACCGGTAGAACCCTTAGCCTCGAGGAAGAACTACTCCCTCATCATCATGGGAAACAACAACGGTGATGGATCTGGTGGTGGAGATCGACGAAGATGGCTCCGGAGGCACTTCCCCGTCCCGGCAGGGTGCCGGAACAGAGACTTTCTGTCCCCCAAATCTGCACTTCGGTGGCGGCGGCGCAGCGGAACTTTTCATGGATTTCTGATTGACTATTTAGGGTTTTCGCATCGGGAGGCTTCTTATAGGCGAAGAGGCTAGGTCGATGGGCGGCCAGGGGGCCCACACCACCTAGTGGCGCGGTCAGGGCTAGCCCGAGCCACCACAATGTGTGGCCACCCTATGGCCCCTCTCCGTATCTTCTTCTGGCTCCATGAGTCTTCCGGTAAAATATCAACTTTGGCTTTTGTCCCGTCCAATTCCGAGAATATACATTTTCTGACTTTCTGGAACCAAAAACAGTAGAAAACAGGCAACTGGCACGGTGGCATCTTGTTAATAGGCTAGTCCTAGAAAGTGTATAAAAAGTACTCCAAAGTGTGGACAAAACATAAGAAAGTAGATAAAACCAAGCATGGAACATCAAAAATTATAGATACTTTTGCAACGTATCAGCGGGTAGCATATCCATTCTCATGACACGTGAAACATTGTCATCTTCCAACTTACAAATTAGTCTCGGAAGTGGGTTTCCCTCCAACCTCAAACGACTAATGACAAACTAGCCCCATACAACTAGTAGTGACACATACAACTAGCCCCAAGCTGTATACTAGGTTACAAATAGAAGGCCGAATGTGAGCCTCTAGGCATCATTCCTAACACTCTGGGCCCCGTGTGGCTAGACGCTCATCTCGGTTCCAAAGGCAAGAACTCGGGTTCTAATGGTGGCGAGCATGGGACTGCAAAAACCACATCGCACAGTGGCCTCCTATACAAGCCTTAACATGTTTACCTCATTTCACCACTGATATCATCTCATCACGTTCTCCTATCATACTGGATTCTCTGCATCTGATACATCATCTGGTTGAGCTAGCACTAACAGCTAAGCATGGCTAAGGACACACATATAAGCTCTAGCAGTGCACACAAGCCAATCCTAGTTATGCTAGGAGTAGTGGATCAGGTAATATAAGATCAAAGGGAGTAATGCAATAAATATGATACTCTTTCTATCGATAAAAGACCACAGTAGAATCATATGCATCATGGCAAGAATTGAAATGCTTTTGAAATCATAGGATTGTATAATGGTGGGGCTATGCTTGCCTTTGCCCAATGATACCCAAAAGGTAGATTTTAGGAAGACCTTGTGCTTGACTTGATTATAGTTGGTCAAGTATTGTTCGTCAATCTTTGATGGTGTTGATCTCGGTCTTTGATCTCGATTTTGGTATCGTATTCTACCGGGAAGAGCCAAACACGGAAAAGAAAGGGCAGACAATCAACACATGGCATTGATGCAATGCCCAAGCAAGAATTATGATATGACAAGTTAAAGGGTGCTTAAATATAACCCTAAACATGCTCAAATATTAAATTGGGGTCGAAACACCCTAGAAATGGCATTTCAACAAGAACCCCAGATACATCTACGAAGTTGCTATTCTTATTCTAACAAACTTCTTAGTTGATGTTGTTTAATAATGCATGATTTTGATGTTATAAGATATATCTCATTTTCCTGAACATTTTGATATATTATTTGTATTTTTCTGAATTACAGAATAAATGATATGAATTTTATAGTATTTATTAATTTTCTGGAATTTCTAAAGTATTAAAACCTTTATTGCATCATGCTGACTTCAAGATGAAGTCAGCACATGCACTGGAACTTTTCTACTTGGGCTAACCTAGCTATTGTGGCTAACTGGTGGGGCCTGGGCCACATCAGAAGGCACTACCACACAACGCCACGTAGACGCCACCTTGGCGCCCCATAGGATTCGCAAGCTATGTGGGATGGCAGAGGAGAGCGAGTGTGGGATGGCGGTAGAGAGAGATCTGCGGCACACAAGTGTAACCATTCGAACAAGCACAGCGAGGAGAACCCAAAAGTGGCGGCGCTGCTTGCTAGAGCTCATCGGAGTGACGGCAGCGACGACGATCTGTGGCAGCGAGCGACAAGGTGCGACGTGAGGATGAACCAGAGAGGAAGGAAAGCACAAAGTGGTGCATGAGCACCGCATGCTGATACATTCGATCCGGATTCATGGATGTAGTATATTCGCTTTTTCCCTAGAAGACCTAGGTATAATCGAAGCTCAGAAAGCAATGCTAAACGGAAATATAAAGGATACATCTACAAGACTTTGTTGTTTTCATTTTACCTTAGTTTACCAGAACAATCTAGTTTACTTTATAATGGGTTGAATCAATGGATGGATATAGGCCAGTGCTGCAGCTGCACATCATATGGGATAAAAGATAATAATAAGCATAGTCATGTATAATGTTTGAATGGAGATAATCTCTTGTGGGTAACACATCCTAATATACTAGAGCCCCGTGATGCAGCGGGATAGCAATAGTCTTTCAATCCAACCGAGCCCCGTGAAGCAACGGGCTACAAAACGATTATTAAGTGTAAAACACAGATCAAAGCTTTAAGTGGTGATGTTGTTGTTGAGCCCGAATGGGTCACTAAGAAAAGACCGTACTACCCTTTCTGTCACTAAGGTTCCTATGAGATCGCCTCTAGCAAAGTATCTCACCTCAAGCCTTTATCAATCTATGGGATCTTGGGTACCTACAAGTCCACAGATCGAGACAAGACACAAAGAAACAAAAGATACAAATCTCAATTGCAAAAAAATACAATACTCCCATGATCTATATGCACATAATCGCTGCGAGGTTTCTCCCCAACCCGCAGCCTGTGAGGACTACTCACTCATAACAAATAGATCAAAGATAGAAAACATCATACAAATACTTAGATTGAAATCAAATATTCTTACGATGGTCGCCAAATCACAAGGACATCTAAAGTACAAAGCAATGGCTATGGATAATGGATGGATGGATGTTGGAAGTGATGAACAATGGTGTGGATCTTCGTTGGTGGTGTTGTGACGTAATATGAGAATGGTGGCTCTCTGGCCGGCGGCTAGAGCCTCTAAATATATAGGAATCTTCACGAAAGTTGTATGGTTTGGCTAGCTGCTATAATTAAGTCTGAGTTAATCTATCTATATGGCTACTGAATCATGATTATGTGTCATGTCAGCTATGATCGGGTTAGAATTAACATGCAACTATTTAAAATGGTTTACGCACACTGGAGATGGTCACTTTAAAAAGCTGATTCGAGGCACACTAGTTCTGGAGATGGTATTTGTTAGAATCTGACTCCGGTCGCCTGACTATTGGAGACGGTCCCCCGTATAGGCTGTCTGAGGTTGAGGAGTTCTTCCAAGCGGTCCAAAATATGGGTCATCTCCATCTCGTACATGTTAGAGGCATTTTCCTTTTTGCACCGTCTGAGGTCTCGTATCTTAGAGCCGCCAAGAAAAACCGGCTAAGGTGGTGTTCTCTTAGAAGTTATGCACTTGAGCCAGAACAGGAAACCGGCTGAGGCCCATGGGAAATTTATGTCTCCAAGTAATGCATTTGTACTAGTGGGTTACTCTTTCATTGAACAGAATGTCAAGGCAAAAAGGATGTTCTGCTAGAGAGGACTCATGAGAGACACAAGGAACATGTAATAAGAGAAACTTTTGATTACCATAATCATCGTTCCTGTTTGAACATGGCCGAGAAATGAAGGAAACATCTATTCATCTAGGTTTATCAAAATCTTTGCCAAAGATCGTGATATCACTTTACACCACTAGGATGAGTAAGTAATAAGATTCATGATGATGCGAGAAAAAGAAACTTCATTCTCAGACTCCAATTACTTTGCTCATTGCCAACATAGAGGGTCTGGAGGATTGACCGGGAGAGATTTAGCAACTCTACTTTAAATGTTCTCCTTGATGTTTGGAACTAGAAATCAAGTAAAGGTCGGACTACGGATACAAAGGAAACCACGAGCACAACTCCTATAGACAATTATAGAAGACGTCTCATGAAGAATGGTTGTTATTGTTGATTCAAAAGAATATGACTATAGACCTTCCGGCTAACTATGTCAACCACTACATCAATCATGTCGGGTTTACAAAGAGACCGATGGCGAAACCTTGAGAAACACCAACCACTGTAGATTCTTGAGATTCAGCTCTAGTTAGGTGGAATGATACTTCAAACTCAGCATATCTGAATAGAAGGTGTACAACATTTACCGCAAAGGTAAAGTTACTAGATTTTCAAGATGTGGACTGTAGTGTCAAGCTCCAATAGACTAATCTAGGTTGCTAGACCCATGCATTAGCAACTTTTGAAACGACAAATACACCTACATGAATTATTTGCAAAGAAATACAATTGTTTCCTTGTTGGGAAACATTTAGGAGGATACCATAGTTTGTAGGACTTCTTCTCTTCCATGAATGAATCAATGAGTGGCTTGGTGTTCTTAAAGCATCTTCTCGAGATGTGAAGGTATCAATCTACCGTATCAAGAATATCCCCCACATGCTTGAGTGACTTGAAATTATTCCCAAGGTAACAAAGCTAACTCTACTCGTATCCACGATGACATCGTTCAACAATTGCATGTGAACCAGAGAAGGTTACTTCTAACATCCAGAACACATGCTTCAAGGTAACACGATGACGGTTCATGAAAGTTTTCCACCATTTATGCCAATTGTCCCATATGATTCTAGTCTAACATGGAGAAGATAAGGATATTGTTGATGGGATCAACAACAAACTTATCGAGACAATCCAAGAAGATGAACGCATATGCCATATGAACAAGGCAATGTATTGCTCAGACCAAATGACACAAAGTTGTACTCAGGTGAAACATCACAAGTGGATACATCATCAAGATAGTCCTTGGAACTGAGTTTGATTTGACGATGACCCAAATAAAATCAAAGGCGGGGAAGAATACATATCCACAATAGAGATACTATCTTTATTCAACACAACAAAACTAGATATCCCTTAAGAATTAACTAAGTCAGATAGAACATTTGAATTGCAACTCACCAAGTTGTTGTTTATGCTCAACCAACTAGTTCAAGGGTATCCTGTACGTATCCTTGGAAAAAGAAGCAGTTCAGAGAACTAGCTTGCTCAAGAACTTGACTACGCGGTCATGTGGAAACATGGCGATACTTCCAGAAAGACATCCAAAATACCACAATTCACCGATATGTCACTTAGCTTGAGAGGAAGCATCCATAAGCACATATTGAAACCTCCAATTTTTACAATTAGGTTAAAGTTCTCTATGATCTTAGAATCTGGTCACCAAGAGTTCATAACCGTGAACATGGCTTTTCGAAAAGATTTAACCCTACAGGGGTGTTCAACTTTACCCACATGTACCAACTTTCTCTTAGCGCCAGTTGATACACTTCCTTTGTGTGCTGTCAGAGGGCAGTTAACCATGACCTTTACCTTGATTGCGCCGAGACCATGAGTCACGCCATAAGGAGGGTTCCCCCATAATGGGTCAAATCCCGAAGCCGGTCCCTATATATGTGAGGTGAAGTTGGTTTATTAGAGGCTCTATCCACCCCAAGAAACCCTGGCCACGCTTACCTACTTGTTATGATGCACCGCCTTCACTACCTTCAAGAAGAACCAAAATGCATATGTCGAATGGAATGCCCAAACTATGTGACTGAAATCTACTAGGAAAGTTAGTTACTTGTGGGGTTTTCTAGGCCCCGTGTGGATGTACGCTCATCTCGGTTCCAAAGGCAAGAAATCGGGTCCTAGTTGTGGCGAGCATGGGACTACAAAAACCACATCCCACTATGGCCTCCCATACAAGCCATAACATGTTTACCTCATTTCACCACTTATATCATCTCATCACGTTCTCCTATCATACTAGATGAACTAGCACTGAAAGCTATGCATGGCTAAGAAGGACACGCATATAAGCTCTAACAGTGGATACAAGCCAATCCTAGTTATGCTAGGAGCAATGGATTAGGTAAATATATGCTCAAAGGGAGTAATGCAATACATAGGATACTCTATCTATCAATAAAAGACCACAGTAGAATCGTATGCATCATGGAAAGAATTGAAATGCTTTCAAAATCATAGGATTATATAATGGTCAGGATATGCTTGCTTTGCCAGTTGATACCCAAAAAGTAGATCTTCAGAAGACCTGTTCTTGACTTGATTCTAGTTGGTCATGTATTGTTCATCGATCTTCAATGGTGTTGATCTAGGTATTCGATCTCGATCTTGGTATCATATTCTACAGGGAAGAACCAAACGCCGGAAAGAAATGGGAAACAATCAACACATGGAATTGATGCAATGCTCAACCAAGAATGACGATACGACAAGCTAAAGGGTGCTTAATTATAACCCTAAACATGCTCATCAATTTAATTGGGGTCGAAACGCCCTAGAAATGGCATTTCCATAAGAACCCCAGATGCACCTATGGAGTTGCTATTGTTCATCTAACAAACTTCTTAGTGAAATTTGTTTAACAATTCATTATTTTTATGCTATAAAATAGATCTAATTTTTCTGAACATTTTGTTATATTATTTGTATTTTTCCGAATTACAGAATAAAAGATATGAATTTTCTAGTATTTATTCATTTTCTGCACTTTCTGAAAGTATTAAAACCTTTTATGGCATCAAGCTGAAGTCAGCACAAGCACTTGAACTTTTCTCACTCGGGCTAACCTAGCTACTGTGGCTGATTGATGGGGCCTGGGACACGTCAGATGCCACCGTGGTAACACTTGATCGACCTCCACAACATAGCCACACGGCGCCACGTCGATGCCACCTTGGCGCCACGCGGGACTCGCCGGAGACCATGTCGGATTGTGGCGTGGGATGATGGAGGAAAACGAGCTACGAAGCACAAGCATGTCCGTTCAAACAAGCGCGGCAAGGCGAATATAAAAGTGGCAACACTGCTAACTAGAGTTCACCAGAGTGACGGCAGCGAGCGGCGGCGTGCAATGTGAGGACGAACCAGAGAGGAAGGGAAGGCGCGGAGTGGTGCTTGAGCACCGCATTATCACAAGAAGCACGAAGAGGCTGTCGATGAGGTTATAGGTGAGCAAATCAACGATAGTCGGACTTCGGGAAGACGAGTGTTGGGTTCGCAGCATAGAAAACAAAGAAAATCCTATGGAGTGAACAACTAAGCACCAAGATCTATCTAGCTAGATACAATCAATAGGTGGATATACATCCATTGATAATATACCCTTGAAGAGCAACAAAGCGTTGCGAGGTTGGACTCATGGATGGTATAGTTGTTCGCTTGCCGATCTCAAAATTGTGAGGAAGTATAACACCACAACTCAGTGGCTCATCCGTGATCGCACACACGTCCGATCCTCCGACAACCTCCGTGTACTTGCTCAGGCGATGCAGTGGAAGAAGCAACTCCTTTTAGACAAAGCCACCAGGAACATGTACCTCGCTAATCCAAGGCCATGGGGGAATAAACTATAGGGGGAAAGAGATCCTTCTCGAGGAGGTGTGAAGTGAGAGGAGGAGTGGTTTTTATAGGGGATAGGGGGAAGCCCTTCCCATGGCTGGCAGCCAAGGTGGTAGCCCCACCTCTTCCATCATTCATGTGGGTGGAGCTCCCACTCGCATAAACACCCCTCCACTCACACTTCCACTCACATTCATTAATTTTCCACCAAAATTAATGCAACTCTCATTTAATAAAACTCTTTTATTTATTTGATTCATAATTTTTTAATTACTTTAATTAACAAACATTCACATAAAATCCTGCAACATTTCAATATCACATGCAGAACCAGTTTCAGCAATTTCACCCGAAAGAATTCCAGCGTCCATCGAAATGATTCCAACGCTTTTCATAATCTTTCTCTCAAACATATTTTCTCCAAATGGTGTCGGTATCCCTTAAGTGTGTCACGCTACGGTTCACGAATAATGCAGACATGATCAAGACCCATCTTCGATCAATAATGAGTAGCGGGACCTGGAGATCCGTACTAACTCCCACACATTCAACAAGGACTCCAATGATCGTGAAAACCTTTAATGTTTGTACCTAAATCCCTTTGTCTCGCGATATATTACATGTCCGAGATTTGATCATGAGTATCCCCATACCTAGTTTGATCTCGTTACCGACAAAGTATTATTTTCTCATTCGCGTGATATAATATTCTAATGATCTTATCACTTGCTTGCAAGCTACATCAATGTGATATCACCGAGAGAGCAAAGAGTATATCTATCCATCATCGGGATGGACAAAATCACTCTTGATCCATGAGCCTCTACATAACACTTTCTGAGTAGTTGAATCCACCTTTATTGTCACCTGGGTACGATGTGACGTTTGATGTTATCAAGTTACTCTTCCGGTGTTACTTATTGACATGATCTCATGGTCTAAGCACTAAAGTTACTTTGTATGATATTATAGAAATTTAAACACAATGACTTTGATCGTATTTCTATACTTCGGATGAATGTTCATCACACCATTCCACCAATGTTGTGACCTCATTATTAACAACATCTAATATCCATGATCAGGAAACCTTGATCATCTTGTTAATCAACGAGCTAGTTTATATGAGAAGCATAACTAGGAACTCTTTATTTTTTATTAAACACACATGTATTAACATTTCCAATTAATACAATTATAGCATGGAAAATAAACATTTACCATAAACATGGAATAAGATAATAACCACTTTATTATTGCCTCTCAGGCATATTCCCTTTAGTCTCGTAGTTGCACTAGAGTCAATAATCTAGTTTTGAAAAACTTGCGCATCAACACCTATGGCTTCATGGTGTTGTATATACGTGTTTCCTAGTGGTAAACATAATCTCCGGATCTGACACTTTTAGGTCCGTGTGTATTTGCATGCCTTTGCGTCTCTATGCATCACTCATTCTCAAATGAGATGGCATTGTATAAATTTAGTATTTTGGTGAGACCTTTAGTTCCTTTGGGATAAAACATATTGATATTATTTTCTTACAATATATCTTCATAGTACTAGCCAACTATGAAGCACACCTAGTTTGATAACAAACTACTTAACACAAATGCCCTCCTTTGCTGCTACTATAGCAATCATATATTTAGCCTTTTGTTGTAGTATCCGTCACAATGTCTCAACTTTGAAACTCATCCAAATCCATCATGGAACCTCCTTCCCATTACATTGTGCTACCCATAGTTTAAATTGAGATAAACTATATCTTGTGACAAAACTAGTATCAATGTTACACTTTACAATGAACTATTTGTAACTATTTGTCACCTCTACATAAATATATTCTTAGTTCTTCCAAGGATCATAAGAATATCTCTACTATTGTCCAATGATCATCTTATGAATCATTCTAGTATATGCACATAACATTTAGAGCATAGGACATAACTGGATTTGTACATATCACGGTATATATGGTTAATCAAAATATTCATGTGACTTCGCTGAATCTTGTTTCACTTACCAAGTGTTGATACACTTGAATCTTGATTCAACCATTTCCATGCAACAATAAACTTTCTTCTCATTTCCATATTGAACTCTTTCAATATCTCATATATGTACGTCTGGCACAACCATATTAGCCCTCAATCTATTCATATAGACATTGATGCCTAATATTCTGGTTTTGCCCAAGTCTTTCGTCGAAATCAAATTTTAATGAAATTTGTATCCTGTGTCAATAAAAGATACATCATTTCCAATCAAAAACATGTCCTCTACATAATGTATTGGAAATATGTCTCAACACTCCCACTTAATTTCTTCGAAATGCAAGCTTCATCTTCATCTCTGATGAAATTAAACTTTTTAATAGATTCATCACTATCAAGATTCCAACTCCGCTATGCTTACTTCAACTATTGAAGTTTGCATGCCCTTTTAGCACCCTTTGAATTAACAAAACCCTTTGGAGCGTGTCTTGTACATGTCCTAGGTAACCATTCTATTAGAATAACTTTGTTTTTCTTTTTCAAGTACCATATACCAAATTTTACGTAGTGGTTGATACATTAATCCGTCCAGACTAAATATCGCTAGGAAAGAATCTTGTCGTAGTCAACTCCTTGAACACTGTCGTAAACTCTTTTCCGACATGTCAACTATTTCACAGATGTCAAACATCCATGTCTATTTCTTTATAGATCCAAATACGACCGATAGGCTTCATGCCTTTCCGCAGATTCTTCCAAGTTCAAAAACTTGATTTCTCGTGTATGGAAACTATCACGGATTTTATGACTTCTAGTCATTTTATGGAGTCAGGGCCCATCATCGCTTCTTTGCATGTAGTCGGTTCATTATTGTCATAACAAGAATGACTTATTTATCAAATCTCACTATTTGATTGTTACCCGACCCAGACGGCTCAAGTAGGAACTCTAATCTCCAAGATCACAACCTTTGTAATCACGGGTGCTACTTAGAACATGTTGCTTAGGTTCATCAACCTAATGAAAGTTCTATTTTCCTCCCACTTAACTTTTGTGAAAAAATCCTTCTTAAAAAGTTGATGTTCCAAGCGGCAAACTCTTTTGCCCTCAGTGTTATGGAGGAATACCCAACAAATTCTTTGGGTTAACCTACAAAGATGTTCTTATCTGACTTTGGTTGTAAACATTTAACTTATTCCTAGCATACCAAATTTTAAGAAAAGACATCTTGGGTTTTATCCCAAACCATAACCCATATGGTGTCATTTCAATGGATCACGATGGTGCTCTTTTAAGTCTAAAAGTGGGGAATGTTCGTTTGTGCTACCAAACTTGGTGGGTGAGCGCACCACTGTACCCGAGTTGTCATCAATTGCGCGGAGGGGCCATAGTAGAATCGCCAATTGTCCAGAAGGGCCAAATGGGGGTGAATACAAATATAACGGCGAAACGGTCGTTTGAACCAGACGAAAAACGGTTGAACTCAAATACCACCGTTAGGTCAACTCTTCTTGGCCCGCCATGTCAGTATTCCCTGTTACCTTTTGCGGTCGTGGACTAGCTTACCCCTACGTGGACCAGATCTATTTCTTTGCTCTGCTCTGGTCTTCTCCCCTGCTCCCCTTCCCATAACATTTTCTCAGCTCCGGCTGCTCGTCTCATATCGGAGCTCGCACTTGCTCTAATTTGCGTCCCTGCCATGTCCGGTCAACCTCCCACACCTCTAATCGAAGTTCGCAGCCGTCGCCGTTGCATCGTCCGCCGTATCGGAGCTTCGTGTCCCTGAACTAATATCTCGCCTCTGGCTAGTCCTTCTCGCACGGCGGAGCGCGTCCCGTCGGGCGATCCAGACCGGCGACCAGCCTCGGGAAGTTGCGTGCTGCCACGCACCCTAGGAATGGTAGCCCTAGCATAGCAGTTCAATGACCATGCTCTCATGGACACCGTGTTGGGCGTCTGTCTTACCGTGTCGCCGACAGAGTTGCTGTCGGCTTTCAGGTCTCATTTTGGGATCAGACGAAATGAGGTCAAGATTGAGGTATGCGCGCCGCCATTCGATTTTTTCATTCGGTTCGAGCATAGCTCAGACACCGACCGTGTTCTGCATTCTTCCCGTTCTTTTGAGTGTTGTGGGGAGAAAATGATCTTCATGCGTTGGCATCACGCATGTGGGTGGGACGATCGCTTGGGGCAGCTTCGTTTCTTCTCCAAACTCGGCTTTGACGACCTCCCATTAGATGCTTGGGAGCCGGAGGCCCTCAAGCAGGTCGTCAGTAGCCTTGGCGGTGAGCTGGTGGAAATCGTGCCACCGAGCGATAGATGGGTCATCAAGTTAAAGGCTTGGCTGAAAGATCTTGACGCCGTTCCTAAGATGTATGAGGTGCAGATTCCAAGCAGGGCAGGGCGAAAGCTTTGCTAGAAGCACCCGGTCATCATCCACCGGGAGGAGGTTCTGGAATCAGTACATGGCATTCAGGGCCCCGAAGAGCTTGCCAGAAAGCATCCTCGTCGCCTGCAGTGTTGGCCTAGAAGGATCGATGGCACATGATCACCACCGTGTCGCGACAATGCACACAGTTTCGGTGGGGGAACTGGGGTTGGACGAGCTGGTGGTTCTGAATTCCCTCGAGTGAAGACATAGCTCTAGTGAATTGCCGTGATATGTGTGGCTAATGAATTTGTAGCATGGAGAGCATAACGGGAAGTTAGCATCGACTAAAAATGTGTAATAGTTTGAATCGATGTAGTACGTGTGTGGAATAGTTTGAAGTAGTATGTGTGTGTAATAGTTTGAATCGATGTAGTATGTGTGGGTAATGAATTTGTTGTAGTGTGTGTGTGTAATAGTTTGAATCGATGTAGTTGAACAACGTGGTATATAATTTATGTGAATAACCAAGGACAACCTCATGAAAAGAGGGTGGTATGGTATCAAATCTGTGGATGCCAAGAAAATGTAGTCCATCTCCTCTTCAAATGCAAGGTAGCTATATTTGTAACACATTGAACTCCAGGAACATTTTGCAGACAAAACAAGACAAAGGAAAAATGGTTTACAGCAAAGACAGCAGACGCAAAATCTGTAGTCTGGGATAAAAAATGCTAGTTAACTGGATTTAACCACGACTAGTAATTGAAGGAAATAGATACTTGATAGTATTTGCTTACAACAATAGTACTTCCATAAAAAGGGGTCTTATACCTGCACAAAAGTGGGCTAAACTTCCTACTAGTTTATAGAACAATTCGTCAGCATTTCATCTACAAAAGTCATTTTTCAGTCTAAACTTAACTATTCTACACTGAACAAACTATAGATCTCCACCAGAAAAGTTGGCTGGCCAATTTCCTTGAGAGGACATAAGTTCTTTGATCATTTAACCCAAACTGATCTATTGCCTTCCCGCCAAACTACAAGAAATCTGCATCTTTCATGCACGAGCGATTTGCATGCGCCAGTCCCGGTTCATTTGGACCATCCGTGCCGCCGCAACGATTTCTTCGAAACTGAAATTCGGCATCTCCTTCTCAGGGTCATAGGTTCGTGTGAATTTGAACCTGAATTCCGGCGCTGAGCTGATGCCCGCCGCCGGCTCCGGCTGTCGAACAATCCAGCATGCTGAGTGTAGACGCTTGGTCGCCACCACGGTATAGCCACCGATGGTGCGTAGGATGGAGCATCTTTGCCGCAGATGGCGTGTTCCCAGCCTCCCCCACTGTGGTAAGGTAGCCCGCACCGAAGCGTGGACGCGAGAGTTCCTAGACCTTGGCGCTGCCCTGTTCAAGGGTGTGTACCCTCGACAGCATGCTCTCGTGAATGATTTAATACGTACCTTGTTCCCACTGGCTAGAGCATGCCGTAATGCCGCCGCGCGATTTCTCCACATCGCTCTCTTGGCCCTGCTTGCCGCATCTAGAACTGACGACGCCGCTGTTGCTGTCACGGCTGATTCGGCACATTTGGGAAAATCATCCGCCTGGGTGGGCAATGGGAGACCGGCCTTGAAATAGAGCTTCATGGCCTGCCTTAGAGGATCTAAATACCCTAGTTTCGGCGGCTGTCGTGGCGGCTGCTTAGGCAGGGCCATGTTACCCTAGGTGGTGCGGCGCGGAGGAGCTGCGCAAGGTGAACTGTGGTTGGTCCGAGAAGGGGAGTGAAAGACTGACAGTAGGTTTGGACTACGGGCACGTGTGAAAATAACCATCTCCCATTTCCTTAGAGGGTAATAATTCGACACTCGTTGCATTAACCGCTCAATCTTTATTTCTCTTCTCATCATAAGAGTGCGAACGTATTAAAAAGATTGGTCGTGGTTATCCACCTCATCAGGCAATGTACCAGGACAGGTAGGAGGCCGGGTTTCATTTTAGAAATGTTGACGACTATGCCCTTATGTTTATACGATATTATTTCTATGACACCATGTACTGTCGATTGTAGCAACACCATGTGGCGTGGCATGTTTTCTTTTTTTAAAGGGAATCAGAAATAGGGGATGCCAACGTGGCATGTTTTCTGACTGGAGGGCCCGCCTCCTCCACCTTTGATGAGATTGCGCATCCCAGGTTCAAGGGCTAGTGCCGCCCACCAACACATTATTGTGCAATTTTCCATGTAGAACCTGAATTCCGGCGCTGAGCTTATGCCCGCCGCCGGCGGCTACGGCTATCGAATAGAGAGAATTCTGAAAGAAGCTACTAAAAATAAATACTTTGAATTCTGAAAGTACTAAAATTAAATACATTACAATTCTGTCTGAAAGGTAATACGCATACTGCTGATCGAAATAATATAAATACAGTACAAATTTCTACATTGAAAAATAGACATGTAAATGCTAGCAAAAAACTTAGGATGAATATAGGATTCATTCTCCCCTATATATTTCATCATCGTCGGCTCCCGCGTGCTTTAACACATGTTCAGAGAACTCTCTCCGTCTACAATGTGCTGCCAATATCTCGTCCAGAGGGTAAGGCCTTAGTGTATGTTCTAGACTTAAGCCATGCATTACCATTGTTGGTTCCTCTTCCCAGGCTTTAACCTCATTATCGTACAGTCTGATAAAATTCATGTAGTATATGCAACCGGGTTTGACTGTGGGTGTAAACTAGTGTCAATGGAGATAGACCGATTGTAATCAACAAAGAGGGCACGACTTCCAATGTCACCAGTGGCCTCGAGAGAGCGGTTCTTCGTGTCCACCCGGTACAACACCGGTTGCCCTTTGGAGAAATCCCCATTCAACACAAGAAACAGATCACCATCTGACTCCACAAGGTAAAATTTGTAAGTTCCACGTACCTGTTCAAAGACTGGGGCTGAAATTATTGTGGCCATCGTGACAGTGCTCGCACGCTTCTCTAACTGGATGTTGGTCGACAAGATGTCTCTATTCTCAAGTAATGCATATACTTCCCCTCGGAATGCCGTCATGTAGACCAGAAGCGTATCAGGATGTGGCGAATACAATCCTTCTCCAAATGATCCATTGATTTGCCCCATTGGGGTGCTCTCATCGGCCCATGTAATATGATCTGGATAATCAGTGCAAATGAACACCATCGTCGGGGACTTCGTCATGATGACAAATTGCAGAAGATCAGATGGTATGTGTGCTTGAAACTTAGTGTTAGACTTATGAGTGATTGGGTTCAGAAGCCAAATCTGGTACGGCTCCACCCTCTGAGCAAGCACGATGACGCCACGAGAAACTCCGACGAAGTAGAATCTTTTGGAAGAAGAGGGCATCAGTTAGCACTAAGATGTTTACAATGGAAAATACCAATAAATGAATGTTATATATATAGAATCTTCGGATGTGAATGTGAACCTGCGATGGACGTCCATTAGATTCGTCCTGAAGCAACGACTAGTGGCGTGGTTGAGGAAGGTGAAGTCGCCAACGTCTGGAAGTGTGTGATCTATCATGATCCAGTTGTTGATATGGAATTTGGGCACCTCTAAAGTGCGGCGCCAATCGGTGCAGACTTCCCGACAAGCAGCATAGGTGTCGACGTACTCCTCTTTCTCCAGCAAGTAGTCAGCGATCTTGTGAAGTGGGTCGGCCGGGAGATCGGACCAGTTCCTCTTCATCTGGCTACTGGCCATGGCTAACGTGCGGGAATGTTTTGATCGAGGAAGAAAGAAGAACTACCACTACGAGGAGAAGAAGAAGAGGAGAACAAACGAGGGAGACAAAGTGGAACTGCCACTGCGAGGAGACGAGGGAGAAGAAGCAGAACTGCCACTGCGAGGAGACAGGGAGACGAGGGAGAAGAAGCGGAACTGCCACTTCAAGTTTGGATCAAACAGACTGACATGTGGGACCTGCTTCAAAAATTCCATGAAGTGCAACCGTGCATAGTGCGCTAACAGGTGGCATGTTTTCTGACTGGCGGGCCCGCCTCCTCCACCTTCGACGGTGCACGTCCCAGGTTCGAGGGCTGGTGCCGCCCACCAACACATTATCGTGCAATTTTCCATGATTTGTCACATCCATCTCCGCTCTGCTCCGCTCCTCTGCTCCTGCCGTCGCCACTCCGCTCAGTCATGCACCACTCTTGTCGTCCCCTTGGGCCGTCGTCCTCCTGCCCTCCCCTCCCTGCCATCCCCTCACGCCCCCTCCCCTCCCTGCCCTGTCTCCTTGCTGCCGTCCATCGCCTAGGCGCGTCTGGAAAAGAAAACCGAGAGTCGGCCATTTGGTTAGGGGTCCAACAACGCTGGTGATCCAGATCCCACTCGGGGATGGATCCTGCGAGGCCTGAGAACACGGAGATGGGTCCTACGCGGCTGGAGAGCACGGAATCTCCTTCAAGTCCGGAGAGCACAGAGGACAACAAAACAGGGTTAGAGGAAGCGGGGTGTAGAGCTTTGGAGGTATGGATCCCGGAGAAGGTGCCGTGCATCCACATTGAAGGGTAAGAACTGTGATTCCTTTTCTGCATACCCCAATTAGCGTTTCTAGTCCTGTGGTGATGGCAAGGATATGTGTTGGTAACCGCAGGACGTCTGTACAGCTTGTCCTTGAGGATGATGCTTTGTCAAGCGAGCATGAATGCACTGAAATGTGTGGCAGTGCGGATGATGATGAGAAAGCATATCCAGACGTGGCTGCTGACCCTGATAGGATGGAGAGTAGGGAATATTTGGTTGATTCGAACTTTGAGCCTGACTATGAGACTGATGAGGAAGAGGAATGTGAAGATGTGGAAATGGGATGTAGATACGACCACGAAGAAGAGGACAGGCCAGTGATACACTTTGACAGGGACAATCCTACAATTGATGAGGGGACTGTCTTTG
This sequence comes from Avena sativa, assembly GCA_916181665.1. NCBI lineage: Eukaryota > Viridiplantae > Streptophyta > Magnoliopsida > Poales > Poaceae > Avena > Avena sativa. The sequence continues at coordinate 81,701,715 of OV702286.1, forward strand.
ATAATGTGGAGGACTGCAGATATGGAGTTACAACCTATACAATTAGAGTTGGGTCCGAATTTATCATTGAAAAGAGCGACAAAAAGAGATTTAGGGTGCACTTTAGGGAAAGTAATGTGTGTAAATGGAGATTACATGCATCTCCAATGCGGGGTGGACACCCATTTCAGGTTGCAATAGCTACATTTAGTTTCAGTCTTTCTCATATTTATTCTGCTGATAACTAGCTCTGAATTATTTGGATTCTTATCGAATGCAGATCAAAGTAAACACGAAGAAACACAACTACCCTAATACTTGTTTAAGTGATAAAATTGGACCGGCGACTACCAAGTGGATTGCTGCTACAATACTTGACTGGGTGAGGTAGGATCATAACATTGGACCTGCTGAACTCAGAGCAAAGATTAGCAAAAAGTTTAACGTTCTGGTTCCTTACCATAGAGTCTTTGATGGGAAGGCGATGGCTCTAGACTTCATTCAAGGCAAGTGGAATGACAGTTTTCATATGTTGTATAGTTTCAAAGCTCAGGTAGAGAAAACATCACATGGTAGTGTTATTGACATCGATTACGAGGTTGTGAAAGGAAGATAAAAGGTCTCGAGGGGGGTCAGGTATAAGCAGGAAGATAAGATATGCTTCAGGAGATGTTTTGTCTGCCTGAAGGCATGCTGGAAGGGGTTCCTAGATGGCTGCATGCCATACTTGGCAATAGGCGCAACTTCTTTAACAGGGAAGTTCAGGGGACATGTTGCTTCTGCTTGTTCTTTGGACGCGCATAATTGGCTTCTACCCGTAGCTTATGCTGTTCTTGAGGGTGAATCAAATGAAAGTTGGACATGGTTCACGCAGAGACTATGGGAAGTAATTGGTCACCCTGAAGGCTTGGTGATACACATCGGTGCATGCGAGGGTCTTGAGAATGTTGTTGATGCTGTGTTTCCTGGGGTTGAGCATAGGGAATGGATGCGGCACCTCACTACTAACTTCACGAAGAAGTTCAAAGGAAAGATATTTGAAGAGGACTTGTGGCGATCAGCATACACATACACCCCAAGCACGCATGCTACTTACTTGCAGAACATGTATGTAGTGCCAAAGGTGAAAAAATACCTTGAAGAACATCACACCAAGCTATGGGCCAGAAGCAAGTTTGGTGAGTTAAACAAGGTGGATTTTGTTTGCAATAATTTGGCAGAGAGTTTCAATGATAAGATTTCGGGCATGAAGACACTTGGAATTGTTATTTGGTTGGATGCAATAAGACAGTGCATAATGGTGAAGATAGATTTAAGGCAAAGAAAGGTGGTTATATTATTGAATGCAAGAACTAGGGCAATGTGAACGATAAAGATGAGGATGGTCAGAAGTTCCAGACCATTGGCTAAGGTTTATACAGAATACAAGCATGGAAGTGAACAGAGGTACACTTTAGACATTGGAAACAAGACTTGTTCATGCAGGCAGTGGCAGATTACTAATCTGCCATGTCACCATGCAATTTACTTCATCTTAAAGCTTAGAGGTAGCAGAGCTGAAATAGAGAATTATGTCGACAACTATTTCTCCGTGGACAAGTTTGCTGCAACTTATGCAGAAAATGTACCACCTATGGCCGATGAAAATGATTGGGAGATTGTCGATCCAGGGTTCAAACTTCAACCACCAGTTCTTAGGAGGCCACCTGGGAGGCCTGGAAAGCTAAGGATCGAAGCCTCCACTGATAAAGGTTCAAGGTTGGGAGCTAGGAAAGGAAATGCAAACGTTGTGGTGGATTCGGCCATATCAAGAGGTTGTGCAAAAACCCAGTTACACATGATATTGTCCCTGTTCACACCCCGGTGGAAGAAAATGAGGCTTCTCAGCAAAAACTGGAGGAAGAGCAGTGCGAGTACGGTGATGAGCACTCAGAGGAAAACGTATGTAAGCAGCCAATTTATGAAGAAGTGGAGGTGCCGACGAGAAAAGGGTGTGAAAATAAACAAAAGGGTAAGCGAAACGGGGAGGAAAGGGAAATCATGGAGGTGTATTACCATATGAAGAAGTTGTAGGGGTGATTGAGGATGTTCTTGATGATCTTTCGGCTAACTGCAGGAGAAATAATAAATTCCTGCCAATTTCATCTTTGTACGATTCTATGGATGAAAGGTAAGCTTAAAATTTGTTTTATTTGCCATTTTATCATTTTTTTATACTCATCAACTGATGCTTAATACAGCGTTGGCTAGCAGACTAATAGGAGGAGTAGAAAGATGCGGGCACAGTAACGTCGTATGTTGAATTATCTCATTGAAACTAAACTAGTCATGTCATCTTTATTTTTATCTGGCGCGTGCAACGTGTCTATGATGGGGTCATGTGGACTAGATTACAATTTTTTAAATATAGTTATATTAATTTTTTACCTGCGTTTGGACGCGGCTACTAGTTCCCATCTCCCTTGCATTCCCATCTCCTCTGGCGCACTCTAGAATTATGGTTGTGCCATCACGTAGCAGAGTCAGCGTATTGTCCCATCAGATGTGAACGCAGTGACTTTGTTTATTTAGAATCTGACGACTTTTGATTAGTTTGAAAGACAGAGAAACCTAAAACATGTATCTAGACATGTTTTGGGTATAGAAACATTTATTAAATATCTAAACAAACTAAGTCAGTTATATCTAGAGAGGACTAGTACACTATTACAACACGCTCGATCCCTTCTCCTCCGGCGCACTCCAAATTATGGTTGTGCCATGAAGTGCTGGGAGCAGAGTTAGAGTATTATCCCATCAGATATGCCAAGAACGCGTGGACTTTATTTTCAGTATCGGACAAGTTTCGATCGACTAGTTTCAAAGACAAAGACAACTAAAACATGGCCAGCATATATAGATTATGACGATAATCGACCATGACTCAAGTGACCCAGATCCAAAGAGGGCATTAAGATACCGTACATAGATTTAATTTATGCTTAAGTGGCCCTAATCGACTATGACGCTCCCGCAGTATCCATCATTGACGACGTTGTCCGTGTCGCCACCAGCCTCCTCCATGTAGGAAACAATGTCGACGTTCCCGACAGCGTTCCTCTTCCTCGTGGATTCTTCACGGCGCGCTGCATCGATAACGGTGGAGGTCGTACGCCCAGGCACTGCCCAGACGTGCTGCCTCCCTCCGGGGTTGCGCAGATACGGGTGGATCTCCTGCCGGTGGGTTCCGCACAGCTCAATCAACACAGCCTGCTCCTTCTTGAACAGCTGTGCGCGAGTACCATGCCATTGCCCTCTTCTGCTCCGACAGCTGGCGGCAGCGCTCCTCGATCTGCCTCGCCAACGCGTTGTCACGCAAGAGTGGCGCAGCAGGAACCCTGGCGTAGCTGAGCTCGAAGCCGGCCGGAAGCCTCTCGAACGGCGGCACCAGTATGTCGTAGTGGGCAAACATCTGAGTCTTGTGCAAGCTGAGTTTGGGCCTCTCCCTCTCCATGGCGATGAAGGAACACGATCCGAGCTTCGGCCCCAAGGTTAAGGGGATAAGGGCAAGGACGTGGGCCCAGTGTCGTTGCCACTGCCAATCAGTTCGCATAACAGACTTCTCGCGGATTGCCCTTGCGAAGGACATCCTTATCGTCCACGCACCCTGATTCAACGACGCCTAACAATCGGGGATCGGGTATTCTAGAAGCCTAGAGCGGTTGCTGGTTAGCTCTGTGTCCAGATTGTTTGTGGCCAACGGCTGTAGATGAAAATAATACACATTTCAATGACACTGGTGGATCCATGTGTGGTCTCTGAAGAGAACACACATGCAATGACTCTAGCTGTGGTTAATGAGAAGAACACACATTTCAATGGCACTAGTGGATCCATATGTGGTATGTGAAAAGAACACACATGCAATGACACTAGTGGATCCATGTGTGGTCTCTGAAGAGAACACACATCCATAGACTCTAGCTGTTGTTAGTAAGAAGAGCACACATTTCAATGACACTGGTGGATCCATATGTGGTATGTGAAAAGAACACACATGAAATGACTCCATTTGTTGTTAGTAAAAAGAACACACATGCAATGAAAATGGTGGATCCACGTGTTGTCTCTGAAGAGAACACACATTTCAATAACACTGGTGGATCCATATGTGGTATGTGAAAAGAACACACATGAAATGACTCCAGTTGTGGTATGTGAAAACAACATACATGCAATGAGACTGGTGGATCCATGTGTGGCGTCTGAAGAGAACACACATACTATGACTATGGTTGTTGTTAGTGAAGAGAACACACATTTCAATGACACTGGTGGATCCATATGTGGTATGTGAAAAAGAACACACATGCAATGACTCCAGTTGTGGTATGTGAAAAGAACACACATGCAATGACACTGGTGGTTCCATGTGTGGTCTCTAAAGAGGACACACATTTCAATGACACTGGTGGATCCATATGTAGTATGTGAAAAGAACACACATGCAATGACTTTAGTTGTTGTTACTACAAAGAACACACATGCAATGACACTGGTGGATCCATAGGTGGATTGTGAAAAGAGAACACACATTTCAATGACGCTTGTGGATCCATATGTGGTATCTGAAAAGAACACACATGAAATGACTCTAGTTGTGGTATGTTAATAGAACACACATGCAATGACACTGGTGGATCCATGTGTGGTCTCTAAAGAGAACACAAATTTAATGACACTGGTGGATCGATATGTGGTATGTGAAAAGAACACACATGAAATGACTCCAGTTGTGGTATGTGAAAAGAACATACGTGCAATGACACCTGGGATCCATGTGTGGTATCTAAAAAGAACACACATGCAATGACTCTGGTTGTTAGTAAAAAGAGCACACATTTCAATGACACTACTGGATCCATATGTGGTATGTGAAAAGAACACACATGCAATGACTCTAGTCGTTGTTAGTAACAAGAACACGCATGCAATGACACTGGTGGATCCATGTGTGGTCTCTGAAGAGAACACACATTTCAATGACACCGGTGGATCCATATGTGGTATGTGAAAACAACACATGAAATGACTCTAGTTTTTGTTAGTAAAAAGAACACACATGCAATGACACTAGTGGATCCATATGTGGTATGTGAAAATAACACACATGCAATGACTCTGGTTGTTGTTACTAAAAGAACACACATGGAATAACACTGGTGGATCCATGTGTGGTCTCTGAAGAGAACACACATTTCAATGACTGGTTGTTGTTAGTAAAAAGAACACACATGCAATGACACTTGTGGATCCATGTGTGGTTTCTGAAGAGAACACACATCAATGACTCTGGTTGTTGTTAGTAAAAAGAACACACATGTAGTGACACTCGTGGATCCATAGGTGGATTGTGAAAAGTGCACACATGCAATGACACTGGTGGATCCATATGTGGTATGTGAAAAGAACACACATGCAATGACACCAGTTGTTGTTACTAAAAACAACACACATGTAATGACACTGGTGGAACCATGCGGGGTCTCTAAAGAGAACACACATTTCAATGACACTGGTGGATCCATATGTGGTATGTGAAAAGAACAGTCATGACATGACTCCAGTTGTTGTTAGTAAAAAGAACACACATGCAATGACACTGGTCGATCCATAAGTGGACTGTGAAAAGAACACACATGCAATAAGACTACTGGATCCATATGTGGTATGTGAAAAGAACACACATGCAATGACTTTGGTTGTTGTTAGTACCAAGAACACACATGCAATAACACTGGTGGATCCATGTGTGGTCTCTGAAGAGAACACACATTTCAATGACACTAGTGGATCCATATGTGGTATGCAAAAAGAACACACATGAAATGACTCTGGTTGTTAGTAAAAAAAGCACACATGCAATGACATTGGTGGATCCATAGGTGGATTGTGAAAAGAACACACATGCAATGACACTGGTGGATCCATATGTGGTATGTGAAAAGAATACACATGCAATGACTCTGGTTGTTGTTAGTAAAAAGAACACACATGTAATGACACTGGTGGATCCATAGGTGGATTTTGAAAAGTGCACACATGCAATGACTCTGTTTGTTGTTAGTAAAAAAGCACACATGCAATGACACTGGTGGATCCATAGGTGGATTGTGAAAAGAACACACATGCAATGACACTAGTGGATCCATATGTGGTATGTGAAAAGAACACACATGCAATGACTCTAGTTGTTGTTAGTAAAAAGAACACACATGCAATGACACTGGTTGTTGTTAGTAAAAAGAACACACATGCAATGACATTGGTGGATCCATGTGTGGTCTCTGAAGAGAACACACATGCAATGACTCTGGTTGTTGTTAGTAAAAAGAGCACACCTGCTATGACACTGGTGGATCCATAGGTGGATTGTGAAAAGAACACACATGCAGTGACACTGGTGGATCCATATGTGGTATGTTAAAATAACACACATGCAATGACTCTAGTTGTTGTTAGTAAAAATAACACACATGCAATTTCCCCGGTGGATCCATGTGTGGTCTCTGAAGAGAACACACATTTCAATGACTCTGGTGGATCGATATGTGGTATGTGAAAAGAACACACATGAAATGACTCTGGTTGTTGTTAGTAAAAAGAACACACATTCAATGACACCGGTGGATCCATGTGTGGTCTCTAAAGAGAACACACATGCAATGACTCTGGTTGTTAGTAAAAAGAGCACTCATGCAATGACACTATTGGATCCATATGTGGTATGTAAAAAGAACACACATGCAATGACTCTGGTTATTGTTACTAAAAAGAACACACATGCAATGACACTGGTGGATCCATGTGTGGTCTCTGAAGAGAACACACATTTCAATGACACTGGTGGATCCATATTTGTATGTGAAAGAGTACACATGAAATGACTCCAGTTGTGTTAGTAAAAAGAACACAAATTTCAATGACACTGGTGGATCCATTTGTGGTATGTGAAAATAACACACATGCAATGACTCTAGTTGTTGTTAGTAAAAAGAACACACATGCAATGACACTAGTGGATCCATGTGTGGTCTTTGAAGAGAACACGCATTTCAATGACTCTGGTGGATCCATATGTGGTATTTGAAAAGAACACACATGAAATGACTCTGGTTGTTATTAGTAAAAAGAACACACATGCCATGACACCGGTGGATCCATGTGTGGTCTCTGAAGAGAACACACATGCAATGACTGTGGTTGTTGTTAGGAAAAAGAGCACACATGCAATGACACTATTGGATCCATATGTGGTATGTGAAAATAACACACATGCAATGACTCTGTTGTTGTTGTTAGTAAAAAGAACACACATGCAATGACACTGGTGGATCCATGTTTGGTCTCTGAAGAGAACACACATTTCAATGACTCTGGTTGTTGTTAGTAAAAAGAACACACATGCAATGACACTGGTAGATCCATGTGTGGTCTCTAAAGAGAACACACATGCAATGACTCTGGTTGTTGTTAGTAAAAAGAGCACACATGCTATGACACTGGTGGATCCATAGGTGGATTGTGAAAAGAACACACATGCAATGACACTAGTGGATCCATATGTGGTATGTAAAAAGAACACAGATGCAATGACTCTAGTTGTTGTTAGTAAAAAGAACACACATGCAATGACACTGGTGGATACATGTGTGGTCTCTGAAGAGAACACACATTTCAATGACTCTGGTGGATCGATATGTGGTATGTGAAAAGAACACACATGAAATGACTCTGGTTGTTGTTTGTAAAAAGAACACACATGCAATGACACCGGTGGATCCATGTGTGGTCTCTAAAGAGAACACACATGAAATGACTCTGGTTGTTGTTAGTAAAAAGAGCACTCATGCAATGACACTATTGGATCCATATGTGGTATGTGAAAATAACACATATGCAATGACTCTGGTTGTTGTTAGTAAAAAGAACACACATGCAATGACACTGGTGGATACATGTGTGGTCTTTGAAGAGAACACACAAGCAATGACTCTAGCTATGGTTAATGAGAAGAACACACATTTCAATGACATTGGTTGATCCATATGTGGTTTGTGAAAAGAACACACAGGCAATAACATTGGTGGATCCATGTGTGGTCTCTGGAGAGAACACACAATTCAATGACACTGGTGGATCCATTGGTGGTATGTGAAAAGAACACACATGCAATGACTCCAGTTGTTGTTAGTAAAAAGAACACACATGCAACGACACTGGTGGATCCATAGGTGGATTGTGAAAAGAGAACACACATTTCAATGACACTGGTGGATCCATATGTGGTATGTGAAAACAACACACATGAAATGACTCCAGATGTGGTCTGTGAAAAGAACACACATGCAATGACACTGGTGGATCCATGTGTGGTCTCTGAAGAGAACACACATCCAATGACTCTGGTTGTTGTTAGTAAAAAGAGCAGACATTTCAATGACACTTGTGGATCCATATGTGGTATCTAAAGAGAACACACATGCAATGACTCCAGTTGTTGTTAGTAAAAAGAACACACATACAATGACACTGGTGGATCCATGTGCGGTCTCTGAAGAGAACACGCATTTCAATGACACTGGTGGATCCATATATGGTATGTGAAAAGAACACACATGAAATGACTCTAGTTGTGGTATGTGAAAAGAACACGCATGCAATAACACTGGTGGATCCATGTGTGGTCTCTGAAGAGAACACACATCCAATGACTCTGGTTGTTGTTAGTAAAAGGAGCACACATTTCATTGAAACTGGTGGATCCATATGTGGTATTTGAAGAGAACACACATGCAATCACTCCAGTTGTTGTTAGTAAACAGAACACACATGCAATGACACTGGTGGATCCATGTGTGGTCTCTGAAGAGAAGACACATTTCAATGACACTGGTGGATCCATATGTGGTATGTGAAAAGAACACACATGAAATGACTCTAGTTGTGGTATGTGAAAAGAACACACATGCAATTACACTGGTGGATCCATGTGTAGTATCTGAAGAGAACACACATCCAATGAGTCTAGCTGTTCTGGTAAGAAGAGCACACATTTCAATGACACTGGTGGATCCGTATGTGGTATGTGAAAATAACACACATGAAATGACTCCAGTTGTTGTTAGTAAAAAGAACACACATGCAACGACACTGGTGGATCCATGTGTGGCCTCTGAAGAGAACACACATTTCAATGACACTTGTGGATCCATATGTGGTATGTGAGAAGAACACACATGAAATGACTCTAGTTGTGGTATGTGAAAAGAACACACATGTAATGACACTGGTGGATCCATGTGTGGTCTCTGAAGAGAACACACAATTCAATGACACTGGTGGATCCATATGTGGTATGTGAAAAGAACACACATGAAATGACTCCAGTTGTGGTATGTGAAAAGAACACACATGCAATGACACTGGTGGATCCATGTGTGGTCTCTGAAGAGAACACACATCCAATGACTATGGTTGTTGTTAGTGAAGAGAACACATGTTTCAATGACAGTGGTGGATCCATATGTGGTATGTGAAAAGAACACACATGCCATGACTCGAGTTGTGGTATGTGTAAAGAACACACATGCAATGACACTGGTGGATCCATGTGTGGTCTCTAAAGAGAACACACATTTCAATGACACTGGTGGATCCATATGTGGTATGTGAAAAGAACACACATTCAATGACTCCAGTTGTTGTTAGTAAAATGAACACACATTCAATGACACTCGTGGATCCATAGGTGGATTGTGAAAAGAGAACACACATTTCAATGACCGTGGTGGATCCATATGTGGCATGTGAAAAGAACACACATGAAATGACTCCAGTTGTGGTATGTTAAAAGAACACACATGCAATGACACTGGTGGATCCATGTGTGGTCTCTGAAGAGAACACACATTTCAATGACACGAGTGGATCCATATGTGGTATGTGAAAAGAACACACATGAAATGACTCCAGTTGTGGTATGTTAAAAGAACACACATGAAATGACACTGGTGGATCCATGTGTGGTCTCTGAAGAGCACACACATTTCAATGACACTGGTGGATCCATATGTGGTATGTGAAAATAACACACATGAAATGACTCGAGTTGTGGTATGTGAAAAGAACACACATACAATGACACTTGTGGATCCATATGTGGTATCTGAAGAGAACACACATTCAATGACTCTTGTTGTTGTTAGTAAAAAGAGCACACATTTCAATGACACTTGTGGATCCATATGTGGTATGTGAAAAGAACACACATGAAATGACTCTAGTTGTGGTATGTGAAAAGAACACGCATGCAATAACACTGGTGGATCCATGTGTGGTCTCTGAAGAGAACACACATCCAATGACTCTGGTTTGTTGTTAGTAAAAGGAGCACACAATTCATTGAAACTGGTGGATCCATATGTGGTATTTGAAGAGAACACACATGCAATGACTCCAGTTGTTGTTAGTAAAAAGAACACACATGCAATGACACTACTGGATCCATGTGTGGTCTCTGAAGAGAAGACACATTTCAATGACACTGGTGGATCCATATGTGGTATGTGAAAAGAACACACATGAAATGACTCTAGTTGTGGTTTGTGAAAAGAACACACATGCAATTACACTGGTGGATCCATGTGTAGTATGTGAAGAGAACACTACATCCAATGAGTCTAGCTGTTCTTGTAAGAAGAGCACACATTTCAATGACACTGGTGGATCCGTATGTGGTATGTGAAAAGAACACACATGAAATGACTCCAGTTGTTGTTAGTAAAAAGAACACACATGCAATGACACTGGTGGATCCATGTGTGGCCTTTGAAGAGAACACACATTTCAATGACACTTGTGGATCCATATGTGGTATGTGAAAAGAACACACATGAAATGACTCTAGTTGTGGTATGTGAAAAGAACACACATGTAATGACACTGGTGGATCCATGTGTGGTCTCTAAAGAGAACACACAGTTCAATGACACTGGTGGATCCATATGTGGTATGTGAAAAGAACACACATGAAATGACTCCAGTTGTGGTATGTGAAAAGAACACACATGCAATGACACTTCCGGATCCATGTGTGGTCTCTGAAGAGAACACACATCCAATGACTATCGTTGTTGTTAGTGAAGAGAACACACGTTTCAATGACAGTGGTGGATCCATATAACACACATGCAATGACTCGAGTTGTGGTCTGTGAAAAGAACACACATGCAATGACTCCAGTTCTTGTTAGTAAAATGAACACACATGCAATGACACTCGTGGATCCATAGGTGGATTGTGAAAAGAGAACACACATTTCAATGACCCTGGTGGATCCATATGTGGCATGTGAAAAGAACACACATGAAATGACTCCAGTTGTGGTATGTTAAAAGTACACACATGCAATGACACTGGTGGATCCATGTGTGGTCTCTGAAGAGAACACACATTTCAATGACACTAGTGGATCCATATGTGGTATGTGAAAAGAACACACATGAAATGACTCTAGTTGTGGTATTTTAAAAGAACACACATGAAATGACACTGGTGGATCCATGTGTGGTCTCTGAAGAGCACACACATTTCAATGACACTGGTGGATCCATATGTGGTATGTGAAAAGAACACACATGAAATGACTCGAGTTGTGGTATGTGAAAAGAACACACATACAATGACACTGGTGGATCCATGTGTGGTATCTAAAGACGACACACATCCAATGACTCTGGTTGTTGTTAGTAAAAAGAGCACACATTTCAATGACACTTGTGGATCCATATGTGGTATCTGAAGAGAACACACATGCAATGACTCTAGTTGTTGTTAGTAAAAAGAACACACATGCAATGACACTGGTGGATCCATGTGTGGTCTCTAAAGAGAACACACATGCAATGACACTAGTTGTTGTTAGTAAAAAGAACACACATGCAATGACATTGGTGGATCCATGTGTGGTCTCTGAAGAGAACACACATTTCAATGACACTGGTGGATCCATATGTGGTATGTGAAAGAGTACACATGAAATCACTCCAGTTGTTGTTAGTAAAAAGAACACAAATTTCAATGACATGTGTGGATCCATTTGTGGTATGTGAAAAGAACACACATGAAATGACTCTGGTTGTTATTAGTAAAAAGAACACACATGCAATGACACCGGTGGATCCATGTGTGGTCTCTGAAGAGAACACACATGCAATGACTCTGGTTGTTGTTAGTAAAAAGAGCACACATGCAATGAAACTATTGGATCCATATGTGGTATGTGAAAATAACACACATGCAATGACTCTGGTTGTTGTTAGTAAAAAGAACACACATGCAATGACACTGGTGGATCCATGTTTGGTCTCTGAAGAGAACACACATTTCAATGACTCTGGTTGTTGTTTGTAAAAAGAACACACATTCAATGACACTGGTGGATCCATATGTGGTCTCTGAAGAGAACACATGCAATGACTCTGGTTGTTGTTAGTAAAAAGAGCACACATGCTATGACACCGGTGGATCCATAGGTGGATTGTGAAAAGAACACACATGCAATGACACTGGTGGATCCATATGTGGTATGTTAAAATAACACACATGCAATGACTCTAGTTGTTGTTAGTAAAAAGAACACACATGCAATGACACCGGTGGATCCATGTGTGGTCTCTGAAGAGAACACACATTTCAATGACTCTGGTGGATCGATATGTGGTATGTTAAAAGAACACACATGAAATGACTCTGGTTGTTGTTAGTAAAAAGAACACACATTCAATGACACCGGTGGATCCATGTGTGGTCTCTGAAGAGAACACACATGCAATGACTCTAGTTATTGTTAGTAAAAAGAGCACTCATGCAATGACACTATTGGATCCATATGTGGTATGTGAAAAGAACACACATGAAATGACTCTAGTTGTGGTATGTGAAAAGAACACACATGCAATTACACTGGTGGATCCATGTGTAGTATCTGAAGAGAACACACATCCAATGAGTCTAGCTGTTCTTGTAAGAAGAGCACACATTTCAATGACACTGGTGGATCCGTATGTGGTATGTGAAAAGAACACACATGAAATGACTCCAGTTGTTGTTAGTAAAAAGAACACACATGCAATGACACTGGTGGATCCATGTGTGGTCTCTGAAGAGAACACACAGTTCAATGACACTAGTGGATCCATATGTGGTATGTGAAAAGAACACACATGAAATGACTCCAGTTGTGGTATGTGAAAAGAACACACATGCAATGACACTGCTGGATCCATGTGTGGTCTCTGAAGAGAACACACATCCAATGAGTATGGTTGTTGTTAGTGAAGAGAACACACGTTTCAATGACAGTGGTGGATCCATATAACACACATGCAATGACACGAGTTGTGGTATGTGAAAAGAACACACATGCAATGACACTGGTGGATCCATGTGTGGTCTCTAAAGAGAACACGCATTTCAATGACACTGGTGGATCCATATATGGTATGTGAAAAGAACACACATGCAATGACTCCAGTTGTTGTTAGTAAAATGAACACACATGCAATGACACTCGTGGATCCATAGGTGGATTGTGAAAAGAGAACACACATTTCAATGACCCTGGTGGATCCATATGTGGCATGTGAAAAGAACACACATGAAATGACTCCAGTTGTGGTATGTTAAAAGTACACACATGCAATAACACTGGTGGATCCATGTGTGGTCTCTGAAGAGAACACACATTTCAATGACACTAGTGGATCCATATGTGGTATGTGAAAAGAACACACATGAAATGACTCTAGTTTTGGTATGTTAAAAGAACACACATGAAATGACACTGGTGGATTCATGTGTGGTCTCTGAAGAGCACACACATTTCAATGACACTGGTGGATCCATATGTGGTATGTGAAAAGAGCACACATGAAATGACTCGAGTTGTGGTATGTGAAAAGAACACACATACAATGACACTGGTGGATCCATGTGTGGTATCTAAAGACGACACACATTCAATGACTCTGGTTGTTGTTAGTAAAAAGAGCACACATTTCAATGACACTTGTGGATCCATATGTGGTATCTGAAGAGAACACACATGCAATGACTCTAGTTGTTGTTAGTAAAAAGAACACACATGCAATGACACTGGTGGATCCATGTGTGGTCTCTAAAGAGAACACACATGCAATGACACTAGTTGTTGTTAGTAAAAAGAACACACATGCAATGACATTGGTGGATCCATGTGTGGTCTCTGAAGAGAACACACATTTCAATGACACTGGTGGATCCATATGTGGTATGTGAAAGAGTACACATGAAATCACTCCAGTTGTTGTTAGTAAAAAGAACACAAATTTCAATGACACTGGTGGATCCATTTGTGGTATGTGAAAAGAACACACATGAAATGACTCTGGTTGTTATTAGTAAAAAGAACACACATGCAATGACACCGGTGGATCCATGTGTGGTCTCTGAAGAGAACACACATGCAATGACTCTGGTTGTTGTTAGTAAAAAGAGCACACATGCAATGAAACTATTGGATCCATATGTGGTATGTGAAAATAACACACATGCAATGACTCTGGTTGTTGTTAGTAAAAAGAACACACATGCAATGACACTGGTGGATCCATGTTTGGTCTCTGAAGAGAACACACATTTCAATGACTCTGGTTGTTGTTTGTAAAAAGAACACACATTCAATGACACTGGTGGATCCATGTGTGGTCTCTGAAGAGAACACATGCAATGACTCTGGTTGTTGTTAGTAAAAAGAGCACACACGCTATGACACTGGTGGATCCATAGGTGGATTGTGAAAAGAACACACATGCAATGACACTGGTGGATCCATATGTGGTATGTTAAAATAACACACATGCAATGACTCTAGTTGTTGTTAGTAAAAAGAACACACATGCAATGACACCGGTGGATCCATGTGTGGTCTCTGAAGAGAACACACATTTCAATGACTCTGGTGGATCGATATGTGGTATGTGAAAAGAACACACATGAAATGACTCTGGTTGTTGTTAGTAAAAAGAACACACATTCAATGACACCGGTGGATCCATGTGTGGTCTCTGAAGAGAACACACATGCAATGACTCTGGTTATTGTTAGTAAAAAGAGCACTCATGCAATGACACTATTGGATCCATATGTGGTATGTGAAAAGAACACACATGAAATGACTCTAGTCGTTGTTGGTAACAAGAACACACATGTAATTACACTGGCGGATCCATGTGTAGTATCTGAAGAGACCACACATTTCAATGACACCGGTGGATCCATATGTGGTATGTGAAAACAACACACATGAAATGACTCTAGTTTTTGTCAGTAAACAGAACACACATGCAATGACACTAGTGGATCCATATGTGGTATGTGAAAATAACACACATGCAATGACTCTGGTTGTTTTTAGTAAAAAGAACACACATGGAATAACACTGGTGGATCCATGTGTGGTCTCTGAAGAGAACACACATTTCAATGACTGGTTGTTGTTAGTAAAAAGAACACACATGCAATGACACTTGTGGATCCATGTGTGGTTTCTGAAGAGAACACACATGCAATGACTCTGGTTGTTGTTAGTAAAAAGAACACACATGTAGTGACACTGGTGGATCCATAGGTGGATTGTGAAAAGTGCACACATGCAATGACACTGGTGGATCCATATGTGGTATGTGAAAAGAACACACATGCAATGACACCAGTTGTTGTTAGTAAAAACAACACACATGTAATGACACTAGTGGAACCATGCATGGTCTCTAAAGAGAACACACATTTCAATGACACTAGTGGATCCATATGTGGTAATAGAAAAGAACAGTCATGAAATGACTCCAGTTGTTGTTAGTAAAAAGAACACACATGCAATGACACTGGTGGATCCATAGGTGGACTGTGAAAAGAACACACATGCAATAACACTACTGGATCCATATGTGGTATTTGAAAAGAACACACATGCAATGACTTTGGTTGTTGTTAGTACCAAGAACACACATGCAATAACACTGGTGGATCCATGTGTGGTCTCTGAAGAGAAAACACATTTCAATGACACTAGTGGATCCATATGTGGTATGCAAAAAGAACACACATGAAATGACTCTGGTTGTTAGTAAAAAAAGCACACATGCAATGACATTGGTGGATCCATAGGTGGATTGTGAAAAGAACACACATGCAATGACACTGGTGGATCCATATGTGGTATGTGGAAAGAACACACATGCAATGACTCTGGTTGTTGTTAGTAAAAAGAACACATATGCAATGACACTGGTGGATCCATAGGTGGATTTTGAAAAGTGCACACATGCAATGACTCTGTTTGTTGTTAGTAAAAAAGCACACATGCAATGACACTGGTGGATCCATAGGTGGATTGTGAAAAGAACACACATGCAATGACACTAGTGGATCCATATGTGGTATGTGAAAAGAACACATATGCAATGACTCTGGTTGTTGTTAGTAAAAAGAACACACATGCAATGACACTGGTTGTTGTTAGTAAAAAGAACACACATGCAATGACATTGGTGGATCCATGTGTGGTCTCTGAAGAGAACACACATTTCAATGACACTTATGGATCCATATGTGGTATGTGAAAGAGTACACATGAAATGACTCCAGTTGTTGTTAGTAAAAAGAAAACAAATTTCAATGACACTGGTGGATCCATTTGTGGTATGTGAAAAGAACACACATGAAATGACTCTGGTTGTTATTAGTAAAAAGAACACACATGCAATGACACCGGTGGATCCATGTGTGGTCTCTGAAGAGAACACACATGCAATGACTCTGGTTGTTGTTACTAAAAAGAGCACACATGCAATGACACTATTGGATCCATATGTGGTATGTGAAAATAACACACATGCAATGACTCTGGTTGTTGTTAGTAAAAAGAAAACACATGCAATGACACTGGTGGACACATGTTTGGTCTGTGAAGAGAATACACATTTCAATGACTCTGGTTGTTGTTAGTAAAAAGAACACACATTCAATGACACTGGTGGATCCATGTGTGGTCTCTGAAGAGAACACACATGCAATGACTCTGGTTGTTGTTAGTAAAAAGAGCACATATGCTATGACACTGGTGGATCCATAGGTGGATTGTGAAAAGAACACACATGCAATGACACTGGTGGATCCATATGCGGTATGTTAAAATAACACACATGTAATGACTCTAGTTGTTGTTAGTAAAAAGAACACACATGCAATGACACCGGTGGATCCATGTGTGGTCTCTAAAGAGAACACACATTTCAATGACTCTGGTGGATCGATATGTGGTATGTGAAAAGAACACACATGAAATGACTCTGGTTGTTGTTAGTAAAAAGAACACACATTCAATGACACCGGTGGATCCATGTGTGGTCTCTGAAGAGAACACACATGCAATGACTCTGGTTGCTGTTAGTAAAAAGAGCACTCATGCAATGACACTATTGGATCCATATGTGGTATGTGAAAATAACACATATGGACTTACTCTGGTTGTTGTTAGTAAAAAGAACACACATGCAATGACACCGGTGGATCCATAGGTGGATTGTGAAAAGAACACACATGCAATGACACTAGTGGATCCATATGTGGTATGTGAAAAGAACACACATGCAACGACTCTGGTTGTTGTTAGTAAAAAGAACACACATGCAATGACTCTGGTTGTTGTTACTAAAAAGAACACACATGCAATGACACTGGTGGATCCATGTGTGGTCTCTGAAGAGAACATGCAATGACACTAGTGGATCCATGTGTGGTCTTTGAAGAGAACACGCATTTCAATGACTCTGGTGGATCCATATGTGGTATGTGAAAAGAACACACATGAAATGACTCTGGTTGTTATTAGTAAAAATAACACACATGCCATGACACCGGTGGATCCATGTGTGGTCTCTGAAGAGAACACACATGCAATGACTCTGGTTGTTAGGAAAAAGAGCACACATGCAATGACACTATTGGATCCATATGTGGTATGTGAAAATAACACACATGCAATGACTCTGTTGTTGTTAGTAAAAAGAACACACATGCAATGACACTGGTGGATCCATGTTTGGTCTCTGAAGAGAACACACATTTCAATGACTCTCGTTGTTGTTAGTAAAAAGAACACACATGCAATGACACTGGTAGATCCATGTGTGGTCTCTAAAGAGAACACACATGCAATGACTATGGTTGTTGTTAGTAAAAAGAGCACACATGCTATGACACTGGTGGATCCATATGTGGATTGTGAAAAGAACACACATGCAATGACCCTGGTGGATCCATATGTGTTATGTAAAAAGAACACAGATGCAATGACTCTAGTTGTTAGTAAAAAGAACACACATGCAATGACACTGGTGGATCCATGTGTGGTCTCTGAAGAGAACACACATTTCAATGACTCTGGTGGATCGATATGTGGTATGTGAAAAGAACACACATGCAATGACACTTGTGGATCCATGTGTGGTCTCTGAAGAGAACACACATTTCAATGACTCTGGTGGATCGATATGTGGTATGTGAAAAGAACACACATGAAATGACTCTGGTTGTTGTTAGTAAAAAGAAAACACATGCAATGACACCGGTGGATCCATGTGTGGTCTCTAAAGAGAACACACATGAAATGACTCTGGTTGTTGTTAGTAAAAAGAGCACTCATGCAATGACACTATTGGATCCATATGTGGTATGTGAAAATAACACATATGCAATGACTCTGGTTGTTGTTAGTAAAAAGAACAAACATGCAATGACACTGGTGGATCCATGTGTGGTCTCTGAAGAGAACACACATGCAATGACTCTAGCTATGGTTAATGAGAAGAACACACATTTCAATGACATTGGTTGATCCATATGTGGTTTGTGAAAAGAACACACAGGCAATAACATTGGTGGATCCATGTGTGGTCTCTGGAGAGAACACACAATTCAATGACACTGGTGGATCCATTGGTGGTATGTGAAAAGAACACACATGCAATGACTCCAGTTGTTGTTAGTAAAAAGAACACACATGCAATGACTCTGGTTATTGTTAGTAAAAAGAGCACTCATGCAATGACACTATTGGATCCATATGTGGTATGTGAAAAGAACACACATGAAATGACTCTAGTCGTTGTTGGTAACAAGAACACACATGTAATTACACTGGCGGATCCATGTGTAGTATCTGAAGAGAGCACACATTTCAATGACACCGGTGGATCCATATGTGGTATGTGAAAACAACACACATGAAATGACTCTAGTTTTTGTCAGTAAACAGAACACACATGCAATGACACTAGTGGATCCATATGTGGTATGTGAAAATAACACACATGCAATGACTCTGGTTGTTTTTAGTAAAAAGAACACACATGGAATAACACTGGTGGATCCATGTGTGGTCTCTGAAGAGAACACACATTTCAATGACTGGTTGTTGTTAGTAAAAAGAACACACATGCAATGAGACTTGTGGATCCATGTGTGGTTTCTGAAGAGAACACACATGCAATGACTCTGGTTGTTGTTAGTAAAAAGAACACACATGTAGTGACACTGGTGGATCCATAGGTGGATTGTGAAAAGTGCACACATGCAATGACACTGGTGGATCCATATGTGGTATGTGAAAAGAACACACATGCAATGACACCAGTTGTTGTTAGTAAAAACAACACACATGTAATGACACTAGTGGAACCATGCATGGTCTCTAAAGAGAACACACATTTCAATGACACTAGTGGATCCATATGTGGTAATAGAAAAGAACAGTCATGAAATGACTCCAGTTGTTGTTAGTAAAAAGAACACACATGCAATGACACTGGTGGATCCATAGGTGGACTGTGAAAAGAACACACATGCAATAACACTACTGGATCCATATGTGGTATTTGACAAGAACACACATGCAATGACTTTGGTTGTTGTTAGTACCAAGAACACACATGCAATAACACTGGTGGATCCATGTGTGGTCTCTGAAGAGAAAACACATTTCAATGACACTAGTCGATCCATATGTGGTATGCAAAAAGAACACACATGAAATGACTCTGGTTGTTAGTAAAAAAAAGCACACATGCAATGACATTGGTGGATCCATAGGTGGATTGTGAAAAGAACACACATGCAATGACACTGGTGGATCCATATGTGGTATGTGGAAAGAACACACATGCAATGACTCTGGTTGTTGTTAGTAAAAAGAACACACATGCAATGACACTGGTGGATCCATAGGTGGATTTTGAAAAGTGCACACATGCAATGACTCTGTTTGTTGTTAGTAAAAAAGCACACATGCAATGACACTGGTGGATCCATAGGTGGATTGTGAAAAGAACACACATGCAAAGACACTAGTGGATCCATATGTGGTATGTGAAAAGAACACATATGCAATGACTCTGGTTGTTGTTAGTAAAAAGAACACACATGCAATGACACTGGTTGTTGTTAGTAAAAAGAACACACATGCAATGACATTGGTGGATCCATGTGTGGTCTCCGAAGAGAACACACATTTCAATGACACTTATGGATCCATATGTGGTATGTGAAAGAGTACACATGAAATGACTCCAGTTGTTGTTAGTAAAAAGAAAACAAATTTCAATGACACTGGTGGATCCATTTGTGGTATGTGAAAAGAACACACATGAAATGACTCTGGTTGTTATTAGTAAAAAGAACACACATGCAATGACACCGGTGGATCCATGTGTGGTCTCTGAAGAGAACACACATGCAATGACTCTGGTTGTTGTTACTAAAAAGAGCACACATGCAATGACACTATTGGATCCATATGTGGTATGTGAAAATAACACACATGCAATAACTCTGGTTGTTGTTAGTAAAAAGAAAACACATGCAATGACACTGGTGGACACATGTTTGGTCTGTGAAGAGAATACACATTTCAATGACTCTGGTTGTTGTTAGTAAAAAGAACACACATTCAATGACACTGGTGGATCCATGTGTGGTCTCTGAAGAGAACACACATGCAATGACTCTGGTTGTTGTTAGTAAAAAGAGCACATATGCTATGACACTGGTGGATCCATAGGTGGATTGTGAAAAGAACACACATGCAATGACACTGGTGGATCCATATGTGGTATGTTAAAATAACACACATGTAATGACTCTAGTTGTTGTTAGTAAAAAGAACACACATGCAATGACACCGGTGGATCCATGTGTGGTCTCTAAAGAGAACACACATTTCAATGACTCTGGTGGATCGATATGTGGTATGTGAAAAGAACACACATGAAATGACTCTGGTTGTTGTTAGTAAAAAGAACACACATTCAATGACACCGGTGGATCCATGTGTGGTCTCTGAAGAGAACACACATGCAATGACTCTGGTTGCTGTTAGTAAAAAGAGCACTCATGCAATGACACTATTGGATCCATATGTGGTATGTGAAAATAACACATATGGACTTACTCTGGTTGTTGTTAGTAAAAAGAACACACATGCAATGACACCGGTGGATCCATAGGTGGATTGTGAAAAGAACACACATGCAATGACACTAGTGGATCCATATGTGGTATGTGAAAAGAACACACATGCAACGACTCTGGTTGTTGTTAGTAAAAAGAACACACATGCAATGACTCTGGTTGTTGTTACTAAAAAGAACACACATGCAATGACACTGGTGGATCCATGTGTGGTCTCTGAAGAGAACATGCAATGACACTAGTGGATCCATGTGTGGTCTTTGAAGAGAACACGCATTTCAATGACTCTGGTGGATCCATATGTGGTATGTGAAAAGAACACACATGAAATGACTCTGGTTGTTATTAGTAAAAAGAACACACATGCCATGACACCGGTGGATCCATGTGTGGTCTCTGAAGAGAACACACATGCAATGACTCTGGTTGTTAGGAAAAAGAGCACACATGCAATGACACTATTGGATCCATATGTGGTATGTGAAAATAACACACATGCAATGACTCTGTTGTTGTTAGTAAAAAGAACACACATGCAATGACACTAGTGGATCCATGTTTGGTCTCTGAAGAGAACACACATTTCAATGACTCTCGTTGTTGTTAGTAAAAAGAACACACATGCAATGACACTGGTAGATCCATGTGTGGTCTCTAAAGAGAACACACATGCAATGACTATGGTTGTTGTTAGTAAAAAGAGCACACATGCTATGACACTGGTGGATCCATATGTGGATTGTGAAAACAACACACATGCAATGACCCTGGTGGATCCATATGTGGTATGTAAAAAGAACACAGATGCAATGACTCTAGTTGTTAGTAAAAAGAACACACATGCAATGACACTGGTGGATCCATGTGTGGTCTCTGAAGAGAACACACATTTCAATGACTCTGGTGGATCGATATGTGGTATGTGAAAAGAACACACATGCAATGACACTTGTGGATCCATGTGTGGTCTCTGAAGAGAACACACATTTCAATGACTCTGGTGGATCGATATGTGGTATGTGAAAAGAACACACATGAAATGACTCTGGTTGTTGTTAGTAAAAAGAAAACACATGCAATGACACCGGTGGATCCATGTGTGGTCTCTAAAGAGAACACACATGAAATGACTCTGGTTGTTGTTAGTAAAAAGAGCACTCATGCAATGACACTATTGGATCCATATGTGATATGTGAAAATAACACATATGCAATGACTCTGGTTGTTGTTAGTAAAAAGAACACACATGCAATGACACTGGTGGATCCATGTGTGGTCTCTGAAGAGAACACACATGCAATGACTCTAGCTATGGTTAATGAGAAGAACACACATTTCAATGACATTGGTTGATCCATATGTGGTTTGTGAAAAGAACACACAGGCAATAACATTGGTGGATCCATGTGTGGTCTCTGGAGAGAACACACAATTCAATGACACTGGTGGATCCATTGGTGGTATGTGAAAAGAACACACATGCAATGACTCCAGTTGTTGTTAGTAAAAAGAACACACATGCAATGACTCTGGTTATTGTTAGTAAAAAGAGCACTCATGCAATGACACTATTGGATCCATATGTGGTATGTGAAAAGAACACACATGAAATGACTCTAGTCGTTGTTGGTAACAAGAACACACATGTAATTACACTGGCGGATCCATGTGTAGTATCTGAAGAGAGCACACATTTCAATGACACCGGTGGATCCATATGTGGTATGTGAAAACAACACACATGAAATGACTCTAGTTTTTGTCAGTAACAGAACACACATGCAATGACACTAGTGGATCCATATGTGGTATGTGAAAATAACACACATGCAATGACTCTGGTTGTTTTTAGTAAAAAGAACACACATGGAATAACACTGGTGGATCCATGTGTGGTCTCTGAAGAGAACACACATTTCAATGACTGGTTGTTGTTAGTAAAAAGAACACACATGCAATGAGACTTGTGGATCCATGTGTGGTTTCTGAAGAGAACACACATGCAATGACTCTGGTTGTTGTTAGTAAAAAGAACACACATGTAGTGACACTGGTGGATCCATAGGTGGATTGTGAAAAGTGCACACATGCAATGACACTGGTGGATCCATATGTGGTATTTGAAAAGAACACACATGCAATGACACCAGTTGTTGTTAGTAAAAACAACACACATGTAATGACACTAGTGGAACCATGCATGGTCTCTAAAGAGAACACACATTTCAATGACACTAGTGGATCCATATGTGGTAATAGAAAAGAACAGTCATGAAATGACTCCAGTTGTTGTTAGTAAAAAGAACACACATGCAATGACACTGGTGGATCCATAGGTGTACTGTGAAAAGAACACACATGCAATAACACTACTGGATCCATATGTGGTATTTGAAAAGAACACACATGCAATGACTTTGGTTGTTGTTAGTACCAAGAACACACATGCAATAACACTGGTGGATCCATGTGTGGTCTCTGAAGAGAAAACACATTTCAATGACACTAGTGGATCCATATGTGGTATGCAAAAAGAACACACATGAAATGACTCTGGTTGTTAGTAAAAAAAGCACACATGCAATGACATTGGTGGATCCATAGGTGGATTGTGAAAAGAACACACATGCAATGACACTGGTGGATCCATATGTGGTATGTGGAAAGAACACACATGCAATGACTCTGGTTGTTGTTAGTAAAAAGAACACATATGCAATGACACTGGTGGATCCATAGGTGGATTTTGAAAAGTGCACACATGCAATGACTCTGTTTGTTGTTAGTAAAAAAGCACACATGCAATGACACTGGTGGATCCATAGGTGGATTGTGAAAAGAACACACATGCAATGACACTAGTGGATCCATATGTGGTATGTGAAAAGAACACATATGCAATGACTCTGGTTGTTGTTAGTAAAAAGAACACACATGCAATGACACTGGTTGTTGTTAGTAAAAAGAACACACATGCAATGACATTGGTGGATCCATGTGTGGTCTCTGAAGAGAACACACATTTCAATGACACTTATGGATCCATATGTGGTATGTGAAAGAGTACACATGAAATGACTCCAGTTGTTGTTAGTAAAAAGAAAACAAATTTCAATGACACTGGTGGATCCATTTGTGGTATGTGAAAAGAACACACATGAAATGACTCTGGTTGTTATTAGTAAAAAGAACACACATGCAATGACACCGGTGGATCCATGTGTGGTCTCTGAAGAGAACACACATGCAATGACTCTGGTTGTTGTTACTAAAAAGAGCACACATGCAATGACACTATTGGATCCATATGTGGTATGTGAAAATAACACACATGCAATGACTCTGGTTGTTGTTAGTAAAAAGAAAACACATGCAATGACACTGGTGGACACATGTTTGGTCTGTGAAGAGAATACACATTTCAATGACTCTGGTTGTTGTTAGTAAAAAGAACACACATTCAATGACACTGGTGGATCCATGTGTGGTCTCTGAAGAGAACACACATGCAATGACTCTGGTTGTTGTTAGTAAAAAGAGCACATATGCTATGACACTGGTGGATCCATAGGTGGATTGTGAAAAGAACACACATGCAATGACACTGGTGGATCCATATGCGGTATGTTAAAATAACACACATGTAATGACTCTAGTTGTTGTTAGTAAAAAGAACACACATGCAATGACACCGGTGGATCCATGTGTGGTCTCTAAAGAGAACACACATTTCAATGACTCTGGTGGATCGATATGTGGTATGTGAAAAGAACACACATGAAATGAATCTGGTTGTTGTTAGTAAAAAGAACACACATTCAATGACACCGGTGGATCCATGTGTGGTCTCTGAAGAGAACACACATGCAATGACTCTGGTTGCTGTTAGTAAAAAGAGCACTCATGCAATGACACTATTGGATCCATATGTGGTATGTGAAAATAACACATATGGACTTACTCTGGTTGTTGTTAGTAAAAAGAACACACATGCAATGACACCGGTGGATCCATAGGTGGATTGTGAAAAGAACACACATGCAATGACACTAGTGGATCCATATGTGGTATGTGAAAAGAACACACATGCAACGACTCTGGTTGTTGTTAGTAAAAAGAACACACATGCAATGACTCTGGTTGTTGTTACTAAAAAGAACACACATGCAATGACACTGGTGGATCCATGTGTGGTCTCTGAAGAGAACATGCAATGACACTAGTGGATCCATGTGTGGTCTTTGAAGAGAACACGCATTTCAATGACTCTGGTGGATCCATATGTGGTATGTGAAAAGAACACACATGAAATGACTCTGGTTGTTATTAGTAAAAATAACACACATGCCATGACACCGGTGGATCCATGTGTGGTCTCTGAAGAGAACACACATGCAATGACTCTGGTTGTTAGGAAAAAGAGCACACATGCAATGACACTATTGGATCCATATGTGGTATGTGAAAATAACACACATGCAATGACTCTGTTGTTGTTAGTAAAAAGAACACACATGCAATGACACTGGTGGATCCATGTTTGGTCTCTGAAGAGAACACACATTTCAATGACTCTCGTTGTTGTTAGTAAAAAGAACACACATGCAATGACACTGGTAGATCCATGTGTGGTCTCTAAAGAGAACACACATGCAATGACTATGGTTGTTGTTAGTAAAAAGAGCACACATGCTATGACACTGGTGGATCCATATGTGGATTGTGAAAAGAACACACATGCAATGACCCTGGTGGATCCATATGTGTTATGTAAAAAGAACACAGATGCAATGACTCTAGTTGTTAGTAAAAAGAACACACATGCAATGACACTGGTGGATCCATGTGTGGTCTCTGAAGAGAACACACATTTCAATGACTCTGGTGGATCGATATGTGGTATGTGAAAAGAACACACATGCAATGACACTTGTGGATCCATGTGTGGTCTCTGAAGAGAACACACATTTCAATGACTCTGGTGGATCGATATGTGGTATGTGAAAAGAACACACATGAAATGACTCTGGTTGTTGTTAGTAAAAAGAAAACACATGCAATGACACCGGTGGATCCATGTGTGGTCTCTAAAGAGAACACACATGAAATGACTCTGGTTGTTGTTAGTAAAAAGAGCACTCATGCAATGACACTATTGGATCCATATGTGGTATGTGAAAATAACACATATGCAATGACTCTGGTTGTTGTTAGTAAAAAGAACAAACATGCAATGACACTGGTGGATCCATGTGTGGTCTCTGAAGAGAACACACATGCAATGACTCTAGCTATGGTTAATGAGAAGAACACACATTTCAATGACATTGGTTGATCCATATGTGGTTTGTGAAAAGAACACACAGGCAATAACATTGGTGGATCCATGTGTGGTCTCTGGAGAGAACACACAATTCAATGACACTGGTGGATCCATTGGTGGTATGTGAAAAGAACACACATGCAATGACTCCAGTTGTTGTTAGTAAAAAGAACACACATGCAATGACTCTGGTTATTGTTAGTAAAAAGAGCACTCATGCAATGACACTATTGGATCCATATGTGGTATGTGAAAAGAACACACATGAAATGACTCTAGTCGTTGTTGGTAACAAGAACACACATGTAATTACACTGGCGGATCCATGTGTAGTATCTGAAGAGAGCACACATTTCAATGACACCGGTGGATCCATATGTGGTATGTGAAAACAACACACATGAAATGACTCTAGTTTTTGTCAGTAAACAGAACACACATGCAATGACACTAGTGGATCCATATGTGGTATGTGAAAATAACACACATGCAATGACTCTGGTTGTTTTTAGTAAAAAGAACACACATGGAATAACACTGGTGGATCCATGTGTGGTCTCTGAAGAGAACACACATTTCAATGACTGGTTGTTGTTAGTAAAAAGAACACACATGCAATGAGACTTGTGGATCCATGTGTGGTTTCTGAAGAGAACACACATGCAATGACTCTGGTTGTTGTTAGTAAAAAGAACACACATGTAGTGACACTGGTGGATCCATAGGTGGATTGTGAAAAGTGCACACATGCAATGACACTGGTGGATCCATATGTGGTATGTGAAAAGAACACACATGCAATGACACCAGTTGTTGTTAGTAAAAACAACACACATGTAATGACACTAGTGGAACCATGCATGGTCTCTAAAGAGAACACACATTTCAATGACACTAGTGGATCCATATGTGGTAATAGAAAAGAACAGTCATGAAATGACTCCAGTTGTTGTTAGTAAAAAGAACACACATGCAATGACACTGGTGGATCCATAGGTGGACTGTGAAAAGAACACACATGCAATAACACTACTGGATCCATATGTGGTATTTGACAAGAACACACATGCAATGACTTTGGTTGTTGTTAGTACCAAGAACACACATGCAATAACACTGGTGGATCCATGTGTGGTCTCTGAAGAGAAAACACATTTCAATGACACTAGTCGATCCATATGTGGTATGCAAAAAGAACACACATGAAATGACTCTGGTTGTTAGTAAAAAAAAGCACACATGCAATGACATTGGTGGATCCATAGGTGGATTGTGAAAAGAACACACATGCAATGACACTGGTGGATCCATATGTGGTATGTGGAAAGAACACACATGCAATGACTCTGGTTGTTGTTAGTAAAAAGAACACACATGCAATGACACTGGTGGATCCATAGGTGGATTTTGAAAAGTGCACACATGCAATGACTCTGTTTGTTGTTAGTAAAAAAGCACACATGCAATGACACTGGTGGATCCATAGGTGGATTGTGAAAAGAACACACATGCAATGACACTAGTGGATCCATATGTGGTATGTGAAAAGAACACATATGCAATGACTCTGGTTGTTGTTAGTAAAAAGAACACACATGCAATGACACTGGTTGTTGTTAGTAAAAAGAACACACATGCAATGACATTGGTGGATCCATGTGTGGTCTCCGAAGAGAACACACATTTCAATGACACTTATGGATCCATATGTGGTATGTGAAAGAGTACACATGAAATGACTCCAGTTGTTGTTAGTAAAAAGAAAACAAATTTCAATGACACTGGTGGATCCATTTGTGGTATGTGAAAAGAACACACATGAAATGACTCTGGTTGTTATTAGTAAAAAGAACACACATGCAATGACACCGGTGGATCCATGTGTGGTCTCTGAAGAGAACACACATGCAATGACTCTGGTTGTTGTTACTAAAAAGAGCACACATGCAATGACACTATTGGATCCATATGTGGTATGTGAAAATAACACACATGCAATAACTCTGGTTGTTGTTAGTAAAAAGAAAACACATGCAATGACACTGGTGGACACATGTTTGGTCTGTGAAGAGAATACACATTTCAATGACTCTGGTTGTTGTTAGTAAAAAGAACACACATTCAATGACACTGGTGGATCCATGTGTGGTCTCTGAAGAGAACACACATGCAATGACTCTGGTTGTTGTTAGTAAAAAGAGCACATATGCTATGACACTGGTGGATCCATAGGTGGATTGTGAAAAGAACACACATGCAATGACACTGGTGGATCCATATGTGGTATGTTAAAATAACACACATGTAATGACTCTAGTTGTTGTTAGTAAAAAGAACACACATGCAATGACACCGGTGGATCCATGTGTGGTCTCTAAAGAGAACACACATTTCAATGACTCTGGTGGATCGATATGTGGTATGTGAAAAGAACACACATGAAATGACTCTGGTTGTTGTTAGTAAAAAGAACACACATTCAATGACACCGGTGGATCCATGTGTGGTCTCTGAAGAGAACACACATGCAATGACTCTGGTTGCTGTTAGTAAAAAGAGCACTCATGCAATGACACTATTGGATCCATATGTGGTATGTGAAAATAACACATATGGACTTACTCTGGTTGTTGTTAGTAAAAAGAACACACATGCAATGACACCGGTGGATCCATAGGTGGATTGTGAAAAGAACACACATGCAATGACACTAGTGGATCCATATGTGGTATGTGAAAAGAACACACATGCAACGACTCTGGTTGTTGTTAGTAAAAAGAACACACATGCAATGACTCTGGTTGTTGTTACTAAAAAGAACACACATGCAATGACACTGGTGGATCCATGTGTGGTCTCTGAAGAGAACATGCAATGACACTAGTGGATCCATGTGTGGTCTTTGAAGAGAACACGCATTTCAATGACTCTGGTGGATCCATATGTGGTATGTGAAAAGAACACACATGAAATGACTCTGGTTGTTATTAGTAAAAAGAACACACATGCCATGACACCGGTGGATCCATGTGTGGTCTCTGAAGAGAACACACATGCAATGACTCTGGTTGTTAGGAAAAAGAGCACACATGCAATGACACTATTGGATCCATATGTGGTATGTGAAAATAACACACATGCAATGACTCTGTTGTTGTTAGTAAAAAGAACACACATGCAATGACACTAGTGGATCCATGTTTGGTCTCTGAAGAGAACACACATTTCAATGACTCTCGTTGTTGTTAGTAAAAAGAACACACATGCAATGACACTGGTAGATCCATGTGTGGTCTCTAAAGAGAACACACATGCAATGACTATGGTTGTTGTTAGTAAAAAGAGCACACATGCTATGACACTGGTGGATCCATATGTGGATTGTGAAAACAACACACATGCAATGACCCTGGTGGATCCATATGTGGTATGTAAAAAGAACACAGATGCAATGACTCTAGTTGTTAGTAAAAAGAACACACATGCAATGACACTGGTGGATCCATGTGTGGTCTCTGAAGAGAACACACATTTCAATGACTCTGGTGGATCGATATGTGGTATGTGAAAAGAACACACATGCAATGACACTTGTGGATCCATGTGTGGTCTCTGAAGAGAACACACATTTCAATGACTCTGGTGGATCGATATGTGGTATGTGAAAAGAACACACATGAAATGACTCTGGTTGTTGTTAGTAAAAAGAAAACACATGCAATGACACCGGTGGATCCATGTGTGGTCTCTAAAGAGAACACACATGAAATGACTCTGGTTGTTGTTAGTAAAAAGAGCACTCATGCAATGACACTATTGGATCCATATGTGATATGTGAAAATAACACATATGCAATGACTCTGGTTGTTGTTAGTAAAAAGAACACACATGCAATGACACTGGTGGATCCATGTGTGGTCTCTGAAGAGAACACACATGCAATGACTCTAGCTATGGTTAATGAGAAGAACACACATTTCAATGACATTGGTTGATCCATATGTGGTTTGTGAAAAGAACACACAGGCAATAACATTGGTGGATCCATGTGTGGTCTCTGGAGAGAACACACAATTCAATGACACTGGTGGATCCATTGGTGGTATGTGAAAAGAACACACATGCAATGACTCCAGTTGTTGTTAGTAAAAAGAACACACATGCAATGACTCTGGTTATTGTTAGTAAAAAGAGCACTCATGCAATGACACTATTGGATCCATATGTGGTATGTGAAAAGAACACACATGAAATGACTCTAGTCGTTGTTGGTAACAAGAACACACATGTAATTACACTGGCGGATCCATGTGTAGTATCTGAAGAGAGCACACATTTCAATGACACCGGTGGATCCATATGTGGTATGTGAAAACAACACACATGAAATGACTCTAGTTTTTGTCAGTAACAGAACACACATGCAATGACACTAGTGGATCCATATGTGGTATGTGAAAATAACACACATGCAATGACTCTGGTTGTTTTTAGTAAAAAGAACACACATGGAATAACACTGGTGGATCCATGTGTGGTCTCTGAAGAGAACACACATTTCAATGACTGGTTGTTGTTAGTAAAAAGAACACACATGCAATGAGACTTGTGGATCCATGTGTGGTTTCTGAAGAGAACACACATGCAATGACTCTGGTTGTTGTTAGTAAAAAGAACACACATGTAGTGACACTGGTGGATCCATAGGTGGATTGTGAAAAGTGCACACATGCAATGACACTGGTGGATCCATATGTGGTATGTGAAAAGAACACACATGCAATGACACCAGTTGTTGTTAGTAAAAACAACACACATGTAATGACACTAGTGGAACCATGCATGGTCTCTAAAGAGAACACACATTTCAATGACACTAGTGGATCCATATGTGGTAATAGAAAAGAACAGTCATGAAATGACTCCAGTTGTTGTTAGTAAAAAGAACACACATGCAATGACACTGGTGGATCCATAGGTGGACTGTGAAAAGAACACACATGCAATAACACTACTGGATCCATATGTGGTATTTGAAAAGAACACACATGCAATGACTTTGGTTGTTGTTAGTACCAAGAACACACATGCAATAACACTGGTGGATCCATGTGTGGTCTCTGAAGAGAAAACACATTTCAATGACACTAGTGGATCCATATGTGGTATGCAAAAAGAACACACATGAAATGACTCTGGTTGTTAGTAAAAAAAGCACACATGCAATGACATTGGTGGATCCATAGGTGGATTGTGAAAAGAACACACATGCAATGACACTGGTGGATCCATATGTGGTATGTGGAAAGAACACACATGCAATGACTATGGTTGTTGTTAGTAAAAAGAACACACATGCAATGACACTGGTGGATCCATAGGTGGATTTTGAAAAGTGCACACATGCAATAACTCTGTTTGTTGTTAGTAAAAAAGCACACATGCAATGACACTGGTGGATCCATAGGTGGATTGTGAAAAGAACACACATGCAATGACACTAGTGGATCCATATGTGGTATGTGAAAAGAACACATATGCAATGACTCTGGTTGTTGTTAGTAAAAAGAACACACATGCAATGACACTGGTTGTTGTTAGTAAAAAGAACACACATGCAATGACATTGGTGGATCCATGTGTGGTCTCTAAAGAGAACACACATTTCAATGACACTTATGGATCCATATGTGGTATGTGAAAGAGTACACATGAAATGACTCCAGTTGTTGTTAGTAAAAAGAAAACAAATTTCAATGACACTGGTGGATCCATTTGTGGTATGTGAAAAGAACACACATGAAATGACTCTGGTTGTTATTAGTAAAAAGAACACACATGCAATGACACCGGTGGATCCATGTGTGGTCTCTGAAGAGAACACACATGCAATGACTCTGGTTGTTGTTACTAAAAAGAGCACACATGCAATGACACTATTGGATCCATATGTGGTATGTGAAAATAACACACATGCAATGACTCTGGTTGTTGTTAGTAAAAAGAAAACACATGCAATGACACTGGTGGACACATGTTTGGTCTGTGAAGAGAATACACATTTCAATGACTCTGGTTGTTGTTAGTAAAAAGAACACACATTCAATGACACTGGTGGATCCATGTGTGGTCTCTGAAGAGAACACACATGCAATGACTCTGGTTGTTGTTAGTAAAAAGAGCACATATGCTATGACACTGGTGGATCCATAGGTGGATTGTGAAAAGAACACACATGCAATGACACTGGTGGATCCATATGTGGTATGTTAAAATAACACACATGTAATGACTCTAGTTGTTGTTAGTAAAAAGAACACACATGCAATGACACCGGTGGATCCATGTGTGGTCTCTAAAGAGAACACACATTTCAATGACTCTGGTGGATCGATATGTGGTATGTGAAAAGAACACACATGAAATGACTCTGGTTGTTGTTAGTAAAAAGAACACACATTCAATGACACCGGTGGATCCATGTGTGGTCTCTGAAGAGAACACACATGCAATGACTCTGGTTGCTGTTAGTAAAAAGAGCACTCATGCAATGACACTATTGGATCCATATGTGGTATGTGAAAATAACACATATGGACTTACTCTGGTTGTTGTTAGTAAAAAGAACACACATGCAATGACACCGGTGGATCCATAGGTGGATTGTGAAAAGAACACACATGCAATGACACTAGTGGATCCATATGCGGTATGTGAAAAGAACACACATGCAACGACTCTGGTTGTTGTTAGTAAAAAGAACACACATGCAATGACTCTGGTTGTTGTTACTAAAAAGAACACACATGCAATGACACTGGTGGATCCATGTGTGGTCTCTGAAGAGAACATGCAATGACACTAGTGGATCCATGTGTGGTCTTTGAAGAGAACACGCATTTCAATGACTCTGGTGGATCCATATGTGGTATGTGAAAAGAACACACAAGAAATGACTCTGGTTGTTATTAGTAAAAAGAACACACATGCCATGACACCGGTGGATCCATGTGTGGTCTCTGAAGAGAACACACATGCAATGACTCTGGTTGTTAGGAAAAAGTGCACACATGCAATGACACTATTGGATCCATATGTGGTATGTGAAAATAACACACATGCAATGACTCTGTTGTTGTTAGTAAAAAGAACACACATGCAATGACACTGGTGGATCCATGTTTGGTCTCTGAAGAGAACACACATTTCAATGACTCTCGTTGTTGTTAGTAAAAAGAACACACATGCAATGACACTGGTAGATCCATGTGTGGTCTCTAAAGAGAACACACATGCAATGACTATGGTTGTTGTTAGTAAAAAGAGCACACATGCTATGACACTGGTGGATCCATATGTGGATTGTGAAAAGAACACACATGCAATGACCCTGGTGGATCCATATGTGGTATGTAAAAAAACACAGATGCAATGACTCTAGTTGTTAGTAAAAAGAACACACATGCAATGACACTGGTGGATCCATGTGTGGTCTCTGAAGAGAACACACATTTCAATGACTCTGGTGGATCGATATGTGGTATGTGAAAAGAACACACATGCAATGACACTGGTGGATCCATGTGTGGTCTCTGAAGAGAACACACATTTCAATGACTCTGGTGGATCGATATGTGGTATGTGAAAAGAACACACATGAAATGACTCTGGTTGTTGTTAGTAAAAAGAAAACACATGCAATGACACCGGTGGATCCATGTGTGGTCTCTAAAGAGAACACACATGAAATGACTCTGGTTGTTGTTAGTAAAAAGAGCACTCATGCAATGACACTATTGGATCCATATGTGGTATGTGAAAATAACACATATGCAATGACTCTGGTTGTTGTTAGTAAAAAGAACACACATGCAATGACACTGGTGGATCCATGTGTGGTCTCTGAAGAGAACACACATGCAATGACTCTAGCTATGGTTAATGAGAAGAACACACATTTCAATGACATTGGTTGATCCATATGTGGTTTGTGAAAAGAACACACAGGCAATAACATTGGTGGATCCATGTGTGGTCTCTGGAGAGAACACACAATTCAATGACACTGGTGGATCCATTGGTGGTATGTGAAAAGAACACACATGCAATGACTCTAGTTGTTGTTAGTAAAAAGAACACACATGCAATGACACTGGTCGATCCATAGGTGGATTGTGAAAAGAGAACACACATTCCAATGACACTGGTGGATCCATATGTGGTATGTGAAAAGAACACACATGAAATGACTCCAGATGTGGTCTGTGAAAAGAACACACATGCAATGACACTGGTGGATCCATGTGTGGTCTCTGAAGAGAACACACATCCAATGATTCTGGTTGTTGTTAGTAAAAAGAGCAGACATTTCAATGACACTTGTGGATCCATATGTGGTATCTAAAGAGAACACACATGCAATGACTCCAGTTGTTGTTAGTAAAAAGAACACACATACAATGACACTGGTGGATCCATGTGCGGTCTCTGAAGAGAACACACATTTCAATGACACTGGTGGATCCATATGTGGTATGTGAAAAGAACACACATGAAATGACTCTAGTTGTGGTATGTGAAAAGAACACGCATGCAATAACACTGGTGGATCCATGTTGGGTCTCTGAAGAGAACACACATCCAATGACTCTGGTTGTTGTTAGTAAAAGGAGCACACATTTCATTGAAACTGGTGGATCCATATGTGGTATTTGAAGAGAACACACATGCAATGACTCTAGTTGTTGTTAGTAAAAAGAACACACATGCAATGACACTGGTGGATCCATGTGTGGTCTCTGAAGAGAAGACACATTTCAATGACACTGGTGGGTCCATATGTGGTATGTGAAAAGAACACACATGAAATGACTCTAGTTGTGGTATGTGAAAAGAACACACATGCAATTACACTGGTGGATCCATGTCTAGTATCTGAAGAGAACACACATCCAATGAGTCTAGCTGTTCTTGTAAGAAGAGCACACATTTCAATGACACTGGTGGATCCGTATGTGGTATGTGAAAAGAACACACATGAAATGACTCCAGTTGTTGTTAGTAAAAAGAACACACATGCAACGACACTGGTGGATCCATGTGTGGCCTCTGAAGAGAACACACATTT
The DNA here is from genome assembly GCA_916181665.1 of Avena sativa. Lineage (NCBI taxonomy): Eukaryota > Viridiplantae > Streptophyta > Magnoliopsida > Poales > Poaceae > Avena > Avena sativa. Next base: position 81,737,755 of record OV702286.1, read on the forward strand.
CAATGACACTTGTGGATCCATATGTGGTATGTGAGAAGAACACACATGAAATGACTCTAGTTGTGGTATGTGAAAAGAACACACATGTAATGACACTGGTGGATCCATGTGTGGTCTCTAAAGAGAACACACATCCAATGACTATGGTTGTTGTTAGTGAAGAGAACACATGTTTCAATGACAGTGGTGGATCCATATGTGGTATGTGAAAAGAACACACATGCAATGACTCGAGTTGTGGTATGTGTAAAGAACACACATGCAATGACACTGGTGGATCCATGTGTGGGCTCTAAAGAGAACACACATTTCAATGACACTGGTGGATCCATATGTGGCATGTGAAAAGAACACAGATGAAATGACTCCAGTTGTGGTATGTTAAAAGAACACACATGCAATGACACTAGTGGATCCATATGTGGTCTCTGAAGAGAACACACATTTCAATGACACTAGTGGATCCATATGTGGTATGTGAAAAGAACACACATGAAATGACTGCAGTTGTGGTATGTTAAAAGAACACACATGAAATGACACTGGTGGATCCATGTGTGGTCTCTGAAGAGCACACACATTTCAATGACACTAGTGGATCCATATGTGGAATGTGAAAAGAACACACATGAAATGACTCGAGTTGTGGTATGTGAAAAGAACACACATACAATGACACTGGTGGATCCATGTGTGGTATCTAAAGAGAACACACATCCAATGACTTTCGTTGTTGTTAGTAAGAAGAGCACACATTTCAATGACACTAGTGGATCCATATGTGGTATGTGAAAAGAACACACATGAAATGACTCCAGTTGTGGTATGTTAAAAGAACAGACATGAAATGACACTGGTGGATCCATGTGTGGTCTCTGAAGAGCACACCCATTTCATTGACACTGGTGGATCCATATGTGGTATGTGAAAAGAACACACATGAAATGACTCGAGTTGTGGTATGTGAAAAGAACACACATACAATGACACTGGTGGATCCATGTGTGGTATCTAAAGAGAACACACATTCAATGACTCTGGTTGTTGTTAGTAAAAAGAGCACACATTTCAATGACACTTGTGGATCCGTATGTGGTATCTGAAGAGAACACACATGCAATGACTCTAGTTGTTGTTAGTAAAAAGAACACACATGCAATGACACTGGTGGATCCATGTGCGGTCTCTGAAGAGAACACACATTTCAATGACACTGGTGGATCCATATGTGGTATGTGAAAAGAACACACATGAGATGACTCTAGTTGTGGTATGTGAAAAGAACACGCATGCAATAACACTGGTGGATCCATGTGTGGTCTCTGAAGAGAACACACATCGAATGACTCTGGTTGTTGTTACTAAAAGGAGCACACATTTCATTGAAACTGGTGGATCCATATGTGGTATTTGAAGAGAACACACATGCAATGACTCTAGTTGTTGTTAGTAAAAAGAACACACATGCAATGACACTGGTGGATCCATGTGTGGTCTCTGAAGAGAAGACACATTTCAATGACACTGGTGGATCCATATGTGGTATGTGAAAAGAACACACATGAAATGACTCTAGTTGTGGTATGTGAAAAGAACACACATGCAATTACACTGGTGGATCCATGTGTAGTATCTGAAGAGAACACACATCCAATGAGTCTAGCTGTTCTTGTAAGAAGAGCACACATTTCAATGACACTGGTGGATCCGTATGTGGTATGTGAAAAGAACACACATGAAATGACTCCAGTTGTTGTTAGTAAAAAGAACACACATGCAACGACACTGGTGGATCCATGTGTGGCCTCTGAAGAGAACACACATTTCAATGACACTTGTGGATCCATATGTGGTATGTGAGAAGAACACACATGAAATGACTCTAGTTGTGGTATGTGAAAAGAACACACATGTAATGACACTGGTGGATCCATGTGTGGTCTCTGAAAAGAACACACAGTTCAATGACAATGGTGGATCCATATGTGGTATGTGAAAAGAACACACATGAAATGACTCCAGTTGTGGTATGTGAAAAGAACACACATGCAATGACACTGGTGGATCCATGTGTGGTCTCTAAAGAGAACACACATCCAATGACTATGGTTGTTGTTAGTGAAGAGAACACATGTTTCAGTGGCAGTGGTGGATCCATATGTGGTATGTGAAAAGAACACACATGCAATCACTCGAGTTGTGGTATGTGTAAAGAACACACATGCAATGACACTGGTGGATCCATGTGTGGTCTCTAAAGAGAACACACATTTCAATGACACTGGTGGATCCATATGTGGTATGTGAAAAGAACACACATGCAATTACACTGGTGGATCCATGTGTAGTATCTGAAGAGAACACACATCCAATGAGTCTAGCTGTTCTTGTAAGAAGAGCACACATTTCAATGACACTGGTGGATCCGTATGTGGTATGTGAAAAGAACACACATGAAATGACTCCAGTTGTTGTTAGTAAAAAGAACACACATGCAACGACACTGGTGGATCCATGTGTGGCCTCTGAAGAGAACACACATTTCAATGACACTTGTGGATCCATATGTGGTATGTGAGAAGAACACACATGAAATGACTCTAGTTGTGGTATGTGAAAAGAACACACATGTAATGACACTGGTGGATCCATGTGTGGTCTCTGAAAAGAACACACAGTTCAATGACACTGGTGGATCCATATGTGGTATGTGAAAAGAACACACATGAAATGACTCCAGTTGTGGTATGTGAAAAGAACACACATGCAATGACACTCGTGGATCCATGTGTGGTCTCTGAAGAGAACACACATCCAATGACTATGGTTGTTGTTAGTGAAGAGAACACATGTTTCAATGACAGTGGTGGATCCATATGTGGTATGTGAAAAGAACACACATGCAATGACTCGAGTTATGGTATGTGTAAAGAACACACATGCAATGACACTGGTGGATCCATGTGTGGTCTCTAAAGAGAACACACATTTCAATGACACTGGTGGATCCATATGTGGTATGTGAAAAGAACACACATGCAATGACTCCAGTTGTTGTTAGTAAAATGAACACACATGCAATGACACTCGTGGATCCATAGGTGGATTGTGAAAAGAGAACACACATTTCAATGACCCTGGTGGATCCATATGTGGCATGTGAAAAGAACACACATGAAATGACTCCAGTTGTGGTATGTTAAAAGAACACACATGCAATGACACTGGTGGATCCATGTGTGGTCTCTGAAGAGAACACACATTTAAATGACACTAGTGGATCCATATGTGGTATGTGAAAAGAACACACATGAAATGACTCCAGTTGTGGTTTGTTAAAAGAACACACATGAAATGACACTGGTGGATCCATGTGTGGTCTCTGAAGAGCACAAACATTTCAATGACACTGGTGGATCCATATGTGGTATGTGAAAAGAACACACATGAAATGACTCGAGTTGTGGTATGTGAAAAGAACACACATACAATGACACCTGTGGATCCATATGTGGTATCTGAAGAGAACACACATTCAATGACTCTGGTTGTTGTTAGTAAAAAGAGCACACATTTCAATGACACTTGTGGATCCATATGTGGTATGTGAAAAGAACACACATGAAATGACTCTAGTTGTGGTATGTGAAAAGAACACGCATGCAATAACACTGGTGGATCCATGTGTGGTCTCTGAAGAGAACACACATCCAATGACTCTGGTTGTTGTTAGTAAAAGGAGCACACATTTCATTGAAACTGGTGGATCCATATGTGGTATTTGAAGAGAACACACATGCAATGACTCCAGTTGTTGTTAGTAAAAAGAACACACATGCAGTGACACTGGTGGATCCTTGTGTGGTCTCTGAAGAGAAGACACATTTCAATGACACTGGTGGATCCATATGTGGTATGTGAAAAGAACACACATGAAATGACTCTAGTTGTGGTATGTGAAAAGAACACACATGCAATTACACTGGTGGATCCATGTGTAGTATCTGAAGAGAACACACATCCAATGAGTCTAGCTGTTCTTGTAAGAAGAGCACACATTTCAATGAAACTGGTGGATCCGTATGTGGTATGTGAAAAGAACACACATGCAATTACACTAGTGGATCCATGTGTAGTATCTGAAGAGAACACACATCCAATGAGTCTAGCTGTTCTTGTAAGAAGAGCACACATTTCAATGACAATGGTGGATCCGTATGTGGTATGTGAAAAGAACACACATGAAATGACTCCAGATGTTGTTAGTAAAAAGAACACACATGCAATGACACTGGTGGATCCATGTGTGGCCTTTGAAGAGAACACACATTTCAATGACACTTGTGGATCCATATGTGGTATGTGAGAAGAACACACATGAAATGACTCTAGTTGTGGTATGTGAAAAGAACACACATGTAATGACACTGGTGGATCCATGTGTGGTCTCTGAAGAGAACACACAGTTCAATGACACTAGTGGATCCATATGTGGTATGTGAAAAGAACACACATGAAATGACTCCAGTTGTGGTATGTGAAAAGAACACACATGCAATGACACTGGTGGATCCATGTGTGGTCTCTGAAGAGAACACACATCCAATGACTATGGTTGTTGTTAGTGAAGAGAACACATGTTTCAATGACAGTGGTGGATCCATATGTGGTATGTGAAAAGAACACACATGCAATGACTCGTGTTGTGGTATGTGTAAAGAACACACATGCAATGACACTGGTGGATCCATGTGTGGTCTCTAAAGAGAACACACATTTCAATGACACTGGTGGATCCATATGTGGTATGTGAAAAGAACACACATGCAATGACTCCAGTTGTTGTTAGTAAAATGAACACACATGCAATGACACTCGTGGATCCATAGGTGGATTGTGAAAAGAGAACACACATTTCAATGACCCTGGTGGATCCATATGTGGCATGTGAAAAGAACACACATGAAATGACTCCAGTTGTGGTATGTTAAAAGAACACACATGCAATGACACTGGTGGATCCGTATGTGGTATGTGAAAAGAACACACATTTCAATGACACTAGTGGATCCATATGTGGTATGTGAAAAAAGAACACACATGAAATGACTCCAGTTGTGGTATGTTAAAAGAACACACATGAAATGACACTGGTGGATCCATGTGTGGTCTCTGAAGAGCACACACATTTCAATGACACTTGTGGATCCATATGTGGTTTGTGAAAAGAACACACATGAAATGACTCGAGTTGTGGTATGTGAAAAGAACACACATACAATGACATTTGTGGATACATATGTGGTATCTAAAGAGAACACACATTCAATGACTCTAGTTGTTGTTAGTAAAAAGAACACACATTTCAATGACACTTGTGGATCCATATGTGGTATGTGAAAAGAACACACATGAAATGACTCTAGTTGTGGTATGTGAAAAGAACACGCATGCAATAACACTGGTGGATCCATGTGTGGTCTCTGAAGAGAACACACATCCAATGACTCTGGTTGTTGTTAGTAAAAGGAGCACACATTTCATTGAAACTGGTGGATCCATATGTGGTATTTGAAGCGAACACACATGCAATGACTCCAGTTGTTGTTAGTAAAAAGAACACACATGCAATGACACTGGTGGATCCATGTGTGGTCTCTGAAGAGAAGACACATTTCAATGACACTGGTGGATCCATATGTGGTGTGTGAAAAGAACACACATGAAATGACTCTAGTTGTGGTATGTGAAAAGAACACACATGCAATTACACTGGTGGATCCATGTCTAGTATCTGAAGAGAACACACATCCAATGAGTCTAGCTGTTCTTGTATGAAGAGCACACATTTCAATGACACTGGTGGATCCGTATGTGGTATGTGAAAAGAACACACATGAAATGACTCCAGTTGTTGTTAGTAAAAAGAACACACATGCAACGACACTGGTGGATCCATGTGTGGCCTCTGAAGAGAACACACATTTCAATGACACTTGTGGATCCATATGTGGTATGTGAGAAGAACACACATGAAATGACTCTAGTTGTGGTATGTGAAAAGAACACACATGTAATGACACTGGTGGATCCATGTGTGGTCTCTGAAGAGAACACACAGTTCAATGACACTGGTGGATCCATATGTGGTATGTGAAAATAACACACATGAAATGACTCCAGTTGTGGTATGTGAAAAGAACACACATGCAAAGACACTGGTGGATCCATGTGTGGTATCTAAAGAGAACACACATCCAATGACTATGGTTGTTGTTTGTGAAGAGAACACATGTTTCAATGACAGTGGTGGATCCATATGTGGTATGTGAAAAGAACACACATGCAATGACTCGTGTTGTGGTATGTGTAAAGAACACACATGCAATGACACTGGTGGATCCATGTGTGGTCTCTAAAGAGAACACACATTTCAATGACACTGGTGGATCCATATGTGGTATGTGAAAAGAACACACATGCAATGACTCCAGTTGTTGTTAGTAAAATGAACACACATGCAATGACACTCGTGGATCCATAGGTGGATTGTGAAAAGAGAACACACATTTCAATGACCGTGGTGGATCCATATGTGGCATGTGAAAAGAACACACATGAAATGACTCCAGTTGTGGTATGTTAAAAGAACACACATGCAATGACACTGGTGGATCCGTATGTGGTATGTGAAAAGAACACACATTTCAATGACACTAGTGGATCCATATGTGGTATGTGAAAAAAGAACACACATGAAATGACTCCAGTTGTGGTATGTTAAAAGAACACACATGAAATGACACTGGTGGATCCATGTGTGGTCTCTGAAGAGCACACACATTTCAATGACACTGGTGGATCCATATGTGGTTTGTGAAAAGAACACACATGAAATGACTCGAGTTGTGGTATGTGAAAAGAACACACATACAATGACATTTGTGGATCCATATGTGGTATCTAAAGAGAACACACATTCAATGACTCTAGTTGTTGTTAGTAAAAAGAACACACATTTCAATGACACTTGTGGATCCATATGTGGTATGTGAAAAGAACACACATGAAATGACTCTAGTTGTGGTATGTGAAAAGAACACGCATGCAATAACACTGGTGGATCCATTTGTGGTCTCTGAAGAGAACACACATCCAATGACTCTGGTTGTTGTTAGTAAAAGGAGCACACATTTCATTGAAACTGGTGGATCCATATGTGGTATTTGAAGAGAACACACATGCAATGACTCCAGTTGTTGTTAGTAAAAAGAACACACATGCAATGACACTGGTGGATCCATGTGTGGTCTCTGAAGAGAAGACACATTTCAATGACACTGGTGGATCCATATGTGGTGTGTGAAAAGAACACACATGAAATGACTCTAGTTGTGGTATGTGAAAAGAACACACATGCAATTACACTGGTGGATCCATGTCTAGTATCTGAAGAGAACACACATCCAATGAGTCTAGCTGTTCTTGTAAGAAGAGCACACATTTCAATGACACTGGTGGATCCGTATGTGGTATGTAAAAAGAACACACATGAAATGACTCCAGTTGTTGTTAGTAAAAAGAACACACATGCAACGACACTGGTGGATCCATGTGTGGCCTCTGAAGAGAACACACATTTCAATGACACTTGTGGATCCATATGTGGTATGTGAGAAGAACACACATGAAATGACTCTAGTTGTGGTATGTGAAAAGAACACACATGTAATGACACTGGTGGATCCATGTGTGGTCTCTGAAGAGAACACACAGTTCAATGACACTAGTGGATCCATATGTGGTATGTGAAAAGAACACACATGAAATGACTCCAGTTGTGGTATGTGAAAAGAACACACATGCAAAGACACTGGTGGATCCATGTGTGGTCTCTGAAGAGAACACACATCCAATGACTATGGTTGTTGTTAGTGAAGAGAACACATGTTTCAATGACAGTGGTGGATCCATATGTGGTATGTGAAAAGAACACACATGCAATGACTCGTGTTGTGGTATGTGTAAAGAACACACATGCAATGACACTGGTGGATCCATGTGTGGTCTCTAAAGAGAACACACATTTCAATGACACTGGTGGATCCATATGTGGTATGTGAAAAGAACACACATGCAATGACTCCAGTTGTTGTTAGTAAAATGAACACACATGCAATGACACTCGTGGATCCATAGGTGGATTGTGAAAAGAGAACACACATTTCAATGACCCTGGTGGATCCATATGTGGCATGTGAAAAGAACACACATGAAATGACTCCAGTTGTGGTATGTTAAAACAACACACATGCAATGACACTGGTGGATCCGTATGTGGTATGTGAAAAGAACACACATTTCAATGACACTAGTGGATCCATATGTGGTATGTGAAAAGAACACACATGAAATGACTCCAGTTGTGGTATGTTAAAAGAACACACATGAAATGACACTGGTGGATCCATGTGTGGTCTCTGAAGAGCACACACATTTCAATGACACTGGTGGATCCATATGTGGTATGTGAAAAGAACACACATGAAATGACTCGAGTTGTGGTATGTGAAAAGAACACACATACAATGACACTTGTGGATCCATATGTGGTATCTGAAGAGAACACACATTCAATGACTCTGGTTGTTGTTAGTAAAAAGAGCACACATTTCAATGACACTTGTGGATCCATATGTGGTATGTGAAAAGAACACACATGAAATGACTCTAGTTGTGGTATGTGAAAACAACACGCATGCAATAACAATGGTGGATCCATGTGTGGTCTCTGAAGAGAACACACATCCAATGACTCTGGTTGTTGTTAGTAAAAGGAGCACACATTTCATTGAAACTGGTGGATCCATATTTGGTATTTGAAGAGAACACACATGCAATGACTCCAGTTGTTGTTAGTAAAAAGAACACACATGCAATGACACTGGTGGATCCTTGTGTGGTCTCTGAAGAGAAGACACATTTCAATGACACTGGTGGATCCATATGTGGTATGTGAAAAGAACACACATGAAATGACTCTAGTTGTGGTATGTGAAAAGAACACACATGCAATTACACTGGTGGATCCATGTGTAGTATCTGAAGAGAACACACATCCAATGAGTCTAGCTGTTCTTGTAAGAAGAGCACACATTTCAATGACACTGGTGGATCCGTATGTGGTATGTGAAAAGAACACGCATGAAATGACTCCAGTTGTTGTTAGTAAAAAGAACACACATGCAATGACACTCGTGGATCCATAGGTGGATTGTGAAAAGAGAACACACATTTCAATGACCCTGGTGGATCCATATGTGGCATGTGAAAAGAACACACATGAAATGACTCCAGTTGTGGTATGTTAAAACAACACGCATGCAATGACACTGGTGGATCCGTATGTGGTATGTGAAAAGAACACACATTTCAATGACACTAGTGGATCCATATGTGGTATGTGAAAAGAACACACATGAAATGACTCCAGTTGTGGTATGTTAAAAGAACACACATGAAATGACACTGGTGGATCCATGTGTGGTCTCTGAAGAGCACACACATTTCAATGACACTGGTGGATCCATATGTGGTATGTGAAAAGAACACACATGAAATGACTCGAGTTGTGGTATGTGAAAAGAACACACATACAATGACACTTGTGGATCCATATGTGGTATCTGAAGAGAACACACATTCAATGACTCTGGTTGTTGTTAGTAAAAAGAGCACACATTTCAATGACACTTGTGGATCCATATGTGGTATGTGAAAAGAACACACATGAAATGACTCTAGTTGTGGTATGTGAAAACAACACGCATGCAATAACAATGGTGGATCCATGTGTGGTCTCTGAAGAGAACACACATCCAATGACTCTGGTTGTTGTTAGTAAAAGGAGCACACATTTCATTGAAACTGGTGGATCCATATTTGGTATTTGAAGAGAACACACATGCAATGACTCCAGTTGTTATTAGTAAAAAGAACACACATGCAATGACACTGGTGGATCCTTGTGTGGTCTCTGAAGAGAAGACACATTTCAATGACACTGGTGGATCCATATGTGGTATGTGAAAAGAACACACATGAAATGACTCTAGTTGTGGTATGTGAAAAGAACACACATGCAATTACACTGGTGGATCCATGTGTAGTATCTGAAGAGAACACACATCCAATGAGTCTAGCTGTTCTTGTAAGAAGAGCACACATTTCAATGACACTGGTGGATCCGTATGTGGTATGTGAAAAGAACACACATGAAATGACTCCAGTTGTTGTTAGTAAAAAGAACACACATGCAATGACACTGGTGGATCCATGTGTGGCCTTTGAAGAGAACACACATTTCAATGACACTTGTGGATCCATATGTGGTATGTGAAAAGAACACACATGAAATGACTCTAGTTGTGGTATGTGAAAAGAACACACATGAAATGACTCTATTTGTGGTATGTGAAAAGAACACACATGTAATGACACTGGTGGATCCATGTGTGGTCTCTGAAGAGAACACACAGTTCAATGACACTGGTGGATCCATATGTGGTATGTAAAAAGAACACACATGAAATGACTCTAGTTGTGGTATGTGAAAAGAACACACATGCAATGACACTGGTGGATCCATGTGTGGTATCTGAAGAGAACACACATCCAATGACTATGGTTGTTGTTAGTGAAGAGAACACACGTTTCAATGACAGTGGTGGATCCATATAACACACATGCAATGACTCGAGTTGTGGTATGTGAAAAGAACACACATGCAATGACACTGGTGGATCCATGTGTGGTCTCTAAAGAGAACACACATTTCAATGACACTGGTGGATCCATATGTGGTATGTGAAAAGAACACACATGCAATGACTCCAGTTGTTGTTAGTAAAATGAACACACATGCAATGACACTCGTGTATCCATAGGTGGATTGTGAAAAGAGAACACACCTTTCAATGACCCTGGTGGATCCATATGTGGCATGTGAAAAGAACACACATGAAATGACTCTAGTTGTGGTATGTTAAAAGAACACACATGCAATGACACTGGTGGATCCATGTGTGGTCTCTGAAGAGAACACACATTTCAATGACACTAGTGGATCCATATGTGGTATGTGAAAAGAACACACATGAAATGACTCCAGTTGTGGTATGTCAAAAGAACACACATGAAATGACACTGGTGGATCCATGTGTGGTCTCTGAAGAGAACACACAGTTCAATGACACTGGTGGATCCATATGTGGTATGTGAAAAGAACACACATGAAATGACTCCAGTTGTGGTATGTGAAAAGAACACACATGCAATGACACTGGTGGATCCATGTGTGGTCTCTGAAGAGAACACACATCCAATGACTATGGTTGTTGTTAGTGAAGAGAACACATGTTTCAATGACAGTGGTGGATCCATATGTGGTATGTGAAAACAACACACATGCAATGACTCGAGTTGTGGTATGTGTAAAGAACACACATGCAATGACACTGGTGGATCCATGTTTGGTCTCTAAAGAGAACACACATTTCAATGACACTGGTGGATCCATATGTGGTATGTGAAAAGAACACACATGCAATGACTCCAGTTGTTGTTAGTAAAATGAACACACATGCAATGACACTCGTGGATCCATAGGTGGATTGTGAAAAGAGAACACACATTTCAATGACCCTGGTGGATCCATATGTGGCATGTGAAAATAACACACATGAAATGACTCCAGTTGTGGTATGTTAAAAGAACACACATGCAATGACACTGGTGGATCCATGTGTGGTCTCTGAAGAGAACACACATTTCAATGACACTAGTGGATCCATATGTGGTATGTGAAAAGAACACACATGAAATGACTCCAGTTGTGGTATGTTAAAAGAACACACATGAAATGACACTGGTGGATCCATGTGTGGTCTCTGAAGAGCACACACATTTCAATGACACTGGTGGATCCATATGTGGTATGTGAAAAGAACACACATGAAATGACTCGAGTTGTGGTATGTGAAAAGAACACACATACAATGACATTTGTGGATCCATATGTGGTATCTAAAGAGTACACACATTCAATGAGTCTGGTTGTTGTTAGTAAAAAGAGCACACATTTCAATGACACTTGTGGATCCATATGTGGTATGTGAAAAGAACACACATGAAATGACTCTAGTTGTGGTATGTGAAAAGAACACGCATGCAATAACACTGGTGGATCCATGTGTGGTCTCTGAAGAGAACACACATCCAATGACTCTGGTTGTTGTTAGTAAAAGGAGCACACATTTCATTGAAACTGGTGGATCCATATGTGGTATTTGAAGAGAACACACATGCAATGACTCCAGTTGTTGTTAGTAAAAAGAACAAACATGCAATGACACTGGTGGATCCATGTGTGGTCTCTGAAGAGAAGACACATTTCAATGACACTGGTGGATCCATATGTGGTATGTGAAAAGAACACACATGAAATGACTCTAGTTGTGGTATGTGAAAAGAACACACATGCAATTACACTGGTCGATCCATGTGTAGTATCTGAAGAGAACACACATCCAATGAGTCTAGCTGTTCTTGTAAGAAGAGCACACATTTCAATGACACTGGTGGATCCGTATGTGGTATGTGAAAAGAACACACATGAAATGACTCCAGTTGTTGTTAGTAAAAAGAACACACATGCAATGACACTGGTGGATCCATGTGTGGCCTTTGAAGAGAACACACATTTCAATGACACTTGTGGATCCATATGTGGTATGTGAAAAGAACACACATGAAATGACTCTAGTTGTGGTATGTGAAAAGAACACACATGAAATGACTCTAGTTGTGGTATGTGAAAAGAACACACATGTAATGACACTGGTGGATCCATGTGTGGTCTCTGAAGAGAACACACAGTTCAATGACACTGGTGGATCCATATGTGGTATGTGAAAAGAACACACATGAAATGACTCTAGTTGTGGTATGTGAAAAGAACACACATGCAATGACACTGGTGGATCCATGTGTGGTATCTGAAGAGAACACACATCCAATGACTATGGTTGTTGTTAGTGAAGAGAACACACGTTTCAATGACAGTGGTGGATCCATATAACACACATGCAATGACTCGAGTTGTGGTATGTGAAAAGAACACACATGCAATGACACTGGTGGATCCATGTGTGGTCTCTAAAGAGAACACACATTTCAATGACACTGGTGGATCCATATGTGGTATGTGAAAAGAACACACATGCAATGACTCTAGTTGTTGTTAGTAAAATGAACACACATGCAATGACACTCGTGTATCCATAGGTGGATTGTGAAAAGAGAACACACCTTTCAATGACCCTGGTGGATCCATATGTGGCATGTGAAAAGAACACACATGAAATGACTCTAGTTGTGGTATGTTAAAAGAACACACATGCAATGACACTGGTGGATCCATGTGTGGTCTCTGAAGAGAACACACATTTCAATGACACTAGTGGATCCATATGTGGTATGTGAAAAGAACACACATGAAATGACTCCAGTTGTGGTATGTCAAAAGAACACACATGAAATGACACTGGTGGATCCATGTGTGGTCTCTGAAGAGAACACACAGTTCAATGACACTGGTGGATCCATATGTGATATGTGAAAAGAACACACATGAAATGACTCCAGTTGTGGTATGTGAAAAGAACACACATGCAATGACACTGGTGGATCCATGTGTGGTCTCTGAAGAGAACAGACATCCAATGACTATGGTTGTTGTTAGTGAAGAGAACACATGTTTCAATGACAGTGGTGGATCCATATGTGGTATGTGAAAACAACACACATGCAATGACTCGAGTTGTGGTATGTGTAAAGAACACACATGCAATGACACTGGTGGATCCATGTTTGGTCTCTAAAGAGAACACACATTTCAATGACACTGGTGGATCCATATGTGGTATGTGAAAAGAACACACATGCAATGACTCCAGTTGTTGTTAGTAAAATGAACACACATGCAATGACACTCGTGGATCCATAGGTGGATTGTGAAAAGAGAACACACATTTCAATGACCCTGGTGGATCCATATGTGGCATGTGAAAATAACACACATGAAATGACTCCAGTTGTGGTATGTTAAAAGAACACACATGCAATGACACTGGTGGATCCATGTGTGGTCTCTGAAGAGAACACACATTTCAATGACACTAGTGGATCCATATGTGGTATGTGAAAAGAACACACATGAAATGACTCCAGTTGTGGTATGTTAAAAGAACACACATGAAATGACACTGGTGGATCCATGTGTGGTCTCTGAAGAGCACACACATTTCAATGACACTGGTGGATCCATATGTGGTATGTGAAAAGAACACACATGAAATGACTCGAGTTGTGGTATGTGAAAAGAACACACATACAATGACATTTGTGGATCCATATGTGGTATCTAAAGAGTACACACATTCAATGAGTCTGGTTGTTGTTAGTAAAAAGAGCACACATTTCAATGACACTTGTGGATCCATATGTGGTATGTGAAAAGAACACACATGAAATGACTCTAGTTGTGGTATGTGAAAAGAACACGCATGCAATAACACTGGTGGATCCATGTGTGGTCTCTGAAGAGAACACACATCCAATGACTCTGGTTGTTGTTAGTAAAAGGAGCACACATTTCATTGAAACTGGTGGATCCATATGTGGTATTTGAAGAGAACACACATGCAATGACTCCAGTTGTTGTTAGTAAAAAGAACACACATGCAATGACACTGGTGGATCCATGTGTGGTCTCTGAAGAGAAGACACATTTCAATGACACTGGTGGATCCATATGTGGTATGTGAAAAGAACACACATGAAATGACTCTAGTTGTGGTATGTGAAAAGAACACACATGCAATTACACTGGTGGATCCATGTGTAGTATCTGAAGAGAACACACATCCAATGAGTCTAGCTGTTCTTGTAAGAAGAGCACACATTTCAATGACACTGGTGGATCCGTATGTGGTATGTGAAAAGAACACACATGAAATGACTCCAGTTGTTGTTAGTAAAAAGAACACACATGCAATGACACTGGTGGATCCATGTGTGGCCTTTGAAGAGAACACACATTTCAATGACACTTGTGGATCCATATGTGGTATGTGAAAAGAACACACATGAAATGACTCTAGTTGTGGTATGTGAAAAGAACACACATGAAATGACTCTAGTTGTGGTATGTGAAAAGAACACACGTGTAATGACACTGGAGGATCCATGTGTGGTCTCTGAAGAGAACACACAGTTCAATGACACAGGTGGATCCATATGTGGTATGTGAAAAGAACAAACATGAAATGACTCAAGTTGTGGTATGTGAAAAGAACACACATGCAATGACACTGGTGGATCCATGTGTGATCTCTGAAGAGAACACGCATCCAATGACTATGGTTGTTGTTAGTGAAGAGAACACACGTTTCAATGACAGTGGTGGATCCATATAACACACATGCAATGACTCGAGTTGTGGTATGTGAAAAGAACACACATGCAATGACACTGGTGGATCCATGTGTGGTCTCTAAAGAGAACACACATTTCAATGACACTGGTGGATCCATATGTGGTATGTGAAAAGAACACACATGCAATGACTCCAGTTGTTGTTAGTAAAATGAACACACATGCAATGACACTCGTGTATCCATAGGTGGATTGTGAAAAGAGAACACACCTTTCAATGACCCTGGTGGATCCATATGTGGCATGTGAAAAGAACACACATGAAATGACTCTAGTTGTGGTATGTTAAAAGAACACACATGCAATGACACTGGTGGATCCATGTGTGGTCTCTGAAGAGAACACACATTTCAATGACACTAGTGGATCCATATGTGGTATGTGAAAAGAACACACATGAAATGACTCCAGTTGTGGTATGTCAAAAGAACACACATGAAATGACACTGGTGGATCCATGTGTGGTCTCTGAAGAGAACACACAGTTCAATGACACTGGTGGATCCATATGTGGTATGTGAAAAGAACACACATGAAATGACTCCAGTTGTGGTATGTGAAAAGAACACACATGCAATGACACTGGTGGATCCATGTGTGGTCTCTGAAGAGAACACACATCCAATGACTATGGTTGTTGTTAGTGAAGAGAACACATGTTTCAATGACAGTGGTGGATCCATATGTGGTATGTGAAAACAACACACATGCAATGACTCGAGTTGTGGTATGTGTAAAGAACACACATGCAATGACACTGGTGGATCCATGTTTGGTCTCTAAAGAGAACACACATTTCAATGACACTGGTGGATCCATATGTGGTATGTGAAAAGAACACACATGCAATGACTCCAGTTGTTGTTAGTAAAATGAACACACATGCAATGACACTCGTGGATCCATAGGTGGATTGTGAAAAGAGAACACACATTTCAATGACCCTGGTGGATCCATATGTGGCATGTGAAAATAACACACATGAAATGACTCCAGTTGTGGTATGTTAAAAGAACACACATGCAATGACACTGGTGGATCCATGTGTGGTCTCTGAAGAGAACACACATTTCAATGACACTAGTGGATCCATATGTGGTATGTGAAAAGAACACACATGAAATGACTCCAGTTGTGGTATGTTAAAAGAACACACATGAAATGACACTGGTGGATCCATGTGTGGTCTCTGAAGAGCACACACATTTCAATGACACTGGTGGATCCATATGTGGTATGTGAAAAGAACACACATGAAATGACTCGAGTTGTGGTATGTGAAAAGAACACACATACAATGACATTTGTGGATCCATATGTGGTATCTAAAGAGTACACACATTCAATGAGTCTGGTTGTTGTTAGTAAAAAGAGCACACATTTCAATGACACTTGTGGATCCATATGTGGTATGTGAAAAGAACACACATGAAATGACTCTAGTTGTGGTATGTGAAAAGAACACGCATGCAATAACACTGGTGGATCCATGTGTGGTCTCTGAAGAGAACACACATCCAATGACTCTGGTTGTTGTTAGTAAAAGGAGCACACATTTCATTGAAACTGGTGGATCCATATGTGGTATTTGAAGAGAACACACATGCAATGACTCCAGTTGTTGTTAGTAAAAAGAACAAACATGCAATGACACTGGTGGATCCATGTGTGGTCTCTGAAGAGAAGACACATTTCAATGACACTGGTGGATCCATATGTGGTATGTGAAAAGAACACACATGAAATGACTCTAGTTGTGGTATGTGAAAAGAACACACATGCAATTACACTGGTCGATCCATGTGTAGTATCTGAAGAGAACACACATCCAATGAGTCTAGCTGTTCTTGTAAGAAGAGCACACATTTCAATGACACTGGTGGATCCGTATGTGGTATGTGAAAAGAACACACATGAAATGACTCCAGTTGTTGTTAGTAAAAAGAACACACATGCAATGACACTGGTGGATCCATGTGTGGCCTTTGAAGAGAACACACATTTCAATGACACTTGTGGATCCATATGTGGTATGTGAAAAGAACACACATGAAATGACTCTAGTTGTGGTATGTGAAAAGAACACACATGAAATGACTCTAGTTGTGGTATGTGAAAAGAACACACATGTAATGACACTGGTGGATCCATGTGTGGTCTCTGAAGAGAACACACAGTTCAATGACACTGGTGGATCCATATGTGGTATGTGAAAAGAACACACATGAAATGACTCTAGTTGTGGTATGTGAAAAGAACACACATGCAATGACACTGGTGGATCCATGTGTGGTATCTGAAGAGAACACACATCCAATGACTATGGTTGTTGTTAGTGAAGAGAACACACGTTTCAATGACAGTGGTGGATCCATATAACACACATGCAATGACTCGAGTTGTGGTATGTGAAAAGAACACACATGCAATGACACTGGTGGATCCATGTGTGGTCTCTAAAGAGAACACACATTTCAATGACACTGGTGGATCCATATGTGGTATGTGAAAAGAACACACATGCAATGACTCTAGTTGTTGTTAGTAAAATGAACACACATGCAATGACACTCGTGTATCCATAGGTGGATTGTGAAAAGAGAACACACCTTTCAATGACCCTGGTGGATCCATATGTGGCATGTGAAAAGAACACACATGAAATGACTCTAGTTGTGGTATGTTAAAAGAACACACATGCAATGACACTGGTGGATCCATGTGTGGTCTCTGAAGAGAACACACATTTCAATGACACTAGTGGATCCATATGTGGTATGTGAAAAGAACACACATGAAATGACTCCAGTTGTGGTATGTCAAAAGAACACACATGAAATGACACTGGTGGATCCATGTGTGGTCTCTGAAGAGAACACACAGTTCAATGACACTGGTGGATCCATATGTGATATGTGAAAAGAACACACATGAAATGACTCCAGTTGTGGTATGTGAAAAGAACACACATGCAATGACACTGGTGGATCCATGTGTGGTCTCTGAAGAGAACAGACATCCAATGACTATGGTTGTTGTTAGTGAAGAGAACACATGTTTCAATGACAGTGGTGGATCCATATGTGGTATGTGAAAACAACACACATGCAATGACTCGAGTTGTGGTATGTGTAAAGAACACACATGCAATGACACTGGTGGATCCATGTTTGGTCTCTAAAGAGAACACACATTTCAATGACACTGGTGGATCCATATGTGGTATGTGAAAAGAACACACATGCAATGACTCCAGTTGTTGTTAGTAAAATGAACACACATGCAATGACACTCGTGGATCCATAGGTGGATTGTGAAAAGAGAACACACATTTCAATGACCCTGGTGGATCCATATGTGGCATGTGAAAATAACACACATGAAATGACTCCAGTTGTGGTATGTTAAAAGAACACACATGCAATGACACTGGTGGATCCATGTGTGGTCTCTGAAGAGAACACACATTTCAATGACACTAGTGGATCCATATGTGGTATGTGAAAAGAACACACATGAAATGACTCCAGTTGTGGTATGTTAAAAGAACACACATGAAATGACACTGGTGGATCCATGTGTGGTCTCTGAAGAGCACACACATTTCAATGACACTGGTGGATCCATATGTGGTATGTGAAAAGAACACACATGAAATGACTCGAGTTGTGGTATGTGAAAAGAACACACATACAATGACATTTGTGGATCCATATGTGGTATCTAAAGAGTACACACATTCAATGAGTCTGGTTGTTGTTAGTAAAAAGAGCACACATTTCAATGACACTTGTGGATCCATATGTGGTATGTGAAAAGAACACACATGAAATGACTCTAGTTGTGGTATGTGAAAAGAACACGCATGCAATAACACTGGTGGATCCATGTGTGGTCTCTGAAGAGAACACACATCCAATGACTCTGGTTGTTGTTAGTAAAAGGAGCACACATTTCATTGAAACTGGTGGATCCATATGTGGTATTTGAAGAGAACACACATGCAATGACTCCAGTTGTTGTTAGTAAAAAGAACACACATGCAATGACACTGGTGGATCCATGTGTGGTCTCTGAAGAGAAGACACATTTCAATGACACTGGTGGATCCATATGTGGTATGTGAAAAGAACACACATGAAATGACTCTAGTTGTGGTATGTGAAAAGAACACACATGCAATTACACTGGTCGATCCATGTGTAGTATCTGAAGAGAACACACATCCAATGAGTCTAGCTGTTCTTGTAAGAAGAGCACACATTTCAATGACACTGGTGGATCCGTATGTGGTATGTGAAAAGAACACACATGAAATGACTCCAGTTGTTGTTAGTAAAAAGAACACACATGCAATGACACTGGTGGATCCATGTGTGGCCTTTGAAGAGAACACACATTTCAATGACACTTGTGGATCCATATGTGGTATGTGAAAAGAACACACATGAAATGACTCTAGTTGTGGTATGTGAAAAGAACACACATGAAATGACTCTAGTTGTGGTATGTGAAAAGAACACACGTGTAATGACACTGGAGGATCCATGTGTGGTCTCTGAAGAGAACACACAGTTCAATGACACAGGTGGATCCATATGTGGTATGTGAAAAGAACAAACATGAAATGACTCAAGTTGTGGTATGTGAAAAGAACACACATGCAATGACACTGGTGGATCCATGTGTGATCTCTGAAGAGAACACGCATCCAATGACTATGGTTGTTGTTAGTGAAGAGAACACATGTTTCAATGACAGTGGTGGATCCATATAACACACATGCAATGACTCGAGTTGTGGTATGTGAAAAGAACACACATGCAATGACATTGGTGGATCCATGTGTGGTCTCTAAAGAGAACACACATTTCAATGACACTGGTGGATCCATATGTGGTATGTGAAAAGAACACACATGCAATGACTCCAGTTGTTGTTAGTAAAATGAACACACATGCAATGACACTCGTGGATCCATAGGTGGATTGTGAAAAGAGAACACACATTTCAATGACCCTGGTGGATCCATATGTGGCATGTGAAAATAACACACATGAAATGACTCCAGTTGTGGTATGTTAAAAGAACACACATGCAATGACACTGGTGGATCCATGTGTGGTCTCTGAAGAGAACACACATTTCAATGACACTAGTGGATCCATATGTGGTATGTGAAAAGAACACACATGAAATGACTCCAGTTGTGGTATGTTAAAAGAACACACATGAAATGACACTGGTGGATCCATGTGTGGTCTCTGAAGAGCACACACATTTCAATGACACTGGTGGATCCATATGTGGTATGTGAAAAGAACACACATGAAATGACTCGAGTTGTGGTATGTGAAAAGAACACACATACAATGACATTTGTGGATCCATATGTGGTATCTAAAGAGTACACACATTCAATGAGTCTGGTTGTTGTTAGTAAAAAGAGCACACATTTCAATGACACTTGTGGATCCATATGTGGTATGTGAAAAGAACACACATGAAATGACTCTAGTTGTGGTATGTGAAAAGAACACGCATGCAATAACACTGGTGGATCCATGTGTGGTCTCTGAAGAGAACACACATCCAATGACTCTGGTTGTTGTTAGTAAAAGGAGCACACGTTTCACTGAAACTGGTGGATCCATATGTGGTATTTGAAGAGAACACACATGCAATGACTCCAGTTGTTGTTAGTAAAAAGAACACACATGCAATGACACTGGTGGATCCATGTGTGGTCTCTGAAGAGAAGACACATTTCAATGACACTGGTGGATCCATATGTGGTATGTGAAAAGAACACACATGAAATGACTCTAGTTGTGGTATGTGAAAAGAACACACATGCAATTACACTGGTCGATCCATGTGTAGTATCTGAAGAGAACACACATCCAATGAGTCTAGCTGTTCTTGTAAGAAGAGCACACATTTCAATGACACTGGTGGATCCGTATGTGGTATGTGAAAAGAACACACATGAAATGACTCCAGTTGTTGTTAGTAAAAAGAACACACATGCAATGACACTGGTGGATCCATGTGTGGCCTTTGAAGAGAACACACATTTCAATGACACTTGTGGATCCATATGTGGTATGTGAAAAGAACACACATGAAATGACTCTAGTTGTGGTATGTGAAAAGAACACACATGAAATGACTCTAGTTGTGGTATGTGAAAAGAACACACGTGTAATGACACTGGAGGATCCATGTGTGGTCTCTGAAGAGAACACACAGTTCAATGACACTGGTGGATCCATATGTGGTATGTGAAAAGAACAAACATGAAATGACTCCAGTTGTGGTATGTGAAAAGAACACACATGCAATGACACTGGTGGATCCATGTGTGATCTCTGAAGAGAACACACATCCAATGACTATGGTTGTTGTTAGTGAAGAGAACACATGTTTCAATGACAGTGGTGGATCCATATAACACACATGCAATGACTCGAGTTGTGGTATGTGAAAAGAACACACATGCAATGACACTGGTGGATCCATGTGTGGTCTCTAAAGAGAACACACATTTCAATGACACTCGTGGATCCATATGTGGTATGTGAAAAGAACACACATGCAATGACTCCAGTTGTTGTTAGTAAAATGAACACACATGCAATGACACTCGTGGATCCATAGGTGGATTGTGAAAAGAGAACACACATTTCAATGACCCTGGTGGATCCATATGTGGTATGTGAAAAGAACACACATGAAATGACTCTAGTTGTGGTATGTGAAAAGAACACACATGAAATGACTCTAGTTGTGGTATGTGAAAAGAACACAAGTGTAATGACACTGGAGGATCCATGTGTGGTCTCTGAAGAGAACACATAGTTCAATGACACTGGTGGATCCATATGTGGTATGTGAAAAGAACAAACATGAAATGACTCCAGTTGTGGTATGTGAAAAGAACACACATGCAATGACACTGGTGGATCCATGTGT
Source organism: Avena sativa (assembly GCA_916181665.1). Classification (NCBI taxonomy): domain Eukaryota; kingdom Viridiplantae; phylum Streptophyta; class Magnoliopsida; order Poales; family Poaceae; genus Avena; species Avena sativa. Next base: position 81,760,285 of record OV702286.1, read on the forward strand.
GATCTCTGAAGAGAACACACATCCAATGACTATGGTTGTTGTTAGTGAAGAGAACACATGTTTCAATGACAGTGGTGGATCCATATAACACACATGCAATGACTCGAGTTGTGTTATGTGAAAAGAACACACATGCAATGACACTGGTGGATCCATGTGTGGTCTCTAAAGAGAACACACATTTCAATGACACTGGTGGATCCATATGTGGTATGTGAAAAGAACACACATGCAATGACTCGTGTTGTGGTATGTGTAAAGAACACACATGCAATGACACTGGTGGATCCATGTGTGGTCTCTAAAGAGAACACACATTTCAATGACACTGGTGGATCCATATGTGGTATGTGAAATGAACACACATGCAATGACTCCAGTTGTTGTTAGTAAAATGAACACACATGCAATGACACTCGTGGATCCATAGGTGGATTGTGAAAAGAGAACACACATTTCAATGACCCTGGTGGATCCATATGTGGCATGTGAAAAGAACACACATGAAATGACTCTAGTTGTGGTATGTTAAAAGAACACACATGCAATGACACTGGTGGATCCATGTGTGGTCTCTGAAGAGAACACACATTTCAATGACACTAGTGGATCCATATGTGGTATGTGAAAAGAACACACATGAAATGACTCCAGTTGTGGTATGTTAAAAGAACACACATGAAATGACACTGGTGGATCCATGTGTGGTCTCTAAAGAGCACACACATTTCAATGACACTGGTGGATCCATATGTGGTATGTGAAAAGAACACACATGAAATGACCCGAGATGTGGTATGTGAAAAGAACACACATACTATGACACTGGTGGATCCATGTGTGGTATCTAAAGAGAACACACATCCAATGACTCTAGTTGTTGTTAGTAAGAGCACACATTTGAATCAGACTTGTGGATCCATATGTGGTATCTAAAGAGAACACACATGCAATGACTCTAGTTGTTGTTAGTAAAAAGAACACACATGCAATGACACTGGTGGATCCATGTGCGGTCTCTAAAGAGAACACACATTTCAATGACACTGGTGGATCCATATGTGGTATGTGAAAAGAACACACATGAAATGACTCTAGTTGTGGTATGTGAAAAGAACACAAGTGTAATGACACTGGAGGATCCATGTGTGGTCTCTGAAGAGAACACATAGTTCAATGACACTGGTGGATCCATATGTGGTATGTGAAAAGAACAAACATGAAATGACTCCAGTTGTGGTATGTGAAAAGAACACACATGCAATGACACTGGTGGATCCATGTGTGATCTCTGAAGAGAACACACATCCAATGACTATGGTTGTTGTTAGTGAAGAGAACACATGTTTCAATGAGAGTGGTGGATCCATATAACACACATGCAATGACTCGAGTTGTGGTATGTGAAAAGAACACACATGCAATGACACTGGTGGATCCATGTGTGGTCTCTAAAGAGAACACACATTTCAATGACACTGGTGGATCCATATGTGGTATGTGAAAAGAACACACATGCAATGACTCCAGTTGTTGTTAGTAAAATGAACACACATGCAATGACACTCGTGGATCCATAGGTGGATTGTGAAAAGAGAACACACATTTCAATGACCCTGGTGGATCCATATGTGGCATGTGAAAAGAACACACATGAAATGACTCTAGTTGTGGTATGTTAAAAGAACACACATGCAATGACACTGGTGGATCCATGTGTGGTCTCTGAAGAGAACACACATTTCAATGACACTAGTGGATCCATATGTGGTATGTGAAAAGAGCACACATCAAATGACTCCAGTTGTGGTATGTTAAAAGAACACACATGAAATGACACTGGTGGATCCATGTGTGGTCTCTAAAGAGCACACACATTTCAATGACACTGGTGGATCCATATGTGGTATGTGAAAAGAACACACATGAAATGACTAGAGTTGTGGTATGTGAAAAGAACACACATACAATGACACTGGTGGATCCATGTGTGGTATCTAAAGAGAACACACATCCAATGACTCTGGTTGTTGTTAGTAAAAAGAGCACACATTTCAATCAGACTTGTGGATCCATATGTGGTATCTAAAGAGAACACACATGCAATGACTCTAGTTGTTGTTAGTAAAAAGAACACACATGCAATGACACTGGTGGATCCATGTGCGGTCTCTAAAGAGAACACACATTTCAATGACACTGGTGGATCCATATGTGGTATGTGAAAAGAACACATATGAAATGACTCTAGTTGTGGTATGTGAAAAGAACACGCATGCAATAAGACTGGTGGATCCGTGTGTGGTCTCTGAAGAGAACACACATCCAATGACTCTGGTTGTTGTTAGTAAAAGGAGCACACATTTCATTGAAACTGGTGGATCCATATGTGGTATTTGAAGAGAACACACATGCAATGACTCCAGTTGTTGTTAGTAAAACGAACACACATGCAGTGACACTGGTGGATCCTTGTGTGGTCTCTGAAGAGAAGACACATTTCAATGACACTTGTGGATCCATATGTGGTATGTGAAAAGAACACACATGAAATGACTCTAGTTGTGGTATGTGAAAAGAACACACATGCAATTACACTGGTGGATCCATGTGTAGTATCTGAAGAGAACACACATCCAATGAGTCTAGCTGTTCTTGTAAGAAGAGCACACATTTCAATGAAACTGGTGGATCCGTATGTGGTATGTGAAAAGAACACACATGCAATTACACTGGTGGATCCATGTGTAGTATCTGAAGAGAACACACATCCAATGAGTCTAGCTGTTCTTGTAAGAAGAGCACACATTTCAATGACACTGGTGGATCCGTATGTGGTATGTGAAAAGAACACACATGAAATGACTCCAGATGTTGTTAGTAAAAAGAACACACATGCAATGACACTGGTGGATCCATGTGTGGCCTTTGAAGAGAACACACATTTCAATGACACTTGTGGATCCATATGTGGTATGTGAGAAGAACACACATGAAATGACTCTAGTTGTGGTATGTGAAAAGAACACACATGTAATGACACTGGTGGATCCATGTGTGGTCTCTGAAGAGAACACACAGTTCAATGACACTAGTGGATCCATATGTGGTATGTGAAAAGAACACACATGAAATGACTCCAGTTGTGGTATGTGAAAAGAACACACATGCAATGACACTGGTGGATCCATGTGTGGTCTCTGAAGAGAACACACATCCAATGACTATGGTTGTTGTTAGTGAAGAGAACACATGTTTCAATGACAGTGGTGGATCCATATGTGGTATGTGAAAAGAACACACATGCAATGACTCGTGTTGTGGTATGTGTAAAGAACACACATGCAATGACACTGGTGGATCCATGTGTGGTCTCTAAAGAGAACACACATTTCAATGACACTGGTGGATCCATATGTGGTATGTGAAAAGAACACACATGCAATGACTCCAGTTGTTGTTAGTAAAATGAACACACATGCAATGACACTCGTGGATCCATAGGTGGATTGTGAAAAGAGAACACACATTTCAATGACCCTGGTGGATCCATATGTGGCATGTGAAAAGAACACACATGAAATGACTCCAGTTGTGGTATGTTAAAAGAACACACATGCAATGACACTGGTGGATCCGTATGTGGTATGTGAAAAGAACACACATTTCAATGACACTAGTGGATCCATATGTGGTATGTGAAAAAAGAACACACATGAAATGACTCCAGTTGTGGTATGTTAAAAGAACACACATGAAATGACACTGGTGGATCCATGTGTGGTCTCTGAAGAGCACACACATTTCAATGACACTTGTGGATCCATATGTGGTTTGTGAAAAGAACACACATGAAATGACTCGAGTTGTGGTATGTGAAAAGAACACACATACAATGACATTTGTGGATACATATGTGGTATCTAAAGAGAACACACATTCAATGACTCTAGTTGTTGTTAGTAAAAAGAACACACATTTCAATGACACTTGTGGATCCATATGTGGTATGTGAAAAGAACACACATGAAATGACTCTAGTTGTGGTATGTGAAAAGAACACGCATGCAATAACACTGGTGGATCCATGTGTGGTCTCTGAAGAGAACACACATCCAATGACTCTGGTTGTTGTTAGTAAAAGGAGCACACATTTCATTGAAACTGGTGGATCCATATGTGGTATTTGAAGCGAACACACATGCAATGACTCCAGTTGTTGTTAGTAAAAAGAACACACATGCAATGACACTGGTGGATCCATGTGTGGTCTCTGAAGAGAAGACACATTTCAATGACACTGATGGATCCATATGTGGTGTGTGAAAAGAACACACATGAAATGACTCTAGTTGTGGTATGTGAAAAGAACACACATGCAATTACACTGGTGGATCCATGTCTAGTATCTGAAGAGAACACACATCCAATGAGTCTAGCTGTTCTTGTATGAAGAGCACACATTTCAATGACACTGGTGGATCCGTATGTGGTATGTGAAAAGAACACACATGAAATGACTCCAGTTGTTGTTAGTAAAAAGAACACACATGCAACGACACTGGTGGATCCATGTGTGGCCTCTGAAGAGAACACACATTTCAATGACACTTGTGGATACATATGTGGTATGTGAGAAGAACACACATGAAATGACTCTAGTTGTGGTATGTGAAAATAACACACATGTAATGACACTGGTGGATCCATGTGTGGTCTCTGAAGAGAACACACAGTTCAATGACACTGGTGGATCCATATGTGGTATGTGAAAATAACACACATGAAATGACTCCAGTTGTGGTATGTGAAAAGAACACACATGCAAAGACACTGGTGGATCCATGTGTGGTCTCTGAAGAGAACACACATCCAATGACACTGGTGGATCCATGTGTGGTCTCTAAAGAGAACACATATTTCAATGACACTGGTGGATCCATATGTGGTATGTGAAAAGAACACACATGCAATGACTCCAGTTGTTATTAGTAAAATGAACACACATGCAATGACACTCGTGGATCCATAGGTGGATTGTGAAAAGAGAACACACATTTCAATGACCGTGGTGGATCCATATGTGGCATGTGAAAAGAACACACATGAAATGACTCCAGTTGTGGTATGTTAAAAGAACACACATGCAATGACACTGGTGGATCCGTATGTGGTATGTGAAAAGAACACACATTTCAATGACACTAGTGGATCCATATGTGGTATGTGAAAAAAGAAAACACATGAAATGACTCCAGTTGTGGTATGTTAAAAGAACACACATGAAATGACACTGGTGGATCCATGTGTGGTCTCTGAAGAGCACACACATTTCAATGACACTGGTGGATCCATATGTGGTTTGTGAAAAGAACACACATGAAATGACTCGAGTTGTGGTATGTGAAAAGAACACACATACAATGACATTTGTGGATCCATATGTGGTATCTAAAGAGAACACACATTCAATGACTCTAGTTGTTGTTAGTAAAAAGAACACACATTTCAATGACACTTGTGGATCCATATGTGGTATGTGAAAAGAACACACATGAAATGACTCTAGTTGTGGTATGTGAAAAGAACACGCATGCAATAACACTGGTGGATCCATGTGTGGTCTCTGAAGAGAACACACATCCAATGACTCTGGTTGTTGTTAGTAAAAGGAGCACACATTTCATTGAAACTGGTGGATCCATATGTGGTATTTGAAGAGAACACACATGCAATGACTCCAGTTGTTGTTAGTAAAAGGAACACACATGCAATGACACTGGTGGATCCATGTGTGGTCTCTGAAGAGAAGACACATTTCAATGACACTGGTGGATCCATATGTGGTGTGTGAAAATAACACACATGAAATGACTTTAGTTGTGGTATGTGAAAAGAACACACATGCAATTACACTGGTGGATCCATGTCTAGTATCTGAAGAGAACACACATCCAATGAGTCTAGCTGTTCTTGTAAGAAGAGCACACATTTCAATGACAGTGGTGGATCCGTATGTGGTATCTGAAAAGAACACACATGAAATGACTCCAGTTGTTGTTAGTAAAAAGAACACACATGCAACGACACTGGTGGATCCATGTGTGGCCTCTGAAGAGAACACACATTTCAATGACACTTGTGGATCCATATGTGGTATGTGAGAAGAACACACATGAAATGACTCTAGTTGTGGTATGTGAAAAGAACACACATGTAATGACACTGGTGGATCCATGTGTGGTCTCTGAAGAGAACACACAGTTCAATGACACTAGTGGATCCATATGTGGTATGTGAAAAGAACACACATGAAATGACTCCAGTTGTGGTATGTGAAAAGAACACACATGCAAAGACACTGGTGGATCCATGTGTGGTCTCTGAAGAGAACACACATCCAATGACTATGGTTGTTCTTAGTGAAGAGAACACATGTTTCAATGACAGTGGTGGATCCATATGTGGTATGTGAAAAGAACACACATGCAATGACTCGTGTTGTGGTATGTGTAAAGAACACACATGCAATGACACTGGTGGATCCATGTGTGGTCTCTAAAGATAACACACATTTCAATGACACTGGTGGATCCATATGTGGTATGTGAAAAGAACACACATGCAATGACTCCAGTTGTTGTTAGTAAAATGAACACACATGCAATGACACTCGTGGATCCATAGGTGGATTGTGAAAAGAGAACACACATTTCAATGACCCTGGTGGATCCATATGTGGCATGTGAAAAGAACACACATGAAATGACTCCAGTTGTGGTATGTTAAAACAACACACATGCAATGACACTGGTGGATCCGTATGTGGTATGTGAAAAGAACACACATTTCAATGACACTAGTGGATCCATATGTGGTATGTGAAAAGAACACACATGAAATGACTCCAGTTGTGGTATGTTAAAAGAACACACATGAAATGACACTGGTGGATCCATGTGTGGTCTCTGAAGAGCACACACATTTCAATGACACTGGTGGATCCATATGTGGTTTGTGAAAAGAACACACATGAAATGACTCGAGTTGTGGTATGTGAAAAGAACACACATACAATGACACTTGTGGATCCATATGTGGTATCTGAAGAGAACACACATTCAATGACTCTGGTTGTTGTTAGTAAAAAGAGCACACATTTCAATGACACTTGTGGATCCATATGTGGTATGTGAAAAGAACACACATGAAATGACTCTAGTTGTGGTATGTGAAAACAACACGCATGCAATAACAATGGTGGATCCATGTGTGGTCTCTGAAGAGAACACACATCCAATGACTCTGGTTGTTGTTAGTAAAAGGAGCACACATTTCATTGAAACTGGTGGATCCATATTTGGTATTTGAAGAGAACACACATGCAATGACTCCAGTTGTTGTTAGTAAAAAGAACACACATGCAATGACACTGGTGGATCCTTGTGTGGTCTCTGAAGAGAAGACACATTTCAATGACACTGGTGGATCCATATGTGGTATGTGAAAAGAACACACATGAAATGACTCTAGTTGTGGTATGTGAAAAGAACACACATGCAATTACACTGGTGGATCCATGTGTAGTATCTGAAGAGAACACACATCCAATGAGTCTAGCTGTTCTTGTAAGAAGAGCACACATTTCAATGACACTGGTGGATCCGTATGTGGTATGTGAAAAGAACACGCATGAAATGACTCTAGTTGTTGTTAGTAAAAAGAACACACATGCAATGACACTCGTGGATCCATAGGTGGATTGTGAAAAGAGAACACACATTTCAATGACCCTGGTGGATCCATATGTGGCATGTGAAAAGAACACACATGAAATGACTCCAGTTGTGGTATGTTAAAACAACACACATGCAATGACACTGGTGGATCCGTATGTGGTATGTGAAAAGAACACACATTTCAATGACACTAGTGGATCCATATGTGGTATGTGAAAAGAACACACATGAAATGACTCCAGTTGTGGTATGTTAAAAGAACACACATGAAATGACACTGGTGGATCCATGTGTGGTCTCTGAAGAGCACACACATTTCAATGACACTGGTGGATCCATATGTGGTATGTGAAAAGAACACACATGAAATGACTCGAGTTGTGGTATGTGAAAAGAACACACATACAATGACACTTGTGGATCCATATGTGGTATCTGAAGAGAACACACATTCAATGACTCTGGTTGTTGTTAGTAAAAAGAGCACACATTTCAATGACACTTGTGGATCCATATGTGGTATGTGAAAAGAACACACATGAAATGACTCTAGTTGTGGTATGTGAAAACAACACGCATGCAATAACAATGGTGGATCCATGTGTGGTCTCTGAAGAGAACACACATCCAATGACTCTGGTTGTTGTTAGTAAAAGGAGCACACATTTCATTGAAACTGGTGGATCCATATTTGGTATTTGAAGAGAACACACATGCAATGACTCCAGTTGTTATTAGTAAAAAGAACACACATGCAATGACACTGGTGGATCCTTGTGTGGTCTCTGAAGAGAAGACACATTTCAATGACACTGGTGGATCCATATGTGGTATGTGAAAAGAACACACATGAAATGACTCTAGTTGTGGTATGTGAAAAGAACACACATGCAATTACACTGGTGGATCCATGTGTAGTATCTGAAGAGAACACACATCCAATGAGTCTAGCTGTTCTTGTAAGAAGAGCACACATTTCAATGACACTGGTGCATCCGTATGTGGTATGTGAAAAGAACACACATGAAATGACTCCAGTTGTTGTTAGTAAAAAGAACACACATGCAATGACACTGGTGGATCCATGTGTGGCCTTTGAAGAGAACACACATTTCAATGACACTTGTGGATCCATATGTGGTATGTGAAAAGAACACACATGAAATGACTCTAGTTGTGGTATGTGAAAAGAACACACATGAAATGACTCTAGTTGTGGTATGTGAAAAGAACACACATGTAATGACACTGGTGGATCCATGTGTGGTCTCTGAAGAGAACACACAGTTCAATGACACTGGTGGATCCATATGTGGTATGTGAAAAGAACACACATGAAATGACTCTAGTTGTGGTATGTGAAAAGAACACACATGCAATGACACTGGTGGATCTATGTGTGGTATCTGAAGAGAACACACATCCAATGACTATGGTTGTTGTTAGTGAAGAGAACACACGTTTCAATGACAGTGGTGGATCCATATAACACACATGCAATGACTCGAGTTGTGGTATGTGAAAAGAACACACATGCAATGACACTGGTGGATCCATGTGTGGTCTCTAAAGAGAACACACATTTCAATGACACTGGTGGATCCATATGTGGTATGTGAAAAGAACACACATGCAATGACTCCAGTTGTTGTTAGTAAAATGAACACACATGCAATGACACTCGTGTATCCATAGGTGGATTGTGAAAAGAGAACACACCTTTCAATGACCCTGGTGGATCCATATGTGGCATGTGAAAAGAACACACATGAAATGACTCTAGTTGTGGTATGTTAAAAGAACACACATGCAATGACACTGGTGGATCCATGTGTGGTCTCTGAAGAGAACACAAATTTCAATGACACTAGTGGATCCATATGTGGTATGTGAAAAGAACACACATGAAATGACTCCAGTTGTGGTATGTCAAAAGAACACACATGAAATGACACTGGTGGATCCATGTGTGGTCTCTGAAGAGAACACACAGTTCAATGACACTGGTGGATCCATATGTGGTATGTGAAAAGAACACACATGAAATGACTCCAGTTGTGGTATGTGAAAAGAACACACATGCAATGACACTGGTGGATCCATGTGTGGTCTCTGAAGAGAACACACATCCAATGACTATGGTTGTTGTTAGTGAAGAGAACACATGTTTCAATGACAGTGGTGGATCCATATGTGGTATGTGAAAACAACACACATGCAATGACTCGAGTTGTGGTATGTGTAAAGAACACACATGCAATGACACTGGTGGATCCATGTTTGGTCTCTAAAGAGAACACACATTTCAATGACACTGGTGGATCCATATGTGGTATGTCAAAAGAACACACATGCAATGACTCCAGTTGTTGTTAGTAAAATGAACACACATGCAATGACACTCGTGGATCCATAGGTGGATTGTGAAAAGAGAACACACATTTCAATGACCCTGGTGGATCCATATGTGGCATGTGAAAATAACACACATGAAATGACTCCAGTTGTGGTATGTTAAAAGAACACACATGCAATGACACTGGTGGATCCATGTGTGGTCTCTGAAGAGAACACACATTTCAATGACACTAGTGGATCCATATGTGGTATGTGAAAAGAACACACATGAAATGACTCCAGTTGTGGTATGTTAAAAGAACACACATGAAATGACACTGGTGGATCCATGTGTGGTCTCTGAAGAGCACACACATTTCAATGACACTGGTGGATCCATATGTGGTATGTGAAAAGAACACACATGAAATGACTCGAGTTGTGGTATGTGAAAAGAACACACATACAATGACATTTGTGGATCCATATGTGGTATCTAAAGAGTACACACATTCAATGAGTCTGGTTGTTGTTAGTAAAAAGAGCACACATTTCAATGACACTTGTGGATCCATATGTGGTATGTGAAAAGAACACACATGAAATGACTCTAGTTGTGGTATGTGAAAAGAACACGCATGCAATAACACTGGTGGATCCATGTGTGGTCTCTGAAGAGAACACACATCCAATGACTCTGGTTGTTGTTAGTAAAAGGAGCACACATTTCATTGAAACTGGTGGATCCATATGTGGTATTTGAAGAGAACACACATGCAATGACTCCAGTTGTTGTTAGTAAAAAGAACACACATGCAATGACACTGGTGGATCCATGTGTGGTCTCTGAAGAGAAGACACATTTCAATGACACTGGTGGATCCATATGTGGTATGTGAAAAGAACACACATGAAATGACTCTAGTTGTGGTATGTGAAAAGAACACACATGCAATTACACTGGTCGATCCATGTGTAGTATCTGAAGAGAACACACATCCAATGAGTCTAGCTGTTCTTGTAAGAAGAGCACACATTTCAATGACACTGGTGGATCCGTATGTGGTATGTGAAAAGAACACACATGAAATGACTCCAGTTGTTGTTAGTAAAAAGAACACACATGCAATGACACTGGTGGATCCATGTGTGGCCTTTGAAGAGAACACACATTTCAATGACACTTGTGGATCCATATGTGGTATGTGAAAAGAACACACATGAAATGACTCTAGTTGTGGTATGTGAAAAGAACACACATGAAATGACTCTAGTTGTGGTATGTGAAAAGAACACACATGTAATGACACTGGTGGATCCATGTGTGGTCTCTGAAGAGAACACACAGTTCAATGACACTGGTGGATCCATATGTGGTATGTGAAAAGAACACACATGAAATGACTCTAGTTGTGGTATGAGAAAAGAACACACATGCAATGACACTGGTGGATCCATGTGTGGTATCTGAAGAGAACACACATCCAATGACTATGGTTGTTGTTAGTGAAGAGAACACACGTTTCAATGACAGTGGTGGATCCATATAACACACATGCAATGACTCGAGTTGTGGTATGTGAAAAGAACACACATGCAATGACACTGGTGGATCCATGTGTGGTCTCTAAAGAGAACACACATTTCAATGACACTGGTGGATCCATATGTGGTATGTGAAAAGAACACACATGCAATGACTCCAGTTGTTGTTAGTAAAATGAACACACATGCAATGACACTCGTGTATCCATAGGTGGATTGTGAAAAGAGAACACACCTTTCAATGACCCTGGTGGATCCATATGTGGCATGTGAAAAGAACACACATGAAATGACTCTAGTTGTGGTATGTTAAAAGAACACACATGCAATGACACTGGTGGATCCATGTGTGGTCTTTGAAGAGAACACACATTTCAATGACACTAGTGGATCCATATGTGGTATGTGAAAAGAACACACATGAAATGACTCCAGTTGTGGTATGTCAAAAGAACACACATGAAATGACACTGGTGGATCCATGTGTGGTCTCTGAAGAGAACACACAGTTCAATGACACTGGTGGATCCATATGTGGTATGTGAAAAGAACACACATGAAATGACTCCAGTTGTGGTATGTGAAAAGAACACACATGCAATGACACTGGTGGATCCATGTGTGGTCTCTGAAGAGAACACACATCCAATGACTATGGTTGTTGTTAGTGAAGAGAACACATGTTTCAATGACAGTGGTGGATCCATATGTGGTATGTGAAAACAACACACATGCAATGACTCGAGTTGTGGTATGTGTAAAGAACACACATGCAATGACACTGGTGGATCCATGTTTGGTCTCTAAAGAGAACACACATTTCAATGACACTGGTGGATCCATATGTGGTATGTGAAAAGAACACACATGCAATGACTCCAGTTGTTGTTAGTAAAATGAACACACATGCAATGACACTCGTGGATCCATAGGTGGATTGTGAAAAGAGAACACACATTTCAATGACCCTGGTGGATCCATATGTGGCATGTGAAAATAACACACATGAAATGACTCCAGTTGTGGTATGTTAAAAGAACACACATGCAATGACACTGGTGGATCCATGTGTGGTCTCTGAAGAGAACACACATTTCAATGACACTAGTGGATCCATATGTGTTATGTGAAAAGAACACACATGAAATGACTCCAGTTGTGGTATGTTAAAAGAACACACATGAAATGACACTGGTGGATCCATGTGTGGTCTCTGAAGAGCACACACATTTCAATGACACTGGTGGATCCATATGTGGTATGTGAAAAGAACACACATGAAATGACTCGAGTTGTGGTATGTGAAAAGAACACACATACAATGACATTTGTGGATCCATATGTGGTATCTAAAGAGTACACACATTCAATGAGTCTGGTTGTTGTTAGTAAAAAGAGCACACATTTCAATGACACTTGTGGATCCATATGTGGTATGTGAAAAGAACACACATGAAATGACTCTAGTTGTGGTATGTGAAAAGAACACGCATGCAATAACACTGGTGGATCCATGTGTGGTCTCTGAAGAGAACACACATCCAATGACTCTGGTTGTTGTTAGTAAAAGGAGCACACATTTCATTGAAACTGGTGGATCCATATGTGGTATTTGAAGAGAACACACATGCAATGACTCCAGTTGTTGTTAGTAAAAAGAACACACATGCAATGACACTAGTGGATCCATGTGTGGTCTCTGAAGAGAAGACACATTTCAATGACACTGGTGGATCCATATGTGGTATGTGAAAAGAACACACATGAAATGACTCTAGTTGTGGTATGTGAAAAGAACACACATGCAATTACACTGGTCGATCCATGTGTAGTATCTGAAGAGAACACACATCCAATGAGTCTAGCTGTTCTTGTAAGAAGAGCACACATTTCAATGACACTGGTGGATCCGTATGTGGTATGTGAAAAGAACACACATGAAATGACTCCAGTTGTTGTTAGTAAAAAGAACACACATGCAATGACACTGGTGGATCCATGTGTGGCCTTTGAAGAGAACACACATTTCAATGACACTTGTGGATCCATATGTGGTATGTGAAAAGAACACACATGAAATGACTCTAGTTGTGGTATGTGAAAAGAACACACATGAAATGACTCTAGTTGTGGTATGTGAAAAGAACACACGTGTAATGACACTGGAGGATCCATGTGTGGTCTCTGAAGAGAACACACAGTTCAATGACACTGGTGGATCCATATGTGGTATGTGAAAAGAACAAACATGAAATGACTCCAGTTGTGGTATGTGAAAAGAACACACATGCAATGACACTGGTGGATCCATGTGTGATATCTGAAGAGAACACACATCCAATGACTATGGTTGTTGTTAGTGAAGAGAACACATGTTTCAATGACAGTGGTGGATCCATATAACACACATGCAATGACTCGAGTTGTGGTATGTGAAAAGAACACACATGCAATGACACTGGTGGATCCATGTGTGGTCTCTAAAGAGAACACACATTTCAATGACACTGGTGGATCCATATGTGGTATGTGAAAAGAACACACATGCAATGACTCCAGTTGTTGTTAGTAAAATGAACACACATGCAATGACACTCGTGGATCCATAGGTGGATTGTGAAAAGAGAACACACATTTCAATGACCCTGGTGGATCCATATGTGGTATGTGAAAAGAACACACATGAAATGACTCTAGTTGTGGTATGTGAAAAGAACACACATGAAATGACTCTAGTTGTGGTATGTGAAAAGAACACAAGTGTAATGACACTGGAGGATCCATGTGTGGTCTCTGAAGAGAACACATAGTTCAATGACACTGGTGGATCCATATGTGGTATGTGAAAAGAACAAACATGAAATGACTCCAGTTGTGGTATGTGAAAAGAACACACATGCAATGACACTGGTGGATCCATGTGTGATCTCTGAAGAGAACACACATCCAATGACTATGGTTGTTGTTAGTGAAGAGAACACATGTTTCAATGACAGTGGTGGATCCATATAACACACATGCAATGACTCGAGTTGTGGTATGTGAAAAGAACACACATGCAATGACACTGGTGGATCCATGTGTGGTCTCTAAAGAGAACACACATTTCAATGACACTGGTGGATCCATATGTGGTATGTGAAAAGAACACACATGCAATGACTCCAGTTGTTGTTAGTAAAATGAACACACATGCAATGACACTCGTGGATCCATAGGTGGATTGTGAAAAGAGAACACACATTTCAATGACCCTGGTGGATCCATATGTGGCATGTGAAAAGAACACACATGAAATGACTCTAGTTGTGGTATGTTAAAAGAACACACATGCAATGACACTGGTGGATCCATGTGTGGTCTCTGAAGAGAACACACATTTCAATGACACTAGTGGATCCATATGTGGTATGTGAAAAGAACACACATGAAATGACTCCAGTTGTGGTATGTTAAAAGAACACACATGAAATGACACTGGTGGATCCATGTGTGGTCTCTAAAGAGCACACACATTTCAATGACACTGGTGGATCCATATGTGGTATGTGAAAAGAACACACATGAAATGACTCGAGTTGTGGTATGTGAAAAGAACACACATACAATGACACTGGTGGATCCATGTGTGGTATCTAAAGAGAACACACATCCAATGACTCTGGTTGTTGTTAGTAAAAAGAGCACACATTTCAATCAGACTTGTGGATCCATATGTGGTATCTAAAGAGAACACACATGCAATGACTCTAGTTGTTGTTAGTAAAAAGAACACACATGCAATGACACTGGTGGATCCATGTGCGGTCTCTAAAGAGAACACACATTTCAATGACACTGGTGGATCCATATGTGGTATGTGAAAAGAACACATATGAAATGACTCTAGTTGTGGTATGTGAAAAGAACACGCATGCAATAACACTGGTGGATCGTGTGTGGTCTCTGAAGAGAACACACATCCAATGACTCTGGTTGTTGTTAGTAAAAGGAGCACACATTTCATTGAAACTGGTGGATCCATATGTGGTATTTGAAGAGAACACACATGCAATGACTCCAGTTGTTGTTAGCAAAAAGAACACACATGCAATGACACTGGTGGATCCATGTGTGGTCTCTAAAGAGAAGACACATTTCAATGACACTGGTGGATCCATATGTGGTATGTGAAAAGAACACACATGAAATGACTCTAGTTGTGGTATGTGAAAAGAACACACATGCAATTACACTGGTGGATCCATGTGTAGTATCTGAAGAGAACACACATCCAATGAGTCTAGCTGTTCTTGTAAGAAGAGCACACATTTCAATGACACTGGTGGATCCGTATGTGGTATGTGAAAAGAACACACATGAAATGACTCCAGTTGTTGTTAGTAAAAAGAACACACATGCAATGACACTGGTGGATCCATGTGTGGCCTTTGAAGAGAACACACATTTCAATGACACTTGTGGATCCATATGTGGTATGTGAAAAGAACACACATGAAATGACTCTAGTTGTGGTATGTGAAAAGAACACACATGAAATGACTCTAGTTGTGGTATGTGAAAAGAACACACGTGTAATGACACTGGTGGATCCATGTGTGGTCTCTGAAGAGAACACACAGTTCAATGACACTGGTGGATCCATATGTGGTATGTGAAAAGAACAAACATGAAATGACTCCAGTTGTGGTATGTGAAAAGAACACACATGCAATGACACTGGTGGATCCATGTGTGATCTCTGAAGAGAACACACATCCAATGACTATGGTTGTTGTTAGTGAAGAGAACACATGTTTCAATGACAGTGGTGGATCCATATGTGGTATGTGAAAACAACACACATGCAATGACTCGAGTTGTGGTATGTGTAAAGAACACACATGCAATGACACTGGTGGATCCATGTTTGGTCTCTAAAGAGAACACACATTTCAATGACACTGGTGGATCCATATGTGGTATGTGAAAAGAACACACATGCAATGACTCCAGTTGTTGTTAGTAAAATGAACACACATGCAATGACACTCGTGGATCCATAGGTGGATTGTGAAAAGAGAACACACATTTCAATGACCCTGGTGGATCCATATGTGGCATGTGAAAATAACACACATGAAATGACTCCAGTTGTGGTATGTTAAAAGAACACACATGCAATGACACTGGTGGATCCATGTGTGGTCTCTGAAGAGAACACACATTTCAATGACACTAGTGGATCCATATGTGTTATGTGAAAAGAACACACATGAAATGACTCCAGTTGTGGTATGTTAAAAGAACACACATGAAATGACACTGGTGGATCCATGTGTGGTCTCTGAAGAGCACACACATTTCAATGACACTGGTGGATCCATATGTGGTATGTGAAAAGAACACACATGAAATGACTCGAGTTGTGGTATGTGAAAAGAACACACATACAATGACATTTGTGGATCCATATGTGGTATCTAAAGAGTACACACATTCAATGAGTCTGGTTGTTGTTAGTAAAAAGAGCACACATTTCAATGACACTTGTGGATCCATATGTGGTATGTGAAAAGAACAC
Organism: Avena sativa; assembly: GCA_916181665.1. Lineage (NCBI taxonomy): Eukaryota > Viridiplantae > Streptophyta > Magnoliopsida > Poales > Poaceae > Avena > Avena sativa. The sequence goes on from OV702286.1 coordinate 81,777,469, forward strand.
ACATGAAATGACTCTAGTTGTGGTATGTGAAAAGAACACGCATGCAATAACACTGGTGGATCCATGTGTGGTCTCTGAAGAGAACACACATCCAATGACTCTGGTTGTTGTTAGTAAAAGGAGCACACATTTCATTGAAACTGGTGGATCCATATGTGGTATTTGAAGAGAACACACATGCAATGACTCCAGTTGTTGTTAGTAAAAAGAACACACATGCAATGACACTAGTGGATCCATGTGTGGTCTCTGAAGAGAAGACACATTTCAATGACACTGGTGGATCCATATGTGGTATGTGAAAAGAACACACATGAAATGACTCTAGTTGTGGTATGTGAAAAGAACACACATGCAATTACACTGGTCGATCCATGTGTAGTATCTGAAGAGAACACACATCCAATGAGTCTAGCTGTTCTTGTAAGAAGAGCACACATTTCAATGACACTGGTGGATCCGTATGTGGTATGTGAAAAGAACACACATGAAATGACTCCAGTTGTTGTTAGTAAAAAGAACACACATGCAATGACACTGGTGGATCCATGTGTGGCCTTTGAAGAGAACACACATTTCAATGACACTTGTGGATCCATATGTGGTATGTGAAAAGAACACACATGAAATGACTCTAGTTGTGGTATGTGAAAAGAACACACATGAAATGACTCTAGTTGTGGTATGTGAAAAGAACACACGTGTAATGACACTGGAGGATCCATGTGTGGTCTCTGAAGAGAACACACAGTTCAATGACACTGGTGGATCCATATGTGGTATGTGAAAAGAACAAACATGAAATGACTCCAGTTGTGGTATGTGAAAAGAACACACATGCAATGACACTGGTGGATCCATGTGTGATATCTGAAGAGAACACACATCCAATGACTATGGTTGTTGTTAGTGAAGAGAACACATGTTTCAATGACAGTGGTGGATCCATATAACACACATGCAATGACTCGAGTTGTGGTATGTGAAAAGAACACACATGCAATGACACTGGTGGATCCATGTGTGGTCTCTAAAGAGAACACACATTTCAATGACACTGGTGGATCCATATGTGGTATGTGAAAAGAACACACATGCAATGACTCCAGTTGTTGTTAGTAAAATGAACACACATGCAATGACACTCGTGGATCCATAGGTGGATTGTGAAAAGAGAACACACATTTCAATGACCCTGGTGGATCCATATGTGGTATGTGAAAAGAACACACATGAAATGACTCTAGTTGTGGTATGTGAAAAGAACACACATGAAATGACTCTAGTTGTGGTATGTGAAAAGAACACAAGTGTAATGACACTGGAGGATCCATGTGTGGTCTCTGAAGAGAACACATAGTTCAATGACACTGGTGGATCCATATGTGGTATGTGAAAAGAACAAACATGAAATGACTCCAGTTGTGGTATGTGAAAAGAACACACATGCAATGACACTGGTGGATCCATGTGTGATCTCTGAAGAGAACACACATCCAATGACTATGGTTGTTGTTAGTGAAGAGAACACATGTTTCAATGACAGTGGTGGATCCATATAACACACATGCAATGACTCGAGTTGTGGTATGTGAAAAGAACACACATGCAATGACACTGGTGGATCCATGTGTGGTCTCTAAAGAGAACACACATTTCAATGACACTGGTGGATCCATATGTGGTATGTGAAAAGAACACACATGCAATGACTCCAGTTGTTGTTAGTAAAATGAACACACATGCAATGACACTCGTGGATCCATAGGTGGATTGTGAAAAGAGAACACACATTTCAATGACCCTGGTGGATCCATATGTGGCATGTGAAAAGAACACACATGAAATGACTCTAGTTGTGGTATGTTAAAAGAACACACATGCAATGACACTGGTGGATCCATGTGTGGTCTCTGAAGAGAACACACATTTCAATGACACTAGTGGATCCATATGTGGTATGTGAAAAGAACACACATGAAATGACTCCAGTTGTGGTATGTTAAAAGAACACACATGAAATGACACTGGTGGATCCATGTGTGGTCTCTAAAGAGCACACACATTTCAATGACACTGGTGGATCCATATGTGGTATGTGAAAAGAACACACATGAAATGACTCGAGTTGTGGTATGTGAAAAGAACACACATACAATGACACTGGTGGATCCATGTGTGGTATCTAAAGAGAACACACATCCAATGACTCTGGTTGTTGTTAGTAAAAAGAGCACACATTTCAATCAGACTTGTGGATCCATATGTGGTATCTAAAGAGAACACACATGCAATGACTCTAGTTGTTGTTAGTAAAAAGAACACACATGCAATGACACTGGTGGATCCATGTGCGGTCTCTAAAGAGAACACACATTTCAATGACACTGGTGGATCCATATGTGGTATGTGAAAAGAACACATATGAAATGACTCTAGTTGTGGTATGTGAAAAGAACACGCATGCAATAACACTGGTGGATCGTGTGTGGTCTCTGAAGAGAACACACATCCAATGACTCTGGTTGTTGTTAGTAAAAGGAGCACACATTTCATTGAAACTGGTGGATCCATATGTGGTATTTGAAGAGAACACACATGCAATGACTCCAGTTGTTGTTAGCAAAAAGAACACACATGCAATGACACTGGTGGATCCATGTGTGGTCTCTAAAGAGAAGACACATTTCAATGACACTGGTGGATCCATATGTGGTATGTGAAAAGAACACACATGAAATGACTCTAGTTGTGGTATGTGAAAAGAACACACATGCAATTACACTGGTGGATCCATGTGTAGTATCTGAAGAGAACACACATCCAATGAGTCTAGCTGTTCTTGTAAGAAGAGCACACATTTCAATGACACTGGTGGATCCGTATGTGGTATGTGAAAAGAACACACATGAAATGACTCCAGTTGTTGTTAGTAAAAAGAACACACATGCAATGACACTGGTGGATCCATGTGTGGCCTTTGAAGAGAACACACATTTCAATGACACTTGTGGATCCATATGTGGTATGTGAAAAGAACACACATGAAATGACTCTAGTTGTGGTATGTGAAAAGAACACACATGAAATGACTCTAGTTGTGGTATGTGAAAAGAACACACGTGTAATGACACTGGTGGATCCATGTGTGGTCTCTGAAGAGAACACACAGTTCAATGACACTGGTGGATCCATATGTGGTATGTGAAAAGAACAAACATGAAATGACTCCAGTTGTGGTATGTGAAAAGAACACACATGCAATGACACTGGTGGATCCATGTGTGATCTCTGAAGAGAACACACATCCAATGACTATGGTTGTTGTTAGTGAAGAGAACACATGTTTCAATGACAGTGGTGGATCCATATAACACACATGCAATGACTCGAGTTGTGGTATGTGAAAAGAACACACATGCAATGACACTGGTGGATCCATGTGTGGTCTCTAAAGAGAACACAAATTTCAATGACACTGGTGGATCCATATGTGGTATGTGAAAAGAACACACATGCAATGACTCCAGTTGTTGTTAGTAAAATGAACACACATGCAATGACACTCGTGGATCCATAGGTGGATTGTGAAAAGAGAACACACATTTCAATGACCCTGGTGGATCCATATGTGGCATGTGAAAAGAACACACATGAAATGACTCTAGTTGTGGTATGTTAAAAGAACACACATGCAATGACACTGGTGGATCCATGTGTGGTCTCTGAAGAGAACACACATTTCAATGACACTAGTGGATCCATATGTGGTATGTGAAAAGAACACACATGAAATGACTCCAGTTGTGGTATGTTAAATGAACACACATGAAATGACACTGGTGGATCCATGTGTGGTCTCTAAAGAGCACACACATTTCAATGACACTGGTGGATCCATATGTGGTATGTGAAAAGAACACACATGAAATGACTCGAGATGTGGTATGTGAAAAGAACACACATACAATGACACTGGTGGATCCATGTGTGGTATCTAAAGAGAACACACATCCAATGACTCTGGTTGTTGTTAGTAAAAAGAGCACACATTTCAATCAGACTTGTGGATCCATATGTGGTATCTAAAGAGAACACACATGCAATGACTCTAGTTGTTGTTAGTAAAAAGAACACACATGCAATGACACTGGTGGATCCATGTGCGGTCTCTAAAGAGAACACACATTTCAATGACACTGGTGGATCCATATGTGGTATGTGAAAAGAACACATATGAAATGACTCTAGTTGTGGTATGTGAAAAGAACACGCATGCAATAAGACTGGTGGATCCGTGTGTGGTCTCTGAAGAGAACACACATCCAATGACTCTAGTTGTTGTTAGTAAAAGGAGCACACATTTCATTGAAACTGGTGGATCCATATGTGGTATTTGAAGAGAACACACATGCAATGACTCCAGTTGTTGTTAGCAAAAAGAACACACATGCAATGACACTGGTGGATCCATGTGTGGTCTCTAAAGAGAAGACACATTTCAATGACACTGGTGGATCCATATGTGGTATGTGAAAAGAACACACATGAAATGACTCTAGTTGTGGTATGTGAAAAGAACACACATGCAATTACACTGGTGGATCCATGTGTAGTATCTGAAGAGAACACACATCCAATGAGTCTAGCTGTTCTTGTAAGAAGAGCACACATTTCAATGACACTCGTGGATCCGTATATGGTATGTGAAGAGAACACAGATGAAATGACTCCAGTTGTTGTTAGTAAAAAGAACACACATGCAACGACACTGGTGGATCCATGTGTGGCCTCTAAAGAGAACACACATTTCAATGACACTTGTGGATCCATATGTGGTATGTGAGAAGAACACACATGAAATGACTCTAGTTGTGGTATGTGAAAAGAACAGACATGTAATGACACTGGTGGATCCATGTGTGGTCTCTGAAGAGAACACACAGTTCAATGACACTGGTGGATCCATATGTGGTATGTGAAAAGAACACACATGAAATGACTCCAGTTGTGGTATGTGAAAAGAACACACATGCAATGACACTGGTGGATCCATGTGTGGTCTCTGAAGAGAACACACATCCAATGACTATGGTTGTTGTTAGTGAAGAGAACACATGTTTCAATGATAGTGGTGGATCCATATATGGTATGTGAAAAGAACACACATGCAATGACTCGAGTTGTGGTATGTGTAAAGAACACACATGCAATGACACTGGTGGATCCATGTGTGGTCTCTAATGAGAACACACATTTCAATGACACTGGTGGATCCATATGTGGTATGTGAAAAGAACACGCATGCAATGACTCCAGTTGTTGTTAGTAAAATGAACACACATGCAATGACACTCGTGGATCCATAGGTGGATTGTGAAAAGAGAACACACATTTCAATGACCCTGGTGGATCCATATGTGGCATGTGAAAAGAACACACATGAAATGACTCCAGTTGTGGTATGTTAAAAGAACACGCATGCAATGACACTGGTGGATCCATGTGTGGTCTCTGAAGAGAACACACATTTCAATGACACTAGTGGATCCATATGTGGTATGTGAAAAGAACACACATGAAATGACTCCAGTTGTGGTATGTTAAAAGAACACACATGAAATGACACTGGTGGATCCATGTGTGGTCTCTGAAGAGCACACACATTTCAATGACACTGGTGGATCCATATGTGGTATGTGAAAAGAACACACATGAAATGACTCGAGTTGTGGTATGTGAAAAGAACACACATACAATGACATTTGTGGATCCATATGTGGTATCTAAAGAGTACACACATTCAATGAGTCTGGTTGTTGTTAGTAAAAAGAGCACACATTTCAATGACACTTGTGGATCCATATGTGGTATGTGAAAAGAACACACATGAAATGACTCTAGTTGTGGTATGTGAAAAGAACACGCATGCAATAACACTGGTGGATCCATGTGTGGTCTCTGAAGAGAACACACATCCAATGTCTCTGGTTGTTGTTAGTAAAAGGAGCACACATTTCATTGAAACTGGTGGATCCATATGTGGTATTTGAAGAGAACACACATGCAATGACTCCAGTTGTTGTTAGTAAAAAGAACACACATGCAATGACACTGGTGGATCCATGTGTGGTCTCTGAAGAGAAGACACATTTCAATGACACTGGTGGATCCATATGTGGTATGTGAAAAGAACACACATGAAATGACTCTAGTTGTGGTATGTGAAAAGAACACACATGCAATTACACTGGTGGATCCATGTGTAGTATCTGAAGAGAACACACATCCAATGAGTCTAGCTGTTCTTGTAAGAAGAGCACACATTTCAATGACACTGGTGGATCCGTATGTGGTATGTGAAAAGAACACACATGAAATGACTCCAGTTGTTGTTAGTAAAAAGAACACACATGCAATGACACTGGTGGATCCATGTGTGGCCTTTGAAGAGAACACACATTTCAATGACACTTGTGGATCCATATGTGGTATGTGAAAAGAACACACATGAAATGAATCTAGTTGTGGTATGTGAAAAGAACACACATGAAATGACTCTAGTTGTGGTATGTGAAAAGAACACACGTGTAATGACACTGGTGGATCCATGTGTGGTCTCTGAAGAGAACACACAGTTCAATGACACTGGTGGATCCATATGTGGTATGTGAAAAGAACACACATGAAATGACTCCAGTTGTGGTATGTGAAAAGAACACACATGCAATGACACTGGTGGATCCATGTGTGGTCTCTGAAGAGAACACACATCCAATGACTATGGTTGTTGTTAGTGAAGAGAACACATGTTTCAATGACAGTGGTGGATCCATATAACACACATGCAATGACTCGAGTTGTGGTATGTGAAAAGAACACACATGCAATGACACTGGTGGATCCATGTGTGGTCTCTGAAGAGAACACACATTTCAATGACACTGGTGGATCCATATGTGGTATGTGAAAAGAACACACATGCAGTGACTCCAGTTGTTGTTAGTAAAATGAACACACATGCAATGACACTCGTGGATCCATAGGTGGATTGTGAAAAGAGAACACACATTTCAATGACCCTGGTGGATCCATATGTGGCATGTGAAAAGAACACACATGAAATGACTCTAGTTGTGGTATGTTAAAAGAACACACATTCAATGACACTGGTGGATCCATGTGTGGTCTCTGAAGAGAACACACATTTCAATGACACTAGTGGATCCATATGTGGTATGTGAAAAGAACACACATGAAATGACTCCAGTTGTGGTATGTTAAAAGAACACACATGAAATGACACTGGTGGATCCATGTGTGGTCTCTAAAGAGCACACACATTTCAATGACACTGGTGGATCCATATGTGGTATGTGAAAAGAACACACATGAAATGACTCGAGTTGTGGTATGTGAAAAGAACACACATACAATGACACTGGTGGATCCATGTGTGGTATCTAAAGAGAACACACATCCAATGACTCTGGTTGTTGTTAGTAAAAAGAGCACACATTTCAATCAGACTTGTGGATCCATATGTGGTATCTAAAGAGAACACACATGCAATGACTCTAGTTGTTGTTAGTAAAAAGAACACACATGCAATGACACTGGTGGATCCATGTGCGGTCTCTAAAGAGAACACACATTTCAATGACACTGGTGGATCCATATGTGGTATGTGAAAAGAACACATATGAAATGACTCTAGTTGTGGTATGTGAAAAGAACACGCATGCAATAACACTGGTGGATCCGTGTGTGGTCTCTGAAGAGAACACACATCCAATGACTCTGGTTGTTGTTAGTAAAAGGAGCACACATTTCATTGAAACTGGTGGATCCATATGTGGTATTTGAAGAGAACACACATGCAATGACTCCAGTTGTTGTTAGTAAAAAGAACACACATGCAATGACACTGGTGGATCCATGTGTGGTCTCTGAAGAGAAGACACATTTCAATGATACTGGTGGATCCATATGTGGTATGTGAAAAGAACACACATGAAATGACTCTAGTTGTGGTATGTGAAAAGAACACACATGCAATTACACTGGTGGATCCATGTGTAGTATCTGAAGAGAACACACATCCAATGAGTCTAGCTGTTCTTGTAAGAAGAGCACACATTTCAATGACACTCGTGGATCCGTATATGGTATGTGAAGAGAACACACATGAAATGACTCCAGTTGTTGTTAGTAAAAAGAACACACATGCAACGACACTGGTGGATCCATGTGTGGCCTCTGAAGAGAACACACATTTCAATGACACTTGCGGATCCATATGTGGTATGTGAGAAGAACACACATGAAATGACTCTAGTTGTGGTATGTGAAAAGAACAGACATGTAATGACACTGGTGGATCCATGTGTGGTCTCTGAAGAGAACACACAGTTCAATGACACTGGTGGATCCATATGCGGTATGTGAAAAGAACACACATGAAATGACTCCAGTTGTGGTATGTGAAAAGAACACACATTCAATGACACTGGTGGATCCATGTGTGGTCTCTGAAGAGAACACACATCCAATGACTATGGTTGTTGTTAGTGAAGAGAACACATGTTTCAATGATAGTGGTGGATCCATATATGGTATGTGAAAAGAACACACATGCAATGACTCGAGTTGTGGTATGTGTAAAGAACACACATGCAATGACACTGGTGGATCCATGTGTGGTCTCTAAAGAGAACACACATTTCAATGACACTGGTGGATCCATATGTGGTATGTGAAATGAACACACATGCAATGACTCCAGTTGTTGTTAGTAAAATGAACACACATGCAATGACACTCGTGGATCCATATGTGGTACGTGAAAAGAACACACATGAAATGACTCCAGTTGTGGTATGTTAAAAGAACACACATGAAATGACACTGGTGGATCCATGTGTGGTCTCTGAAGAGCACACACATTTCAATGACACTAGTGGATCCATATGTGGTATGTGAAAAGAACACACATGAAATGACTCGAGTTGTGGTATGTGAAAAGAACACACATACAATGACATTTGTGGATCCATATGTGGTATCTAAAGAGAAGACACATTCAATGACTCTGGTTGTTATTAGTAAAAAGAGCACACATTTCAATGACACTTGTGGATCCATATGTGGTATGTGAAAAGAACACACATGAAATGACTCTAGTTGTGGTATGTGAAAAGAACACGCATGCAATAACACTGGTGGATCCATGTGTGGTCTCTGAAGAGAACACACATCCAATGACTCTGGTTGTTGTTAGTAAAAGGAGCACACATTTCATTGAAACTAGTGGATCCATATGTGGTATTTGAAGAGAACACACATGCAACGACTCCAATTGTTGTTAGTAAAAAGAACACACATGCAATGACACTGGTGGATCCATGTGTGGTCTCTGAAGAGAAGACACATTTCAATGACACTGGTGGATCCATATGTGGTATGTGAAAAGAACACACATGAAATGACTCTAGTTGTGGTATGTGAAAAGAACGCACATGCAATTACACTAGTGAATCCATGTGTAGTATCTGAAGAGAACACACATCCAATGAGTCTAGATGTTCTTGTAAGAAGAGCACACATTTCAATGACACTGGTGGATCCGTATGTGGTATGTGAAAAGAACACACATGAAATGACTCCACTTGTTGTTAGTAAAAAGAACACACATGCAATGACACTGGTGGATCCATGTGTGGCCTTTGAAGAGAACACACATTTCAATGACACTTGTGGATCCATATGTGGTATGTGAAAAGAACACACATGAAATGACTCTAGTTGTGGTATGTGAAAAGAACACACATGTAATGACACTGGTGGATCCATGTGTGGTCTCTGAAGAGAACACACAGTTGAATGACACTGGTGGATCCATATGTGGTATGTGAAAAGAACACACATGAAATGACTCCAGTTGTGGTATGTGAAAAGAACACACATGCAATGACACTGGTGGATCCATGTGTGGTCTCTGAAGAGAACACACATCCAATGACTATGGTTGTTGTTAGTGAAGAGAACACACGTTTCAATGACAGTGGTGGATCCATATAACACACATGCAATGACTCGAGTTGTGGTATGTGTAAAGAACACACATGCAATGACACTGGTGGATCCATGTGTGGTCTCTAAAGAGAACACACATTTCAATGACACTGGTGGATCCATATGTGCTATGCGAAAAGAACACACATGCAATGACTCCAGTTGTTGTTAGTAAAATGAACAGACATGCAATGACACTTGTGGATCCATAGGTGGATTGTGAAAAGAGAACACACATTTCAATGACCCTGGTGGATCCATATGTGGCATGTGAAAAGAACACACATGAAATGACTCCAGTTGTGGTATGTTAAAAGAACACACATGCAATGACACTGGTGGATCCAAATGTGGTCTCTGAAGAGAACACACATTTCAATGACACTAGTGGATCCATATGTGGTATGTGAAAAGAACACACATGAAATGACTGCAGTTGTGGTATGTTAAAAGAACACACATGAAATGACACTGGTGGATCCATGTGTGGTCTCTGAAGAGCACACACATTTCAATGACACTGGTGGATCCATATGTGGTATGTGAAAAGAACACACATGAAATGACTCGAGTTGTGGTATGTGAAAAGAACACACATACAATGACACTGGTGGATCCATGTGTGGTATTTAAAGAGAACACACATCCAATGACTCTCGTTGTTGTTAGTAAAAAGAGCACACATTTCAATGACACTTATGGATCCATATGTGGTATCTGAAGAGAACACACATGCAATGACTCTAGTTGTTGTTAGTAAAAAGAACACACATGCAATGACACTGGTGGATCCATGTGTGGTCTCTGAAGAGAACACACATCCAATGACTCTGGTTGTTGTTAGTAAAAGGAGCACACATTTCATTGAAATTGGTGGATCCATATGTGGTATTTGAAGAGAACACACATGCAATGACTCTAGTTGTTGTTAGTAAAAAGAACACACATGCAATGACACTGGTGGATCCATGTGTGGTCTCTGAAGAGAAGACACATTTCAATGACACTGGTGGATCCATATGTGGTATGTGAAAAGAAGACACATGAAATGACTCTAGTTGTGGTATGTGAAAAGAACACACATGCAATTACACTGGTGGATCCATGTGTAGTATCTGAAGAGAACACACATCCAATGAGTCTAGCTGTTCTTGTAAGAAGAGCACACATTTCAATGACACTGGTGGATCCGTATGTGGTATGTGAAAAGAACACACATGAAATGACTCCAGTTGTTGTTAGTAAAAAGAACACACATGCAACGACACTGGTGGATCCATGTGTGGCCTCTGAAGAGAACACACATTTCAATGACACTTGTGGATCCATATGTGGTATGTGAGAAGAACACACATGAAATGACTCTAGTTGTGGTATGTGAAAAGAACACACATGTAATGACACTGGTGGATCCATGTGTGGTCTCTGAAGAGAACACACAGTTCAATGACACTGGTGGATCCATATGTGGTATGTGAAAAGAACACACATGAAATGACTCCAGTTGTGGTATGTGAAAAGAACACACATGCAATGAAACTGGTGGATCCATGTGTGGTCTCTGAAGAGAACACACATCCAATGACTATGGTTGTTGTTAGTGAAGAGAACACATGTTTCAATGACAGTGGTGGATCCATATGTGGTATGTGAAAAGAACACACATGCAATGACTCGAGTTGTGGTATGTGTAAAGAACACACATTTCAATGACACTAGTGGATCCATATGTGGTATGTGAAAAGAACACACATGCAATGACTCCAGTTGTTGTTAGTAAAATGAACACACATGCAATGACACTCGTGGATCCATAGGTGGATTGTGAAAAGAGAACACACATTTCAATGACCCTGGTGGATCCATATGTGGCATGTGAAAAGAACACACATGAAATGACTCCAGTTGTGGTATGTTAAAAGAACACACATGCAATGACACTGGTGGATCCATGTGTGGTCTCTGAAGAGAACACACATTTCAATGACACTAGTGGATCCATATGTGGTACGTGAAAAGAACACACATGAAATGACTCCAGTTGTGGTATGTTAAAAGAACACACATGAAATGACACTGGTGGATCCATGTGTGGCCTCTCAAGAGCACACACATTTCAATGACACTGGTGGATCCATATGTGGTATGTGAAAAGAACACACATGAAATGATTCGAGTTGTGGTATGTGAAAAGAACACACATACAATGACATTTGTGGATCCATATGTGGTATCTAAAGAGAACACACATTCAATGACTCTGGTTGTTGTTACTAAAAAGAGCACACATTTCAATGACACTTGTGGATCCATATGTGGTATGTGAAAAGAACACACATGAAATGACTCTAGTTGTGGTATGTGAAAAGAACACGCATGCAATAACACTGGTGGATCCATGTGTGGTCTCTGAAGAGAACACACATCCAATGACTCTGGTTGTTAGTAAAAGGAGCACACATTTCATTGAAACTGGTGGATCCATATGTGGTATTTGAAGAGAACACACATGCATTGACTCCAGTTGTTGTTAGTAAAAAGAACACGCATGCAATGACACTGGTGGATCCATGTGTGGTCTCTGAAGAGAAGACACATTTCAATGACACTGGTGGATCCATATGTGGTATGTGAAAAGAACACACATGAAATGACTCTAGTTGTGGTACGTGAAAAGAACACACATGCAATTACACTAGTGGATCCATGTGTAGTATCTGAAGAGAACACACATCCAATGAGTCTAGCTGTTCTTGTAAGAAGAGCACACATTTCAATGACACTGGTGGATCCGTATGTGGTATGTGAAAAGAACACACATGAAATGACTCCAGTTGTTGTTAGTAAAAAGAACACACATGCAATGACACTGGTGGATCCATGTGTGGCCTTTGAAGAGAACACACATTTCAATGACACTTGTGGATCCATATGTGGTATGTGAAAAGAACACACATGAAATGACTCTAGTTGTGGTACGTGAAAAGAACACACATGCAATTACACTAGTGGATCCATGTGTAGTATCTGAAGAGAACACACATCCAATGAGTCTAGCTGTTCTTGTAAGAAGAGCACACATTTCAATGATACTGGTGGATCCGTATGTGGTATGTGAAAAGAACACACATGAAATGACTCCAGTTGTTGTTAGTAAAAAGAACACACATGCAATGACACTGGTGGATCCATGTGTGGCCTTTGAAGAGAACACACATTTCAATGACACTTGTGGATCCATATGTGGTATGTGAAAAGAACACACATGAAATGACTCTAGTTGTGGTATGTGAAAAGAACACACATGTAATGACACTGGTGGATCCATGTGTGGTCTCTGAAGAGAACACGCAGTTCAATGACACTGGTGGATCCATATGTGGTATGTGAAAAGAACACACATGAAATGACTCCAGTTGTGGTGTGTGAAAAGAACACACATGCAATGACACTGGTGGATCCATGTGTGGTCTCTGAAGAGAACACACATCCAATGACTATGGTTGTTGTTAGTGAAGAGAACACACGTTTCAATGAGAGTGGTGGATCCATATAACACAAATGCAATGACTCGAGTTGTGGTATGTGTAAAGAACACACATGCAATGACACTGGTGGATCCATGTGTGGTCTCTAAAGAGAACACACATTTCAATGACACTGGTGGATCCATATGTGGTATGCGAAAAGAACACACATGCAATGACACTTGTGGATCCATAGGTGGATTGTGAAAATAGAACACACATTTCAATGACCCTGGTGGATCCATATGTGGCATGTGAAAAGAACACACATGAAATGACTCCAGTTGTGGTATGTTAAAAGAACACACATGCAATGACACTGGTGGATCCATATGTGGTCTCTGAAGAGAACACACATTTCAATGACACTAGTGGATCCATATGTGGTATGTGAAAAGAACACACATGAAATGACTGCAGTTGTGGTATGTTAAAAGAACACACATGAAATGACACTGGTGGATCCATGTGTGGTCTCTGAAGAGCACACACATTTCAATGACACTGGTGGATCCATATGTGGTATGTGAAAAGAACACATATGAAATGACTCGAGTTGTGGTATGTGAAAAGAACACACATACAATGACACTGGTGGATCCATGTGTGGTATCTAAAGAGAACACACATCCAATGACTCTCGTTCTTGTTAGTAAAAAGAGCACACATTTCAATGACACTTGTGGATCCATATGTGGTATCTGAAGAGAACACACATGCAATGACTCTAGTTGTTGTTAGTAAAAAGAACACACATGCAATGACACTGGTGGATCCATGTGTGGTCTCTAAAGAGAACACACATTTTAATGACACTGGTGGATCCATATGTGGTATGTGAAAAGAACACACATGAAATGATTCTAGTTGTGGTATGTGAAAAGAATACACATGCAATGACACTAGAGGATCCATGTGTGGTATCTGAAGAGAACACACATCCAATGACTCTAGTTGTTGTTAGTAAAAAGAGCACACATTTCAATGACACTGGTGGATCCATATGTGGAATTTGAAGAGAACACACATGCAATGACTCTAGTTGTTGTTAGTAAAAAGAACACACATGCAATGACACTGGTGGATCCATGTGTGGTCTCTGAAGAGAACACACATTTCAATGACACTGGTGGATCCATATGTGGTATGTGAAAACAACACACATGAAATGACTCTAGTTGTGGTATGTGAAAAGAACACACATGCAATGACACTGGTGGATCCATGTGTAGTCTCTGAAGAGAACACACATCCAATGACTCTAGCTGTTGTTAGTAAGAAGAGCACACATTTCAATGACACTGGTGGATCCGTATGTGGTATGTGAAAAGAACACACATGAAATGACTCTAGTTGTTGTTAGTAAAAAGAACACACATGCAATGACACTGGTGGATCCATGTGTGGCCTCTGAAGAGAACACACATTTCAATGACACTGGTGGATCCATATGTGGTATGTGAAAAGAACACACATGAAATGACTCCAGTTGTGGTATGTGAAAAGAACACACATGCAATGAAACTGGTGGATCCATTTGTGGTCTCTGAAGAGAACACACATCCAATGACTATGGTTGTTATTAGTGAAGAGAACACACATTTCAATGACAGTGGTGGATCCATATGTGGTATGTGAAAAGAACACACATGCAATGACTCGAGTTGTCGTATGTGAAAAGAACACACATGCAATGACACTGGTGGATCCATGTGTGGTCTTTGAATTGAACACACATTTCAATGACCCTGGTGGATCCATGTGTGGTATGTGAAAAGAAGACACATGCAATGACTCCAGTTGTTTTTAGTAAAAAGAACACACATGCAATGACACTAGTGGATCCATGGGTGGATTGTGAAAAGAGAACACACATTTCAATGACACTGGTGGATCCATATGTGGTATGTAAAAAGAACACACATGAAATGACTCCAATTGTGGTATGTGAAAAGAGCACACATGCAATGACACTGGTGGATCCATGTGTGGTCTCTGAAGAGAACACACATTTCAGTGACACTAGTGGATCCATATGTGGTATGTGAAAAGAACACACATGAAATGACTCCAGTTGTGGTATGTGAAAAGAACACACATGCAATGACACTGGTGGATCCATGTGTGGTCTCTGAAGAGAACACACATCCAATGACTATGGTTGTTGTTAGTGAAGAGAACACACGTTTCAATGCCAGTGGTGGATCCATATGTGGTATGTGAAAAGAACACACATGCGATGACTCAAGTTGTGGTTGTGAAAAGAACACACATGCAATGACTCTGGTGGATCCATGTGTGGTCTCTAAAGAGAACACACATTTCAATGACACTGTGGATCCATATGTGGTATGTGAAAAGAACACACATGCAATGACTCCAGTTGTTGTTAGTAAAAAGAACACACATGCAATGACACTCGTGGATCCATAGGTGGATTGTGAAAAGAGAACACACATTTCAATGACCCTGGTGTATCCATATGTGGCATGTGAAAAGAACACACATGAAATAACTCCAGTTGTGGTATGTGAAAAGAACACACATGCAATGACACTGGTGGATCCATGTGTGGTCTCTGAAGAGAACACACATCCAATGACTATGGTTGTTGTTAGTGAAGAGAACACACGTTTCAATGATAGTGGTGGATCCATATGTGGTATGTGAAAAGAACACACATGCGATGACTCAAGTTGTGGTTGTGAAAAGAACACACATGCAATGACTCTAGTGGATCCATGTGTGGTCTCTAATGAGAACACACATTTCAATGACACTGGTGGATCCATATGTGGTATGTGAAAAGAACACACATGCAATGACTCCAGTTGTTGTTAGTAAAAAGAATACACATGCAATGACACTCGTGGATCCATAGGTGGATTGTGAAAAGAGAACACACATTTCAATGACCCTGGTGGATCCATATGTGGCATGTGAAAAGAACACACATGAAATGACTCGAGTTGTGGTATGTGAAAAGAACACACATGCAATGACACTGGTGGATCCATGTGTGGTCTCTGAAGAGAACACACATTTCAATGACACTAGTGGATCCATATGTGGTATGTGAAAAGAACACACATGAAATTACTCCAGTTGTGGTATGTTAAAAGAACACACATGAATTGACACTGGTGGATCCATGTGTGGTCTCTGAAGAGCACACACATTTCAATGACACTGGTGGATCCATATGTGGTATGTGAAAAGAACACACATGAAATGACTCTAGTTGTGGTATGTGAAAAGAACACACATACAATGACACTGGTGGATCCATGTGTGGTATCAGAAGAGAACACACATCCAATGACTCTGGTTGTTGTTAGTAAAAAGAGCACACATTTCAATGACACTTGTGGATCCATATGTGGTATCTGAAGAGAACACACATGCAACGACTCCAGTTGTTGTTAGTAAAAAGAACACACATGCAATGACACTGGTGGATCCATGTGTGGTCTCTAAAGAGAACACACATTTCAATGACACTGGTGGATCCATATGTGGTATGTGAAAAGAACACACATGAAATGATTCTTGTTGTGGTATGTGAAAAGAATACACATGCAATGACACTGGAGGATCCATGTGTGGTATCTGAAGAGAACACAAATCCAATGACTCTAGTTGTTGTTAGTAAAAAGAGCACACATTTCAATGACACTGGTGGATCCATATGTGGTATTTGAAGAGAACACACATGCAATGACTCCAGTTGTTGTTAGTAAAAATAACACACATGCAATGACACTGGTGGATCCATGTGTGGTCTCTGAAGAGAACACACATTTCAATGACACTGGTGGATCCATATGTGGTATGTGAAAGGAACACACATGAAATGACTCTAGTTGTGGTATGTGAAAAGAACACACATGCAATGACACTGGTGGATCCATGTGTAGTCTCTGAAGAGAACACACATCCAATGACTCTAGCTGTTGTTAGTAAGAAGAGCACACATTTCAATGACACTGGTGGATCCGTATGTGGTATGTGAAAAGAACACACATGAAATGACTCTAGTTGTTGTTAGTAAAAAGAACACACATTCAATGACACTGGTGGATCGATGTGTGGCCTCTGAAGAGAACACACATTTCAATAACACTGGTGGATCCATATGTGGTATGTGAAAAGAACACACATGAAATGACTCCAGTTGTGGTATGTGAAAAGAACACACATGCAATGAGACTGGTGGATCCATTTGTGGTCTCTTAAGAGAACACACATCCAATGACTATGGTTGTTGTTAGTGAAGAGAACACACATTTCAATGACAGTGGTGGATCCGTATGTGGTATGTGAAAAGAACACACATGCAATGACTCGAGTTGTCGTATGTGAAAAGAACACACATGCAATGACACTGGTGGATCCATGTGTGGTCACTGAATTGAACACACATTTCAATGACACTGGTGGATCCATATGTGGTATGTGAAAAGAAGTCACATGCAATGACTCCAGTTGTTGTTAGTAAAAAGAACACATATGCAATGACTCTAGTGGATCCATAGGTGGATTGTGAAAAGAGAACAGACATTTCAATGACACTGGTGTATCCATATGTGGTATGTAAAAAGAACACACATGAAATGACTCCACTTGTGGTATGTGAAAAGAGCACACATGCAATGACACTGGTGGATCCATGTGTGGTCTCTGAAGAGAACACACATTTTAATGACACTAGTGGATCCATATGTT
This sequence comes from Avena sativa, assembly GCA_916181665.1. Taxonomy (NCBI): domain Eukaryota; kingdom Viridiplantae; phylum Streptophyta; class Magnoliopsida; order Poales; family Poaceae; genus Avena; species Avena sativa. The sequence goes on from OV702286.1 coordinate 81,795,795, forward strand.
GTATGTGAAAAGAACACACATGAAATGACTCCAGTTGTGGTATGTGAAAAGAACACACATGCAATGACACTGGCGGATCCATGTGTTGTCTCTAAAGAGAACACACATCCAGTGACTCTGGTTGTTGTTAGTAAAAAGAGCACACATTTCAATGACACTTGTGGATCCATATGTGGTATGTGAAGAGAACACACATGCAATGACTCTAGTTGTTGTTAGTAAAAAGAACACACATGCAATGACACTGGTGGATCCATGTGTGGTCTCTGAAGAGAACACACATTTCAATGACACTGGTGGATCCATATGTGGTATGTGAAAAGAACACACATGAAATGACTCCAGTTGTGGTATGTGAAAAGAACACACATGCAATGACACTGGTGGATCCATGTGTGGTCTCTGAAGAGAACACAATCCAATGACTATGGTTGTTGTTAGTGAAGAGAACACACATTTCAATGACAGTGGTTGACATGGGTATACCCTACAGGTACTCAAGCTTTGTATATACGGTCCAATACGCACAGGCCCACGGTGTCGCCAAGGCCCGGATGAAATGACTCGAGTAACCTGCGGACTATCGATTGCTTGAAGAACAAGAAGAAGCTAAAGATAGAAAGTTTTGAAGGGGAAAACCCTAACTTGTAACCGACTCGACCTACTACCCGAGACCTAGCCTATCTATATAAAGGCTAGGAGGGGGCAGCGAGGAGGACACACACAACCCTAGTTTTCACAACCCTCGCCAGATTGCATCTGCGCACCATTGTAACTTTCGACTCCCTCGATAATTCCACGAGCAGACAAGCAGGAGTAGGGAACTCTATGAGGCCTGAACCTGGGTAAATCATTTGTCCCCTGTGTGCTTGTTTGCTAGCCGATAGATGTCTCCAGCGGTCCCTCCTTCTCTAAAACCCAAGTCCATAACAATGGGCATTGACAAGTTAAACCCTCGTCAATTGGCACCGTTTGTGGGAATTGGGAGTGCTGATGTTGCAGCTTCTTTCGCCCCATCAACTGCGATCTACAACTCCGCAACAGTGGAGATTCGCCAGCTCTTCGGCACCTTTGACTTCACCGTCCACACGCCGGCCACCGGCCCGGCCTTCGAGTCTGTGGCCGACGGAATCAGCCTGGCGATTGGAAGCTTCCGCTTCCAAGTCGGTCAGATGGGCACGCTTTGTATGCCTGATCATCCGACAGCACTGGCGATTGCCCCGGCATCATGGTTTCCTCCATCGATCGGCACCCTCAGCGAGCTCAACGCCCCGGTGGCAGTCAAGAATACGATCAGCGACAGCAGTCGGGATTACGATCTGAGCGATCTGGCCACTAAAGATGGAACCTACGGTTCCGAATCTGAAAGTTGTGGAAGCAATAGCTTCCCCAATCACTTCATGTGCACCACCATCAACGCAGGCGACACCTCCGCCAATCGCGACAACGATGGTAACACCGGTAACGACACCGATCCACCCAACGCTGGCAATGGTGGCAATGGTGGCAACGGTGGTAATGGCGGCAATCGCACTCCCGTCAACAACGGAGGAGTAGTCGAACGTCCCAGCATAATCAATGAGCAAACCGGCAAACGCGTCGTAATCAAGATCAACGAGCAAGAGTGGGATCGCTGCCGCAAAGCCCTATGGGGCACACCTCTACCCTTTGGGTCCCCGCAGGAACTGCTGATGGGCTATCACTGGCTCCTGAAGGAAGAATTCAAGCGCCAACTGCAAACAATCGTGCAACTTGAGGCGCGTAAAAAGGCAGCGGACGAATCGAGCCTTCGTCGTGCTAGGCTCTCCTCATACGGAGGATCCTCCTCAAGGGGCAACGAATACCTCGCCAAGAAGAGGCAGTCGCGGATGGCTCACCTCACCGAACAAGAATACATAGAGGCCGCAAAAGTCCTCGACTTCGGCTCTATGACAGTCGACATGAGAGGCAACGTGGTTCCGGCGGCCACCATGTACCTCCTCAATAACCAGCCGCCAGCTGGAGATCCCCGAACTGCCATGCACCGATCTACGATCGCGGGTTTGGGGTTAATCGAGGCCGCCCTCGACAAGGAGCCAGTACCAGACCCAAAGAGGCGGATACCGCGACTCCGGGAAAACCACGCAAGTGTGGCAACGGCGCACTCGCGATGAGGCACCCGCGACCTCCATCGAGGACAAACTGTCCGGGCCATGCACGGTACACTTCTACATCGACAAGCATGATGGCAAGAGAAAATCCAGCCACCTCCTCAAGGACTGTCGCGAGTTCCTCAAGCTACACGAGGGATTGGTTCAGATGAACCGCAATGCAGTCGAAAGAGGCTACAGAGCCACTCCAGGCGCCGTGGCACATAGCGCACCACCACCACCACCTAGGCTACCCCCGAACGGAGCCGCACCGGACCAGCACCACGGGGTTGAACCGTACCCATGGGCCATGGGTACCATGATGATCTAAAAGGGGCGCCCCTCCAACAGGGTGCAGAAGGCCATCACTCGCCAAGTCAACTTGGGCACGCACTCGCCACCATCCACCACTGAGTACCTCAGCGGCAGCGAGTCATGCATCACCTTCGACAAACGCGACAACCCGCCTCAGATACTTCGCCCAGGTCATTGCCCCCTCGTACTCGAGGCGCAAATTCGAGGGTTCGACACTAGTCGTGTCTTCATGGATGGTGGAAGCGGCATCAACCTCATAATCGCGAGTACCTTGCGAGCAATGAGGATCCCGCTAACCGGCCTGGAGGCATCGACACAACATTCCACGGCATCGTCCCAGGGAAAGGCGTATACCCCCTGGGCAAAATCAACCTCGACGTCATCTTCGGCACGCCGAAGAACTTCCAGCGCGAGCGCATCGACTTTGAGGTCGTCGACTAGCCCTCACAATACCATTGCATCCTTGGGCGCATCGCATTCGCTAGGTTCATGGCAGTGCCCCACTACGCCTACCTGCAGATGAAAATGCCAGGACCCAAGGGCATCATAATGATCAACGGGAGCTTTGAGCGATCTGACAGTTGTGACAGGGAATTCAATAGAATATCCCAATCCTTTGGCATGCAGGAGGAACTCGCAAGACTGAAAGAGACGACAGACAACAGTCTGCCTCCTCTGAGTAGGCCAAGCTCACCTGACCTCTCCTTCGACTCATCTGTGCACACAAAGAAGGTGCAGGTCCATCCATCAGATCCTGCCAAGATGGTCCTCATCGCCAACAACTTGAGTCCCGCATAGGAACTCACGCTCATCGAATTCCTCCGTGAGCACTGGGAAATTTTTTCCTGGTGTCCTGCGGACATGCCAGGAGTTCCCAGGGAATTCGCGGAGCACACACTCAACGTCAACGCCGACGCAAGGCCAGTCAAGCAAACAATCAGGCGACTGTCTGAGCCACGAGCGCAGGCAGTCGGAATGGAGATCAACAGACTCCTCGAGGCCAAGTTCATACGCGAGATCAAGGAAAGCACTTGGCTCGCCAATATGGTGCTGGTACCAAAAAAGGACACGGATATCCTACGGACGTGTGTGGACTTCACTTCTTTAAACAAGCACTGCCCAAAAGATCACTTTCCGCTGCCACGGATCGACCAGATCATCGACTCCACCGTGGGATGCGAGCGCCTCTACTTCCTCGACGCCTACTCAAATTATAATCAAATTCGAATGAAGGAGGAAGATCAGGAGAAAACAGCGTTTACAACGCCCTTTGGTGTGTTCTGCTACAACACAATGCCCTTTGGGCTAAAAACGCGGGAGCCACCTACCAGCGATGCATGCAGGCTTGCCTCAAGGAACAACTAGGTCGCAACATCCAAGTCTATGTCGACGACATAGTAATCAAGACCAAGGAGGAAGCCTCTCTAATCGAAGATTTGCGCGAAACCTTCGCCAGCCTCGATCGCTACCGGATCAAGCTCAATCCGGACAAATGCGCCTTCGGCGTACTATCTGGGCAGCTACTCGGATATCTCATCTCCGCGAGGGGAATCAAGGCGAACCCGAAGAAGATAAAAGCCATACCGGCCATGAAAAAGCCGAAGAACATAAGAGGTGTCTAGCAACTAGCCAGACGAATCGCAGCCCTCAGTCGATTTATTATTCGGATGGGTGAAAAGGCACTGCCCTTCTACTAGCTCCTCCGCAAAGCTGAAAAATTTGAGTGGACCAATGAAGCGCAAGAAGCATTCGAAGATCTCAAGCGCCTGCTATCCACTTCGCCAGTACTGGTGACTCCACGAGAAAGGGAACCACTATTGTTGTACATCTCTGCCACCAACCAGGTGGTCAGCACAGTGCTCGTCGTCAAGCGAGCTGAGGAAAACAAGGTCCACGGCGTACAACGCCCGGTATACTACCTCAGCGAGGTCCTCACGCCAACAAAACAGTGGTACCCGCACTACCAGATGCTGGCGTACGACGTCTTTATGACTGCCCGACGACTGCGCCACTACTTCCAGGAACACCCAATCATGGTAGTCAACGACGCCCCGTTGGGACTTATACTCAATAACCCCGACGGCACGGGGCCAGTCGCGCTTTGGGGAATTGAGCTGTCTCCACGAGACATCACATACGAAAAACGCGACGCCATCAAGTCGCAAGTGCTCCCTGACTTTCTCGTGCACTGGATGGAGAACCAGCTCCCGGACAAGCCAGATATGTCCTACCTCTGGACAATGCACTTCGATGGGTCCAAGCGGAAAGACGGAGCAGGCGCAGGTGTCATACTGACATCACCTCAATGGGACAAGCTGAAGTATATCCTGCGAATGCAGTTCACAGCCTCAAACAACGAGGCGGAATATGAGGCCCTATTGCACGGAATGAGGATGGCAAAAGCCTGTGGTGCCAAAAGGCTCATCATATATGGCGACTCCAAGTTGGTCGCCAACCAAACAATGCACGAGTGCGACGCACTGAACAACAACATGATCGCGTACCGCGACCTCTACGATACACTCGAGGGAGACTTCGATGGTTGCGAGTTGCGACACATAGGTCGCGAAAGCAACGAGGAGGCGGACACACTCGCCAACATAGGCTCTACCTGCGCCCCCATACCACCTGGGGTATTTCTCGAGCGCATATGCGAACGCTCCATCAAGCCAAAGGCCGTAGAGAAGAAAACAGGCGTAGCCACGGACTCAGGGGCTACGCCACCCAATGAGCCAATGGCACTCGATGACTTGGAGCTGGACACAGGACTCGAGGGACCAATGAGCATCATGATGATCGAGCAATCTTGCACACAGCCGTACATTACGTACCTCCTCAGCAAGAGACTACCGGACGACCCGACAGATGCACGACACATCGCGAGGCGCTCCAAGGCATTCGTCGTTATCAACGGCAAACTGTATAAACGAAGCATCACAAGAGTGCTATAACGATGCGTCTCCATTGCTGATGGAAGAGCAGTTTTCCTCGACATCCATGAAGGGACCTGCGGGCACCACGCCGGCAGTCGCGCCCTTGTTGCTAAAGCTCTACGAGCTGGATTTTACTGGCCCACGGCCATGCGCGACGCCAAGGACATAGTCCAAAAATGCAATGCTTGCCAGTGATTCGCCGACAAGAAACATGCACCAGTAGCAGAGGTACGGCCTATTCCGTTGGCCTGGCCCTTCGCACAGTGGGGGCTCGACATGGTTGGCAAGCTTCCAAGGTCCTCGCGCGGAGGCTACGTTTACCTCTTGGTTGCAGTCGACAAATTCACCAAGTGGATCGAGGCGATGCCGGTAACCAACCAATCAGGGCACAACGCAGTCAAGTTCTTCGAGTCCATCGTCTACCGCTTCGGCGTGCCACACAGCATCATCACCGACAACGGGACGAACTTCACATCCAAGGAGTTCCAAGAATTCTACGAAAACCTGGGGATCAATATCAGCTACGCCTCAGTAGCGCATCCACAGACCAACGGTCAGGTGGAAAAAGCAAATGGACTCGTCTGCAGTGGCATCAAGAAGCGACTCCTCTGACCACTCGAACAAGCCGCGGGTTGCTGTCCAGATGAGCTGCAATCCATACTCTGGAGTCTACGTACAACTCCAAACAGCGCCACGGGCTACACACCATTCTTCATGGTACACGGAGCAGAAGCAGTACTACCCGCCGAAGTACGGTACAAGGCGTCGCGCGTGGTCGCTTACAGCGAACAAGAGTCATCCCTTGCACTCGAAGACTCCGTCGACCTCCTTGACGGAGCAAGAGAAATCGCCGCAGAAAGATCCACGATCTACCAGCAGAACCTGCGCAACTACCACAGTAGAAGGCTTTGCCCTAGATCCTTCGTCGAAGGCGACCTGGTCCTCCGACTGAAGCAGCAGGGGCACCTCAAGCTCGAGTCCCCCTGGGAAGGACCGTACGTGATTACAGAAGTAATCCTAGGTGGCGCCTATCGCCTTCAAGATTTAGAGACAGGAGTCGCATACTCCAACCCTTGGAACGTCGCACAACTGCGACGCTTCTACCCCTAATCGTTTTTTACTTTTCCATCGCAAATAAGGCTACTCAGCCAAGGCTACTTAGCCGCACATTGTACCTTGTACTGTTCTTCGAATAAATAAAAGCTAAGTGCCCCAAAACTCTGTGTTCTCCTTCACTTTGTCAATTTTCCTACTCGGGGGATGCGCCACCCTGCATACATTTGTTCTTCGAACAAAAAACGCGATATCCTGAGTAGCTGGCACATCAATCGAACACCTGAACACAAACTCAACCCAGCTGCAACGCACGACAAGGGACCGAGATAAAAGATGGTCAGGCTAACGAAAAGGACTCGCATAGTGCAACGCACCTCACGCTCACAAAGCTCTTTATACACATTCAACAATAAATTATCTACAACATTTATACGAACTTTACAACACAAGTACACTTATGTGCAGGATACAAATTTGGCTACCCTTGCAACAGGAGAACGTTGGTTTGTTCCTCGAAGAAGTCGACAATCTCCTCTGCTGGACGGTCCACCGCCTGATAGTGCGATACCATATTCCAGGCAGATCCTGCCGGCGGCGCTGGGGGACCAGAGGCGATGGCAGCAACATCCACGTCAGGCCTGTGCAATCGCACCATTGAGAGGGCAACCTTGGCACCAGCCACCAACTGCTGCCTCACGCACTCGCGAACCGCGGACAGATCTTGAAATTTGGCAAGGAGATACAGCAGGCTTGATGGAGCATCATCCCAACGGGAACATCGCTCGATAAATATTCTTCAAGCACGACTACGACATCTTCAGGAAGAGTAGCACTCGCGATGCGCGATCCTGCAGGGTCGCCAACACAGTCGCACGATCATGATCTACCCAGAAGTATCCACTCTATTGAAGTTGCTCCTGGGTGAGATCATGAAGGCGAATGGCAATTCTATCCTTCTCCTCCTGCGGATGGCGCGCGCTAACAACTACACGAAGCAGCATCAATAGCATGAGTACAACGTACCGCTGCGAGTAACTACGAAGGAAAATGTGAGAATAAGCAAACTAACACTTAAACTGGTCGCCCAGCTGCGTCACCTCGCCAAGCAGATATTGCTCGCGGGCGGCGGCTTTTTCCGCCTTCGACTTCCACACGTCTGCGCTACCGCGGATTACGAGCAACTCACGCTCCAGCTGCTTCACGCGATCACGAAGTCGCGAAAGCAAGGACAGCTCCTCTACCCTGGAGCACGGTGGTGCCACTGTATCATCAAGAGATGGCAAGTCCTAGGTTCCCCCCACGGGAGCACTTGATCTACCCTACCACAAGTCAATACAGAGGCAAATAAGGCGACCAAATTAACACAAAGGCGAAGGGAACATATGCATTCATGATCGGCCTAAGTATTCACAGACACACTCGGCAGCAGGCATGTTCTCAAACCAAAAGAACAATCAATCAACTATTACAAAAGATAACTACGGAGCAGCTGGCTTCTTCGACTTCGAGGGCTTCATCAAGTCCGTGGTAGTATCAGACGCCACTGACTTTCCGCAGGCCCCTGAGGCCGAGGCTTTCGCCGCCTTCTTAGCACGTTGGAGCTCCTCCGAGTACTTCGCAACAGTATTTATCAAGTGATGGCCATATTTATCACAGGCAGTCGGAAAAGGAGCAAAGACTACCTCCAGACCATCCGCGCCAACAGGCATCGCCTTCGACACCGCGAAAGGATCGATATCAGCTCCGTGGGCTTGCACCATCGCGAGTGTCATGGACGCGCCAGCCGCGCGGAGGGAGTTCTTGTAGGCGGTAGGCACACCACCGGCGAATGACTCCACCAGCTCGTCCATATTAACGATGAGTTCCGCCTTTGGCATCAACTCCTCCCGGAGGTGACTGAGAGCGACCTTGTCCTTGGAAAGTGTATCTTGGACAGCGGCGCTGCGGTCCTCGACTGCAGACACCGCGCCTGCCAGAGCATCGTCATGACGAAGGGCCTGCGGGTCAAAGCTCAGATCGCCAGCATCTTCATATGAACCCACGAATGGATCAAAAACTTCAGTGCTACCAACAAAAAACACTAAGGGTAGAGAAGGACATAAATATCCACAGGCAAAAGGTACCTGAGAGAGCCTTAGCGACTGAGAACAGTTGTTCTTCGAACAACTTTTCCTTGGCCGCAAAGGACGCACGCAGATCCTCTTCACGCTTCTGTGCCTCGTCACGAGCTGCGAGTGCCTCTTCATGACCCTTCACAGTCGCGGCAAGCGTTTTCTCCAAGGTGGAGACGTTGCGCAGTAAAGCGTTATGTTCAGCTACACGGCAATCAAAAGTTGACTATCAGTCGACTATGCCAAAGAAGGAGAAGACGAAAAAGAATAAGTGTAGAACACTCACTTTCGACCACGCGGTGACCCGTCTCCAGCATTGCATGCTGGCGACCCATCGCCATCACCTTCTCTGCCACTTGTGCAGCTTCCTTTACAAGGAGCTATCGCACAAACAAGGAATCAGTGAAAGCAACGAATAACATTGACTGCCACATTAAAAAGAAGGAAAGATATACTTACATGGTCCTCCAATGACTCCGAAGAAGTTTGTTGTACCGTCATCTGAGCAACCATTCAATGCTCCCCTACGTGAGGAGGGCTCGAAGAATTGTGCCTGGAGTGGGCCGCCATCGGAGGCGAAGGAGCGCGCTCGACCTCTTTCTTGGCCCTTGAGGTCGCGACTCCTGATTCCTTCAAAAACTCGACGTCGCCAGAAGATGACGCCGCCTCTTGACTACAAGACAAAATCCACATTGAGAAAGGGCAAACTCCAGGGCAAAGCTAACAAGAAGAAAACTAGAAATGAACTCGAAAACTTACCAGTCAAACTTGTCAAAATCAAACGTGGCCTCCACCGATTCCGACGAAGACTCCTTAGGCAGTCACATCTTGTTGCGAGAAGATGGTGCCACAGCTCTCACAGGAACAGCGGGAATTGGCGACTCCGCGCCAACAGCCGTGCCTTCTGGAGTCGAAGAAGACGACGCGTCAGAGTCCTCGCTACGTGAACGCTTGCGAGTATCCGGACTCTCGGACTCGGGGGCTTCCTCTTCCACATCATAAGGGACAGTTGACTCAGACTCGTCCTCTTCCAAAGCTTCACAAGGAATAATCCCCTCAGGGAGAGGGGGCATACAAGGCGACACAACCCAATCCTACACACAGACAGTGAAGATCAGCAAAAAGAACAAGTAAGCAACAGAAAAGCAATCACGAAAACAAGCTACTGCGCAGCACAACTGTACCTCAGAAGGAGGGTTCGAAGCATCAAAAGGAGGAACGACTGGCTCATTCGGAAGCACATCCTTGCCAGTGTACTTCGTGACCAGTCGAACCCTCTTATCCACCTCACTCGCGGACATGCCATCGGCAGACACGCAAGTGGCATCATCAGCGCCAGCCCATTGAAACATGGGATGGTCTCTGGCTTGGAGAGGCTGGACGCGATGGCGCAGCCAAGTTCTGATAAGGGCGCAGCCTCCCTCTTCCGTGCCTATGCGACTCTCGAGGTCACAGACGCGTTGATACAGCAGGTCTGTCTCTGCGAGTTCGCCAGGAATAACTACGTTCTTCCAGGAATGCATCTTCTTGCAGGGAGTCGCGGGATCAAAGGGGGCGAGTCCAAAGTGCTCATCTTTGGACTTCTGATCGCGGACATAGAACCATTTGTCCCTCCATCCTTGGACAGACTTGGTGAGCTTGATGTCGAAGTAGGTGGCGGATGGGTTGACATGGATTCCGCAACCACCTACGTCATAAACTAAAGATCCAGATGCGGACTGACGCTTCAATTTAAAAATGCGCTTGAAAAGACCAAAGTGTGGCTCGATTCCGAGCCAGCACTCGCAAGAGTGATGAAGCAGGTGATATGGAGAATCGAATTTGGGGACAGCTGATGGAGCTGGAGCCCGTAGAAACAAAGAAGACCCCTAAGAAAGGGGTGGAGAGGCAAGGAAAGAGCACGAATGACGAATGCAAGAAACATCACTCGGAAACCAGCGGGAGGAGCAGGAATGGTCTCACCGCTAGGGATGCGCGCATCGGCGACTGCTGCAGAGATAACTCTATCTTGGCGAAGGAGACGGAGATCCGACGCCTTGATGATGGAAGGGCGCCACGCACCATTTGTCACGCGGGTGCCCCCATCCTTCTTCTTCTCGCCGGCGGCGGTGCTGGTGCCCGCAGCAGCGGAGCTACCCTTCTTCTTCATCGCGGAAACGATGGACGCGGAATCAGCAACAGCGCCTCCTTTCTTCTTCCCCATTGAACGGCGACGATGCGAGCGCAGGAAGTAGCTCGGAAACGAGTGGAGGTGGTCCAGCGTTGTGGAGGAAACGAGTGCAAGAAAGAGCAGAAGAGAAGCAGCAATGGCGATGGCAGCAAGGTAGAAAGAACACAGATGGGAAAATTACCGTCGTAGCATCGCTACTTAACCCCTAGAAGACACAATCCAACGTCTCAGAAAAACCCTACTTGACGCGTGGCACACATCGTCTTGGACACATGGAGAAGGAGAAGCACGAACCGTCCCTCCAATACTCCCATTACGCGCGGAAATCAAGGAGGCACAGTTAAAATAAAGATTACGCATGCCCAGTAAAATCAAAGTCAGGAAGTAGGACCCACCGCTCGTCACGTCTCGTCAAACTCACTCACGCGGGCGACTGAGGTCATACAAGCATCAGCACTAACGTCATCAAAGCTATGCAGCGGAAAAATTCGACTACTTTAGTCCTTGCTGGAGTCTTCGACTCCACCAAGCAATCGGGGGCTACTCCCATAGGGAGCCATGGCCGCGCACCCTATGATTTTTTTTTATTTTTGCAGGAAGAAGGACAATCAGAAGACAAACCCAAACCATTCGAAAATACAATTCGACTGTGGACATGGGTTACTCCCATAGGGAGCGCTAGAAAATTTTGACTGAAACACGCAACTAGAAGACGACGGCAGTCGCAAATGTTATTTAGTCCCTGCCTGAGTCTTCGACTCAACCAGGCACTCCGGGGCAAGACCTCCGCGGCTCGGAGGTCTTTGTACAGAAAATTGTGTGTTGATAACGTCTGCACTCGCATCTCATGGCGACACTGCCTCATGATTTTTCCCTACAAAGAGACTGTGTCTCCTGGGTCACCCGAATCATCTCCACGATCATAAAAATTCGGATGCCGCGCTTACAGCGTGAAGGTAAGACCTGAATAAGGCCTGCAAACGCATTAGCTGCGCAACACCAGAAACATATCCGTGCCTACAGGTGTGATGAACATGCCTTGACGGACGCATCGAGTGCTCACACCCATATAACTGGAATTCGACTCCTGTAAGACCTTCGCGGCTTGAGTCGAATTACGCTAGCACTTTTCTGGATTCGAGTCTGGGGACTCGAGTTCGAGTAGATTGCGTTGTCTCACCCTAAGGTGGTTAACTGATGGCGATACTTCGGTTACATCAGGCACGTATATTGACAATCCCTATGACACAAATAGAAGCAGTCGAAATGTACTCATTCAGGCACTCGAAGACTTCAAAAAAGTCCCAGTCGAATCTATGATTCCACTAGACATTCGGGGGCTACTGACATGGGTATACCCTACAGGCACTCGAGCTTGGTATATACGGTCCAAATACGCACATGCCCACGGTGTCACCAAGGCCCGGATGAAAGGATTCGAGTAACCTGCGGACTCTCGATTGCATGAGTAACAAGAATAAGCTAAAGATAGAAAGTTTGAAGGGGAAAACCCTAACTTGTAACTGACTCGACCTGCTACCCGAGACCTAGCCTATCTATATAAAGGCTAGAAGGGGGCGGCGAGGAGGACACACGCAACCCTAGTTTTCACAACCCTCGCCAGATTGCATTTGCGCACCATTGTAACTTTCGACTCCCTCGATAATTCCACGAGCAGACAAGCATGAGTAGGGACCTCTACGAGGCCTGAACCTGGGTAAATCCTTTGTCCCCTTTGTGCTTGTTTGCTATCCGATAGATGTCTCCAGTGCTCCCTCCTTCTCCAAAACCCAAGTCCATAACAATGGGCATTGACGAGTTAAACCCTCGTTAGTGGTGGATCCATATGTGGTATGTGAAAAGAACACACATGCAATGACTCTAGTTGTGGTATGTGAAAAGAACACACATGCAATGACACTGGTGGATCCATGTGCGGTCTCTGAAGAGAACACAGATTTCAATGACACTGGTGGATCCATATGTGGTATGTGAAAAGAACACACATAAAATGACTCTAGTTGTGGTATGTGAAAAGAACACACATGCAATGACACTGGTGGATCCATGTGTGGTCTCTGAAGAGAACACACATTTCAATGACACTGGTGGATCCATATCTGGTATGTGAAAAGAACACACATGAAATGACTCTAGTTGTGGTATGTGAAAAGAACACACATGTAATGGCACTCGTGGATCCATGTGTGGGATCTGAAGAGAACACACATCCAATGACTATGGTTGTTGTTAGTGAAGAGAACACACATTTCAATGACAATGGTGGATCCATATGTGGTATGTGAAAAGAACACACATGTAATGACTCTAGTTGTGGTATGTGAAAAGAACACACATGCAATGACACTGGTGGATCCATGTGTGGTCTCTAAAGAGAACACACATTTCAATGACACTGGTGGATCCATATGTGGTATGTGAAAAGAACACACAAGCAATGACTCCAGTTGTTGTTAGTAAAAAGAACACACATGCAATGACACTGGTGGATCCATAGGTGGATTGTGAAAAGAGAACACACATGTCAATGACACTGGTGGATCCATATGTGGTATGTGAAAAGAACACACATGAAATGACTCCAGTTGTGGTATGTTAAAAGAACAAATATGCAATGGCACTGGTGGATCCATGTGTTGGGGGATACCCCTGGGTAGGGTCACTCCGGGGTATAAAGGCCGAGTCAGCCGAGGTTCGGCAAGGTCAAAGCGGATGCTGGCCGGGTCACCTCAAGGCAGGCCGGATCACGGAATAACCCGGACCAGGGGGGGTCGCCTAACATTGTCTCAGCCGACTTAAGGAGTAAGTCGGAAGTGCTCGTCTAACTTGTCTGCAGGAACAGGTATAGCCGGATTTACTATGATCCGGGTCCCGTTTAGCTTCTGGGAGAAGGAAGGAATCTCTCTGGTCAAATAGAAGGTCCGGTACGCACTGCATGAGCGAAGCAAGCAAGGGCAGGAGCACCGGGTCTTGGCCGACAAGAGTGACGACACCCATGTCGGCTGACGCAGGCGCCGCAGAGGATCACATAGCTAAAGCATGTATGACACGGGGGAAAAGCACCCCGGTAGGGTTACCACTTTGAGAGGAGGCATATTCTTAGGAATATGCCTCCACGGATGCCCTAGGCAGAGACCGAGTCCCCTCTATACAAGGGGGGCAAGGGTTTCAGTAGAAGGGGGTTGGACTTTCTTGAATATCAATTTTGCTAAGGTTCTAGGAGTGAACGGTAGTTGAGAGTAAGAGAGCTTCTTCTTCCTCCTCTCGCCAATACAACTCTAGGAGCGCTTGTAAACTTGAATGGAATACAATCTTCTATGTGGAGAATCACTCCACTATCCCTCCCTGGATTCCCCTAGCGTGTATTAGTCCCCACCTTAGCCTATCCATGGCATCTGCCGTGACACCACCACGACAGTTGGCGCCCACCGTGGGGCTAGCGGCGCTAGCAGGGGTGAAGATCCGGATGGGAAACCTCATCGGCACCGGCGAACGCATCGTCTCCGGGCTCGTTCAGCGCTTTGGAGCGCTGGACTTTGTCAGCGACAACGCTGGCTGCTTCGGCACGTGCCCACTTCCGCGCAAAGGCCTCTTCGTCAAGTTGGGTGCACACAAGGTCTATGTTGCTATGGACGTATCATGCGTTCACCCGCGGTGCGTCGTCGAGGCAGGGGAACCACCCCTTAGCGTGGTTCGCGGGGCGCGTATCACTCGCTCCCCGGACCGTGCTGAAGTGATGATGACTGCGCCGGGGGCAGGCACAAGCAAGGATCCAGCACCGGACCCGGAGGTAACACCTAAGGCACCGAGGAAAGGTAGAGGGACTCCCCTAGAGAGGCCTGAGAACATACTGAGAGAAGCTATGGATAGCTTGGCAAACCCGGTAGCAGCAGTGGTAGATCCGGCTTAGGAACAAGCCGAGCTAGAGGAAACTAGGCAAAAGATACTAGAGGGCGCAAAGAAAATAGCCGCGGCTCAGCAGTCGCTGAACATGACACTGTGTGAGTATGCAAAGGCAAACAAAGTTGATACGATAAAAGTAAAAGGGAGAAATCTCATGAGCGAGATGAACAGAGAGGGTGATGATGGAGCCGAGGGATCGGAAAACTATTTGTCTATGGGGTTGCCGAAGTATAGTACCCCGGCGAAGAACCTCAGAGCAGCAGATGCGGCTGCATCCGAGTCAGAGGGTCTGACGGGTGAGGCCCGTCAAAGACAGCAAGATAGGGTTAACGAGTTAGTTCGGGTCGCGACCAGACAGAACGAAGAGCTACTCAGAGCTAACCCGGAAAGAGCTGGAGCTTCCAAAATCGTCCATTCGGTGATGGGTAACCCGGAGAAATCCGCTGGAGCCGCATCGTCACCTCATGGTGGTCCAAGGAGAGAAGAGGTAGTAACTTCGGCCAGACGGAACAAACAGATCGTCCCGTACGACCCAACACGTGCAGGAAAGGAAAAACACACGCGGAAAAATTTTGATCGACGAAGTGTGAGCCGAGGTGAAGCTGGCCGAAGTAAACACGACCAAGGCAATGCCGGTCAAGGGAACATTGTCAATGGCAATGCCGGACAGTGAAACTCGGCAGGAGCAGGACAACCGCAGCAGCGGAATATACCAAGGCAAGAGCAAAGCGCCGGCCGAGGTATGCAACAGAAAGGTGCGCCCCAAGTGCAAAACCAATACAATGACGGTGATTCGGAGATGGTGAACGCGGGGTACCCGAGACCGGACTATCATGTGATAGGGTCAAGATTGGGAAGCAGGGATTTGATGCCGGATGACACCAGGTTGAAACTGGATCGCCTGTATAGGTCGGAACAGATCGAATGTCAAGGTCCCCCGGGTCAAGCGTGCTTTGGACCCCGGATCATGAAGGAGCCACCGGTACCCAACTTCCAGCTGCCCAGAGGCACGAAGACGTATGACGACAGTACCAAGCCGGAGGATTGGCTGATAAACTATGCTACGGCTATGAAAATTTCCACTGGCAACTTGAGATGGGCTGTATGATACGTACCCCAGATGTTGGAAGGTCTGGCCAGAGTATGGCTGAATAATTTGCCACCCGGAAGCATCAACTGCTGGATAGATTTTGAAGAAATGTTTATCAGCAACTTCTCAAGTACATATCAGAGGCCGAATAGGCCGCAGACCCTAGCAATGTGCAAACAAAGACCTAATGAGACGGACCGTGAATTCCTGACCCGGTGGTGTTCCGTGAGAAACTCGTGTGAGGGTGTCGTAGAGTCATAGGCCATAGCATGGTTTGCGCAAGGGTGCAGATATGGCAGCGAGCTGTGGATGAAGTTGCAAAGGAAAATGCCAATTACATTGGCGGAGATGATGCGGATTGCCGATTCGTATGCTTTGGGTGATCCGCCTCAACCTAGGCTCGCGTCAAACGAGTCAATCGAGTCAAACGAGGAATACTATCAGAGGGATGGAGCCGGGTCGTCTCGGAGGAACGATTACAGAGGAAAAAGAAGAGATGATAGACCGGATCATCGCTACGGTTCACAACAAGTTGCAGCTGTGAATCAAGATCAACTCGGAGCAGGGAGCAACCAACGCCAGAAAATGGGAGGGCAATGGACTCCGAGAAACGATGGCAAGAAAACATGGACTCCGGAGCAAAAGAAACAGTGGCAAGAAAAGAAAGACCTTCTGAGGTATACCTATGAGTCGATGTTGGACCAGCCATGTAAGTTTCACACGCCAAATCCGAATAGCCGGGCGGGTCACACAACGAGGCAATGTGAGTGGATGCGTAAGATAGAACAAGGTGGTTCGGGGAATGCTCAGGCACCCTGGAATGACCAACCTCGGCAACAAGTGTTCTTCGGAGCGAACACGCAACAGCTAATGTTGCCTCCTCCTCCGCCGAGGTATGACAACAATGAGAGAAGGGATGCAGTGCATCAGGTGGAAAATCAGCAACAGCCGAATCTGAGGTACCCCGGAAACGAGGGGAGGAATGAGTACAGAGAACATCACCAGAGCTATTGTGTGTTCACAACTGAGGAAACATATAGAAAGAGCTTGCAGCGCCGACATATGGAGGTCAATGCGGTAATGCCAGCAGTGACGAGGTACATGCCTTGGTCGGACCAGGAAATCACCTGGAACATCAAAGATCATCCTAAGCTTATGCCGAGTCCAGGTTCGTATGCTCTAGTGCTGGATCTGACATTCATGGGACCGAACATCAACGTGAGGTTCTCCAAGGTACTGATTGACAATGGCACTAGCATTAACATCATGTATGTGGATACAATGTGCAAGCTGGGTATCTCGGAGAAGAAGCTCCAGGGTACAAGGACAACTTTCCATGGCATTGTACCAGGCATTTCTTGTGAGCCCATAGGCAAAGTCCGGGTCGACGTGCTACTCGGCACAAGGGATAACTGCCGAACTGAGAATCTAGAGTTTGAGGTGGTGAACTTGGAAAGTGCGTATCACGCGTTACTCGGAAGACCAGCATTGAACAAGTTCATGGCAAGCTGCCACATCAGTTATCTGAAGATGAAGTTGCCCGGGCCAAATGGAGTGATTACCATTGCTAGAGATTTCCGACGTTCCATTGAGTGTGCCTCAGCCGGGTCTAACCTAGCCGAGTCACTTGTGATTGCGCAAGAGAAAAGAAAAATCCAAGAGGTGGCGGCATTAGCTCAGTCCGCGCAGCAGTATATGCCGGCGTTGAGTAACCCGCATGGTAGCGTTTCATTCCAAGCCGCAAAGGACACCAAGAAGGTTCTGGTTGATGACATGTTCCCAGAGCGCACCGTAACAATTGGTGCCGGGTTAACAATAAATAGGAAAGCGAGCTCGTCAACTTCCTCCGTGAGAATCAGGATATTTTTGCTTGGTCCACACAGGATTTGCAAGGTGTTCCGAGGGAGTTGGCCGAGCACTCTTTGAACGTAAGACCCGGAGCAAGGCCGGTGAAACAACCTCTCCGCCGCTTCGCCGAGGATAGGAGAGAGGTCATTGGAGACGAGATAGCTCGATTGCTGGTAGCAGGATTTATCTTGGAAGTACTGTATCTGGATTGGCTCTCTAATCCGGTGCTGGTAGAAAAGAAGAAGGATGATCTGAACGTGGCAGTGGTTTGGCGTATGTGTATCGATTACACGAACCTGAATAAGGCGTGTCCAAAAGATCCATTTCCACTGCCGAGGATAGATCAGGTCATAGACTCAACCGCGGGATGTGAACTGTTGTCATTCATTGATGCATATTTTGGTTTCCACCAGATACCTCTGAATCCGGATGATCAAATAAAGACCATGTTTATCACCATGTACGGGGCTTATTGCTATCGCACTATGCCGTTTGGTTTGCGTAATGCAGGTGCAACGTACCAAAGATGTATGCAAAAATGTTTGCACGACTAAATAGGTCAAAACGTACAAGTATATGTGGATGATGTGGTTATCAAGACCAAGGAAAGCAAAATGCTCCTTGACGACATAAGGCAGACATTCGCGAACTTGACAAGGTTCCGGATGAAGCTTAACCCGGAAAAATGTACCTTCGGTGTCCCGGATGGAAAATTACTCTGATTTCTCGTCTCAAGCCGAGGTATCGAAATTAATCCAACTAAGATTCGGGCCATTGAACGAATGGAGCTGCCGAAGTGTCTTAACGATGTCCAGAAGTTCACTAGGTGCCTAGCATCGTTGAGTCGGTTTGTATGTCGGTTGGGAGAAAAGGCATTGCCTCTCTACCAACACATGAAAAAGTCGGATACGTTCGTTTGGATGCCACAGGCCGATGAAGCCTTTGCCCACTTAAAAAAGATGTTGGCCATTGCACCAGTGTTAGCCTCTCCACTATCAAAGGAGCCAATGTTGCTCTACATAGCCGCAACCAACCGAGTTGTAAGTGCAGTGATTGTAGTAGAGCGCAATGAAGAGGGTAAGTCGGTGCAGAGGCCGGTGTATTACTTGAGCGAGGTATTGTCTGCCTCAAAACAGAATTACCCGCACTTTCAAAAGGTGGCATATGGTGTCTATATGGCGGCAAAGAAGTTAAAGCATTACTTTGAGGAGCACCCCATCAAAATGATATGTGAAGCTCCCATATCCGAGATAATGGTTAACAAGGATGCGAGTGGCAGAATTGCAAAGTGGGCAATTGAGCTAGCCCCTTATGCGCCCCAATACGACAGAAGAGAAGCGATCAAGTCTCAGGCTGTGGCGGACTTTTTTGTAGATTGGGCCGAGGTACAATATGAACCACCGCCACCGGATCCGAACTACTGGAGGATATACTTTGACGGGTCGAAAACCAAAACCGGATTAGGCGCCGGGGTTGTGCTTACCTCGCCAAAGAAGGACCAGCTAAAATACGTATTGTAGATCCACTTCGCGACATCGAACAATGTCGCTGAGTACGAGGCTCTTGTGCATGGGCTCAGAGTGGCAAAAGAGATTGGCATACGTCGGATTATATGCTTTGGCGACTCGGATTTGGTGGTGCAGCAAGTGTCCGGAGTGTGGGACGCCCTAGATCCAAACATGGCACTGTACAAGTTTCATGTGCAGAAGATATCGGGTTACTTTGAGGGATGTGAATTTCACCATGTACCCCAAGTGGAAAACGAGGCAGCCGACATGCTATCGAAGCTCGGATCAACCCGACAGGCAATTTCGCCGGGTGTAGCATTGGAACACCTCAGAAAACCATCTATTAGGCCGTCCCCAGGAACCGACTCGATCTATGTCCCGGAAGATATGGAATCCGGAGCTGAGCCCATGGACATTGACCCGGGGACTGCATCAGCAAACCCGGGGACTGCATCAGCAAACCCGGGGACTACCTCGCTTGACCCGGGGACTGCTCAGCGTGATCCGTCTGAAGTTATGCCGGTAGATCAGATGGAAATTGATGAGGACGTGTTCCCTGCACGAGCGATACCAGCTTGGGTACTGTCTATATTCCAATTCCTGAAAGACGGAACGTTACCCACTGAGGAGGTGTTAGCCAGGCAAACTCAGAGGAGAGCAAAAGCATACACAATTATCAATTCCGAGCTGTACAAACGGAGTGTAACCAATGTCCTCCAGCGATGTGTTGACCCGGAAGAAGGGATTGACATCCTCCGAGATATACACCATGGAGAATGCGGGCATCGTGCCTCATCCCGAGCCTTGGTGGCAAAAGCATTCCGGCACGGATTCTACTGGCCAAGTGCCTTAGAACAAGCAGAAGATCTGGTGAGAAAATTCAATGGTTGTCAAAGATATGCTACTAAGACACGTATGCCAATGTCGGAACTCAATACCATACCAATTACGTGGCCATTTGCCGTATGGTGCTTGGATATGATTGGCCCGTTCAAACCAGCGAGGGGAAACATGACACACATTTTGGTCATGGTGGATAAGTTTACAAAATGGATTGAAGTGAAGCCTATAAGAAAGTGTGATGGAGCTACTGCTGTAACATTTCTCAAAGACATTATCTTCAGATACGGTTACCCTCACAGTATCATAACTGATAATGGCACAAATTTTGCTGAAGGAGAATTTGCGGGATTCTGCCGGGATAAGAAGATCCGGCTGGATGTAGCCTCGGTATCCCACCCCGCATCGAACGGACAAGTGGAAAGATCCAACGAATTAGTATTATCCGGGATAAAACCCCGGCTCATTGAGCTGCTGCAAAGATCAGCGGGGTGTTGGATAGAAGAACTACCAGCGGTACTGTGGA
Organism: Avena sativa; assembly: GCA_916181665.1. NCBI lineage: Eukaryota > Viridiplantae > Streptophyta > Magnoliopsida > Poales > Poaceae > Avena > Avena sativa. The sequence continues at coordinate 81,816,245 of OV702286.1, forward strand.
GTTTAAGAACAACTCCGAATCGATCAACAGGCTATACGCCGTTTTTTCTGGTATATGGGGCAGAAGCTGTATTACCAGCCGACATAGAGCATGATTCGCCTAGGGTCACGCAATACACAGAAGCCGAAGTGCAAGAAGCCTAGCAAAATGATGTTGATCTGCTGGAAGAAGCGAGAGAACTGGCACTGTCCAGATCCGCCATATATCAGCAAAATCTCCGACGCTACCATAGCCGGAAAGTGTGCCCCCTAGTCTTTCGGGAAGGCGATCTAATGCTACGGTTAGTACACGTACTACTAGCATGCATGAATTCTCCCCCCCATGGGAAGAGCCATTCATTGTGAGCAAAGCATTGCACAATGATTCTTACTATCTTATAGATGCAAAGCCACAGGAAAAGAACAAGGCGAACAGGTCCGAGAGGAATCTAAGCGACCGTGGAATGTAGCACTACTTCATCCCTTCTACACTTAGCTAAGAAGTGTATGTATCCGAGTCGTCTCATATGTCGGTATGTATGTCATCAGGAACCTCCTCACCAGCAGGAGCGGCAGGAGTACCCCTCGCTTGGCGAAAATCTGCAACTGCTGCGCTTGCAATAGTGATGCTCTCAGGAAATTTGCCTGGAAGCAAGACAAGGGAAGAAGGTAAAGAAAAGACATATGAAGAAACCCGGAAAAGTATGTCGGAAGGAACTTACGTGATATATGGCTGAGGATCCGGGTCAACTCTTTGATGCAGTCATCGCGTCTCTTGCGAAGTTGCTCAAGCTCAGCGTTTGCCGACCCAAGCTGGATGTCGGATTCATTGAGTAGGTCCTGGTCCTTGGAGATCTAGGGAGTAAGGCACTCGCGCTTTTCTGTGAAGTTCTGGCCAACCTTTTGGAGCTCGGTTTGGTGCTGGGCCTTCATCTTCTCCATCTCAGCCTTGAGCCTGGCAATCTCGTTGTCCTTAGTCTGGAGGAGAGCGAGTTCATCATCCTTTTTCTTCAGCTCGACTTGATGTTGCCCTGCTTGTTCGAGAAAATGCAGCATCATATCAGGCACGGGCACACTATCCTCAAGCGATGCTGAAATAGTATGTTGACCCGGCAGAGCCGAGGAGTGAATGTTTGCCGAGCCAAGGAGAAGAGGAAATGGAAAACACTACAAGGTCGGACAAAGAAGGACATACCCTTGATTTCCTCCAAGTTCTTCCGCATGATCTTGTTCTCAGCCTCCACCCCAGCTGCAGAAACCGAACGAGGAGATTAGTTCGGCAGAAGAAGGTAAAGAAAAATGGAGAAGTGCCAAGGGAGAAACTTACCCCTTTTTTCATGTTCTGCAATAAGTGCAACGTGCTTTGCACGTAGAATCTTGTGGGTATCCAGCAGGCGTTGGAATTCAGCGCTCTGGCGATTGGTGGTTACCTGAAAAAAGTACAGAAGTGTAAAATTATCTTGGTGCGTATTCAAAGTGTACAAGATCCGGGCCAAGTGGAACTTAACCAGGCTCCAGGTCTGTGCATATTTGAAGTGTACAAGATCCGGGCCAAGTGGAACTTAACCCGGCTCTAGGTGTGTGCATATTCGAAGTGTACAAGATCCGGGCCAAGTGGAACTTAACCTGGCTCTAGGTGTGTGCATATTCGATGTGTACAAGATCCGGGCCAAGTGGAACTTAACCCGGCTCTAGGTGTGTGCATATTCGAAGTATACAAGATCCGGGCCAAGTGGAACTTAACTCGGCTCTAGGTGTGTGCATATTCGAAGTGTAAAAGATCCGAGCCAAGTGGAACTTAACTCGGCTCTAGGTGTGTGCATATTCGAAGTGTACAAGATCCGGGCCAAGTGGGAATTAACCCGGCTCTAGGTGAGTGCATATTCGAAGTTCACATGAAGCTACGTCAGTTTTCTAATGAGCATCCGGCAGAGTAACAAGTTACTCCACCGGAGGCTCGAGGACTAATGGTTATTATCTACAGAATTTAAAGGAGAAACGACATACCTCCATCATCCGCCCGCGAGGTTAATTACCTTAGCGGCGTTATTCATCTGGGCGGAAAATTCTGCGGGGCCGAACTTTTCTAGGAGATCATCGTTATGGACGAACTCTGCCTTGTTCCAGTTCATGACGAACTCAATAAGGCTCGGAGGGTCCCACTCACCGGTGGGCATATGGGGTGCCACCAAGCCCTTCGCGTGCACTTCTTTCCTCTCAACCAAGGCAAGGGTTGGGCTGGTATGCAGAACCATCTGCTGCGCATCAGTTGGCTCGGCAGGAGCATCCTTCGCTGCTGGAGCTTTCTTGGGAAGCATCGACGCTAAGGTTCGCTGCCCAGCTTCGACGAATGCAGACTTGGTAGTATCCAGAGCCTTTTTGCCCTTAGCTTGCTGGGAAGAAGTAACTGCAGCGGATTTCCCCTTAGAGGTTGCTGGAGTAGTTCCTCGCCGAGGTTGAGATGACTCGGACGAGGCATAAGAACTAGGTGCTAGAGCTCTTGTAGCTGGACTTGGAGCGGTTGTTGATTTCCTTGGTGCCGGAACAGGTGCTGGTGCTGGTTCGGTCACTGGTACTGGAACTGATGTTGGTGCTGGTGTTGAAGTAGACTCGGTGGCTATTGGTTGTGGTGATGCCGAAGTGGTGGACGCCATCGCCTCGGCTGGACCGACCCCTCCCGCTCGAAGGTCGCATTCCTCTCAACGAGGTAGTGCGGAACCCGGAGCAGCCGCAGAACCCTCTAGAATAGGGCTCATTGGACGTGACTCGCCGTCACGAGGAGGAGAAGGGCCAGATCGAAGTGGTGAAGAGATGCTTGATCCGCTCTGAGGGACCTCCACCGGAGCCCTGAAGAAGAGAATAATGTCAGAAGAGAAATTACCACGATGCAAGGAGAAGTGAGTCACGCAACGAAAAATGACTTACGCATCCGAGGTTTCGGCCTCCTTGGGTTTCTGGGCCCTTTGTGCCGGGGCTTTGCCTGCCGGCTTGAAGGCAGTCTTGTATCCGGCCTTCTTTTGCCTTTTGTGGGCTGAGAAGGTTCGGAAGAGGAACTTGGTTCGGCTCCGCGCTTCTTCTTCGATGCCACCGGAACCGGTTCACCCGTAGCAAGTGGAGGATCCTCATGGATATGCCTACCGGGGTTAGCTGATGCCGGAAAGGCAAAAGAAAGAGGGACATCCTCAACAAGTTCAATCACGTCGACATCCGAGTCATCCTCATCATCGGGCCAGTCTCTAAGAGAAGTGAATTTACCGCTGGATCGTTTTGTAGCGCCGGTCATAGGGAGAAACATCTCCTGGTCCGGCTCCTCCTCATCCGAGATTTCTCGGTCCGGCGCCCACTTAAGGGTCAGATCCGTACCATCCTCAAGAGTTTGCTGAAGGAATAGCTGAGAGAAAGCATGAAGAACAGAGTCAATAATACAACAAAAACTGACACATATTTGATCCGAAGTAAGTTTGCCCCGCGGAGCTTACCGCGGGAGGGAGCCTGTCACGACAGAAGTGCTCAATTCCCCACGTCCATTCAGCAGAGAATTCCTTGTGGGTGGTGAAGAGAGCCTTGACTCGGCGAAAAATCTCTATGTTGCTCAGCTCGAAGGAGGAGGTCCGGTTGGGTTCGTGGCCGAAACTCATATGGCACACCTTGTGGGTGCGCTTCTGGAGGGGAGAGATTCGGTTGGGCAGGAACGTGATCATAGCATCCTCGTTGCGCAGTCCAAGTTTCTTCAGTTCCACGAACCTCTTGTTAACTTGGTTGGCCAGAGCCGTGGGCTTCTTGGAGACCTCCTCCCAGAATTCCAGATCAGGTGGACCCGGAGTGTAGGGGAGCAACCAAATCAAATCTTCAGTGCCTGAGTTCCGGACATAGAAGAAGGTCCGGGCCCATCCTTTGCAGGAGTCAAGCCCGATGACCCGGGGGAAAACGGAAGTCCTCCGGGGTGAGATGGACGCAGCTCCGAATTGGGTGAGCTGCTTGTCCTCAGACTCGACTTGGATATTAGGGATGATGTTACGACGAAGGCCGAAGAACCGGATCCACAGCTCCTTCGTGGGCCACAGTCCGGTGTACCCCTCGATCATAGAAGCAAAGGAAGGGAGAGAGGTGATAGCGTTGGCAGGAAGATGGTGCAGCTGCAGGTGGTAGGTGCTAAGCCAATCCCGGAAAAAGTCGCTCAACGGCAAGCCGAATCCCCGTTGAAAGTGGGACAAGAACACGACGAACTCACCCGGATTGGGTGAGGGGGCCAGTTCGGCAGAGGGGAGACGAGCGGCGACACCGGCAGGGATGCGTCTGGTCTGGTAGAGCCAGTCAAGGTCATCTTGACAGACCCATGATCCAGCCCACGCGCCACGGTCCGCCGCAGCGGCGTCCTCCTCCATTTCTTGCTCGGCAACGATGAGCTCCTCCTCCGTCATCTCGTGCTCGCTACCCTCGCTGGCGCTGGCGGCGGCGGGGATCTGAGGCCTGGATTGGCGAGGACCCGTGGCGAGGAAGTTGCACAGTGGTGGCTGCGATGCAGAGGCACGGGGAAAAGTGCAGCGGCAGCGCTGCTGCTAGGGGCACTGGCGGCGGCGCGGTCGCAAGGAATATGAACAAGAAGAGCAACGGGTAGAGGGGCGCGGAAGAGGGAAAAATTCTAAGGGGTGCGCCCCTCCACCACTTAACCACCCCCTGAGAGGGTGAGTGGGATCGCGCCCTGCCAATGAGCAACACGGTGTGGCCGTGTATCCCATGACTCAGCCAATTGTAGAGGAGCCACACAGAGAGCCACAGAGCGGAGATGATCCCGTGACGTGATGCACTGATGCAGTAAACGAGGAGGCAAGCGTGACGTGACCCTCGCACAGTGGTAACTGACAATTACTGCGGCGGTTACTATGCAGGCCCTTAAAATAAGACAACGTAATGATTAGCCTCCACATGGGTTGGTGTATGAGAGAAGGAAACAAGGCCCGGATCAAACCATGGTAACCCGGACCGCAAGTAAAAACTTAGAATGTGTGGAGGGAAAGTAAACCCGTGAGATCCGAGTCAAAGTGGTAACCCGGCCGGCAAGTGAAAACTTGGAACGTGCAAAGGGAACATAAATCCATATAATCCGAGATAAAGAGCTAACCCGGAAATAACGTCCAAGGCTCGAACATAAATGAACCTGATGTGGCCTTAGCGGCCAAGGCAGCTAAGACCGCACCAGCTTCAGGGACTAATGTTGGGGGGATACCCCCGGGTAGGGTCACTCCAGGGTATAAAGGCCGAGTCAGTCGAGGTTCGGCAAGGTCAAAGCGGATGCTGGCCGGGTCACCTCAAGGCAGGCCAGATCACGGAGTAACCCAGACCAGGGGGGTCGCCTAACATTGTCTCAGCCGACTTAAGGAGTAAGTCGGACGTGCTCGTCTAACTTGTATGCAGGAACAGGTATAGCCGGATCTACTATGATCCGGGTCCCGTTTAGCTTCTGGGAGAAGGAAGGAATCTCTCTGGTCAAAAAGAAGGTCCGGTACGCACTGCATGAGCGAAGCAAGCAAGGGCAGGACCACCGGGTCATGGCCGACAAGGGTGACGACGCCCGTGTCGGCTGACGCAGGCGCCGCAGAGGCTCACGTAGCTAAAGCATGTATGACGCGGGGAAAAAGCACCCCGGTCGGGTTACCACTTTGAGAGGAGGCATATTCTTAGGAATATGCCTCCACGTGTGCCCTAGGCAGAGACCGAGTCCCCTCTATATAAGGGGGGCTAGGGTTTCAGTAGAAGGGGTTGGACTTTCTTCGATATCAATTTTGCTAAGGTTCTAGGAGTGAACGGTAGTTGAGAGTAAGAGAGCTTCTTCTTCCTCTTCTCACCAATACAGCTCTAGGAGCGCTTGTAAACTTGAAAGGAATACAATCTTCTGTGTGGAGAATCACTCCACTATCCCTCCATGGATTCCCCTAGCGTGTATTAGTCCCCACCTTTAGCCTATCCATTGCATCTGCCGTGACACCACCACGACACCATCTGTGGTTTCTAAAGAGCACACACATTTCACTGACACTGGTGGATCCATATGTGGTATGTGAAAAGAACACACATGAAATGACTCCAGTTGTGGTATGTGAAAAGAACACACATGCACCGACACTGGTGGATCCATGTGTGGTATCTGAAGAGAACACACATCCAATGACTCTGGTTGTTGTTAGTAAAAAGAGCACACATTTCAATGACACTGGTGGATCCATATGTGGTATGTGAAAAGAACACACATGCAATGACTCTAGTTGTGGTATGTGAAAAGAACACACATGCAATGACACTAGAGGATCCATGTGTGGTATCTGAAGAGAACACACATCCAATGACTCTAGTTGTTGTTAGTAAGAAGAGCACACATTTCAATGACACTAGTGGATCCATATGTGGTATGTGAAAAGAACACACATGAAATGACTCCAGTTGTTAGTAAAAAGAGCACACATGCAATGACACTGGTGGATCCATGTGTGGTCCCTGAAGAGAACACACATTTCAATGATACTGGTGGATCCATATGTGGTATGTGAAAAGAACACACAGGAAATGACTCCAGTTGTGGTACGTGAAAAGAACACACATGCAATGACACTTGTGGATCCATGTGTGGTCTTTGAAGAGAACACACATTTTAATGACACAGGTGGATCCATATGTGGTATGTGAAAAGAACACACATGAAATGACTCCAGTTGTGGTATGTGAAAGACCAAACATGCAATGTCACTGGTGGATCCATGTGTGGTCTCTGAAGAGAATACACATTTCAATGACACTGGTGGATCCATATGTGGGATGTGAAAAGAACACACATGCAATGACTCCAGTTATTGTTAGTAGAAAGAACACACGTGCAATGAGACTGGTGGATCCATAGGTGGATTGTGAAAAGAGAACACACAATTCAATGACACCAGTGGATCCATATGTGGTATCTGAAAAGAACACACATGAAATGACTCCAGTTGTGGTATGTGAAAAGAACACACATGCAATCACACTGGTGGATACATGTGTGGTCTCTGAAGAGAACACACATTTCAATGACACTGGTGGATCCATATGTGGTATGTGAAAAGAATACACATGAAATGACTCTAGTTGTGGTATGTGAAAATACACACGTGCAATGACATTAGTGGATCCATGTGTGGTATCTGAAGAGAACACTCATCCAATGACTCTGGTTGTTGTTAATAAAAAGAGCACACATTTCAATGACACTGGTGGATCCATATGTGGTATGTGAAAAGAACACACATGCAATGACTCTGGTCGTTGTTATTAACAAGAACACACATGCAATGACACTGGTGGATCCATGTGTGGTCTCTGAAGAGAACACACATTTCAATGACACCGGTGGATCCATATGTGGTATGTGAAAATAACACACATGAAATGACTCCAGTTGTTGTTAGTAAAAAGAACACACATGCAATGACACTAGTGGATGCATATGTGGTATGTGAAAATAACACACATGCAATGACTCTAGTTGTTGTTAGTAAAAAGAACACACATGCAATGACACTGGTGGATCCATAGGTGGATTGTGAAAAGAACACACATGCAATGACATAGGTGGATCCATATATGATATCTGAAGAGACCACACATTTCAATGACTCTGGTTGTTGTTAGTAAAAAGAACACACATGCAATGACACTGGTGGATCCATGTGTGGTCTCTAAAGAGACCACACATTTCAATGACTGGTTGTTACTAAAAAGAACACACATGCAATGACACTGGTGGATCTATGTGTGGTCTCTGAAGAGAACACACATGCAATGACACTGCTGGATCCATAGGTGGATTATGAAAAGAACACACATGCAATGACACTGGTGGATCCATATGTGGTATGTGAAAAGAACACACGTTTCAATGACTCTGGTTTTTGTTAGTAAAAAGAATGGTGGATTCATAAGTGGCTTGTGAAAAGAGCACACATGCAATGACACTGGTGGATCCAAATGTGGTATGTGAAAAGAACACACATGTAATGACTCCAGTTGTTGTTAGTAAAAAGAACACACATGTAATTACACTGGTGGATCCATGTGTGGTCTCTGAAGAGAACACACATTTCAATGACACTGGTGGATCCATATGTGGTATGTGAAAAGAATAGTCATGAAATGACTCCAGTTGTTGTTAGTAAAAAGAACACACATGCAATGACACTGGTGGATCCATAGGTGGATTATGAAAAGAACACACATGCAATGACACTGCTGGATCCATATGTGGTATGTGAAAAGAAAACACATGCAATGACTCTGGTTGTTGTTAGTAACAAGAACACACATGCGATAACACTGGTGGATCCATGTGTTGTCTTTGAAGAGAACACACATTTCAATGGCACTGGTGGATCCATATGTGGTATGTGAAAAGAACACACATGAAATAACTCCAGCTGTGGTATATGAAAAGAACACACATGCAATGACACTGGTGGATCCATGTGTGGTCTCTGAAGAGAACACACATTTCAATGCCACTGGTGGATCCATATGTGGTATGTGAAAAGAATACACATGAAATGACTCCAGTTGTGGTATGGTAAAAGAACACACATGCAATGACACTGGTGGATCCATGTGTGGTATCTAAATAGAACACTCATCCAATGACTCTGGTTGTTTTTAGTAAAAAGAGCACACATTTCAATGACACTGGTGGATCCATATGTGGTATGTGAAAAGAACACACATGGAATGACTCTGGTCGTTGTTAGTAACAAGAACACACATGCAATGACACTGGTGGATCCATGTGTGGTCCCTAAATAGAACACACATTTCAATGACACCGGTGGATCCATATGTGGTATGTGAAAAGAACACACATGAAATGACTCCATTTGTTGTTAGTAAAAAGAACACACATGCAATGACACTACTGGATCCATGTGTGGTCTTTGAAGAGAACAGACATGCGATAACACTGGTGGATCCATGTGTGGTCTTTGAAGAGAACACACATTTCAATGACACTAGTGGATCCATATGTGGTATGTGAAAAGAATACACATGAAATGACTCCAGTTGTGGTATGGTAAAAGAACACACATGCAATGACACTGGTGGATCCATGTGTGGTATCTAAATAGAACACTCATCCAATGACTCTGGTTGTTTTTAGTAAAAAGAGCACACATTTCAATGACACTGGTGGATCCATATGTGGTATGTGAAAAGAACACACATGGAATGACTCTGGTCGTTGTTAGTAACAAGAACACACATGCAATGACACTGGTGGATCCATGTGTGGTCCCTAAATAGAACACACATTTCAATGACACCGGTGGATCCATATGTGGTATGTGAAAAGAACACACATGAAATGACTCCATTTGTTGTTAGTAAAAATAACACACATGCAATGACACTACTGGATCCATATGTGGTATGTGAAAATAGCAGACATGCAATGACTCTGGTTGTTGTTAGTAAAAAGAACACACATGCAATGAGACTGGTGGATCCATGTGTGGTCTCTAAAGAGAACACACATTTCAATGAGTGGTTGTTGTTAGTAAAAAGAACACACATGCAATGACACTGGTGGATCCATGTGTGGTCTGAAGAGAACACACATGCAATGACTCTGGTTGTTTTTAGTAAAAAGAGCACACATGCAATGACACGGGTGGATCCATAGGTAGATTGTGAAAAGAATACACATGCAATGAAACTGGTGGATCCATATGTGGTATGTGAAAAGAACACACGTTTCAATGACTCATGTTTTTGTTAGTAAAAAGAGTGGTGGATCCATAGGTGGATTGTGAAAATAGCACACATGCAATGACACTGGTGGATCCAAATGTGGTATGTGAAAAGAACACACATGTAATGACTTCAGTTGTTGTTAGTAAAAAGAACACACATGTAATGACACTGGTGGATCCAAGTGTGGTCTCTAAAGAGAACACACATTTCAATGACACTTGTGGATACATATGTGGTATGTGAAAAGAATAGTCATGAAATGACTCTAGTTGTTGTTAGTAAAAAGAACACACATGAAATGACACTGGTGGATCCATATGTGGATTATGAAAAGAACACACATGCAATGACACTGCTGGATCCATATGTGGTATGTGAAAAGAACACACATGCAATGACTCTGGTTGTTGTTAGTAACAAGAACAGACATGCGATAACACTGGTGGATCCATGTGTGGTCTTTGAAGAGAACACACATTTCAATGACACTAGTGGATCCATATGTGGTATGTGAAAAGAATACACATGAAATGACTCCAGTTGTGGTATGGTAAAAGAACACACATGCAATGACACTGGTGGATCCATGTGTGGTATCTAAATAGAACACTCATCCAATGACTCTGGTTGTTTTTAGTAAAAAGAGCACACATTTCAATGACACTGGTGGATCCATATGTGGTATGTGAAAAGAACACACATGGAATGACTCTGGTCGTTGTTAGTAACAAGAACACACATGCAATGACACTGGTGGATCCATGTGTGGTCCCTAAATAGAACACACATTTCAATGACACCGGTGGATCCATATGTGGTATGTGAAAAGAACACACATGAAATGACTCCATTTGTTGTTAGTAAAAATAACACACATGCAATGACACTACTGGATCCATATGTGGTATGTGAAAATAGCAGACATGCAATGACTCTGGTTGTTGTTAGTAAAAAGAACACACATGCAATGAGACTGGTGGATCCATGTGTGGTCTCTAAAGAGAACACACATTTCAATGAGTGGTTGTTGTTAGTAAAAAGAACACACATGCAATGACACTGGTGGATCCATGTGTGGTCTGAAGAGAACACACATGCAATGACTCTGGTTGTTTTTAGTAAAAAGAGCACACATGCAATGACACTGGTGGATCCATAGGTAGATTGTGAAAAGAATACACATGCAATGACACTGGTGGATCCATATGTGGTATGTGAAAAGAACACACGTTTCAATGACTCATGTTTTTGTTAGTAAAAAGAGTGGTGGATCCATAGGTGGATTGTGAAAATAGCACACATGCAATGACACTGGTGGATCCAAATGTGGTATGTGAAAAGAACACACATGTAATGACTTCAGTTGTTGTTAGTAAAAAGAACACACATGTAATGACACTGGTGGATCCATGTGTGGTCTCTAAAGAGAACACACATTTCAATGACACTTGTGGATACATATGTGGTATGTGAAAAGAATAGTCATGAAATGACTCTAGTTGTTGTTAGTAAAAAGAACACACATGAAATGACACTGGTGGATCCATATGTGGATTATGAAAAGAACACACATGCAATGACACTGCTGGATCCATATGTGGTATGTGAAAAGAACACACATGCAATGACTCTGGTTGTTGTTAGTAACAAGAACAGACATGCGATAACACTGGTGGATCCATGTGTGGTCTTTGAAGAGAACACACATTTCAATGACACTAGTGGATCCATATGTGGTATGTGAAAAGAATACACATGAAATGACTCCAGTTGTGGTATGGTAAAAGAACACACATGCAATGACACTGGTGGATCCATGTGTGGTATCTAAATAGAACACTCATCCAATGACTCTGGTTGTTTTTAGTAAAAAGAGCACACATTTCAATGACACTGGTGGATCCATATGTGGTATGTGAAAAGAACACACATGGAATGACTCTGGTCGTTGTTAGTAACAAGAACACACATGCAATGACACTGGTGGATCCATGTGTGGTCCCTAAATAGAACACACATTTCAATGACACCGGTGGATCCATATGTGGTATGTGAAAAGAACACACATGAAATGACTCCATTTGTTGTTAGTAAAAATAACACACATGCAATGACACTACTGGATCCATATGTGGTATGTGAAAATAGCAGACATGCAATGACTCTGGTTGTTGTTAGTAAAAAGAACACACATGCAATGAGACTGGTGGATCCATGTGTGGTCTCTAAAGAGAACACACATTTCAATGAGTGGTTGTTGTTAGTAAAAAGAACACACATGCAATGACACTGGTGGATCCATGTGTGGTCTGAAGAGAACACACATGCAATGACTCTGGTTGTTTTTAGTAAAAAGAGCACACATGCAATGACACTGGTGGATCCATAGGTAGATTGTGAAAAGAATACACATGCAATGACACTGGTGGATCCATATGTGGTATGTGAAAACAACACACGTTTCAATGACTCATGTTTTTGTTAGTAAAAAGAGTGGTGGATCCATAGGTGGATTGTGAAAAGAGCACACATGCAATGACACTGGTGGATCCAAATGTGGTATGTGAAAAGAACACAGATGTAATGACTTCAGTTGTTGTTAGTAAAAAGAACACACATGTAATGACACTGGTGGATCCATGTGTGGTCTCTAAAGAGAACACACATTTCAATGACACTTGTGGATACATATGTGGTATGTGAAAAGAATAGTCATGAAATGACTCTAGTTGTTGTTAGTAAAAAGAACACACATGAAATGACACTGGTGGATCCATATGTGGATTATGAAAAGAACACACATGCAATGACACTGCTGGATCCATATGTGGTATGTGAAAAGAACACACATGCAATGACTCTGGTTGTTGTTAGTAACAAGAACAGACATGCGATAACACTGGTGGATCCATGTGTGGTCTTTGAAGAGAACACACATTTCAATGACACTAGTGGATCCATATGTGGTATGTGAAAAGAATACACATGAAATGACTCCAGTTGTGGTATGGTAAAAGAACACACATGCAATGACACTGGTGGATCCATGTGTGGTATCTAAGTAGAACACTCATCCAATGACTCTGGTTGTTTTTAGTAAAAAGAGCACACATTTCAATGACACTGGTGGATCCATGTGTGGTATGTGAAAAGAACACACATGGAATGACTCTGGTCGTTGTTAGTAACAATAACACACATGCAATGACACTACTGGATCCATATGTGGTATGTGAAAATAGCAGACATGCAATGACTCTGGTTGTTGTTAGTAAAAAGAACACACATGCAATGAGACTGGTGGATCCATGTGTGGTCTCTAAAGAGAACACACATTTCAATGAGTGGTTGTTGTTAGTAAAAAGAACACACATGCAATGACACTGGTGGATCCATGTGTGGTCTGAAGAGAACACACATGCAATGACTCTGGTTGTTTTTAGTAAAAGGAGCACACATGCAATGACACTGGTGGATCCATAGGTAGATTGTGAAAAGAATACACATGCAATGACACTGGTGGATCCATATGTGGTATGTGAAAAGAACACACGTTTCAATGACTCATGTTTTTGTTAGTAAAAAGAGTGGTGGATCCATAGGTGGATTGTGAAAATAGCACACATGCAATGACACTGGTGGATCCAAATGTGGTATGTGAAAAGAACACACATGTAATGACTTCAGTTGTTGTTAGTAAAAAGAACACACATGTAATGACACTGGTGGATCCAAGTGTGGTCTCTAAAGAGAACACACATTTCAATGACACTTGTGGATACATATGTGGTATGTGAAAAGAATAGTCATGAAATGACTCTAGTTGTTGTTAGTAAAAAGAACACACATGAAATGACACTGGTGGATCCATATGTGGATTATGAAAAGAACACACATGCAATGACACTGCTGGATCCATATGTGGTATGTGAAAAGAACACGCATGCAATGACTCTGGTTGTTGTTAGTAACAAGAACACACATGCGATAACACTGGTGGATCCATGTGTGGTCTTTGAAGAGAACACACATTTCAATGACACTAGTGGATCCATATGTGGTATGTAAAAAAACACGCATGCAATGACTCCAGTTGTGGTATGTTAAAAGAACAGACATGCAATGACACTAGTGGATCCATGTGTGGTCTCTGTAGAGAACACACATTTCAATGACACTGGTGGATCCATATGTGGTATGTGAAAAGAACACACATGTAACGACTCCAGTTGTTGTTAGTAAAAAGAACATATATGCAATGACACTGGTGGATCCATAGGTGGATTGTGAAAAGAGAACACACATTTCATTGACACTGGTGGATACATATGTGGTATCTGAAAAGAACACACATGAAATGACTCCAGTTGTGGTATGTGAAAAGAACACACATGGAATGACACTGGTGGATCCATGTGTGGTCTCTAAAGAGAACACACATTTCAATGACACTGGTGGATCCATATGTGGTATGTGAAAAGAATACACATGAAATGACTCCAGTTGTGGCATGTGAAAAGAACACACATGCAATGACACTGGTGGATCCATGTGTGGTATCTGAAGAGAACACTCATCCAATGACTATGGTTGTTTTTAGTAAAAAGAGCACACATTTCAATGACACTTGTGGATCCATATGTGGTATGTGAAAAGAACACACATGCAATGAATCTGGTCGTTGTCAGTAACAAGAACACACATGTAATGACACTGGTGGATCCATGTCTGGTCTCTTAAGAGAATACACATTTCAATGACACTGGTGGATCCATATGTGGTATCTGAAAAGAACACACATGCAATGACTCCAGTTGTTGTTAGTAAAAAGAACCCACATGCAATGAGACTGGTGGATCCATAGGTGGATTGTGAAAAGAGAACACTCATTTCAATGACACTGGTGGATCCATATGTGGTATCTGAAAAGAACACACATGAAATGACTCCAGTTGTGGTATGTGAAAAGAACACACATGCAATGACACTAGTGGATCCATGTGTGGTCTCTGAAGAGAACACACATTTCAATGACACTGGTGGATCCATATGTGGTATGTGAAAAGAATACACATGAAATGACTCCAGTTGTGGTATGTGAAAAGAACACACGTGCAATGACACTGGCGGATCCATGTGTGGTATCTGAAGAGAACACTCATCCAATGACTCTGGTTGTTGTTAGTAAAAAGAGCACACATTTCGATGACACTGGTGGATCCATATGTGGTATGTGAAAAGAACACATATGCAATGACTCTGGTCGTTGTTATTAACAAGAACACACATGCAATGACACTGGTGGATCCATGTGTGGTCTCTGAAGAGAACACACATTTCAATGACACCGGTGGATCCATATGTGGTATGTGAAAAGAACACACATGAAATGACTCCAGTTGTTGTTAGTAAAAAGAACACACATGCAATGACACTAGTGGATCCATATGTGGTATGTGAAAATAACACACATGCAATGACTCTGGTTGTTGTTAGTAAAAAGAACACACATGCAATGACACTGGGGGATCCATGTGTGGTCTCTGAAGAGACCACACATTTCAATGAGTGGTTGTTCTTAGTAAAAAGAACACACATGCAATGACACTGGTGGATCTATGTGCGGTCTCTGAAGAGAACACACATGCAATGACTCTGGTTGTTTTTAGTAAAAAGAGCACACATGCAATGACACTGGTGGATCCATACGCGGATTATGAAAAGAACACACATGCAATGACACTGCTGGATCCATATGTGGTATGTGAAAAGAACACACATGCAATGACTCTGGTTGTTGTTAGTAACAAGAACACACATGCGATAACACTGGTGGATCCATCTGTGGTCTTTGAAGAGAACACACATTTCAATGGCACTAGTGGATCCATATGTGGTATGTGAAAAGAACACGCATGCAATGACTTCAGTTGTGGTATGTGAAAAGAACACACATGCAATGACACTAGTGGATCCATGTGTGGTCTCTGAAGAGAACTCACATTTCAATGACACTGGTGGATCCATATGTGGGATGTGAAAAGAACACACATGCAATGACTCCAGTTGTTGTTAGTAAAAAGAACATACATGCAATGACACTGGTGGATCCATAGGTGGATTATGAAAAGAGAACACACATTTCAATGACACTGGTGGATCCATATGTGGTATCTGAAAAGAACACACATGAAATGACTCCAGTTGTGGTATGTGAAAAGAACACACATGGAATGACATTGGTGGATCCATGTGTGGTGTCTGAAGAGAACACACATTTCAATGACACTGGTGGATCCATATGTGGTAAGTGAAAAGAATACACATGAAATGACTCCAGTTGTGGTATGTGAAAAGAACACACATGCAATGACACTGGTGGATCCATGTGTGGTATCTGAAGAGAACACAGATCCAATGACTCTGGTTGTTTTTAGTAAAAAGAGCACACATTTCAATGACACTTGTGGATCCATATGTGGTATGTGAAAAGAACACACATGCAATGACTCTGGTCGTTGTTAGTAACAAGAACACACATGTAATGACACTGGTGGATCCATGTCTGGTCTCTTAAGAGAATACACATTTCAATGACACTGGTGGATCCATATGTGGTATGTGAAAAGAACACACATGCAATGACTCCAGTTGTTGTTAGTAAAAAGAACACACATGCAATGAGACTGGTGGATCCATAGGTGGATTGTGAAAAGAGAACACACATTTCAATGACACTGGTGGATCCATATGTGGTATCTGAAAAGAACACACATGAAATGACTCCAGTTGTGGTATGTGAAAAGAACACACATGCAATGACACTAGTGGATACATGTGTGGTCTCTGTAGAGAACACACATTTCAATGACACTGGTGGATCCATATGTGGTATGTGAAAAGAACACACATGTAACGACTCCAGTTGTTGTTAGTAAAAAGAACATACATGCAATGACACTGGTGGATCCATAGGTGGATTGTGAAAAGAGAACACACATTTCAATGACACTGGTGGATACATATGTGGTATCTGAAAAGAACACACATGAAATGACTCCATTTGTGGTATGTGAAAAGAACACACATGAAATGACTCCATTTGTGGTATGTGAAAAGAACACACATGGAATGACACTGGTGGATCCATGTGTGGTCTCTAAAGAGAACACACATTTCAATGACACTGGTGGATCCATATGTGGTATGTGAAAAGAATACACATGAAATGACTCCAGTTGTGGCATGTGAAAAGAACACACATGCAATGACACTGGTGGATCCATGTGTGGTATCTGAAGAGAACACTCATCCAATGACTATGGTTGTTTTTAGTAAAAAGAGCACACATTTCAATGAAACTTGTGGATCCATATGTGGTATGTGAAAAGAACACACATGCAATGAATCTGGTCGTTGTCAGTAACAAGAACACACATGTAATGACACTGGTGGATCCATGTCTGGTCTCTTAAGAGAATACACATTTCAATGACACTGGTGGATCCATATGTGGTATCTGAAAAGAACACACATGCAATGACTCTAGTTGTTGTTAGTAAAAACAACACACATGCAATGAGACTGGTGGATCCATAGGTGGATTGTGAAAAGAGAACACACATTTCAATGACACTGGTGGATCCATATGTGGTATCTGAAAAGAACACACATGAAATGACTCCAGTTGTGGTATGTGAAAAGAACACACATGCAATGACACTAGTGGATCCATGTGTGGTCTCTGAAGAGAACACACATTTCAATGACACTTGTGGATCCATATGTGGTATGTGAAAAGAATACACATGAAATGACTCCAGTTGTGGTATGTGAAAAGTACACACGTGCAATGACACTGGCGGATCCATGTGTGGTATCTGAAGAGAACACTCATCCAATGACTCTGGTTGTTGTTAGTAAAAAGAGCACACATTTCGATGACACTGGTGGATCCATATGTGGTATGTGAAAAGAACACATATGCAATGACTCTGGTCGTTGTTATTAACAAGAACACACATGCAATGACACTGGTGGATCCATGTGTGGTCTCTGAAGAGAACACACATTTCAATGACACCGGTGGATCCATATGTGGTATGTGAAAAGAACACACATGAAATGACTCCAGGTGTTGTTAGTAAAAAGAACACACATGCAATGACACTAGTGGATCCATATGTGGTATGTGAAAATAACACACATGCAATGACTCTGGTTGTTGTTAGTAAAAAGAACACACATGCAATGACACTGGGGGATCCATGTGTGGTCTCTGAAGAGACCACACATTTCAATGAGTGGTTGTTCTTAGTAAAAAGAACACACATGCAATGACACTGGTGGATCTATGTGCGGTCTCTAAAGAGAACACACATGCAATGAGCCTGGTTGTTTTTAGTAAAAAGAGCACACATGCAATGACACTGGTGGATCCATACGTGGATTATGAAAAGAACACACATGCAATGACACTGCTGGATCCATATGTGGTATGTGAAAAGAACACACATGCAATGACTCTGGTTGTTGTTAGTAACAAGAACACACATGCGATAACACTGGTGGATCCATCTGTGGTCTTTGAAGAGAACACACATTTCAATGACACTAGTGGATCCATATGTGGTATGTGAAAAGAACACGCATGCAATGACTTCAGTTCTGGTATGTGAAAAGAACACACATGCAAGGACACTAGTGGATCCATGTGTGGTCTCTGAAGATAACACACATTTCAATGACACTGGTGGATCCATATGTGGGATGTGAAAAGAACACACATGCAATGACTCCAGTTGTTGTTAGTAAAAAGAACATACATGCAATGACACTGGTGGATCAAAAGGTGGATTATGAAAAGAGAACACACATTTCAATGACACTGGTGGATCCATATGTGGTATCTGAAAAGAACACACATGAAATGACTCCAGTTGTGGTATGTGAAAAGAACACACATGGAATGACATTGGTGGATCCATGTGTGGTGTCTGAAGAGAACACACATTTCAATGACACTGGTGGATCCATATGTGGTAAGTGAAAAGAATACACATGAAATGACTCCAGTTGTGGTATGTGAAAAGAACACACATGCAATGACACTGGTGGATCCATGTGTGGTATCTGAAGAGAACACAGATCCAATGACTCTGGTTGTTTTTAGTAAAAAGAGCACAAATTTCAATGACACTTGTGGATCCATATGTGGTATGTGAAAAGAACACACATGCAATGACTCTGGTCGTTGTTAGTAACAAGAACACACATGTAATGACACTGGTGGATCCATGTCTGGTCTCTTAAGAGAATACACATTTCAATGACACTGGTGGATCCATATGTGGTATGTGAAAAGAAAACACATGCAATGACTCCAGTTGTTGTTAGTAAAAAGAACACACATGCAATGAGACTGGTGGATCCATAGGTGGATTGTGAAAAGAGAACACACATTTCAATGACACTGGTGGATCCATATGTGGTATCTGAAAAGAACACACATGAAATGACTCCAGTTGTGGTATGTGAAAAGAACACACATGCAATGACACTAGTGGATCCATGTGTGGTCTCTAAAGAGAACACACATTTCAATGACACTGGTGGATCCATATGTGGTATGTGAAAAGAATACACATGAAATGACTCCAGTTGTGGTATGTGAAAAGAACACACTTGCAATGACACTGGCGGATCCATGTGTGGTATCTGAAGAGAACATTTATCCAATGACTATGGTTGTTGTTAGTAAAAAGAGCACACATTTCAATGACACTGGTGGATCCATATGTGGTATGTGAAAAGAACACATATGCAATGACTCTGGTCGTTGTTATTAACAAGAACACACATGCAATGACACTGGTGGATCCATGTGTGGTCTCTGAAGAGAACACACATTTCAATGACACCGGTGGATCCATATGTGGTATGTGAAAAGAACACACCTGAAGTGACTCCAGCTGTTGTTAGTAAAAAGAACACACATGCAATGACACTAGTGGATCCATATGTGGTATGTGAAAATAACACACATGCAATGACTCTGGTTGTTGTTAGTAAAAAGAACACACATGCAATGACACTGGTGGATCCATGTGTGGTCTTTGAAGAGACCACACATTTCAATGAGTGGTTGTTGCTAGTAAAAAGAACACACATGCAATGACACTGGTGGATCTATGTGCGGTCTCTGAAGAGAACACACATGCAATGACTCTGGTTGTTTTTAGTAAAAAGAGCACACATGCAATGACACTGGTGGATCCATAGGTGGATTGTGAAAAGAACACACATGCAATGACACTGGTGGATCCATATGTGGTATGTGAAAAGAACACACGTTTCAATGACTCTGGTTTTTTTAGTAAAAATAATGGTGGATCCATAGGTGGATTGTGAAAAGGGCACACATGCAGTGACACTGGTGGATCCATATGTGGTATGTGAAAATAACACACATGCAATGACTCTGGTTGTTGTTAGTAAAAAATAACACATGTAATTACACTGGTGGATCCATAGGTGGATTGTGAAAAGAACACACATGCAATGACACTGGTGGATCCATATGTGGTATGTGAGAAGAACACACATGCAATGACTCTGGTTGTTGTTAGTAAAAAAGAACACACATGCAATCACACTGGTGGATCCATGTGTGGTCTCTGAAGAGAACACACATTTCAATGACATTGGTGGATCCATACGTGGTATGTGAAAAGAGCACACATGAAATGACTCCAGTTGTTGTTAGTAACTAGAACACACATGCGATAACACTGGTGGATCCATGTGTGGTATGTGAAAAGAACACATTTTTCAATGACTCTGGTTGTTGTTAGTAAAAAGACCACACATGCAATGACACTAGTGGATCCATGTGTGGTCTCTGAAGAAAATACACATGCAATGACTCTGGTTATTGTTAGTAAAAAGAGCACACATGCAATGACACTGGTGGAGCCATAGGTGGATTGTGAAAAGAACACACATGCAATGACACTGGTGGATCCATATGTGGTATCTAAAAAGAACACACATTTCAATGACTCTGGTTGTTGTTATTAAAAAGAACACACATGCAATGACACTGGTGGATCCATGTGTGGTCTCTGAAGAGAACACACATTTCAATGACATTGGTGTATCCATATGTGGTATGTGAAAAGAGAACACATGAAATGACTGCAGTTGTTGTTAGTAAAAAGATCACATATTTCAATCACAATGGTGGTTCCGTATATGGTATGTGAAAAAAACACACGCAACGACTCTTGTTGTTGTTAGAAAAAGAACACACATGCAATGACACAGGTGGATCCATGTGTGGTGTCTGAAGAGAACACACATTTCAATGACTCTGGTGGATCCATATGTAGTATGTGAAAAGAACACAGATGAAATGACTCTGGTTGTTGTTAGTAAAAAGAACGCACATGCAATGACACTGGTGGATCCATGTGTGGTCTCTGAAGAGAATACACATGCAATGACTCTGGCTGTTGTTAGTAAAAATAACACACATGCAATGACACTGGTGGATCCATGTGTGGTATGTGAAAAGAACACACATGCAATGACTCTGGTTGTTGTTAGTAAAAAAGAACACACATGCAATGACACTGGTGGATCCATGTGTGGTCTCTGAAGAGAACACACATTTCAATGACATTGGTGGATCCATATGTGGTATGTGAAAAGAGCACACATGAAATGACTCCAGTTGTTGTTAGTAACAAGAACACACATGCGATAACACTGGTGGATCCATGTGTGGTATGTGAAAAGAACTCATGTTTCAATGACTCTGGTTGTTGTTAGTAAAAAGACCACACATGCAATGACACTGGTGGATCCATGTGTGGTCTCTAAAGATAACACACATGCAATGACTGGCTGTTTTTAGTAAAAAGAGCACACATGCAATGACACTTGTGGATCCATAGGTGGATTGTGAAAAGAACACACATGCAATGACACTGGTGGATCCATATGTGGTATGTGAAAAGAACACACGTTTCAATGACTGGTTTTTGTTAGTAAAAAGAATGGTGGATCCATAGGTGGATTGTGAAAAGAGCACACATGCAATGACACTGGTGGATCCAAATGTGGTATGTGAAAAGAACACACATGTAATGACTCTAGTTGTTGTTAGTAAAAATAACACACATGTAATGACACTGGTGGATCCATGTGTGGTCTCTGAAGAGAACACACATTTCAATGACACTGGTGGATCCATATGTGGTATGTGAAAAGAATAGTCATGAAATGACTCAAGTTGTTGTTAGTAAAAAGAACACACATGCAATGACACTGCTGGATCCATATGTGGTATGTGAAAAGAACACACATGCAATGACTCTGGTTGTTGTTAGTAACAAGAACACACATGCGATAACACTGGTGGATCCATGTGTGGTCTCTGAAGAGAACACACATTTCAATGACACTGGTGGATCCATATGTGGTATGTGAAAAGAACATACATGAAATGACTCTGGTTGTTGTTAGTAAAAAAGCACACATGCAATGACACTGGTGGATCCATAGGTGGACTGTGAAAAGAACACACATGCAATGACTCTCGTTGTTAGAAAAAAGAACACACATGCAATAACACTGGTGGATCCATAGGTGGATTGTGAAAAGGGCACACATGCAATGACACTGGTGGATCCATATGTGGTATGTGAAAATAACACACATGCAATGACTCTAGTTGTTGTTAGTAAAAAATAACACATGCAATGACACTGGTGGATCCATAGGTGGATTGTGAAAAGAACACACATGCAATGACACTGGTGGATCCATATGTGGTATGTGAAAATAACACACAAGCAATGAATCTGGTTGTTGTTAGTAAAAAAGAACACACATGCAATGACACTGGTGGATCCATGTGTGGTCTCTGAAGAGAACACACATTTCAATGACATTTGTGGATCCATATGTGGTATCTGAAAAGAGCACACATGAAATGACTCTAGTTGTTGTTAGTAAAAAGAACACACATTTCAATCACAATGTTGGAACCATATGTGGTATGTGAAAATAACACACATGCAATGACTCTGGTTATTGTTAGTAAAAAGAACACACATGCAATGACACTGGTGGATCCATGTGTGGTCTCTGAAGAGAACACACATTTCAATGACTCTGGTGGATCCATATGTAGTAGGTGAAAAGAACATAGATGAAATGACTCTGGTTGTTGTTAGTAAAAAGAACATACATGCAATGACACAGGTGGTTCCATGTGTGGTCTCTGAAGAGAACACACATGCAATGACTCTGGCTGTTGTTACTAAAAAGAGCACACATGCAATGACACTGGTGGATCCATATGTGGTATGTGAAAATAACACACATGCAATGACTCTGGTTGTTGTTAGTAAAAAGAACGCACATGCAATGACACTGGTGGAGTCATGTGTGGTCTCTGAAGAGAACACACAGTTCAATGACTCTGGTTGTTCTTAGTAAAAAGAACACACATGCAATGACACTGGTGGATCCATGTGTGGTCTCTCAAGATAACACACATGCAATGACTCTGGTTGTTTTTAGTAAAAAGAGCACACATGCAATGACACTTGTAGATCCATAGGTGGATTGTGAAAAGAACACATATGCAATGACACTGGTGGATCCATATGTGGTATGTGAAAAGAACACACGTTTCAATGACTGGTTTTTGTTAGTAAAAAGAATGGTGGATCCATAGGTCGATTGTGAAAAGAGCACACATGCAATGACACTGGTGGATCCAAATGTGGTATGTGAAAAGAACACACATGTAATGACTCTAGTTGTTGTTAGTAAAAAGAACACACATGTAATGACACTGGTGGATCCATGTGTGGTCTCTGAAGAGAACACACATTTCAATGACACTGGTGGATCCATATGTGGTATGTGAAAAGAATAGTCATGAAATGACTCAAGTTGTTGTTAGTAAAAAGAACACACATGCAATGACACTGGTGGATCCATAGGTGGATTATGAAAAGAACACACATGCAATGACACTGCTGGATCCATATGTGGTATGTGAAAAGAACACACATGCAATGACTCTGGTTGTTGTTAGTAATAAGAACACACATGCGATAACACTGGTGGATCCATGTGTGGTCTCTGAAGAGAACACACATTTCAATGACACTGGTGGATCCATATGTGGTATGTGAAAAGAACACACATGAAATGACTCTGGTTGTTGTTAGTAAAAAAGCACACATGCAATGACACTGGTGGATCCATAGGTGGACTGTGAAAAGAACACACATGCAATGACTCTGGTTGTTAGAAAAAAGAACACACATGCAATAACACTGGTGGATCCATAGGTGGATTGTGAAAAGGGCACACATGCAATGACACTGGTGGATCCATATGTGGTATGTGAAAATAACACACATGCAATGACTCTAGTTGTTGTTAGTAAAAAATAACACATGCAATGACACTGGTGGATCCATAGGTGGATTGTGAAAAGAACACACATGCAATGACACTGGTGGATCCATATGTGGTATGTGAAAAGAACACACAAGAAATGAATCTGGTTGTTGTTAGTAAAAAAGAACACACATGCAATGACACTGGTGGATCCATGTGTGGTCTCTAAAGAGAACACACATTTCAATGACATTTGTGGATCCATATGTGGTATCTGAAAAGAGCACACATGAAATGACTCTAGTTGTTGTTAGTAAAAAGAACACACATTTCAATCACAATGGTGGATCCATATGTGGTATGTGAAAATAACACACATGCAATGACTCTGGTTATTGTTAGTAAAAAGAACACACATGCAATGACACTGGTGGATCCATGTGTGGTCTCTGAAGAGAACACACATTTCAATGACTCTGGTGGATCCATATGTAGTAGGTGAAAAGAACATAGATGAAATGACTCTGGTTGTTGTTAGTAAAAAGAACATACATGCAATGACACAGGTGGTTCCATGTGTGGTCTCTGAAGAGAACACACATGCAATGACTCTGGCTGTTGTTACTAAAAAGAGCACACATGCAATGACACTGGTGGATCCATATGTGGTATGTGAAAATAACACACATGCAATGACTCTGGTTGTTGTTAGTAAAAAGAACGCAAATGCAATGACACTGGTGGAGTCATGTGTGGTCTCTGAAGAGAACACACAGTTCAATGACTCTGGTTGTTCTTAGTAAAAAGAACACACATGCAATGACACTGGTGGATCCATGTGTGGTCTCTCAAGATAACACACATGCAATGACTCTGGTTGTTTTTATTAAAAAGAGCACACATGCAATGACACTTGTAGATCCATAGGTGGATTGTGAAAAGAACACATATGCAATGACACTGGTGGATCCATATGTGGTATGTGAAAAGAACACACGTTTCAATGACTGGTTTTTGTTAGTAAAAAGAATGGTGGATCCATAGGTGGATTGTGAAAAGAGCACACATGCAATGACACTGGTGGATCCAAATGTGGTATGTGAAAAGAACACACATGTAATGACTCTAGTTGTTGTTAGTAAAAATAACACACATGTAATGACACTGGTGGATCCATGTGTGGTCTCTGAAGAGAACACACATTTCAATGACACTGGTGGATCCATATGTGGTATGTGAAAAGAATAGTCATGAAATGACTCAAGTTGTTGTTAGTAAAAAGAACACACATGCAATGACACTGGTGGATCCATAGGTGGATTATGAAAAGAACACACATGCAATGACACTGCTGGATCCATATGTGGTATGTGAAAAGAACACACATGCAATGACTCTGGTTGTTGTTAGTAACAAGAACACACATGCGATAACACTAGTGGATCCATGTGTGGTCTCTGAAGAGAACACACATTTCAATGACACTGGTGGATCCATATGTGGTATGTGAAAAGAACACACATGAAATGACTCTGGTTGTTGTTAGTAAAAAAGCACACATGCAATGACACTGGTGGATCCATAGGTGGACTGTGAAAAGAACACACATGCAATGACTCTGGTTGTTAGAAAAAAGAACACACATGCAATAACACTGGTGGATCCATAGGTGGATTGTGAAAAGGGCACACATGCAATGACACTGGTGGATCCATATGTGGTATGTGAAAATAACACACATGCAATGACTCTAGTTGTTGTTAGTAAAAAATAACACATGCAATGACACTGGTGGATCCATAGGTGGATTGTGAAAAGAACACACATGCAATGACACTGGTGGATCCATATGTGGTATGTGAAAAGAACACACAAGCAATGAATCTGGTTGTTGTTAGTAAAAAAGAACACACATGCAATGACACTGGTGGATCCATGTGTGGTCTCTGAAGAGAACACACATTTCAATGACATTTGTGGATCCATATGTGGTATCTGAAAAGAGCACACATGAAGTGACTCTAGTTGTTGTTAGTAAATAGAACACACATTTAAATCACAATGGTGGATCCATATGTGGTATGTGAAAATAACACACATGCAATGACTCTGGTTATTGTTAGTAAAAAGAACACACATGCAATGACACTGGTGGATCCATGTGTGGTATTTGAAGAGAACACACATTTCAATGACTCTGGTGGATCCATATGTAGTAGGTGAAAAGAACATAGATGAAATGACTCTGGTTGTTGTTAGTAAAAAGAACACACATGCAATGACACAGGTGGTTCCATGTGTGGTCTCTGAAGAGAACACACATGCAATGACTCTGGCTGTTGTTACTAAAAAGAGCACACATACAATGACACTGGTGGATCCATATGTGGTATGTGAAAATAACACACATGCAATGACTCTGGTTGTTGTTAGTAAAAAGAACGCACATGCAATGACACTGGTGGATCCATGTGTGGTCTCTGAAGAGAACACACATTTCAATGACTCTGGTTGTTCTTAGTAAAAAGAACACACATGCAATGACACTGGTGGATCCATGTGTGGTCTCTGAAGAGAACACACATGCAATGACTCTGGTTGTTGTTAGTAAAAAGAGCACACATGCAATGACACTGGTGGATCCAAAGGTGGGTTGTGAAAAGAACACACATGCAATGACACTGGTGGATCCATATGTGGTATGTGAAAAGAACACATGTTTCAATGACTCTATTGTTATTAGTAAAAAGAACACACATGCAATGAAACTGGTGGATCCATGTGTGGTCTCTGACGAGAACACACATGCAATGACTCTGGTTGTTGTTAGTAAAAAGAGCACACATGCAATGCCACTTGTGGATCCATAGGTGGATTGTGAAAAGAACACACATGCAATGACACTGGTGGATCCATATGTGGTATCTAAAAAGAACACACATTTCAATGACTCTGGTTGTTGTTATTAAAAAGAACACACATGCAATGACACTGGTGAATCCATGTATGGTCTCTGAAGAGAACACACATTTCAATGACACCGGTGGATCCATATGTGGTATGTGAAAAGAACACACATGAAATGACTCAAGTTGTTGTTAGTAAAAATAACACACATGCAATGACACTGGTAGATCCATATGTGGTATGTGAAAATCGCACACATGCAATGACTCTGGTTGTTAGAAAAAAGAACACACATGCAATAACACTGGTGGATCCATAGGTGGATTGTTGAAAGGGCACACATGCAATGATACTGGTGGATCCTTGTGTGGTATGTGAAAATAACACACATGCAATGATTCTGGTTGTTGGTAGTAAAAAATAAAACATGCAATGACACTTGTGGATCCATAGGTGGATTGTGAAAAGAACACACATGCAATGACACTGGTGGATCCATATGTGGTATGTGAAACGAACACACATGCAATGACTCTGGTTGTTGTTAGTAAAAAAGAACACACATACAATGACACTGGTGGATCCATGTGTGGTCTCTGAAGAGAACACACATTTCAATGACATTGGTGGATCCATATGTGGTATGTGAAAAGAGCACACATGAAATGACCCCAGTTGTTGTTAGTAAAAAGAGCACACATGCAATGACACTGGTGGATCCATATGTGGTATGTGAAAAGAACACACATGCAATGACTTTGGTTGTTGTTAGTAAAAAGAACACACATGCAATGACACTGGTGGATCCATAGGTGGATTGTGAAAAGAACACACATGCAATGACACTGGTGGATCCATATGTGGTATGTGAAAAGAACACACATTTCAATGACTCTGGTTGTTGTTAGTAAAAAGGACACACATGCAATGACACTGGTGGATCCATGTGTGGTCATTGAAGAGAACACACATGCAATGACTCTGGTTGTTGTTAGTAAAAAGAGCACACATGAAATGACACTGGTGGATCCATAGGTGGATTGTGAAAAGAACACGCATGCATTGACACAGGTGGATCCATATATGGTATCTGAAAATAACTCACATGCAATGACTTTGGTTGTTGTTAGTGAAAAGAACACACATGCAATGACACTGGTGGATCCATAGGTGGATTGTGAAAAGAGAACACATGCAATGACACTGGTGGATCCATATGTGGTATGTGAAAATAACACACATGCAATGACTCTGATTGTTGTTAGTAAAAAAGCACACATGTAATGACACTGGTGGATCCATAGGTGGATTGTGAAAAGAACACACATGCAATGACACTCGTGGATCCATATGTGGTATGTGAAAATAACACACCTGCAATGACTCTGGTTGTTGTTAGTAAAAAGAACACACATGCAATGACACTGGTGGATTCTTGTGTGCTCTCTGAAGAGAACACACATTTCAATGACATTGGTGGATCCAGATGTGGTATGTGAAAAGAGCACACATGAAATGACTCCAGTTGTTGTTAGTAAAAAGAGCACACATTTCAATGACACTGGTGGATCCATATGTGGTATGTGAAAATAACACACATGCAATGACTTTGGTTGTTGTTAGTAAATAGAACACACATGCAATGACAATGGTGGATCCATGTGTGGTCTCTGAAGAGAACACACGTTTCAATGACTCTGGTGGATCCATATGTGGTATGTGAAAAGAACACACATGAAATGACTCTGGTTGTTGTTAGTAAAAAGAACACATATGCAATGACACCGGTGGATCATTGTGTGGTCTCTGAAGAGAACAAACATGCAATGACTCTGGTTGTTGTTATTTAAAAGAGCACACATGCAATGACACTGGTGGATCCATATGTGGTATGTGAAAGTAACACACATGCAATGACTCTGGCTATTGTTATTAAAAAGAAGACACATGCAATGACACTGGTGGATCCATGTGTGGTCTCTGAAGAGAACACACATTTCAATGACTCTGGTTGTTGTTAGTAAAAAGAACACACATGCAATGACTCTGGTTATTGTTAGTAAAAAGAGCACAGATGTAATGACACTGGTGGATCCATAGGTGGATTGTGAAAAGAACACACATGCAATGACACTGGTGGATCCATATGTGGTATGTGAAAAGAACACATGTTTCGATGACTCTAGTTGTTGTTAGTAAAAAGAACACACATGCAATGACACTGGTGGATCCATGTGTGGTATCTGAAGAGAACACACATGCAATGACTCTGGTTGTTGTTAGTAAAAAGAGCACACATGCAATGACACTGGTGGATCCATAGGTGGATTGTGAAAAGAACACACATGCAATGACACAGGTGGATCCATATATGATATCTGAAAAGAACACACATTTCAATGACTCTGGTTGTTGTTAGTAAAAGGAACACACATCTAATGACACTGGTGGATCCATGTATGGTCTCTGAAGAGAACACACATTTCAATGACACCGGTGGATCCATATGTGGTATGTGAAAAGAATACACATGAAATGACCCCAGTTGTTGTTAGTAAAAAGAGCACACATGCAATGACACTGGTGGATCCATATGTTGTATGTGATAAGAACACACATGAAATGACTCTGGTTGTTGTTAGTAAAAAGAACACATATGCAATGACACCGGTGGATCCATGTGTGGTCTCTGAAGAGAACAAACATGCAATGACTCTGGTTGTTGTTAGTAAAAAGAGCACACATGCAATGACACTGGTGGATCCATATGTGGTATGTGAAAGTAACACACATGCAATGACTCTGGCTATTGTTATTAAAAAGAAGACACATGCAATGACACTGGTGGATCCATGGGTGGTCTCTGAAGAGAACACACATTTCAATGACTATGGTTGTTGTTAGTAAAAAGAACTCACATGCAATGACTATGGTTATTGTTAGTAAAAAGAGCACACATGTAATGACACTGGTGGATCCATAGGTGGATTGTGAAAAGAACACACATGCAATGACACTGGTGGATCCATATGTGGTATGTGAAAAGAACACATGTTTCAATGACTCTAGTTGTTGATAGTAAAAAGAACACACATGTAATGACACTGGTGGATCCATGTGTGGTCTCTGAAGAGAACACACATGCAATGACTCTGGTTGTCGTTAGTAAAAAGAGCACACATGCAATGACACTGGTGGATCCATAGGTGGATTGTGAAAAGAACACACACGCAATGACACAGGTGGATCCATATATGATATCTGAAAAGAACACACATTTCAATGACTCTGGTTGTTGTTAGTAAAAGGAACACACATCTAATGACACTGGTGGATCCATGAATGGTCTCTGAAGAGAACACACATTTCAATGACACCGGTGGATCCATATGTGGTATGTGAAAAGAATACACATGAAATGGCCCCAGTTGTTGTTAGTAAAAAGAGCACACATGCAATGACACTGGTGGATCCATATGTGGTATGTGATAAGAACACACATGCAATGACTCTGGTTGTTGTTAGTAAGAAGAACACACATGCAATGACCCTGGTGGATCCATAGGTGGATTGTGAAAAGAGCACACATGCAATGACACTAGTGGATCCATATGTGGTATGTGAAAAGAACACGCATGCAATGACTCTGGTTGTTGTTAGTAAAAAGAACACACATGCAATGACACTGGTGGATCCATAGGTGGATTGTGAAAAGAGCACACATGCAATGACACTGGTGGATCCATATGCAGTATGTGAAAAGAACACACATCCAATGACTCTGGTTGTTGTTAGTAAAAAGAAGACACATGCAATGACACTAGTGGATCCATGTGTGGTCTCTAAAGAGAACACACATTTCAATGACACTGGTGGATCCATATGTGGTATGTGAAAAGAGCACACATGAAATGACTCAAGTTGTTGTTAGTAAAAAGAACACACATTTCAATGACACTGGTGGATCCATATGTGGTATGTGAAAATAACACACATGCAATGACTCTGGTTGTTGTTAGTAAAAAGAACACACATGAAATGACACTGGTGGATCCATGCGTGGTCTCTGAAGGGAACACACATTTCAATGACTCTGGTAGATCCTTATGTAGTATGTGAAAAGAACACAGATGAAATGACTGGTTGTTGTTATTAAAAATAACACACATGCAATGACACCGGTGGATCCATGTGTGGTCTCTGAAGAGAACACACATGCAATGACTCTGGTTGTTGTTAGTAAAAAGAGCACACATGCAATGACACTGGTGGATCCATATGTGGTATGTGAAAATAACACACATGCAATGATTCTGGTTGTTGTCAGTAAAAAGAAGACACATGCAATGACACTGGTGGATCCATGTGTGGTCTCTGAAGAGAACACACATTTCAATGACTCCGGTTGTTGTTAGTAAAAAGAACACACATGCAATGTCATTGGTGGATCCATGTGTCGTCTCTGAAGAGAACACACATGCAATGACTCTGGTTGTTGTTAGTAAAAAGATCACACATGCAATGACACTGGTGGATTGTGAAAAGAACACACATGCAATGACACTGGTGGATCCATATGTGGTATGTGAAAAGAACACATGTTTCAATGACTCTGGTTGTTGTTAGTAAGAAGAACACACATGCAATGACACTGGTGGTTCCATGTGTGGTCTTTGAAGAGAACACACATGCAATGACTCTGGTTGTTGTTACTAAAAAGAGCACACATGCAATGACACTAGTGGATCCATAGGTGGATTGTGAAAAGAACACACATGCAATGACAGTGGTGGATCCATATGTGGTATCTAAATAGAACACACGTTTCAATGACTCTGGTTGTTGTTATTAAAAAGAACACACATCCAATGGCACTGGTGAATCCATGTATGGTCTCTAAAGAGAACACACATTTCAATGACACCGGTGGATCCATACGTGGTATGTGAAAAGAACACACATGAAATGAGTCCAATTATTGTTAGTAAAAAGAACACACATGCAATGACTCTGGTTGTTGTTAGTAAAAAGAACACACATGCATTGACACTGGTGGATCCATAGGTGGATTGTGAAAAGGGCACACATGCAATGACACTGGTGGATCCATATGTGGTATGTGAAAAGAACACACATGCAATGACTCTGGTTGTTGTTAGTAAAAAAGCAGACATGCAATGACAGTAGTGGATCCATGTGTGGTCTCTAAAGAGAACACACATTTCAATGACATTGGTGGATCCAGATGTGGTATGTGAAAAGAGCACACATGAAATGACTCCAGTTGTTGTTAGTAAAAAGAACACACATTTCAATGACACTGGTGGATCCATAGGTGGATTGTGAAAAGAACACACATGCAATGATACTGGTTGATCCATATGTGGTATGTGAAAAGAACACACGTTTCAATGACTCTGGTTATTGTTAGTAAAAAGAACACACATGAAATGACACTGGTGGATCCATGTGTGGTCTCTGAATAGAACACACATGCAATGACTCTGGTTGTTGTTAGTAAAAATAGCACACATGCAATGACACTGGTGGATCCATAGGTGGATTGTGAAAAGAACACACATGCAATGAGACTAGTGGATCCATATGTGGTATCTGAAAATAACACACATTTCAATGACTCTGGTTGTTAGTAAAAAGAACACACATGCAATGACACTGGTGGAACCATGTATGGTCTTTGAAGAGAACACACATTTCAATGACACCGGTGGATCCATATCTGGTATGTGAAAAGAACACACATGAAATGACTCCAGTTGTTAGTAAAAAGAACAGACATGCAGTGACACTGGTGGATCCATATGTGGTATGTGAAAATAACTCACATGCAATGACTCTGGTTGTTGTTAGTAAAAAGAACACACATGCAATGACACTGGTGGATCCATAGGTGGATTGTGAAAAGAGAACACATGCAATGACACTGGTGGATCCATATGTGGTATGTGAAAATAACACACAGGCAATGACTCTTGTTGTTAGTAAAAAAGCACACATGCAATGACACTGGTGGATCCATAGGTGGATTGTGAAAAGAACACACATGCAATTACACTCGTGGATCCATATGTGGTATGTGAAAAGAACACACCTGCAATGACTCTGGTTGTTGTTAGTAAAAAGAACACACATGCAATGACACTGGTGGATTCTTGTGTGGTCTCTGAAGAGAACACACATTTCAATGACATTGGTGGATCTAGATGTGGTATGTGAAAAGAGCACACATGAAATGACTCCAGTTGTTGTTAGTAAAAAGAGCACACATTTCAATGACACTGGTGGATCCATATGTGGTATGTCAAAATAACACACATGCAATGACTTTGGTTGTTGTTAGTAAAAAGAACACACATGCAATGACACTGGTGGATCCCTGTGTGGTCTCTGAAGAGAACACACATTTCAATGACTCTGGTGGATCCATATGTTGTATGTGAAAAGAACACACATGAAATGACTCTGGTTGTTGTTAGTAAAAAGAACACACATGCAATGACACCAGTGGATCCATGTGTGGTCTCTGAAGAGAACAAACATGCAATGACTCTGGTTGTTGTTAGTAAGAAGGGCACACATGCAATGACACTGGTGGATCCATATGTGGTATGTGAAAGTAACACACATGCAATGACTCTGGCTGTTGTTATTAAAAAGAAGACACATGCAATGACACTGGTGGAACCATGTGTGGTCTCTGAAGAGAACACACATTTCAATGACTCTGGTTGTTGTTAGTAAAAAGAACACACATGCAATGACACTGGTGGATCCATGTGTGGTCTCTGAAGAGAACACACATGCAATGACTCTGGTTATTGTTAGTAAAAAGAGCACACATGCAATGACACTGGTGGATCCATAGGTGGATTGTGAAAAGAACACACATGCAATGACACAGGTGGATCCATATATGGTATCTGAAAAGAACACACATTTCAATGACTCTGGTTGTTGTTAGTAAAAGGCACACACATCTAATGACACTAGTGGATCCATGTATGGTCTCTGAAGAGAACACACATTTCAATGACACCGGTGGATCCATATGTGGTATGTGAAAATAACACACATGCAATGACTCTGGTTATTGTTAGTAAAACGAACACACATGCAATGACACTGGTGGATCCATGTGTGGTCTTTGAAGAGAACACACATTTCAATGACTCTGGTGGATCCATATGTAGTAGGTGAAAAGAACATAGATGAAATGACTCTGGTTGTTGTTAGTAAAAAGAACACACATGCAATGACACAGGTGGTTCCATGTGTGGTCTCTGAAGAGAACACACATGCAATGACTCTGGCTGTTGTTACTAAAAAGAGCACACATACAATGACACTGGTGGATCCATATGTGGTATGTGAAAATAACACACATGCAATGACTCTGGTTGTTGTTAGTAAAAAGAACGCACATGCAATGACACTGGTGGATCCATGTGTGGTCTCTGAAGAGAACACACATTTCAATGACTCTGGTTGTTCTTAGTAAAAAGAACACACATGCAATGACACTGGTGGATCCATGTGTGGTCTCTGAAGAGAACACACATGCAATGACTCTGGTTGTTGTAAGTAAAAAGAGCACACATGCAATGACACTGGTGGATCCATAGGTGGGTTGTGAAAAGAACACACATGCAATGACACTGGTGGATCCATATGTGGTATGTGAAAAGAACACATGTTTCAATGACTCTATTGTTATTAGTAAAAAGAACACACATGCAATGACACCGGTGGATCCATGTGTGGTCTCTGACAAGAACACACATGCAATGACTCCGGTTGTTGTTAGTAAAAAGAGCACACATGCAATGCCACTGGTGGATCCATAGGTGGATTATGAAAAGAACACACATGCAATGACACTGGTGGATCCATATGTGGTATCTAAAAAGAACACACATTTCAATGACTCTGGTTGTTGTTATTAAAAAGAACACACATGCAATGACACTGGTGAATCCATGTATGGTCTCTGAAGAGAACACACATTTCAATGACACCGGTGGATCCATATGTGGTATGTGAAAAGAAAACACATGAAATGACTCAAGTTGTTGTTAGTAAAAATAACACACATGCAATGACACTGGTAGATCCATATGTGGTATGTGAAAATCGCACACATGCAATGACTCTGGTTGTTAGAAAAAAGAACACACATGCAATAACACTGGTGGATCCATAGGTGGATTGTTGAAAGGGCACACATGCAATGATACTGGTGGATCCTTGTGTGGTATGTGAAAATAACACACATGCAATGATTCTGGTTGTTGGTAGTAAAAAATAAAACATGCAATGACACTTGTGGATCCATAGGTGGATTGTGAAAAGAACACACATGCAATGACACTGGTGGATCCATATGTGGTATGTGAAAAGAACACACATGCAATGACTCTGGTTGTTGTTAGTAAAAAAGAACACACATACAATGACACTGGTGGATCCATGTGTGGTCTCTGAAGAGAACACACATTTCAATGACATTGGTGGATCCATATGTGGTATGTGAAAAGAGCACACATGAAATGACCCCAGTTGTTGTTAGTAAAAAGAGCACACATGCAATGACACTGGTGGATCCACATGTGGTATGTGAAAAGAACACACATGCAATGACTTTGGTTGTTGTTAGTAAAAAGAACACACATGCAATGACACTGGTGGATCCATAGGTGGATTGTGAAAAGAACACACATGCAATGACACTGGTGGATCCATATGTGGTATGTGAAAAGAACACACATTTCAATGACTCTGGTTGTTGTTAGTAAAAAGGACACACATGCAATGACACTGGTGGATCCATGTGTGGTCTCTGAAGAGAACACACATGCAATGACTCTGGTTGTTGTTAGTAAAAAGAGCACACATGAAATGACACTGGTGGATCCATAGGTGGATTGTGAAAAGAACACACATGCATTGACACAGGTGGATCCATATATGGTATCTGAAAATAACTCACATGCAATGACTTTGGTTGTTGTTAGTGAAAAGAACACACATGCAATGACACTGGTGGATCCATAGGTGGATTGTGAAAAGAGAACACATGCTATGACACTGGTGGATCCATATGTGGTATGTGAAAATAACACACATGCAATGACTCTGATTGTTGTTAGTAAAAAAGCACACATGTAATGACACTGGTGGATCCATAGGTGGATTGTGAAAAGAACACACATGCAATGACACTCGTGGATCCATATGTGGTATGTGAAAAGAACACACCTGCAATGACTCTGGTTGTTGTTAGTAAAAAGAACACACATGCAATGACACTGGTGGATTCTTGTGTGCTCTCTGAAGAGAACACACATTTCAATGACATTGGTGGATCCAGATGTGGTATGTGAAAAGAGCACACATGAAATGACTCCAGTTGTTGTTAGTAAAAAGAGCACACATTTCAATGACACTGGTGGATCCATATGTGGTATGTGAAAATAACACACATGCAATGACTTTGGTTGTTGTTAGTAAAAAGAACACACATGCAATGACACTGGTGGATCCATGTGTGGTCTCTGAAGAGAACACACATTTCAATGACTCTGGTGGATCCATATGTGGTATGTGAAAAGAACACACATGAAATGACTCTGGTTGTTGTTAGTAAAAAGAACACATATGCAATGACACTGGTGGATCTATGTGTGGTCTCTGAAGAGAACAAACATGCAATGACTCTGGTTGTTGTTATTTAAAAGAGCACACATGCAATGACACTGGTGGATCCATATGTGGTATGTGAAAGTAACACACATGCAATGACTCTGGCTATTGTTATTAAAAAGAAGACACATGCAATGACACTGGTGGATCCATGTGTGGTCTCTGAAGAGAACACACATTTCAATGACTCTGGTTGTTGTTAGTAAAAAGAACACACATGCAATGACTCTGGTTATTGTTAGTAAAAAGAGCACAGATGTAATGACACTGGTGGATCCATAGGTGGATTGTGAAAAGAACACACATGCAATGACACTGGTGGATCCATATGTGGTATGTGAAAAGAACACATGTTTCAATGACTCTAGTTGTTGTTAGTAAAAAGAACACACATGCAATGACACTGGTGGATCCATGTGTGGTATCTGAAGAGAACACACATGCAATGACTCTGGTTGTTGTTAGTAAAAAGAGCACACATGCAATGACACTGGTGGATCCATAGGTGGATTGTGAAAAGAACACACATGCAATGACACAGGTGGATCCATATATGATATCTGAAAAGAACACACATTTCAATGACTCTGGTTGTTGTTAGTAAAAGGAACACACATCTAATGACACTGGTGGATCCATGTATGGTCTCTGAAGAGAACACACATTTCAATGACACCGGTGGATCCATATGTGGTATGTGAAAAGAATACACATGAAATGACCCAAGTTGTTGTTAGTAAAAAGAGCACACATGCAATGACACTGGTGGATCCATATGTTGTATGTGATAAGAACACACATGAAATGACTCCGGTTGTTGTTAGTAAAAAGAACACATATGCAATGACACCGGTGGATCCATGTGTGGTCTCTGAAGAGAACAAACATGCAATGACTCTGGTTGTTGTTAGTAAAAAGAGCACACATGCAATGACACTGGTGGATCCATATGTGGTATGTGAAAGTAACACACATGCAATGACTCTGGCTATTGTTATTAAAAAGAAGACACATGCAATGACACTGGTGGATCCATGGGTGGTCTCTGAAGAGAACACACATTTCAATGACTCTGGTTGTTGTTAGTAAAAAGAACTCACATGCAATGACTATGGTTATTGTTTGTAAAAAGAGCACACATGTAATGACACTGGTGGATCCATAGGTGGATTGTGAAAAGAACACACATGCAATGACACTGGTGGATCCATATGTGGTATGTGAAAATAACACATGTTTCAATGACTCTAGTTGTTGTTAGTAAAAAGAACACACATGTAATGACACTAGTGGATCCATGTGTGGTCTCTGAAGAGAACACACATGCAAT
Organism: Avena sativa; assembly: GCA_916181665.1. Classification (NCBI taxonomy): domain Eukaryota; kingdom Viridiplantae; phylum Streptophyta; class Magnoliopsida; order Poales; family Poaceae; genus Avena; species Avena sativa. The sequence continues at coordinate 81,854,366 of OV702286.1, forward strand.
GACTCTGGTTGTTGTTAGTAAAAAGAGCACACATGCAATGACACTGGTGGATCCATAGGTGGATTGTGAAAAGAACACACATGCAATGACACAGGTAGATCCATATATGATATCTGAAAAGAACACACATTTCAATGACTCTGGTTGTTGTTAGTAAAAGGAACACACATCTAATGACACTGGTGGATCCATGTATGGTCTCTGAAGAGAACACACATTTCAATGACACCGGTGGATCCATATGTGGTATGTGAAAAGAATACACATGAAATGACCCCAGTTGTTGTTAGTAAAAAGAGCACACATGCAATGACACTGGTGGATCCATATGTGGTATGTGATAAGAACACACATGCAATGACTCTGGTTGTTGTTAGTAAAAAGAACACACATGCAATGACACTGGTGGATCCATAGGTGGATTGTGAAAAGAGCACACATGCAATGACACTAGTGGATCCATATGTGGTATGTGAAAAGAACACGCATGCAATGACTCTGGTTGTTGTTAGTAAAAAGAACACACATGCAATGACACTGGTGGATCCATAGGTGGATTGTGAAAAGAGCACACATGCAATGACACTGGTGGATCCATATGCAGTATGTGAAAAGAACACACATCCAATGACTCTGGTTGTTGTTAGTAAAAATAACACACATGCAATGACACTAGTGGATCCATGTGTGGTCTCTAAAGAGAACACACATTTCAATGACACTGGTGGATCCATATGTGGTATGTGAAAAGAGCACACATGAAATGACTCAAGTTGTTGTTAGTAAAAAGAACACACATTTCAATGACACTGGTGGATCCATATGTGGTATGTGAAAATAACACACATGCAATGACTCTGGTTGTTGTTAGTAAAAAGAACACACATGCAATGACACTGGTGGATCCATGCGTGGTCTCTGAAGGGAACACACATTTCAATGACTCTGGTAGATCCATATGTAGTATGTGAAAAGAACACAGATGAAATGACTGGTTGTTGTTATTAAAAATAACACACATGCAATGACACCGGTGGATCCATGTGTGGTCTCTGAAGAGAACACACATGCAATGACTCTGGTTGTTGTTAGTAAAAAGAGCACACATGCAATGACACTGGTGGATCCATATGTGGTATGTGAAAATAACACACATGCAATGATTCTGGTTGTTGTCAGTAAAAAGAAGACACATGCAATGACACTGGTGGATCCATGTGTGGTCTCTGAAGAGAACACACATTTCAATGACTCCGGTTGTTGTTAGTAAAAAGAACACACATGCAATGTCATTGGTCGATCCATGTGTCGTCTCTGAAGAGAACACACATGCAATGACTCTGGTTGTTGTTAGTAAAAAGATCACACATGCAATGACACTGGTGGATTGTGAAAAGAACACACATGCAATGACACTGGTGGATCCATATGTGGTATGTGAAAAGAACACATGTTTCAATGACTCTGGTTGTTGTTAGTAAGAAGAACACACATGCAATGACACTGGTGGTTCCATGTGTGGTCTTTGAAGAGAACACACATGCAATGACTCTGGTTGTTGTTACTAAAAAGAGCACACATGCAATGACACTAGTGGATCCATAGGTGGATTGTGAAAAGAACACACATGCAATGACAGTGGTGGATCCATATGTGGTATCTAAAAAGAACACACGTTTCAATGACTCTGGTTGTTGTTATTAAAAAGAACACACATCCAATGGCACTGGTGAATCCATGTATGGTCTCTGAAGAGAACACACATTTCAATGACACCGGTGGATCCATACGTGGTATGTGAAAAGAACACACATGAAATGAGTCCAATTATTGTTAGTAAAAAGAACACACATGCAATGACTCTGGTTGTTGTTAGTAAAAAGAACACACATGCATTGACACTGGTGGATCCATAGGTGGATTGTGAAAAGGGCACACATGCAATGACACTGGTGGATCCATATGTGGTATGTGAAAAGAACACACATGCAATGACTCTGGTTGTTGTTAGTAAAAAAGCAGACATGCAATGACAGTAGTGGATCCATGTGTGGTCTCTAAAGAGAACACACATTTCAATGACATTGGTGGATCCATATGTGGTATGTGAAAAGAGCACACATGAAATGACTCCAGTTGTTGTTAGTAAAAAGAACACACATTTCAATGACACTGGTGGATCCATAGGTGGATTGTGAAAAGAACACACATGCAATGATACTGGTTGATCCATATGTGGTATGTGAAAAGAACACACGTTTCAATGACTCTGGTTATTGTTAGTAAAAAGAACACACATGAAATGACACTGGTGGATCCATGTGTGGTCTCTGAACAGAACACACATGCAATGACTCTGGTTGTTGTTAGTAAAAATAGCACACATGCAATGACACTGGTGGATCCATAGGTGGATTGTGAAAAGAACACACATGCAATGAGACTAGTGGATCCATATGTGGTATCTGAAAATAACACACATTTCAATGACTCTGGTTGTTAGTAAAAAGAACACACATGCAATGACACTGGTGGAACCATGTATGGTCTTTGAAGAGAACACACATTTCAATGACACCGGTGGATCCATATCTGGTATGTGAAAAGAACACACATGAAATGACTCCAGTTGTTAGTAAAAAGAACAGACATGCAGTGACACTGGTGGATCCATATGTGGTATGTGAAAATAACTCACATGCAATGACTCTGGTTGTTGTTAGTAAAAAGAACACACATGCAATGACACTGGTGGATCCATAGGGTGATTGTGAAAAGAGAACACATGCAATGACACTGGTGGATCCATATGTGGTATGTGAAAATAACACACAGGCAATGACTCTTGTTGTTAGTAAAAAAGCACACATGCAATGACACTGGTGGATCCATAGGTGGATTGTGAAAAGAACACACATGCAATGACACTCGTGGATCCATATGTGGTATGTGAAAAGAACACACCTGCAATGACTCTGGTTGTTGTTAGTAAAAAGAACACACATGCAATGACACTGCTGGATTCTTGTGTGGTCTCTGAAGAGAACACACATTTCAATGACATTGGTGGATCTAGATGTGGTATGTGAAAAGAGCACACATGAAATGACTCCAGTTGTTGTTAGTAAAAAGAGCACACATTTCAATGACACTGGTGGATCCATATGTGGTATGTGAAAATAACACACATGCAATGACTTTGGTTGTTGTTAGTAAAAAGAACACACATGCAATGACACTGGTGGATCCCTGTGTGGTCTCTGAAGAGAACACACATTTCAATGACTCTGGTGGATCCATATGTTGTATGTGAAAAGAACACACATGAAATGACTCTGGTTGTTGTTAGTAAAAATAACACACATGCAATGACACCAGTGGATCCATGTGTGGTCTCTGAAGAGAACAAACATGCAATGACTCTGGTTGTTGTTAGTAAAAAGGGCACACATGCAATGACACTGGTGGATCCATATGTGGTATGTGAAAGTAACACACATGCAATGACTCTGGCTGTTGTTATTCAAAAGAAGACACATGCAATGACACTGGTGGAACCATGTGTGGTCTCTGAAGCGAACACACATTTCAATGACTCTGGTTGTTGTTAGTAAAAAGAACACACATGCAATGACACTGGTGGATCCATGTGTGGTCTCTGAAGAGAACACACATGCAATGACTCTGGTTATTGTTAGTAAAAAGAGCACACATGCAATGACACTGGTGGATCCATAGGTGGATTGTGAAAAGAACACACATGCAATGACACAGGTGGATCCATATATGGTATCTGAAAAGAACACACATTTCAATGACTCTGGTTGTTGTTAGTAAAAGGCACACACATCTAATGACACTAGTGGATCCATGTATGGTCTCTGAAGAGAACACACATTTCAATGACACCGGTGGATCCATATGTGGTATGTGAAAAGAACATAGATGAAATGACCCCAGTTGTTGTTAGTAAAAAGAGCACACATGCAATGACACTGGTGGATCCATATGTGGTATGTGAAAAGAACACACATGCAATGACTCTGGTCGTTGTTAGTAAAAAGAACACACATGCAATGACACTGGTGGATCCATAGGTGGATTGTGAAAAGAGCACACATGCAATGACACTAGTGGATCCATATGTGGTATGTCAAAACAACACACATGCAATGACTCTGGTTGTTGTTAGTAAAAAGAACACACATGCAATGCCACTAGTGGATCCATAGGTGGATTGTGAAAAGAACACACATGCAATGACACTGGTGGATCCATAGGTGGATTGTGAAAAGAGCACACATGCAATGACACTGGTGGATCCATATGCAGTATGTGAAAAGAACACACATCCAATGACTCTGGTTGTTGTTAGTAAAAAGAACACACATGCAATGACACTGGTGGATCCATGTGTGGTCTCTGAAGAGAACACACATTTCAATGACACTGGTGGATCCATAGGCGGATTGTGAAAAGAGATTTTCCCTCTCTCTCGGTCACAAATCTCACAAAAGCCCAAACGTGTGGAGATCCCAAACATGTGCTCACTCTGGGTGCTATGCCCTGATTGGCGGACACAGATGTCACGCGGATCGTCTCCACCAACCGTTGATCCTATGTGATCCAACAGGCAGGATAACCCCTTCCTTCTCCACCTTTTTTATGCATGGTCAATCCGTGCCACCTCTCTATCCGTGCCACCGATACTTTACCTCCATAAACAAGTGAAAATCCATCTATCTAACTAAAATAAATAAAATAAATCATCATATTTCAAAGAAGCCATCTTCTTCATCTTCCGGTTCGTCCTCGTCTTCATCAACGCCATGGTCCCTGCCATCGCCGCCGTCGGTATCCTCCTCTAACGACTCGACACCGCCCCTTCCTCGAATAAGCATGCTATCTCCTCGTTGGAGTCCTACTCCTCCTCTTCGTAGTCCCACGGGTCCAAATAGCAATCTCCTCTCTTCTTCCTGGTCTTCTTCTCGTTCCTCTTCTTATCCGTACTCGCAGGTGCAACACGTTCCCCCATCCTGGCTGCTGCTTTGCGCTCGTCCGACGCTGCAGGTACCCCACGCTCCTCCTATGCGGCCGGTACGAGCTTCGACGTCGTGGTGTCCTCGAGTGCCGATGTTGATGGATCCTGGCGCGGTCGGACACGACATGCTGCCTCAGCAGGCGACTTGCGAGCGCGAACAATGCAGCGAAGAGCCGGGGACGCAGGACAGTCAGTGGACGGCTTGGACCTGCCATTGCCACGGTGAGGGGGTATCGTGCTCGAGGTAGTTTCTCCAAATGGTCGATGGCGGGTACATAGAGTGGGGTGCCGATCTGATCAAGGACAAGCAGTGGTTTTGTGCGTCGTGTCCACGCATGCATTTGTCGATTATCAAAAAAATGAAGAAAGAAGTAATATATCACGCACTGAACATAATTTGATCACAATAAAAGTGGCACAGCATATTCTAGACTCGTAAATATCCCGTTCGTGCCTGTCACGTGGAGTTCGACGGAGTTCGATGTGCCGACGTGATCGTGTAGCAGTTGCGCGCGTCATTGCCCCATCAACACGTGACACACGCACGCGGGATGTGCGCGCCGATTCCCGTGATGACCACCCGACTCGCACTCCCGTTAGTATATACTGGATTTTGGGCGGTGCCGAAGACCATTGAAGTGTCCACCGCAATAAAGACAAGTCCCATCGATTCCCTACCCCTGCCTCCCTGGCTTCTTTGAGAAGGTAGACCGTACACGGTGGTCTTGTATAATAGTACTAGTACTACTGGACCACGGCCTGTACTCTTTGACTCTCTCCCACACTAATCACTATCTCCTTCCTCCTGTCGCCGCCACACTCACCCTGCAAGCCATGGATCCACTGAGAAGGGGGAGAGGCCGGTCGACGATCCTCGTGGAGAAAAGGGAGAGAAATCGTCGTGAGGCACTTCTTGCTCTACCAGCCGCTCAAGCCCACCCTCTCATCGAGGCCCAATCTCCCCCGACAATGGCGCCGAATGTTCTAGCAGGCGAGGGCTCCTCCCGATACTGTCTTCTTGTTCTACTTCTTCTCCATCTCCCTTTCCATCACGATCTTAATAAGCTTCTTCTTGTTTTTCTTCTTCTTTTGGATCTTCCTCTTCTACGTATTATAGGCCGGCCGTGGAGCCCGAATCCACCACGACGGAGGCGTTGCAGGACCCGTTCGGCCCCGTTCCATGTCTCAGCAAAGTAGCAAATCTCCACGCTGTTATTTCTGCGAGTTGTGATGTGGATTTCTTAGATCCTGTCCGCCCCGCATTGGTTTTTCTTCTTCTTTTGCGAGTTGTATTAGTTTTCATGAATATGACTGGATCTCTTGGTCTTTCCGTAATATTGCTGGTCATAGATTCACTATGGATTTTTTGTGATTAGGATTAGTTTATCCCGGTTATGAATAGATCTCTAGGTCCATTTTTTAACACTGCGGCCAATAGATTCAACGGGGATTTTTTTATCTCTATTAGTATTCACTTGGGACCTGGAGTGTAATTGTAGAATTCCTATTTCAATTAACATGAACGATGCAGCGATCGAAGGCCGAGTACCGTGACATGGTGGTCGCGATCCGTTCCAAGATTGCCAACCAACATGAGCTTGCACGCTCCCTCACCCAAGCTAATGAGAGCCTACGCAAGCGATTATCTGTGCATAAGGAGATCTCGCTAGATTTTGCACGTGACGTTGTTAGGCTGCAGAAAGTGCTCGACCGTAACTTGAATAGGCCATCAAGATAATCAACGAGCTCACGGAAAGGTGCATTCTCCTGCAGGACGAAGTCAGCGAGGCACTCAGAGGACGCGTTGAGGACACCAAGGCTACCATCCGAGCCTACCATGACAGGAACCGTTGCCTGGATGCAGTCAAGGAGATGAAGGTGGACATGAGCAGAGGGATCGCCGTACTCGAGGGTGTTCGGAAAGAGAACGAGGAGACAAGGGCATGTCTAGAGGTGTATTGGAGCAATGCCCAAGTCTGATTCCCGTTAGCGGGGACACAAATATCAGTTCGTCCTCCACTCCTTTTGTAATGATTACGGTTCAGGGTGCAATGCCCATGTCTGCTTCCCATTATAGGGTGCAATAAGAATCCTAGGGAAACTCCTTATCTATCTAGACATGTGTTGGTGTTCATGTTCGTGAATGGACACCATGTTCTCTTTCCATTATGTATCTAGACATGGGTTTCTGCATTATGAGTTTGCCACTCTCCCACTACTATTTGGTGATATTGGGAAAAACCCACAACACACTAAACTGCAAATAAATCTTATTTGTCTTTGAAATTGAAATTATGACAGTGCCAGTCGTCGATTCATAAAATGTTGATTAGTCCTAGATTGCTTCTTCCTTGAAATTATGACAGTGGCACTAGTCGATTCCGTTAATTATGGAAACTAACCAGCTCGTCCTGGTGAACTGAACAAACCACACTATGTATTTTTGTTGAAGGGAAAGAGGCGAAAGATCGACCAGGACCTGGCGACCTGGCTAAATGACAAGATAGCAATCCAAAGGGAGAAGCAGATTTCCCAGAAAATGGCCTTAACTACGCGCTAAACTCGCGGTCCTTTCTGACAAGTGTCAGAAACTGAAGGAGTTTAACGTCGGCTGGGCGAAGCTACACCGTGAAGGTCACGCCTCGGCTAGGAAGCAGACAGAGATCATGAAGGAAAATCGTATGGCTACGGACAAAATTCTCCAATCTGTGACAGAGCGCTAGAACCTACAACTGAAGCACGACATAGTACTGAAGGAGCTGGCCAATCTTACGGAGGAAAACAGGCAGCTCCGGCCAGGCTCGCTTGAACACAATATATGTCTATTTAGTACTGAATTGCCTGGTTTATCCTCTGAAGTGGTGATTTTGTAAGCGTTAACTTAACTCTATGCACGATATGTGTGTTCGTCTGAAATTAGTTTGCTCGAGGATTGAGGTTGGCTTAGTTCGGAAAGCACAACTACAAGTCTTACAATTAACTAGTTTTAGGCATTGGCACAACATAAATTATTCACCTCGAATTTCCTTTATCCTCTATAGTCTATCCTTGTTTACCCTCGCACGCCTTCTTCAGTTCCTTCAACAGATCCGCAATGCAGTACTCTAGCTTATTCTTGTCTTCCCTGAGCTGATCCCTCTCCTTTTCTGCATTATGGATCAGCAACCTATGACTATCCTGAAGCTTCTTTGAAGTTCCAACAACCAAGCTCCCATCGATTCCGTCAGTTAGCTATGACTGCAAATTCTCGATTTCTTGTTCCAGCTCCTTATTTCGTACCGACAACTTGTAATTTTTTTCAGCTGCATCACTTACATCAGTAAATCTCCCCGACCTTTCCAACTCATACATCTCCCATAACTGTGCCAAACATTTCTTAAGTGCATCTGACACTCAAGATCCACCCACTCTACTGCTTTACACACCAGGCCAACCTAAAAACACACACACTATAGTGTTATGAACATGCACGATACATTTTATTTCATGTGACAGTTGCACATAATGTAAACAAACCTGATTTGTACAGCCCAAAAACCTTATCCTAGTGTTACTGCCTTTGAATGCAACATATCTCCTCAGTTTTAGCCCATGGTCACATGGGAGTTCTCCATTGAGATCTAGGCCCTCCCATTCGGAGTCGTAGATCGTCCGTGGTACCTATAGGTAAACGCAAAGCTGAAATCAGACACGATTACATGCACATATGGAGCTCAGATCGAGTGATTTACCATTGCCTAACCCTAGCCTAAGAAAACAGAGGAACTAACATCGTGGAAGGAATACTCGATGTCGGAGAGAAGGCTGTCGCTGCTCGACTGGTCGTCCTCGCCGTTGAAGGACAGCATGGCGAATGCGTCGTCACAGGCGACGGCGTCAGCGTCGGTGAGAGAGAGAGAGAGAGAGAGAGAGAGAGAGAGAGAGAGAGAGAGAGAGAGAACAACCCTTCTACCACTACAACAATGTCTAAATTGGCATGTTACAATAGTTTAATGGATACCATGCCCTTTCCCTGGATTACTGTCTCCTGCCTGATATGGACTCTCTTCACACATTCTCATTTCAAATATTAAACCTACACTCCCTCCATCCCAATTTCATTGCCTAATGAAAACATACCAGTATATTACATCATCTAAAGAAACAAAATCATGTCAACTACAAGGTACTTATACATCACTTCTTCAGTCATGGTTTCACAAAACATTACATTACAATCTCTCAACAAACATAATCACAACATGGTTTCGCAAAACATCACATTACAATCTCTCAACAAACGTAATCACAAAAACAAGTATATTACATCAACTCAAGAAACAAAATCATGTCGACTACAAGGTACTTACACATCACTTGTCCTGTCATGGTTTCGCAAAACATTACATTAGAGTCTCTCAACAAACAAAATAACAGAAACAAGTACAATACATCATCTCAAGAAACATAATCATGTCAACTACAATGTATTTATGCATCACTATTCCAGTCATGGTTTCACAAAACATTACATTACAATGTCCCAACAAACATAATAACAGAAACAAGTACGGTACGTCATCTTAAGAAACATAATCATGTCAACTACAATGTACTTATGTCTTATTACAACAACGATGGTTTCATTGAGTGACATGTCCAAAAATCTCAACAGCTCGCACAACATTATATCGCAATCGCTCAACAAACATAATCACAGAAACACGCTCTAAATGCAACAACAGTCAATATTACAAATACATGCAGGGGAACCCCGTGGTCCATATGACAAGCCTAGGCTAGCAGCTCTCATTAGATCTCATCAACGTCGACCACCTCATTCTGTTCAGCCACTATAGGGGCATCTCCATCCACTATAACCTGTTGAACAACATCAGAAATGGTACCAAGGAAGAAATCCTTCCTGGTTCACTTCTTTTGTTGCATAATCTGCATAAGATCTTCAGTATCCAAAACATCTATGAATCGCTGCTTCTTATGATGCCACCACTAGATTTTTGTCATCTGCTTAGGGCCAATACTGATTTCCTTACCGATCATCTCTCTCATTTCATCAAGAATTATGTTTTTGAAACCGATAGTGATCTCCATAGTACATGACGAAACTGGCTTATTAACTCCCTCATCAAGTTTTGCCATGTATGAATCCACCTCTATGCGTATACTGAACTTATCTAGATCAGCATCTATTGGTCCATATTCTCTAGGAGAAGAAGCTCTGGTAGCAAGATCTCCAGCATCTGCATACATATCATCAATCATCACTTCAACTTTCACCTTACGTTCAGATGTACAACACTCCCAAACCAATTTTGTCCTCTGTCTAGAACCCTAGGGAATTCTAGCGGCAAGCATATCTACTAGCTGTGAAACAGACACAACCTCTTTGCAGTTCACAAGCAGATGCACATCTTTCCCGAACACAACCCTCTCGCAACAAAAATCAAGTTTTGTAGTGTACTGCCGAACATGAACTATGAACTCATATAGGTCCCTTGTATCAAAGTTGTGCCTAATTTGATTAAAAAGGGGAACATTTCAGTTCATTCGATTTTGTTATGCCGTAACTAATCTACTTGCAAGATAAGGCACAGATAAGAAAAATTCACCTCTCGCTCTTCTCCCGGGTTTTTTCTTTGAGATCTGGGTGCTGCATCCGCCCACTGGAGCCGAACAATCCGCCGCCGGTATTGCTTTTCTCTTCAACCCGCTGCTCGTAGGTACCTTGGGAGCAGAATCCTTGCTGGCCTCCTCGCTAACCGGGGCTGAAGACTTTGCCGCTGCTACGCGTTGAGCCCCAGACTTGGGCCCCAACAGACCTGAATCAGTCGGCGGCGTAGCTACAACCTTCGCCTTGCAAGACATGTTGGGCCGCCGCCGTCAGATTTAGTGTCGGGGGAGGGAGAAAAAAGGTCCTCCGCCGCCGGCAGATTTAGGGTCGGGGAAGGGAAGAAAAGGGACCACTGCCGCCGTAGCAAGATTCAGTGTCGAGAGTTAGGAAAGAATAGAAATGGATTTGCCCCTACGACACATGCAGGGTGGCTAAGAATAGTTACCGGTGAAGGAGGGGCATAGCAAGAACTAGTGTAACGGAATATCCTAACTTAACGGGTGCGATTTGAAAATATTGGGTTTGGCCATCATTCACTCGAAAGACCCCTCTCAGCAATTGGCGCACCAACTTTTCGAATCGCGGTGATAAAAATCAACTTGGGTACCGCGTTGCCTGGGCGACCCAACTTTCGGGCCACGAAATGATATTCTCCTAAAAGAGGTAGTCTCTAATGCTTTAATCCTTAAAACATAATGACATATTTATAAATGACACCTTTGATCTTACCATGTCAAACAAGGTTTGATTTTGTCTCTCGAACACTCCATACTCTTATGGTTTATCGAGAAACACAAATCCATGGAACAATTCCTCAAATCTTAGGTGTTTTGCTAAACACGTAACTCATTCCTTTAGGGTCCAATCATAAATTCTTTATTTTATTGTTACAATGATTTTCAACATTATCTTGAAAGTCTTTGAACAATTTTAAATGGTTTCGTACTTCTCCCTTATTAAGTAAATATACACATATATTCACTCAAATTTCTGGAGAAAGCATATGAAGCTCAAAGATCCACCGCACATGGCTACATATAATTGATTATATACATCAACATGCACAATTTCCAATAAGTTAGTCATTCGTTCCTCTTTGGCCTACGAACGGAGTATCAATTATCTCGTGGAAAGTCTCACAAGCGTCAATTGATCAAAATCAAAGACTCCAAAAATCCATCAACATGGAGTTTCTACATGTTTCATTTCCAATATAATTTAAATGACGATGCCACTTTGTAAGTGATCTTTTAATAATTTGCCTTGCGATATTTTGAAATTAGTTTTTATGGATGTGATTTCTCCAACTAGACTTGTAAAAGTTCATCCATCATCTATGGAATACAGTAATTATCTGATGAACCATTGTTCTCATAATACCGGAACAAAATAACAATTATTAAAACAAATCTTGAAGGAAAGCTTTGATGTCAACAGAAACACAATAACACTTTATTTGTTTTTGATGAACATCATCACATATTCTTTTGCTAGTTACTTAGGCCATTGTAGTTCATGAATTGTGTTGTTTTGTATGACATTTCACACTAACCTCGGTATCTAATACCCAAGAACCACATTGTTTAATAAGCAACGAATACAACCATAACATCTATATCATCTATATACCTAAGCTCGACATTTCTAGTCTTTTCTTTTCTGCCAAATATTTTATAGATTCTCCTTTAGCATTTCCTTTCCTTTTTAAAAGAATCTATCAACATCAATAGTGGCGCCATACATATGACACATAGTTCAAAGCTTGTTAGTCAAATACTAATATCTTGGACTTGCACTTTTGAAGTAGATCACCATCATCAAATGTTTGGCATTCTTTCAAAATCCATTATTTAGCAATGTTTTAGTGTAGTAAACATTTTACCTACATCTTCTATTCATCCTTATCATGACAACTTTCATGATCAAGCTACTATAGCCTATAAGGGAGAATCATGAGAATAATGTCAGTTCTGAAAACCTTTTGGGGAGATTAGGACGCCTTGCATGTCCAACCTTCACAAATTCTCATACAATATGAGAACATGTATTTTTTCAAATTATACTTTATCATATTGCAACCATAAATATTGTTTCAGATATCACAATATCTTCCACATATGACGGCTTATGAAACAATTATTTTAGATCCTAGATAACCTCGTTATTAAAACAACTTTTGAATATCAAGAATCATGGAGGCAAACATGATACTTTATATTAGGATGGACTATCGAGCAGCTCGACTCGTTAAGGCTCGGCTCATTGAGGCTCACGCTTGTTAAGGCTCGGATCATTAAACTCATTAAGGATAACGAGAAAAAAGTAAAGCTCGGCCCAATTCGTTAGACGTTAACAAGGGCTCACGAGCTGCTCCTTAAGAAAATGCATCAGCCTCAAGCAGAGGAATACCGATAATTGAAAATGATAGCATGTAGGGCTCGGTCGGTGCCACAGTCAGCAGATCCATATCGAGCAGATGGATATGGGGTAGGCGGTGGGGAGACGATGAGTCGACGAGACAGACGAGTCTGGATCGATTGGCAGAGTCTAGGGTAAGGTGTTTGGTCGATCGCTCAATGGGATAGCTGTTTGCCTAGATGGGCTGCTAGATTAGACATGTAGCAACATAAGTGGGACATACCTTGATTTCTTCTGAGTTTAGCGAGTAGCTCAGGAACATTGTTAACTCGATCATTTAGCTCGTTAAGAATATCGAGCAAATACTGCAGCTCAGATCGGATCATCAAGGAAACGAGTCAATTTCGAACGAGCCGAGCAAACAGGTGCTCATTAAACTCGTCGAGTTTCGAGTTTTATGTCTAGCCCTACTTTAGATATTAATACTAGAATTGTTACTCTTGATTTAATACTATTTATTAAACTTCATGGAGCAAATGGAGTTTGCTAAAAGTTTGCAATAGGACATTTAAACTTTACATTGACACTCAAAACAATACGATACCAGTTTGTAAAGTAAATATCCAGAAATCTATAGTTCTATTATCTCAATTATAACTAAGCATAAGGTAGTACACGAATGCCAATGACTACAAAAAAATATGAAAATTCACTTCGACTTAGTTTATGATAAGTTGAGTTCAACTTTAATCATTTTACTACAGGAACTCCCACTCAAAAACACCATCCCTCATGTCTTTTTGGTGATTACATGAACCAGATCCACTTACACCAAGAGCGATCATCACGTGAGTTGGTGTAGCTTAAAAGGCAAGCATCTAGATGGTCATCATATCAACCATATGACTCATGCTTTACATTTTGGTTCGTGTTCCGATGTCATGTCTGTACATGCTAGGCTCGCCAAGTAAGAACCTTAGTACTCGCGTGTGTAAAACTGTCTTACTCCTGTTGTATGCGAACATAGAGTCTATCACACCCGATCATCACGTGGTTTCTCGAAACGATGAACTTTCTTAACGGTGCATACTAAGGAAGAACATATTTTTTATCTTGATATTTCAAATGATGGATCATTTTATAATGGTACTAAAGCGTCATACAAGAAATATAAGATGCAAACAAACATCATATGCAAAAAGTGATATGATATGGTTCTTGCACTTGATCACTATCTTGTGCATTTTGGTATGATCTTCAACATTCCTATATGTATAAGGATAAGGTCTCTAGAACTTACACCTTGGTGTGTTATAATTTTCATGAGTATCAATCCATACTACAAATTATAACATCACCATATCATGAAACTTTCCCAACAACAACTAAACCTGATGCCTCTAATTTATCATTTCCAAGTTTCACGTGGCTTAGGGATTTTGAAGATAGAACCATTCGTACCTACGAACATGGAACCATAATGATGATAATCAAATTATTAGGAACTTGTTGTAAATCAGATATTGACTATAATAGGAGAGATAGACACCTGCTATCCACTTACGAAAAACTAGTTGCATGTCAAGCGTGAAATAGGTCTCATGTGTGAGGATATGTAAAGTTAGTCTAGGCCGCTTCATCCCACTATTCCACCAATATCCAAAATACATAGAATATGCAATAACACGATCATCAACGCCAACATACTCATACGTGTTCTACCCATGCAAAGCATCTACGCATAGATCAGGCTCTGATATCACTGTTGGGTTCACAGCATAGAAAACAAAAAAATTCCTACGGAGTGAAAAACTAAGAACCAAGATCCATCTACCTAGATACAATCAATGGGTGGATATATATCCATAGAGAAAATACCCTTGAAGAGCGATAAAGTGTTACGAGGTTAGACTCGTGGATGATGTAGTCGTTCGCTTGTCGATCTCAAGATTGTGAGGAAGTCCAGCACCGCAACTCAGCAGTACATCCATGATCGCACACACATACGGTCCTCCGATAACCTCCGCGTCCTCACTCCAGCAATGCAGTGGAAGCCATAACTCCTTTCATACAAAGCCACCGGGAACATCTATCTCGCTAATCCAAGGCCATGGGGGAATGAACTAGAGGGGGAAAGAGATCCTTCTCGAGGAGGTGTGAAGTGAGAGAAGGAGGAGGGGATTTTATAGGGGAGAGGGCGGCAACCCTTCCCATGGCTAGCAGCAAGGGTGGTACCCCCACCTCTTCCATCATTCATGTGGGTGGAGCTCAGCTCGCCGGAGGTGAGGTGGGCGAGTCGAGATCGTCTCTTGTTGGCGATGTATTCGTTGCACCTGGAGGAGGATCCTCCGTGTGAGGAGAGCCTAGCTTGCCGGAGGCTTGATTCATCAGCCGCCTTTTTACGCGCATCGAGTTACACGATTGTTTGAAGTTGGCACTTGTATTCCTCTTTCAGGAGCCAATGGTAACCCATCAGCAGTTCTTGTGGGGCGCCGAAGGGTAGTGGGTGACCTCGCAGAGCTTCTCGGCAGCGAGCCCACTGGAGGTCGTTGAGCCTGATCACGATGCGTTCACCGGTTTGCTCGTTTATCATAGTTGGAGGTTCGACTGCTCCTCCGTTGTCGACGGGGGCGCTGTTTGGCAGCGGTATGCCGATTGGCGATGGTCCGCCATTGGGTATTCCACCGTTTGGTGGGTCAGTTTGATGGCCGTTGTTGCCTATGTTGTCGCGATTGGTGGACGTGTCGCCTGCGTTGATGACGACGCACATGAAGTGGTTGGGGAAGCTGCTGCTCCCGCAACTTTTAGATCAGGAACCGTAGGCTCCATCTTCAGTTGCCAGATCGCCCAGATCGATTCACGGCTGCTGTCGGTGTTCGTATTCTCGACTGTTGTCGAGGCATTGAGTTTGCTGAGGGTGCCAATCGGCGGGGGAAACCACGATGCCGGATTAATCGATGGTATCGTCGGCTGGTCAGGCATGCAAAGTGTGCCCATCTGACCAACTTGGAAGCAGAAGCTCTCAATCGCCAAGATAATCCTATCGCCCACGGACTCGAAAGCCGGGTGAGTGGCTGGCATGTGGACGGTGAAGTCGAACGCGCCGAAGGGCTGGCGGATCTCCGCTGTTGCGGAGTTGTAGATCGCAGTTGATGGGGCCGAAGAAGCCGCAACATCAGCACTCCCATTTCCCACAGACAGCGACAATTGACGAGGGTTTAACTCATCAATGCCCATTGTTATGGACTTGGGTTTTGGAGAAGGAGGGAGCGCTGGAGACATCTATCAGCTAGCAAACAAGCACACAGGGGACTCGAAGATTTACCCAGGTTCAGGCCTCGCAGAGGTCCCTACTCCTGCTTGTCTGCTCGTGGAATTATTGAGGGAATCGAAGATTACAATGGTGCGTAGATGCAATCTGGCGAGGGTTGTGGAAACTAGGTTTGCGTGTGTCCTCCTCGCCGCCCCCTCCTAGCCTTTATATAGATAGGCAAGGTCCCGGGTAGCAGGTCGAGTCGGTTACAGTTTAGGGTTTTCCCGTTTGAATTTTCTATCTTTAGCTTCTTCTTGTTCTTCAAGCAATCGAGAGTCAATAAGTTACTCGAGTCCTCTGTTTGGGCCTTGGAGACACCGTGGGAACCCGCTGTATTCAGGCCATATATACCAAGCTCGAGTACCTATAGGGTATACCCATGTCAGTAGCCCCCGAGTGTCCAGTGGAATCGCAGATTCGACTGGAGACTTTATGAACTCTTTCGAGTGCATGACTGAGTATGTTTTTCGACTACTTTGTTTATGTCATAGGGATTGTTGATGTGCATGCCTGATTTTACCGATGCATCGGTATCAGTTAATTACCTTAGGGTAAAACAACGCCATCTACTCGAACTCGAGTACCCAAACTCGAATCCGAAAACGTGCTGGTGTAATTCGACTCAAGCCACGGAGGTCTTACAGGAGTCGAATTCCAGTATATGGGTGTGACCACTCGACGCGTCCGTCAAGGCATGTTTATCGTACCTGTTCGCATGGATATATTTCTGGTAGTGCACGGGAAATGTGTTGCCAGGCCTTATTCAGGTCTTATCTTCACGCTGCAAGCGTGGCATCCAAAATTTGTCATCGCGGAGACGATTTGGGTGACCCAGGAGACGCAGTCTCTTTGTAGGGAAAATTCTTGAGACGGTGTCACCATAAGCTTCGAGTGTGGATGCAGTAAGATGTACAAATAATCATAGGGTGCACGACCAGCGCTCCCTATGGGAGTAGCCCCCGAGTGTCTGGTTGAGTCGAAGACTCATGCAAGGACTCAAGAACTTTGCGACTGCTGTCATCTTTTGTTGCTTGTTTCAGTCAAATTTGCTTTCGGCGCTCCCTATAGGAGTAACCCAAGTCCATAGCCGAATTGTGGTTCGAGTGGTTGGGTTTGCTTTGATTGTCCATGTTCCTGTAAAAAGAAAAAGTAAAGTCGTAGGGTGCGCGATCAGCGCTCCCTATGGGAGTAGCCCCCGAGTGCTTGGTGGAGTCAAAGACTCGAGCAAGGACTAATGTAGTCGAAGTTTCCTGCTGCATAATTAGGGATGATGTCAGTGCTGACAATGCGATGACCTCAGTTGCCCGCGTGAGGGAGTTTGACGGGACGTGACGAGCGGTGGGTCCCATTTTCTAACTCTTATTTGACCGGGCATGCGTAATCTTTGTTTTAACTGCGCCTCCTTGATTTCCGTGCATAATGGGGGTAGTGGGGGACGGTTCGCGCTTCAGGTCCTCCATGTGTCGAGCACGATGAATGCCACGCGTCAGATAGGGTTTTTCTTAGCCGTTGGATTGCATCTTCTAGGGGGTTAAGTATCAATGCGGTGACGGTAATTTTCACATCTGCTTCTTTTCTGCCTTTCCCTCCGTCTCCATTTCTGCTGCTCCTCTGCTTCTTTGCGCTCCTCTCCTTTGCGGCGCTGGACCAGCTCCACGTATTTCCCAGCTACTTCCTCCAGTCACACCGCCGCCGCGGAATGGGGAAGAAAAAGGAAGGTGCCGCGGCCGATTCCGCCGCCGCTACCGCGATTGTTACGAAGAAGAAGGGTGGCTCTGCCGCTGCAGGCACCAGCACCACTGCCGCCACGAAAAAGAAAGGCACGAGCACTCGCGTCACCAATGGTGCTTGGCGCGCATCCGTGATAAAGTCTTCAGAGCTTCGTCTTCTTCGCCAGGACGGAGTTTTGTCTTCCGCAGTCACGGACGCGCGCTTTCCTGGCAGCGAGGTAATCCCCTCTCCTCCTGCTGGCTTTCGGGTGATGTTCCTAGCATTCATCATTCGCGGTATCTCATTGCCCCTGCATCCTTTCTTCTGGGGCCTTCTATGTTTTTACGGGCTCTAGCTCCATCAGCTATCCCCAAACTCCATCCTCCACATAGCTTGCTGCATTACTCTCTACGAGTGCTGGCTCGGAATCAAGCCGCACTTCGGTCTCTTCAAGCACCTCTTCAAGTTGAAGCGCCAATCGGCGTCTGGCTCCGTAGTCTATGATGTAGGCGGCTGCGGTATCCACGTCGACCCCTTCATCACGTACTTCAACATCAAGTTGATGATGTCCGTCCAAGGGTGGAGGGATAAGTGGTTGTACGTCCGCGACCAGAAGGCCGACGGAGACCACTACGGACTCGTGCCCTTCGACCCCGCGATGCCGTGCAAGAGGAGGCGCTCCTAGAAGAACGTAGTGATGCCCGGCGAGTCTGTGGAGACAGATGTGCTGTACGAGCGTGTCTACGACCTCAAGAGTCGCACGGGTAAGGAAGAGGGAGGTTGCTCCCTCATTCGCACGTGGCCGCACGGTCGCGTCCAGCCCCTGTAGGCCAAAGTCCACCCTATGTTCCAGTGGGCTAGCGTAGACGATGTCACTCGCGTATCTGCCGATGGCATTTCTGCGAGTGAGGTAGATAAGAGGGTGCGACTGGTCACCAAGTACAGTATCAAGGATGTGCTCCCCGGTGAACCAGACGTTCCTCCGTTCGATGCTGCTAACCGTCCTCCTGAGGTACAATTGTGCTACGTAGTAGCTTTGCTTTGTCGACTGTTTTTTTGCTGTTGCATCATTTTTTGCTAAGTTGTTTCTTGTATGCAGGATTGGGCAGTGTCACCTTGTATGCCCCATCTTACCGAGTGGGTTATCCCTCGTGAAGCCCTGGAAGAGGACGAGTCGGAGTCGACCATCCCATCTGATGTGGAGGAGGAAGCCCCCGAGTCGAGTGGTCCGGACACTCGCAAGCATTCACGCAGCGAGGATTCGGATGCATCGTCCCCTTCGACTCCGGAAGGTGCAGGTGTTGGTGCAGAGTCGCCGATACCTGCTGTTCCGGTGAGTGCCGTGGCGCCATCCTCTCGCAAGAAGATGCGGCTGCCGAAGGAATCGTCGTCAGAGTCGGGGGAGGAAACCATTGATTTTGACAAGTTTGATTGGTAAGTATACGGGTCTTCCTTTTGGTAATTCTTTGGGGTTGCCTTTTCTTGATGTTGGTTTGGTTCTGCAGTCAGCCGGCGTCATCATCTTCTGGCGACGTCCAATTTTTAAAAGAGTCTGGAGTCGCAACCTCCAAGGCCGAGAAAGTGGCTGAGCGCACTCCTTCTCCTCCATTGGCGGCCCCACTCCGGCCATAGTTCATCGAGTTCTCCGCACGATGTGGTGCACCAGATGGTTATCTGGACGACTGCGAATCCATCGACTTCGGAGTCTTTGGAGGATCATGTAAGTGTAGTATTTATTTACTCTATTTTTGCAGTCGAATGTATCATCTTCTATCATTTGCTTATCCTTTGTTGTTTTCTCCTGTCGCAACATATTGTGAAGGAAGCCGCTCGCTTAGCGGAGCAAGTTCTTGCGATGGGTCGCCAGCGTGCAATGCTGGATACTCGCCACCGTGTAGTTGAAAGTAAGTGTGCTGCTTCTTCTTCGTCCCCTCTGTGATATATCCGGCTGATAGCCTATCCTTGTTTGTTTCATAGCTGAGCATAATGCACTCCTCCGCGACGCTGCGTCCCTTGAAAATACGCTCGATGTGGCGCTAAAGAGCCGCGATGAGGCAGTCGCAGCATGTGCAGAGTCGCTGAAGCACGAGGAGGATCTGCGCGCCTCCATCGTGGATAGGGAGAAGTTGTTCGAGGAACAATTTTTTTCAATTGCCAAGGCTCTCTCAGGTATTCCCTTGTCTGAATTTGTGGTGCTTTCTTCTTCTTTTGAATTTGTTGTTGGTGTTGACTCTTGTGCCTAAGCTTGGTTGTAGATGCCAGCGGTTTGAGCTTCGACCCTCAAGCACTCCGCCATGAAGATGCCTTGGCAGGTGCCATTTCCGCAGTCGAGGATTGTAGCGCTGCCGTTCAAGGGATGCTCTCCAAGGCCAAGGGCGTGCTCAGTCGCCTCCGGGAAGAACTGGCGCCCAAGGCTGAGCTGATCGAGAATATGTACGAGTTGGTGGAGTCCCTTGCTGGGGGCGTCCCTGCAAGCTTCAAGAACTCTCTCCGTGCGGCTGGCGCTTTGATGTCACTCGCAATGGTTCAAGCCCATGGAGTCCAAGTTGATCTTGCGGCGGTCTCCAAGGCGATGCCTGTCAGCACTGATGGATAGCAGGTAGTCTTTGCTCCCTTCACGACTACTTGTGGCAAGTACGGCCCATAGCTGATCAATACAGTTGCGAAGTACTCTAAGGAGCTTCAGCGAGCCAAGAAAGCTTCGAAGGCTGCGATGTCAGGGGCCGGCGGGAAGTCTGTGGCATCTGATACTGCCATAGACTCGATGAGGCCCCCAAAGCCGAAGTCGAAGTCAAAAAAGCCAATCGCTCCTCGGTAGTCGCATCTTGTAATAATTAAATAGCTTATGTCTTTTGTCAAGAACATGCCTGTTGGCGATTGTATCTGCTGATACTTTTGTTAATCTTGAATGTACTCGAATCTTTTGTCTACGCCTCGCCTTAGTCCTTTATTGTCTCTTGCTTGACTTGTGATAGGGTACATCGAGTGATCCTTTGAGGGAGCCTCAGGATTCGTCGCCCCTTGATGACACTTTGGCACCGCTGCAATCAAGGGTGGATGAGCTTTCTCTGCTCTCGCGACTCCGTGACCGCGTGAAGCAGTTGGAGCGTGAATTGCCCATACTCCGCGGAAATGCGGACGTATGGAAGTCGAAGGCGGAGAAAACCGCCGCTCGAGAACAATATCTGCTAGGGGAGGTGACACAGTTGGGCGACCAATTCAAATGTTAGTCTTCTTTCTTCCTGTCGTTTCCTTGTAGTCACTCGCAGTAGTTGGTTGTCCTCATATTTTGTTTTTGCTTGGTATAGTTGTTAGCGCGCGCCATCCGCAGGATGAGAAGGATCGGATTGCCATTCGCATGAATGACCTGACCCAAGAGCAGCTTCAGGCGAGTGGGTACTTCTGGGTAGATCATGATCGCGCAAACGCACTAGCGACCCTGCAGGATCGTGCGTCGCGAGTGCTTCACTTTTTGAAGAAGTCGCAATCATGTTTGAAGAATATTTATCGGACGATGTTTCCACTGGACATCGCTCCATCGAGCCCGCTGGCCCTCCTTGCCAAATTCCAAGACTTGACTGCGATTCGCGGGTGTGTACGACAGCAGTTAGTGGCTGGTGCCAAGGCCGCTCTATCGGTGGTGCGATTACACAGAGCCAATGTCGACGTTGCCGCGATTGCGACCGGACCCCCAACGACGCCAGCAGGTTCGATTTGGAACATGGTTCCTCACTACCAGGTGGTGGATCGCCCAGCGGAGGAGATCATCGACTTCTTTGAGGAGCAGACCAATGTTCCTTTGCTGCAACAGTAGTTTAGTTTGTATCCTGCACATAGTTGCACCAGTGTTGTAAAGTTCATAGACATGCTGTGTATAATTGATTAATATTGATGCAGAAAAGAGCTTGTTATCGTGTATGTTATGTGAGTGCGTTGCACTATGCGATTTCTTTTCGTTAGCCTGACTTGTGTTTATCTCAGTCCCTTGCCAACCTATCAGGTGCGTGGCAGCTGGGTTGGTGTTTATCAAGGGTTTTGATTGATGCATCAGATACTCAGGATATCGCGTTAGTTCGTAGAACAGATTTGTACAGGGTGTCGCAGACCCCGAGTGGATTAATTGCAAAAATAAAAAGGAACACAGAATTTTTGGGGCACTTAGCTTTATTTATTCACAGAACAGTACGAGGTATAATGTGTGGCTGAGTAGCCTTATTTGCAATGAAAAGTAAAGGCGACTAAGGGTAGAAGCGCCGCAGGTGCGCGACGTTCCAGGGGTTGGAGCATGCGACTCCTGTCTCGAAATCTTTAAGGCAATAGGCGCCACCTGGGATTACTTCTGTAATCACGTATAGTCCCTCCCAGGGGGACTCGAGCTTGAGATGCCCTTGTTGTTTCAGTCGCAGGACGAGGTCGCCTTCGACGAAGGACCTCCGACGTAGCCTCCTGCTATGGTAGTTGCGTAGGTTCTGTTGTTAGATCATTGATCTTTCCGTGGCGATTTCCCTTGCCTCATCAAGGAGGTTGACGGAGTCTTCGAGTGCAAGAGTTGACTCCTGCTCGCTGTAAGCGACCGCGCGCGTTGCTTTGTATTGTACTTCGGTGGGTAGCACTGCCCCAGCCCCGTGCACCATGAAGAACGGGGTGTACCCTGTGGTGCTATTTGGAGTTGTGCGTAGGCTCCAGAGTACCGATTGCAGCTCGTCTGGCCAGCAACCCGCGGCCTGTTCATGTGGTCTGAGGAGTCGCTTCTTGATGCCACCGCAGACGAGTCCATTAGCTTTTTCGACCTGGCCGTTGGTCTGTGGATGTGCTACGGAGGCATAGCTGACGTTGATTCCCATATTTTCGCAGAAGTTCTGAAACTCCTTGGATGTGAAGTTTGTCCCATTGTCCGTGATGATGCTGTGTGGCACTCTAAAGCGATAGACGATGGAGTCGAAGAATTTGACTGCGCTGTAGCATGACTGATTAGTCACTGGCATGGCCTCTATCCACTTGGTGAATTTGTCTACTGCGACCAAGAGGTAGACGTAGCCTCCGCGTGAGGACCTTGGGAGTTTGCCGACCATGTCGAGTCCCCATTGCGCGAAGGGCCAGGCCAATGGAATTGGTCGGAGCTCTGTGCCAGGCGCGTGTGGCTTGTCCGCGAATCGCTGGCAAGCGTTGCATTTTTGGACAATGTCCGTGGCGTCGCGCATGGCTGTAGGCCAGTAGAATCTAGCTCGTAGAGCTTTGGCTACGAGGGCGCGACTGCCAGCGTGGTGCCCGCATGTCGCCTCATGGATGTCGAGGAGAACAGCTCTTCCATCGGCCATGGAGACACATCGTTGGAGTACTCCTGTGATGCTGCGCTTGTGTAGTTGGCCGTTGATAACAGAGAATGCCTTGGAGCGCCATGCGATGTGTCGGGCGTCACTCGGGTTGTCTGTTAGCCTCTTGCTGAGGAGGTAAGTAATGTATGGTTGGGTCCAAGATGTCTCGATCATCATGACGCTCATTGGTCCCTCGAGTCCTGTGTCCAGCTCCAGGTCGTCGAGTGCCATTGGCTCATTGGGCGGAGCAGCCCCCGAGTCCGTTGTTGCGCTTGTTTTGTTCTCTGCAGCCTTTGGCTTGATGGAGCGTTCACAGATGCGCTCGAGAAATACCCTAGGTGGTATGGGGGCGCAGGTAGAGCCTATGTTGGCGAGTGGGTCCGCCTCTTCATTACTTTCACGACCTATGTGCCGCAGTTCGCAACCGTCGAAGTCCCCTTCGAGTGTGTCGTAGAGGTCGCGGTAGGCGATCATGTTGTCATTCAGTGTGTCACACTCGTGCATTGTCTGGTTGACGACCAGCTTGGAGTCTCCATATATTATGAGCCTCTTGGCGCCGCAGGCTTTTGCCATCCTCATCCCATGCAGTAGGGCCTCGTATTCAGCTTCGTTGTTGGAGGCGGTGAACTACATTCACAGGATATATTTCAGCTTGTCTCCCTGGGGCGATGTCAGTATGACACCTGCACCAGCTCCGTCCTTCCGCTTGGATCCGTCGAAGTGCATTGTCCAGAGGTAGGACATATGTGGTTTTTCAGGGAGTTGATTCTCCATCCAGTGCACGAGGAAGTCAGGGAGAACTTGCGACTTGATTGCATCGCGTTTTTCATATGTGATGTCTCATGGAGATAGTTCGATTCCCTAGAGTGCGACTCGACCGGTGGCGTAGGGATTGTTGAGGATGTGCCCAAGCGGGGCGTCGTTGACTACCATGATTGGGTGTTCCTAGAAGTAGTGGCGCAGTCGCCGGGCCATCATGAAGACGTCGTATGCCAGTTTCTGGTAGTGCGGGTACCGCTGTTTTGTGGGCGTAAGTACCTCGCTGAGGTAGTAGACTGGGCGCTGTACTCCGTGGACCTTGTTTTCCTCGGCTCGTTTCACTACAAGCACTGTGCTGACCACCTGGTTGATGGCGGAGATGTACAACAACAATGGTTCCCTTTCGTGTGGGGTCACCAGTACTGGTGAGGTGGATAGCAGGCGCTTGAGGTCTTCGAATGCTTCCTACGCTTCAATGTTCCACTCGAACTTGTCAGCTTTGCGGAGGAGTTGCTAGAAGGGTAGTGCCTTTTCGCCCATTCGACTAATAAATCGAATGAGCGCCGCGATTCGTCCGGCCAGCTTCTGGACGCCTCTTATTTTCTTCGGCTTTTCCATGGCTAGTATGGCTTTTATTTTCTTCGGGTTCGCCTCGATCCCTCTCGCGGAGATAGGATACCCGAGTAGTTGCCCAGATGGTACGCCGAAGGCGCATTTGTCCGGATTGAGCTTGATCCGGTAGCGGTCGAGGTTGGTGAAGGTTTCGCGCAAATCATCGATTAGTGAGGCTTCCTCTTTGGTCTTGATTACTATGCCGTCGACATAGACTTGAATGTTGCGACCAAGTTGGTTCTTGAGGCAAGCCTGCATGCACCGCTGGTAGGTGGCTCCTGCGTTCTTTAGCCCGAAGGCCATTGTGTTGTAGCAGAATACACCAATGGGTGTTGTGAATGCTGTTTTTTCTTGATCTTCTTCCTTCATTCGAATCTGGTTATAGCCTGAGTAGGCGTCGAGGAAGCAGAGGCGCTCGCATCCCGCGGTGGAGTCGATGATCTGGTCGATTCGCGGTAGCGGGAAGTGGTCCTTTGGACAGTGCTTATTCAAAGAGGTGAAGTCCACACACATCCGCAAGATATCCGTGTCCTTTTTTGGTACTAGCACCGTGTTGGCGTTGAGGAGTCTATTGATCTCCAGTCCAACTGCCTTTGCCCTTGGTTCAGATAGTCGCCAAATTGTTTGTTTGACTGGCCTTGTGTCTAGGTTGACATTGAGTGCGTGCTCGGTGAATTCCTTGGGAACTCCTAGCATGTCTGCTGGACACCAGGCGAAGATTTCCCAGTGCTCACGGAGGAATTCGACGAGCGCGAGTTCCCATGCGGGACTCAAGTTGTTGGCGATGAGGGCCGTCTTGGCGGGATCCGATGGGTGGACCTGAACTTTCTTTGTATGCACCGATGAGTCAGAAGATAGGTCGGGTGAACTTGGCCGTCTCAGGGGAGGCAGACTGTTGTATGTCGACTCCTTTAGTCTCGTGAGTTCTTCCTGCATGCCGAAGGACTGGGAGATTCTGTTGCAACTGTTGGATCTCTCGAAGCTCCCATTGACTGTGATGACACCATTAGGGCCTGGCATCTTCATCTGCAGATAGGCGTAGTGTGGCACTGCCATGAATCTAGCGAACGCGACACGTCCGAGGATGTAGTGGTACTGCGAAGGCCAGTCGACGACCTCGAAGTCGATGCGCTCGCACCAAAAGTTTTTCGGCATGCCGAAGATGACGTCGAGGTTGATTTTGCCAAGGGGATACACGCCCTTGCCTAGGACGATGCCGTGGAACATTGTGCCTGAGGCTTCTAAGAAAGTCAGAGGGATCCTCATTGCTCGCAAGGTACACGTGAATATAAGGTTGATGCCTCTTCCGCCGTCCATGAAGAGGTGGCTCATGTCGAAGCCTCCAATTTGCGCCTCGAGTACGAGGGGACAATGGCCTGGACGAGGTACTTAGGGCGGATGGTCGCGCTTGTCGAAGGTGATGCAGGACTCGCTTCCGCTGAGGTACTCAGTGGTAGATGGTGGAGAGTTTGTGGCCACGTTGACTTGGCGAGTGATGGCCTTCTGCACTCGATTCGAGGGCGCCCCTTTTGGATCATCATGGTACCCATGGCCCGCGGGTATGGTTCGCCTCCGTGGTGCTGGTCCGGTGCAGCTGCATTTGAGGGTGGCCCAGGCGGTGGTGGCGGATCTCCATGTGCCACGGCGCCTGGGGCGGCTCCGTAGCCCCGTTCGACTGCGTTGCGATTCATCCAAGCCAGTCCCTCATGCAGTTTGAGGAACACGCGGCAATCCTTGAGGAGGTGGCTGGACTTGTTTTTTCCGTCGTGTTTGTCGATGTAGAAGTGCACAGTGCATGGCCCGGACAGCTTGTCCTCGATGGATGTTGCGGGTGCCTCATCGCGATTGTGGCGCTGCCATATTTGCGTGGTTTTTCTGGAGTCGCGGTATCCACCGTTGCGGTAGCCGCTGTTGTGGTTGTCGTCGCGTCTGTCGGCGTAGCCGGCTGCGACAATGTTGGCGTCGTCGCGTTCATCGTAGATGCGCATGCGGCGTTTGCTTCGGTGGTCGCATCTACGCTCGAGTTCTGCCTCGTCGTTAGAGTGAACGCGATTTTTCACCGAATCTTCTCTATCTACCCAGCGATTCACGATTTCCATCAGGTGGTCGATGGTTTTGGGCTTCGAGCGGCCCAAATCCTCCCTGAGCTCTATGCGACGTACGCCACCATTGAATGCGTCAATCGCGTGATCCTCTAAGATGTTCTCTACGGAATTCTTGATGATGGACCACCTCCGGATGTAAGAGCGTAGCGACTCGCCTGACCTTTGCTGGCAGCATCTCAGCTCTTCGATTGATGCAGGCCGTTTGTATGTGCCTCTGGAGTTGCGCACGAAGCTGTAAACCAGCTCTTCCCAACTGCAAATGGATCCGTGTGGGAGGTTGTTGAGCCATGCTCGGGCGGCGCCCTGCAGCTGTAGCTGCAGGCATTGCATGGCCGTGCTTGGACTCCCGCCATGGAGCCTAACAGAGTAGATGTGGTCCTCCAACCAGATTTTCAGGTCCTGTAGGCCGTCAAACTTCGGGTTCTCCGACAGGAGCTTAAACCCCCTGGGCATTCGCTTTTCCCTAATGGCCCTGCTGAAGCATCTAGCGCCATAGAGATCCACATCTTCGTCTTCTGAGTCAGTCGACCGAGCACGTCGCGCCCTTGATTTGTCAATCTTGCGCTGCGTGAGGTCATCGTGGTCGTGGTCGTGGCCACCGAGCATCATAGTCGTGGTCGTGTCGCCGTGAACGGCAACGTCGAGACAGATCATGACTGTCGTCGCTAGATGAGAGCGAGGAATAGTGTTTTGCCAGAGCCTTGCCTTTCTTCGGTTCTCACGCTGGCTCTTTGTCGAGGGAGGCCTCGATTAACCCTAAGCCTGCGATCGTAGATCGGTGCATGGTAGCTCGAGGGTCTCCAGCCGTTACCGTGGCTTGTGGCGTTTTCGGGAGCATGTTGCCGCGCGTATCCACCGTCATGGAGCCGAAGTCGAGGACTTTAGCGGCTTCCACACATTCTTGTTCGGCGAGTCGAGATCGTCTCTTATTGGTGATGTACTCGTTGCACCTGGAGGAGGATCCTCCATGTGAGGAGAGACCAGCTCGTCGGAGGCTTGATTCATCAGCCGCCTTTTCACACGCATCGAGTTGCGCGATTGTTTGCAGTTGGCGCTTGAATTCCTCTTTCAGGAGCCAATGGTAACCCATCATCAATTCTTGTAGGGTGCCGAAGGGTAGAGGGTGACCTCGCAGAGCTTCTCGGCAGCGAGCCCACTCAAGGTCGTTGAGCCTAATCACGACGCGTTCGCCGGTTTGCTCGTTTATCATAGTTGGAGGTTCGACTGCTCCTCCATTGTTGAAGGGGGCACTGTTTGGCGGCGGTCCGCCGATTGGCGATGTTCCGCCGTTTGGCGATGGTCCGCCATTGGGTATTCCACCGTTTGGTGGGTCAGTTTCATGGCTGCCGTTGCCTGTGTTGTCGCGATTGGCGGAGGTGTCGCCTGCGTTGATGATGGTGCACATGAAGTTGTTGGGGAAGCTTCTGCTCCCACAACTTTCAGATCTGGAACTGTAGGATCCATCTTCAGTTACCAGATCGCCCATATCGGATTCGCGACTGCTGTCGCTGTCCGTATTCTCGACTATTGTCGAGGCATTGATTTTGCTAAGGGTGCCGATCGGCGGGGGAAACCACGATGCCGGAGTAATCGATGGTATCGTCGGCTGGTCAGGCATGCGAAGCGTGCCCATCTGACCAACTTGGAAGCGGAAGCTCCCGATCGCCAAGCTGATCCCGTCGCCCATGGACTCGAAAGCCGGGCGAGTGGCCGGCGTGTGGATGGTGAAGTCGAACGCACCGAAGAGCTGGCGGATCTCTGCTGTTGCAGAGTTGTAGATCGCAGTTGATGGGGCCGAAGAAGCCGCAACATCAGCACTCCCATTTCCCACTGACGACGCCAATTGACGAGGGTTTAACTCATCAATGCCCATTGTAATGGACTTGGGTTTTGGAGAAGGATGGAGCGCTGGAGACATCTATCGGCTAGCAAACAAGCACAAAGGGGACTCAAAGATTTACCCAGGTTCAGGCCTCGCAGAGGTCCCTACTCCTGCTTGTCTTCTCGTGGAATTATTGAGGGAATCAAAGATTACAATGGTGCACAAATGCAATTTGGCGAGGGTTGTGTGTGTCCTCCTCGCCGCCCCCTACTAGCCTTTATATAGATAGGCAAGGTCTCGGGTAGCAGGTCGAGTCGGTTACAGTTTAGGGTTTTCCCCTTTGAACTTTCTATCTTTAGCTTCTTCTTGTTCTTCAAGCAATCGAGAGTCCATAAGTTACTTGAGTCCTCGGTTTGGGCCTTGGCGACACCGTGGGCTCCCGCTGTATTTAGGCCATATATACCAAGCTCGAGTACCTATAGGGTATACCCATGTCAGATATTGACTATAATAGGAGAGATAGACACCCACTAGCCACTTATGAAAAACTAGCTGCATGTCAAGCGTGAAATAAGTCTCATGTGTGAGGATATGTAATGTTAGTCTAGGCCGCTTCATCCCGCTATTCCACCAATATCCAAAATACATAGAATATGCAATAACACGATCATCAACGCCAACATACTCATACGTGTTCTACGTAGTGAAAAACTAAGAACCAAGATCCATCTACCTAGGTACAATAAATAGGTGGATATATATCCATAGACAAAATACCCTTGAAGAGCGATAAAGCGTTACGAGGTTAGACTCGTGGATGATGTAGTCGTTCGCTTGTCGATCTCAAGATTGTGAGGAAGTCCAGCACCGCAACTCAGGAGCACATCCATGATCCCACACACGTCCGGTCCTCCAATAACCTCCGCGTCCTCACTCCAGTAATGCAGTGGAAGCGGCAACTCCTTTCATACAAAGCCACCGGGAACATATATCTCGCTAATCCAAGGCCATGGGGAATGAACTAGAGGGGGAAAGAGATCCTTCTCGAGGAGGTGTGAAGTGAGAGGAGGAGGAGGGGCTTTTATAGGGCAGAGGGGGCATCCCTTCCCATGGCTAGCAGTCAAGGTGGTGCCCCCACCTCTTCCATCATTCATGTGGGTGGAGCTCCCACCCACATAAACACCCCTCCACTCACATGCATTAATTTTCCACCAAAATTAATGCAACTCTAATTTAATAAAACTCTTGTGTTAATTTTATATAGAATTTTGTTGATTACTTTAATTAAAAAACATTCACATAAAACCCCCTCCAACATTTCAATATCACATGCAGAACGAGTTTCAGGAATTTCACCCGAAACAATTCTGGTCTCCATTGAAATGATTCTAGCGCTTTCATGATCTTTTTCTGAAACACATTTGCTCCAAATGGTGTTGGTATGCCTTAAGTGTGTCACCCTACAATTCACGAATAATGCAGACTTGATCGAGACCCCTATCCAATCAGTAATCAGTAGCGAGACCTGGAGATCCGTACTGACTCACACACATTCAACAATGACTCTAGTGATCATGGTAACCTTTAACATTTGTAATTAAATCCCTTTGTCTCGCGATATATTAAATGTACGAGATTCGATCATTAGTATCCCCATACCTAGTTTTATCTCGTTACCGACACATACTCTTTTCTCGTTCGTGTGATATAACATTCTAGTGATTTTATCACTTGCTTGCAAGCTACATCAGTGTGATGTCATCGAGAGGGACCAGAGTATATCTCTCCATCATCAGGATGGACAAATCCCACTCTTGATCCATGAGCCTCTACATAACACTTTCGGAGTATTTGAACCCACCTTTATTGTCACCCTGTTACGGTGTGTGGTTTGATGTTATCAAGTTACTCTTCCGGTGTTAGTGATTGACATGATCTCATGGTATAAGGACTAAAGGTACTTCGTTTGATGTTATAGAAATTTAAACACAATGACTTTGATCGTATTACTATACTTTGGATGAATGTTCATCACACCATTCCACCAATGTTCTGACCTCGTTACTAACAACATCCAATGTCCATGATCAGGAAAACTTGATCATCTTGTTAATCAACGAGCTAGTTTATATGATAGGCATAACTAGGAACTCTTTATTTGTTTATTAAACACACATGTATTAATATTTCCAATTAATACAATTATAGCATGCAAAATAAACATTTATCATCAACATAGAATAAGATAATAACCACATTATTATTGCCCCTGAGGCATATTCCCTTCAACGAGCTTGGCAAGGTCGGTTAGGGATGCGTGACCTCAATCCCTTCGGCTCGGAGATGTAGTCAAGCATGCCGAAGCTCGAGGCGTGCTATTCTTGCATCCGGAAAACCCCTAATGGCAGCGATGGGCGACTTTGACCGAACCTAGGTTTTCGGGCTGAATGGAACGAGATGGTAGAGCGCGAGCGAGTGAGAGAATGGTCCGAGGAGAGAGGCGTGCGAGGATACTCCTTATCCTCTCCAGGGGTGGCGGCAGCGCGAATCGTGGCACAACAGCGATGGACGGCGTGGGGCGTGCCAACAAACTGCTTCTCTTTATCGTGAGGAGGAAGAAACGAGAGTCAAAAACAACGTAAATCGCTTATTTGGGAAATATTAATAATACCATAAGAAAACTAGAAGCGCACAAAGGAGGAAGAAGGTTCAATGACCAACTATACGACTGGAGCAAATTTTCCGGCCGTATAGCTCCGGCCGTATAGTTAGCACCACCTCTGCCTCCTCAAATAGTTTCACCTGTGCAACTTGTTCAGGAGACAACATACAGAACACTTAGAAATCACAGAAACCTCACCTCCGGAAGGCATCTAGAGGGGGAACTCATCCATCGGGGATCCATCTTCGCCTTACGCAGATCCAGGAGGCTAAACCATCGATCTTTATCATCCACCACTACATCACCACCATCTCCATCCATCCCATCTACATCTTGTCTAGATCTTGTTGTAATTTCCGTACTCGTTGTGGATTTATACAAGTACTATTCATCTATGATAGATTCCATTGTTATTGCCATGATGTTGATTGCCTCCATGTCTGAGTAGATCATTCGTTCATGGGGAGATGGAGAAACCCTAGTATGAGATTGAAATAAGATAACGTCTATTATGATATTCATCGATGTGACCGTGTGTTAGACTTTCTACATCTTGATGTTGAGAGAAGTTGACCTCTCAATAGTTGCCTCTCATGGGGACTTGATGGAGGGAACTACTTGTTGGTAGACGGAGGTGTGCTAGAACTTACAGTAACTATAAAGCTGTTGGCACCCCTTACATATCAACTTGGGAAACTGAGGAAACTCACGGAACACTATTCGTGCGATGGAATACATCCTACGGGATTACGTCCCTTAATAGCGCAGTAACTTGATTGATGTCGATTGCTGACTGTTGTGGTTATGAAGATGATGTGAGCAGCGGTTGCTGCATATTCATCCAAATACAGAGTTCCTCCCACACATAGATAGTTGAGAGTGTTCATGATGATAATATTTATCTTAGCTCCCTATAATACTAGTGGTGTATCCGCTACTCCCTGAGAATGTTGTTCCCCCATTGTAGTTCAAATCTCTCTTACATACACGATACTTACTTTCTATATTCAGTTGTTTAACTTTACTTTATTACTGATATCATCCCCAAAACCAAAAACACCTTTTTTACATAATACTCACATTTTATCTTGTCACTTAGAACTTTATTAGCATTTCTATTGTAATATTTATTTCAAGAGTTATTAAACTTCAGACTCCTGCTCCCTGTGGGATTGATATCTTTATTTCAAATCTAGTTAAAAACAATTTGTGCACTTGCAGTCATCAAGCTATTTTCGTGCATCGTTGCCGGGGAGATAAGTGATATAGGTCTTTTAGTTTTTGCTTATTTATTTTTGTCTTGCTAAGTTTTGTTCTGAGTTACAGGTTTCCACCAACATGATGGAGTTTGAGCATATGATTAGTGCTAACCCACTCAACCACTTCAGGAAGCCCTATGATATTTATAAAAGAGACAACTCCAATGAAAAGACAAGGCAGTTTGAAATAAATCCTCTACTACTTAGTATTCTACATAAGAAGCAATTAGCTGGAGATGAAGAAGATCCTGATCAATATGAGCATATTGCATGTTTCAAAGATATATGTGGCACTTTTCTATTGATGGGATATACCGCTGATGAGGTAAGGGTTAAACTTTTTAGTCAGACTTTGACAAGTACAGCTCCCTCATGGTATAGATCTCTACCCCCTGAAGCCACTACTACTTGGGATAATCTGGCCTGTGAATTTCTAGCAAAATATTATCCATTATCAAAATCTTTTGGAATCAGGCGTCTTATAATGACTTGGAAGAATCGTTCTAATGAAGGACTAGTAATAACTTATATTAGATTTAAATATTTATTACATCTATGTCCTCATCATGATTTACTTGAATGGTATTTATTACATATCTTTTATGGCGGTTTAATTGAACCTAATAAAATTGAACTAGACTCTTTCACGGAAGGAGCTTTTATGAATCTTTGTATACCTAAAGCTTGGGCTTTACTTAATAGAATTCGTGATCATAGAGTTTCATGGAATTTTGGTCTAGGAAGTAAAGGAGGTGTAGAAATAGAACATGACTGTATTCATGACTATAATAAAAAGGCCATGTTAAAGAATTATCTAAAGAACATGACTGTGTTGCAAGTTGTTAAAGCTTTTACAGAACATATCAAAGCTCCAAAAGAGGGACCGGTCATGTATGATCCACCACCTGAACCTAAAAATAAAAGAGAAGATAAAGCAACATTATCCTCCCTAGAAACAATGCATGAGTTGCCTTGCCCTAACACTACATAAAAGCATATTCTTCAATATGAATAGGTCAAAGCAGTATAGGAGAAGGAGGAGGAAAGTATGCCAGAAGTCGTGGAACATCTGGAAGAAACTAAAGATGAAGAGGTAACCAAGGAAACAATTAAGGCCATGTACGCACATTATACCATATTTGAACTTGATGAAGAGACTTCAGTATTGGTTGAAGGTAAACCAAAGGTAAAAGATGTGGGTAAGCCTATTCTTCCGTGCATATTTAAAGAAACCTCGCATTACTGTTTATGTTATGATGGCACCAAGGTTAATGTTATATCTTATGACTTACACTTAGAAATAACAGAAGAAATAGAACCGGCTACAATTGAAAATACTGATATGACAATTATGTTAGCCAATAAAAATCTTAGAATTCCAATGGGAGTAGTTGAAGATTGTAACATCCCAAAAATATTGATCAAGCTTATCAAGCTCTAACCACCAAAGTTTAGGATTAACAAAAACTTTTATTAGTAACCTTGATATGAGTGTATGTGTGAATTGCATTATTATGTGAATGCTTGCAATTGCCATGTTTGATGGTTACAAATGATAAGGCTTAGTTTAAAAATGCATACTACATCACCTAGATCTTTTACAAGAAAAATCAAACAAAAGAAAAAACAAATATAAGACATATAAGCAAATGGTCATTTTGGCCAAACTTATCCACTAGACCACTTTGAGTGCTCCTAGTAAAATATTTTCAACAGAAACAATTCCTATTCTTTTCACCCCTTGCTAGACCAACTCCAAGTGAATCCAAGCTAACTTTACAAAGTGGCAGAAAATATTTTAAAATCTATTTAAAAGGCATTGCAAAATTGAATCAAGTGTATGTACTAAGATCATCACATTTCAAAAACCATTCATACCAATTCACCTTGACCATACCCAGCAACCATAGACTACTAAGGAAGTACTCAGATCACTCACCAAAAATCATCCAAAAATTCGAAAGTTGATTTCATGCGGCCATTTGGTCGAACACCGAGCATGTACAGTACAACCTCACCAACTATGCACTGTTTGGAGTTGTCAATTGCTCACAAAATGTACTGCAATCAACTCCATACCTTGCCCATGATCAATCCCTGTCCTTGGCCGTGCAGTGGAGAGCCTCATTCCCACCATTGCACCAGTGGCACGCACGTACCGAGCCGTCCATGCCGGTCGAGCATGAACCACTCGCAGCATGCCGCGCCGCCCTCTCCCACGACCCCCACGAGGTAGGCTTGACCTCACCGCCATCCCCTGACCACCCCTGGACCAACGGCGAGGCGAGAAGGAGCCAGGACAACGGCTCCCATTTAATCCCTTTCCATGCTGAGAGGACGACGGAGCGCCACAGCTGCCTCGCACGCACACACCACGCCTCGCTCTCTCCGCTCGTACCCGCGATCGTCGTGGCACAAGTGAGCTCCGAGACGTGATTTTTCGCCGTCTCGCGCATCGTGACCATCGTAGCAAGTGACAAATGCCCGCATACCCGAACAGAGTGCCGATGTTGCCCGACCAATGGAGACCGCCCCTTGCCGCGCCGTCACTCGCATGATGATCTCCATAGTCCACCGCACCGACCTGTGCCCTCAGCCGTGATGCACGCGACCTGTACCAACGTCGCCAAAGACGCTAGACCATGTCGCCCTGCCTCCACCCTGGGTGTATAAATAGAGGCCACCCCAGCCCTCAATCTCCACACCATTCCACTGGCCACTCACCTAGGAACCTCACCATCCCTTCTCCGGAGCAAGGTGAGCACCACGTCACCGGAATTTACCCGGAGTCCGCAGCTGCAGTCGAGGAAGGAAGCCATTGATTGTGACCACCCCAGGAGCTGCCGTGACCGCGCCTCGAACCACCATCGATGACAACCCCATTCGCCCCCATCGCTGACCATAGCTGGAGCCCCGGTGAGTCTCACGCGACCCCCACCGTCACGTTAGGGTTCGTACCCCGCCGGAGCCGTTCGACGGAGAAGACGAACCACAACCGTTAGATCCTATTCTAGTCGTAGAGCTGAGATTGAAAGATACCATTTCGGCTTAGTTAAGTCACCAACGTGTGGGACCATGTTGTCAGTAGCCCGCTGCGCCCGTGTAGTGTAGTGGGGCCGGCCCATGTCGTTTCCCGTGCAGGGCCCACCCATTCAAATAAGATTTTTCCAATTTAGTTAAAACCAGGTATTGAAATTATATAATCACTCCTGTTGGATTCAAACCAATTGAAATTATAGATCACCTCTACCAAAAATAACAAGACATAGGCTTTTGACACTTCAAACATTTTTCTAAAATAAACGAGAAATGCTTTTGAGTTGATTCCAACTCTCAAAAATCAAATTTGCCATGCTTTACATGAATATATAAAAGCATTTGGTTTTACAGATATTAAACCTGGACTAGTATTAAAAGGAATCTATATAGGCTTTTCTAGTCACTTTAATAGTATTAAATAGTCATATTAAATCTTGTATTACCTGACCATCATTTTAAATCACATTCCCAAGTTTGAGAATATGTGGTGAGGACATGGTCCATATGAACCTATATTCTAATTAGAGAATATTAAAATCATAAATGACTCCCATGAGTAGAAATTACTTTTCTCAGACAAGAGAAATAAAAATGTGCCTTTATAACATGAAATGAGTGAGATGATGCTAGATCATCTAGTATGAGACCTTGTGTGCTCAATAGAAGTAGTGAAATGTTGTTTGGTGATTGTGTACATTGTATGTGTTTATAAACGCTAGTATCGACCCGGGATACAACGAAGAAGAGTACTTCGAGGAGGAGGAGGAAAACTTCAATGAATGCAACAACTAATCTTCTCAAGGCAAGCTACCTATGCAAGTTACCTATGCAAGGTACCAATGCAAGCCATCACTAATGCAAGCTAGAACTATGCATATTATATTTCAAGCTATCCATGCAAGTTTAGCTATGCAAGCTAACTTGTACAGATACAATATACTCACCTTTGAGATGCAGCTTTACCAATTCCTAGTTTTTACTTCAAGTTTTACTTTTCCCTTAAATACCTTTTCTTCCTTAGTTAAT
Source organism: Avena sativa (assembly GCA_916181665.1). Lineage (NCBI taxonomy): Eukaryota > Viridiplantae > Streptophyta > Magnoliopsida > Poales > Poaceae > Avena > Avena sativa. The sequence goes on from OV702286.1 coordinate 81,890,998, forward strand.
GATTTGTCATTAGTGGAAAATAGAATGGATACTATCAGGATCATAGGATTAGTATAGGATACTTATACCAGATTAGCACCCTCAAATAGTGTTTACGCTCAATACTAGTGGCTAGTGCTAAGCTAAAACTTGATCACTTTAGATGGGAATACTTGGTAAAAATGATTATGAAAACCTTGGAATGATGGTTCATTCTATTGAAATGTTTTGCCATCTGTGGTGAAACACAATGGTTTGATGATGAAACTGATGAGGCATGAGCCTTGATTTTGATAAAAACTGATGGTTGGGTTTGGATGCGATACCATTCTAATTTTACCATACAACCACAATACCTGAATTGGGTAGGGCTTGACTGGAAGTTTATATATCTTAGTATGGGTTCCCTTGCAAAAGAGGTTGAGTTGAGGCTACCTCGTGATGAATGTCCACCTATGTAGTGCCCAGGATGGCAGATGGTCATGGCTGGGAGGCCAAGCTCATAGGGGAGGTGCCTATACTAGGGTGTGTAATTGATTATCCGCCTAACACGTATGATGATTCAGGGTTATCCCTGACAGATGTATCGAATTTTTTGGTGAAAGTGTACAATCTCTATAGAGTGTCAAATATTCGAATAGCCGCGTCCGCGGTTATGGACAATTCGAGTGGCCATACTGTTCTGTTGTCAGATGTTTTCAAAATGATTTGTGACTTGAAAGATGACTTTGACTTGACCACAACGGAGGTGTGGACATGAAAACTAGTTGTCCCCTTTAGTGATATAGAGAACTAAACTATTCATTTACTCTTGAAACCCTTATGAAATAAACCTGGCTTTTTGCAAACAAACCTAGAGATTAAGATTTCCTATTAGATTTTACCTTAATTATGTTAGTGTTAGTTTGCGAGTACTTAAAGAGTACTCATGGCTTTTTCCCTGGATATTCCCATGGCCAGACTATGGGGAGGATTACCCGGAAGATGGACAGCAGGAGGTCTATGAAAACTAGGATCATCTCCCATCGACAACATTATCTGTGACCCTGAAGATGGAGCCTACTACGTTTACTTTCCGCTGCTTTGATTGTATAAAGACTGGATCATGAGATCCTTTATTTGTAAGACCTTTATTATGGTTTTTAATGGATGATGTATTGTGGTACCACTTCTGTTATGTCTCGCAAAAATGGTAATCCTGGGATTGCGATGTACGGCATAACAGGCATCTGGACTTAAATATCCGGGTGTTGACAAGTTGGTATCAGAGCCATCCTGAACATAAGATACCCTAGTTAGAATGGACATCTGAAAAACTTAGTTTCAAAACAAAGAAAGTGAGTATTTACAAAAACCTATTCTCATTCTTATCCTCGAGATTCTTTCAAAAAGAGATCACTTATTCCTCAAAACTCTTACAATTTTACATAAAATTTGACACACCTAATCACCTAACAAACTTACTCATCCTAATTTCTAATAGATGGAGGTCAAGTACACCAAGTTTTACGAGTTGGGCAACAGATGACAGCTGATTTTCGAGAGGGATCTGGATTAACTTTCAGAATATCTCGGCATCCCACACCCGGAGTTCTATGGAGCGCAGCTCAACGACCACGCTGGAGGGGAGCTACAATGGCTGATTGTTGCCGACCTGAGAGGCAAGATGGAGCCACCTCTTTCCAACAAGTTTCAGTTCAGCATTCGGGAGAACAACTGGCTAGACGGATTGGCTAGGGCTATGCAAGGTCTTTCTCACTTGTGTGCTCAAAACATCAATCAGATCATCGGCACCTGTTTTGCTCACTATGCAAGACATGACTCTTTAGGATAACCACTATCCATGCCAGCCCATCCAGAGTTGAAGCACTATGTGGACCACATGGATTTCATGCTACATGAAACACAGAAGGAGTTAGACAATGCCCGTGATCACGTCAACCAGAGTAATGCTGAAGATGTTGAGAGGAAGCAAACCCTCGCCATCCTCTCCAATGAACGCAAGTCCCTTCATCATCAGCGCGACAAAAAGGATCGCATCATCACCCATCCTCGTCAGAAGATAGCCATCTTGGAGGAGACTATCCATGACCAGGAGATCCATCTAGTGGAATAGCAGGAGGAGGAAGGTGAAGACATCCGGGGGGATATTCACTCTTACCTGAGTGATGACAATGACTACCTGGAGGACGAGGCCATGGAGGATAACACTGATGAGGATGATGCTGACTTCATTGATGATGATTAGTCACACCCAAGCACTATCATACATGTGAGATGTACCCGGTCCCACTGTATTGTGGCCTTACAGAATGGTTATTAAAACCATATGTTTTCTATTTGTGTTGTGGTGTGTGTTTGTATTGTGTTCTATGAATGAATGAATGAATGAAAAGAAGTTGTTAGTTTTCAAAATCTGAGTTATAGACAAAGTTTAAAGCTTTTCGAAAACAAACCCATAAACCCTAGAAATTTCCCTCTTGTCTCACTATCTATCTCAACCTTGAGATGACTCGTGGAAATCCCGGAGGAAGTAGTTCATCTCAGGACCCAATGTTGCAGATCTTGTAGATGATAGTTTCTGATCGTGAAGCTGGTGGAGTTGAACCTCAAGCCAACTTAGCAACTCTTCAACAGATAGCCCAGATGGCCCACAATAATCTACACCATGGAAACCAAGATCACCATGGATCCAAACTTAACAACTTCCAGAACACCAACCGACCCATGTTTATCAAGTCTAAGGAGCCTTTAAATGTAGATGATTGGCTGCAAACCATGGAAAACAATCTAGAAGTTGCAGGAGTTGATGCAAATGAGAAGGTGCTATTTTCTACCCACTACTTGTCCGGCTGTGCCAGACCTTGGTGGAATAGTACCCGTACAATGAATGGAGGACAGATGATGATTTGGGAGGAGTTCAAACTCAAGTTCAGCAGGACCCATGTGCCCCCGGGTTTAATCAAGAGGATGAGGGATGAATTCAGAGAGCTAAAGCAAGGAAGAATGACTGTGGTTGAGTACCATGACAAATTTTTGTCACTAGCTAGGTATGCCCCTGATGAGATTGACACAGAAGCCAAGAGAAAGAAAGATTCATGAACGGTCTTCATGATGAGATGCAGACAGTGCTTGTCAACATCCCCTTTGATGACCTCGAAGCCTTAGTGGATTATGCAATCCAGATGGAAGGCAAGATCAACCAGGCCAGTGAGAACCGCAAGTGTCGAATGATGCACCAACCAGGACCCCACCATACCCCGAAGTATCACCCCAACCCGTCTGCAGGATATGCACCCAAAAACAACAGACCCCGAATGAACCGTCCGAACTACCCCAACCGTGGAGGAGGAAACTCAATGCCCGAAGGAAACCACAACAACAACCCCGGCAACTCCAATATTTTCAACCGTGCACCGCCCACGTCCAACAACAACAACAACAACAACAACAACAATACTTCCCCAAGGACTGGAAGCAATGTTGTGCCTGTCGCAGGGAAGGACAAGTCCATGATCACTTGCTTTGAATGCGGAGTCAGGGGTCACTACTCCAACGAGTGCCCCAAGAAGCTTGCCACAACAACCAATATGAATGAACCTGCCCAGCAGCAACGTCATGTCCATCCTAGAAAGAGACTCGCCCCAGGAAACCTGCACAACCATAATGGTCGACTCTTCCACATAAATGTCGAGGAAGCCGAGTAAGCGCTAGATGTCATGCCGGGTATGTTTTATGTTAACTCAGTTTTAGCAAGTGTTGTTTGATTCTGGAGCATCGCACTCGTTTGTTACAGAAGAATTTGCATGCACTAGTAAGATTCAACCAACAAATCTAAAGCATGTTATGATAGTTCAAATCCCTGGTTCAACCACCAAAGCTTGAAAAATCTGCAAGTACGTACCCATCAGAATCCATGGGATAGATTTTTATGCCAATCTAATAGTACTTGGAACCCAATGTTTGGAAGTAGTACTAGGAATGGATTGGATGTCGAAACATCAAGGATTAATTGACTATGCTAAAAAAGCCATAACCATGACCAGTAGCACCGGAATATCAGTAGAACATGTATATGAGACCTTACCCCGTCAATTCAAGTGCAACAAGAGTCTAGACAAGACCACCAATGACCAAGTCAGTGTAGTCTATGAATACCCTGGATGTGTTCCCAGATGAATTGCCCGGTATGCCCACAGATCAAGATATCGAGTTTATCATTAAACTAATCCCTAGAACCGGACCCATAGCTCAGAGACCTTATAGTATGAACCCATCTGAACTAGTGGAGTTGAAGAAGCAACTTGATGATATGCTGGGAAAAGGACTGATTCAACCAAGTGCATCGCCATGGATATCACCTGTTTTGTTTATGGATAAGAAGGATGGAGCCAACCGTCTTTGTACGGATTATCAGAAGCTAAATGATGTCACCATAAAGAACAAATACCCTTTGCCAAATATAGAAGATTTGTTTGATCAACTGACTGGTGCCAGAGTGTTTTCTAAGATTGACCTTAGAACTGGTTATCACCAACTAAAGATTCATGCAACAGATATCCCAAAGACTGCCTTCACCACCATATATGGATTGTATGAGTACAATGTCATGTCTTTTGGATTGACCATTGCCCCCGCTTACTTCATGAACCTCATGAATAAGATTTTTATGAAATTCTTGGATAAGTTTGTTGTTGTTTTTATCGGTGACATTCTAATCTACTCCAAGTCGGAAGAAGACCATGAGTAACACCTAAGAACCATCCGTGAAACCCTTAGGGAGCATCAGTTGTATGCCAAGTTCAGCAAGTGTGAATTTTGGTGAAAATAAGTAGGATTCCTCGGCCATATCCTGTCAGGACAAGGAGTCGTTGCCGACCCCGTCAAGATCAAAGATGTTGAAGAATGGAAAACCCCAACCACCCCGTCCGCGCATTTCTTGGATTAGCTGGATACTACCGCAAGTTTGTTGAAGGATTTTCGAGCATCATAAGACCAATGACCTAGTTATTGAATAAAGTTAAGAAGTTTGAATGGATTGACAAATGTGAAGCAAGTTTTCAAGATCTCAAGAAGCCCAAAAAGGAAACACAAGTATCGATAGAATCAAGCATCGTATCGGAACAGGAAAGGTACCCGGATTCACCGAAGAGAAAGAAGGAATTTTGTGGTACAAAGGACGTATCTATGTTCCAGCTGATTCAGAGTTGAAACAAGTCATTATGCAGGAAGCTCATGATACTATTTATTCTATCCACCCGGGAGGAATGAAGATGTATCAAGATTTGAAGGAGCAATTTTGGTGGCACAAAATGAAGAGATAAGTCAGAAGCTACATAGCCAAGCGTGATATCTGTTAGAGAGTCAAAGCAGAACATCAGTGACCCGCAGGACTTTTGCAACCATTGCAGACTCCAGAATGGAAATGGGATTCTATCGGAATGGATTTCATCACCGGTTTGCCTACATCTAGTAGGGGAAGTGACTCTATTTGGGTCATAGTTGATAGACTATCCAAGGTAGCCAATTTCATACCCATCAAGACAACGTACAAGATCTCAAAGCTAGCAGAGATGTACATTGCTAGAATAGTCAGTTTGCATGGAACCCCCAAGACCATAGTGTCGGATCGAGGAACCCAGTTTACCTCAAGATTTTGGCAGAAACTCCAGGAAGGATTAGGAACCAGACTAAATTTCAGCACAGCTTATCACCCGCAAACCGACAGACAAACAGAAAGAGTCAACCAGATCTTAGAAGATATGTTGAGAGCTTGTGTGCTAGAGTATGGATCTAAAGGGGAAGATTGTATTCCTTTCGCGGAATTCTCATACAACAATAGTTATCAAGCTAGTTTACAAATGGCCTCCTTTGAATTTCTGTATGGAAGGAAGTGTCGTACCCCATTGAATTGGTCGCAAGAAGGAGAGAGTCCGATATTTGGACCTGACATTCTACGAGAAGCCAAAGAGAAGGTTCACAAAGTCCGTGAACACCTCAAGACCTCCCAATCCAGACAGAAGAGTTATGCGGATAAAAGACATCAAAACCTGACCTTCAATATCGGATAATTTGTGTATCTCAAAGTGTCGCCCTTGAAAGGAATGCAGCGTTTCCAGCTGAAAGGGAAGTTAGCCCCAAGATATATTGGACCCTTCAAGATTTTGAACCGAAGAGGAGAAGTATCCTATCAATTGGAACTGCATGAGGAGATGTTAGCCGTGCATAATGTGTTCCATGTATCGTTACTTTGCAAATGCCTAGAAGTTCTGGAGAAGACCGAAGTTTTCAATGACATTGATCACCGAGCCATACATATCAATAAGGATCTAACCAATCGTGAAGTACCCATCCGTATCTTGGAGGAAGCATTGAGAACCACCTGAACCAGAAGTATCAAGTTTCTCAAGATCCAATGGTGTAACCATACCGAAGAAGAAGCCACCTGGGAACGAGAAGATTACATTAGGACTGAGTATCCCAATCTCTTTAGTTCCTAGTTTTTCCTAAATCTCGGGACGATATTCTGATTAAGGAGGGAAGGTTCATAACATCCCAAAAATATTGATCAAGCTTATCAAGCTCTAATCACCCAAGTTTAGGGTTAACAAAAACTTTGATTAGTAACCTTGATATGAGTGTATGTGTGAATTGCATTATTATGTGAATGCTTGCAATTTCCATGTTTGATGGTTAACAATGATAAGGCTTGGTTTAAAAATGAATACTACATCACCTAGATCTTTTACAAGCAGAATGAAATAAAAGAAAAATCAAATATAAGACATATAAGCAAATGGTCATTTTGGCCAAACTTATCCACTAGACCACTTTGAGTGTTCCTAGTAAAAGATTTTCAACATAAACAATTCCAATTCTTTTCACCCCTTGCTAGACCAACTCCAAGTGAATCGAAGGAAACTTTACAAAGTGGCAGAAACTATTTTCAAAGCTATTTAAGAGGCATTGCAAAATTGAATCACGTGTATGTACTAATATCATCACTTTTCAAAAACCATTCAAACCAATTCACCTTGACCATTCTGACTAACCATAGACTACTAAGCAAGTACTCAGATCACTCACCAAAAATCATCCAAAAATTTGAAAGTTGAATTGATGCGGCCATTTGGTCGAACACCTAGCATGCACAGTACAACCTCACCAACTATGCATTGTTTGGAGTTGTCAATTGATCACAAAATATACTGCAATCAACTCCATACCTTGCCCATGATCAATCCCAATCCTTAGCCGTGCAGAGGAGAGCCTCATTCTCACCGTTGCACTAGTGGCACACATGTGCCGAGCCGTCCATGTCGGTCGAGCTCGAACCACTCACAGCGTGCTGCACCGCCCTCTCCCATGACCCCCATGAGGTAGGCGTGACCTCACCGCCACCCCCTGAGCACCCCTGGACCAATGGCGAGGCGAGAAGGAGCCAGGCCAGCCACACCCATTTAATCCCTTGCCATGCCGAAAGCATGACGGAGCGCCGCTGCTGCCTCGCATGTACATGCCACGCCTCCCTCTCTCCGCTCGTACCCTCGATCGCGGTGGCACCAATGAGCTCCCAGACATGATCGTTCGCTGTCGTGCACACCGTGACCACCGTACCAAGTGAGAAACGCCTACGTACCCGAATAGAGCACCAACGTCGCCCGACCAATGGAGACCACCGCTTGCCATGCTGTCACTCGCATGAAGATCGCAATAGTCCACCGCACCGACCATGCCCTCCTCCGTGACGCACACGACCTGTGGCAACATCGCCGAAGATGCCAGACCATGCCGCCCTACCTCCACCCTGGGTGTATAAATAGAGGCCACCCCAGCCCTCAATCTCCACATCATTCCCAGGAACCTCACCGTCCCTTCCCCGGAGCAAGGCGAGCACCACGTCGCCGGAATTTAGCCAGAGTCCGCTACTGCAGTCGAGGAAGGAAGCAGTTGATTGCGGCCACCCTAGGAGCTTCCGTGACCGTGCCTCGAACCACCGTCGACGACAACCCCATTTGCCCCCATCGCCAACCATAGCTAGAGCCTCGGTGAGTATCACGCTACCCCCACTGTGGCATTAGGGTTCATTCCCCGTCGGAGCTATTCGACGGAGATGATGAACCACAGCCATTAGAACCTGTTCTAATCGTAGCGCTGAGATTGAAAGATACCGTTTCGGCTTAGTTAAGTCACTAACGTGTGGGACCGTGTTGTTAGCAGCCCGCTGCACCCGCGAAGTGCAGTTGGGCCGGCCCATGTCGTTTCCCGCGTAGAGCCCACCCATTCAAATAAGATTTTTCCAATTTAGTTAAAACCAGATGTTGTCAATAGATTCAAAATTCAATTCAAAGAGATTCACTAAACCAAAATGCATGATTCCAATTTTCATGGAAAGGTATTGAAATTATCTAATCACTCCCATTGGATTCAAACCAATTGAAATTATAGATCACCTATACCAAAAATAACAAAAAGAGGCTTTTGACACTTCAAACATTTTTCTAAAATAAACTAGAAATGATTTTGAGTTGATTCCAACTCTCAAAAATCACATTTGCCATGCTCTACATGAATATATAAAAACATTTGGTTTTATAGATATTACACCTGGATAAGTATTAAAAGGAAGCTATATAGGATTTTCTAGTCACTTTAATAGTATTAAATAGTCATATTAAATCTTGTATTACATGACCATCATTTTAAATCACATTCCCAAGTTTGAGAATATGTGGTGAGGACATGGTCCATATGAACCTATATTCTAATTGGAGTATATTAAATCATAAATGACTCCAATGAGTAGAAATTACTTTTCTCAAATAAGAGAAATAAAAATGTGTCTTTATAACATGAAATGAGTGAGATGATGCTAGATCATCTAGTATGAGCCCTTGTGTGCTAAATAGAAGTAGTGAAATGTTGTTTGGTGATTGTGTACATTGTATGTGTTTATAGACGCTAGTATCGACCCGGGATACAACAAAGAAGAGTACTTCGAGGAGGAGGAGGAAAACTTCAACGACTGCAACAACTGCTCTGCTCAAGGCAAGCTACCTATGCAAGCTACCTATGCAAGCCATCACTAATGCAAGTTATAACTATGCATACTATATTTGCAAGCTATCCATGCAAGTTTAGCTATGCAAGCTAACTTTACCATATGCTCACCTTTGAGATGCAACTTTACCAATTCCCAGTTTTTACTTCAAATTTTACTTTTCCCTTTACTACCTTTTCTTCCTTAGTTAATGATTTGTGATTAGTAGAAAATAGAATGGATACTATCAGGATCATAGGATTAGTCTAGGATACTTATACCAGATTAGCACCCTCAAATAGTGTTTACCCTCAATACTAGTTGGTAGTGCTAAGCTAAAACTTGATCACTTTAGATGGGAATACTTGGTAAAAATGATTATGAAAACCTTCAAATGATGGTTCATTCTATTGAAATGTTTTGACATGTGTGGTGAAACACAATGGTTTGATGATGAAACTGATGAGGCATGAGCCTTGATTTTGATAAAAACTGATGAGGCATGAGCCTTGGTTTTGATAAAAACTGATGGTTGGGTTCGGATGCGATACCATTCCAATTTTACCGTACAACCACAATACCTGAGTTGGGTAGGGCTTAACTGGAAGTTTATATATCTTAGTATGGGTTCCCTTACAGAAGAGGTTGAGCTGAGGCTACCTCGTGATGAATGTCCACCTATGCAGTGCCCAGGATGACAGATGGTCATGGCTGGGAGGCCCATCTCATAGGGGAGGTTCCTATACTAGGGTGTGTAACTGAAAGCTTAAGATTGATTATCTGCATACCAAGTATGATGATTCAGTGTTATCCCTAACGGATGTATCGAATTTTGTGGTGAAAGTGTACAATCTCTGCAGAGTGTCAAACTATTCGAATAGCCGCGTCCGTGGTTATCGACAGTTGGAGTGGCCATACTGGTCCGTTGTAAGATGTTTTCAAAATGATTTGTGACTTGAAAGATGACTTTGACTTGACAACAACAGAGTTGTGGACATGAAAACTAGTTTCCCCCTTTAGTGATATAGAGAACTAAACTAGGACTTTACTCTTGAAACCCTTATGAAATAAACCTGGTTTTTTGCAAACAAACCTAGAGCTTAAGATTTCCTATTAGCTTTTACCTTAATTATGTTAGTGTTAGTTTGCGAGTACTTAAAGAGTACTCATGGCTTTGTCCCTGGTAATTCCCATGGCCAGACTATGAGGAGGATTACCCGGAAGATGGACAACAGGAGGTCTATGACAACTAGGATCATCTCCCATCATCAGTATTGCCTGTGACCCTGAAGATGGAGCCTACTATGTTTACCTTCCGCTGCTTTGATTGTATTAAGACTGGATCATGAGATCCTTTATTTGTAAGACCATTATTATGGTTTGTAATGGATGATGTACTGTGGTACCACTTCCGTTATGTCTCGCAAAAATGGTAATCCTGGAATTGCAATGTACGACATAACTGGTATCTGGACTTAAAAATCCGGGTGTTGACAAAGATGCGACTGTCACAATTGGCAATAAAAACTTTCCTATTGATTTTGTAGTTGTTGATATGCCAGCTGACACTCTTTGGCCAATTATATTTGGAAGGAACTTTTTGGGTGATATAGGTGCCTATGTTAATTTCAACAAGGAGATTGTGTCTCCTAAGCTTGGGGGGAAGGAAAATAAATTCCACTTGTCCAAATTTAAAGACAGGCCTCCACAAGTATAAGAAGAAGAGGAAGAGAGAACTATTCAAGAAATGGCGGCTTTTTTCTTTAGTAATCAAGAAGAAGAAATAGATGAAGATCCAAATTATGAAGAAATAGTTATGGAGGACAAGTCCCTAGGAGAACTAGAAGAAGAATTCGATTCACTTTCCATAATGGGACATCCAACTGATGATGCTTTTGAAGGGCCAAAAAAGAGAGGGGACGAGGAACTACCACCCCTAGAGTTAAAGACACTACCAGATAATCTCAAATACATATGATACAAATAAATTTCCTGTTATTATTAGTGCTAAACTTTCAGGAGAAGAAGAAGAACTCATGAAGATATTTAAGGAGCATCGCAAGGCCTTTGGGTACTCAATGGATGACTTGAAGGGCATCAACCCCATGATAGTCGTCCATCAAATATTCATGGAAGAGGGTGCTAAACTAGTTGCAGAATCTAATAGAAGATCGAAGCCTGAAATGAAAGAAGTGGTAAGAAAAGAAAGTGTACGCCTACTGGACGCATGTATAATCTATCCTGTTAAAGAATGTGAATGGGTAAATCATGTTCATTGTGTCCCTAAGAAGGGCAGTTTTACTGTTCTTCCTAATGAAAATAATGAATTGATACCTACTAGAACTGTTGTAGGGCATATGATGTGCATAGACTTCAGACAATTAAATAAAGAAACTAGGAAAGATCACTATCCTTTACCATTCATAGATCAAACTTTACAAAGGTTAGCTAACCACACTCATTTTTGTTACTTGGACGGATACTCTGGTTTTTCTTAAATAACTGTTCATCCAGATGACCAACTTAAAACAACTTTCATTAGTCGTTATGGTTTACATGCTTACAGACGTATTCCTTTTGGTTTAAGTGATGCTCCAGCTACTTGTCAAAGATGAATGACTGCTATTTTTGCGGATTTTATAGAACTTATCATGGAAGTATTTATGGATGACTTATCTGTCTATGGAACTTCGTTTACTAGTTGGTTGTGTAATCTCAAAAGAGCTTTGCAGCGTTGCAAAGAAACAAATCTTATTCTAAACTGGGAGAAGTGCCATTTTATGGTCAAAGAAGGTATAGTCCTTGGACACAAGGTATTAGGTAAGGGAATTGAAGTTGATAGAGCTAAGGTTGAGGCAATAGAGAGAATGCCACAACCTAGGGATATTAAAGGTATAAGAAGTTTCCTTGGTCATGTGGGTTTTTATAGAAGGTTCATTAGAAATTTATCTGGAATATCTAAACTTTTGACTAACCTCCTACAAAAGGGAGTAAGATTTTATTTTGATGATAAATGTCTTGAAGCCTTTAAGAAACCCAAAAATGATATATCTCATGCTCCCATTATTGAACCACCTATCTAGGATACAACCGTTGACTTAATATGTGAAGCTAGTGATGATGTTGTAGGAGTAACTCTGGGACAACATATTGGTCGTAGATTTAATATTATACATCATGCTAGTAGAACTATTAATGGTGCTCAGAAGAATTACCCTAAAGAAGAAAGGGAACTTTTTTTTGTTGTATTTTTCTCTTGTGATAAATTTCGTTCCTATATAGTTGATGCAAAGGTGAGAGCTCATACGGATCGTGATGGCTTAAAAGAACTCCTTGAAAGGAAATACCATAAGCTAAGATTGATCTGTTGGATTCTTTCACTTCAAGAATTTGAGTTGCAGATTATGAGAGGCAAGAAATAAATATGCTGGATACAGTCAATTCCTTCGAGAGAGAAGAAGTCTTTGTTGTTGGAGGAACTTTTCATCCCCGAATAAGAAAATGGTAAGTGGAAGGTAAGTGTTCTTGCCCAAATAAGTGATTTGTTTTCACAGTTTCTACTTTTGAATTTTTTTCCTTTAAATTCCCTATATTTTTCTGAAGTATTAGAGGGTTTTTACGAACTATACGGGCGGAACTATACGACCGGAGAGGAAGCTCCACCGTATATTTGGTCGTTAAACTCTATGTATCATCTTCGTGAAATTGTTTTTGATATTTGAGGCTATACGGTCACAGCTATACGACCGGAGCCAAATATTCCGGCTATATAGTTGGTCGTTAAAATCTCAAATAGTTTTGATTTTTGGTGTCTGTATCTATACGGTCGCAACTATATGATCGGAACCAAAATTTCTGGCTGTATAGTTGGTTGTTAAACTTTCAGACACTTTTGATTTTTGGTGTTTGTATCTATACGGTCTCAACTATATGATCGGAGCCATAAAAAATCTGGCCGTATAGTTGGTTGTTAAACTCTTAGACACTTTGTGTTTGTCTTTTCGTTTATTCATCTAAAAATAAAAAACATTATTTTCGATTCCAAGTCATGATTTAATTTACCTAGACTCGAGATATTTGGAAATATCTTCCCGGAACCAACTATACGGCCAGAGCTATACGAGCTGCGCCCGTATAGTTGGTCGTTACGTGGCAGGACTCTTCCAAATCCGTGATTTCTTTCCCTGTTTTGTAAAGATTCTTTTGTTGGGCGACAATTTGGTGTTTCTCACAAGTTTTACTGACCTCTAACCCCACCTTATATACTGCCATTGTCTCTCTCTAATCATAAACTATAGGAACCAATCTAGCAATGCTCTATCCCGTCCTAGGCCGTGGAAAACCCATGGGGCTCGTTGCTCCTTCCAGGGATCGCTCTAGCAGCCTGTCCATGGAGGACGATGACGAGGAGGTGGAGAGTTTAGCCCGAGGTACAAGGAGTACGTCGAGCCAAGCTACTTCAAAAACGATTCCGATAATGACGTGGTTGATGTATACATCCACCATGACGTCTATGATTCACCGAAGGTCGATTGGGCGGCGATGAAGAAATCTCAACAAGAGAGAGAAGATCACAAGCCACATGGAAAAGGGCATGTGGAGATGGTCAATTTCATCACCATGGATCCAAGGCCATACAAACGTAAGGAATTATCTACTATTAGTGCAGGTGCTAGAAAGGGAGCGAAGGAACCACCCTCAAAGCCAACCATTGGTGCTCGTATGAAGGTTAAGCCCCAAGAAGAGTGGAGGTATAGTTTCCACTTCCTCGATCCATCAATTATGGACGAGGAAGATGAAGTTGTCCCCAGGACCAAGGATCGCGTGCGGGCGTTGGAGATATATCAGAAGCAGGAGCTAATCCATCGTATTGAAGTCCGTCACCATCTCAATTAGATGGAGAAGAAGGAAGACCTCCTTCCATGGGTGACTAACCTCACAGATAGAGTGGACACTCTGTAATCTAATCTGCGCAGGTGCTATATCCGCATAACTGCTTTGGAGTAGACTAACAAGAAGCTACGCACCATTGTGTTACATGCCATGGCACCACAGTGATCAACAACAAATCACGGTATCAAATAATCGCATGGGATTATTTGATCCCATTTGCTTGATTCTAAGCTTAGGGAGATCTTTAAGACCTTGTAATCTATCTTATAAGTTTTACATTACTATTTTCGCATTAGTTCAAACTAGCAATAAAGTTTGCATTATTAGAATTCCCTTCAGGAATAGTCGATCCCTTTTATGAAATTCCGAGTTTATTATTATATCTGGAGCAATATTGAGTTTGTGTTTCCTTTATTGATATATGAATGGCTTTAGTATAATTTTACTTGCACTTGATGATAGCAATAGGAGTCTTCCACACCATTGGTATTAATGGAACACCTAAAGATAATTTGGTCAATATGATAAAAGTCTACGGTTCGATTTACAAACAAAATTATCTATATAGTTAAGTTGAAAACGGAACCTTGAACAAAGGAAAATAAAAGTGCTATCAAAATAGAGTGAGAACAAGTCGAGGTAGAATCTTCAATTCATAAGAATGCTTCATATACAATTGGAATTTGATAATTGAGATCGTTAAACTTTGAATTACTACATGAAGTGGAATGTATGGCAAGCTCCTTTGCACACCACTTAAACAAAAGTGTGAGCATATATACAAAAGAAAAGAAAAGGAAGAAGAAAAAGGGTGAGTGTGCAAAGAGCAAGTAGGCATATACCGTTGTATTGTAGTATGACAAAGAGACACTTTTGAGATTCTAAATCACAAGTGAATACGTGGATCCTAAAACACTTGGGACTACCTCCCTAACTCATTCGGTTGAAAAGGATACTTTTACATTATGTTGAGATTCATCTTTTATGAACTGTTGATCACTAAGGTGTGGAAGCCTTCTAATACTATTCAAATGGTTCGAGTAAGGTACTATTCATGAACTTATCCTATGTATCATATATGATAAACATATGCTACAACTGCCTCATTTATTTTATCGACTCAGCTTCATGAATATGAGGATCACATCCATTAAGCTAAAACTTGCTCGGGACGAGCAAGAGTCTATGCTTGGGGAAGTTGATGAGTGCATATTTGCATCATGATTTACATTATTATTTTGCATTGTAGAAGTAGAATATTGGTATTTTACGGTGCTCGCGCGCATATGTTTTGTCTGTTTTCACCAGGATCAGGACAGATGATGGATCCAATGGATATAATTCTTGGAGCAGTTGTACTGAGGAGAAAAAGAGTCAAAGCAACGTTAATCTCTTATTTGGGAAATATTAATAATACCAGAAGAAAACCGGAAGCAAACAAAGGAGGCAGAAGGTTCAACGAGTAACTATATGACCAGAGGAAATTTTTTGGCCGTATAGCTCCGGCCGTATAGTTGGCACCGCCTCTGCCTCCTCAAATAGTTTCACCCCGTGCAACTGGTTCAGGAGACGACTTATAGAACACCCAAAAATCGCATAAACCTCACCTCTGGAAGGCATCTGGAGGGGGAACTCATCCACCGGGGATCCATCTTCGCCCTGTGCAGATCTGGGAGGCTAAGGCATCGATCTTCATCATCCACCGCTGCATCACCACCATCTCCATCCATCCCATCTACATCTTGTCTCTATCTTCTTGTAATTTCCGTACTCGTTGTGGATTTATACAAGTACTATTCATCTATGATAGATTTCGTTGTTATTGCCATGATTTTGATTGCCTCCATGTCTGAGTAGATCATTAGTTCTTGGAGAGATGGAGAAACCCTAGTATGAGATTGAAATAAGATAAAGTCATAATGATATTCATCGCTGTGACCATGTGTTAGATTTTCTACATCTTGATGTTGAGAGAAGTCGACCTCTCAATATTTGCCTCTCATGGGGACTTGATGGAGGGAACTACTTGTTGGTAGATGGAGGTGTGCTAGCACTTACAGTGACTATAAAGATGTTGGCACCCCTTACGTATCAACTTGGGAAACCGGGGAAACTCACGAAACACTATCCATGCCATGGGATACATCATACGGGATTACATCCCTTAATAACGCAGTAACTCGATTGATGTCGATTGCTGACTGATGTGGTTATGAGGATGATGTGACCAGCGGTTGCTGCCTATTCGTCCAAATACAGAGTTCCTCCCAGACATACATAGTTGAGAATGTTCATGATGACAATCTTTATCTTAGCTCCTTATAATACTAGTGGTGTATCCGCTACTCCCTGAGAACGCTTTCCCCCCATTGCAGTTCAAATCTCTCTTACATACGCGATATTTACTTTCTGTATTCAGTTGTTTTACTTTACTTTATTATTGCTCTCATACCTAAAACCCAAAAACTCCTCTTTACACAATACTCGCATTTTATATTGGGGGGATACCCCTAGGTAGGGTAACGCCGGGGTATAAGGGCCGAGTTAGCCGGGGTACGGCACGGTCAATGCAAGTACTGCCGGGTCACCTCAAGGCAGGCCAAACCACGGAGTGACCCGGCCTGTGGAGCGTCTCCTTGACTGTAGTCCGGCTGGCATAAAATATATGCCGGCCATGTTTATCTCTGTTTTGGAGGTGTCTTGGTAGCCGGATTAGCCACATGCTAGCCCGATTATCCTTTGGCTTCCAAGAGAAGGAAGGAATCTCCTGTTGGTCAAAAGGTAGATTTATGAGTTATAGTATGAGCGAAGTAAAGCAAAGAGGAGAACCAGCAGGTCAGGGGCGACGAATATGACGCGGGCAATGTCGGCTGACGTAGTCCATGTCAGGTGACGCATAAAAGAAGAGGATTACGTTGCGGGTTACGTCCAAAGCCCGGACGAGCTGTTAAAGAGAATAAAGAAGCATCTAGCTTTAGTCGAGGGGCATATTCAGAAAATATGCTGCCACGTGTGCCCTAGTATTGTAACCCGGTCTCCCCTATATAAGGAGCACCGAGGCCTCCATAGAGAGGGATCAATCATTTTTCTTAGTCTAAGGTAGAACTCTAGGGCTAGTTAGTGGGGAGAAAGAGATAGCCGAGGTACGGCAAGGTCAATGCAAATGCTGGCTGAGTCACCTCAAGGCAGGCCGAATCTCGGGGTAACCCGGACCAGGGGATGTCCACCTAACTGGGTCTCAACCGACTTAAGCCGTAAGTCGGATGGATGAATCTAGCTTGTATGCAGGAACAGGTGTGGCCGGATCAACTACGATCCGGTTCATGTCAAGCTTCTAGGAGAAGGAAGGTATCTCGCAGGTCAAAAGTAACCCTGGTACGCACGGCATGAGCGAAGCGGACAGGGGCAGGACCACCGAGGCGTCAGCCGACAAAGGTGACGACGCCAATGTCGGCTGACGCAGGCGCCGCAGAGGCTCACGTAGCCTCTACATGGATGACGCGGAGGAAAAGCGACCCGGTCGGCTTACTATTTTGAGAGGAGGCGTATTCCTAGGAATATGCCTCCACGTATGCCCTAGTTGGAGACCTAGCCACCCCTATATCAGGAGGGCTAGGGCCTCTGTAGAACAGGTTGGTCTTTGACTGGTTGATCTCTATTGGATAGATTTTGCTTGGTTCCTGAGGGCTAGCTAGCGGTGAGAGTAAGAGAGTTCCTTCTTCCTCCTCTCTCCAATACAGCTCGAGGGGCACTTGTAACCTTGGAAGTGAATCAAATACAAAGCTTCTGTGTGTGGAATCACCTCACTATCCCTCCCTGGGTTCCACTAGTGCATTTATTCCCCACCTTTAGCCTATCCATGGCATCTGCCCTGACACCACCATGACAGTTGGCGCCCACCGTGGGGCTAGAGGCGCTAGCAGGGGTCAAGATCCGGACGGGAAACCTCATCGGCACCGGCGAGCGCATCGTCTCCGGGCTCGTTCAGCGCTTTGGAGCGCTGGACTTTGTCAGCTACAACGCTGGCTGCTTCGGCACGCGCCCACTTCCGTGCAATGGCCTCTTCATCAAGCTCGGCGCGCACAAGGTCTACGTTGCTGTCGATGTATCGTGCGTTCATCCGCGGCACGTCGTCGAGGCAGGGGATCCACCCCTTAGCGTGGTTCACGGGACGCGTATCAGTCGTTCCCTGGACCGTATCAGACGTAAAGGCAAATAAAGTAGATGCTGTAAAAGTGAAGGGAAGAAATCTCATGAGTGAAATGAACAAAGAGGGTGATACTAGGGTTGAGGAGTCAGAGAACTGTTTATCCGTGGGGTTGCCAAAGTATAGTACCCCGGCAAAAAACCTCAGAGCAGCGGATCCGGCTGCGTCCGAGTTAGAGGGACTAACGGGTGAGGCCCGTTAGAGACAGCAAGATGGGGTCAATGAGTTGGCTTGGATCGCAAACAAGCAAAATGAGGAATTGCTCAGGGCTAACCCGGAGAGAGCTGGGGCCTCCAAGATCGTTCATTCGGCGGTGGGTAACCCGGAGAAATCCGCAGGAGCCGCATCGTCTCTTCATGGTGGTCCTAGGAGGGAAGAGGTAGTAACCTCGGCCAGAAGGAACAAACAGATCGTCCCGTATGACCTGACAAGGGCAGAGAAAGGAAAAGAAGTACAGAGAAACGATGATCGACAAAGTGTGAGCCGAGGTGAAGCTGGTCGAGGTAACCGTGACCAAGGCAATGCCGGTCAAGGAAACGCTATAAATGGCAATGCCGGACAGCGCAACTCGGCAGGACAACCGCAGTAGCGGAATATACCAAGGCAAGAGCAAAGTGCCGGCTGAGGTATGCAACAGAGAGGTGCTCCATGAGAGCAAGACCGGTATAACGATGGAGATTCGTAAATGGTGAACGCAGGATACCCAAGGCCAAACTATCATGTGATAGGGTCAAGATTGGGAAGCAGGGATTTGATGCCTGATGATGCCAGGTTAAAACTGGATCGGCTGTATAGGTCGGAGCAGATTGAATGTCAAGGTCCCTCGGGTCCTACGTGTTTTGGACCCCGAATCATGAAGGAGCCTTCGGTACCCAACTTCCAGTTACCTAGAGGCACAAAGACGTATGACGACAGTACTAAGCCGGAGGATTGGTTGTTAAATTATGCTACAGCTGTGAAAATTGCTACAGACAACTTGAGATGGGCTGTGAGATATGTACCCCAGATGTTGGAAGGGCCAGCACGGGTATGGCTAAACAATTTGCCCCCCGGAAGTATTAACTGCTGGATCGATTTTGAGGAAATGTTTATCAGCAATTTCTCAAGTACGTATCAGAGGCCGAATAGGCCACAGACCCTAGCTATGTGTAAGCAGAGACCGAACGAGACGAACCGAGAGTTTTTAACCCGGTGGTGTGCCGTGAGAAACTTGTGTGAGGGTGTGATGGAGTCACAGGCCATAGCATGGTTCGCGCAAGGGTGCACATATGCGACCATGTTATGGCAAAGATTGCAAAGGGATATGCCGACTACATTGGCTGAGACGATCCGGATTGCAGATTCGTATGCATTGGGTGATCCGACTCAGCCTAGACTCGTGTCAAACGAGTCAAATGAGGAGTGTTACCAGAGAGATGGAGCCGGGTCATCCCGGAGGAATGATTACCGAGGTAAAAGAAGAGATGACAGACCGGATTACTGGTATAATTCGCAGCAAGTTACTGTTGTAAATCAAGATCAGCCTGGAGCAGGGGGAAATCAACGTCAGAAAACTAGGGGCCAACAATGGACACCGAGAAATGATGGCAAGAAAACTTGGACGCCAGAGCAGAAGAAACAATGGCAGGAAAAGAAGGACCGTCCGAGGTATACTTATGAGTCAATGTTGGATCAGCCGTGTAAGTTTCACACGCCAAATCCAAGTAACCTAGCGGGTCATACAACAAGGCAATGTGAGTGGATGCGTAAAATAGAACAAGGGGGTTCAGGGAATGCTCTGGCACCTCGGAACGATCAACCTCGGCAGGATTTACCCCGGCAGCAATTGCTCTCCGGAGCAAACACGCAATAGCTAATGTTGCCTCCCCCTCCGCCGAGGTATGATAACCATGAGAGAAGGGATACAGTGCATCAAGTGGAAGACCAGCATTAGCCGGATCAGAGGTACCCCGGAAATGAGGGGAGGAATGAGTACAGGGAGCATCATCAGAGTTACTATGTGTTCACCACTGAGGAAACAAATAGAAAGAGCTTGCAGCGCCAACATATGGAGGTCAATGCGGTAATGCCAGCAATGACGAGGTATATGCCTTGGTCGGACCAGGACATTACCTGGAGCATCAAAGATCATCCCAAACTTATGCCAAGTCCTGGTTCGTATGCGCTAGTGCTGGATCCGACATTCATTGGGCCTAACATCAAGGTAAGGTTCTCCAAGGTACTGATTGATAATGGCAGTAGCATTAACTTCATGTATGCGGATACAATGCACAAGTTGGGCATCTCGGAGAACTTGATCAAAGCTACGAGGACAACTTTCCATGGCATTGTGCGAGGTATTTCTTGTGAGCCAATAGGCAAAGTCTGGGTTGACGTATTGTTCGGCACGAGAGATAACTGCCGAACTGAGAACTTGGAGTTTGAAGTGGTGAACTTGGAAAGTGCGTATCACGCGTTACTCGAAAGACCAGCACTGAACAAGTTCATGGCAAGCTGCCACATCAGTTATCTGAAGATGAAGTTACCCACGCTAAATGGAGTGATTACCATTTCTAGAGATTTCCGACGTTCCATCGAGTGTGCGTCAGCCGGGTCTAACCTAGCCGAGTCACTCGTGATTGCGTAAGATAATAGGAAAATCTAGGAGGTGGTAGCGTTGGCTTAGTCCGCGCATCAATATATGCCGGCGTTGAGTAATCCGCATGGTAGCGTTTCGTTCCAAGCCACAAAGGATACCAAGAAAGTGCCTGTTGATGATATGTCCCCAGAGCGCACCGTAACAATTGGTGCCGGGTTGAATGATAAATAGGAAAGCGAGCTTGTCAACTTCCTCCGTGAGAATCGGGATCTTTTTGCTTGGTCCACACAGGACTTGCAAGGTGTTCTGAGGGAGTTGGCCGAGCACTCTTTGAACGTGAGACCCGGAGCAAGGCCGGTGAAGCAACCTCTCCGCCGCTTCGCCGAGGATAGGAGAAAAGTCATTGGAGAAGAGATAGCTCGGTTACTAGCAGCAGGATTTATCATGGAAGTTCTTTACCCGGATTGGCTATCTAATCCGGTGCTGGTGGAGAAGAAGAAGGATGATCCGAATGTGGCAGTGGTTTGGCGTATGTGTATCGATTACACGAACATGAACAAGGCGTGTCCAAAAGATCCATTTCCACTGCCAAGGATAGATCAGGTCATAGACTCAACTGCTGGATGTGAACTGTTGTCATTCATTGATGCATATTCTGGTTTCCACCAGATACCTCTGAATCCGGATGATCAAATAAAGACTGCATTTATCACCCCGTATGGGGCTTATTGCTATCGCACCATGCCATTTGGTTTATGTAATGCAGGGGCAACGTACCAAAGATGTATGCAGAAATGTTTGCACGACCAAATTGGTCAAAATGTACAGGTCTATGTGGATGATGTGGTTATCAAGACCAAGGAAAGAAAAACCCTCCTTGACGATATCAGGCAGACATTCGCGAACCTAAGACGGTTCCGGATGAAGTTTAACCCGGAAAAATGTACCATCGGTGTCCCGGCTGGAAAATTACTCGGATTCCTTGTCTCCAGCCGGGGTACCGAAGTTAATCCAACTAAAATCCGGGCCATTGAACAAATGGAACTGCTGAAGTGTCTTAACGATGTCCAGAAGTTCACTGGTTGTCTGGCATTGTTAAGTCGGTTTGTATGTCGGTTGGGAGAGAAGGCACTGCCTCTATCAACTCATGAAAAAGTCAGACAAGTTCAGTTGGACGCCGCAGGCCAATGAAGCCTTTATACAATTAAAGAAAATGTTAGCCACTGCACCAGTGTTAGCCTCTCCACTATCAAAGGAGCCAATGTTGCTCTATGTAGCCGCAACCAACCGAGTTGTAAGTGCAATAATTGTGGTAGAGCGCGACGAAGAGGGTAAGTCAGTGCAAAGGCCAGTGTATTATCTGAGCGAGGTATTGTCAGCATCGAAGCAAAATAATCCGCACTATCAGAAAGTGGCGTATGGTGTGTATATGTCGGCAAAGAAGCTAAAACACTATTTTGAGGAGCACCCCATCAAAGTAATATGTGAAGCTCCCATATCCGAGATAATGAGTAACAAAGATGCAAGTGGCAGGATTGCAAAATGGGTAATTGATCTAGCTCCCTATGCGCCACAATATGACAGAAGAGAAGCAATCAAGTCTCAGGCTGTGGACAACTTTTTTGTGGACTAGGCCGAGGTACAATATGAACCACCGCTACCAGATCCGAACTACTAGAGGATGCACTTTGACGGGTCAAAAACAAAAACCGGGTTAAGCGCCGAAGTTGTGCTCACCTTGCCAAAGAATGACCAGTTGAAGTATGTGCTACAGATCCATTTCGCAGCGTCGAACAATGTCGCTGAATATGAAGCACTTGTGCATGGGCTCAAAGTGGCAAAAGAAATTGGGATACGTCGAATCCAATGCTTTGGCGACTCAGATTTGGTAGTTCAGCAAGTGTCGAGGCTGTGGGACGCACTTGATCCAAACATGGAATTATACAGATTCCATGTGCAGAAAATATCTGGTTACTTTGAGGGATGTGAATTCCGCCATATACCCCAGGTGGAGAATGAGGCTGTCGACATATTGTCAAAGCTGGGATAAACCCGACAAGCAATTACAGCGGGTGTAGCATTAGAGCACCTCAGAAAACCATCTATCAGACCGTCCCTAGAAACCGACTCAATCTACATCCCGGAGGATCCGGAGTCCGGAGCTATGCCCATGGACATTGACATGGGAGGTGGTGCGCGAGACCCGGGGACTGCCTCAGCAAACCCGGGGACTGCTCAGCGTGATCCTGTTGAAGTTATGCCAGTGGATCAAATGGAAATTGATGAGGATGTGTTCCCTGTGCGAGCAATACCAGCTTGGTCACTGCCTATATTTCAATTCCTAAAAGATGGAACTTTACCCACTTAGGAGGTGCTATCCAGGCAAACTCAGAGGAGAGCAAAGGCATACACGATCATCAATTCCGAGCTATACAAAAGGAGTGTGACCAATGTCCTCCAGCGATGCGTTGACCCGGAAGAAGGGCTTGACATCCTCCGAGATATACATCAAGGGGAGTGCGGGCATCATGCCTCGTCCCGAGCCTTGGTGGCAAAAGCTTTCCGACATGGATTCTACTGGCCAAGCGCCTTAGAACAAGCAGAAGACCTGGTGAGAAAATGCAATGGTTGTCAGAGGTATGCTACCAAGACACATATGCCAATGTCGGAACTCAGGACCATACCAATCACATGGCCACTTAGGAGGTGTTTGGATATGGTTGGCCCGTTCAAACCAGCAAGGGGGAATATGACTCACATTTTGGTCATGGTGGATAAGTTTACAAAATGGATCGAAGTGAAGCCAATAAGAAAATGTGATGGAGCTACGACCGTAACATTTCTCAAAGACATCATCTTGAGATACGGTTATCCTCACAGTGTCATAACTGATGATGGCACAAATTTTGCTAAAGGAGCATTTGCGCGATTCTGCCGGGATAAGAAGATCCGGCTGGAGGTTGCCTCGGTAGCTCATCCTGCATCGAACGGACAAGTGGAAAGATCCAACAGATTAGTACTGTCCGGGATAAAACCCCGGCTCATTGAGCCGCTGCAAAGATCAGCGGGGTGCTGGATAGAAGAACTACCAGCGGTATTGTGGAGTTTAAGAACAACTCCGAATCGATCAACAGGCTATACGCCATTCTTTCTGGTATATGGGGCAGAAGCTGTATTACCAGCCGACATAGAGCATGACTCGCCTAGGGTCACCCAATACACAGAAGCTGAAGTGAAAGAAGCCCGACAAAATGATGTTGATCTGCTGGAAGAAGCGAGAGAATTGGCATTGTCCAGATCCGCCATATATCAGCAAAATCTCCGACACTATCACAGCCGGAAAGTAAGCCCCCAAGTTTTCCGGGAAGGCGATCTGGTACACCGACTGGTACAACGTACTGCTGGCATGCATAAGTTATCCCCCCATGGGAAGGGCCATTCATTGTGAGCAAAGCACTACACAATGATTCTTATTATCTTATCGATGCAAAGCCACAGGAAAAGAACAAGGCGGACAGGTCCGGCGAGGAATCTAAGCGTCCGTGGAATGTAGCTCTACTTCGTCCTTTGTACACTTAGCAAAGAAGTGTATGTATCCGAGTCTTCTCATATGTCGGTATGTATGCCGGCAATGAGCTCATCAATGAAATGTTGGCACCTCAAGCAGTAACTCGGGGACTGCCTTAATAATATTTGTTGTCTTTTATTATTTATACATCAGCTGGAGTAAGTTGTTCTACTTAACATGGATTAGTAGTGTGTGAGCACCAAAAACACAAATCTTCGACTTGCTGCTGTCCAACAAGAATTGGCTTCATGGCAAGCAAGAGAACAAGTTCGGAATTGCGTAGCACATGAAAAACGACTAACGAAAAGAACTTAATCGAGCCGACATTGGTTTTTTGGACTAACCTTGTGTTTACTTTCAAATTATTATGCTGAATTATTTTGAGCTAAGCCTAAAAGTTTCCAAGTATTGTTAAGACAATTTTTGAAGCTCGGATTCGTAAGTCGTAAAACCGAATCAAGGTAGACACGAGCCGAGCCAGAAGATTGGACGAACAAGAAAATGAAACTTGGGGACTACGCCCAAGTTAATCCGGCATAAAAACTTAGTAGCAAAATATCACATGTGTACTGGATACAATTCCACCCGGCATACCGGGGATCTGATAAACTTTAAAGTTTTTTCACTTAAGGAGCAGCAGCAGGAGGAAGTTCGGTGTCATCTTCACTGTCTTCAATGTCCGAGGCATCGCCCTCCTCGTCCTCATCCGAGACATCTTCAACGTTTTCAGCATTTTCGTCACCGGCGGCTTCCAGGAAGCTCGGTCCCTCAGTCCATTCATGAATGGGAGCATATTCGATGAGGCTATGAGCGCAAGCCTGGCGCCGAGCTACCCACTCCGGGTCACTGGTCTGTTTGGATCCGGTGCGCATGCACGCTAAGAGGTTGAGGTCGATCTTCCTGTACCACGTAAGTACGTAGTGGAGAACGGTCTCAGCTGCGGCGTGTCCAGCGGATTCCCTCGAAAGGTCAAGCTGGGTCTCGCATTCCATCAACTTTTCAACAAGAACTGCGGTTCCCTCCGGAGTGTCTTCTGCAGGACAAAACGAGTTGAAGATTCGGACTGCAACGTCAAGGATATCCGTGCCATAGTTCTTGATGACTTCCAAGTGAGATGACAGGCTGACCAACAGGTCCTCCATGTCATAGGGAATCTCTTCACCGTCAGGAGCAACGGGAGTACCCCTCTCTCGGCGGAAATTAGCAACAGTGGCGCTCGCAATGGTAGTGCCCTCTGGAAATTTGCCTGAAAACGGGATAAGAGAAGCAGGTAAAGAAAAGACATGTGAAGTAACCCGGAGAAATATGCCAGATAAGGGAAAGGAACTTACGTAAAATATGGATGTGGATCCGAGGCAACTCCCAGGTACACTCATCACGTCTTTTGCGAAGCTGCACAAGTTCAGTGTTCGCCGACTAAAGCTTGACGTCGGCCTTCTGGAGAAGTTCTCGGTCCTTGGAAATTTGGAGGTTGAGGCGCTCACGCTCCTCGGTGAAGTCTTGGCCAGCCTTTTGAAGCTCGGATTGATGTTGTGCTTTCAACTTCTTCATCCCTGCTTTGAGCTTGGCAATCTCATCATCCTTGGTTCGGAGGAGGGTAAGCTCATTGTCTTTCTTTTCGAGCACGGCCTGATGCTGTCCTGCTTGTTCGAGAAAATGTAGCATCATATCAGGCACGGGCACACTATCTTCAAGCGATACTAAAATAGTTGGTTAACCCGGCAAATCCGATCTATGAATGTTTACCGAGCCAAGGAGAAAAAGAGATAGAAAGCAGAGCAAGGTCGCACAAAAGTAACTTACCCTTGATCTGGTCAAGCTTCTTCCTCATTATGGTATTCTCAGCTTCCACCCCAGCTACGAAAACCGAATGATGGGTTAGTTCAGCAAAAAAAGATGAAGGAAAACAGAAAAATGTCAAGAAGAGAACTTACCCCTTTTCTCGTGCTCAGCGAGAAATGCATTATGCCTTGCGAGCAGCATTTTGTGAGTGTCCAGGAGACGCTGAAACTCAGTGCTCCGGCGGTTGGTGGTCACCTGAAAAGAGTACAAAAATATAGCTTGAGCCTTGTGCATATTCGAAGTGTGCAAGATCCGGGCCAGGTGGAACTTAACCCGGCTCTAGGTGTGTGCATATTCGAGGTATACAAGATCCAGGCCAAGTGGAACTTAACCCGGCTCTAGGTGTGTGCATATTCGAAGTGTATAAGATCCGGGCCAAGTGGAACTTAACCCGGCTCCTGGTGTGTGCATATTCGAAGTGTACAAAATCCGGGCCAAGTGGAACTTAACCCGGCTCTAGGTGTGTGCATATTCGAAGTGTACAAGATCCGGGCCAAGTGGAACTTAACCCGGCTCTAGGTGTGTCCATATTCGAAGTGTACAAGATCCGGGCCAAGTGGAACTTAACCCGGCTCTAGGTGTGTGCCTATTCGAAGTGTACAAGATCCGGGCCAAGTGGAACTTAACCCAGCTCTAGGTGTGTGCATATTTGAAGTTATCAAGGAGCTACATTAGTTTTCTAGGGAGCATCCGGCCGAGTAACAAGTTACTCCCCCGGAGGCTCGGGGACTAATGGTTATATCACTACTATCTACAGCATGCTAAGGAAAAGGTGAAGTAATGTACCTCCATCATCCGACCCGAAAGGTTAATCGCCTTAGCGGTTATGTTCATTTGAGCAGAAAACTCGACGGGACCGAACTTCTCCGGGAGATCGTCGTTGTGGACGAACTCCGCCTTGTTCCAGTTGTTCATGAACTCGATCAAGGTTGGAGGATATCGTTCGCCACTAAGCATGTGGGGCGCCACTAAACCCTTCGCATGCGCCTCCCTCCTCTCAACCAGGGCAAGGGCCGGGCTGGTGTGCAAAACAAGTTGTTGCGCATCAGCTGGCTCGGCAGGGGTGTCCTTCGGTGCTAGAGGCTTCTTAGAAAGCATGGATGCGAGAGTGCGCTGTCCAGCCTCGACAGACACTGCCCTGGTGGCGTCAGGGGCCTTTTTGCCCTTGGGCTGCAGAGAGGAGGAAGTGGTTGCAGCAGATTTACCCTTGGGTGCTGCCTGGGTACTTTCTCGCCGAGACTGAGATGACTCGGACGAGGCGGAGGAGCTTGGCGTTGCTGCTATTGCTTTTGATGCTGGTGCTTGAGTTGGTGCTGGTGCTGGTGCTTTTTTCTTCTTCGGTGGGGGTGCTGAGGTAACCTCGGTGGTAGCTGGTTGCAGCAGAGCCGAAGTAGTGGTGGCCACTGCCTCAGCAGAGCCAGTCTCTCCCGCTCCAAAGTTGCCTTCCTCTTGACGAGGTGGGCTAGAACCCGGAGCAGCCGCTGAACCCTCCGGGATTGGGCTCAGCGGGCGTGAATCGTCGCCAGGAGGGGGAGAAGGGCTGTGTCGGAGCGGGAGGCAATTCCGGACCCACTCTATGGGACCTCCACCGCGGCCCTGCCGAATCAAACAGTGTTAGATGAGAAACTATAACAATAGAAGAGCGAGTAAATGGCAGAGGGAAAAAAGGCTTACTCATCCGAGGTCAGGGGCTCCTTGGGCTTCCGAGCTCTTCGTGTTGGGGCCTTGGTTGCGGGCTTGGAGGCAGTTTTGTCCCCGGACTTCTTTCGCCTTTTGGTTGGCTGAGAAGGTCTGGAGGAATAAGTGGATGTGGCTTCCCTTTTCTTCTTTGGCGCAACAGGAACAGGTTCACCCACGGCAAGGGGAGGGTCCTCATGGATCTGCCCACCGAGGTTAGATGATGCTAGAAAAGCATAATAAAGGGGGACAGCGTCAAATGCTTCCATCACCTCAACATCCGAGTCATCTTCATCGTCGGGCCAATCTCTAATGGAAGAGAGTTTACCGGTGGGTCGCTTGGTCGCGTCGGCCATTGGGAGGAACATCTCCTGATCCGGTTCTTCATCGTCCGAGGTCTCCCGGTCAGGCACACATTTGAGGGTGGGATCGGTGCCATCCTCGATAGTTTGCTGAAGGAATTGCTAAAGGAGAGAAAAGACGACAGAGTTAAAAATACAACAGCGACCGACATAAGATTTAATTCGGAGAAAGTTTGTGGCACGAAGCTTACCACGGGAGGAATCCTATCTCGGCAATAGTGCTCAATTACCCACGTCCACTCAGAGGAGAAGTCCTTGTGGGTGGTGAAGAGGGCCTTGAACCGACGACAGATCTCTGTGTTGCTCAACTCGAAAGACGAGGTCCAGTTGGGGTCACGGCCCCAGCTCATATGGCACACTTTGTGAGTGCGTTTCTGGAGAGGGGAGATCCGGTTGCGGACGAATGTGATCATGGCATCCTCGTTGCGCAACCCGAGCTCCTTCAGCTCCGCGAACCTTTTGTTGACCTGGTTGGCCAAGACTATGGGCTTCTTGGGGATAACGTCCCACAACTCCGGGTTAGGAGGACCCGGAGCATAGGGGCGAAGCCGGATCAGGTCTTCAGTGTCGTTGTTCCGAACATAAAAGAAAGTCCGGGCCCATCCCTTGTAGTAGTCTAGCCGGTAACTCGGGGAAAGACGGATAACCTACGGGGAGAAATGGATGCAGCGCCGAACTGCGTAAGCTGTTTGTCCTCCGGATCAAGATCAACATTCGGAATTACGTTCCGACGAAGGCCAAAGAACCGGATCCGTAGCTCCTTTGTGGGCCATAATACGGCATAGCCTTTGATCGTGGAGGCGAAAGCAGAGAGATATGTGATGGCATTGGCTGGAAGGTGGTGCGGCTGGAGTTCGTGGTGTTGAACAAATCATGGAAAAAATCGCTAACTGGTAAACCGAATCCCCGCTAGAAATGTGACAGGAA
Source organism: Avena sativa (assembly GCA_916181665.1). NCBI lineage: Eukaryota > Viridiplantae > Streptophyta > Magnoliopsida > Poales > Poaceae > Avena > Avena sativa. The sequence goes on from OV702286.1 coordinate 81,920,071, forward strand.
CACCACGTACTCACCCGGATTGGGTGAGGGGGCAAGTTCGGCGGAGGCGAGGCGTGCAGTGACGCCTGCGGGGATGCGCCTGGTGCGGTAGAGCCAATCCAGGTCATCCTGGCAGACCTAGGATCCATCCCACGCACCGTGATCTGTTGCCACAGTGTCTTCTTCCATCTCCTGCTCGGCGATGATGAGCTCTTCTTCTATCATCTCGAGTTTGTTGCCCTCACTGGTGCTAGCGGCGGTGGGGGGCAGTGGCCTAGACTGACAGCGACCCGTGGCGGAGGAGGTGCGCAGCGGCGGCGGTGACGTAGATGCATGTGGAAGCAGTGCGGCGGCGGTAATGCTACTCAGACGCGGTGGCAGCGGCGCTGTCGCGGGAGAAGACGAGGAAGAAGAAAGGGCAGAGGGGCGCGGAAATGGGGAAAGGACCCAAGGGGCGCACCCCTCCCCTATTTAACCGCTCCCGCAGCGAGGTAGTGGGATCGCGTTTGCGAGCGGGATATGTCGTGTTGCCGTGTACAAACCAGATTGACCAATCAGCATCAAGCCACACGGAAGGCCACAGGGCGCAGCGGATCCCATGACGCGACGCATTGATGCAGTTAACGAGGAGGCAGACGTGAGGTGACGTGCGCACAATAACTCCTGGCAATAACTGCGGCGGTTACTGTTGCTGGCCCTTAAAATGAGCCAACCTAATGATTAGCCTCCACATGGGGAAGCGTACGAGAGAAGGAAGAATGACCCGGATGAGATTGTGGTAACCCGGCCAGCAAGTGAAAACATGGAATGTGCTAAGGGAAAGTAAACCCATGGAATCCGAGATGAGGAGATAACTCAGAAATGAAACTCAATACATATTGAAATTGAACCTGTTGTGACCTTAGCGGCTAAGGCAACTAAGACCGCACCAGCTTCGGGGACTAATGTTGGGGGGATACCCCCGAATAGGGTCACGCCGGGGTATAGAGGCCGAGTTAGCCGAGGTACGGCAAGGTCAAAGCGAATGCTGGCCGAGTCACCTCAAGGTAGGCCGAATCTCGGGGTAACCCGGACCAAGGGATGTCCACCTAATTGGGTCTCAACCGACTTAAGCCGTAAGTCGGATGGATGAATCTAGCTTGTATGCAGGAACAGGTGTGGCCGGATCAACTATGATCTGGGCCATGTCAAGCTTCTAGGAGAAGGAAGGTATCTCGCAGGTCAAAAGTAACCCCGGTATGCACGGCATGAGCGAAGCGGACAGGGGCAGGACCACCAAGGCGTCAGCCGACAAAGGTGATGACGCCAATGTCGGCTGACGCAGGCACCGCAGAGGCTCCGTAGCCTCTGCATGGATGACGCGCGGGAAAAGCGACCCGGTCGGCTTACTATTTTGAGAGGAGGCATATTCCCAGGAATATGCCTCCACGTATGCCATAGTTGGAGACCTAGACACCCCTATATAAGGAGGGCTAGGGCCTCTGTAGAACGGGTTGGTCTTTGACTGGTTGATCTCTATTGGCTAGATTTTACTTGGTTCCCGAGGGCTAGCTAGCGGTGAGAGTAAGAGAGTTCCTTCTTCCTCCTCTCTCCAATATAGCTCGAGGAGCACTTGTAACCTTGGAAGTGAATCAAATACAAAGCTTCTGTGTGTGGACTCACCTCACTATCCCTCCCTGGGTTCCCCTAGTGCATTTAGTCCCCACCTTTAGCCTATCCAGGGCATCTGCCGTGACACCACCATGACACCATCTTTAGCCTATCCATGGCATCTGCCGTGCCACCACCACGATAGTTGGTGCCCACCATAGGGCTAGCGTTGCTAGCAGGGGTGAAAATCTAGACGGGAAGCATCTTTCGCAATGGCGAGCGTGTCGTCTCCGGCCTGGTTCAGCGCTTTGGAGCGCTGGACTACGTCAGCGACAACGCAGGGAGCTTCATCAGGCGCCCTCCTCCGCACAACGACGTATTCATCAAGCTTGGCGCGCACAAGATCTACGTTGGCGTGGACGAGTCCTACGTTCATCCGCGGCACATCGTCGAAGGAGGCGAACCACCTCTCAGCGCAGCTCGTGGTGTCCGTATCACTCGCCCCACCAGCATCATTGAGGTCCCGATGACCGTGCTAGACGCAGAAGCAAGCAAAGGCCCGGCGCTAGAGTCGGAGGTCACGCCAAAGCATACCAGGTCTAGGTTTCCTCCACTAGAAAGCCAGAGAATGTGCTCCAACAAGCAATAGATACCCTAGCAATGCCAATAGCACCTATGGTAGATCCGGGTCAGGCACAAGCTGAGTTAGAGGAAACTAGGCAGAAAATGTTAGTTGGGGCAAAGAAGGTAGCAGAGCTGCAGCAATCCTTGAACATCACTTTGATGGAATATGCAAAGGAAAACCGCATAGACGGAGTGAAAATCCGAGGTAGGAACCTGATTAATGAGATTGACAAGGAATACGAGCCTAGGCCGGGTCAGACGGCCACGCTAGTAACAGGAGGGCTGGATAGATACAGTACTCTGGCAAAGAACTTCATGGCAGCAAATGCGGCCGCATCCGAGTTAGAGGGTTTAACTAGAGAGGGTCGGCAAAGGAAACAAGAGAGAGTGAATCACTTGCTGAGAGTTGCTTGCCAGCAAAATGAAGAAATGAACAAGGCAAACCCGGTGCCACCAGGAGCGTCGCATGTGGTACATTCGGCCAGGAATAACCTGACAAGATCCGGAGGAGCCGCATCGTCTCCGGGTCACAATCCTAGGAGAGAAGAAGTAGTAAAATCTAGGAGAAGAGACAAACAGATGGTTCCCTATGATCCAGTAAGGGCCGGAAAAGGCAAAGAAGTGCAAGTTGATGAAGATCGGCACACTACCAGCCGAGGTGTGGTCGGCCGAGGTAACCGTGACCAAGGCAATGCCGGTCAGAGAAATGCTGCCACCGGCAATGCCGGACAGCGTGATCCCGTGGGAATAGGGCAAAATATACCTCGACAGCAGCAACAGTGCGCACCACGGCAAGAGGGGAGTGCAGGACAAGTAGCACAATAGCAAAATGCTTGCCCGGATCAGGAAAGGTACAATGATGGTTATCCGGCTATGATCAATGACGGATACCTAGACCGGATCACCACATAATTGGGTCAAGGCTAGGAAGCAAGAACTGGCAGCCGGATGATGTGAGACTGAAACTGGATAGAATTTATAGGTCAGAGCTAATTGAAGTATAAGGTCCACTGGGGCCAACATGTTTTGGGCCCCGGATCATGAAGGAGCCGCTAGTGCCGAACTTTCAACTGGCCATAGGAACTCGAACTTATGATGGAAGTACAAGGCCAGAAGATTGGCTGATTGATTATGCTACGGCAGTCAAGATCGCAACAGGAAATTTAAGATGGGATGTGAGGTATGTGCCACAAATGTTGAAAGGACCAGCGAGAGTTTGGCTGAATAATTTTCCACCAGGAAGTATTAACTATTGGTTGGATTTTCAGGATTTATTCGTGAGCAACTTCTCGAGCACCTACAAGAGGCCCAACAGGCCGCAAACCCTAGCGCTATGCCGGCAAAGACCGAATGAGCCAGACCAGGATTTCCTGACTCGTTGGTGCAACGTGTGTAACTCGTGCGAAGGAGTAATTGAATCACAAGCTATTGCATGGTTCGCCCAGGGGTGTAGATATGGAAGTATGCTGTGGTAGAGGCTGCAGCGAGATATGCCAACCACTTTGGCTGAGACGATCCGGATCGCAAATTCGTATGCCTTGGGAGATCCAAGGTAACCCCGGCTAATATCGAGCAAGGCAAACGAGGAGTATTACAACCGAGATGTCTCCGGGTCATCAAGAAGGAATGATTTTCGAGGAAAGAAAAGGGACGAGCGTCCGGATTACAGATGTAACTCGAAGCAGGTGGCAGCAATAGACCGGGATCAGCCCAATGCTGGAGCCAGCCAACACCAAAAAACTAGACGACAGAATTGGCAATAGAAACACGAAGGGAAGAAGCCTTGGATCCCGGAGCAAAAAAAGCAGTGGCGGGAACGGAAAGACATGCTAGGGTACACGTTCGAATCTATGTTGGATCATCCGTGCAAGTTCCGTACGCCAAGTCCAAACAACCCAGCGAATCATACGACCCGGCAATGTGAGTGGATGAGGAAGTTAGAGCAAGGAAGTTCGGGGAATGCTCATGCACCTCGGAATGAAGCACCTAGGAATGAGGCACCACGGCCACCATTACTAACAGGGGGGAAGGACAACAACTGATGTTGCTGCCACCTCCACCGAGGTATGAGAATCAGGAAAGAAGGGATGCGATACATCAAGTGGACAATAGCCAGCAACAAGGTCAGGTTTACCGCGTGAGCGAAGGATGAAACGAGTATAGGGAGCATCACCAAAGCTATTGCGTATTTACCACGGAAGAAAATGACAAGAAAAGCTTGCAGCGCCGACATATGGAGGTAAATGCAGTAATGTCGGCGGTAGTGAGATACATGCCCTGTGCAGATCAGGAAATTACATGGAGTAATAGGGATCACCCAAAGATCATGCCTAGCCCTGGGACTTATGCATTGGTCTTGGATCCAATGTTCATTGGGCCGAATCTCAACGTAAGGTTTTCCAAGGTTCTAATTGACAATGGAAGTAGTATCAACATAATGTACAAGGATACCATGCACAAGTTGGGGATAACAGAGAACATGCAGCCAGCAACGAGGACCACCTTTCATGGCATTGTGCCAAACATTTTCTGTGAGCCAATTGGGAAGGTCCGGATTGATGTGTTGTTCGGCACAAGAGATAATTGACGGACTGAAAATTTGGAGTTTGGAGTGGTGAATCTGGAGAGCGCTTATCACACGTTACTCGGCAGGCCCGCATTGAGCAAGTTCATGGCAAATAATCACATCAGTTACCTTAAGATGAAACTGCCCGGACTAAGGGAAGTGATAACTGTATCAGGAGACTTCCGGTGTTTGATCGAGTGCGCCTCAACCGGATCTAACTTGGCTGAGTCACTCATGATAGCTCAAGAAAAAAGGAAGATACTAGAGGTAGCGGCAATGGCTCAGTCCGCGCAACAGCATATGCTGGCACTAACCAACCCGCATGGGAGCGTGTCATTCCAAGCAACCAAGAACACAAAGAAAGTACCAATCGATGATCAGTTCCAAGAGCGCACTGTAACCATTGGTGTCAGGTTAAGCAGCAAATAGGAAAGCGAGCTCGTCAACTTCCTCCGTGAGAATCGGGATATATTTGCTGGGTCTACTCAAGACGTGCAAGGTGTACCGAGGGAGTTAGCTAAGCACTCATTGAACGTAATACCCGGGGCTAAGCCGGTAAAGCAGCCTCTCCGGTGTTTCGCAGAAGACAGAAGGAAAGTTATTAGGGACGAAATAGCTAGGTTCCTAGCAGCCGGATTAGCATGGAAGTACTCTATCCAGATTGGCTCTCCAATCCGGTGCTAGTGGAAAAGAAGAAAGATGATCTGAACATGGACGTGGTATGGCGGATGTGCAATGACTACACGAACCTGAATAAGGAGTGTCCCAAAGATCCATTTCCACTCCCTAGAATAGATCAAGTCATAGACTCGACAGCCGGATGTGAACTACTGTCATTAATTGACACGTATTATGGTTTCCACCAGATACCCCTGAATCCGGAGGATCTAATAAAAACTGCATTTATTACGCCGTACAGGGCTTATTGCTATCGCACTATGCCGTTTGGACTACGTAATGCAGGAGCAACGTACCAACGATGCATGCAAAAATTCTTGCATGACCAAATAGGTCGGAATGTGCAAGTTTATGTGGATGATCTAGTGATAAAGAGCAAGGAAAGCAATACGCTCCTTGATGATATCCGGCAGACATTCACGAACTTGAGAAGGTTCCGAATGAAACTAAACCCGGAGAAGTGCACCTTTGATGTGCCCGCTGGAAATTTACTCGGTTTTCTAGTGTCCAGTTGAGGTATCGAATCTAACCCGACGAAAATCCGGGCCATAGAGAGAATGGAACTGCCAAAATGCCTTAACGATGTGCAGAAGTTCACTAGTTGCTTGGCATCATTAAGTCGGTTTGTATGTCGGTTGGGAGAGAAGGCCTTGCCCCTCTACCAATTAATGAAAAATGTAGACAAATTCACATGGACGCCACAGGCGGACCTTGCGTTTCGAGAATTAAAGAAGATGTTATCTACTGCTCCGATCCTAGCAGCACCACTACCCAAGGAGCTAATGTTGCTCTACGTAGCCGCGACCAACCGAGTCGTAAGTGCAGTAATCGTAGTAGAGCGGGAGGAAGAAGGAAAGTCAGTGCAAAGGACGGTGTATTATCTGAGCGAGGTATTATCAGCCTCAAAACAGAACTACCCTCACTATCAAAAGATGGCGTACGGCGTGTATATGTCGGCCAAGAAACTCAAACATTATTTTGAGGAACATCCCATCAAAGTGATATGTGAGGCACCCATTTTGGAGATTATGAATAACAAATATGCAAGTGGCCGGATAGCAAAATGGGCAATCGAGTTAGCTCCATATGCGCCACAATTTGACAGAAGGGATGCTATCAAGTCGCAAGCTGTGGCGGATTTCTTTGTGGACTAGGCTGAAATGCAATACGAGCCACCTCTGCCGGACTCCAATTATTGGCGAATGCACTTCGATAGATCGAAACTGAAAGATGGGTTGGGCGCTGGAGTAGTTCTTACCTCGCCCAAGAAGGATCAACTGAAATATGTCCTTCAAATCCACTTAAGTGACTCGAATAATGTGGCGGAGTATGAAGCATTGGTACATGGTCTCAAAGTAGCGAAAGAAGTAGGGATACGTCGGATACAATGCTTTGGAGATTCCGATTTGGTGGTGCAGCAAGTGTCTGGAAATTGGGAAGCCTTGGATGCTAACATGGCCCTATACAGGTTCCATGTTCAAAGGATAAGTGGATTTTTCGAGGGGTGTGAGTTCCACCACATACCTCGGAGTGAAAACGAGGCAGAAAATACGCTATCCAAGTTAAGCTCATCCCGGTAGCCAATCCCGCCAAATGTTGCTTTAGAGCACCTAAGAAAACCATTTATCATGCCCTCACCAGAATAAGATTCAATTTATATCCTGGCACTCTCCGGATCAGGATCTGCACCTATGGAGATAGAGTGGGGAAACACCTCAGCAAACCCGGGGATTGCTTCAGCAAACCCGAGGACTGCCACAGCAAACCCGGGGAGTGATCAGCCTGATCCGGCAGGAGTTATGTCGGTGGATGCGATGGAAATTGATGAGGAACCATTTCCCGTCCGGGCTATACCATCTTGGGCCAAGCCGATATTTGATTTCTTGAAAGAAGGAGTTCTGCCGGATGATGAGATAATCTCACGACAGATCCAAAGAAGAGCAAAGGCCTATACTATTATCAATGTTGAGTTATACAAAAGTGTGACAACAATACTGCAGCGATGTGTTGATCCAGAGGAAGGACTTGACATTCTCTGGGATATTCACCAAGGGGAATGTGCCCACCATGCCTTCTCAAGGGCATTAGTGGCAAAATCTTTCCGGCATAGATTTTATTGGCCTAGTGCTTTGGAGCAAACAGAGGACTTGGTGAGAAAATGCAATGGCTATCAAAGATACACCACGAAAACTCATCTACCAATGTCGGAGCTGAAAACTATCCCCATTACCTAGCCATTTGTTGTATGGTGCCTAGATATGGTAGGGCCATTTAAGCCAACTAAAGGAGGGATGACCCATATCCTAGTCATGGTTGACAAGTTCACCAAATGGATTAAAGTGAAACCAATTCATAAATGGGATGGGGCAACAGCAGTAAAATTCCTCAAGGATATAATCCTAAGGTATGGATATCCCTATAGCATCATAACTGATAATGGAACAAATTTCGCTGAAGGAGAATTCGTGAGGTTCTGCCAAGAAAAGAAGATCCGGCTAGATGTCGCCTTAGTCATCCACCCCGCTTCGAACGGGTAAGTGGAAAGATCCAACGGAATGGTATTGTCCGGGATAAAACCCTGGGTCATAGAGCCGCTGCAAAGATCAGCGAGGTGCTGGATAGAAGAACTACCAGCGTTACTGTGGAGCTTAAGAACAACTCCAAATCGATCAACAGGGTATACGCCATTCTTTCTGGTATATGGGGCAGAAGCTGTATTACCAGCCGACATAGAGCACGATTTGCCAAGAGTCACCCAATACACAGAAGCCAAAGTGCGCGAAGCCCGGCAAAATGATGTTGATATGCTGGAAGAAGCGAGAGAATTGGCCTTGTCCAGATCCGCCATATATCAGCAAAATCTACGTTGCTATCATAGCCGGAAAGTAAACCCTCAAGTCTTTCGGGAAGGTGAGCTGGTACTCCGGTTGATATAGCACACTGCTGGCATGCATAAGTTATCCCCTCCATGGGAAGGACCTTTCATTGTAAGCAAAGCCTTGCACAATGATTCCTACTATCTTATTGATGCACAACCCCAGGAAAAGAACAAGGCGGACAGGCCCGGAGAGGAATCTAAGCGACCGTGGAATGTAGCACTACTTCGTCCTTTCTACACCTGACAAAGAGGTGATTGTATCCGAGCTACTCATATGTCGTTATGTATATCAGCAATGAACCTATTAATAAAATTTTGGCACCCCAAGCCGAGACTCAGGGACTGCTGTAAAAATTGCCTTTCTTGTTTTTGCATTTTTATGTCGCCTGGGTTAAGTCGCTTATATCTTAGTTGGATTAGTAATGTGTGAGCACCAAAAACTCAACTCTTCGGCTTTGCTGCTGTCCAACAAGAATTGGCTTCATGGCAAGAAAGAGAACAAGTTTGGAATGGCAAAGCACATGAAAAACGACTAAGGAAAAGAACTTAAGCGGGCCGACATTGGTTTTCTGACTAACCCTTGGTTTATTGCATTTATCTAACGCCGGATCATTTTGAGCTAATCTCAAAGTTTCAAGTATTATTAAATCAATTTTTTGAACCTCGGACTCGTAAGTCAAGAAACCGAATCAAGGTAGACGCTAGCAGAGTAAAAAATTAGAGGAACAAGAAAACAAAACTTGGGGACTTCGCCCACGACAATCCAGCATTAAGAACGTAGTTCAACACAATGAATTGTAGCACAACCAAACCAAAGTACGTAGATACATTTCCACCCGGCATTCCGGGGATCTGACAAATATGATAGAGTGTTTTTAAGGAGCAGGAGCAGCAGTTGAGTCATCAGCCGAAAAAGGAGGTACTTCGGAATGTGGGGGAGGGGCGCTAGCCTCGGCTTCATCCTCAGGATTGACCTTGCCATCCTCTGTGGTCTTCGGCCTTGCCACCAAGCTCGGAGGCCTCACATTCACTCCCTTCTTCTTCTTCATCTCTAGAAACAGCTTCATCATCAACGACATCGAGATAACTCGGCCCTTCATTCCAAGCGTGGCAGAAGGAATATTGAATGAGCTTGTTGGCACAGGCCTTGCAGCGCGCAATCCACTCCGGATTCTCACACCACTTAGACCTAGTGCGCATGCGAGTGAGAAACCCCAAGTTAATTCCCTCATACCACGAAAGAACAAACTGCAAGGCAATGTCAGCCCTAGCCCGTGCGGCAGATTCGTGCCACAGATGCAGCTGCGTATCACACTAAATTAATTTGGCTATGAAAGCCGAGTCTCTTTTTGGAATGATTTCACCGGGCCAGAGGGAGCCGAACATTCATGTTCCGGTATAATACCCGCGCCATGGTTCTTCACTACCTCAAGGCGAGTGGTGAGGCTCGCCAATAGATCCTCCATATTATATGGGATTGGCTCGGCACCAGGGGAAGCAAGAATACCACGTTGTTCGCGGGACCGGGTTATGGCAGCGGCATCAAGCGTATCACTTTCTGGAAATTTACCTGAAAACCGAGCAGAAAAAGGAGTAGCTAAGAGCACCAGATCCGGAGAAATGAAAGTTAAGCAAGGGCATCACGGGCAATCTGGAAGAGGAGTCGCTGAAGCTCGGAATCGACGCTGGCACTGTGGGCCTGGAGTTTTTCGTATTCAGAGGTCACCGACATAAGTTTAACATCGGCTTCCTGCAGTAAGCTTTGATCCTTGGAAATTTGCCTGGTTAAACTCTCTTTCTCCTCGGCAAACTCCTAGTCAACCTTCTCCAACTCGGACTTATGGAGGCCCTTGAGCCCCTGAATTTCGGCATTTAACCGAGTAACTTCTGAGTCCTCGAGCTGCAACCGAGCTATCTTATCCTTTTTCTTCAGCTCAGCCTCATGCTTCCCTACTTGTTCAAGGAAATGGGTCATCATTTCAGGCATACTAATGATGTCCTCGAGAGCAACTACAGCAATATAATGATCCTACAGGAGTATAAGTGTCCACCGGACAAAGGAAGGAAAATACAGTGATCGTGTGAAGGGGATAAAAATTACCTTTGATTTCAGCCAGATTCTTCCGCATAATGATATTCTCAGCTTCAATCTCGGCTGCATGGTTCGGATAACAAATTAGTACGGATCACAGACAACTCCAAAGAATGAAAATGGATGAGGGAAAAGTCTAAATAAGGAACATTACATTTATTCTGGTGATCCTCCACGAGTTTACCATAACGCGCTCGAATGTCGTTATAGGAGTCCAGCAGGCGCTAGAACTTAGCGGATCGGTGGTTTGTGGTAATCTGAAATAAGCAAGGCAATGGCAATGTTCAAAGGCAAAGTAAAGATAATTCGAAGTCTACAAAATCCGGGCCAAGGGAACTTAACCCGGCTCTATGTGTGTGGATATTCGAAGTGTCCAAGATCCGGGCCAAGGGAACTTAACCCGGCTCTAGGTGTGTGGATATTCAAAGTCTATAAAATCCGGGCCGAGGGAACTTAACTCAGCTCTAGGTGTGTGGATATTCGAAGTCTACAAAATTCGGGCCAAGGGAACTTTACCTAGCTCTAGGTGTGTGGATATTCGAAGTCTACAATATCCGGGCCAACGGAACTTAACCCGGTGCTAGGTGTGTGGATATTCGAAGTGTCTAAGATCCGGGCCAAGGGAACTTAACCCGACTCTAGGTGTGTGGATATTCGAGGTATCTAAGATCCGGGCCAAGGGAACTTAGCCCGGCTCTAGGTGTGTGGATATTCGAAGTCTACCAGATTCGGGCCAAGTGGAACTTAACCCGGCTATAGGTGTGTGGATAGTCGAACTGTACAAGATCTGGGCCAAGGGAACTTAACCTGGCTCTAACTATGCTAATATTTGATGTTGCTACGGACATAAACTAAATTCTATAAGGAGCATCCGACCGAATAACAAATTATTCCCTCGGAGGCTCGGGGACTAGGGGCTATGCCTATAAGTGCTCAGTTATACAAGGTACCAACAGCAGAGGAAAAGAGTTACCTCCAGCATCCGGCTAGCTAAAGAGACAGCCTTGGTAGCGGAGTTCATTTGTGCGCTTAACTCGGCTGGGCCGAACTTCTCCAGCAGATCATCTTGCGGGTCAACGAATTCTGCATTGTTCTAGTTCTTCACATACTCAAGGAGTAGTGGACTGTAACTTTCACCACTGTGAGAGTAGTTCGCCACAAGACCTTTGGCGTGGGCCTCTCGCGTAGTGGATTGAGCTGCAGCGGGGCTGGTATGAAGAACCAGCTGCCTGCTACCCTCTGACCCAGTGGCGGTAGACCCAAACAAGATCCCTTTAGCTGACCCTGTGCCCTTTTTGAGCTTGCCGGATGAAGCCTGAGGAGCTGGCTAGAATATGTCTGCAACTGAGGGAGTTGACTCGGAGGGAGCTGACGGGGCCTTCCTCTTGGGAGGCTTGGTGGAGGGTTTGGCTGTTGCTGCTGATGTTGTTGCTGGTGCTGCTGGTGCTGTTGCTGGTGCTGGTGCTACTGTTGCTGTTGTTGCTGATGCTGGAAACACTAGGGAAGAAGAACTTGTTGGGGGCGATGCCGATGAAACTAGCACCTCATGACTTGGCGCTGAGGTTGAAGAAGAACTGGGGAGATCCGGCATCCCCGTATCCAGAGCCGCCCCGCTACCCTCGCGCCAACATTGCCCTCCTCATGACGAGGTGGGCTCTGATAAGGCGCAGCCGCGAAGCCCTCTTGAATGGGGTCGAGCGGGCGAATATCGTCATTGCGGGGGGGGGGGCGAAAGGCTGCTCGGGATTGGGGAGGCTATGCCGGGGCCGCTCTGAGGGATGACCCTAGGAGCTCTAAAAGAAGAAAAGCATCAAGTCAAAAAGACAGAGAACCAGTAAGAGACAAAGGCAAACAAAGGAAAAATCCCCAAGTACAAGTGCAAAAGGACTTACTAGTCCGAGGTTGGGGGAGCCCGAGGTTTGGGTGCCTTTCGGACCGTGCTCTTGGCGGCTGGCTTAGTCGAGGCTTTCACCCTGAACTTTTTCTGCCTCTTCTTGGGCGGTGGCACCTACGAAGCTGCGACCGAGGCAGCCGCGTGCTTCTAGGAAGAAGCAGGGGCCAGACCACTAGTGGCGAGGGGAGGAACCTCGTGGACCTGACCGTCTGGGTTAGATGAAGATTCGGACATAACCAGATGCGCGTAAGAGATGGGAACTGGATAAAGTACCTCCAGGACATCAATGCCCGAGTCATCATCATCAGGCTAATCCCTTAGAGAAGAGGCCTTACCGGCACTGCGTCTGACAACGTCCGGGGTAGGTAGAAAAGTCTCTGATCATGCTCCTCCTCGTCCTCCTCGGTGCAGTCCGACAGCCACTTGCCCACCAGCACCTCGTTGTCCTCTAGTGACTGCAGGAGAAATTGCTGAGAACAAGGCAACAATCGCCAAGTTATGAAAGTGAATCAACATACAAAAACGATCCGGAAAACAATGATTTTTTTTGAACAAGGGAAAGGCCACAAAGGGCCTCGTCAAGATGGTAGCTCGTTAACTGGCAGTTTGAAAGAGTACCCTTTTCCTCTCTCGCTAAACAGATGTGTTTCATTTTGCCCAAATTGGTAGCAAATCTAGAGAAGATTCTCTCTTTGATATTTCGTTCCCTTTTGGACCTCTTTTTGCCTCCGATCAGGTAGCAAATCTAGAGAAGCAAATCACACCAGGCAGAATACATTCATTCAGAAAACAAAACAAATGTAGATATAGCTGTGCGCAGCTAAATAGGATATAGCGATAGAAAGTAGGTTTCTTAACGAGGTTCGATCCATTCAGCCAGAAATAAGATGCAAGAAAAATATAGAAAATCAAAAGAAGCTGTTTAGCAACAGCAGCCGCCGCAGATGCAGATACATTCAAGGACACATCCATCCCGTCCTTCATGCACCCACGCCTCCGCCTCCTACCTAGTCCCTTGATCTTGGGGGCCTTGGGCCTGATTGGAGGCATGCGACCCTCTTTGATGGCCATCCGCTGGAGGTTTTGGAGGTGAATGCCGAGAGCCCGATGTTCAGCAATGTAGGCATTGATGTTCACGGTCTTGCGCTCGCCGTCTTTGTGGATGTCGGAGCCCGGGGCCTCTGCATGCTTCAGTAAGGAGTTGAAGTCGGTGTCAGCGAGACTCACCTAGCAGAAGGCGATCCCCTTGCACAAGGGGCATCTGTAGTCGCTACCCCTGAACAAGGCGTCGTACTGACCGGCCCATAGCCTCCTCAGCACCCGACGAGTCTTGGTGTGCATGGACCCGTCATCGCTGCAGACGTCGCTGCCGAAAACCTATTGGAAGAAAAGGAAAATGGGGGAGTAGATGATGTAACAAGATCGAGCAATCAAAATGCGAAAAAGCGAATCCTAATAAACCAAGATCTAGCATCCAACGATAGGAATGGTAGAAGTACCAGGGGAGTGGAGCAAACCCTAGTTACCTCCGACCATGGGTCGTCGATGCCGGTGTCGTAGGGGTTCAATGGAGCGATGTACTTATCTGGATTGTAGGTGCCCCAGAAGTGCTTGATCTGCCTGTGACCGGCAGGGGCCTCCTCGCCGGCTAGGGGCTCCTCTTTGGCGGCTCCGTCGGTAGCGGGGACAGGGGCCTGGAAGGGAACGACGGCTGCCATCGATGCCTTGATTGGGGCCTAGATAGGGATGGCGGCTTCTTTCAACGTGTCGAGGAGGACCGACGATGAGACAAGGGCCTCCTCACCAGCAGCCTCGGAGGCGACGATGGCCACCTTATCCTCCTCGGCCATCGCCGGCGCGGACGGGTTATTCTCGGGAGTTTGCGGATGCTGGTGGGATGGTGGAGAGGGTTGCATGGGGAGAGTGAGCGAGAGTGGGAGTGGGTGTGTAGAGAGGGGCTCTATAGTTAAGGTGGATGGAACCAAGGCACGTTTCGTTGCACCACCGTGCAACGCGCCGCGTAGTCTACTGCACCGTGTACCGTGGCACGCACACGGTACATCACGTTTTTTTCCCGGGCCATGCATGGCAGTTCTGTATTGAGTCGCATGCATAGGGCACACACATAATTTCTATGTACGAAGTTTGACATGGCCCTAAAATTGGCGATAGTTAAAAGTGGAAATGTAGAGGGGAAGGTAGGTGGTTGTATGGCGAGATTTGTGGGGTTGTGATTGATCGAGTAGAGGGATGTGTTGATGGCTGCGAGTGACTCGATGAAGCCGGAGATGTTAGGTCTCATCGAGCTCAGCTGGTGGGGCCCAGTTGGAAGTGACATTGAGAGCCACTGCGTAAAAATGGGATATGTCTTATTAAAATCAAGTGGCAAGAAATTACAGCTGTCCATCGACGACTGTGCACTCGATGACGCATGTGTTGTGGCATAGTAGTAGCAGTAGTAGGATTTTCAGACTTGATTAAACATGAGGGAGACATCCGTGTTGTCTCACGCTGTACTGTGAAGGGCACGACGTGTGCAGCGATCATCGTTAGATCGCATAGAATCAACGGTTGGTGCGCACGATCCGTGTGACAACTGTGAGAACCAATCAAGGAGTAGCAGACATGGTGAGCACAGGTTTGGGATTCTACAAAAGATAGAGAGAGGGTGGCAAAACTGAGTAGTATAAAAATGGAAAGTGAGTGTCTTGTACAATGAAATAAATCGTGGCATACATCAAATTATGCCAAGATAGATCTACTAGAGTTCATTGGAGTGTGTTCTTTTGATGAACCACATCTAGATTCATTGCATGTCTGTTATTCTCACAAACCACACATGGATACACTAGTGCCATTTCATGTCTGTTCTTTTCATGAACCACGGCTAGAGTCATTGCATGTGTGTTCTTCTCATAGAGTAGATAAGGATCCACCAGTGTCATTGAAATGTGTGTTCCCTTCAGAGACCACACATGGATCCACCAGTGTCATTGAATGTGTGTTCTTTTTACTAACAACAACTGGAGTCATTGCATGTGTGTTCTTCTCACATACCACATATGGATCCACCTATGTCATTGAAATGTGTGTTCTCTTTAGAGACCACACATGGATCCACCTGTGTCATTGCATGTGTGTTCTTTTAATGAACCACACCTAGTTCATTGCATGTTTGTTCCTCTCACAAAGCACACATGGATCCACCAGTGTCATTCCATATGTGTTCTTCTCATGAACCACATCTAGAGTCATTGGATGTGTGTTCTTTTCATGAACCACAGCTAGAGTCATTGCATGTGTGTTCTTCTCACAAACCACATAAGGATACACCAGTGCCATTGTAAGTGTGTTCTTCTCATGAACCACATCTAGAGTCATTGCATGTTTGTTCTTCTCACAAACCACACATGGATCCACCAGTGTCATTGCATGTGTTTTCTTCTCATGAACCACACCCAGTATGATTGCATGTGTGTTCCACTCATGAACCACAACTAGTGTCATTGGATGTGTATTCTTTTCATGAACCACAGCTAGAATCATTGCATGTCTGTTCTTCTCACAAACCACATATGGATCCACCAGTGCCATTGCATGTCTCTTCTTTTCATGAACCACTCATTGCATGTGTATTCTTCTCATAAATCACATATGGATCCTCCAGTGTCATTGCAGAACCACATCTAGAGTCATTGCATGTCTGTTATTCTCACAAAACACACATGGATACATCAGTGTCATTGCATGTGTTTTCTTCTTACTGAACCACACCTAGAGTCATTCCATGTGTGATCTTCTCACAGACCACATAAGGATCCACCAGTGTCATTGAAATGTGTGTTCTCTTCAGAGACCACACGTGTATCCACCAGTGTCATGGCATGTCCGTTCTTCTCACAAACCATACATGGATCCACCAGTGTCATTGCATGTGTGTTCTTCTCATGAACCACAGCTAGAGTCATTGGATGTTTGTTCTTTTCATGAACCACAGCTAGAGTCATTGCATGTGTGTTCTTCTGACAAACCACATAAGGATACACCAGTGTCATTGCATGTGTGTTCTTCTCATGAACCACACCTAGAGTCATTGCATGTTTGTTCTTCTCACAAACCACAGATGGATACACCGGTGTCATTGCATGTGTTTTCTTCTCATGAACCACACCAGTATCATTTCATGTGTGTTCCTCTCATGAACCATAGCTAGTGTCATTGGATGTGTGTTTTTCTCATGAACCATATCTAGAGTCATTGCATGTCTGTTATTCTCACAAACCACATAGGGA
Source organism: Avena sativa (assembly GCA_916181665.1). Classification (NCBI taxonomy): domain Eukaryota; kingdom Viridiplantae; phylum Streptophyta; class Magnoliopsida; order Poales; family Poaceae; genus Avena; species Avena sativa. The sequence goes on from OV702286.1 coordinate 81,936,664, forward strand.
TACTCCAGTGTCATTGCATGTGTTTTGTTTTTACTAACAACAACTGGTGTCATTGCACGTGTGTTCTTCTCACAGACCTTATAAGGATCCACTAGTGTAATTGAAATGTGTGTTCTCTTCAAAGACCACACATGGATCCACCAGTGTCATTGCATGTGTGTTCTTTTTACTAACAACAACTAGAGTCATTGCATGTGTGTTCTTCCCACATACCACATAAGGATCCACCAGTGTCATTGAAATGTGTGCTACCTTCCGAGACCACACATGGATTCACCAGTGTCATTCTATGTGTCTTCCTCTCATGAACCACAGCTAGAGTCATTGCATGTTTGTTCTTCTCACAAACCACATATGGATCCACGTGTGCCATTGAAATGTGTGTTCTCTTCAAGGACCACACACGGATCCACCAGTGTCATTGCATGTGTATTCTTGTCATGAACCACACCTAGTGTCATTGCATGTCTATTCCTCTCATAAACCACACATGGATCCACCAGTGTCATTGCATGTGTGTTCTTCTCATGAACCATAGCTAGAGTCATTGGATGTGTGTTCTTTTCATGAATCACAGCTAGAGTCATTGCATGTGTGTTCTTCTCACAAATCACATAAGGATACATCAGTGTCATTGCATGTGTGTTCTTCTCATGAACTACATCTAGAGTCATTGCGTGTCTGTTCTTCTCACAAACCACACATGGATCCACCAGTGTCATTGCATGTGTTTTCTTCTCATGAACCACACCCAATGTCATTGCATGTGGTATCCTATCAGGAACCACAGCTAGTGTCACTGGATGTGTATTCTTTTCATGAACCACAGCTAGAGTCATTGCATGTCTGTTCTTCTCATAAACCACATATGGATCCACCAGTGCCATTGCATGTCTGTTCTTTTCATTAACCACACCCAGTGTCATTGCATGTGTGTTCTTCTCATAAACCACATATGGATCCACTAGTGTCATTGGAGTGTGTTCTTTTCATGAACCACATCTAGAGTCATTGCATGTCTGTTATTCTCACGAACCACACATGGATACACCGGTGTCATTGCATGTCTATTCTTTTCATGAACCACAGCTAGAGTCATTGCATGTGTGTTCTTCTCACAGACCACATAAGGATCCACCAGTGTCATTGAAATGTGTGTTGTCTTCAGAGACCAGACATGGATCCACTAGTATCATTGCATGTGTGTTCTTTTAACTAACAATAACTGGAGTCATTGCATGTGTGTTCTTCTCACATACCACCTATGTCATTGAAATGTGTGTTCTCTTCAGAGACCACACATGGATCCACCTGTGTCATTGCATGTGTGTTTTTTCATGAACCACACCCAGTGTCATTGCATGTTTGTTCCTCTCACAAACCACACATGGATCCACCAGTGTCATTGCATGTGTGTTTTTCTCATGAAGCACAGCTAGAGTCATTGGATGTGTTCTTTTCATGAACCACATTTAGAGTCATTGCATGTTTGTTCTTCTCACAAACCACACATGGATCCACCAGTGTCATTGCATGTGTTTTCTTCTCATGAACCACAACCAGTGTCATTGCATGTGTGTTCCTCTCATGAACCACAGCTAGTGTCATTGGATGTGTATTCTTTTCATGAACCATAGCTAGAGTCATTGCATGTCCGTTCTTCTCACAAACCACATATGGATCTACCAGTGCCAAGGCATGTCTGTTCTTTTCATGAACCACACCCAGTGTCATTGCATGTGTGTTGTTCTCATAAACCACATATGGATCCACTAGTGTCATTGCATGTGTGTTCTTCTCATGAACCACATCTAGAGTCATTGAATGTCTGTTACTCTAACAAACCACACATGGATACACATGTATCATTGCATGTCTTTTCTTTTCATCAACCACAGCTAGACTCATTGCATGTGTGTTCTTCTCATAGACCACATAAGGATCCACCATTGTCATTGAAATATGTGTTCTCTTCAGAGACCACACATGGATCCACTCGTGTCATTGCATGTGTGTTCTTTTTACTAACAGCAACTAGAGTCATTGCATGTGTGTTCTTCTCACATACCACATATCGATCCACTTGTGTCATTGAAATGTGTGTTCTCTTCAGAGACCACACATGGATCCACTAGTGTCATTGCATGTGTGTTCATTTTATGAACCACACCCAGTGTGATTGCATGTATGTTCCTCTCATAAACCACACATGGATCCACCAGTGTCATTGCATGTGTGTTCTTCTCATGAACCATAGCTAGAGTCATTGGATGTGTGTTCTTTTCATGAATCACAGCTAGAGTCATTGCATGTGTGTTCTTCTCACAAATCACATAAGGATACACCAGTGTCATTGCATGTGTGTTCTTCTCATGAACTACATCTAGAGTCATTGCGTGTCTGTTCTTCTCACAAACCACACATGGATCCACCAGTGTCATTGCATGTGTTTTCGTCTCATGAACCACACCCAATGTCATTGCATGTGGTATCCTATCAGGAACCACAGCTAGTGTCACTGGATGTGTATTCTTTTCATGAACCACAGCTAGAGTCATTGCATGTCTGTTCTTCTCATAAACCACATATGGATCCACCAGTGCCATTGCATGCCTGTTCTTTTCATTAACCACACCCAGTGTCATTGCATGTGTGTTCTTCTCATAAACCACATATGGATCCACTAGTGTCATTGGAGTGTGTTCTTTTCATGAACCACATCTAGAGTCATTGCATGTCTGTTATTCTCACGAACCACACATGGATACACCGGTGTCATTGCATGTCTATTCTTTTCATGAACCACAACTAGAGTCATTGCATGTGTGTTCTTCTCACAGACCACATAAGGATCCACCAGTGTCATTGAAATGTGTGTTGTCTTCAGAGACCAGACATGGATCCACTAGTGTCATTGCATGTGTGTTCTTTTAACTAACAATAACTGGAGTCATTGCATGTGTGTTCTTCTCACATACCACCTATGTCATTGAAATGTGTGTTCTCTTCAGAGACAACACATGGATCCACCTGTGTCATTGCATGTGTGTTCTTTTCATGAACCACACCCAGTGTCATTGCATGTCTGTTCCTCTCACAAACCACACATGGATCCACCAGTGTCATTGCATGTGTGTTCTTCTCATGAAGCACAGCTAGAGTCATTGGATGTGTTCTTTTCATGAACCACATTTAGAGTCATTGCGTGTCTATTCTTCTCACAAACCACACATGGATCCACCAGTGTCATTGCATGTGTTTTCTTCTCATGAACCACAACCAGTGTCATTGCATGTGTGTTCCTCCCATGAACCACAGCTAGTGTCATTGGATGTGTATTATTTTCATGAACCACAGCTAGAGTCATTGCATGTCCGTTCTTCTCACAAACCACATATGGATCTACCAGTGCCAATGCATGTCTGTTCTTTTCATGAACCACACCCAGTGTCATTGCATGTGTGTTGTTCTCATAAACCACATATGGATCCACTAGTGTCATTGCATGTGTGTTCTTCTCATGAACCACATCTAGAGTCATTGAATGTCTGTTACTCTAACAAACGACACATGGATACACATGTATCATTGCATGTCTTTTCTTTTCATCAACCACAGCTAGACTCATTGCATGTGTGTTCTTCTCATAGACCACATAAGGATCCACCATTGTCATTGAAATGTGTGTTCTCTTCAGAGACCACACATGGATCCACTCGTGTCATTGCATGTGTGTTCTTTTTACTAACGACAACTAGAGTCATTGCATGTGTGTTCTTCTCACATACCACATATCGATCCACTTGTGTCATTGAAATGTGTGTTCTCTTCAGAGACCACACATGGATCCACTAGTGTCATTGCATGTGTGTTCTTTTCATGAACCACACCCAGTGTGGTTGCATGTATTTTCCTCTCACAAACCACACATGGATCCACCAGTATCATTGCATGTGTGTTCTTCTCATGAACCACAGCTAGAGTCATTGGATGTGTGTTCTTTTCATGAACCACAGCTAGATTCATTGCATGTTGTTCTTCTCACAAACCACACAAGGATACACCAGTGTCATTGCATGTGTGTTCTTCTCATGAACCACATCTAGAGTCATTGCATGTCTGTTCTTCTCACAAACCACAGATAGATCCACAAGTGTCATTGCATGTGTTTTCTTCTCATGAACCACACCTAGTGTCATTTCATGTGTGTTCCTCTCATGAATCACAGCTAGTGTCATTGGATGTGTGTTTTTCTCATGAACCATATCTAGAGTCATTGCATGTCTGTTATTCTCACAAACCACATAGGGATACTCCAGTGTCATTGCATGTGTTTTATTTTTACTAACAACACCTGGTGTCATTGCACGTGTGTTCTTCTCACAGACCACATAAGGATCCACCAGTGTAATTGAAATGTGTGTTCTCTTTAAAGACCACACATGGATCCACCAGTGTCATTGCATGTGTGTTCTTCTCACATACCACCTATGTCATTGAAATGTGTGTTCTCTTTAGAGACCACACATGGATCCACCTGTGTCATTGCATGTGTGTTCTTTTCATGAACCACACCCAGTGTCATTGCATGTCTGTTCCTCTCACAAACCACACATGGATCCACCAGTGTCATTGCATGTGTGTTTTTCTCATGAAGCACAGCTAGAGTCATTGGATGTGTTCTTTTCATGAACCACATTTAGAGTCATTGCATGTTTGTTCTTCTCACAAACCACACATGGATCCACCAGTGTCATTGCATGTGTTTTCTTCTCATGAACCACAACCAGTGTCATTGCATGTGTGTTCCTCTCATGAACCACAACTAGTGTCATTGGATGTGTATTATTTTCATGAACCATAGCTAGAGTCATTGCATGTCCGTTCTTCTCACAAACCACATATGGATCTACCAGTGCCAATGCATGTCTGTTCTTTTCATGAACCACACCCAGTGTCATTGCATGTGTGTTGTTCTCATAAACCACATATGGATCCACTAGTGTCATTGCATGTGTGTTCTTCTCATGAACCACATCTAGAGTCATTGAATGTCTGTTACTCTAACAAACCACACATGGATACACATGTATCATTGCATGTCTTTTCTTTTCATCAACCACAGCTAGACTCATTGCATGTGTGTTCTTCTCATAGACCACATAAGGATCCACCATTGTCATTGAAATATGTGTTCTCTTCAGAGACCACACATGGATCCACTCGTGTCATTGCATGTGTGTTCTTTTTACTAACAACAACTAGAGTCATTGCATGTGTGTTCTTCTCACATACCACATATCGATCCACTTGTGTCATTGAAATGTGTGTTCTCTTCAGAGACCACACATGGATCCACTAGTGTCATTGCATGTGTGTTCATTTTATGAACCAGACCCAGTGTGATTGCATGTATGTTCCTCTCATAAACCACACATGGATCCACCAGTGTCATTGCATGTGTGTTCTTCTCATGAACCATAGCTAGAGTCATTGGATGTGTGTTCTTTTCATGAATCACAACTAGAGTCATTGCATGTGTGTTCTTCTCACAAATCACATAAGGATACACCAGTGTCATTGCATGTGTGTTCTTCTCATGAACTACATCTAGAGTCATTGCGTGTCTGTTCTTCTCACAAACCACACATGGATCCACCAGTGTCATTGCATGTGTTTTCTTCTCATGAACCACACCCAATGTCATTGCATGTGGTATCCTATCAGGAACCACAGCTAGTGTCACTGGATGTGTATTCTTTTCATGAACCACAGCTAGAGTCATTGCATGTCTGTTCTTCTCATAAACCACATATGGATCCACCAGTGCCATTGCATGTCTGTTCTTTTCATTAACCACACCCAGTGTCATTGCATGTGTGTTCTTCTCATAAACCACATATGGATCCACTAGTGTCATTGGAGTGTGTTCTTTTCATGAACCACATCTAGAGTCATTGCATGTCTGTTATTCTCACGAACCACACATGGATATACCGGTGTCATTGCATGTCTATTCTTTTCATGAACCACAGCTAGAGTCATTGCATGTGTGTTCTTCTCACAGACCACATAAGGATCCACCAGTGTCATTGAAATGTGTGTTGTCTTCAGAGACCAGACATGGATCCACTAGTGTCATTGCATGTGTGTTCTTTTAACTAACAATAACTGGAGTCATTGCATGTGTGTTCTTCTCACATACCACCTATGTCATTGAAATGTGTGTTCTCTTCAGAGACAACACATGGATCCACCTGTGTCATTGCATGTGTGTTCTTTTCATGAACCACACCCAGTGTCATTGCATGTCTGTTCCTCTCACAAACCACACATGGATCCACTAGTGTCATTGCATGTGTGTTCTTCTCATGAAGCACAGCTAGAGTCATTGGATGTGTTCTTTTCATGAACTACATTTAGAGTCATTGCGTGTCTGTTCTTCTCACAAACCACACATGGATCCACCAGTGTCATTGCATGTGTTTTCTTCTCATGAACCACAACCAGTGTCATTGCATGTGTGTTCCTCCCATGAACCACAGCTAGTGTCATTGGATGTGTATTCTTTTCATGAACCACAGCTAGAGTCATTGCATGTCCGTTCTTCTCACAAACCACATATGGATCTACCAGTGCCAATGCATGTCTGTTCTTTTCATGAACCACACCCAGTGTCATTGCATGTGTGTTGTTCTCATAAACCACATATGGATCCACTAGTGTCATTGCATGTGTGTTCTTCTCATGAACCACATCTAGAGTCATTGAATGTCTGTTACTCTAACAAACGACACATGGATACACATGTATCATTGCATGTCTTTTCTTTTCATCAACCACAGCTAGACTCATTGCATGTGTGTTCTTCTCATAGACCACATAAGGATCCACCATTGTCATTGAAATGTGTGTTCTCTTCAGAGACCACACATGGATCCACTCGTGTCATTGCATGTGTGTTCTTTTTACTAACGACAACTAGAGTCATTGCATGTGTGTTCTTCTCACATACCACATATCGATCCACTTGTGTCATTGAAATGTGTGTTCTCTTCAGAGACCACACATGGATCCACTAGTGTCATTGCATGTGTGTTCTTTTCATGAACCACACCCAGTGTGGTTGCATGTATTTTCCTCTCACAAACCACACATGGATCCACCAGTATCATTGCATGTGTGTTCTTCTCATGAACCACAGCTAGAGTCATTGGATGTGTGTTCTTTTCATGAACCACAGCTAGATTCATTGCATGTTGTTCTTCTCACAAACCACACAAGGATACACCAGTGTCATTGCATGTGTGTTCTTCTCATGAACCACATCTAGAGTCATTGCATGTCTGTTCTTCTCACAAACCACAGATGGATCCACAAGTGTCATTGCATGTGTTTTCTTCTCATGAACCACACCTAGTGTCATTTCATGTGTGTTCCTCTCATGAATCACAGCTAGTGTCATTGGATGTGTGTTTTTCTCATGAACCATATCTAGAGTCATTGCATGTCTGTTATTCTCACAAACCACATAGGGATACTCCAGTGTCATTGCATGTGTTTTATTTTTACTAACAACACCTGGTGTCATTGCACGTGTGTTCTTCTCACAGACCACATAAGGATCCACCAGTGTAATTGAAATGTGTGTTCTCTTTAAAGACCACACATGGATCCACCAGTGTCATTGCATGTGTGTTCTTCTCACATACCACCTATGTCATTGAAATGTGTGTTCTCTTTAGAGACCACACATGGATCCACCTGTGTCATTGCATGTGTGTTCTTTTCATGAACCACACCCAGTGTCATTGCATGTCTGTTCCTCTCACAAACCACACATGGATCCACCAGTGTCATTGCATGTGTGTTTTTCTCATGAAGCACAGCTAGAGTCATTGGATGTGTTCTTTTCATGAACCACATTTAGAGTCATTGCATGTTTGTTCTTCTCACAAACCACACATGGATCCACCAGTGTCATTGCATGTGTTTTCTTCTCATGAACCACAACCAGTGTCATTGCATGTGTGTTCCTCTCATGAACCACAGCTAGTGTCATTGGATGTGTATTATTTTCATGAACCATAGCTAGAGTCATTGCATGTCCGTTCTTCTCACAAACCACATATGGATCTACCAGTGCCAATGCATGTCTGTTCTTTTCATGAACCACACCCAGTGTCATTGCATGTGTGTTGTTCTCATAAACCACATATGGATCCACTAGTGTCATTGCATGTGTGTTCTTCTCATGAACCACATCTAGAGTCATTGAATGTCTGTTACTCTAACAAACCACACATGGATACACATGTATCATTGCATGTCTTTTCTTTTCATCAACCACAGCTAGACTCATTGCATGTGTGTTCTTCTCATAGACCACATAAGGATCCACCATTGTCATTGAAATATGTGTTCTCTTCAGAGACCACACATGGATCCACTCGTGTCATTGCATGTGTGTTCTTTTTACTAACAACAACTAGAGTCATTGCATGTGTGTTCTTCTCACATACCACATATCGATCCACTTGTGTCATTGAAATGTGTGTTCTCTTCAGAGACCACACATGGATCCACTAGTGTCATTGCATGTGTGTTCATTTTATGAACCACACCCAGTGTGATTGCATGTATGTTCCTCTCATAAACCACACATGGATCCACCAGTGTCATTGCATGTGTGTTCTTCTCATGAACCATAGCTAGAGTCATTGGATGTGTGTTCTTTTCATGAATCACAACTAGAGTCATTGCATGTGTGTTCTTCTCACAAATCACATAAGGATACACCAGTGTCATTGCATGTGTGTTCTTCTCATGAACTACATCTAGAGTCATTGCGTGTCTGTTCTTCTCACAAACCACACATGGATCCACCAGTGTCATTGCATGTGTTTTCTTCTCATGAACCACACCCAATGTCATTGCATGTGGTATCCTATCAGGAACCACAGCTAGTGTCACTGGATGTGTATTCTTTTCATGAACCACAGCTAGAGTCATTGCATGTCTGTTCTTCTCATAAACCACATATGGATCCACCAGTGCCATTGCATGTCTGTTCTTTTCATTAACCACACCCAGTGTCATTGCATGTGTGTTCTTCTCATAAACCACATATGGATCCACTAGTGTCATTGGAGTGTGTTCTTTTCATGAACCACATCTAGAGTCATTGCATGTCTGTTATTCTCACGAACCACACATGGATATACCGGTGTCATTGCATGTCTATTCTTTTCATGAACCACAGCTAGAGTCATTGCATGTGTGTTCTTCTCACAGACCACATAAGGATCCACCAGTGTCATTGAAATGTGTGTTGTCTTCAGAGACCAGACATGGATCCACTAGTGTCATTGCATGTGTGTTCTTTTAACTAACAATAACTGGAGTCATTGCATGTGTGTTCTTCTCACATACCACCTATGTCATTGAAATGTGTGTTCTCTTCAGAGACAACACATGGATCCACCTGTGTCATTGCATGTGTGTTCTTTTCATGAACCACACCCAGTGTCATTGCATGTCTGTTCCTCTCACAAACCACACATGGATCCACCAGTGTCATTGCATGTGTGTTCTTCTCATGAAGCACAGCTAGAGTCATTGGATGTGTTCTTTTCATGAACCACATTTAGAGTCATTGCGTGTCTGTTCTTCTCACAAACCACACATGGATCCACCAGTGTCATTGCATGTGTTTTCTTCTCATGAACCACAACCAGTGTCATTGCATGTGTGTTCCTCCCATGAACCACAGCTAGTGTCATTGGATGTGTATTCTTTTCATGAACCACAGCTAGAGTCATTGCATGTCCGTTCTTCTCACAAACCACATATGGATCTACCAGTGCCAATGCATGTCTGTTCTTTTCATGAACCACACCCAGTGTCATTGCATGTGTGTTGTTCTCATAAACCACATATGGATCCACTAGTGTCATTGCATGTGTGTTCTTCTCATGAACCACATCTAGAGTCATTGAATGTCTGTTACTCTAACAAACGACACATGGATACACATGTATCATTGCATGTCTTTTCTTTTCATCAACCACAGCTAGACTCATTGCATGTGTGTTCTTCTCATAGACCACATAAGGATCCACCATTGTCATTGAAATGTGTGTTCTCTTCAGAGACCACACATGGATCCACTCGTGTCATTGCATGTGTGTTCTTTTTACTAACGACAACTAGAGTCATTGCATGTGTGTTCTTCTCACATACCACATATCGATCCACTTGTGTCATTGAAATGTGTGTTCTCTTCAGAGACCACACATGGATCCACTAGTGTCATTGCATGTGTGTTCTTTTCATGAACCACACCCAGTGTGATTGCATGTATTTTCCTCTCACAAACCACACATGGATCCACCAGTATCATTGCATGTGTGTTCTTCTCATGAACCACAGCTAGAGTCATTGGATGTGTGTTCTTTTCATGAACCACAGCTAGAATCATTGCATGTGTGTTCTTCTCACAAACCACACAAGGATACACCAGTGTCATTGCATGTGTGTTCTTCTCATGAACCACATCTAGAGTCATTGCATGTCTGTTCTTCTCACAAACCACAGATGGATCCACAAGTGTCATTGCATGTGTTTTCTTCTCATGAACCACACCTAGTGTCATTTCATGTGTGTTCCTCTCATGAATCACAGCTAGTGTCATTGGATGTGTGTTTTTCTCATGAACCATATCTAGAGTCATTGCATGTCTGTTATTCTCACAAACCACATAGGGATACTCCAGTGTCATTGCATGTGTTTTCTTCTCATGAACCACACCTAGTGTCATTTCATGTGTGTTCCTCTCATGAATCACAGCTAGTGTCATTGGATGTGTGTTTTTCTCATGAACCATATCTAGAGTCATTGCATGTCTGTTATTCTCACAAACCACATAGGGATACTCCAGTGTCATTGCATGTGTTTTATTTTTACTAACAACACCTGGTGTCATTGCACGTGTGTTCTTCTCACAGACCACATAAGGATCCACCAGTGTAATTGAAATGTGTGTTCTCTTTAAAGACCACACATGGATCCACCAGTGTCATTGCATGTGTGTTCTTTTTACTAACAACAACAGGAGTCATTGCATGTGTGTTCTTCCCACAGAAGACATAAGGATCCACCAGTGTCATTGAAATGTGTGTTCCTTCGGAGACCACACATGGATTCACCAGTGTCGTTCTGTGTGTCTTCCTCTCATGAACCACAGCTAGAGTCATTGCATGTCTGTTATTCTCACAAACCACATATGGATCCACCAGTGCCATTGCATGTCTATTCTTTTCATGAACCACGTCTAGAGTCATTGCATGTGTGTTCTTCTCACAGACCACATAAGGATCCACCAGTGTAATTGAAATGTGTGTTCTCTTCAAAGACCAAACATGGATCCACCAGTGTCATTGCATGTGTGTTCTTTTTACTAACAACAACAGGAGTCATTGCATGTGTGTTCTTCCCACAGAACACATAAGGATCCACTAGTGTCATTGAAATGTGTGTTCCTTCGGAGACCACACATGGATTCACGAGTGTCATTGAAACGTGTGTTCTCTTCAGAGACCAGACATGGATCCACTAGTGTCATTGCATGTGTGTTCTTTTAACTAACAACAACTAGAGTCATTGCATGTGTGTTCTTCTCACATACCACGTATGGAACCACCTATGTCATTGAAATGGGTGTTCTCTTCAGAGACCACACATGGATCCACTAGTGTCATTGCATATGTGTTCTTTTCATGAACCACACCCAGTGTCATTGCATTTTTGTTCCTCTCACAAACCACACATGGATCCACCAGTGTTATTGCATGTGTGTTCTTCTCATGAACCACATCTAGAGTCATTGCATGTCTGTTCTTCTCACAAACCACGCATCAATCCACCACTGTCATTGCATGTGTTTTCTTCTCATGAACCACACCCAGTGTCATTGCATGTGTGTTCCTCTCATGAACCACAGCTAGTGTCATTGGATGTGTATTCTTTTCATGAATCACAGCTAGAGTCATTGCATGTCTGTTCTTCTCACAAACCACATATGGATCCACTAGTGCCATTGCATGTTTGTTCTTTTCATGAACCACACCCATTGTCATTGCATGTGTGTTCTTCTCATAAACGGCATATGGATCGACCATTGTCATTGCATGTGTGTTCTTCTCATGAACCATATCTAGAGTCATTGCATGCATAATATTCTCACAAACCACATAAGGATACACCAGTGTCATTGCATGTGTTTTCTTTTTACTAACAACTGGTGTCATTGCTTGTGTGTTTTTCTCAAATACCACATAAGGATCCACCAATGTCATTGAAATGTGTGTTCTCTTCAGAGACCACACATGGATCCACCAGTGTCATTGCATGTGTGTTCTTTTTACTAACAACAACTGGAATCATTGCATGTGTGTTCTTCTCACATACCACATAAGGATCCACCAGTGTCATTGAAAGGTGTGTTCCCTTCAGAGACTACACATGGATCCATCAGTGTCATTGCGTGTGTGTTCTTCTCATGAACCACAGCTAGAGTCATTGCATGTCCGTTCTTCTGACAAACCACATATGGATCCACTAGTGACATTGCATGTCTGTTCTTTTCGTGAACCTCACCCCGTGTCACTGCATGTGTGTTCTTCTCATAAACCACATATGGATCCACCAGTGTCATTACATGTCTATTCTTCTCATGAACCACAGCCAGTGTCATTGAAATGTGTGTTCTCTTCATAGACCACACATGGATCCACCAGTGTCATTGCATGTGTGTTCTTTTTACTAACAACAATTGGAGTCATTGCACGTGTGTTCTTCTCACATACCACCTACGGATCCACGTGTGTCATTGGAATGTGTGTTCTCTTCAGAGACCACACACGGATCCACTAGTGTCATTGCATGTGTATTCTTTTCATGAACCACACCTAGTGTCATTGCATGTATATTCCTCTCATAAACCACACATGGATCCACCAGTGTCATTGCATGTGTGTACTTCTCATGAACCATAGCTAGAGTCATTGGATGTGTGTTCTTTTCATGAACCACAACTAGAGTCATTGCATGTGTGTTCTTCTCACAAATCACATAAGGATACACCAGTGTCATTGCATGTCTGTTCTTCTCATGAACCACATCTAGAGTCATTGCGTGTCTGTTCTTCTCACAAACCACACATGGATCCACCAGTGTCATTGCATGTGTTTTCTTCTGATGAACCACACCCAGTGTCATTGCATGTGGTATCCTCTCAAGAACCATAGCTAGTGTCATTGGATGTGTATTCTTTTCATGAACCACAGCTAGAGTCATTGCATGTCTATTCTTCTCATAAACCACATATGGATCCACTGGTGCCATTGCATGTCTGTTCTTTTCATTAACCACACCTAGTGTCATTGCACGTGTGTTCTTCTCATGAACCACAGCTAGAGTCATTAGATGTGTGTTCTTTTCATGAACCACAACTATATTCATTCCTTGTGTGTTCTTCTCACAAACCACACAAGGATACACTAGTGTCATTGCATGTGTGTTCTTCTCATGAACCACATCTAGAGTCATTGCATGTCTGTTCTTCTCACAAACCACAGATGGATCCACCAGTGTCATTGCATGTGTTTTCTTCTCATGAACCACACCAGTGTCATTTCATGTGTGTTCCTCTCATGAACCACAGCTAGTGTCATTGGATGTGTGTTGTTCTCATGAACCATATCTAGAGTCATTGCATGTCTGTTATTCTCACAAACCACATAGGGATACTCCAGTGTCATTGCATGTGTTTTATTTTTACTAACAACACCTGGTGTCATTGCACGTGTGTTATTCTCACAGACCACATAAGGATCCACCAGTGTAATTGAAATGTGTGTTCTCTTCAAAGACCACACATGGATCCACCAGTGTCATTGCATGTGTGTTCTTTTTACTAACAACAACAGGAGTCATTGCATGTGTGTTCTTCCCACAGAAACATAAGGATCCACCAGTGTCATTGAAATGTGTGTTCCTTCGGAGACCACACATGGATTCACCAGTGTCATTCTGTGTGTCTTCCTCTCATGAACCACAACTAGAGTCATTGCATGTCTGTTATTCTCACAAACCACATATGGATCCACCAGTGCCATTGCATGTCTATTCTTTTCATGAACCACATCTAGAGTCATTGCATGTGTGTTCTTCTCACATACCACGTATGGAACCACCTATGTCATTGAAATGGGTATTCTCTTCAGAGACCACACATGGATCCACTAGTGTCATTGCATGTGTGTTCTTTTCATGAACCACACCCAGTGTCATTGCATGTCTGTTCCTCTCACAAACCACACATGGATCCACCAGTGTCATTGCATGTGTGTTCTTCTCATGAACCACATCTAGAGTCATTGCATGTCTGTTCTTCTCACAAACCACACATCAATCCACCACTGTCATGGCATGTGTTTTCTTCTCATGAACCACACCCAGTGTCATTGCATGTGTGTTCCTCTCATGAACCATAGCTAGTGTCATTGGATGTGTATTCTTTTCATGAACCACAGCTAGAGTCACTGCATGTCTATTCTTCTCACAAACCACATATGGATCCACCAGTGCCATTGCATGTCTGTTCTTTTCATGAACCACAGCTAGTGTCATTGCATGTGTGTTCTTTTCATGAACCACACCCAGTGTCATTGCATGTCTGTTCCTCTCACAAACCACACATGGATCCACCAGTGTCATTGCATGTGTGTTCTTCTCATGAAGCACAGCTAGAGTCATTGGATGTGTTCTTTTCATGAACCACATTTAGAGTCATTGCATGTTTGTTCTTCTCACAAACCACACATGGATCCACCAGTGTCATTGCATGTGTTTTCTTCTCATGAACCACAACCAGTGTCATTGCATGTGTGTTCCTCTCATGAACCACAGCTAGTGTCATTGGATGTGTATTCTTTTCATGAACCACAGCTAGAGTCATTGCATGTCCGTTCTTCTCACAAACCACATATGGATCTACCAGTGCCAATGCATGTCTGTTCTTTTCATGAACCACACCTAGTGTCATTGCATGTGTGTTGTTCTCATAAACCACATATGGATCCACTAGTGTCATTGCATGTGTGTTCTTCTCATGAACCACATCTAGAGTCATTGAATGTCTGTTACTCTAACAAACCACACATGGATACACCAGTGTCATTGCATGTCTGTTCTTTTCATGAACCACAGCTAGACTCATTGCATGTGTGTTCTTCTCATAGACCACATCAGGATCCACCATTGTCATTGAAATGTGTGTTCTCTTCAGAGACCACACATGGATCCACTCGTGTCATTGCATGTGTGTTCTTTTTACTAACAACAACTGGAGTCATTGCATGTGTGTTATTCTCACATACCACATATGGATCCACCTGTGTCATTGAAATGTGCGTTCTCTTCAGATACCACACATGGATCCACCTGTGTCATTGGATGTGTGTTCTTTTCATGAAACACACCCAGTGTCATTGCATGTCTGTTCCTCTCAGAAACCACACATGGATCCACCAGTTACATTGCATGTGTGTTCTTCTCATGAACCACAGCTAGAGTCATTGGATGTGTGTTCTTTTCATGAACCACAACTAGAGTCATGGCATGTCTGTTCTTCTCACGAACCACATAAGGATACACCAGTGTCATTGCAAGTGTGTTCTTCTCATGAACAACATCTAGAGTCATTGCATGTTTGTTCTTCACACAAACCACAAATGGATCCACCAGTGTCATTGCATGTGTTTTCTTCTCATGAACCACACCCAGTGTCATTGCATGTGTGTTCGTCTCATGAACCATAGCTAGTGTCACTGTATGTGTATTCTTTTCATGAACCACAATTAGAGTCATTGCATGTCCGTTCTTCTCACAAAACACATATGGATCTACCAGTGCCATTGCATGTCTGTTCTTTTCATGAACCACACCCAGTGTCATTGCATGTGTGTTGTTCTCATAAACCACATATGGATCCACCAGTGTCATTACATGTGTGTTCTTCTCATGAACCACATCAAGAGGCATTGAATGTCTGTTACTCTCACAAACCACACGTGGATACACCAGTGTCATTGCATGTCTGTTCTTTTCATGAACCACAGCTAGACTCATTGCATGTGTGTTCTTCTCATAGACCACATAAGGATCCACCATTGTCATTGAAATGTGTGTTCTCTTCAGAGACCACACATGGATCCACTCGTGTCATTGCATGTGTGTTCTTTTTACTAACAACAACTATAGTCATTGCATGTGTGTTCTTCTCACATACCACATATGGATCCACCTGTGTCATTGAAATGTGTGTTCTCTTCAGAGACCACACATGGATCCACTAGTGTCATTGCATGTGTGTTCTTTTCATGAACCACACCCAGTGCCATTGCATGTATGTTCCTCTCACAAACCACACATGGATCCACCAGTGTCATTGCATGTGTGTTCTTCTCATGAACCAGAGCTAGAGTCATTGGATGTGTGTTCTTTTCATGAACCACAGCTAGAGTCATTGCACGTGTGTTCTTCTCACAAACCACATAAGGATACACCAGTGTCATTGCATGTGTGTTCTTCTCATGAACCACATCTAGAGTCATTGCATGTCTGTTCTTCTCACAAACCACAAATGGATCCACTAGTGACATTGCATGTGTTTTCTTCTCATGAACCACATCGAGTGTCATTTCATGTGTGTTCCTCTCATGAACCACAGCTAGTGTCATTGGATGTGTGTTCTTCTCATGAAACATATCTAGAGTCATTGCATGTCTATTATTCTCACAAACCACATAGGTATACTCCAGTGTCATTGCATGTGTTTTCTTTTTACTAACAACAACTGGTGTCATTGCACGTGTGTTCTTCTCACATACCACATAATTATCCACCAGTGTAATTGAAATGTGTGTTCTCTTCAAAGACCACACATGGATCCACCAGTGTCATTGCAAGTGTGTTCTTTTTACTAACAACAACTGGAGTCATTGCATGTGTGTTCTTCCCACATACCACATAAGGATCCACCAGTGTCATTGAAATGTGTGTTCCCTTTGAAGACCACACATGGGTTCACCAGTGTCATTTTGTGTGTCTTCCTCTCATGAACCACAGCTAGAGTCATTGCATGTCTTTTCTTCTCACAAACCACATATGGATCCACCAGTGCCATTGCACGTCTATTATTTTCATGAACCACACCCAGTTTTATTGCATGTGTGTTCTTCTCACAGACCACATAAGGATCCACCATTGTCATTGAAATGTGTTCTCTTCAGAGACCACACATGGATCCACCAGTGTCATTGTATGTGTGTTCTTTTTACTAACTACAACTAGAGTCATTGCATGTGTGTTCTTCTCACATACCATATATGGATCCACCTGTGTCATTGAATGTGTGTTCTCTTTAGAGACGACACATGGATCCACCAGTGTCATTGCATGTGTGTTCTTTTCATGAAACACACCCAGTGTCATTGCATGTATGTTCCTCTCACAAACCACACATGGATCCACCAGTGTCATTGCATGTGTGTTCTTTTCATGAAACACACCCAGTGTCATTGCATGTATGTTCCTCTCACAAACCACACATGGATCCACCAGTGTCATTGCATGTGTGTTCTTTTCATGAACCACATCTAGAGTCATTGCATGTCTGTTCTTCTCACAAACCACACATCGATCCACCAGTGTCATTGCATGTGTTTTCTTCTCATGAACCACACCCAGTGTCATTTCATGTGTGTTCCTCTCATGAACCACAGCTAGTGTCATTGGATGTGTATTCTTTTGATGAACCATAGCTAGAGTTATTGCATGTCTGTTCTTCTCACAAACCACATATGGATCCACCAGTGCCATTGCATGTCTGTCCTTATCATGAACCACACCCAGTGTCATTGCATGTGTGTTCTTCTCATAAACCACATATGGATCCACCATTGTCATTGCATGTGTGTTCTTCTAATGAACCATATCTAGAGTCATTGCATGTATGTTATTCTCACAAACCACATAAGGATACACCAGTGTCATTGCATGTGTTTTCTTTTTACTAACAACAAATGGTGTCATTGCATGTGTGTTTTTCTCACAGACCACATAAGGATCCACTAGTGTCATTGAAATGTGTGTTCTCTCTAGAGACCACACATGGATCCACCAGTGTCATTGCATGTGTGTTCTTTTTACTAACAACAACTAGAGTCATTGCATGTGTGTTCTTCTCACATACCACATAAGGATCCACCAGTGTCATTGAAAGGTGTGTTCCCTTCAGAGACCACACATGGATCCACCAGTGTCATTGCGTGTGTGTTCCTCTCATGAACCATAGCTAGAGTCATCGCATGTCTATTCTTCTCACAAACCACATATGGATCCACCAGTGCCATTGCATGCCTGTTATTTTTATAAACCACACCTAGTGTCATTACATGTGAGTTCTTCTCATAAACCACATATGGATCCACCAGTGTCATTGCATGTATGTTCTTCTCATGAACCACAGCCAGTGTGGATCCATGTGTTTTATTCTCACAAACCACACATGGATCCACTAGTGTCATTGCATGTCTGCTCTTTTTACTAACAACAACTGGTGTCATTGCATGTCTGTTCTTTTCACATACCATATATGGATCCACCAGTGTCATTGAAATGTGTGTTCTCTTTAGAGACCACACATGGATCCACCAGTGTCATTGCATGTGTGCTATTTTTACTAACAACAACCAGTGTCATTGCATGAGTGTTCTTTTCACAATCCACATATGGATCCACTAGTGTCATTGCATGTCTGTTCTTCTCATGAACCATAGCCAGTGTCATTGAAATGTGTGTTCTCTTCAGAGGCCACACATGGACCAGTGTCATTGCATGTGTGTTCTTTTTACTAACAACAACTGGAGTCATTGCATGTGTGTTCTTTTCACATACCACATATGGATCCTATTAGGGATATACTTTCCGGGTATCCTCACAGTTCCTCGCTGACCAGGGTGGCCCACTTCGGGTTAGAGCTTTGCTTCACGTGCGGCCCAGTCAGGGAGAAGAGACGGAGTCCAGTCCGGCTACGGGAAGGCCCAGAAGACTTACCGACATAGGCCCATAATGTTACTTGTAGTTCAAGATGTACTCTCTAACCGACTCTTAGTCGTAGTCGGATAGATCTCTCCTGTAAACCCTAGGCCGGATATCTATATAAGGCGTCCTAGGGAGAGCCTTTAGGACACTCAATAGTCTACAATCTCAACTCACACAGGAGAACCCCTTGTAACCTATATTCCGGCTCTGCCCTATTACTGGATTGCTAGTAGGAGTAGGATCCATCCAAAGCCTGCGGATTCGAACCTGGGTAAACTTGTGTGCTCACCGTCCCGGAACACCGCACGCCTCACACCCCTCTCTTTTGCACGCCTCGAGGACCCCCTCATGGCATACTTGTCATAAATCCAACGACAGTTGGCGCCCACCATGGGGCATGGGAGCTTCGGATCTGCGTTCCGAGCGGAATCTGCAAGAATCGGAATTGGCGAGACTATCGCCGTCGGTTGCATCCTCTACGCCAGCGACGTCCCTCTCATCATTCTCGACGAGACCTGGATTCCGGCTAGGGAGGCTGTGAATGCCTACACCATCATGTCTTTTGGCGAGATCGATGTTTACATCCAACCTACCCCACCCACCCTAGAGGTGATGATAGAGGCTGCAGAAATTTCTCGATCCCCTTTGTCCGCGGAGGAGGCAGACTTCTGGATCTCAGAAAATCCTAATCCCACCCAGCCCGCACGAATCGCGGAGATAGTGGAGAAAACTGAGCCTAAAGCAGATCTTGCGGTTCAAGTCGAATCTAGAGTGGATCTCCCAGGTAAGGTCAAATATCAGATCGATCTGTCTGCGAAGGTCGAGATCCAAGAGGAGCATAATAACAACCATGGTTCCGGCTCTTCCAACGGCGGAACAGATCAACCGTTCCTCAGGCATACGTTGAGGTGTATGATACTGCAAGACGCAAGCGTGGATGAGGTTCTCGAAACCACCAGGATCTTCGAGGAAGCCCACGAGGAAAGCTGCAACTACCTCAGGACCCACACATCACACTTCGTCGGATACGTTGGATCCAGATCCGGCTCTGCCGATGCTGGAGAAAACATCGACTCAGTGCTGGAAGTGATCGGAACAAACGCTGACGTACCCGCATCCTCGGATGACTTGATGACGTCGGCAGATTTCCGAAAGTTCTCCGTGGAGTATGAAGAGGAGTATAACTCCAAAGCTGCAGAAGAAGGAGAAGCCATGGATGAAGGATCCGGGGAAAACTCTCCCAGAGCGCAGGATAACATGGAAATCGGAGATAATCCCGAGGTCCAGGTCTCCGAAAGTACCGATCAGAGCTTGACTCCGGAAAACGGACCCAAAGCTGTCTTTGCTACCTGCGCTGCCAAGAAGGCAAAGAAGAAGAACAAGACTCCGGTGAAAGACCATCCGGCAAAGGAGGTGATTGCCGAGGAATATGAATAAGACTCGGATGGAGCACTTATCCCAAACGAGCCAAAATAAGAATCGGTGGATGGACACGTGATCACTGAAGGTGCGCGTAAACTCATCGATGCTGCATTAACCACACCTATCCCTACAACTGCAGAACTTACTGCCGAAGAACTGGATGAAAGGACCCAAGCCCTAGAAGCGCGTCGTCAAGTACTCCTGGATGAAGCCAAAAACAACGAGGAGGAGAAGAAATGCATGGCAACTACGGAGAAGTACATCTCTCGACAGCATTAGAATACCCGGAAACGTCACACACGTTACGATCAATTCCCGGAAGTACACAAAGTTCTCTTCGAATGAGACCCAGGGATGCCTCGTCTCGATAGCAAGGGAGATCAGGTGTATCCAACACCGGTACAGAACACTGTCGCAACTCGAGATATCCTGTCGAATAATCCAGGCCCAGAACAGGTTCGATTGGGCATCAAGCTACTCACCAAGGGTCTAGAACAGCAAAGGGCCGCGAAATCCGGAAGCGGAAAACTAGTCTCCAAATCCGACCAATGTCGCACGGACTCAACCTAGAATGATATAAGGCCCCAGCGTGTTTCAGAACAGCATCACCGTTCCGACCAACGGGAAGACAACTACTCAAGAACCGGATCATCAGGACAGCATCATAGAGCTGCACGTGACTGGTGCAATGTCGCTCCAGATGCCGAGCAAGAAGCAATTGCTGCACTGTATCCGAGAAACCAACCCCGACGAGAGTCGATTGATCATAGGGGAGAAGACAATCGTCAAAGGATGGCACCTCCTAAACCTACAAACCATCCGACTGAGCCCTACCATGGTGGGAGTGACGGACGAAGGAACGACAAAAACCATGCCGAGAAAAGCCGGCAGGGGGCTCGTCGCAATGAAGACCCTCTCCGTTACTAGAATAATGACGCTCCGGACGGAGGCCGACGATCAGCCGAAAACAAACCAGCTGCCCCACCCTCTCCACCAAGCAGCCATCACAACGTCTCTCAAGGAGGCCAAGGAGGATGTCATGGCAGAGGAGGTGGTGGTAGAAGCCGAAGTCTGGCTCCAAGGCACCGCAACCATAGCCATCACTCAGTATGACGATCTTTGTCTCCAAATGACGCAAGGCACAGGACTAACTCCAATATAGAGGCGCGGCGCTTAAAAAATGATGATATATACGTGGGCCCAAACTGCTTCGGACCACGCATAAGAGCTACAAGATTCCCGGAAGGATTTGCTATCTCAAGACACATTCAAGCTTACGACGGTATAGCTCGGCCATATACGTGGCTCCAAGATTTCTTCCAGGCTTGCTGTATCTCTAAAGGCGGAAACAGCCTGGTCGCAACCCGATATCTCCCACTCATGTTGCGGAAGACGGCACGATCATGGCTCAATGAACTTCCGGAGAACATCATCCACAACTGGTATGACATGCAAAGTGCGTTCTTTAGGAATTTCGAAGGCACATACCAGAGGCCCTGTATGGTAGGAGACCTATAGAGTTGCACCCAGAAAGCCGGAGAAACTTGCTGGGATTATCTCGGACGATGGATCGACGCCAAGAACTCCTGTGAAGGAGTTAATGACCAAACTGCGATTGAAGCTTTCATTGCAGGTCTCCCAATTGGTTTACTACGTCATCGCTTGAAGTGTGACAAAGTCACTGATTTGGGAGAGATGATAGAAATAGCGAGCAAGTATGCAGATGCTGACGACGATGCAGAGGTAGTACTGAACGCCCTAGCTGTGCCACAGTCGGAAAAACAACCAAAGCAACAAGCTCAGAAGCACAAGAATACCTCGGAAGAAAAGCCCAACACGGAAACGGTAGTGGTCCCTGCTACTTTTGGGTCTAGAGGACGAGGAGGACGTGGCGGTGGCCACGGACACGGCCGTGGGATGTCAAGAGTTCAAGGTAGAGGAGACCAGCAACCTGGCAAAACCTACTCCTGGTCCAACATTGCCAATAACCCATGTGTGCATCACCTAGACGCCAATGGGGGCTCGTCCCACACAAATGCCGAGTTTCGTTTTAATGACGACATTAAGAGAGATGATACCGATGGCTACAGGGCTAAGCGGAAGAAGGGAAAGAAAAAATCCCAAAAAGGATAAAGATACCTAGGAAGATTCCGACATGGAGGAAGTTGATGCTTCAAATCCCAAGCCGGAAGGGAAGAAAAATTTTCCAACCAAGAAAGGCACTTACGTCACCCTCCTCGGATCTCAACCAGCAAAGGTCAAGAAAGCAGTTCTACATGAGCTCAATGCAACAGTTCCGGTTGTCCCTCCATTCCTGGACTGGTCAGAAGTGGCAATCACCTTTGATCGTGCTGATCATCCGCCTAAGTTGCAGAGGCGAGGAAAATATGCCTTAATCATCAATCCACTTATTGACAATTATCGTTGCTCCAAGACTCTCATGGATGGTGGTAGCAGCATTAACATTCTGTATGTCGAAACGCTATGCCAGATGAAGATCTCGGAGACCCAGTTGAACCACAGCTCTGTGATCTTTCACGGGGTTGTCCCAGGAAGACAAGCAAATTCCCTAGGAGAAATCACTTTGGATGTTACCTTTGGAACTCCAAAGAACTACCGAACGGAGGCAATTTCCTTCGAAGTGGTCCCGTTCAAGAGCGCGTACCATGCTATATTCGGACGTCCGGCTTACTGGGCTTTTATGGCTCGTCCATGTTACATTTACAATATGATGAAAATTCCAGGTCCCAACGGTGTAATCACTATCAAGGGAGACCCGAAGAAAGCGCGAGAGTGCGAGGATGGAAATGCCGCCCTTGCTGAAGCCGTGCTACATGCCCAGGAGTACCAGGAGATGAAGAAGAGCATGGATCCGTCCGAGATGCCCGCAATGACGAAGGAGGTGACAAAGCCGAATCCGGAGTTCAAGGCATCAGAAGATACGAAGAAGACATCGTTGAAGGATGATGACCCCTCCAAGGTGACCCAGATAGGTGTAGGCCTAGATAGCGCATAGGAAAGCGCGCTCGTCAAGTTCTTCAAAGCAACTCAAGACATCTTCGCATGGCAGCCATCTGACATGACCGGAGTACCTAGGGAACTTGCCGAGCACTCTTTAAGTGTAAACCCGAATGTTAAACCCGTCAAACAGTCCTTACGATGCTTCGGCAATGAAAAGCGTAAGGCAATATCTAAGGAACTAGCACGGCTCGAGTTAGCCGGATTCATAGAAGAGGTCATCCACACTAAGTGGTCGGCCAATCCTAGAAAGGACACCACTGATTTAAGGATGTGTGTTGATTATACTGCCTTGAACAAGGCTTGCCCCAAAGATCCGTTTGCTCTGCCTAGGATTGCTCAAGTTATCGATTCTACGGCAGGCTTGGAACTCCTCTGTTTTCTCGACGCATATCCCGGTTATCACCAAATCCAGATGAAGGAATCTAACAAAGTCAAAACTTCATTCATAACCCCCTTCAAAACCTTCTGTTTTGTTACAATGCCCTTTGGGCTGAAGAACACAGGAGCTACATACCAACGCACTATGCAGCGTTGCCTCCATGATCAAATCGGACGCAATGTACATGCATATGTGGATGATATTGCGGTGATGTCCAAAAAGAAGGAAACATTAATTTCCGACTTGGAGGAAACATTCGCTAATCTATGAAAATACAACATAATGCTTAACCCAAAGAAATGCTTCTTTGGAATCCCAGCCGGAAAATTGTTAGGTTTTATCCTGTTTCAAAGAGGCATAGAGGTGAACCGCGACAAAATCAAGGCTATACTCAATATTTCCAGGCCAACTCGCCTGAAGGACGTACAAAGACTAACTGGATGCATTGCTGCAGTCAGTCAGTTTGTAAGCCGGCTTGGTGAAAGAGCCGCACCATTATACAAACTCCTGAAAACGACCAAGGATTTTCTATGGACCGACGAAGCTGAAGCTGCACTACAAGACCTGAAAGGAGTACTCTCATCTGCTTCCATCCTTGCTGCACTGGAACCACAGGAACCGATGTTTCTCTATCTTGCTACAACAAACAAAGTCGTCAGTATCGTCATGGTAGTGGAGAGATCGGAGGAAAATCAGGAACACTTGGTGCAGCGTCTGACTTACTTTCTCAGCGAGGTCTTAACAGAATCGAAACAGCAGTATCCGCACTATCAAAAGTTGGCTTACAGAGTGTTCTTAGCATCTCGTAAGCTACGACATTATTTTCAGGAACATCCAATTACCGTGGTGAGTACATCTCCCATGAGAGATATAATCAACAATAGTGACGCCACAGGACACGTCGCCAAATGGGGCATAGAGATTTCGGCTTTCGATATTGAGTATAAACCTCAGATAGCAATCAAATCCCAAATCCTTGCTGACTTTGTTGCTTATTGGACAGAGACAAAGGAGAATATGACCCTCCCTGAGTCGGAATATTGGACCCTATATTTTGATGGGTCCAAGGCTCGCGGGGGCTCGGGGGCTAGCGTGGTGCTCAAATCACCCCAAGGAGATAAACTTTTATACGTGTTGCAGATCCACTTCACAGCGAAAAATAATATTTCCGAGTATGAAGCACTGCTGCATGGAATTCAGATTGCTAAGGATATCGACATCCGACGTTTGATGTGTTATGGAGATTCGGATCTTGTTGCTCAGCAAGTGTCAGATATTTGTAATGCAAATAAGCACATGGCAGCATATAAAACTGTCGTGGATGATCTATCTAAATCGTTCGAAGGGTTTGAGGTTCAACACATCCCTCGAGCAGAAAATGAGGAAGCATATGCATTATCTCGAATAGGCTCTACACAGAAAGAGGTCCCGGATGGCGCTTTTCTAGAGCACCTCAAAGTTCCGTCATTAAAGGTAGTAGACGAGGAATATCCGACCAAATCTGACTCTCCTCTAATAGCAGTTCTGGATGTAAGTCCTAAGCTGGCAGATCATCCGACGAGCAAAATCCTATACTGTAGTTAGTGGTGATCTCTATAAGCGGAGTGTATCTGGGGTCTTTCAGCGCTGCGTATCTCCGGAAGAAGGAGTGGAAATCTTAAGAGAAATCCACGAAGGAGAGTGTGGTCACCATGCTGCAGCCAAATCTTTAGTGGCAAAAGCTTTTCGACGCGGTTTTTTCTGGCTTATAGCCAAGGCAGATGCCGAACGACTGGTCAAGACGTGCAAGGGCTGCCAAAAGTACACCAAACAAGCTCATGTTCCGGCTGGTTAGCTGCGAACAATACCTATAACATGTCCTTTCGATGTCTGGGGGTTTGACATGGTAGGACCGTTCAAACGGGCTCCAAGTGGATTTACTCACCTCTTAGTGATGGTCGATAAATTCACCAAATGGATTGAGGCTAAACCCGTCACTAGTTGTGATGGAGCAACAGGCAAAAGATTTGTCGAGGATGTTATAATCCGGTATGGTTATCCGCATAGTATTATCACGGACAACGGGAGTAATTTCTCTATGGGAGAACTTGCTGAATTCTGCAACGAGCAAAATATCCGGCTTGACATTGCGTTAGTCGCACATCCGCAGACTAATTGACAAGTCGAAAGAGCAAATGGTTTAATCCTACAAGGCCTAAAACCGAGACTCGAAGCACCACTACGACGTGCTGCGGGGGCTTGGGCAGAGGAATTACCTTCTGTAATATGGAGTTTACGATCAACCCCGAACAGGTCAACCGGATATACACCTTTCTTCTTGGTCTATGGCGCAGAAGCAGTTCTTCCTAGTGATTTTATTCACACTTCTCCTAGAGTGGCCGCATATATCAAAGAGGATGTCCAGGTTTCTCGACAAAATGATCTCGACTTAGTCGAAGAAGTTCGCGTCATTGCTGAAATGAGATCAATAGCCTATCAGCAAAAGTTACGCAAGTATCATAGCCAGAGAGTTAGAAACCGGTCTTTCAATAAGGGCAATTTGGTTATCCAGCTTGTTCAACAAAGAAAGCATAAACTCTTCCCAGTATGGGAAGGGCCATTTTTAGTTAGTCGAGTATTACACAATGGTTCATACTACCTAAGTGATATGCGGCCATTCAAAGAAAGACCTGCTACTAAGAAGAGAAAGAGAGCCGGAGGCAGTACAAATCCGGATGAGTTAGACAGACCGTGGAATATTGCTCACCTACGTCCCTTTTATTATTAGTTTATCCTTCTTTGTAATCATATATGTGTACATGTTCTGTGAGAAATAAAAGTTTTGGTTGCCTCCAGTTTTTTCTGAGAAGTTTTTACCATCTTATTTCCGAATGATCATGTCACAACATCAAAAATCCCAGAATACTTGAAAGTACTTTATGCTCATGCTTGTTCTGGTTTAGATTTCCAATTCTAAAATTGCTACCTTCGGGTATAAATCTAATTTTCTAGTCTATACTTTGGTTATTTGTTTGATTGACGGATGCGGGTATTTTCCGAGTAGTGAATTGTTGGTACTGGAAGCCGGCTTTGTTTCCGAGTTTAAACTAGTTTAGCAATTGAGCTCCTTTGCTCGGCAAAGTTTCCGTGCTAAAGGATTAGCCGGCACACAAAAGGGACGAGGCGGAAATCCAGATAAATGATAAGTACAGACAAAAAATACAAGTGCTTATGCAAACATTTCAGGCACACAAAAACTTAGCACTAGCAAAAGTATCACATTACTTATTTACAGATCCATAATGTTTTTAGAATAACACATATGTTTCTTTCTGATGACTTATGATGAAGGCGGAGAGGTAGGAGCTGCCAACTCGCTGGATACATCAGCCGCACCTTGATAACGATCCAAGATGTCCAAATCCGATATGGTTTGACCATCGTCGGAAACTTCGGCTATTTCTTTGGAAGGCGGAGGCGGCGTGTCCACGTGGGTGAAGAAGGCAGTGTCGTAGCTGGCCAAATCAGCTACGTGGCACCCATATCCGACGCAGGAGTCCATGATGGCTTTGATATCTTGCTCCTGGCCGTCTTCGTCCACAGTAGAGTACCCTCTGGTCACATGCCAGATTTCCATGCTTCCATGGTGGCTCATGACCATTGTGAGAGCGTTCTGTGCTGCGGATCGCGCGTAGGACATGTTCCAGTCCTGGACAAGCTGCGGCATCTCCTTTGCCTTATCTCGCACCTGAAAGTCAGACATGCTATGCATGTTCGGAACCTTGAGAGCTTCACCAATATCCTTGAGGGATTGGCGGAAGTCATGAAGAAAATCACCGACTTGGGTAAGCCGGTGGGTGCGAGGCTCGGTAGAGGCGGAGTCCGTCAAGTTTAGAGGACCTATGCATATAATGCAAAACGGTTAAATAAATCTGACATAGAAAGAGTCGAAGAATGTAAACAAATTAGAAAGATGGAAATATACCAAAGATGACATCGTCGACTTTGGTTTTCTCCTCACGAAGACTCTGGAGTTCAGCTCGGAGTGCTTCAGAAATGTCCCTCTCTCTGAACAAGCCATTGGTAAGATCCCATATTTTCTTCTCGTCGAGTGCAATCTTGCGATCACGCTCCATGGTGGCCATGGAGGAGGATTCGAGAACTTGAGCAATGCTCTTCTCATGATCCACCTTGAGCTAGTCTAGCTCTCGGCGGAGATCCTTGTTTTCCACCACCAAGGTCTTCAGATTCTCGGCCTCTTCAATCATAGCACATGACTGCTTTACCAGTGCTGTAAGTCAAAAAGAACAACAGTTCAACAAAAATATTCGACTATGAAAAAGCAAGACAAGGTTTGAGTCTCGGAAAGTTTACCTTCGGCCTCATCCTTGGAAACTTTAAGCCCAACATTTTCGAGTCGGAGAGCTTTGATCTCTCTCCGCTTGTTGCAGATATTCTTCAACAATTCCTGGTTATATGAATTAACTTTCTGTAAGACAGAATATCCAGAGTCAGAAGTCTACTAAAGACTCGGGCTAATATTGTAGCTAATATCAGCACGAGCCTTGGGGGCTACACTAGTTCATTCTTTGGCATCCTAAGGAAGCATAAACCCGGATTGACTATCCAACTTCATGCTTGGGGGCTAGAGGATATGATATAAAGTACCATAAATAAAAGTGTGAGTTGGAATTCCGACTTACATGATGTTCATGTGTGAGCTTGCTCAGGCACATGTTCACTTCAGTAGTAACCTTCTCGGTGAGGGTGAGTGGAATAATTGGAGGTGGTGGAAGCACACCAGCTCTTAACCCCTCATCACGAAGACGGACTTGTTCGACAAGTTGGGAGTACTTGACGTCCTCCGCTTCTTGTGCTTCTTTTTCGACAGAAATGGTTTGGCTTTCAAGGCATTCCTTGGCCAACTGTTGGATCTCCTCTGCAGATTTCCGAGATAAGCCAAATTTGGCAAGCCCTGGATTGCTCAGGAGGTTCTCGGTGAAAATTTCTGCCGAGGGATCATTTCCTAAAGAGGGTTCACCCTTATCAAAACCTGAGTCACCCATGGTGACGTTAGTTTGCGACTCAAGGATCGATGACTCTGCTGAGGGAGCCAGATCTTCTACAACGATCGGAGATGGAGTAATCTCTGGCGCTGTAGAAGGCTGAGGGGCAGGAGTCGGAGGAGCCACGGCAGGACAAGCGAAAGTTAGCTTCGTCTGGCGTAGGGGCTTTGAAGTAGTTCCCTTCCCTTTGCCCTTGATGAGTTGTTTAGCTCTGAGAAGGTAATAGAATGGAGAATATTATATCTCGGAAGAAATCATGAGTAAAGTACAAAGGCGGAAGTTGTGTGGAAAGTTACGTCTTCACAACTAGCACTTCCTTTGTACTGATGGCCACTGTCGGAGCTTTGCACTTCCTAGGCACAACGTTTGGTAGTGGGACCAATTCCTCCTCCTGAGAAAACTCGGGAGGATATCCCTCGATAGGAGCTAATTCCGACTCGGGGAGGTCGGCAAGCTGAAAAAAGAAGATAATATCTTAGTGTTGCAAAATAACTTAAAGGTGGAACACATAAAAAAGGTTTATTGCTAAAGCTTACCAGCACTACAGGGTCTTCCGCTGTATGCATGTCCAGGGACAAAGAATCTTTCTCTCAATACGCTCCTTTATCAGCCATTTGATTTGGCTTATAGAATCTTGTGGCTTGAAAGCCTTGTGGCTGATACGAAGGGAGTCCTTTTTTTAACGTCATGATGGAATGCATCAGTCGGTCGCCATGGTGTTGGAGAAGTTAGATCCGGCAAGAAACCCAGCACTGGACCAAGTCGGACCCTCCCAGGCCCTTGTGCTTCATCAGATATTCAATCCGCCTCTTGGCGTGAAGCAGATCGTCACTGAGAGCCGGAGCGACCTCGTCCCAAGATGCTTGAGGCGTGGCGACTCCATCGACGAAAGTCGGCAAAGCTGTGTCTTTGCTAGGAGCGGAGATATCCTTGTGGTAGAAAAAGGTAGCCGGACATTGTTTGACCGACTCACTAGCTAAAATCCGAGGATAAACACGCTCACGCCTAACCGAAAGACTAATTGTACCGGTAATGTAAGGATTACCGGCGGTGATGGAGTTTCTCTGGACATGGAAATAGTACCGGAAGAGAGTGAGACTCGGCCTAATGCCGAGATACCCCTCGCACAAAGACGCATAGGTGCTCATCTCTAAGATGGAGTTCGGGGGGAGATGGTAAAGTTGAACGCATTAGTGATCTATCACCTCAGAAAAGAAATCTGAGGGAGGAAAGGAGAAACCTCTGTCAAGGTGGGTGCCGAAGTGCACTCGCTCGCTGTTGCGAGGGTTGGGGATGGCTTCACCGAAGCCGCTCCGCGAATCGCCGGTGTGGAGGAGACCTTCTTCTTCTACGCCATGGAGTTTCTCATCGTCGAGGATGCACGGAATCCAGACCCCACGATTGCTCTCCTTTTTCGCCACCGCTGCCATCGCTGTTGCGCCGGAAGTTGAAGTGGAAGCCATTTTCCTAGTGTGCTAGTGACCTTGGGTGGGCGGCGCTGGGAATTTTTGGGGTCAAGGGAGCTCTGCACGCGTGGGAGAAGTGGAGGAGAAGGAAACAGTGCGGGGAATAGGTGAAGAATATGAGAGGAAGGGATCCTCACCCCTTATAACCACTGACCGCGCTAAGATTCGTGCAAATGCCATAGTAACCGTGCCACACGTCGTGGAAAGAACAGGGAAACCTCCGTGCGATGTTTACGTCGCCCCGATCTCCGCGCACGCATTAAAACGATGCCTCGGTTCCGCGAAAGGCGGACCCACCAATGGTCGTGCTGACAGGAAATGTATGTTAGTGACGTGACGTGACCATGACTGGTGTCAGATGACGTCAGAGACCAAGTTCCGGCTTAGTTTGAATATCAAGCTAGAAATCCGAATAACTTACTGATAGGTCTGACTTAATTTTGAGAACCGGATCGTATCTTTTGTTTTGAAGTTTCAGGAACCCTTCAAGATTCTGCAAGCCAAAGATCAAGCTAGAAGATGATGAATCCGACTTTGGATCTTGGAGACTTTCGGGTGCTGCTGTTGGGAATATACTTTCCAGGTATCCTCACAGTTCCTCGCTGACCAGGGTGGCCCACTTCGGGTTAGAGCTTTGCTTCACGGGCGGCCCAGTCAGGGAGAAGAGACGGAGTCCAGTCCGGTTACGGGAAAGCCTAGAAGACTTACCGACATAGGCCCATAGTGTTACTTGTAGTTCAAGATGTACTCTATAACCGACTCTTAGTCATAGCTGGATAGATCTCTCCTGTAAACCCTAGGCCGAATAACTATATAGGCCGTCCTAGGGAGAGCCTTTAGGTCACTCAATAGTCTACAATCTCAACTCGCACAGGCAAACCCCTTGTAACCTATATTCCGGCTCTGCCGTATTACTGGATTGCTAGCAGGAGTTGGATCCATCCAAAGCCGGCGGATTCGAACCTGGGTAAACTTGTGTGCTCACCGTCCCAGAACACCGTACGCCTCACACCCCTCTCATCCGCACGCCTCGAGGACCCCCTCACGGCGCCCTTGTCATCAATCCGACGACAGATCCATCTGTGTCATTGAAATGTGTGTTCTCTTCAGATACCACACATGGATCCACTAGTGTCATTGCATGTGTGTTCTTTTTACTAACAACAACCGGACTCATTGCATGAGTGTTCTTTTCACATACCACATATGGATCCACCAATGTCATTGAAATGTGTGTTCTCTTCAGAGACCACACATGGATCCACCAGTGTCATTGTATGTGTGTTCTTTTCATGAACCACACCCAATGTCATTGCATGTCCGTTCCTCTCACAAACCACACATGGATCCACCAATGGCATTGCATGTGTGTTATTGTCACTAACCACATATGGATCAACCAATGTCATTGCATGTGTGCTCCTGTCATGAACCACATATGGACCCACTAAACTCATTGCATGTGTGTTCTTTTTACAAATCACATATGGATCAACTAGTGTTCACTGCATGTGTGTTCTTTCCACAAACCACTTATGGATTCACCAGTGTTCATTGCATGTGTGTTCTTTTCCACAAACCACATATGGATCCACTAGAGTCATTCCATGTGTGTTCTTTTCACAAACCACATATGGACCCACTAGAGTCATTGCATGTCTGTTCATGTCATTAACCACACATGGATCCTCTAGTGTCCATTGCATGTCTGTTCTTTCCACAAACCACATATGGACCCACTAGAGTCATTGCATGTGTGTTCCTGTCATGAACCACACATGGATCCACCAGAGTCATTGCATGTGTGTTCTTTCCACAACCACATATGGATCTACCAGTGTCATTGCATGTGTGTTCTTTCCACAAACCACATATGGATCCACCAGTGTTCATTGCATGTGTGTTCTTTTCCACAAACCATATATGGATCCACTAGAGTCAGTGCACGTGTGTTCTTTTCACAAACCATATATGGACCCAATAGAGTCATTGCACGTGTGTTCTTATACTAGAACCAGCACTAGAGTCAGTGCATGTGTGTTCTTTTCACAAACCAGATATGGATCCACCAGTGTAATTGCATGTGTGTTCTTTCCACAAACCACATATGGATCCACTAGTGGTTATTGCATGTGTGTTCTTTCCACAAACCACATATGGATCCACTAGAGTCATTGCATGTGTGTTCTTTTCACAAACCACATATGGACCCATTAGAGTCACTGCATGTGTGTTCTTTCCACAAACCACACATGTATTAACCAATGGCATTTCATGTGTGTTATTGTCACAAACCACATATGGATCCACTAGAGTCATTGCATGTGTGTTCCTATCATGAACCACATATGGACCCACTAGAGTCATTGCATGTGTGTTCTTCCAACAAACCACACATGGATCCACTAGAGTCATTGCATGTGTGTTCTTTTAACAAACGACATACGGATCAACCAATGACATTGCATGTGTGTTCTTTTCACAAATCACATATGGATCAACTAGTGTTCACTGCATGTGTGTTCTTTCCGCAAACCACTTATGAATCCACTAGTGTTCATTGCATGTGTGTTATTTTCACAAACCATATATGGACCCACTTGAGTGATTGCATGTGTGTTCTTTCCACAAACCACACATGGATTAACCAATGGCATTGCATGTGTGTTATTGTCACAAACCACATATGGATCAACCAATGTCATTGCATGTGTGTTCCTGTCATGAACCACACATGGATCAACCAGTGGTCATTGCATGTGTGTTCTTTCCACAAACCACATATGGATCCACTAGACTCATTGCATGTGTGTTCTTTTCACAAACCACATATGGATCCACCAAAGTCATTGCATGTGCGTTCTTTTCACATATGACATATTGACCAACCAGTGTTCACTGCATGTGTGTTCTTTCCACAAACCACTTATGGATCCACAAGTGCTCATTCATGTGTGTTCTTTTCCACAAACCACATATGGATCCACTAGAGTCATTGCATGTGTGTTCTTTTCACAAACCACATATGGACCCACTAGAGTCATTGCATGTGTGTTTTTATACTAAAACCAGCACTAGAGTTATTGCTTGTGTGTTCTTTTCACAAACCACATATGGATCCACTAGTGTCATTGCATGTCTGTTATTATCACAAACCACATATGGATCAACCAGGGGTTATTGCATGTGTGTTCTTTCCACAAACTACATATGGATCCACTAGAGTCTTTGCATGTGTGTTCTTTTCACAAACCACACATGGATCCACCAGTGTCATTGCATGTGTGTTCTTTTTACTAACAACAACTGTAGTCATTTCATGTGTGCTCTTTTCACATACCACATATGGATCCACCAGTGTCATTGAAATGTGTGTTCTCTTCAGAGACCACACATGGATCCACCAGTGTCATTGCATGTGTGTTCTTTCCACAAACCACATATGGATCCACCAGTGTTCATTGCATGTGTGTTCTTTTCCACAAACCATATATGGATCCACTAGAGTCAGTGCACGTGTGTTCTTTTCACAAACCATATATGGACCCAATAGAGTCATTGCATGTGTGTTCTTATACTAGAACCAGCACTAGAGTCAGTGCATGTGTGTTTTTTTCACAAACCACATATGGATCCACCAGTGTCATTGCATGTGTGTTCTTTTCACAAACCACATATGGATCCACCAGTGTCATTGCATGTGTGTTCTTTCCACAAACCACATATGGATCCACTAGTGGTTATTGCATGTGTGTTCTTTCCACAAACCACATATGGATCCACTAGAGTGATTGCATGTGTGTTCTTTTCACAAACCACATATGGACCCACTAGAGTCATTGCATGTGTGTTCTTTCCACAAACCACACATGTATTAACCAATGGCATTTCATGTGTGTTATTGTCACAAACCACATATGGATCCACTAGAGTCATTGCATGTGTGTTCCTGTCATGAACCACATATGGACCCACTAGAGTCATTGCATGTGTGTTCTTCCAACAAACCACACATGGATCCACTAGAGTCATTGCATGTGTGTTCTTTTAACAAACCACATACGGATCAACCAATGACATTGCATTTTTGTTCTTTTCACAAATCACATATGGATCAACTAGTGTTCACTGCATGTGTGTTCTTTCCGCAAACCACTTATGAATCCACTAGTGTCCATTGCATGTGTGTTATTTTCACAAACCACATATTGACCCACTTGAGTGATTGCATGTGTGTTCTTTCCACAAACCACACATGGATTAACCAATGGCATTGCATGTGTGTTATTGTCACAAACCACATATGGATCAACCAATGTCATTGCATGTGTGTTCCTGTCATGAACCACACATGGATCAACCAGTGGTCATTGCATGTGTGTTCTTTCCACAAACCAAATATGGATCCACTAGAGTCATTGCATGTGTGTTATTTTCACAAACCACATATGGATCCACCAAAGTCATTGCATGTGCGTTCTTTTCACAAATCACATATGGACCAACCAGTGTTCACTGCATGTGTGTTCTTTCCACAAACCACTTATGGATCCACAAGTGCTCATTCATGTGTGTTCTTTTCCACAAACCACATATGGATCCACTAGAGTCATTGCATGTGTGTTCTTTTCACAAACCACATATGGACCCACTAGAGTCATTGCATGTGTGTTCTTATACTAAAACCAGCACTAGAGTTATTGCTTGTGTGTTCTTTTCACAAACCACATATGGATCCACTAATGTCATTGCATGTCTGTTATTATCACAAACCACATATGGATCAACTAGGGGTTATTGCATGTGTGTTCTTTCCACAAACTACATATGGATCCACTAGAGTCTTTGCATGTGTGTTCTTTTCACAAACCACACATGGATCCACCAGTGTCATTGCATGTGTGTTCTTTTTACTAACAACAACTGTAGTCATTTCATGTGTGCTCTTTTCACATACCACATATGGATCCACCAGTGTCATTGAAATGTGTGTTCTCTTCAGAGACCACACATGGATCCACCAGTGTCATTGCATGTGTGTTCTTTTCACATACCACAATTGGAGTCATTGCATGTGTGTCCTTTTCACATACCACATATGGATCCACCAGTGTCATTGAAATGTGTGTTCTCTTCAGAGACCACACATGGATCCACCAGTCTCATTGCATGTGTGTTCTTTTTACTAATAACAACTGGAGTCATTCCATGTGTGTTCTTTTCACATACCACATATGGATCCACCTGTGTTATTAAAATGTGTGTTCTCTTCAGAGACCACACATGGATCCACCAGTGTCATTTCATGTGTGTTCTTTTCATGAACCACATCAGGTGTCATTGCATGTCTGTTCCTCTCACAAACCACACATGGATCCACCAGTGTCATTGCATGTGTGTTCATGTCATGAACCACACGTGGATCCTCTAGTGTCCATTGCATGTCTGTTCTTTCCACAAACCACATATGGACCCACTAGAGTCATTGCATGTGTGTTCTTGTCATGAACCACACATGGATCCACCAGAGTCATTGCATGTGTGTTCTTTCCACAACCACATATGGATCTTCCAGTGTCATTGCATGTGTGTTCTTTCCACAAACCACATATGGATCCACCAGTGTTCATTGCATGTGTGTTCTTTTCCACAAACCATATATGGATCCACTAGAGTTAGTGCACGTGTGTTCTTTTCACAAACCATATATGGACCCAATAGAGTCATTGCATGTGTGTTCTTATACTAGAACCGGCACTAGAGTCAGTGCATGTGTGTTTTTTTCACAAACCACATATGGATCCACCAGTGTCATTGCATGTGTGTTCTTTTCACAAACCACATATGGATCCACCAGTGTCATTGCATGTGTGTTCTTTCCACAAACCACATATGGATCCACTAGTGGTTATTGCATGTGTGTTCTTTCCACAAACCACATATGGATCCACTAGAGTGATTGCATGTGTGTTCTTTTCACAAACCACATATGGACCCACTAGAGCCATTGCATGTGTGTTCTTTCCACAAACCACACATGTATTAACCAATGGCATTTCATGTGTGTTATTGTCACAAACCACATATGGATCCACTAGAGTCATTGCATGTGTGTTCCTGTCATGAACCACATATGGACCCACTAGAGTCATTGCATGTGTGTTCTTCCAACAAACCACACATGGATCCACTAGAGTCATTGCATGTGTGTTCTTTTAACAAACCACATACGGATCAACCAATGACATTGCATTTTTGTTCTTTTCACAAATCACATATGGATCAACTAGTGTTCACTGCATGTGTGTTCTTTCCGCAAACCACTTATGAATCCACTAGTGTCCATTGCATGTGTGTTATTTTCACAAACCACATATGGACCCACTTGAGTAATTGCATGTGTGTTCTTTCCACAAACCACACATGGATTAACCAATGGCATTGCATGTGTGTTATTGTCACAAACCACATATGGATCAACCAATGTCATTGCATGTGTGTTCCTGTCATGAACCACACATGGATCAACCAGTGGTCATTGCATGTGTGTTCTTTCCACAAACCAAATATGGATCCACTAGAGTCATTGCATGTGTGTTATTTTCACAAACCACATATGGATCCACCAAAGTCATTGCATGTGCGTTCTTTTCACAAATCACATATGGACCAACCAGTGTTCGCTGCATGTGTGTTCTTTCCACAAACCACTTATGGATCCACAAGTGCTCATTCATGTGTGTTCTTTTCCACAAACCACATATGGATCCACTAGAGTCATTGCATGTGTGTTCTTTTCACAAACCACATATGGACCCACTAGAGTCATTGCATGTGTGTTCTTATACTAAAACCAGCACTAGAGTTATTGCTTGTGTGTTCTTTTCACAAACCACATATGGATCCACTAATGTCATTGCATGTCTGTTATTATCACAAACCACATATGGATCAACCAGGGGTTATTGCATGTGTGTTCTTTCCACAAACTACATATGGATCCACTAGAGTCTTTGCATGTGTGTTCTTTTCACAAACCACACATGGATCCACCAGTGTCATTGCATGTGTGTTCTTTTTACTAACAACAACTATAGTCATTTCATGTGTGCTCTTTTCACATACCACATATGGATCCACCAGTGTCATTGAAATGTGTGTTCTCTTCAGAGACCACACATGGATCCACCAGTGTCATTGCATGTGTGTTCTTTTCACATACCACAATTGGAGTCATTGCATGTGTGTCCTTTTCACATACCACATATGGATCCACCAGTGTCATTGAAATGTGTGTTCTCTTCAGAGACCACACATGGATCCACCAGTCTCATTGCATGTGTGTTCTTTTTACTAATAACAACTGGAGTCATTCCATGTGTGTTCTTTTCACATACCACATATGGATCCACCTGTGTTATTAAAATGTGTGTTCTCTTCAGAGACCACACATGGATCCACCAGTGTCATTGCATGTGTGTTCTTTTCATGAACCACACCCAGTGTCATTGCATGTATGTTCCTCTCACAAACCACACATGGATCCACCAGTGTCATTGCATGTTTGTTCTTCTCATGAACCACAACTAGAGTCATTGGATGTGTGTTCTTTTCATGAACCACAACTAGAGTCATTGCATGTGTGTTCTTCTCACAAACCACATAAGGATACACTAGAGTCATTGCATGTGTGTTCTTTTAACAAACCACATACGGATCAACCAATGACATTGCATTTTTGTTCTTTTCACAAATCACATATGGATCAACTAGTGTTCACTGCATGTGTGTTCTTTCCGCAAACCACTTATGAATCCACTAGTGTCCATTGCATGTGTGTTATTTTCACAAACCACATATGGACCCACTTGAGTAATTGCATGTGTGTTCTTTCCACAAACCACACATGGATTAACCAATGGCATTGCATGTGTGTTATTGTCACAAACCACATATGGATCAACCAATGTCATTGCATGTGTGTTCCTGTCATGAACCACACATGGATCAACCAGTGGTCATTGCATGTGTGTTCTTTTCACATACCACAATTGGAGTCATTGCATGTGTGTCCTTTTCACATACCACATATGGATCCACCAGTGTCATTGAAATGTGTGTTCTCTTCAGAGACCACACATGGATCCACCAGTCTCATTGCATGTGTGTTCTTTTTACTAATAACAACTGGAGTCATTCCATGTGTGTTCTTTTCACATACCACATATGGATCCACCTGTGTTATTAAAATGTGTGTTCTCTTCAGAGACCACACATGGATCCACCAGTGTCATTGCATGTGTGTTCTTTTCATGAACCACACCCAGTGTCATTGCATGTATGTTCCTCTCACAAACCACACATGGATCCACCAGTGTCATTGCATGTTTGTTCTTCTCATGAACCACAACTAGAGTCATTGGATGTGTGTTCTTTTCATGAACCACAACTAGAGTCATTGCATGTGTGTTCTTCCAACAAACCACACATGGATCCACTAGAGTCATTGCATGTGTGTTCTTTTAACAAACCACATACGGATCAACCAATGACATTGCATTTTTGTTCTTTTCACAAATCACATATGGATCAACTAGTGTTCACTGCATGTGTGTTCTTTCCGCAAACCACTTATGAATCCACTAGTGTCCATTGCATGTGTGTTATTTTCACAAACCACATATGGACCCACTTGAGTTATTGCTTGTGTGTTCTTTTCACAAACCACATATGGATCCACTAATGTCATTGCATGTCTGTTATTATCACAAACCACATATGGATCAACCAGGGGTTATTGCATGTGTGTTCTTTCCACAAACTACATATGGATCCACTAGAGTCTTTGCATGTGTGTTCTTTTCACAAACCACACATGGATCCACCAGTGTCATTGCATGTGTGTTCTTTTTACTAACAACAACTATAGTCATTTCATGTGTGCTCTTTTCACATACCACATATGGATCCACCAGTGTCATTGAAATGTGTGTTCTCTTCAGAGACCACACATGGATCCACCAGTGTCATTGCATGTGTGTTCTTTTCACATACCACAATTGGAGTCATTGCATGTGTGTCCTTTTCACATACCACATATGGATCCACCAGTGTCATTGAAATGTGTGTTCTCTTCAGAGACCACACATGGATCCACCAGTCTCATTGCATGTGTGTTCTTTTTACTAATAACAACTGGAGTCATTCCATGTGTGTTCTTTTCACATACCACATATGGATCCACCTGTGTTATTAAAATGTGTGTTCTCTTCAGAGACCACACATGGATCCACCAGTGTCATTGCATGTGTGTTCTTTTCATGAACCACACCCAGTGTCATTGCATGTATGTTCCTCTCACAAACCACACATGGATCCACCAGTGTCATTGCATGTTTGTTCTTCTCATGAACCACAACTAGAGTCATTGGATGTGTGTTCTTTTCATGAACCACAACTAGAGTCATTGCATGTGTGTTCTTCTCACAAACCACATAAGGATACACTAGTGTCATTGCATGTGTGTTCTTCTCATGAACCATAGCTAGAGTCATCGGATGTGTGTTCGTTTCATGAACCACACCTAGAGTCATTGCATGTGTGGTCTTCTCACAAACCAAACATGGATACACCAGTGTCATTGCATGTGTGTTCTTCTCATGAACCATAGCTAGAGGCATTGCTTGTCTGTTCTTCTCACAAACCACATATGGATCCACCAGTGCCCTTGCATGTCTGTTCTTTTCATGAACCACACGCAGTGTCATTGCATGTGTGTTTTTCTCATAAACCACATATGGATCCACTAGTGTCATTGCATGTCTGTTCTTCTCATGAACCACCACTAGTGTGATTGCATGTGTGTTCTTCTCGCAAACCACACATGGATCCACCAGTGTCGTTGCATGTGTGCTCTTTTTACTAACAACAACTGGTGTCATTGCTTGTCTATTCTTTTCACATACCACATATGGATCCACCAGTGTCAGTGAGATGTGTGTTCTCTTCAGAGACCACACATGGATCCACCAGTGTCATTGCATGTTTGATCTTTTTACTAACAACAACTAGTGTCATTGCATGTGCGTTCTTTTCATAGTCTACCTATGGATCCACCAGTGTCATTGCATGTGTGTTCTTCTCATTAACCACAGCTAGAGTCATGTGTGTTCTCTTCAGAGACCACACATGGATCCACCAGTGTCATTGCATGTGTGTTCTTTTTACTAACAACAACTGCAGTCATTTCATGTGTGTTCTTTTGACATACCACATATGGATCCACCTGTGTCATTGAAATGTGTGTTCTCTTCAGAGACCACACATGGGTCCACATGTGTCATTGCATATGTGTTCTTTTCACATACCACAAATGGATCCACTAGTGTCATTGAAATGTGTGTTCTCTTTAGAGACCACGCATGGATCCACCAGTGTCATTGCATGTGTGTTCTTTTTACTAACAACAACTAGAGTCATGCATGTGTGTTCTTTTCACATACCACATATCGATCCACTGGCATTGCATGTGTGTTATTGTCACAAACCATGTATGGATCAACCAATGTCGTTGCATGTGTGTTCCTGTTATGAACCACATATGGACCCACTAGAGTCATTGCATGTGTGTTCTTTTCACAAATCACATATGGATCAACCAGTGTTCATTGTGTAACATCCCAAAACTTTAATCCAAGTGATCAAGATCAAATCTACCAAATTTAGGGTTAACAAAAACTTTTCCATTTAAAAATCTTTAAGCATTCATATGTGTGTGCATTTAAAATAGGAGTTGTTTTGAATTGCCATGTTTGACTGATCTATTGATTGTAAAATGATTCTAAGGTGAATTGCACATCATCTAGATCATCCCCAAGCAAATCCCAAAGAAAAAGAAATCAAAAAGAATAAATAAGGCAAATGGTCATTTTTGCCATTTTAACCACCTAGCCTACTTTGGCTATTCGTAGCACTCAAATCCTAATAGAGACAATTGTGGATCTTTGCTAGTAAAAGTACTGATGTGCCAAGGCCCACTTTGTGATCTCCCAAAAACATTCAAACTCTAATTTTAAATGACATTTGAAAATTGAATCTAGTGTATGTATCTAGATCACACTTTTTCAAAACCCACTCAAATGGACTCCATTTTAAAATCCCAAGCAAACCTAGATGCTTAAGCATAAGATACACCACTCCACCAAAAATCAGCTCATAGTTCAGATAAAAGTTTCATGCGGCCATTTGATCGAACAGTTGGCAGGCAGAAAATTTCTGGCCTAATTAATATTGTTGCCAATTGATCCATTGTCCCTCATTCAACCCTCTCTGCTCTTGCCTGTCTCCGGCATCTCTAACCAAACCCTCACCAGCCTACCCCTTAGCCGTTTGCAGCAGTTGTGCGCCGCCCAAACTTGGTCACCGCCGGCCGAGCATGCGCAGCTCGCAACCGACCGCGCCGCGCCAAACCAACACCGCCACTAGCACCGCCTAACCCTACCGCCACTCCTTGTCCACCCCACGATCACCGCCAGCCCCTGGATCACCCTAGAGCCGTGCCGCCCTTTCCTCTCTACGTGCAGCCAGAGCACGCCACAGCGCGATCGCTCCAGCACGCCACAGACAATGCCTCGACACCAAATCACGTGTGCCACTTCGCTTTGAACCCAGCAACCTGCCAGACATGGCTGTGCACCACCGCGCGACCCACAGTAGCCAGGAGCACCGTCGAGCACCGCGTTTGTCTCCCAGAGCGCGGGAAGCTCCTGACCGTTAGGCACCGCCCCTAGCATCGCCATTACGCCGTAGAGGACCGCCAGCAGACCGCCCACCGTCCGCCTACCTCGCCCACACGGGTAGCCCCCTGTATCGCCGTCACCGACAAGCCGCGCCCATACTTCACTGCCTCACCGTCGAGCCTATATAAGGAGGCATCCCTAGCACCATTTCTTCACACCATCTCACTCCCCTCTCTCCACTAACCGTTTCCCCTCTCTCGCCGGAGCCACTCGAGCAGCACATCGCCTGAATTCTGCCGGAGGTAGCCTCTGGAGAGGAGGAGACGTGGTCGTCGATTGCATCCACCTCAGCCCCTGCCGCGACTTCGCCTGAGCTCGCCGTCGTCCACCAGTTCGTTTGCCCGACTCGCCACACTAGCTGGACCCCCTGGTACGTCCATTAATTTACTTTCCCGCTCTGACCCATTAATTCAAATTAGGATTTTTCTATTTAGACTTAAAATCAATTATGTCCCTTAGTTCAAAAATCAATTCAGAGAGTTATACAAATCCAAATTGAGTGATTCCAATTTTGTTGGAGAGCTAATGAAAATATCTATCCAAGCCCGTTGGATTTAAATACTTTAGATTTAGAGATCTCTCCTAGTAAAAATAACAAGACATAAGCTTTTGCACATTCCATTTTTTTATAAAATCAACCATAATAGCTTTTGAGTTGATTCCAACTCTCAAAAATCACATTTAACCATACCTATAGGAATATGTAATAATATTAAGGATTACATGTAGTGAGTTTGGACTAGTACCCAAATAATGCTATATAGGCATTTCTAGTCATTTTAAATCATTAAATATTAAACTTAAAATTATTAAAATGTGATCCATCCTTTAAATAACATTACCATATGTTAGAATATGTGGTGAGGACATGTGTCCACATGGTCAAATATTTTAATTGGAGAATATTAAATCTTAGTTATTTTCGATGAGTAGAAATTACTTTCATCAAATAAAAAGAATGAAGCTAGTTAATTAAACCTTGTGGTGCTTGTGATGATAATAGATCATCAAATGTGTGCCTTAGTGTTCTAAGTAGACTAGTTAAGTATTGTTTGGTGATTGTGTATCCCGTATGTATTTATAGAAGATAGTACTGACCAAGCTTTCGAGGAGGAGGAGTTTTACCAAGAGGAGGAAGAAGAAAACTTCAACCACTACACCAACCAAGGCAAGCTATTGTTAGCAAGCTAGAATTAATCTAGATAACCTAAGCAAGATGGATTAGGCATGCTTTGGTTATACCACTTTGACTATTACCTGCCCCAAGTTTTATTTCCAAGCTTTACTTTCTTTACTTTATTAAAGTCCTTTACTTGTTTAAAGGTAGCATAAAAAGTATAAAAATTGACCAATCTAGTTAGCTTTAGATGTCATTCTATAGCATGATATTGAGATTAGCACCCCATATTAGTGAACACTCTTAACTTAGTAGTTTAGAGCTAAAACAAAACTTGATTCACTTTAGATGGGCATACTTGGTGAAAATGAATTGTGAAAACCTTGGAATGATGAGTCATTCTATTGAGATGTTTTGACATGTGTGAGAAACACAAATGGTTTATGATGATGAAAATGTTGAGGCATAAGCCTTAGCCCTTTTACAAAACTGATGGTTGGGTTCAGATGCGATATCATTCCAATTTTACCATACAACCACAATACCTGAATTGGGTAAGGCTTAGCCGGAAGTTTATATGCATTAGTATTAGTTCCCTCGCGGGAGAGGTTTGAGCTGAGGCTACCTCTCAATGTTGTCCACCTATGAAGTGCCCAAGATGACAGATGGTCATGGTTGCGAGGCCATACTCATAGGAG
This sequence comes from Avena sativa, assembly GCA_916181665.1. Taxonomy (NCBI): domain Eukaryota; kingdom Viridiplantae; phylum Streptophyta; class Magnoliopsida; order Poales; family Poaceae; genus Avena; species Avena sativa. The sequence goes on from OV702286.1 coordinate 81,980,777, forward strand.
AGGTGCTTATACTAGGGTGTGTAAAGGAAAGGTTATGTTTGATTATCTGCATACTAAGTATGATGATTCAGGGTTATCCCTGACAGATGTATCGAATCTTGTGGTGAAAGTGTACCACCTCTGCAGAGTGTCAAACTATTCGAATAGCCGCGTCCATGGTTATGGACAGTTGGAGTGGCCATACTGTTCTGTTGTCAGATGTTTTCAAAACAATTTATGAAATGAATTGTGACATGACTTGACCACAACAGAGTTGTGACTATGAAAATTAGGTTCCCACTTAGGTGATTTCAAACTTTATTTTATCTTTGTTGGGTAGGTAACCCTGGATAGGGTAAAGACAGGGAAAGATGAGAGGTTTTCCCCGTCCAGTTTCCGAGTTACACTCTGAGTCGGCCGAATCCTGTAGAGGTCGGCCGAGATGGGAAAGGACGGGACCCTTGAAGTAAGGGCAAGGCATTACCTGGCCGAGATACAGCGTAAGTCGGCCGGGTTAGCCCAAGTAATCTTGATGCAGGTGAAGGACAAGCCGAAGTTACGCGAGGCAGGGCCGAATGATACGAAGCTTGCAGGAGAAGGAGAAGCCTAAAGTCAAACTCTAGTAGCAGGCTAGGGAGAATCAGAGCGAAGCCAAGCACTAGGGACAAAGGTGCAGAGCGACAGAGAGACAGAAGGAGGTCATGGAGGTGACAGTCCTGAAGCCCGAGGCACACAGGAGGGCCCCTCTGGAACCTTGCCGTCATTAGGGGAGCGACAGGGAAAGGGGGGGCGCCAAACTACTATATTGGGACAAGCATATTCCTCGAATATGCTTGCCACATCAGCCCTAAGGGAACCCAAGGCTCTCCTTTATAAGGGCAGGCTTGGACCCTGAGGAGGGGATCGACTCATTCTTGGTACCGTTAGGCTGGTAAAGTTCTCTCTTGTATACCGCTCAAGGAGCACTTGTAACTCAAAAAAGGAGAAATACAGATCTTTGCGTTAGCTTTCCGTGTGTAGAATCCACTACATCTTCCCTCCCCAGATCCCACTAGCATCCATTGGCCCCTAACTTTAGCCTACCCATGGCATCTGCCGTGCCACCACCACGACAGTTGGCGCCCACCGTGGGGCCAGCAGCGGTGCTAGCTGGAGTTATGATCCGGACGGCAAACTTCATCAAGGCTGGCGAGCACGTTGTTTCTGTCTTAGTCCAGAGATTTGGTCTCTGTGATTATGTCAGCGACAATGCAGGGAGCTTCAGGGGAAAGTCTCCCCCGCATAATGGTGTTTTCATCAACCTGGGCGGGCACCAGGTTTACGTCGGCGTCGACATCTCCGGTGTTTATCCTCACCAAGTTGTTGTTGCAGGAGATCCACCTCTTAACGCTGCAGGCCATCCGCCTGGAGCACATCCTGCAGGTAGCGTCGAGGTAATGGTCGTGGCCAGGGTGCAAACTGGAGTAGCGGCTGCCGGATCAGGAAGAGAACCCGCCACCGGTGTACAGGGCGCGCACAGGCAGACAGCACCAATGCCCACCGAGGTAATCCCACCGGCAACCAACCCGATCGAGGTGCAAGACACCACCCCAAAGGCACCAAGGGTAAGAGGGCCACCTCTGGAAAGGCCAGAGAATATTCTTCAGGCGACCATAGAAAGCTTGACTACACCTGTAGCGCCGATACTTAATCCGGCAAATGCTCAGGCAGAGTTAGAGGAAACCAGGCAAAAGGTGCTGATAGAGGCAAAAAAGGTGTCGGCCTTGCGGGAGTCCTTAAACAGGACCCTGCGAGAATATGCCAAAGCGAATAAGCTTGACGTCGCGCCCGAACGGGTAGACGAACTAAGATTGAGAGGAAAGAACCTCATGGATGACATCAATAAAGAGCATGAAGCTCATAAAGCAGAATCAGAGGATTTAGGTTTGCCAAGGTACAGTACCCCGGCAAGAAACCTAAGAGCGGCAAATGCCGCAGCTTTAGAATTAGAGGGGTTGACCAGAGAGGCCCGGCAGAAACAACAAGAAAGAGTAAACGAGCTGGTGCGCATCGCGAACCAGCAAAACGAGGAAATGCTCAGAGCAAACCCGGCGAGGCCGGGGGCCTCGCGAATGGTTCATTCGGTAGGAGCAGCACCAGCTTTGTCTGTGGCAGCAGCATCTTCACCCGGAAATAATGCTCAAAGAGACAAAGCAGTAACCTCGGGAAAGAGGAACAAGCAGATTGTCCCGTATGATCCGGCAATGGCCGGAAAGGCAAATGAAAACAGAGGCAATGCAAGCCGAGGTAACAGTGGGGAGAGGAACCACGACCGTGTGGAGAAAGACGGCGGAAGCCGAGGCAACGGAGACCTCGGCAGAAGAGAGCCCGCTAGAGGCAATCATGAGAACAACACCCCGGTCGAAGTAAGGAGAGAACGGCCACTCAACCTGCAACCGAGGCATGAACCCCGGCAGGAAAGAGAAACAAGGCCAGCTCGCCACAATCAAATTAATGAGAGATACAATGATGGTTATTCCGAAATGGACTATGCAATCCATGGCGAAAACAACCATTATGGAATATAGGACAGAGTTCTATACAGAGATTTGCCACCGAATGATGCAAGGGTGAAGCTGGACCGGCTATACAGGTCCGAGTTGTTGGAAGAACAGGGTCCACCAGGGCCAGCATGCTTTGGACCACGGATCATGAGCGAGCCACCTGTGCCGAATTTTCAGCTAGCAAGGGGCACCAAAACATATAATGGGAATACCAAATCACAAGACTGGTTGATTGACTATGCCACGGCTGTAAAAATAGCGTGTGGGAACTTACGATGGGCAGTACGATATGTACCACAAATGCTGGAAGGACCAGCTAGAGTTTGGCTGAATAATCTACCAGCCGGCAGTATCAACTGTTGGCTGGATTTTGAGGAAATGTTTGTCAGCAACTTTACCAGTACATACAAGAGGCCAAACAGGCCACAACAGTTAGCCATGTGCAAGCAGAAGCCGAATGAAACAGATAGAGAATTTTTAACTCGGTGGTGCAACCTGAGAAACTCATGTGAAGGAGTCATAGAATCGCAAGCAATAGCGTGGTTCGCGCAAGGATGCCGTTATGGCAGCGTACTGTGGCAGCGACTACAAAGAGATATGCCGACCACACTAGCAGAAACTATCAGAATAGCGGACTCCTACGCATTAGGAGATCCTACGCAACCAGAATTAATGTCGGCAGATCACCGCGAGCAACAGGACCATTGTGCAAGAGATTTCGCCGGGTCATCCAGGCGCGGTGATTTCAGAGGAAGAAGAAGAGAGGAAAGACCGAATTATAGATATAATTCGGCCCAAGTAGCGGCAGTAGGGCAAGATCAGCCGAATCACGGAGCGGCTCAACGGCAAAAGAATGGTCCTCAGCAGTGGACACCAAGGAATGAAGGAAAAGGGCAATGGACCCCCGAGCAAAAGAAACAGTGGCACGAGAGGCCGAAGTACACGTTCGAGTCCATGTTAGATCAGCCGTGCAAATTTCACACGTCAAACCCATCCAGACCAGCTAACCATACAACCCGCCAGTGTGCATGGATGAAAAATGCAATGGGTAACCCCGCAGCGGTTCAGGCACCCCATCAAGTACATCAGCAGCGTCAACCACAGTTGACTGGAGCAAATGCACAGCAACTAATGTTATCGCCCCCTCCCCCGAGGTACGATAACTCGGATCAGAGAGACGCGGTGCATCAAGTGATGAACCAAGTCCAGGATGGAAGAACAAACCCGGCAAATACGGGACGTAATGATTATAGAGAACATCTTCAGTCTTATTGCTTGTTCACAACGGAACAGCAAGACAAACAGAGTGTGCAACGCCGGCATATGGAAGTAAATGCAGTTATGCCGGCGATACCGAGATATGTGCCTTGGTCTGATCAGGAAGTAACTTGGAGCATAAAGGATCATCCCAAAATAATGCCGAATCCTGGGTCATATGCACTCGTGTTGGATCCGACATTTGTCGGACCAAGCATCAATGTGAAATTCTCAAAGGTACTCATTGACAATGGAAGTAGTATCAACATCATGTACAAAGATACCATGCATAAACTTGGAATATTGCAGAACATGTTGCAGTCCACAAGGACCACTTTCCATGGGATAGTGCCAGGGCTTTCATGTGAACCCATTGGTAAGGTCCGAGTCGATGTCTTATTCGGCACAAGAGATAACTACAGAGCAGAAAACTTAGAGTTTGAGGTGGTGGATCTAGAGAGTTGTTATCATGCTTTACTCGGACGGCCAGCGTTGGCCAAATTCATGGGCAGCTGTCATGTAAGTTATCTGAAGATGAAGCTACCCGGACCACAAGGAGTGATAACAGTTGCAGGGGATTACAAGAAGTCAATGGAGTGTGCTTCAGTCGGGTCAAATTTGGCCGAGTCATTGGTTATAGCAAGAGAAAAAAGAAGGATTCAGGAGGTAGCAGCCCTCACTCAGTCGGCGCAGCTGAACATGCCGGCACTAGCCAACCCGCATGGCAGTGTTTCTTTTCAGCCGACTAAAGAAACGAAGAAGTTTCAAATAGATGAGCAATTCCCAGAGCGTACTGTTACTATTGGTGCAGGCCTGGACGCTAAATAGGAAAGCGAGCTCACCAACTTCCTCCATGAGAATCGGGACATATTTGCATGGTCAACTCAGGATCTGCAAGGTGTTCCGAGGGAGTTGGCTGAGCACTCTTTGAATGTAAGGCCTGGAGCAAGGCCGGTGAAGCAACCTCTCCGCCGCTTCGCCGAAGACAGGAGAAAAATAATAGGGGATGAAATAGCTCGGCTCCTCGCAGCCGGGTTCATCATGGAGGTGCTGTACCCGGATTGGTTGTCAAATCCGGTGCTGGTAGAAAAGAAGAAGGATGATCCCAATGTAGCCATTGTATGGCGAATGTGTATTGATTACACGAACCTGAACAAGGCGTGTCCAAAAGATCCTTTTCCATTACCTAGAATAGACCAAGTCATTGACTCGACCGCTGGTTGTGAGTTATTATCATTTGTAGACGCGTACTCTGGTTTCCACCAGATACCGTTAAATCCGGCCGATCAAATAAAGACTGCATTTATTACCCCGTACGGGGCTTATTGCTATCGCACAATGCCATTCGTCCTGCGAAATGCAGGAGCAACATATCAGAGATGCATGCAAAAATGTCTACACGATCAAATAGGAAAAAATGTACAAGTATATGTAGATGACGTGGTCATCAAAACCAAGGAAAGCAAAACCTTACTGGAAGATATACGGCAAACTTTCGTAAACTTGAGAAGATTCCGAATGAAACTTAATCCGGAAAAGTGCATGTTCGGCGTGCCGGCAGGAAAATTGCTCGGTTTTCTTGTATCTAGCCGAGGTATAGAAGCAAACCCAACAAAGATAAAAGCAGTAGAAAGAATGGAATTGCCGAAATGCTTAAATGATGTACAAAAGTTCACAGGTTGTCTAGCCTCGCTCAGCCGGTTTGTATGTCGGCTGGGAGAAAAGGCACTGCCACTATATCAGCTGATGAAGAAATCAGATAAATTCGTTTGGACTCCACAAGCGGACAGCACGTTTCATGAGTTGAAAAAAATGTTGGTCACAGCACCTATCTTGGCTTCTCCATTATCAAAAGAGCCTATGTTACTCTACATAGCGGCCACAAATAGAGTAGTGAGTGCTGTAGTCATATTAGAACGACTCGAAAATAATAAGTCGGTACAGAGGCCGGTATATTATTTAAGTGAGGTGTTGTCCACTTCAAAACAGAATTACCCACATTATCAGAAGATGGCTTATGGGGTGTATATGTCGGCAAAAAAGCTTAAACATTACTTCGAAGAGCATCCCATCAGAGTGATCTGTGAAGCGCCCATAGCCGACATATTGAGCAATAAAGATGCAAGTGGCCGAATAGCAAAATGGGCAATAGAATTGTCACCATACGCTCCACAATTTGATAGGAGAGATGCAATCAAATCTCAAGTAGTCACCGACTTCTTTGTAGATTGGGCCGAAGTACAATATGAGCCACCATTACCAGATACAAATTATTGGACGATGCATTTCGATGGTTCCAAACTAAGAAATGGTTTGGGGGCAGGAATAGTATTAACTTCGCCTAAAAGAGAACAGCTAAAATATGTGCTACAGATACATTTTGCTGCATCCAACAACGTAGCGGAATATGAAGCACTGGTCCATGGATTGAAAGTAGCAAAAGAGATTGGCATAGGCCGAATCTTATGCTATGGGGACTCGGACCTAGTCGTACAGCAAGTCTCTGGCAATTGGGATGCACTAGATGCTAATATGGCCTTATACAGATTTCATGTGCAAAAGATCAGTGGATACTTTGAAGGATGTGAGTTTCACCACATACCTCGGGCAGAAAATGATGCCGCAGACACATTGTCAAAGCTCGGATCAACCCGACAGTCAATTCCACCGGGTATTGCCCTGGAACACCTCAGAAAACCATCAATAATCCCTTCACCAGAATCCGAATCTATCTTTATCCCGGCTAATTCAGCAGCAGACAATGTGCCGATGGAGGTAGACCAGCAATATAACTCGGAATCCCCCAAGAGGAGGATGGCAGAAGTAAGCACAATTATGGAGAAGGCCGAGGTAAATATGTCGGCAGAAAATAGACAGTGAGACCACACCAGAAAAAATCACACCGCCATGGGCGCAACCCATATTATCTTACCTTAAAGACGCGGCATTACCAAGCAATGAAGTGGTAGCAAGACAAACTGTAAGGAGAGCGAAAGCTTACACGATCATAAACAATGAACTATATAAAAGAAGTGTCACAAGCGTATTGCAGAAGTGTGTGAGTTCGGCAGAAGGCTGGGAAATCCTCCTCGATATACATCAAGGAGAGTGTGGACATCATGCCTCATCTCGTGCATTGGTAGCCAAAGCATTCAGGCATGGATTTTATTGGCCGACGGCGTTGAAGGAAGCCAAAGAGTTGGTGGAAAAATGCAATGGTTGCCAGAGATACACAACCAAAATACATATGCCATCGGCCGAGTTAAAAACAATACCCATCACTTGGCCATTTGCTATATGGGGCTTAGATATGGTGGGACCATTTAAGCCGGCCCGAGGGGGAATGACCCACATATTGGTTATGGTGGACAAGTTCACAAAATGGATTGAAGTGAAACCAATAAGAAAATGCGATGGGCCCACAGCAGTGAAATTCCTCAAAGATATTATTTTAAGATATGGGTACCCACACAGTATCATTACAGACAATGGCACAGATTTTGCAGAAGGAGCCTTCGCCAGATTTTGTAGAGAAAAATACATAAGGTTAGATATTGCCTCTGTGGCTCACCCAGCATCTAATGGGCAAGTGGAAAGGTCTAATGGACTAGTATTGTTCGGAATAAAACCACGACTTGTTGAACCACTGCAAAGGTCGGCAGGATGTTGGATGGAGGAACTTCCAGCCGTATTATGGAGCCTCAGAACTACTCCAAATAGGTCAACAGGGTACACACCATTCTTTCTAGTATATGGAGCAGAGGTCGTGCTTCCAGCCGACATAATACATGACTCGCCAAGAGTTACTCGGTATACAACCTCTGAAGTGAACGAAATAACCCGGCAAGATACTATAGACCTGCTAGAAGAAGCCAGAGAACTGGCACTATCACGATCAGCTATTTATCAGCAGAACCTACGACGATATCATAGCAAAAAGGTGAATCCGAGGGTATTCAAAGAAGGAGATTTAGTCCTCAGACTGGTACAACGCACGGCCGGCATGCACAAGCTGTCACCTCCATAGGAGGGACCATTCATCGTGAGCAAGGCATTACATAACGATGCCTATTATCTAATTGATGCTCAATCCCCCGGAAAGGACAAGGCAGACAAAGCTGGCGAAGAAACGAAGCGGCCATGGAACGTGGCCCTGCTTCGTCCATTTTACTCATAGCATAGTATTTCAAGGTCAAAGACCAATGAAGTATTAAACCTCGGCATCAGGAGCAGTAACTCGGGGACTGCCATATGTTATTTCAATTTCATGTTATGTATTAAACCTCGGCATCCAGAGCAGTGACTCGGGGACTGCCATAGGTTATTTCACTTTCATGTTATGTATTAAACCTCGGCATCCAGAGCAGGGACTCGGGGACTGCCATATGTTATTTCAATTTCATGTTATATATTGAACCTCGGCTGAAGGTCCTTTTCCCAGTCAATCTTGTTCTTCTCAAAGCGAGCAATTTCCTCGCTCATTCCTCGAGTTTTCAGCTCGGCAGCCTCTAAGAGCTCTTTATTCTTTTGCAATTCCAAAGCCAGCCGGTTCTTCTCCTCGGAGAACTCCTGATCGACCTTCTCTAGCTCGGATTTCTGAGAAAGCTTAAGGGCCTTCACCTCGGCGCATAGGCGAGCTATCTCGTCATCCTTTTCTTTTAGCTGCGCCGAATGGGTGGCGCCTTGTTCTAACAAATGCAGCATTACATCAGGCATGGGCGTACAATTTTGGTGAGATGATGCAAAGGTTCATATCTCGGCTTTATCAAAGCCAAACAAAGTAAAAGAAACTTAGTGCACGTCTTAGAAAGGGAAAAGTACGAGGTAGATGGAAAACTAACCTTCCAAGCTCTTGACTTTCTTCTCAAGACGAATGTTGAGATTATTGATGTTACCTGTTAACCCACAAAGTAAGCCGGCATCCCGCAGACAAAACAATGACAATATTAGAGATGACAAGGAAAATAATCGGGCATACCTGCATTTTTCACCACATGAATAACTTTTTCATATTTTTCTTCCAACTTCTTGTGCGAGAAAAGCAGTCTTTGAAATTCAGCAGTCCGCCGGTCATGCGCAACCTGAGCAATGGAACAAACAATGAATGGATATTCGAAGCCAAAATAGATCCGAGCTAAGTGAAAACTTAACCCGGATCTAGGTGGCTGGATATTCGAAGCTAAAGCACATCCGAGTTAAGCGAAAATTTAACCCGGATCTAGGTGGCTGGATATTCGAAGCTAAACCAGATCCGAGTTAAGCGAAAACTTAACCCAGATCTAGGTGGTTGGATATTCGAAGCCAAAACAGATCCGAGCTAAGTGAAAACTTAACCCGGGTCTAGGGGGCTGGATATTCGAAGCTAAACCAGATCCGAGTTAAGCGAAAACTTAACCCAGATCTAGGTGGCTGGATATTCGAAGCCAAAACAGATCCGAGCTAAGTGAAAACTTAACCCGGATCTAGGTGGCGGGATATTCGAAGCTAAACCAGATCCGAGTTAAGCGAAAACTTAACCCAGATCTAGGTGGCTGGATATTCGAAGCCAAAACAGATCCGAGCTAAGTGAAAACTTAACCCGGATCTAGGTGGCTGGATGTTCGAATCTAAAGTAGATTCGAGTCAGGCGAAAGCTTAACCCAGACCTATGTGGCTAGACATTCAAAGAACAGCTAAATAAAATTTAAGCAAAAGTTTAAGATAGATCTACTCGGATATAGGCTCGAGCCATAAATTAAGTAGAACTAAGTATAGCACTATAAAAACTTCCAAGCGAATAACAAGTTACTCGTTCGCAAGTTTCGGGGACTAATGTATATATAATAGCATATGGAGAATCAGTCTAAACCCCGAGAAGTAGCAATTACCTCGTTCATCTTGTTGCTATCCAGAATGATCTTGGCGGCTTGATCCAAACGGCTGCTGATGTCGGAGAGTTGAAACGGCTGACTGTTTCGATTGCCCTCAAGCTGATCAGCAGCATTCCAGTTATGAGCATATTCCACCAGCGAGCCGAGGTTGTTCCCACTAGCCGTCCGGGTTAAGACTTTACCTCGGACATGTTGTGTAACCACTGCAGCCGCAGGGCTTGTATGAAGAGTAAGCTGGGTGCTGGCAGCCGAGGTAACAAAGGCTTTGGTAGGCGCGGTTCCTTTGCGCAGCACGTCGGCAATACTCGGCTAAGAAGAGCCGGCAAGACCTTTTTGGGAAGTGGAAGTTTTAGTGGCAATAGTTTGTCTTACTGTGGAGGCACCAACAGAAGCTGATACCTCGGCAATGGAAACAGTGCCCTTAGAAGCAGGAGGGATCACAGGCGCTGAGGGCACCGGGGTATTAACGACCACGGCTGCGGCTGGGGTTACAGTAGGAGCTACCGAGGTAGAAAGAGGCTCGGTGGATATGCTCGGATTCGGTGGAGGGGCAACGGGTTCAGTAGAAATCTCGGAGGCGCGAATATCAGGCGCATCGTGACAAGGGGGTGACATATGTGGAGCTGGAGTAGACGTAGCACGAGCAGGACTAGGAATCCCAGTATCTTCAACAGGCGGAGGAGACGGCTGCCGAATCGGGCGGCTAGTCATACTAGGACCGCTAGGCTTAACGGAAAGCGGAGCACTGCGAAAATAAGAAAGAAAAAAGGGTGTTAGGATGAAAAACAGAAATAGGGGAAACAAGAAATACGGGCAAAACAAACTTACCCTGCGACCCCAGGCATGGTCTTGCGCCTGGGAGGGTTCGGAGCAGACTTCTTCATTCATTTCTTGGGGGCCGCCTCTGAAGCACTAGCAGGAGCCCCGCGTTTCCCCGAGCTAACTGGGGGCCGGGATGCAATAGGCTCGGCGTCGTGGACCTGACCGGCCGGATTAGCTGGGAAAGTAGAAGCCGGAAATGCATAATAAATAGGCATTGCGGCAACTACCTCAAGAGCTTGGACCTCGTCCGAATCACCTTCCTCCTCGTGGACCGAAGTTTTGCCACGAGCGCGAGCCGTAGCAGGATCCGACTTAGGAACGAATTCTTCGGAGTCTGGCTCCCCAATGTCTAGGGTATTCCGATCCGTAGTCCACAGAAGCGACAAAACCTCGGCGTCCTCGTCCTTTTGCTCCGTGAACCTCTATGAGGCGAAGGAGAAGGAAGGTTAGGAAAAACATCTATGAAAAGAATAGAGAATCAAAGCATTGAGGGTTAAAACTTACTGCGGGAGGAGGACGCTCGCGGGTAAACGGTTTCAATCCCCAGGTCCAATCTTCAGGCATCTCTGTCTTAAATATAGCTCGGACGCGCTTGAAGACAAGGTAATTGTCCAGCTCGACGGTCGAGACTCGGTTGGGATCAAGTGGGCCACTCATGTAGCAAAGTTTGTGCGTCCTTTTCTGGAATGGGCAAATTCGGCTACTGATGAAGGTAGCCATCAAGTCCTCGCCGCGTAACCCGGCCCGGATCAACTCTTTGAGCAGAGTCTCGAAAAGCTCGGCCAAGACGTGGCTCCTCATCGGATTGTAAGTCCAGTTTACCTTGGAAGGTGGACCGATGGAGAAGGCAGGGAGCCGAATCTTGTCTTCTGTTCCTCTGTTCTTGACGTAAAAGAAAGATTTGTGCCACTTCTTGCATGATTCTAACCCGGTGACACGAGGAAATACAGACTTCCTCCGAGGTGTGATGGATGCCGCCCCACACTGAGTAAGTAGTTTGTCGGAAGGGTGCAGAGACTTGTCAGGGACCACATTAGAACGAATTTGGAAGAACTTCGCCCAGACATGAACGGACGGCCATAGGCCCAAGTATCCCTCCGAGGCGGAGATGAATGCAGAAAGAGAAGCGATGGCGTTCGCAGGAAGATGATGCGGCTGAAGGCCGAAGTAGTCGAGAAACTCTCTTGCGAAATCTCTAAGAGGGAGACCGAAGCCACGCGAGAAATTTGACATAAAAACTACATACTCACCCTCCCTGACTTCTGGAGATAACTCATTGCCGGGTAGACGACAAGAGACCTCGGCGGGAATCCTCCGGGTTCGGATGAGCCACTCGATCTCCCGCCGGGTAACGGAGGAGCCCTGCCACGAGCCCCGCTCGGGCCCAGAGCCAGCATCATCATCCTCAACCAATGCACCACTAAAGGAACTACACATGATTTCGCCGGAAAGATCGTCGGAGGAACAGCTCGCGGCGGAGGAAAACTTAGAGCTACGAGGCCCTGTCGCAGTTCTACGCAAAAACGGCGGCAGAACGAAGACAGAACCGCAGCACAAACAAAGAGGAAACGAAGAGATCTAGAGGGAAGTCTAGGTGGCACGACCAAAAAGAACTCACCGGCGACAACACCAGAACAGGTAAACGGCGACGAGGCAGGTGGAGCAGCGCGGCGGAGTCCCCCTCGTCGCAGAGCCAGTTGAGCGCACGGCGGCGGAACCACGAACAAGCGAAAAAACGCGAGGAAGAAGAAGGGTGCGGGCGAGCGAGAAGGGGAAAAAAGAAACTCCTAGGCGCCGCGCCCCCTTTATAACCAAGCCGCAGGCAAGATAGTGGGATCGTGGGTGTGGCAGTTGGCGGCGCGGATCGTGTGCGCGACACGACCACACGTCGCTGAGCGGAACCACACCGAAGGCCACACGATTGACCAGGGAACTCATGATCCCCAACAAGAACGGCGCACGAGGCGTCGCAGCAACGGCGCGACAGGCGCGACAGTAACTGTAGCTTGTCAGTAAACGTTGTAGAGGAACAAAAAACTAGAGAAATAATGATGAGAATGACACGTGGGACGAAGCGTGCGCTACTAGGTACGGCTCTATCACCACGACAATATAACTCGGAAACAATACATAACGAGCATCGTGAAACTGATACGATCTGGCCGAGGTTATCGGCGGGAACGTACCAGCTTCGGGGACTAATGTTGGGGAGGTAACCCCGGATAGGGTAAAGACGGGGAAAGATGAGAGGTTTTCCCTGTCCAGTTTCCGAGTTACACTCTGAGTCGGCCGAATCCTGTAGAGGTCGGCCGAGATGGGAAAGGACGGGACCCTTGAAGTAAGGGCAAGGCATTACCCGGCCGAGATACAACGTAAGTCGGCCGGGTTAGCTCAAGTAATCTTGATGCAGGTGAAGGACAAGCCGAAGTTACGCGAGGCAGGGCCGAATGATACGAAGCTTGCAGGAGAAGGAGAAGCCTAAAGTCAAACTCTAGTAGCAGGCTAGGGAGAATCAGAGCGAAGCCAAGCACTAGGGACAAAGGTGCAAAGCGACAGAGAGACAGAAGGAGGTCACGGAGGTGACAGTCCTGAAGCCCGAGGCACACAGGAGGACCCTCTGGAACCTTGCCATCATTAGGGGAGCGACAGGGAAAGGGGGCGCCGAACTACTATATTGGGACAAGCATATTCCTCGAATATGCTTGCCACATCAGCCCTAAGGGAACCCAAGGCTCTCCTTTATAAGGGCAGGCTTGGACCCTGAGGAGGGGATCGACTCATTCTTGGTACCGTTAGGCTGGTAAAGTTCTCTCTTGTATACCGCTCAAGGAGCACTTGTAACTCAAAAAAGGAGAAATACAGATCTTTGCGTTAGCTTTCCGTGTGTAGAATCCACTACATCTTCCCTCCCCAGATCCCACTAGCATCCATTGGCCCCTAACTTTAGCCTACCCATGGCATCTGCCGTGCCACCACCACGACAATCTTTCTTTGTTTCTGAACTCAGCTTAGGTTTCAAACTTAACTTTACAAATGAACTTAGAGTTAGCATTCCTACTAGAACTACCTTACTTGTTAGTGATAGTTTGCGAGTACTTAAAGAGTACTCATGGCTTTTGTCCCTGGCTATTCCCGTGGCCAGACTATGAAGAGGAGTACCAAGATGAAGGATAGTAGAACGGCTATCATAACTAGGATCATCTCCCATCGTCATTATTGCCTATGACTCTGAAGATGGACCCCACCGCTATGCTTATTATTTATTCCGTTGCTTGTTGTATTAAGACTCGATCATGAGATCCTCTATTCGTGTAAGACCTTATTATGGTTTGTAATGGATGATGTACTGTGATGTCCAATCTGTCATGTCTCGCAAAAAAGGTAATCCTAGGATTGCGATGTATGGCATAACAGTCATCTGGGATTAAAAAATCCGGGTGTTGACAATTTGGTATCAGAGCCATCCTGACCATAGGAGACCCTAGTTAGATTGGACGTCCGAACAAAAACTTAGCTTCAAAAACCAAACTGAGTATTTATGAAAACTATTTCCTCTCTTACCCTTGGGAATTCTTTCTCTCAAAAAAATTCATGTTCCTCCAAATTCTTACATTACTACATAAAATTTTGACACACTTGATCACTTCACTAACTTTCTCATCCTCAATTCTTATAGATGGAATCTCAGTTCAGCAAGTTCTACCAGTTGGGCAACGGAGGGCAGCTGATCTTTGAGAGGGATCTTGATGAACTATCGGAGTACTTAGGACGCCCGCATCCGGAGTTTCTTGGAGCTCAACTTCTTGGACCCCCAAGAGGAGACTTACAATGGCTAGTCACTGCTGATCTTCGACGCAAGATAGAAGCACCAACGTCTGGGAGAATGCAGTTCTCCATGAGAGAGAACAACTGACTAGATGGATTAGCCAGGGCAATGCCTGAAGCTCTCACATGTCTGTGTGACATGAGTGTCAACCAAATCCAAGGAACCCGCTTTGCTCACTATGCAAGGTGTGACTTTATGGGAATGCCCATGGAGATGCCAAGTCACCCGGAGTTGAAGCGTCAAGTGGAGAACCTCGACTTCCTGTTGTACGACAGACAGAAGGAGTTAGACAATGCTCGGGAGTTCGCCAACAACAACCTCGCCATTGCCGACCAGAAGGCCCAGACTTTCTCACTGCTCGTCAAGGATCATCAGTCTCTTCGCTGTCAACGCGCAAAGAAGGATCGCACCATCGACCGTCTTTGCAAGAAGGTGGCCTACCTCGAGAAGACCATCATGGAGCAAGAAGCTCAGCTTGCAGCAAAAGAAGAACAAGAGGAAGGTGAAAACATCTAGGGAGATATGGACTCTTACCTCAGCAATGATGATGACTTTCTGGAGGAGGATGCTGTGGACTTCTACACTGACGATGATGACTCCGACTTCATCGATGATGAGTAGATGCACTAGAACACTATCATAGCATGAGGAGTATCGGTCCCATTGTATCGTAGCTTGCAGAATGGTTCTTAAAACCATCTGTTTTCCTTTGTTGTTGTGGTGTGTGTGTGTTTGTATCGTGTGCTTTGCTTGAATGAATGAGATGAAGTTAGTGGTAAAACCTGAGTCAAACTCAAAGTTTTATATTTGAAATCAAAACCATGAACCTTAGAACTTTCCCTCTTACCACTTTATCTTTCTCAATCTTTAGATGACTAGTGGAAACCCCGGAGGGAGCAGCTCATCGCAAGACCCAATGCTGCAGATTATGCATATGCTAGTTGCAGACCGTGAAGCTAGCAGGGCAGAGCGCCAAGCCAACCTAGCAACACTGCAGCAGATCACCCAGATGGCCCAAAAGAACCAAGGCCATGGAAATGAGGATCATCAAGGATCCAAACTGAAGAACTTCCAGAATACCAATCCCCCAATCTTTAGCACTTCGGAGAACCCAGTAGATGCTGATGACTGGTTGCAGACAATGGAGAACAATTTAGAAGTAGCCAGAGTTGATGACAACGAGAAAGTTCTTTTTGCCACCCACTACTTGGAAGGATATGCAAGAGCATGGTGGAACAGCACCCGCACAATGAACCATGGTCAAGTGATGACATGGGAAGCCTTCAAAATCAAGTTCAGTCGCACCCACGTGCCACAGGGTCTAGTCACCACAATGACGGATCAATTCAGAGAGCTGAAGCAAGGCAGAATGACTGTAGTGGAGTACCATGACAGATTCTTGTCCCTAGCCAGGTATGCACCTGATGAGATCAACATAGAGGCCAAGAAGAAGGAGAGATTCCTGAACGGGCTGCATGATGAGATGCAGACGGTTCTCGTCAACATCCGTTTCGAGGATCTCGAAGAGCTAGTCGACTCTGCCATTCAGATGGAAGGGAAGATCAACCAGGCAAACGACAACCGCAAGCGTCGTATGATGCACCAAGCTGGATCCAACAGTCACTAGAAGTACCGTCCCAACCCTTCTGTCGGATATGCCCCGCGGAACAACCGACCCCGAATGTCTCGCCCAAGCTACCCCAACCGTAGCGGAGGCAATGTGAAGTCCAGAGGAAACAACAATCACCCCGGCAACACCAGCAATTTCAACCGTGCACCTCCCAAGAGCAACAACAACAACAACACTGCACCCATGACTAGAAGGAATGTTGTGCCCGTGGCAGCAAAAGACAAGTCTCAGATCACTTGTTTCGAGTGTGGAGTGAAGGGTCACTATTCCAATGAGTGCCCCAAGAAGATTGCCGCCACTGCCAATGTGAATGTCCCAGCTCAACAGCAGCGTCATGTTCAACCAGGGAGAAGATTCGCCCTAGGGAACCCTCACAACCACAACGGCCGTCTCTTCCACAAGAACGTCGAAGAAGTCCAAGAAGCGCCAGATGTAGTGCTGGGTATGTTTTCTGTCAATTCAGTTTTAGCAAGAGTGTTGTTTGATTCTGGAGCATCGCACTCATTTTTCACCAAAGAATTTGCATGCACTAGTAAGATTCACCCAACCAACTTGAAGCATGTCATGATAGTTCAAATCCCTAGTTCAACTACAAAAGCTAGAAAAATTTCAAAGTTGTACCTATCAGAATACATGGGATAGATTTTTATGCCAATCTAATATTACTTGGAACCAAAGGTTTGGAAGTAGTACTAGGTATGGATTGGATGTCAAAGCATAAAGGATTGATTGACTATGCCAAGAAAGCCATCACCATGACCAGTAGCTCTAGAGTCTCAGTAGAGCATATATCTGAAACCTTACCCCGCCAATTCAAGTGCAACAAGAGTCTAGCCCTACCCACCATAGACCAAGTCAGAGTAGTCCATGAATACCCTGATGTATTCCCAGATGAATTGCCAGGTATGCTCCCAGATAGGGATATTGAGTTCATTATTGAACTAGTCCCCGGAACCGGACCCATAGCCTAGAGAGCCTATAGCATGAACCCCTCAGAGATAGTGGAATTGAAGAAGCAGCTGGACGCTATACTAGCAACATGCTTGATTCAACCAAGCGCATCGCCTTGGAGATTGCCAGTGTTATTCGTCGACAACAAAGATGGAGGCAACCGGTTGTCAAAGATTACAGAAAGTTGAATGACGTCACCATCAAAAACAAGTACCCTCTGCCAAAGATAGAGGATCTATTTGATCAGTTGACTAGAGCAAATGTATTCTCTAAGATTGATCTTAGGACTGGATATCACCAATTTAAGATTCGTGCAACAGATATTCCGAAGACCGCCTTTACTACTCGTTGTGGTTTATACGAGTATACAGTCATGTCTTTTGGATTAACCAATGCCCCTACTTATTTCATGAATCTCATGAATAAGATCTTTATGAATTTTCTAGACAAGTTTGTCGTTGTGTTTATCGATGATATCCTTATCTACTCCAAGTCATAAGAAGAGCATGAGCAACATCTGAGAATCATTCTCGAAACCCTGAGAGAGCATCGGTTGTATGCCAAGTTCAGCAAATGTGAGTTTTGGCTGAAAGAGGTAGGATTCCCAAGACATATTGTGTCTGCCGGAGGAGTCGCTATTGATCCCACCAAGATCAGAGATATCGAAGCATGGGAAGCCCCGACCACTCAAACCCAAGTCCATGCATTTCTCGGATTAGCGGGATACTACCGCAAGTTTGTCGAAGGATTTTCGAGCATAGCAAGACCCATGACCCAATTATTGAAGAAGGACAAGAAGTTTGAATGGAACGACAAATGTGAAGCAAGTTTCCAGGAGCTGAAGAAGAGATTGATTTCAGCCCCAATATTGATCATGTCAGATATCTAGAAGCGGTTTGATGTGTATTATGATGCATCCAAGATTGGTCTCGAATGTGTATTGATGCAAGAAGGGAAAGTCATCACGTATCTGTCTTGACAACTGAAGTAGCATGAGCAAAACTATCCGACCCATGATCTTGAGTTAGCAGCCATAGTTTTGGCATTGAACACATGGTGTCATTATCTTATGGGTAATCGCTGTGAGATTTACTTGGACCACAAAAGCTTGAAGTATATTTTCACTCAGAGGGAGCTAAATATGAGGCAAAGGAGATAATCAAGGATTAACACCTTGACATTCACTATCACCCCGGCAAAGCCAATGTGGTAGCGGATGCTCTTAGCAGATTGCCATGTAGGCTAAACACCATGATCAAGGAGAAGCAACCCAATTTGTATGAGTTGGAGTAGTTTAGGACTGAGCTAGTTAGCAAAGGATTTTTAGCTAGCATTGAACTTCAACCCACTTTGATCAGCCAAATCAAGGAAGCCTAGAAGGGAAATGAAAGTATCGATAGAATCAAACATCGTATTGGTATAGGAAAGGTACCTGGATTCACTTAAGACGAAGGAGTTCTATGGTACAAAGGCCGTATCTGTGTGCCAGTAGATTCGGAACTGAAGCAAGTTATCATGCAGGAAGCTCATGATACTCTTTATTCTATCCACCACGGAGGAACAAAAATGTATCAAGATTTGAAAGAGCAATTTTGGTGGCACAAGATGAAAAGAGAAATCGGAAGCTACATCGCTAAGTGTGATATCTGTCAGAGAGTCAAAGCGGAACATCAGCGACCCGCATGACTGTTGCAACCATTGCAGATTCTAGAATGGAAATGGGATTCCGTCGGAATGGACTTTATCACCGGTTTGCCTACTTCTAGTAGGGGAAATGACTCAATCTGGGTCATTGTTGATAGACTGTCCAAGGTAGCTCACTTTATACATGTAAAGACAACCTACCAGAGTTCGAAGCTAGCAGAGTTGTACATTGCTAGAATCGTTAGTCTGCATGGAACCCCCAAGACCATAGTATCAGATCGAGGAACCTAATTTACCTTGAGATTTTGGCAGAAAGTCCAAGAAGGATTAGGAACCAAGTTGAATTTCAGCACAACTTATCACTCGCAAACTGATGGACAAACTGAAAGAGTCAACCAAATCCTAGAAGATATGTTGAGAGCTTGTGTGTTAGAGTATGGATCAAAATGGGAAGATTGCCTACCTTTCGCGGAATTCTCATATAGCAACAGTTATCAAGCCAGTTTGCAAATGGCACCATTTGAGTTCCTGTACGGAAGAAAGTGCCGTACCCCTTTGAATTGGTCGCAAGTAGGAGAGAGTCAGATTTTTGGACCCGACATTCTCTGAGAAGCCGAAGAGAAGGTTCACAAAGTCCGTGAACACCTCAAGACCGCCCAATCTAGACAGAAGAGTTATGCTGACAAGAGAAGGAGAGTCCTGACTTTCAATGTCGGAGATTTTGTATATCTCAAGGTTTTGCCATTGAAGGGAACCCAACGTTTTAGTCTGAAAGGAATGTTAGCCCCCAGATATATCGGGCCCTTCAAGATTCTGAACCGCCGAGGAGAAGTATCTTATCAACTGGAACTACCAGAAGAGATGTCAGCCATCCACAATGTGTTCAATATCCCGTTACTTCGCAAATGCCTAGAAGTGCTGGAGAAGACCGAAGTGTTCAAAAACATCGATCACCGAGCTGTTGATATCAACAAGGATCTGACATATCATGAAGTGCCCATCTGTATCCTAGAGTAAGCCTACGAAACCACCAGGACCCGTAGTATCAAATTTCTCCAGATTCAATGGAGCAACCATACCGAAGAAGAAGCCACTTGGGAGCGATAAGATTACATTAGGACTGAGTTCCCAGATCTCTTTAGTTCCTAGTTTTTTTCCTTAAATCTTGGGACGAGATTTTGTTTAAGGGGGGAAGGTTTGTAACATCCCAAAACTTTAATCCAAGTGATCAAGATCAAATCTACCCAATTTAGGGTTAACAACAACTTTTCCATTTAAAAATCTTTAAGCATTCATATGTGTGTGCATTTAAAATAGGAGTTGTTTTGAATTGCCATGTTTGAATGATCTATTGATTGTAAAATGATTCTAAGGTGAATTGAACATCATCTAGATCATCCCAAATAAAATCCCAAAGAAAAAGAAATCAAAAAGAATAAATAAGGAAAATGGTCATTTTGCCATTTTAACCACCTAGCCTACTTTGGCTATTCCTAGCACTCAAATCCTAACAGAGACAATTGTGGATCTTTGCACCCCTTGCTTGTAAAAGTAGTGATGTGCCAAGGCCCACTTTGTGATCTCCCAAAAACATTCAAACTTCTTCAAAAATCACTCAAATGGACTCCATTTTAAAATTCTAACAGAGGCAATTGAATCTAGTGTATGTATCTAGATCACACTTTTTCAAAAACCACTCAAATGGACTCCATTTTAAAATCCCAAGCAAACCTAGATGCTTAAGCATAAGATACACCACTCCACCAAAAATCAGCTCAAAATTCATATAAAAGTTTCATGTGGCCATTTGATCGAACAGTTGGCAGGTAGAAAGTTTCTGGCCTAACTAATATTGTTGCCAATTGATTCCTTGTCCCCTATTCAACCCTCTCTGCTCTTCCATGTCTCCCCCAGCTCTAACCAAACCCTGACCGGCCTACCCCTTAGCCGTTTGCAGCAGTTGCGCGCCGCCCAAAGTTGGTCACCGTCGACCGAGCATGCGCAGCTCGCAACCGACCGTGCCGCGCCAAACCAGCACCGCCTATAGCACTGCCTAACCATACCGCCACTCCCTGTCCACCCCACGATCACCGCCAGCCCCTGGACCACCCCAGAGTCGCGCCGCCCTTTTCTCTCTGCGTGCAGCCAGAGCACGCCATAGCGCGATCGTCGCCAGCATGCCATAGACCACGCCTCGAAAACCACATTGTGTGCGCCACTTCGCCTTGAACCCAGCAACCCGCCAAACACGGCCGTGCACCGCCGCGCGACCCACAGTAGCCAGGAGCACCGTCGAGCACCGACTCTGTCTCCCAGAGTGCGGGAAGCTCCCGACCATTAGGCACCGCCCTAGCGTCGCCATTACACTGTAGAGGACTGCCAGCTGACCGCCCACCGTCCGCCTACCTCGCCCACGCCGGTAGCCCTGTGTATCGCCGTCACCGACGAGCCGCGCCCATACCTCACTGTCTCACCGTCGAGC
This sequence comes from Avena sativa, assembly GCA_916181665.1. Taxonomy (NCBI): domain Eukaryota; kingdom Viridiplantae; phylum Streptophyta; class Magnoliopsida; order Poales; family Poaceae; genus Avena; species Avena sativa. Next base: position 82,001,781 of record OV702286.1, read on the forward strand.
CTATATAAGGAGGCCTCCCCAGCAACATTTCTTCACACCATGTCACTCCCCTCTCTCCACTGACCGTTTCCCCTCTCTCGCCGGAGCCGCTCGAGCATCACATCGCCGAAATTCCGCCGGAGGTAGCCGCTGCAGAGGAGGAGACGTGGTCGTCGATTGCGTCCACCTCAGCCCCTGCCATGACTTTGCCTGAGCTCGCCCTCATCCACCAGATCGTTTTCCTGCCTCGCCGCACTAGCTAGAGCCCTGGTACGCCCCCAGCAGACCCCCACAGGCCGCTTAGGGTTCAGTCTCGCTGGCGACGAGTTCGTCATCGACGACGACCGTGGACCGTAGATCTTGTTCTAATCGTGTGGTTATTATCGCCCTATACCGCTTTGGGTTTTAAGTGCCACTGACATGCGGGACCAGCCTGTCAGTCGTCCTCTACCCTGCTGAGCGTCACTGGGCCGGCCCATTTACTTTCCCGCGCTGACCCAGTAATTCAAATTAGGATTTTTCTATTTAGACTTAAAATCAATTATGTCCCTTAGTTCAAAAATCAATTCAGAGAGTTATAAAAATCAAAATTGAGTGATTCCAATTTTGTTGGAAAGCTAATGAAAATATCTATCCAAGCCATTGGATTTAAATCCTTTAGAGTTAGAGATCTCGCCTAGTAAAAATAACAAGATAGAAGCTTTTGCACATTCAAACATTTTTATAAAATCAACCATAGTAGCTTTTGAGTTGATTCCAACTCTCAAAAATCACATTTAATCATACCTATCTGAATATGTAATAATATTAAGGATTACATGCAGTGACTTTGGACTAGTACCAAAATAATGCTATATAGGCATTTCTAGTCACTTTAAATCATTAAATATTAAACTTAAACTTATTAAAATGTAATCCAACCTTTAAATCACATTCCCATATGTTAGAATATGTGGTGAGGACATGTGTCTACATGATCCCATATTTTAATTGGAGAATATTAAATATTAGTTCTTTTCAATGAGTAGAAATTACTTTTCTCAAATAAAAAGAATGAAGCTAGTTAATTAAACCTTGTGGTGCTTGTGATAAAAAGTATAAAACTTGACCTATCTAGTTAGCTTTAGATGTCATTCTATGGAATGAGATTGAGATTAGCACCCCATATTACTGAACACTCTTAACTTAGTAGTTTAGAGCTAAACCAAAACTTGATTCACTTTAGATGGGAATACTTGGTGAAAATAAATTGTGAAAACCTTGGAATGATGAGTAATCCTATTGAGATGTTTTCACATGTGTGAGAAACACAAATGGTTTATGATGATGAAAATGTTTAGGCATGAGCCTTAGCCCTTTTACAAAACTGATGGTTGGGTTCGGATGCGATACCATTCCAATTTTACCGTACAACCACAATACCTGAATTGGGTAAGGCTTAGCCAGAAGTTTATATGCATTAGTATTAGTTCCCTCGTGGGAGAGGTTTGAGCTAAGGCTACCTCTCAATGTTGTCCACCTATGCAGTGCCCAAGATTACAAATGGTCATGGTTAGGAGGCCATACTCATAGGAGAGGTGCTTATACTAGGGTGTGTAAAGGAAAGGTTATGTTTGATTATCTGCATACTAAGTACGATGATTCAGGGTTATCCCTGAAAGATGTATCGAATCTTGTGGTGAAAGTGTACCACCTCGGCAGAGTGTCAAACTATTCGAATAGCCATGTCCGCGGTCATGGACTGTTGGAGTGGTCATACTGTTCCGTTGTCAGATGTTTTCAAAACAATTGATGAAATGAATTGTGACATGACTTGACCACAACAGAGTTGTGACTATGACAATTAAGTTCCCACTTAGGTTATTTCAAACTTTATTTTATCTTTCTTTGTTTCTGAACTCAGCTTAGGTTGCAAACTTAACTTTACAAATGAACTTAGAGTTAGCATTCCTACTAGAACTACCATACTTGTTAGTGATAGTTTGCGAGTACTTAAAGAGTACTCATGGCTTTTGTCCCTGGCTATTCCCGTGGCTAGACTATGAAGAGGAGTACTAAGATGAAGGACAACAGGATGGCTATGATAACTAGGATCATCTCCCATCGTCAACATTGCCTATGACTCTAAAGATGGACCCCACCACTACGATTATTATTTATTCCGCTGCTTGTTGTATTAAGACTGGATCATGAGATCCTTTATTCGTGTAAGACCTTATTATGGTTTGTAATGGATGATGTATTGTGATATCCAATATGTTGTCTCGCAAAAATGGTAATCCTAGGATTGTGATGTATGGCATAACAGGCATCCGGGATTAAAAATCCGGGTGTTGACAATTGCATGTGTGTTCTTTCCACAAACCACTTATGGATCCACCAGTGTTCATGGCATGTGTGATCTTTTCCACAAACCACATATGTATCCGATAGTGTCATTGCATGTGTGTTCATTTCACAAACCACATATGGACCCACTAGAGTCATTGCATGTGTGTTCCTGTCATGAACCACACATGGATCCACTAGAGTTCATTGCATGTGTGTTCTTTCCGCAAAACACATATGGACCCATTAGAGTCATTGCATGTGTGTTCCTGTCATGAACCACACATGGATCCACCAGAGTCATTGCATGTGTGTTCTTTCCACAAACCACATATGGATCAACCAGTGTCATTCCATGTGTGTTCTTTCCACAAACCACATATGGATCCACCAGTGTTCGTTGCATGTGTGTTCTTTTCCACAAACCACATATGGATCCACTAGAGTCATTGCATGTGTGTTCTTTTCATGAACCACATATGGACCCACCAGAGTCATTGCATGTGTGTTCTTATACTAGAACCAGCACTAGAGTGATTGCATCTGTGTTCTTTTCACAAACAACATATGGATCCACCAGTGTCATTGCATGTGTGTTCTTTCCACAAACCATATATGGATCCACCAGTGGTTATTGCATGTGTGTTCTTTCCATAAACCACATATGGATCCACTAGAGTCATTGCATGTGTGTTCTTTTCACAAACCACATATGGACCCACGAGTCATTGCATGTGTGTTCTTTCCACAAACGACACATGGATTAACCATTGGCATTGCATGTGTGTAATTATCACAAACCACATATGGATCCACTAGAGTCATTGCATGTGTGTTCCTGTCATGAACCACATATGGACCCACTAGAGTCATTGCATGTGTGTTCTTCCAACAAACCACACATGGATCCACTAGAGTCATTGCATGTGTGTTCTTTTCACAAACCACATATGGATCAACCAATGGCATTGCATGTGTGTTCTTTTCAAAAACCACATATGGATCAACCAGTGTTCATTGCATGTGTGTTCTTTTCCACAAACCACATATGGATCCACTAGAGTCATTGCATGTCTGTTCTTTTCACAAACCACATATGGACCCACTAGAGTCATTGCATGTGAGTTCTTATACTAAAACCAGCACTAGAGTCATTTCATGTGTGTTCTTTTCACAAACCACATATGGATCCACCAGTGTCATTGCATGTGTGTTCTTTCCACAAACCACATATAGATCAACCAGTGGTTATTGCATGTGTGTTCTTTTCACAAACCACACATGGATCCACCAGTGTCATTGCATGTGTGTTCTTTTTACTAACAACAACTGCAGTCATTTCATGTGTGTTCTTTTCACAGACCACATATGGATCCACTAGTGTCATTGAAATGTGTGTTCTCTTCAGAGACCACACATGGATACACCAGTGTCATTGCATGTGTGTTCTTTTCACATACCACAAATGGAGTCATTGCATGCGTGTTCTTTTCACATACCACATATGGATCCACTAGTGTCATTGAAATGTGTGTTCTCTTTAGAGACCAAACATGGATCCACTAGTGTCATTGCATTTGTGTTCATTTTACTAATAACAACTGGAGTCATTGCATGTGTGTTCTTTTCACACACCACATATGGATCCACCTGTGTTATTGAAATGTCTATTCTCTTCAGAGACTACACATGGATCCACCAGTGTCAATACATGTGTGTTCTTTTCATGAACCACACCCAGTGTCATTGCATGTCTGTTCCTCTCACAAACCACACATGGATCCACCAGTGTCATTGCACGTGTGTTGTTCTCATGAACCACAGCTAGAGTCACTGGATCTATGTTCTTTTCATGAACCACAGCTAGAGTCATTGCATGTGTGTTCTTCTCACAAACCACATATGGATACACCAGTGTCATTGCATGTGTGTTCTTCTCATGAACCACAACTAGAGTCATTGGATGTGTGTTCTGTTCATGAACCACAGCTAGAGTCATTGCATGTGTGTTCTTCTCACAAACCACACATGGATACACCAGTGTCATTGCATGTTTGTTCTTTGCATGAACCACATCTAGAGTCATTGCATGACTGTTCTTCTCACAAACAACATATGGATCCACTAGTGCCCTTGCATGTCTGTTCTTTTCATGAACCACACCCAGTGTCATTGCATGTGTGTTATTCTCATAAACCACATACGGATCCACCAGTGTCATTGCATGTCTGTTCTTCTCATGAACCACAACCAGTGTGATTGCATGTGTGTTCTTTTCACATACCACATATGGATCCACCAGTGTCATTGAAATATGTGTTCTCTTCAGAGACCACACATGGATCCACCAGTGTCATTGCATGTGTGCTCTTTTTACTAACAACAACCAGTGTCATTGCATGTGTGCTCTTTTTACTAACAACAACCAGTGTCATTGCATGTGTGCTCTTTTCACATACCACAAATGGATCCAACAGTGTCATTGAAATGTGTGTTCTCTTTAGAGACCACGCATGGATCCACCAGTGTCATTGCATGTGTGTTATTTTTACTAACAACAACTAGAGTCATTGAATGTGTGTTCTTTTCACATACCACATATGGATCCACCTATGTCACTGAAATGTGTGTTCTCTTCAGAGACCACACATGGATCCACCAGCGTCATTGCATGTGTGTTCTTTTCATGAACCACACCCAGTGTCATTGCATGTTTGTTCCTCTCACAAACCACAGATGGATCCACCAATGGAATTGCATGTGTGTTATTGTCACAAACCACAACTATAGTCATTGGATGTGTGTTCTTTTCATGAACCACAGCTAGAGTCATTGCATATGTGTTCTTCTCACAAACCACATAAGGATACACCAGTGTCATTGCATGTGTGTTCTTCTCATGAACCACATCTAGAATCATTGCATGTCTGTTCTTCTCACAAACCACACATTGATACACCAGTCTCATTGCACGTGTCTTCTTCTCATGAACCACACCCCATGTCATTGCATGTGTGTTCCTCTCATGAACCACAGCTAGAGTCATTGCATGTATGTTCTTCTCACTGACCACATATGGATCTACCAGTGCCATTCCATGTCTGTTCTTTTCATGAACCACACCCGATGTCATTGCATGTGTGTTCTTCTCATAAACCACATATGGATCCACCAGTGTCATTGCATGTGTGTTCTGCTCATGAACCATATCTAGAGTCGTTGCATATCTGTTATTCTCACAAACCACATAACGATACACTAGTGTCATTGCATGTGTTTTCTTTTTATTAACAACAACTGTTGTCATTGCATGTCTGTTCTTCTCACAAACCACATAAGGATACACCAGTGTCATTGGATGTGTGTTGTTCTCATGAACCACAGCTAGAGCCATTGGATGTGTGTTCTTTTCATGAACCATAGCTAGAGTCATTGCATGTGTGTTCTTCTCACAAACCACATAAGGATACACAAGTGTCATTGCATGTGTGTTCTTCTCATGAACCACATCTAGAATCATTGCATGTTTGTTCTTCTCACAAACCACACACGGATCCACCATTGTCATTGCATGTGTGTTGTTCTGATGAACCACAACTAGAGTCATTGCATGTCTGTTCTTCTCACAAACCACACAAGGATCCACCAGTGTCATTGCATGTTTGTTCTTTTCATGAACCACAGCCAGTGTCATTGCATGTGTGTTCTTCTCACAAACCACACATGGATCCACCAGTGTCATTGCATGTCTTCTCTTTTCATTAACCAGACTTAGAGTCATTGCATCTATGTTCTTTTCACAAACCACATATCACCAGTGTCATTGCATATGTGTTCCTCTCATAAACCACATATGGTTCCACCCAGTGTGATGGCATGTGTGTTCTTCTCACAAACCACGTAAGGATCCACAGTGTCATTGGATGTGTGTTCTTTTCATAAACCACATATGGATCCTAACCTTAGGAGAGCCCTAACCTTAGCCCCCCAATGGATCCATCGTTAGACCGAGTCTTCTAGAAGACACGACTTAACACAGTTGTTCTGCTTGACAATTGTTACATACCGTTCGATCGGGGCGCTTGAACGATTGGGATGGTCTTCGTGAGAGCGATCCGCGAGTAGGCTGTTCTCTGACATGATTGGCCATGCTTGCTTTGGACAAAATGGCAACACCGGGTTCTCCCATGTTGCGAGTGTCACGACTCATGAGTTCAGTGGGCCATATCCTAGTGTCATGTCCCCATTACTTCACTTCCTCCCTGTACTCCTCTACCTTCCCCTCGAAGCCACTTTCCCCACTTCACTCCCATCCTGCCGTAGCCGCAAGCCGATGGTGCCTCCATCCCAATCCCCTCTCTAGCAGCCACACCCCTCCCCTCTCTCCATGGGTTCAAGGGGATACGGCGAGGAAACGCGTCGTGACGATAGGGACGGTGATTTCGTGAGTCGTCTCATCTCTATCTCTATCATATGTGGCCAGTTATCTATTTTTTGAGCTAGATCTAATCTGTTTACTCATGCGCGTATGATGTGTTAGGCCAACCAGACGATGTATGACACCGACTATCACGGTTTAGCAGATGAAGACAGTCCTCTTCTATGTAAACATGGATATGTGCCTGCTAAATTTGTAGCGTTCGAAGGACCAAACGTAGGCAGGAGGTTTCTACGGTGTCAAGGACATCATGCAATGATGCAAGGCGGAAGTTGCGGTGTTGTCAAATGGGTAGATCCAGAGTGGCCCAAATCGATACAGAAAACGCTGGACAAACTATGGGAGATGACAGTTGAGTTGAAAGAATCCGTATTCAGCTCACTTCTTAACTGTGTTGAGATGAAGCTATGGGAACCAGTTGACACGACCAAGCAGAAGCGAGATCTCCGGTGGGTGCAAGACAAGGTTAGCAAAGTGGAGAAGGAGAGGGACGCGGCGTTGGCCCTAAAGGCTAAAGCAGAGCAAGAACTGACTCAAGCAAGGAATGATCTTCATCAGGCCAAAGTCCAGCAGTTCACAACTACGAGTATTGACAAGTGCATGAGGAAAAATATAGAGAAACAATTGAAGCTATGCAAGGAAGATGATAAAAGGAAGGAGCAGACGATTAGATCCTTGCTCTCGCAGGAAGATGCACATCGGACTAAGATTAGGAAGATCAAGGAGATGTGTGATAACTAGTTCTATTTAGCTTAAGCTCCATGCCCTTTTAAGTTGTAATAGTTGTACTTGTTGACCTAGCAGTCTGAACTATTGGCCTCGGAGTCCTGGGAGGAAAAAATTTGGTCGCCCGTTAATCTGTCTTAACCCTGCATTACTTCCTTTTGTCTGACTAATGCCCCTTGGATATTCCGCCCATCACTTCGTCGTCCTCGTGTACAAATAGGAGGCGCTACAGCACGTTGCTTCGTCGCCCATCCGCTTGTCCTCTCCAGTCTCCACCGCGTCGTTGCTTCATCGTCCATCCCCTCGCTCCCTCTCCAATCTCCACCGTGCCGCCATGGAGATGCCCGCGCTAAACTTCTACGAGGCGGTGATGTTCGTGCACTTTGACATCCTCGCGTTGCCGGTCGCGACAGTGCCCCACGGATGGTGCATCAGCTATGCGGGGGTGCCGGTGGCTCCGCTCCTCATCCCAGGTGGAGGCGAGATGGAGAGCGAAATCGTGGCACACCGCCGCCAGACGCCCGTGTGGAAGAGGGTGATGCCCCGGTACGTGGCGGCCAGCCTGTACTAGCCGGCGTTGTTCAAGAAGGAGCGGAAGGCCAAGATTGGCAACCGCATTGTTTACGGGCGCGTGGTGCACCAAGATCTCCGCAACCGAGAAGGGCGGGAGAGGTTCTGGTCCGTCTCTGGATGGACCAAGTACACCATCATCGTCTCCGCTCGCCGCGAAGAGGTGCTACGTCTCGCGAACAATGCAAAAATCGTGGAGGTTCCGTCCGACGACGACGAGGAAGCCTGCGGCTCGAAGGACAGTGGCAGTGGAAGTGAAATTGTTGACTAGTGGTTGAATTAATGTAGGATGTGAAATCACACCTTTGTTTAGAAGAATTTCTGGTTGAATTAATGAAAAACCTCGATTTAGATCTCTGTCTCGATTAATTTGTGGAACAATTTGTGATTTAGATCAATTTCTGCCTCGATTTAGATCTCTGTCCCGGATTGGAAACATGACCGTGGACCAAAGACCCTTTTTCTACTAGCATATTCTGACATTGGTGGTTTGTTTAAACGTAATCAACATGGATTGTGCCGCATGCAAATGACACAACCACAATTTATAAAGTGGAAGCACGTACACCCGGTTACTGCAGATCCGGGAGCTTCGCCAGATGCAGGGGATGCAGGAGCAGAGAGGCGGTGAGATAGACAGACTCAAGATTAGGCCAGAAAGTGGTACCGTTTTCCTCCTCATCTGGGTATTATCGGTTGCCATTGCTGTTTATGTTTCCACGTCGTTGTGCAGCATCTGAAATAATTTGCTGCTTCGTGCAGTGTGACAACATAAATAATTTATTTCTGTGCCACTTACATTCCATCGAATTCGGAGACCTCCCGCCCCTCAGCAATCATGGAACCGTTGTTGCGTGTTTTCAGATAGAAGTGGCATAATCACAATTTCGGATTCAACTACTGACTTGGGCGTTTCCAAACCCTAAGTCGCGGTACATTTTACTCAGAGAACGTGGGTAGATTATTTCGCCCAGCAAAGTACCACACACAGAACTCCAGAATTTAACCGAATTACATATATAGGTTCAAGTTCAACACATTACTATGCATCTTCATTGCTAGAAGCCTTCTTTCGCAGCCTGGGTACCAAGCATTCACATCCACTAGCTTCTTCATATCCTGCCTTCTTCCTCTTCCTCGGTGCCAATTTTCTTAGCTTCACGTACTCTGCATCGCTAGGACAATGGGCACCAGAATCGTGCCCAGCATCATCTTTCCACTCGTTTTTAATTTCTTCGGGAAGCAAAATGACTGACCCGACAGTCATGTTTCTAACCTTGCGGCGCTTGCTATCAAAGAAACAATACTGTTGCATAACTGCCCAATATCTACAGAATAAATAAAACAAAAATTACAATTCTGCACAACATGCGAACCCTAAGAGACCTTTGCTTACCAGGAGCTAATTGGGTTCGAGCAACCACCCTGTCCAAGAATAAAAGGGCGAATCCCAGTTGCAGCAGCTTCCACATCCAGTACATCATAATTCAGCTCAAACATGCAAGCCGAAGCATACCTTTTCATCAACCCAATTAGTTGACTGTCACACGTTAGAGGAAACATGATGCCACATTCATCCATGAAGCTGAACTTTGTAGTCTGCTTTGGCTATAATTCATCATGATTACGCAGAGCAGCAACCATACCAGATATACTGCAGATCTGCGCAGGCGCTTCTTCCATCGTGATACAATGGTGTCTATACCACTTGCCCTTAGAGTCGTACATGAAGAGGACTACCGTAACCAGGCAAGGGTGGTCCGTGGAGATCCCACTTGACAGAAAACTGTGGACAAAATATGTTTGTTCGCATTGGCGGGCTAACAAACAATTTTAGGTTCAGTAGCCAGCTAGCAGTTATAATTAGTGCGAATAGAAAAGAGAAGGGTAGCTCACCCGCTTGTAGCCAGAACTTCTTCTTCCTTGGTAGTAGGATTTGCCATCCTCTGAGCTTCTCGGCTCGTCATCAGCGGAGGCGGGCTAGAGCCTCGCAACGGTGGCTACGGCATGCGCCATTGGAGCTCGGGACCAGCGACTAGGCGCAGCAACTGGGCGCTAGAAGTCAAATGTCTGAAGGGATCGTCCTGCCTGGAGGGTGGATTCCGACGCTGCCGGTGCTAGGGGAAAGGTGGGAATGGATTTGTGAAATTGGTCAACGCATCCAATCCACTTAGTTACATGATTTGCCTAAGAGGTTGCCGCGTTGGCGCTCGCGTCACGAACAGATGACCGACATGAGGGTCCCAACCATCTACTTCACGGGGCAGTTTAACAGAATGTTTGAATTTGGCAAGGGTGAGATGAGTTTGCCTCGAAATGGCCCCTCTCAGTAGTTGGCGACCCAACATTTCTAAACGCGACAATTTCAGGCAACTTAGGTACCGCCATGCGCTGGCCTGCGAATTTTGGTACCGCAGACGAACATGCCCCTAAACATGGTAGCACAAAGGAGAAAAACCAACCATCTAGCTACTACATGGACCCGTAGTCCAAGGATGAACTACTCACACATCACACCGGAGGCAGGCATGGTGATGAAGAAGGCCTCCAGGGTGAATTCTCCCCTCCGGTAGGGTGCCAGGAAGAGCTTCAGATCCCTCCTGATCTAGGGATGGAGATGACGGCGGCTACAAACTCTTTCATGGAATGTTGATCGGGTACTTAGGGTTTCTGTATCGAACGCGATATATAGGCGAAAGGGGAGGCCGAGGGGGTGCCCTAGGTGGCCACACCACCCCCTGGCGCGGGCCAGGCCTGGCCGCGCGGCCAGGTGGTGTGGCCGACCTCTGGCCCCTCTCTGTCTCGTCTTCTAGCTCCGTTTGACCCTTAGTGAAATATTGACTTTGGCTTTTGTCCTGTCCAATTCCGAGAATATTCATTTTCTGACTTTCCTGGAACCAAAAACAGCAGAAAACAAGCAGCTGGCACTATGGCATCTTGTTAATAGGTTAGTCCAAGAAAGTGCATAAAAATACTCCAAAGTGTGGACAAAACATAAGAAAGTAGATATAAAATAAGCATAGAACATCAAAAATTATAGATACGTTAGCAACATATCAACATCCCCAAGCTTAACTCCTGCTCGTCCTCGAGTAGGTAAGTGATAAAAAGAAAGAATAATTTTTGAGGTGACATGCACCATCACAAACTTGATCAAAGTATTTGTTAATACATTGATAGCTGGGATCATAGTAATTTAATATAGCATAAAAGATATAGTTCTAACAATAAGACATAGCAACTATGTTGTAACATGAAAAGGCACAAACAAAAGATTCATGAATAACAATGCTTTGCAAGACGTTTGTTTGTTTCACATAAAGAAAACATAATAAGAATGGTATTCAGCTTGTCCCTCATAGTGTAGCAAAACATAAATGCATAGGACACCTTCAAAGTTCATAAGGGTGACTAGATACAAGTAGTTTAAGAACAAGCAATATCAAAGTTATGCATCAATCAACAAGTCTTGGGACAATGCACATTAAACTAAGAATGGCCACTATGCTCTCTCAATAGGTTCATAAAGATAGAAGATGGAGACTCAACATAAAAGTAAAAGAAAGGCCTTCATAGAAGGACGCAGGGATTCAAGTTTCATAAAGAGCTTCCAAAAATTATGGTACTTATTATCTTTCAGCTCTCATTGCCCCTATCATAAGCATCTTGAAGTGATTAAGGTTAAAGTGAACAAACTATGGAGTATATGCTTGACAAGTATAAGTTGGCAATCTCATGTCCCTTACTTACGGGTACCGCTCCTCATGCTACTCAAGTTTAGTCACAGGTAAGTTCTTGTCATAGTAAATACATGTGTATCATAGAGAACCGCCAACGGGGTACCCCTTGCCCGATGATATGGAAGAATCCCCATATCAAAATGACAAGGCAAGAAGAAAACAAGCATCTCAGCAATCTTCTTATTTACCACAGGAAAATGGTTCTTTTATCTCTCTTTTCTCATCTCTTTTTTTTCTTTTTTCTCAATCTCTCTCTTTTTTTATAAGAATAATGCTTCATAGATTTCTCATTATGGTTACGCTACAGGTTTCCACCATGATTAGGCATGGATTAGAGCAGCGGCCCAGGAGTTTCTCTAACACACATACATAACTCCATGGACTTACAAGCTCCCCTTTCATTTCACACTGACGACATCCATAGACAAAAGAGCATGATATCAACTAGGTATAATGTACAAGTGCAATGTTCAAAGCGTTCCCCATGACAGCATGGTTCTGCTAATCCCCAACGTATAAGTGCAAGCATATACAACATAGATGACACAACGGTTCAAGTTTATTAGGGGCAAGAAAAGTAAAATGTGCCATCAAGTTCGTGAGAGCTTTAATCACTAGTTTTCTCATAACAAGTTTAATTCGGATGGTAGATAAAAACATGAATATAATTGGAATAGAAAATGCTAATGGGTAGGTATGGTGGACTCTTTGGAATAACTTGGTTTTATCTGGAGTTGGATGCATAAGTGGAACTCACACTTGGTTATGGAGGCTAGCAAAAGACTAGGAGCGACCAACTAAGACAGCAATAATGGCCATAATCATGCAGAGCGACAAAGCATCACTAATTGAAGCATAAAGTGATATTACAAGTCAAAAACTAAAGGATCATAAAGGCTATGGTGACTTGGGATGGTTTTAACATGGTGTGAGCATGCGCCAAGTCAACCCAAATAAAGCATCAAAGGAGAATACCACAATACTATGCTTTAATATGCTAAAACAAAGCATGTTTCTTTCAAGGCACATTAAGCAATCTCAATTGTTTATAACATGTCATGCTACAGAAAAAATTGTTGGGTCCGCAGCATAGAAAACAAAAAATTTCCTACGATGAGAACTATACGCCAAGATCTATCTACTAGATACAGAGCAACAGGTGGACATACATCCATGGAGAACTTACCCTCGAAGACAACGAGTTTTGTTAACGAGTAGAAACTCGTGGTTGATGTAGTCGTACGCTTGCTGATCTCAAGATCGTGTGGAAGTCCGAGCGCCGCAAATCAGCAGCGCATCCGTCCTCGCACACACGTTCAAGCCACCGGACAACCTCCACCTCCTTGCTCCAGCGATCTAGCGGAAGCAGCAACTCCTTCCAGACGAAATGTCACCGGGAACATGTATCTCGCTAATCCGAGACCATGGGGGAATAATTCTAGAGGGGGAGAGAGATCCTTCACAAGGAGGTGTGTGGATGAAGGAGGGAATGGGTGGCCTTTTATAGGAGGAGGGGGGTGCCCCCTCTCTCCATGGCCGGCGCATGGGGGGTGACCCCTCACCTCCCCCATTCATGTGGTGGTAACCCCTCCACATTAAAATGCCTCTTCACATTCCCTTTTAAAGTCTCCACTTTAAATGCATTAAATTTCTCCAAATTTAATGCTCTTTCATTTAATAAAACTGTTTTTATTAAATTTATTCAGAATTTTGTTAATTACTGTAATTAACAAACATTCACATATATCCCCTTGCAATATTTCAATATCACATGCAGAACAACCTTCTGCAATTTCACCCGAAACAATTTCCGGTTTCTATTGAAACAATTCCTGCGCTTTGCAATTCTTTTGTCTGAAACATATGTGCTCCAAAATTGTGTCCAGTAACTCTTAAGTGTGCCACCCTACGGTTCGCGAATAATGCAGACATGATCGAGACCCTTCTCCGATCAATAATCAGCAGCGGGACCTGGAGATCCGTACTGACTCCTACACATTCAATGATGACACATGTGATCATGAGAACCTTTAACGCTTGTAACTAAATCCCTTTGTCTCTCGATATATTACATGTCCGAGATTCGATCATCGGTATCTGCATACCTAGTTTGATCTCGTTACCGACATGCACTCTTTTTTTGTTCCCGTGATATAACATTCTAGTGATCACATCACTTGCTTGCAAGCTATCCTAATGTGATATCACCGAGAGGGCCCAGAGTATATCTATCCGTCATCTGGATTGAAAAATTCCACTCTTGATCCATGAGCCTCAACATAACACCTTCGTAGTACTGAACCCATTTTTATAGTCACCCTGTTACAGTGTGACGTTTGATGTTATCAAGATACTCTTCCGGTGTTAGCAATTAACATGATCTCATGGTCTAAGGATAAAGATTACTTCGTATGATGTTATAGCAATATAAACATAATGACTTGATCGTAATGCTATACTTCGGATGAATGTTAGAACATCATTTCACAAATGATGTGACCTTGTTATTAACAACATCCAATGTCCATGATCAGGAAACCTTGATCACCTTATTAATCAACAAGCTAGTCTATAAGAGAGGCATAACTAGGAACCCTTTTTGTTTATTAAACACACATGTATTGATGTTTCCTATCAATACAATTATAGCATGCAAAATAAACATCTATCATATACAAGGAATACATAATAACAACTTTATTATTGCCTCTCAGGGCATATTTCCTTCAAAAATCACTAAGCATAAAGCCAAAACAATATCAAGTATGACATGACAAAGCATAGGCCACAGTCAAAAACAAGCTCCTTTTACCACTTAAGCATGAACTTTTCCTACTCTTTTCCAATCCGAACTTATTTGAAAACTAATGTATGAATGAGGGGTCCGACCAATTTATTCAAGCAAACTAAGAAAACCAAGCAAACTAAAACTCAAAACAAAAACGAAGATGCTCCAAGAACAACACAACTGTGCATGAAACAATAAAAATGAAGTGTTTGGAAGAACCCTGAGATTTTTATTGATGAAGAAGGGGATGCCTTGGGCATCCCCAAGCTTTGACGCTTGTACTTCTCGAATATTTTTTGGGGTGACATGCGTGGAATCCCCAAGCTTGATATTTAGTCCATTCTTCATCTCATTACATCATTCTTTACATACACCTGAAAATTTTCTTCATACAAAACTTCACACAATCTTAATTAGCAACATTAGTGTACTCAAGATAATAAGTCTTTGGGTTCAGTTTCAACACAAATAAAACTTCCATTAAAACACAAGCTACTGTAGCACTTCCCTCAAAAAGCTCAATTCCCCAAAAAGAACCCAAAAAGGAATCAACAAGAAGCAAATGCAAATAATGGCAGAAATCTGTCAAAACAGACCAGCAGGTAAAAACCAATTTTTTTCGAAGACCTTCTATTCCTAGAATTGAAAAGTGTTGAACTAACGAAAGTTGGATAACAACCTAGGGCAGAAGCACAAAAAAATACAGCTCAAACTGATGTATAGAGATTTTACACGAATTTTTATAGCTAAGCACAAAAATCTGTTTTGGGACAACAACTTTCCCAAGCATTAGTTATCTCTCATTAGAGGTTACTCTTGGCACAAAAAGCAAATAAAAAGGATAAGGAGAGGTTATTACTGAAGAAATAACTTCCAAGACTCAACTCAAACTTTTGGGTTATCTCCCAATAAGTACTTTTCTTAACGCCTTCAAGTTAGGCATAAGAAGCAAGAAAAGAATCAAGTGTTCTCAAATGAAGAGGCATTAGGAGCAAATTTTGTTTTCATAGGAGAAGCAAAAGGGATCTTCTCTCTATTCTTGGGGAAGTATTCCATACCTTTCTTGAGTGGAAATTGATATTTAATGGTGCCTTCTTTCATGTCAATAATGGCACCAACAGTTCTAGGAAAAGGTCTTCCCAAAGTAATACGACACGAAGCATTGCATTCAGCATCCAAAACATAGAAATCAACGGGGACATAGACATTGTTAACCATAATAAGAACATCATTAATTCTCCCGATGAGTTTCTTTTTAGCATTATAATCAAGTGGGACATTTAAATAACAATCTTCCAATAGTGGCAAATCAAGCATTTCATAAATCTTTCTAGGCATAATAGAAACACTACTATTAAGATCACATAAACCTTTGAGATCAAAATCATTCACTTTCATATTGATGATGGGCTCCCAACCATCCTCTAGTTTCATAGGAATAGAAGCTTTATGTTTCATCTTTTCTTCTTTCATTTTTATGAGAGCATCAGTAATGTGTTTTGTAAAAGCCATATTCATAGCACTAGCATTATGACTTTTAGCAAGCTATTCTAGGATCATAATAACTTCAGAGATGTTGCAACCATCAAGATTAAAATCATAATTATCATCTAAAGTAGTAGAGTTATTGTTTCCCATAATCCGAATAATTTCAGCATTTTTATTAGAAAATGTTCCATTGGGTTTACTAGCTTCAATATTAGTGGTAGTGATAGTAGAAATACTAATATTTCTAGCAATTTCATCTTCTCTTTCCCACTTAGCATGCAATTCAGCTAATAGTCTAACATTTTCATCAATTCTAACTTGTATGGCATTAGTAGCAGCAAAGGGATTTTCAATAGTTTCAGGTTTAGCAGACATTTTATTAATCAAAGAGCATTGTGCTTCAGACAAAGATGATATATTCCTTTCAGCATTAGAAAGTTTTAATTGCAAACTAGGAATTTCCCTTCTTTAAACTCTCAAGTTGATTGTTCCTCCATGGTTTTAGTAAATTATTTATTCTGCTCACATTGCATTTGCATGAAGTTTTTAGTGGCTCGCTCAACTTCTAAAATTCTCTCTTCACTAGGTATTCCAGGTTTACCATAATAACCATAAGTATTATTAGGAGGGTAAGGCCTATAGTTATTATTATCAATATTAATGTTGCCAAAATTATTATTTCTTATAAAGTTCAGATCAACTTGCTCTTCTTGAGCAACCAAAGAGGCTAAGGGAACATGATTCGGATCAATATGAGCTTTCCCATTAACAAGCATAGACAGAATAACATCAATTTTATCACTTAAGGAGGAGGTTTCCTCAAGAGAATTTACCTTCTTACCTTGTGGAGCTCTCTCAGTATGCCATTCAGAATAGTTAACCATCATATTATCCAGAAACTTTGTTGCAGCAGCCAAAGTGATGGTTATAAAGGCACCTCCAGCAGCAAAATCCAGTAGATTTCTTGAAGAATAATTCATTCCTGCATAAAAGGTTTGGATAATCATCCAAGCAGTCAGTCCATGAGTGGGACAATTCTTTACCAAAGATTTCATTCTTTCCCAAGTTTGAGAAACATGTTCATTGTCAGATTTTTTAAATTTCATTATTTCACTTGTAACATCCCAAATGTTTAATCAAGATTATCATGATCCAAATCACCCAATTTAGGGTTAACAAAAACTTTTTATCATTAAAAGATTTAAGCATGCATATGTGTGTTGCATTAATATGGAATTGATTTGAATTGCCATGATTTATTATTCTAAAGTTTGTAAAATGACTCTAAGGTGAATTCCACATCATCTAGATCATTCCCAAGCAAAATCCAAAGAAAAAGAAATCAAATAGAATTAATAAATAGAAATGGTAACTTTTGCCATTTTAATCATCTAGGTCACTTTGGGTGTTCCTAGAACTCAATTTCAAACAGAACAATTCTAACTCTTTGCACCCCTTGCTAGTACAAGTAATGATCTACCAAGGCCCACTTTCTGATCTTCCAAAAACATTCAAACTCTAATTTTAAATGACATTTGAAACTGGAATCAAGTGTATGTATCTAGATCTCACTTTTTCAAAAACCACTCAAATGAATTCAATTTGACAAATCCCAGCAACCAAGGATGCTCAAGCTTAAGATCAACGACTCCACCAGAATTCATTTCAAAATTCAAAGGTTTGCTTCATGCGGCCATTGTGTTGAATAGGTGGCATGCACAAATTTTCTGCCTAACTATTACTATTTCATGATCAATGCATTGTCGAGTTTTGGGCAAGTCTCCCCAGCTCTAACCAACACCTCACCAGCCTACCCTTTAGCCTGGAGTAGCAGTAACGCACCACCTATTTTTGGTCGCCGCCGGCGGAACACGGACAACGCTCCGTAGACCACGCCGTGCTGATCCAGCACCGCCACTAGCTCCGCCCAACCCTACCGCACTCCCTTGTCCCTTCCCCGAGCACAGTCAGCCCCTGGACCACCATGGACAGCCCCCGCACTGAGCCTTTGCGACATGTGCAGCACAGCCAGAGCGCTGTCCCTGACAGAGCCCCACGAGCCGCGCCTTGCACCCAGCTCGCGTGTGCCGCTCCGCAATAAACCCAGCACCCCGCCAGACACGCCTTTCTCCCGCCACGTGACCTACAGCCGCCACGAACCGTGTCGAGCACCGCCTCTACCGCATAGAGCGCCACACACTCCCTACCGTTTGCCACCGCCCCTAGCATCGCCATCAAGCCGTAGCTGACCGCCCACCGTCCGCCTACACCACCCATGCTGCTAGCGTCCTGTATCTTCGTCACCGACGAGCTCGCCGTCACCCACTCGGTCCCCTCATCGAGCCTATACAAAGAGCCCTCCCCAGCACCAATTCCTCACACCACTCAGCACCCCTCTCACCACTGATCATTCCCCACCTCTAGCCGAAACCGCTCGAGCAGCCAGTCGCCGGAATTTCGCCGGAGATAGCCGCAACAGAGGACGAGAAGCTCCCGTCGATTTCGTCCACCCCCGGAGCTGCCGCGACCTCGCCTGAGCCGGCCGTCATCTCGTCGTTCAAACGGCCCCATCACTGCTAGGTTTCCGTCTCGCCAGCGACCTGTCCGTCGTCGATGATGACCATGAGCCGTTGATCCTAGTTCTAATCATGCGGTCCATAGGGCCCCATACCGCTTCACGTTTTAATAGCCGCCGACATGTGGGACACCCCTGTCATCTGTCCTCAGCGCAGCTGAGTGAAACTGGGTTGGCCCATTAGTGTTCCCGCGCAACCCAGTAGATTCAAATAGATCTTTTTCTTTTTAGACTTAAACTAGATTTTGTCCTTTAGTTTGAAAATCAATTCAAAGAGTTTTACAAATCCAAATTGAGTGATTCCAATTTTTTTGGAAAGGCAATTGAAATCTCTATCCAAGCCCGTTGGATTTAAATCAATTACAGTTAGAGATCTCTCCTAGTAAAAATAACAAGACAGAGACTTTTTCATATTCAAACATTTTTCTAAAATCAACCATAATAGATTTTTAGTTGATTCCAACTCTCAAAAATCACATTTAACCATACCTATCTGAATTTGTAATAATATTGAGGTTTGAACGCGCAGTTACTTTGGAATAGTACCAAAATAATGCTATATAGGTATTTCCAGTCACTTTAAATCATTAAATATTAATCTTGAACTTTATAAAATGTGATCCAACATTTAAATCACATTACCATGTATTATAATACTTGGTGATGACATGTGTCCACATGATCCCATATTTTAATTGGATAATATTAA
This sequence comes from Avena sativa, assembly GCA_916181665.1. NCBI lineage: Eukaryota > Viridiplantae > Streptophyta > Magnoliopsida > Poales > Poaceae > Avena > Avena sativa. The sequence goes on from OV702286.1 coordinate 82,021,122, forward strand.
ATCTTAATTATTTTCAAAGAGTAGAAATTACTTTTCTCAATAAAATAAATGAAACTAGTTCATTAAATCTTGTGATGATTGTGATGATGCTAGATCATCAAATGTGTGACTTAGTGTGCTAAATAGACTAGTTAAGTATTGTTTGGTGATTGTGTGTCCTATATGTATTTATAGACAATAGTACCAACCAAGCTTACGAGGAGGAGGAGTTCTACCAAGAAGAGGAGGAAGAGAATTTCAACCACTCCACTACTCAAGGCAAGCCTAGCACTTCAAGTAAACTGAGCAAGCTATTATTAGCAAGCCATCATTAACAATGCAAGCTAATCCTAACAAGCTAGTTACCTAAGCAAGATGCAATAGGCATGCTTGGTTATACATTTTGACTTATACCTACCCAAGTTTTACTTACCAGCTTTACTTTCTTTTACTTCACCAAAGTTCTTTACTTTTTTATAGATAGCATAAAGAGTATAAAACTTGGCCTATCTAGTTAGATGTAGATGTCATTCTATGGCATGAGATTGATATTAGCATCCTACCTTAGTGAACACTCTTAACTTAGTGTTTAGATATAAACCAAAAACTTGATCACTTTAGATGGGAATACTTGGTGAAAATGATTATGAAAACCTTGGAATGATGAGTCATTCTATTAAGCTATTTTGACATGTTTTGAGAAACACAAATGGTTTATGATGATGAAAATGTTGAGGCATGAGCCTTAGCCCATTATAAAAACTTATGGTTGGGTTCAGATGCGATACCATTCCAAATTTACCGTACAACCACAATACCTGAATTGGTAAGGCTTAGCCGGAAGTTTATATGCATTAGTATGAGTTCCCTCGCGGGAGATGTCTGAGCTGAGGCTACCTCTCAATGTTGTCCACCTATGTAGTTCCCAGGATGGCAGATGGCCATGGCTAGGAGGCCAAGCTCATAGGAGAGGTGCTTATACTAGGGTGAGTAATTGAAAGGTTATCATTGATTATCCGCATACTTAGTATGATGATTCAGGGTTATCCCTGACGGATGTATAGAATTTTGTGGTGAAAGTGTACCACATGTGCAGAGTGTCAAACTATTCGAATAGCCGCATCCGCAGTCATGGACAGTTGGAGTGGCCATACTGTTCCATCGTCGGATGTTTTCAAAAATGACGTATGAAATGAATGATGATTTTGACTTGACCACAACAGAGTTGTGACTATGAAACTAGTTTCCCCAACTTAAGTGATTCTAGAACTTTATCTTATCTTTCTCTACTTCTGAACTCAGCTTAGGTTTCAAACTTAACCTTGCAAACAAACTTAGAGTTAGCATTTCCTACTAGAACTACCTTCCTGTTAGTGATAGTTTGCGAGTACTTAAAGAGTACTCATGGCTTTGTCCCTGGCTATTCCCATGGCCAGACTATGAAGAGTATTACCAAGATTAATGACAACAGGATGACTATGACAATTAGGACTATCTCCCATCGTCAGCATTGCCTATGACATTGAAGATGGACCCCACCGCTACGCTTATTATTTTATTTTGCTGCTTGTTGTATTAAGTCTAGATCATGAGATCCTTTATTCGTGTAAGACCTTATTATGGTTTGTAATGGATTATGTACTGTGATATCCAATCTGTTATGTCTCGCAAAAATGGTAATCCTGGGATTGTGATGTATGGCATAACAAGCATCTGGGATTAAAAATCCGGGTGTTGACATCATTTCTCATAGATATAATCTTAGCAGGAGGATAGTATTTTCCAATGAAAGCATATTTGCATTTAGTCAAAGAATCAATACTATTTCTAGTTAGGGATTGCAACCATTCTTTAGATTTTCCTCTCAAAGAGAAAGGAAATAATTTAAGCTTAATAATATCTCCATCTATATCCCTATGTTTTTGCATCTCACAAAGTTCAACAAAGTTATTAAGATGAGCAGCACCATCTTCAGTACCAATTCCATAAAATTGTTCTCTCATAACAAGATTCAGTAAAGCAGGTTTAATTTCAAAGAAAGTAGCTTCAGGAACAGGTGGAGCAATAGGTGTGCACATGAAAGCATTGTTATTCGTGCTAGTCAAGTCACACAACTTAGTGTTTTCAAGAGTAGTCATTTTTTTGTGTTTTTAATAAAGAAAGCAAACTTAGTACCACTAATTTGTTTGTGTTTTTGATAAAGAAACAAACAAACAAAGCAAAAAAATAAACTAAGAAAAACAAAAATAAAAATTAAAGAGATTGGTTATGAGGGACTCCCCTTGTGAAGATGTCCTTGACTCCCCGGCAACGGCGCCAGAAAAAGTCTTGCTTACTCAAGATGATGAGCTCATTGGGGAACCCCAAGAGGAAGGTATGATGAGTATAGCAAAAAGTTTTCCCTCAGTTATGACACCAAGGTTATCGAACCAGTAGGAGCAAGGAAACACCTCCAAGGTGTTGTTTCCAACTTTGAATCCTACACAACACAATCACAGAACTTTCCCCCAACTTAGTGAGGTTGTCAACCTCACCGGTTTTGCTGAAAACAAAGGATTAAACGTATTGTGTGTAAGATAGTAATAGCTTGCAGAAAGTAAACAGAAAATGGTAAATAGTAGATTGTAAATTGATGGTAAAAGAAAGGACCGTGGTCCATAGTTCACTAGTGGTGATTCTCCTTAGGATAGATGACATGTTGGGTGAACAAATTACAGCGGGGCAATTGACAAACATCGAGAAAGCATACATGCATATACTAATCATCTTGACTCCGATGAGATTTGATTGGGCATTACAACATTATACATAGACCGTAATCCAACTTCATCTACGACTAATAATCCACCTTTAGGTTATCATCCGAACCCACTCCAGTATTAAGTTACAAGCAACAGATAATTGCATTAAGCATTGTGTGTAAAGTAAACAATACGATTGTTCTATGAACAAAGGATTGCTGTTTTCACCCTAGTAGCAACATTACATCTAGTACCTTAGAGATTTCTGTCACTTCCCCAGATTACTAGAGGCATGAACCCACTATCAAGCATAAATACTCCCTCTTGGAGTTGCTAGCATCTACTCGGCCAAGATAGCTATTGGAAATATGCCCTAGGGACAAATAGTAGTAAGGACTATTATCATATTTCATATAGTTTATGATTAAGTTTTATATCATGCTATAACTGTATTGAGTGGAAACATCAATACATGTGTGATATATAAACAACCAGGGGTTCCTAGGGAAACTCTAGTCACTGGTTCATTGGTCAACAGATAATCATGTTTCCTGATCATGTGGCATTTATGCTAGTTGGATTGGAGTCATCTCATTCCGAGAATGAGACGATGAACCAATACCCAACCTAAACATCGTGACCCGATCATGTCATGAAGTTCAAGTTACGATTATTAGAAATGGATCCTCGTAGACTATTTCTTAGACCGTGAGGCTATATCAATCACTGTGTCCCGAGAGTGCTTTGATAGCATCAAGCGCCACTTGGTAATACAGTGGTTATAAAGGTGTGTTCAGGTACTCGGAGGAAATCATTGAGGCAATATATGTCAAGAGCAGGATTTGTCCGTCCATGTGACGGGAGGATACTCAAAGGGCCCACTCGGAGAAGTTATATCCAATAGCTACGCAGCGTGTGATTTGATCACAGGGATATCACTTGTCGGAACGAGTCAAGTAGAATTTTCGGTAACGAGATTGAAAACAACATGGTGATGTCATGGATCAGATCTTGGGCAAGGCAAGTATCGAGAGACAAAGGGAATAAGACATGACTGTCCCGGTTCAAACGATGAAATATCTTTGTGGAACACACATGGGTCACATGGCCATCCAGGTCCCTCTATTGTTCATTGGTGCGGGAGTGTCCCGACCATGTCTGGAGTGATCCCGAACCGTGGGGCATCACGCTTAAGGGATTGATGATGCTTAGAGAGTGTTTATAGGATCGGTAGAATCGCTGAAGAGTAGTAGAGAGAAAACTGGAAGGGTTTCGGAAAGTCCAGAGGATGTCCAGAGTGGAGGTGGAAGTGTTCCATAGCCACGGAGGTTGAATAATATGTGAATGAATGTTAAATATTGATTTAATAATTTATTCATAATTATTTAATAAAGAGAAAAATCAATTTAAATGGTTAAAGGCTTAATGGGCCAATTCCCGGAGGGGAGAGGGCCCATTAGGGAAAGGAGAGAGGGAGAAGGGGCCAAGGGGGTGGCCGGCTGAGCCTAGCCCCCCCGCGTGGGGCCGTTGGCTGCCCCTCCCCCTCCTCTCCTTTCGTCCCACCCCGGGACTTTGAGGGAGGTAGTACCTCCCCTCCCCCTATATATAGTGGGGGTATTTGGCCAAATTAAATACACCAATAATCAATAAAGGTCTTCTCACTTTTGGGAGGACCTCTAATTGATATTTTCTCCCTCCCCCTCTCTCTCTCTCTTGTGACCGTGGTCCTGAGTCTAGACTGCGCGAATGAGAGACATCTTCACCACGGAGCGCCGTCGCGCTGCAGGATTCGGATCCGGGAGCTCTACTTCCGCAACTGCTGCTGGATCGGGGAAGCGGGAGTCATTGTCAGGCACCGGACATGTGTAACTCCCCGCGAGGTGTCGCACTTGAGGCACTCAAGTCGTTGGAGCCAAAGGAGCGCAAGGACTTCATCACGACCTTGAGGTCGGCATCAGCTCGTCTACATCAACCACGCTCTCCTGAGCGTTGACAATGCTTTTCGGTCTTCAAGGGGAAGTTCGCGAAAAGCCCCTCCCATTACAGTATTACTAATAGTTAGGTCCTGGCAGCTTCAGGGGTTCAGGGGCGTAGGATAAATTTATTGTTTTCATACGCGGAGCCCAAACAATAGATACTAACAACGAAAAGCATGCAAGATCACAAATAAAAAAGACATGATAGAATCAATAATCAATCTTAAATAGAATCTCAATATCCATCGGATCCCCACAAACACAACATGTAGGATTACAAATAGATGATCTTGATCATGAATGGAGCTCACAAGATCTAAACATGGTATCACAAAGGAGAAGAACCAACCATCTAGCTACTACATGGAGCCGTAGTCCAAGGATGAACTACTCACGCATCACACCAGAGGCAGGCATGGTGATGAAGAAGGCCTCCAGGTGAATTCTCCGCTCCGGCAGGGTGCCGGGAAGAGCCTTAGATCCCTCCCGATCTAGGGATGGAGATGACGGCGGCTACAGACTCTTTCGTGGAATTTTGATCGGGTACTTAGGGTTTCTGTATCGAAGGCGATATATAGGCGAAAGGGGAGGCCGAGGGGGTGACCTAGGCGGCCACACCACCCCCTGGCACGGGCTAGGCCTAGCCGCGTAGCCAGGTGGTGTGGTCGGCCTCTGGCCCCTCTCCGTCTCGTCTTCTGGCTCCATGTCCCCCTCGGTGAAATATTGACTTTAGTTTTTGTCCCGTCCAATTCCAAGAATATTCATTTTCTAACTTTCCTAGAACCAAAAACAGCAGAAAATAGGCAGCTGGCACTGTGGCATCTTGTTAATAGGTTAGTCCAAGAAAGTGTATAAAAATACTCCAAAGTGTGGACAAAACATAAGAAATTAGATATAAAACAAGCATGGAACATCAAGAATTATGGATACGTTAGCAACATATCATATGGCCTAAAGGATCTCTTGCATATGCTTCTTCAGTGATGCATTCTGATTGAGTAGCTCATCAACATGTTATCCTGCATTCCGTGATGTAGTCTCTAGGGTGCTGATGTAGGCATGCTGCCCATCCATAGTGTTCTTCATCTGGTGCATAGTGGCATGAGATTCATCATTCTTCTCCATCTCATAGATAATCCTATCCTCCATGTTGGCAGTAAGGCTTTCCATGTCCATCAACTGAAAGGCGCATGAAGTCATCTTCTCTTTCCCGTCGGTGTACCAAACAGGAGTACCATCAAAAGTACGCCTCCCAAACTGACCAAAGGATTCATTCGGCATAACCGACTTGAACATGAAGAACAGGCGGGACATGGCATCATGCATGGCTATCTTGAGTCCACCTTCCCAGTGATTGCAGTTCTGGGCATACCTATGTCTTGGGTCATTGGGGCGATGAGAGGTCCGTGGATCCTGGTCTCAATCTCAAAGCGTGTAAGTCTGGGCTCCATGGAAACCTGCTTGCCCCTGAACTCTGGGCGAGGCAACGACAGACTATCAGTCAGCTTGGCAAGGTTGTAGCTAAAGTGGTGGTCTCCAGCATCTCCTAGTGGTGAAAAAGAGCGTGTACTCATCTGCCATCAATCATTTTGAAAAGTAAGAAGAGTGTAAGAACATTTGACAATGATAGAATTACGAGAAGTAAAATGTATGAAAATACTTTAGATTAAAACATCATAATTAAAATATGTGTTCTCAAACTCTCTAAGTGTCCTGGTTTCTAACCGGCTAACAAGATAAACACTCAGCCATGAGATAAAACATACCAAACAAAGTACCATCCAATCATAGATTCAAACATGACCAATTCAATTCACAAACAACAAGGTTCATTACAACAAAGCAAATAAACAACTAAGTTATGCCATACCACAATAGTGGGCATGATCAATACACTAACACTGTATATAGGGTCTAAATGGGAATACTATGGTCACACTATAGGGTGCATCAAGAGGAGTTCCATCTTCCTTCGCATTCAGGGCTTCATGGATGCAATAAGAGCATCCTTGGAAGCAATCATTTTGTCTTGGTCACTTAGCTCCAAGACCAGATCAATGATATCCTTCCTAAGCTTCTTGTATTCTTTCTCCAGCTCATGGTTCTTCTTCTTTTCTTCCTTGAGGTCCTCCTGAGTGTTGTGCAGCCTCCACTTGAGTCTTTCTCCAATTTCATCAATAGCAATCCATGCTACACTTCTTGCTAAGTCTAAGAATGATGAATGGAGCTTGGAGTTGGTGAAAATCCAGTGTCCCATCTTCTTGTGGTCATCCTCCTTGTTCTTGTAAAAATGGAGTTGCACCCACCAATACTCTTGGCCTTCATCGATCATAGGAAAACCCTTGTACATTGCTTCACCTTCGAGTCCCTTGCTATTCATGATAGCCTTCAGTGCCTTGGGAAACTCAGTCTCACACAATAGTGTCATGGTCATCAGTGGTCCCTTCTTGACGGATTCGATGATGGTGGCCATCTAAGATTTGGAAAAAGATAAAAGGTTAGGAAGAGTCATACGAGAATAAGTATGTTGCAAAAATAAAAGATTTTGAATGAACAAATTATTTTCATTTGCCTAGGGTCTTTCCTAGTTTCTAGTACAGTTATAGGGTCACGAACCTACAGTCAACACAATGCTCTGATACCATCTGAAGCGACCCGACCCGGTAGGGGTCCAAGTCTCTATGCTCTTTAGAGCTAGTCCCTGGATCAACTCTCTAGCACACACAGTTTAGAATGTAATATCACGAAACAAAGGTCATATTTCTATTACATTCAATGATCTGGAACTTTATGTAGTCACATACAAGATGCATAGTAGAACGGCTAGCTCCTCATAAACAAAGATCAACAGCGGAAGACTAATAACCATAAAGAGCTCCATTAAGAGCCACATGCGAAGACATGCTGAGTATAGACTCGTAACCCCAAAAATCATACCTCACTCATCTTCAAGGCAACCTGCAACATGAAAGGTTGCAGCCACAAATGATTGATACTTTTAATGTATTGGCAAGTACACTATTTATGGTGGACACAATTCTCAACCTATACTGTACATGCATTTTGGCTTGGTGGGGTTTGGATCAATTTTGCATAAAGCAAGGTTTTATCCTATCCTTTGATAAAAGACATTTTCCATCTATTAAGTGGTACCACTGGTTGAAAGTAGTGAATATGGGTACCAACGATAGAAGCCAGTGAACCCTCCTACCCTTGTACACCCATCAAAATTTTAATTAAAGAGATTGGAATAATGAGATTCTCGGTTAGCTTCAGAGTCAAGTCACTCAAAGTTTGCCATAACCAGGGATATGGCTAAGTACTTAGATTTGACACTATTGAGAGGTTTGTACACTTTACCCATAAGACCCAGTAATCCATCGCACACATACCACCAAGATGTAGCACGACCGGGAGAAGACCGAGACAAGACCTTTCAGAAGTAGTCCCCCGATCCCCTGACAGAGCCATACAACCTACCCAAGCTACATCTGCTAGTCACGTCGGGCCGGGTTTCCACAACATACTTAGTCAGGACAGAGCCATGTGTCATGTGGTTGTACAGTGAAGCTTCTAAAATACTAGGCGCCTCAAATTTCTTTAAGCTTGGGTGGCTTTCCGCATGTGCACATAAGACAAGAGTGAGCCATTGAAAGGGATGACTCCTGATTCGCACCCCACCATAAAATATCAATTCCAACACCCAGGAAGTTCCTTAAATTATGTTATTTTTTATCCTTTAAAAAAACACTTCCAATATCACAAAGAACTATTGCTGGGCTAAGCATTGAACTCCTACGTTGTCTTATATTCAATAGTCAGGGATACATGTGACTAACCTATCTGGGTTACATTGCATAGCATAATACTATATAAGACTACACATGCATACTACAAAAACATTAAGTGCATAGGAAAATATTAGGATATTTATGCAGTGAACTTGCCTCTTGTTGAAGTTATCAGAATCACTCTCTTCACAAGTCAAGGTTACTCTCCGGTCAATCTATACGGTTCACAAATATTGCAACGAATAAACAAACTAATCCAACACACCAAATAAAGGCAATACAAAGAAATCAAGCAAAGCATGCTAAAGGGTTTGGTTTAGGTTGCACATGTTTTGCTAAACCAATACTTGGTTCTCAAAATACTTTACTAGTCTTAGTGCTTATAGTGGCACTAGGTCATGTGCCTCTAATACGTTATAGTTATGTTTTAAAAAGTGTTTAATTTAGCCCTGTTGGATAAATGAACCTTTCTAGACATTTTGCAAAAAGGTTTTTATTTTAAAACCATTACCTTAATTTAATAAACTCTAAAAATAGCATTTAAAAGAGGTAAGACTTCATACTTTAATAACATTATTGTAAACCTACAAAATAATTTTACTTTTCGATCCTAATGGATAGTGGATCAAAATATGAGCATTTTACCAAAAGAACCACTCAAAAATACTTTTTAGAATTAAAGTTATGCCTAAAAGGGCTAAATAGAATTTCTATAATAGTGTTCCATTTCAAATGTTGAAATGCGAAAACTAATAGTGGGGTATTGTAGTACTATTCACCATTATTCCAGAAAGGTATTATTTGCAATTTTTGGATATACAATTTTTTTACTATAATTTAATTACCCTATAGTAGAGTTTAAATGTTTAAAATAATATTGTTTGGCAAAGTACAAATTTTAAACATCTATAGTATTCTTAAAAAAATCTAAATCCAGGAATATATCATATGCATTTTTCTGATATAGAGAACATTTTATATGCATTTTACAAGTTTATAGTATTTTCTGTCAATTTAAAATGCAAACAATACACACGGGGCAGAAATTGCCCATGTGGTGCAGACGTGGCGCACACGCGGCACACACCCGGCGCTAACGTTGCACACTAACTTGATAGCCATGCGGCAGCGTCAGATAGGGCGATACCCTTTCGGCGCTAGGATCTAATCCTGATATCCCGGTTCAGATCGAATGGCGGGGAACAAATGGTTGTAGGGGAGGCTCATCGGCGACGATAGGGGTGGCAGCGGACGGCGCAGCCGTCGGTGGAGAGGGGGATTCGGTGGTCGGAGGAAAGCGAGGAGGGGTTGACAGGGTGTAGGAGGGGACGACAAGGTTGATTGTGTGGTCAGCATCATCAATTGTTTCTCAACACGGCGTCGAGGAGCGGGTGGAGCGACTCTGCTGGCAGCGAGCTTCGGAAGCTCGAGGCGGGGCTGCTACGCTACGAGGGAGGGAGGGAAAAGAGGATTAGGCAGCACGCGAGATCGAGGCGGAGCGAAAATACTGAGAGAGGGCGGTGCGAGCTTACCCGGTCATCAGCGTGAGCTTGAAAAAGGCTGTAGTAGAGCTAACTCCGGCGAGCAATTTTCTCAGCCTGGGGCGTGTTGGAGAGGGGGGAGAGAGGGGAATGAGAGAGGGGGTCGGGGGCTTTAAGGGGACTGGGTCACGGCCAGTGGGGGAGTTGGAGGTGAGGGCGACGTGGGGCGACGGGCGAGGTGGTGGTCGAGGTCGTGTGCGTCGTGGGTGGCGGTTAGCGGAAGGGGATGACAGGGTGGGGCCCGGGTGGAAGTGAGAGGGAGAGAGGGAAACAGGCCGATGGCTGGGCCGTTAGGTGCTGCTTGGGCCGCAGGTAGGGGAGCGGCCACAGGGAAGAGGGGGGGTTGGCCGGATGGGCTAGCCGGGGCTGGAAGGTCTGGGCCGGGCCAGTTAGGCTGGCAATTCCCTTTTTTAGTTTTATTTTATTCTTTTTCGTTTCTGTTTTTTTATTTCTTTTAGCTTCAAAAACTAGTTCAAAAACCCATCAAATTTTCTAGAAAAATTCTTAATATCACAAATTGAATATACTTTATTTATTTTCATACCTTTTCAAAACAAAAACAAAATAAAAGAAAATAATATTTTTAAAATATATATTAAAATCTATAGGGGTTTTTCCCCCATAGGGTTTCTCACTTGAATAAAAACAATAGAATAAAATAGGTGAATTTTGTAAAACCTTAAATAGATGTTTTGGGATATTAGGAAACCATTTCAAAATGAAGAACTAAATCATTTAAAAAATATGGGCACCAAATTTAAACTAGGAATGTGTTATAAATATTTTCCTAAAACAAATATTTTTATTAGGGTTTGTTTTATGCATGTAAATTTTTATAGAGAATCCATTTTGACAAAAGGTTTTAGGTTTATTAAAATCAATTTTAAGATCTTTTGTTTTCCAATAAAACTAAATAACTTTTAATTTAGGTTTTGAAATATTGTTTCCCTGATCTCTTACCCTAATTTGTTTTGTTTCCAAATAGGATTTTCTTTAGTTTTCATAAACTTTGAAAAGTTTCTTTTCTTTTGGAAAATATTAAAAAAAGGAAAAAAATAGCAACTATTTAAATATTTTTTATTTTATTTTAACATTCCAAAATTTGAAAAGTTTTGGGATGTTACACAACAACAACAATTGGAATAATGACAATGGAAACAACAACCCACCCCAAGTGGATACGCTCATTAGGTACCTAAAACTAAGGCCTGCAAAATTCTCAAGCGCAGCTTAGCCTATGATAGCACTTGATTAGCTTCGCTCAGTGAATAAGGACTTAGCAACAGTTGAATACACCGATGATGAGAAAGTGAGATTTTCTACTCAGTTATTTGAAGGACAGGCAGCTTCATGGTGGGACACTTTCCATATTACCCATCCCATTGGTACTATAACTTGGGAGATGTTTGAAGAAAGGTTCAAAACAAACCATGTCTCTTCTGGAGTTATGATCCTGACGAGAAGGGAATTTTGTGACCTGCATCAGAACAATCGCAGTGTCAGAGTACATAGAAGAATTCACCAACCTGTCTCGTTATGCCCTAGAGGATGTTGACACTGATGATAAAAGGAAAGAGAGATTTCTAGATGGACTAAGTGATGAGCTCTCTGTTCAACTGTCAGTCATTTACACTCCCACGTTCTAGGATCAAATGGACAAAGCTAGGATTCTTGAAGAGAACTAGAATCAAGTTGAGAAGCGCAAGAGGAAGCACAACAACAACTCAAGACCGCATCAGAGGATCTATAACTTTCATGATGGGAATGGAAATTCTAAACATCACATGCATGGAGGCAAGGTATGCAACCACCATGGTAGGAATGGACATCAACACCATGGAGGAGGAAATGACCATGGAAATGTAGGCAATGGATACAACGAGCATGATGGTGATGAACATCAGCACTATGAAGGAAATGAAAACCACCATAATGGCCACATGAGTCACAACAATCACAACTCTAGAAGAGTGAATGATCATAACCATGGAGACAACAATAGTGATGCCCACAATAGCAATGTCTTTCGGAAGGACAGAACCAATGTTGGGTGTTTCAAGTGCAAGCAGAAGGGACACTATTCAAGAGATTTCCCTAAGAAGAAGAAGAACAAGATTGAAGGGTACAAGCCAAACCCATTTTAGAAGGGACATGTTAACCATGTTAATGTGGAGGAAGTTCAACGGGAACCTGATGCCGCCATTGGAATATTATAGCTCAATACCTTTCCAACATTGGTTCTATTCGATGATGGAGCATCACATTCGTTCATATCCAGGGAATTTGTGGATAGAAATAGAATTCCAACTAAAAACATTAACAAGCCCATCAGAGTAAGCTCTCCTAGTGGAGAAGTGGTAGCAAATTTTGGTTGTCATCAACCGAACATAAAGAATGGGGCATACAACTTTCCCACTACCTTGGATGGGTTGGATTCACAAGGCTTGGATGTAGCTCTATGCAAGGATTGGATGTCTAAGTATGAAGGCCAAATAGATTATGCACGACGAGCAATTTCACTAACAACCACAGTGGGAAGAAGAATCATATATAGCACAATCACTATAGTTGGAGAGGCCAACTTAAACTCTCTTAAGAGGGTTAGCTCGGAAAGCTTACCCATAGTGAAGAAGAGTTACATGGGACAAGAAGATATCCTACACCTATTTGCTAGCCATACGAAATACCGAGGACGAGATTCATCTTAAGGGGGTTAGTATGCCACATCCCATAATTTTAGAAATTGGAACTAGCAAAAAATTGTTTTACATGTCATTCATGAGCATTGCATTGCATTTTCGCATCATGAATAATTCTCAAATAAAAATAAAGACCTAAACCCCTAAATTCTATGTGCCACTTTGTTCCTAAAGGGAATTAAATAGGCTTTACTGAAACCCATCATTGCTAAGACATCAAGCTTTGCTAAATAATATCCTAAAATGATCTACTTGAATTTAGAAAGAGAATTAGACAAGTTTGAACTTATTTAGAGTTCAAATAAAAAAGTTATAAAAGAAATAAGAAAATAGAAAAGAAAAAAATATAAACTAAACTGACCCGCGAGCCAGCGGGGCCCATCCAACCTAAGCCTGCCTACCTACCGTGCCATCCCCATCGCACGCGCGTAGCACACAACAGCCGTCGCTGCTTGGCTCGGCCCATCACAACCCTGTCAGAAGCCCGTGACCCCACCGATCCGCTCACTGACGGGTGGACCCCACCCCGGGTCGTATTCCCCGCTGTTCTACTCTGATTTGGTTGTAGTCTGTGCCCCTTCCATACACCACGTCCCCCTTATTAACTGCCTCCCCTTTCTCCCGTTCAAAATTTCGCAAATCGTGGAACCCTAGCCTCGATTTCGATCTCGCAGCCGCCGCGCTATTGCCGCCCTCGGAAGCTCGAGGTAGAGCACTATATCGTCGCCCATTTGCCCTCCTTTTCTTGTGATCCTCCTCTCCTCGCTTGACCGCATTGCCTTACCCTCCTTTTCCCTTCCCTCTCGTAGCAGAACGACCAGGAGAGCCCGTTGGAGTATCACCGAACCGCCGCCGCTCCAGTCGCACCATGTTGTTGGCCCAGGAAGAATGGGACGTCTATAAGGACATAATGGAGCTCGACTTGACACAATGCTCCCCGTTTACTACTTCGCTGACCTAGGAACCCGTGGGACACCACTGCCACCTACGCCATCGACCGCATCCACCACCGTCTGTCGTCGTCCTCCCGGTGAGCCCTAGGAAGCTCCGATTCCGATCCGTCCGATCTGATCTCAACTGTCCAGATTAGATCTCCTCGCCAACCGGTACGCGTGAATCGTCCTACGCCGCGTGCTAGCCTCGTGACCCTGCCCCACCAGCGCCACGTCAACACCAGGTGACCACCCACATCCCAGTCAGCGCCTAGCAAGTGTAGAATATTCCCAGGGATTATTCCCTTTTAATTGAAATTGAATTAAAATTGCAGAAAAATGAGTAAACTTGCAAAATTCCTAATAAATGATCTGTAGATTGAAACTAGCAAATAATATATCTATGGATTCGGAAAAATATGAAGAATATTAATATGCTGTTAGATCTAATTATAGTATATTTTTACTGTAATGATTTAAATAGTTTTAATGGTAATTTAGATCATTAAATTTATAGTAAATTATTTACGGACCCGAAAAATATGAATAATATATACCTGAAATAATAATCTCACTTAGATTACAGATCTAGTTTTATTTTTAATTTTAGACAATGCAAACTATTTAAGTGATTTAAACTCTATTAAACACTCATTAAATCATATGAAAATATCTACAACTCTGTTTAAGGTGAATCCAATTGCTACTGGTTCTTATTAATGTCCTATATCCAGTAAACTTCTGATCTAAATTTAATACGGCAATTAGTACAAACGTTCCAAAAAAACTATTAAAACTCCTCTATTGGTAATGAAGAACTAATAATAAATATCCCATTGCATTAAATGATCTCGTGCATGCATCATGTTATCTAGTATTATTTAGACAACTAATTACAACCTTTGTGACATATTAAATCATCATACATGCATTCGTAATTCATTGTTTTATTGTATTGTGCATAATTGCTTGTTTTGAATGGTGTGTTCGTTGTGCACTTATTTTGATCGATAGATTGCGAGGAGTGCAATGCTTGTGATTGAGACGAGTGCGAACTTTTACATTGTGATGATTATCTGAACGAATACATCGACATCAAAGGCAAGTAGAGCTATCATAAATATCCTACTATTTTCCTATGCATGTAGTGTGATTTTCAGTAGTGATGCATGTGTAGGGTTTTTTTACTACTATGCTATGCTATGACACCCAGGCATGATTTTCATATTTCCATGACTTGAGTTCCTTTGAGCCGTTGTATTGTAGTTGCTTTTCCATGCTTATTAGAAACACAAAGGGAATTCATGATTGATTATGTTATTAAAAGATATGTTTTTATAATGAAAAGAACTGGAAAGTAATGAATCTCCTGGGTATAATGGATTGATTATGTTGGATGGTTTATTGTGGAAAGTACACCTAGGTTTCAGAGATTGGACAGGTTCTTGCGTAGTAGCTTCCAGTACAGTCGCATGTCATTATCTGGCTTGACTAAGTTGTGGGAACCTGACCCGGCGTGACTAGCCGATGTAGGGGATATAGGTTGGTATCGGTCTGTCCTGAGGGCTTAGGGTTCTACTTCTGAAAGGTTTCGTCTTAGTTTTGTCCCTACCATGGCACAAAATGAGTGTAGTGGTAAGAGCGAGTTGACTAGGTCATGCGGGTAAAGTGTATGAACCTCTCGAGAGTGTAAATCTAAGTACTTAGCCGTGTCCTCGATTATGGACAACTATGAGAAACTAGGCCTAGAACTATTTGGAAGATCTCACTCATCTCGATTTCTCAATTAGTAAAACTTGATGGGTGAATATGGGTTTAGAAGCATACAAAGCTAAACTGTCTTGTTTCTACATGGGTTTATGCTATTATGTCCTTAGAAGAATTTTTTAAACAAAGAAAAGTATTTCAAAAGTTGGGAAAAATTATATTGCTTTATGAAAATGAGCCTAAACTCCACTTAACCAGATATGCATGTAATTTATAGGTTCCATTTTATATCCACATACTAGTCATACATGTTAATACATTCAAAGTATAGAACATTCGTGGTTGCAACCTTTCATGTTGCAGGTTATTCCATTTCTGAGGTGATAGTTCATAGGTCGTGAGACTCCACTCAACAATTGTTCGCCTGTGGCATATTTGAAGGATGGAGATCTACCTTGTATTTGTTTCTACTATGTACTAGAAGGATGCACAATTATATTTGGTATCTTTTTGTATTGCGTGTGCTAGTGAACCGATGCAGGGATTAGCACTATACACAGAAACTCATCCTTATCAGGAGAGGGTGTTACACTTTTAAAAGGTCCATTACTATTCTGGCCTTTTATTGTTTCGGCTGTCAACTGTTCAGGCCCACAAGCTGCCTATTACTGTTCTGGCCTAGTAATTTTTTGGCATGTTACTGTTCTTTTCTGGTAATTTCTCGGTGTGTTATTGTTCTGGCTCGTTACTTAACTGGTCTTAATGTTTTGGTATTTTACTATTGTGGCCCTTTACTGTTTGGCCTGCTACTGTTCTGGCCCGTTAATCCTCTGGCCTATTACTGTTCTGGCCTTTTACAGTTTCTTGCCTTATATTGTTGTGGCATGTTACTGTTCTGGCTTGTTTCTGTTCTAGCATGTCGTTGTCTAGCCTATTACTGTTCTGGTCTGTTACTCTTATAGCTTGTTAACATTACTAGTTCCCACGTGTGGGTCAGCCCATTATGTTTATGGTCTTTTACAGTTTCGGCCTTTCTGAAGCCCATGCCAATATCATAAAAGGTATATAATTAGAGAGCATCTTTTACTATTCATTGTCGATCCAATACAAGACAGGCCAATAACAAAACCTGATATTGTTCCCTAATCGACCTAGCTGACACAGTTATGGTACCGCCTACCGCTATGTGTGGATGGCATCAACTAAATGCCTACATGTCCTATGCGAGTTATCTAGATATTACATTAGCTGCAAACCTCTTAAAATTAGTACATATTATCAAGTCAAGAGAAATAAAATTCGGCATTTCAGTTGATAGCCGAGTCCTCAATTTTCTTTCTCAATCTATCACCTGCATCTCCCTTTGAGTGTGACAGCTACATTGGAGGAGACATGATCTTGCAGCCCCCTCTTTGTTGGCGATAGAAATAATTGCAGTCTTAAACTAAGTAATAACAAGTTAATACATAAAAAAGACAAACTACTCATTTGACTGATATGATAGGAGGTATGAACTGGAGTTAACAACTGGTCAATGGTTCAATTATTTACCAACATGTCAAATAAATAGGACAAGCAAGCACACATTAAACAAGTGTGCCTACCGTCAAACACGAGTAATCAAAAAATGTTTGTGTGTGGATTAGAATTTTGGCAAATATAAACTAGCCAGGTCATTTCAACAAATATATATGGAAGCAGTTGTATACCCTAGAATGCAAGAGACGTTGGGTGGCTCGGAATTTGCGCTGAGCTACACAATGGCATGCAGTTACTGTCATAGCTAAGAATGAACCAGATAGAAACTATAATCACATCAACAAGAACTTGTAGAGCAGGAATGCAAACCACGAATGAACTACATATATTAGAGGATAGTTATGTCGTTGCTTAGGACGAACTAGAACCAGATATGATATATAATGGTGTTGCTCGTGAACCTGTAGAACAGGACAAACAATCATTAGACAAGTGTTCCTACAATGAAATGAGCAATCAAACAAAGTGTTTCTTAGAATTTCAGCAAATATAAATTAGCCAGGTCATTTCAGCAAATATATATGGAAGCAGTGGTATATCCTAGATTGCAAAAGGTGTTGGGTGACTCAAAATTTGCCGTTACTGATATACCTAAGAATCAACCTGATAGAAATTATAATGTCATCATAGGAGAACATCTAGAGCAAGAATGCAAACCACGAGTGACCTACATAGTAGAGGACAGTTATGTTGTTGCTTAGGATGAACCAGCACCAGATAAGGAAATAATGGCATCGCTTGTGAACCTGTAGAATAGGCTATGCAAACCAACATGTTCATTGTTCAGTGTTGAAGCTTTTGAAAAACCAGATGGCAACAACAAAATTTTAATCGAATTAGTATCAAGAGTTTAAACGGGTACTACAAGATAGCAGAACAATGCCAAGGAGGAAATAATAGAAGGGACTTAGGTCAGGACGAACTAGAAAGATTCAGTAACTGTGGAGTAGGGAATCCACACTAATATTTTCCACTGACTTTATAATTTGCAAGAACTAAACAATAGCAGGCAATTATTATCGTATAGAGTATCTAAAAACATGTGCATCACAAAATAACAAACATGTGCATGACTTGAAATTTGTAGAGCAATGAATGCAAACCAGCATGTCTAATGAGATTGTATGTAGCACGAAGAACAAGCGTGCCTAGTGACTTATATGTACTACCACGATTTACAAAAATGCAGTTCCCTGTGATAGGGTGGAACCTTCTATACTACTGACAAAACAAAAACGGGTCGCAGCTTTGGTTACCTTGGTCCAAGAGGCGTCTAAGCATCATCGGTACCATGCGGGTGACGTCCAGGTCACCGAGGGTCCTGCGTATGCGGTGGCTGTTGGCATCGGGGAAGCAGATCTTGGGTGGTTAATGTTGGCTTGAGCATGGTGGATGAGAGCATTGGTGAGGTAGATTTGGTGCAGTGAACAACGATGCCCGTGCAGCTGGTCTGGAGCGGTGGACATGGAACTCGTTGAACTAGATCCCGTCCGGTGGACACCGGTGAAGCGGATCCAGTATGGTTGGGTACCTTTCGGCAGCAGGGAAGCAGAGCTTGGACAGTCGATGACGCCATCGGCACGGTCAGCGAGACCGTATCTCTAGTGGAGTGGCAAAGAGACCCGGTGGGGTGGGCGTCAGTGAAGCGGCTGTGGGGCGGTGCACGAGACCACATCTCAAGCGGCTCTGGACCCGTGGAATTGCCGCCGGCTGGTGCGCGTGGTGGTCGTGGAGCTGAGGGCGTGGGAGAGGAGCCTGGGATTTTGGGAGGCCAGCGGGAAACACTGCGTGAATTGGGACTATGGAGGTGAAAAGAAAAATAATTATGATCATTCCCCCAAGCTACCGACTTTAGCTTGCCCATAGGGCATCTGAACAATGGGTAGAATGGGAATTTTAAAGTCAAAAGTTTTTGAAACAGAGGGGCTTGAAATGCTTCAAGGTCGGTATGTGATTTTGCCACTCGATTGAGATTTCGAAATTGGCCAGAGTCTAAGTAGTACTAGAAAATTGGTACTTCATCAGTGGAAGATTTTGCCTCAGAATATTTGAAACGGAGGGGCGCGAAATGCATATGAGTCGATGGGGATTTTGCTGCTCAATTTTATGATTTTGAATTTGGCTAGCATCCAAGTAATAATAGAAAATGATAGTTGTAGACTAGTATGGTATCTGGTTAGGAATTGAAGGCCGTGAGCCACATCAACTTATCATCCATTACATAATTGCACAGAACCTTGATAAATTTTACTGCTCGACTGAGATTTTGAAATTGGCTAGCGTACAAGTAATAATTAGAAAAAATGGTACTCCCTCTGTTTAGGAATAAAAAAAATGGTCACATCAACTGATCATCAATAACAACCATGTTCGCATAGAAAAAATAATGTTGACACCCTCATTATAATTATTTTTTGTTTGGGCTGTAGGTTTTGACCCTCGGTTAATATTTTGAATTTGGCTATAGTCCTATAACAAAAATTATGTGCGAACCCCACCACCCATCCGAACAATTTCATAATCGCCATTGGTCATCAATATGATGGTTCAAACGAAATTTCACAGTATTTAAAATATTAAACATGGATCCCAAATATTTTGGTATAGGTGGGAGATTTTGCCTCTTGATTCAGAATTTGAATTTGATGATAGTCCAAGTAAGAACTGCTCGTAGACCGTACTTCCCTCTGTTCATGAATCCAAGGCCGGGTCACATCAACTGATGATCCAGGATCTTGCTCAAAGTAGCCTTTTTATGGATGAAGGGGTATAAAATTGGATACCATGATCTCAGATTCAAAAATATTATGGATGGCGGCGAGAGGATTTGCCGCTCGACTACAATTCTGAATGTGACTAGTCCAAGTAATAAAACATAAAAATTGTATAATACATTTTATGTGGGTCGTACTCCATTTGTTCAAGAATCCATTCAGACACGAAAGAAAATGTTGAGTTTCGATTAAAAATATAGTTCCATTTATCACATGGTGCGTATGAATATGGTGTGCAATAAAGGGCTAAGACATTGTTTTGAGAACATGAACCTTACGATCAATGATCCAGGACAGCAACATTTTTAACATAATATACTGTATCATACTATATTAATTTTTGGCACCTATCACAAATGAACAACTTAGCTTGTTCACATGTTGGTAAAATAAATTGTGAAGGATGCAATTTTGTATTACAATTCTACTTACTGGTAGAGTTTTTGCTACATAACATATTGAATTATATGTAATTTGTATGATTTTTTAAAGACAAAATATTTTGATTTTTCTAAAAAATATCATTGTTGCCTATGTGGCAAAAGGATATTTTGGTGATATATTTCTTTTCAATTGTTTACATTTTCAAATATTATGCTGGAAGCAAAACCATGGATCCAACCTCTTAGATAATGTGTTAAGAGAATCTATAACCCATCCCCAAAAATTTAGAGGAGAAAAAGGCTCCCTATCCTTTAGAGGAGAAAATATAATCCTCTAAATTTTGCATCGTGGAACCGATCCCCAATAATTTAGAGGAGTAATTTTTTGAACAAAGTTTGCAAACTTGAGCACATGAATACATGGAAATATATCACATAAAGATTCATAGTTCTTATATATATCGATAAATTTGTCATACATAGTGATAGCATCATCCTAATTTGCTAAAATCTCACGTCAGATCATACTTAACAAGGTGAATAAGAGAGAAGCTCAATGTTCATACACCATTATTCATACTTGCAAGCTCCATTTATTCATAGATTTCCCGCATTGGAGCGCATTAATAGCAAAGTCCACCTATTCATAATCGATACTAATGACCTTGCATCTCCACCGGTTTTTTCATTGGCAAGTATTTCTTCACAAAATTGTTGGAAAGGCTGGTCGGCTCCAACAATTGTTTGATGATGCAAGCAGAGTACAAATCATTGTCTGCATCCTCGGACCATGGAGCATCTCTCTTCTTCACCTTGCTACGAAGAATCATCCAGATTAGAAAATTGATGAGCTTTTAAAAAATGCTAGGAAGAACCTTGGAGCTTACCTCTTCCTCACCTTGTTCCGGTGGCGCCGGTATGGGAATGTGTCACTGCGGGTCCAAGGGCTGGCGCCGGTGTGGCTGCTAGTCCGGTGCAGGTGCCGGATCCGGAGCAAGTGGCGGCACGGGTGCTCGCGGCAACGCTCCTACAAGCTCGGCCTAGGAGTTGCAATGGCGGGTAGTCATGCCGGAAGGTGCTTGGCCTCGAGGATCCGACTGTATCCCAGCTAATCCCGACCACGATGTGTCGAATCTAGCAAAGCTCGGTGGCGGATTTGTTGTCGGGGAAATGGCTCGTGGCGGACGATTCTGGCAACGTAGGCTACCCGGAGAAGCACAGAGGGTAGCTGGTCATTGGCAGAGGACAGATTCGATGAAGGGCGGCAGGGAGGGCAGCTGGCCGGTGGCGGAGGGGTCGGTGGGGGAGAAAAAAATAAAGGAGTCAAAGTCAAATCGGCGACTCCTATATTTATTCTCCTCTAAACGGAGATAGGGGTTTGGGTTGATTCTATGGCCATTTTGGGGATGGGTTAGAGATGCCCTAATAAGGTTAAGTTGTTTATTTGGGCCATGTGCAAACAATTAAGCCACAAACTATGCTAGCCGCAAAAAAATGTCTTGTTTCTGTGCTCTGTGCAACAAATGCCACAAAGACTGGTGTTAAATATAATTTTATCCATCCACACATATATTACACAACAATCCAACATTGCACATATAAAGCGGCAATATTAAGCAGGCTAGCAATCTATAGATTATGCATTCAGGAATCATACTACTTCCATATTGGTGAATTCTGTTCACCAATAGTACCTCCGCTCCATAATTGATATAAGGCTTTTTAGCAAGCTAGAGCAGCTTTGCTAAAAAGGGTTATATTTTGAAACAGAGGTAGTACATTATGAGGTACCATAAAAATTATAGACAAGTCGCAACAAGGAAACGACCCAAGTTCATAACAAGTGTAGACTAGTGCACCAACAAAATACTTTCAACATCAGGTTCCATTCCACGACAAAGGGACGGACCTACACTGTTAGTGCTCAACCACAAATACTGAGTATCTTCATGACTTTCTCCTTATTTTCTATGGAGTGCGCTAGCTGGATTAAAATTTCTTCTAACTTTGCGACCAAACGGTCATTATATACACTTAGGAAAATGATCAAGATTGTTCATCTTGGAGTTGTTCCTCTAGAAATTTAATATGCAAAGAAATGGACTTGGAGTTGGACTTGAACTTGAACTTAGACTTTGTAGAGCTTGCTGGGAACCCAACATTACTCAGCAACATGTTCTTGGCTATAGCACCGCATTGTAGTACTTTGGAAAATAAATCCACGTATTCTTTTGGAGTTTTTACTAAACAGTCTTTCCAAGGATTTGCCAGCTCCTCTTTCAATTCATACTGGAAAGTTTTCAGTTGATAGACATGTGTAAGAGAAGTGAAGTTACTACATATAGGTTTAACATGTGCATGAACTGCTATAATTGGCAATATTGATAACGTATCTTATAGACTTCAGTAAAAAGATCATTTTGTCATGTACCTTTTTTATGTCATTTACTAATAGGACTAAAAATGTGGCATCCTGTGTACAAACTACGAGGTGCATGATATGACAATTCTTTGTACAATTCATAACTGAAACTGACTTTAGTTGCAAATTATGAAGGAAAATGAAAAAAACTGAGAAGCAGTCCAAGAAAGGTTGCATCAAATGTATACGTACAAAACGCTGCAAGTGTAACATCACGAAATGTAGAGAAGACTTACAACAACTTTCTTTACAATGACACTATATCAATTTTTTGGCATCCCTCGAATTTCTCCAGCAGAGTCAACTATATTTTTGGAAACCCATTAGACTTTGTCTACATTTGGACGAGCAAAAATAAATTGCATCACATGGTGAAAATGGAGGATGAAAATATAAGATGCATATAGATTCCACTACATCAATTAGATACTTATTTAAAATATATCAGTACAAAATAATAGGTCCTTACCAATTGGTAGAGATGCCCAATTATATTGCAGGATCCTATCTGACTTAGTACTCGTACTTTATTATGGATAGAACAGTTCCTTTGAGTGATGGCCTACAAAATGGGACTTGTAAGACACATGCAGAAATAGGAATTGACAATGCGATCTAGTCTCATAGTCTTCTCAAAGCATACCTCATTCTTTTGATCAAGCCAGTGGTGGAGAAGATCACCCCATGGATCATCAGTCATGTGATCCACATGAGACGTTATTATAACATGCTTAAAACACTTTCTAGAGAAGTGTTGCTTCTTTAGCCTATGGAGCTGCTAGCGCAAACATGCGGAGAATATGTTTTTAAGAACAACCTTTACTTCCTCGCTATTCTTATCGAACATGAAAAATCTCTGTAGACAATAATGAGTAGCATATATAAAAACGGCAAGCTAAGAAGGCAAGGGACAGAGCAACGGATTATGTCCAAGAGATAGATGACTTACATGTAACTTCTTCAGTAAACCTTCGAAATGATCGGAGGTATTTCAGTGGTGTTTCCATGAAGGGAAGATGGGAATATCATTCCTCACGATAATGCCTATGACCAATGCGATATAAGCAGATTCATGTGGATCCAGTGGCCTTCTAAATCCTACTATAGATTTGGTCTGAAGTCTTGATTTAGTTATTTCAAGCATTTGGTCAAGATTTTTTCCCATCGTCGGCCCCTTATTAATCTTTGTTGTAGTGCAACTAAAAAACGTTATATCAAAATATCAATGTATATGTATTACATATAAAACGGCATGATAATGCTAGTCTCTGAACAAATAACAAATTTGGTGTCATGCTCCTTTGCAAGGGAGTATATGTCTCTGTAAATAATAAAGGTCGGTAGGAGATCACTACCAGTTCGTTGCTAAGAACCTGCTATTAAAAATGGTTCTGCTGCCAATTCTTCTTGGGTAACTGGATTTTCTACTGGGGGTTGTGGGATGTGTATTTTTTTTATTTGCAGCCGCTAGTACAACTGGACCCACTGGTGCAGGATTAGGACGAAACTTTTTATGCCAGTGTTTTACATTATTGTATTTTTAGGCATGGTTGTCATTTTCAACTAGATTAAGTAGATTCTGATACCTTGTTTGACTCCATTTACTGCATTGGGAGCAAATAGCTTTCGATATTTATCATGGAATCGTGTGGAAAAGACCAAATTATTAGGAGTACTTGCAGCAGTTGATAGGTCAAAAATCAATGATTCCCATCAAAACTCTAGTACAATAACTTACTGATGACTGCAAGTGCACAGATCTTTTGTAGCTAGTTTCAAAATAAAGATATCGATCCTACAGGGAGTAGGATTTTGAAGTCTAATAACTCTTGAATTAAATATTTCAATAGAAATACTAAATAAAGTTCTAAGTAACAAGATAAAATGCGAGTATTGTGTAAAAAGGTGTTTTGGGGGTTTTAGTATAAGAGAACAATAAGTAAAGTAACTAAACATAGAAAGTAAGTATCACGTATGTAAAAGAGATTTGGAACTGCAATAGGGAAAAAGCATTCTCAGGGAGTAGCGGATACACCACTAGCATTATAAAGAGATAAAATAAAGATTATTATCATGAACATTCTCAGCAATGTATGTGTGGGAGGAACTTCGTATTTGGACAAATAGGCAACAACCACTACTCACATCATCCTCATAACCACAGCAGTCAGCAATCAACATCAATCGAATTACTGCGCTATTAAGGGACTTAATCCCGTATGACGTATCCCATGGCATGGATAGTGTTCTATGAGTTTCCTCGGTTCCCAAGTTGATACATAAGGGGTGCCAACAGCATTATAGTCACTGTAAGTGCTAACACACCTCCGTCGACCAACAAGTAGTTCCCTCCATCAAGTCCCCATGAGAGGCAAATATTGAGAGGTCGACTTCTCTCAACATCAAGATGAAGATAATCTAACACATGGTCACAGCCATGAATATCATAATAAATTTTATCTTATTTCAATGTCATACTAGGGTTTCTCCATCTCCCCAAGAACTAATGATCTACTCAGACATGGAGGAAATCAACATCATGGCAATAACAATGGAATCTATCATAGAGGAATAGTACTTGTATAAACCCATAACGAGTATGGAATTACAACAAGATCTACACAAGATGTAGATGGGATGGATGGAGATGGTGGTGATGCAGCGGTTGACGATGAAGATGGATGCCTTAGCCTCCCGGATCTGTGCAGGGCAAAGATGGATCCCGGTGGATGAGTTCCCCCTCCAGATGCCTTCCGGAGGTGAGGTTTTGGCGATTTCTGGTTGTTCTATATGTCGTCTCTCTAATCCAATTTTATTCCACCGTATAGTGGTCATTAAACCGTCTGTATGCTTTGTTCGCTTCGGGTTTTCTTCTTGTATTATTGATATTTCCCAAATAAGCGACTTACGTTGTTTTTGACACCTTTCTCCCTAATATAATTGCTCCAAGAATTGTGTCCATTGTATCCATCATCTGTCCTGATCCTGGTGAAAATAGATATAAAATGTGCGCGCGAACACCATAAAATACCAAGATCCTATATCTATAATGCAAAATAATAATATGAAAAATGATGCAAATATGCACTCATCAACTTCCCCTAGCTTAGAATCTTGCTCGTCCCGAGAAATTTTAGCTTTAATGGATGTGATCCTTATATTCATGAAGCTGAGTCGATAAAATAAGTAAGGCAGTTGCAACATGTGTTTATCATATATGATACATGGGAATAAGTTCATGAATAGTACCTTAATTGAACCATCTGAATAGTATTAGCAGGCTTCCACACCTTAGTGATCAATAGTTCGCAAAAGATGAATCTCAATATAATGTAAAAGTATCCGGTTCAACAGAATGAGTTAGCGAGGTAGTCCCAAGTGTTTTTGGACTAACATATTCACTTGGGATTTAAAATCTCAAACGCTTGTTTGTCATGCTACAATATAGTGGCGTATGCCTATTTGTTGTTTGCACATTCGCTCTTTTTCTTCTTTCTTTTCTTCTTTTTTGATACGCTCACACTTTTGTTTAAGTGTTGTGTAAAGGAGTTAGCCTTACATTCCACTTCATGTAGGAATTCAAAGTTTAACGATCTCAATTACCAAATTCCAATTGTATATGAAGCAATCTTTATATCTTGACGATTCTACCTCGTCTTGATCTCACTCTAATTTGATAGCACTTTTTATTTTCCTTTGTTCAAGGTTTCTGTTTCAACTTAACTTATTATATAATTTTTTTCTTTTGTAAATCAAACCGTTGACTTACAACATATTGACCAAATTATCTTTGTATGTTCCATTAACACTAATGGTGTGGAAGACTCCTATTGCTATCATAAAGTGCAAGTAAAATTATACTCAAGCCATTCATATATCCAATAAGACAAGCACAAACTCAATATTGCTCCATATATCATAATAAACTCGTAATTTCATAAAAGGGATCGACTATTCCTGAAGGGAATTCTAATGATGCAAGCTTTATTACTAATTTGACTAATGAAAAACTAAAATAGTAATGTAAAACTTATAAGATAGATTTCAAGGTCTTAAAGATCTCCCCAAGCTTGGAATCCAGGCAAGATCAAATAATCCTTTGTGATTATTTGATACCGTGATTATTGTAGATTACTGTGGTGTCATGGCATGTAACATCGCGGTGTGTAGCTTCTTGTTGGGATCCTCCAGAGCAGTGATCCTGCTGTAGCACCTACGCAAATCAGCTTGTAAAGTGTCCATTTTATTTGCGAGCTTAGTCACCAATGGAAGGAGATCATCCTTCTTCTCTATCTCCTTGACACGGTGGCAGACTTCAACGTGATGGAGTAGCTCCTGCTTCTATTTTATATATCTCCAGTACTCGCACACGATCCTTGGTCCTGGGAACAACTTTTTCTTCCTCGTCCATAATTGATGGATCGGGGAAGTGGAAACCGTTCCTCCAATCTTCTTGAGGCTTCACTCTCATACGAGCACCAATGGTAGGCTTTAAGAGCGCCTTCGCTCCCTTGCTAGCACCTGCACCAATATTAGATAATTCCTTACGCTTGTGCGGCCTAGGGTCCATGGCGATGAACTTGACCATCTGCACGCGCCCTTTTCCATGCGGATTGTAACCTTCTCTCTCTTCTTGAGCTCTCTTCATTGCCGCCCAGTTGATCTCCAGGGGATCATAGACATCACGGTGGATGTAGACGTCAATATCATCTTCATCGGAATCGTTGTTCTAGAAGCTTGGCTCGACGTACTCCTTGTACCCCGGGTTAAACCTCTCCACCTCCTCATCATTGTCCTCCATGGACGGGCTGCTAGAGCGGTCCCTGGAAGGAGCAATGAGACCCAGGGGATTCTCACGGACCGGGACAGGATAACGCATGGTTGATTGTTTCCTGTGATTATGATTAGAGAGAGAGACAATGGTAGTATATAAGGGGGATCATAGGTCGGTAAAACTCGCGAGAAACACCAAATTCATCACCAAGAAAATAATCTTAATAAAACAGGGAAAGAAATCGCGGATTTGGAGGAGTCCTGCCACGTAACGACCAACTATACAGGCACGGTCCATATAGCTCTAGCCGTATAGTTGGATCCGGGTAGATATTTCCAAATATCTTGAGTCCAGATCGATTAAGTTACGACTCGGAACCTTTTTTTAATATTGGGGGAAAAACGAAAAAGCAAACCAAAATGTCTAAGAGTTTAACGGCCAACTATACGGCCGGAATTTTATCTCCGGTCATATAGTTGCGACCTTATAGATACAGACATCATAAATTGAAAGTGTCTGAGAGTTCAACGACCAACTATATGGCCAAATTTTTATCTTTGGTTGTATAGTTGCGACCGTATAGATCCAGACATCGAAAACAATTTCACAAATAAGATACAGAGGGTTTAACGACCAACTATACGACGGGAGATTTTTCTCCGGTCTTATAGTTGCGCCCATATATTTGGTAAAAACCTTGAGAAACTTCAGAAAAACACGAGGAATTCAAAGGAGAAAAATTTAGAAGTAAAACATGTGAAGACAAATCACTTATTTGAGTAAGAACACTTACCTTGCACTTACCGTTTACTTAGTCGAGGATGATAGGATCCTCCAACAACAAAGATGTCTTCTCTTTTAGAGAATTTGACCTTAGTTCATTTAATAATTCTCGTAAGCGAAAATCACCAGGACTAAAGTTCGTCTCAATAAGATTAGTGTTTTGCTAGGCAAATATGGACACTGCATCCAACATCTTTATTTCTTGCCTCTGCAGAATCTTCAAATCAAATTCTTGAAGTAAAAGGATCCAACGGATCAGTCTTGGCTTATGATTTTTCCTCTCAAGGAGTTCTCTTAAACCATCACAATCCGTATGAATTCTTACTTTTGCATCAACTGTGTAAGAACAAAAACTTTCACAAGAGAAAAATACAGCAAAAAGTTCCCTTTCTTCCTTAGGATAATTCTTTTGAGCACTATTAAGAGTTCTACTAGCATGATGTATAATATTAAATCTGCGACATATACGTTGTCCCAGAGTTACTCCTACATCATCATCACTAGCTTCGCATATTAAGTCAAAAGTTATATCCCAGATAGGTGGTTTAATGATAGGAGCATGGGATAAAGCATATTTAAGTTTATCAAGCTACAAGGCATTTATCATCAAAATTAAATCTTACTCCCTTTTGTAGAATGTTAGTCAAAGGTTTAGATATTCCAGAGAAATTTCTAATGAACCTTCTATAAAAACCCACATGACCAAGGAAACTTCTTATATCTTTTATATCCCTAGGCTATGCCATTCTCTATATGTCCTCAACCTTAGCTCTATCCACTTCAATTCCCTTACATGATACCTTTTGTCCAAGGACTATACCTTCTTTGACCATAAAATGGCACTTCTCCTAGTTTAGAACAAGATTGGTCTCTTCGCAACGCTGCAAAATTCTTTTGAGATTATCCAAGAAACTAGTAAATGAAGTTCCATAGATAGAAAAGTCATCCATAAATACTTCCATTATCAGTTCTATAAAATCTGCAAAAATAGCAGTCATGCATCTTTGAAAAGTAGTTAGAGCATTACATAAACCAAAAGGAATTTGTCGGTAAGCATGTAAACCATAAGGACTGGTAGTTGTTTTAAGTTGGTCATCAGTATGAAAACTATTTGAGAAAAACCAGAGTATCCATCCAAGTAGAAAAAATGAGTGTGGTTTGCCAACCTCTTTAAAGTTTGATCTATGAACGGTGAAGGATAATGATCTTTCCTAGTTTCTTTATTCAATTTCCTGAAATCTATACACATCATATGTCCAACAATAGTTCTAGTAGGTATCAATTCATTGTTTTCATTAGGAACAACAGTAAAACCACCCTTCTTAGGGACACAATGAACATGGCTTTCCCATTCACTTTCTTTTACAGGATAGATTATACCTACGTCCAGTAGGCGTACTATTTCTTTTCTTACCACTTCCTTCATTTCAGGCTTCAGTCGCCTATTAAATTCTACAACTGGTTTAGCACCTTCCTCCACGAATATTTGATGGACGGTTATCATGGACCTAATGCCTTTAAAATCATCCATTGAGTACCCAAAGGCCTTGTGATGATCCTTAAGTATTTTCGTGAGTTCTTCTTCTTCATCCCCTAAAAGTTTAGCACTAATAGTAATAGGAAATTTATTTGTATCATCTAAATAATCTGTATTTAAGATTTTCTAGTAGAGTCTTCAACTCTGGGGTGGTAATTCTTCGTCCCCTCTCTTTTCTGTCTCTTCGAGAGCCTCATTAGTTGGAGGCCCTATAATGGGAAGTGAATCGAATTCACCTTCTAGTTCTTCTAGGGGCTTATCCTTCATAACTATTTCTTCATAACTTAACTCTTCATTTATTTCTTCTTCTTGGTTACTAAAGAAGAGAGCTACCATTTCCTCAATAGTCTTCTCTTTCTTTTCTTCTTGTATTTGTGGAGGTTTGTCTTTAAATTTGGAAAAGTGAAATTCTTTTTCCGCTCCCCCAAGCTTAAGATACACAATCTCCTTTTTGAAATTAACATTGGCACCTACATCACTCAAAAAGTTCCTTCCAAATATAATTGGGCAAAGAGTGTCAGCTGGCATATCAACAACTACAAAATAGATAGTAAAAAATTTCTTGTCAATTGTGACAGTTGCATATTCAACTACTCCCATGGGAATTCTAAGAGTTTTATTGGCTAACATGATTGTCATATCAGTAATTTCAAGTTTAGGAGGTTCTATTTCATCTTTTATTTCTAAATAGAAATCATAAGACATAACATTAACTTCGGTGCCAAGATAACATAAACCATAATGCGAGGTTTCTTTAAATATACAGGAAAGAATACGCTTACCCACATCTTTTACCTTTGCTTTAACTTCAACCAATACGGAAGTCTCTTCATCAAGTTCAACTATGTTACAATGTGCATACATAGCCATAATTGCTTCCTTGGTTACCTCTTTATCTTTGGTTTCTTCCAGATGTTTCTCAACTTCTGGCATACTTTCCTCTTCCTTCTTCTCCTGTACTGCTTTGACTTGCTCATATTCAAAAATATGCGTGTTTGCAGTGTTAGGGAAAGGTATCTCATATGTTGGTTCTAGGGAGGCCAATGTTGCTTTATCTTCTCTTTTCTTCTCACGTTCGGGTGGCGGATCATACTTGACCAAACCCTCTTTTGGAGCTTTGATGTGTTCTGTAAAAGCTTATACAACTTGCAACACAAGATCTGAGTCCAGATAAAGTTCTTTAGATAATTATTTAACATGGCCCTTTTTATTATAGTCATGAATACAATGATGATCTATTTCTATGCCTCCTTCCCTTTCTAGACCAAAATTCTATAAAACTCCATGATCATGAATTCTGTTAAGTAAAGCCCAAGCTTTAGTAATAGGAAGATTTATAAAGGCTCCTTGCGTGAAAGAGTCTAGTTCAATTTTATTAGGTTCAATTAAACCGCCATAAAAGATATGCAATAAATAACATTCAGGCAAATCATGATGAGGACATAAACAAAGTAAATCTTTAAATCTGATATAATCTCTTACTAGTCCTTCATTAGGACGGTTCCTCCAAGTCATTATAAGACGTTTGATTCCAAAACATTTTGATAATGGATAATATTTTGCTAGAAACTCACAAGCTAAATTATCCCAAGTAGTAATGGCTTATGGGGTAGATATCTATATCATGAGAGAGTCGTACTAGTCAAATAATGACTAAAAGGTTTAACCCTTACCTCATTAGCAGCATATCCCATTAATTTGAAATTTCCACATATATATTTAAAGCATGCAATGTGCTCATATGGATCGGGACCAGTAAATTGCTTCTTGTGTAGAATACCAAGTAACAGAGGATTTATTTCAAAACCCCTTGTCTTCTCGTTCGAGTTGTCTCTTTTATTAATATTATAAGGCTTCCCAAAGTGGCTGAGTGGGGTAGAACTAGCCATATGCTCAAACTTGATCATGTTGGTGGAAACTTGTAACTCAAAACAAAACTTAGCAAGACAAAAATAAATAAGCAAAAAACTAAAAGACCTACAGTGCTTAGCTCCCTGGCAATGGCGCCAGAAAATAGCTTGATGCCTACAAGTGCACTGATTGTTTGTAGCTAGTTTCAAAATAAAAATATCGATCCCACGAGGAGCAGGAATCTGAAGTCTAATAACTCTTGAATTAAATATTGCAATAGAAATGCTAAATAAAGTTCTAAGTAACAAGATAAAATGCGAGTATTGTGTAAAAAGGTGTTTTGGGTTTTTAGTATAAGAGAACAATAAGTAAAGTAACTAAACATAAAAAGTAAGTACCACGTATGTAAAAGAGATTTGGAACTTCAATAGGGAAAAAGCGTTCTCAGGGAGTAGCGGATACACCACTAGCATTATAAAGAGCTAAAATAAAGATAATTATCATGAACATTCTCAACTATGTATGTGTGGGAGGAACTCTGTATTTGAACAAATAGGCATCAACCACTGCTCACATCATCCTCATAACCACATTAGTCAGCAATCGACATCAATCATAATTACTGCGCTATTAAGGGACTTAATCCCGTAGGACGTATCCCATGGCATGGATAGTGTTCCGTGAGTTCCCTCGGTTCCCAAATTGATACGTAAGGGGTGCCAACACCTTTATAGTCACTGTAAGTACTAACACACCTCCGTCTACCAACAAGTAGTTCCCTCCATCAAGTCCCAATGAGAGGCAAATATTGAGAGGTCGACTTCTCTCAACATCAAGATGTAGAAAATCTAATACATGGTCATAGTGATGAATATTATAATAGACTTTATATTATTTCAATCTAATACTACGGTTTCTCCATCTCCCTAAGAACTAATGATCTACTCATACATAGAAGCAATCAACATCATGGCAATAACAACAGAATCTATCATAGATGAATAGTACTTGTATAAATCCACAACGAGTACGGAAATTATAACAAGATCTAGACAAGATGTAGATGGGATGGATGGAGATGGTGGTGATGCAGTGGTTGACGATGAAGATTGATGCCTTAGCCTCCCGGATCTGCGCAGGGGGAAGATGGATACCCGGTGGACGAGTTCCCCCTCCATATGCCTTCCAGAGGTGAGGTGAGGTGATTTCTGGTTGTTCTATATGCCGTCTCTCTGATCCAGTTGCACGGGGTGAAACTATTTGAGGAGGCGGTGACGGCGCCAACTATATGGCCGGAAAATTTATTCCCACCACATAGTTGGTCGATAAATCGTTTGTATGCTTTGTTCGCTTCGGGTTTTCCTCTAGTGATATTGATATTTTCCCAAATAAGCGATTTACATTGTTTTTGACTCCTTTTCTGCCCAATACAACTGCTCCAAGAATTGTATCTATTGTATCCATCATCTATCCTGATCCTGGTGAAAATAGACATAAAATATGCATGCGAACGCCGTAAAATACCAACATCCTATATCTGCAATGCAAAATAATAATATAAAACATGATGCAAATATGCAGTCATCACTTAATTCCGCTATGAGTACTCTAACCATATGGCACCCTAAGTAAGAAGAAAACACATTAAGTTTCAATACAATTGACTAATCTGCAGGATTTACTATAATACTAATAACATAACTATAGAGTGTAAAGTTTTTTAAAAAAAACTGACCATATCGAATCAAACTGATTTTCTTAGATGAAAGGCACTCGATTCCCGCCTGGTTATACTCTAAACAAGGGTCCATGACATACTAATTCATCTCAGGATGGCAGTAGAGTTGACGTATACCAGCTATGCTATATATAACCTTTCTGCCCCAACTAAAACCATTTTAGGAGATATTCCACAGATGTTAGAGGAGCTTCATAACGATGGTAATGAATGCTCTACCAAACTTTAGAAACAATTGAGTACATGAGAAAGAATGCAGTACTCTACAACAAGCGACGAAGTACTTTTTATAGTAATCAAGTGCATAATGAAATAGAGCATAAAGTGTGCAACAACCTTCGTCTTGGGAGGAGACGGGTTTACGCTTCATGTTGGTGTGGTCGAACTAGGGGGCGCGTTGTTTACCCATCTCTCCGGTGCTGGAGACCAGGAAGTCCGTAAAGCAGATGGGACTTTGAAGTGACCGTATCATGTTTGCCGGCGACGTTGTGCACGATCCAACATGGTGGTCGTTGGCGTGGGGAAGCCACTCCGTCTTGCTAAACAAGGGAATGGTTCCTTCGATCTCAATGGTACCTATCGTCATATTGAGGACAAGTACGCCATGAGGGGGTCCTCGGGGCATGTGGAAGAGAGGGATGTGAGTCGTACGGTGTTCCGGGACGGTGAGCACATAAGTTTACCCAGGTTCGAATCCACCCATGGTGGACGGATCCTACTCCTGCTAGCAATCAATTAATACGGCAGGGCCAGAATATGGGTTACAAGGGTTTTGCCTGTACGAGTTGAAATTATAGAATATTGGGTTGCCCTAACAGCTGATCCCTAGGACGGCTCATATAGATATCCGGCCTAGGGTTTACAAGAGAGACCTATCTGGCTATGAGTCGGTTACAGCGTACATCTTGGACTACAAGTAACTATACAGGCCTATGTCGGTAAGTCTTATGGGCCTTCCGTAGTCGGACTGGACTCCGTCTCTTCTCTCTAACTGGGCTTCCCGTAGAGCAAAGCCCTAACCCGAAGTGGGCCACCTAGGTCAGTGAGGCCCAATGAGGATACCAAGAACTATATCCCCAACAGCAGCCTCTGGAAGCCTCCAAGATCCATAGTCGGATTTCATCATATAGCTTGATTCATCTTTGGCTTGCCGAATCTTGAAGGGTTCCTAAAACTCAAAATAATAGGTAGGATACGAGTCTCAAAGAGAGTGGGACCTATGAGTACATTATTCAGATTTTCAGCTTGAAATTCAAACTAAGCCGGAACTTGGTATCTGACGTAACCTGACAACAGTCAAGGTCAAATCATGTCACTGACAGACATTCCTGACAGTACGACCGTTGGTGGGTCTGCTTCGCATGGAACCGGGGCATCGTTCTAATGCGGACACAGAGATTGAGGCGCCGAAGGCTTCGCAAAGAAGTTTGCCGCTCCTGTTCCGTGAAGCATGGCGTTAATTCTGTGTGTTTTAAACACTAATCTTGGGGCAGATGGGCTTTAAGAGGGAAACATCTCATTTTTGTTCATCGTTCTGCGCCAGTAGCCCCCAGAGCGCTTCAAGTTCGTCCTTCAGATTATAGATGTCTTGATCCAACTTCTGCCTTTAGTCATCAGCGGACTTCAACTGTAACATCTTGGAGTGGTCCTGAAACTACAATATAAAATTTGTCTGAGCTCAACGAAGTCGGATAATCATTAGTCATTCTTTTTCTTTTCTACTTGATTTAAACTGGATCAGAAATATTTTCTTGGTCAACCGAAGATACTGGTGTTCTGCTGGGTTAGAATAAACCAACCAGATATTTAGTTAATCATCCACGAAGGGTTGTGAGTGTACTGGATAATTATCGGTGTCACAGTTTAATCCTCCTTCGTGAGCCAGATCTCAAAACATGAAGTTCCAAAGGAAATCCATGAATTGGCATTTGTTTCTTTAGCTTTCCATTAGCCGGATTTTTATTGAGACCGAGACGCAGTCCCTAGTAGCCCCCGAGCGTTGAGTCGACTTGCTCGATAGGCGCCTTGATGCTCAGTAGTACCTGCGTCGTTTGTAGATCGAACGGTAGTAGCCCCCGAGGCTAGAAGCGACTAATAGTCAGTTCGAGACTCAGTAATCTTTTTGGATGTAGCCCCCGAGGTTCATGCCGGTTTAATCAAAAAGCACGTCAGCGATCGCAGACCCCGAGTCCAAGGATAGGTTAAAACTTCCAAGCATCATGTACCTGAGACAAAAAAAATAAACGTACAATTGCATTAAACTGTTCTATTGGTCATGTCCAATAAAGAAACGTAATAAAAACTTGACAATATTATTATGAATTGTAATAGAGTTAAACAAGTAATTTAAGCATGATAAACTATATAATTACATATTTTGCTTGATAAGACTTAAGCAAGTTTTCCAGCTTATCGTTTATCTAGCTTTTTCGCTTAGTTCTTTTCGTGAGCCGGCCAACTTTCAGCACGGGAAACACAGCCGAGCAACCGAGCTCAATTGCTAAACTATTTAAACTTGAAAATAGAGCCGGCTTTTAGTACCAACAATTCACTACTTAGAAAAATCCGACGTCTAAGTAATCAGACGAATAACCAAAGCCGGAAAATACGTCAGACTTATGCCCCGAAGGCAGCATATATCATGGCACGAAGCCATTAAGCGGCAAATTCAGTTGAATAATACATGAACACATTACTTTTGAGTATAATAAGATTTGCCAGAAAATATGATAAAAATAAAACAGTATACGCGGTACACAATTTGAAAACCACAGTTTTATTTCATGATTATAAGAATTTAAAATATTAAATAAATAAGGACTTTGCAGTTGGAGTGAAGTCGGCGTTGTGCCGGCGAAGATGAATCTAGCCAGGACGTGATGACAATTAGAATCGGATATGAATCTGATCAGAGCAATGCCGTCTGTGGCGTCGGCGAGAAACATGCTAAAACACACATGTAACAGAAGCTGACAAGGCTGGTCGATTTTGTATACATGCATGTACGAGGCTTCTTGCCCTCATGTGTAGACAAGAATAAATGAAGCTTGGTACTCGTATTGCCTTTTCTACACGTACGGCAGCCCAATCTTCTCAACCATGCCCATCTAGTCGTTCAGTAGCACTAGTATCAACGTCGCCGTGATCAGGTCGTCGAATGCATACTTGCACGTGAAGCAGGTAGTAGCTTTGATTAATCCTGGTTTTCACGATCGCGTGATGCTACTAGCCTTGCATCGGTTTACGCGCTTTCATCCAAATCTTGACTGAAACTGTATTGTCCTGTCTGCTTCTCCGCGTACGTGTGGGATACGTCACCGGTCACGGAGGGTTCAAACATGAAGATGGTCGCTGAATCCTTCAACTTGACCTGATGATCCTTTCATGCAATCCCATCCAGCCTAATTATGACTGAGACGGGATCCACGAGATTTAATAACTGGAGTTTTTCAACTCCTCCGATTTATCGCATAGACGCACGGATGTAGCTTGTTTCATAGATGGCAAGACGATCCGATCTGACACAAATAACCATATGCGCTCGGGAGTGGCGACAAGGCTGAGCCCCTGAGTCGTGCGAAGAGAATTCGATGGACAGGCCAGAAAAAATCTCGCCGATTCCGATTCACGCTGATTCCGCCCAGAATGAAGATTCAAAACTCATCTGTTCCATGTTGGGCGCCAACTATTGTCGGATTGAGGATAAGTACGCCATGATGGAGTTCTCGGGGCGTGTGGAAGAGAGGGGTGTGAGTCGTACGATGTTCCGGGACGGTCAGCACACAAGTTTATCTAGGTTCGAATCCGTCGACGGTGTACGGATTCTACTTCTGCTAGCAATCCAGTAATACGAAAGAGCCGGAATATGTGTTACAAATGTTTCGCATGTGTGAGTTGAGATTGTAGAATATTGGGTTGCCCTAAAGGCTGATCCCTAGGACGGCTTATATAGATATCCGACATAGGGTTTATAGGAGAGAGCTATCCGGCTACGACTAAGAGTCGGTTACAGAGTACATCTTAGACTACAAGTAACTATACAAGCATATGTCGGTAAGTCTTCTGGGCCTTCCCATAGCCGGACTGGACTCCGTCTCTTCTCTCTGACTAGTCCGTCCGTGGAGCAAAGCTCTAACCCAAAGTGGGCCACTCTGGTCAGCGAGGCACAGTGAGAATATCCGGAAAGTATATCCCCAACAGTACCTAGTGAGAAGGTTGTGGTGGTGAGGAGGGATGGCGGTGCGAAGCCATATTCGTGGGAGATGCTCCGGCTCTGAGGTCGAGCGAGAGTTATGGGATACAACGCCTTTTATATGTATCAAGGGCGCCCGTGGTGGCGCCGGGTAGTTCAAAAAAAAATCCACCAATGTAATGCATAATTTGGTGATCTCACTTTAGAACGAGATGAACTCGCCAAAAAAAAATAGCGATCTCTACTCTATTGTTACACTAGCTCGGAGCCGAGGTAGAGAAAGTGCATCGAATGAAATGGGAGGTATGAACGTACCGATAGCCTTTACCAGGTGGAGACTCCGTGTAGTGTCTACTGTGAAAAGGTATGCGTATCCCATGCATAGCCTCTGCTTCAAGAACTCTTACTCTAGTTATACTCCCCTTCTCGGAAAAAAATACTACGTAGTATACTACCTCCATTCCGGTTTATTAGGTAAATACGTACTCCAAGAAAATAATTTGACCATAAATTTGATCACCAATTTATGAATTATATGTCATAAAACTATACAATTGGAATCGTTTTTGGAATATAAATATAATAGTATAATTTTATTAAATATAATTATATATTATTAACTAAATTTACATTCGAACTTTGTTCTTGAATTATGTATTTTCCTAATAAACTGGAATGAAGGTAGTAGCATAATAAGTTGCACGTACCTTCTACGTGATACTCAAATAAAAGACTATCATGTCATTTCTAGCTATGAGATGAAAAGTATAACATGTCATCACTACATAAAATTATAATAGGTAAACTCAAAAGACTATTAGAATTTTGATCCACATCATATCAATAAATTATCGTGTATATACTTGGTTCTTGGTACATAATAATGCTCAAAAAAATTGTAACATGCTTAGAGAAACGATAGAAAATATTCTAGAGTGGCGGAAAATTGTGTTTTGAAATTTTAGCATAGCGTTCATTGTCCTAAATACTATCCATTAAATCTTCTATTTGCTAGAATGGTAAAGATCCAATGGTTAGATATATTGCAATTTGCCAGTCTTCATCTAGTGTTAAATCTTCAAAGTTATTCGTACACTTTATAGTGGTAAGATAAAAAAGTTCGACCTAGTTTCATGATATTATTGTAAAGTCATTTGAACGGGCGAAAATAGTTACAATGCTTTGAAATGTGTAAAACTTGGGCATTGTTTGTCAAATATGGTATACTTTTCTATTTATTTGATTTGCAAAAAAGTACACTTTTAAGAGAATATGTCCATGTTCAAAGTTTGGTATTTATTTGAAAACTGAGTTCACATGAAAGTACTACAGGCGCAAGTTTTTCATTTGACCTGGATTTTTTTCTTTGATTTTCTTCAAAACAAGGTGAAAACATTTGGGAAGACTTGTCATGTCAAGGAGCCTAATGTTTTAACATTGTTAGTGGTTCTTCGACTTAAAAAATACTACTAGTGGGTATCTTAAAATTAATTTTACCCTAAAAAACTAGCAAAAACTATCACACGTGTATTTGAAAATAACTTACTTTCAGTAAAATCGTTTGAATGGCAGAAACCCAGAAACACTACAAATCTTGAATATTAAATACTTAGGGAATTCTCCGTCAAAGACGATGGTGTACTTTAATTTTCATTAAAACTGAGGTAGTGACATTTTGAGCCATATTCTTTCTACATACCTGCATGCTTCACAAATAAAAAGACTATGTCTGTGACGAAGCTAGCTACGAAAATTTCAGAGGGTGTTTGCCATTCTCCAAAAAAATGACATCAAGATGCCACTAGCCCATACCGGCATCTAGCTCTGCTCGTCGTCGCTCGTCCCGATGCCAAGCACTACTGATGTCTACGCACTTCTATTCTTGTAGACAGTTGTTGGTCCTCCAAGTGCAGAGATTTGTAGAACAACATCAACATTTCCTTAAGTGGATTACCCAAGGTTTATCGAACTCAGGGAGGAAGTGGTCAAAGGTATCCCTCTCAAACAATCTGCAACCAAGATACAAGAAGTCTCTTGTGTCCCCAACACACCCAATACACTTATTAGGTGTATAGGTGCACTAGTTTGGCGAAGAGATAGTGAAATACAAGTGGTATGGATAATTATAAGTGGTAACGGTGTCAGAAAAGAGCTTTGATGCCACGTGGTTGACGTGTAGGATGAGACTAAAGGAAATCTGAAATAAAGATGAAAGCAAGCAAACATGTAACATATCTAGTTGCAAACGGTGTTTCAATGCTAAGAAACAAGGCCTAGGAATCATACTTTCACTAGTGAACACTCTCATATAAATATCTTCTCTTTATGATACTACTCTGAACTACTCTCCGGTTGGACACTTTAATCCATGGTAGGGCTATAACAGCACTCCTCAAAGTTCGCTTTCCCCATCTAAATAACCCCTCACTGTCACTTTGAGCGCTAGATGGTTCCAACAAACACCGTAATTTCATAGAGACATCCAACTCAAATTATACTCATGACAAGTATTTATGTAAACTTAGCCAAAGTGCCACACGGTGTGCACACTGTCAACTTCACACACGTGGGGATAAGCAAAGATTCATTAAAGCACTTGAGTAGCAGAATAGATATATAGATTACTGATGGCTCAGTATTGATGTAGAGCTCGTTGGGAACCCCAAGAGGAAGGTATGATGAGCACAACAGCAAGTTTCCCTTAGTTATGAAACCAAGGTTTAATCGAACTAGTAGGAGCAAGGAAACACCCCAAAGGTGTTGCTAGCTGAGCCTTGGCAGGGCGCACTACCGTTGCTAGTAGCAACGTGGATAACTGCACAACACAACCACAGAGCTTTGTCCCTAACTTGCGATGAGGTTGTCAATCTCACCGTATTTTGCTGAAAACAAAGGATTAAACGTATCGAATGGAAGGAAGTTATAGTTTGCATAAAGTAAACACAAAGCAGTAAACACTTTATAGATTGTATGTAAAAGAAAAGGACCGGGATCCATAGTTCACTAGAGGTGGCTCTCTTTAAGATAGATAACATGCTGGGTGAACAAATTACAGCGGGGCATTTGACAAACATCGAGAAAGCAATACATGCATATACTAATCATCTTGACTCCTTTGAGACTTAATTGGGCATTACAACATTATACATAGACCGCCATCCAACTGCATTTATGACTAATAATCCACCTTCAGGTTATCATCCGAACCCCCTCCAGTATTAGGTTGCAAGCAATAGATTATTGATTTAAGAATTACGTGTAAAGTAAACAATACGATTGTTCTATGAACACAGGATTGTTGTTTTATCCCTAGTAGCAACAACACATCTAGTACCTTAGAGATTTCTGTCACTTCCCCAGATTACCAGAGGCATGAACCCACTATCGAGCATAAATACTAACTCTTGGAGTTGCTAGCATCTACTTGGCCAAGATAGCTACTAACAACGGAAAGCATGCAAGATCACAAATAACAAAGACATGATAGAATCAATAATCAATCTGAAATAGCATCTCAATATCCATCGGATCCCCGTAAACACAACATGTATGAATTACAAATAGATGATCTTGATCATGAACGGAGCTCACAAGATCTAGACATGAAAGCACAAAGGAGAAGAACCAGACATCTAGCTACTACATGGATCCATAGTCCAAGGATGAACTACTCACACAACACACCGGAGGCTTGCATGATGATGAAGAAGGCCTCCAGGGTGAATTCCCCTCTCCGGCAGGGTGCCGGGAAGAGCTTCAGATCCCTCCCGATCTAGGGATGGAGATGACGGCGGCTACAGACTCTTTCGTGGATTTTTGATCGGGTACTTAGGGTTTTCGTCCCGAGGGCATCTTATAGGCGGAAGGAGAGGCCGAGGGGGTGCTAGAGTCGGCCAGACCACCCCCTGGCGCGGGCCAGGCCAGGCCTGGCCGCGCGGCCAGGTGGTGTGGCCGGCCCCCATCCCTTCTCCGTCTCGTATTCTGGCATCTGATGACTTCCAGAAAAATAGGCACTTTGGATTTTGTCCCGTCCAATTCCGAGAATATTCATTTTCTAACTTTCCTAGAACCAAAATAGCAGAAAACAGGCAGCTGGCACTGTGGCTCTTGTTAATAGGTTAGTCCAAGAAATCATATGAAAAGTACTCCAAAGTGTTGACAAAACACAAGAAAGTGGATAAAACCAAGCATGGAACATCAAAAATTGTAGATACATTTGGAATGTATCAACATCCCCAAGCTTAACTCCTGCTCCTCCTCGAGTAGGTAAGTGATAAAAAGAAAGAATAATTTTTTAGGTGACATGCACCATCAAATACTTCATCAAAGTATTTGTAAAACATTCAAAGCTGGGATCATAGTACTTCAATCATAACATGAAAGACAAAGTTCTAGCAATAAGACAAAGAAACTATGATGCAACATGAAAAGGCACAAACAAAAGATTCATGAATAACAATGCTTTGCAAGACATTTGTTTGTTTCACATAAAGAAAACATAGCATAATAGTATTCAGCTTGTTCCTCATAGAGTAGCAAAACATAAATGCATAGGACACCATCAAAGTTCATAAGAGTGACTAGATACAAATAGTTTAGAACAAGCAATATCAAAGTATGCATCAATCAACTAGTCTTGGGACAATGCACATAGAACTAAGAATGGCCACTATGCTCTCAAAGTAAGTGCAGAAAGGTAGAAGGTGGAGACTCAATATAATGGTGGAAGAAAGGCCTTTATAAAAGGAAATAGGGATTCAAGTCTCATAAAGAGCTTCCAAAAATTATGGTACTTATAGCTTTCAGCTCTCATTTCCCCTATCATAAGCATCTTGAAGGTGATTAAGGTTAAAGTGACACAACTAAGAGGATATGCTTGATAAGTTATAAACCGAATCTCATGCCCCTTACTTACAAAGACCGAACTCATGCTACTCAACTTTAGTCACAAGTAAGCTCTTGTCATTGTAAGTACATGTGTATCATAAAGAACCGCCAACGGGGTACCCCTTGCACATGATACAGGAGCTATCCCATAATCAAAATGACAAGGCAAGTAGACAATGAGCATCTCAGCGATCTTTTTATTTGCTATTTGCATAGGTTTTTATTGAGGATGCTTCATAGAGTTCTCATTATGGTGATGCTGCAAGTTTCCACTATGATTAGGCATGGCTTAGGCTAGTGGCCCAGGCGTTTCTCTAACACACATACAAACTCCATGATCTTACAAGTTCCACTTTTATTTCACACCGCCGGGATCCATAAGCAAAAGAACATGATATCAACGGGGTACAAAGTACAAGTGCAATGTTGAAAGCGTTCCCCATGATACATGGTTCTGCTAATTTCAACTTATAAAGCGCAAGCATATACGCAACAAAGAAGGAACCAATGGTTCAAGTTTATTAGATACAAAAAAGTAAAGTGTGCCATCAAGTTTGTGAGATCTTTAATCACTAGTTTTCTCATAACAAGTTTAATTTGGAAGGTAAATAAAAGCATGAATATACTTGGAATAGCATAAGATAGTAGGTAGGTATGGTGGACTCTTTGGAATAATTTGGTTTAGGGAGTTGGATGCATGAGTGGAACTCATACTTGGTTGTGGAGGCTAGCAAAAGACTGGGAGCGACAAACTAAGAGAGCAATAATGGCCATAATCATGTAGAGTGACAAAAACATCATTGATCAAACCATAAAGTGACACTACAAGTTGAAAACTAAAGGATCATAAAGGCTATGGTGACTTTAGGTAGTCATAACATGGTGTGACCATGCGCCAAGTCAACCCAAATAAAGCATCAAAGGAGAATACCACTATACTATGCTTTAATATGCTAAAACAACGCATGATTCATCCAAGGCACATTAAGCAATCTCAATTATTTATAACAAGTCATGCTACAGCAAATAATAATAAGCATAAAGCCAAAACAATATCAAGCATGGCATGACAGAGCATAGGCCATAGTCAAAAACGATCTCTTTTTACCACATAAGAATTAACTTTCCTACTCTTTTCCAAACCAAACCAAACTATTTGAAAACCTATGTATGAAAGAGGGGGTCCAACCAATTTATTCAGAAAACTAATCAAACAAAAGCAAACAAAAAACCAAAATGAAAACGAAAAAGAAGACGCTCCAAGAACAACACAACCGTGCATGAAACAATAAAAATGAAGCGTTTGGAAGAAACCTCGGATTTTTATTGATGAAGAGGGGATGCCTTGGGAATCCCCAAGCTTTGAAGCTTGTACTTCTTGGATATTTCTTGGGGTGACACGCGTGGCATCCCCAAGCTTAAGATTTAGTCCATCCTTCATCTCATTACTCATTCCTTCCATACACTTGAAATTTTTCCTTCACACAAAACTTCACACAATCTTTATTAGCAACATTAGTGCACTCAAGATAATCGGTCTTAAAGCTCAGTTCCAACACCAAATAAACTTCCATTAGAACACTAGAGACTGTAGCACTTCCCTCAAAAAGCTCAATTCCCCAAAAGAACTCAAAAAGGAACCAACAAGAAGCAAATGCAGAAAATGGCAGAAATCTGTCAAAACAGACCAGCAGGTAAAGACGAATTTTTTAGAAGACCTGCTGTTGCTCAAATCAAAAAGTGTTGAACTAACGAAAGTTATATAACAACCTGGGCAAGAAGCACAAAAATTCACGCCTCAAAAAGACATTCATAAATTTTACAAGAATTTTTATGGTGAAGCACAGAAATCTATTTCGGGACAGCAACTTTCCCAATCATTACTTCTCTCTCATTAGAGGTTACTCTTTGCACAAAAAGCAAAAAAAAAGGATAAGGAGCGGTTATTACTGAAGTAATAACTTCCAAGACTCATCTAAAACTTTTGGGTTATCTCCCAATAAGTACTTTTGTTTAACGCCTTTAAGTTAGGCATAAGAAGCAAGAAGAATCAAGTGTTCTCAAATGAAGAAGCATTAAGACCAAATTTCTTGCCATTACCTCTCTTACTTTTATTCTTAACCTTGGGGAAAATATGATTATTTGGTGGAGAATAAAGGTGCATGCTCCCCTTTACCACATCTATTATTTCTCCGAGAAGTTCTAATAGGGACCTTTCAAGTGTAACTTGTCCTTTTCCTGCACATTCAATAACAAGATAATCAGTAGAAATCATTTTCCCAAGGATCTTTGTAAACACTCCTTCAGCTATTCCAGTAGGTAATATGGTAGCATTATTAGCAACAGATATTTCTTTTCCTCCTTCAGTAAGCCCCCAAAGATTCAAAGATTTATAAATATCTTTGGCCATAAGACAAAATTCAGACATGATATGACAGCGAGCTTGAAAAGTTTCAGTGTTTATCTCAATCTTTACTGTAGGGAGCCACTTTGATGGTTCATTATTTATTGGAACATAATTATGATGCTCCCTAAGCGTATTATAGCAATCTTTTAAACTAGTAGTGCTAGTCTCAAGAGTGTTCAATCTAGCAAATATTCTTGCGAAAGAAATATCAGTTTGACTAGGCAAGTTGTAAGTGAGGATCCATTTCTTTATAGCATTAATAGCATCATCCTCATTACATTGGAGAAAATCTCTTCCCACAACAGCATCTAAAGCATATCTATAGCAAAGAGCAATTCCA
This sequence comes from Avena sativa, assembly GCA_916181665.1. Taxonomy (NCBI): domain Eukaryota; kingdom Viridiplantae; phylum Streptophyta; class Magnoliopsida; order Poales; family Poaceae; genus Avena; species Avena sativa. The sequence continues at coordinate 82,066,115 of OV702286.1, forward strand.
AGGTAAAAACTGCTAAGGAACAAGCTTTGAGTCATTTTAAGCTCAGCTCTTTCATGTAGATCAGAGATTCTAGACCAAGCTTCCTTGAAGCTCTCCTCAATTCCTTGTTTAAAAGTGAAAATCATTTCCTCAGGTGACAAAGTGACTGGAGCAAGGCTAGACATAATGGCAACTTAAGAAAGGAACTAATTTTTGTGTGTTTTCAATAAAGAAAGCAAACTAGTAAGACTATTTTTTTGTGTTTTTGATATAGAAACAAGCAAACAAAGAAAAAAAGAAACTAAGCAAAACAAAAAAAACAAAGTAAAGGGATTGGTTATGAGGGACTCCCCTTGTGAAGATGTCCTTGACTCCCCGGCAACGGCGCCAGAAAATGCTTGATGGCTCAGTATTGATGTAGAGCTCATTGGGAACCCCAAGAGGAAGGTATGATGAGCACAGCAGCAAGTTTCCCTCACTTATGAAACCAAGGTTTAATCTAACAAGTAGGAGCAAGGAAACACCCCAAAGGTGTTGCTAGCTGAGCCTTGGCAGGGCGCACTACGGGTGCTAGTAGCAACGTGGAGACCTGCACAACACAACCACAAAACTTTGTCCCCAACTTGCGATGAGGTTGTCAATCTCACCGTGTTTTGCTGAAAACAAAGGATTAAACATATCAAATGGAAGGAAGTAATAGTTTGCAGAAAGTAAACATAAAGCAGTAAACAGTTTATAGATTGTATGTAAAAGAAAAATGACCGGGATCCATAGTTCACTAGAGGTGGCTCTCCTTAAGATAGATAACATGCTGGGTGAACAAATTACAGCGGGGCAATTGACAAACATCGAGAAAGCAATACATGCATATACTAATTATCTTGACTCCTTTGAGACTTGATTGGGCATTACAATATTATACATAGACCGCCATCCAACCGCATCTATGAATAATAATCCACCTTCAGGTTATCATCCGAACCCCCTCCAGTATTAAGTTGCAAGCAACAGATTATTGCTTTACGACTTGCGTGTAAAGTAAACAATACGATTGTTCCATGAACAAAGGATTGTTGTTTTCTCCCTAGTAGCAACAACACATCTAGTACCTTAGAGATTTCTGTCACTTCCCCAGATTACCAGAGGCATGAACCCACTATCGAGCATAAATACTAACTCTTGGAGTTGCTAGCATCTACTTGGCCAAGATAGCTACTAACAACGGAAAGCATGCAAGATCACAAATAACAAAGACATGATAGAATCAATAATCAATCTGAAATAGCATCTCAATATCCATCGGATCCCTGCAAACACAACATTTATGAATTACAAATAGATGACCTTGATCATGAATGGAGCTCACAAGATCTAGACATGAAAGCACAAAGGAGAAGAACCAGCCATCTAGCTACTACATGGATCCGTAGTCCAAGGATGAACTACTCACGCATCACACTGGAGGCTTGCATGATGATGAAGAAGGACTCTAGGGTGAATTCCCCTCTCCGGCAGGGTGCCGGGAAGAGCTTTAGATCCCTCCCGATCTAGGGATGGAGATGACGGAAGCTACAGACTCTTTCGTGGATTTTTGATCAGTTACTTAGGGTTTTCGTCCCGAGGGCATCTTATAGGCGGAAGGAGAGGCCGAGGGTGTGCTGGGGTCGGCAAGACCAACCCCTGGCACGGGCCAGGTGGTGTGGCCGGCCCCCAGCCCTTCTCCGTCTCGTATTCTGGCATCTGATGACTTCCAGAAAAATAGGCACTTTGGCTTTTGTCCCGTCCAATTCCGAGAATATTAATTTTCCGACTTTCCTGGAACTAAAAACAGTAGAAAATAGGCAGCTGGCACTGTGGCTTTTGTTAATAGGTTAGTCCAAGAAATCATATGAAAAGTACTCTAAAGTGTGGACAAAACACATGAATTGTAATTGTAATGTACCAAGCATGGAACATCAAAAATTGTAGATACATTTGCAATGTATCAATTACAAAGCTCATGATCTTATTAAGTTCACTCATAGAGAGAGAGATGAACACATAGCTACCGGTAGAGCCCTTAGCCTCAAGGAAGAAATACTCCCTCAACATCATGGGAATCAGCAACGGGGATGGAGATCGTGGTGGACATTGATGGAGATGGCTCCGGGGGCAATTCCCCATCCCGGCAGGATGCTGGAACAGAGACTTTTTGTCCCCCGAATCTCCCCTTCGGTGGAGGCGGTGCTGCGGAACTTTTTGTGGCTAGAGGCTGGATGATTTAGGGTTTTCTCATCGGAGGCTTCTTATAGGCGAAGGGGCGATGTCAGAGGGTGGACCAGGGGCCCACACCACCTAGTGGCGTGGCAAGGGGGACCCGCGCCACCACATGGTGTGGCCAGCCCCTAGCCCCTCTCCGTCTCGTCTTCTGGCTCTGTGAGTCTCCCGGTAAAATATCGAATTTGGCTTTTGTCCGGTCCAATTCCGAGAATATTCATTTTCTGGCTTTTGTGGAACCAAAAACAGAAGAAAATAGGCAACATGCATTGTGGCATCTTGTTAATAGGTTAGTTCCAGAAAATGTGTAAAATTACTCTAAAGTGTCGACAAAACATAAGAAAGTAGGTATAAAACAAGCATGGAACATCAAAAATTATAGATACGTTTGCAATGTATCAACTACTCAGCCCCCTGCTCAAGCTCGCCACATGATGGATTCCTCCCTTTCTTTGCTACTCTAGCTTCCTCTCTTCCACTCCCGCCACTATTGGCTGAGACTGAGACTGGAGAGAGGAATCAATCTGAATGGAAGTTAGGGATTGAGAGTGAGGGAATTGCGAGCAAAGAAAGTGAGAGCGAGGTGGAGGAAGCTGGCCTGATTGGGAGCACATCAGCTAAATTGTTGAGACCTCATGGGTTGTTGTACTCCCTCCATTTGAAAATATGCGATGTTTTAGATTTTGTAAAAGGAATGCATCTAGATACACTCGTTTCAGAAAATCTAAAACATCTTACATTTTGAAACGGAGCGAGTAGTCACTAGTGGGTTAGGTCATTTGACTGTTTTTCTAGAGTTTCCTTTTATTTTTACGATGGACTTGCTGAAGTTGCATCGGTCCAAGAACTTCCACATAATTTCTGGGTATGTAACAGGGCACGAGGGGCATAATCGTTGTCACATAAAAAGTAATACATGCATATTTTTTCATTTTTCATAGATTTGTTCCATTTTTCTGTAACAGGGTGACAAATTGTCGGGAAGACCATTGATAGAATATTCATTCATCATCTTGTTCTTGCAACTCACATTTTTATACTCATATATGTACCTCTTTGCTCTCTTTATTAGAGCTTATGTACTCCCTCTATTCCAAAATATAAGATTTTTTAGATTTTGTGAAACGAATGTATCTAGACACCTTTTAGTGTGTAGGCCTCTTTCCTCAAGAGAGAATGTTCCCACCAGGTTGACACTATGCAGAATGAATTCCATGTTTGTAAGAGTTTTACTAGGATGTGATATAAGTTATTTTGGTAGATACCTTATATAGTTGCAGTCCAACAAGCAAAAAATTTCCATGTGAAATTCTTAATTTATTGTTAAATGTTAACCATCATAAACTATGTTCTTTTCTTAAATATTCGAAATTGCAGGCCTGCAAATTCATATCAAATGGATGAATTCTTAAACAAAAAATCTGAGCTAATGCATAATACTACTCCCTTCGTATCAAAATAGATGTCGCAAGTTAATCAAAATTTGGAAGAATCAATATACTACTAAATAACTAACTAGTGTTTTCTAATTTTGTCGATCAAACTATAGCACACATGCAGTTAAAGTTCGAATTAATTTTACAAAATCACCTGAAACTCTTTTAAATGGCTACAAAAGTAGGTATCCCTTCAATGTATAAATTGTAGAGAATGTAAATTAATAAAGGCATATGTTCAGGAGGGATCTATCCCAGTAGTTACCTCTTCCTTCCCATGTAAGATTTGGAGAAATGATTATACAATACGAGTAGTACTACCATGTAGCTATACAGAGACAAAGCTGGGTCCTGATCTAAAGTCACCATCAATGGGATACCGCTGCCACTGCCATCAGCGGGATTAAAAACGAAGATGGCCGAAGAATGGAGGCTCTATTTTTTTGAGTAAAGAAGAATAGAGGCTCTATATGTTGAGCAAGTGAGGTTGGTGAGATGCAGCAAGGCATCTACTGCTCGGCACGGAAGCGATAATAACTAATTATATTATAGTAGGAAACATAATCATACCTAAATTTGGCTCTGACAATATTGTGGCTGGTGATGCGTTTCACATTCACCAAATAACCAAATACTTTACCAGCAACTTCGATCATATATTCATACTACTAATAAATGTTTTTAAATTTACTGGGACAATTTTGCAATCTATATATCCGATCATGAACTAGTCCCTCTATTCCATAATATATAAGACTTTTTAGTAAGCTGTTTTAGCTCTGGGACAATTGATGGAGATCGACGACAGTGTCACGCTTCAGCTTTGCCAGCTCGGCCAGGAGTTTGTCCTTTTGGTCCTTGAGGTCCTGGATCTGTTCGAAGCTTATGCCAGCATCTCCACCATGCTGATGTTCCACCGCTTCAGCTTGTCACGCTCAATCAAGTATTCCATGGCGATATTACTAAGGAGGCTAAGCCTGATCTTATCAGCGGCGAGTTTGGAGTAAAGGCTAGTGCACTCCTTGATGAGGGTGCTTATGTCCGTTGTCTTGACGCAGAAATCACCCATCGCCTTTTTCACCATAAACTCTGTTAGATGAATAGGGAATGCAAATTCAGAAGTGTACCTAGCGAACTATCAAGGAAGAGTGACATGGAATCACAATTCGAATGATTTTTTACCTTGCGGCTGTACCAATCAGCCTCCACCGACGATGGTGAAAATAATTCTACAGGAAGGAGTGTCGTGGGAATGCGAAGTCCGTCCGACCTATAACAACATTGATAAAGAATGTACTACTAGGTAAATGAGTGAATCAATAAACGGTCAAAGATATGGAAAGTTGCCCAAGGACGGAGATTTACCTGAAGGTATCGGTCTCCATTGACGACGGTGAAGATGATTCTACAGATAGGAGTGCCTAGGGAATTCGAAGACCGCCCAACCTAAAAACACCATTGAGGAAGAATGCGATAGTAGGTAAATGAGCGAATCAAGAAATGGCCAAAGACATGGAAAGTTGTGCAGGCACAAAGATTTACCTGAAGGTATCTATCCCTGGCTATGGAGCGGCAACTTTGAAGAACCACGAGTTGAAGACTTCTCGCCTGCAGCTGAGGGATTGAACTAGGACCCATTGATCGTGGCATCTCTTGGTACCGTTAGCGACATAATGGCAGAACGACAAGCTGACTGCATGTCTTCCGTCAGCTTTGCCGACGCGGCACGAGCCCTTCTATGGCGGGACTTGTTCTCGGTCATGCGGGTGAAGTAGAACATCAAAAAGGAATCTGGCAGAAAAGAGCTACAGTCGCAAAGAGGGGGAGGAAGAAGGTCGAGTCCGTGAGAGGTGGCCCCTCATCTCCACACGAGTACTAAAAAACCATTTCCATTCAGATATAGTACTTGACGTAGAAATCAAAAAGACAGCCATAAGCAGTAGTCACCCCTAGCATGGTCTCGACATCCACTATTATGACTAGTAAGTTGAATGTGCCTTGCACGTGAGAATCAGATAATGAAAGTATGTCATATCATTTTTATATAAAATTATAATTATAATAGGTGAAGCTCAAAAAATAATTGTAATTTCGAGTCATGTCCATAAAGTATCGGGCGTATATTTGGTTCTTCTACTTTGTATCATGTAGAAATCAACCTAGCTACTCTTACCTAATACTCAACATGCTCTATAGAAATGACGAAGAAGCTTCTAGAATTATTGAAAAGTGTGTTTTCAGATTTGTGCATAGCGTTCATTGTGCTAAAGACTAACAATAGAATCTTTTAGATGCTACCTCCTCATTCACAAATATAAGACATTTTAGCTTTGTGAAACGAATGTATCTAGATGTCTTTTAGTGTGACTAAAAGACATCTAGATACATTCGTTTCACAAAGCTAAAATGTCTTACATTTCTAGATGGAGGGAGTAGAATGGATAGAAGCTCCAATGGTTAATTAGCAATATTGGGATTCGCGAGTCTAGATCCAACTGTAAAAGTTCAAAGCTATCCATATCATACACTATATAGTGTAGAAATAACTTTGAATATTGACCGTTGTATCAAGACTAGCAAATCCCAACATGCGAGTTATTGGATCTTCTTTTCCATTCTAGCTAGCATCCACTAGAAGATACACTATGGATAGTACATTATCTGACCCACTATATAGTGTACGAATAACTTTGAATATTGATTTTTGGATCAAGACTCGCAAATTCCAACATTACCAACCGGTTTGATCTTCATTTCCATTCTGGCATCTAGTAGATACTATAAATAGTATTTCTTATCTTATCTTACTACTATATAGTTTGTGAATAACTTTGAATATTGATCGGTTGGATCAAAGTGCTCGCGAATTCCAATATTGCTAGCCATTGGATCTTCTTTTCCATTCTAGCATCATCTCTAGAAGATACTATTGTTTACTAGTAAGTTGCACGTGCCCTTGATGCGATACTCAGATAAAATACGTCTGACATATCATCACTATATAAAATTATAATAGGTAAAGAAAAAAATATAAATTTGATCACCATCTATAAAGCTGGTTCTTGAATTATTTCAAGCCAACACTTATGTGCATACACATCCGAGACAAGCGAACCACTTCCAAGGAGAAGATTAGTCATCAAGGTAGGACATTCAAAGTGTATTCATTGCTTCATTGCCATATATTTTAGAGGGTAGCAGCCCAACAATACAGCAGCTACCACCGCGACCTTCCTCAGGTGAAGTGGATTCAAAGCCATCGCTGACATGTTTCTCTCTTCCTAGGTCTGAATCATCCCCTTATTGGGTTTGTGAATAATGGTGTGATGCATGGACTTCACACCAAGCACTTGCCGTTTGGGAGGTTAGGCTTCATGTACATTGATTTTGATCTCCTAAGTTTGAGAGACTAGATATATGCACGTAGATTGGATTCGTCTACCTGTTTCTAACCGGTCAGCACCAGAACCTGCAATCGGAGGAGCCGACAAGTTTAGCACACATGCGTCCATGTGGTACGTGCCTCGTCTTCTTGGCTCAAGGTCGCCCTGACAATGGCTCTTGTTGCTCGAGTAGAGATGAAGTGAGGCATTGGTTCTTGGTACTCATAACTTGCATGCTTTGGATGATACAATTTTTTCTCCTCCTCTCACTCCTTTTGCAAATTGTTGGTTTCACCCGATCTTTGTAAAGCACAATCCATCTAACATTTTGTCAAACCGAAACTTTGTAAGTTTGAACATGTGTTACTTCTGCAGTACAGAGTAGTATACGTTAGCAACCGGCTCCTCTAACATTAGGGAAAAGAAAGAAGAGAAGTCAGTATGATATAGCTTAATTACCTCATTATAATCTGTAATTATTCATTATATGTAATTTCTGTACAAATGAAAAGCCGAGACTAAATTTTGTTACACCATAACTTTGCATGTATGTAATAGTAACTCAATACTACATACTACTTCCACACCAGTTTATTGGGCTTCGTACCTATATACTACCTCCATCCCTCCATCCCAAAGCTTAAGTTTTTTTTTAAAGTCAAGCTATGGAAAGTTTGACCAAACTTTAAAAAATTATAAAGTTTAAGAAAAAAGTTTGACCATAAAATTTATCAATAAAACATGAGTTATATGTCACAAAAATTGTACTATTGGATTTATATTTAAAACCTCTTTCCAATGATATAATTTTTGTGACATATGATTCACATTTCGTTAGTCAAACATATTTCATGGGCTCTGCGTTAGCCCAATAAACCAGTATGGAGGGAGTAACATAGATTTGCATTATACTCCCTTCGTCCCATAGCTTAAGGCTTATTTTTTTGAAAATTCAAGATATGAAAAGTTTGACTAAACTTTTAGAAATAATTATTAAGAACTAGCACAATGCCCGTGCATTGCAACGGGTGAACAAATAATAAATAGATCCTACAACTATATAAAATAAGTAAAAGATCCGATCTTCATTTCATTTCTAGTAATCAATTATTTTTAGATCTTTGAAGCCACTCCACAGTCTTTAATTTTTTTGAGAATTAATGGCAAGTTGTTCCCTCAGCTATGAAACCAAGGTTATCGAACTAGTAGGAGCAAGGAAAAACCTCCAAGGTGTTGTTTCCAACTTGGAATCCTGCACAACACAACCATAGAACTTTGCCCGCAACTTACAGTGAGGTTGTCAATCTCACCGGTTTTGCTAAAAACAAAGAATTAAACATATTGTGTGGAATAAAGTGATAGCTGAAAGCAAACAGAAAACAGTAAACAGTTGTCGATTGATGGTAAAAGAAAGGACCGGGGTCCATAGTGTTGGGCCACGCAGAGAAAAGTAAAACTTTTTCCTATGCGGTGATCCCAAGATCTAGCTGAGGTAGTAGGCCACGAGAATTACCACTAGACGCGCGGTTGCGGAATCGATGAAGCACATCGCTTGATGCATTGCAGTACTCACGATCTGTTCCGATCCACGATCGTTGAAGTGCTAAACGTACAACACCTCCGCCAGTATCCACACGTACGAGGAGGAGCGCCGGCGATGGACTGCTAGGTCCGGTACGGCGACAACAGGACTGGACTGGACTAGAGCAAGGGTTTCCAACACATGGAGTGACCTAACCCTCTGCTCTAAGCACCTGCGCCCCAGCTTATATAGGAAGTGAAAGTGGGCTCCACTCACTTGTGGCCCATTCACTAAATGGCCTATATTAGTCACTGCGAGTCCAACTCACTGACTCTGTCCGTTTCCTTTTTGGGTCCAACCCAAATATGCTCCCGCTCTAAAGTGTGTGACCCGACAAGCTCATGGTGACCCGGACACAATCTGAGTCTCACTCGTGACCGATCAGTTGGTAGCGGCTCCTAGCAGAACGTGCCAACTCCCAAGTACCGAAGAGTCATGACGACATACCTTCCAATGCGACTTTCGTCTGAGTCCCTTTTGCCTCATGATATACCTTGTCGGACTATAGGCGAAATGATCATCATCCCTTAAATAGTCCGACTCTCTTTCTCGATCCGAGATAAGTGATTCATCTGACTAACTCTTAGTCAGTTGCCTCGGTTAACACTTAACCGAGTCACGCATGGCCATGGTTTCCGAATCATATCTTCCGAGAGGGCCTAGAGAATATCTCTCCAGACAGAGGGGCAAAATCCCATCTCGGTTATTCACATCACACAGCTTAATTCTTAGTCGACCTGAACTCCGCCATTATAACTTCCAAGTGACGGAACAGCGTTTGACAGAACCTAAGTCGGTGATCCTCAACTCGGATTGTGCAATAACCTCAGGTCCAAGGATTACATTGATTGATACATGCAAATGACGACTTGTTCGTTGCATCTCAATATGGGTCAGTCCGACTCGCTAAACTCTTTAGCCGAATCCGTGTAAGTCGGAATAGCATCTCCATGCCCATGACAAGTGGAACCTAGTCATCTGCCGACTTTCACATTGGTCTAAGTTGTGTGTCCAGCACAACCTCAATGACCAAGGACAATTAGTATGAACAACATGAATATATAGTTCCACAATCAAATCACATATTCGATGATACATAACAACAGTTCATACATGGAACATAAGCTTATGAATACATTGGGAATAACATCATACATGATTGCCTCTAAGGCATATTCCCAACACATAGTTCACTAGTGGTGATTCTCCTTAAGATAGAAGACATGTTAGGTGAAAAAATTACAAATGGGCAATTGACAAACATCGAGAAAGCATACATGCATATACTAATCATCTTGACTCCTTTGAGACTTGATTGGACATTACAACATTCTACATAGACCGTAATCCAACTGCATCTATGACTAATAATCCACCTTCAGGTTATCATCCGAACCCCCTCCAGTATTAAGTTGCAAGCAATAGATAATTGCATTAAGCATTGCGTATAAAGTAAACAATACGATTATTCTATGAACAAAGGATTGCTGTTTTCTCCCTAGTAGCACGAACACATCTAGTACCTTAGAGATTTCTGTCACTTCCCTAGTTTACTAGAGGCATGAACCCACTATCGAGCCTAAATACTCCCTCTTGGAGTTTCTAGCATCTACTCAGCCAAGATAGCTAATAACAACGAAGAGCATGCAAGATCACAAATAACAAAGACATGATAGAATCAATAATCCATCTGAAATAGCATCTCAATATCCATCGGATCCCCGCAAACACAACATGTATGATTACAAATAGATGATCTTGATCATGAACGGAGCTCACAAGATCTAAACATGATAGCACAGAGGAGAATAACCAACCATCTAGGTACTACATGGACCCGTAGTCCAAGGATGAACTACTCACGCATCACACCGGAGGCTTGCATGGTGATGAAGAAGGCATCCCGGGTGAATTCTCCTCTCCAGCAGGGTGCCGGGAAGAGCTTCAGATCCCTCTCGATCTAGGGATGGAGATGACCGAGGCTATACACTCTTTCGTGGAATTTTGATCGGGAAATTAGGGTTTCTGTATCAGAGGCAATATATAGGCAAAAGGGGAGGCCAAGGGGGTGCCCTAGGTGGCCACACCACCCCCTAGCGCAGGCCAGACCTGGCCGTGTGGCCAGGTGGTGTGGCCGGCCTCTGGCCCCTCTCCATCTCGTCTTCTGGCTCCGTGTCCCCCTCGGTGAAATATTGACTTTGGCTTTTGTCCCGTCCAATTCCAAGAATATTCATTTTCTGACTTTCCTGGAACCAACAATAGCAGAAAACAGGGAGCTGGCACTATGGCATCTTATTAATAGGTTAGTCCAAGAAAGTGCATAGAAATACTCAAAGTTGGGACAAAACATAAGAAAGTAGATAAAACCAAGCATGGAACATCAAAAATTATAGATACGTTAGCAACGTATCAACATCCCCAAGCTTAACTCTTGCTCGTCCTCGAGTAGGTAAGTGATAAAAAGAAAGAATATTTTTTAGGTGACATGCACCATCATAAAATTGATGAAAGTATTTGTAAAACATGGATAGATGGGATCATAGTACTTCAACATGGCATGAAAGATATAGCTCTAAAAATAAGACATAGCAACTATGTTGTAACATGAAAAGGCACAAACAAAAGATTCATGAATAACAATGCTTTGCAGGACGTTTGTTTGTTTCACATAAAGAAAGCATAATAAGAATGGTATTCAGCTTGTTCCTCATAGTGTAGCAAAACATAAATGCATGGGACACCTTCAAAGTTCATAAGGGTGACTAGATACAAATAGTTTAAGACCAAGCAATATCAAAGTTATGCATTAATCAACAAGTCTTGGGACAATGCACATTAAACTAAGAATGGTCACTATGCTCTCTCAATAGGTGCATAAAGATAGAATATGGATACTCAACATAAAAGTAAAAGAAAGGTCTTCATAGAAGGAAGCAGGGATTCAAGAATCATAAAGAGCTTTGAAAATTTATGGTACTTATTAGCTTTCAGCTCTCATTGCCCCTATCATAAGCATATTTAAGTGATTAAGGTTAAAGTGACACAACTAAGAGGATATACTTGACAAGTTATAAGCCGAAATCTCAGGCCCCTTACTTACGAGTAACGAACCTCATGTTACTCAACTTCAGTCACAAGTAAGCTCTTGTCATTGTAAGTACATGTGTATCATAGAGAACAACCAACGGGGTACCCCTTGCCCCATGACACAGGAGCTATCCCATATCAAAATGACAAGGCAATCAGACAATGAGCATCTCATCGTTCTTTTTATTTGCTATTTGCATAGGTTTTTATTGAGGATGCTTCATAGAATGCTCATTATGGTTTGCTGAAAGTTTCCACCATGATTAGGCATTGCTTAGGCTACCGGCCCATGCGTTTCTCTAACACACGTACAAACTCCATTATCTTACAAGTTCCCCTTTTATTTAACACCGCCGAGATCCATAAGCAAAAGAATCATGATATCAACGGAATAATAAGTGCAATGTTGAAAGCGTTCCCCATGATACATGGTTCTGCTAACTTCAACTTATAAAGCGCAAGAATATACGCAACAAAGATGGACACAATGGTTCAAGTTTCTTAAGTGCGAGAAAAGTAAAGTGTTCCATCAAGTTCGTGAGAGCTTTAATCACTAGTTTTCACATAACAAGTTTAATTCGGAAGGTAGATAAAAACATGAATGTACTTGGAATAGAAAATGCTAATAGGTAGGTATGGTGGACTCTTTGGAATAACTTGGTTTTATTTGGAGTTGGATGCATGAGTGGAACTCATACTTTGTTATGGAGGCTAGAAAAAGACTAGGAGCGACCAACTAAGAGAGCAATAATGGCCATAATCATGCAAAGCGACAAAACATCATTCATTAAAGCATAAAGTGGTATTACAAGTCAAAAACTAAAAGATCGTCGAGGCTGAGGTGACTTGGGATAGTCATAACATGGTGTGAGCATGCGCCAAGTCAACCCAAATAAAGCATCAATGGAGAATACCACAATACTATGCTTTAATATGCTAAAACAACGCATGATTTTTTCAAGGCACATTAAGCAATCTCAATTGTTTATAACATTTCATGCTACAGAAAAAATCACTAAGCATAAAGCCAAAACAATATCAAGCATGGCATGACAAAGTCCAAGTCACAGTAAAAAAACAAGCTCCTTTTACCACTTAAGCATGAACTTTTCGTACTCTTTTCCAATCCAAACCAAACTTATTTGAAAACTAATGCATAAATGAGGGGGTCCAACCAATTTATTCAAGAAAACCAAGAAAACAAAAAACAAAAACAAAAACAAAAACGCTCCAAGAACAACACAACTGTGCATGAAACAATAAAAATGAAGTGTTTGGAAGAAACCTGAGATTTTTATTGATGAAGAAGGGGATGCCTTGGGCATCCCCAAGCTTTGACGCTTGTAATTCTTGGACATTTCTTGGGGTGACACGCGTGGCATCCCCAAGCATGAGCTTTAGTCCATTCTTCATCTCATTACATCATTCTTTCCATACACCTGAAATTTTTCCTTCATACAAAACTTCACACAATCTTTATTAGCAACATTAATGCACTAAAGATAATAAGTCTTTGGGTTCAGTTCCAACACCAATAAAACTTCCATTAGATGACAAGCTACTATAGTACTTCCCTCAAAAATCTCAATTCCCCAAAATGAACCCAAAAAGGAATCATCAAGAGGCAAATGCAAATAATGGCAGAAATCTGTCAAAACAGACCAGCAGGTAAAAACCAATTTTATCAAAGACCTTATGTTGATCAAATCGAAAAGTATTAAACTAACTAAAGTTAGATAACAACCTGGGGCAGAATCACAAAAATTCACATCTTAAACCAACGTACAGAGATTTTACACGAAGTTTTATAGCGAAGCACAAAAATTTGTTTCGGGACAACAACTTTCCCAAGCATTACTTCTCTCTCATTAGAGGTTACTCTTGGCACAAAAAGCAAATAAAAAGGATAAGGAGCAATTATTACAGAGGTAATAACTTCCAAGACTCATTTAAAACTTTTGTGTTATCTCCCAATAAGTACTTTTCTTTAACGCCTTTAAGTTAGGCATAATAAGCAAGAAAAGAATTAAGTGTTCTTAAATGAAGAAGCATTAACAGAAAATTTTGTTTTCATAGGAGAAGCAAAAGGGATCTTCTCTCTCTTCTTAGGGAAGTGTTCTATACCTTTCTTGAGTGGGAGTTGATATTTAATGGTGACTTCTTTCATATCAATAATGGCACTAACAGTTCTAAGAAAAGGTCTTCCCAAAGTAATAGGACAAGAAGCATTGCATTCAACATCCAAAACATAGAAATCAACGGGGACATAGGCATTGTTAATCATAATAAGCACATCATTAATACTCCCCATAAGTTTCTTTTTAGCATTATCACCAAGTGGGACATTTAAATTACAATCTTCAAGTAGTGGTAAATCAAGCATATCATAAATCCTTCTAGGCATAATAGAAACAATACTATCAAGATCACATAAAGCTTTGAAATCAAAATCATTCACTTTCATATTAATGATGGATTCCCAACCATCTTCTAGTTTCATAGGAATAGAAGCTTTATGTTTCATCTTTTCTTCTTCAATTTTTATGAGAGCATCAGTAATGTGTTTTGTAAAGGCCATGTTCATAGCACTAGCATTAGGACTTTTAGCAAGCTTTTGTAGGAACATAATAACTTCAGAGATGTTGCAACCATCAAGATCAAGATCATAATTATCATCTAAAGTAGTAGAGCTATTGTTTCCCATATTTCGAAGAATTTCAGCATTTTTATTAGAAAAGGTTCCATTGGGTTTACTAGCTTCAACATTAGTGGTAGTGATAGTAGAAATACTAATATTTCTAGCAATTTCATCTTCTCTTTGCCACTTAGCATGCAATTCAGCTAGTAGTCTAACATTTTCATCAATTCTAACTTCTATGGCATTAGTAGTAGCAAAAGGATTCTCAATAGTTTCAGGTTTAGCAGCCATTTTATTCAAAGAAGATTGTGCTTCAGCCAATGATGTTATGTTTCTTTCAGCATTAGAGAGTTTTTCCTCTATAGTTTTGTTGAAAGCAGTTTGTTTACTAATAAAATCTTTAAGAATAACTTCAAGTTTAGAGGGTACACTCCTATTATTGTTGTAGGAATTTCCATAAGCATTACCATTATTGGGAGGATATGGCCTATAATTATTATTACCAAAATTATTCATATAGGCATTGTTGCTAAAATTGTTATTTATAATGAAGTTCACATCAACTTGCTCTTCTTGAGCAACCAAAGAAGCTAAGAGAACATGATTTGGATCAATATGAGCTTTCCCATTAACAAGCATAGACATAATAACATCAATTTTATCACTCAAGGAGGAGGTTTCTTCAACAGAATTTACCTTCTTACCTTGTGGAGCTCTCTCAGTGTGCCATTCAGAATAGTTAACCATCATATTATCCAGAAGCTTTGTTGCAGCACCCAAAGTGATGGTCATAAAGGTACCTCCAGCAGCAGAATCCAGTTGATTTCTTGAAGAATAATTCAATCCTGCATAAAAAGGTTTGGATAATCATCCAAGTAGTCAGTCCATGAGTGGGACAATTCTTTACCAAAGATTTCATTCTTTCCCAAGCTTGAGCAACATGTTCATTATCAGGTTGTTTAAGTTTCATTATTTTACTTCTCATAGATATAATCTTAGCAGGAGGATAGTATTTTCCAATGAAAGCATCTTTGCATTTAGTCCAAGAATCAATACTATTTCTAGTTAGGGATTGCAACCATTATTTAGCTTTTCCTCTCAAAGAGAAAGGAAACAATTTAAGCTTAATAATATCCCCATCTATACCCCTATGCTTTCATCTCACAAAGTTCAACAAAGTTATTTAGATGAGCAGCAGCATCTTTAGTACCAATTCCAGAAAATTGTTCTCTCATAAAAAGATTGAGTAAAGCATGTTTAATTTCAAAGAAATTAGCTTCAGGAATAGATGGAGAATAAGTGTGCACATGAAATTATTGTTGTTGGTGCTAGTGAAGTCATTTTTTGTGTTTTTAATAAAGAAAGCAAACTAGTACAACTATTTTTTTGTGTTTTTGATAAAGAAACAAGCAAACAAAGTAGAAAATAAACTAAGCAAAACAAAAATAACAAAGTAAAGAGATTGGTTATGAGGGACTCCCCTTGTGAATGTGTCCTTGTGTCCCCGGCAGCGGTGCCAGAAAAACACTTGCTGGAGCGTGGTTGACTTGGGAGCTTCTTCTTCAATCCCCGGTCAACGGCGCTGGAAAGATAGCTTGTTGGCCCAAAATATATCGAGCTCGTTGGGGACCCCAAGAGGAAGGTATGATGAGCACAACAGCAACTTTTTCCCTCAGCTATGAAACCAAGGTTATCAAAGCAGTAGGAGTAAGGAAACACCTCCAAGGTGTTGTTTCCAACTTGGAATCCATAGAACTTTGCCCACAACACAACCATAGAACTTTTCCCCCAACTTATAGCGAGGTTGTCAATCTCACCGGTTTTGCTGAAAATAGAGGATTAAACGTATTGTGTGGAAGAAAGTGATAGCTTGTAGAAAGTGAACAGAAAACAGTAAACAGTTGTAGATTGATGGTAAAAGAAAGGACCGGGGTCCATAGTTCACTAGTGGTGATTCTCCTTAAGATAGAATACATGTTGGGTGAACAAATTACAGCGGGGCAATTGACAAACATCGAGAAGCATACATGCATATACTAATCATCTTGACTCCTTTGAGATTTGATTGGGCATTACAACATTATACATAGACCGTAATCCAACTGCATCTATGACTAATAATCCACCTTCAGGTTATCATACGAACCCCCTCTAGTATTAAGTTACAAGCAACAGATAATTTCATTAAGCATTGCGTGTAAAGTAAACAATACGATTGTTCTATGAACAAAGGATTGATGTTTTCTCCGTAGTAGCAATAGCACATCTAGTACCTTAGAGATTTCTGTCACTTCCCCAGATTACTAGAGGCATGAACCCACTATCGATCATCAATACTCCCTCTTCGAGTTGCTAGCATCTACTCGGCCAAGATAGCTACTAACAACAGAGAGCATGCAAGATCACAAATAACAAAGACATGATAGAATCAATAATCAATCTAAAATAGCATGCCAATATCCATCGGATCCCTGCAACCACAACATGTATGATTACAAATACAAGATCTCGATCATGAACGGAGCTCACAAGATCTAAACATGATAGCACAAAGAAGAAGAACCAACCATCTAGGTACTACATGGACCCGTAGTCCAAGGATGAACTACGCACGCATCACACCGGAGGCTTGCATGGTGATGAAGAAGGCCTCCATGGTGAATTCTCCCCTCCGACAGGGTGCCGGGAAGAGCTTCAGATCCCTCCCGATCTAGGGATGGAGATGACGGCGGCTACAGACTCTTTCATGGAATTTTGATCGTGTAGTTAGGGTTTCTGTATCGGAGGTAGTATATAGGAGAAAGGGGAGGCCGAGGGGGTGCCCTAGGCGGCCACACCACCCCCTGGCGCAGGCCAGGTCTAGCAGTGCAGCCAGGTAGTGTGTCCGGCCTCTGGCCCCTCTTCGTCTCGTCTTCTCGCTCCGTGTCCCCCTCGGTGAAATATTGAATTTGGCTTTTGTCCCGTCCAATTCCGAGAATATTCATTTTCTGACTTTCCTGGAACCAAAAATAGCAGAAAACATGCAGCTGGCACTGTGGCATCTTGTTAATAGGTTAGTCCAAGAAAGTGTATAGAAATACTCCAGAGTTGGGACAAAACATAAGAAAGTAGATAAAAACCAAGCATGGAACATCAAAAATTATAGATACGTTAGCAATGTATCATCGCACTAGGGCATATTTTATCTTGTCTGGTAACACTGATGCAATCATCGACTGACTATTCCGGGAGGGGATGTTTTTTATCTCGTCCACTTAGATCCATCTAGAGTTGTTTTTTTTGGTTAAGAACATCTGAAACAAAAATTGAACACAAGGTACAGACAAAGTGAACCTACCTTCTGCTATGTAAACATGAAAACTTGGTAGAAATCATGCTAAGTGCTGCTGTTGGTAACTGAAATGGGGAAATTTAGTCATAGTGGCATTCGTGTGGGTAGGCAAATTTTCTTATTTCAGACCTCGTCTGAATCCATGCAACAAAGGTTTGACTCTGTATGAAATGTTTGGACGTGTTAACTATGCACCCCCTGCATCTACCTCCATGATCGTAAATGGAAAGAATCAAGGGGCACCCTAAATACATGACCAAAGCCGTGCATTGCACCGGGAAATTTCATGTAACATATTTCAATCGAGCAACATTTGGCCCCAACCCCTCTATGGAACCCCCATCAAGGCCAAGTTGGTATCATGTTCTACAAATGTGACCCAAATATCGATTAAACGATAGAGAAGCAAACAAAAACAAGGTTATAACTTAGAATCGAAAGAAGCTCCTTCCAGCTATGTACTGATCAACCATTGTAGTGAGACATTTGTCCACACACCAATATGAATTTTTACGGTCTCTCTGTTCAGCCAATGCTAGAAATTGTACGCGGTAATTCTTCGAGCATTAACTAAAGTGAGCAAGTTCAATGGTAAAAGAAGTTGTATATTCAGTTCAGTTCAGAGTGCATGCGTACAACACATAGAGTCATATAGATTAGAAGGAGATGGCAGAACAAAATCTAAACATCAGAAAGCTACAAAGAAAAGGCATGGATGTAACGCTACAAACTGGCTCAGGATTTCGAGTAGCTATGCATTGAATATTCATCTTTCAACTTTTCAAGGTGGGAAACAGATTTAGAAATCAACAACATGCATTAGAAAATTGGAAGATGCATGACAAGGAATCCAACTGGAAGGTCGTGCATTAGAAATTGATAAACATTCTCCGATTTAGTGAGAAAAAACAAAGGAGTCGTATCTAAGATAATACTATACCCTTATTATATGTATACTCTATACTGTATTCAGAAAATCGCACAACCAATGTCTCCAAACAACTCCATATGCTACACAAGGAGTAGAATGCCAACAACACATCCATTCACATGCATCATCAATTCCATGCTACAAAAAGAGACCTATGAATACACAACTCTGCCATATATCTCACTCGCTCACATACAACTTCTCGATCAATAGAAGCACCTTCAAGGAATGACTTTCGCTGGACTCTGGCACTCACGATCACAACCAAATGACGCATCTACTTTAAGCTTTGAATCACAACAAACAATAGCTGAATACCAGGAAAATGCACTTCAAAATCATACATCAATATGTAAAAGGGTAATTGCCCCTATGTGTGGTTATGGTGATTAATGACAATCCCTATGGACTAATATTTTTATTGAGTTTTATATGAAGGAATGTTCCATAGGTCATGCTTGTAGTCCATATGTTGGATTCAAGTATGGATGCCATGAAGATAAAGATATACCTTGAGTTTTGGCATCAAGATTATCGAATTGAAGAGAAGAATATGATATGTTCAAGATCTTGAGAGTGTGATCTCAATATATGGCTCTAAGTCGGTGTCATGATAGCCTCATTAGTTGAGCTATGGTTGACTAAGATTTAGAGCATGTAATCAAATGAAGAATTCTTTATGTACCTCAAGATATTGAGATGGAGCATGAGAAGATACTTGGTTGACCAATACAAAGAGTGAAGAGTGATTTCAAGTTGGTATCTTTCCATGGGCATGCTTCAAAAGTGAAGATTTCATGTAGCTCATGAGAGGATGACATCAAGTGGAGATCATCATCAAGGTTGAGAAGGGCAAGTTCAAGATAAGAATAGCAAGAAGATCATTTGCTTTAAGCTTGCTGTTCATATTGGTGATAATGGACATGTGAAGATGTGTCTTAATTAAGCAATGCCATAGTGGTGTATGGGGGAGAAAATTATGAGTCTTCACGAAGCAACAATGATCAAGTGATGCATTCTAGCTTAGATGGATCTTGAAGCGTTGTCATCAAGGTCAAGCGGGATGCGCAAGGCAAAGGTATGGCCTTGCTAGGTTTTCCTTTTACCGTTCTCTAGGTGGTTGTTGGGAGACCGGGTTATAGGATAGATAGCCGCACTATCAAGAGGGGCTTTCGGTTGGGTAACTTGATCACATCGTCATAGGGATCTCAATCCTTTGCATACTTTGCATCTTCCTATTTTTTTCTTCTTGTTTTTTCTCCATGTGAGGTTCTTCAGCTTGTTTCTAGATCTTCAACAAGCCCAAGTTCATCGAACACGAAATTTGTATGCATCTTCTATGGAGTTTTTGAGTTTGAAGGTTTTACCGATTCTTTTCATAGGGAGGCTTCATACCTTTCTTCATTTGGTTCTACCCTCCTTTGTTGGACTATTATGTTGTAATGCACAATATTGTAGAGATTTTTGTCTTCATCAAAACAAGCCCAAGATCATCGAAATCGGAGTCTGAATGCAAAAGTTATTGCGTTTTTTGTGAAGTTTGTTTCATCCCAGTTGCGTCTTTGCGGTAACTCGAACTCAAATATTTTATATTGTAAGTTACTTTCCCCTTTAAATGTTTTAGTTTCGTACCAATTATGTGTTCGTATTTTTTGTGCCTCATGCTTGCTTATTTTGTGTATTCAAGTATGTCTATGTGTTTGGCACATCATTTACTTGTGTGTTTTGTTTTGAGCCTCTAATGCATCTTAATAATATTGTTTTTGGCTCTTTTCGAGTGGTTAATGGAACATCCCATTTTTGGGGAGTGATATTCCTCGCGCATCTCTCAAACCTTAAAATGTGTGTACATGAGTACTACCACTTAGTATTGATATTGCAAGCTTATCTAGTCACTATGTGGTGTGTCATACTCATGAGAAATTCAAAATCTAAATGTCCATTAATTATCTCTGGTTGAGGTTGGTTTGCCTCTTTTAGGAAATTGAATATCACATTATGGGGGAGTAATATGCTTATTTTTCATATCATAATCCTAGGAAATGTGAACATATGAGGTGGTGTCATTAGAGTTGATATTGTTGATTATCTTGTATCTAGGTGGCATGTTAGCTCAATCAAGGTCCTATTTTTGTTAGAAGCTTTTCTTGCTTATTTTTTTGGTCTTTGTTTGAATAAGAAATTCTTTGTGTGGCCTTCCTCAAATGCATATATGTATATCTTATTTGGGAGACCATTTGCTTCAAGTTATTCTAATCATTGCTTATCATGATTGTGTGACTAGTTGAAGCTATCAAGAATCTCTATCTTTGCATAGTGATTAATCTTTTTATTCCTATCCTATGCTTTTTTCTGAAGATTTATCTGTAATATCCGTGCAATATACCACCAGAAATAAATTCCAATACACTCATTGTCTTTGACAATTGATATACTTGGTTGTGGTAGCATTTGTGGATCAGCTTCACCTTGGCTTTCACCTCTTATTGCCTTTTTCCTTTCCAAAAATTGTTCTGGCTCCCTTTGCCTTCCTTAGCTTTTGAACATCTCTTTGATGGTGTTTTTGATTATTATAAATTGTGGTGTTTGTGGAAGACAAACCTTTTCTTCATGGAACCTTGTGCCATTGTGAAAAGTATTAAGGGTTTGGTTTATTTGTTGAAACCTTGCTCTTTTGGGATTTTGTTATCTCATTCTTTCTTCTCTATGTTATTTGCTTGAATAGGATAAATCTTTGAGCATTTGTGTTTTTATTTCATCTTTTATGCTCAATAGGTTTTGCTTGGTTCATTTGTTGAACTTTGTTGAACAAGTATTTTGTTGATTTGATTCTTTGATATAGTTTGGAGAACAAATGTGTTTTGTCACACATTGTATGCCTTATTGAATATTTGGTGTTTTGTCCAAATTATATCTTTGTTGGATCTTTAAATTCTCGTGCATGCATGTTTACTAAATGTATATCTTATATCATGTTTTGCTTTCTTTGATCCAATATATAGGGTATACTCCATCAAATCCTTAAACGGCTATGATGTGCATGAAATTCAAATTTCATATCTAAATATGCGCATATTTTTATGGAGTGTGTCCTATGTGTTGTGGTTAGTCTAACCACTTTGGACCCAATAAGTTTGGGGACAAAGATGCACTTGAATGTTGTTTTAGGTACATTGGAGATGCAACGGATGATTGTGTCATCTATAAGAAAGGTGTTGTCACCACATGATAGTTGGGGCCAAGCTAGGATGATTGAAGAATTCTTATCCACTACATCATACCATTGCTATCTCGGTAACAAGTTTCTTATTCATGTATAATGTTCTTCCATCCAATATATTGTAGGTTGCATCTTGGCATGAATTTATTTGTTTGTAAATGTTGCGGTTCGTGTAAGGATCTTTGAAAGACTTTTCTATCCTTACTGCTTATGTGAGTAATTTTGGATGATGCATGTAATGGGGAGTATATAAAATCATGCTCATGATTCACTAATCCCAAATATTCCTTCTAGCAATTTATTGCATATCAATTCCTCAAAGTACTCTCATGTGCAATATTGTTGAAATTGCATTGAATCCTTCCATTTGATACTTGTTGCCTTTCTCAAAATATCCCAACTAGCATTAGTTCTCTTAGTGTTAGTTGTGATGTTTTTGAGTATTTTGTTTTTCTTTGGTGAAGTTCTTTGATATACCATCAGAGAAAATAGAGCCATGGGCTATATATGCACTAAAGCAAAATATCCTTTTTGGTATGTCTTATGACTTCCTATTGGATATCATGTATCCTTGTTTTTTTAACCTCTTATGTGTGGATGTTTCTTTGTGGATTATTCACATGTTTTGTCCACTTAGAAGCTTATATACACAAGAGTATTAATCTCCTGCCTTCATATCGTCTCTCCTATCCTCTAGTTTTTAAAGGTATTGGTAAGGTCTTGATTTATGAGGGCTCGGTTTACTTTTTGTTGGGGGATACCCCCGGGTAGGGTCACACCGGGGTATAAAGGCCGAGTTAGCCGAGGTACGGCAAGGTTAAAGTAGGTGCTGGCCGAGTCACCTCAAGGCAGGCCGAATCACGGGGTAACCCGGACCAGGGGATGTCCACCTAACTGGGTCTCAGCCGACTTATGTCGTATGTCGGTAAGATGTATCTAACTTTTATGCAGGTACAGGTGTGGCCGACTCAACTAGGTACGATCTGGGTTATATCAAGCTTGTAAGAGAAGGAAGGTATCTCGCTGGTCAAAGGGTGACCACTGTAGGCAGAGCGTGAGCGAAGCAGACAGAGGCCAGGACCACCGAGGTGTGGCCGACAAAGGTGACGATGCCTTTGTCAGATGACGCGGGCGCCGCAGAGGCTCATGTAGCCTCTGCATGGATGACGCTGGGCAAAAGTGACCTGGTCGGCTTACTAGTTTGGGAGGAGGCATATGCCTCCACGTATTCCCTAATTGGAGACCTGGCTACCCCTATATAAAGAGGGCTAGGGCCTCTGTAGAAGGGGTTGATTGCTAGATGCTTGTGTTTTACTATTGTGTTCCTGAGGGCCAGCTAGTGGTGAGAGTAAGAGAGTTTCTTCTTCCTCCTCTCCCCAATACAGCTCAAGGAGCACTCGTAAACTGTGGAAGTGAATCAAATACAAAGCAACTATGTGTGGAATCACCACACTATCCCTCCCTGGATTCCTCTAGTGCATCTTGTCCCCACCTTTAGCCTATCCATGGCATCTGCCGTGACACCACCACGAGAGTTGGCACCCACCGTGGGGCTAGCAGCACTAGCAGGGGTGAAAATCCGGACGGGAACCTTCATCGGCACCGGTGAACGCATCGTCTCCGGGCTCATTCAGTGCTTTGGAGCGCTGGACTTCGTCAGCGACAACGCTGGCTGCTTCGGCAAGCGTCCTCTTCCGCGCAACGGCCTCTTCGTCAAGATCGGCGCGCACAAGATCTACGTCGCTGTCGATGCGTCGTGCGTTCATCCACGGCACGTCGTTGAGGGAGGCGAGCCACCCCTTAGTGCGGCTCATGGGGCGCGTATCACTCACTCCCCGGACCGCGACGAGGTGATGATGACTGCGCCAGGCGCAAGCGCAAACAAGGATCTAGCACCAGATCCGGAGGTAACACCTAAGGCACTGAGGAGAAGTAGAGGTCCTCTGCTACAGAGGCCAGAGAATGTGCTGCAGCAGGCGATGGATAGCTTGGAAAACCCAGTAGCAGCAGTAGTAGATACGACTCAGGCACAGGACGAGCTAGAGGAGACTAGGCAAAAATACTAGAGGGTGCGAAAAAGATAGCCGCGGCTCAGTAGTCGTTGAACATGACACTGCGTGAGTATGCAAAGGCAAATAAGTTAGATGTTGTAAAAGTGAAGGGGAGAAACCTCATGAGTGAAATGAACAAAGAGGGTGATACCAGGATTGAGGAATCAGAGAACTGCTTGTCCGTGGGGCTGCCGAAGTATAGTACCCCGGCAAAGAACCTCAGAGCAGCAGATGCAGCTGCATCCGAGTTAGAGGGTCTAACGAGTGAAGCCCGTCAGAGACAGGAAGATATGGTCAATGAGTTCGTTCGGATCGCGAACAGGCAAAATGAGGAATTGCTCAGGGCTAACCCGGAGAGAGCTGGGGCCTCCAAGATCATTCATTCGACGGTGGATAACCCGGAGAAATCCGCTGAAGCTGCATCGTCTCCTCATGGTGGTCCTAGGAGAGAAGAGGTAGTAACCTCGGCCAGGAGGAATAAGTAGATAGTCCCATATGACCCGGCAAGGGCAGGGAAAGGAAAAGAAGTGCATAGAAATGAGGATCGACGAAGTGTGAGCCATGGTGAAGCTGGCCGAGGTAACCGTGACCAAGGCAATGCTGGTCAAGGGAACACTGTAAACAACAATGCCGGACAGCATAATTTGGTAGGTGCAGGGCAACCGCAGCAGCGGAATATACCACGGCAAGAGCGCAGTGCTGGCCAAGGTATGCAACAGAGAGCAGCTCCACAAGAGCAAGATAGATACAATGGCGGCGATTCAGAAATGGTGAACGCTGGGTATCCCAGGCCGGACTATCACGTGATAGGGTCAAGATTGGGAAGCAGAAATTTGATGCCTGACGATGCCAGGTTAAAACTTGATCGGCTGTATAGGTTGGAGAAAATTGAATGTCAAGGTCCTCTGGGTCCTGCGTGTTTTGGGCCCCGGATCATGAAGGAGCGACCGGTGCCTAACTTCCAGTTACCTAGAGGCACAAAAACGTATTACGGCAGCACAAAGCCGGAGGATTGGTTGATTAACTATGCTACAGCAGTGAAAATTGCTACAGGCAACTTGAGATGGGCTGTGAGATATGTACCCCAGATGTTGGAGGGGCCAGCGAGAGTATGGCTAAACAATTTGCCGCCCGGAAGTATTAACTGTTGGATCGATTTTGAGGAAATGTTTGTCAGCAATTTCTCAAGTACGTATCAGAGGCCGAATAGGCCATAGACCCTAGCAAATTGCAAGCAGAAACCGAATGAGACAGACCGGGAATTCCTAACCCGGTGGTGTATAGTGCGAAACTCCTGTGAGGGTCTAATTGAGTCACAGGCCATAGAATGGTTCGCGCAAGGGTGCAGATATGCAAGCATGTTGTGGCAAAGATTGCAAAGGGATATGCCAACTACATTGGCAGAGACAATCCGGATCGCTGATTCGTATGCCTTGGGTGATCCGACTCAACCCAGGCTAATGTCAAGCGAGTCAAACGAGGAATACTACCAGAGAGATGGAGCTGGATCATCCCGGAGAAATGATTACCGGGGTAAAAGAAGAGATGACAGACCGGATTACCGGTACAGTTCGCAACAAGTTGCTGTTGTGAATCAAGATCAACCTGGTGCAGGAACCAACCAACGTCAGAAAACTGGAGGACAGCAATGGACTCCAAGAAATGATGGCAAGAAAACTTGGATGCCAGAACAGAAGAAACAGTGGCAAGAAAAGAAGGACCGTCCAAGGTATACTTATGAGGCAATGCTGAATCAGCCGTGTAAATTTCACATGCAAAATCCGAGTAACCCAACGGGTCACACAACCAGGCGGTGTGAGTGGATGCGAAAGATAGAACAAGGTGGTTCGGGGAATGCTCAGGCACCTCAGAATGATCAACCTCGGTAGGAGTTACCCCGGCAGCAATTGCTCTCCGGAGCGAACACGCAATAGTTAATGTTGCCTCCCCCTCTGCCGAGGTTTGACAACCATGAGAGAAGGGACGCAGTCCATCAAGTGGAAGACCAGCATCAACCAGATCAGAGGTACCCCGGAAACGAGGGGAGGAATGAGTACAGAGAGCATCATCAGAGTTACTGTGTGTTTACCACAGAAGAGACAGACAGAAAGAGTTTGCAGCACCGACACATGGAAGTAAATGCGGTAATGCAAGCAGTGACGAGGTATATGCCTTGGTCGGACCAGGAAATTACCTGGAGCATCAAAGATCATCCCAAGCTTATGCCAAGTCCTGGTTCATATGCGCTAGTGTTGGACCAACATTCATTGGGCCAAGCATCAATCTGAGGTTCTCAAAGGTGCTGATTAACAATGGCAGTAGCATAAATATCATGTACTTGGACACGATGCGCAAATTGGGTATCTCGGAGAACATGCTCCAAGCTACAAGGACTACTTTCCATGGCATTGTGCCAGGCATTTTTTGTGAACCCATTGGCAAGGTCCGGGTCGACGTGTTGTTCGGCACAAGAGATAACTATCGAAATGAGAATTTGGAGTTCGAAGTTGTCAATTTGGAAACTGCATATCACGCGTTACTCGGCAGGCCAGCTCTGAACAAGTTCATGGCAAGTACTCACATCAGTTACTTGAAGATGAAGCTGCCCGGGCCAAATGGTGTGATCACCATAAATGGTGATTTCCGACGTTCCATTGAGTGTGCGTCAGCCGGGTCTAACCTGGCCGAGTCACTTGTGATTGCGCAAGAGAAGAGAAAAATCCAAGAGGTGGCGGCGTTGGCTCAGTCCGCGCAGCAGTATATGCCGGCGCTGAGTAATCCGCATGGTAGTGTTTCGTTCCAAGCGACAAAAGATACCAGGAAAGTGCCTATTGATGATATGTTCGCAGAGCGCACCGTAACAATTGGTGCCGGGTTAAATGACAAATAGGAAAGCGAGCTCGTCAACTTCCTCCATGAGAATCGGGATATTTTTGCTTGGTCCACATAGGTCTTGAAAGGTGTTCCGAGGGAGTTGGCCGAGCACTCTTTGAATGTGAGACCCGGAGCAAATCCGGTGAAGCAACCTCTCCGCCGCTTCGCCGAAGATAGGAGAAAAGTCATAGGAGATGAGATAGCTCGGTTACTGGCAGCTGGATTTATCATGGAAGTACTTTACCCGGATTGGCTGTCTAATCCGGTGCTGGTGGAGAAGAAGAAGGACGATCCGAACGTGGCAGTGGTTTGGCCCATGTGTATCGATTACACGAACCTGAATAAGGCGTGTCCGAAAGATCCATTCCCACTACCAAGGATAGACTAGGTCATAGATTCCACTGTTGGGTGTGAACTGTTGTCATTCATTGATGCATATTCTAGTTTCCACCAGATACCTCTGAACCCAAGTGATCAAATAAAGACCGTGTTTATCACCCCGTATGGGGCTTATTGCTATCGCACCATGCCTTTTGGTTTACGTAATGCAGGGGCAACGTACCAAAGGTGTATGCAGAAATGTTTGCACGACCAAATTGGTCAAAATGTGTAGGTATATGTCGATGATGTTGTTATAAAGACCAAGGAAAGCAAAACGCTCCTTGACGATATCAGGCAGACATTTGCGAACCTAAGGAGGTTCCGAATGAAGCTTAACCCGGAAAAATGCACATTCGGTGTCCCGGCTAGAAAATTACTTGGATTTCTTGTCTCCAGCCGAGGTATCGAAGTCAATCCAACTAAAATCTAGGCCAGAGAGCGAATGGAACTGCCGAAGTGCCTTAACGATGTCCAGAAGTTCACTGGTTGCCTGGCACTGCCTCTCTATCAACTCATGAAAAAGTTGGACAAGTTCATTTGGACGCCGCAGGCCAATGAAGCCTTTATCCAATTAAAGAAGATGTTAGCCACTGCACCAGTGTTAGCCTCTCCACTATCAAAGGAGCCAATGTTGCTCTATATAGCCGCAACCAACCGAGTTGTAAGTGCAGTAATTGTGGTAGAGCGCGATGAAGAAGGTAAGTCAGTGCAAAGGCCAGTATATTACCTAAGCGAGGTGTTATCCGCATCAAAGCAAAATTATCCGCACTATCAGAAAGTGGCATATGGTGTGTACATGTCGGCTAAGAAGCTAAAACACTATTTTGAGGAGCACCCCATCAAAGTAATATGTGAAGCTCCCATATCTGAGATAATGAGTAACAAAGATGCAAGTGGCAGGATTGCAAAATGGGCAATTTCGCTAGCCCCTTATGCGCCACAGTATACAGAAGAGAAGCAATCAAGTCTCAGGCTGTGGCCGACTTGTTTGTGGACTAGGCCGAGGTGCAATATGAACCACCATTACCAGATCTGAACTATTGGAGAATGCACTTTGACGGATCAAAAATAAAAACCGGGTTAGGCGCCGGAGTAGTACTTACCTCGCCAAAGAATGACCAGCTGAAGTATGTGCTGCAGATCCATTTCGCAGCATCAAACAATGTCGTCGAATATGAGGCACTTGTACATGGGCTCAAAGTGGCAAAATAAATTGGGATGCATCGGATCCAATGCTTTGGCAACTCGGATTTGGTAGTTCAGCAAGTCTCAGGGTTGTGGGACGCTCTTGATCCAAACATGGCATTATACAGATTCCATGTGCAGAAGATATCTGGTTACTTTGAGGGATGCGAATTTCACCATGTACCCCGGGTGGAAAATGAGGCTGCCGATGTATTGTCGAAGCTCGGATCAACCCGACAAGCAATTCCACCGAGTGTAGCATTAGAACACCTCAGAAAACCATCTATCAGGCCATCCCTAGAAACCGACTCAATCTACATCCCGGAAGATCCGGAGTCCGGAGCCATACCCATGGACATTGACATGGGAAGTGGTACGCAAAACCCGAGGACTGCCTCGGCGAACCCGGGGACTGCTTCACAAGACCCAGGGACTGCTCAGCGTGATCCGGCTGAGGTTATGCCGGTGGATCAGTTGGAAATTGATGAGGATGTGTTCCCCGTGAGAGCTGTACTAGCTTGGGCCCTACCCATATTTCAATTCCTGAAAGATGGAACCTTACCCGCTAAGGAGGTGCTTTCCAGGCAAACTCAGAGGAGAGAAAAAGCGTACACGATCATCAATTCCGAGCTATACAAAAGGAGTGTGACTAATGTCCTCTAGCGATGTGTTGACCCGGAGGAAGGACTGGACATCCTTCGAGATATACATCATGGGGAATGTGGGCATCATGCCTCGTCCAGAGCCTTGGTAGCAAAAGCTTTCCGTCATGGGTTTTACTGGCCAAATGCCTTGGAGAAAGCATAAGATCTAGTAAGAAAGTGCAATGGCTGTCAAAGATATGCGACAAAGACACATATGCCAATGTCGAACCTCAAGACCATACCAATTACCTGGTCATTTGCCGTATGGTGTTTGGATATGGTTGGCCCCTTCAAACCAGCAAGAAGGAACATGACCCACATCTTGGTCATGGTTGACAAATTTACAAAATGGATTGAGGTGAAGCCAATAAGAAAATGTGATGGAGCTACCGCCGTGACAGTCCTCAAGGATATCATCTTGAGATACGGTTATCCTCACAGTATCATAATAGATAATGGCACGAATTTTGCTGAAGGAGTATTTGCGCCATTCTGCCAGGATAAGAAGATCCGGCTAGACGTAGCCTCGGTAGCTCACCCCGCATCGAACAGACAAGTGGAGAGATCCAACAGATTAGTATTATCCGGGATAAAACCCCGGCTCATTGAGCGGCTATAGAGATCAGCGGGGTGTTGGATAGAGGAACTACCAGCGGTACTGTGGAGTTTAAGAACAACTCCGAATCGATCAACAGGCTATATGCCATTCTTTCTGGTATATGGGGCAGAAGCTGTATTACCAACCGACATAGAGCATGACTCGCCTAGGGTCACCCAATACACAGAAGCTGAAGTACAAGAAGCCCGGCAAAATGATGTTGATCTGCTGGAAGAAGCGAGAGAATTGGCATTGTCCAGATCCGCCATATATCAGCAAAATCTCCGACGCTATCATAGCCGGAAAGTAAACCCCCGAGTTTTCCGAGAAAGTGATCTAGTACTCCGGTTAGTACAATGTACTGCTGGCATGCATAAGTTATCCCCCCATGGGAAGGGACATTCATCGTGAGCAAAGCATTACACAATGACTCATATTATCTCATCGATGCAAAACCACAGGAGAAGAACAAGGCGGACAGGTCCGGCGAGGAATCTAAGCGTCCATGGAATGTAGCTCTACTTCGTCCTTTCTACACTTAGCAGAGAAATGTGTGTATCCGAGTCACTCATATGTCGGTATGTATGGAGACAATGAACTTATCAATGAAATCTTGGCACCTCGAGCAGTAACTCGGGGACTGCCTTAATAATATTTGTTGTATTTGGTATTTATTATTTATACGTAGGCTGGCGTAAGTTGTTTCTACTTAAGCCGGATTAGTAGTGTGTGAGCACCAAAAACCTAACTCTTCGACTTGCTGTTGTCCAACAAGATTTGGCTTCATGGCAAGCAAGAGAACAAGTTTGGAATTGCGTAACACATGAAAAAGACTAAGGGAAGGAACTTAATCGAGCCGACATTTGTTTTTCGGACTAACCTTATACTTATTTATGTTTACTATGCTGAATTATTTTGAGCTAATCCTAAAGTTTCCAAGTATTGTTAAGTCAAATTTTGAAGCTCGGACTCGTAAGTCATAAAACCGAACCAAGGTAGACACGAGCCGAGCCAAGAAGTTGGAGCAACAAGAAAATGAAACTCGGGGACTATGCCCAAGTTAATCCGGCATAAAAACTTAGTAGAAAAATATCACTTATGTGCTTAATACAATTGCACCTGGAATACCGGCGATCTGATGAAATTCAAAGTGTTTCTAATCAAGGAGCAGCAGGAGGTGGTAATTCGGCGCCAGCGGGCGCAGCCCCAGCTTCAGCTTTAGTGTCATCTTCATCTTCCTCGACGTCCGAAGCTTCGTCCTCTTCGTCCTCACCCGAATCATCTTCAGCATTTTCAGCATTTTCGTCCTCGGCGGCGCCTAGGAAGCTTGGTCCCTCGTTCCATTGATGAATGGGGGCATATTGAATGAAGCTATGGGCGCAAGCCTTGCTCCGAGCTACCCATTCCAGGTCAGTAGACCACCTTGATCCAGTGCACATGCGCTCAAGGAGATCGAGGTTGATCTTCTCATACCACGTAAGCACGTAGTGGAGAACGATCTCAGCTCCGGCGTGTCCGGCAGATTCTTTCCAAAGATCGAGCTGGGTCTCGCACTCCATTAACTTGGCAAAGAGAGCGGCGGTCCCCTCCAGAGTATCTTCATCAGGCCAAAAGGCATTGAAGATCCGGACTGCCAGATCCAGGATGTCCTTGCCATAGTTCTTCACAATCTCGACACAAGAAGACAAGCTGACCAGTAGGTCCTCCATGTCATAAGGAATTTCTCCAGCGCCAGGAGCAATTGGGGTACCCCTCTTCTGGCGGAACTTGGCGACATCAGTAGTTGCAATAGCATTTCCCTCTGGAAATTTGTCTGAAAACAAGACATGTGAAATAAGTGAGGAAGGTTGACCCAGAGAGATTTATGATAGCTGAAGAAAAAGAACTTACGAGAAATGTGGTTGTGGAACCGGGTCAGCTCCTTGGTACACTTGTCACGTCTCTCCTGGAGTTGCGCAAGCTCAGCATTCGCCGACTCAAGCTTAGATTCGACCTCCTTCAGCAGTTCTTGGTCCTTGGCGATCTAGAGGTTGAGGTGCTCGTGCTCTTCAGTAAAGTCCTGGCCTGCTTTCTCTAGTTCGGACTGTTGCTGCGCCTTGAGCTTCTTCATGTCTGCCTTAAGCTTGGTGCTTTCATGATCTTTGGTTCGGAGGAGGGCGAGCTCCTCATCTTTCTTCTTGAGTTCGCCTGATGCTGCCCTGCTTGTTCGAGAAAATGCAGCATCATGTCAGGCACAGGCACACTATCTTCAATAGAGGCTGAAATAGTTTGTTGACCCGACAAAGCCGAGGTATGAATATTTGCCGAGCCAAGGAGAAAAGGAAATAGAGTGTGGAAGAAGGTTAAGCAAAAATGATTTACCCTTTATCTGCTCCAAGTTCTTCCTCATGATAGTATTCTCGGCCTCCACCCCAGCTGCGAAATCCGAATGATGGATTAGTTCGGTGGAAAAAGACGAAGAAAAATGGAAAAATGCCAAGGAAAAACCTTACCCCTTTTCTCGTGTTCGGCGAGAAGTGCAGTATGTTTCACGCACAGCATCTTGTGAGTATCCAAGAGACGCTGAAACTCAGCGCTCCGGCGATTGGTGGTCACCTGAAAAGAGTACAGAAGGATAGCTTAGTCTTGTGCATATTCGAAGTGTACGAAATCCGGGCCAAGTGGAACTTAACCCGGCTCTAGGTGTGTGCATATTCGAAGTGTACGAAATCCGGGCCAAGTGGAACTTAACCCGGCTCTAGGTGTGTGCATATTCACATTGTACAAAATCCGGGCCAAGTGGAACTTAATCCGGCTCTAGGTGTGTGCATATTCGAAGTGTACGAAATCTGGGCCAAGTGGAACTTAACCCGACTCTAGGTGTGTGAATATTCGAAGTGTACAAAATCTGGGCCAAGTGGAACTTAACCTGGCTCTAGGTGTGTGCATATTCGAAGTGTACAAGATCCGGGCCAAGTGGAACTTAACCCGGCTTTAGGTGTGTGCATATTCGAAGTTATTAAGGAGCTATGTTAGTTCTCTAAGGAGCATCCGGCCGAGTAACAAGTTACTCCCCCGGAGGATCGGGGACTAATGGCTATATCACTAATATCTACTACATGTTAAGGAAAAGACAAAGTAACGTACCTCCATCATACGACCTGCAAGGTTAATTGCCTTAGCAGCGGTATTCATTTGGGTAGCAAACTCGGCGGGCCCGAATTTCTCAGGGAGATCATCATTGTGGATGAAATCCGCCTTGTTCCAGTTGTTTACAAACTCGATTAAGGTCGGAGGATAACGTTCGCTGCTGAGCATGTGGGGAGCAACCAGACCCTTGGCATGGGCTTCCCTCCGTTCAACCTGGGCAACACCAGGCTGGTGTGCAAAACGAGTTGCGCATCAGCTGACCCGGCAGAGGTGTCCGTTGTCGGCGGGGTCTTCTTCGAAAGCATGGACGCAAGTGTACGCTATCCAGCCTCGATTGACGTTGCCTTGGTAGTGTCAGGAGCCTTTTTTCCCTTGGCCTGTTGCTGAGAAGTTGAAGTTACTGCAGTGGATTTGCCCTTGGGAGCTGCCTGGGTGCTAGCCTTGGTACTGCTGGTGCCTTCTCGCCGAGTCTTGGAAGACTCGGACGAGGCGGAGGGGCTTGGTGCTGTTGCTGGCGCTTTTGCTGTTGCTGCTGGTGCTGGTGCTGGAGTTGATGCGGGTGCTGATTTCTGTTTTGGCGGTGGTGTTGACGGAACCTCGGTGGTGGCTGGTTGCGGCTGTGCCGAAGAAGGAGCAACTGCAGCCTTGGCAGAACCGCTTCCCCCCATTCCGAGGTTGCCCTCCTCTTGACGAGGTGGGCTAGAACACGGAGGAGCCGCTGAACCCTCCTTAATGGGTCTCAACGGGCGTGAATCGTCGCCACGAGGGGAGAAGGGCTATGTCGGAGCGGCGAGGCTATGCCGGATCTACTCTGAGGAACCTCCACCGCGGCCCTGCCGAATCAGATCATGAATGATGAGAAACTCTATCAAAGGAAGAACAAGTGAATAGCAAAGGGAGAAGTGACTTACTCGTCTGAGGTCAAGGGCTCCTTGGGCTTGCGAGCTCTCCGGGCTACGTCCTTGGTCGTGGACTTGGTGGCAGCTTTGTCTGCAGACTTCTTTCGCCTTTTGGTTGGCTTGGAAGATCCGGAGGAAGAGGCAGATGCGGCCCCCCGTTTCTGCGATGCGACCGGGACAGGCTCACCCATGGCAAGGGGAGGATCTTCATGGATCTGCCCACCGGGGTTAGCTGATGTCGGAAAAGCGTAAGACAGGGGGATAGCGTCAAATGCCTCCATCACCTCAACGTCGGATTAATCTTCATCATTAGGCCAATCTCTAGTGGAAGAGAGTTTACCGGTGTGTCGCTTGGTCGCATCAGCCATTGGCAGGAACATCTCCTGATCCGGCTCCTCCTCGTCCGAGGCATCTCGATCTGGCGCCCATTTGAGAGAAGGCTCGGTGCCATCCTCAATAGTTTGCTGAAGAAACATCTAAGGGAAAGAAAAGGCAAAGGGATCAAAACCTACAACAAAAACCGACATATGATTTAATTCAGAAAAGGTTTGGGGCACGAGACTTACCGCGGGGGGAAGCCTATCTTGGCAGAAGTGTTTGATCCCCCACGTCCACTCAGCAGAGAAATGCTTGTTGGTGGTGAAGAGGGCCTTGACCCAGCGGTAGATCTCGGTGTTGCTCAACTCGAATGAGGAGGTCTGGTTGGGGTCACGGCCCCAGCTCATATGGCAGAGTTTGTGCGTGCGTTTCTGGAGGGGGGAGCTCCAGTTGCGGACGAAGGTGATCATTGTGTCCTGTTGCGCAATCCCTGATCCTTCAGCTCCTGGAACCGTTTATTGACCTGGTTCACCAGGACAGTGGGCTTCTTGGGGACCTTGTCCCACAAATCCGGATTAGGAGGACCCGAAGCGTAGGGGCGCAGCCGGATCAGATCTTTAGTGGTGCCATATCTGACATAAAAGAAGGTTCGGGCTCAGCCCTTGCAGGAATCAAGCCTCGTGACTCGGAGGAAATGGACTGTTTCCGAGGCGAGATAGAAGCTGTGCTGAACTGCGTGAGATGCTTATCCTCCGGGTTAAGCTCTATATTCGGAATCACGTTCTGGCGGAGGCCAAAGAACCAGATCTAGAGCTCCTTTGTGGGCCATAGTCTGGTGTAGCCCTTGATGGTGGAAGCGAAAGCAGAGAGTGAGGTAATGGCGTTAGCCGGAAGATGGTGCAGCTGAAGCTCGTAGGTGTTGAGCTAGTCGTTGAAGAAATCGCTAACAGGGAGCCCAAACCCGCGCTAGAAGTGGGAAAGGAATACAACATACTCACCCAGATTGGGTGAGGGGGCAAGCTCCGCGGCGACAAGGCGTGCGATGACGCCCTCCGGCATACGCCGGGTGCGGTACAGCCAGTCAAGATCATCCTGGCAAACCCAGGACCCAGCCCAAGCGCCGCGGTCGGTGTTCCCCGCGTCCTCCTCCATTTCCTGCTCTGCGACGACAAGCTCCTCCTCTGTCATCTCAAGGTCACTGTCCTCATTTGCGCTAGCGGCGGTGGGAGGTAGTGGCCTGGACTAGCGAGGACCCGTAGCGGAGGAGATGTGCGGGAGGGGCGGCGACGCAAGTGTGCGAGGAAACGGTGTGGTGGAGGCGGCGCTGTCGCGGGAAGGAAGAAGAAGAAGAAGAGGCAAAGGGGCGCGAGAGTGGGGAAAAGACCCAAGGGGCGCCCCCTTCCCCTATTTAACCACACGCTCTTAAGGGGTAGTGGGATCACGCTGTGCGAACGGGCCACACGGTGTGGCCATGCATGACCCGGATCAACCAATCAGCAACGAGCCACAGGAAGGGCCACATGGCATAGGAGATCCCATGACGTGACGTTATGATACAGTTAACGAGGAGGCAGGCACGATGTGACGTGTGCTACAGTAATATCTGAAAATAACTACGACGGTTACTGGCGCAGGCCCTTAAAATGAGGCAAAGTAATGATTAGCCTCCACGAGGGGAAGCGTACGAGAGAAGGAAGAACGACCCGGATGAGTATGAGGTGACCCGGCCAGCGAATGAAAACTCGGAATGTGCCAAGGGAAAGTAAACCTATGAAATCTGGACTACGAGGTAACTCAGAAAAGGAGCAAAAGGCTCGGTAAAATTGAACCTGCTGTGGCCTTAGCGGCTAAGGCAGCTAAGACCAGACCAGCTTCGGGGACTAATGTTGGGGGGATACCCCCGGGTAGGGTCACGCCGGGGTATAAAGGTCGAGTTAGCCGAGGTACGGCAAGGTTAAAGCAGGTGCTGGCCGAGTCACCTCAAGGCAGGCCGAATCATGGGGTAACCCAGACCAGGGGATGTCCACATAACTGGGTCTCAGCTAACTTATGTCGTATGTCGGTAAGATGTATCAAACTTGTATGCATGTAGAGGTGTGGCCGGATCAACTAGGTACGATCCGGGTTATATCAAGCTTGTAAGAGAAGGAAGGTATCTCGCTGGTCAAAGGGTGACCATTGTACGCAGAGCGTGAGCGAAGCGGACAGAGGACAGGACCACCGAGGCGTGGCCGGCAAAGGTGACGATGCCTGTGTCGGATGACGCGGGCGCCGCAGAGGCTCACGTAGCCTCTGCATGGATGACGTTGGGCAAAAGTGACCCGCTCAGCCTCTATAGAAAGAGGGCTACCCCTATATAAAGAGGGCTAGGGCCTCTATAGAAGGGGTTGATCTCCAGAGGCTTGTGTTTTACTAGTGTGTTCCTGAGGGCCAGCTAGTGGTGAGAGTAAGAGAGTTTCTTCTTCCTCCTCTCCCCAATACAGCTCAAGGAGCACTTGTAAAATGTGGAAGTGAAGCAAATACAAAGCAACTGTGTGTGGAATCACCACACTATCCCTCCCTAGATTCCTCTAGTGCATCTTGTCCCCACCTTTAGCCTATCCATGAAATCTGCCGTGACACCACCACGACACTTTTATTGCATCTTCACGCACTGATATCTCATATTTGGTTTCTTTTGGACTTAAGCTTGTCTTGATAACTGTATTGATTTATATCTATAATCCTTGTATCTTGGTTTTGTTCTAAATGATATAGAGGGAGTGAGGATTCCATGTTTGTGCATATTGCATTCAAAAGAAACAACTAATTTATGCATGAACCTTGGGGAGCTTCCTTATTTCATTTAAATCACTATTTGTCCATTAGATTATTTGGATCTTTTGATTGCTTGCTTCATCCGTTGAAGTTTCTCCACCTTGTTATATTTTTAGCAATATTTGATCTTCAATATAGTTTGATTTCCTTCAAGTATTCGTCATTGGATATGTGCATATGATTTCACTCATATTACGAGTAATGCACACCTTGGGTAGGAACTCACACTATATTTTCCTTCTAACCTTGTCATCCATTTTGTCACTTGTTGTCAATGGGGGAGAAGTTTAGAGGGTTTTAAGGGAAATGGTTTTGTACTTAAGATTGGTTTGTTCTTAAGTGTTTTCCTCTCATGCATTTCATCTTTATTATGTATTGCATGGTTGAATATGTAGTGGAAACTCTCCCAAAGGTTATGCTTGACAATGTATGCAATGAAATTCATGTTCATCACATGTGCATATAGTGTGGGGGAGTTTGCGCTATATATGTTGGTTCTACTCACAT
Source organism: Avena sativa (assembly GCA_916181665.1). Classification (NCBI taxonomy): domain Eukaryota; kingdom Viridiplantae; phylum Streptophyta; class Magnoliopsida; order Poales; family Poaceae; genus Avena; species Avena sativa. Next base: position 82,103,361 of record OV702286.1, read on the forward strand.
CTCTTGCATTAGTTGTAGTTTGTGTGAGTAGAATCGGTTTTGATATGGGCTAATATCTTTGTGTTACTTAACCATATCAAATACAATCTCTTGTATACAACTTATTCTCGGATAAGTTGCGTACTTGTTTCTAATATTCATTATATAAACCCTGTTGTTGTGATTGTCATAAATTACCAAAATGGGAGAGATTGAAAGGGCAATTGGCCCTATGTGTGGTTTTGGTGATTAATGACAATCCCTATGGACTAATGTTTTCATTGAGTTTAATATGAAGGAATGTTCCATAGGTCATGCTTGTAGTCCATATGTTGGATTCAAGTATGGATGCCATGAAGATAAAGCTATTCCTTGAGTTTTGGCATCAAGATCATCGAATTGAAGAGAACAATATGATATGTTTAAGATCTTGAGAGTGTGATCTCAATAGAAGAATTCAAGATATGGCTCTAAGTCGGTGTCATGATAGCCTCATTAGTTGAGCTATGGCTGACTAAGATTTAGAGCATGTAATCAAATGAAGAATTTTTTATGTACCTCAAGATATTGAGATGGAGCATGAGAAGATACTTGGTTGACCAATACAAAGAGGTAAGAGTGATTTCAAGTTGGTATCTTTCCATGGGCATGCTTCAAAAGTGAAGATTTCATATAGCTCATGAGAGGATGACATCAAGTGGTGATCATCATCAAGGTTGAGAAGGGCAAGTTCAAGATAAGCATATCGAGAAGATCATTTGCTTGAAGCTTGCTGTTCATATTGGCGATAACGGACATGTGAAGATGTGTCTTAATGAAGCAATGCCATAGTGGTGTATGGGGGAGAAACTTATGAGTCTTCACGAAGAAACAATGATCAAGTGATGCATTCCGGCTTGGATGGATCTTGAAGCGTTGTAATCAAGATCAAGCGGGATGTGCAAGGAAAAGGTATGTCCTTGCTAGGTTTTCCTTTTACCGGTCTCAAGGTGCTTGTTGGGAGACCAGGTTATAGGATAGATAGCCGCACTATAAATAGGGGCTTTCGGTTGGGTAACTTGATCACATCGTCGTAGGGAGCTCAATCCTTTGCACACTTTGCATCTTCCTATTTTGTTTCTTCTTGTTGTTTCTCCATGTGAGGTTCTTGATCTTTTTGCTAGCTCTTCAACAAGCCCAAGTTCATCAAAAACGGAATTCATATGCATCTTCTATGGCGTTTTCGAGTTTGAAGGTTTTATCGGTTCTTTTCATAGGGAGGCTTCATACCTTTCTTCATTTGGTTCTACCCTCCTTTGCTGGACTATGATGTTTTAATGCACCGTATTGTAGAGCTTTTTTTCCTCGTCAAAACAAGCCCAAGATCATCGAAATCATAGTCCGAATGCAAAAGTTATTGCGTTTTTTGTGAAGTTTGTTTCATCCCGGTTGTGGGTCCGGTTCAACTGACACCACACCGGACGGTCCGACGCCAGCGCTGGTTAGACCGGATCTGAAACCGGATTTTCTGGTTTTCGTGACTGAGTCTATTTTGAGTTTGAAAAAAGAGATATTCCGGTTTGTAGACCGGTCCTCTAGCCTGGGGACCGAGTTTCCCGATTCTGGGGATGGTACAACCCACTTTGAAACCGAGTTTTTGTTGTTTTGTCTCCAACGACCAAATTTGCTTTACCCTATAAAAGGGGGTTCTTCCCCCAACGTTTTGGGTGTTCTTGACCATGAAATTCACCTCCATTGTTGAACCTCTTGAGCTTGCTTCCTCTCCCTTCCCTCCTATGATTCTTGCATCTTTTTGAGGGCTTTGGAAGAGGAGATCTAGATCTACAATCCCCTCCAATCAATTCCTCCTCTAAGTGAGGGGAACCCTTTGGATCTAGATCTTGGAGTCATTGGTTGACTTCCACCATTGTTCTTCCTCTCTAATTCATCCCTAACACTTGTTGCTTTGGTGGGATTTGAGAGTGAAGGTTTCGAGCACCCTTGGTGGTCTTGCTTTGCATTCTTGCATAAGTGCTGACGTCTCCATTACGATTTGTTCTAGTGAGAGACCGTGAGCTTGTTACTCTTGGAGGGTGACCTCCTAGTTGGCTTGGCGGTTGGTGCCACGGTGTCCTTTTCATGAAAGATTGTGAAGAGACCCATCCTTCTCCTTCGTGGAGCTTGTTGAAGTGGTTATGGAGCTTTCCATCTCTGAAGTGGAGGAAAAGCTAGCCATAAGGAAAGGGCCTTCCTTCTTGGGATAGACCCGGAGAAGAAGGTGAGCCTTCGTGGAGTTGGGAAATCCTTCATGAAATTCCACACCTCTCCAACGTGACGTACCTTCTTGTAAGGGAACACGGGAATACATCTTCTTATCTGCATGCCTCGGTTATCTCTATACCCGAGCTTACCTTCCTTGTGATAGCAATCGTGCTTGAAATACTTATATCTTGCTTATCACTTGTGGTATATTTATCTTGTGCTATCTTGTTTAGCTTAACTTGTGGTGCACTTAATTGAGCCTAGTGTATTTATGTTTTGTGCTTGTAAAATAAATGCTAGTTTAATTCAGCATTCTATCAAGCCAAAGTCGTAATAGTTTTGAAATTGCCTAGCCCCCCCTCTAGGCGACATCTCTATAGTTTTAATATGGCTCTCAAATCCATGTTGAGCTCTCGCAGCTAGCTTGTGAAGACATGACAGAGAAAAGATGGATGCACTAAATCAATGCCTCAAGAAAAGGTAGACCCAGAACGCATCGCTGGGTACAAATCAATAAGTATGGAACCTCATCCAACCCCGACACTTTCTGCCAATGTAGCCGACGGGTTCAGCATCATCAGGGCGAGTGTTGTAGTCCTCCATGCTTTGTCTTCCCCCGGCTCCGGCCGTAGCCGAGCATCAACGACACAGGGTTGCTCCTCTCACAAACCCCGCCTCTTCCAGAAGCACATCCAACGATGGCCATTGCCGGCTTCGCTCTGCTCGTCACGCCGGCGCCAATGACCGAGAGACAAGGAGGGGCAGGAAGGCAGGCATGTGGGCCGAAGCTAGGAAGTTGGGCACGGCAGCCTGGGGAGGCCAAGGCTATGGCTGCCGGAGGAGGCTCGGTCATGCATGGGGGGAGGGGGACCAGCGCAGCACGCGGCGCGTCCCTAGTGGCCTGAGCAACGTACCAGCGATGACCTTCTCCTTCCTTTTTTTTTCTCCGGCGTCAAGCTGACAAGATCTGACGCTTTGGTACATCTGAAAGATCAGATCCAATAATCCCCGTACTTATTTCTGGCCGGCCATGGACGGACGCCACGACGGCAATAGGCGAAGGTGGCGGCTTGCGATTTTTCTTCTCCATGGATACGAGTGCCTCCTCCTTGCGCTGATATCAACCTCTGCCTCACGCGCAGTTCCCCTCAACTTCGACCTGCGGCCGCGAGCCAACGCATCCGTCAGCCCCTACGCAGCCCATCTCTCCTCGAGCTCGCCCGACGCCCTCTTCCTCCTCCGTGTCTCCGCCATCCTTCTTGTCAGCGCACGCAACCTCGACCCGACCACATGGTCATTGCACATCCTCGACACCTGAGTGCTTCATCCTCTCGGCCGAGCAACGTATCCCTGTCGACGTATGACGCTCGACCCCCTCCCCACGCGCAACCTCCCCAACAGCCTCCTCTCCTACTCACGTCGGCCTCCTTCTCCGGCTAGACAACAACGACACACAGGCGCTCCATTCCGTTGGTAGAGGAGTTATAGGAGAGGGGAATCGTGGCTATGGAAGAGAAGCTTTTTTCTAGTCATCGGTGTCTAGTTTGACTAAGAGATGGCAACACGTGTAATATCTTAGAACTGCTAGGGGCAAAATCGTCAAAAATAGGGGCAAACGGAAAATCTAGGCGACAACGACGCCAATATTTTTAATAGCATAGATACTACATATGATATTATATAGATACCATGTGATAATATGTTTTATGATGTATCAAAAAATATAAATTTCGTATTTTAAATATTAATATTTTTGTCTAAAAACTTGGTTAAACTTCACGTAGTTTAACTTTTGAAAAAAAATAAGCCTTAAGCTCTAGGATCGAGGCAGTACAAATCAATTTTATGACATTTAGGTCTTAATTGTTTTGTTAGGAAGAAGAAAAGTTAGGGTCCTATAGCTTCTCTAATTTTTCTTCTATAAGTTAGAGGATTTGTATAACTTATTTCTTGCCAAAGATCGAGGTAAATATAATTTTAGTCCCATTTCTTACACCCGGGATACAAATTAGTGTAATATCTTGCAAAGTTGATAAAATCAATCCCAAAACAAGCATCCCTGGTGCAAATCAGTCCATTTTAAACAAATTTGAACATATTTGACCAAACTCGTACATGTTTAGCTATCCAAAATGCGTGTTTTTGCGATTGAGACCATAAAATAGTATCGGCATGTAAGTGGTGTCCTTCCACGACTTTTATTGCTTTTCAAAGTTCATGTACAATTTTTGCGTAGATTGATGTCGTTTTAGATTGTTGAATAATGTCCTTTGCAATGCTCAAGTTAACTAAAACAGCACATGTGCATTTCACTCAATACCGCATCGTCAGTTTCTAGTTAGCTAAAATCTTACCAAATTTGATTCGTTTCTTATACACTTCATAATCCATATGCATCAAATTTTTTATAGGTGATAATTCAACTTGAGCATTGTGAAGTACATTGGATCAACACATGGACATATTATGTTCGCATATCATGTCAAACTCCCAAGATTATAGGTTCAGCACATGGGCTTTTCTGGAAACAACGATGCCTTGCGTGGGTCCATAAATTACCCTAGCCTCGCTTTTCTTATCTTATCTTACATCTTACAACTATATAGTGTACGAAGAACTTTGAACACTGGCTGTTGGATCAAGATTGTTCCCAACATTGCTAGCGGTTGGATCTTCTTTTATATTATGGGATCTGGAAGATTCTATTGATAGTCTTTAGCATAATGAAATTTTGCACAAACCTCAAACACATGTTCCAAAAGTAGCTAATAAAGGTTGAAATCTATATTATATAAAGCACAAGAAACAGATATACACCCAATACTTTATCGATCTGGCTCAGAAGTATAATTATTTTTCAAGCTTTACCTATTATAATTTTACAGTGATGATATGTCATACTTCTATTATCTAAGTATAATGTGCAAGGCAGGTGCAACTTACTAGTATGGACTAGCCTGCAAAAATGTCTAATAAGGACAACTCAGCACAGTCAAATTCGCTCAGTTCATTCAAATTCCATCGAATTCGTTTGAAATAGACTAAATTGCGCCTGGGTGCATGATGTGGGCTAGTTTTGCCCTATTTACAAGATGTGAGACAAATTTGCACCCCGGATGTAAGAAACGGAACCAAAAGTGTAGCTCCTTGCCAAACTAGCTTTCCATGGACATTGAATTGATAAAAGCGAATACACAGCTCATTCTTACAGGGACTGGATCTTGTTCCGACGAATCCCTATAGGGTGCTTGTTGTAATTTTGTGGGACCAGGTTGTGTCTCCTTGTTTTCTTCTAGTCCTTTCTATAAAATGTACCTACTGCTTCATTAATACAGATCTCGTTTCATGAAAAAAGAAATACAGAGCTCGTCCATGCAAATAAAATAAAAATACAGAGCTCGGATTTCTGAATTACAGTATACGATCCATACCCTATGCGTCTAGAAATAGGGAGTAAGGCAAGTCACAGTCAGGTTGGTCACAGTCTCCTCCAAATTAACTACTCCAACCGTCTAGACGTCTACTAGTACTAGGGAGTAGGGAGTCGACGTGTCACTCTCTCCTCAAAATGTAGCTGAGGATCTCATGTTCGTGTTGATTAATCCAGTTGTTACCCCTTGCTTATTCCCCTAACCCCTCCAGGGCGTCTTCCCCTTCTCTTCTTGGTGTATTCCTCTTCCACACCACGCGCCTCCGCTGCCGCCATATGCCGCTTTCAGATTCTCTTCCGCGTCTTGCTCAGGCAGTTTCCATCACGATTCACCCTCTCTTTCGAAACCCCAATCAATAAAATACAGACGCTTCCTTGCGATGGTGTTAGCGAGCAAGAATAGTGAGCATGATTCTGAGTTGTTTCATGACATGTTTACTGAAGACCCCTTTAAAGAACTCATAACCAGATGCGACGTCATCACCACCGCCATCCTAATTGGTTTTTCCAAACTCTTTCTTGAATCTGCGAAAGCTAGTGCAACTCTGGATGCTTCACAACCATTTGACCTCCCATGTGTTCTTCATTCCACCTCGACAAAGGGACCACTAGATTTCTTGCATTACTTCAAACTTGATAGACTCCCGTGCAAGCTATCGCTGTTGGACAGGTTCTCCTCCGATACTATGGTACCAGGCTATACTTGTGGGTAGTGGGTAGGTGCCAATGGAGATTGGATAGGCCCGGATAGCTTTAGAGGCAAGTTGGATCTTCGCAACGTGTACACTCTTCGCAAGATTCCTCTCCTAGCATTGTCGTTCCAAGCAACCGACCAGCCAACCATGTTCTTGTTAGATAATAATCTTCCAGCTGTAATGTAGAAGATTGCTATTTGCCAAGTTCTCATAGATGTTGGGAGATATAAAGATTGCTCGCTTTTTGCAGTCTTCAACGTCAGAATTTTCGTCCTTCAGGGCGGTGATGATGGATGGACAATTCTTCCACTTCCTCTTAACCACACCCTAATCTCTTACAGTTATAATGAAGGAATTACCCATGACGGACTGGTGTTTGCCACAACTCCGTATGGCAACGTTCATATTTGGGATCCTCTACATCCTGGTAATTATTCCTTCATACGTAGTGTACTGGCTTATTACTCATGTGCCCCAAACTATTTTACTGAATTGACTTAGGGAGTGTTTCGTGTAAATGAAAATATGAGTAGTTATTTTATACTGTATGAATCATAGGATTTTCATAAGATTTTTTCTTATAGCAGTCGTTTGATTCATCGGATTGAATTATGTATAGTAAATTTTTCCGGGTATCTTTTAATTCATTCGATAGGAATTTAATATCTACTTGAAGCTACTGAAAAGAATCCGTTCAATGGGTTTTCCTTGCAATATAATCGAACACACCATAATCTGACAGGAGTGAAAATGGACATGCAAATGTAAATTCGTATGTATTTCCTATCCTAAGTTTTCTGCATTTGCACGGGTTTTAGGCAAGTTCCCCTGTAAATGAACCGGTCAATTCTCTTTGCCTTTTTAAATAAAATGAGCCAAAAATTGCCCGTCTTGTTTAAAAAAATGAGTCCGTTCTTTTGGAAATTTCCCTATTATAAAATGCTTTGTTTGCATTGTACAATTGTAGGCCGTACTTCTTTTTCCTATGTTCGAGCTACTTTGCATGTAGTTCAATTGAAAAAAAATTAGTAGGATTCATTATACCATGCTGCCAGAATCATAAGTTAATGCATTCTACCTTTTTTAAGGTCCTGCGCTGGTCCTGGCATGACCAACTGCCACGAATGAGTTGGTGGATTCATTTCTTAATGCTGCTGGAGACAAGCACGGCTATTTTTTTGGTTTTTGGTGGTTAGCAATATCTATAGATGATTCTAGACGTCTTCATATATATATATATATGCTTGGCGCTTCTTATGATCCCACTTGTCTTACTTGTCATTGCCGCCATCGTACTAGTGCTGCTCATCCTCGTTTTGTACATTGTGGTCGCACTATCTCCACTTATACTTCCGGGTTTTGTTGCTTGTTGTTTTCAATAAACACTGGTCAGGTTGATCAAGCTAATCTATGAGAAAGGATTGCTGACCTTGGATCATATTCTCTTTTTCTTGTAGTGAACTATCCGGTTATCATGTCTGTTTGCGGTGCAGATCTTGCCTTAGGTTATCTGACAAGAAGCAACTGTGTCTACATCTTACCAACTGCAACATAGCTTTCTAAAGAGTGGCAACCTAAATTATGCCGCTTCAGTCTGAGTGGTAAAAACTATGGTGTTACTTCTGAAATCAATGTCTTAGAGGGAATTAGTAACCCTCGCTTCTAGAAAGGAACGGTGAAGCATCCGCTTTGGTTCGTCCCAACCTTCACGAACACTCTCGATTGGAACCGGCGTCATGCTTAACTAAGAAACAAGACATGTTGCCATAGTACGTACTGATGCAATCCATATGTAATACTTGGTACTACAATTAGAGAAATAGTTCTCGATCCTACTGAACTGTTTATTTTGTTTGGTTGTCTAAAGTTATTAGCTTTCAACTTGTTGGTCTCTCTTCTTTGAAACATGTCCTTATATCGGTACTATGCTTGGTTACTCGTATGAACTTGACTATATTTTTTGGACCTTTAGCATGATGCACTTTAGTTAGCCGATTCTAAAGTTCCTTTAGAAATTATAGAAATTTTAGCATCAATAGGATGTTACGGACCACATGCCATACACTTTAAGCAACAATCACATCAATGCTTGTGTAAGGGTCGTACTCTATGTAAACAACCTTGCCTTGAATGATTCTAGCCTCATGCACTACACTTTTTTTAAGCTAATGAGACAAGACCATATTCTTTAGAGATTTATCTTATCTTATCTTATCTTATCACTATATAGTGTTCGGTCAACTTTCAACATTAACCGTTGTATCAAGACTAGCAAATTCCAACATTGCTAACCCTCAAATCTTATTTTTGATTCTAGCATCTACTCGCTTCGTTCCATAATATAAAATGTTTTAACTTCTACAAAACGAATTTATCTAGATGACTTTTAGTGTACGGTTCACTCCGAACCTACACACTACTTTTAGTGTGTAGTAAAAGAAGTCTAGATACATTTATTTCACAAAAGCTAAACTATCTTATATTTTGGAACGGAGGACGTAGGAGATTCTATTGAGAGACTTTAGCACCATGAACGCTATGCACAAGTACAAGAATCAAATATCCACCCGATACTTTATGAAAGCGGCTCGAAAATATAATTATTTTCTTAGCTTTGCATATTATAATTTTATATTGTGATGTCATTCTACTAGTAGGAGAAAATTGCATCTCACACCAACCTTGTGGTATTTTTTGCACACAACACAAAAACAACATATTTTTTGTAGCTAGTACAATTTGTTACTTAATACTTTGCACTAGGTCAAATGAACAACTTAATCTTATTAAGGTGCTACCTGACAGGCTGAGTCTGCTGTTTTCGGTTTATCAAAGATCTCCAACCTACAGAAATGCAAAGTGGTTGTCTGTATAATTTAACTCTATGAATTTCTACAGTTTAAATCTAGCAAAAATCAGTACATTTTAACTCTAGCAATATAAGTACTCCCTCCATCTCAAAAAAGATGTCGTGGATTTGTCAAAACTGAAATGAATCTCTCTAGAGTCATTCAAATTTTGACAAATCTATGACATCAATTTTGAGACGGAGGGAGTATGATTTAACTCTAACAAAATCGGTACAGTAGAAATAGAGTGGAACCGACGTATCAGATACCTCCCTTCCATATTAAAAGGCGTATAAATTGCAATGCAAAAAAGGCGTATAAATTTTCAAAAAGTAAAATAAAATGATGTAACTTTGACCAATGTAATACAAAAAACCAATATCTAGAATTTCAAATCAATGTCATTAGATACATCGTGTAATGTATATTAGGAGTATTATATATAGAGTATTTTAGTTTTCAATATATTATTTCATAAGTTTGGTCAAATCTAACATTGTTTGACTTTAGAAAATTTTACACATTTTTTACGGACCAGAGATATCATGTTAACAAGGTAAAGTTGTTCATTTGTGCTAGGTGCAAAAAATTAAGACACGACATGTGCTAGATGCAAAAATTGTTTTGTTTCTATGTTTTGTGCAACAAATGCCATAAAGCCTGGTGTTAGCTGCAATTTTCTCTATTAGTAGTATTATCTGAGTTGCAAGGCACGTGCAACTTAATACAATATAGACTAGCTAATTAAAGTTTTCTCGATGCTACTAGACAGCATTGGCGTGCTAGACTTGCTAGCTAATTAAGGTCTCCTCGATGCAGTTGCGCCATGCAACAGAAGGCTGGTGAAGGAACACGGAAAAAACTCCTCGTTCAAAGAGCCATACCATATTCCCTATCTTCGGCAGCATTTGGTATCGTCTCCAGCGCGTGCTTCATTCATTTTCCTCGCCATCTCACCCGCAGCATCGGTCTTTCCAGGCCGCCACCCCTCTCCTCCAAAACCTCCCAACAGTCATAGATTGATCCGCGCTCGCCCCCAATCCATCGTGACGCGATGGTGGATTCGGGACCTAACCAGTAGTATGGCAGACCGAGCAAGGTCGGTGTCGACGTCTTCGATGTGATCGCTATGCGTATGGACACTACTAGCACCGTATGGTTGGACGCATGCTCCAAGGAGTTGACCCTCCGAGTCACCAGCGGAAAAGGTAGAAGATGCCCTAATGAGAGCTGCGGAAGATTGGTCGCCTACCGTTAGGTCCGCAACCACAAGAGATCGCGTGCATGCATGGCCCTTGCAACTGCATGGAGGATGACTTCATGTTCGCCGCCTTGCTGGCAGCGCTCCTCACCCACCTCAGTGAAGCTCACTTCATGATGATGCATAGTTTCCGCTACGCTAAAACACGCATGTACACCTCTAAGCCTCTGCCAGCAATAGTCCTACAGATAGTAGATATTATCAGATCCAGGGACGATGGTATTGTGTTCGTGGTGCGATTTGACACGCGCCAAGTACTACACATCGTATTCATTGTATGCGCCAGATCGGTGGCATGCTTATCGCCGTGGTACATGGTGAAGTTTTGGCCGTCCACTGTGATTGAGGGGAGAAGGATAAAAAATTCGGGGCTATGCGTGTCGGAGAGCACCACGTCGTCGGACGGTGTCCCGTTCAATAAGCTGTAGTGGCTCCTGCCTGTGCCGATGTTGCACCTGGTCGCTCGTCGACCGTCAGTATTCACCCTATAATACTATCTTCGTATTAAGAGGATCCATGAGTGAGATAAACACATCTTAATGTTTGTTGGAGTATCTGAACTGCTAGAAAGATTTACTACCTATTCCTAATATTTGTTCTTAGGAGTATTTTTATGGAGGTCAACTACTACTTATGTATTTTGTAATAATACCTACTGTATGAACTAGTACTTATCATTTTGGGAGATATGGTTCCTAGTTTAAGGTAGTTCTAAGTATTTTCTATGGAGTTCTTCCTCTAATAATCTATTTTGCAATAATAACTATGTACTGGTACTTGTTCAAATCGACCGATGAAGTGCCTCACTGATTAGCATGGCCCACTTCGTGTTGAGGGGATACCCCCGGGTAGGGTCACGCCGGGGTATAAAGGCCAAGTTAGCCGAGGTACGACAAGGTCAAAGCGTATGCTGGCCGAGTTACCTCAAGGCAGGCTGAATCTTGGGGTAACCCGGACCAGGGGGTGTCCACCTAACGGAGTCTCATCCGACTTAAGCCGTAAGCCGGATAAATGAATTTAACTTGTATGCAGGAACAGGTGTGACCGGATCAACTACGATCCGGGTCATAGCAAGCTTCTAGGAGAAGGAAGGTATCTCGCTGGTCAAAAGTAGCCCCGGTACACATAGCATGAGCGAAGCGCACAGGGGCAGGACCACCTAGGCGTGGCCGACAGAGGTGACGACGCCGATATCGGCTGACGCAGGTGCCGCAGAGGCTCACGTAGCCTCTGCATGGATGACGCGGGGGAAAAGCGAACCGGTCGGCTTACTATTTTGGGAGGAGGCATATTCCCTGGAATATGCCTCCACGTATGCCCTAAGTGGAGACCTAGCCACTCCTATATAAGGCGGGATAGGGCCTCTATAGAAGGGGTTGGTCTCGTTTGGATTGAGCTTACTGTATTGTTCTCTATAGACTAGTTTTTACTTGGTTCCTGAGGGCTAGCTTGCGGGGAGAGTAAGAGAGTTCCTTCTTCCTCCTCTCTCCAATACAGCTCAAGGAGCACTTGTAATCTGTGAAGTGAATCGAATACAAAGCTTCTATGTGAGGAATCACCTCACTATCCCTCCCTGGATTCCCCTACTGCTATTAGTCCCCACCTTTACCCTATCCATGGCATCTGTCGTGACACCACCACGATAGTTGGCGCCCACCGTGGGGCTAGCGGCGCTAGCAGGGGTCAAGATCCGGACGGGAAACCTCATCGGCACCGGCGAACACATCGTCTCCGGGCTCGTTCAGCGCTGGACTTTGTCAGCGACAATGCTGGCTGCTTCGGCACGGGCCCACTTCCGCGCAACGGCATCTTCGTCAAGCTCGGCGCGCACAAGGTCTACGTTGCTCCTGGACGTATCGTGCATTAATCCACGACACGTTGTCGAGGCAGGGGAGCCACCCCTTAGCATGGTTCATGGGGCACGTATCACTCGCACCCCGGACCATGCTGAAGTGATGATGACTGCGCCAGGCGCAGACGCAAGCAAGGATCCGGAGGTAACACCTAAAGCACCGAGGAAAGGTAGAGGTCATCCACTAGAGAGGCCTGAGAATGTACTGAGAGAAGCTATGGATAGTTTGGCAAACCCAGTAGCAGCAGTGGTAGATCTGGCTCAGGCACAGGCCGAGCTGGAGGAAACTAGGCAAAAAATTATAGAGGGAGCGAAAAAGATAGCTGCGGCTCAGTAGTCGTTGAACATGACGCTGCGTGAGTACGCAAAGGCAAACAAGGTAGATGCTGTAAAAGTGAATGGGAGAAATCTTATGAGTGAAATGAACAAAGAGGGTGATAATAGGGTTGAGGAGTCAAAGAACTGTTTGTCCGTGGGGCTGCCGAAGTATAGTACCCCGGCAAAAAACCTCAGAGCAGCGGATGCAGCTGCGTCCGAATTAGAGGTTCTAACGGGTGAAGCCCGTCACGGACAGCAAGATAGGGTCAATGAGTTGGTTCGGATCGCGAACAGGCAAAATGAGGAATTACTCAGGGCTAACTCGAAGAGAGCTGGGGCCTCCAAGATCGTTCATGCGGCGGTGGGTAACCCGGAGAAATCCGTTGGAGCCGCATCGTCTCCTCATGGTGGTCCTAGGAGAGAAGAGGTAGTAACCTCATCCAGAAGAAACAAACAGATCGTTCCGTATGACCCGACAAGGGCAGGAAAGGCAAAAGAGGTACAGAGAAATGATGATCGACGAAGCGTAAGCCGAGGTGAAGCTGGCCGAGGTAACCGCGACCAAGGCAATGCCGGTCAAGGAAACGTTGTAAATGGCAATGCCAGACAGCGCAACTCGGCGGGACAACCGCAGCAGTGGAATATACCAAGGCAAGAGCAAAGTGCCGGCCGAGGTATGCAACAGCGAGCTACTCCACGAGAGCAAGACCGGTATAACTATGGAGATTCGGAAATGGTAAATGCAGGATACCCAAGGCCGGACTATCATGTGATAGGGTCGAAATTGGGAAGCAGGGATCTGATGCCTAATGACGCCAGGTTGAAACTGGATCGACTGTATAGGTCGGAGCAGATTGAAAGTCAGGGTCCTCCGGGTCCTGCGTGTTTTGGGCCCCGGATCATGAAGGAGCCACCAGTACCTAACTTCTAGTTACCCAGAGGCACAAAGACGTATGACGGCAGTACTAAGCTGGAGGATTGGTTGATAAACTATGCAACAGCTGTCAAAATTGCTACAGGCAACTTGAGATGGGTTGTGAGATACGTACCCTAGATGTTGGAGGGGCTAGCAAGGGTATGGTTAAACAATTTGCCGCCCGGAAGTATTAACTGCTGGATCGATTTTGAGGAAATGTTTATCAGCAATTTCTCAAGTACCTATCAGAGGCCAAATAGGCCATAGACCCTAGCCATGTGTAAGCAGAGACCAAACGAGATGGACCGGGAGTTTTTAACCCGGTGGTGTACCGTGCGAAACTCGTGTGAGGGTGTGATAGAGTCACAGGCCATAGCGTGGTTTGCGCAAGGATGCAGGTATGCAAGCGAGCTGTGGCAGAAGTTGCAAAGGAAAATGCCAAGCACTTTGGCAGAGATGATCCGGATTGCTGATTCGTATGCTTTGGGTGATCCGACTCAACCTAGGCTCGTGTTGAACGAGTCGAATGAGGAGTACTACCAGAGAGATGGAGCCAGATCATCCCAGAGGAATGATTACAGAGGTAAAAGGAGAGATGACAGACCGGATCACTGGTACAGTTTGTAACAAGTTGCAGCTGTGAATCAAGATCAGCCCGGAGCAGGGAGCAATCAACGTCAGAAAACTTGAGGGCAACAATGGACACCGAGAAATGATGGCAAGAAAACTTGGACGCTAGAGCAGAAGAAACAGTGGCAAGAAAAGAAGGACTGTCTGAGGTATACTTATGAGTCGATGTTGGATCAGCCGTATAAATTTCACACGCCAAATCCGAGTAACCCAGCGGGTCATACAACGAGGCAATGTGAGTGGATGTGTAAGATAGAGCAAGGTGGCTAGGGGAATGCTTAGGCACCCCGGAATGATCAACCTCGGCAGGAGTTACCCCGGCAGCAATTGCTCTCCGGAGTGAACACGCAACAGCTAATGTTGCCTCCCCCTCCGCCGAGGTATGATAATCAAGTAGAAAACCAGCATCAGCAGGATCAGAGGTACCCCGGAAATGAGGGGAGGAATGAGTACAGGGAGCATCATCAGAGTTACTGTGTGTTTACTACTGAGGAAACCGATAGAAAGAGCTTGCAGCACCGACATATGGAGGTCAATGCGGTAATGCCAGCGGTGACAAGGTATATGCCTTGGTCGGACCAGGAAATCACCTGGAAAATCAAAGATCATCCCAAGCTTATGCCGAGTCCTAGATCATATGCGTTAGTGCTGGACCCGACATTCATTGGGCCTAACATTAATGTGAGGTTCTCCAAGGTACTGATTGACAAAGGCAGTAGCATTAATATCATGTATGCGGATACAATGCGCAAGTTGGGTATCTCGGAGAACATGCTCCAAGCCACAAGGACAACTTTCCATGGCATTGTGCCAGGCATATCTTGTGAGCCAATAGGCAAGGTCCGGGTTGACGTATTGTTCGGCACGAGAGATAACTGCCGAACTGAAAATTTGGAGTTCGAAGTGGTGAACTTGGAAAGTGCGTACCACGCGTTACTCGGAAGACCAGCATTGAACAAGTTCATGGCAAGCTGCCACATCAGTTATTTGAAGATGAAGTTTCCCGGGCCAAATGGAGTGATTACCATTGCTAGAGATTTCCGACGTTCCATTGAGTGTGCCTCAGCCGGGTCTAACCTAGCCGAGTCACTCGTGATTGTGCAAGAGAAAAGAAAAATCCAGGAGGTGGAAGCATTGGCTCAGTCCGCGCAACAGTATATGCCGGCACTAAGTAACCCGCATGGCAGTGTCTCATTCCAAGACATAAAGGATACCAAGAAAGTGCATGTTGATGATATGTTCCCGGAGCACACCGTAACAATTGGTGCCAGGTTGAATGATAAATAGGAAAGCGAGCTCGTCAACTTCCTCCGTGAGAATCGAGATATTTTTTCTTGGTCCACGCAGGACTTGAAGGTGTTCCGAGGGAGTTGGCCGAGCACTCTTTGAACGTGAGACCCAAAGCAAGGCCGGTGAAGCAACCTCTCTGCCGCTTCGCCAAAGATAGGAGAAAAGTCATTGGAGATGAGATAGCTCGGTTACTAGCAGCAAGGTTTATCATGGAAGTACTTTACCCAGATTGGCTATCCAATCCGGTGCTGGTGGAGAAGAAAAAGATGATCTGAATGTGGCAGTGGTTTGGCGTATGTGTATCGATTACACGAACCTGAACAAGGCGTGTCGAAAAGATCCATTTCCACTGCCAAGGATAGATCAAGTCATAGACTCGACTGCTGGATGTGAACTGTTGTCATTTATTGATGCATATTATGGTTTCCACCGGATACCTCTGAATCCGGATGATCAAATAAAGGCTGCATTTATCACCCCGTATGGGGCTTATTGCTATCGCACCATGCCGTTTGGTTTACGTAATGCAGGGGCAACGTACCAAAGATGTATGCAGAAATGTTTGCACGAACAAATAGGTCAAAATGTACAAGTGTATGTGGATGATGTGGTTATCAAGACCAAGGAAAGCAAAACGCTCCTTGACGATATCAGGCAGACATTCGTGAACTTAAGAAGGTTCCGGATAAAGCTTAACCCGGAAAAATGTACCTTCGGTGTCCCAGCTGGAAAATTACTCGGATATCTCGTATCCAGCCAAGGTATCGAAGTTAACCCAACTAAGATCCGGGCCACTGAGCGAATGGAACTGCCGAAGTGTCTTAACGACATCCAGAAATTCACTGGTTGCCTAGCATCGTTAAGTCGGTTTGTGTGTCGGTTGGGAGAAAAGGCATTGCCTCTCTACCAACTCATGAAAAAGTCGGATAAGTTCGTTTGGACGCCGCAGGCCAATGAAGCCTTTGCCCACTTAAAGAAAATGTTAGCCACTGCACCAGTGTTAGCCTCTCCACTATCGAAGGAGCCAATGTTGCTCTATGTAGCCGGAACCAACCGAGTTGCAAGTGCAGTAATTGTGGTAGGGCGCGACGAAGAGGGTAAGTCGGTGCAAAGACCGGTGTATTATCTGAGCAAGGTATTATCAGCATCAAAGCAAAATTATCCGCACTATCAGAAAGTGGCGTATGGTGTGTATGTGTTGGCAAAGAAGCTAAAACATTATTTTCAGGAGCACCCTATCAAAGTAATATGTGAAGCTCCCATATCCGAGATAATGAGTAACAAGGATGCGAGTGGTAGGATTGCAAAATGGGCAATTGAGTTAGCTCCCTATGCGCAACAGTATGACAGAAGAGAAGCAATCAAGTCTTAGGTTGTGGCTGACTTTTTTGTGGACTGGGCCGAGGTACAATACGAACCACCGCTACCAGATCCGAACTACTGGAGGATGCACTTTGACGGGTCAAAAACAAAAAATGGTTTAGGCGCCGGAGTGGTGCTTACCTCGCCAAAGAAGGACCAGCTGAAATATGTGCTGCAGATCCAATTCGCGGCATCAAACAATGTCGTTGAATATCAAGCACTTGTGCATGGGCTCAAAGTGGCAAAAGAAATTGGGATACATTGGATCCAATACTTTGGCGACTCGGATTTGGTAATTCAGCAAGTATCAGGGTTGTGGGACGCTCTTGATCCAAACATGGCATTATACAGATTCCATGTGCAGAAAATATCTGGTTATTTTGAGGCATGTGAATTTTGTCATGTACCCCGGGTGGAAATGAAGCCGCCGACATGCTGTCGAAGCTCGGATCAAACCGACAAGCAATTCCACCGGGTGTAGCATTAGAGCACCTCAGAAAACCATCTATCAGACCGTCCCCAGAAACTGACTCAATCTACGTCCCAGAGGATACAGAATCCGGAGTTGTGCCCATGGAGATTGACATGGGAGGTGGTGTGCGAAACCCGGGGACTGCCTCAGCAAACCCGGGGACTGCATCAGCGAACCCAAGGACTGCCTCGCAGGACCCGGGGACTGCTCAGCGTGAACCGGTTGAAGTTATGCCAGTGCATCAGATGGAAATTGATGAGGATGTGTTCCCCGTGCGAGCAATACCAGCTTGGGCACTGCCCATATTTCAATTCCTGAAAGATGGAACGTTACCCACTAAGGAGGTGCTATCCAGGCAAACTCAGAGGAGAGCAAAGGCATACGCAATCATCAATTCCGAGCTATACAAAAGGAGTGTGACCAATGTCCTCCAGCGATGCGTTGACCCGGAAGAAGGGCTTGACATCCTCCGAGATATACACCAAGGGGAGTGCGGGCATCATGCCTCGTCCCGAGCCTTAGTGGCAAAAACTTTCCGACATGGATTCTACTGGCCAAGAGCCTTAGAACAAGCAGAAGATCTGGTGAGAAAATGCAATGGTTGTCAGAGGTATGCTACCAAGACACATATGCCTATGTCGGAACTTAAGACCATACCAATCACATGGCCATTTGCCGTATGGTGTTTGGATATGGTTGGCCCGTCCAAACCAACAAGGGGGGATATGACTCACATTTTGGTCATGGTGGATAAGTTTACAAAATGGATCAAAGTGAAGCCAATAAGAAAGTGTGATGGAGCTACGGCCGTAACATTTCTCAAAGACATCGTCTTGAGATACGATTATCCTCACAGTATCATAACTGATAATGGCACAAATTTTGCTGAAGGAGCATTTGCACATTTTTGCTGAGATAAGAAGATCTGGTTGTACGTTGCCTCGGTAGCTCATCCCGCATCGAACGGGCAAGTGGAAAGATCCAACAGATTAGTATTATCCGGGATAAAACCCCGGCTCATTAAGCCGCTGCAAAGATCAGCGGGGTGCTAGATAGAAGAACTACTAGCGGTACTGTGGAGTTTAAGAACAACTCTGAATCGATCAACAGGCTATACGCCATTTTTTCTGGTATATGGGGCAGAAGCTGTATTCCCTGCCGACATAGAGCATGATTCGCCTAGGGTCACCTAATACACAAAAGCCGAAGTGCAAGAAGCCCGGCAAAATGATGTTGATCTGCTGGAAGAAGCGAGAGAATTTGCGTTGTCCAGATCCGCCATATATCAGCAAAATCTCGGACGCTATCATAACCGGAAAGTAAGCCCCCGAGTCTTTCGGGAAGGCGATCTGGCGCTCCGGTTGGTACAACGTACTGCTGGCATGCGTAAGTTATCCCCCCCATGGGAAGGGCCATTCATTGTGAGCAAAGCATTGCACAATGATTCTTATTATCTTATCGATGCTAAGCCACAGGAAAAGAACAAGGCGGACAGGTGCGGCGAGGAATCTAAGCGTCCATGGAATGTAGCTCTACTTCGTCCTTTCTACACTTAGCAGAGAAGTGTATGTATCCGAGTCTTCTCATATGTCGGTATGTATGCTGGCAATGAGCTTATCAATGAAATGTTGGCACCTCGAGCAGTAACTCGGGGACTACCTTAATAATATTTGTTGTCTTTTATTATTTATACGTCAGCTGGAGTAAGTTGTTCTACTTAACTCGGATTAGTAGTGTGTGAGCACCAAAAACCCAACTCTTAGACTTGCTGCTGTCCAACAAGATTTGGCTTCATGGCAAGCAATAGAACAAGTTTGGAATTGTGTAGCACATGAAAAACGACTAAGGAAAAGAACTTAATCGAGCCAACGTTTGTTTTCCGGACTAACCCTGTACTTACTTTCAAATTATTATGCTGAATTATTTTGAGCTAAGCCTAAAGTTTCCAAGTATTGTTAAGACAATTTTCGAAGCTCGGATTCGTAAGTCGTAAAACCGAATCAAAGTAGACACAAGCCAAGCTAGAAGATTGGACAAACAAGAAAATGAAACTCGGGGACTACGCCCAAGTTGATCCGGCATAAAAACTTAGTAGAAAAATATCACATGTGTACTGGATACAATTCCACCCGGCATACCGGGGATCTGATAAATTTTAATGTGTTTTCTCTCAAGGAGCAGCAGGAGGAGGAAGTTCGGCGTCATCTTCGCCGTCTTCGATATCCGAGGCATCGCCCTCTTCACCCTCGTCCGAGCCATCTTCCACGTTCTCAGCATTTTCGTCACTAGCGGCTTCCAGGAAGCTCAGACCCTCAATCCATTCGTGAATGGGAGCATATTCAATAAGGCTATGGGCACAAGCCTGGCACCGAGCTACCCACTCCGGGTCATTAGACCACTTGGATCCGGTGTGCAGGCGTGTCAGGAGGTTGAGGTCGATCTTCTCGCACCACATGAGTATGTGGTGAAGAATGGTCTCAGCTGCGGCATGTCTAGCGGACTCCCTCCAAAGGTCGAGCTAGGTCTCAATTTCCATCAGCTTTTCAGCGAGAATTGTGGTTCTCTCCGGAGTGTCTTCGCGAGGCCAGAACGTGTTGAAGATTCGGACTGCAACGTCAAGGAGATCCTTGCCATAGTTCTTGATGATTTCCACGCGAGATGATAGGCTGACCAACAGGTCCTCCATGTCATAGGGAATGTCTTCACCGTCAGGAGCAACGGGAGTACCCCTATCTCGGAGGAAATTGGCAATGGCGGCGCTCGCAATGGCAGTGCCCTCTGGAAATTTGCCTGAAAACGAGACAAGAGAAGCAAGAAATGAAAAGACATGTGAAGTAACCCGAAGAAATATGACGGATAGGGGAAAGGAACTTACGTAAAATATGGTCGTGGATCCGGGTCAATTCCTTGGTACAGTCATCACATATTTTGCGAAGCTGCAGAAGTTCAGCGTTCGCCGACTCAAGCTTGACGTCGGCTAACTGGAGAAGTTCTCAGTCCTTGGCGATTTGGAGATTGAGGCGCTCGCTCTCCTCAGTATAGTCCTGGCCAGCCTTTTCAAGCTCGTATTGGTGGTGCGCTTTCATTTTCTTCATCTCAGCTTTGAGCTTGGCGATCTCATCATCCTTGGTTCGGAGGAGGGCAAGCTCATCGTCTTTCTTCTTGAGCTCAGCCTGATGTTGCCCTGCTTGTTCGAGAAAATGCAGCATCATATTAGGCACATGCACATTATTTTCCAGCAATACTGAAATAGGATGTTCACCCGGCAAAGCCGAGGTATGAATGATTGCCGAGCCAAGGAGAAAAGGAGATAGAAAGCATAGGAAGGTCGGACAAAAGTAACTTACCCTTAATCTGTTCCAAATTCTTGCTCATAAGCTTGTTCTCAGCCTCCACACCAGCTGCGAAAACCGAATGACGGATTAGTTCGGCAGAAGAGGTGAGTGGAAAACCAAAAAATGTGAAGAAGAGAACTTACCCCTTTTCTCGTGCTCATCAAGATGTGCATTATGCTTTGCGAGCAGCATTTTGTGAGTGTCCAGGAGACGCTGGAACTCAGCGCTCTGGCGGTTGGTGGTCACCTGAAAAGAGTACAAAAATATAGCTTTAGCCTTGTGCATATTCGAAGTGTACAAGATCTGGGCCAAGTGGAACTTAACCTGGCTCTAGGTGTGTGCATATTCGAAGTGTAAAAGATCCGGGCCAAGAAGAACTTAACCCGGCTCTAGGTGTGTGCATATTCGAAGTGTACAAGATCTGGGCCAAGTGGAACTTAACCCGACTCTAGGTGTGTGCAGATTCAAAGTGTACAAGATCCGGGCCAAGCGGAACTTAACCCGGCTCTAGGTGTGTGCATATTCGAAGTGTACAAGATCCGGGCCAAGCGGAGCTTAACCCGGCTCTAGGTGTGTGCATATTCAAAGTGTACAAGATCCGGGCCAAGCGGGACTTAACCCGGCTCTAGGTGTGTGCATATTCGAAGTGTACAAGATCCGGGTCAAGCGGAACTTAACCCGGCTCTAGGTGTGTGCATATTCGAAGTGTACAAGATCCGGGCCAAGTGGAAATTAACCCGGCTCTAGGTGTGTGCATATTCGAAGTGTACAAGATCCGAGCCAAGTGGAACTTAACCCGGCTCTAGGTGTGTGCATATTTGAAATTGTCAAGGAGCTACATTAGTTTTCTAAGGAGCATCCGACCGAGTAACAAGTTACTCCCCCGGAGGCTCGGAGACTAATGGTTATATCACTAATATCTACAGCATGCTAAGGAAAAGGTGAAGTAATGTACCTCCATCATCCGACCGAGTAACTCCGCCTTGTTCCAGTTGTTCATGAACTCGATCAAGGTCGGAGGATACCGTTCACCGCTGAGCATGTGAGGCGCTACCAAGCCCTTGGCATGTGCTTCCCTCCTCTCAACCTGAGCAAGCGCGGGGCTGGTGTGCAAGACAAGTTGCTGCACATTAGTTGGCTCGACAGGGGCGTCCTTCGGTGCTGGAGGCTTCTTGGAAAGCATGGACGCGGGAGTGCGCTGTCCAGACTCGACAGACGCTGCCCTGGTGGCGTCAGGGGCCTTTTTGCCTTTGGGCTGCTGAGAGGAGGAAGTTGTTGCAGCAAATTTACCCTTGGGAGCTGCCTGGGTGCTTTCTCGCCGAGACTAAGAAGACTCGGACGAGGCGGAGGGGCTTGGCGTTGTTGTTTTGGCTGCTGGCGCTGGCGCTGGAGTTGCTGCTGGTGCTGGTATTGGTGTTGTTTTCTTCTTCGGAGGAGGTATTGAAGTAGACTCGGTAGTAGCTGGTTGCGGCGGAGCCGAATTGGTGGATGCCGCTGCCTCGGCTGGGTCAGTCTCCCCCGCTCCGAGGTTGTCCCCCTCTTGCCGAGGTGGGCTGGGATCCAGAGCAGCCGCTGAACCCTCCGGAATAGGGCTTAGCGGGCGTGAATCGTCGCCACGAGGGGGAGAAGGGCTGAGTCGGAGTAGCGAAGCGATGCTGGATCCACTCTAGGGGACGTCCACCGCGTCCTTGCTGAATCAAACAGTGTCAGATGAGAAACTATAACAATGCAAGATCAAGTAATTGGCAGAGGGAAAAAGAGACTTACGCATCCGAGGTCAGGGGCTCCTTGGGCTTCCGAGCCCTTCGTGCTGGGGCCTTGGTTGCAGGTTTGGAGGCAGTATTATCCCCGGACTTCTTTTGCCTCTTGGCTGGCTGAGAAGATCTGGAGGATGAAGTGGATGTGGCTTCCCTTTTCTTCTTCGGTGCAACCGGAACAGGATCACCCACGGCAAGGGGAGGGTCCTCATGGATCTGCCCACCGAGGTTAGCTGATGCCGGAAAAGCATAAGAAAGGGGGACAGCGTCAAATGCTTCCATCACCTCAACATCCGAGTCATCTTCATCGTCGGGCCAATCTTTAATAGAAGAGAGTTTACCGGTGGGTCGCTTGGTCGCGTCGGCCATTGGGAGGAACATCTCCTGGTCCGGTTCTTCCTCGTCCGAGCTATCCCGGTCAGGCGCACATTTGAGGGTGGGATCGGTGCCATCCTCGATAGTTTGCTGAAGGAATTTCTAAGGGAGAAAAAAGACAACCGAGTTAAAAATACAATAGCAACCGACATAAGATTTAATTCGGAGAAAGCTTGTGGCACGAAGGTTACCACGGGAGGAAGCCTATCCCGGCAATAGTGCTCAATTCCCCACGTCCACTGAGAGGAGAAGTCCTTGTGGGTGGTGAAGAGGGCCTTGACCCGGCGATAGATTTCTGTGTTGCTCAGCTCGAAAGATGAGGT
Source organism: Avena sativa (assembly GCA_916181665.1). NCBI lineage: Eukaryota > Viridiplantae > Streptophyta > Magnoliopsida > Poales > Poaceae > Avena > Avena sativa. Next base: position 82,126,446 of record OV702286.1, read on the forward strand.
CCGGTTGGGGTCGCGGCCCCAGCTCATGTGGCACACTTGGTGAGTGCGTTTCTGGAGAGGGGAGATCCGGTTGCAGACGAATGTGATCATGGCGTCCTCGTTGCGCAACCCGAGCTCTTTCAGCTCCACGAACCTTTTGTTGACCTGGTTGGCCAATATTGTGGGATTCTTGGGGACAACGTCCCACAACTACGGGTTAGGAGGACCCGGAGCATAGGGGCGAAGCCGGATCAAGTCTTCAGTGCCATCGTTCCGAACATAAAAGAAGGTCCGGGCCCATCCTTTGCAGGAATCTAGCCCGGTAACCCGGGAGAAGACGGAGAGCCTCCGGTGTGAAATGGACGCAACGCCGAACTGCGTAAGTTGTTTGTCCTCCGGCTCTAGATCGACATTCGGAATAACGTTATGACGAAGGCCAAAGAACCGGATCCATAGCTCCTTAGTGGGCCATAATCCGGCGTAGCCTTCGATCGTGGAGACGAAAGCAGAGAGAGAGGTGATAGCGTTGGTAGGAAGGTGGTGCGGCTGGAGTTCATAGGTATTCAGCCAATCATGGAAAAATTCGCTAGCTGGTAAACCGAACCCCCGCTGGAAGTGTGACAAGAACACCACAAACTCACCTGGATTGGGTGAGGGGGCGAGTTCGGCAGAGGCGAGGCGCGCAGTGACTCCGGCGGGGATGCGTCTGGTGCGGCCCTAAGTCTATTGTGACTGACAGAGACAAGATCTTTACAAGTTCATTTTGGTAAGATGTTTTTCAAGAAATGTGACACAAAGTTGGTAGAGCCAGTCCAGGTCATCCTGGCAGACCCAGGATCTAGCCCACGCACCACGGTCCGCCGTCGCGGTGTCCTCCTCCATTTCCTGCTCGGCGACGACAAGCTCCTCTTCTGTCATCTCAAGTTCGTTGCCCTCACTGTCGCTAGTGGTGGTGGGGGGCAGAGGCCTAGATTGACAGCGACCCGTGGCGGAGGAGGTGCGCAACGGCGACAGCGACGCAGATGCGTGTGGAAACAGTGTGGAGGCGGCGCTGCCACTCAGACGCGGTGGCGGCGACGCTGTCGCGGGAGAAGATGAAGAAGAAGAACTAGAGGCAGAGGGGCGCAAAAGTGGGAAAAATCCCAAGGGGCGCACCCCTCCCCTATTTAACCGCTCCATCGAGGAGGAAGTGGGATCGTGATGTGCAGATATACCACACGGTGTGGCCGTGTATAAACCAGATGGGCCAATCAGCGAAGAGCCACACGGAGGACCACAAGGTGTAGCAAATCCCATGACGTGACGCATTGATGCAGTTAACAAGGAGGCAGGCCAGACATGACGTGCGCCACAATGATAACTGACAATTACTACAGCGGTTACTGTGGCTGGTGTTGGGTCCGCAGCATAGAAAACAAAAAAATTCCTACGGTGTGAACTACACGCCAAGATCTATCTACTAGGTACAAAGCAACGGGTGGACATACATCCAACGAGAACTTACCCTCGTAGACAACGAGCTTTGTTAACGAGTAGGATCTCGTGGTTGATGTAGTCGTACACTTGCCGATCTCAAGATCGTGATGAAGTCCAGCAGGTCCGGCTCCAGCATGTCCATCAGATCCAGCTCCAGCATCACCAAGTCCAGCACCGCAAAGCAGCGGTGCATCCGTGATCGCACACACGTCCGGTACCCCGACAACCTCCGTCCCTCGCTCCAGCAAAGCAGCGAAAGCAGCAACTCCTTTCTAGATAAAGCCACCGGGAACATGTATCTCGCTAATCCGAGACCATGGGGGAATAATACTAGAGGGGGAGAGAGATCTTTCACAAGGAGGTGTGTGTGAGAAGTGAGGAGAGGGGGGCCTTTTATAGGAGGAGGGGAGGGTGCCCCTCCCATGGCCGGCGCCCCATGGAGGTGACCCTTCACCTCCCCCATTCATGTGGTGGTAACCCCCTCCACATAAATTTGCCTCTTCACATTCTCCATTAAAGTCTCCACTTTAAATGCATTAAATTTCTCCAAATTTAATGCTCTCTCATTTAATAAAACTATTTTATTAGTTTTATTCAGAATTTTGTTAATTACTTTAATTAACAAACATTCACATAAAACCCCCCTGCAACATTTCAATATTACATGCAGAACCAATTTCAGCAATTTCACCCGAAACAGTTTCGGTGTCTATTGAAATAATTCCAGCGCTTTCTTAAATCTTTATCTAAAACATATTTGCTCCAAATGGTGTCGGTATCCCTTAAGTGTGTCAACCTACGGTTCGCGAATAATGTAGACATGATCGAGACCCCTCTCAGATCAATAATCAAAAGCAGGACCTAGAGATCCATACTGACTCCTACACATTCAATGATGACTTCTGTGATCGTGAGAACCTTTAACGCTAGTAACTAAATCCCTTTGTCCCACGATATATTACATGTCCGATATTCGATCATCGGTATCTCCATACCTAGTTTGATCTCGTTACCGACATGCACTCTTTTCTCGTTCCCGTGATATAACATTCTAGTGATCACATCACTTGCTTGCAAGCTATTTCAATGTGATATCAAAGAGAGGGCCCAGAGTATATCTATCCGTCATCGGGATGGACAAATCCCACTCTTGATCCATGAGCCTCAACATAACACCTTCGTAGCACTGAACCCACCTTTATAGTCACCCTGTTACGGTGTGACGTTTGATGTTATCAAGATACTCTTCCGGTGTTAGCAATTAACATGATCTCATGGTCTAAGGATAAAGATTACTTCGTATGATTTTATAGCAATATAAACATAATGACTTTGATCGTAATGCTATACTTTGGATGAATGTTCATCACATCATTCCACCAATGTTGTGACCGTGTTATTAACAACATCCAATGTCCATGATCAGGAAACCTTGATCATCTTGTTAATCAGCAAGCTAGTCTATAAGAGAGGCATGACTAGGAACCTTTTATTTGTTTATTAAACACACATGTATTGACGTTTCCTATCAATAAAATTATAGCATTCAAAATAAACATTTATCATAAACATGGAATAAGATAATAACCACTTTATTATTGCCTCTCGGGCATATTCCCTTCAGTCTCCCACTTGCACTAGAGTCAATAATCTAGTTTGAAAAACTTTGCGTATTGAACACCTATGGATTTTTGGTGTTGCATATACGCTATTGCTAGTGGTTAACATAATCTCTGGATCTGACAGTTTCAGGTCCGTGTGTATTTGCATGTCTTTGCATCTCTACGCATCACTCATTCTCAGATGAGATGGCATTGTATAATTTGGTCCTCTGGTGAGACCTTTAGTTCGTTCGGCTCAAAATATGTCGATATTATTGTCTCACAATATATCTTCATAGTATTAGCGTACTTTGAACCACACCTAGTTTGATAACAAACTACTTAACACAAATGCCCTCCTATGCTGCTACTATAGCAGTCATATACTTAGCCTTTTGTTGTAGTATCCGTCACAATATCTCAACTTTGGAACTCATCCAAATCCATCATGGAACATCCTTTCCATTATATTGTGCCACCCATAGTCTAAATTGAGATAAATTTAATTTGTATCTTGTGACAAAACTAGTATCAATGTAACACTTTACAATGAACTACCTTTAACTATTTGTCACTTATACATTATATATTCTTAGTTCTTCAAAAGCTCATAAGAATATCTTTACTATTGTCCAATGATCATCTTATGAATCATTCTGGTATATGCTCATAACATTTAGAGCATAGAACATTCTGGATATATACATATCACGGTATAATCGATCAGAATCTTCATGTGATTTTACTCACCAAGTGTTGAAACACTTGAATTTGAATACAATTCTTTCCATGCAGCAAGAACTTTTCTTGTTGTTTCCATATTGAACCCTTTCAATATCTTATATATGTATGTCTGGCACAACCATATTAGCGCCTTAATCTATCCATATAGATATTGATGCCTAATATTCTGGGTTTGCCGAAGTCTTTCATCGAAATCTTATTTTAATGAAATCCTTAACATGTGTCAATTCAAGGTACATCATTTCCAATCAACAATATGTCCTATACATAATGTATTAGAAATATGTCTCAGCGCTCCCACTTAATTTCTTGCAAATGCAAGCATCTTCATCATCTCCGATGAATTTAAACTCTTTTAACAGTTTCATCATGGTGAAGATTCCAACTCCGCTATGCTTACTTCAACTATTGAAGTTTACATGCCCTTTTAGCACCCTTTGAATTAACAAAACCTTCGGACCATGTCATGTACATGTCCTAGGTTACCGTTCTATTAGAAGAACCTTGTTTTGTTTATTCAACTACCATATACCAAATTATATGTAGTGGTTGCTACATTAATCCGTCAAGACTATATATTGCTATGAAAGATCTTATCTTGTCATAGTCAACTCCTTGAACATTGTCGTAAACTTCTTTCCGACATGTCGACTATTTCATAGATGTTAAACATCCATGTCTTATTTCTTTATAGATCCAAACACGACCGATAGGCTTCATGCCTTTCCGGAGGGTCTTCCAAGTTCAGAAACTTGATTTCTCGTGTATGGATACTATCGCGGATTCTATGAGTTCTAGTAATTTTATGGAGTCAGGGCCCATCATCGCTTCTTTGCATGTCATCGGTTCATTATTGTCAAAACAATAACGACTTGCTTATCAAATCTTACTATTTGATTCTTACCGACCCACACGGTTCTATAGGAACTCTAATCTCCGAGATCACACCTTTTGTAATCACGAGAGCCATGAGCATTGTGGCCGCCACCGGGACACTTTCCGGCGCTGCGCTACTTAGCACATATAGCTAAGGTTCAACAACCTTATCAAAGTTCTATTTTCCTCCCACTTAACTTTTCACGAAAAATTCCTTCTCAAGAAACTTGACGTTCCAAGCGACAAACTCTTTTGTCCTCGGTGTTACGGAGAAATTCCCAACAAATTATTTGGGATAACCTACAAAGACATGCTTATCCGACTTTGGTTGTAAACATTTTACTTATGCATAGCATACCAAAATTTAAGAAAAGACAATTCAGGTTTTATCCCAAACCATAACTCATATGGTGTCATTTCAACGGATCATGATGGTGCTCTTTTCAGTGTAAAAGCGGTAGTCTCTAAAGCTTCAATCCTTAAAACATAATGGCAGTTTTATAAATGACACCCTTGCTCTTACCATGTCAAACATGGTTTCATTTTATCTCTCGAATATGCCATACTCCTATGGTTTATCGGGAAACACAAATCATGGAACAATTCCTCAAGTCTTAGGTGTTTTTGCTAAACATGTAACTCAAATATCTTCCTTTATGATCGAATCATAAACTCTTTATTTTCTTGTTACAATGATTTTCCACTTCATCTTGAAAGTCTTTAAACAATTTTCAAATGTTTCATACTTCTTCCTTATTAAGTAAATATACAGATATATTCACTCAAATTTTCGGAGAAAGCATATGAAGCAAAAAGATCCGTCGCATATGGCTACACATAATGGACTATGCACATCAGCATGCACAATTTCCAATAAGCTAGTCATCCGTTCGTCTATGGCCTATGGACGGAGTTTCAATTATCTCGAGGAAAGTATCACATGCGTCAATTGATCAAAATCAAAGACTCCAAAAATCCATCAGCATGGAGTTTCTTCATGTTTTCTTTTCAATATAATTTAAACAGCGATGTCACTTCATAAGTGATCTTTCAATCATTTGTCTTGCGACATTTTAGCAATAGTGTTTATGGATGTGATTTCTCCAACTAGACTTGTAAAAGTTCATCCATCCTTTATGGAATACGGTAATTATTTGAACAACCATTGTTCTCATGATACCGGAACAAAATAACAATTATTTAAACAAATCATGAAGGCTTGGTTTGATGACAACGAAAAACACAATAACACTTTATTTGTTTTCAATGAACATCATCACTCATTCTCTTGCTGGTTACTTAGGCCATTGTAGTTCATGAATTGCTTTGTCCTGTATGACACTTCATACCAACCAATTCGGTATCCAATACCGGTATCCAATACCTAAGAACCACATTGTTTAACAAGCAAGGAATATAGCCATAACATGTATATCTTCTATATACCTAAGTTGGACATCTCCAACCTTTTATTTTCTGCCAAATATTTTATAGATTCTCTTTCAGCAATTCCTTTTCTTTTAAAAGAATCTATCAACATCAATAGTGGTGTCATCAACATGACACACGGTACAAAGCGTATATAGTCAAATACTAATACCTTTGGACTTGCACTTTGAAGTGGATCACCATCATCAAATGTTTGGTGTTCTTTCAAAAATCCATTCTTTAGTAATCTATTAGTGTAGTAAACATTTTACTTAGATCTTCTATTCATCCTTATCATGACAACTGTCATGATCAAGCTACTATAGCTTATAAGGAAGAATCACGAGTATAATATCAGTTCCCAAAACCTTTTTGGTAGATTCGGATGCCTAACATCTCCATCCTTCACAAATTCTCATACAATATGAGAACATGTATTTTGCTAAATTATACTCTATCATAATGCAACCAAAAACATTGTTTCAGATATCACAATATCTTTCACACATGATGGTTTCTGAAACAATTTTCAGCTCCAATATAATCTTGATATTAAAACAACTTTTTGAATATCAATAATCATGGAGGCAAACATGATACTTTAGATACTAACATTGGAATTCTTACTCTTGATTTAATACTACTTATTAAACTTCATGGAGTAAATAGAGTTTGCTGAAAGTTTGCAATAGGACTTATAAACTTTAAATTTACATTTGAAACAATACGATACCAGTTCGTAAAGTAAATATCCAGAATTCTATAGTTCTATTATCTCAAATAAAAACTAAGCATAAGGTAGAAAACGAATGCCAATGACTACAACAAATTATGCAAATTCACTTCGATTTAGTTTATGACAAATTGAGTTCGACTAATCCAAATTAGAAATGAACTCCCACTCAAAAACGACACCACTCGTGCCTTTTTGGTGATTACATGAACCAAATCCACTACACCAAGTCCGATCATCACGTGAGTCTGTGTAGCTTCAAAGGCGAGCATCAATATGGTCATCACATTAACTATGTGACTCATGCTTAACCTTTCGGTCCGTGTTCCGAGGCCATGTCTGTACATGCTAGGCTTGCCAAGTAAGAACCTTAGTATTCGCGTGTGTAAAATTGTCTTACACCCGTTGCATGAAAGCGTAGAGTTGAGAATACCCGATCATCACGTGATGTCTCGAAACACGATCCATAGAACGGTGCATAATTAAGGAAGAACACATTTTTATCTTGATATCTAAAAGAGGGATCATCTTACAATGCTACAGAAAACGCCAAACTAGCAGTATAATATGCTAACATCTAATGTGTAAAGTGAGATGATATGGTCCATGCATTTGATCTCTATCACTTGCATCGTGGTATGATCTCTATCATTCCTTTGTGTGTAAGGCCAAGGTCTATAGAACTTACACGTTGAGTGTGTTGTAAGAGTATCTATCATATATCTACTTACAACAATACCATATCAATACACTAGCCCAGCAACGATCTAAACTAGACGCCTCTAATTTATCAATTGCAAGTTTTACGTGGCTTAGGGATTTCGGAGATAGAACCGTTCTTACCTACGAACATGAACCACAACGAGGATAACTAAGTTATTAGAAACTCGTTGTAAATCAGATATTGACTATAGTAGGAGAGACAGACACCCGCCAGCCACTTATGCAAAACAAGTTGCATGTCAGTCGTGGAACCGGTCTCATGTATGATGACATGTAAGGTTGGTCCGGGCCGCTTCATCCAACTATGCCACCAATATCCAAAATACATGAAAGAAGCAATAACATGATCATCATCGCCCACATATAAACATATGTGTACTACCCGTGCTAAGCACCTACGCATAGATCAGGCTCTGATATGACTGTTGGGTCCGCAGCATAGAAAACAAAAAATTTCCTACGGTGTGAACTACATGCCAAGATCTATCCACAAGGTACAAAGCAACGGGTGGACATACATCCAACAAGAACTTACCCTCGTAGACAACAAGCTTTGTTAACGAGTAGGAACTCGTGGTTGATGTAGTCGTACACTTGCCGATCTCAAGATCGTGATGAAGTCCAGCAGGTCCGGCTCCAGCACGTCCATCAGATCCAGCTCCAGCATCACCAAGTCCAGCACCGCAAAGCAGCGGTGCATCCGTGATCGCACACATGTCTGGTACCCCGACAACCTCCGTCCCTCGCTCCAGCAAAGCAGCGGAAGTAGCAACTCCTTTCCAGATAAAGCCACCGGGAACATGTATCTCGCTAATCCGAGACCATGGGGGAATAATACTAGAGGGGGAGAGAGATCCTTCACAAGGAGGTGTGTATGAGAAGTGAGGAGAGGGGGGACCTTTTATAGGAGGAGGGGAGGGTACCCCTCCCATGGCCGGCGCCCCATGGAGGTGACCCTTCACCTCCCCCATTCATGTGGTGGTAACCCCCTCCACATAAATTTGCCTCTTCACATTCTCCATTAAAGTCTCCACTTTAAATGCATTAAATTTCTCCAAATTTAATGCTCTCTCATTTAATAAAACTATTTTATTAGTTTTATTCAGAATTTTGTTAATTACTTTAATTAACAAACATTCACATAAAACCCCCCCGCAACATTTCAATATTACATGCAGAACCAATTTCAGCAATTTCACCCGAAACAGTTTCGGTGTCTATTGAAATAATTCTAGCGCTTTCTTAAATATTTATCTGAAACATATTTGCTCCAAATGGTGTCGGTATCCCTTAAGTGTGTCACCCTACGGTTCGCGAATAATGCAGACATGATCGAGACCCCTCTCAGATCAATAATCAAAAGCGGGACCTAGAGATCCATACTGACTCCTACACATTCAACGATGACTTCTGTGATCGTGAGAACCTTTAACGCTAGTAACTAAATCCCTTTGTCCCACGATATATTACATGTCCGAGATTCGATCATCGGTATCTCCATACCTAGTTTGATCTCGTTACCGACATGCACTCTTTTCTTGTTCCCGTGATATAACATTCTAGTGATCACATCACTTGCTTGCAAGCTATTTCAATGTGATATCACCGAGAGGGCCTAGAGTATATCTATCCATCATCGGGATGGACAAATCCCAGTCTTGATCCATGAGCCTCAACATAACACCTTCGTAGCACTGAACCCACCTTTATAGTCACCCTGTTACGGTGTGACGTTTGATGTTATCAAGATACTCTTCCGGTGTTAGCAATTAACATGATCTCATGGTCTAAGGATAAAGATCTCATGTGACTCCACATAACGGATTCTCATCCGACTTAATCCGTAAGCCGGATAAATGAATTTAACTTGTATGCAGGAACAGGTGTGACCGGATCAACTACGATCCAGGTCATAGCAAGCTTCTAGGAGAAGGAAGGTATCTCGCTGGTCAAAAGTAGCCCCGGTACGCACAGCATGAGCGAAGCGCATAGGGGCAGGACCACCTAGGCGTGGCCGACAGAGGTGACAACACCGATGTCGGCTGACGCAGGCGCCGCAGAGGCTCATGTAGCCTCTGCATGGATGACGCGCGGGAAAAGCGACCCGGTCGGCTTACTATTTTGTGAGGAGGCATATTCCCTAGAACATGCCTCCACGTATGCCCTAAGTGGAGACCTAGCAACTCCTATATAAGGGGGGCTAGGGCCTTGTAGAATGGGTTGGTCTCGTTTGGATTGAGCTTACTGTATTGTTCTCTATAGACTAGTTTTTACTTGGTTCCTGAGGGCTAGCTTGCGGGGAGAGTAAGAGAGTTCCTTCTTCCTCTTCTCTCCAATACAGCTCAAGGAGCACTTGTAGTCTGTGAAGTGAATCGAATACAAAGCTTCTGTGTGAGGAATCACCTCACTATCCCTCCCTGGATTCCCCTAGTGCTATTAGTCCCCACCTTTAGCCTATCCATGGCATCTGCCGTGACACCACCACGACACTTTGGGTTAGAGATTTTCTTCACGGGTGGCACAGTCAGGGAGAAGAGACGGAGTCCAGTCCGGCCATGGGAAGACCCAGAAGACTTACCGGCATAGGCATGTTATGTTACTTGTAATTAAAGTTGTACTCTGTAACCGACTCTTAGTCATAGGCGGATAGGTTTCTCCTATAAAACCTAGGCCGGATATCTATATAAGCTTTCCTAGGGTAAGCCTTTAGGGCAACCCCACAATAGTCTACAATCTCAAATCGCACAGGAGAAACCCTTGTAACCCATATTCTGGCTCTGCCGTATTACTGGATTACTAGCAGGAGTAGGATCCGGCCAAAGCCAGCGGATTCGAACCTAGGTAAACTTATGTGCTCACCATCCTTGAATACCGTACGTATCACACCCCTTTCTTCTGCACGCCTCGAGGGCCCCCTCATGGCATACTTGTCATCAATCCGATGACAGTTGGCGCCCACAGTGGGGCCAGTGAGCTTCGGATCTGCGTTCTGAGCGGAATCTGCAAGAATCAGAATCGGCAAAACCATCGCCGTCAGTCACGTCCTCTACGCCAGCGACGTCCCTCTCATCGTTCCCGACGAGACCTGTATCCCGGCTAGGGAGGCCGTGACTGCCTACACCATCATGTATTTTGGCGAGATCTATGTTTACATCGGTTTCGTTGAGCCTTCCCCACCAACCCTAGCGGTGACGATAGAGGCAGAAGAAGTTTCTAGGTCCACTTTGTCCAGGGAGGCGGCTGAGTTCCGGATCTTGGAAAACCCTAATCCCACCAAGCCCGCACCTTTTGCGGAGATATTGGAGAAACCTGATCTTGAAGCAGATCTTACGGTGCAAGTCAAACTTGGAGTGGATCTCCCTAGTGAGGTGGAATCCCAGATCGATCTACCCGCCGAGGTCGAAACCTAGGAGGAGCAAGACAATAACTTTGGTTCCGGCTGTGCCAACGCCGGAGCAAACCAAATCTTCTTGAGGCATACATTAAGGCGCGTGATGATGAAAGGCGCAAACATGGATGAGGTTCTCGAGACCATCAGAATTTTCGAGGAAGCCCATGAAGAAAGCCGCAACTACCTCAGGACGCACACATCGCACTTTGTCGGATATGTGGGATCCGGATCCGGCTCTACTGATGCTGGAGACAATGAAGACTCGGTCCTGGAGGCGATCAGAATAAACACCAACTTACTGGCATCTTCAGATGATTCCCATGATGTCGGCGGATTTCCGAAAGTTCTCCAAAGAATATGAAGAGGAGTTCAACTCCAAAGCAGCAGAAGAAGGAAAATCCATGGACGAAGGATCCGGAGAAAACTCTCCCACAGAGTAGGATAACATGGATCTCGGAGACAATCCTGACGCTTAGATGTCTGAAAGTACCGATCAGTGCTTGACTGCGGGAAATGGACCCAAAGCCGTCTTTTCTACCCGCGCTACCAAGAAGGAAAAGAAGAGTAACAAGAAGAAAAAGACTCCCGCGAGAGATCCTCCAGCGGAGGAAGTAGTTGCCGAGGATTACGAAGAAGACTCGGATGGAGCTTTGATCCCAGACGAGCCCAAAGAAGCTTCGGTGGATGGACACATGGTTACTGTTGGTGCTCGTAAACTCATCGATGTTGCGTTAACTACGCCTAGAAGCGCGTCGGCAAGTACTCAAGCCCTATAGCTGCAGAACTTACATCTACAAAATTGGAAGAAAGGTCTCAAGCCCTAGAAGCGCGTCGCCAAGTACTCTTGGATGAAGCCAACAACATTTAGGAAGAGAAGAAGCGCATAGCTACTACAGAGAATTTCATCTCTCTAAAACATCAAAAGACCTGGAAAAGCCACATGCGGGCTGACAAATTTCTGGAACTCCACAAGGTCCTCTTTGAGGGGGACCCAGGGATGCCTCGGCTCGATAGCAAGGGAGATCTGGTGTACCCAACACCAGTAAAAAACACTGTCGTGGCTCGAGATATCCTGGCAAATAATCCAAACCCAGATCAAGTCCGGTTGGGCGTTAAGCTACTCACCAAGGGTCTAAAGCAATAGAAGATCACAAAATCCGGAAGCAGAAAACTAGTCTCTCAATCTGACTAATGTTGCACGGATCTGGCCTCGAATGACATTAGGCCCCAACGGGTCCCGGAACAACATTATCGTTCCAACCGTCGGGAAGATAACTACTCAAGAACTAGATCTTTAGGTTAACAGCACAGAATCACACGTGACTGGAGCAATGTCGCCCCAGCCGTAGAGCGAGACGCTGTTGCGGAACTGGTTTCGAGACAACCTCCCCAGCGAGAGTCAAACAATCACAGGGAAGAAGAGAAAGAGGAACATCGGGAGGAGGACAAACAAAGGATGCCACCTCCTAGACATACAAGACGTCCGGCTGAACACCACCATGGTGGTGGGAACGATGGACGAAGGAACAACGGACACCGTGCCGATTCAAGATGACTGGGGGCTCATCGTAATGAAGACCCTCCCTAGAACCAGAATAATGACGCTCCGGATGGAGGCCGACAATCAGCCGGAAACAACCCACCTGCACCACCCTCTCCACCAAGTAGCCATCACAACGGCTCTCAAGGAGGCCAAGGAGGGCATCATGGTGGAGGAGGTGGTGGCAGAAGCAGAAGTCCAGATCCAAGGGAACTGGTTCCGAGAGAACCAAGACAGCGTTCCCTATCACGAAGTGACTCGGCACACCGGATTATCTCTAACATAGAGGCACGGCGCTACGAGAACGATGATATCTACATGGGTCCAAAATTCTTCGGACCACGAATTCGACAAACACACTTCCTGGAAGGATTTCCCATCTCAAGACACATCCAAGCCTACGATAGAGTGGCCCGGCCAGATACTTGGCTCCAGGATTTTTTCTAGGCTTGCTGCATCGCCAAAGGCGGAATAGCTTGGTCGCGACCCGGTATCTCCCACTTATGTTGCGGAAGACGGCACGATCATGGCTCAATGAACTTTCGGAGAATACCATCCACAACCGGTATGATATGCAAAGCTCGTTCTTTCGGAATTTTGAAGGAACATATTAGAGACCTTGTATAGTAGGAGACCTACAGCGTTGCACCCAAAAAGCTGGAGAAACTTGCCGAGATTACCTCGAACGATGGATCGACACCAAGAACTCCTGTGAAGGGGTAAATGATCAAACTACGATTGAACATTTCATTGTAGGACTCCCAATTGATTTACTACGTCACCGCTTGAAGTGCGATAAGGTTACTAATCTGGGAGAGATGATAGAAACGGCAAGCAAATACGCAGATGCCGATGACAATGCAGAAGGACTACTAAATGTCCTGGCGGTACCACAGTCGCCAAAATAGCTGAAGCAACAAGCTCAGAAGCGCAAGAATACCTCGGAAGAAAAACCCAACGTGGAAACAATAGTGGTCACTATTACGTTTGGGTCTGGAGGACGAGGAGGGCACGTCGGTGGCCATGGACACGGTCGTGGGACGTCAAGGGTCGAAGGTAGAGGAGACCAGCAGCCTGCCAAAAGCTACTCTTGGTCCAACATTACCAATAACCTGTGTGTGCATCACTTAGATGCCAACAGGGGCTCGTCTCACACAAACGTTGAGTGTCGTTTCAATGACGATATCAAGAAAGACAATACTACTGGCTCCATGGCTAAGCGGAAGAAGGAAAAAAAGAATCCCGAGAAAGAGAAAGAGACCAAGGAAGATTCCGACATGGAGGAAGCAGAGCCTTCAAATCCCAAGCCAGATGGAGCTATGGTTTCTCCAAGACTCTCATGGATGGAAGCAACATCAATATTCTATATGTCGAAACGCTACGTTGGATGCGGATCTTGTTGCCATAGCTGAATCACATCTCTATGATCTTTCACGGAGTTGTCCCAGGAAGACAAGGAAATTCCCTGGGAGAGATAACTTTAGATGTTACCTTTGGAACTCCAAATAACTATCCGACGAAAGCACTTTCCTTCGAAGTGGTCCCGTTCAAGAGCGCCTACCACGCTGTATTCGGACGGCTGGCTTACTAGGATTTTATGGCTCGTCCGTGTTACATTTACAATATGATGAAAATTCCAGGTCCCAAAGGCGTGATCACCATAAGGGAGACCCGAAGAAGGTGCGAGAGTGCGAGGACGGAAATGCCGCCTTTGCTGAAGCCGTGCTGCACGCCCAGGAGTACCAGGAGATCAAGAAGACCATCGACCCGTCTGAGATGCCCGCGACAAAGAAGGAGGTGACAAAGCTGACTGCGGAGTTCAAGGCACCTGAAGAGACGAAGAAGATGCCATTGAAGGATGATGACCCCTCCAAGGTGACCCACATAGGTGTAGGTTTAGATAGCGCATAGGAAAGAGAGCTCGTCAAGTTCCTCCAAGCTAATCAAGATATCTTCGCATGGAAGCCATCTAACATGACCGGAGTACCTAGGGAACTTGCCGAGCACTCTCTAAATGTACACCCAAATGCTAAACCCGTCAAACAGTCCTTACGACATTTCGGTGATGAAAAGTGAAAAGAAATAACTAAGGAACTAGCTCGGCTCGAGTTAGCCGGATTCACAGAAGAGGTCATCCACACTGATTGGTCGTCCTATCCTGTAATGGTCCCTAAAAAGGACACTACTAATTTAAGGATGTGTGTTGATTTTACTGCCTTGAACAAGGCTTGTCCCAAAGATCCGTTCGCACTGCCTAGAATTGATCAAGTTATTGATTCTACGGCAGGCTCGGAACTCCTATGTTTTCTCGACGCATATTCTGGTTATCACCAAATTCGGATGAACGGATCAGTAAAAGTCAAAGAGGATGCAATGTACATGCATATGTGGACGACATTGCGGTGATGTCCAAAAAGAAGGAAACCTTAATTTCCGACTTGGAGGAAACATTCGCTAATCTACAAAAATACAACATAATGTTTAACCCAAAGAAGTGTTTCTTTGAATACCAGCCGGAAAATTGTTAGGTTTCATCGTGTCTCAGAGAGGCATAGAGGTGAACCGAGGTAAAATTAAGGCCGACTCGCCTAAAGGACGTTCAAAGAATAACATGTTGCATTGCTGCAGTCAGTCGGTTTGTAAGCCGGCTCGGGGAAAGATCTGCACCACTCTACAAGCTCCTGAAAAACACCAAAAAGTTCAGTTGAACTGATGAAGCTGAAGCTGCACTACAAGACCTAAAATTAGTACTCTCATCTGCTCCTATCCTTGCAGCACCGGACACTCGGGAACTGATGTTGCTCTATCTCGCTATGACAAACAGAGTCGTCAGTGTCGTCATGGTGGTGGAGAGACCAGAGGAAAAACAGGATCACCTGGTGCAGCGTCCGACTTATTACCTCAGCGAGGTCCTAACTGAATCTAAGCAGCGGTATCTGCATTATCAAAAGCTAGCTTACGGTGTGTTTTTCGCATCCCAGAAGTTACGACATTATTTTCAGGAACATCCAATTACCATGGTGAGCACAGCTCCCATGAGAGATATAATCAACAATAGTGATGCTACAAGACGTGTCGGAAAATGGGGTATAGCTTTCAGCTTTCGACATTGAGTACAAACCTCGTACGACAATCAAATCCCAAATCCTCGCTGACTTTGTCGCTGATTGGATAGAGACAACAGAGAATATCACCCCTCCAGAGTTGGAATATTGGACCTTACATTTTGACGGGTCTAAGTTGCTCGGGGGATGGCGTGGTGCTTAAGTCACCCCAAGGAGATAAACTTTTATATGTGTTGAAGATCCACTTCACAACAACAAATAACATTGCCGAATATGAAGCATTGCTGCATGGAATCCGGATTGCTAATAAGGATATCGGCATATGAAGATTAATGTGTTATGGAGATTCAGATCTTGTTGCCCAACAATTGTCGGATATTTGTAATGCAATAAACACATGGCAACATATAGAGCTGTTGTGGATGAACTATCTAAATCGTTCAAAGGGTTTGAGGTTCAACACATCCTTGGAACAGAAAATGAGGAAGCAGATGCATTATCTCGGATAGGCTCTACACGGAAAAAGGTCCCGGATGGCGCTTCTCTAGAGCACCTCAAAGTTCCCTCTATAAAAGGAGTAGATGAGGAATATCTGACCAAATCCGCGTACCCTTTAGTGGAAATTCTGGCTATAATTCACAGGTGGACCCAACCCTACCTTGATTTCTTGTTAGACGGAAAATTACCCAAAGACGAGGTTTTAAGACGGCAGATCTTCCGACGAGCAAAAATCTATACAATAATAAATGGTGAGCTCTATAGCGGAGTGTGTCTGGGGTCTTTCAGTGCTGCGTATCTCTAGAAGGAGTGGAAATCTTACGAGAAATCCACGAAGGCGAATGCGGTCATCATTCTGCAGTCAAATCTTTAGTGGCAAAATCTTTCAGACAAGGATTTTTCTGGCTTACAGCCAAGGCAGATGCCGAACGGCTAGTACAGACGTGTAAAGGGTGCCAAAAGTACGCCAAACAAGATCATGTTCTGGCTAATCAGCTACGAACAATACCTATAACATGGCCTTTCATGGTCTAGGGGCTTGACATGGTAGGACCGTTTAAACGAGCTCCAAGTGGATTTACTCATCTCTTAGTGATGGTGGATAAATTCACAAAATAGATTGAGGCTAAACCCGTCACCAGTTGTGATGGAGCAACAACCATAAGATTTGTCAAGGATGTTATAATCCGATGCGGTTATCCACATAGCATCATCATGGACAATGGGAGTAATTTTTCTATGGGAGAGCTTGCCGAATTCTGTGATGAACAAAATATCCGGCTTGATATTGCGTCAGCCGCTCATCCACAGGCTAATGGATAGGTTGAAAGAGCGAATGGTTTAATCTTACAAGGCCTAAAACCAAGACTCGAAGCACCACTACATCGTGCTGCGGGGGCTTGGGTAGAGGAATTACCTTCTGTGATTTGGAATTTGCGAACAACTCGGAACACGTCAACCGAATACACACCTTTCTTCTTGATCTATGGTGTAGAAGCAGTTCTTTCTAGTGATTTGATTCATACTTCTCCCCGAGTTGCTGCATATATTGAAGAGGAATTACGAAATTTCTCGACAAAATAATCTTGATTTAATCGAAGAAGTTCGCGTCGTTGTTGAGATGAGATCAACAGCCTGCCAGAAGAAGTTATGCAAGTATCATAGCTAGAGAGTCAGAAACCGGTCTTTCAATACGGGAAATTTGGTTCTCCGTCTTGTGCAGAAAAGAAAGCACAAACTTTCCCCAGTATGGGAAGGTCCCTTTTTAGTTAGCCGAGTATTGCACAATGGTTCTTACTATCTAACTGATATGCGGCCAGACAAAGAAAGACCTGCTACTAAGAAAAGAAAGAGAGTTGGAGGCAGTACAGTCCCAAAAGTATTAGACAGACCGTGGAATATTGCTCAGCTACGTCCCTTTTATTCTTAAATTTCCTTTCTTTGTAATCATATATGTGTACCTGTTCAATGAGAAATAAAGTATTGGTTGTCTCAAATTTTTCTAAGAAGTTTTATATTGCCATCTTATTTCCGAATGATCATGTCATGCTCAAAATTCCCAGAATACTTGAAAGTACTTTATGCTCATGTTTGTTCTAGTTAAGATTTCTGAATCTAAAAATGCAACCTTCGGGTATAAATCTAAATTTTCTAGTTTGTACTGTGGTTATTTATCTGATTGTCGGATGTGGGCATTTTCCGAGTAGTGAATTGTTGGTACTGGAAACCGGCTTTGTTTCCGAGTTTAAATTGGTTTAGCAATTGAGCTCCGTTGCTTGGAAAAGTTTCCGTGTTGAAAGTTGGCCGGCTCACGAAAGGGACGAGGCAGAAGTCTAGATAAACGATAAGGATAGACAAAAACATAAAGTGATTATGTAAACATTCCATGCACATCAAAATAAAGCCAAAAGTGCTAAATATAAGTAGCAAATCTTAGCACTAACAAAAGTATTGTACTACTTATTTACAAAACAAATTGTTTTAGAATAACACATCGTTTTTTCTGGTACTTTAAGATGCAGGGGAAGAGGTAGGAGCTGCCGGATCACTAGAGACATCGGCCTCGCCTTGATATCTTTCCAAGACGTTCAAATCCAAAACAGTTTGTTCGTCGTCGGAGACTTCAGCTGTTTCTTCAATAGGCGGAGGAGGTGTCTCCACGCAAGTGAAGAAAGGAGTGTCGTAGCTGGTCAGATGAGCTACGTGACATCCGTATCCGGTGCAGGAGTCCTTGATGTTTTGCTCATGTCCGTCTTCATCCACTTTACAGTACCCTCTAGTTACTTGCTAGATAACCATGGTGAGGGTGTTCTGTGCTGCGGTTCACGCATAGGACATGTTCCAGTCCTGGATGAGCTGGGGCATCTCCTTGGCCTTGTCTCGCACCTCAAAGCCAGACATTCTTTTCATGTTCGGAACCTTGAGTACTTCGCCAATATCCTCCAAACATTGGCAGAAATCATGAAGTAAATCGCTGACTTGCGTAAGCCGGCTGGTACGAGACTCGGTGGAGGAAGGATCCAGTAAGTTTAGAGGACCTGCACATATAAAGGTAATGGTTAGAAAATATATCCGAACTCCTAGAGTCAGAAAAAGGAAGAAAGTTAGAAGATAACGAAACATACCAAAGATGACATAGTCAACTTTGGTCTTCTCCGCCCTAAGGCTCTGGAGTTTAGCCCGGAGTGCTTCAGAGATGTCCTTCTCTCCGAATAATGCATCATTGATATCCGAGATTTTTTGATCCTAGGCCGCGATCCTTCGATCATGTTCTTCGGTGGCCACGAAGGAGGATTCGAGGACTTGTGCAATGCTACCCTCGTGATCCACCTTAAGCTTATTCAACTCTCGATATTAGTTGGCGTTCTCCACCTCCAAGGTCTTAAGATTCTCGGCCTCTGCAATCATGGCACATGATTGTTTGACCAGTGTTGTAAGAAAAATAACAACAGTTGATTAGGTAATTCAACTATCAAAGCAAAAAAGAGCCAGATTAAGGACTGAAATGATTACCTTCAGCCTCATCCTTGGACACCTTTAGTTGAGCATTTTCAATCCAGAGAGCTCTGATCTCTTTCCGCTTGTTGCAAATATTCTTCAATAATTCCTAGTTATACGAATTAACTATCTGTAAGTTACAATAATACCTAGAGTCAGAAGTCTACTAAAGACTCGGGCTAATATTTTTACTAATATCAGCACAAGCCTTGGGGGCTACACTAGTTCATTCTTTGGCATCCTATGAAAGCATAAATCCGGATTGTCTATCCAACTTCATGCTTGGGGGTTAGAGGATATGATATGAAATAAAGTAAAAAAGGTGAGTTGGAAATTTGACTTACATGATGTTCATGAGTAAGATTGCTTAAGCTCAAGTTCACTTTGGTGCTAACATTCTCGGCGAGGGTTAGCGGGATTACCGGTGGAGGAGGAACCACACCAGCTCTCGGCCTCTCATCGCGAAGACGGATCTGCTCAAGATGTGCGGAGTACTTGACGTCCTCTACTTCTTGTGCCTCCTTCTCGGCAGTGATATTCCGGCTTTCCAAGCATTGTTTGGCTAGCCGTTAGATCTCCTCCATAGATTTCCAAGTAATGCCAAGTTTGGCAAGACCCGGATTGTTGAGAAGGTTTTCAACAAAAACCTCTGCCAAGGAATCATTACCCTTTGAGGGTTCACCCTTATCAATTGCCGAGTCACCCATGGTGATGTTGGTCTGTGAACCAATGTTCGCTGGCTCAGAATGAAAAGCCGGATCTTCTACGACGGTCGAAGATGGAGTAATCTCCAGCGTTGTAGAAGGTTGCGGGACAGGAGTTGGAGACGCTGTGGTAGGAGAAGTCAAATTTAACTTTGACTGGCACATGGGCTTCGCGAGCCTCCTTTCCCCTTGCCCTTGGTGAGCTGTTTAGCTCTGCGGAGGTAATAGAACAAAGATTGTTACACTTCAGAAAGAACGAGAAACAAAATACAGAGACCTTGTGAAGAAAGTTACCTCTTCAAAATGGGCACTTCCTTTGTGCCAATGGAAACTGTCGGAGCCCTACACTTTCGGGTAAAGGTCTCTGGAAATGGAACCACTTCACCATCATCCTGAGAGATCTTAGGAGGATATCCCTCGAGAGAAGCAAGCTCCAACTCGGGGAGGTCAGCAAGCTGAAAAGAAGAAATATCTCAGTATTGCAGAAAGAAACAATAATGTATAGATGAACACATAATTCGAGTTCACTACAAGAAAAGTTTCCTTCCGCAATGAATTGGCCCGAAGGTCGTCGTAGAAGGCTCGTCTTCCGCGACGAAATTCTTGGCTCGACGTTGCTGATGGAAAACTTTTTTTTGGTTTCCGGCCCTCTACTACGACGGATCTGCTAAAAACATGGAGGAAGCTCGGCTGGCGCATGGCAGAAGCAAGATTTTCATTTCCACGCGCGATGTTGACTCGCCGAAGTCTTGTGAGGTGTTTGGGTCCCGGATGTCAGTGTCTCTAGCGGACCATACTTTTTGGTCGCGCCTCCCTAATTTGAACTCGATAACGTAGCTCGAGGCGTCTGTCATTTAGTCAGGCTGCTAGGTCCCGCATGTCAGCCTCTCATTAGAAGGATCGTGTGTATGATGGAAACTTTTTCCTTCGCTCGTGCTACCATATTCCGAAGTTGATAGCGCTGCTCGATACATCTACCGTCTAATCAACCTCCTGGGATCCACATGTCATCCTCTCATTAGAAGAAACGTGTGTATGATGGAATTTTTTCCTTCACTGGTGCTACCCTGTTCCGAGTTGATCGCGCTGCTCGACACATCTACCGTTTAATAAACCTCTTGAGCCCCACATGTCATCCTCTCATTAGAAGAAACGTGTGTATGATGGATTTTTTTCCTTCGCTCGCGCTACCTTGTTCCAAACTTGATAGCGATATTCGATGCATCTACCGTTTAATCACGACGTTGGGTCCCACATGTCATCCTCTCATTAGAAGAAAAGTGTGTATGATTGATTTTTTACACTCTATCGCACCTTCGTGTTCTGAACTTGATAGCGTTGCTCGCTGCTTTAGCCGTTTATACAGGCTAGTGGGCCCGACATGTCAGCCTCACATTAGAAGAATCATGGGTACGATGGAATTTTTTTCTTCTCTAGCGCTACCCTATTCCGAACTAGATAGCATTGCTCGACGAATATGCCGTTTGCTCACGCTGCTGGGTCCCCCATTTCAGCCTCTCATTAAAAGAAACATGTACATGCTGAACTTTTTTCTCGCTTGTGCCTCCCTGTTTCGAACTGGCTACGTTGCTCGATGCAGCATCTGTATAAGGTCGCGCTGCTGGGTCCAAATATCAGCCTCTCTGTAAATAAACGTGCGTATGATGGACTTTGTTTTGGCCATGTCCACTCCTTTGACCTTGGGAACTTGCTGGGTCCCAGATGTCAACCACCTCTGTGCAGGAAACGTGTCTATGCTGGATCCCAGTTGACAGCCTCTATTGAAAGAAACGTGTGTATGTTGGACTGTTTTTTCGGGTCACAGATATTAGCCTTAGAGTATAAAAAATGCTCATAAAGGCTGAATTAAAAAGATTCTGGGCTAAACTCAGGGCGGATGCCCTATTCGTCATGGCTTATATTCCATGGGCTCACTCATAAGTAGAATGGGCTATGGTCGGTGGCCACAAGACCATGAAAAGGCCGAATTAGAAGGTATTGGGCTATGCTTGGGCCTGCTGGATCTGACATGTCAGCTTCTCTATAAGTGCAACGTGTGTATGATGGACTTTTTTCGGCCGTGTCCGTTGTTTTCACCGTGGCAACTGTGTATGGTCTTATTGCTGGTGCCCTTCTATTAGCCTCTCTGGCATGTTCGGGCTTGTGGGTCCCCGATGCAGCCTTGTATGTTCTGTCTGGTGGGTCCCTGATGCGAGCCTCTCTGTACAACTATTTAAACTTTTGTTTCAAACCCACCCTCAAAACAAACTCCACGGACGCTGTATGCTGGTGGGTCCGTAATGTCAGCCTCTCCGTAATAATATATTGCTAGAAGAAAAAATTGTAAATCCAAGATACGATTCGAACAAAAGACCTTCAAATCAAATAAACGTAAACTGAGTGTGTTGTCACTACAACAAAAATATTTATAGAATAAATATCATTAAACTTTTATTAGTACTACAATTTATGTATTAGTCTTCTTAAAAATATTTTGGGTGTCTATGTTTATCTCTATTAAAATATAAAAGGGCAGTGCTCCTGGCATCTAATTTATAAAATGCCGCATAATGGAGTATTTTCTTAAAAACATGGATAGGCAGAGTTTTTTTTTGATAGGTGGGGGGCATGTCCCAAAAGGCCGAATTAAAAAGAGTTTGGCTATTCTACATAGGGTGCTCTACGTAGGTTATACTCCGTAGGGCAGGCTCCATGGGCTTCATTCTCAAATTTTAGTGGACTGTGATCAGTAGTCCCCTGACCCCTAAAAGGCCGAATTAATATGTTCTTGGCTATGCACCATGGACTCCTTTCTCAAATTTCACTGGGCTGTGGTCAGCAGTCCGCTGACCCCGAAAAGACCGAATAAAAATTTCCTGGGCTAAAGAGGGGCCGAATGAGCTACGGAGTACTAGATGTATTCTCCTTGTTAATAAAAATTGCATTGTGATGTGCTCGGCCGGATTCGAAACAAAGACCAATTCAGCAGTATAGAATAAGGTAGAAAAATTAGCAACAGATTCAAAGTTCATATTCAGGAGCACTTGACCAATTCAGCAGCATTTCAAAAGTGACCAATTCAGCAATACAGACAATAAAATAAAAATAGCAGTACAGAGAGAACCAGTTTTTGTTTCAGCTCTAAAAACCTTGTCGCGCAATCAGTTTGTCGTTTTCACCAATAACACTCGACCATTGGAGAAAGCAAAACTGACGATCAAATCTACTTTGAGTACCTTAATTCTCACATCAATGCCTGTGTGACCCCCATATGCAACCCAAAATGCCCAAGTCTCATATAGATTGTGACACGACCATGTACAAGGGCGACGAGCACTCGTCTGTTTCACATTCAGCAACACATGACAGATTCAACAACAATTTAAAGTGACTGATTCAATGGTGGCAGAAAATGTCCAAAAGAATGGACAGATTCAGCAATGCCGACATTGAAATTCAATGGATGTGCGCGATCTTGTGGTCGTAGACGTCCTTGTAGGTGATATGAGGTGCTCGACGAACACTTTCTTGACACCGGTGAACTTGCATCCTGGCTCCGTGCAGACACACTGGCGGTAGTTGCACGCGATCTTGTGGTCGTAGACGTCCCTGTAGGAGACCAAAGTCCAGCTGATGTCGTTGGGGCATCTACTACCTTTTCCGCCAGCGACTTGGCGCTACAGCTCCATGGAGCATGTGGCCAGCCAGACGGCGCTGGTAGTGTCCAGAAACTTAGCTATTTCGTTGAAGACGTCGTCCCCGACATTCGTCCAGACGTTGTTCAGTTGGTTGTGCCTCGAATCAAAAGCCATCACATCCGAATGATTGGGGGAAAGGGCGGATCTATGTATGACTGTTGGGCTTATTTGGAGGAGAGGGATGGCGTCCTGGAAGGATCGATAGAGCGGGTAAGATGGCGAGAAAAATGTGTGAAGTGTGCGCTAAAGAAGATCCAAATGCGGCCTCTCGGAGTTGGGAATGGCTCTTAAGGAGGGGGTTTTGCCGTGCTCCTACGACTATCTTCTGCCGGGCATACTGCATCAAGCATGCCGACTAGAGTTATGGAGTAGGGAGTACTACTATAGGTACTCTAGATTGGCACGCTACCATGGAGTGTTCTCTCGTCACATCTTAGTTATTAGAACTGAGAGATGATTTATTTACTGCTTCCATTTTATACTACTCCCTCCATTTCATATTCTAATGTCCTCAACTTTGTCTAGATTTACATCAGTTAGACAGAGTAGTTGTAAGTTGAGTCACTTACGTTTTTCGGTACTTCATAGTACGTGCCAAAATACCAAGATGCTGAACCTCATATGAACTTTCTAGAAAGGTACCCCTTTGCAAAGATTGGCAAGCTTGCTATAATTGCTGAAACTTCTAGAAAGGCAAGAACCCACGACCTAAATTACATCATGCTTGGTGAAATAATGAGAGGTTCCCAGTTCATATTCAGCAGCATTTCAAAGTGACCGATAAAAGAATACAGACTCTAAAATTCAATAGCAGAACAGCGAGAATCAATTCTTGTTTCAGCACTAAAAACCTTGGTGCGGGATCAGTCGCTTTTCTCCAAACACACTCGATCATTAGAGCAAGCAAAACTGACCATCAAGGCTGCTTTTTTGTGCATACTTTCTACTCACATCAATGACTGTGTGACCCACATATGCAAAACAAAATTCCCCAAGCCTCATCTAGATCGTGACAAGGCCATGTTTCAAAAGAATAGTAAGATCATCTACTTCCCTTCATATAAAAAAGTATCAGTACGTCAGTATTAGTTCTACAAGATACTTTAGTAATATAATAAAAGTGACAGAACATTTGACAGATTCACTACCATTTGAAAGATTCAGCACCATTGAATAAAATAGAAAAATATCAATAGATTCCAAAAACATAATCAGCGGCACTTGACAGATTCAACAACATTTCAAAGTGACCGATTTAGCAGTATCGATAATGCCCAAAAGTATTGACAGATTTAACAATGCAGACACTAAAATCCAATAGATGTAGCAAGGCCATAATTCAAAAGGACAGAGAGAACATATTTTGGCCATGTTCCAAAAGAAGAGCAAGACCATCTACTAGTCTTGATCTAAACAAGTACCAATACATCACTATTAGTTCTAAAAAATATTTTAGTAATAGCAACGACAGAACGTTCGACAAATTCAATGGCACTTGAAAGATTGAGCAGTACTGAATAAGACAGAAATATGTCATCAGATTCCCAGTTCATAATAAGCGGCACTTGACAGATTTAGCACCATTTCAAAGTGACCGATTTAGCAGTATAGATAATGACCAAAGGAATTGACAGATTCAGCAATGCAGACATTGAAATTCGGTAGATGTAGCAAGGCCATGATTCAAAAGGAAAGAGAGACCTTATTTTGCACTAGATCCGTCGGTCTGAACAAGTACTAGTACATAGGTATTACTCCTACAAAATAGATTAGAAGTAACAGAACTCCATACAAAATACTCAGAACTACCTTAAGCTAGGAACCACATGTCCCAAAATGGTAAGAAAAATCCACTCGAGGAGTACATGTGTTCAAGTTAGGATCATCACAAGAAGATAAAGATGGGTTAATCGCTAAGAAATAGGGATGGAGAAGTGGGACAAATGGGACAGGCGGGATCCTTAATTTTAGACCCCTAGACTAACTCTAAACTAAGAGGGAGAAGTGGGACAAGTAGGATTTAACAAATCTCACTTAACCCACTTATCCCACTTAGTTTAGAGTTAGTTTAGAAGTCTCGCACATATCCCACCTCTGCATCTACGGTAATAATCTTGTCGATACGAAGCTTGTATTCCACGGTGAACTCCGATGATCGGTTCCCACGACAAGGAACAAGATTAGACCAACAAACCGACAAATAGCAAGTGGCTTTAGAATTCGCATAGAATACCTTCTCACACAAGCCATTTGGATGTGCAGAGCTCAACTTCACCATGAACTACGGTGACATGCGTGCCGCCGACCTGACGCACATGAAAATATCAATATGACATTGTCGCGCCCGTCGAATAGCACGCAGAACACCGTGTCATCGAACCCGATTATACCGATATCTACATTTTGCGAGCCCGGTGCCGACACCGGCTTAGAGAAGTACCTGCCTTTCCTACCATAGTGTAAAATGCACAACCTCATGGCGTGGGCTTCTCTGAGGTGGGAGTGGAGCACAAACAGAATTGTGACGAACTCGCAGCCGGGCACCACGCAGTTCCATTGGACTGCATCAGCGAGCATTGAACATGAAGACATATTTGGCTGGACAGCCCATACCAATTGTGTCTGTCACCAACATAAAGTAATTAATTAGTACGACATTACATATATTCATATTAGGATCATCACAAGAAGATTTATATGTGTTAACTCCCTCTTGGTTGATATTCTTGTAATCTAGGGGGAATTCTGACAACATCTTGAGAAGCTCGCAGGTAACGCCTCGGTTTCGATAGGTACGATATGAGCCCTTTCAGCGCGACTTCAGCCAACGAAGGTTTGCTCGTCTGCTCAGATGTTGCAGCCATTTTGATTGAATGGAGCTTATTCCATGACGGCAGCGACCATAACATCACCTTGTACCGCGGCGACTCGCACGCCGCCGACCTGACGTACCTGGCGGATAGGAAGATGTACGTGGTGTCCCTCCAATTAGGGCGGAAAACTCCATGCCCTCTTTCCCGATGCCGATGATCTCGGGTGCGTGCACCCAGTTAGTTGGGTACCAGTACTTGTTGGAGTAGGTCACTTGGGGCAAATAGTACATCTTGTGTGCAAGTTTCAAGTGGTCAAAGAGCTCGTGCAAACTCCATGGCTGGTTGACGAACTCGCATCCTTGCTCCGTGCAGGCTACGCACGAGGCGTAGCAGCACTGGATCTTATGCTCGTAGACGTCATTGTAGGAGACCAATGAACAACAGCGGTCATTGGGCCACCTGCTACCTTTTTCGCCGGCGACCTGGCATTCCAGCTCCTTGGAGCATGCAGCCAGCCTAACGGCGCTGATAGTGTCCAGACGCATAGTGATTTTGTTGAAGACGTTGTCGCTGACCTTGCTCCAGCCGCAGTGCCGCGGGTTGCACCTCGAATCCGCCATCCCGTCCAAATGGATTGGGGGCGAGGGTGGATCTATGTAGAGTTGTTGGTGGTTTTTGGAGGAGGGGGTTGGTGGCCTGGAGGGAGTGATGCAGCGTGCAAGATGGGGAGTAAAATGTGTGAAGCACGCGCCTGACATGCGGCCAAGCAGCGTCAGCGAGTGGGGATAAACTAAACAGAGATAGGGAAGATAGGATGGATCTTTGAAAGAGTTTTTTTTTCTTTTCTTCTGTTGTAAGAAGCGATTGCATCGAGGACGTCGGCTAAGCGTGAATGCGTGTAAAACAGGCCCATGTGCAATAAATTAAACATGTCACATCCTAGCGCAGTAATTTCTCATCACGTCAGCTTCGATTTTCATACTAGTATTAGGGCATCACCTATGGTGGAAGAATTTGTATATAAGCTGGGAGGTTTTTCTCGGGTCCTTCTCGAGCGAGAAACTGAGCCATACCCTTCGTACTATTGTATTTGCTACACACAAACACACAAAACGCTCCTCACACTTTCGAACCAGCGTGCTGGGGGTGTTCTTGGTGCTTCCTCTTCGCAGGGTCTAAAATGGAACAATAATGCATGTCGACGCACGTGGGCAGCGCCATGGTGTAGACGAGAGATCAGCGGGCCAGTAGTGTGTGTGTGGATGGTGATGAGGCAGGAAAGGAGAGAGAAAACACAATTTGTTTTGCGTGCATATATATAGTAAAGGTACCGGAATTTTGATAATAGGTTCAACTTCTTGCTAAGACTCTACATCTTGACAACTTAACAAAATTATATTAGGTCAAACTTGAGATAGAAGTAAGCGTCTGCTAGATATCTCTTAGATTAGTTGTCTTGTCGAAGGTAGATGGGTGCATCTTCTTTCAGTAAATGAGGTTCTAGGTATGAGTTTCCAACTATCAGGAAAGAACATCCTCAATTTTCCCATGTTTTGCGAATTTTAAAACTTCCTAGCTAACTCTGCCGACTTGAATGGGACTCTATGCCAATTTATCGAAATTAGGTCAAATTTGAACTACAAGTAAATTATAGATTTCTTTGGAAGTTTTACGAAAAAGCTTTCGGTGGTTTTCGATGTACCGAATTCCTGGTTAGAGCTTCAAAAGTTTGTTGGGACATTTTAAGAGGAATCTATCTATCGTGCTTACTAGTAGTTGAAATTTGATATGGACGGTGGGAGAAAGTACGATTTGCAACGAAGACCTAAAAAAATTACATAGAGGTCCATAAATTTAGCATAAAGGGCTCTAAAGTTAAGCAAGGAAAAGCAGTCTGGTCCTTCTCGAGAGAGCAACTTAGCCATATACCCTTCATACTAGTGTGTACTTGCTTCATACACACACAAAAATGCTCGTCACATTTTTGAACGAGTGTGCTAGGGTGTGCTTGGTGCTTTATCTTCATAGGGTGTGAAATGTAACAATAAGGAAGGTCGACGCACGTGGGCATCACCATGTTATGGACGATGGAGAGGTCAGCCGGTCGGGGTGTGTGTGGCTAGTGATGAGGCAGTGTGAAGGAGAGAGAAAACACAATTTGTTTTGCGTGCATATCTTATCTTACCACTATATAGTGTACGAATAACGTGCATATCTTATCTTACCACTATATAGTGTATGAATAACTTTGAATGTTTACCATTGGATCAAGACTCACGAATCCCAGCATTTCTAGCCGTTGGATCTTCTTTCCATTATAGCTTCTAGAAGAATCTATTGATAGTCTTCAACATAATCAATTCTATTCACAAACCTCAAAACACACGTGTCCATCATACTAGAAGCTTCTCCCTTGTTTCTCTAGACCATGTTATAAAAAAATTTATGTGTTAGGTAGCTAAATAATCTTTGATTTCTACATGATGATACAAAGTCCAAGGACCAAATATACACCCATACTTTATAGATGTTGATCAAATATATATTGTTTTGTGCTTTACCAATTATAATTGTATATAGTGATGATGATATGTCATACGTCTACTATCCGAGTATCACCTCCAACTTACTAGTAGCTAATAACCGTTGACTTCTACATGATCTTACCACTATATAGTGTATAAACAACTTTTAATATTGACCGTTGGATCAAGACTCGTGACCCAACATTTCCAGCCGTTGGATCTTATTTTCCATTCTAGCACCTTGAAGATTCTATTGATATTCTTCATTACAAACCACTATATAGTGTACGAATAACTTTGAACGTTGACCTATGGATCAAGACTCATGAATCCGAGCTTTTTGAGCCGTTGGATCTTCTTTTCCATCCTATCATCTAGAAGGTTCTATTGATAGTCTTCGGCATAATGAATTCTATGCACAACCTCAAAACACACTTCTCCATCATACTAGAATCTTCTCCCTTGCTTATCTAGACCATGTTATCAAAAATTTCATGTGTTAGGTAGTTAATAATCTTTTACTTCTACATGATGATACAAAGTACAAGGACCAAATATATACACCCATACATTATAGATGTTGATCACATTTATATTTTTTGTGCTTTACCAATTTATAGACGTTGATCAAATTCCTGGTTAACTCCTTTCTAATTCAGATTTTGCATCTTGACAATTTAATGAAAAATTAGCTCAAACTTGAGCTACCAGTAAGCACGATAGATTTTTCTTTAATTAAATGTCTATTTGGAGGTAGATGGATGCATCTTCTTGTAGTAATCAGTACCGCCGGTGTGAGTTTCCAACTATCAGGAAAGAACATTCTCAATTTTCCGAGTGATGATGAGATTAGCGTACGAATAACTTGGAATGTTGACCGTTGGATCAAGACACGCGAATCCCAGCATTTCTAGCCATTGGATCTTCTTTTCCATTCTAGCATCTAGAAGATTCCATTGATCGTCTTGAACACAATGAATGCACTATGCATAAACCTCTCCAAACACACTTCTCGGTCATACTAGAATCTTCTCCCTTATTTCTCTAGACCATGTTAGCAAAAATTTCAAGTGTTAGGTAGCTAATAATCTTTGACTACTACACATGATGATACAAAGTACAAGGACCAAATATACACCCATACTTTATACAGTAGATGTTGATCAAATTTATAATTTTTTGTGCTTTACCAATTATAATTTTATATAGTGATGATATGTCATACGATTTACTATCTGAGCCTTATTAAGGTATTCTTTTTTAAACAATGCGGGAGTAGTATATTTCTTTGCTTAGACATATGGTCACCTCTATCCACGCGATGTACATGCTGAGAGAATAAAACATTACCAGGGGAAGAGGGCAGCAGCGAAGAGAAGTTGAAGGCGGTTCCATGTTAGAGCAAAGTTATGATGGGTTTCTGACACGAGGTACTCCTGCGGCCTTATAGTGTACACTCTACTAGTAGTAAATTTCAGGACCTATGCACGCAGAACAAATTGTGTGTTTTCTCTCTCCTTCCCTATTGTCCATCTCTCCTCCCCTTTCCCCTCGTGCACCGGTCCGACTGATCTCTCTCCCCTCGTCCATAGCATGGCGCTGCGCACGTGTGCCTTGGTATGGCGGCTCTGTGTCTGTGGTGTGTTCGGCAGCCACGCATTGGTGTGGAGTAGGGATGAGGAGGAGTACATAGGAAGGAAACCACTTATGTCCTTGGCGGCACAAAACTTCAAACTTTTCCGGTTTTCGAAATTTTCACTTGCTTCCCAAACATCAGGAGGGAAGGTTATCCAAAAGATTGGCCAAACATCGGGAGGGATGGAAATTTTGAACCAGTTTTGAACATTGAATAAACGAAAAACAAAAAACAAAAGTTTTACTCATGATGTCCTATCATGTCTTGTGCACCACGTGCCATGAAAACTGTAATCATGGGATTAGATAAGTTTTGGAAAATAGCTTCACAATATTGTCCTACCATATGTATGGACACTATCGAGTTTATATCAACCCGAACGACCAAGGTCATCTACAGGTAAATTGTAGGTCGCTTTGAAAGCTTTACGAAAAAGCTCTTGGAGGTACCCATCGGGGGGAAGGGTCAATTAATATATATCAAAAACC
Organism: Avena sativa; assembly: GCA_916181665.1. NCBI lineage: Eukaryota > Viridiplantae > Streptophyta > Magnoliopsida > Poales > Poaceae > Avena > Avena sativa. The sequence continues at coordinate 82,157,361 of OV702286.1, forward strand.
AACGGGTGTTTTGACGACAGGTTCATCTTCTTCCTAAGATTTTGCATCCTAACTATTTAATGAAATTAGGTCAAACTTTGCTCACTGTTTCAAGAAATTAGGTCAAACTTTGCTAATCGATTAACTTTGAACATTGACCGTTGGATCAAGACTAGCAAATCAAAACATTGCCAACCTCTTGATCTTATTTTCCATTCCTAGCATCTAGAAAGATTCTACTGATAGTGTTTAGCATGATGAACACTAGTATGCGCAAACCTCAAAACAAACAGTACTTCATTATTACTCGGTCTTGTGCCAAATGCACGGACTTGGATGGAATTTTCATTTTTTTATGAGGTCCTTGATGTAACTTGTACTTCCACCGACCACTCGAGCACCTCTCTCTTACAATTCATACCATTAGATCAGCCATTCATAGTACTTCTTATCTTTATCTTGTCTCTTATCTTTTACAATACCATATATACCACCACTACATAGTGTAGGGATTAACTTATTTTGAACATTGACCGTTGGATCTCAAGACTAGCAAATCCAAACATTGCTAACCGTTGGATCTTCTTTTCCATTCTTAGCATCTATAAAGATTCTATTAATAGTCTTTAGCATGATGAACACTAGTATGTGCAAACCTCAAAACACACAGTACTTCATTACTCGGTTTCAGGGTCCTTGTGATAAATGCATGGACTTGGATGCAATTTTCATTTTTTATGAGGTCCTTGATGTAAATTGTAATTCTACCCACCGTGTTAACTCTCAAGAACCTTGCTCTTATGATACCTACCATAAGATAGGCCATTCACAGTAATTCTTATCTTATCTTTTATCGTGCCTCATATCTCTTACAATACCATACCACTACATAGTGTAGGGATTAACTTAGAACATATTAACCGTTGGATCAAGACTAGCTAATCCAAACATTGCTAACCGTTGGATCTCTTTCCATTCTTAGCATCAAGAAAGATTTGATCTATTGATAGTCTTTAGCACGATGAATGCTAGTATGCGCAAACCTAAAACACACAGTACTTCATTGCTCAGTGTCAGGGTCCTTGTGCTAAAATGCATGGACTTTGATGCAATATTCATTTTTTACGAGGTTCTTGATGTAACTTGTACTTCCACCGACCATGTTAGCTCTCAATCACCTCGCTCCTACGAGACCTACCATTAGATCGTCCATTCGCAGTACTTCTTATCTTACCTTTATCTTGTCTCTTATCTCTTACAATACCATGCATACCACCACTAAATAGTGTAGGGATTAACACTGGCAAATCCAAACATTGCTAACTGTTGGAGCTTCTTTTCCATTCTAGCATCTAGGTATGTACTCCCTCGCTCCGTCCCAAAACATAAGGCGACTAAGGATTGGTCAAAAGTCAAACCTTACTAACTTTGACCAAATATTTAGAAAAATATATCTACATCTACAATATTTAATGGACATATTAAGAAAATATACTTTATGGTGAATCTATTGATATTAATTTAGTACTCTAAATTTTTATATTTTTGTGTATAATCATTGTCAAACTTAAAAAATGTTGACTTTTGTCTAATCCTTAGGCTCCTTATATTTTGGCGGAGGTAGTACTATTCAACATGAATCAAGTTGCTCTGAACCATTAGATCTAACAACCCAACGGTCATGATTAGTGTTATGGATCCAATTCAAAACTGCTCCACTACAGTAGTACAAGTAGAGAGAATATAGTCTAATGTGCTATGAAATTTTGGGGGTGGTCACATGATGGTTCTAGAACATGCATGGTGGAGTTTGCTCTAGGTACTATTCAACATGAATCCAGCTTCTGTGAACCATTAGATCCAACAGCCCAACGGTCAGGATTGGTGCTATGGATCCAATTCAAAACTTCTCCACTATAGTAGTAGAGATAGAGATATGTTATATTATCTTACGACTATATAGTGTACGAATAACTTTGAATATTGACAATTGGATCAAGATTCGTGAATCCCAACATTTCGAGTCGTTGGATCTTCTTTTCCATTCTAGCATCTATAAGATTCTATTGGTAGTCTTCAGCATAATGAATGCTATGCACAAACCTCAAAACACACTTCTCCATCATACTAGAATCTTCTCCCTCGTAGCTAATAATTGTTGACTTCTACATGATCTTATATTGTCTTAACTTATCTTACCACTATATAGTGTACGGATAACATTGAATGTTGACCGTTCGATCAAGACTCGCGAATCCCATCATTTCTAGTTGTTGGATCTTGTTTTCCATTCTAGCATCTAGAAGATTCTATTGATAGTCTTCGGCATAATGAATGCTATGCACAAACCTCAAAATACACTTCTCTGTCATACTAGAAGCTTCTCCCTTGTTTCTCTAGACCATGTTATCAAAAAAATCATGTGTTAGGTAGCTAATAATCTTTGACTTCTACATGATGATACAAAGTACAAGGACCAAATGTACACCCATACTTTATAGATGTTGATCAAATTTATAATTTTTTGTGTTTACCAATTATAAATGTATGAAGTGATGATATGTCACACATCTACTATCTGAGTCTCACGTGCAACCAATACATTGCAAATGTATCTATAATTTTTTATGTTCCATGCTTGGTTTTATCCACTTTCTTGTGTTTTGTTCCAACTTTGGAGTACTTTTATTATGATTTCTTAGACTAACCTATTAACAAGAGCCAAAGTGCCAGCTGCTTGTTTTCTGTTGTTTTTGGTTCCAGGAAAGTCCAAAAATGAATATTCTCGGAATTGGACGGGACAAAAGCCAAAGTGCCTATTTTTCTGGATGGGATCAAGTGCCAGAATACGAGGCAGAGAGGGGCCAGGGGCCGGCCACACCACCTGGCCGCGTGGCCAGGCCTGGCCCGCGCCAGGGGGTGGTCTGGCCGACCCCAGCACCCCCTCGGCCTCTCCTTCCGCCTATAAGTTGCCCTCGGGACGAAAACCCTAAGTACCCGATCAAAAATCCACGAAAGAGTCTGTAGCCGCCGTCGTCTCTGTCCCTAGATCGGGGGGATCTGAAGCTCTTCCTGGCACCCTTCTAGAGAGGGGAATTCACCCTGGAGGGCTTCTTCATCACCATGCATGCCTCCGGTGTGATGCGTGAGTAGTTCATCCTTGGACTACGGATCCATGTAGTAGCTAGATGGCTGGTTTCTCCTCCTTTGTGCTTTCATGTTTAGATCTTGTGAGCTCCGTTCATGATCAAGATCATCTATTTGTAATTCATCCATGTTGTGTTTGCGGGGATCCGATGGATATTGAGATGCTATTTCAGATTGATTAGTGATTCTATCATGTCTTTGTTATTTGTGATCTTGCATGCTTTTCGTTCTTAGTAGCTATCTTGGCCAAGTAGATGCTAGCAACTCCAAGAGTTAGTATTTATGCTCGATAGTGGGTTCATGCCCCTGGTAATCTGGGGAAGTGACAGAAATCTCTAAGGTACTAGATGTGCTGTTGCTACTAGGGAGAAAACAACGATCCTTTGTTCATAGAACAATTGTATTGTTTACCTTACACGCATTTCGTAAAGCAATAATATGTTGCTTGCAACTTAATACTGGAGGGGGTTCGGATGATAACCTGAAGGTGGATTATTAGTCATAGATGAAGTTGGATGGCGGTCTATGTATTATGTTGTATTCCCCAATCAAGTCTCAAAGGAGTCAAGATGATAAGTATATGCATGTATTGCTTTCTCGGTGTTTGTCAATTGCCCCGCTGTAATTTGTTCACCCAGCATGTTATCTATCTAAGGAGAGCCACCTCTAGTGAACTATGGATCCCGGTCCTTTTACTTTACATACAATCTACAATCTTTTACTGCTTTGTGTTTACTTTCTACAAACTTTTACTTCTTTCCATTCGATACGTTTAATCCTTTGTTTTCCGGAAAACACGGTGAGATTGACAATCTCATCGCAAGTTGGGGCCAAAGTTCTGTGATTGTGTTGTGCAGGTCTCCACGTTGCTACTAGCACCGGTAGTGCGCCCTGCCAAAGCTCAGCTATTAATACCTTTGGGGTGTTTCCTTGCTCCTACTGGTTCGATTAAACCTTGGTTTCATAACTGAGGGAAACTTTCTGCTTTGCTCATCATACCTTCCTCTTGGGGTTCCCAACGAGCTCTACATCAACCACGAGCGCCGTGTATTGAGCCATCAAGCGATTTTCTGGCGCCGTTGCCGGGGAGTCAAGGACATCTTCACAAGGGGAGTCTCTCGTAACCAATCTCTTTACTTTGTTGTTTTTGTTTTGCTTAGTTTCTTTTTTGCTTTGTTTGCTTGTTTTGTTGTTCAAAAACACAAAAAAATTAGTTTTACTTGTTTGCTTTCTTATTTGAAAACCCAAAAAAATGACTACTCTTGAAAACACTAAGTTGTGTGACTTCACTAGCACCAACAGAAATGATTTTATGAGCACTCCTATTGCTCCACCTATGGCTGAAAATACTTTCTTTGAGATAAAACCTACTTTGCTCAATCTTGTTATGAGAGAACAATTTTCTGGTATTGGTAATGAAGATGTTGCTTCCCATCTAAATAACTTTGTTGAACTTTGTGAGATGCAAAAGCATAGGGATATAGATGGTGATATAATTAAACTGAAATTGTTTCCTTTCTCTTTGAGAGGAAAAGCTAAAGAATGGTTGAATTCCTTAACTAGGAATAGTATTGATTCTTGGACTAAGTGCAAAGATGCTTTTATTGGAAAATACTATCCTCCTGCTAAGATTATATCCATGAGAAGTGAAGTAATGAAGTTTAAACAACTTGATAATGATCATGTTGCTCAAGCTTGGGAAAGAATGAAATCTTTGGTAAAGAATTGTCCCACTCATGGAATGACGGCTTGGATGATCATCCAAACTTTTTATGCAGGATTGAACTATTCTTCAAGGAACCTATTGGATTCAGCTGCTGGAGGTACCTTTATGACCATCACTTTGGGTGCTGCAACAAAACTATTGGATAATGTGATGGTTAATTATTCTGAATGGCATACTGAGAGAGCTCCACAAGGTAAGAAGGTAAATTCTATTGAAGAAACCTCCTCCTTGAGTGATAAGATTGATATTATTATGTCTATGCTTGTTAATGGGAAAACCCATATTGATCCAAATAATGTTCCTTTAGCCTCTTTGGTTGCTCAAGAAGAGCAAGTTGATGTGAACTTCATAAGAAATAACAACTTTGGCAACAATGCTTATGGTAATAATGCTTATAGGAACAATTTTGGTAACAACAATTATAAGCCATATCCTCCCAACAATGGTAATGCTTATGGAAATCCTTACAACAATAATAAGAGTGCTCCCTCTGAACTTGAAGTTATGCTTAAAGACTTTATTAGTAAACAAACTGCTTTCAATAAAACTATTGAGGAAAAACTCTCTAATGCTGAAAGAAATATAGCATCTTTGGCTGAAGCTCAATCTACTTTGAATAAAATGGCTGCTAAACCTGAAATTAATGAGAATCCCTTTACAGCTACTAATGCCATACAAGTAAGAATTGATGAAAATGTTAGACTATTAGCTGAATTACATGCTAAGTGGGAAAGAGAAGATGAAATTGCTACAAACATTAGTGTTTCTACTATCACCACCACTAGTGTTGAGGCTAGTAATAGTTCTACTACTTTATATGATAAAGTTGATTTTGATCTTGATGGTTGCAACATCTCTGAAGTCATTAAGTTCCTACAAAAGCTTGCTAAAAGTCCTAATGCTAGTGCTATGAACATGGCTTTTACAAAACACATTACTGATGCTCTCATAAAGATTAAAGAAGAAAACATGAAACATAAAGCTTCTATTCCTATAAAACAAGAAGATGGTTGGGAACCCATCATTAATATGAAAGTGAATGACTTTGATTTCAAAGCTTTGTGTGATCTTGATAGTAGTGTTTCTATTATGCCTAGAAGGATTTATGATAAGCTTGATTTGCCTCCTCTTGAAGATTGTTATTTGAATGTCCCACTTGTCGCTAATGCTAAAAATAAACTCATGGGGAGTCTTAATGATGTTCGTATTATGGTTAATGATTCCTATGTCCCTGTTGATTTCTATGTTTTGGATGTTGAATACAATGCTTCTTGTCCTATTACTTTGGGAAGACCTTTTCTTAGAACTGTTGGTGCCATCATTGATATGAAAGAAGGCACAATTAAATATCAACTCTTACTCAAGAAAGGTATAGAACAGTTCCCTAAAAAGAGAGAAAAGATTTCTTTTGCTTCTCGTATGAAAACAAAATTTGGTCTTAATGCTTCTTCATTTGAGAATACTTGATTCTTTCTTTGCTTCTTATGCCTAACTTAAAGGCGTTAAAGAAAAGTACTTGTTGGGAGATAACCCAAGAGTTTCAGATGAGTCTTGGAAGTTATTACCTCTGTAATAAACTCTCCTTATCCTTTTTATTTGCTTTTTGTGCCAAGAGTAACCTTTAATGAGAGTGAAGTAATGATTGGGAAAGTTGCTGTCCCGAAACAGATTTCTGTGCTTCACCGTAAACATTCCTGAGAGAGATCTGTACGTCAGATTGAGATGTAATGTTTTGTGCTTCTTACCCAGGTTGTTATCTAACTTTCGTTAGTTCAACACTTTTTGATTTGAGCAAGAGAAGGTCTTCGAAAAAATTCATCTTTACCTGCTGCTCTGTTTTGACAGATTTCTGCCATTTTCTGCATTTGCTTCTTTTTAGTTCCTTTCGGGAATTGAGCTTTTTGAGGGAAGTGCTACAGTAGCTAGTGTTATAATGGAAGTTTATTTGGTGTTAGAACTGAACCTTGAGACTTATTTATCTTAAGTGCACTAATGTTGCTAATAAAGATTGTGTGAAGTTTTGTATGAAGGAAAATTTTCAGGTGTATGGAAGGAATGAGTAATGAGATGAAGGATGGACTAAAGCTCAAGCTTGGGGATGCCACGCGTGTCACGCCAAGAAATATCCAAGAAGTACAAGCGTGAAAGCTTGGGGATGCCCAAGGCATCCCCTTCTTCATCAATAAAAATTCCAGGTTTCTTCCAAACGCTTCATTTTTATTGTTTCATGCACAGATGTGTTTTTCTTGGAGCGTCTTCTTTTTCGTTTTAGTTTTGGTTTTCGTTTGCTTTTGTTTGCTTAGCTTTCTGAATAAGTTGGTTGGACCCCCTCTTTCATAAATTGGTTTTCAAATAGTTTGGTTTGGTTTGGAAAAGAGTAGGAAAGTTCATGCTTATGTGGTAAAAAGAGCTCGTTTTTTACGGTGGCCTATGCTTTGTCATGTCATGCTTAATATTGTTTTCGCTTTATTCTTAGTATTATTTGCTGTAGCATGACTTGTTATAAACAATTCAGATTGCTTAATGTGCCTTGGATGAATCATGCGTTGTTTTAGCATATTAAAGCATAGTATAGTGGTATTCTCCTTTGATGCTTTATTTGGGTTGACTTGGCGCATGCTCACACCAGGTTATGACTATCTCAAGTCACCATAGCCTTTATGATCCTTTAGTTTTCAACTTGTAGTATCACTCTATGCTTTTATCAATGATGTTTTGTCGCTCTGCATGATTATGGCCATTATTGCTCTCTTAGTTTGTCGCTCCCAGTCTTTTGCTAGCCTCCACCACCAAGTATGAGTTCCACTCATGCATCCAACTCCCTAAACCAAGTTTTTCCAAAGAGTCCACCATACCTACCTACTAGCTTATGCTATTCCAAGTATATTCTTGCTTTTGTCTACCTTTCACTTGTTATGAGAAAACTAGTGATTAAAGCTCTCACGAACTTGATGGCACACTTTAATTTATTGCCTCTAATAAACTTGAACCATTGGGTCCTTCTTTGTTGCGTATATGCTTACGCTTTATAAGTTGAAATTAGCAGAACCATGTTTCATGGGGAACGCTTTCAACATTGCACTTGTACTTTGTACCCCGTTGATATTATGTTCTTTTGCTTACGGATCCCGGCGGTGTTAAATAAAAGTGGAACTTGTAAGATCATGGAGTTTGTATATGTGTTAGAGAAACGCCTTGGCCGCTAGCCTAAGCCATGCCTAATCATGGTGGAAACTTACAGCATCACCATAATGAGCACTCTATGAAGCATCCTCAATAAAAACCTATGAAAATAGCAAATAAAAAGATCGCTGAGATGCTCATTGTCTGCTTGCCTTGTCATTTTGGTTATGGGAAAGCTCCCGTATCATGTGCAAGGGGTACCCCGTTGGCGGTTCTTAATGATACACATATACTTACAATGACAAGAGGTTACTCGTGACTGAAGTTGAGTAGCATGAGGATCGGTCTTCGTAAGTAAGGGGCATGAGATTTCGGTTTATAACTTGTCAAGCATATCCTCTTAGTTGTGTCACTTTAACCTTAATCACCTTCAAGATGCTTATGATAGGGGCAATGAGAGCTGAAAGCTTTAAGTATCATAATTTTTGGAAGCTCTTTACGAGACTTGAATCCCTACTTCCTTTTTACAAAAGGCCTTTCTTCCACCATTATATTGAGTCTCCACCTTCTATCTTTATGCACTACTTTGAGAACATAGTGGCCATTCTTAGTTCAATGTGCATTGTCCCAAGACTAGTTGATTGATGCATAACTTGTTATTGCTTGTTTGAAACTATTGTATCTAGTCACTCTTATGAACTTTGAAGGTGTCCTATGCATTTATATTTGCTACTCTATTGAGGGACAAGCTGAATACTAGTATGCTATGTTTTCTTTATGTGAAACAAACAAACGTCTTGTAAAGCATTGTTATTCATGAATAGCATTGTTATTCATGAATCTTTTGTTTGTGCCTTTTCATGTTGCATCATAGTTTCTTTGCTTATTGCTAGAACTTTGTCTTTCATGTTGTGATCGAGTTACTATGATCCCATCTTTGATGTTTTGGGAATACTTTGATCAAGTCTTTGATGGTGCATGTCACCTCAAAAATTATTTCTTTTTATCACTTACCTACTCGAGGACGGGAAGGAGTTAAGCTTGGGGATGTTAACACATTGCAAATGTATCTATAATTTTTGATGTTCCTTGCTTGGTTTTATCCACTTTCTTTTGTTTTGTTCCAACTTTGGAGTACTTTTATTATGATTTCTTAGACTAACCTATTAACAAGAGCCACAGTGTCAGCTGCATGTTTTCTGCTGTTTTTGGTTCCAGGAAATTCAGAAAATGAATATTCTCGGAATTGGACGGGACAAAAGCCAAAGTGCCTATTTTTCCGGAGGGGATCAAGTGCCAGAATACGAGACAGAGAGGGGCCAGGGGCCGGCCACACCACCTGGCCGCGCGGCTAGGCCTGTCCCGCGCCAGGGGGTGGTCTGGCTGACCCTAGCACCCCCTCGGCCTCTCCTTCCGCCTATAAGTTGCCCTCGGGACGAAAACCCTAAGTACGTGATCAAAAATCCATGAAAAAATCTGTAGCCACCGTCGTCTCTGTCCCTAGATCGGGGGGATCTGAAGCTCTTCCCGGCACCCTGCCGGAGAGGGGAATTCACCCTGGAGGGATTCTTCATCACCATGCAAGCCTCTGGTGTGATGCGTGAGTAGTTCATCCTTGGACTACGGATCCATGTAGTAGCTAGATGGCTGGTTTCTCCTCCTTTGTGCTTTCATGTTTAGATCTTGTGAGCTCCGTTCATGATCAAGATCATCTATTTGTAATTCATACATGTTGTGTTTGCAGGGATCCGATGGATATTGAGATGCTATTTTAGATTGATTATTGATTCTATCATGTCTTTGTTATTTATGATCTTTCATGCTTTCCATTGTTAGTAGCTATCTTGGCCAAGTAGATGCTAGCAACTCCAAGAGTTAGTATTTATGCTCAATAGTGGGTTCATGCCTCTAGTAATCTGGGGAAGTGACAGAAATCTCTAAGGTCCTAGATGTGTTGTTGCTACTAGGGAGAAAATAACGATCCTTTGTTCATAGAACAATTGTATTGTTTACCTTACACGCAGTTCGTAAAGCAATAATCTGTTCTTTGCAACTTAATACTAGAGGGGGTTCGGATGATAACCTGAAGGTGGATTATTAGTCATAGATGCAGTTGGATGGCGGTCTATGTATTATATTGTATTGCCCAATCAAGTCTCAAAGGAGTCAAGATGATTACTATATGCATGTATTGCTTTCTCGGTGTTTGTCAATTGCCCCGCTGTAATTTGTTCACCTAGCATGTTATCTATCTAAGGAGAGCCACCTCTAGTGAACTATGGATCCCGGTCCTTTTACTTTACATACAATCTACAATCTTTTACTGCTTTGTGTTTACTTTCTCCAAATTTTTACTTCTTTCCATTCGATACGTTTAATCCTCTGTTTTCCACAAAACACGGTGAGATTGACAACCTCAACGCAAGTTGGGGACAAAGTTCTGTGGTTGTGTTGTGCAGGTCTCCACGTTGCTACTAGCACCGGTAGTGCGCCCTGCCAAAGCTCAGCTAGTAACACCTTTGGGGTGTTTCCTTGATCCTACTGGTTCGATTAAACCTTGGTTTCATAACTGAGGGAAACTTATTGCTGTGCTCATCATACCTTCCTCTTGGGGTTCCCAATGAGCTCTACATCAACCACGAGCCATCATCACTTTTCTGGGCGCCGTGTATGGAGCCATCAGCAACTTACTAGTAGCTAATTATCATTGACTTGTACATGATCTTGCCACTATATAGTGTACAAACAACTTTGAATATTGACCGTTGGATCAAGACTCGCGAATCCCAACATTTCTAGTCGCTGGATCTTCTTTTCCATTCTAGCATCTTGAAGATTCTATTGATAGCCTTCATTACAAACCACTATATAGTGTACGAATAACTTTGAATGTTGACCGTTGGATCAAGACTCGCGAATCCTAGCATTTCTAGCCATTGGATCTTCTTTTCCATTCTAGCATCAAGAAGATTCTATTGATAGTCTTGAACACAATGAATGCACTATGCATAAACCTCTCCAAACACACTTCTCGATCATACTAGAATCTTCTCCCTCGTTTCTCTAGACCATGTTACCAAAAATTTCAAGTGTTAGGTACCTAATAATCTTTGACTTCTACACATGATGATACAAAGTACAAGGACCAAATATACACCCATACTTTATTCAGTAGATGTTGATCAAATTTATAATTTTTTGTGCTTTACCAATTATAATTTTATATACTGATGATATGTCATACGATTTACTATCTGAGCCTTATTAAGGTGTGGTTTTTTACACAATGCGGGAGTAGTATGTTTCTTTGCTTAGACATATGGTCACCTCTGTCCATGTGTTGTACATGCTGAGAGAATAAAACGTTGGCAGGGGAAGACGGCAGCAGCGAAGAGAAGTTGAAGGCAGTTCCATGTCAGAGCAAAGTTATGATGGGTTTCTGACACGAGGTACTCCTGCAGCCTTACAGTGTACATTCTACTAGTAGTAAATTTCAGTACCTATGCACGCAAAACAAATCGTGTGTTTTACCTCTCCTTCCCTATGATCCATCTCTCCTCCCCTTTCCCCTCGCGCACCGGTCCGGCTGATCTCTCTCCCCTCGTCAACAGCGTGGCGCTGCACACGTGTGCCTTGGTACAGCGGCTCTGTGTGTCTGGCGTGTTCGATAGCCATGAGTTGGTGTGGAGTAGGGACGAGGAGGAGTACATAGGAAGGAAATCACTTTTGTCCTTGGCGGCACAAAAATTCAAACTTTTCCGGTTTTCGAAATTTTCACTTGCTTCCCAAACATCAGGAGGGAAGGTTATCCAAAAGATCGGCCAAACATCGGGAGGGAAGGAAATTTTGAACCAGTTTTGAACATTGATCACATTGAATAAATGAAAAACAAAAAACAAAAGTTTAACTCATGATGTCCTATCATGTCTTGTGCACCACGTGCCATGAAAACTGTAATCATGGGATTAGATAAGTTTTGAAAAATAGCTTCACAATATTGTCCTACGATGTGTATGGACACTATCAGGTTTGTTTCAACCCGAACGACCAAGGTCATCTACAGGTAAATTGTAGGTCGCTTTGAAAGTTTTACAAAAAAGCTCTTGGAGGTACCCATCAGGGAGAATATCATTTTGCGGCCCGAAAGTTGGGTCGCCCAGGCAACGTGGTACCCAAGTTGTTTACAGTCAGCTGCGTTGCCCAAAGTTGGCGTGCCAAATACTCAGAGGGTCTTTTTTGGCACAAATTCAACTTTATGTTTCAATACAAATATCAGTCTAACGACCGTCAAGTTGGCCCCCCTGTCAGCTTTTGCCGTTATGTCGCTGCCGTCGTGGCTGCCATGTAGGCTTGTAGAGTTGGTGCATGCATCCTTTACGCGTCTTCTTCTTCCTCCGGGGTGGCAATCTATGGTCGCGGCCATGGCGCGGAGCTAGGACTTGGACGAACCTGCTCGGCCCGGCTCTCCTCCCCATCCCAAATCAGAGCTCGCCCTCACCATGTCCGCACCCAAGGCATGGCACGGGGACGAGAATTTATTCTCGGGTGAGATCTTTCACCATGCCGACCATGCTTGGTCCTATTGGCCTCCTCCAGAATCCGAGCTCGCCATCGTCGTGGTCGCACACGCACCAGCCACGGCGCCTTCCTCTCCTAACCCCAAAGCCACATCCACCCAGTTCGGCACAACGCCAACAAGGTGAAAATGCATCAAGTTTTCTTCTTGTGATTGTAGAAAAACATGTATGTACCGTGGTCGTAGCATACTGTAACAATGTACACATATGTTGTTTACTAGATTTTTATTTGAAATTAGTAGCTCCGTGATGATGAAACATAGAGAACCTAAATGGAATGACGATGACGACCATGTTCTGTACTTTGCATTGCATCAACAAGTGCTCGCTAACAAAGCATGTTACCAAGAGAGTGGAGTTCATCAGCCATTGCCAAAAAATATGTGAACAAATCAATGAGCGATTCAATGCAAATATGCACAGAAAAGCTAGATCCATGTCATCTATCATCAATAGGTGGCACATTCTAGTGATGCATTCAAATGCATACACCATGTATCATTTACTTGAAGTGGTTGTTATCCTGAGAAAAATGCCTAGTATGCACATTACCTTTGTATGTTCTATGCTGCAATTCTGTTGTTATGGGCGTGGAAAGAAAAGTTGTGCTTCACTGAATATTACGCAGTTAGGCCTAACTTAGTCTTACAGAAATAAGCACAGCTTAGTCTTTACACAAATAAGCATAACTAATGATAAAGATAAAGACAAATGGTTCATCGGATCTGCCAATATGAGCACTAGGTCCCTGGAGCTGGTGGTATCGTCGGAATGAACCAGAATGCTGTGTTTGGCCGTCTATCATTCACGATCAAATCATATGACCCCACTGATGAGCCAATTGTAGGCCCCCTCCCCCGACATGGATTCGGCTCCAGGTCAGATCTGGAGTGTCAACATGATAGGCGCGTGAGTGTGCAGTAAACACACAATCTTCTACAAACACTGGAAGTGCTGGCACCTCAGCAACAACACCAGCATGTTCTTCCTGGACTTCGGCAGTAGCCTCAGCAGGTATTTCGTCAGCTTCACTAGCAGTAGCCTCAGCAGGTATTTCGTCAGCTTCACTAGCAGCAGCATTAGCAAGTATTTCTTCAGCTTCACTAGCAGCAGCATCACCAAGTATTTCGTCAGCATCACCAGGAGCAGCAGCAGCTAGTTCTTCGTCAGCTCCACGACCACCACCACCAGCAGCAGCAACAGCATCAGGATCCAGGGCTGCCTAAGCAATTACAGGTTCAACAGCTCCAGGGTCTTCAACAAAGAAAGGGTAGTTGATCCCAAGAAACACAGATTGTCCCTTCAGATTGTCAACTCTGCTCCACACTTGCTCTACTCGGTCTTTGGATGGGCATGCGGACCTCGAGAAAACGTGACACCGCAGTGATGGGTATGAAGAAAGTTGTGTCCCCATATGTTCTATTGTATCACCAACGTTGTTTAGTGAGCCCCTGATATGAATCCACATGAGTTCAACATCCTGTTTCGTGTCGCCTCCGAGAGGTGACAGGAATCAGCGTCGTGTCCCAAGTTCAGCATCTGCTACTGCGTCTTCGATGACCGGAGCTAGAATGATGCGCGGGGCTGCGTGGGTACATGCGTGTTACTTACAGTTAGTAAGCAGAATTTTGAATGTGATTTTACATGCTATATGACACCATGCCTCACCCCAAATGGACGGCTCCCAAACACGCACGTCGCCGCTAGGTTCAGGAGCTGGAGGTGAAGACGGTGTCGACATACTTCTCCGGCCGCAGGAAGTCGTTGCGCAAGACTGTCCATTCCTTGTCTTCTGGGCATCTAATGAATGTGATTGCCTTGTCGAACACCGCTAAGAGGTCGTACTCCCAGGTATTCCACACCTCCCGCGGTCTATGTGGGAGTTGTACCTTCAGGAGATCAAGTTCTGCCATGTTGAACCTGTAATCGAATTCGGAAATGGGCGGCGCCCACCCGTTGTTGGATGCAGTAATGCCGACACCCTCCAAAGATGGCAATGTAAGTCTCAACGATTTGTAGCCATTTTTTAGAGTCCAAGTACTCCCATCCTGGGATAAAAGGACCAGCCACTCGCCGTTGCCACCCACTCAGTTCTGGTCATCTCCCATTTCCGTCTCTTCTTCTTCCTTGTTATTCACCACTACTGATTCCGACCACTTATCCAGTAGCATCAGTTTTGCATGAATATTTTGCAGTGTCGTCGGATTGATGACAAGTACACCATGAGGGGGTCCTCGAGGCGTGCGGAAGAGAGGGGTGTGAGATGTACGGTGTTCCGGGACGGTGAGCACACAAGTTTATGCAGGTTCGAATCCGAAGCCTTTGGACGGATCCTACTCCTGCTAGCAATCCAGTAATATGGCAGAGCCGGAATATGGGTTACAAGGGTTTTCCTGTGTGAGTTGAGATTGTAGACTATGAGGGTAGGATCCGTCCAAAGCCGGCGGATTCGAGCCTGGGTAAACTTGTGTGCTCACCGTCCCAGAACACCGTACGTCTCACACCCCTCTCTTCCGCACGCCTCGAGGACCCCCTCATGGCGTACTTGTCATCAATCCGACGACAGTTGGTGCCCACCGTGGGGCAAGTGAGCTTCAGATCTGCGTTATGAGCGGAATCTGCAAGAATCAGAATCGGCGAGACTATCACCGTCGGTCGCATCCTCTACGCCAGCGACGTCCCTCTCATCGTTCTTGACGAGACCTGGATCCCGGCTAGGGAGGCTGTGACTGCCTACACCATCATGTCTTTTGGTGAGATCGATATTTACATCGGTTTTGCTGAACCTGTCCCACCCACACCAGCGGTGATGATAGAGGCAGAAGAATCTTCTGGGTCCCCTTTGTCCGCGGAGGTGGCAGAGTTCCGGATCTCAGAAAATCCTAATCCCACCCAGCCCGCACCAGTTGCGGAGATAGTGGAGAAATCCGAGCCTGAAGAAGACCTAGCAACCCAAGTCGAATCTAGAGTGGATCTCCCTGGAGAGGCTGAATCCCAGATCGACCCACCTGCTAAAGTCGAAATCCAGGAGGAGCATATCAACGACACTGATTCTGGCTCTAATGACGCTGGGATAGACAGGCCTTTCCTAAGGTACACGATGTGACGTATGATAATGCAAAACTCAGGCATGGACGCAATTCTCGACACCATCAAAAGTTTCAACGAAGCTGATCGCGAGAGCCGCAGGTACCTCTAGAAGCACGCGTCGCACTTCGTCTGATATGTGGGATCCGGATTCGGCTCTGTCGATGCTGGAGACAACACCGACTCCGTGCTGGAGGCAATTGGAACAAACGCCAACATACCCGCATTATCGGATGAATCGATGACGTCAGCAGATTTCCGAAAGTTCTCCGCAGAATATGAAGAGGAGTATAACTCCAAAGTTGCAGAGGAAAGAGAAGCCATGGATGAAGGATCCGGGGAACACTCTCCCAAAGCGCAGGATGACATGGAAGTCAGAGATAATCCCGAAGTCCAGATGTCCGAATGTACCGATCAGAGCTTGACTCCGGGAAACGGACCCAAAGCCGTCTTTGCTACCGGCGCTGCCAAGAAGGCAAAGAAGAAGAACAAGAAGAACAAGACCCCGGCAAAAGACCCTCTAGCAGAGGAGATGATTGCCAACGAATACGAGGAAGACTCGAATGGAGCACTTATCCCAGAAGAGCCCAAAAAAGAAGAGTCGGTGGATGGACACGTGATCACTAAAGGTGAGCGTAAACTCATTGATGTTGCTTTAACCACACCTATTCCTACAGATGCAGAACTTACTACTGAAGAACTGGACGAGAGGGCACAGGCCCTAGAAGCGCATCGTCAAGTACTCCTCGATGAAGCCAAAAACATTGAGGAGGAAAAGAAACACATAGCATCTGCGGAGAAGTACAACTCTAGGCAATACCAGAAGACCAGGAAGCATCATACTAATGACAACTAATTCCCGCAGATCCACGCTGTCCTTTTCGGAGAAGATATGGGGAAGCCTCGGAAAGATAACAAAGGGGATTGGGTATATCCAACCCCAGTACAGAATACCATGGCGGCCCGAGAAATTCTATCGGCTAATCCAGGCCCGGAGGAGATCCGGTTGGGAATCAAACTACTCAACAAGGGACTGGGGGCAACAAAAGGTCGCCATGTCCGGAAGTCAAAAACTGGTCTTTGATTTTGACCAATGTCGCATAGATCCGGCGTGGGCTGACGTAAGACCCCAACGCGTTCTGGAGCAGCACCACCGCCCCGATGGCCGAGAAGACAATTACTCGAGAACCGGATCTTCGGGACAACACCACAAAGCTGCCCGTGGCTGGCGTCACATTAACCCAGTTACAGAGCAAGAGGCAATTGCTGCACTGAATCCGAGGAAGCCGCCTCGGTGAGAGTCGAAAGACCGTAGGGATGATGATAAGGAGAAACGTCGGGAGGAGGACCGACAAAGAATGCCACCTCCTAAACATGAAAGCCATCTGGATGACAGACGAAGGAACGACGGACACCATGCTGGGACAAGCCGGTAGGGGGCTCGTCATGATGAAGACCCTCCCCGGAACTAGAATAATGACGCTCCGGACGGAGGCCAGTGATCATCCGGAAAAAACCCAGCTGCTCCACCCTCTCCACCAAGCAGCCATCACAACGGCTCTCAAGGAGGCCAGGGAGGGCGTCGCGGTGGAGGAGGTGGTGGTAGAAACCGAAGTCCGGCTCCAAGGCACCGCAGCCACAGATGACACTCGGGACGATCTCTATCCTCGAATGACGCAAGGCACAGGATCAACTCCAACATAGAGGCGCGGCGCTACGAAAATGATGATATCTACGTGGGCCCAAAGTGCTTCGGACCACGCATCAGAGCTACAAGATTCCCGGAAGGATTTGCTATCTCAAGACATATCCAAGCCTATGACAGCATTGCTCGGCCAGATACCTGGCTACAGGATTTCTTCCAAGCTTGCTGCATCGCCAAAGGCGGAAACAGCCTGGTCGCTACCCGATATCTCCCACTCATGTTGCGGAAGACAGCACGATCATGGCTTAATGAACTTCTAGAGAACACCATCCACAACTGGTATAACATGCAAAGTGCGTTCTTTCAGAATTTCGAAGGCACATACCGGAGGCCCTGTACGGTTGGAGACCTACAAAGTTGCACCCAGAAGGCCGGAGAAACTTGCCGGGATTACCTCGGACGATGGATCGACACCAAGAACTCCTGTGAGGGAGTAAACGATCAAACTATGATTGAAGCTTTCATTGTAGGTCTCCCAATTGGTTTAATGCGTCATCGCTTGAAGTGTGACAAAGTTATTGACTTGGGAGAAATGATAGAAACAGTGAGCAAGTATGCAGATGCTGACGAGATGTAGAGGGATTACTCAACGCCCTAGTTGTGCCACAGTCGGCAAAACAACCAAAACAACAAGCTCATAAGCGCAAAAATACCTCAGAAGAGAAACCAAACGCGGAAACGGCAGTGGTTACTGCTACTTTCGTGTCTGGAGGATGAGGAGGATGCGGCGGAGGCCGCGGGCGTGGCCGTGGGACTTCGAGAGTTCAAGGTAGAGGAGACCAGCAACCAGGCAAAACCTACACTTGGGCCGACATTGCCAATAACCCATGTGTACATCACTTAGATGCCAATGGGGGCTCGTCCAACACCAACGCTGAGTGTCGTTTCAATGACGAAATCAAAAGAGATGATACCGCTGGCTACAGAGCTAAGCAAAAAAAAGGGAAAGAAGAATCCCGAAAAAGATAAAGAGACCAAGGAAGATTACGACATGGAGGAAGCCGACGCTTCAAATCCCAAGCCTAAAGGGAAGAAAAAATTTCCGACCAAAAAAGACACTTATGTCACCTTCCTCGGGTCTCAACCAGCAAAGGTCAAGAAAGCAGTTCTACATGAGCTCAACCCAATAGTTCCGGTTGTCCCCCAATACTTGGACTGGTCGGAAGTGGCAATCACATTTGACCGCGTTGATCATCAGCCTAAGCTACACAGGCGAGGAAAATACGACTTAATCGTCAATCCACTTATTGACGGTTATGGTTTCTCCAAGACCCTCATGGATGGTGGCAGTAGTATCAATATTCTCTATGTCGAAACGCTGCGCCGGATGAAGATCTCGGAGACCCAGCTTAACCATAGCTCTATGATCTTTCACGGAGTTGTCCCAGGAAGACAAGCTAATTCCCTGGGAGAAATTACTTTGGATGTTACCTTTGGAACTCCAAAGAATTATCCGACGGAGGCACTTTCCTTCGAAGTGGTCCCATTCAAGAGCACGTACCACGCTATATTCGGACGTCCGACTTACTAGGCTTTTATGGCTCGTCCGTGTTACATTTACAACATGATGAAAATTCCAGGTCCCAATGGCGTAATCACCATCAGGGGAGACCCGAAGAAAGCACGAGAGTGCGAGGATGGAAATGTCGCCTTTGCTGAAGCCGTGCTGCATGCCCAGGAGTACCAGGAGATCAAGAAGAGCATAGATCCATCCGAGATACCCGCAACGAAGAAGGAGGTGACAAAGCCTAATCCGGAGTTCAAGGCATCCGAAGAGACGAGGAAGACACCGTTAAAGGATGATGACCCCTCCAAGGTGACCCAGATAGGCGTAGGCCTAGATAGCGCATAGGAAAGCGTGCTCGTCAATTTCCTCAAAGCAAATCAAGATATCTTCGCATGGCAGCCATCTGACATGACCGGAGTACCTAGGGAACTTGGCGAGCACTCTTTAAATGTAAACCCGAACGCTAAACCCGTCAAACCGTCCTTACGACGTTTCGGCGATGAAAAGAGAAAGGCAATAGCTAAGGCACTAGCACGACTCGAGTTAGCCGGATTCATAGAAGAGGTCATCCACACTGAGTGGTCGGCCAATCCTGTAATGGTCCCTAAAAAGGACACCACTGATTTAAGGATGTGTGTTGATTATACTGCCTTGAACAAGGCTTGTCCAAAAGATCCATTCGCTCTGCCTAGGATTGATCAAGTTATCGATTCTATGGCAGGCTTGGAACTCCTCTGTTTTCTCGACGCATATTCCAGTTATCACCAAATCCGGATAAAGGAATCTGACAAAGTCAAAACTGCATTCATAACCCCCTTCTGAACCTTCTGTTTTGTTACGATGCCCTTTGGGCTGAAGAGCACAGGAGCTACCTACCAGCGCACGATGCAGTGTTGCCTCCATGACCAACTCGGACGCAATGTACATGCATACGTGGATGATATTGCGGTGATGTCCAAAAAGAAGGAAACGCTGATTTCCGACTTGGTGGAGACATTCGCCAATCTACGAAAATACAACATCATGCTTAATCTGAAGAAATGCTTCTTTGGAATACCAGCCGGAAAATTGTTTGGTTTCATCGTGTCTCAAAGAGGCATAGAGGTGAACCGGGACAAAATCAAGGCTATACTCGATATTTCTAGGACAACTCACCTGAAGGACGTACAAAGACTAACTGGTTGCATCGTTGCAGTTAGTCGGTTTGTAAGCCGGCTTGGTGAAAGAGCTGCACCATTATACAAACTCTTGAAAAAGACCAAGGATTTTGTGTGGACCGACGAAACTGAAGCTGCACTACAAGACCTGAAGAAAGTACTCTAATCTGCTCCTATCCTTGCTGCGCCAGAACCACAGGAACCGATGTTGCTTTATCTTGCTACGATGAACAAAATCGGGAAAATCGGGAACACTTAGTGCAGCGTCCGACATACTTTGTCAGCGAGGTTCTAACAGAATCAAAACAGCGCTATCCACACCATCAAAAGTTGGCTTAGGTGTTTTTCTAGCATCTCGTAAGCTACAAAACTATTTTCAGGAGCATCCAATTACCGTGGTGAGCACAGGTCTCATGAGAGATATAATAAACAACAGTGACGCCACAGGACGCGTCGCCAAATGGGGCATAGAGCTTTCAGCTTTTGATATTGAGTATAAACCCCGGACAGCAATCAAATCCCAAATCCTTGCCGACTTTGTTGCTGATTGGACAGAGACGAAGGAGAATATGACCCTCCCTGAGTCGGAATATTGGACCCTCTACTTTGATGGGTCTAAGGCTCAAGGGGGCTCGGGGGCTGGCGTGGTGCTCAAATCACCCCAAGGAGATAAACTTCTATACGTGTTGCAGATCCACTTCACAGCGACAAATAATATTGCCGAGTATGAAGCACTGCTGCATGGAATCCGGATTGCTAAGGATATCGGCTTCCGACGTTTCGTGTGTTATGGAGATTCGGATCTTGTTGCTCAGCAAGTTTCGGATATTTGTAATGCAAATAAATAGATGGCAACATATAAAGCTGCCGTGGATGATTTATCTAAATCGTTCGAAGGGTTTGAGGTTCAACACATCCCTCGAGCAGAAAACGAGGAAGCAGATGCATTATCTCGGATAGGCTCTGCATGGAAAGAGGTCCCGGATGGCGCTTTTTTAGAGCACCTCAAAGTTCCTTCAATAAAGGGAGTGGATGAGGAATATCCGACCAAATCCGACTCACCTCTAATAGCAGTTCTGGCTGTAATTCCCAGCTGGACTCAACCCTACCTTGACTACTTGGTAGATGGCAAATTACCTGAAGATGAGGTTCTGAGCCGGCAGATTATCCGACGAGCGAAAGCCTATACTATAGTTAAAGATGAGCTATATAAGCGGAGTGTTTCTAGGGTTTTTTAGCGCTGCGTATCTCCGGGAGAAGGAGTGGAGATCTTAAGAGAAATCCACGAAGGCGAGTGTGGTCAGAACGCTGCAGCCAAATATTTACTGGCAAAAGCTTTTAGACACGGATTTTTCTAGCTTACAGCTCAGGCAGATGCCGAATGATTAGTCAAGACGTGCAAGGGCTGCCCAAAGTACGCCAAACAAGCTCATGTTCCAGCTGACCAGCTGCGAACAATACCTATAACATGGCCTTTTGTGGTATGGGGGCTTGACATGGTAGGACCATTTAAACGGGCTCCGAGTGGATTTACTCACCTCTTAGTGATGGTGGATAAATTCACCAAATGGATTGAGGCTAAACCTGTCACTAGTTGTGATGGAGCAACAGCCTAAAGATTTGTCGAGAATGTTATAATCCGGTATGGTTATCCGCATAGCATTATCACGGACAACGGGAGTAGTTTTTCTATGGGATAATTGGTCAAATTCTGCAACGAACAAAATATATGGCTTGACATTGCGTCAGTCGCACATCCACAGGCTAACGGACAAGTCGAAAGAGCAAATGGTTTAATCCTACAAGGCCTAAAACCGAGACTCAAAACACCACTACGACGTGCTGCGGGGGCTTGGGCAGAGGAATTACCATCTGTAATATGGAGTTTACGAACGACTCCGAACAGGTCAACCGGATACACACCTTTCTTCTTGGTCTATGGCGCAGAAGCAATTCTTCCTAGTGATTTAATTCATACGTCTCCTAGAGTGGCCACGTATATCGAAGAAGATGCCGAGATTTCTCGACAAAATGATCTCGACTTAGTCGAAGAAGTTCGCGTCGTTGCTGAAATGAGATCAACAGCCTATCAACAGAAGTTACACAAGTATCATAGCCAGAGAGTTAGAAACAGATCTTTCAGTAAAGGTGATTTGGTTCTCCGGCTTGTGCAACAAAGAAAGCACAAACTTTCCCCAGTATGGGAAGGGCCCTTCTTAGTTAGTCGAGTATTGCACAATGGTTCGTACTACTTAACTGACATGAGGCCAGTCAAAGAAAGACCTCCTACTAAGAAGAGAAAGAGAGCTGGAGGCAGTACAAATCCGGATGAGTTAGAAAGACCATGGAATATTGCTTAGCTACGTCCCTTTTATTCTTAGTTTATCCTTCTTTGTAATCATACATAAGTACATGTTCTGTGAGAAATAAAAGTCTTGGTTGACCTCAAGTTTTTTCTGAGAAGTTTTTTACCATCTTATTTCCAAATGATCATGTCATAGTCGAAAATCCCAGAATACTTGAAAGTACTTTATGCTCATGTTTGTTCTGGTTTAGATTTCCGATTCTAAAAATGCTACCTTCGGGTATAACTCTAAATTTTCTAGTCTATACTTTGGTTATTTGTCTTATTGCCGGATGCGGGTATTTTCCGAGTAGTGAATTGTTGGTACTAGAAGTCGTCTTTGTTTCTGAGTTTAAACTGGTTTAGCAATTGAGCTCCGTTGCTCGGTGAAGTTTCCGTGCAAAAGTTTTAGCCGACTCACGAAAGGGACGAGGCGGAAAGCCAGATAAATGATAAGTATAGACGAAAAAAGTATAAGTGCTTATATAAACATTTCAGGCACACCAAAAATTTAAAGCCAAAAGTGTTGAATAGATCAAAAGCTTAGCACTAGCAAAATTATAGTACTGGATATTTACAGACCCATCATGTTTCTCAGAATAATGCATTTGTTTCTGGTAATCTATGATGCAGGAGGAGAGGAAGGAGCTATCGGCTCGCTGGATACATCGCCTTGATATCGTTCCGAAATGTCCACATCCCA
The DNA here is from genome assembly GCA_916181665.1 of Avena sativa. Classification (NCBI taxonomy): domain Eukaryota; kingdom Viridiplantae; phylum Streptophyta; class Magnoliopsida; order Poales; family Poaceae; genus Avena; species Avena sativa. Next base: position 82,180,416 of record OV702286.1, read on the forward strand.
AATGGTGTGGTCATCGTCGGAAACTTCGGCTACTTCTTCGGGAGGCGGAGGCGGAGTGTCCACGTGGGTGAAGAAGGGAGTGTCGTAGCTGGTCAAGTCAGCTACATGACATCCATATCCGGCACAGGAGTCCATAATGGCCTTGATGTCTTGCTCATGTCCGTCTTCATCCACTGTAGAATACCCTCTGGTCACTTGCCATATCTCCATGCTTCCATGGTGGCTCATGACCATGGTGAGAGCGTTCTGCGCTGCGGATCGCGCGTAGGACATGTTCCAATCCTGGACAAGTTCCGGCATCTCCTTCACCTTGTCCCGCACCTGAAAGTTGGACATGCTATGCATATCCGGAACCTTGAGAGCTTCGCCAATTTCCTTGATCGATTGGCGGAAGTCATGAAGCAAATCACCGACTTGGGTAAGACGGTGGGTGCGAGGCTCGACAGAGGTGGAGTCCGTCAAGTTCAGAGGACCTATTCACATAACACAAAAGCAGTTAAGAAAAAACCGACATTGAAAGAGTCGAAGCATAAACACAAGTCAGACAGATGGAACATACCGAAGATGACGTCGTCAACTTTGGTCTTCTCTTCCCGAAGACTCCGGAGTTCAGCCCGGAGCGCCTCGGAAAGGTCCTTCTCTCTTCAAAGTTCATTATTGAGATCCGAGATTTTCTGATCTTGAGCCGCAATCTTACGATCACGCTCGTTAGTAGCCATGGAGGAGGATTCGAGAACTTGAGCTATGCTCTTCTCATGATCCGCCTTGAGCTTATCCAGCTCTTGGTGAAGTTCTTTGTTCTCCACCACCAAGGTTTTGAGGTTCTCGGCCTCTTCAGTCATAGCACAGGACTGTTTTACCAGTGCTATAAGACAAAAGAACAATAGTTCAGTAAAAAAAAGTATTTGACTGTGAAAATACAGGACAAGGTTTGAGTCTCGGAATGTTTACCTTCGGTCTCATCCTTGGAGACCTTAAGCTCATCATTTTCAAGTTGGAGAGCTCAGATCTCTCTCCGCTTGTTGCAAATATTCTTCAACAAATCCTGGTTATATGAATTAACTTTCTGTAAGTCAGAATACCCAGAGTCAGAAATCTACTAAAGACTCGGGCTAATATTGTTACTAATATCAGCACGAGCCTTGGGGTCTACACTAGTTCATTCTTTGGCATCCTAAGGAAGCATAAACCCGGATTGTATATCCTACTTCATGCTTGGGGGATAGGGGATATGATATAAAGTACAATAAAGAAAAACATGAGTTGGAATTCCGACTTACATGATGTTCATGTGTGAGCTTGCTCAAACACATGTTCACCTCGGTGGTAACTTTCTCGGCGAGGGTGAGTGGATTAATCGGAGGTGGTGGAAGCACACCAGCTCTAAGTCCCTCGTCCCGAAGGCGAACTTGTTCAAGAAGGTCGGAGTATTTGATGTCTTCCGCCTCTTGTGCTTCTTCTTCGGCAGAGAGATTTCTCTTCTCTAGGCATTGCCGGGCGAGCCGCTGGATCTCCTTCGCAGATTTCCGGGACAAGCCAAGTTTGGCAAGCCCCGGATTGTTAAGAAGGTTTTCGGTGAAGGTCTCTTCCGAGGGGTCATTACCCGAAGAGGGTTCACCCTTATCTAAATCTAACTCACTCATGGTGACGTTAGTCTGCGATTCAAGGATCGTTGGCTCCATCGAAGGAGCCGGATCTTCTGCGATAGCCAGTGAAGGAGTAATCACTGGCGTTGTAGAGGATTGTGGGGCAGGAGTCGAAGGAGCTACGGCAGGAGAAGCTATGGTCACCTTCGTCTGTCGCAGGGGCTTCGAAGAAGTTCCCTTCCCCTTGCCCTTGATGAGCTGCTTAGCTCTGAGAATCTAATAAAATGGAAAATATTACATCTCGGAAGAAAATTCGAGTAAGGTACAAAGGCGAAAGTTGTGGTGAAAGTTACCTCTTCACGATGGGCACCTCCTTTGTGCCAACAGCCACTGTCGGAGCTTTGCGCTTCTTGGACACAATGTCCGGCAGTGGAACCAGTTCAGCCTCCTGAGAAAACTCTAGAGGATATCCCTCGAGTGGAGCAAATTCCGACTCGGGGAGGTCGGAAAGCTGTAAAGAAGAAAACATATAAGTATTGCGATATAAATTAAAGAATGAAACACATAAAAAGGTTTATTGTTAAAAGCTTACCGGCATAACAGGGTTTTCCGCTGTGTGCATGTCCAGAGAAACCTTTGGGATCCTCCTCTCGATCCGCTCCCTTATCAGCCATTTAATCTGGCTTATATAACCACAACTTTCGCCGGCGTGAAACCCAACATTGGACCAAGTCGGATCCCTTCAGTCCTTTGTGTTTTATCAAATATTCAATCCGCCTCTTGGCGAGAAGCAGATCATCACTAAGAGCTGGAGCAACCTCGTCCCAACATAATTGAGGCGTGGCGGCTCTGTCGATGAAAGACGACAAAGCGGTGGCTTTGCCGGGAGCAGGAACGTCCTTGTGGTAAAAGAAAGTGGTCGGCCATTGTTTGACCGAATCACTAGCTAGAATCTTAGGATAAGCACGCTCACGCCTAACTGAAAAACTAATTTTACCGGTAATATAAGGATTACCGGTGGTGATAGAGTTTCCCCGGACATGGAAGTAGTACCGGAATAAAGTAAGACTCGGCCTAATGCCGAGAAATCCCTCGCACAAGACCGCATAGGCGCTCATCTCTAAGATGGAGTTGGGGGGAGGATGGTGAAGCTAAACACCGTAATGATCTATCACCTCAAAAAAAATTCCGAGGGAGGGAATGACAAACCTCTGTCGAGATGGGTGCCGAAGTGTACCCGCCCGCCGGCGCGCGGGTTGGGGATGGTTTCGTCGAAACCACTCTGCCAGTCGCCGGCATGGAGAAGCCCTTCAGTCTCCACGTCGCGGAGCTTCTCGCTGTCTAGCAAGCAGGGGATCCAAACCCCGTGATAGCTTTCCTTCTCCACCGCCGCCGCCGCTATTGCTGCTGCCGCAGCCAAGCCGGATGATGAAGATGAGGCCATTCTTCTGGTGCGCCAGTGACCTTAGATGGGCGGCGCTGGGAGTTTGGGAAGCAGGTGATACGTTCAAAACGTATCTAATTTCCCGAGCACTTTTGCTATTGTTTCTCCTCTATACTTGTGTGATTTGGATGCAACTAATGTGAACTGACGCTGTTTTCAGCAGAATTGCCTTGGTGTCTACTTTTTATGCAGAAAATCAACTATCAGGAAAAATCCGGGAAAATATGCCAAAAATCCTATTTTACCCGAAGACTCCAGGAGCCAGAGTACGAGACGGAGAAGAGCCAGGGGTGGCCACACCACCTGCTGGAGCGGGCCAGGCCAGGCCGCGCCAGGGGGTGGTGTGGGACCCCCAGGCACCCCCTCTTCCTCTCTCTTCGCTTATAAGGAGCCTTCTGACCTAAAAACTTCGAGGGGTTCGACGTTTTTCCAGAAGGAGTTCCGCTCCGCCGCCACCACCAGATTCCACGAAACAGCACCAGAAACTCCGTTCTGGCACCCTGTCGGGACGGGGAATTGGAGGAGATCATCGCCATCATCATCACCATCGCTTCCCCATCGACCATCCATGTTTCCCCCATCTATGAGTTAGTAATCCCCCGTTGTAGGCTATGGGGATGGTAGGGATTGGATGAGATCGTTCATGTAATGGCATCAAATTGTTAGGGCATGGTGCCTAGTATCTTTTATTAGTGCTTTATGACTTTGTTGCGACTTGTTGTGCTTAATGCTTGTCACTAGGGCCCGAGTGCCATGATTTCAGATCTGAACTTATTATTGATTCATTATGATAGTATTGTTCTTGGTCTTATCTACAAGTTGTTTACACACGTTGTTGTCTGGAACCTATGGCCCCGAAGTGACAGAAATCGGGATAACTGGAAGGGAAAGGCTTTGATGTGAGGATCACATGTGTTCACGAAGTGTTAATGCTTTGCTCTGGTGCTCTATTAAAAGGATCACCTTAATTGCCAGTAGTTCCCTAGAGGCCCCGCTGCAAACGGGCTGGCAGAACAAAAGATGTTGTGCAAGTTCTCATTGCGAGTACGTATGACTATATATGGAACACATGCCTAGGATTGTCTAGTACTTGGATGCTTTATCTTATTTATCTGCAATTGCCCTATGTTCTGATTGCTATATGAATTATCTTGTCCATGCAACGCCCGTTCATCCATCCCTATGCCTACCACACTCGAATCCCACTGTTTACTGCTTTTGTTACTACTGTCTTTGCTTTACTACTGCTGTTACTTTGCTATTCCTACTACAAAACTGTTGCTACTGATAAACTGCTATGAGCAAGATTGTTTCCAGGTGTAGGTGAATTGACAACTCGGTTGTTAAGGCTGATAAATATTCTTTGGCTCCCCTTGTGTCGAATCAATAAATTGGGTTTCACTTCCCTCGAAAAAACTGCGATACACCCCCTACACTTGTGGTTCATCATCAGGGGAGCTCTGTGCACGAGGGAGATGTGGAGGAGAAGAAACGGCAAAGGGAACAGGTGAAGAGAGGAGAAGGAGAATCCTCACCCCTTATATCCACCTAACCGCACCAAGATTCGTGCAAATGGTACCGTATAACCGCCACACGTCATGGAAGGAACTGGCAAGGACCCACGCGATGATTACGTCGCCTCGATCTCCACGTATGCATTGAAACGACGCCTCGTTTCTGCGAACAGCGGACCCACCAACGGTCGTGCTGACAGGATGGTTGTCAGATGACGAGACTTGACCATGACGAGTGTCAGATGACGCCAGAGACCAAGTTCCGGCTTAGTTTGAAATCGAGCTTTCAAATCCAAGTAACATGTTGATAGGTCCGACTTATTTTTTAAGACCCGGATCGTATTTTTTGTTGTGAAGTTTCAGCAACCCTTCAAGATTCTGCAAGCCGAAGATCAAGCTAGACGATGATGAATCCGAGTTTGGATCTTGGAGACTTCTGGGGGATGTTGTTGGGGATATACTTTCCGGGTATCCTCACAGTTCCTCATTGACCAGGGTGGCCCACTTAGGGTTAGAGCTTTGCTTCACGGGTGGCCCAGTCAGGGAGAAAAGATGGAGTCCAATCCGGCTACGGGAAGGCCCAGAAGACTTACTGACTTAGGCCCATAGTGTTACTTGTAGTTCAAGATGTACTCTGTAACCAACTCTTAGTCGTAGTCGGACTGATCTCTCCTGTAAACCCTAGGCCAGATATCTATATAAGCCGTCCTAGGGAGAGCCTTTAGGGCACCTACCCTCATAGTCTACAATCTCAAGTCACACAGGCGAATCCTTGTAACCCATATTCCGGCTCTGCCGTATTACAGGATTGCTAGCAGGAGTAGGATCCGTCCAAAGCCGGCGGATTCGAACCTGGGTAAACTTGTGTGCTCACCGTCCCGGAATACCATACGTCTCACACCCCTCTCATCCACATGCCTCGAGGACCCCCTCATGGCGTACTTGTCATCAATCCGACGACATGCAGAGTACACAAAATATCGCCTAAATACGAGTGTATCCTCAGATATCGCCTAAATTGTGCCTATGTCACTACGAAGATACCCAATATATGAAGTAGGAGCAGAGCCCCCCAGAACAAACTCTTGACGATGATCATAAACAGCTCGCGGCATAACAACCTTAAATCGTCTAATCTGTTTGTTTTTATTTTAGGAAACAAAATATCACCTAGTAGGCATTCCATTGCAAATCGAAATTGACAACTCGTCTATCACCTAAAGTAAGACTGTGTCACTACAAAAATACCAGAATATCAGGTACGAGCAGAGCTTCCACTGTACGGAATAGTCTTAAATGGTTCAATTTGTTCAAACCGCGCGTGGACACAACACGTTCGACGAAAGGAACATAGGATTCGGATGAGAGTTCAAAACATATGAATCAATGATATGACTGAACCAATAAGCAAGATACTAGAACTTACGTGGCCATCACGGTCGTTTGTTCATTTGCTGGTATCGGGGTAAAGAAGGCCTAGCATGCCGAACGGTTGTTCGTCCATGTCCCGCATCGTGAAGCTGTAGCCAGGGATGCAACGAGCGAGGCGGCCGATAGAGATGATGTCCAACCACGTGGAGATCCTGTGCATGTTCACGGCGCTGAGGTTCGGCCATCCCCAATCCTCATGGTGGTAGTCGCCCTGGCCATCCGCGTCGTCGTCACATGCCTTTTGCTTCATCTTGTTGCTACCCCAAGCTGTACCCATAGCGGCAAATGGAGTCTGGAATCCGGTAGATTAATGGAGGCATTGTGATAAGGAGGCGGATGGATTCGAGATGGGATGGAATCAAGGATGGGGGAAGTTGTTCGAGTAGGGAGTGACCCTGTGAGGAACCGCCGCCGCCGTCGGTTCTCGTCTGCGTGGAAGACAAGGAAGGGGGCGTAATTATTGAGGGCACGCACCGGAACCGTCTAGAGGAAGTGAAAAAATAAATCGTAAGAAAGAGAAATGTGAGGCCCGCTTGTCAGTGAGTGAAGGTCGGCACGCGCAAACGTGGCTACGTTTGACTTGGATCGTGCATGGCAGACCTCGATTCCACCGCATGCAAGTGGCGCAGAACAAATTTAGGCAGCGCTAGCGTCGACGTGTAAAACCGCCGCTTTTCTCCACCTTCATCGTACTACGAACGGTCGTGCACCATTCTAGATATTGGTAAGGGCGATTCCAATCTTTCACTTCTCCGTCTGATTTCCTCCTCCACGGCCTCATCGTCTTTCTCCTCCACGGCCTCATCCATTTCTCCTCCATGGCATCACCCTCTTCCTCCATATCCTTTCCCTCTTGCATGTAGTCATGGACTTTTCGGACATCCAAAACAACGACAGGCAAGCGACTACGCACTTTGACATAGAAGTACATGGCGGGAAGAAGATCAATGTCGTCTACACCACCGATCATGTGACGGTGAGGAAGACTCTAAGTAATTACATGAGTTGGTTGCGGTTTGAAGGAAACAGGTTCATAGGCCTCGACCTCGAGTACAGCCGCGATCACCGTAGGATCGCCGTGGTGCAAATCTCCATGAAGGGGCACATCCTCGTATACCAGCCTTTTTGCGAGAAGGGGGCTGATGGGATCTGGTAGACTCTGCTGTCTTTTTGTTCCTGAACCGTTGCAAAAGTTATTGCTATATTATTTGTTTGAATTCATTTTCATGCAGGTGGGGCGAAAGCATTAGGGATCTATTTCATGACTTTCTCGTGAACCAGCTCATAACATTTACTAGTGTTGACATCACGAATGACACTAAACTTCTTGAAAGCCCGACTGTCAACATTAGAATCCCAAATGAGTGCAGAGTGGACAACCAGGAAATTTACTAGATCCCAGGGATGAAGGGCGACAGGACCGGGATGGCTGCTCTTGCCTCCGAACTCATCGACCCGCGGTACGCTGACATGAAGGGAAATTGCCGAGATGTTCGTGGAGGTGTTTAGGGCACGATTACTGGGAGGATAAGCCGCTTTCTAAACCTAATCTGAAGTACGCTGCAATTGACGGGTATGTTAGCCACGAGTTGTACCACCAGATTGTAAAATCTCATTCCAAGCATCACATCATTGAATCACCACAAAGGCAGGCCGTTTGCCCTAGATGCAGGAGTGTAGATGAATCTACAAGCTGGGGCAAGCGATCGAAGGCATCCTGGGATCGGTTGCCTTCTCCAACAGGTTGGGATGTAGACTTTTAGTGCATGATTGTTGTGTTTGTATGGGGCTTGTTATGTTTATGAAAACATGTTATTTCAGAAGTACACTATGTGAGCAATTACGAACTGATGTGTATTACCTTTGTCAAACTATAATCTGGGTTTGGGTATGACTGTATCCTTCGCTATAATCTGGGGTTGGTTATGACTTATGACTGTATTACACCTTATCCATGTCAGTCCTGGATTCTGCCGCATGCAAATGGCATAGAAAGAATTAGTAAGAATGAATGTTGAGCATAGAAAAGGGGGGAATGTAATTCATACATGTTAAGTAGCTAATAGCACAGGGATTATACGAGCTTGGTTCTTACCCACAGAATGCTTAGAAAATACATGCGAGATAAAATATAGGCAAGATAAAACTAGGAACGAAATGCGAAACTAGTACTGGTAAATAGCACACTCACCCATCCGCCAGATCCTGTTGAGCATCTCGTAGCAGACATACGCGTCCCTGGCTGTGTACTTGATCGCATCGTAATCCAGGTGCCTCCACTCCCATCGCTCGCGCAGGTGCTTCAGGAACTGGACTTTCATGCCGGTGTACTCGTGGTCGATGATGTCGGCAGCGAGTCTAGCCATGCCGGCTTTCCCCATATCGCCATCTGGGTACCTCCACAAACGTTGGAGATCGACATGATTAATGACATGAACAAGGAGATCCCGCTCTAGCTTCGGAGTGTCGTTCTTGATGTCGACGCTGGCAAAGTAGATCTCCCTCCTGTGTAGGAACTCGCGAAGCTCCAGGCTACAAATTTGGCCCTACATACGTGGTATAGGAGACATTGGTTGCGCATGGATAGCTGCAAAAGCATCGTCATCTTCCTATCTCCGGTATATTGAGGTCAAGGCCGACGATCTTGTACCTGTCCATCGGCTCCTGTAGCCACCGCTCGTACATTGTGATGACCTTGGCGACCTCCGTTGACGCATTTGTGTGGACGACCGTCAGCTTGGTGGTGCCATGGGCAGTGACGGTGTACTCGTCGGTGAAGTTGCTCCCATCGCCGAACACGTCGTACTCTGCGTCCATGGCAGGAGCTAATGCGGCGGTGGTGGGCTAGGGTCGGTAGCGGTGGCTGGGAATGGACATGGCGGTGGAGTGATCTGTTGCGGTGGTATGGCCCGGTGGAGGCGGTGCCTGCGGCAGCGTCGATGGTTCTTGCGGTGGCTGCGGTGGCGGTGGAAGGAATGAGTTGGGCATTTTTGCACAGTGATGTGCTGAGGAGATGGAAGGCGATGCTTAAATTGTGTTTACCAATATTCCGGTCATACCCATGCAGAAGCAAGTTTGACCGGGCGAGCACCATTGGTTTCCAATCCTAGCGATTACATTCGGCGTCCGTCCTGGTAGGCGATGGGGCGGGTGTGTGACATGGCTTTGGCGTGGCAGAGACCTGTCACGTAGACCACCGTCCCGTTGCCGATCCGCAGCGGGTGCACGGTGCTGACACGACATAACATGACAGGACAGAAGGAAGTGTACAACAATTATTCCTAACAAGTTTAAGAAGTGTAAGCATGGACAGGGATCTAGCATCCCTGCACCCCGGGGCAGCCGCCCAGCCGATCAGGCCTACCGATTGCGCAAAGCTTGCAATTTCCTTTCTTTAATTTGGTGATTTTGTCCAGAATTTGCCAAATTGAAGCTCGTTTGCCCAAGCTTCTATAAGTTTCTTTGTAGGCCACTTGTGTAAGCATGCACGATCAAGCAACTTTGCAACACACGTGTTGGTGGAAAAGCATGAGGTTTCAACGCACCACATAGTTTAGGGATTTAGAATAGCTACATTATGGAGCTCTAGCCAAATTGCATGGTAAAGCCAAATTCAGCTTTTTGTCAGATTTAGCTATAGCAACATTATGTCTCGTTTGTCCTCACTTTTTCCGTCCCGATATTCCGATGTCCTCACATGTGCTTGGAGGGAGGGTGCCGTCTGGTCAAAGGCTTGGCCGTTACATGCGCCCTGACGCCTAAATAGGAAGTTTTTTTAGTTATTTGGCCTTTTAAGAGCGCCTTTCCCCCTCTCTCGCTAACAGTTGTGTTTTTTTGCCCAAAAGGGTAGGGAATCTAGAGCAGCTTCTCTCTTCATTTATTGTTCCTTTTGCCGTCGTCTTTTCCCCAATCTGGTAGCAAATCTAGAGCAGCAAAACTAACCAGCACCATAAATAAATTCAGTAAACAGAGCATATGTAGATAAATTAGCTAATATAGGTTATATAGTACGGTACTTAACGAGGTTTGACAATTAGGCTGCTCAGCAGCAGCAGCTGATAGGTTCAACACAGACAAAACAAAAGAAGTTGCTTTATAGCAGCAGTAGCTGCTGCTGATCAGTGGCCCCTCGTGGCCTCTGCCAGGAGGGCCTCCGCCTCCTCCCTCTGGCCCCTCCTCCCTCTGGCGCCTCCTCCACTTCTTGCTGCCTAGCCCCTTGACCTTGGGCGCCTTGAATTTGATCGGGGGCATGCGACCCTCCTCAATAGCCACCTTCTGGAGGTTGCGGAGGTGAAGAGCGAGCGCCTGGTGCTTGGCTATGAAGTCGTGGACGTTCACGGACTCGCCGCAGGTCCTCACGTCCTCGGCATGCTTCACGAGAGAGTTGAAGTCCGTGGCGCGGAGCCTCCTGGTGCGGCAGAAGGGGCACCTGTACACTTCACCGGCGAAGAAGTTGTTGTACTGGCCGGACTTTAGCCTCCTCGGCACATGACGAGTCTTGGTGTCCTTAGACTCGTCGTCGCTGCGAACATCGTTGCTATCCTCTTGTTGGAAAAAACAGTAGAGTGCAATAAGGACATGATTGAGATACTTTGATTATCAGGATTGATTATTTGCATAGATTGACCAATTGAGATCTCCCAATTATTCCACAAATCTCAAACCAAATCAAATACTGATCCCAACTATGAACAGGGGGATTCATCGAAAATCGAGATCTAACACAAGAGGATTAGCTACTGTAAAAATACGAACAGCCGAGCCCTAATAACATATGATCTAGCATCCAATAATGGGAACGGGGGAAGAACAAGGGAAGGGGAGAAAACCCTGGTTACCTGCGACCATGGGTCGACGATGCTGGTGTCATAGGGGTTCTCCGGCCTTATGTAGACAACCTCCTCGTATGGGTCCCAGCCAAGCAGGATCTGTCCAAGACCGGCGGGGGCCTCCTCGCCGACGGCTATGGTGGATGCGGGGATGGGGACGGGGGTCTGTACGGGGACCAGGGGCTCCTCACCGGCGGCCTTGGACACGCCGATGCCCACCGTGCCATTCTTCTCCATCACCGACATGGTTGGGGTTTTGTTAGGCGTTTGCAGAATGTGATGGGACAGTGGAGTTAGTTGAGTGAGCGAGTGCATGATGAGTGTGAGTGGGGAGGCCTCTATTAAAGGAGAAGGGAAGCTATGTTTTGTTGCACTACTGTGCACGGCCACACGTGTCCGCTACCGCCCGTGCACCGAACACGCGTACGGTAAGTCACGTTTTTTCCCTCGTGTCTAACCCTGGCGATTCAGTTGTACTCAGTTTTTCCCTCGAGCATAACACTGGCGGCTTGGTTCCATTTTTTAATAATTTTCTATTTTCTATTTGAATCCCTTTGTCACTCTTGCCCTTGGTATTTAAGTTCTACTCAGTTTTGCCCTTTGTTTTTAAGTTCTACTCAGTTTTTCCCTTGGTTCTTAAGTGCTACTTGGTTTTCCCCTCTCTTTGTATCCATCTCTCGCACCTGTGCTCATCTTCACTGCTACGCTCTGATTGGTCGAGATAGTTGTCACATGGATCATGCCCACCAACCGTTGATCCTCTATGATCTAGCAGACAGGATAACCCTTATATCTGTTGGGGGCACCCCTCTATCCATACAAAATAACGAGTATGCCACTGGAACTTGAACTCCATAAACAGATGAACTTGAATATAATTTTAAGGGTACGAAAATAGAAATCCCCAGAGTTTAAGGGTCTAGATAGAGTAAGAGAACTAAATATTATTAGTGCCAGGGCCAGCATAGTGATGGGTTGGTCGGCTAGAAGTTGTTGATTCCTAAGTAAGGGGACACTAGGCCAGTCTTAACATACTCCCTCAGGAATTTGCCATAAGCAGCGTGCTTAGCCTTGGTCACCGACTTGTGCTTACTAGCCGGGCTTTTACCGATGCCAACCGCATGAGGAATCAAGATGGCAATCCTCGGGTTGACTCCTTTCTTACAGAAAGGGCACCTGATCTCCACAAGTCGAGTGAGGAAAGGGATTATCCCGCTCTTGAGCTTCTTCATGAAATGGCGACTCTTGTTGTCCATGGTCTCCTTGTCCGAGTCCATCTCACTTGAATCCACATGTAATGTATGGAATGCAAACCGAAATGAGCAAAATAATAAATATATATTCCTTCCACCATTCCGAGTTACTTTCGATGCAATAACATGTCTATATAGGTTTAGCAGTTCATTACGCCGTCTCCCCAGCTCGCTCCTAAATTAATGTGGTTTGTGTTCTTGATAACTATCAACACCCGGATTTTTAATCCTAGATGCATGTTATGTCATACATCGCAATCCCAGGAATCCCATATTTGCGAGACATAACAGATTGGATATCACAGTACAACATCCATTACAAACCAATATAAGGTCTTACATGAATAAAGGATCTCATGATCTAGTCTTAATACAACAAGGAGCGGAATAAATAATAAGCGTAGCGGTGGGGTCCATCTTCAGTGGCACGGGTAATGCTGACGATGGAAGATAGTCCTAGTTATCATAGCCGTCCTGCTGTCCGTCATCTTGGTAGTCTCCTTCATAGTCTGGCCATAGGAATAGCCAGGGACAAAAGCCATGAGTACTCTTTAAGTACTCGCAAACTACCACTAACAAGTAAGATAGTGCTAGTGGGAAATGCTGACTCTATGTTTATTTGTAAAGTTAGGTTTGAAACCTAAGCTAAGTTCAGAAACAAAGAAAGATAAAATAAAGTTCTAGAATCACTTAAGTTGGGAAGCTAGTGTCATAGTCACAACTTTGTTGTGGTCAAGTGAAGAATCATCATTCATTTCATAAGTCATTTTGAAAACATCTGACAACGAAACAGTATGGCCACTCCAACTGTCCATAACCGCGGACGCGGCTATTCGAATAGTTTGACACTCGGCAGATGTGGTACACTTTCACCACAAGATTCGATACATCTGTCAGGGATAACACTGAATCATCATACTTAGTATGCAGATAATCAATCATAACCTTTCCTTTACACACCCTAGTATAAGCACATCTCCTATGAGCATGGCCTCCCAACCATGACCATCTGTCATCTTGGGCACTGCATAGGTGGACAACATTGAGAGGTAGCCTCAGCTCAAACCTCTCCCACGAGGGAACTAATACTAATGCATATAAATTTCCGGCTAAGCCTTACCCAATTTAGGTATTATGGTTGTACGGTAAAATTGGAATGGTATCACATCCGAATCCAACCATCAGTTTTTGTGAAAGGGCTAAGGCTCATGCCTCAACATTTTCATCATCATAAACCATTTGTTTTTCTCAACACATGTTAAAACATCTCAATAGAATGACTCATCATTCCAAGATTTTCACAATTCATTTTCACCAAGTGTTCCCATCTAAAGTGACTCAAGTTTTGATTTAGCTCTAAGCTACTAAATTAAGAGTGTTCACCATGGTGGGATGCTAATCTCAATCACATGCCATATAATGACATCTAATGTTATCTAGATAGGTCAAGTTTTATAATTTTTATGCTACCTTCAAACAAGTAAGGGACTTTGGTAAAGTAAAGACGTAAAAAGCTTGAAAGTAAAACTTGGGGTAGGTAATATTCAAAGTGGTATAACCAAAGAATGCCTACTTCATCTTGCTTAGGTTATCTAACTTAATTCTAGCTTGCTAACAATAGCTTGCTCAGTTTACTTGAAGTGCTAGGCTTGCAAGTAAAACTTGCAAGTGTTAACTTGTATAGGGATAACTTGCCTTGGTTGGTGCACTGGTTGAAGTTTTCTTCCTCCTCTAGGTAGAACTCCTCCTCCTCGAAAGCTTGGTCGGTACTATCGTCTATAAATACATACGTGATACACAATCACCAAACAATACTTAACTAGTCTACTTAGCAGACTAAGGCACACATTTGATGATCTATTATCATCACAAACATCACAAGGTTTTATTAACTAGCTTAATTATTTTTATTTGAGAAAAATAATTTCTACTCATTAAATATAACTAAGATTTAATATTCTCCATTTAAAATATGGGATCATGTGGACACATGTCATCACCACATATTCTAATATATGGGAATGTGATTTAAAGGTTGGATCACATTTAAATAAGTTTAAGTTCAACATTTAATGATTTAAAGTGACTAGAAATGCCTATATAGCATTATTTTGGTACTAGTCCAAAGTAACTGCTTGCAAACCTTAATATTATTACATATTCAGATAGGTATGGTTAAATGTGATTTTTGAGAGTTGGAATCAACTCAAAAGCTATTATGGTTGATTTTATAAAAATGTTTGAATGTGCAAAAGCTTCTGTCTTGTTATTTTTACTAGGAGAGATCTATAACTCTAAATGAATTAAATCCAACGGGATTGGATATATCTTTTCAGAGGCTTTCCAACAAAATTGGAATCACTCCATTTGGTTCAGTATATCTTCCTGAATTGATTTTTAAACTAAGGGACAAAATCTAGTTTTAGTTAAAAAAGGAAAAATCTAAATTTGAATCTACGGGCTAAGGCGGGAACACTAACGGGCCGACTCAGCCTCACTCCGCGGCGCTGAGAATAGCTGACAGGGGGTCCCACATGTCAGCGGCTTTTTAAACGCGAAGCGGTATGGGGCAACATGGATTGTTGGATTAGAAAGAAGATCTACGGCTGGGGCTTATCGTCCATGTCGGACAGGTCGCCGGCGAGGTGTAACCCTAGCGGCTCGGTAGGGGTCTAGGGCGGCTTACCGGGGCTCCGGCGAGGGTCGGCGAGGCAGGCAAACAAAGAAGTCGAGGACGGCGGTGCTCCTGGTATCGGCGGCTTCCCGAGAGATGGCCTGGATCAACGGCTCCCTTCTTCTCCCTCCGCGGCAGACTCCAGAAATTCCGGCGGGGCTATGGGACTGTTCTGAGAGGGAGAGGATGAGAGTGGTGTGAGGAAACGGTGCTGGGGAGGTCTCTATTTATAGGCTCAGCGAGGCAGCAGAGGAGCATGGGTGGAGCTCGACGGGGGCAGCGACACAGCGAGCTAGAGGTGTGGACAGTGGGCTAGGACGGTGGGCGGTTCCCTGGCGGTCGTCAGGGTGGTGCGCGTGCAGTGAAATGCGGTCGGGAGAGGTGAGTGGCGTGGCGCGCACGATGTCTCTACGGACAGCGAACTTTGCGCTGGTCAGCGACTATGGGGCACGGTCGGGGAAAGGGGCATGTCTGGAAGCTTCCTGGGGTGGTGGCGATCATACAGGTGGAAGGCGAGAGCTAGGCGGGGTCTGGCTAAGCAGGGACCATGCGTGCTCTGCGGACAGCGTCGGCATGGCAAACAGGCTCCGGGTGCGGCGGTTCCTGGCTGCTCCTCGCTCTGTCCGCGGGCTGGGGCTGGCCTGGTGGTGGAGGTGGACCACGGCCGACGTGCTGGACATGGTAGGCGAGCCTGGCGGCTACTGTGGCGTGCTATCATCGGTGGGGGTGCTCAAGGTGCTCGGCCTTAATGGCCATGACCATTTGGTCATGTGCACAGTGGGTGGCCGGGCTAGAAAGGGGTAGGGGAAGAAGTGGAGAGAGTTTGGTGGCAATGTGGGGGACAGGTTTGGACAGAACACTGCTCACACTAGTGTTTGTAATTTTTCCTGATTTTTGCACACAAGGTGTTTGACAAAATGGCCGAAAGAATTCAAGTTTTGAATTTTGAGATGTTTTTTGGTGGAGTTGTTTGTCACATGCTTAAGCATCTGTGGTTGCTTGGGATTTGGAAATGGAGTTCATTTGAGTAGTTTCTGAATAAGTGTGATCTTGGTACCTACACTAGATTCAATTTTCAAATGCCATTTAAAATTAGTGTTTGACTGTTTTTGGCAGATCACAAAGTGGGCCTTGGTACATCACTACTTGTACTAGCAAGGGGTGCAAAGATCCCAATTGTTTCTGTTAATATTTGAGTTCTAGGAATAGCCAAAGTAGGCATGGTAATTAAAATGGCACAAATGACCATTTGCTTATTTTATTCTTTTTGATTTGTTTTTCTTTGGGATTTGTTTGGGAATTATCTAGATGATGTTTAATTCACCTTAGAATCATTTTACAACCAATGGATCACTCAAACATGGCAATTCAAAACAATTCCTAATTTAAATGCACACACATATGAATGCTTTAATATTTTTAAATGGAAAAGTTTTTGTTAACTCTAAATTTGATCATTTGGATCTTAATAACCTTGGATTAGAGTTTTGGGGTGTTACAATAACTTATTAATAAATAAATAATGTGGATTCATTCAGAACAGACTAGATCTCTCCATGTACCGGTTCGTACGTTGCATCTAATCATTAGGACTAGATTTTTTTATGACGCCAGGATAGATTAAGCTCGAGCAGAAAATATGAAACATGTAGAAATAGATATACCTCCGGGTACACGAGCGGAGCGTGTTCGTCGAACTCCACACCTTCATCGGGGCCTCCGAAGTCGTCAGCACCGGTGAGCACATGGTCCCCCAAGGAGTTGAACTGCACGTCCTCCTCGCCTTGTGCTGTGTGATGCTCCACCAGATCTGCCGTGTGAAGCACCACCCCGGCGGCTATGCCCGCACACTCAGCCCCACGCACTTGTTTCATGGAGAAGGTTCTTGCAAGTACGTTCAAGATTTTGGGGTTTTGCTAGATAGGGAAGAGAGAGTAGTGGGTGAGTGAGAATGGAGGACCGATAGCCTGGGTTTTTAATGCGGGGGCGTTTAGGCCTCCTCGAGGGCCCCGATAGGCAGCTCTTTCAGCTGCGGCTGCCACGTGGAAGGATCGTGTTGCGGGGGTCTATCGGAAGTGAGAGTGCAGGCGCGCTGCGTAGTAAAAATGGTATAGCCCGTGGGACGTGGATGACCAGTTGCCGTGTAGTAGACTTGCAGCTTTTGTCGACTAGATTAAACGTGACATGACCACTTGACGACTTTTTCCAGGACGGCATTGTGTTCCTTCTTGTAGAAGTCTCGTTGAGGGAGATGTATGTGTTGTCTCGCGTTGTCCTGTGAAGGGCACGACGTGTGCAACGAGCCTCGTTGGATCACATAGGATCAACGGTTGGTGCGCACGATCCGCGTGACAACTGTGACAACCAATCAGGCGGTAGCAGATAGAGTGGGCACAGGTTTGGGCTTCTACGAAAGAGAGAGGGGCAAAACTGGGTAGTATCAAAAAACCAAGGGCAAAGTTGAGTACTATAAAAATGGAAAGTGAGTGTCTTTTACAATGAAATACATCATGGCATACATCAATTTATGCCAAGATAGATCCACTAGAGTTCATTGCATGTGTGTTCTTTCCACAAACCACATATGTATCCACTAGAGTCATTGCAAGTGTGTTCCTATCATGAACCACATATGGATCCACTAGTTTTATTGCATGTGTGTTCTTTCCACAAACCACATATGTATCCACTAGAGTAATTGCATGTGTGTTATTTTCAGAAACCACACAGGGATCAACCAATGTCATTGCATGTGTGTTGTTTCCACAAACCACATATGGATCCACCAATGTCATTGCATGTGCGTTCTTTCCCACAAACCACATGGATCAACCAATGGCATTGCATGCGTATTCTTTTCATAAACCACACATGGATCAACCAATGGCATTGCATGTGTGTTCTCTTCACAAACCACACATGGATCCACCAGTTTTCACTGCATGTGTGTTCTTTCCACAAACCACTTATGGATCCACCAATGTCATTGCATGTGTGTACTCTTCCACAAACCACATGGATGAACCAATGGCATTGCATGTGTGTTCTTTTCGCAAACCACACATGGATCAACCAATGGCATTGCATGTGTGTTCTTTTCACAAACCACAAATGGATCCACTAGAGTCATTGCATGTGTGTTCATTCCACAGACCACATATGGATCAACCAGTGTCATTGCATGTGTGTTCTTTCCACAAACCAGATATGGATCAATCAATGTCATTGCATGTGTGTTCTTTCCACAAACCACATATGGATCCACTAGAGTCATTGCATGTCTGTTCTTTTCACAAACCGCATATGGACCCACTAGAGTCATTGCATGTGTGTTCTTATACTAAAACAAGCAGTAGAGTCATTGCATGTGTGTTCTTTTCAAAACCCCACACATGGATCCACCAGAGTCATTGCATGTGTGTTCTTTCCACAAACCACACATGGATCCACTAGAGTAATTGCATGTGTGTTCTTTTCACAAACCACACATGGATCCACAAATGTCATTGCATGTGTGTTCTTTTCACAAACCACATATGGATACATCAGAGTCATTGCACGTGTGTTCTTTTCGCAAACCACACATGGATTAACCAATGGCATTGCATGTGTGTTCTTTTAACAACTCACATATGGATCAACCAGTGTCATTGCATGTGTGTTCCTATCATGAACCACATATGGATCCACCAGTGTTCATTGCATGTGTGTTCTTTCCACTAACCACATACGTATCCACTAGAGTCATTGCATGTGTGTTCTTGTCACAAACCACACATGGATCAACCAATGTCATTGCATGTGTGTTATTTTCACAAACCACATATGGATCCACCAATGTCATTGCATGTGTGTTCTTTTCCACAAACCACACATGGATCAACCAATGTCATTGCATGTCTGTTCTTTTCACAAACCACATATGGATCCACCAATGTCATTGCATGTGTGTTCCTTTCCACAAACCACATATGTATCCACTAGAGTCATTGCATGTGTGTTCCTGTCATGAACCACATATGGATCCCCCAGTGTTCATTGCATGTGTGTTATTTCCACGAACAACACATGGATCAATCAATGTCATTGCATGTGTGTTATTGTCACAAACCACATATGGATCAACCAATGTCATTGCATGCGTGTTCCTGTCAGGAACCACATATGAATCCACCAGTGTTCATTGCATGTGTGTTCTTTCCACAAACCAAATATGGATCCACTAGAGTCATTGCATGTGTGTTCTTTTCACAAACCACATATGGATCCACCAATGTCATTGCATGTGTGTTCTTTCCATGAACCACATATGGATCCACCAATGGCATTGCATGTGTGTTCTTTCCACTAACCACACATGGACCCACTAGAGTCATTGCATGTGTGTCTTTTCACAAACCACGTATGGATCCACTAGAGTCATTGCATGTTTGTTGTTTTCGACTAACCACATACGGATTAACCAATGGCATTGCATGTGTGTTATTTTAATAACCCGCATATGGATCAACCAATGTCATTGCATGTGTGTTCCTATCATGAACCACATATGGATCCAGCAGTGTTCATTGCATGTGTGTTCTTTTCACAAACCACATATGGATCCACCAATATCATTGCATGTGTGTTCTTTCTACAAACCACATATGGATCCACTAGAGTCATTGCATGTGTGTTCTTTTCACAAACCACATATGGACCCACTTGAGTCATTGCATGTGTGTTCTTTCCACAAACCACACATGGATCAACCAATGTCATTGCATGTGTGTTATTGTCACAAACCACATATGGATCAACCAATGTCATTGCATGTGTGTTCCTGTCATGAACAACATATGAATCCACCAGTGTTCATTGCGTGTGTGTTCTTTCTACAAATCACATACGGATCTACTAGAGCCATTGCATGTGTGTTCTTTTGACAGACCACATATGGACCCACTTGAGTCATTGCATGTGTGTTCTTTCCACAAACCACACATGGATTAACCAATGACATTGCATGTGTGTTATTGTCACAAACCACATATGGATCAACCAATGTCATTACATGTGTCTTCCTATCATAAAACACATATGGATCCACCAGTGTTCATTGCATCTGTGTTCTTTCCACAAACCACATATGGATCCACTAGAGACATTTCATGTGTGCTCTTTTCACAAACCACATATGGATCCACCAATGTCATTGCATGTGTGTTCTTTCCATGGACCACATATGGATCCACCAATGCCATTGCATGTGTGTTATTTCCACTAACCACACATGGATCAACTAGAGTCATTGCATGTGTGTTCTTTTCCACTAACCACATAAGTATCCACTAGAGTCATTGCATGCGTGTTCTTTCCACAAACCACACATGGATCCACCAGAGTCATTGCATGTGTGTTCTTTCCCCAAACCACTCATGGATCCACCAGAGTCATTGCATGTGTGTTCTTTCCACAAACCACATATGGATCCACCAATGTGATTGCAGGTGTGTTCTTTCCATAAACCTCACACTGATCAACCAATGTCATTGCATGTGTGTTCTTTGCACAAACCACATATGTATCCACCAATGTCATTGCATGTGTGTTCTTTTCCACAAACCACATATGTATCCACTAGAGTCATTGCATGTGTGTTCCTGTCATGAACCACATATGGATCCACCAGTGTTCATTGCATGTGTGTTCTTTCCACAAACCACATATGGATCCACTAGAGTCATTGCATGTGTGTTCTTTTCACAAACCACATTTGAATCCACCAATGTCATTGCATGTGTGTTCTTTCCGTGAACCATATATGGATCCACCAATGTCATTGCATGTGTGTTCTTTCCACTAACCACACATGGATACACTAGAGTCATTGCACGTGTGTTCTTTTAACAACCCACATATGGACCAACCAGTGTCATTGCATGTGTGTTCCTGTCATGAACCACATATGGATCCACCAGTGTTCATTGCATGTGTGTTCTTTTACACAAACCACATATGTATCCACTAGAGTCATGGCATGTTTGTTCTTTTCATAACGCACACATGGATCAACCAATGCCATTGCATGTGAGTTCTTTCCACAAACCACATACGGATCAACCAATGGCATTGCATGTGTGTTCTTTTCACAAAGCACACATGTATCAACCAATGGCATTGCATGTGTGTTATTTCAACAAACCACACATGGATCCACTAGAGTCATTGCATGTGTCTTATTTTCACAAACCACATATGGATCCACCAATGTCATTGCATATGTGTTCTTTCCATGAACCACATATGGATCCACCAATGTCATTGCATGTGTGTTCTTTCCACTAACCACACATGGATCCACTAGAGTCATTTCATGTGTGTTCTTTTCCACTAACCACATATGTATCTACTAGAGTCATTGCATGTGTGTTCTTTCCACAAACCACACATGGATCCACCAGAGGCATGGCATCTGTGTTCTTTCCACAAACCAAACATGGACCCACCAGAGTCATGCATGTGTGTTCTTTTGCACAAACCACATATGTATCCACCAATGTCATTGCATGTGTGTTAATGTCAGAAACCACAAATGGATCACCAATGTCATTGCATGTGTGTTCTTTCCACAAACCACATATGGATCAACCAATGTCATTGCATGTGTGTTCTTTCTACAAACCACATATGGATCCACTAGAGTCATTGCATGTGTGTTCTTTCTACAAACCACATATGGAACCACTTGAGTCATTGCATGTGTGTTCTTTCCACAAACCACACACGGATTAACCAATGGCATTGCATGTGTGTTATTGTCACAAACCACATATGGATCAACCAATATTATTGTATGTGTGTTCCTGTCATGAACCACATATGGATCCACCAGTGTTCATTGCATGTGTGTTCTTTCCACAAACCACATATGGATCCACTAGAGTCATTGCATGTGTGTTCTTTTGGCAAACCACATATGGATCCACCAATGTCATTGCATGTGTGTTCTTTCCATGAACCACATATGGATCCACCAATGTCATTGCATGTGTGTTCTTTCCACTAACCACACATGGATACACTAGAGTCATTGCACGTGTGTTCTTTTAACAACCCACATGTGGATCAACCAGTGTCATTGCATGTGTGTTCTTTCCACAAACCACATATGGATCCACTAGAGTCATTGCATGTGTGTTCTTTTCACAAAGCACATTTGAATCCACCAATGTCATTGCATGTGTGTTCTTTCCATGAACCATATATGGATCCACCAATGTCATTGCATGTGCGTTCTTTCCACTAACCACACATGGATACACTAGAGTCATTGCATGTGTGTTCTTTTAACAACTCACATATGGATCAACCAGTGTCATTGCATGTGTGTTCCTGTCGTGGACCACATATGGATCCACCAGTGTTCATTGCATGTGTGTTCTTTTCCACAAACCACATATTTATCCACTAGAGTCATGGCATGTTTATTCTTTTCTCAAACTACACATGGATCAACCAATGCCATTGCATGTGAGTTCTTTCCACAAACCACATATGGATCAAAAAATGGCTTTGCATGTGTGTTCTTTTCACAAAGCACACATGGATCAACCAATGGCATTGCATGTGTGTTATTTCCACAAACCACACTTGGATCCACTAGAGTCATTGTCGTGTGTGTTCTTTCAACTAACCACACATGGATCCACTAGAGTAATTCCATGTGTGTTCTTTTCACAAACCACATATGGACCCACCAGAGTCATTGTGAGATCCAGGCACATGGCTTAATAGGATTGATAGGATACCCATATCAACAAGTTGCAACTTCTTTTCCGGAAGCTCATTCGAAAAGAACTCTAAGGTTAAGCGTGCTTGGCCTAGAGAAATTCTAGGATGGGTGACCGACCGGGAAGTGGGTAACTGGGTGCACATGAGTGAGGACAAAGTGCGCAGAAAAGACTAGTGTTGGTCTGTGGGGCCAGTCTAGATATCCTATTAAGCTGCCAGGAGTGACACCTCCCGAGCCCAGGAGTGGACGGGGTGTTACAGTCATTGCAAGTGTGTTCTTTTCCAGAAACCACATATGTATCCACCAGTGTCATTGCATGTGTTTTATTGTCACAAACCACATATGGACCCACTTGAGTCATTGCATGTGTGTTCTTTCCACAAACCACACATGGATTAACCAATGGCATTGCATGTGTGTTATTTTCACAAACCACATATGGATCAACCAATGTCATTACATGTGTGTTCCTGTCATGTACCACATATGGATCCACCAGTGTTCATTGCATGTGTGTTCTTTCCACAAACCACATATGGATCCACTAGAGTCATTGCATGTGTGTTCTTTTCACAAACCACATATGGATCAACCAGTGTCATTGCATGTGTGTTCTTTCTACAAACCACAAATGGATCCACTAGAGTCATATCATGTGTGTTCTTTTCACATACCACCTATGGATCCACCAGTTTCATTGCATGTGTGTTCTTTTCACATGGATCCACCAGAGTCACTGCATGTGTGTTCTTTTTAGTAACAACAACCAGAGTCATTTTGCATGTGTGTTCTTTTCACAAACCACATATGGATCCACCAATGTCATTGCATGTGTGTTCTTTCCATGAACCACATATGGATCCACCAATGTTATTGCATGTGTGTTCATTCCACTAACCACACATGGATCCACTAGAGTCATTGCATGTGCGTTCTTTTAACAACCCACATATGGATCAACTAGTGCCAATGCATGTGTGTTGCTGTCATGAACCACATATGGATCCACCATTGTTCATTGCATGTGTGATCTTTTCCACTAACCACACATGGATACACTAGAGTCATTGCATGTGTGTTCTTTTAACAACTCACATATGGATCAACCAGTGTCATTGCATGTGTGTTCCTGTCGTGGACCACATATGGATCCACCAGTGTTCATTGCATGTGTGTTCTTTTCCACAAACCACATATTTATCCACTAGAGTCATGGCATGTTTATTCTTTTCTCAAACCACACATGGATCAACCAATGCCATTGCATGTGAGTTCTTTCCACAAACCACATATGGATCAAAAAATGGCATTGCATGTGTGTTCTTTTCACAAAGCACACATGGATCAACCAATGGCATTGTATGTGTTTTATTTCCACAAACCACACTTGGATCCACTAGAGTCATTGCGT
The DNA here is from genome assembly GCA_916181665.1 of Avena sativa. NCBI lineage: Eukaryota > Viridiplantae > Streptophyta > Magnoliopsida > Poales > Poaceae > Avena > Avena sativa. The sequence goes on from OV702286.1 coordinate 82,204,332, forward strand.
GTGTGTTCTTTCAACTAACCACACATGGATCCACTAGAGTAATTCCATGTGTGTTCTTTTCACAAACCACATATGGACCCACCAGAGTCATTGTGAGATCCAGGCACATGGCTTAATAGGATTGATAGGATACCCATATCAACAAGTTGCAACTTCTTTTCCGGAAGCTCATTCGAAAAGAACTCTAAGGTTAAGCGTGCTTGGCCTAGAGAAATTCTAGGATGGGTGACCGACCGGGAAGTGGGTAACTGGGTGCGCATGAGTGAGGACAAAGTGCGCAGAAAAGACTAGTGTTGGTCCGTGGGGCCAGTCTAGATATCCTATTAAGCTGCCAGGAGTGACACCCCCCGAGCCCAGGAGTGGACGGGGTGTTACAGTCATTGCAAGTGTGTTCTTTTCCAGAAACCACATATGTATCTACCAGTGTCATTGCATGTGTTTTATTGTCACAAACCACATATGGACCCACTTGAGTCATTGCATGTGTGTTCTTTCCACAAACCACACATGGATTAACCAATGGCATTGCATGTGTGTTATTTTCACAAACCACATATGGATCAACCAATGTCATTACATGTGTGTTCCTGTCATGTACCACATATGGATCCACCAGTGTTCATTGCATGTGTGTTCTTTCCACAAACCACATATGGATCCACTAGAGTCATTGCATGTGTGTTCTTTTCACAAACCACATATGGATCAACCAGTGTCATTGCATGTGTGTTCTTTCTACAAACCACAAATGGATCCACTAGAGTCATATCATGTGTGTTCTTTTCACATACCACCTATGGATCCACCAGTTTCATTGCATGTGTGTTCTTTTCACATGGATCCACCAGAGTCACTGCATGTGTGTTCTTTTTAGTAACAACAACCAGAGTCATTTTGCATGTGTGTTCTTTTCACAAACCACATATGGATCCACCAATGTCATTGCATGTGTGTTCTTTCCATGAACCACATATGGATCCACCAATGTTATTGCATGTGTGTTCATTCCACTAACCACACATGGATCCACTAGAGTCATTGCATGTGCGTTCTTTTAACAACCCACATATGGATCAACTAGTGCCAATGCATGTGTGTTGCTGTCATGAACCACATATGGATCCACCATTGTTCATTGCATGTGTGATCTTTTCCACAAACCACATATGTATCCACTAGAGTCATTGCATGTGTGTTCTTTTCACAAACCACACATGGATCAACCAATGTCATTTCATGTGTGTTCTTTCCACAAACCACATATGGATCAACCAATGGCATTGCATGTGCGTTCTATTTACAAACCCCACATGGATCCACTAGACTCATTGCATGTGTGTTCTTTTCACAAACCACATATGGATCCACCAATGTCATTGCATGTGTGTTCTTTCCATGAACCACATATGGATCCACCAATGTCATTGCATGTGTGTTCTTTCCACTAACCACACATGGATCCACTAGAGTCATTGCATGTGTGTTCTTTTCACAAACCACACATGGATCAACCAATGTCATTGCATGTGTGTTCTTTCCACAAACCACACATGGATCAAACAATGGCATTGCATGTGTGTTATTGTCACAAACCACATATGGATCAACCAATGTCATTGCATGTGTGTTCCTATGATGAACCACATTTGGATCCACCAGTGTTCATTGCATGTGTGTTCTTTCCACAAACCACATATGGATCCACTAGGGTCATTGCATGTGTGTTATTTTCACAAACCACAAATGGATCCACCAGCGTTCATTGCATGTGTGTTCTTTCCTCAAACCACATATGGATCAACCCATGTCATTGCATTGTGTTCTTTCTACAAACCACATATGGATCAACTAGAGTCATTGCATATGTGTTCTTTTGACAAACCACATATGGACCCACTTGAGTCATTGCATGTTTGTTCTTTCCACAAACCACACATGGATTAACCAATCGCATTGCATGTGTGTTATTGTCACAAACCACATATGGATGAACCAGTGTTCATTGCATGTGTGTTCTTTTCCACAAACCACATATGGATCAACCAGTGTCATTGCATGTGTGTTCTTTCCACAAACCACATATGGATCAACCAATGTCATTGCATGTGTGTTCTTTTCACAAACTACACATGGATCGACCACAAGAATCATTGCATGTGTGTTCTTTCCACAAACCACACATGGATCAACCAATGTCATTGCATGTGTGTTCTTTCTACAAACCATATATGGATCCACTAGGGTCATTGCATGTGTCTTCTTTTCACAAACCACGCATGGACCCACTAGAGTCATTGCATGTGTGTTTTTTCCACAAACCACACATGGATCCACCAATGGCATTGCATGTGTGTTATTGTCACAAACCACATATGGATCAACCAATGCCATTGCATGTGTGTTCCTGTCATGAACCACATATGGATCCACCAGTGTCATTGCGTGTGTGTTCTTTCAACTAACCACACATGGATGCACTAGAGTAATTCCATGTGTGTTCTTTTCACAAACCACATATGGACCCACCAGAGCCATTGCATGTGTGTTCTTTTCCACAAACAACATATGTATCCACCACTGTCATTGTATGTGTGTTATTTTCACAAACCACATATGGACCCACTTGAGTCATTGCATGTGTGTTCTTTCCACAAACCACACATGGATTAACCAATGGCATTACATGTGTGTTATTGTCACAAACCACATATGGATCAACCAATGCCATTGCATGTGTGTTCCTGTCATGCACCACATATGGATCCACCAGTGTTCATTGCATGTGTGTTCTTTCCACAAACCACATATGGATCCACTAGAGTCATTGCATGTGTGTTATTTTCACAAACCATGTATGTATCCACCAATGTCATTACATGTGTGTTCTTTCTACAAACTACAAATGTATCCATTAGAGTCATATCATGTGTGTTATTTTCACAAACCACATATGTGTCCACCAATGTCATTGCATGTGTGTTCTTTCCATGAAGCATATATGGATCCACCAATGTTATTGCATGTGCGTTCTTTCCACTAACCACACATGGATCAACTAGAGTCATTGCATGTGTGTTCTTTTCCACTAACCACATATGTATCCACTAGAGTCATTGCATGCGTGTTCTTTCCACAAACCACACATGGATCCACCAGAGTCATTGCATGTGTGTTCTTTCCCCAAACCACACATGGATCCACCAGAGTCATTGCATGTGTGTTCTTTCCACAAACCACATATGGATCCACCAATGTGATTGCAGGTGTGTTCTTTCCATAAACCTCACACTAATCAACCAATGTCATTGCATGTGTGTTCTTTGCACAAACCACATATGGATCCACCAATGTCATTGCATGTGTGTTCTTTTCCACAAACCACATATGTATCCACTAGAGTCATTGCATGTGTGTTCCTGTCATGAACCACATATGGATCCACCAGTGTTCATTGCATGTGTGTTCTTTCCACAAACCACATATGGATCCACTAGAGTCATTGCATGTGTGTTCTTTTCACAAACCACATTTGAATCCACCAATGTCATTGCATGTGTGTTCTTTCCATGAACCATATATGGATCCACCAATGTCATTGCATGTGTGTTCTTTCCACTAACCACACATGGATACACTAGAGTCATTGCACGTGTGTTCTTTTAACAACCCACATATGGATCAACCAGTGTCATTGCATGTGTGTTCCTGTCATGAACCACATATGGATCCACCAGTGTTCATTGCATGTGTGTTCTTTTCCACAAACCACATATGTATCCACTAGAGTCATGGCATGTTTGTTCTTTTCACAACCCACACATGGATCAACCAATGCCATTGCATGTGAGTTCTTTCCACAAACCACATATGGATCAACCAATGGCATTGCATGTGTGTTCTTTTCACAAAGCACACATGTATCAACCAATGGCATTGCATGTGTGTTATTTCAACAAACCACACATGGATCCACTAGAGTCATTGCATGTGTCTTATTTTCACCAACCACATATGGATCCACCAATGTCATTGCATATGTGTTCTTTCCATGAACCACATATGGATCCACCAATGTTATTGCATGTGTGTTCTTTCCACTAACCACACATGGATCCACTAGAGTCATTTCATGTGTGTTCTTTTCCACTAACCACATATGTATCTACTAGAGTCATTGCATGTGTGTTCTTTCCACAAACCAGACATGGATCCACCAGAGGCATTGCATCTGTGTTCTTTCCACCAACCAAACATGGACCCACCAGAGTCATGCATGTGTGTTCTTTTGCACAAACCACATATGTATCCACCAATGTCATTGCATGTGTGTTATTGTCACAAACCACATATGGATCACCAATGTCATTGCATGTGTGTTCTTTCCACAAACCACATATGGATCAACCAATGTCATTGCATGTGTGTTCTTTCTACAAACCACATATGGATCCACTAGAGTCATTGCATGTGTGTTCTTTCTACAAACCACATATGGAACCACTTGAGTCATTGCATGTGTTTTCTTTCCACAAACCACACATGGATTAACCAATGGCATTGCATGTGTGTTATTGTCACAAACCACATATGGATCAACCAATATTATTGTATGTGTGTTCCTGTCATGAACCACATATGGATCCACCAGTGTTCATTGCATGTGTGTTCTTTCCACAAACCACATATGGATCCACTAGAGTCACTGCATGTGTGTTCTTTTGACAAACCACATATGGATCCACCAATATCATTGCATGTGTGTTCTTTCCATGAACCACATATGGATCCACCAATGTCATTGCATGTGTGTTCTTTCCACTAACCACACATGGATACACTAGAGTCATTGCACGTGTGTTCTTTTAACAACCCACATGTGGATCAACCAGTGTCATTGCATGTGTGTTCTTTCCACAAACCACATATGGATCCACTAGAGTCATTGCATGTGTGTTCTTTTCACAAACCACATTTGAATCCACCAATGTCATTGCATGTGTGTTCTTTCCATGAACCATATATGGATCCACCAATGTCATTGCATGTGCGTTCTTTCCACTAACCACACATGGATACACTAGAGTCATTGCATGTGTGTTCTTTTAACAACTCACATATGGATCAACCAGTGTCATTGCATGTGTGTTCCTGTCGTGGACCACATATGGATCCACCAGTGTTCATTGCATGTGTGTTCTTTTCCACAAACCACATATTTATCCACTAGAGTCATGGCATGTTTATTCTTTTCTCAAACCACACATGGATCAACCAATGCCATTGCATGTGAGTTCTTTCCACAAACCACATATGGATCAACAAATGGCATTGCATGTGTGTTCTTTTCACAAAGCACACATGGATCAACCAATGGCATTGCATGTGTGTTATTTCCACAAACCACACATGGATCCACTAGAGTCATTGCGTATGTGTTCTTTCAACTAACCACACATGGATCCACTAGAGTAATTCCATGTGTGTTCTTTTCACAAACCACATATGGACCCACCAGAGTCATTGTGAGATCCAGGCACATGGCTTAATAGGATTGATAGGATACCCATATCAACAAGTTGCAACTTCTTTTCCGGAAGCTCATTCGAAAATAACTCTAAGGTTAAGCGTGCTTGGCCTAGAGAAATTCTAGGATGGGTGACCGACCGGGAAGTGGGTAACTGGGTGCGCATGAGTGAGGACAAAGTGCGCAGAAAAGACTAGTGTTGGTCTGTGGGGCCAGTCTAGATATCCTATTAAGCTGCCAGGAGTGACACCCCCCGAGCCCAGGAGTGGACGGGGTGTTACAGTCATTGCAAGTGTGTTCTTTTCCAGAAACCACATATGTATCCACCAGTGTCATTGCATGTGTTTTATTGTCACAAACCACATATGGACCCACTTGAGTCATTGCATGTGTGTTCTTTCCACAAACCACACATGGATTAACCAATGGCATTGCATGTGTGTTATTGTCACAAACCACATATGGATCAACCAATGTCATTACATGTGTGTTCCTGTCATGTACCACATATGGATCCACCAGTGTTCATTGCATGTGTGTTCTTTCCACAAACCACATATGGATCCACTAGAGTCATTGCATGTGTGTTCTTTTCACAAACCACATATGGATCAACCAGTGTCATTGCATGTGTGTTCTTTCTACAAACCACAAATGGATCCACTAGAGTCATATCATGTGTGTTCTTTTCACATACCACCTATGGATCCACCAGTTTCATTGCATGTGTGTTCTTTTCACATGGATCCACCAGAGTCACTGCATGTGTGTTCTTTTTAGTAACAACAACCAGAGTCATTTTGCATGTGTGTTCTTTTCACAAACCACATATGGATCCACCAATGTCATTGCATGTGTGTTCTTTCCATGAACCACATATGGATCCACCAATGTTATTGCATGTGTGTTCATTCCACTAACCACACATGGATCCACTAGAGTCATTGCATGTGTGTTCTTTTAACAACCCACATATGGATCAACTAGTGCCAATGCATGTGTGTTCCTGTCATGAACCACATATGGATCCACCATTGTTCATTGCATGTGTGATCTTTTCCATAAACCACATATGTATCCACTAGAGTCATTGCATGTGTGTTCTTTTCACAAACCACACATGGATCAACCAATGTCATTGCATGTGTGTTCTTTCCACAAACCACATATGGATCAACCAATGGCATTGCATGTGCGTTCTTTTCACAAACCCCACATGGATCCACTAGACTCATTGCATGTGAGTTCTTTTCACAAACCACATATGGATCCACCAATGTCGTTGCATGTGTGTTCTTTCCATGAACCACATATGGATCCACCAATGTCATTGCATGTGTGTTCTTTCCACTAACCACACATGGATCCACTAGAGTCATTGCATGTGTGTTCTTTTCACAAACCACACATGGATCAACCAATGTCATTGCATGTGTGTTCTTTCCACAAACCACACATGGATCAAACAATGGCATTGCATGTGTGTTATTGTCACAAACCACATATGGATCAACCAATGTCATTGCATGTGTGTTCCTATGATGAACCACATTTGGATCCACCAGTGTTCATTGCATGTGTGTTCTTTCCACAAACCACATATGGATCCACTAGGGTCATTGCATGTGTGTTATTTTCACAAAATACAAATGGATCCACCAGCGTTCATTGCATGTGTGTTCTTTCCTCAAACCACATATGGATCAACCCATGTCATTGCATTGTATTCTTTCTACAAACCACATATGGATCCACTAGAGTCATTGCATATGTGTTCTTTTCACAAACCACATATGGACCCACTTGAGTCATTGCATGTTTGTTCTTTCCACAAACCACACATGGATTAACCAATGGCATTGCATGTGTGTTATTGTCACAAACCACATATGGATGAACCAGTGTTCATTGCATGTGTGTTCTTTTCCACAAACCACATATGGATCAACCAGTGTCATTGCATGTGTGTTCTTTCCACAAACCACATATGGATCAACCAATGTCATTGCATGTGTGTTCTTTTCACAAACTACACATGGATCGACCACAAGAATCATTGCATGTGTGTTCTTTCCACAAACCACACATGGATCAACCAATGTCATTGCATGTGTGTTCTTTCTACAAACCATATATGGATCCACTAGAGTCATTGCATGTGTCTTCTTTTCACAAACCACGCATGGACCCACTAGAGTCATTGCATGTGTGTTTTTTCCACAAACCACACATGGATCCACCAATGGCATTGCATGTGTGTTATTGTCACAAACCACATATGGATCAACCAATGCCATTGCATGTGTGTTCCTGTCATGAACCACATATGGATCCACCAGTGTCATTGCGTGTGTGTTCTTTCAACTAACCACACATGGATGCACTAGAGTAATTCCATGTGTGTTCTTTTCACAAACCACATATGGACCCACCAGAGCCATTGCATGTGTGTTCTTTTCCACAAACAACATATGTATCCACCACTGTCATTGTATGTGTGTTATTTTCACAAACCACATATGGACCCACTTGAGTCATTGCATGTGTGTTCTTTCCACAAACCACACATGGATTAACCAATGGCATTACATGTGTGTTATTGTCACAAACCACATATGGATCAACCAATGCCATTGCATGTGTGTTCCTGTCATGCACCACATATGGATCCACCAGTGTTCATTGCATGTGTGTTCTTTCCACAAACCACATATGGATCCACTAGAGTCATTGCATGTGTGTTATTTTCACAAACCATGTATGTATCCACCAATGTCATTGCATGTGTGTTCTTTCTACAAACCACAAATGTATCCACTAGAGTCATATCATGTGTGTTCTTTTCACAAACCACATATGTGTCCACCAATGTCATTGCATGTGTGTTCTTTCCATGAACCATATATGGATCCACCAATGTTATTGCATGTGTGTTCTTTCCACTAACCACACATGGATCCACTAGAGTCATTGGATGTGTGTTCTTTTCACAAACCACATATGGACCCACCAGAGTCATTGCATGTGTGTTCTTTTCCACAAAACACATATGGATTAACCACTGGCATTGCATGTGTGTTCTTTTAACAACCCACATATGGATCAACCAGTGTAATTGCATGTGTCTTCCTGTCATGAACCACGTATGGATCAACCAGTGTTCATTGCATGTGTGTCCTTTCCACTAACCACATATGTATCCACTAGAATCATTGCATATGTGTTCTTTTCACAAACCACACATGTATCCATAGAGTCATTGCAAGTGTGTTCTTTTCACAAACCACATATGGACCCACCAGATTCATTTCATGTGTGTTCTTTTCCACAAACCACATATGTATCAACTAGAGTCATTGCATGTGTGTTCTTTTCACAAACCACATATGGATCCAGCAGAGTCATTGCATGTGTATTCTTTCCATAAACCACATACGGATCCACCAGAGTAATTGCATGTGTGTTCTTTTCACAAACCACATATGGACCAACAAATTCCATTGCATGTTTGTTCTTTTCACAAACCACATATGGATACACCAGAGTCATTGCATGTGTGTTCTTTCCACAAACCACATATGGATCCACCAATGTCATTGCATGTGTGTTCTTTCTGCCAACCACACATGGATCAACCAATGTCATTGCATGTGTTTTCTTTCCACAAACCACATATGGATTCACCAATGTCATTGCATGTGTGTTCTTTTCCACAAACCACATATGTATCCACTAGAGTCATTGCATGTGTGTTCCTGTCATGAACCACATATGGATCCACCAGTGTTCATTGCATGTGTGTTCTTTCCACAAACCACATATGGATCCACTAGAGTCATTGCATGTGTGTTCTTTCCACAAACCACATATGGATCCACCAATGTCATTGCATGTGTGTTATTTACATGAACCACATATGGATCCACTAATGTTATTGCATGTGTGTTCTTTCCACTAACCACACATGGATCCACTAGAGTCACTGCATGTGTGTTCTTTTAACAACCCACATATGGATCAACTAGTGTCATTGCATGTGTGTTCCTGTCATGAACCACATATGGATCCACCAGTGTTCAGTGCATGTGTGTTCTTTTCCACAAACCACATATGTACCCACTAGAGTCATTTCATGTGTGTTCTTTTCACAAACCACACATGGATCAACCAATGCCATTGCATGTGTGTTCTTTCCAGAAACCACATATGGATCCACCAATGTCACTCCATGTGTTTTCTTTTCCACAAACCACATTTGGATCAACCAATGTCATTGCATGTGTGTTCTTTCCACAAACCACATATGGATCAACCAATGCCATTGCATGTGTGTTCCTGTGATGAACCACACATGTATCAACCAATGTCATTGCATGTGTGTTCTTTCCGCCAACCACACATGGATCAACCAATGTCATTGCATGTGTTTTCTTTCCACAAACCACATATGGATTCACCAATGTCATTGCATGTGTGTTCTTTTCCACAAACCACATATGTATCCACTAGAGTCATTGCATGTGTGTTCCTCTCATGAACCACATATGGATCCACCAGTATTCATTGCATGTGTGTTCTTTCCACAAACCAGATATGAATCCACTAGAGTCATTGCATGTGTGTTCATTCCATGAACCACATATGGATCCACCAATGTCATTGCATGTGTGTTCTTTCCATGAACCACATATGGATCCACCAGTGTTATTGCATGTGTGTTCTTTCCACTAACCACACATGGATCCACTTGACTCATTGCATGTGTGTTCTTTTAACAACCCACATATGGATCAACCAGTGTAATTGCATGTGTGTTCCTGTCATGAACCACGTATGGATCAACCAGTGTTCATTGCATGTGTGTCCTTTCCACTAACCACATATGTATCCACTAGAATCATTGCATATGTGTTCTTTTCACAAACCACACATGTATCCATAGAGTCATTGCAAGTGTGTTCTTTTCACAAACCACATATGGACCCACCAGATTCATTTCATGTGTGTTCTTTTCCACAAACCACATATGTATCAACTAGAGTCATTGCATGTGTGTTCTTTTCACAAACCACATATGGATCCAGCAGAGTCATTGCATGTGTATTCTTTCCACAAACCACATATGGATCCACCAGAGTAATTGCATGTGTGTTCTTTTCACAAACCACATATGGACCAACAAATGCCATTGCATGTTTGTTCTTTTCACAAACCACATATGGATACACCAAAGTCATTGCATGTGTGTTCTTTCCACAAACCACATATGGATCCACCAATGTCATTGCATGTGTGTCCTTTCTGCCAACCACACATGGATCAACCAATGTCATTGCATGTGTTTTCTTTCCACAAACCACATATGGATTCACCAATGTCATTGCATGTGTGTTCTTTTCCACAAACCACATATGTATCCACTAGAGTCATTGCATGTGTGTTCCTGTCATGAACCACATATGGATCCACCAGTGTTCATTGCATGTGTGTTCTTTCCACAAACCACATATGGATCCACTAGAGTCATTGCATGTGTGTTCTTTCCACAATCCACATATGGATCCACCAATGTCATTGCATGTGTGTTATTTACATGAACCACATATGGATCCACTAATGTTATTGCATGTGTGTTCTTTCCACTAACCACACATGGATCCACTAGAGTCACTGCATGTGTGTTCTTTTAACAACTCACATATGGATCAACTAGTGTCATTGCATGTGTGTTCCTGTCATGAACCACATATGGATCCACCAGTGTTCAGTGCATGTGTGTTCTTTTCCACAAACCACATGTGTACCCACTAGAGTCATTTCATGTGTGTTCTTTTCACAAACCACACATGGATCAACCAATGCCATTGCATGTGTGTTCTTTCCAGAAACCACATATGGATCCACCAATGTCACTCCATGTGTTTTCTTTTCCACAAACCACATTTGGATCAACCAATGTCATTGCATGTGTGTTCTTTCCACAAACCACATATGGATCAACCAATGGCATTGCATGTGTGTTCCTGTGATGAACCACACATGTATCAACCAATGTCATTGCATGTGTGTTCTTTCCGCCAACCACACATGGATCAACCAATGTCATTGCATGTGTTTTCTTTCCACAAACCACATATGGATTCACCAATGTCATTGCATGTGTGTTCTTTTCCACAAACCACATATGTATCCACTAGAGTCATTGCATGTGTGTTCCTGTCATGAACCACATATGGATCCACCAGTATTCATTGCATGTGTGTTCTTTCCACAAACCAGATATGGATCCACTAGAGTCATTGCATGTGTGTTCATTCCATGAACCACACACCAATGTCATTGCATGTGTGTTCTTTCCATGAACCACATATGGATCCACAAGTGTTATTGCATATGTGTTCTTTCCACTAACCACACATGGACCCACTTGAGTCATTGCATGTGTGTTCTTTTAACAACCCACATATGGATCAACCAGTGTAATTGCATGTGTGTTCCTGTCATGAACCACGTATGGATCAACCAGTGTTCATTGCATGTGTGTCCTTTCCACTAACCACATATGTATCCACTAGAATCATTGCATATGTGTTCTTTTCACAAACCACACATGTATCCATAGAGTCATTGCAAGTGTGTTCTTTTCACAAACCACATATGGACCCACCAGATTCATTTCATGTGTGTTCTTTTCCACAAAGCACATATGTATCAACTAGAGTCATTGCATGTGTGTTCTTTTCACAAACCACATATGGATCCAGCAGAGTCATTGCATGTGTATTCTTTCCACAAACCACATATGGATCCACCAGAGTAATTGCATGTGTGTTCTTTTCACAAACCACATATGGACCAACAAATGCCATTGCATGTTTGTTCTTTTCACAAACCACATATGGATACACCAGAGTCATTGCATGTGTGTTCTTTCCACAAACCACATATGGATCCACCAATGTCATTGCATGTGTGTTCTTTCTGCCAACCACACATGGATCAACCAATGTCATTGCATGTGTTTTCTTTCCACAAACCACATATGGATTCACCAATGTCATTGCCTGTGTGTTCTTTTCCACAAACCACATATGTATCCACTAGAGTCATTGCATGTGTGTTCCTGTCATGAACCACATATGGATCCACCAGTGTTCATTGCATGTGTGTTCTTTCCCCAAACCACATATGGATCCACTAGAGTCATTGCATGTGTGTTCTTTCCACAAACCACATATGGATCCACCAATGTCATTGCATGTGTGTTATTTCCATGAACCACATATGGATCCACTAATGTTATTGCATGTGTGTTCTTTCCACTAACCACACATGGATCCACTAGAGTCACTGCATGTGTGTTCTTTTAACAACCCACATATGGATCAACTAGTGTCATTGCATGTGTGTTCCTGTCATGAACCACATATGGATCCACCAGTGTTCAGTGCATGTGTGTTCTTTTCCACAAACCACATATGTACCCACTAGAGTCGTTTCATGTGTGTTCTTTTCACAAACCACACATGGATCAACCAATGCCATTGCATGTGTGTTCTTTCTAGAAACCACATACAGATCCACCAATGTCACTCCATGTGTTTTCTTTTCCACAAACCACATTTGGATCAACCAATGTCATTGCTTGTCTGTTCTTTCCACAAACCACATATGGATCAACCAATGGCATTGCATGTGTGTTCCTGTGATGAACCACACATGTATCAACCAATGTCATTGCATGTGTGTTCTTTCCGCCAACCACACATGGATCAACCAATGTCATTGCATGTGTTTTCTTTCCACAAACCACATATGGATTCACCAATGTCATTGCATGTGTGTTCTTTTCCACAAACCACATATGTATCCACTAGAGTCATTGCATGTGTGTTCCTGTCATGAACCACATATGGATCCACCAGTATTCATTGCATGTGTGTTCTTTCCACAAACCAGATATGGATCCACTAGAGTCATTGCATGTGTGTTCATTCCATGAACCACATATGGATCCACCAATGTCATTGCATGTGTGTTCTTTCCATGAACCACATATGGATCCACCAGTGTTATTGCATGTGTGTTCTTTCCACTAACCACACATGGATCCACTTGAGTCATTGCATGTGTGTTCTTTTAACAACCCAAATATGGATCAACCAGTGTAATTGCATGTGTGTTCCTGTCATGAACCACGTATGGATCAACCAGTGTTCATTGCATGTGTGTCCTTTCCACTAACCACATATGTATCCACTAGAATCATTGCATATGTGTTCTTTTCACAAACCACACATGTATCCATAGAGTCATTGCAAGTGTGTTCTTTTCACAAACCACATATGGACCCACCAGATTCATTTCATGTGTGTTCTTTTCCACAAACCACATATGTATCAACTAGAGTCATTGCATGTGTGTTCTTTTCACAAACCACATATGGATCCAGCAGAGTCATTGCATGTGTATTCTTTCCACAAACCACATATGGATCCACCAGAGTAATTGCATGTGTGTTCTTTTCACAAACCACATATGGACCAACAAATGCCATTGCATGTTTGTTCTTTTCACAAACCACATATGGATACACCAGAGTCATTGCATGTGTGTTCTTTCCACAAACCACACATGGATCCACCAATGTCATTGCATGTGTGTTCTTTCTGCCAACCACACATGGATCAACCAATGTCATTGCATGTGTTTTCTTTCCACAAACCACATATGGATTCACCAATGTCATTGCATGTGTGTTCTTTTCCACAAACCACATATGTATCCACTAGAGTCATTGCATGTGTGTTCCTGTCATGAACCACATATGGATCCACCAGTGTTCATTGCATGTGTGTTCTTTCCACAAACCACATATGGATCCACTAGAGTCATTGCATGTGTGTTCTTTCCACAAACCACATATGGATCCACCAATGTCATTGCATGTGTGTTATTTCCATGAACCACATATGGATCCACTAATGTTATTGCATGTGTGTTCTTTCCACTAACCACACATGGATCCACTAGAGTCACTGCATGTGTGTTCTTTTAACAACCCACATATGGATCAACTAGTGTCATTGCATGTGTGTTCCTGTCATGAACCACATATGGATCCACCAGTGTTCAGTGCATGTGTGTTCTTTTCCACAAACCACATATGTACCCACTAGAGTCATTTCATGTGTGTTCTTTTCACAAACCACACATGGATCAACCAATGCCATTGCATGTGTGTTCTTTCCAGAAACCACATACGGATCCACCAATGTCACTCCATGTGTTTTCTTTTCCACAAACCACATTTGGATCAACCAATGTCATTGCATGTGTGTTCTTTCCACAAACCACATATGGATCAACCAATGGCATTGCATGTGTGTTCCTGTGATGAACCACACATGTATCAACCAATGCCATTGCATGTGTGTTCTTTCCGCCAACCACACATGGATCAACCAATGTCATTGCATGTGTTTTCTTCCCACAAACCACATATGGATTCACCAATGTCATTGCATGTGTGTTCTTTTCCACAAACCACATATGTATCCACTAGAGTCATTGCATGTGTGTTCCAGTCATGAACCACATATGGATCCACCAGTATTCATTGCATGTGTGTTCTTTCCACAAACCAGATATGGATCCACTAGAGTCATTGCATGTGTGTTCATTCCATGAACCACATATGGATCCACCAGTGTCATCGCATGTGTGTTCTTTCCATGAACCACATATGGATCCACCAGTGTTATTGCATGTGTGTTCTTTCCACTAACCACACATGGATCCACTTGAGTCATTGCATGTGTGTTCTTTTAACAACCCACATATGGATCAACCAGTGTAATTGCATGTGTGTTCCTGTCATGAACCACGTATGGATCAACCAGTGTTCATTGCATGTGTGTCCTTTCCACTAACCACATATGTATCCACTAGAATCATTGCATATGTGTTCTTTTCACAAACCACACATGTATCCATAGAGTCATTGCAAGTGTGTTCTTTTCACAAACCACATATGGACCCACCAGATTCATTTCATGTGTGTTCTTTTCCACAAACCACATATGTATCAACTAGAGTCATTGCATGTGTGTTCTTTTCACAAACCACATATGTATCAACTAGAGTCATTGCATGTGTGTTCTTTTCACAAACCACATATGGATCCAGCAGAGTCATTGCATGTGTATTCTTTCCACAAACCACATATGGATCCACTAGAGTAATTGCATGTGTGTTCTTTTCACAAACCACATATGGACCAACAAATGCCATTGCATGTTTGTTCTGTTCACAAACCACATATGGATACACCAGAGTCATTGCATGTGTGTTCTTTCCACAAACCACATATGGATCCACCAATGTCATTGCATGTGTGTTCTTTCTGCCAACCACACATGGATCAACCAATGTCATTGCATGTGTTTTCTTTCCACAAACCACATATGGATTCACCAATGTCATTGCCTGTGTGTTCTTTTCCACAAACCACATATGTATCCACTAGAGTCATTGCATGTGTGTTCCTGTCATGAACCACATATGGATCCACCAGTGTTCATTGCATGCGTGTTCTTTCCACAAACCACATATGGATCCACTAGAGTCATTGCATGTGTGTTCTTTCCACAAACCACATATGGATCCACCAATGTCATTGCATGTGTGTTATTTCCATGAACCACATATGGATCCACTAATGTTATTGCATGTGTGTTCTTTCCACTAACCACACATGGATCCACTAGAGTCACTGCATGTGTGTTCTTTTAACAACCCACATATGGATCAACTAGTGTCATTGCATGTGTGTTCCTGTCATGAACCACATATAGATCCACCAGTGTTCAGTGCATGTGTGTTCTTTTCCACAAACCACATATGTACCCACTAGAGTCATTTCATGTGTGTTCTTTTCACAAACCACACATGGATCAACCAATGCCATTGCATGTGTGTTCTTTCCAGAAACCACATACGGATCCACCAATGTCACTCCATGTGTTTTCTTTTCCACAAACCACATTTGGATCAACCAATGTCATTGCATGTGTGTTCTTTCCACAAACCACATATGGATCAACCAATGGCATTGCATGTGTGTTCCTGTGATGAACCACACATGTATCAACCAATGCCATTGCATGTGTGTTCTTTCCGCCAACCACACATGGATCAACCAATGTCATTGCATGTGTTTTCTTTCCACAAACCACATATGGATTCACCAATGTCATTGCATGTGTGTTCTTTTCCAGAAACCACATATGTATCCACTAGAGTCATTGCATGTGTGTTCCTGTCATGAACCACATATGGATCCACCAGTATTCATTGCATGTGCGTTCTTTCCACAAACCAGATATGGATCCACTAGAGTCATTGCATGTGTGTTCATTCCATGAACCACATATGGATCCACCAATGTCATTGTATGTGTGTTCTTTCCATGAACCACATATGGATCCACCAGTGTTATTGCATGTGTGTTCTTTCCACTAACCACACATGGATCCACTTGAGTCATTGCATGTGTGTTCTTTTAACAACCCAAATATGGATCAACCAGTGTAATTGCATGTGTGTTCCTGTCATGAACCACGTATCGATCAACCAGTGTTCCTTGCATGTGTGTCCTTTCCACTAACCACATATGTATCCACTAGAATCATTGCATATGTGTTCTTTTCACAAACCACACATGTATCCATAGAGTCATTGCAAGTGTGTTCTTTTCACAAACCACATATGGACCCACCAGATTCATTTCATGTGTGTTCTTTTCCACAAACCACATATGTATCAACTAGAGTCATTGCATGTGTGTTCTTTTCACAAACCACATATAGATCCAGCAGAGTCATTGCATGTGTATTCTTTCCACAAACCACATATGGATCCACCAGAGTAATTGCATGTGTGTTCTTTTCACAAACCACATATGGACCAACAAATGCCATTGCATGTTTGTTCTTTTCACAAACCACATATGGATACACCAGAGTCATTGCATGTGTGTTCTTTCCACAAACCACATATGGATCCACCAATGTCATTGCATGTGTGTTCTTTCTGCCAACCACACATGGATCAACCAATGTCATTGCATGTGTTTTCTTTCCACAAACCACATATGGATTCACCAATGTCATTGCCTGTGTGTTCTTTTCCACAAACCACATATGTATCCACTAGAGTCATTGCATGTGTGTTCCTGTAATGAACCACATATGGATCCACCAGTGTTCATTGCATGTGTGTTCTTTCCACAAACCACATATGGATCCACTAGAGTCATTGCATGTGTGTGCTTTCCACAAACCACATATGGATCCACCAATGTCATTGCATGTGTGTTATTTCCATGAACCACATATGGATCCACTAATGTTATTGCATGTGTGTTCTTTCCACTAACCACACATGGATCCACTAGAGTCACTGCATGTGTGTTCTTTTAACAACCCACATATGGATCAACTAGTGTCATTGTATGTGTGTTCCTGTCATGAACCACATATGGATCCACCAGTGTTCAGTGCATGTGTGTTCTTTTCCACAAACCACATATGTACCCACTAGAGTCATTTCATGTGTGTTCTTTTCACAAACCACACATGGATCAACCAATGCCATTGCATGTGTGTTCTTTCCAGAAACCACATATGGATCCACCAATGTCACTCCATGTGTTTTCTTTTCCACAAACCACATTTGGATCAACCAATGTCATTGCATGTGTGTTCTTTCCACAAACCACATATGGATCAACCAATGCCATTGCATGTGTGTTCATGTGATGAACCACACATGTATCAACAAATGTCATTGCATGTGTGTTCTTTCCGCCAACCACACATGGATCAACCAATGTCATTGCATGTGTTTTCTTTCCACAAACCACATATGGATTCACCAATGTCATTGCATGTGCGTTCTTTTCCACAAACCACATATGTATCCACTAGAGTCATTGCATTTGTGTTCCTGTCATGAACCACATATGGATCCACCAGTATTCATTGCATGTGCGTTCTTTCCACAAACTAGATATGGATCCACTAGAGTCATTGCATGTGTGTTCATTCCATGAACCACATATGGATCCACCAGTGTCATTGCATGTGTGTTCTTTCCATGAACCACATATGGATCCACCAGTGTTATTGCATGTGTGTTCTTTCCACTAACCACACATGGATCCACTTGAGTCATTGCATGTGTGTTCTTTTAACAACCCAAATATGGATCAACCAGTGTTCATTGCATGTGTGTCCTTTCCACTAACCACATATGTATCCACTAGAATCATTGCATACGTGTTCTTTTCACAAACCACACATGTATCCATAGAGTCATTGCAAGTGTGTTCTTTTCACAAACCACATATGGACACAACAGATTCATTTCATGTGTGTTCTTTTCCACAAACCACATATGTATCAACTAGAGTCATTGCATGTGTGTTCTTTTCACAAACCACATATGGATCCAGTAGAGTCATTGCATGTGTATTCTTTCCACAAACCACATATGGATCCACCAGAGTAATTGCATGTGTGTTCTTTTCACAAACCATATATGGACCAACAAATGCCATTGCATTTTTGTTCTTTTCACAAACCACATATGGATACACCAGAGTCATTGCATGTGTGTTCTTTCCACAAACCACATATGGATCCACCAATGTCATTGCATGTGTGTTCTTTCTGCCAACCACACATGGATCAACCAATGTCATTGCATGTGTTTTCTTTCCACAAACCACATATGGATTCACCAATGTCATTGCCTGTGTGTTCTTTTCCACAAACCACATATGTATCCACTAGAGTCATTGCATGTGTGTTCCTGTCATGAACCACATATGGATCCACCAGTGTTCATTGCATGTGTGTTCTTTCCACAAACCACATATGGATCCACTAGAGTCATTGCATGTGTGCTCTTTCCACAAACCACATATGGATCCACCAATGTCATTGCATGTGTGTTATTTCCATGAACCACATATGGATCCACTAATGTTATTGCATGTGTGTTCTTTCCACTAACCACACATGGATCCACTAGAGTCACTGCATGTGTGTTCTTTTAACAACCCACATATGGATCAACTAGTGTCATTGCATGTGTGTTCCTGTCATGAACCACATATGGATCCACCAGTGTTCAGTGCATGTGTGTTCTTTTCCACAAACCACATATGTACCCACTACAGTCATTTCATGTGTGTTCTTTTCACAAACCACACATGGATCAACCAATGCCATTGCATGTGTGTTCTTTCTAGAAACCACATATGGATCCACCAATGTCACTCCATGTGTTTTCTTTTCCACAAACCACATTTGGATCAACCAATGTCATTGCATGTGTGTTCTTTCCACAAACCACATATGGATCAACCAATGGCATTGCATGTGTGTTCCTGTGATGAACCACACATGTATCAACCAATGTCATTGCATGTGTGTTCTTTCCGCCAACCACACATGGATCAACCAATGTCATTGCATGTGTTTTCTTTCCACAAACCACATATGGATTCACCAATGTCATTGCATGTGTGTTCTTTTCCACAAACCACATATGTATCCACTAGAGTCATTGCATGTGTGTTCCTGTCATGAACCACATATGGATCCACCAGTATTCATTGCATGTGTGTTCTTTCCACAAACCAGATATGGATCCACTAGAGTCATTGCATGTGTGTTCATTCCATGAACCACACACCAATGTCATTGCATGTGTGTTCTTTCCATGAACCACATATGGATCCACAAGTGTTATTGCATATGTGTTCTTTCCACTAACCACACATGGATCCACTTGAGTCATTGCATGTGTGTTCCTTTAACAACCCACATATGGATCAACCAGTGTAATTGCATGTGTGTTCCTGTCATGAACCACGTATGGATCAACCAGTGTTCATTGCATGTGTGTCCTTTCCACTAACCACATATGTATCCACTAGAATCATTGCATATGTGTTCTTTTCACAAACCACACATGTATCCATAGAGTCATTGCAAGTGTGTTCTTTTCACAAACCACATATGGACCCACCAGATTCATTTCATGTGTGTTCTTTTCCACAAAGCACATATGTATCAACTAGAGTCATTGCATGTGTGTTCTTTTCACAAACCACATATGGATCCAGCAGAGTCATTGCATGTGTATTCTTTCCACAAACCACATATGGATCCACCAGAGTAATTGCATGTGTGTTCTTTTCACAAACCACATATGGACCAACAAATGCCATTGCATGTTTGTTCTTTTCACAAACCACATATGGATACACCAGAGTCATTGCATGTGTGTTCTTTCCACAAACCACATATGGATCCACCAATGTCATTGCATGTGTGTTCTTTCTGCCAACCACACATGGATCAACCAATGTCATTGCATGTGTTTTCTTTCCACAAACCACATATGGATTCACCAATGTCATTGCCTGTGTGTTCTTTTCCACAAACCACATATGTATCCACTAGAGTCATTGCATGTGTGTTCCTGTCATGAACCACATATGGATCCACCAGTGTTCATTGCATGTGTGTTCTTTCCACAAACCACATATGGATCCACTAGAGTCATTGCATGTGTGTTCTTTCCACAAACCACATATGGATCCACCAATGTCATTGCATGTGTGTTATTTCAGTGAACCACATATGGATCCACTAATGTTATTGCATGTGTGTTCTTTCCACTAACCACACATGGATCCACTAGAGTCACTGCATGTGTGTTCTTTTATCAACCCACATATGGATCAACTAGTGTCATTGCATGTGTGTTCCTATCATGAAGCACATATGGATCCACCAGTGTTCAGTGCATGTGTGTTCTTTTCCACAAACCACATATGTACCCACTAGAGTCATTTCATGTGTGTTCTTTTCACAAACCACACATGGATCAACCAATGCTATTGCATGTGTGTTCTTTCCAGAAACCACATATGGATCCACCAATGTCACTCCATGTGTTTTCTTTTCCACAAACCACATTTGGATCAACCAATGTCATTGCATGTGTGTTCTTTCCACAAACCACATATGGATCAACCAATGGCATTGCATGTGTGTTCCTGTGATGAACCACACATGTATCAACCAATGTCATTGCATGTGTGTTCTTTCCGCCAACCACACATGGATCAACCAATGTCATTGCATGTGTTTTCTTTCCACAAACCACATATGGATTCACCAATGTCATTGCATGTGTGTTCTTTTCCACAAACCACATATGTATCCACTAGAGTCATTGCATGTGTGTTCCTGTCATGAACCACATATGGATCCACCAGTATTCATTGCATGTGTGTTCTTTCCACAAACCAGATATGGATCCACTAGAGTCATTGCATGTGTGTTCATTCCATGAACCACACACCAATGTCATTGCATGTGTGTTCTTTCCATGAACCACATATGGATCCACAAGTGTTATTGCATATGTGTTCTTTCCACTAACCACACATGGATCCACTTGAGTCATTGCATGTGTGTTCTTTTAACAACCCACATATGGATCAACCAGTGTAATTGCATGTGTGTTCCTGTCATGAACCACGTATGGATCAACCAGTGTTCATTGCATGTGTGTCCTTTCCACTAACCACATATGTATCCACTAGAATCATTGCATATGTGTTCTTTTCACAAACCACACATGTATCCATAGAGTCATTGCAAGTGTGTTCTTTTCACAAACCACATATGGACCCACCAGATTCATTTCATGTGTGTTCTTTTCCACAAAGCACATATGTATCAACTAGAGTCATTGCATGTGTGTTCTTTTCACAAACCACATATGGATCCAGCAGAGTCATTGCATGTGTATTCTTTCCACAAACCACATATGGATCCACCAGAGTAATTGCATGTGTGTTCTTTTCACAAACCACATATGGACCAACAAATGCCATTGCATGTTTGTTCTTTTCACAAACCACATATGGATACACCAGAGTCATTGCATGTGTGTTCTTTCCACAAACCACATATGGATCCACCAATGTCATTGCATGTGTGTTCTTTCTGCCAACCACACATGGATCAACCAATGTCATTGCATGTGTTTTATTTCCACAAACCACATATGGATTCGCCAATGTCATTGCCTGTGTGTTCTTTTCCACAAACCACATATGTATCCACTAGAGTCATTGCATGTGTGTTCCTGTCATGAACCACATATGGATCCACCAGTGTTCATTGCATGTGTGTTCTTTCCACAAACCACATATGGATCCACTAGAGTCATTGCATGTGTGTTCTTTCCACAAACCACATATGGATCCACCAATGTCATTGCATGTGTGTTATTTCCATGAACCACATATGGATCCACTAATGTCATTGCATGTGTGTTCTTTCCACTAACAACACATGGATCCACTAGAGTCATTGCATGTGTGTTCTTTTAACAACCCACATATGGATCAACTAGTGTCATTGCATGTGTGTTCCTGTCATGAACCACATATGGATCCACCAGTGTTCAGTGCATGTGTGTTCTTTTCCACAAACCACATATGTACCCACTAGAGTCATTGCATGTGTGTTCTTTTCACAAACCACACATGGATCAACCAATGCCATTGCATGTGTGTTCTTTCCAGAAACCACATATGGATCCACCAATGTCACTCCATGTGTTTTCTTTTCCACAAACCACATTTGGATCAACCAATGTCATTGCATGTGTGTTCTTTCCACAAACCACATATGGATCAACCAATGGCATTGCATGTGTGTTCCTGTGATGAACCACACATGTATCAACCAATGTCATTGCATGTGTGTTCTTTCCGCCAACCACACATGGATCAACCAATGTCATTGCATGTGTTTTCTTTCCACAAACCACATATGGATTCACCAATGTCATTGCATGTGTGTTCTTTTCCACAAACCACATATGTATCCACTAGAGTCATTGAATGTGTGTTCCTGTCATGAACCACATATGGATCCACCAGTGTTCATTGCATGTGTTTTCTTTCCACAAACCAGATATGGATCCACTAGAGTCATTGCATGTGTGTTCTTTCCATGAACCACATATGGATCCACCAATGTCATTGCATGTGTGTTCTTTCCATGAACCACATATGGATCCACCAGCGTTATTGCATGTGTGTTCTTTCCACTAACCACACATGGATCCACTTGAGTCATTGCATGTGTGTTCTTTTAACAACCCACATATGGATCAACCAGTGTCATTGCATGTGTGTTCATGTCATGAACCACATATGGATCCACCAGTGTTCAGTGCATGTGTGTTCTTTTCCACAAACCACATATGTACCCACTAGAGTCATTGCATGTGTGTTCTTTTCACAAACCACACATGGATCAACCAATGTCATTGCATGTGTGTTCTTTCCACAAACCACATATGGATCCACCAATGTCACTCCATGTGTGTTCTTTTCCACAAACCACATTTGGATCAACCAATGTCATTGCATGTGTGTTCTTTCCACAAACCACATATGGATCCACCAAATGCATTTCATGTGTGTTCCTGTGATGAACCACACATGTATCAACCAATGTCATTGCATGTGTGTTCTTTTTACAAACCACATAAGTTCGCGTCTTCTAGAAGCCCCCCTAAAGTAGTTGTCTGATCCAATTGTCACAGACCGTTCGATTGGGGCGCGTGGACGAATAAGATGGTTCTTCGTAAGAGCGATCCGCGAGTAGGCTGTTCCGCAACATGATTAGATGCGCTTACATTTTCACTTATATTACTATTATTTCCACTCCCCTATAGCCTACTAGTAATATCATAGAGCTGATGAGTGAGCACGTCTACTCCGCAGCCCCCTGTCCCCTCATCCACCACATGTCACTGTGCCCGGACGACACCACCGGCTTTTGTGCGCCGTGCCCGGACGACATACGCCAATTCTCGGGTCGTACCTTCATGCTAAGAAATCATCTTACAAGCTTTTGAACTTATCCTATGTATTCCTACTATTCGCCAATCTAACTGCTGATATTTTTTTTGATTTCTCGACAAACTTTAGATGTGGCAGATGCTGCAGCCCAAGAATATGGAGGTCCTCGCGCGCACTTCACAGCGACGTTCCCTCTCGTGTGCTCCCACCCAGGATGCTTTTGTCGTTACGCCTACCACGAGCTCCCGCTCCACGAGCTCCTGTGCCCTAACGGCGCGTGCTCTTACACGGAGTCGAGATGCAACTACACCGGCCCGCCGACAGAGCTCGTCGTCCACCTTGTAGAGGAGCACTTGATTGAAGTGATTAGGATCTCGTACGGGCAAGCCCAACTTCTCCAAGAGCAGGTGCCGTTCACTGACTCGGCACACCGCCGGCTAATTTTCCAGGGGGGTGACTCTGTTTTTGTCCTGACCATCACCGCTGGTGTTCCGGGAACCAGAGCCAGGCCCACCTTCGTGTGTGCGGTATGCGTCAGGTCGGTCTTGTGCGCCTGGCCCGTATACACGGTGTGCATGTGGGCGAACGCCCAGCCGTCATCGTCTGATAGCATTCTTGTGCTAGCTAAGGCACCGAGCTCCCCGACGCCGCGGGAGGTGGAGTATACGGACCTAAGGTCGATCCTATGTGTGCCATCTCAGTACCTTACCGGTGCTGGACCGAACAGGCAAATGCATTTCTACATTTGTATCGAGAAGACCGACAGGGAAATGTAGTACTTATGTTGTCGTTACTGTTAGACTTAAGTGATGCTTCTCAGGTGTGTAGAGCATACGTGTTGTGTGAATGTACCCTAGTTGTAGTTTTTTAGTACTCCTTAATAATCTGACGAGTTATTGGTCCAATCAGCTTGATGTTGTCACGTTGCAAAGTCCGCTTGCTCTGGACATACTGGCAATACCGTGTGCTCCTGCCCCCGCATGTCAGTGTCACGTGTTCCGAGGGCCCACATTCCAGTGTCACGCCCCCTTCTCTTCCTTCCCCTTGAAGCCATTGTCCCAACTTCTCTTCCATCCTGCCACTCCCGTCTGATGGTTGTAATCTAATTTTCATTGGATTATTTATATGTAATCTACGTTGATAATGCAACATGCAAATGGCACAGACACAATTTCTAAAGTGGAAGCACTCACACGCTGCTATTGCACATATTTCTCAATATAGCTCGACAAACCCATTACAATAATTGTACTCGCACTAAACACAACCAAAATTGCAACCATCCTAAACAACATCTAAACCCACATCGCAGCACTGTCGTCAGAGTCCACCTTGATTGGTGACACCGCCATGCCCTTCCCAGCGACATCCACTCCCGCACGTGGCTTCCCTTTGCCAAGGAGGCAACAATGGAGTTCTGCACAGCTTCGTCCCCGTCGTCCTCCATATCGCAATCGGCAATGACGAAGGTGACGGGGTTGGCATGGACCGAGCGCCCTCGCGCTTGGAGGCTCCTGCTCGGGCTCGACGCCGCATCAGTCCTTCTACAGGTAGGAGGGGCCAAGCTCGGATACATAGCGTCATCGCTCCTCTCAAGAAACCATGGCCATTTGATACTGTGACGGTAGGATCTTGGGGTGGATCCGCCGTAGCGAGCCCTACCGGAAGCGGTGGAGCGGATGGATCTGCCGGCACGAGCCATGACAAGTTCCTAGGCGGGAGTAAGATTGTGGGCAGGCATGTCTAGTTCCTGAGCAAGGCCTCCCAGTGATATGTACGCAGGCAAGATGCCAAAAAAATTCGTCCAATGCGCGTGAGAGGGCCTTTGAACCAAGAAGGCGCGAGGTTTGGTTGACAAGTCCACACGCTAGGTCCCCCACCTGTCAGCCGAATGTGGACGGTAGGATTCTGCCTGAGTTATTAAGTGGGCATAAATCACGCTTCACCACTACCCTGACATCCAAAGGATCCTCTTTCCTCTGCCCTCGCTCCCCTCGCTCATGGCTTGCAGCTGATGCAGTTCGTCTCGGGCGGAATCAGGGTCGGCTCAACACCGTCAAGTGGGTGCCCCCATCAGGTATCGGAGGGCGCCCTACGATTACTACCCCAATATGCTGTGTTTGTGCGGTGAGAAGATGCCGAGATGGATTTCATGGACCGACAAAAATACTGCAGGAAAATTTCGCAACTGCAGCATTAGAGCGGTAAGTTCGTACTGTAGGTACAATGGTAACCCGGATCTGGAAAGCGTAATGTAATTCTTTTTTTTGCTTCGATCTACTTCACAGGAAGGGAGGGGGACTGGCTGTGACAAGTTTGTGTGGATTAAAAAGCCACTAACAGGTTTTCACGAAGAGCTTGTTCAAGATCTGCGTGATGCTGTGTGGGACAAGAAAGAGGAGATTCGTGTGATGGAGCGAGAGATCCAGGAGCTTCGCCAGGTGCAGGGGAGGCAGGGGCTGGGAGGTGGTGAGACAGACGGGCTCAAGATTAGGCCAGATAGTGGAAACAATTTCCTCATTATCTGGGCATTATCTGTTGCATTTGTAGTTTATGTTACCATGTCATTGTCCAGCAGCTGCTTCGTGGAGTGTTGCAGCTAGCTTAGAAATTGTTTTGCATCCCAGAAATTTATCCTGAGTGTAATGCCAATAGCAGGGATTTATTAAGCGCCTATAAATAATTCATGTCTGTGCCACTAACACCCATCGATTTTGGAGACCCCTTAACCGCTCAGCTATCGCGATTGTTCAGATAGTAGTAGCACAGTCACAATTTTGGATTCAACTAGTGGCCTCAGCCGTATCCAATCCTAAAGTGGCGATACATTTTACTCCGAGTACGGGAGGCAGATTGTTTCGCCCGAAAAGTTCCACGCACATAGCTCCAGAGTTTAACCGAAATACATATATAGGTTCAAGTTCAATACATCATTATGCTTCTACACTGCTAGCCTTCTTTCTCTGCTTGGGTGCCAACTTTCTTCCTGTTGCCTTCACGTTGACTGGCTTCTTCATCTCCTGCCTTCTTCCTCTTCCTGGGTGCCAATTTTCTTACCTTCACGTACCTTGCATCTCCGGGTCGAGGGATGTCATGCCAATCAGCACCAGAATCTTGTCCAGCATCATCACTCCACTCGTTTTGGTTTTCTTCCCGCAGCAAAATCACTGAGTCGGCTGTCTTGTTTCTTACCTTGCGCTTCCTGTTAAAAAAATAGTACATGGATTACTACCTTATATCTACAGACTATAAACATTTTTTTGTGTGAATGTACCATCTCATACCTAGGTTTGGGAGCATTAAGGGGACAGCCCGCTGCTCTATGGCCTATAAGATGGCAGGTCTTGCATCTGTTTTTGCCCTTCTTGGTAGCACAGAAAGCCGAACCCTTCTTCTCGAGAAAATCCTTAAACCTATTCACCTGAGGTCTTCCTCTGCCCCTTTTTGTAACTGGTTCGCAAAGCTCGAAAGACAGTTGTACTTGAGGCCACTGAGATGGGTATGTACATGGCTCGACGGATCCAGTGTACGCAGCTCTGAACTTTTCCATAGAGTAGTAGTCTGACAAATACTGATCCAAATGTGGTAGAGTTCTTTTCTTCACCAAGAAGGACAAGGCGTGGTCGCAAGGTTTCCCGGTATGCTGCCACTCTAAGTAGGTGCATTCTCGCAGCTGGATGTTCACAACATCCCTTTTTCCACTCTTGGACATATCGACCACCTCACAGCTACTGCTGGTTGACGTGAGAACCTTAAGATGAGCAAGTCCTCGGCTTCTCTTGTGCAGTTGTTGTACAACTGGCGGTAGCATATATCCTCTAAGTCTCCTACTGATCTCTCTCCTTATATTTAACAACTTCATGATCATACCACGTATGATGTCCATCAAGATATGAATAGGACGCACTTTAATGTCCTTGTAACACCCCGTCCACTCCTGGGCCCGGGGGGTGTCACTCCTGGCAGCTTAATAGGATATATAGACTGGCCCCACAGACCAACACTAGTCTTTCCTGTGCACTTTTTCCTCACTCGTGCGCACCCAGTTACCCACTTCCCGGTCGGTCACCCATCCTATAATTGCTCTAGGCCAAGCACGCTTAACCTTAGAGTTCTTTTCGAATGAGCTTCCGGAAAAGAAGTTGCAACTTGTTGGTATGAGTATTCTATCAATCCTATTAAGCCATGTGCCTGGTCTCACATACACCCACCCTTTAGAAGATCGATGCCCTCATCGATTAAGCACACCCCAGGAACGTTCCCTCTTGGCACGCGTCTGTGCGTCTAGTGCCGGCACATGTGCCATGCCGTGTCCACTCCGGGCCACATGCACCATGCTCCACATGTCCCGCCACTGACCCGCACACACCCGTTTAACCGCAAGGTCGGCTCTGATACCATTTGTAACACCCTGTCCACTCCTGGGCCCGGGGGGTGTCACTCTTGGCAGCTTAATAGGATATATAGACTGGCCCCACAGGCCAACACTAGTCTTTTCTGTGCACTTTGTCCTCCGTGCGCATCCGGTTACCCACTTCCCGGTCGGTCACCCATCCTAGAATTGCTCTAGGCCAAGCACGCTTAACCTTAGAGTTATTTTCGAATGAGCTTCCGGAAAAGAAGTTGCAACTTGTTGGTATGAGTATTCTATCAATCCTATTAAGCCATGTGCCTGGTCTCACATACCAGCGACCGGCTGCGCCTCTCCGTACCAGTCGCGACCACCCCGGACCCGGCTGTCGCCTCGTTGACCTCCGCTCAAGGCCGCCTCCCTTCTCTGTTAGTCGTGGCCGCCACGTCGCCTCCTCATCGCCTCAGGCCAGCGACGCGCTTCCACTGGCACCGCCTCCGGCCAGTGCTCCGTCCGCAGCACTGAGCCGCCACGCCCTCCTTCACCACCACATCTCGTCGCCGTCTCCTCCAGCGCCCGCCTCTGACCCCCGTCACCGTCGCGACCCCTTTTTCTCTGGCTCCAGGCGACGCCCTCGTGGCCCGCATCTCCCTCACGACGCTGCCTCCTACCCCAGATGCCTTCCCTCTACTCCAGTGCCGTCCGCCGCCGATCCGTCCTCGCCTCGCCGTTCGTCTGCCGGCCTCCCTCTTCTCTAGTGTCGGAAGCCGCCGGGCCTTCTCTCGCGCTGGCCTCGCCTCCCCTTCGAGCTCGCCCCGCCTTCTCTTGCCGAAGCCCTCCCATGTGGGCTCTTTCCCGCGCCGTCCTCTATGTTTCCTATGCCTCACCACCAGGGACCCGAGCCCGCCGCCATCAGCGAGCGTCGGTCGCCGCGGTCCTCGCCCTTACCGCCGTCCCGCTGCAGCTTCCCATCTCTAGGCTTGCCCCGGCCCCGACCTCGCCGGCAGGAGCTCCTCTGCGCGGTGTCCTCCTGCGAGCAGCGTCGACGCCAGCCCCTTCTCCGGCCTCCCTCTCTTCTACCTCGACCCGGAGACCACGTCCCCTGCTACGACACTGACGGTCACGCTCGTAGCCAAGCCCTGTTCTCTCGCGTAGTAGCGCATCGAGTCGTTACCCCGCCACTGCCTAACCCGTGCCCGTCACTAGGATGGTGATACTCCTTTGTCTCCTTCAACAATGCATACCTGTGTGTAGTGTGATATCCTTGTGTGTGTTTTTTAACACTATAGTCTTTTCGAGTTTTGGCTGGTCTCAGGTTCAGATCCCCTACTTCGGTGCTCAGCTACTCCTCGACAACTGTTTACGTGTTTATGGACTGCTGACACGATGACCATTCAACCAGATCTGCACCGATTCGATGTCGTACCTTAGACGCCAAGATCAACTTCCATTTCGTCGACCCGGCGCCGAGGTCTCCATCATGAGAGGCTGTACTCGAAGAACCAACGACAAGATCTCCGATGTGGACACGAACCTCTCCGTCTTGGAACCCAAGTTCTTCTTCTCGGACCCGGAGACCGATCCCCGTCGAACCTGGAGACCAAACCCGAACCCTCCGGAACCCAAGATTGTCGAAACCCCATGTGTGACCCTAAGCCCCTATTTTTATAATATGACATCTATCTGTCGCATCTTAAATTGTTCATGCATGCATAACTGTTTGTGGGTATGGGGGCATTATGCCGATTCACCGCATGATTAAATATGGAGTCTATATGCGGGATATTGTTGTCTTATTTCGGACTCCATTTAAATTTGCATAGCGAACCGATGCCATGTTTCGCCCTGTTAATACAACATTTAAATTGCGGGGTAGTTAAATAACTTGAACCGTGTAATTCATTGTCGGGACCCCGGTTCCGCTTAATACTGTCTAATTGCACCGCATCTGCATCATATCATAATCATGCCGGATCTTTTGCCGTAGTATTAAATAGTGCATCTGGTGTTTGTTCTAGTGTTTGCTTCTTCGCGGATTAGGCCGATGAGTTGATGCGAGTATCGACAAGTTCTCCAGATATGAACCTTCGGTAGTGTTTCCTAGGCGAGCATCTCTCCCCCTTCTACCTATTTTGCATTTATAGTCTTTATTTCCTCATGTTGATCTATTGCTATCCGTGTCGCGATGCTTTAGTTTCCGTGCACCAGTTATATCCCGTACAGCCTCTATATTGCCATGGACACCTCCTAATACATGTTGTTTGGTAGATAGCAGGCCTTGCGAGTCGTAGTTGCTTGCTCAGGTGCGATCTCGTGTTGTCGAGTACCACAGTTGTTGGAATGCTAGCAGATGTTTGTGGTGGAGATGCTTAATGGTGGAAATGATCATGACTTTAAATACAACTTTTAAAATGCTAGATATAACTAATGCAGAGGCATCGGTGGGTAATCGATGTTATTTGGTTCTTCCACGCTCACTTGTGTCACGTAGGACCCCGAGTACTTGATACATGTTCCTTGACTATTCGCACTATCCACATCCGGGAGGCCTTATGGACCCCCCTGAGCCAGAGCTTGATTCATTTCTATTTCTTGGAGCCACAAACTAGTTTGGGGTTTTATTACTATCATGTACTTATGCCATGCTTTACTGCTTTATTTAAGATTGTGCGTGGAGCACCTATACTGTTTTGGATCACGCCACGTTTTCGCGGTATCGACAAGCCCAGTCACACTTTCGGGTTCCCAGTCGTTTACAGCCGTCGTCGCAAACCATGGTCTGTTCCGGAGCCGGCCAACTTCGTTGCGGGTAGCTTAGTGGGGTGGCCCCCTGAAATATTTCTGAATCCTGTGATTGCTTTGTCGTGAAAGCATCGTTCGGTTTTGAGTTGGTTTTTCCGAGGTTGATCGAGTGTGTGTTGCTATTTGTGCACCCCTGCAGGGTAAATCTTTCT
Source organism: Avena sativa (assembly GCA_916181665.1). Lineage (NCBI taxonomy): Eukaryota > Viridiplantae > Streptophyta > Magnoliopsida > Poales > Poaceae > Avena > Avena sativa. Next base: position 82,236,128 of record OV702286.1, read on the forward strand.
GAAAGCCGTGTCCGCGGTTATGGACGACTTGGAGCACAGTATCTCGATCATAGAGAAGCATAACTAAAGTAGTGTTATAAATTTGACTTAATATGTGACTAGTAATCAGCTTCACTACAATTTGACTTAATATGTAACTAAAGTAGTTATATATATATATATATATATATATATATATATATATATATATATATGTTCTGCGTGTCCCATCGTGGACTAATGTGTAATGGTATTACTTCGTTTTCCACCTGCACGAAAGTGCCTGGTGGGCGTCCTTGAATCGATTCTATGCGGGTTTGGCGGGAAGCGCTGAAACTTGCATAGGGCCGATTCAAGGGTGTTACAGTCCTTCACCAAATTTTTTCAGGCATTCTCCAAGGTTGCTGTTTATGTAATCAACTTTGATGTTAGGGTTGAATTGACTCCTCTTCCATAGCTATGAATGATGGATGGCTAAGTACTCTGGAAGTTCAGGGGCTTCCGCAAAAATCTTGCTCATGAAATATTCGTTAGTAATAGGTTTGTAAACTCTAGCAGCAGGAAACATGTAACGAAATACGCTGCCTGCATAGTGTGAGTACAAGTTGAGCATCATATGGGCATGGCATTCTCTACCTTCATCCCGCGAGAACACCTCCTTCACTGCATTCGTCGGCCCTTTGCATGCATCCGTGGATATAGCCAATGGATCCATGTGGCCTATTGATGTCCTGAGCTGCCTCATAAACCAGACCCAGTTTTCCTCCGTTTCTGTTTCAAATAGCCCGAGTGCCACTAGGAACATCCAGTTGTGACCATCAAGTGATGTGGCAGATGGCAGACAACCTTTCCATTTGCCAATTAGGACAGTGTTGTCTACACTCAGATACGGCCTACATCCAGTTGTGACCATCAAGGTTTAAGCGCCATGAAAATTCTGTTGAAATATATTCTACCACGTACTGATTCGGTGTCAATCTCCACAACACTCCCCGGACACCTAGCTTGTACCTCCACCTTGAAGTTGTACATCATCCTGAAGCTATTGGTCCAATCCCCGTGCAAGACCCCCAGAGCTTTCTCTTTACCTTTCCAAACCGTGTAATACGGTAGGACAATGTTGTATTTAGAACCAAGGCTAGTCTGAATATTCTTCACGGTCTCCTTAGGGTTATCCTTTAGTATGGACATAGATTGCATAGCCACCCACTCCGTATCAGCCATTGAGGATTTCAGTTTGCTGCCTGTGGGACACATGTGTGGAGGGCCCATTTTGTTCACCTGCAACATAGATTCATTTAAAAGATAAGCAGAGTCGACTAGTTGCCAAAAAGATATCGCACATCAATTGTAGTTATAGAGTGAAAAGAGATAAAGTTCTAATGGTTTGCTGCATTCATTGCTCCAGTACCCTAATTGCCTTCGACGCAGGTAAGGCTCTTACTGTGATCGTCCATGGACAATGTACCTCGGCCTGTCCATTCATCCATGTTAACTTGCAAACGGCCTCATACCTCTAGGCAGTGTTCTTCAGTCGATAAACGTCGAACTCCCCCTTGATACAAAAATGTCGGAACGACATCCTGAACTGATGCATGCTCCTGAACTCGGTGCCGACCGAAATTATAGGATACTCGTGGTCATGTTTGATTTCTTCTACTTCAACACCCAAATCATCGACTGGAATACCAGCCTCATCGTTAAGTTCCTCGTCTATTTCATCATCACCAGATTCTTGATCCTCTACAGTGCCTTCTTCTTCATCTGATTTAGAATCCTCGCCATCGTCTCTAATGCCTAGTACTACACACATCATATTGACTCCAATGGGTGGGGCTGCACCATTGTCACCACCCGGATGGACCGGAACATTGCCCCAATCCACCTCACTAGCAACTCTGTTTTCTCCAAGACACTCGGTTGGATCTGCTGCAACCACATGGGGTGGTCTTATGTTTGCACGCATCCCAGGTACTTTAGTGGACAAACAGCAGTCAGAATCAATTTCATCTTGACTGTACAGAACCCTCTTTCTCTTCCTGATGTAATCTTTCCTGATGGTATCAGTAGGGCTTGACATCTGCGTTCCATTCCCCATCGAACTAGGATTTTTGCTGCCGCTCTTGGGTGTGATCTCCTTACTACCTCCCCTCACGGGTGTTGGCTCCAGGGTGCTGGCATTATTGCCTGACCTCTGTGGCGTGTTCTTCTTCGAATTATCCCTTTTGCTGCTACTATTGGACGTGTTCTCCTTCGTGCTGGCATTATTGCCTGACCTCAGCGGTGTGTTATGCTCCAAATTAGCCCATTTGCTGCTACTATTGGGCGTGTTCTCCTTCGTGCTGGCATTATTGCCTGACCTCAGCGGCGTGTTCCGCTCCAAATTAGTATTTTTTCTGCTGCCACTAGGTGTGGTGGCCTCCGTGCTGGCCATCTTCGCCTCTTTGCTACCACTCCTATGAGTGTTCACCACCGTGTTATCCCTCTTAGCGTTTTTGCTACTACCGTTCGGTGTGGCATTTTGACTGGATCTCAGGGGTGTACTCTGCGGCGTGGTGCCTTTTTTCGTGCGATTCTTGGGCGTCCTCTTCTCTGGCGTGGTCTCCTTGGTGACGTTCTTCTTCGGGGTGCCCTTTCTGGGGATGTTCTTCCTGCTCATCTTTATGACGCTCCTCTGTAAGACTCTCATCTGTTCAAAGCTACCCTCGGTCGCACCAGCCCCATTGATGCCATGGATCAGGTCACGCATGCCTTCTAAAAGTCCATAATCTCTATTGTCGAGTTCCAATTCCTCTCCAACCATTTGCACTATCAAGTGGAAGTACACTTCACCTCTATATTGTTTCCTTGTAAACGGTACGACTAAATCCCTGGTATCTTTCACTTCGATAGCCTTTTTGCTCCTGTAACCAAAATATAACAAACGTGCTTCCTAGGAGGACCCCCACAGCACCTTCACACGTAACGATGCCATCATGTCAGATAACTCTACCACTTCAGGATCATATCTCCCAAGGATTACATCAAACTCGTCATAGAATTTTTCTATGCCATCATCTAATTTTGTAGTATAATCCGCGACACCAATATGAATGATTACTTTTCCACCATCAGGTTCTTCATGATAGAAACCTATGAGAGGTTCGAGAGGTGGAGCGGCACCATCAGACCCAGCCACAATGCCACCGTCGCCATCACCAGTGTCATCGTTAGCTGGATCAACCTCGGTGGAAGTACCAGGACTAGGAGCAAGGCGAGGTCCCTTAGCAGCGGGAGCTACATTACATGCTGGACAGGCAGGGCCCCTTATAACGAAAGCCACGATAGGATCAACTGCTTCCATGCCACATCAACAATCAGGAGAAGTTCCCACAATAGCAGTGTTTCGAGTGCTAGCAGAGTCCAGACCATGAGCTAGCTCCAGACCAGCAGCTCGCTGAACGTGAGCACGGGTTCGAGGAGGACACAAGGCATCAGTCTTTGCAACAACAGTGGGGCAGCCTCCGGAAGCCTTAATTTGTTTAACAGCGGCAGGGATTGGGTCAACAGCGGCCAGATCAACAACAACACGAGGACGACCAGTACCAGCAGATTCCAGAGCACGGGTTCGCACAACTTGAGGACAGTTTTTAGGAGGAGCATCACACACAACAGCGGTCTTGGCAACAACAGCGGGGTAGCCTCTAGAATACTTAGTTTGCTCAACAGCAACATGGATTGGGTCAGTAGCAGCCGGAGCAACAATACCACGGGGATGACCAGTACCAGCAGATTCCAGAGCAGAGTTTTCCACAATGGCAATACGGGGACTCCTACGAGGAGGTTTCCTGACAGAAGCATGTCGCGAATGAGGAACCACATTTTTCTCAACAACAGTAGGGGTTCAAGTTAGACCTCCCTGTCCAATAAGGCGACTCCTAGTAGTAGGAGCTTCCTCATCCAGTATGTTACAAATCAGCATAACCACGCGAAGCCCAGCATGCTGTTTCATCAACCCAATTAGCTGACTGTCACACGCTATAGGAACCTTGAAGCCTCGTTCATCAACGATGCTGAACCGTGCAGTCTGCTCCAGCCTCCTTTCAGCAAGTTCACGCACAGCAGCAACCAAACCAAGGATAGTGCATAACTGCACAGGCGCTACTTCCATCTTCAGATTGTGAGCTTGATTCCACGTGCTCTTCCCATTTGCTAATTTAATGTGGTAGCCGCTGATGGTGACCAGAACCGTGTATTTGGGTTCAGCGGAGATCCTACTTGACAGAAAATTGGGGATAAAAGAGAAGAATTGTTTGTCAGCGTCGTGCTAGCAAACAATTATATGTTCGATATATATCTGTAATGCCAATAGCCAGCTAGCAGTTATAGGTAGTGCGAATAGCAAAGAGAAGAGTAGCTCACCCGCAATTAGCCAGAAGTACTTCTTCCTCGGCAAATGGATCTGTCATCCTTCGTGCTGCTCAATTCATCGGCGATAGTGGCGGGCTAGATCGTCGCAACGGCTAGCATGGCATTCGGCATTAGAGCTCGGTAGCAGCGAGTAGGTGCAGCAACTTGGCACCGGAAGTCAAATGCCCAAGGAGATCATTCTGGCTGGAGAGGGGATTTTGACGCCGCCGGTGCTAGGGTTCATGCGAAAGGAGGGAGGGAGTGGATTTGTGAATTTGGTCAACGCACCATGCTCCTTTAGTCTCTCGTTTTGCCTACGGGGTTGCCGCGTTGGCGCTCGTGTCACAGAAATATTACTGACATGAGGGTCCCGACCGTCTACTTCACGGGGTAGTTTCACGAAATGTTTATATTTGGAAGGGATGAGATGAGTTTGCATCGATATGGCCCCTCTCAATAGTTGGCGGCCCAACATTTCGAAACGCGGAAATTTCAGGCAACTTAGGTACCGCGGTGCACTTGCCCGGGAACTTTGGTACCACAGACGAACAGGCCCCCCATCGGGGGGAAGGGCCAATTAATATATCTCAGAAGCCACCGAGAGTTTTGACGACAGGTTCATCTTCTTGCTAAGATTTTGCATCCGAACTATTTAATGAAATTAGGTCAAACTTTGCTCATTGTTTCATGAAATTAGGTCAAACTTTGCTAACCGATTATCTTTGAACATTGACCGTTGGATCCAGACTAGCAAATCAAAACATTGCTAACCTCTTGATCTTGTTTTCCAATCTTAGCATCTAGAAAGATTCTACTGATAGTCTTTAGCACGATGAACACTAGTATGCGCAAACCTCAAAACACACAGTACTTGATTATTACTCGGTCTTGTGCCAAATGCACGGACTTGGATGGAATTTTCATTTTTTTATGAGGTCCTTGATGTAACTTGTACTTCCACTAACCACTCGAGCACCTCACTCTTACGAGACCTACCATTAGATCGGCCATTCGCAGTACTTCTTATCTTTATCTTGTCTCTTATCTCTTACAATAACATATATACCACCACTGCATAGTGTATGGATTAACTTATTTTGAACATTGACCATTGGATCTCAAGACTAGCAAATCCAAACATTGCTAACCGTTGGATCTTCTTTTCCATTCTTAGCATCTATAAAGATTATATTGATAGTCTTAAGCATGATGAACACTAGTATGCGCAAACCTCAAACCACACAGTGCTTCATTACTCGGTTTCAGGGTCCTTGTGATAAATGCATGGACTTGGATGCAATTTTCATTTTTTGTGAGGTACTTGATGTAAATTATAATTCCACCCACCGTGTTAACTCTCAAGCACCTTGCTCTTACGAGACCTACCATAAGAACTGCCATTTGCAGTACTTCTTATCTTATCTTTTATCTTGTCTCGTATATCTTACAATACCATACCACTACATAGTGTAGGGATTAACTTTGAACATGTTAACTGTTGGATCAAGACTAGAAAATCCAAACATTGCTAACCGTTGGATCTTTTTTCCATTCTTAGCATCAAGAAAGATTCGATCCATTGATAGTCTTTAGCACGATGAATGCTAGTATGCGCTCCAAAATCCTTAGTTTGCTCAACAGCAACATGGATTGGGTCAGTAGCGGCCGGAGAAACAACACCACGGGGATGACCAGTACCAGCAGATTCCAGAGCAGAGTTTTCCACAATGGAAATACGGGGACTCCTACGAGGAGGTTTCCTGACAGAAGCATGTCGCGAATGAGGAACCACATTTTGCTCAACAACAGTAGGGGTTCAAGTTAGACCTCCCTGTCCAATAAGGCGACTCCTAGTAGTAGGAGCTTCCTCATCCAGTATGTTACAAATCAGCATAACCACGTGAAGCCCAGCATGCTGTTTCATCAACCCAATTAGCTGACTATCACACGCTATAGGAACCTTGAAGCCTCGTTCATCAACGATGCTGAACCGTGCAGTCTACTCCGGCCTCCTTTCAACAAGTTCACGCACAGCAGCAACCAAACCAAGGATAGTGCATAACTGCACAGGCGCTACTTCCATCTTCATATTGTGAGCTTGATTCCACGTGCTCTTCCCATCTGCTAATTTAATGTGGTAGCCGCTGATGGTGACCAGAACCGTGTATTTGGGTTCAGCGGAGATCCTACTTGACAGAAAATTGGGGACAAAAGAGAAGAATTGTTTGTCAGCGTCGTGCTAGCAAACAATTCTATGTTCGATATATCTCTGTAATGCCAATAGCCAGCTAGCAGTTATAGGTAGTGCGAATAGCAAAGAGAAGAGTAGCTCACCCGCAATTAGCCAGAAGTACTTCTTCCTCGGCAAATGGATCTGTCATCCTTCATGCTGCTCAATTCATCGGCGATAGTGGCGGGCTAGATCGTCGCAATGGCTAGCACGGCATTCAGCATTAGAGCTCGGTAACAGCGAGTAGGTGCAGCAACTTGGCGCCGGAAGTCAAATTCCCAAGGAGATCATTCTGGCTGGAGAGGGGATTTTGACGACGCCGGTGCTAGGGTTCATGCGAAAGGAGGGAGGGAATGGATTTGTGAATTTGGTCAATGCACCATGCTCCTTTAGTCTCTCGTTTTGCCTACGTGGTTGCCGCGTTGGCGCTCGTGTCACAGAAATATTACTGACATGAGGGTCCCGACCGTCTACTTCACGGGGTAGTTTCACGAAATGTTTAGATTTGGAAGGGATGAGATGAGTTTGCATCGATATGGACCCTCCCAATAGTTGGTGGCCCAACATTTCGAAACGCGGAAATTTCAGGCAACTTAGGTACCGCGGTGCACTTTCCCGGGAACTTTGGTACCACAGACGAACAGCCCCCCCATCGGGGGGAAGGGCCAATTAATATATCTCAGAAGCCACCGAGAGTTTTGACGACAGGTTCATCTTCTTGCTAAGATTTTGCATCCTAAATATTTAATGAAATTAGGTCAAACTTTGCTCATTGTTTCATGAAATTAGGTCAAACTTTGCTCATTGTTTCATGAAATTAGGTCAAACTTTGCTAACCGATTAACTTTGAACATTGACCGTTGGATCCAGACTAGCAAATCAAAACATTGCTAACCTCTTGACCTTGTTTTCCTACTGATAGTCTTTAGCACGATGAACACTAGTATGCGCAAACCTCAAAACACACAGTACTTGATTATTACTCGGTCTTGTGCGAAATGCACGGACTTGGATGGAATTTTCATTTTTTTATGAGGTCCTTGATGTAACTTGTACTTCCACCAACCACTCGAGCACCTCGCTCTTACGAGACCCACCATTAGATCGGCCATTCGCAGTACTTCTTATCTTTATCTTGTCTCTTATCTCTTACAATAACATATATACCACCACTGCATAGTGTATGGATTAACTTATTTTGAACATTGACCATTGGATCTCAAGACTAGCAAATCCAAACATTGCTAACCGTTGGATCTTCTTTTCCATTCTTAGCATCTATAAATATTATATTGATAGTCTTAAGCATGATGAACACTAGTATGCGCAAACCTCAAACCACACAGTGCTTCATTACTCGGTTTCAGGGTCCTTGTGATAAATGCATGGACTTGGATGCAATTTTCATTTTTTGTGAGGTACTTGATGTAAATTATAATTCCACCCACCGTGTTAACTCTCAAGCACCTTGCTCTTACGAGACCTACCATAAGATCTGCCATTTGCAGTACTTCTTATCTTATCTTTTATCTTGTCTCATATATCTTACAATACCATACCACTACATAGTGTAGGGATTAACTTTGAACATATTAACTGTTGGATCAAGACTAGAAAATCCAAACATTGCTAACCGTTGGATCTTTTTTCCATTCTTAGCATCGAGAAAGATTCGATCCATTGATAGTCTTTAGCACGATGAATGCTAGTATGCGCTCCAAAATCCTTAGTTTGCTCAACAGCAACATGGATTGGGTCAGTAGCGGCCGGAGCAACAACACCACGAGGATGACCAGTACCAGCAGATTCCAGAGCAGAGTTTTCCACAATGGAAATACGGGGACTCCTACGAGGAGGTTTCCTGACAGAAGCATGTCGCGAATGAGGAACCACATTTTGCTCAACAACAGTAGGGGTTCAAGTTAGACCTCCCTGTCCAATAAGGTGACTCCTAGTAGTAGGAGCTTCCTCATCCAGTATGTTACAAATCAGCATAACCACGCGAAGCCCAGCATGCTGTTTCATCAACCCAATTAGCTGACTATCACACGCTATAGGAACCTTGAAGCCTCGTTCATCAACGATGCTGAACCGTGCAGTCTACTCCGGCCTCCTTTCAGCAAGTTCACGCACAGCAGCAACCAAACCAAGGATAGTGCATAACTGCACAGGCGCTACTTCCATCTTCAGATTGTGAGCTTGATTCCACGTGCTCTTCCCATCTGCTAATTTAATGTGGTAGCCGCTGATGGTGACCAGAACCGTGTATTTGGGTTCAGCGGAGATCCTACTTGACAGAAAATTGGGGACAAAAGAGAAGAATTGTTTGTCAGCGTCGTGCTAGCAAACAATACTATGTTCGATATATCTCTGTAATGCCAATAGCCAGCTAGCAGTTATAGGTAGTGCGAATAGCAAAGAGAAGAGTAGCTCACCTGCAATTAGCCAGAAGTACTTCTTCCTTGGCAAATGGATCTGTCATCCTTCGTGCTGCTCAATTCATCGGCGGTAGTGGCGGGCTAGATCGTCACAACGGCTAGCACGGCATTCGGCATTAGAGCTCGGTAGCAGCGAGTAGGTGCAACAACTTGGCACCGGAAGTCAAATGCCCAAGGAGACCATTCTGGCTGGAGAGGGGATTTTGACGCCGCCGGTGCTAGGGTTCATGCGAAAGGAGGGAGGGAGTGGATTTGTGAATTGGGTCAACGCACCATGCTCCTTTAGTCTCTCGTTTTGCCTACGTGGTTGCCGCGTTGGCGCTCGCGTCACAGAAATATTACTGACATGAGGGTCCCGACCGTCTACTTCACGGGGTAGTTTCACGAAATGTTTAGATTTGGAAGGGATGAGATGAGTTTGCATCGATATGGCCCCTCCCAATAGTTGGCGGCCCAACATTTCGAAACGCAGAAATTTCAGGCAACTTAGGTACCGCGGTGCACTTGCCCGGGAACTTTGGTACCACAGACGAACAGGCCCCCCATCGGGGGGAAGGGCCAATTAATATATCTCAGAAGCCACCGAGAGTTTTGACGACAGGTTCATCTTCTTGCTAAGATTTTGCATCCTAACTATTTAATGAAATTAGATCAAACTTTGCTCATTGTTTCATGAAATTAGGTCAAACTTTGCTAACCGATTAACTTTGAACATTGACCGTTGGATCCAGACTAGCAAATCAAAACATTGCTAACCTCTTGATCTTGTTTTCCAATCTTAGCATCTAGAAAGATTCTACTGATAGTCTTTAGCATGATGAACACTAGTATGCGCAAACCTCAAAACACACAGTACTTGATTATTACTCGGTCTTGTGCCAAATGCACGGACTTGGATGGAATATCATTTTTTATGAGGTCCTTGATGTAACTTGTACTTCCACCAACCACTGGAGCACCTCGCTCTGACGAGACCTACCATTAGATCGGCCATTCGCAGTACTTCTTGTCTTTATCTTGTCTCTTATCTCTTACAATAACATATATACCACCACTGCATAGTGTATGGATTAACTTATTTTGAACATTCACCATTGGATCTCAAGACTAGCAAATCCAAACATTGCTAACCGTTGGATCTTATTTTCCATTCTTAGCATCTATAAAGATTATATTGATAGTCTTAAGCATGATGAACACTAGTATGCGCAAACCTCAAAACACACAGTGCTTAATTACTCGGTTTCAGGGTCCTTGTGATAAATGCATGGACTTGGATGCAATTTTCATTTTTTGTGAGGTACTTGATGTAAATTATAATTCCACCCACCGTGTTAACTCTCAAGCACCTTGCTCTTACGAGACCTACCATAAGATCTGCCATTTGCAGTACTTCTTATCTTATCTTTTATCTTGTCTCATATATCTTACAATACCATACCACTACATAGTGTAGGGATTAACTTTGAACATATTAACTGTTGGATCAAGACTAGAAAATCCAAACATTGCTAACCGTTGGATCTTTTTTCCATTCTTAGGATCGAGAAAGATTCGATCCATTGATAGTCTTTAGCACGATGAATGCTAGTATGCGCAAACCTAAAAACACAAACTCCAATGCTTAGTTTTCAGGGTCCCTGTGCTAATAAATGCATGGACTTGGGTGCAATTTTCATTTTTATGAGGTCCTTGATGTAACTTGTACTTCCACCGACCGTGTTAACTCTCAAGCACCTCTCTCCTACGATACCTACCAATTGATAGCCGTGCGCAGTACTTCTTATCTTCTCTTTATCGTGTCCTATCTCTTACAATACAATAAACCACTGCATAGTGTACGGATTAACTTTGAACATTGATCGTTGGATCAAGGCTAGCAACTCAAAACCTTGCCAACCTCTTGATCTTCTTTTCCATTCTTAGCATCTAGAAAGATTCTACTTTAGCACGATGAATGCTACTATGCGCAAACCTAAAAGCACAAACTCCATTGCTCAGTTTTAAGGGTCCCTGTGCTAATAAATGCATGGCCTTGGGTGCAATTTTCATTTTTATGAGGTCCTTGATGTAACTTGTACTTCCACCGACCGTGTTAACTCTCAAGCACCTCTCTCCTACGATACCTACCAATTGATAGCCGTGCGCAGTACTTCTTATCTTCTCTTTATCGTGTCCTATCTCTTACAATACAATAAACCACTGCATAGTGTACGGATTAACTTTGAACATTGACCGTTGGATCAAGGCTAGCAACTCAAAACATTGCCAACCTCTTGATCTTCTTTTCCATTCTTAGCATCTAGAAAGATTCTACTTTAGCACGATGAATGCTACTATGCGCAAACCTAAAAGCACAAACTCCATTGCTCAGTTTTAAGGGTCCCTGTGCTAATAAATGCATGGCCTTGGGTGCAATTTTCATTTTTATGAGGTCCTTGATGTAGCTTGTCCTTCCACCGACCGTGTTAACTCTCAACCACCTCTCTCCTATGAGACCTACCATTTTATAGCCATTCGCAGTACTTCTTATCTTCTCTTTATCGTGTCTTATCTCTTACAATACAATAAACCACTGCATAGTGTACGGATTAACTTTGAACATTGACCGTTTGATCAAGACTAGCAAATCCAAACATTGCCAACCTCTTGATCTTATTTTCCATTCTTAGCATCTAGAAAGATTCTACTTTAGCATGATGAACGCTACTATGTGTAAACCTAAAAACACAAACTCCATTGCTCAGTTTTCAGGGTCCTTGTGCTAATAAATGCTTGAACTTGGATGCAATTTTCATTTTTATGAGGTCCTTGATGTAACTTGTACTTCCACTGACCGTGTTAACTCTCAAGCACCTCTCTCCTACGAGACCTACCATTTGGTAGGCCATTCGCAGTACTTCTTATCTTCTCTTTATCGTGTCTTATCTCTTACAATAAAATAAATCACTTCATAGTGTATGGATTAACTTTGAACATAGATCGTTGGATCAAGTCTAGCAAATCCAAACATTACCAAATGCTAGATCTTTTTTTCCACTGTTACCATCTAGAAAGATTCTACTCCCTCCGACCCAAATTAGTTGACTTAGATTTGTCTAGATTCGAATGTATCTAGACTTGTTTTAGTGTTAGATACGTCTGAATCTAGATAAAACTAAGTCAACTAATTTGGGTCGAAGGGAGTACTTTAGCATGATGAATGCTAGTATGCGCAAACCTCAAAACACAAACTCCATTGCTCAGTTTTCAAGGTCCTTGTTCCAATAAATGTGTGGACTTGGACACAGTTTTCTTTTTTATCAGGTCCTTAATGCAACTTGTACTTCCACCGACAGTGTTAACTCTCAAGCACCTCTCTCCTACGAGACCTACCATTTGATAGGCCATTCGCAGTACTTCTTATCTTCTCTTTATCGTGTCTTATCTCTTACAATACAATAAACCACTTCATAGTGTACGAATTAACTTTGAACATTGACCGTTGGATCAAGAGTAGCAAATCCAAACATTGCCAACCGCTGGATCTTCTTTTCCATTCTTGGCATCTAGAAAGATTCTACTGATAGTTTTTAGCATGATGAACGCTAGTATATGCGCAAACCTCAAAACACACACTTCATTGCTCTTAGTTTCAGGATCTTTGTGCCAATAAATGCATGGACTTGGATGCAATAATTATCATTTTCATGAGGTCCTTGATGTAACTTGTACTTCCACCAACCGTATTAACTCTCAAGCACCTCGCTCCTATGAGACCTACCATTAGATCGGCCATTCGTAATACTTCTTACCTTATCTTTATCTTCTCTTATCTCTTACAATATCATACCTTCACTATAGAGTGTACAAACCATTGACCGTTTGATCAATACTGGCAAATCCAAACATTGCTAACAACCATTGGATCTTATTTTCCATTCTTAGCATATAGAAAGATTCTACTGAAAGTCTTTAGAAGGATGAATGCTAGTATGTGCAAATCTCAAAGCACACACTTCATTGCTCAGTTTCAGGGTCCTTGTGCAAAATAAATGGACTTGGATGTAATTTTTTTATTTTTTACAAGGTCCTTGATGTAACATGTACTTCCACCGACCGTGTTAACTCTCGAGCACCTCACTCCTATGAGACCTAAAGTTAGATCGGCCATTCGCAGTACTTGTTATCTTATCTTTATCTTGTCTCTTATCTCTCACAATACCATATATACCACTGCATGGTGTACGGAACAATGAATGTTTGTTCAAGATAGGCAAATCCAAACATCGTTAACCATTGGATCTTCTTTTCCATTCTTAGCATCTAGAAAGATTCTACTTTAGCACGATGAACGTTAGTATGCGCAAACCTCAAAACACACACTTCATTGCTAAGTTTCAGGGTCCTTGTACTAAATGCATGGACTTGAATGCAATTTTCATTTTTTATGAGGTCCCCTTGTACTTGCTTAACAAAGAAAATCAGCATGGTGCTCACTCCTGCAGCCTTACAGTGTGCTACTCCTCCTCTATGCAAGGAAAATAAATTGTATACTACTCTCTCCTTTGCTGCATCACACCCATCCTCTAGCTGATATCTCCCTCGTCCATAGTGTGGCGCTGCGCACGTGTGCCATGGTACTACGATGGCTCTCTTTCTATCTTTTTTTTCATAACTTTTCTCTGACATTGAACCGCTTTCAACACCTCTTCGCTGCAGCCCTCTCGGGCTGCCTTCTCTAACCCCATAATCTCTTCTACAGTAGTTTGTAATAACCTTCGCTGCAGCCCTCTTGGGATGCCTTGTCTCGGGTTGCCTACATGTATATTTTTATATATACATACCAAGTACAATATCCCTTCTCTAGTGTTGTGAGTGTTGATCCTTGTAATAACCTTCCATGTGATGTTTGGGACGAAGCAAGTGAAAACATCAAAACCCGAAAAGTTTGATCCGCGACTACTTTTTTCCGCCGCCCCAACCCAACGCCCAAAGTGGTTTCTTCATATACACACCAACACAACGTAGCTGATGAACACATCATAGACAGACACATAGCCGTCGTACCAATGTTAGAGTTGAAAGCGGCATCTCGCAGAAGTTCTACTTATAGTTCATTTTGAAGTACTCCTATAGAAACTTCAAAATGAACTAGAGGAAGGACTTTCGCGGGATCCCGCTCGTAACCCTAACCATGGCACATGTGCTGAGCGCCACACTCTAGACGAGGGAGAGATCAACTAGCAGGTGTGTGCGGGGGTGCCGAAAAGATACATACTTGATTACATTGTGTAAAATTTGATCGAATAAATAGAGTAACTAATACACTTGATTAATTTGTGTAAAATTAGTACTCATAATGTTGGAGGTAGAGTAAAACTTTCCAATAATTCTAATTTTCTACCAACATTCTTTATACTATATATTTAGAGTAAATCTTGGTCAAAGAAAAAACACCAAAAACGAGGATGCCTTATTATTCCTCGGGAAGGAGGTAGAGTAATACTCCTACCTACTACTCCTACTTCGCACTCCTACTTATGCAAATAGTACAGTACTACTACAGTAGGACCTGTAAATAAATAATGTGTCTAGTCAAACCGACGTGATGAGACTATACTACGTCAGGAGGTGACATGGGTAATTTATTACAAGAAAATAAAAAACCTCTTTCAAAGAGCCATCGCATCTTCCCCATCTCCGTTTAGTTTATCCACACTCGCCGACGCCGCCTGGCCACATTTGGGATCCTCTCCACCGTGCTGATCACACATTTTCCTCGCCATCTCGCCCGGTGCATCTCTCCTTCCATACTACCACCCCTTTCCTCCAAAAAAAACCAAACAATTCTATATAGATCGCCCTCGCCCCCAATCCTCCTCGATGCGATGGCGGATCGTCTGTACAAAATTTGGAGAAGTTCGAGGAGCCGGCGGTGCAGCAGCTTTAACAAGGTCGGCGACGACATCGTCAACCAAATCGTGGAGCGTCTCAATGCTAAAAGCATCGTCCGGCTGGCCGCATGCTCCAAGGAGCTACACCGCCAAGTCATCGGCGTACAGGGTTACAGCTGCCCGAACTACAATTGCCCAGAAGTGGTCTCCTTCAACGAACTCTATGCCCACATGATCTCCTGCATCCACAACCTATTTATCTGCACGAAGCTAGGATGCAACTGGGTTGGCAACAAATTAATGTTGTATCTGCACCTCAAATCCACCCACTCAATCGAGGTTCCCACAATCCTCTACAACGTCAAACAATGGGACCCTTCTAAGCCGGTGCCTGCAGGGTGCTCGCGGAGAACAAATGTCATTGGCATCGGAAGACGGGCATGATGTTTATCGGCCAGATTGATGGGCACAACATGGAGATTGTCCTATCCGTCAGCCGCATAAGGTTCGTGGCGTGGGAATTGGAGGACTACGAGGTGAGGATATCATCATTGGTCGATTGTCGTGGGTTCTATCTGCTCGAGTTTGATTCTGAGCCAGAGAATGGGTGGCCGTTGGCGCCGGCCAAAGCCGCGCTAGAGGCGCTCAACCATTACTTGTCGGTAGAGGGGACTTATTGTCAAGCTCCTCAATTGTTGGTCGGAGTTCCTCGTGGAGTTCCAATGTTGGATCGACGACGACATCAACCCATTGTGAGATATCACATCTTAATATTCTCCTAATGATCCTAATATGAATGTATATGTAATTTTTTAGTCCCTCTATTCTAATATTAATTACTTTATTTATTTTAGTGGCATATTACTTTCGCAATCGGAGTGGTGGAAATGGCTGGAAACCTCCATGAATTTTACATCTATCTTGCTAAGGGTGAACAGGCGAAAGCCTATTACGAGGATCCACAGACGACGGTAAAACGAGAGAAGTGTTCCAGGCGGGAAAGCAAGCGCTACCCAGCAACGACCTAGACATGCTGAATCGTTGGCATACAGATCTTGTGGTGATTCTGACCTCTCTCTTTCTCTCATGCATGTTTAGAGTATATGATGGAACATGTAATCGTTCCTAGCTATATTAAGGTTCTACTAAGAGTAGTTTTATACTTCTGCTGAGTATTTTGTATGGAGTTCTACAACTGCTAATATATTTTGTAATAATTCTTATGTACTGGAAATTGTTCAGATCGAGTGCAGAATATGGCATGTACTGCTGAATCTTTCAAAAGCTACCGAATCTCTCAAATGTGCTGATGTTGCTATTATTAAAGTATTTTGTAGAACTAATACTCTTGTATTGGAACTTGTTTTGATCAATGGCAGTAGATTGTTTTGCTTTTCTTTTGAAACATGGTCTTCTCAATCTAGATGTGGCCTGGGCTTCTTGGGTTGTATATATGTTGGCGACACATGCATTGATGTAAGAACGAGGTATGCACACAAATGTAGACTTAATCGTCAGTCTTGCTTGCTCCAATGATGGAGTGTGTTCGGAGAAAAAGGGCAAACTCATCCCTTGCCCGTGAAGAAAACAAAAAACAGGCCCAATGTTGAGACTCCCACCGGCAACGTTTCCTACTATGCCAAGATGCACCCATATACCAAATTAATGTGGGAACAGTACATTAACTATGATGTCGATATGGCCATGACGTTTTTTGGTCATCGGGGTTGAAACCTAATAATATTCATACATTGTGGGAAAATATGGCGTGGCTGGTTTCCAAAAGTTGTCAAATCCCATGGTTATCAGTTTCCTGGTAGGCTATACACGTGGCGTGATAGGATGCCATGCGTAAATATTTGTTTTTCTATTTTTATTTATTACATGCGATTGTTTCAAAACGTGTTCAAAATTATCAAGATACAAATTCTTAGCAGGAAGTTGAATTTGTCAAAACTCTCAATTGTTTTCGATATATTAACTACCTGATGCGTACCACCAAAAGCTTTTTGTAGAACTTCGATAGAAATCTACCACTTTCTAGAGCTTCTAATTCAAATATGACATGATTTTGTTAATAGAGACATAAAGTCATTTGAGTGGTCTGAGTTAGCTCGGAAGTTTTCAAAACTCATAAAACTTGGAAATCGTACATAAAACATTGTCCACTATATCTGAAAACTTGGCTTGTGGCATTCAAAACCATGTTCTCTGTACTTTGTGTGCATAGTATATTCATGGTGCGAGAGGCCAACAATAATGGGATCTTCTATATGCTAGACATGACATAATCAAATGTACTGAAAGAGATCCAATGGTCAACAATGTCGGTTTTTTCCAATCTATATCCAACTGCCGATGTTCGAAGTTATTCGTACACTAAATAGTGGTATGGAAATTGTGAAGCAACATATTCCTTTTTTGTCTTGAAAAGAAGTGTCAAGCACTATATAGTGGTATGGAAATTGTGGCATGTGCCTTTTACTAGTATGGATATGGATGATTAGTTGATGTGACTCTCGGCTTTGATTTCCTGGACAGGTAGGTTAAGGTCTACTACCTTTTTCTATTACTAGATGGACGCTAGCCAAATTCAAAATCTGAATCGAGTGGCAATATAACCCACCGACCTTGAAGCATTTCCCGCCCCACCGATTCAAAACCTTTGAGCCAAAAATATCCCACTAGATAGTACCATTTTTCTATTATTATTAGCTGGACGTGGGCCAAATTCAAATCTCAATTAGGCAGCAATATCACACACCGACCTTGAAGCATTTCGCACCCCTCTGTTTCAAAAACTTTTATCTTTAAATTTCCTGTTCTACCCATTGTTTAGACGATAGATGGGCACGCTAAAGTCAGTACCTCGGGGGCACAATCGTAATTATTTTGCTATTCACCTATACTATGGTCCCGATTCACATATTTTTCCCCCTGGCCCTCCCAAAAATCCCAAGCTCCTTTGTTGCCTCCATGGCCACCGCGCGCACCAGCTTGATCTCTGGTCTCGTGCGCCGTCGCAAAGACGCTTCACCAACGCTCACCCACCGGATCTAGTTCATCAGGTCTCTCTACCACTTCACCGGAGCAGCGGTGTCGTTCACCATGCCGATAGCGTCATCGACCGCCCAAGCTCTGCTTCCTCGTCGTTGATGGCGTCATCGACCGCCGAAGCTCTACTTCCTCGCTGCCGAAAGCTACCCAACTATACCGGATCCGCTTCACCAGTGTCCACCTAACGTGATCTAGTTCAAGGAGCTCCATGTCCACCGCTCTAGACCAGCTGCACGGCCGTCGCCGTTCACTACACCGGATCTGCCTCAGCGACACTCTCATCCACCGCGTTCAAGACGGCATCGACCGCCCAATATCTGCTTCCCCGACACCAACAACCACCGGAACTGCAGCACCCTCGATGACATGTACGTCACTCGCACGGTACTGAAGATGCTTAGAAGCCTCTCCGACCAAGGTTAACCTAATCTCCTACCCGTTTTTGTTTTGTCAGCAGTATAAAAGGTTAAAGCATGTCGCAGTGAACTGCATTTTTGTGATCATGCTAGTACATATAAGTCACTAGGCACGCCTGTTCTTCGTGCTAGTACATGGAAGGTCATTAGACATGTTGGTTTGCATTCACTTCTCTACAAATTTCAAGTCATGCACATGTCTGTTATTTTGTCATGCACATGTTCTTAGCTACTCCATACAACAGTAATTGCCTTCTACCGTGTAATTCTTGTAAATTCTGTAGTCAGTGGAAAATATTAGTGTGGATTCCCTCCTGTACAGTTGCTGAATCTATGTGGTTCGTCCTGAGATCAGTTCCTGCTATTATTTCCTCCTTGCATCGTTCTCCTATCCTGTAGTAGCAGTTTAAACTCTTCGTACTAATTCGATTAAAATTTTGTTTTTGCTATAATGCCATCTGGCTCTTCAATAGCTGCATCACTAACTATTTCCTTTTTCTTGCATAGAGCTCAAAATGGAACAATGAACATGTTGGTTTCCATAGCCTATTCTACAGGTTCACAAGGGATGCCATTACTTCCTTATCTGGCGCTGGTTCATCCTGAGCAATGGCATAACTGTCCTCTACTATGTAGTTCACTCGTGGTTTGTATTCCTGCTCTAGAATTTATCTTATGATACCATTATAATTTCTATCTGGTTGATTTTTTATCTATGATAGTAACTACTTGCCATTGTGTAGCTCACCACAAATTCTAAGTCACCCAACGACTCTATGCATTCCAGGAGATGCCACATCTTCCATATATATTTGCTGAAATTCTAAGAAACACTTTGTTTGATTGCTCATTTTATTCTAGGCACACTTGTCTAATGCATGTTTGTCCTGTTCTACAGGTTCACGAGCGACGCCATTATATCTTGCATATGGTTCTGGGTCTGGTTCATCCTAAGTCATGACATAACTATCCTCTACAATATATAGTTCATCCGTAGTTTGCATTCCTGCTCTACAGGTTCTCGTATGATGCGGTTATAATTTCTATCTGGTTCATTCTTCGCTATGATAGTAACTACATGCCATTTTGTGGCTCAGCACAAATTCCGAGTAACCCAACGTCTCTTGCATTTTAGGGTATAGAACTGCTTCCATATATATTTGTTCAAAATGACCTGGCTAGATTATATCTGCTGAAATTCTAAGCCACGCACACACATTTTTTGATTGCTCGTTTCACGGTAGTCACACTTGTTTAATGCGTGCTTGCTTGTCATGTTTGTTTGACGTGTTGGTCAATAATTGAACCATTGACCAGTTGGTCAATACTTGATTACTCTAGTTCATAGCTCCTATCATATCAGTCAAATGAGTAGTTTGTCTTGTTTGATGTATTAACTTGTTATTACTTTGTTTCAGACTGCAATTATTGCTAGCCCCACCAAAAAGGGGGCTGCAAGATCATGTCTCCTCCAATGTAGCTGTCACACTCAATTTTGTAGAACTAACTGTGGATGTGCTTGTACTTGTTTAGATCAAGTGCAGTAGATTGTCTTGCTTTTCTTTTGGAACTTTATATTTTATAGAACTAATACTGATGTACTGCTACTGGTTTAGATCAAGTGCAGTAGATGGTCTTACTTTTCTTTTGTAACTTGTCCTTGTCATAAACTCATAATCTAGACGTGGCTTCGGGCATTTTGAGTTGCCTATGGAGGTCACACACATGCATTGATATGAGAAGGAGGCATGCACAATATTTTACTATTAGTACAATATTGTATAGAAAGAATTGCGATGTACTGGTACTTGTTTAGATGAAGTGCAACAGATTATCTTGCTTTTCTTTTGAAACTTAGCTTTGTCACAATTATCTAGATGAGTCTTGGGCATTCTGGGTTGCATATGGGCGGTCACACAGGCATTGACGTAAGGAGGAGGTATTCACATAGAAGCAGACTAGATCGTCAGTTGTGCTTCCTCCAATGATCATGTCTCTTCGGATAATAGGCCAAACTAATCATGCACCAAGGTTTTTTGAGATGGAACAAGAACTAATTCTCTCTGTACCGTTATTGAATTTTAAACAAGAAATTTACTGAATCTATCAAACGTTTTGTTTGTGGTATTACTAAAGCATTTTGTGGAACTAATACTGATGTACTGGTACTTGTCTAAATCAAGGGTAGTAGATAGTCTTGCTTTTCTTTTGAAACATGGTCTTTTCACAATCTAGATGAGGCTTGGTCATTTTGGGTTGCATACAAGCGTCACACAGACATTGATGTGAGAAGAAGGTACTCAAGGCAGACTTGATCGTCAGTTTTGCTTGCTCCAATGGTCGAGTGTGTTTGGTGAAAAAGGCAAATTGATCGTGCGACAAGGTTTTTATGCTTAAAACTAGAACTTGTTCTCTCTGTACTGCTATTGTATTTTAGTGTCTGTATTGCTGAATTGGTCACATTAAAATGTTGTTGAATTGGTCAAGTGCTGTTGAATATGAACTGTGAATCTATTGATAATTGTTCTATCTTATTTTGTACTGCTAAATTTTGACATGTATATATTCCAAAAAGAATTATCGCTTTCCCCTCCCTCTCCAGGGTCTTTATTTCAAATCCGGTCGAGCCACATCACAATGCAATTTTATTAACTAGGAGAAGAAATCAGGCTCATTCGGACTCTCTTTAGTCCAGAACATTTCAATTCGGTCGTTTCAGGGTCAGGGAACTGCTGACCACATCCCAATGAAATTTGAGAAAGGACCCCATGGAGTATAGCTAAGAACATATTAATTTGGCATTTTAGGGGTCAAAGGCTGCTGAGCTGTCAACACCTGGATTTTTAATCCCAGATGCCTATTATGCCATACATCGCAATCCCAGGATTACCATTTTTGCGAGACATAACAGAATTGGTACCATAGTACATCATCCATTACAAACCATAATAAAGGTCTTACAAATAAAGGATATCATGATCCAGTCTTAATACAATCAAAGTAGCGGAAAGTAAACGTAATAGGGGCTCCATCTTCAGGGTCACAGGCAATGCTGACAATGGGAGATAATTCTAGTTGTCATAGACCTCCTGCTATCCATCTTCCTGGTAGTTCTCCTCATAGTCTGGCCACGGGGATAGCCAGGGAAAAAGCCATGAGTACTCTTTAAGTACTCGCAAACTATCACTAATAAGTAAGGTAGTTCTAGTAGGAAATCTTGAGCTGTAGGTTTATTTGCAAAAATCCAGTTTATTTCATAAGGAGTTCAAAAGTAAAGAACCGAATTTAATTTTTCTACATCACCTAAGTGGGAACCTAGTTTTCATTTTTCATGTCCACAACCCTGTTGTGGTAAAGTCAAGGTCATAGTTCAATCCTTAAGTCATTTTTGAAAACATCTGACAACGGAACAGTATGGCCACTCCAACTGTCCATGACCGCGGACGCGGCTATTCGAATAGTTTGACACTCTGCAAAGGTGGTACACTTTCACCACAATATTCGATACATCCGTCAGGGATAACCCTGAATCATCATACTTAGTATGCGGATAATCAATCATAACCTTTCAATTACACACTCTAGTATAGGCACCTCCCCTATGAGCTTAGCCTCCTAGCCATGGCCATCTGCCATCCTGGGCACTGCATAGGTGGACATTCACTCACGAGGTACCTCAGCTCAACCTCTTTCCGCGAGGGAATCCATACTAAGTCATATAAACTTCCAGTTAAGCCCTACCCAATTCAGGTATTGCGGTTGTACGGTAAAATTGGAATGGTATCGCATTCGAACCCAACCATCAGTTTTTATCAAAACTAAGGCTCATGCCTCAAGAAGTTTCATCATCAAACCATTGTGTTTCAGAACACATGTCAAAACATTTCAATAGAATGAATCATCATTCCAAGGATTTCACAATCATTTTCTATAAGTATTCCCATCTAAAGTGATTGGTAGTAGTTTAGCACTTGCACCTATCAATGGGGGGTGGTGTCACTAATAAGGGGTGCTAATCAAGTGTAACTATCCAAATCTAGTTTTACGCTTTCCATGGCATCTATGTATAACTACCTAGGCCTAGTTTTATGCTCTTTATGGTATCTATCCTATTTTTCCAATATTCACAAATCACTAACTAAAGGTAAAGAACTTTGGTAAAGGTAAAAGAATAAAGCTTGCAAGTAAAACTTGGGATTGGTATAATAAAGGTTGCATAACGAAGCATGCATAATGCATCTTGCTTAGGTTATCTTGCAAGGATGGCTTCCATAGTTAACTTGTAGTGTTAGGCTTGCCTTGAGTAGTGAAGTGGTTGAAGTTCTCTTCTTCTTCTTCATAGTACTCCTCCTCCTAGTAGCCCGGGTCGGTACTAGCGTCTATAAAGTAATACGAGGTACATAATCACCAAACAATACTTAACTACTTCTATTTAGCACACTAAGGCTCACACTTGATGATCTAGCATCATCACAATCATCACATGAAATAAAGACTAAGTCTTATTTATCTTATTTTCGAAAAGTAATTTTTACTCATTGAAAAATACCTAAGATTTAATATTCTCCAATTAAAATATGGGAACATGTGGATGTAGGGGTTCGTAGCATGGAAAACAAAAATTTTCTATCGCATACAAACAAACAAGCCAAGATCTATCTACTAGATTGCAGCAACGAGTCGATGGAATAACTCACCCTCGAAGATTCCAAAGTGTTTAACGAGAGCAGATTCTCGTGGGTGATGTAGTCGTACTCTTTCCGATCTCAAGATCGCGTAGACGATCCTTCCAGCGCCGCGTTCCCGCAGCGCTCCCGCAGTCGGTCACACGTTCGGTACTCGATGAAGACCTTCCTCTCCCTTGTTCCAGCAGGCAGCGGAGGTTGTAGCACTCTCCTCGCGATTCCGGCAGCACAACGGCGTGGTACCGGAAGTAGAGGGGAGATCCCGCAGGGCTTCGCCTTAAGCCGGTGCGAGTATGGTGGAGCTTATGAGAGAGGCTATTAGTGGTCTAGTAATTAGACACACCAATTAGAGGGCTCTAAACCAATTAGAAGGCTCTAAACCGAATAGCTCTAAACCGGGGTCTAGATCTAGGGTTTAGTTTAGAGGATAGGAAAACTTGTGTGTCTAGGAGGGGAGCCCTGCCCCTCCTTATATAGGTGGGAGGGCTGGCCGGCCAAGGGGAGGAGTTCCTCCCCAACTCGGCCTAGGGAGGTGCGCCGGCCAAGGGGAGGAAACCTCCTCCAACTCGGCCTCCACCTCTCCTCCTCTTTTCCCACTTCCCAAAACTGCCGTTTGACTTTCAAACTAGCCGTTTGACTTTTCAATTTAGGATTTAAATAAATCCTTTATTTGGGACAGCAAGAATACTTAGTACATGATGCAATCATTCCAATATGTAATGACACACTCATGTACCCTTCCCCCTCCGGAGTGCCGGACATTCCGGGACCTTCTAGAATGTTCCCGATGAAAACACCGGAACCATTCCCCAACTCCGAAACGGAACTTTCCTTATATGAATCTTATTCTCCGGACCATTCCGGATCTCCTCGTGATATCCCGGATCCCATCCGAGACTCCGAACAACATTCGGTCTCTTTCTCATAATACCATAACTACTCAAACAACGTCGAATCCTTAAGTGTGTCTCCCTACGGTTCGTGAATTATGCGGACATGATCGAGACACTTCTTCGAACAATAACCAATAGAGGAATCTGGAAATTCATATGGCTCCCACATATTTCTACGATTACTTTGCGATCGAATGAACCACTTACATACGATACCAATTTCCCTTTGTCTCACGATATGTTACTTATCCGAGGTTATGATCGTCGGTATCTCTGCATACCTAGTTCAACCTCGTTACCGATAAGTACTCTTTTCTCGTTCCCGTGATATGTGATCCCTTGTGACCATGTCACATGCTTGCAAGCTAATTGGATGACATTCCACCGAGAGGGCCCAGAGTATATCTATCCGTCATGTGGATGGACAAATCCCACTCTTGATCCATGTGTTTCAACCAATACTTTCCGAACACTTAATGCCACCTTTATAGCCACCCAGTTACGGTGTGGTGTTTGATGTTATCAAAGCATCCATCCGGCAAAGGTGATATGCATGATCTCATGGTCGAAGGAATTAGGTTACTATGTATCAGAAAGCATATAGCAATTGAACTATTGAAATGACTTGATCTTTATGCTACGCTTATCTATAGGAGTATGTCCACCATATCATTCTCCTAACGATATGATCTTGTTGTTGATAACATCTCAATGTTCATGATATGGAAACCACAATCATTTAATCAACCAACAAGCTAGTGAAGTATAGAGGCTATACTAGGGACTTCAATTTAAGTTTACAATTCACACAAGTATTAATGTTTCCTTGTTAATACTATTATAGCATGAATATAAACATTTATCATAAACACAAAGATATAATAATAACTATATTTATTATTGCCTCTAGGGCATATCTCCAACAGTCTCCCACTTGCACTAGAGTCATCTAATCTAGATTACATGGTAATACACCGAACACCCATGGCAGTTTGGTGTTGGTCATGTTTTGCCCTCGGGAGAGGTTTAGTCAACGGATCCGCCACATTCAGATCTGTGTGTACTTTGCAAATCTTTATATCCCCATCCTGGATATGTTCTCGAATAGCGTGAAAACGCAGCTTGATGTGCTTCAGCTTCTTGTGTGACCTTGGTTCTTGCGCATTGGCTATGGCGCCCATGTTATCACAGTAGATAGACATTGGGTCCAGCGCACTAGGAACCACACCCAGCTCTGTAATGAACTCTTTCATCCATATCGCTTTTTGTGAAGCCTCCGAAGCAGCCATGTATTCCGATTCAGTTGAAGATCTCGCCACAACGCTTTGCTTTGCACTCCTCCAGCTAACTGCTGCACCATTCAAAATAAATACGTACCCAGATTGTGATTTAGAATCATCTGGATCGGTGTTCCAACTAGCATCGGTGTAACCATTAACAACGAGCTGTTCATCACCTCCATAAGAAAGAACCATATCCTTAGTTCTTCTCAAGTACTTAAGGATGTTTTTGACCGCTGTCCAATGATCCACTCCTGGATCACTTTGATATCTGCTAGTTAAACTAACAGCATATGCAATGTCGGGTCTAGTACATAGCATGGCATACATTAGAGATCCTATGGCTGATGCATAGGGAGTCTTACTCATCCTTTCTCTATCTTCTGCCGATGTCGGACTTTGAGTTTTACTCAAGGTCGTATTGGGCAACATGGGCAAGAACCCTTTCTTGCTTTCTTCCATTCCAAACTTCTTTAGAACTTTGTCCAAATATGTACTCTGTGACAATGATATTTGGCGTTTCGATCTATCTCTATAAATCTTTATGCCTAATATGTAAGCTGCTTCGCCAAGATCCTTCATTGAAAAACTATTATTCAAATATTCCTTGACACTATTAAGAAGGTCTACATCATTCCCAATCAACAATATGTCATCCACATACAGTATTAAGAATGCTACAGAGCTCCCACTCACTTTCTTGTAAATACAAGCTTCTCCATAAGTTTGTATAAAACCAAAACTTTTGATTACCTTATCAAAACGTTGATTCCAACTTCGGGATGCTTGCTTCAATCCATAGATGGACCGTTGAAGCTTGCATACCTTGTTAGCATCTTTAGGATCGACAAAACCTTTGGGTTGCATCATATACAACTCTTCATCAATGTCTCCATTGAGGAATGCTGTTTTGACATCCATCTGCCATATCTCATAATCATAATATGCAGCGATTGCTAACATAATCCTCACAGACTTTAGCTTCGCTACTGGTGAGAAAGTCTCATCGTAGTCAACTCCTTGAATTTGTCGAAACCCTTTTGCGACAAGTCGAGCTTTATAGACAGTAACATTACCATCAGCATCTGTTTTCTTCTTGAAAATCCATTTGTTCTCGACAGCCTTTCGGCCATCAGGTAAGTCCACCAAAGTCCATACTTGGTTTTCGTACATGGATCCAATCTCGGATTTCATGGCTTTTTGCCATTTATTGCAATCTGGGCTCATCATTGCTTCCTCATATGTCTCAGGGTCATCGGTGTTGTCCACCACCATGACATTCATAACGGAATCATACCAATCTGGAGTGGTACGATTTCTCGTTGACCTCCGAGGCTCTGTAGCAACTTCAACCGAAGTTTCATGATCACCATCATTAGCTTCCTCTCTTATTGGTGCAGGCACCACAGGAACTTCTTCCGGTGCTGCGCTACTCGCAATTTCGAGAGAAGGTTCGACAACCTCGTCGAGTTCTACTTTCCTTCCAGTCACTTCTTTCGAGAGAAATTCCTTCTCTAGAAAGGATCCATTCTTGGCAACGAAGATTTTGCCTTCGGATCTATGATAGAAGGTATACCCAATAGTTTCCTTCGGGTATCCTATGAAGACGCATTTTTCCGCTTTGGGTTCAAGCTTGTCCGGCTGTAACTTCTTTACATAGGCTTCGCATCCCCAAACTTTAAGGAACGACAATTTAGGTTTCTTCCCAAACCATAATTCATACGGTGTCGTTTCAACGGATTTAGACGGTGCCCTATTTAAAGTGAATGCGGCTGTTTCTAATGCATAACCCCAAAATGATAGTGGTAGATCTGTAAGTGACATCATAGAACGAACTATATCTAAGAGAGTTCGATTACGACGTTCAGACACACCATTACGCTGTGGTGTTCCCGGCGGTGTCAATTGTGAAAGTATTCCGCATTTCTTCAAATGCTCGCCAAACTCGTAACTTAGATATTCACCTCCACGATCAGAACGTAGAAATTTAATCTTCTTGTTACGTTGATTCTCTACCTCACTTTGAAACTCCTTAAACTTCTCGAAAGTTTCGGACTTATGTTTCATGAAATAGATATACCCATATCTACTCAAATCATCCGTGAAGGTAAGAACATAACGATAACCACCGCGCGATGCTACACTCATTGGACCACACACATCGGTATGTATGATTTCCAGTAAGTCCGTAGCTTGCTCCATCATACCAGAAAATGGAGTCTTAGTCATTTTACCCATCAGACATGCTTCGCATCTTTCAAGTGATTCAAAATCAAGTGATTCAAGAAGTCCATCGGAATGGAGTTTCTTCATACGTTTCACTCCGATGTGACCAAGACGACAGTGCCACATATAGGTCGAATTATCGCTTGATTTCAAACGTTTAGCCTTAATGTTGTTGATATGTGTATTTCTACTATCGAGATTCAATAAGAATAGACCATCTATCAAAGGTGCATGTGCGTAAAACATATTACTCATATAAATCGAACAACCATTATTCTCTGATTTAAACAAGTAACCGTCTCGCAATAAACAAGATCCTGATATAATGTTCATGCTCAACGCAGGCACTAAATAACAATTATTTAAGTATAAAACTAATCCCGATGGTAGATGAAGAGGTAGCGTGCCGATCGCGATCACATCAACCTTTGATCCGTTTCCCACGCGCATCGTCACCTCGTTCTTTGCTAGCTTCCGTTTATTCTGCAGCTCCTGTTTCGAGTTACAAATATGAGCAACCGAACCAGTATCAAATACCCAGGCACTACTACGAATACTAGTGAGATACACATCAATAACATGTATATCAGATATACCTTTCTTCTTGATGTTGCCGTTCTTCAAATCCGCCAAGTACTTTGGGCAATTCCGCTTCCAGTGACCTTCTCCATTGCAGTAAAAGCACTCAGTATCAGGCTTTGGTCCAGCCTTGGTTTTCTTCGTCGGCGTGGTAACTTTCTTACCACCCTTCTTGAAGTGTCCCTTTTGCTTAGACTTGCCCTTCTTGAATTTGGTGGTCTTATTGACCATCAACACTTGGTGCTCTTTCTTGATCTCCACTTCTGCAGATTTTAACATAGCAAATAGTTCTGGCAACTCTTTGTTCATGTTCTGCATGTTGTAGTTCATCACAAAGTTCCTGTAACTTGGTGGTAGTGATTGGAGGACACGGTAAATCCCCAAAGCATTAGGAATCACTATACCCAAGCTTTGAAGTTTGTTTGCGTGCCCAGACATCTTAAGCACATGCTCACTGACGGAGCTGCCTTCTTCCATCTTGCAGTTAAAGAACTTTTCAGAAGCCTCATAGCTTTCAATTGCCGCATGAGTCTCAAAAATTAATTTGAGATCCTCGACAATATCATATGGGTCTGACTCTTCAAACCTTTTCTGAAGCTCCGATTCTAAACCATACAAGATAGCACACTGAACTATGGAGTACTGATTCTTCCGAGCGAGGTAAACATTCTTTACTTCATCGGGAGCATCAGCTGCAGGTGGGTCACCCAGCGGTGCATCCAGCACATAGGTCAAATTACCAGCTGTGAGGACAATCCTCAAATTGCGGAACCAATCCGCGAAGTTGCTTCCATTGTTTTTCAACTTTTCTTTCTCTAGGAACGCATTAAAATTGATGGTAGGGGCTGCCATTGATCTACAACATATTTGCAATAGTTTAGACTAAGTTTATGACAAATTGAGTTCAAATTAATTAATGAAATTAAACTAGGTGAACTCCCACTCAAAACAACATCCCTCACATTGTTTTAGTGATCACACGAACCAAATCCACTACATCAACACCGATCATCACGAGAGCTGATATAGTTTTAATGGCGAACAATCATCATGTTCATCATATCTACTATATGATTCATGCTTTGCCTTTCGGCGATCCGTGTTCCTGAGGCCATGTCTGTACATGCTAGGCTCGTCAAGATCAAACCTTAGCTACCGCATAAGCAAATCTGGCTTGCTTACGTTGTATTCACCCGCGGAATCAAAGACACCCGATCATCACGTGGTGCTTCGAAGCAGCAAGCTTTGGCAACGGTGCATACTAAGGGTGAACACTTTAGAACTTGAAATTTATGTGCATGAGGGATCATCTTATAATGCTACCGTCGTCTACTAAGCAATACAAGATGCATAAAGGATTAACATCACATGCAATTCATAATATGTGATATGATATGGCCTTTCTTCTTTGTGCTTCCGATCTCCATCTTCAAGCACGAACATGATCTCCATCATCACCGGCATAGCATCAAGGTCAATGACGCTTCTTCATGGTTGTCGTCCGCCAGCTTCAACTATTACAACTATTTTGAATAGACACGCAGGTCTTAACAGAAATTAAAGACAACCATATGGCTCCTGCCGGTTGCCAACTTACAATAAGGAACATTGCATACATCAAATATAATCACAATCATGGCCATATCACATCACTGCACACCCCTGCAAAACAAAGTTAGACGCTTCTACTTTCTTTGCATATTTTACGTGGTTTGGGGCTTTCCATAAGTGTCGTTCTAACTTACGAACAAGAACCACAACATTGATACTAGCATTGTTGATCACCCGTTGTAAATTGGATCTTTACTATGCTAGGAGAAACAGGCACCCGCAAAGCCACTTATGCAAAACGAGTTGCATGTCAAGCGTGGAGCAAGTCTCATGAACGATGTCATGTAAGGTTAGCCCGGGCCGCTTCATCCCAACATACCGCAAGATGCAAAGTACACAAAAAGCAATCTACAATAAAAGCATCAACGCCCACAATGACCATTGTGTTCTACTCGTGCAACAGATCTACATATAGACACGGCTCTGATACCACTGTAGGGGTTCGTAGCATGGAAAACAAAAATTTTCTATCGCATACAAACAAACAAGCCAAGATCTATCTACTAGATTGCAGCAACGAGTCGATGGAATAACTCACCCTCGAAGATTCCAAAGTGTTTAACGAGAGCAGATTCTCGTGGGTGATGTAGTCGTACTCTTTCCGATCTCAAGATCGCGTAGACGATCCTTCCAGCGCCGCGTTCCCGCAGCGCTCCCGCAGTCGGTCACACGTTCGGTACTCGACGAAGACCTTCCTCTCCCTTGTTCCAGCAGGCAGCGGAGGTTGTAGCACTCTCCTCGCGATTCCGGCAGCACAACGGCGTGGTACCGGAAGTAGAGGGGAGATCCCGCAGGGCTTCGCCTTAAGCCGGTGCGAGTATGGTGGAGCTTATGAGAGAGGCTATTAGTGGTCTAGTAATTAGACACACCAATTAGAGGGCTCTAAACCAATTAGAAGGCTCTAAACCGAATAGCTCTAAACCGGGGTCTAGATCTAGGGTTTAGTTTAGAGGATAGGAAAACTTGTGTGTCTAGGAGGGGAGCCCTGCCCCTCCTTATATAGGTGGGAGGGCTGGCCGGCCAAGGGGAGGAGTTCCTCCCCAACTCGGCCTAGGGAGGTGCGCCGGCCAAGGGGAGGAAACCTCCTCCAACTCGGCCTCCACCTCTCCTCCTCTTTTCCCACTTCCCAAAACTGCCGTTTGACTTTCAAACTAGCCGTTTGACTTTTCAATTTAGGATTTAAATAAATCCTTTATTTGGGACAGCAAGAATACTTAGTACATGATGCAATCATTCCAATATGTAATGACACACTCATGTACCCTTCCCCCTCCGGAGTGCCGGACATTCCGGGACCTTCTAGAATGTTCCCGATGAAAACACCGGAACCATTCCCCAACTCCGAAACGGAACTTTCCTTATATGAATCTTATTCTCCGGACCATTCCGGATCTCCTCGTGATATCCCGGATCCCATCCGAGACTCCGAACAACATTCGGTCTCTTTCTCATAATACCATAACTACTCAAACAACGTCGAATCCTTAAGTGTGTCTCCCTACGGTTCGTGAATTATGCGGACATGATCGAGACACTTCTTCGAACAATAACCAATAGAGGAATCTGGAAATTCATATGGCTCCCACATATTTCTACGATTACTTTGCGATCGAATGAACCACTTACATACGATACCAATTTCCCTTTGTCTCACGATATGTTACTTATCCGAGGTTATGATCGTCGGTATCTCTGCATACCTAGTCCAACCTCGTTACCGATAAGTACTCTTTTCTCGTTCCCGTGATATGTGATCCCTTGTGACCATGTCACATGCTTGCAAGCTAATTGGATGACATTCCACCGAGAGGGCCCAGAGTATATCTATCCGTCATGTGGATGGACAAATCCCACTCTTGATCCATGTGTTTCAACCAATACTTTCCGAACACTTAATGCCACCTTTATAGCCACCCAGTTACGGTGTGGTGTTTGATGTTATCAAAGCATCCATCCGGCAAAGGTGATATGCATGATCTCATGGTCGAAGGAATTAGGTTACTATGTATCAGAAAGCATATAGCAATTGAACTATTGAAATGACTTGATCTTTATGCTACGCTTATCTATAGGAGTATGTCCACCATATCATTCTCCTAACGATATGATCTTGTTGTTGATAACATCTCAATGTTCATGATATGGAAACCACAATCATTTAATCAACCAACAAGCTAGTGAAGTATAGAGGCTATACTAGGGACTTCAATTTAAGTTTACAATTCACACAAGTATTAATGTTTCCTTGTTAATACTATTATAGCATGAATATAAACATTTATCATAAACACAAAGATATAATAATAACTATATTTATTATTGCCTCTAGGGCATATCTCCAACAGTGGACACATGTCATCACCACATATTCTAATACTTGGGAATGTGATTTAAAGTGGTGGTCATATTTTATAAAGTTTAAAATTACTATTTAATAAAAGTGACTAGAAATGCCTATATATCATTCTTTTAGTACTAGTCCAAGATCACTACATGTAAACCTAAATATTTTTACATATTCAGATAGATCTTGTCAAATGTGATTTTTTGAGAGTTGGAATCAACTCAACAGCATTTATGGTTGATTTTTAAAAAATGTTTGAAGTGGCAAAAGCCTCTGTCTTGTTATTTTTTACTATAGGTGATCTATAATTTCAAATTGTTTAACTCCAACGGGCTTGGGTAAACAATTTGAATACCTTTCCAATAAAATTGGAATCATGCAATTTGGTTCAGTAGATCTCTTTGAATTGATTTTTGAATCTACTGACAAAATCTAGTTTTAACTAAAATGGCAAAAGTCTATTTGAATCAACGGGCTCTGCGCGGGAAACTAATTGGGTCGGCCCAGCTACACGGCACACGCGCAGCAGGCTTCTGACAGGAGGGTCCTACTGGTTAGCGACTCAGCTAAGCCAAAACGGTAAGTTTCAATCTGGGTCGTGCGATTAGAGCACGGTCAAGGGCTGAGCGTCGTCGTCTCCGGTGAGCAGCTCCGGCGAGAAACTAACCCTAGCACTACGGTGGGGGTACGTGGGGGCTCACCAGGGCTCCAGCTAGACTTGGAGATGGGGGCGATCGAACGTGTCGAGGCAAGCGAGTCGAATGGTGGTCGCAGCGGCTCATGGGTGGTTCCTAGCTCCAGTTCCTCTTCTCCTCTGCAGCGGCAGGCTCCGATGAAATTCCGGCGGGCTGGTGCTCGCCTTGCTCCAAGGAGAAGTGTGGGAGGTTTCTGAGATAGAGGGGAGTGAGCTGGTGTGGAGAATTGGGGCTGGGTGGCCTCTATTTATATACACCGCTGATGGGGACCGCGCGGCATGGTCAGGCTCCTCCGGCGATGGCGTTATAGAGGGCTATCGGCATGACTGAGGGTAGGGGTCGATGTGGTGCTTTAGGGCGATCATCACGCGAGTTATGGCGCGGCATGAGGCGGTCGAGAACGGTCGGGAGCAGTCCGTGCTCTGTGCGAGAACGGCAACATTCGAGATGGCGCATAGTGTCCATGGTTCGCGCTGCGGCAAACTAGTGTGTCTGGGGGGTAGCTGGGGTCGCGGTGAGTGCGGCTACGCGTAGAGAGGGCAAGGCGTGGCGTGTGTGCACGTGTCGGCTGCGGCACTCTGGCGCGCTCTTGGCATGGCAGGTAGAGAACTAGGCGCGGTGATTACGGATGGTCCATAGCATGTCTTCAGTCGAGGGGTGGACAGACGGTGGCGGTGAGGTGTCACCTGTCTCCTGGACATCGTGGGAGAGGGCGGCGCGGTCTATGGCGAGTGGTGCTTGGTCGACCGGCATGGCGAGATCGGGCGACGCTGCACCGGTGCGAACGGCAAAGGGGGGCTTGTCCACTACGCTGTTGGACACTAGGGCGACCAGGGGAGAGAATTGAGGGGCTAGTGGCGATCAATTACTGCTCAGAACAGTAGAAGTTAGGTAAGTGTTTATTGGTGTCTGCCAGGTGCTTGACCAAATGGCCGCATGAATTCAAAGTTTGAATTTTTGGATGAAATTTTGTGAGTGTGTTTGTCACATGCTTGGGTGTCTAGGGTTGCTGGGAATAGTCAAGGTGAATTGGTTTGAGAGGTTTTTGAAAAGTGGTGATCTTAGTACACACACTTGATTCAATTTTGCAATGTCCTTTAAATAGATTTGGAAATTGTTTCTGTTTGTTTGTAAAGTGGGCTTGGATTCACTTTTACTTGGTTTCGCAAGGGGTGAAAAGAATTGAGAAAGTTTCTGTTAGAAATCTTTTACTAGAAACACTCAAAATGGTCTAGTGGATAATTTTGGTCAAAATGACCATTTGCTTATATGATGCATATTTGATTTTCTTTTCTTTTGATTTTGTTTGTAAATGGCCTAGATGATATGGTATTCATGTTCAAACCATTCCTTATCATTTGTAGAAATCAAACATGGCAATTGCACTCATTCATACACTAATGCAATTCACACATACACTCATATTAGATTTAATAATAAAAGTTTTTGTTAACCCTAAACTTGGGTGATTAGAACTTGCTAATCTTGTTTAATATTTTTGGGATGTTACAAACCTTCCCTCCTTAAACAGAATCTCGTCCCGAGATTCAGGAAAAAACTAGGAACTAAAGAGATTGGGATACTCGGTTCTAATGTAATCTTCTCGTTCCCAGGAAGTTTCTTCTTCAGTATGGTTGCTCCACTAGATCTTGAGAAACTTGATACTCCGGGTCCTGGTGGTTCTGAAGGCTTATTCCAAAATACGAATGGGTACTTCACGATACGTCAGATCCTTGTTGATATCTATGGCTCGGTGATCGATGTTCTTGAACAGTTCGGTCTTCTCCGGAACTTCTAGGCATTTGTGAAGTAACGAGATATGGAACACATCATGTATGGAGGACATCTCCTCCGG
Organism: Avena sativa; assembly: GCA_916181665.1. Taxonomy (NCBI): domain Eukaryota; kingdom Viridiplantae; phylum Streptophyta; class Magnoliopsida; order Poales; family Poaceae; genus Avena; species Avena sativa. Next base: position 82,270,681 of record OV702286.1, read on the forward strand.
CAGTTCCAGTTGATATGATACTTCTCCTTGGCGATTCAAAATCTTGAAGGGTCCAATATATCTGGGGGCTAACTTCCCTTTAAGTTGAGAACGCTACATTACTTTCAAGGGTGATACTTTGAGATATACAAAATCTCCGACATTGAAGGTCAGTTCTTGACATCTTTTGTCAGCATAACTCTTCTGTCTGGATTGAGCAGTCTTGAGGTGTTCACAGACTTTGTGAACCTTCTCTTTGGCTTCTCGTAGGATATCGGGTCTGAAGATCTGACTCTCTCCTACTTGCGACCAATTCAAGGGGTACGACACTTCCTTCCATACAGAAATTCAAATGGGGCCATTTGCAAACTGGCTTGATAACTATTGTTGTATGAGAATTCTGCGAAAGGCAGACAATCTTCCCATTTTGATCCATATTCTAGCACACAAGCTCTCAACATATCTTCTAAGATTTGGTTGACTCTTTTAGTTTGTCCATCGGTTTGCAGGTGATAAGCTATGATGAAGTTCAGCTTGGTTCCTAATCCTTCTTGGACTTTCTGCCAAAATCTTGAGGTAAACTGGGTTCCTCGATCCGACACTATGGTCTTAGGGTTCCATGCAAACTGACGATTCTAGCAATGTACAACTCTGCTAGATTCGAACTTTGGTACATGGTCTTGACAGGTATAAAATGGGCTAGCTTGGATAGTCTATCAACTATGACCCAAATAGAGTCGTTTCCCCTACTAGAGGTAGGCAAACCGGTGATGAAATCCATTCTGGCAGAGTCCCATTTCCATTCCAGAATCTGCAATGGTTGCGGAAGTCTTGCGGGTCGCTGATGTTCCGCTTTGACTCTCTGACAGATATCACACTTGGCTATGTAGCTTCCGACTTATCTCTTCATCTTGTTCCACCAAAATAGCTCCTTCAAATCCTGATACATCTTAGTTCATCCGGGATGGATAGAATAAAGAGTATCATGAGCTTCCTGCATAATGACTTGCTTCAACTCTGAATCGGCTGGAACACAGATTCGTCCTTTATACCACAAAACTCCTTCTTCATCTTCGATGAATCTAGGTACTTTCCCTGTACCGATACGACGCTTGATTCCGTTGATACTTGCATTTCCTTTCTGGGCTTCCTTGATCTGACTGATCAAAGTTGGTTGAAGTTCAATACTGGCTAGGAATCCTTCGCTAACTAGCTCCGTTCTAAACTGCTCCAACTCTTCATGCAAACTTGGATGGGCTTCTTTAATCATGGTGTTTAACCTACATGGCAGTCCACTAAGAGCATCTGCTACCACATTGGCTTTGCCGGGGTGATAGTGAATGTCAAGGTCATAATCCTTGATTAACTCTATCCATCTCCTTTGCCTCATATTCAGCTCCTTCTAGGTGAAGATATACTTCAGACTCTTGTGATCCGAATAAATATCACGGGGGTTACCCATAAGGTAATGACGCCAGGTCTTCAAGACTAAAACTATGGCTGCTAGTTTTAAGTCATGGGTAGGGTAGTTTTGCTCATGTTGTTTCAGTTGTCTAGATATATATGATATGACTTTGCCTTCTTGCATAAATACACATCCGAGACCAATCTTGGATGCATCACAATACACATCAAAAGGCTTCTTGATAACTGGCATGATCAGAATTGGGGCTGAAATCAATCTCTTCTCGAGCTCTTGAAAACTTGCTTCACATTTGTCCGTCCATTCAAACTTCTGATCTTTCTTCAACAACTGGGTCATTGGTCTTGCGATGATCGAGAATCCTTCTACGAACTTGCTGTAATATCCCGCTAATCCGAGAAATGCGCGGACTTGGGTTTGAGTGGTTGAGGCTTTCCATTCTTCAACTTCTTTGATCTTGGCGGGATCGACACCAATTCTTCCTGCCGACACAATATGTCCTAGGAATCCTACTTCCTTCAACCAGAACTCACATTTGCTAAACTTGGCACTGATGCTTTCTAAGGGTTTCCAGGATGGTTCTCAGGTGTAGCTCATGGTCTTCTTCTGACTTGGAATATATCAGAATATCATCGATAAAAACAATGACAAACTTATCTAGGAAGTTCATAAAAATCTTATTCATGAGATTCATGAAGTAAGCGGGGGCATTGGTTAATCCAAAAGACATGACAGTGTACTCATACAATCCATATCTGGTGGTGAAGGCGGTCTTCGAGATATCCGTTGCACGAATCTTAAGTTGATGATAACCAGTTCTAAGATCAATCTTAGAAAACACTTTGGCACCAGTCAACTGGTCAAATAGATTTTCTATCTTCGATAGTGGGTACTTGTTTTTGATGGTGACATCATTCAGCTTCTGGTAATCTGTGCACAAACGGTTACCTCCATCTTTCTTATCCACAAACAAAACAGGCGATCTCCATGGCGATGCGCTTGGTTGAATCAGACCTTTCTCCAGCATAGCATCAAATTGCTTATTCAGCTCCACCTGGGTCCAGTTCCAGGAACTAGTTCAATGATTAACTCGATATCCCGATCTCGAGGCATACCAGGCAATTCATCTAGGGACATGTCGGGGTATTCACAGACTACTCTAACTTGGTCTAGGGTTGGTTGGGTTAGACTCTTGTTGCATTTGAATTGATGGGGTAGCGTCTCAGATACATGCTATACTAATACTCCAGTGCTACTGGTCATGGTTATGGCTTTCTTGGCATAGTCGATAAATCCATTATGTTTTGACATCCAAACCATTCCTAGTACTACTTCCAAACCCTTGGTTCCAAGTACTATTAGATTAGTATAAAAATCTATTCCATGGATTCTGATAGGTACAGCCTTGCAAATTTTCCTAGCTTTAGTAGTTGAACCAGGTATCTGAACTATCATAACATGCTTCAATTTTGTTGGTTGAATCTTACTAGTGCATGCAAATTCTTCTGTAACAAACGAGTGCGATGCTCCAGAATCAAACAACACTCTTGCAAGTACTGAGTTAATAGAAAACATACCCAGCACGACATCTGGCACTTCCTGAGCTTCTTCAGCATTCATGTGGAACAGACGGCCGTTGCGGTTGAGCGGGTTCCTTGGGGCAAATCTCTTTCCAGGCTGAACACGGCGTTGCTGCTAAGAAGGTGCATTCACATTGGTTGTTGCGGAAGCTTCTTGGGGCACTCGTTGGAGTAGTGACCCTTGACTCCGCATTCAAAGCAAGTAATCAGGGACTTGTCTTTTCCTGCAATAGGCACAGCATTGCTTCCAGTCCTTGGGGCAGTATTGTTGTTGTTGGCGTTGTTGTTATTGTTGGCCTTGGGCGATGCACGATTGAAGTTATTGGAGTTGTCGGGCTTGTTGTTGTGGTTTCCTCCGGGCCTTGAGTTTCCTCCGCTACGATTGGGATAGTTTGGACGGTCCATTGGGGGTCTATTGTTTCTTGGGGCATATCCTGTAGACGGGTTGGGGCGATAATTCTCTGTATGGTGGGATCCAGGCTGGTGCATCATGCGACGCTTGCGGTTGTCATTGTCTTGGTTGATCTTTCCTTCCATCTAGATAGAAGAGTCCACTAGTTCTTCTAGATCCGCAAAACAGATGTTGACTAACATTGTCTGCATTTCATCATGTAACTCATTCAGGAACCTTTCCTTCTTCTTTGCTTTGGTGCTAATCTCATTAGGGGCATATCTAGATAGTGATAGAAATTTGTCATGGTACTCAACCACAGTCATCCTTCCTTGCTTCAACTCCCTTAACTCATCCCTCATCCTAGTGACCAAACCTTGGGGCACATGGGTCTGGCTGAACTTGATCTTGCATTCTTCCCAAGTCATCATTTGCCCTCTGTTCATGGTACAAGTGCTATTCCACCAGGCTCTTGCATCACCTGCCAGATAATGGGTGGCAAACAGTACTTTTTCATTGGCTTCAACTCCTGCGACCTCCAAATTGTTCTCCATGGTTTGCAGCCAGTCATCGGCATCTAAGGGCTTCTCAAACTTACTAAATATAGGTGGGTTGGTATTTTGAAAGTTCTTGAGCTTGGATCCATGGTTATCCTGGTTTCGGTGGCCTTGATTATTGTGGGCCATCTGAGCTATCTGTTGAAGAGTGGCTAGGTTGGCTTGGCGTTCGGCTCTACTAGCTTCACGGTTCGAAACTAACATTTGCAGAATCTGCAACATTGGGTCCTGATATGAATTGCTCCCTCCGGGATTACCGCGGGTCATCTAAAGATTGAGATAGATAATTAGACAAGGGGGAAATTTCTAGGGTTTATGGGTTTGTTTTAGAAACTTTAAAATTGGAGTTTGACTCAGGTTTTGCAAACTAACAACCTTCTTTTCATTCATTCATTCATAGCACCCAATACAAACACACACCACAACACAAATAGAAAACATATGGTTTTAAGAACCATTCTGGGAAACTACGATACAAGGGACCGGGTACATCTCACTCCTACGGTAGTGCTCAAGTGCATCTAATCATCATCAATGAAGGCGGCATCATCTTCATCAGTGTGATCCTCCATGGCCTCATCCTCCAGGTAGTCGTCATCATCACTCAGGTAAGAGTAGAGATGTCCACGTATATCTTCACCTTCCTCCTCCTTCGCTTCAAGCTGGATCTCCTGTTGACGGATGGTCTTCTCGAGAGTGGCCACCTTCTTGCGAAGACGATCTATGATGTGATCCTTCTTGTCATGCTGACGACGAAGTGAATAGTGCTGCTTGACAAGGATGGCGAGGGTCTTGACCTTCTTGACTACAATGGCATGGTTATGGTTGGCGTAGGCACGGGCGTGGTCCAACTCTTTCTGTCTATCATAAACATGAAGTCGAGATTATCCACTGGTGCTTTAGCTCCGGGTGTCCTGGCATCTCCAAGGGCCTTCCCATAACTCACGCCTTGTGTAGTGAGCAAAGCGAGTGCCATTGATATGTTTGATGTTTTGTCCACACAGACGGGCAAGAGCTTCATGCATATCCCTGGCTAGTCGGTCTAGCCAGTTGTTCTCCCTCAAGCTGAATTGGATCTTCTCCGAGGTGGGTGCTTCCATCTTGCCTCTGAGATCTGCGACTATCAGCCACTGTAGTTCTCCTCCTTGCTGATCATTGAGCTATGCTCCAAAGAACTCAAGGTGCGGGCGCTCAAGATACTCTGCGAGTGCATCAAGATCCCTCTTAAAGATTAGGTGGCCTCCGTTGCCCAGCTGGTAGAACTTGCTATACTTGACCTCCATCTATAAGAATTTAGGGTGAGCAAGTTAGTGGGGTGATCAAGTGTGTAAAATTTTATGTAGGATTGCAAAAACTTTTGAGGAACATGAATTTTTTGAAAGAATCTCAAAGATAAGAGTGGGAATAGGTTTTCATAAATACTCACTTCTTTTGTTTTGAAACTAAGTTTTTGTTCAGACGTCCATTCTAACTATGGTCTCCTATGGTCAGGATGTCTCTGATACCAACTTGTCAACACCCGGATTTTTAATCCCAGATACCTGTTATGCCGTACATCGCAATCCCAGAATTACCATTTTTGCGAGGCATAACAGAATTGGTACCACAGTACATCATCCATTACAAACCATAATAAAGGTCTTGCAAATAAAGGATCTCATGATCCAGTCTTAATACAATCAAAGCAGTGGAAAGTAAAGGTAGTAGGGGCTCCATCTTCAGGGTCACAGGCAATGCTGACGATGGGAGATGATCCTAGTTGTCATAGACCTCCTGCTGTCCTCCTCATAGTCTGGCCACGGGAATAGCCAGGGACAAAGCCATGAGTACTCTTTAAGTACTCGCAAACTATCACTAATAAGTAAGGTAGTTCTAGTAGGAAATCTTGAGCTCTAGGTTTATTTGCAAAAAGGAAGGTTTATTTCATAAGGAGTTCAAAAGTAAAGAACCTAATTTAATTTTTCTACATCACCTAAGTGGGAACCTAGTTTTCATGTCCACAACCCTGTTGTGGTAAAGTCAAGGTCATAGTTCAATCCACAAGTCATTTTTGGAAACATCTGACAACAGAATAGTATGGCCACTCCAATTGTCCATTATCGCGGACGCGGCTATTCGAATAGTTTGACACTCTGCAGAGGTGGTATACTTTCACCAAAATATTTGATACATCCATCAGGGATAACCCTGAATCATCATACTTAATATGCAGATAATCAATCATAACCTTTCAATTACACACTCTAGTATAGGCACCTCCCCTATGAGCTTGGCCTCCCATCCATGGCCATCTGTCATCCTAGGCACTGCATAGGTGGACATTCACTCACGAGGTAGCCTCAGCTCAACCTCTTTCCGCGAGGGAACCCATAATAAGGCATATAAACTTCTAGTTAAGCCCTACCCAATTCAGGTATTGCGGTTGTACGGTAAAATTGGAATGGTATCGCATCCAAACCGAACCATCAGTTTTTATCAAAACTAAGGCTCATGCCTCAAGAAGTTTCATCATCAAACCATTGTGTTTCAGAACACATGTCAAAACATTTCAATAGAATGAATCATCATTCCAAGGTTTTCATAATAATTTTCTCCAAGTATTCCCATCTAAAGTGATCGGTAGTAGTTTAGCACTTGCAACTATCAATGGGGGGTGGTGTCACTAATAAGGGGTGCTAATCAAGTGTAACTATCCAAATCTAGTTGTATGCTTTCCAAGGCATCTAAGTATAACTACCTAGGCCTAGTTTTATGTTCTTTATGGTATCTATACTATTTTTCCAATACTCACAAATCACTAACTAAAGGTAAAGAACTTTGGTAAAGGTAAAAGAATAAAGCTTGCAAGTAAAACTTGGGATTGGTATAATCAAGGTTGCATAACGAAGCATGCATAATGCATCTTTCTTAGGTTATCTTGCAAGGATGGCTTGCATAGTTAACTTCTAGTGTTAGGCTTGCCTTGAGTAGTGAAGTGGTTGAAGTTCCCTTCTTCTTCGTAGTACTCCTCCTCCTCGTAGCCCGGGTCTGTACTAGCGTCTATAAAGGAATACGAGGTACACAATCACCAAACAATACTTAACTACTTCTATTTAGCACACGAAGGCTCACACTTGATGATCTAGCATCATCACAATCATCACATGAAATAAAGACCTAGTCTTATTTATCTTATTTTAGAAAAGTAATTTCTACTCATTGAAAAATACCTAAGATTTAATATTCTCCAATTAAAATATGAGATCATGTGGACACATGTCATCACCACATACTCTAATACTTGGGAATGTGATTTAAAGTCGTGGTCATATTTTATAAAGTTTAAAATTACTATTTAATACAATTAAAGTGACTAGAAATGCCTATATAACATTCTTTTAGTACTAGTCCAAGATCACTGCATGTAAACCTAAATATTTTTACATATTCAGATAGATCTTGTCAAATGTGATTTTTGAGAGTTCGAATCAACTCAAAAGCATTTATGGTTGATTTTTGAAAAATGTTTGAAGTGGCAAAAGCCTTTGTCTTGTTATTTTTACTATAGGTGATCTATAATTTCAAATGGTTTAAATCCAACCGGCTTGGGTAGACAATTTGAATACCTTTCCAAAAAAAATGGAATCATGCAATTTGGTTCAGTAGATCTCTTTGAATTGATTTTTGAATCTACTGACAGAATCTAATTTTAACTAAAATGGCAAAAGTCTATTTGAATCAACGGGCTCTGCGCAGGAAACTAATTGGTGCGGCCCAGCTATGCAGCGCGCGTGCAGCGGGCTACTGACAGGAGGGTCCTACTAGTCAGCGACTCAGCTAAGCCGAAACGGTAAGTTTCAATCTAGGCCATGCGATTAGAACACGATCGACGGCTGAGCGTCGTCGTCTCTGGTGAACAGCTCCGGTGAGAAATTAACCCTAGCGCTACGGTGGGGGTACGTGGGGGCTCACCAGTGCTCCAGCTAGACTTGGCGATGGGGGCGATTGAACGTGTCGAGGCCGGTGAGTCAAATGGTGGTCGCGGCAGCTCCTGGGACAGCTCCAGTTCCTCTTCTCCTCTGCAGCGGCAGGCTCCGGTGAAATTCCGACGGGCTGGTGCTCGTCTTGCTTTGGGAAGAAGTTTGGGAGGTTTCTGAGAGAGAGGGGAGTGAGCTGGTGTGGAGAATTGGGGTTGGGGTGGCCTCTATTTATACACCGACGATGGGGACAGCGCGACATGGTCGGGCTCCACCGGCGACGGCTTTATACAGGGTTATCAGCATGGCTGAGGGTAGGGGTCGACGCGATGCTTCAGGGCGGTCGTCACGCGAGTGATGGCGCGATAAGGGCGATCGAGAACTGTTGGGAATATTCCCTAGAGGCAATCATGTATGATTTTATTCCCAATGTATTCATAAGGTTATGGTCCATGTATGAACTACTAATATGTATCATCGAATATGTGATTTGATTGTGGAACTATATATTCATGTTGTTCATACTCATTGTCCTTGGTCATTGAGGTTGTGCTGGACACACAACTTAGACCAATGTGAAAATCGGCAGATGACTAGGTTCCACTTGTCATGGGCATGGGGATGCTATTCCGACTTACACGGATTCGGCTAAAGACTTTAGCGAGTCGGATTGACCCATATTGAGATGCAACGAACAAGTCGTCATTTGCATGTCTCAATCAATGTAATCCTTAGACCTGAGGTTATTGCACAATCCGAGTTGAGGATCTCCGACTTAGGTTCTGTCAAATGTTGTTCCGTCACTGGGCAGTTATAAAGGCAGAGTTTGGGTCGACTGAGAATCAAGCTGCGTGATGTGAATAACCAAGACGGGATTTTGCCCCTCCATCCGGAGAGATACTCTCTGGGCCCTCTCGGAAGATATGATTCGGAAAGCATGGCCATCCGCGTCTCGAATAAGTGTTAACCGAGGCATCCGACTAAGAGTTAGTCGGATGAATCACTTATCTCGGATCGAGAAAGAGAGTCGGACTATTTAAGGGATGACGATCATTCGCCTATAGTCCGACAAGGTATATCGTGAGGCAAAAGGGACTCAGACGAAAGTCGCATTGGAAGGTATGTCGTCATGACTTATTGGTACTTGAGAGTTGGCACGTTCTGCTAGGAGCTGCTACCGACTGATCGATTACGAGTGAGACTCGGAATCGTGTCCGAGTTACCATGAGCCTGTCGGGTCACACACTTAAGAGAGGGAGTAGTTTGGGTTAGACCCAAAATAGGAAACCTATTTGGGTTGGACCCAAATAGTGACATGGACTTAGTCAGCAAGTGAGACTTGCAGTGGCAAATATAGGCCTTTTAGTGAATGGGCCACAAGTGAGTGGACCCCACTTTCACTCCCTATATAAGCTGGGGCACAGGTGCTTAGAGCACAAGGTTAGGTCACCCCATGTGTTGGAAACCCTAGCTCCAGTCTAGTCCTGTCGCCGCCGTACCGGACCTAGCAGTCCATCCCCGGCGCTCCTCCTCGTACATGTGGATACCGGCGGAGGTGCTGTACGTTCAGGACTTCGACGATCGTGAAGAAAGAACGGATCGTGGATCGTGGAACCGGAACGGATCGCGAGGACTGCATTGCATCAAGCGACGTGCTTCATCAATTCTGCAACTGCGCGTCTAGTGATAATCCTCGTGGCCTTCTACCTGAGCTGGATCTTGGGATCACCGCGTAGGAAAAAGTTTTGTTTTTCTCTGCGTGGCCCAACAAGAACGGTCAGGAGCGGTCCATGCTCTGTGCGGGAACGGAGGCGTTCGAGACGGCGCATAGCGTCCATGGTTTGCGCGGCAGCGAATGGGCGTGTCTGGGGGGTAGCTGGGGTCGCGGTGAGTGCAGGTACACGCAGAGAGGGCAAGGCGTGGCGTGTGTGCGCGTGCGCGCGTGTCGGCTGCGGTGCTCTGGTGCGCTCTCAGCATGGCAGGCGGAGAAGTGGGCGCGGCGATTACGGATGGTCCATGGCGTGTCTTCAGTCGAGGGATGGACAGAGGGTGGCGGTGAGGTGTCGCATGTCTCCTGGACATCGTGGGAGAGGGCGGTGCGGTCTGCGGCAAGTGGTGGTTGGTCGACCGGCACGGCGAGCTCGGGCGGCGCTGCACTGGTGCGAACGGCAAAGGGGGGGCTTGTCCACTGCGTTGTTGGACACTAGGGCGACTAGGGGAGAGAATTGAGGGGCTAGTGGCGATCAATTACTGCTCAGAACAGTAGAAGTTAGGCAAGTGTTTACTGGTGTCTGCTAGGTGCTCGACCAAGTGGCCGCATGAATTCGAAGTTTGAAATTTTGGATGAAATTTGGTGTGTGTTTGTCACATGCTTGGGTGTCTAGGGTTGCTGGGAATAGTCAAGGTGAATGTGCTGGAGTGGTTTTTAAAAAGTGGTGATCCTAGTACACACTTGATTCAATTTTGCAATATCCTTTAAATAGATTTGGAAATTATTTCTGTTAGTTTGTAAAGTGGACTTGGATTCACTTTTACTTGGTTTAGCAAGGGGTGAAAAGAATTGAGAAAGTTTTTTACTGGATAATTTTGGTCAAAATGACCATTTGCTTATATGATGCATATTTGATTTTCTTTTCTTTTGATTTTGTTTGTAAATGGACTAGATGATATGGTATTCATCTTTAAACCATTCCTTATCATTTATAGGAATCAAACATGGCAATTGCACTCATTCATACACTAATGCAATTCACACATACACTAATATTAGATTTAATAATAAAAGTCTTTGTTAACCCTAAACTTGGATGATTAGAACTTGCTAATCTTGTTTAATATTTTTGGGATGTTACATGAGCACATCATAGTGAAATTTAAGAAAGAATCCCATTGAGCATAGACTATGTAGTATAACCCACGTAGAGCAGGCTATGTAGAATAGCCAAACTCTTTTTAATTCGGCTTTTTAGGCATTGCCCCCCACCTCTCAAAATAAAAACTCTGTCTACCCATGTTTTTAAGAAAACATCCATTACGTGGCAATTTATAAATTAAGATGGCAGGAATGCTGCCCTTTTATATTTAAAAAGAGATAAAGATAGACACACAAAATATTTTTAAGAAGACTAATATATAAGTTGTAGTACTAATAAAGTTTAATGATATTTTTTCTATAAATATCTTTATTGTAGTGGCAACGCACTTAGTTTACGTTTATTTTATTTGAAGGTCTTTTGGTCGAATTGTCTGTGTGTATATATATAAATATCGCATTATGGAGAGGCTGGCATCACGGACCCACCAGCCTGCACCGTCCCTCGAGTTTTTTTTAGGGTGGGTTTGAAAAAAGGTTTAAATACTTGTACAAAGAGACTGACATCGGGGACCCACCAGACAGAACATACAAGGCTACATAAGGGACCCACAAGTTAGAACATACCAGAGAAGCTGACATAAGGACCCCAGCAGTAATACCATACATGGCTCCCATGGTCAAAACAATGGATGCGACCGAAAAAGTCCATCATACACACGTTACACTTATAGAGAAGCTGACATGTCGGACCCAGCAGACCCAAGTATAGCCCATAAAATTAACCTATCAGCCCTGAGCGTAGCCCAGAACCTTTTAATTCGGCCTTTTCATGGTCTTGTAGCCATCGACCATAGCCCATTCAATTTAGGAGTGAGCCCATGTAATATAAGCCATGACGAATAGGGCATCCGCCCGGAGTTAGCCCAGAATATTTTTTATTCGTCCTTTATAGGCATTTTTTGTACTCTCAGGCTGGCATCTGTGTCCCGAAAAAACAGTCGAACATACACATGAGTCTTTCAAATAGAGGTTGTCATCTAGGACCCAACACAGACACATTTCCTACACATAGGAGGTTGACATCTGGGACCCAGCAAGTTGCCAAGGTCAAAACAGCGAACACGGCCAAACAAAAGTCCATCATACACATGTTTCATTTATAGAGAGACTGATATTTGGGACCCAGCAGCGCGACCTTATACAAATGTTGTATCGAGCAACGTTGCCAGTTCAAAACAGGGAGGTGCGAGCGAGAAAAAAGTGTAGCATGCACATGTTTCTTGTAATGAGAGGCTGAAATGGGGGCCCAGTAGCGTGACCAAATGGCAGTTTCATCGAGCAACGCTATCTAGTTCGGAACAGGGTAGTGCTAGAGAAGGAAAAATTCCAGCATACCCACAATTCTTCTAATGTGAGGCTGACATAAAGGACCCACCAGTCTGAATATACGGCTAAAGCAGCGAGCAACGCTATCAAGTTCGGAACACGAAGGCGCGATGAGAGCAAAAAAAGCCATCATACACACGTTTCTTCTAATGAGAGGATGATATGTGGGGTCCATTAACATGATTAAACGGTAGATGCATCGAGCAGCGTTATCAAGTTCGGAATAGGGTAGCGCGAGCAAAGGAAAAAAATTTATCGTACACATGTTTCTTCTAATGAGAGGATGACATGTGGGTCTTAGCAGCCTGATTAAACGGTAGATGAATCGAGCAGTACTATCAAGTTTGGAACAGGATAGCGCAAGTGAAGGGAAAAAATCCATCATACACACGATTCTTCTAATAATAGGCTGGCATGTGGGACCCAGTAGCCTGACTAAATGACAGACGCATCGAGCGACCTTATCGAGTTCAAATCCGGGAGGCGCGACTGAAAAGGATGGTCCACTAGAGATACTATCGTCCGGAACCCACACGCCTCAAAAGTCACGTTTTCCAAAGGTCTCCCTTTTTCTACCGATACCCCTGTTCGTACACGTTTTTTTAATGTCTGTAAACGGTGGTAGCAGATTTTTTTACTAATGTAGCAAAAAACCTACTTTACCAGAGATCTCGCCGGAGACTTTTCTAGGCACATTGTCAGAGCCGCCGTGCTCGCCTCCCAACGCTCACTAGTAGCAAGGTCGCCAGCCTGTTGTAGCAGCGTCGCCCTATGGTTGTAGTAGAACCGCCGTGCTATGGTAGTAACAACGTCGTGCTAGCCTTCCCCACCGCTAGCACCACCGATTGTAGTAGCGTCGCGGCCTCTCCTGTTAGTCAATCACTGCATAACGACACATCTGGGGGACCCGTTGGCATGCTCCTCCTGGATGAGCACCTGAGCCTGACCGCACCGATGAGAGCGAGGGAGTCTGTGCCGTGGTAGGAGGGTGGTCAGGGAGTGGGAGAGCCGTGCTCGAGGTACAGTTGGTTTGTCCTCCCGCACGACGGCTTGATTGGAGGCATAGGATGGCAGGATCAGCGAGGAAGAAGGCCCGGGAGCTCCTTTTTGGGAAGAGAGGAGAGGTGCCGGGTGGAAGCATGGGGGAGGAGGAGACGGAGGCGAGTACTGGGATTGTGGGGAGGCGAGATCTGCGGCGAAGGGATAAGGAAGAAGGCCACATGAGGGAGACACGCATCATGGGTGGGTTCCGCTGCACACGGGCGAGCAAGCGACGACCCGGACGATGGAGTCCTTCAATCGTCCGAGGGAATCATTTCCCAACGAAAAGTAGGGGAGCCGTTGGATCTGCGCCATATGCCCATGAACACGGATGGGAGCAAACCCTCGGAGCATGCAAGGGCATGCCTCATCCCATGGCAAGGTCCTGAGCTTCGGGGTTTATAAATACGCATCCTCTGCTATCTTGAAGCCTCGCATTCCTTAGTGCGCACGCGCTCGCACGGCCATCACATATCCTAGCTACCATCTACAGTAGTAAGCACGTAACGTAGCCACCATGGTATCAATGACCGTGGCAAGGAAGTCGCAGTCCTTCGTCCTGCCGGTGGCGCCGGCGTCGGCCGAGACACTAGAGCTGTCTGCCATCGACCGCGTGCCCGGGCTGCGCCACACCGTGCGGTCCCTTCATGTGTTTCGCCACGAGGGCAGCCGCCTCGTGGACGGTGCCAGGCCGGCCGAGGTGATCCGCTCCGCGTTATCCCCCGCGCTGGTGGAGTACCCCGCATTCGCCGGTCGTTTCGTCGGGTTGGCGGCTGCCGGCGAGGCCTGGGTCGCGTGCACGGGCGACGGCGCGTGGTTCGTTGAGGCTGCCGCGGATTGCAGCCTCGAGGACGTGAACGGCCTGGACTACCCTCTCATGGTCAGCGAGGAGGAGCTGCTGCCCTCTCCGGAGGAAGGTGTCAACCCTACCAGTATTCCGGTCATGATGCAGGTATAATTATACACCATACCGGCATGAATTTCTCTGCGCTCCTGTCAATAGATATTTAGGCATGACGAAATGCGACGGTCATGCTTAAATCAAGTGCATATCAGCATGAATTTCTCTACGCTTCTGGCAATAGATGCACATTATTTAGGCATGACCTCTGAATTTATCTGAAAGTGCGCTTCTTTTCACACAAGGGCATGTTGGCGAGATAGTACAAGTTTCACTTTTTTTCCCACTAGAGTAGATTTACAGTTTTCAGAATCAGCTTAGAGGTAGTAAAATGTAATTAAGTTGATATTTTGTGACCCTAAAATCACATACAGTCGACTTACTTCGATGTAGGCGAATCCTTAAGAAAATGTCCATCCGTATTTCCATGCATATACATTTCAAAAGCGTGATTCACAAGGATAATATAGAAAGAAAAAAGTGCGAAACAAAAGAACGGAAAACGCGCAGCCTATTCCATGCACGAACCCCTGCAGGGTCATGAATTAATTCAGCAACCAGGAAGCACATCCACACAACACATTATTAGTTGCTGTATCTCATACCGGTCAAAATTACATTTTAGGGCATAGTTAGCGTGGTGAGCGGATTAGTGTACACTTCTATGCGTATGCGGGAGCACCATGGTTTTTATGTGTTATTGTGGCATATTTCTTTTCAGCACCGATGAATATTTAGTTGATATATCTGTTGGTAGTAGGCGGGAGGTTGCATCTGCTATCGAATGAAAAATGTATTCTCTCCGATCCAAATTAGCATTCTCAGATTCGTCTAGATTCAGACATACGTAACACTATAAAACTTGATTAGATATACTTGAATCTAGACAAATATAAGAACACTAGTATGGATCGAAGGAATCAGGGTTTTTTTACGGGGTTGAAAAATATTTTTGAAAATTTAAAATGATGCACTGTTCAACACATTAAAAGTCGCAATCACATCCAGTGAGACTAGTGGAGTAGTGGTAGCAATACGTCCCGTGCAAACATCTGGCAAGGCAATCTAGTACTCCAGTTTACCGATGCACTGTTCGCACTTACCTGACATGTATACGTGCACCTCCTGACGATCATCGATTGTAGCGTATGTGCGCTGATGGAAAGGTGTTGGGCTAGTGCGATCAATGATACATTCGAAGACAAAATATAGACAAATTTCACAAGTCAGGAAAAAATGTCGGTGACACCTGTCTCACGATTTAGTACTCCCTCCCGTCTATATCAGTTGACTCAAATTTTTCTAGATTCGAATGTATCTAGCGCTAAAACATTCTAGATACATCCGAATCTAGACAAATCGAAGTCAACTAATATGGGTCGAAAGAAATATTGTTTTTTCGTACTTCCTCTGGTCCATATTATTGTTCTCAACTTTATCTAGATTCGAATGTATCTTATCTAGATTCGGATATACCTAGTTAATGATTTAGACTAGATTTATCCGAATCTAGACAAAGTTGAGAACATTAATATGGATCGGAGGGAGTAAAAAAAACTGTCTGACGATTGTGTGTCAACTTCTACTCTCACGTCAGGAATCTATTTCATTCATGACTCACATTGACCTGAACATGAGAAAGAGTCAAGCAAAACCTACGAAATCGCATTGCAACGAAAGACAGGCATATCAAAGTGGTTGACCTGTAACACACAAGAAGAGAGCACCAAGTGGAACTGTACCACCTCGCACTGTCGGTAGCAGAAGATAGAAAGTACTCCGTAGGAGCTAGAAGGCACCACTTATTTCCAACAACTTAAGCACCAGAACATGACGATGGTTTAGGTAGTCTACTGCTGCTTGCCTACTGCTCTTCTCTTCATTGACTCAAGTACAACCACTTCATCTAAAGCTACCTTTTCCGATTTGTATCAACAAGTTCAGTTGCACGATTCCTACCCCTTTGCATCCACATGTGTTGATATTCCAGCATACTGAATGCAGTCATTATATTATTTTTGGTTCAATAATTTCTAACTGATCTGTACCAGGTGACCGAGTTCACTTGTGGGGGATTTGTCGTGGGCCTGGTAGCAGTGCACACCCTTGCAGACGGGTTGGGCGCAGCACAATTCATCAACGCAATCGCCGAGTTAGCGCGTGGTTTGGACAGGCCTACGGTGGCTCCTGTATGGGCTCGGTCCACAATCCCGCACCCACCCAAGTTGCCTCCAGGGCCGCCACCATCGTTCCAACCCCTCGGCTTTCATCATTTCGCCACAGATGTCAGCTCGGAACGCATCGCCCATGTCAAGGCTGAATACTTCCAAGCGATGGGTTAGTACTGCTCAACTTTCGATGTCGCCATCGCGAAGGTTTGGCAGGCTCGAACTCGGTCCATCAAGTACAACCCAGAAGCACATGTCCATCTCTGCTTCTTCGCCAACACGCGACACCTTCTCGCACAGGTTCTCCCCAAGGACGGGGGCTTCTACGGCAACTGCTTCTACCCGGTCACCGTGACGGCTACGGCGGAGGACGTCGCCACCACGGGGTTGCCTGGTGTGATCAGGATGATCAGGGATGGGAAGGCAAGGCTCCCCTTGGAGTTTGCCAAGTGGGCGTCGGGTGATGTGAAGGTTGATCCATACCAGCTGACTTTCGACCACAATGTTCTATTCGTGTCAGATTGGACGAGGCTCGGATTCTTCGAGGTAGACTACGGGTGGGGTGCGCCTAGCCATATCATACCATTCACTTATGCAGACTACATGGCGGTGGCTGTGTTTGGTGCTCCACCTATGCCCACGAAAGGAACCCGGATTATGACGCAGTGCGTGGAGGAGAGGCACCTCAAGGAGTTCAGGGATGAGATGAAGGAGTCCTTTTTAAATGTGTAATGCTGTTATCATGTCTATGTTATGCGTGGTGAGTTGGACTAAACCTGAGTCAGGCTTTGCAGGTATTGGGAAATGTAACAAGTAGTAATACCGTAGCCACTATCCATGTAATTTAATCAAGTCTTCTGGAATATTTTCAAATAAATTAGTACGTATTATTTAGTTTGGGTATATTACGTGGTAAGCAAATGGCTGAATACTCTTCCATTCTGCAATAAGACGCCATTTTAGAGTTCAGAAGATGAGAAGCACAGACTACACAAATATAAGAATTGAGATGATCAGAATTGAACTAAAACCCATGTCAATTCTTCTCAATCTCCAACTATGCATCTGCCGAATCACCTCAGCGTCCAAACTCCTTGCTCTCAGCTTCAGAAGAGGCCACACCTCTTAGGACGGATATGGAGGAATTTCTGTCACCAATTCATTGGCAAACGTGGCACAAATGAATCCGTGTCCCTGAACGCCAGTCCATGCAAGACATTTATTTGTTCACTCTTATAGCCAGTTTTTAACGGATCTGGTTGGTTAAATCTTAGTACGGAATAGTAGATATAAAAAATCGACAAGCATACAGAAACAATATTTGACTCAAAACGAATTCGTGTTTCCAAGATAGACCTATTACAAATACTAGCTCAAGTACTCTTTTTTGCCTTTATATTCGGGTGGTTACTCTTCCTTGTCTTTGGCATCGCCTTCTTGGCTATAATCTTGCTGCACGGCCCATGAAGATGGCACGAGATTGACGCATGGATCGCGCTTGGCCCAGCATAAGTTTCTCCCCTCTGTACCTTCATTCTGGTGTTGTAAGTTGGTCTTCTTTGGGAGGTCTTGTAAGTGTGTTACAAGGGATAGATTGATGAATGACTGAGACTTCTCCTTGTAGTACTTAGACAGCCCCGTCTTGTGGTAACACTACAGGAATGGATAGCTTCGCCGACAGCCGCGAGCTACTGACGGCCAAACGTCGGAGCCGTCGGCGTAGCAATCGCCTAGGCCAGCTCCGCGCCGAGAGCGGCCGTCGGCGTACAAACGCCCTCGGCGTATCCCGGTCCAGCCTGACTCACGTCCGCCGTCCGTGACAGCGTTGGCTCTACGCCGACGGCCACCCTCGGCGTAGCTCCTTCCGTTTTCTTTCCCCTTCCCTGATTTTCATGCTGGACCTACACCGAGGGTGGTCGTCGGCGTAGCTTCTTTTTATTTTTTTATTCCTACTTATTAACTTGTATTTTATTTGTACATATTTATTATAACAAATTATTTAAACATTGTCTATATTTTTCTTAATTGGACGGATTCGTATCCTCAGAATAGCTGTCTCCACGCCCACATGAATTGCTGTTGCGAATCTTCATATTCAGCATCCACAATTAAGATATTAGTTATCTTATTCAAGTTTTCAATATAGTTTTCTACTACAAATTCGATAATATCACAGATACATCTCGCTCAATCAAACTGGACACCGATGACCGGGTACTAAGCCACAGGCGGTGGACACCCAAAGAGAAGGAACCATCACACGAGCATAGCTTGGGTGAGATCCCTGAAGAACCTGCCATGTATTGGAGAACCTGACCTCCAACACATACATACAGCGACGGACGTTCTCGTCCTCCTCCTTGACACGATTGCGTAGCACCTCCTCGAGGGCCGGCTCCCTCTGCACCGATAGTGGACCAATAGACCGCCACCAAAGAAGCTCCGGGTCGACAACGGGACCCGGATTCCTCACCAAGCTAAGGTTCCCGGAAGGTAGCACCTCCCAGTGCTAGCCTGGCCGAGCCTAGGCTCCAACATCCCCGGCCCCGACGGAGCCCAGCAGTCCTCCGGCGTTGTCGCCGAGTTGAGGACGAGCACGCGGGTTGGGCATCCTAAAGTATGCATTTAATCGAAAGAACTAATTTCTAAGTGTGGTTGCTCTGAAATGCATCTAATTAACCAAAAATGGGCTTAGAGATTACCTGCGGGCGGCGACGACAGGCGGCCTCGAGTGGCGGAGGCTTTGAGCCGGCGAGGGGCTCCGGGTGGCGGCGGCTTCAGGCAGGTGGTGGCTTCGGGTGGCGGCGGCTGCTTTGGGCAGGAGGAGGTGGCAGCGGAGTGGAATGAGAGAGGAGGGGGTATTTAAGCTAAACAAACCTACCCCACCAGATATACATGGGCCGAGCCTATGTTTTCTTGGGCCGAGCCTTGGTTTTCTTTGGCTGAGACGGAGCATCGGAACCGGGGCCTAGAATGTGGCAAAGTTGTCCCAACATTTTATCTCCATGTACATCTGTCCTAACCAAACCAAAAACAAGTAGAAAGGTCCATCGGGCTACTCTCGTACAGAGATATCTATAGGGGTAGACGATCTGGGGGCCCCCGTCTAGGGTTTCGCTGCAGGAAGACCGCCGGAGCGTCAAAATCACATGAAAACTTGCGTGTGCCCCTAGAATATGTGTGTGAGAGTGGTGTAAGGTTGGTAGGTGCCATGTGTAGGTTCCAGGTATGACCCCCCTTCCCGGACATGCGTTAACACTTGATAAAATCCTGGATCTGTAGGTCAAAACTCCCGCCACGGGACAATCGGGGCCTAGAATGTGGAAAAGTTGGCCCAACCTTTGCTCTCCATGTACATATGTCCTAAACAAACCAAAACAAGTAGAAAGATCCACCAGGCTACCCTCGTACGGAGATAGCTATAGGGGTAGACGATCCAGGGCCCCCGATCTAGGGTTTCGCCGGAAGAATACCGTCGGAGCATCGGAATCACATGAAAACTTGCATGTGCCCCTAGAATATGTGTGTGTGAGTGGTGCAAGGTTGGTAGGTGCCATGTGTAGGCCCCAGGTGTGACCCCCCTTCTCGAACATGCGTTAACACTTGGTAAAATCCTGGATCTGTACATGGAAACTCCCGTCGCGGGACAACCAGGGCCTAGAATGTGGCAAAGTTGGCCCAAACTTTTCTCTCCATGTACATATGTCCTAAACAAACCAAAACAAGTAGAAAGTTCCACCGGGATACCTTCGTACGGAGATAGCTATAGGGGTAGACGATCCGGGGCCCCACGTCTAGGGTTTCGCCGGAGGAAGACCGCCGGAGCGTCGGAATCACATGAAAGCTTGCATGTGTCCCTAGAATATGTGTGTCAGAGTGGTGCAAGGTTGGTAGTTGTCATGTGTAGGCCCCAGGTGTGACCCCCCTTCCCGGACATGCGTTAACACTTGGTAAAATCCTGGATCTGTACGTGGAAACTCCTGCCGCGGGACAATCGGGGCCTAGAATGTGGCAAAGTTGGCCCAACCTTTGCTATACATGTACATATGTCCTAAACAATCCAAAACAAGTAGAAAGGTCCACCAGGATACCCTCGTACGGAGATAGCTATAGGGGTAGACGATCTGGGCCCCCCTGTCTAGGGTTTCGCTGGAGGAAGACCGCCGGAGCGTCGGGATCACATGAAAACTTGCATGTGCCCCTAGCATATGTGTGTGAGAGTGGTGTAAGGTTGGTAGGTGCCATGTGTAGGGCCAAGGTGTGGGGAATGTTCGTTTGCGGTACCAAAGTTGGTGGGTGAGCGCACCACGGTACCCGAGTTGCCATCAATCGCGCGGAGGGGCCATCGTAGATTCGCCAATTGTCCAGAAGGGCCAAATGGGGGTGAATACAAATCTAACGGCCAAACGGTCTTTTGAACCAGACGAAAAAGGTTGAACTCAAATACCGATGTTAGGTCAACTCTTCTTGGCCCGCCATGTCAGTATTCCTCGTTATCTTTTGCGGTCGTGGACTAGCTTACCCCTGCGTGGACCAGATCTATTTCTTTACTCTGCTCTGGTCTTCTCCCCTGCTCCCCTCCCCATAACATTTGCTCAGCTCCGACTGCTCGTCTCAGATCGGAGCTCGCACTTGCTCTAATTTGTGTCTCCTCCATGTCCGGTCAACCTCCCACGCCTCTAATCGAAGCTCGCAGCCATCACCGTTGCATCATCCGCCGTATCTGAGCTTCGCTTCCCCGGACTAATATCTCGCCTCTGGCTAGTCCTTCTCGCACGGTGGAGCGCATCCCGTCGGGCAATCCAGGCCGGCGACCGGCCTCGGGAAGTTGCGTGCTGCCGCGCACCCCAGGCATGGTAGCCATGGCACAACAGTTCGACGACCACGCTCTCATGGCCACCGTGCTGGGCGTTCGTCCCGCCGTGTCGCCGGCAGAGTTGCTGTCGGCTTTCAGGTCTCGTTTTGGGATCAGACGAAATGAGGTCAACATTGAGGTATGCGCGCCGCCATTCAATTTTTTCGTCCGGTTCGAGCACAACTCAGACACCGAGCGTGTTCTGCATTCTTCCCATTCTTTCGAGTGCTGCGGGGAGAAAATGAGCTTCATGCGTTGGCATCGCGCCTGTGGGTGGGACGATCGCTTGAGGCAGCTTCGTTTCTTCTCCAAACTCGGCTTTGACGACCTCCCATTGGATGCTTGGGAGCCGGAGGCCCTCAAGCAGGTCGTCAGTAGCCTTGGCGGCGAGCTGGTGGAAGTCGTGCCACCGAGCGACAGATGGGCCATCGAGGTAAAGGCGTGGCAGAAAGATCCTGACGCCGTTCCTAAGATGTACGAGGTGCAGATTCCAAGCAGGGCAGGGCAACAACTTTGCTGGAAGCACCCGGTCATCATCCACCTGGAGGAGGTTCTGCACTCGGTACATGGCATTCAGGGCCCCGAAGAGGCTGCCAGAAAGCGCCCTCGTCGCCTGCAGTGTTGGCTAGAAGGATCGATGGCACAGGACCGCCACTGTTTCACGACGGGGCACACAGTTTCGATGGGGGGACCGGGCTTGGACGAGCTGGTGGTTCTGATTTCCCTCGAGTGAAGACAGAGCTCTAGTGAATTGCCGTGGTATGTGTGGCTAATGAATTTGTAGTATGGAGAGCGTAGCAGGAAGTTAGCATCGACTAAAAATATGTAATAGTTTGAATCGATGTAGTATGTGTGTTAATAGTTTGAAGTAGTATGTGTGTGTAATAGTTTAAATCAATGTAGTATGTGTGGGTAATGAATTTGATGTAGTGTGTGTGTGTAATAGTTTGAATCGATGTAGCTGAACACCGTGCTTTATAATTTCCAAGGACAACCTCATGAAAAGAGGGTGGTCTAGCAATGAGCAATGTCAATTCTGTGGATGCCAGGAAAATATAGTCCATCTCCTCTTCAAGTACTCCTTCCGTATCAAAATATAAGATGTTTTAGCTTTGTGAATGGAGCGTATCTAGACATATTTTAGTGATGGTGCTTTCTAAACCTAGATGAACCTACATACTAAAAGGGGACTAGATACACTTCATTCACAAAGCTAAAACATATTATATTTTAAAACGGAGGGAGTACAAGGTAGCTACATTTGTAACATGTTGAACTGCAGGACCATTTTGCAGGCAACACAAGACAAAGGAAAAAATAGTTTACATCACAGACAGCAGACGCAAAATCTGTAGTCTGGGATAAAAAGATGTCAGTTAACTGGATTGAACCACGACTAGTAATTGAAGGAAATAGGTACTTGATAGTATTTGCTTACAACAGTAGTACTTCCATACAAAAGGGTCTTATACCTGCACAAAAATGGGCTAAACTTCCTACTAGTTTATAGAATAATTCGTCAGCATTTCATCTACAAAAGCCATTCTTCAGTTTGAACTTAACTATTCTACACTGAAGAAACTACAGATCTCCACTAGAAAAGTTGGCCGGCCAATTGCCTTAAGAGGACATAAGTTCTTTGATAATTTAACCCAAACTGATCTATTGCCTTCCCGCCAAACTATAAGAAATATGCATCGTTCATGCACGAGCGATTTGCATGCGCCAGTCCCAGTTCAGTTGGACCATCCACACCGCCGGAACGATTTCTTCGAAACTGAAATTCGACATCTCCTTCTCGGGATCGTAGGTCCGTGTGAACTCGAACCTGAATTCCGGGGCTGAGCTAATGCCCGCCGCCGGCTCTGGCTATCGAACAATCTAGCATGCTGAGTGTAGAAGTTTGGTCGCCGTCACAGTACGGCCTTTGACGGTGCGTAGGATGGAGTGTCTTTGCCGCAAATGGCGTGCTCCCAGCCTACCCTACCGAGGTAAGGTAGTCCGCGCCGAAGCGTGGACGCGAGAGTTCCTAGACCTTGGCGCTGCCCTGTTCGAGGGTGTGTACCCTCGGCGGCGGCATGCTCTCATGAACGATTTGATACGTACCTTGTTCCCACTGCCTAGAGCATGCCGTAATGCTGCCGCGCAATTTCTCCACATCGCTCTCTTGGCCCTGCTTGCCTTATCTGGCGCCGACGACGGCGCAATCGCCGCCGCGGCTGATTCGGCACATTTGGGGAAATCATCTGCCTGGCAGGGCAATGGGAGACCAGCCTTGAAGTAGAGCTTCATGGCCTGCCTTAGAGGGGCTAAATACCCCAGTTTCGGCGGCTGTCACGGCAGCGGCGGCTTAGGCGGGGCCATGTTACCCTAGTTGGTGCGGCGTGGAGGAGCTGCGCAAGGTGAACTGTGGTTTGTCGGAGAAGGGGAGTGAAAGGTTGGCAGTAGGTTTGGACTATGGGCACGCATAAAAATAACCATTTCCCATTTCCTTAGAGGGTAATAATTCGACACTCATTGCATTAACAGCTCAATCTTTATTTCCCTTCTCAGCATAAGAGTGCGAACGTATTAAAAATATCGGTCGTGGCTATCCACCTCATCGGGCAATGTACTAGGACAGGTAGGAGACGGGACCGGGTTTCATTTTAGAAATGTGGACGACTGTGCCCTTATGTTTATACGATATTATTTATATGCCACCATGTACCGTCGAGTGTAGCAACACCATCAGAAACAGGGGATAACGATGTGGCGTGTTTTATTTTTTTTATAAAGGGCATCAGAAACAGGGGATGCCGACGTGGCATGTTTTCTGACTGGCGGGCCCGGCCCCCTCCACTTCGACGGCGCGCATCCTAGGTTCGAGGGGTGGTGCCGCCCACCAACACATTATTGTGCAATTTTCAATGTGAGACCTGAATTCTGGCGCTGAGATGATGCCCGTGTCGAACACAGAGAATTCTGAAAGAAGCTAGTAAAAATAAATACTTTGAATTCTGGAAGTACTAAATTTAAATACATTACAATTTTTTATGAAAGGTAATACGCATACTACTCATCGAAATAATATAAATACAGTACAAATTTCTACTTCGAAAAATAGACCTGAAAATGCTAGCAAATAGCCTAGGATGAATATATGATTCATTCTCCCCTATATATTTCGTCGTCATCGGCTCCCACGTGCTGCAACATATGTTTAGAGAACTCTCTCCGTCTGCATTGTGCTGCCAGTATCTCTTTCAGAGGGTAAGGCCTCGGTGTATGTTCCAGACTTAAGCCAACATTACAATTGTTGATTCCTCTTCCTTGGCTTGAACCTCATGATCGTACAGTCTAATGTAATTCCTGTAGTATATGCAACCAGGTTTGACTGTGGGGTGTAACCTGGTGTCAATGGAGATAAACCGATTGTAACCAACGAAGAGGGCACGACTTCCAATGTCGCCGATGGCCTCGAGAGAGCGGTTCTCCGTGTCCACCTGGTACAACACCGGTTGCCCTTTGGCGAAATCCCCGTTCAACACAAGAAGAAGATCACCATCTGACTCCACAAGGTAAAAATTGTAGGTTCCGCGTACCTGTTCAAAGACTGGGGCCAAAATTATTTTGGCTATCGTGACAGTGCTCGCGCGCTGCTCTAACTGGATGTTGGTCGACAAGATGTCTCCATTCTCAAGTAATGCATATACTTCCCCTCGGAATGCCGTCATGCAGACCAGAAGCGTATCAGGAGGTGGCGAATACAATCCTTCTCCAAATGATCCATTGATTTTCCCCGTTGGGGTGCTCTCATCGGCCCATGCAATATGATCTGGATAATCAGTGCAAACGAACACCATCGTTGGGGACTTCGTCACGACGACAGATTGCAGAAGATCAGATGGTATGCGTGCTTGAAACTCAGTGTTAGACTTATGAGTGATTGGGTTCAGAAGCCGAATCTGGTATGGCTCCACCCTCTGAGCAAGCACGATGACGCCACGAGAAACACCGACGAAGTAGAATCTTTTGGAAGAAGAGGGCATCAGTTAGCACTAAGATGTTTACAATGGAAAATACCAATAAATATCGGATGTGAATGTGAACTTGCGATGGACGTCCATTAGATTTTTCCTGAAGCAACGACCAGTGGCGAGGTTGAGGAAGGTGAAGTCGCCAACGTCTGGAAGTGTGTTATCTATCATGATCCAGTTGTTGAGATGGAATTCAGGCACCTTTAAAGTGCGGCGCCAATCGGTGCAGACTTCCCGACAAGCAGCATAGGTGTCGACGTACTCCTCTTTCTCCAGCAAATAGTCGGCGATCTTGCGAAGTGGGTCAGCCGCGAGATTGGCCCAGTTCCTCTTCATCCGGCTACTGGCCATGGCTTACGTGCGGGAATGTTTTGATCGAGGAAGAAAGAAGAACTACCACTACGAGGAGAAGAAGAAGAGGATATATAACAGACGAGGGAGACGAAGCGGAACTGCCACTGCGAGGAGACGATGAGACAGGGGAGAAGAAGTGGAACTGCCAATTCAAGTTTGGATCAACGGGCTTTTTTTCGGAACTAGCGCGTGAACCAGCCATGCACTGCATGCAAGTTTTGATCAAACAGACTGACATGTGGGACCTGCTAAAAATTCCGTGAAGTGCTCCCCGTGCATAGTGCGCTGACAGGTGGCATGTTTTCTGACAGGCGGGCCCGCCTCCTCCACCTACGACAGCGCGCGTCCCAGGTTCGAGGGCTGGTGCCACCCACCAACACATTATTGTGCAATTTTCCATGCTTTGTCGCAACTAGCTCCGCTCCGCTCCGCTCCTCTCCTCTGCTCCTGCCGCCGCTACTCCGCTCAGTCGTGTACCGCTCTCGTCGTCCCCTTGGGCCGTCGTCCTCCTGCCCTCCCCTCCCTACCATCCCCTCACATCCCCTCCCCTCCCTGCCCTGTCTCCTTGCCGTCGCCCACCGCCCAGGCGTGTCTGGAAACGAAAACCAAGAGTCGGCCATTAGGTTAGGGGCCCAACGACGCTGGTGATCCGGATCCCGCTCGGAGATGGATCATGTGAGGCTTGAGAGCACGGATATGGGTCTTGCGCGGCTGGAGAGCACGGAATCTCCTTCAATTCTGGAGAGCACAGAGGACAACAAAACGGGGCGAGAGGAAGCGAGGTGCAGAGCTTTGGAGGTATGGAGCCCGGAGAAGGTGTCGTACGTCCACATTGAAAGGTAAGAACTGTGATTCCTTATCTGCATACCCCAATTAGCGTTTCTAGTCCCGTGGTGATGGCAAGGATATGTGTTGGTAACCACAGGACGCCTGTACAGCTTGTCCTTGAGCATGATGCTTTGTCAAGCGAGCATGAAGGCACTGAAACGTGTGGCGGTGCGGATGATGATGAGAAAGCATATCCAGAAGTGGCTGCTGACCCTGATAGGATGGAGAGTAGGGAATATTTGGTTGATTCGAACTTTGAGCCTGACTATGGGACTGATGAGGAAGAGGAATGTGAAGATGTGGAAATGGGATGTAGATACGACGACGAAGACGTGGACAGGCCAGTGATACACTTTGACAGGGACAATCCTACAATTGATGAGGGGACTGTCTTTGATAATGTGGAGGATTGCAGATATGCAATTGCAACCTATGCAATCAGAGTTGGGTTCGAATTTATCATTGAAAAGAGCGACCAAAAGAGATTTAGGGTGCACTGTAGGGAAAGTAATGTGTGTAAATGGAGATTACATGCATCTCCAATGCGGGGTGGACACCCATTTCAGGTTGCAATAGCTACATTTAGTTTCAGTCTTTCTCATATTTATTCTGCTGATAACTAGCTCTAAATTATTTGGATTCTTATCGAATGCAGATCAAAGTAAACACGAAGGAACACAACTTCCCTAATACTTCTTTAAGTGGTAAAATTAGACCGGCGACTACCAAGTGGATTGCTGCTACTGTACTTGACTGGGTGAGGCAGGATCATAACATTGGACCAGCTGAACTCAGAGCAAAGATTAGCAAAAAGTTTAACATTCTAATTCCTTATCACAGAGTCTTTGATGGAAAGGAGATGGATCTAGACTTCATTCAAGGCAAGTGGAATGATAGTTTTCATATGTTGTATAGTTTCAAAGCTCAGGTAGAGAAAACATCACCTGGTAGTGTTGTTGACATCGATTACGAGGTTGTTAAAGGGAGAGAAAAGGTCTCGAGGGGGTTCAGGTATAAGCAGGCAGATAATATATGCTTCAGGAGATGTTTTGTCTGCCTGAAGGCATGCTGGAAGGGGTTCCTAGACGGTTGTAGGCCATACTTGGCAATAGGCGCAACTTCTTTAACAGGGAAGTTCAGGGGACATGTTGCTTCTGCTTGTGCTCTGGACGCACATAATTGGCTTCTACCCGTAGCTTATGTTGTTCTTGAGGGTGAATCAAATGAAAGCTAGACATGGTTCATGCAGAGACTACGGGAAGTAATTGGTCACCCTGAAGGCTTGGTGATACACACCGGTGCATCCGAGGGTCTTGAGAATGCTGTTGATGCTGTGTTTCCTGGGGTTGAGCATAGGGAATGCATGTGGCACCTTGCTACTAACTTCACGAAGAAGTTCAAAGGAAAGATCTTTGAAGAGGACTTGTGGCGATCAGCATACACATACATCCCAAGCACGCATGCTACTTACTTGCAGAACATGTATGTAGTGCCAAAGGTGAAAAAATACCTTGAGGAACATCACACCAAGCTATGGGCCAGAAGCAAGTTTGGTGAGTTAAGGAAGGTAAATTTTGTATGCAATAATTTGGCAGAGAGTTTCAATGATAAGATTTTGGGCATGAAGACACTTGTAATTATTATTTTGTTGGATGCAATAAGACAGTGCATAATGGTGAAGATAGATTTAAGGCAAAGAATTTGTGCAAGAAAATTTTTAGGCCATAAAATAGTTCCAAAGGTGGTTATGTTACTGAATGCAAGAACCAGGGCAATGAGAACGATAAAGATGAGGGTGGTCAGAAGTTCCAGAACATTGGCTGAGGTTTATGCAGAATACAAGCGTGGAAGTGAACGGAGGTACACTTTAGACATTGGAAACAAGACTTGTTCATGCAGGAAGTGGCAGATTACTGGTCTGCCATGTCACCATGCAATTTACTTCATCTTAAAGCTTAGAGGTAACGGAGCTGAAATAGAGAACTATGTTGACAACTATTTCTCTGTGGACAAGTTTGCTGCAACTTATGCAGAAAACGTACCACCTATGGCCGATGAAAATGATTGGGAGATTGTCGATCCAGGGTTCAAACTTCAACCACCAGTTCTTAGGAGGCCGCCTGGGAGGCCTAGAAAGCTAAGGATCGAAGCCTCCACCGATAAAGGTCCAAGGCTTAGTGCTAGGAAAAGGAAATGCGGACGTTGTGGCGGATTCGGTATCAAGAGGTTGTGCAAAAACCCAGTTACACATGCTATTGTCCCTGTCACACCTCGGTGGCACAAAATGAGGCTTCTCAGCCAGAACTGGCAGAAGAGCAGCGCGAAGACGGTGATGAGCACTCGGAGGAAAACGTACGTAAGCAGCCAATTTATGAAGAAGTGGAGGTGCCGACGAGAAAAGGGTGTGAAAAGAAACAAAAGGGTAAGCGGAACGGGGAGGAAAGGGCAAATAATGGAGGTGTATTAGAATATGAAGAAGTTGCAGGGGTGATTGAGGATGTTCTTGAGGATCTTTCGGCTAACTGCAGGAGAAATAATAAATCCCTGCCAATTTCATCTTTGTACGATTCTCCGGATGAAAGGTAAGCTTAAAAATTGTTTTATTTGCCATTTTATAATTTTTTTATCCTCATCAACTGATGCTTAATGCAGCGTGGGCTAGCAGACTAATAAGAGGAGCAGAAAGATGCGGGCACAGTAATGTCCTATGTTGAATTATATTATTGAAACTAAACTATCCGTGTCGTCTTTATTTCTATCTAGCGCGTGCAACGTGTCTGTGAGGGGGTCATGTGGACCAGATTACATTTTCTTAAATTATTATTACATTAATTTTTTACCTGCGTTTGGACGTGGCTACTAGTTCCCATCTCCCTTGCATTCCCATCTCCTCTGGCGCACTCCAGAATTATGGCTGTGCCATCAAGTAGCAGAGTCAGCTTATTGTCCCATCAGGTGTGAACACAATGACTTTATTTGTTCAGAATTTGACGACTTTTGATTAGTTTGAAAGACAGAGAAACCTAAAACATGTATCTAGACATGTTTTGGGTATAGACACATTTATTAAATATCTAAAAAAACTAAGTCAGTTATATCTGGAGAGGAGTAGTACACTATTACAACACGCTCGATCCCTTCTCCTCAGGCGCACTCCAAATTACGGTTGTGCCATCAAGTGCTAGGAGCAGAGTCAGCGTATTGTCCCATCAGATATGCCAGGGAATGCGTGAACTTTATTTTCAGGATCGAACGAGTTTCGATCGACTAGTTTCATAGACAAAGACAACTAAAACATGGCCAACATATATAGATTATGACGATAATCGACCATGACTCAGGTGACCCAAATCCAAAGAGCGCATTAAGATACCATACATAGATTTAATTTATGCTTAAGTGGCCCTAATCGACTATGACGCTCCCGTAGTCTCCATCATTGACAATGTTGTCCGCGTCGCTGCCAGCCTCCTCCGTGTCGGAATCGATGCCGACGTTCTCGGCAGCGTTCCTCCTCCTCATGGATTCTTCACGGCGTGCTGCATCGATAACGGTGGAGGTCGTATGCCCAGGCACTTCCCAGAAGCGCTGCCTCCCTTCGGGGTTGCGCAGATATGGGTGGATCTCCCGCCGGTGGGTTCCGCACAGCTCAATTAACGCAGCCCGCTCCTTCTTGAACAGCTTTCGCCAGTACGCGCTCGTACGTGAGTACCATGCCATTGCCCTCTTCTGCTCCGACAGCTGGAGGCAGCGCTCCTCGATCTGTCTCGCCAACGCGTTGTCACGCAAGAGCGGCACGACAGGAACCCCGACGTAGCTGAGCTCAAAGCCGGCCGGAAGCCTCGCTAACGGTGGCGCGAGTATGTCGTAGTGGGCGAACATCTGAGCCTCGTGCAAGCTGAGTTTGGGCTTCTCCCTCTCCATGGAGATGAAGGAACACGGTCTGATTTTCGGCCCTAAGGTTAAGGGGATAAGGGCAAGGACATAGGCCCAGCGTAGTTGCCACGGCCAATCAGTTCGCAGAACAGATTTCTCGCGGATCGCCCTTGCGAAGGACATCACTATCGTCCACGCACCCCTATCCAACGACGCCTAACAATCGGGGATCGGGTCTTCTAGAAGCCCAGAGCGCTTGCTGATTAGTTCTGCGTCCCGATTGTTTGTGGCCAATGGCGGTAGTTGAAAATAATACACATTTCAATGACACTGGTGGATCCATGTGTGGTCTCTAAAGAGAACACACATCCAATGACTTTGGTTGTTGTTAGTAAAAAGAACACACATGCAATGACACTGGTGGATCCATATGTGGTATGTGAAAAGAACACGCATGCAATGACTCAAGTTGTTGTTAAGGAAAAGAACACACAAGCAATGACACTGGTGGATCCATGTGTGATCTCTAAAGATAACACACATTTCAATGACACTGGTGGATCCATAGGTGGTAAGTGAAAAGAACACACATGCAAAATGACTCTGGTTGTTACTAAAAAGAACACACATGCAATGACTCTGGTTGTTGTTAGTGAAAAGAACACACATGCAATGACACTGGTGGATCCATAGGTGGTATGTGAAAAGTGTTGGAGATATGCCCAAGAGGCAATAATAAAGTGGTTATTATTATATCTTTATGTTTATGATAAATGTTTAGATCCCATGCTATAATTGTATTAACTGGAAACATTAATACTTGTGTGTTTTGTAAACATAAAAGAGTCCCTAGTAAGCCTCTTGTTAAGCTAGCCTGTTGATTAATGGATGATCATGGTTTCCTGATCATGGACATTGGATGTCGTTAATAACAAGATCATATCATTAGGAGAATGATGTGATGGACACACACCCATAGTAAGCATAGCATAAGATCAAGTCATTAAGTTCACTTTGCTACAAGCTTTCAAATGCATAGTAACCTAATCCTTCGACCATGAGGTTATGTTAATCACCATCACCAGATGGATACTTTGATGACATCAAACACCGCTTCGTAACTGGGTGGTTATAAAGGTGTCATTGGGTATTCTGAAAGTATGTGTTGAAGCGCATGGACCAAGATTGGGATTTGACCATCCATATGACGGATAGATATGCTCTGGGCCCTCTCGGTAGAATGTCATCTAGTTAGCTTGCAAGCATGTGACTAGGTCACAAGGGATGACATAACATGGAACGAGTAAAGAGTACTTATCAGTAACGAGGTAGAACTAGGTATGGAGATACCGACGATCAAACCTTGGAGAAGTAGAATATCGCGTGACAAAGGGAATTGGTTTCGTATGTTAAATGGTTCTATCGATCATGAAGTCATCATTGAGTATGTGGGAGCTGTTATGGATCTCTAGATCCCGCTGATGGTTATTGATCGGAGAGGTGTCTCCATCATGTCTGCATATTCACGAACCGTAGGGTGACACACTTAAGGTTCAAAGTTGTTTTTAATAGATATGGAATGTGCTTTGGAGACCGAATGTTGTTCGGAGTCTCGGATTGGATCCGGGACATCACGAGGAGATCCGGAATTGTCCGGAGAATAAGATTCATATATTGGGGATCATTTTCTAAGTTAGAAAATGTTCCGGAGTGTTTGTATGGAGATTCTAGAAGGTTTCGGAATGTTCTGGAAGGTTCTAGAAGATTTCTTGGAGTTTGCTTGAAAACCAAGAAAGGATCAAGGAGTCTTTGTGGGGCAAGACACGGATTCGTGGGGGAGGAGGATTCCTCCCCCTCTCAATCCGCCGGCCAAGGAGGGAGGGGAGTCCTACTAGGACTCCCCCTCCCATGGCGCCTCCCTCCTTTAAATAGAGGGGAGGGGTTGCCACCCCCTAGCACTCTCCCATAACAAACCCTAGCCGCCGCCTCTCTCCTCCTCCTTCGCTCTGCTCCGGCTTAGGCGAAGCCCTGCAGAAATCTCTACTCCACCACCACCACCACACCGTCATGCTGCTGGGATTCCGTGGAGAAGATCTACTACCTCCGCTGCTCGATGGAACGGGGAGAGGAAGGTCTGCTTCGACTCCGCACGTGTGACCGACTGCGGAAGCGCTGCCGGAACGCGGCGCCGGAAGGATCGTCCACACGATCTTGAGATCGGAAAGTGATCGACTACATCAACCCCGAGATCTAATCTCGTAACGCTTTCGGATCTACGAGGGTTAGTATAGATCTATCTCGTTGCACATGTCTAATAGATTAGATCTTGGCTTTTATCTAGATTAGATCTGGGTTTTGTTCGTTCTTGCGGTAGAATGTTTTTGTTTTCCATGCTACGAATCCATCAAAAAGAACACACATTTCAATGACTCTGGTTGTTGTTACTAAAAAGAACACACATGGAATGACACTGGTGGATCCATGGGTGGATTGTGAAAAGAACACACATGCAATGACACTGGTGGATCCATAGGTGGTATGTGAAAAGAACACACATGCAAAATGACTCTGGTTGTTGTTACTAAAAAGAACACACATGCAATGACACTGGTGGATCCATGTGTGGCCTCTGTAGAGAACACACATTTCAATGACACTGGTGGATCCATATGTGGTATGTGAAAAGAACACACATGCAATGACTCGGGTTGTTGTTAATGAAAAGAACACACATGCAATGACACTGGTGGATCCATAAGTGGTATGTGAAAAGAACACACATACAAAATGACTCTAGTTGTTGTTACTAAAAAGAACACACATGCAATGATACTGGTGGATCCATATGTGGATTATGAAATGAACACACATGCAATGACACTGGTGGATCCATAGGTGGTATGTGAGAAGAACACACATTTCAATGACTCTGGTTGTTGTTACTAAAAAGAACACACATGTAATGACACTGGTGGATCCATGTGTGGATTGTGAAGAGAACACATATGCAATGACACTGGTGGATCCATAGGTGGTATGTGAGAAGAACAGCCACGAAATGACTCTGGTTGTTGTTAGTAAGAAGAACACACATGCAAAGACTCCAGTGTTTGTTGGTGAAAAGAGCACACATGCAATGACTCCAGTTGTTGTTAGTGAAAAGAACATACATGCAATGACACCGGTGGATCCATGTGTGGTCTCTGTAGGGAACACACATTTCAATGACACTGGTGGATCCATATGTGGTATGTGAAAAGAACACACATGCAATGACTCTGGTAGTTGTTACAAAAAAGAACACACATGCAATGACACTGGTGGATCCATGGGTGGATTGTGAAAAGAGCACACATGCAATGACACTGGTGGATCCATATGTGGTATGTGAAAAGAACACACATGCAATGACTCTGGTTGTTGTTAGTGAAAAGAACACACATTTCAATGACTCTGGTTATTGTTACTAAAAAGAACACACATGGAATGACACTGGTGGATCCATGGGTGGATTGCGAAAAGAACACACATGCAATGACACTGGTGGATCCATAGGTGGTATGTGAAAAGAACACACATTCAAAATGACTCTGTTTGTTGTTACTAAAAAGAACACACATGCAATGACACTGGTGGATCCATGTGTGGCCTCTATAGAGAACACACATTTCAATGACACTGGTGGATCCATATGTGGTATGTGAAAAGAATACACATGCAATGACTCGGGTTGTTAGTGAAAAGAACACACATGCAATGACACTAGTGGATCCATAAGTGGTATGTGAAAAGAACACACATACAAAATGACTCTAGTTGTTGTTACTAAAAATAACACACATGCAATGACACTGGTGGATCCATATGTGGATTATGAAATGAACACACATGCAATGACACTAATGGATCCATAGGTGGTATGTGAGAAGAACACACATTTTAGTGACTCTGGTTGTTGTTACTAAAAAGAACACACATGCAATGACACTGGTGGATCCATGTGTGGATTGTGAAGAGAACACATATGCAATGACACTGGTGGATCCATAGGTGGTATGTGAGAAGAACAGCCATGAAATGACTCTGGTTGTTGTTAGTAAAAATAACACACATGCAAAGACTCCAGTGTTTGCTGGTGAAAAGAGCACACATGCAATGACTCTAGTTGTTGTTAGTGAAAAGAACATACATGCAATGACACCGGTTGATCCATGTGTGGTCTCTGTAGAGAACACACATTTCAATGACACTAGTGGATCCATATGTGGTATGTGAAAAGAACACACATGCAATGACTCTGGTAGTTGTTACTAAAAAGAACACACATGCAATGACACTACTGGATCCATGGGTGGATTGTGAAAAGAGCACACATGCAATGACACTGGTGGATCCATATGTGGTATGTGAAAAGAACACACATGCAATGACTCTGGTTGTTGTTAGTGAAAAGAACACACATGCAATGACACTGGTGGATCCATGTGTGGTCTCTGACGAGAGCACACATTTCAATGACTCTGGTTGTTGTTAGTAAAAAGAACACACATGCAATGACACTGGTGGATCCATGTGTGGTCTCTGAAGAGAACTCACATGCAATGACACTGGTGGATCCATGTGTGGAATGTGAAGAGAACACACATGCAATGACTCCAGTTGTTGTTACTGAAAAGAACATACATGCAATGACACCGGTGGATCCATGTGTGGTCTCTGTAGAGAACACACATTTCAGTGACACTGGTAGATCCATACGTGGTATGTGAAAAGAACACACATGCAAAGTGACTCTAGTTGCTGTTACTAAACAGAACACACATGCAATAACTCTGGTTGTTGTTAGTGAAAAGAACACACATTTCAATGACTCTGGTTGTTGTTACTAAAAAGAACACACACGGAATGACACTGGTGGATCCATGGGTGGATTGTGAAAAGAACACACATGCAATGACACTGGTGGATCCATAGGTGGTATGTGAAAAGAACACACATGTAAAATGACTCTGTTTGTTGTTACTAAAAAGAACACACATGCAATGACACTGCTGGATCCATGTGTGGCCTCTGTAGAGAACAAACATTTCAATGACACTGGTGGATCCATATGTGGTATGTGAAAAGAACACACATGCAATGACTCTAGTTGTTGTTACTAAAAAGAAGACACATGCAATGACACTGGTGGATCCATATGTGGATTATGAAATGAACACACATGCAATGACACTGGTGGATCCATAGGTGGTATGTGAGAAGAACACACATTTCAATGACTCTGGTTGTTGTTACTAAATAGAACACACATGCAATGACACTGGTGGATCCATGTGTGGATTGTGAAGAGAACACATATGCAATGACACCGGTGGATCCATAGGTGGTATGTGAGAAGAACAGCCATGAAATGACTCTGGTTGTTGTTAGTAAAAAGAACACACATGCAAAGACTCCAGTCTTTGTTGGTGAAAAGAGCACACATGCAATGACTCCAGTTTTTGTTAGTGAAAAGAACATACATGCAATGACACCGGTGGATCCATGTGTGGTCTCTGTAGAGAACACACATTTCAATGACAGTGGGGGATCCATAGGTGGTATGTGAAAAGAACACACATGCAATGACTCTGGTAGTTGTTACTAAAAAGAACACACATGCAATGACACTGGTGGATCCATGGGTGGATTGTGAAAAGAGCCCACATGCAATGACACTGGTGGATCCATATGTGGTATGTGAAAAGAACACACATGCAATGACTCTAGTTGTTGTTACTAAAAAGAAGACACATGCAATGACACTGGTGGATCCATATGTGGATTATGAAATGAACACACATGCAATGACACTGGTGGATCCATAGGTGGTATGTGAGAAGAACACACATTTCAATGACTCTGGTTGTTGTTACTAAATAGAACACACATGCAATGACACTGGTGGATCCATGTGTGGATTGTGAAGAGAACACATATGCAATGACACCGGTGGATCCATAGGTGGTATGTGAGAAGAACAGCCATGAAATGACTCTGGTTGTTGTTAGTAAAAAGAACACACATGCAAAGACTCCAGTGTTTGTTGGTGAAAAGAGCACACATGCAATGACTCCAGTTTTTGTTAGTGAAAAGAACATACATGCAATGACACCGGTGGATCCATGTGTGGTCTCTATAGAGAACACACATTTCAATGACAGTGGGGGATCCATAGGTGGTATGTGAAAAGAACACACATGCAATGACTCTGGTAGTTGTTACTAAAAAGAACACACATGCAATGACACTGGTGGATCCATGGGTGGATTGTGAAAAGAGCCCACATGCAATGACACTGGTGGATCCATATGTGGTATGTGAAAAGAACACACATGCAATGACTCTGGTTGTTGTTAGTGAAAAGAACACACATGCAATGACACTGGTGGATCCATGTGTGGTCTCTGACAAGAGCGCACATTTCAATGACTCTGGTTGTTGTTAGTAAAAAGAACACACATGCAATGACACTGGTGGATCCATGTGTGGTCTCTGAGGAGAACACACATGCAATAACACTGGTTGTTGCTACTACAAAGAACACACATGCAATGACACTGGTGGATCCATGTGTGGATTGTGAAGAGAACACACATGAAATGACTCCAGTTGTTGTTAGTGAAAAGAACACACATGCAATGACTCCAGTTGTTGTTAGTGAAGAGAACATACATGCAATGACTCCAGTTGTTGTTAGTGAAGAGAACATACATGCAATGACACCGGTGGATCCATGTGTGGTCTCTATAGAGAACACACATTTCAGTGACACTGGTGGATCCATACGTGGTATGTGAAAAGAACACACATGCAAAATGACTCTGGTTGTTGTTACTAAAAAGAACACACATGCAATGACTCTGGTTGTTGTTAGTGAAAAGAACACACATGCAATGACACTGGTGGATCCATAGGTGGTATGTGAAAAGAACACACATTTCAATGACTCTGGTTGTTGTTACTAAAAAGAACACACATGCAATGACACTGGTGGATCCATGGGTGGATTGTGAAAAGAACAGCCATGAAATGACTCTGGTTGTTGTTAGTAAAAAGAACATGCATGCAATGACGCCAGTTGTTGTTAGTGAAAAGAGCACACATGCAATGACTCTAGTTGTTGTTAGTGAAAAGAACATACATGCAATGACACCGGTGGATCCATGTGTGGTCTCTGTAGAGAACACACATTTCAATGACACTGTTGAATCCATATGTGGTCTGTGAAAAGAACACACATGCAATGACTCTGGTTGTTGTTACTAAAAATAACATACATGCAATGACACTGGTGGATCCATGTGTAGTCTCTGTAGAGAACACACATTTGAATGACACCGGTGGATCCATATGTGGTATGTGAAAAGAACACACATGCAATGACACTGGTGGATCCATGTGTGGTCTCTGTAGAGAACACACATTTCAATGACATTGGTGGATCCATATGTGGTATGTGAAAAGAACACACATGCAATGACTCTGGTTGTTGTTACTAAAAAGAACACACATGCAATGACACTGGTGGATCCATGGGTGGATTGTGAAAAGAGCACACATGGAATGACACTGGTGGATCCATATGTGATATGTGAAAAGAACACACATGCAATGACTCTGGTTGTTGTATGTGAAAAGAACACACATGCAATGACTCTAGTTGTTGTTACTAAAAAGAAGACACATGCAATGACACTGGTGGATCCATATGTGGATTATGAAATGAACACACATGCAATGACACTGGTGGATCCATAGGTGGTATGTGAGAAGAACACACATTTCAATGACTCTGGTTGTTGTTACTAAATAGAACACACATGCAATGACACTGGTGGATCCATGTGTGGATTGTGAAGAGAACACATATGCAATGACACCGGTGGATCCATAGGTGGTATGTGAGAAGAACAGCCATGAAATGACTCTGGTTGTTGTTAGTAAAAAGAACACACATGCAAAGACTCCAGTGTTTGTTGGTGAAAAGAGCACACATGCAATGACTCCAGTTTTTGTTAGTGAAAAGAACATACATGCAATGACACCGGTGGATCCATGTGTGGTTTCTGTAGAGAACACACATTTCAATGACAGTGGGGGATCCATAGGTGGTATGTGAAAAGAACACACATGCAATGACTCTGGTAGTTGTTACTAAAAAGAACACACATGCAATGACACTGGTGGATCCATGGGTGGATTGTGAAAAGAGCCCACATGCAATGACACTGGTGGATCCATATGTGGTATGTGAAAAGAACACACATGCAATGACTCTGGTTGTTGTTAGTGAAAAGAACACACATGCAATGACACTGGTGGATCCATGTGTGGTCTCTGACAAGAGCGCACATTTCAATGACTCTGGTTGTTGTTAGTAAAAAGAACACACATGCAATGACACTGGTGGATCCATGTGTGGTCTCTGAGGAGAACACACATGCAATAACACTGGTTGTTGCTACTACAAAGAACACACATGCAATGACACTGGTGGATCCATGTGTGGATTGTGAAGAGAACACACATGAAATGACTCCAGTTGTTGTTAGTGAAAAGAACACACATGCAATGACTCCAGTTGTTGTTAGTGAAGAGAACATACATGCAATGACTCCAGTTGTTGTTAGTGAAGAGAACATACATGCAATGACACCGGTGGATCCATGTGTGGTCTCTATAGAGAACACACATTTCAGTGACACTGGTGGATCCATACGTGGTATGTGAAAAGAACACACATGCAAAATGACTCTGGTTGTTGTTACTAAAAAGAACACACATGCAATGACTCTGGTTGTTGTTAGTGAAAAGAACACACATGCAATGACACTGGTGGATCCATAGGTGGTATGTGAAAAGAACACACATTTCAATGACTCTGGTTGTTGTTACTAAAAAGAACACACATGCAATGACACTGGTGGATCCATGGGTGGATTGTGAAAAGAACAGCCATGAAATGACTCTGGTTGTTGTTAGTAAAAAGAACATGCATGCAATGACGCCAGTTGTTGTTAGTGAAAAGAGCACACATGCAATGACTCTAGTTGTTGTTAGTGAAAAGAACATACATGCAATGACACCGGTGGATCCATGTGTGGTCTCTGTAGAGAACACACATTTCAATGACACTGTTGAATCCATATGTGGTCTGTGAAAAGAACACACATGCAATGACTCTGGTTGTTGTTACTAAAAATAACATACATGCAATGACACTGGTGGATCCATGTGTAGTCTCTGTAGAGAACACACATTTGAATGACACCGGTGGATCCATATGTGGTATGTGAAAAGAACACACATGCAATGACACTGGTGGATCCATGTGTGGTCTCTGTAGAGAACACACATTTCAATGACATTGGTGGATCCATATGTGGTATGTGAAAAGAACACACATGCAATGACTCTGGTTGTTGTTACTAAAAAGAACACACATGCAATGACACTGGTGGATCCATGGGTGGATTGTGAAAAGAGCACACATGGAATGACACTGGTGGATCCATATGTGATATGTGAAAAGAACACACATGCAATGACTCTGGTTGTTGTATGTGAAAAGAACACACATGCAATGACTCTGGTTGTTGTTAGTGAAAAGAACACACATGCAATGACACTGGTGGATCCATAGGTGGTATGTGATAAGAACACACATTTCAATGGCTCTGGTTATTGTTACTAAAAAGAACACACATGCAATGACACTGGAGGATCCATGTGTGGATTGTGAACAGAACACATATGCAATGACACTAGTGGATCCATAGGTGTTATGTGAGAAGAACAGCCATGAAATGACTCTGGTTGTTGTTAGTAAAAAGAACACACATGCAAAGACTGCAGTGTTTGTTGGTGAAAAAAGCACACATGCAATGACTCCAGTTGTTGTTAGTGAAAAGAACATACATGCAATGACACCGGTGGATCCATGTGTGGTCTCTGTAGAGAACACACATTTCAATGACACTGGTGGATCCATATGTGGTATGTGAAAAGAACACACATGCAATGACTCTGGTTGTTGTTACTAAAAATAACATAC
Organism: Avena sativa; assembly: GCA_916181665.1. NCBI lineage: Eukaryota > Viridiplantae > Streptophyta > Magnoliopsida > Poales > Poaceae > Avena > Avena sativa. The sequence goes on from OV702286.1 coordinate 82,310,906, forward strand.
ATGCAATGACACTGGTGGATCCATGTGTAGTCTTCGTAGAGAACACACATTTAAATGACACTGGTGGATCCATATGTGGTATGTGAAAAGAACACACATGCAATGACACTGGTGGATCCATGTGTGGTCTCTGTAGAGAACACACATTTCAATGACATTGGTGGATCCATATGTGGTATGTGAAAAGAACACACATGCAATGACTCTGGTTGTTGTTAGTGAAAAGAACCCACATGCAATGACATTGGTGGATCCATAGGTGGTATGTGAAAAGGCCACACGTGCAAAATGACTCTGGTTGTTGTTACTAAAAAGAAGACACATGCAATGACACTGGTGGATCCATGGGTGGATTGAGAAAAGAGCACACATGCAATGACACTGGTGGATCCATATGTGATATGTGAAAAGAACACACATGCAATGACTCTGGTTGTTGTATGTGAAAAGAACACACATGCAATGACTCTGGTTGTTGTTAGTGAAAAGAACACGCTTGCAATGACACTGGTGGATCCATAGGTGGTATGTGAAAAGAACACACATTTCAATGACTCTGGTTGTTGTTACTAAAAAGAACACACATGCAATGACACTGGTGGATCCATAAGTGGTATGTGAAAAGAACACACATACAAAATGACTCTAGTTGTTGTTACTAAAAAGAACACACATGCAATGACACTGGTGGATCCATATGTGGATTATGGAATGAACACACATTCAATGACACTGGTGGATCCATAGGTGGTATGTGAGAAGAACAAACATTTCAATGACTCTGGTTGTTGTTACTAAAAAGAACACACATAAAATGACACTGGTGGATCCATGTGTGGATTGTGAAGAGAACACACATGCAATGACACTGGTGGATCCATAGGTGGTATGTGAGAAGAACAGCCATGAAATGACTCTGGTTGTTGTTAGTAAAAAGAACACACATGCAAAGACTCCAGTGTTTGTTGGTGAAAAGAGCACACATGCAATGACTCTAGTTGTTGATAGTGAAAAGAACATACATGCAATGACACCGGTGGATCCATGTGTGGTCTTTGTAGAGAACACACATTTCAATGACACTGGTGGATCCATATGTGGTATGTGAAAAGAACACACATCCAATGACTCGGGTTGTTGTTACTAAAAAGAACACACATGCAATGACACTGGTAGATCCATGGGTGGATTGTGAAAAGAGCACACATGCATTGACACTGGTGGATCCATATGTGGTATGTGAAAATAACACACATGCAATGACTCTGGTTGTTGTTAGTGAAAAGAACACACATGCAATGACACTGGTGGATCCATGTGTGGTCTCTGACGAGAGCACACATTTCAATGACTCTGGTTGTTGTTAGTAAAAAGAACACACATGCAATGACACTGGTGGATCCGTGTGTGGTCTCTGAAGAGAACACACATGCAATGACACTGGTTGTTGTTACTAAAAAGAACACACATGCAATGACACTGGTGGATCCATGTGTGCAGTGTGAAGAGAACACACATGTAATGACTCCAGTTGTTGTTAGTGAAAAGAAAATACATGCAATGACACCGGTGGATCCATGTGTGGTCTCTATAGAGAACACACATTTCAATGACACTGGTGGATCCATATGTGGTATGTGAAAAGAACACACATGCAAAATGACTCTGGTTGTTGTTACTAAAAAGAACACCCATGCAATGACTCTGGTTGTTGTTAGTGAAAAGAACACACATGCAATGACACTGGTGGATCCATAGGTGGTATGTGAAAAGAACACACATTTCAATGACTCTGGTTGTTGTTACTAAAAAGAACACACATGCAATGACACTGGTGGATCCATGGGTGGATTGTGAAAATAACAGCCATGAAATGACTCTGGTTGTTGTTAGTAAAAAGAACATGCATGCAATGACTGCAGCTGTTGTTAGTGAAAAGAGCACACATGCAATGACTCCCGTTGTTGTTAGTGAAAAGAACATACACCGGTGGATCCATGTGTGTTCTCTATAGAGAACACACATTTCAATGACATTGGTGGATCCATATGTGGTATGTGAAAAGAACACACATGCAACGACTCTGGTTGTTGTAAGTGAAAAGAACACACATGCAATGACACTGGTGGATCCATATGTGGTATGTGACAAGAACACACATGCAAAATGACTCTAGTTGTTGTTACTAAAAAGAACACTACTGCAATGACACTGGTGGATCCATGGGTGAATTGTGAAAAGAGCACACATGCAATGACACTGGTGGATCCATATGTGATATGTGAAAAGAACACACATGCAATGACTCTGGTTGTTGTATGTGAAAAGAACACACATGCAATGACTCTGGTTGTTGTTAGTGAAAAGAACACACATGCAATGACACTTGTGGATCCATAGGTGTATGTGAAAAGAACACATGTTTCAATGACTCTGGTTGTTGTTACTAAAAAGAACACACATGCAATGACACTGGTGGATCCATGGGTGGATTGTGAAAAGAACACACATGCAATGACACTGGTGGATCCATAGGTGGTATGTGAAAAGAACACACATGCAAAATGACTCTGGTTGTTGTTACTAAAAAGAACACACATGCAATGACTCTGGTTGTTGTTAGTGAAAAGAACACGCTTGCAATGACACTGTTGGATCCATAGGTGGTATGTGAAAAGAACACACATTTCAATGACTCTGGTTGTTGTTACTAAAAAGAACACACATGCAATGACACTTGTGGATCCATAGGTGGTATGTGAAAAGAACACACGTTTCAATGACTCTGGTTGTTGTTACAAAAAAGAACACACATGCAATGACACTGGTGGATCCATGGGTGGATTGTGAAAAGAACACACATGCAATGACACTAGTGGATCCATAGGTGGTATGTGAAAAGAACACACATGCAAAATGACTCTGGTTGTTGTTACTAAAAAGAACACACATGCAATGACACTGGTGGATCCATGTGTGGTCTCTGTAGAGAACACACATTTCAATGACACTGGTGGATCCATATGTGGTATGTGAAAAAACACACATGCAATGACACTGGTAGATCCATGGGTGGATTGTGAAAAGAGCACACATTTCAATGACTCTGGTGGATCCATAGGTGGTATGTGAAAAGAACACACATGCAATGACTCTAGATGTTGTTAGTGAAAAGAACACACATGCAATGACACCGGTGGATCCATGGGTGGATTGTGAAAAGAACATACATCCAATGACACTGGTGGAACCATATGTGGATTGTGAAAAGAGCACACACGCAATGACTCTGGTTGTTGTTAGTGAAAAGAACACACATGCAATGACACTGGTGGATCCATAGGTGGTATGTGAAAGGAACACACATTTCAATGACTATGGTTGTTGTTACTAAAAAGAACACACATGCAATGACACTGGTGGATCCATGTGTGGTCTCTGTAGAGAACACACATTTCAATGACATTGGTGGATCCATATGTGGTATGTGAAAAGAACACACATGCAATGACTCTAGTTGTTGTTAGTGAAAATAACACACATGTAATGACACTGGTGGATCCATAGGTGGTATGTGAAAATAACACACATTTCAATGACTCTGGTTGTTGTTACTAAAAAGAACACACATGCAATGACACTGGTGGATCCATGGGTGGATTGTGAAAAGAGCACACATGCAATGACACTGGTGGATCCATATGTGGTATGTGAAGAGAACAGACATGCAATGACACTGGTGGATCCATAGGTGGTATGTGAGAAGAACATCCATGAAATGACTCTGGTTGTTGTTAGTAAAAAGAACACACATGCAAGGACTCTAGTGTTTGTTGGTGAAAAGAGCACACATGCAATGACTCCAGTTGTTGTTAGTGAAAAGAACATACATGCAATGACACTGGTGGATCCGTGTGGTCTCTGTAGAGAACACACATTTCAATGACACTGGTGGATCCATATGTGGTATGTGAAAAGAACTCACATGCAATGACTCTGGTTGTTGTTAGTAAAAAGAACACACATGCAATGACACTGGTGGATCCATGTGTGGATTGTGAAGAGAACACATATGCAATGACACTGGTGGATCCATAGATGGTATGTGAGAAGAACAGCCATGAAATGACTCTGGTTGTTGTTAGTAAAAAGAACGCACATGCAAAGACTCCAGTGTTTGTTGGTGAAAAGAGCACACATGCAATGACTCCAGTTGTTGTTAGTGAAAAGACCATACATGCAATGACACAGGTGGATCCATGTGTGCTATCTGTAGAGAACACACATTTCAATGACACTGGTGGATACATATGTGGTATGTGAAAAGAACACACACGCAATGACTCTGGTTGTTGTTACTAAAAAGAAAATACATGCAATGACAATGGTGGATCCATGTGTAGTCTCTGTAGAGAACATAGATTTCAATGACACTGGTGGATCCATATGTGGTATGTGAAAAGAACACACATGCAATGACGCTGGTGGATCCATGGGTGGATTATGAAATGAACAGACATGCAATGACACTGGTGGATCCACATGTGGTATGTCAGAAGAAAACACATTTTAATGACTCTGGTTGTTGTTACTAAAAAGAACACACATGCAATGATACCGGTGGATCCATGGGTGGATTGTGAAAAGAGCACACATGCAGTGACACTGGTGGATCCATATGTGGTATGTGAAAAGAACACACATGCAATGACTCTGGTTGTTGTTAGTGAAAAGAACACACATGCAATGACACTGGTGGATCCATAGGTGGTATGTGAAAAGAACACATTTCAATGACTCTAGTTGTTGTTACTAAAAAGAACACACATGCAATAACACTGGTGGATCCATGTGTGGTCTCTGTAGAGAACACACATTTCAATGACATTGGTGGATCCATATGTGGTATGTGAAAAGAACACACATGCAATGACTCTTGTTGTTGTTAGTGAAAAGAACACACATGCAATGATTCTAGTGGATCCATAGGTGGTATGTGAAAAGAACACACATGCAAAATGACTCTCGTTGTTGTTACTAAAAAGAACACACATGCAATGACACTGGTGGATCCATGGGTGGATTGTGAAAAGAGCACACATGCAATGACACTGGTGGATCCATATGTGGTATGTGAAAAGAACACACATGCAATGACTATAGTTGTTGTTAGTGAAAAGAACACACATGCAATGACACTGGTGGATCCATGTGTGGTCCCTGAAGAGAGAACACATTTCAATGACTCTGGTTGTTGTTAGTAAAAATAACACACATGCAATGACACTGGTGGATCCATCTGTGGTCTCTGAAGAGAACACACATGCAATGACACTGGTTGTTGTTAGTAAAAAGAACACACATGCAATGACACTGGTGGATCCATGTGTGGATTGTGAAGAGAACACACATGCAATGACTCCAGTTCTTGTTAGTGAAAAGAACATACATGCAATGACACCGGTGGATCCATGTGTGGTCTCTGTATAGAACACACATTTCAATGACACTGGTGGATCCATATGTGGTATGTGAAAAGAACACACATGCAATGACTCTGGTTGTTGTTAGTGAAAAGAACACACATGCAATGACACTGGTAGATCCATAGGTGGTATGTGAAAAGAACACACATGCAAAATGACTCTCGTTGTTGTTACTAAAAAGAACACACATGCAATGACACTGGTGGATCCATGGGTGGATTGTGAAAAGAGCACACATGCAATGACACTGGTGGATCCATATGTGGTATGTGAAAAGAACACACATGCAATGACTATAGTTGTTGTTAGTGAAAAGAACACACACGCAAAGACACTGGTGGATCCATGTGTGGTCCCTAAAGAGAGAACACATTTCAATGACTCTGGTTGTTGTTAGTAAAAAGAACACACATGCAATGACACTGGTGGATCCATGTGTGGTCTCTTAAGAGAACACACATGCAATGACACTGGTTGTTGTTAGTAAAAAGAACACACATGCAATGACACTGGTGGATCCATGTGTGGATTGTGAAGAGAACACACATGCAATGACTCCAGTTCTTGTTAGTGAAAAGAACATATATGAAATGACACCGGTGGATCCATGTGTGGTCTCTGTATAGAACACACATTTCAATGACACTGGTGGATCCATATGTGGTATGTGAAAAGAACACACATGCAATGACTCTGGTTGTTGTTAGTGAAAAGAACACACATGCAATGACACTGGTGGATCCATAGGTGGTATGTGAAAAGAACACACATGCAAAATGACTCTGGTTGTTGTTACAAAAAAGAACACACATGCAATGACTCTTGTGGATCCATGTGAAAAGAACACACATGCAATGACACTGGTGGATCCATAGGTGGTATGTGAAAAGAACACACATTTCAATGACTCTCGTTGTTGTTACTAAAAAGAACACACATGCAATGACACTGGAGGATCCATGGGTGGATTGTGAAAAGAACACACATGCAATGACACTGGTGGATCCATAGGTGGTATGTGAAAAGAACACACATTTCAATGACTCTGGTTGTTATTACTAAAAAGAACACACATGCAATGACTCTGGTTGTTGTTAGTGAAAAGAAAACACATGCTATGACACTGGTGGATCCATAGGTGGTATGTGAAAAGAACACACATTTCAATGACTCTAGTTGTTGTTACTAAAAAGAACACACATGCAATGACACTGGTGGATCCATGGGTGAATTGTGAAAAGAACACACCTGCAATGACACAGTGGATCCATAGGTGGTATGTGAAAAGAACACAGGTGCAAAATGACTCTGGTTGTTGTTACTAAAAAGAACACACATGCAATGACACTGGTGGATCCATGTGTGGTCTCTGTAGAGAACACGTTTTTCAATCACACTGGTGGATCCATATGTGGTATGTGAAAAGAACACACATGCAATTACACTGGTGGATCCATGGGTGGATTGTGAAAAGAGCATACATTTCAATGACTCTGGTGGATCCATAGGTGGTATGTGAAAAGAACACACATGCAATGACACCGGTGGATCCATGGGTGGATTGTGAAAAGAACATACATGCAATGACACTGGTGGATCCATGTGTGGATTGTGAAGAGAACACACATCCAATGTCTCCAGTTGTTGTTAGTGAAGAGAACATACATGCAATGACACCGGTGGATCCCTGTGTGGTCTCTATAGAGAACACACATTTCAATGACACTGGTGGATCCATAGGTGGTATGTGAAAACAACACACATTTCAATGACTGGTTGTTGTTACTAAAAAGAACACACATGCAATGACACTGGTGGATCCATGTGTGGTATCTATAGAGAACACACATTTCAATGACATTGGTGGATCCATATGTGGTATGTGAAAAGAACCCACATGCAATGACTCTGGTTGTTAGTGAAAACAACACACATGCAATGATACTGGTGGATCCATAGGTGGTATGTGAAAAGAACACACATGCAAAATGACTCTGGTTGTTGTTACTAAAAAGAACACACCTGCAATGACACTGGTGGATCCATGGGTGGATTGTGAAAAGAGCACACATACAATGACACTGGTGGATCCATATGTGGTACGTGAAAAGAACACACATGCAATGACTCTAGTTGTTGTTAGTGAAAAGAACACACATGCAATGACACTGGTGGATCCATGTGTGGTCACTAAAGAGAGCACACATTTCAATGACTCTGGTTGTTGTTAGTAAAAAGAACACACATGCAATGACACTGGTGGATCCATAGGTGGTATGTGAAAAGAACACACATTTCAATGACTCTGGTTGTTGTTACTAAAAAGAACACACATGCAATGACTCTGGTTGTTGTTAGTGAAAAGAACACACATGCAATGACACTGGTGGATCCATAGGCGGTATGTGAAAAGAACACACATTTGAATGACTCTAGTTGTTGTTACTAAAAAGAACACACATGCAATGACACTGGTGGATCCATGGGTGGATTGTGAAAAGAAAACACATGCAATGACACTAGTGGATCCATAGGTGCTATGTGAAAAGAACACAAATGCAAAATGACTCTAGTTGTTGTTACTAAAAAGAACACACATGCAATGACACTAGTGGATCCATGTGTGGTCTCTGTAGAGAACACACATTTTAATGACATTGGTGGATCCATATGTCGTATGTGAAAAGAACACACATGCAATGACTCTGGTTGTTGTTAGTGAAAAGAACACGAGTGCAATGACACTGGTTGATCCATAGGTGGAATGTGAAAAGAGGACACATTTCGATGACTCTGGTTTTGGTTACTAAAAAGAACACACATGCAATGACACTGGTAGATTGTGAAAAGAGCACACATGCAATGACACTGGTGGATCCATATCTGGTATGTGAAAAGGACACACATGCAATGACTCTGGTTGTTGTTAGTGAAAATAACACACATGTAATGACACTGGTGGATCCATAGGTGGTATGTGAAAAGAACACACATTTCAGTGACTTTGGTTGTTGTTACTAAAAATAACACACATGCAATGACACTGGTGGATCAATGTGTGGATTGTGAAGAGAACACACATGCAATGACAGTAGTGGATCCATAGGTGGTATGTGAGAAGAACAGCCATGAAATGACTCTGGTTGTTGTTAGTAAAAAGAACACACATGCAAAGACTCCAGTGTTTGTTGGTGAAAAGAGCACACATTCAATGACTCCAGTTGTTGTTAGTGAAAAGAACATACATGCAATGCCACCGGTGGATCCATGTGTGGTCTCTGTAGAGAACACACATTTCAATGATACTGGTGGATCCATATGTGGTTTGTGAAAAAAACACACATGCAATGACTTTGGTTGTTGTTACTAAAAAGAACACACATGCAATGACACTGGTGGATCCATGGGTGGATTATGAAATGTACACACATGCAATGACACTGGTCGATCCACATGTGGTATGTGAGAAGAAAACACATTTCAATGACTCTGGTTGTTGTTACTAAAAAGAACACACATGCAATGACACCGGTGGATCCATGGGTGGATTGTGAAAAGAACATACATCCAATGACACTGGTGGAACCATATGTGGATTGTGAAAAGAGCACACACGCAATGACTCTGGTTGTTGTTAGTGAAAAGAACACACATGCAATGACACTGGTGGATCCATAGGTGGTATGTGAAAGGAACACACATTTCAATGACTATGGTTGTTGTTACTAAAAAGAACACACATGCAATGACACTGGTGGATCCATGTGTGGTCTCTGTAGAGAACACACATTTCAATGACATTGGTGGATCCATATGTGGTATGTGAAAAGAACACACATGCAATGACTCTAGTTGTTGTTAGTGAAAAGAACACACATGTAATGACACTGGTGGATCCATAGGTGGTATGTGAAAATAACACACATTTCAATGACTCTAGTTGTTGTTACTAAAAAGAACACACATGCAATGACACTGGTGGATCCATGGGTGGATTGTGAAAAGAGCACACATGCAATGACACTGGTGGATCCATATGTGGTATGTGAAGAGAACACACATGCAATGACACTGGTGGATCCATAGGTGGTATGTGAGAAGAACATCCATGAAATGACTCTGGTTGTTGTTAGTAAAAAGAACACACATGCAAGGACTCTAGTGTTTGTTGGTGAAAAGAGCACACATGCAATGACTCCAGTTGTTGTTAGTGAAAAGAACATACATGCAATGACACTGGTGGATCCGTGTGGTCTCTGTAGAGAACACAAATTTCAATGACGCTAGTGGATCCATATGTGGTATGTGAAAAGAACTCACATGCAATGACTCTGGTTGTTGTTAGTAAAAAGAACACACATGCAATGACACTGGTGGATCCATGTGTGGATTGTGAAGAGAACACATATGCAATGACACTGGTGGATCCATAGATGGTATGTGAGAAGAACAGACATGAAATGACTCTGGTTGTTGTTAGTAAAAAGAACACACATGCAAAGACTCCAGTGTTTGTTGGTGAAAAGAGCACACATGCAATGACTCCAGTTGTTGTTAGTGAAAAGACCATACATGCAATGACACAGGTGGATCCATGTGTGCTATCTGTAGAGAACACACATTTCGATGACACTGGTGGATACATATGTGGTATGTGAAAAGAACACACACGCAATGACTCTGGTTGTTGTTACTAAAAAGAAAATACATGCAATGACAATGGTGGATCCATGTGTAGTCTCTGTAGAGAACATAGATTTCAATGACACTGGTGGATCCATATGTGGTATGTGAAAAGAACACACATGCAATGACGCTGGTGGATCCATGGGTGGATTATGAAATGAACAGACATGCAATGACACTGGTGGATCCACATGTGGTATGTTAGAAGAAAACACATTTCAATGACTCTGGTTGTTGTTACTAAAAAGAACACACATGCAATGATACCGGTGGATCCATGGGTGGATTGTGAAAAGAGCACACATGCAGTGACACTGGTGGATCCATATGTGGTATGTGAAAAGAACACACATGCAATGACTCTGGTTGTTGTTAGTGAAAAGAACACACATGCAATGACACTGGTGGATCCATAGGTGGTATGTGAAAAGAACACATTTCAATGACTCTAGTTGTTGTTACTAAAAAGAACACACATGCAATAACACTGGTGGATCCATGTGTGGTCTCTGTAGAGAACACACATTTCAATGACATTGGTGGATCCATATGTGGTATGTGAAAAGAACACACATGCAATGACTCTTGTTGTTGTTAGTGAAAAGAACACACATGCAATGATTCTAGTGGATCCATAGGTGGTATGTGAAAAGAACACACATGCAAAATGACTCTCGTTGTTGTTACTAAAAAGAACACACATGCAATGACACTGGTGGATCCATGGGTGGATTGTGAAAAGAGCACACATGCAATGACACTGGTGGATCCATATGTGGTATGTGAAAAGAACACACATGCAATGACTATAGTTGTTGTTAGTGAAAAGAACACACATGCAATGACACTGGTGGATCCATGTGTGGTCCCTGAAGAGAGAACACATTTCAATGACTCTGGTTGTTGTTAGTAAAAAGAACACACATGCAATGACACTGGTGGATCCATCTGTGGTCTCTGAAGAGAACACACATGCAATGACACTGGTTGTTGTTAGTAAAAAGAACACACATGCAATGACACTGGTGGATCCATGTGTGGATTGTGAAGAGAACACACATGCAATGACTCCAGTTCTTGTTAGTGAAAAGAACATACATGCAATGACACCGGTGGATCCATGTGTGGTCTCTGTATAGAACACACATTTCAATGACACTGGTGGATCCATATGTGGTATGTGAAAAGAACACACATGCAATGACTCTGGTTGTTGTTAGTGAAAAGAACACACATGCAATGACACTGGTGGATCCATAGGTGGTATGTGAAAAGAACACACATGCAAAATGACTCTGGTTGTTGTTACAAAAAAGAACACACATGCAATGACTCTTGTGGATCCATGTGAAAAGAACACACATGCAATGACACTGGTGGATCCATAGGTGGTATGTGAAAAGAACACACATTTCAATGACTCTCGTTGTTGTTACTAAAAAGAACACACATGCAATGACACTGGTGGATCCATGGGTGGATTGTGAAAAGAACACACATGCAATGACACTGGTGGATCCATAGGTGGTATGTGAAAAGAACACACATTTCAATGACTCTGGTTGTTATTACTAAAAAGAACACACATGCAATGACTCTGGTTGTTGTTAGTGAAAAGAAAACACATGCAATGACACTGGTGGATCCATAGGTGGTATGTGAAAAGAACACACATTTCAATGACTCTAGTTGTTGTTACTAAAAAGAACACACATGCAATGACACTGGTGGATCCATGGGTGAATTGTGAAAAGAACACACCTGCAATGACACAGTGGATCCATAGGTGGTATGTGAAAAGAACACAGATGCAAAATGACTCTGGTTGTTGTTACTAAAAAGAACACACATGCAATGACACTGGTGGATCCATGTGTGGTCTCTGTAGAGAACACGTTTTTCAATGACACTGGTGGATCCATATGTGGTATGTGAAAAGAACACACATGCAATGACACTGGTGGATCCATGGGTGGATTGTGAAAAGAGGATACATTTCAATGACTCTGGTGGATCCATAGGTGGTATGTGAAAAGAACTCACATGCAATGACTCCAGTTGTTATTAGTGAAAAGAACACACATGCAATGACACCGGTGGATCCATGGGTGGATTGTGAAAAGAACATACATGCAATGACACTGGTGGATCCATGTGTGGATTGTGAAGAGAACACACATCCAATGACTCCAGTTGTTGTTAGTGAAGCGAACATACATGCAATGACACCGGTGGATCCATGTGTAGTCTCTATAGAGAACACACATTTCAATGACACTGGTGGATCCATAGGTGGTATGTGAAAACAACACACATTTCAATGACTGGTTGTTGTTACTAAAAAGAACACACATGCAATGACACTGGTGGATCCATGTGTGGTATCTATAGAGAACACACATTTCAATGACATTGGTGGATCCATATGTGGTATGTGAAAAGAACCCACTTGCAATGACTCTGGTTGTTGTTAGTGAAAAGAACACACATGCAATGATACTGTTGGATCCATAGGTGGTATGTGAAAAGAACACACATGCAAAATGACTCTGGTTGTTGTTACTAAAAAGAACACACCTTCAATGACACTGGTGGATCCATGGGTGGATTGTGAAAAGAGCACACATACAATGACACTGGTGGATCCATATGTGGTACGTGAAAAGAACACACATGCAATGACTCTAGTTGTTGTTAGTGAAAAGAACACACATGCAATGACACTGGTGGATCCATGTGTGGTCACTAAAGAGAGCACACATTTCAATGACTCTGGTTGTTGTTAGTAAAAAGAACACACATGCAATGACACTGGTGGATCCATAGGTGGTATGTGAAAAGAACACACATTTCAATGACTCTGGTTGTTGTTACTAAAAAGAACACACATGCAATGACTCTGGTTGTTGTTAGTGAAAAGAACACACATGCAATGACACTGGTGGATCCATAGGCGGTATGTGAAAAGAACACACATTTGAATGACTCTAGTTGTTGTTACTAAAAAGAACACACATGCAATGACACTGGTGGATCCATGGGTGGATTGTGAAAAGAACACACATGCAATGACACTAGTGGATCCATAGGTGCTATGTGAAAAGAACACACATGCAAAATGACTCTGGTTGTTGTTACTAAAAAGAACACACATGCAATGACACTAGTGGATCCATGTGTGGTCTCTGTAGAGAACACACATTTTAATGACATTGGTGGATCCATATGTCGTATGTGAAAAGAACACACATGCAATGACTCTGGTTGTTAGTGAAAAGAACACGAGTGCAATGACACTGGTTGATCCATAGGTGGAATGTGAAAAGAGCACACATTTCGATGACTCTGGTTGTGGTTACTAAAAAGAACACACATGCAATGACACTGGTGGATTGTGAAAAGAGCACACATGCACTGACACTGGTGGATCCATATCTGGTATGTGAAAAGAACACACATGCAATGACTCTGGTTGTTGTTAGTGAAAATAACACACATGTAATGACACTGGTGGATCCATAGGTGGTATGTGAAAAGAACACACATTTCAGTGACTTTGGTTGTTGTTACTAAAAAGAACACACATGCAATGACACTGGTGGATCAATGTGTGGATTGTGAAGAGAACACACCTGCAATGACACTAGTGGATCCATAGGTGGTATGTGAGAAGAACAGCCATGAAATGACTCTGGTTGTTGTTAGTAAAAAGAACACACATGCAAAGACTCCAGTGTTTGTTGGTGAAAAGAGCACACATGCAATGACTCCAGTTGTTGTTAGTGAAAAGAACATACATGCAATGCCACCGGTGGATCCATGTGTGGTCTCTGTAGAGAACACACATTTCAATGACACTGGTGGATCCATATGTGGTTTGTGAAAAAAACACACATGCAATGACTTTGGTTGTTGTTACTAAAAAGAACACACATGCAATGACACTGGTGGATCCATGGGTGGATTATGAAATGTACACACATGCAATGACACTGGTGGATCCACATGTGGTATGTGAGAAGAAAACACATTTCAATGACTCTGGTTGTTGTTACTAAAAAGAACACACATGCAATGACACCGGTGGATCCATGGGTGGATTGTGAAAACAGCACACATGCAATGACACTGGTGGATCCATAGGTGGTATGTGAAAAGAACAGACATTTCAATGACTCTTGTTGTTACTAAAAAGAACACACATGCAATGACACTGGTGGATCCTCGGGTGGATTCTGAAAAGAACACACATGCAATGACACTGGTGGATCCATGTGTGGTCTCTAAAGAGAGCACACATTTCAATGACTCTGGTTGTTAGTAAAAAGAACACACATGCAATGACACTGGTGGATCCATAGGTGGTATGTGAAAAGAACACACATTTCAATGACTCTGGTTGTTGTTACTAAAAAGAACACACATGCAATGACTCTGGTGGATCCATGTGAAAAGAACACATATGCAATGACACTGGTGGATCCATAGGTGCTATGTGAAAAGAGCACACATTTCAATGACTCTGGTTGTTGTTACTAAAAAGAACACACATGCAATGACTCTGGTTGTTGTTAGTGAAAATAACACACATGCAATGACACTGGTGGATCCATAGGCGGTATGTGAAAAGAACAGACATTTGAATGACTCTAGTTGTTGTTACTAAAAAGAACACACATGCAATGACACTGGTGGATCCATGGATGGATTGTGAAAAGAACACACATGCAATGACACTAGTGGATCCATAGGTGCTATGTGAAAAGAACACATATGCAAAATAACTCTGGTTGTTGTTACTAAAAAGAACACACATGCAATGACACCAGTGGATCCATGTGTGGTCTCTGTAGAGAACACACATTTCAATGACATTGGTGGATCCATATGTCGTATGTGAAAAGAACACACATGCAATGACTCTGGTTGTTGTTAGTGAAAATAACACGAGTGCAATGACACTGGTTGATCCATAGGTGGTATGTGAAAAGAGCACACATTTCGATGACTCTGGTTGTGGTTACTAAAAACAACACACATGCAATGACACTGGTGGATTGTGAAAAGAGCACACATGCAATGACACTGGTGGATCCATATCTAGTATGTGAAAAGAACACACATGCAATGACTCTGGTTGTTGTTAGTGAAAATAACACACATGTAATGACACTGGTGGATCCATAGGTGGTATGTGAAAAGAACACACATTTCAGTGACTTTGGTTGTTGTTACTAAAAAGAACACACATGCAATGACACTGGTGGATCAATGTGTGGATTGTGAAGAGAACACACATGCAATGACACTAGTGGATCCATAGGTGGTATGTGAGAAGAACAGCCATGAAATGACTCTGGTTGTTGTTAGTAAAAAGAACACACATGCAATGACACTAGTGGATCCATGTGTGGTCTCTGTAGAGAACACACATTTTAATGACATTGGTGGATCCATATGTCGTATGTGAAAAGAACACACATGCAATGACTCTGGTTGTTAGTGAAAAGAACACGAGTGCAATGACACTGGTTGATCCATAGGTGGAATGTGAAAAGAGCACACATTTCGATGACTCTGGTTGTGGTTACTAAAAAGAACACACATGCAATGACACTGGTGGATTGTGAAAAGAGCACACATGCACTGACACTGGTGGATCCATATCTGGTATGTGAAAAGAACACACATGCAATGACTCTGGTTGTTGTTAGTGAAAATAACACACATGTAATGACACTGGTGGATCCATAGGTGGTATGTGAAAAGAACACACATTTCAGTGACTTTGGTTGTTGTTACTAAAAAGAACACACATGCAATGACACTGGTGGATCAATGTGTGGATTGTGAAGAGAACACACCTGCAATGACACTAGTGGATCCATAGGTGGTATGTGAGAAAAACAGCCATGAAATGACTCTGGTTGTTGTTAGTAAAAAGAACACACATGCAAAGACTCCAGTGTTTGTTGGTGAAAAGAGCACACATGCAATGACTCCAGTTGTTGTTAGTGAAAAGAACATACATGCAATGCCACCGGTGGATCCATGTGTGGTCTCTGTAGAGAACACACATTTCAATGACACTGGTGGATCCATATGTGGTTTGTGAAAAAAACACACATGCAATGACTTTGGTTGTTGTTACTAAAAAGAACACACATGCAATGACACTGGTGGATCCATGGGTGGATTATGAAATGTACACACATGCAATGACACTGGTGGATCCACATGTGGTATGTGAGAAGAAAACACATTTCAATGACTCTGGTTGTTGTTACTAAAAAGAACACACATGCAATGACACCGGTGGATCCATGGGTGGATTGTGAAAACAGCACACATGCAATGACACTGGTGGATCCATAGGTGGTATGTGAAAAGAACAGACATTTCAATGACTCTTGTTGTTACTAAAAAGAACACACATGCAATGACACTGGTGGATCCTCGGGTGGATTCTGAAAAGAACACACATGCAATGACACTGGTGGATCCATGTGTGGTCTCTAAAGAGAGCACACATTTCAATGACTCTGGTTGTTAGTAAAAAGAACACACATGCAATGACACTGGTGGATCCATAGGTGGTATGTGAAAAGAACACACATTTCAATGACTCTGGTTGTTGTTACTAAAAAGAACACACATGCAATGACTCTGGTGGATCCATGTGAAAAGAACACATATGCAATGACACTGGTGGATCCATAGGTGCTATGTGAAAAGAGCACACATTTCAATGACTCTGGTTGTTGTTACTAAAAAGAACACACATGCAATGACTCTAGTTGTTGTTAGTGAAAATAACACACATGCAATGACACTGGTGGATCCATAGGCGGTATGTGAAAAGAATAGACATTTGAATGACTCTAGTTGTTGTTACTAAAAAGAACACACATGCAATGACACTGGTGGATCCATGGATGGATTGTGAAAAGAACACACATGCAATGACACTAGTGGATCCATAGGTGCTATGTGAAAAGAACACACATGCAAAATAACTCTGGTTGTTGTTACTAAAAAGAACACACATGCAATGACACCAGTGGATCCATGTGTGGTCTCTGTAGAGAACACACATTTCAATGACATTGGTGGATCCATATGTCGTATGTGAAAAGAACACACATGCAATGACTCTGGTTGTTGTTAGTGAAAATAACACGAGTGCAATGACACTGGTTGATCCATAGGTGGTATGTGAAAAGAGCACACATTTCGATGACTCTGGTTGTGGTTACTAAAAACAACACACATGCAATGACACTGGTGGATTGTGAAAAGAGCACACATGCAATGACACTGGTGGATCCATATCTAGTATGTGAAAAGAACACACATGCAATGACTCTGGTTGTTGTTAGTGAAAATAACACACATGTAATGACACTGGTGGATCCATAGGTGGTATGTGAAAAGAACACACATTTCAGTGACTTTGGTTGTTGTTACTAAAAAGAACACACATGCAATGACACTGGTGGATCAATGTGTGGATTGTGAAGAGAACACACATGCAATGACACTAGTGGATCCATAGGTGGTATGTGAGAAGAACAGCCATGAAATGACTCTGGTTGTTGTTAGTAAAAAGAACACACATGCAAAGACTCCAGTGTTTCTTGGTGAAAAGAGCACACATGCAATGACTCCAGTTGTTGTTAGTGAAAAGAACATACATGCAATGCCACCGGTGGATCCACGTGTGGTCTCTGTAGAGAACACACATTTCAATGACACTGGTGGATCCATATGTGGTTTGTGAAAAAAACACACATGCAATGACTTTGGTTGTTGTTACTAAAAAGAACACACATGCAATGACACTAGTGGATCCATGGGTGGATTATGAAATGTACACACATGCAATGACACTGGTGGATCCACATGTGGTATGTGAGAAGAAAACACATTTCAATGACTCTGGTTTTTGTTACTAAAAAGAACACACATGCAATGACACCGGTGGATCCATGGGTGGATTGTGAAAACAGCACACATGCAATGACACTGGTGGATCCATAGGTGGTATGTGAAAAGAACAAACATTTCAATGACACTTGTTGTTACTAAAAAGAACACACATGCAATGACACTGGTGGATCCTCGGGTGGATTCTGAAAAGAACACACATGCAATGACACTGGTGGATCCATGTGTGGTCTCTAAAGAGAGCACACATTTCAATGACTCTGGTTGTTGTTAGTAAAAAGAACACACATGCAATGACACTGGTGGATCCATAGGTGGTATGTGAAAAGAACACACATTTCAATGACTCTGGTTGTTGTTACTAAAAAGAACACACATGCAATGACTCTGGTGGATCCATGTGAAAAACATATGCAATGACACTGGTGGATCCATAGGTGCTATGTGAAAAGAGCACACATTTCAATGACTCTGGTTGTTGTTACTAAAAAGAACACACATGCAAGGACTCTGGTTGTTGTTAGTGAAAAGAACACACATGCAATGACACTGGTGGATCCATAGGCGGTATGTGAAAAGAACACACATTTGAATGACTCTAGTTGTTGTTACTAAAAAGAACACACATGCAATGACACTGGTGGATCCATGGGTGGATTGTGAAAAGAACACACATGCAATGACACTAGTGGATCCATAGGTGCTATGTGAAAAGAACACACATGCAAAATGACTCTGGTTGTTGTTACTAAAAAGAACACACATGCAATGACACTAGTGGATCCATATGTGGTATGTGAAAAGAACACAGATGCAATGACTCTGGTTGTTGTTAGTGAAAAGAACACACATGCAATGACACTGGTGGTTCCATGTGTGGTCTCTGAAGAGAGCACACATTTCAATGACTCTGGTTGTTGTTAGTAAAAAGAACACACATGCAATGACACTGGTGGATCCATGTGTGGTCTCTGAGGAGAACACACATGCAATGACACTGGTTGTTGTTACTAAAAAGAACAGATATGCAATGACACTGGTGGATCCATGTGTGGATTGTGAAGAGAACACACATGCAATGACTCTAGTTGTTGTTGGTGAAAAGAACATACATGCAATGACACCGGTGGATCCATGTGTGGTCTCTGTAGAGAACACACATTTCAATGACTCTGGTGGATCCATATATGGTATGTGAAAAGAACACACATGCAATGACTCTGGTTGTTGTTGGTGAAAAGAACACACATGCAATGACACTGGTGGATCCATAGGTGGTATGTGAAAAGAACACACATGCAAAATGACTCTGGTTGTTGTTACTAAAAAGAACACACATGCAGTGACTCTGGTGGATCCATGTGAAAAGAACACACATGCAATGAAACTGGTGGATCCATAGGTGGTATGTGAAAAGAATACACAGTTCAATGACTCTGGTTGTTGTTACTAAAAAGAACACACATGCAATGACATTGGTGGATCCATGGGTGGATTGTGAAAAGAACACACATGTAATGACACTGGTGGATCCATAGGTGGTATGTGAAAAGAACACACATTTCAATGACTCTGGTTGTTGTTACTAAAAAGAACACACATGCAATGACTCTGGTGGATCCATGTGAAAAGAACACACATGCAATGACACTGGTGGATCCATAGGTGGTATGTGAAAAGAACACACATTTCAATGACTCTGGTTGTTGTTACTAAAAAGAACACACATGCAATGACTCTGGTTCTTGTTAGTGAAAAGAAGACACATGCAATGACACTGGTGGATCCATAGGTGGTATGTGAAAATAACACACATTTCAATGACTCTGGTTGTTGTTACTAAAAAGAACACACATGCAATGACACTGGTGGATCCATGGGTGGATTGTGAAAAGAACACACATGCAATGACACTGGTGGATCCATAGGTGGTATGTGAAAAGAACACACATGCAAAATGACTCTAGTTGTTGTTACTAAAAAGAACACACATGCAATGACACTGGTGGATCCATGTGTGGTCTCTGTAGAGAACACACATTTCAATGACACTGGTGGATCCATATGTGGTATGTGAAAAGAACACACATGCAATGACACTTTTGGATCCATGGGTGGATTTTAAAAAAGAGCACACATTTCAATGACTCTGGTGGATGCATAGGTGGTATGTGAAAAGAACACACATTTCAATGACTCTGGTTGTGGTTACTAAAAAGAACACACATGCAATGACACTGGTGGATTGTGAAAAGAGCATAAATTTCAATGACTCTGGTGGATCCATAGGTGGTATGTGAAAAGAACACACATGCAATGACTCCAGTTTTTGTTAGTGAAAAGAACACACATGCAATGACACCGGTGGATCCATGGGTGGATTGTGAAAAGAACATATATGTAATGACACTGGTGGAACCATATGTGGATTGTGAAAAGAGCACACATGCAATGACTCTAGTTGTTGTTAGTGAAAAGAACGTACATGCAATGACACCGGTGGATCCATGTGTGGTCTCTGTAGAGAACACACATTTCAATGAGACTGGTGGATCCATAGGTGGTATGTGAAAGTTACACACATTTCAATGACTCTTGTTGTTACTAAAAAGAACACACATGCAATGACACTGGTGGATCCTCGGGTGGATTGTGAAAAGAACACACATGCAATGACACTGGTGGATCCATAGGTGGTATGTGAAAAGAACACACATTTCAATGACTCTGGTTGTTGTTACTAAAAAGAACACACATGCAATGACTATGGTGGATCCATGTGAAAAGAACACACATGCAATGACACTGGTGGATCCATAGGTGCTATGTGAAAAGAGCACACATTTCAATGACTCTGGTTGTTGTTACTAAAAAGAACACACATGCAATGACTCTGGTTGTTGTTAGTGATAAGAACACACATGCAATGACACTGGTGGATCCATAGGTGGTATGTGAAAAGAACACACATTTGAATGACTCTAGTTGTTGTTACTAAAAAGAACACACATGCAATGACACTGGTGGATCCATGGGTGGATTGTGAAAAGAACACACATGCAATGACACTGGTGGATCCATAGGTGCTATGTGAAAAGAACACACATGCAAAATGACTCTGGTTGTTGTTACTAAAAAGAACACACATGCAATAACACTAGTGGATCCATGTGTGGTCTCTGTAGAGAACACACATTTCAATGACACTGGTGGATCCATATGTGGTATCTGAAAAGAACACACATGCAATGAAACTAGTGGATCCATGGGTGGATTATGAAATGAACACACATGCAATGACACTGGTGGATCCACATGTGGTATGTGAGAAGAAAACACATTTCAATGACTTTGGTTATTGTTACTAAAAGAACACACATGCAATGACACCAGTGGATCCATGGGTGGATTGTGAAAAGAGCACACATGCAATCACACTGGTGGATCCATATGTGATATGTGAAAAGAACACATATGCAATGACTCTGGTTGTTAGTGAAAAGAACACACATGCAATGACACTGGTGGATCCATAGGTGGTATGTGAAAAGAACACACATTTCAATGACTCTGGTTGTTGTTACTAAAAATAACACACATCCAATGACACTAGTGGATCCATGTGTGGTCTCTATAGAGAACACACATTGCAATGACATTGGTGGATCCATATGTGGTATGTGGAAAGAACACACAGGCAATGACTCTGGTTGTTGTTAGTGAAAAGAACACACATGCAATGATACTGGTGGATCCATAGGTGGTATGTGAAAAGAACACACATGCAAAATGACTCTGGTTGTTGTTACTAAAAAGAACACACATGCAATGACACTGGTGGATCCATGGGTGGATTGTGAAAAGAGCGCACATGCAATGACACTGGTGGATCCACATGTGGTATGTGAAAAGAACATAAATGCAATGACTCTGGTTGTTGTTAGTGAAAAGAACACACATGCAATGACACTAGTGGATCCATGTGTGGTCTCTGAAGAGAGCACACGTTTCAATGACTGGTTGTTGTTAGTAAAAAGAACACACATGCAATGACACTGGTGGATCCATGTGTGGTCTCTGAAGAGAACACACATGGAATGACACTGGTTGTTGTTAATAAAAAGAACATGCAATGACACTGGTGGATCCATGTGTGGATTGTGAAGATAACACACATGCAATGACTCCAGTTGTTGTTAGTGAAAAGAACATACATGCAATGACACCGGTGGATCCATGTGTGGTCTCTGTAGAGAACACACATTTCAATGACACTGGTGGATCCATATATGGTATGTGCAAAGAACACACATGCAATGACTCTCGTTGTTGTTACTAAAAAGAACACACATGCAATGACTCTGGTGGATCCATGTGAAAAGAACACACATGCAATGAAACTTGTGGATCCATAAGTGGTATGTGAAAGGAATACACAATTCAATGACTCTGGTTATTGTTACTAAAAAGAACACACATGCAATGACACTGGTGGATCCATGGGTGGATTGTGAAAAGAACAAACATGCAATAACACTGGTGGATCCATACGTGGTATGTGAAAAGAACACACATTTCAATACTCTAGTTGTTATTACTAAAAAGAACACACATGCAATGACTCTGGTGGATCCATGTGAAAAGAACACACATGCAATGACACTGGTGGATCCGTAGGTGGTATGTGAAAAGAACACACATTTCAATGACTCTGGTTGTTGTTACTAAAAAGAACACACATGCAATGACTCTGGTTGTTGTTAGTGAAAAGAACACACATGCAATGACACTGGTGGATCCATAGGTGATATGTGAAAATAACACACATTTCAATGACTCTAGTTGGTTTTACTAAAAAGAACACACATGCAATGACACTGGTGGATCCATGGGTGGATTGTGAAAAGAACACACATGCAATGACACGGTGGATCCATAGGTGGTATGTTAAAAGAACACACATGCAAAATGACTCTGGTTGTTGTTACTAAAAAGAACACACATGCAATGACACTGGTGGATCCATGTGTGGATTATGAAGAGAACACACATGCAATGACACTGGTGGATCCATAGGTGGTATGTGAGAAGAACATCCTTGAAATGACTTTGGTTGTTGTTAGTAAAAAGAACACACATGCAAAAACACCAGTGTTTGTTGGTGAAAAGAGCACACATGCAATACTCCAGTTGTTTTTATTGAAAAGAACATGCATGCAATGACACCGGTGGATGCATGTGTGGTCTCTGTAGAGAACACACATTTCAATGACACTGGTGGATCCATATGTGGTATGTGAAAAGAACACACATGCAATGACTCTGGATGTTGTTACTAAAAAGAACACACATGCAATGACATTGGTGGATCCATGGGTGGATTATGAAATGAACACACATGCAATGACACTGGTGGATTCATGGGTGGATTATGAAATCAACACACATGCAATGACACTGGTGGATCAACATGTGGTATGTGAGAAGAAAACACATTTCAATGACTCTGGTTGTTGTTACTAAAAAGAACACACATGCAATGACACCAGTGGATCCATGGGTGGATTGTGAAAAGAGCACACATGCAATGAGACTGGTGGATCCATATGTGATACGTGAAAAGAACACACATGCAATGACTCTGGTTGTTAGTGAAAAGAATGCACATGCAATGACACTGGTGGATCCATAGGTGGTATGTGAAAAGAACACACATTTCAATGCCTCTGGTTGTTGTTACTAAAAATAACACACATCCAATGACACTAGTGGATCCATGTGTGGTCTCTATAGAGAACACACATTGCAATGACATTGGTGGATCCATATGTGGTATGTGAAAAGAACACACATGCAATGACTCTGGTTGTTGTTAGTGAAAAGAATACACATGCAATGATACTGGTGGATCCATAGGTGGTATGTGAAAAGAACACACATGCAAAATGACTCTGGTTGTTGTTACTAAAAAGAACACACATGCTATGACACTGGTGGATCCATGGGTGGATTGTGAAAAGATCACACATGCAATGACACTGGTGGATCCACATGTGGTATGTGAAAAGAACACAGATGCAATGACTCTAGTTGTTGTTAGTGAAAAGAACACACATGCAATGACACTGGTGGATCCATGTGTGGTCTCTAAAGAGAGCACACATTTCAATTGCTCTGGTTGTTGTTAGTAAAAAGAACACACATGCAATGACACTGGTGGATCCATGTGTGGTCTCTGAAGAGAACACACATGCAATGACACTGGTTGTTGTTACTAAAAATAACAGACATGCAATGACACTGGTGGATCCATGTGTGGATTGTGAAGATAACACACATGCAATGACTCCAGTTGTTGTTAGTGAAAGGAACATACATGCAATGACCCCAGTGGATCCATGTGTGGTCTCTGTAGAGAACTCACATTTCAATGACACTGGTGGATCCATATGTGGTATGTGAAAAGAACACACATGCAATGACTCTGGATGTTGTTACTAAAAAGAACACACATGCAATGACACTGGTGGATCCATCTGTGGATTATGAAATGAACACACATGCAATGACACTGGTAGATCCATGGGTGGATTATGAAATCAACACACATGCAATGACACTGGTAGATCCACATGTGGTATGTGAGAAGAAAACACATTTCAATGACTCTGGTTGTTGTTACTAAAAAGAACACACATGCAATGACACTGGTGGATCCATGGGTGGATTGTGAAAAGAGCACACATGCAATGACACTGGTGGATCCATATGTGATACGTGAAAAGAACACACATGCAATGACTCTGGTTGTTAGTGAAAAGAACGCACATGCAATGACACTGGTGGATCCATAGGTGGTATGTGAAAAGAACACATATTTCAATGACTCTGGTTGTTGTTACTAAAAATAACACACATCCAATGACACTAGTGGATCCATGTGTGGTCTCTATAGAGAACGCACATTGCAATGAAATTGGTGGATCCATATGTGGTATGTGAAAAGAACACACATGCAATGACTCTGGTTGTTGTTAGTGAAAAGAACACACATGCAATGATATTGGTGGATCCATAGGTGGTATGTGAAAAGAACACACATGCAAAATGACTCTGGTTGTTGTTACTATAAAGAACACACACGCAATGACACTGGTAGATCCATGGGTGGATTGTGAAAAGAGCACACATGCGATGACACTTGTGGATCCATATGTGGTATGTGAAAAGAACACAAATGCAATGACTCTAGTTGTTGTTAGTGAAAAGAACACACATGCAATGACACTGGTGGATCCATGTGTGGTCTCTGAAGAGAGCACACATTTCAATGACTCTGGTCGTTGTTAGTAAAAAGAACACACATGCAATGACACTGGTGGATCCATGTGTGGTCTCTGAAGAGAACACACATGCAATGACACTGGTTGTTGTTACTAAAAAGAACAGACATGCAATGACACTGGTGGATCCATGTGTGGATTTGAAGAGAACACACATGCAATGACTCCAGTTGTTGTTGGTGAAAAGAACATACATGCAATGACACCGGTGGATCCATGTGTGGTCTCTGTAGAGAACACACATTTCAATGACACTGGTGGGTGCATATATGGTATGTGAAAAGAACACACATGCAATGACTCTGGTTGTTGTTAGTGAAAAGAACACACATGCAATGACACTGGTGGATCCATAGGTGGTATGTGAAAAGAACACACATGCAAAATGACTCTGGTTGTTGTTACTAAAAAGAACACACATGCAGTGACTCTGGTGGATCCATGTGAAAATAACACACATGCAATGAAACTGGTGGATCCATAGGTGGTATGTGAAAAGAATACAAAGTTCAATGACTCTGGTTGTTGTTAGTAAAAAGAACACACATGCAATGACACTGGTGGATCCATGGGTGGATTGTGAAAAGAACACACATGTAATGACACTAGTGGATCCATAGGTGGTATGTGAAAAGAACACACATTTCAATGACTCTGGTTGTTGTTACTAAAAAGAACACACATGCAATGACTCTGGTGGATCCATGTGAAAAGAACACACATGCAATGACACTGGTGGATCCATAGGTGGTATGTGAAAAGAACACACATTTCAATGACTCTGGTTGTTGTTACTAAAAAGAACACACATGCAATGACTCTGGTTGTAGTTAGTGAAAAGAGAACACATGCAATGACACTGGTGGATCCATAGGTGGTATGTGAAAATAACACACATTTCAATGACTCTGGTTGTTGTTACTAAAAAGAACACACATGCAATGACACTGGTGGATCCATGGGTGGATTGTGAAAAGAACACACATGCAATGACACTGGTGGATCCATAGGTGGTATGTGAAAAGAACACACATGCAAAATGACTCTAGTTGTTGTTACTAAAAAGAACACACATGCAATGACACTGGTGGATCCATGTGTGGTCTCTGTAGAGAACACACATTTCAATGACACTGGTGGATCCATATGTGGTATGTGAAAAGAACACACATGCAATGACACTGGTGGATCCATGGGTGGATTTTAAAAAAGAGCACACATTTCAATGACTCTGGTGGATGCATAGGTGGTATGTGAAAAGAACACACATTTCAATGACTCTGGTTGTGGTTACTAAAAAGAACACACATGCAATGACACTGGTGGATTGTGAAAAGAGAATAAATTTCAATGACTCTGGTGGATCCATAGGTGGTATGTGAAAAGAACACACATGCAATGACTCCAGTTTTTGTTAGTGAAAAGAACACACATGCAATGACACCAGTGGATCCATGGGTGGATTGTGAAAAGAACATATATGTAATGACACTGGTGGAACCATATGTGGATTGTGAAAAGAGCACACATGCAATGACTCTAGTTGTTGTTAGTGAAAAGAACGTACATGCAATGACACCGGTGGATCCATGTGTGGTCTCTGTAGAGAACACACATTTCAATGAGACTGGTGGATCCATAGGTGGTATGTGAAAAGAACACACATTTCAATGACTCTTGTTGTTACTAAAAAGAACACACATGCAATGACACTGGTGGATCCTCGGGTGGATTGTGAAAAGAACACACATGCAATGACACTGGTGGATCCATAGGTGGTATGTGAAAAGAACACACATTTCAATGACTCTGGTTGTTGTTACTAAAAAGAACACACATGCAATGACTATGGTGGATCCATGTGAAAATAACACACATGCAATGACACTGGTGGATCCATAGGTGCTATGTGAAAAGAGCACACATTTCAATGACTCTGGTTGTTGTTACTAAAAAGAACACACATGCAATGACTCTGGTTGTTGTTAGTGAAATGAACACACATGCAATGACACTGGTGGATCCATAGGTGGTATGTGAAAAGAACACACATTTGAATGACTCTAGTTGTTGTTACTAAAAAGAACACACATGCAATGACACTGGTGGATCCATGGGTGGATTGTGAAAAGAACGCACATGCAATGACACTGGTGGATCCATAGGTGCTATGTGAAAAGAACACACATGCAAAATGACTCTGGTTGTTGTTACTAAAAAGAACACACATGCAATAACACTAGTGGATCCATGTATGGTCTCTGTAGAGAACACACATTTCAATGACACTGGTGGATCCATATGTGGTATCTGAAAAGAACACACATGTAATGACACTAGTGGATCCATGGGGGATTTTGAAAAGAGCACACATTTCAATGACTCTTGTGGATCCATAGGTGGTATGTGAAAAGAACACACATTTTAATGACTCTGGTTGTGGTTACTAAAAAGAACACACATGCAATGACACTGGTGGATTGTGAAAAGAGCACACATGCAATGACACTGGTGGATCCATATGTGGTATGTGAATAGAACACACATGCAATGACTCTGGTTGTTGTTAGTGAAAAGAACACACATGCAATGACACTGGTGGATCCATAGGTGGTATGTGAAAAGAACACACATTTCAATACTCTAGTTGTTATTACTAAAAAGAACACACATGCAATGACTCTGGTGGATCCATGTGAAAAGAACACACATGCAATGACACTGGTGGATCCGTAGGTGGTATGTGAAAAGAACACATGTTTCAATGACTCTGGTTGTTGTTACTAAAAAGAACACACATGCAATGACTCTGGTTGCTGTTAGTGAAAAGAACACACATGCAATGACACTGGTGGATCCATAGGTGGTATGTGAAAATAACACACATTTCAATGACTCTAGTTGGTTTTACTAAAAAGAACACACATGCAATGACACTGGTGGATCCATGGGTGGATTGTGAAAAGAACACACATGCAATGACACGGTGGATCCATAGGTGGTATGTTAAAAGAACACACATGCAAAATGACTCTGGTTGTTGTTACTAAAAAGAACACACATGCAATGACACTGGTGGATCCATGTGTGGATTATGAAGAGAACACACATGCAATGACATTGGTGGATCCATAGGTGGTATGTGAGAAGAACATCCTTGAAATGACTTTGGTTGTTGTTAGTAAAAAGAACACACATGCAAAAACTCCAGTGTTTGTTGGTGAAAAGAGCACACATGCAATACTCCAGTTGTTTTTAGTGAAAAGAACATGCATGCAATGACACCGGTGGATGCATGTGTGGTCTCTGTAGAGAACACACATTTCAATGACACTGGTGGATCCATATGTGGTATGTGAAAAGAACACACATGCAATGACTCTGGATGTTGTTACTAAAAATAACACACATGCAATGACATTGGTGGATCCATGGGTGGATTATGAAATGAACACACATGCAATGACACTGGTGGATCCATGGGTGGATTATGAAATCAACACACATGCAATGACACTGGTGGATCAACATGTGGTATGTGAGAAGAAAACACATTTCAATGACTCTGGTTGTTGTTACTAAAAAGAACACACATGCAATGACACCAGTGGATCCATGGGTGGATTGTGAAAAGAGCACACATGCAATGAGACTGGTGGATCCATATGTGATACGTGAAAAGAACACACATGCAATGACTCTGGTTGTTAGTGAAAAGAACGCACATGCAATGACACTGGTGGATCCATAGGTGGTATGTGAAAAGAACACACATTTCAATGCCTCTGGTTGTTGTTACTAAAAATAACACACATCCAATGACACTAGTGGATCCATGTGTGGTCTCTATAGAGAACACACATTGCAATGACATTGGTGGATCCATATGTGGTATGTGAAAAGAACACACATGCAATGACTCTGGTTGTTGTTAGTGAAAAGAATACACATGCAATGATACTGGTGGATCCATAGGTGGTATGTGAAAAGAACACACATGCAAAATGACTCTGGTTGTTGTTACTAAAAAGAACACACATGCTATGACACTGGTGGATCCATGGGTGGATTGTGAAAAGATCACACATGCAATGGCACTGGTGGATCCACATGTGGTATGTGAAAAGAACACAGATGCAATGACTCTAGTTGTTGTTAGTGAAAAGAACACACATGCAATGACACTGGTGGATCCATGTGTGGTCTCTAAAGAGAGCACACATTTCAATTACTCTGGTTGTTGTTAGTAAAAAGAACACACATGCAATGACACTGGTGGATCCATGTGTGGTCTCTGAAGAGAACACACATGCAATGACACTGGTTGTTGTTACTAAAAAGAACAGACATGCAATGACACTGATGGATCCATGTGTGGATTGTGAAGATAACACACATGCAATGACTCCAGTTGTTGTTAGTGAAAAGAACATACATGCAATGACACCAGTGGATCCATGTGTGGTCTCTGTAGAGAACTCACATTTCAATGACACTGGTGGATCCATATGTGGTATGTGAAAAGAACACACATGCAATGACTCTGGATGTTGTTACTAAAAAGAACACACATGCAATGACACTGGTGGATCCATCTGTGGATTATGAAATGAACACACATGCAATGACACTGGTGGATCCATGGGTGGATTATGAAATCAACACACAAGCAATGACACTGGTAGATCCACATGTGGTATGTGAGAAGAAAACACATTTCAATGACTCTGGTTGTTGTTACTAAAAAGAACACACATGCAATGACACTGGTGGATCCATGGGTGGATTGTGAAAAGAGAACACATGCAATGTCACTGGTGGATCCATATGTGATACGTGAAAAGAACACACATGCAATGACTCTGGTTGTTAGTGAAAAGAACGCACATGCAATGACACTGGTGGATCCATAGGTGGTATGTGAAAAGAACACACATTTCAATGACTCTGGTTGTTGTTACTAAAAATAACACACATCCAATGACACTAGTGGATCCATGTGTGGTATCTATAGAGAACACACATTGCAATGAAATTGGTGGATCCATATGCGGTATGTGAAAAGAACACACATGCAATGACTCTGGTTGTTGTTAGTGAAAAGAACACACATGCAATGATACTGGTGGATCCATAGGTGGTATGTGAAAAGAACACACATGCAAAATGACTCTGGTTGTTGTTACTATAAAGAACACACATGCAATGACACTGGTGGATCCATGGGTGGATTGTGAAAAGAGCACACATGCAATGACACTTGTGGATCCATATGTGGTATGTGAAAAGAACACAGATGCAATGACTCTAGTTGTTGTTAGTGAAAAGAACACACATGCAATGACACTGGTGGATCCATGTGTGGTCTTTGAAGAGAGCACACATTTCAATGACTCTGGTCGTTGTTAGTAAAAAGAACACACATGCAATGACACTGGTGGATCCATGTGTGGTCTCTGAAGAGAACACACATGCAATGACACTGGTTGTTGTTACTAAAAAGAACAGACATGCAATGACACTGGTGGATCCATGTGTGGATTTGAAGAGAACACACATGCAATGACTCCAGTTGTTGTTGGTGAAAAGAACATACATGCAATGACACCGGTGGATCCATGTGTGGTCTCTGTAGAGAACACACATTTCAGTGACACTGGTGGATGCATATATGGTATGTGAAAAGAACACACATGCAATGACTCTGGTTATTGTTAGTGAAAAGAACACACATGCAATGACACTGGTGGATCCATAGGTGGTATGTGAAAAGAACACACATGCAAAATGACTCTGGTTGTTGTTACTAAAAAGAACACACATGCAGTGACTCTGGTGGATCCATGTGAAAAGAACACACATGCAATGAAACTGGTGGATCCATAGGTGGTATGTGAAAAGAATACACAGTTCAATGACTCTGGTTGTTGTTAGTAAAAAGAACACACATGCAATGACACTGGTGGATCCATGGGTGGATTGTGAAAAGAACTCACATGTAATGACACTGGTGGATCCATAGGTGGTATGTGAAAAGAACACACATTTCAATGACTCTGGTTGTTGTTACTAAAAAGAACACACATGCAATGACTCTGGTGGATCCATGTGAAAAGAACACACATGCAATGACACTGGTGGATCCATAGGTGGTATGTGAAAAGAACACACATTTCAATGACTCTGGTTATTGTTACTAAAAAGAACACACATGCAATGACTCTAGTTGTTGTTAGTGAAAAGAACACACATGCAATGACACTGGTGGATCCATAGGTGGTATGTGAAAATAATACACATTTCAATGACTCTGGTTGTTGTTACTAAAAAGAACACACATGCAATGACACTGGTGGATCCATGGGTGGATTGTGAAAAGAACACACATGCAATGACACTGGTGGATCCATAGATGCTATATGAAAAGAACACACATGCAAAATGTCTCTGGTTGTTGTTACTAAAAAGAACACACATGCAATGACACTGGTGGATCCATGGGTGGATTGTGAAAAGAGCACACATGAAATGTCACTGGTGGATCCATATGTGATACGTGAAAAGAACACACATGCAATGACTCTGGTTGTTAGTGAAAAGAACGCACATGCAATGACACTGGTGGATCCATAGGTGGTATGTGAAAAGAACACACATTTCAATGACTCTGGTTGTTGTTACTAAAAATAACACACATCCAATGACACTAGTGGATCCATGTGTGGTCTCTATAGAGAACACACATTGCAATGAAATTGGTGGATCCATATGCGGTATGTGAAAAGAACACACATGCAATGACTCTGGTTGTTGTTAGTGAAAAGAACACACATGCAATGATACTGGTGGATCCATAGGTGGTATGTGAAAAGAACACACATGCAAAATGACTCTGGTTGTTGTTACTATAAAGAACACACATGCAATGACACTGGTGGATCCATGGGTGGATTGTGAAAAGAGCACACATGCAATGACACTTGTGGATCCATATGTGGTATGTGAAAAGAACACAGATGCAATGACTCTAGTTGTTGTTAGTGAAAAGAACACACATGCAATGACACTGGTGGATCCATGTGTGGTCTTTGAAGAGAGCATACATTTCAATGACTCTGGTCGTTGTTAGTAAAAAGAACAATAAGGGGCAGGCAGATACCTGAAGCCATGCCCGGTACGACTATGGATCATTCTATTCCTTTCCTTTAGGGAGCTCCCCGTTCCTGGTTCTCCTGTAGCTGGAATTTTCTTAGTATTTAGTTAGGTATTTACATTCAAAATAAGAAAAGGGCCCATTAAGAACTTGTAAAATAAGGATTAGGGAACCCTGTGACTATATCGTCCTGAAGACACATGCAATGACACTGGTGGATCCATGTGTGGTCTCTGAAGAGAACACACATGCAATGACACTGGTTGTTGTTACTAAAAAGAACAGACATGCAATGACACTGGTGGATCCATGTGTGGATTTGAAGAGAACACACATGCAATGACTCCAGTTGTTGTTGGTGAAAAGAACATACATGCAATGACACCGGTGGATCCATGTGTGGTCTCTGTAGAGAACACACATTTCAGTGACACTGGTGGATGCATATATGGTATGTGAAAAGAACACACATGCAATGACTCTGGTTATTGTTAGTGAAAAGAACACACATGCAATGACACTGGTGGATCCATAGGTGGTATGTGAAAAGAACACACATGCAAAATGACTCTGGTTGTTGTTACTAAAAAGAACACACATGCAGTGACTCTGGTGGATCCATGTGAAAAGAACAAACATGCAATGAAACTGGTGGATCCATAGGTGGTATGTGAAAAGAATACACAGTTCAATGACTCTGGTTGTTGTTAGTAAAAATAACACACATGCAATGACACTGGTGGATCCATGGGTGGATTGTGAAAAGAACACACATGTAATGACACTGGTGGATCCATAGGTGGTATGTGAAAAGAACACACATTTCAATGACTCTGGTTGTTGTTACTAAAAAGAACACACATGCAATGACTCTGGTGGATCCATGTGAAAAGAACACACATGCAATGACACTGGTGGATCCATAGGTGGTATGTGAAAAGAACACACATTTCAATGACTCTGGTTGTTGTTACTAAAAAGAACACACATGCAATGACTCTGGTTGTTGTTAGTGAAAAGAACACACATGCAATGACCCTGGTGGATCCATAGGTGGTATGTGAAAATAATACACATTTCAATGACTCTGGTTGTTGTTACTAAAAAGAACACACATGCAATGACACTGGTGGATCCATGGGTGGATTGTGAAAAGAACACACATGCAATGACACGTGGATCCATAGGTGGTATGTGAAAAGAACACACATGCAAAATGTCTCTAGTTGTTGTTACGAAAAAGAACACACATGCAATGACACTGGTGGATCCATGGGTGGATTGTGAAAAGAGCACACATGCAATGTCACTGGTGGATCCATATGTGATACGTGAAAAGAACACACATGCAATGACTCTGGTTGTTAGTGAAAAGAACGCACATGCAATGACACTGGTGGATCCATAGGTGGTATGTGAAAAGAACACACATTTCAATGACTCTGGTTGTTGTTACTAAAAATAACACACATCCAATGACACTAGTGGATCCATGTGTGGTCTCTATAGAGAACACACATTGCAATGAAATTGGTGGATCCATATGCGGTATGTGAAAAGAACGCACATGCAATGACTCTGGTTGTTGTTAGTGAAAAGAACACACATGCAATGATACTGGTGGATCCATAGGTGGTATGTGAAAAGAACACACATGCAAAATGACTCTGGTTGTTGTTACTATAAAGAACACACATGCAATGACACTGGTGGATCCATGGGTGGATTGTGAAAAGAGCACACATGCAATGACACTTGTGGATCCATATGTGGTATGTGAAAAGAACACAGATGCAATGACTCTAGTTGTTGTTAGTGAAAAGAACACACATGCAATGACACTGGTGGATCCATGTGTGGTCTTTGAAGAGAGCACACATTTCAATGACTCTGGTCGTTGTTAGTAAAAAGAACACACATGCAATGACACTGGTGGATCCATGTGTGGTCTCTGAAGAGAACACACATGCAATGACACTGGTTGTTGTTACTAAAAAGAACAGACATGCAATGACACTGGTGGATCCATGTGTGGATTTGAAGAGAACACACATGCAATGACTCCAGTTGTTGTTGGTGAAAAGAACATACATGCAATGACACCGGTGGATCCATGTGTGGTCTCTGTAGAGAACACACATTTCAGTGACACTGGTGGATGCATATATGGTATGTGAAAAGAACACACATGCAATGACTCTGGTTATTGTTAGTGAAAAGAACACACATGCAATGACACTGGTGGATCCATAGGTGGTATGTGAAAAGAACACACATGCAAAATGACTCTGGTTGTTGTTACTAAAAAGAACACACATGCAGTGACTCTGGTGGATCCATGTGAAAAGAACACACATGCAATGAAACTGGTGGATCCATAGGTGGTATGTGAAAAGAATACACAGTTCAATGACTCTGGTTGTTGTTAGTAAAAAGAACACACATGCAATGACACTGGTGGATCCATGGGTGGATTGTGAAAAGAACACACATGTAATGACACTGGTGGATCCATAGGTGGTATGTGAAAAGAACACACATTTCAATGACTCTGGTTGTTGTTACTAAAAAGAACACACATGCAATGACTCTGGTGGATCCATGTGAAAAGAACACACATGCAATGACACTGGTGGATCCATAGGTGGTATGTGAAAAGAACACACATTTCAATGACTCTGGTTGTTGTTACTAAAAAGAACACACATGCAATGACTCTGGTTGTTGTTAGTGAAAAGAACACACATGCAATGACACTGGTGGATCCATAGGTGGTATGTGAAAATAATACACATTTCAATGACTCTGGTTGTTGTTACTAAAAAGAACACACATGCAATGACACTGGTGGATCCATGGGTGGATTGTGAAAAGAACACACATGCAATGACACGGTGGATCCATAGGTGGTATGTGAAAAGAACACACATGCAAAATGACTCTAGTTGTTGTTACTAAAAAGAACACACATGCAATGACACTGGTGGATCCATGTGTGGTCTCTGTAGAGAACACACATTTCAATGACACTGGTGGATCCATATGTGGTATGTGAAAAGAACACACATGCAATGACACTGGTGGATCCATGGGTGGATTTTAAAAAAGAGCACACATTTCAATGACTCTGGTGGATGCATAGGTGGTATGTGAAAAGAACACACATTTCAATGACTCTGGTTGTGGTTACTAAAACGAACACACATGGAATGACACTGGTGGATTGTGAAAAGAGCATAAATTTCAATGACTCTGGTGGATCCATAGGTGGTATGTGAAATGAACACACATGCAATGACTCCAGTTTTTGTTAGTGAAAAGAACACACATGCAATGACACCGGTGGATCCATGGGTGGATTGTGAAAAGAACATATATGTAATGACACTGGTGGAACCATATGTGGATTGTGAAAAGAGCACACATGCAATGACTCTAGTTGTTGTTAGTGAAAAGAACGTACATGCAATGACACCCGTGGATCCATGTGTGGTATGTGAAAAGAACACACATTTCAATGACTCTTGTTGTTACTAAAAAGAACACACATGCAATGACACTGGTGGATCCTCGGGTGGATTGTGAAAAGAACACACATGCAATGACACTGGTGGATCCATAGGTGGTATGTGAAAAGAACACACATTTCAATGACTCTGGTTGTTGTTACTAAAAAGAACACACATGCAATGACTATGGTGGATCCATAGGTGCTATGTGAAAAGAGCACACATTTCAATGACTCTGGTTGTTGTTACTAAAAAGAACACACATTTCAATGACTCTGGTTGTTGTTACTAAAAAGAACACACATGCAATGACACTGGTGGATCCATAGGTGCTATGTGAAAAGAGCACACATTTCAATGACTCTGGTTGTTGTTACTAAAAAGAACACACATGCAATGACTCTGGTTATTGCTAGTGAAAAGAACACACATGCAATGATACTGGTGGATCCATAGGTGGTATGTGAAAAGAACACACATGCAAAATGACTCTAGTTGTTGTTACTAAAAAGAACACACATGCAATGACACTGGTGGATCCATGGGTGGATTGTGAAAAGATCACACATGCAATGACACTGGTGGATCCACATGTGGTATGTGAAAAGAACACAGATGCAATGACTCTAGTTGTTGTTAGTGAAAAGAACACACATGCAATGACACTGGTGGATCCATGTGTGGTCTCTAAAGAGAGCACACATTTCAATTACTCTGGTTGTTGTTAGTAAAAAGAACACACATGCAATGACACTAGTGGATCCATGTGTGGTCTCTGAAGAGAACGCACATGCAATGACACTGGTTGTTGTTACTAAAAAGAACAGACATGCAATGACACTGGTGGATCCATGTGTGGATTGTGAAGATAACACACATGCAATGACTCCAGTTGTTGTTAGTGAAAAGAACATACATGCAATGACACCAGTGGATCCATGTGTGGTCTCTGTAGAGAACTCACATTTCAATGACACTGGTGGATCCATATGTGGTATGTGAAAAGAACACACATTTCAATGACTCTGGATGTTGTTACTAAAAAGAACACACATGCAATGACTATGGTGGATCCATGTGAAAAGAACACACATGCAATGACACTGGTGGATCCATAGGTGCTATGTGAAAAGATCACACATTTCAATGACTCTGGTTGTTGTTACTAAAAAGAACACACATGCAATGACTCTGGTTGTTGTTAGTGAAAAGAACACACATGCAATGACACTGGTGGATCCATAGGTGGTATGTGAAAAGAACAGCCATGAAATGACTCTGGTTGTTGTTAGTAAAAATAACACACATGCAAAGACTCCAGTGTTTGTTGGTGAAAAGATCACACATGCATTGACTCCAGTTGTTGTTAGTGAAAAGAACACACATGCAATGCCACCGGTGGATCCATGTGTGGTCTTTGTAGAGAACACACATTTCAATGACGCTGGTGGATCCATATGTGGTATGTGAAAAGAACACACATGCAATGACTTTGGTTGTTGTTACTTAAAAGAACACACATGCAATGACACTGGTGGATCCATGGGTGGATTATGAAATGAACACACATGCAATGACACTGGTGGATCCACATGTGGTATGTGAGAAGAAAACACATTTCAATGACTCTGGTTGTTGTTACTAAAAAGAACACACATGCAATGACACCGGTGGATCCATGGGTGGATTGTGAAAACAACACACATGCAATGACACTGGTGGATCCATAGGTAGTATGTGAAAAGAACACACATTTCAATGACTCTGGTTGTTGTTACTAAAAAGAACACACATGCAATGACACCGGTGGATCCATGGGTGGATTGTGAAAAGAACACACATGCAATGTCACTGGTGGATCCATAGGTGGTATGTGAAAAGAACACACATTTCAATGACTCTGGTGGATCCATAGGTGGTATGTGAAAAGAACACACATGCAATGACTCCAGTTGTTGTTAGTGAAAAGAACACACATGCAATGACACCGGTGGATCCATGGGTGGATTGTGAAAAGAACATATATGCAATGACACTGGTGGAACCATATGTGGAGTGTGAAAAGAGCACACATGCAATGACTCTAGTTGTTGTTAGTGAAAAGAACGTACATGCAAGGACACCGGTGGATCCATGTGTGGTCTCTATATAGAACACACATTTCAATGAGACTGGTGGATCCATAGGTGGTATGTGAAAAGAACACACATTTCAATGACTCTTGTTGTTACTAAAAAGAACACACATGCAATGACACTGGTGGATCCTCGAGTGGATTGTGAAAAGAACACACATGCAATGACACTGGTGGATCCATAGGTGGTATGTGAAAAGAACACACATTTCAATGACTCTGGTTGTTGTTACTAAAAAGAACACACATGCAATGACTCTGGTGGATCCATGTGAAAAGAACACGCATGCAATGACACTGGTGGATCCATAGGTGCTATGTGAAAAGAGCACACATTTCAATGACTCTGGTTGTTGTTACTAAAAAGAACACACATTTAATGACTCTGGTTGTTGTTAGTGAAAAGAACACACATGCAATGACACTGGTGGATCCATAGGTGGTATGTGAATAGAACACACATGCAATGACACTAGTTGTTGTTAGTGAAAAGAACATACATGCAAGGACACTGGTGGATCCATGTGTGGTCTCTTTAGAGAACACACATTTCAATGACATTGGTGGATCCATATGTGGTATGTGAAAAGAACACACAAGCAATGACTCTGGTTGTTGCTAGTGAAAAGAACACACATGCAATGACACTAGTGGATCCATAGGTGGTATGTGAAAAGAACACACATTTCAATGACTCTGGTTGTTGTTACTAAAAAGAACACACATACAATGACACCGGTGGATCCATGGGTGGATTGTGAAAAGAACACACATGCAATGACACTGGTGGATCCATAGGTGGTATGTGAAAAGAACACACATTTCAATGACTCTGGTGGATCCATAGGTGGTATGTGAAAAGAACACACATGCAATGACTCCAGTTGTTGTTAGTGAAAAGAACACACATGCAATGACACCGGTGGATCCATGGGTGGATTGTGAAAAGAACATATATGCAATGACACTGGTGGAACCATATGTGGAGTGTGAAAAGAGCACACATGCAATGACTCTAGTTGTTGTTAGTGAAAAGAACGTACATGCAAGGACACCGGTGGATCCATGTGTGGTCTCTATATAGAACACACATTTCAATGAGACTGGTGGATCCATAGGTGGTATGTGAAAAGAACACACATTTCAATGACTCTTGTTGTTACTAAAAAGAACACACATGCAATGACACTGGTGGATCCTCGGGTGGATTGTGAAAAGAACACACATGCAATGACACTGGTGGATCCATAGGTGGTATGTGAAAAGAACACACATTTCAATGACTCTGGTTGTTGTTACTAAAAAGAACACACATGCAATGACTCTGGTGGATCCATGTGAAAAGAACACGCATGCAATGACACTGGTGGATCCATAGGTGCTATGTGAAAAGAGCACACATTTCAATGACTCTGGTTGTTGTTACTAAAAAGAACACACATGCAATGACTCTGGTTGTTGTTAGTGAAAAGAACACACATGCAATGACACTGGTGGATCCATAGGTGGTATGTGAAAAGAACACACATTTGAATGACTCTAGTTGTTGTTACTAAAAAGAACACACATGCAATGACACTGTTGGATCCATGGGTGGATTGTGAAAAGAACACACATGCAATGACACTGGTGGATCCATAGGTGCTATGTGAAAAGAACACACATGCAAAATGACTCTGGTTGTTACTAAAAAGAACACACATGCAATGACACTAGTCGATCCATGTGTGGTCTCTGTAGAGAACACACATTTCAATGACACTGGTGGATCCATATGTGGTATGTGAAAAGAACACACATGCAATGACACTAGTGGATCCATGGGTGGATTTTGAAAAGAGCACACATTTCGATGACTCTGGTGGATCCATAAGAGGTATGTGAAAAGAACACACATTTTAATGACTCTTGTTGTGGTTACTAAAAAGAACACACATGCAATAACACTGGTGGATTGTGAAAAGAGCACACATGCAATGACACTGGTGGATCCATATCTGGTTTGTGAAAAGAACACACATGCAATGACTCTGGTTGTTGTTAGTGAAAAGAACACACATGCAATAACACTGGTGGATCCATAGGTGGTATGTGAAAAGAACACACATTTCAGTGTCTTTGGTTGTTGTTACTAAAAAGAACACACATGCAATGACACTGGTGGATCCATGTGTGGATTGTGAAGAGAACACACATGCAATAACACTAGTGGATCCATAGGTGGTATGTGAGAAGAACAACCATGAAATGTGTCTGGTTGTTATTAGTAAAAATAACACACATGCAAAGACTCCAGTGTTTGTTGGTGAAAAGAGCACACATGCATTGACTCCAGTTGTTGTTAGTGAAAAGAACATACATGCAATGCCACCGGTGGATCCATGTGTGGTCTCTGTAGAGAAACACACATTTCAATGACAGTGGTGGATCCATATGTGGTATGTGAAAAGAACACACATGCAATGACTTTGGTTGTTGTTACTAAAAAGAACACACATGCAATGACACTGGTGGATCCATGGGTGGATTATGAAATGAACACACAAGCAATGACACTGGTGGATCCACATGTGGTATGTGAGAAGAAAACACATTTCAATGACTCTGGTTGTTGTTACTAAAAAGAACACACATGCAATGACACCGGTGGATCCATGTGTGGATTGTGAAAACAACACACATGCAATGACACTGGTGGATCCATAGGTGGTATGTGAAAAGAACACACATTTCAATGACTCTGGTTGTTGCTACTAAAAAGAACGCACATGCAATGACACTGGTGGATCCATGGGTGGATTGTGAAAAGAACACACATGCAATGACACTGGTGGATCCATAGGTGGTATGTGAAAAGAACACACATTTCAATGACTCTGGTTGTTGTTACTAAAAAGAACACACATGCAATGACTCTGGTGGATCCATGTGAAAATTACACACATGCAATGACACTGGTGGATCCATTGGTGGTATGTGAAAAGAGCACACATTTCAATGACTCTGGTTGTTGTTACTAAAAAGAACACACATTTAATGACTCTGGTTGTTGTTAGTGAAAAGAACACACATGCAATGACACTGGTGGATCCATAGGTGGTATGTG
Source organism: Avena sativa (assembly GCA_916181665.1). NCBI lineage: Eukaryota > Viridiplantae > Streptophyta > Magnoliopsida > Poales > Poaceae > Avena > Avena sativa. The sequence goes on from OV702286.1 coordinate 82,352,270, forward strand.
AAAAGAACACACATTTGAATGACTCTAGTTGTTGTTACTAAAAAGAACACACATGCAATGACACTGGTGGATCCATGGGTGGATTGTGAAAAGAACACACATGCAATGACACTGGTGGATCCATAGATGCTATATGAAAAGAACACACATGCAAAATGACTCTGGTTGTTGTTACTAAAAAGAAAACACATGCAATGACACTGGTGGATCCATGTGTGGTCTCTATAGAGAACACACATTTAATTGACACTAGTGGATCCATATGTGGTATGTGAAAAGAACACACATGCATTGACACTGGTGGATCCATGGGTGGATTTTCAAAAGAGCACACATTTCAATGCCTCTGGTGGAACCATAGGTGGTATGTGAAAATAACACACATGCAATGACTCCAGTTGTTGTTAGTGAAAAGAACACACATGCAATGACACAGATGGATCCATGGGTGGATTGTGAAAAGAAAAGACAAGCAATGACACTGGTGGATCCATGTGTGGATTGTGAAGAGAACACACATGCAATGACTCCAGCTGTTGTTAGTGAAAAGAACATACATGCAATGACACCGATGGATCCATGTGTGGTCTCTGTAGAGAACACACATTTCAATGACACTGGTGGATCCATATATGGTATGTGCAAAGAACACACATGCAATGACTCTGGTTGTTGTTAGTGAAAAGAACACACATGCAATGACACTCGTGGATCCATAGGTGGTATGTGAAAAGAACACACATGCAAAATGACTCTGGTTGTTGTTACTAAAAAGAACACACATGCATTGACTCTAGTGGATCCATGTGAAAAGAACACACATGCAATGAAACTGGTGGATCCATAGGTGGTATGTGAAAGGAATACACAATTCAATGACTCTGGTTATTGTTACTAAAAATAACACACATGCAATGACACTGGTGGATCCATGGGTGGATTGTGAAAAGAACACACATGCAATGACACTGGTGGATCCATAGGTGGTATGTGAAAAGAACACACATTTCAATGACTCTGGTTGTTGTTACTAAAAAGAACACACATGCAATGACTCTGGTGGATCCATGTGAAAAGAACACACATGCAATGACACTGGTGCATCCATAGGTGGTATGTGAAATGAACACACATTTCAATGACTCTGGTTGTTGTTACTAAAAAGAACACACATGCAATGACTCTGGTTGTTGTTAGTGAAAAGAACACACATGCAATGACACTGGTGGATCCATAGGTGGTATGTGAAAAGAACACACATTTCAATGACTAGTTGTTGTTAGTAAAAAGAACACACATGCAATGACACTGGTGGATCCATGGGTGGATTTGGAAAAGAACACACATGCAATGACACGGTGGATCCATAGGCGGTATGTGAAAAGAACACACATGCAAAATGACTCTGGTTATTGTTACTAAAAAGAACACACATGCAATGACTCTGGTTGTTGTTAGTGAAAATAACACACATGCAATGACACTGGTGGATCCATAGGTGGTATGTGAAAAGGACACACATTTGAATGACTCTAGTTGTTGTTACTAAAGAGAACACACATGCAATGACACTGGTGGATCCATGGGTGGATTGTGAAAACAACACACATGCAATGACACTGGTGGATCCATAGGTGCTATGTGTAAATAACACACATGCAAAATGACTTTGGTTATTGTTACTAAAAAGAACACACATGCAATGACACTAGTGGATCCATGTGTGGTCTCTGTAGAGAACACACATTTCAATGACACTGGTGGATCCATATGTGGTATGTGAAAAGAACACACATGCAATGACACTAGTGGATCCATGGGTGGATTTTAAAAAGAGCACACATTTCAATGACTCTGGTGGATCCATAGGTGGTATGTGAAAAGAACACACATTTTAATGACTCTGGTTGTGGTTACTAAAAAGAACACACATGCAATGACACTGGTGGATTGTGAAAAGAGCACACATGCAATGACACTGGTGGATCCATATCTGGTATGTGAAAAGAACACGCATGCAATGACTCTAGTTGTTGTTAGTGAAAAGAACACACATGCAATGACACTGGTGTATCCATAGGTGGTATGTGAAAAGAACACACATTTCAGTGACTTTGGTTGTTGTTACTAAAAAAACACACATGCAATGACACTGGTGGATCCATGTGTGGATTGTGAAGAGAACACACATGCAATGACACTAGTGGATCTATAGGTGGTATGTGAGAAGAACAGCCATGAAATGACTCTGGTTGTTGTTAGTAAAAATAACACACATGCAAAGACTCCAGTGTTTGTTGGTGAAAAGATCACACATGCATTGACTCTAGTTGTTGTTAGTGAAAAGAACATACATGCAATGCCACCGGTGGATCAATGTGTGGTCTCTGTAGAGAACACACATTTCAATGACGCTGGTGGATCCATATGTGGTATGTGAAAAGAACACACATGCAATGACTTTGGTTGTTGTTACTTAAAAGAACACACATGCAATGACACTGGTGGATCCATGGGTGGATTATGAAATGAACACACATGCAAAGACACTGGTGGATCCACATGTGGTATGTGAGAAGAAAACACATTTCAATGACTCTGGTTGTTGTTACTAAAAAGAACACACATGCAATCACACCGGTGGATCCATGGGTGGATTATGAAAACAACACACATGCAATGACACTGGTGGATCCATAGGTAGTATGTGAAAAGAACACACATTTCAATGACTATGGTTGTTGTTACTAAAAAGAACACACATGCAATGACACTGGTGGATCCATGGGTGGATTGTGTAAAGAACACACATGCAATGACACTGGTGGATCCATAGGTGGTATGTGAAAAGAACACACATTTCAATGACTCTGGTGGATCCATAGGTGGTATGTGAAAAGAACACACATGCAATGACTCCAGTTGTTGTTAGTGAAAAGAACACACATGCAATGACACCGGTGGATCCATGGGTGGATTGTGAAAAGAACATATATGCAATGACACTGGTGGAACCATATGTGGAGTGTGAAAAGAGCACACATGCAATGACTCTTGTTGTTGTTAGTGAAAAGAACGTACATGCAAGGACACCGGTGGATCCATGTGTGGTCTCTATAGAGAACACACATTTCAATGAGACTGGTGGATCCATAGGTGGTATGTGAAAAGAACACACATTTCAATGACTCTGGTTGTTGTTACTAAAAAGAACACACATGCAATGACTCTGGTGGATCCATGTGAAAAGAACACGCATGCAATGACACTGGTGGATCCATAGGTGCTATGTGAAAAGAGCACACATTTCAATGACTCTGGTTGTTGTTACTAAAAAGAACACACATGCAATGACTCTGGTTGTTGTTAGTGAAAAGAACACACATACAATGACACTGGTGGATCCATAGGTGGTATGTGAAAAGAACACACATTTGAATGACTCTAGTTGTGGTTACTAAAAAGAACACACATGCAATGACACTGTTGGATCCATGGGTGGATTGTGAAAAGAACACACATGCAATGACACTGGTGGATCCATAGGTGCTATGTGAAAAGAACACACATGCAAAATGACTCTGGTTGTTGTTACTAAAAAGAACACACATGCAATGACACTAGTGGATCCATGTGTGGTATCTGTAGAGAACACACATTTCAATGACACTGGTGGATCCGTATGTGGTATGTGAAAATAACACACATGCAATGACACTAGTGGATCCATGGGTGGATTTTGAAAAGAGCACACATTTCAATGACTCTGGTGGATCCATAAGAGGTATGTGAAAAGAACACACATTTTAATGACTCTTGTTGTGGTTACTAAAAAGAACACACATGCAATGACACTGGTGGATTGTGAAAAGAGCACACATGCAATGACACTGGTGGATCCATATCTGGTTTTTGAAAAGAACACACATGCAATGACTCTGGCTGTTGTTAGTGAAAAGAACACACATGCAATGACACTGGTGGATCCATAGGTGGTATGTGAAAAGAACACACATTTCAGTGACTTTGGTTGTTGTTACTAAAAAGAACACACATGCAATGACACTGGTGGATCCATGTGTGGATTGTGAAGAGAACACACATGCAATGACACTAGTGGATCCATAGGTGGTATGTTAGAAGAACAGCCATGAAATGTGTCTCGTTGTTGTTAGTAAAAATAACACACATGCAAAGACTCCAGTGTTTGTTGGTGAAAAGAGCACACATGCAATGACTCCAGTTGTTGTTAGTGAAAAGAACATACATGCAATGACACCGATGGATCCATGTGTGGTCTCTGTAGAGAACACACATTTCAATGACACTGGTGGATCCATATATGGTATGTGCAAAGAACACACATGCAATGACTCTGGTTGTTGTTAGTGAAAAGAACACACATGCAATGACACTCGTGGATCCATAGGTGGTATGTGAAAAGAACACACATGCAAAATGACTCTGGTTGTTGTTACTAAAAAGAAAACACATGCATTGACTCTAGTGGATCCATGTGAAAAGAACACACATGCAATGAAACTGGTGGATCCATAGGTGTTATGTGAAAGGAATACACAATTCAATGACTCTGGTTATTGTTACTAAAAAGAACACACATGCAATGACACTGGTGGATCCATGGGTGGATTGTGAAAAGAACACACATGCAATGACACTGGTGGATCCATAGGTGGTATGTGAAAAGAACACACATTTCAATGACTCTGGTTGTTGTTACTAAAAAGAACACACATGTAATGACTCTGGTGGATCCATGTGAAAAGAACACACATGCAATGACACTGGTGCATCCATAGGTGGTATGTGAAATGAACACACATTTCAATGACTCTGGTTGTTGTTACTAAAAAGAACACACATGCAATGACTCTGGTTGTTGTTAGTGAAAAGAACACACATGCAATGACACTGGTGGATCCATAGGTGGTATGTGAAAAGAACACACATTTCAATGACTAGTTGTTGTTAGTAAAAAGAACACACATGCAATGACACTGGTGGATCCATGGGTGGATTGTGAAAAGAACACACATGCAATGACACGGTGGATCCATAGGCGGTATGTGAAAAGAACACACATGCAAAATGACTCTGGTTATTGTTACTAAAAAGAACACACATGCAATGACTCTGGTTGTTGTTAGTGAAAATAACACACATGCAATGACACTGGTGGATCCATAGGTGGTATGTGAAAAGGAGACACATTTGAATGACTCTAGTTGTTGTTACTAAAGAGAACACACATGCAATGACACTGGTGGATCCATGGGTGGATTGTGAAAACAACACACATGCAATGACACTGGTGGATCCATAGGTGCTATGTGTAAAGAACACACATGCAAAATGACTTTGGTTGTTGTTACTAAAAAGAACACACATGCAATGACACTAGTGGATCCATGTGTGGTCTCTGTAGAGAACACACATTTCAATGACACTGGTGGATCTATATGTGGTATGTGAAAAGAACACACATGCAATGACACTAGTGGATCCATGGGTGGATTTTGAAAAGAGCACACATTTCAATGACTCTGGTGGATCCATAGGTGGTATGTGAAAAGAACACACATTTTAATGACTCTGGTTGTGGTTACTAAAAAGAACACACATGCAATGACACTGGTGGATTGTGAAAAGAGCACACATGCAATGACACTGGTGGATCCATATCTGGTATGTGAAAAGAACACGCATGCAATGACTCTAGTTGTTGTTAGTGAAAAGAACACACATGCAATGACACTGGTGTATCCATAGGTGGTATGTGAAAAGAACACACATTACAGTGACTTTGGTTGTTGTTACTAAAAAGAAAACACATGCAATGACACTGGTGGATCCATGTGTGGATTGTGAAGAGAACACACATGCAATGACACTAGTGGATCTATAGGTGGTATGTGAGAAGAACAGCCATGAAATGACTCTGGTTGTTGTTAGTAAAAATAACACACATGCAAAGACTCCAGTGTTTGTTGGTGAAAAGATCACACATGCATTGACTCTAGTTGTTGTTAGTGAAAAGAACATACATGCAATGCCACCGGTGGATCCATGTGTGGTCTCTGTAGAGAACACACATTTCAATGACCCTGGTGGATCCATATGTGGTATGTGAAAAGAACACACATGCAATGACTTTGGTTGTTGTTACTTAAAAGAACACACATGCAATGACACTGGTGGATCCATGGGTGGATTATGAAATGAACACACATGCAAAGACACTGGTGGATCCACATGTGGTATGTGAGAAGAAAACACATTTCAATGACTCTGGTTGTTGTTACTAAAAAGAACACACATGCAATCACACCGGTGGATCCATGGGTGGATTATGAAAACAACACACATGCAATGACACTGGTGGATCCATAGGTAGTATGTGAAAAGAACACACATTTCAAGGACTATGGTTGTTGTTACTAAAAAGAACACACACGCAATGACACTGGTGGATCCATGGGTGGATTGTGAAAAGAACACACATGCAATGACACTGGTGGATCCATAGGTGGTATGTGAAAAGAACACACATTTCAATGACTCTGGTGGATCCATAGGTGGTATGTGAAAAGAACACACATGCAATGACTCCAGTTGTTGTTAGTGAAAAGAACACACATGCAATGACACCGGTGGATCCATGGGTGGATTGTGAAAAGAACATATATGCAATGACACTGGTGGAACCATATGTGGAGTGTGAAAAGAGCACACATGCAATGACTCTTGTTGTTGTTAGTGAAAAGAACGTACATGCAAGGACACCGGTGGATCCATGTGTGGTCTCTATAGAGAACACACATTTCAATGAGACTGGTGGATCCATAGGTGGTATGTGAAAAGAACACACATTTCAATGACTCTGGTTGTTGTTACTAAAAAGAACACACATGCAATGACTCTGGTGGATCCATGTGAAAAGAACACGCATGCAATGACACTGGTGGATCCATAGGTGCTATGTGAAAAGAGCACACATTTCAATGACTCTGGTTGTTGTTACTAAAAAGAACACACATGCAATGACTCTGGTTGTTGTTAGTGAAAAGAACACACATACAATGACACTGGTGGATCCATAGGTGGTATGTGAAAAGAACACACATTTGAATGACTCTAGTTGTGGTTACTAAAAAGAACACACATGCAATGACACTGTTGGATCCATGGGTGGATTGTGAAAAGAACACACATGCAATGACACTGGTGGATCCATAGGTGCTATGTGAAAAGAACACACATGCAAAATGACTCTGGTTGTTGTTACTAAAAAGAACACACATGCAATGACACTAGTGGATCCATGTGTGGTCTCTGTAGAGAACACACATTTCAATGACACTGGTGGATCCGTATGTGGTATGTGAAAAGAACACACATGCAATGACACTAGTGGATCCATGGGTGGATTTTGAAAAGAGCACACATTTCAATGACTCTGGTGGATCCATAAGAGGTATGTGAAAAGAACACACATTTTAATGACTCTTGTTGTGGTTACTAAAAAGAACACACATGCAATGACACTGGTGGATTGTGAAAAGAGAACACATGCAATGACACTGGTGGATCCATATCTGGTTTTTGAAAAGAACACACATGCAATGACTCTGGTTGTTGTTAGTGAAAAGAACACACATGCAATGACACTGGTGGATCCATAGGTGGTATGTGAAAAGAACACACATTTCAGTGACTTTGGTTGTTGTTACTAAAAAGAACACACATGCAATGACACTGGTGGATCCATGTGTGGATTGTGAAGAGAACACACATGCAATGACACTAGTGGATCCATAGGTGGTATGTTAGAAGAACAGCCATGAAATGTGTCTCGTTGTTGTTAGTAAAAATAACACACATGCAAAGACTCCAGTGTTTGTTGGTGAAAAGAGCACACATGCAATGACTCCAGTTGTTGTTAGTGAAAAGAACATACATGCAATGACACCGATGGATCCATGTGTGGTCTCTGTAGAGAACACACATTTCAATGACACTGGTGGATCCATATATGGTATGTGCAAAGAACACACATGCAATGACTCTGGTTGTTGTTAGTGAAAAGAACACACATGCAATGACACTCGTGGATCCATAGGTGGTATGTGAAAAGAACACACATGCAAAATGACTCTGGTTGTTGTTACTAAAAAGAAAACACATGCATTGACTCTAGTGGATCCATGTGAAAAGAACACACATTCAATGAAACTGGTGGATCCATAGGTGTTATGTGAAAGGAATACACAATTCAATGACTCTGGTTATTGTTACTAAAAAGAACACACATGCAATGACACTGGTGGATCCATGGGTGGATTGTGAAAAGAACACACATGCAATGACACTGGTGGATCCATAGGTGGTATGTGAAAAGAACACACATTTCAATGACTCTGGTTGTTGTTACTAAAAAGAACACACATGTAATGACTCTGGTGGATCCATGTGAAAAGAACACACATGCAATGACACTGGTGCATCCATAGGTGGTATGTGAAATGAACACACATTTCAATGACTCTGGTTGTTGTTACTAAAAAGAACACACATGCAATGACTCTGGTTGTTGTTAGTGAAAAGAACACACATGCAATGACACTGGTGGATCCATAGGTGGTATGTGAAAAGAACACACATTTCAATGACTAGTTGTTGTTAGTAAAAAGAACACACATGCAATGACACTGGTGGATCCATGGGTGGATTGTGAAAAGAACACACATGCAATGACACGGTGGATCCATAGGCGGTATGTGAAAAGAACACACATGCAAAATGACTCTGGTTATTGTTACTAAAAAGAACACACATGCAATGACTCTGGTTGTTGTTAGTGAAAATAACACACATGCAATGACACTGGTGGATCCATAGGTGGTATGTGAAAAGGACACACATTTGAATGACTCTAGTTGTTGTTACTAAAGAGAACACACATGCAATGACACTGGTGGATCCATGGGTGGATTGTGAAAACAACACACATGCAATGACACTGGTGGATCCATAGGTGCTATGTGTAAAGAACACACATGCAAAATGACTTTGGTTGTTGTTACTAAAAAGAACACACATGCAATGACACTAGTGGATCCATGTGTGGTCTCTGTAGAGAACACACATTTCAATGACACTGGTGGATCTATATGTGGTATGTGAAAAGAACACACATGCAATGACACTAGTGGATCCATGGGTGGATTTTGAAAAGAGCACACATTTCAATGACTCTGGTGGATCCATAGGTGGTATGTGAAAAGAACACACATTTTAATGACTCTGGTTGTGGTTACTAAAAAGAACACACATGCAATGACACTGGTGGATTGTGAAAAGAGCACACATGCAATGACACTGGTGGATCCATATCTGGTATGTGAAAAGAACACGCATGCAATGACTCTAGTTGTTGTTAGTGAAAAGAACACACATGCAATGACACTGGTGTATCCATAGGTGGTATGTGAAAAGAACACACATTTCAGTGACTTTGGTTGTTGTTACTAAAAAGAAAACACATGCAATGACACTGGTGGATCCATGTGTGGATTGTGAAGAGAACACACATGCAATGACACTAGTGGATCTATAGGTGGTATGTGAGAAGAACAGCCATGAAATGACTCTGGTTGTTGTTAGTAAAAATAACACACATGCAAAGACTCCAGTGTTTGTTGGTGAAAAGATCACACATGCATTGACTCTAGTTGTTGTTAGTGAAAAGAACATACATGCAATGCCACCGGTGGATCCATGTGTGGTCTCTGTAGAGAACACACATTTCAATGACCCTGGTGGATCCATATGTGGTATGTGAAAAGAACACACATGCAATGACTTTGGTTGTTGTTACTTAAAAGAACACACATGCAATGACACTGGTGGATCCATGGGTGGATTATGAAATGAACACACATGCAAAGACACTGGTGGATCCACATGTGGTATGTGAGAAGAAAACACATTTCAATGACTCTGGTTGTTGTTACTAAAAAGAACACACATGCAATCACACCGGTGGATCCATGGGTGGATTATGAAAACAACACACATGCAATGACACTGGTGGATCCATAGGTAGTATGTGAAAAGAACACACATTTCAAGGACTATGGTTGTTGTTACTAAAAAGAACACACATGCAATGACACTGGTGGATCCATGGGTGGATTGTGAAAAGAACACACATGCAATGACACTGGTGGATCCATAGGTGGTATGTGAAAAGAACACACATTTCAATGACTCTGGTGGATCCATAGGTGGTATGTGAAAAGAACACACATGCAATGACTCCAGTTGTTGTTAGTGAAAAGAACACACATGCAATGACACCGGTGGATCCATGGGTGGATTGTGAAAAGAACATATATGCAATGACACTGGTGGAACCATATGTGGAGTGTGAAAAGAGCACACATGCAATGACTCTTGTTGTTGTTAGTGAAAAGAACGTACATGCAAGGACACCGGTGGATCCATGTGTGGTCTCTATAGAGAACACACATTTCAATGAGACTGGTGGATCCATAGGTGGTATGTGAAAAGAACACACATTTCAATGACTCTGGTTGTTGTTACTAAAAAGAACACACATGCAATGACTCTGGTGGATCCATGTGAAAAGAACACGCATGCAATGACACTGGTGGATCCATAGGTGCTATGTGAAAAGAGCACACATTTCAATGAATCTGGTTGTTGTTACTAAAAAGAACACACATGCAATGACTCTGGTTGTTGTTAGTGAAAAGAACACACATACAACGACACTGGTGGATCCATAGGTGGTATGTGAAAAGAACATACATTTGAATGACTCTAGTTGTGGTTACTAAAAAGAACACACATGCAATGACACTGTTGGATCCATGGGTGGATTGTGAAAAGAACACACATGCAATGACACTGGTGGATCCATAGGTGCTATGTGAAAAGAACACACATGCAAAATGACTCTGGTTGTTGTTACTAAAAAGAACACACATGCAATGACACTAGTGGATCCATGTGTGGTCTCTGTAGAGAACACACATTTCAATGACAGTGGTGGATCCGTATGTGGTATGTGAAAAGAACACACATGCAATGACACTAGTGGATCCATGGGTGGATTTTGAAAAGAGCACACATTTCAATGACTCTGGTGGATACATAAGAGGTATCTGAAAAGAAAACACATTTTAATGACTCTTGTTGTGGTTACTAAAAAGAACACACATGCAATGACACTGGTGGATCCATATCTGGTTTTTGAAAAGAACACACATGCAATGACTCTGGTTGTTGTTAGTGAAAAGAACACACATGCAATGACACTGGTGGATCCATAGGTGGTATGTGAAAAGAACACACATTTCAGTGACTTTGGTTGTTGTTACTAAAAAGAACACACATGCAATGACACTGGTGGATCCATGTGTGGATTGTGAAGAGAACACACATGCAATGACACTAGTGGATCCATAGGTGGTATGTTAGAAGAACAACCATGAAATGTGTCTCGTTGTTGTTAGTAAAAATAACACACATGCAAAGACTCCAGTGTTTGTTGGTGAAAAGAGCACACATGCAATGACTCCAGTTGTTGTTAGTGAAAAGAACATACATGCAATGACACCGATGGATCCATGTGTGGTCTCTGTAGAGAACACACATTTCAATGACACTGGTGGATCCATATATGGTATGTGCAAAGAACACACATGCAATGACTCTGGTTGTTGTTAGTGAAAAGAACACACATGCAATGACACTCGTGGATCCATAGGTGGTATGTGAAAAGAACACACATGCAAAATGACTCTGGTTGTTGTTACTAAAAAGAACACACATGCATTGACTCTAGTGGATCCATGTGAAAAGAACACACATGCAATGAAACTGGTGGATCCATAGGTGGTATGTGAAAGGAATACACAATTCAATGACTATGGTTATTGTTACTAAAAAGAACACACATGCAATGACACTGGTGGATCCATGGGTGGATTGTGAAAAGATCACACATGCAATGACACTGGTGGATCCATAGGTGGTATGTGAAAAGAACACACATTTCAATGACTCTGGTTGTTGTTACTAAAAAGAACACACATGCAATGACTCTGGTGGATCCATGTGAAAAGAACACACATGCAATGACACTGGTGCATCCATAGGTGGTATGTGAAATGAACACACATTTCAATGACTCTGGTTGTTGTTACTAAAAAGAACACACATGCAATGACTCTGGTTGTTGTTAGTGAAAAGAACACACATGCAATGACACTGGTGGATCCATAGGTGGTATGTGAAAAGAACACACATTTCAATGACTAGTTGTTGTTAGTAAAAAGAACACAAATGCAATGACACTGGTGGATCCATGGGTGGATTGTGAAAAGAACACACATGCAATGACACGGTGGATCCATAGGCGGTATGTGAAAAGAACACACATGCAAAATGACTCTGGTTATTGTTACTAAAAAGAACACACATGCAATGACTCTGGTTGTTGTTAGTGAAAATAACACACATGCAATGACACTGGTGGATCCATAGGTGGTATGTGAAAAGGACACACATTTGAATGACTCTAGTTGTTGTTACTAAAGAGAACACACATGCAATGACACTGGTGGATCCATGGGTGGATTGTGAAAACAACACACATGCAATGACACTGGTGGATCCATAGGTGCTATGTGTAAAGAACACACATGCAAAATGACTTTGGTTGTTGTTACTAAAAACAACACACATGCAATGACACTAGTGGATCCATGTGTGGTCTCTGTAGAGAACACACATTTCAATGACACTGGTGGATCCATATGTGGTATGTGAAAAGAACACACATGCAATGACACTAGTGGATCCATGGGTGGATTTTGAAAAGAGCACACATTTCAATGACTCTGGTGGATCCATAGGTGGTATGTGAAAAGAACACACATTTTAATGACTCCGGTTTCGGTTACTAAAAAGAACACACATGCAATGACACTGGTGGATTGTGAAAAGAGCACACATGGAATGACACTGGTGGATCCATATCTGGTATGTGAAAAGAACACGCATGCAATGACTCTAGTTGTTGTTAGTGAAAAGAACACACATGCAATGACACTGGTGTATCCATAGGTGGTATGTGAAAAGAACACACATTTCAGTGACTTTGGTTGTTGTTACTAAAAAGAACACACATGCAATGACACTGGTGGATCCATGTGTGGATTGTGAAGAGAACACACATGCAATGACACTAGTGGATCTATAGGTGGTATGTGAGAAGAACAGCCATGAAATGACTCTGGTTGTTGTTAGTAAAAATAACACACATGCAAAGACTCCAGTGTTTGTTGGTGAAAAGATCACACATGCATTGACTCTAGTTGTTGTTAGTGAAAAGAACATACATGCAATGCCACCGGTGGATCCATGTGTGGTCTCTGTAGAGAACACACATTTCAATGACGCTGGTGGATCCATATGTGGTATGTGAAAAGAACACACATGCAATGACTTTGGTTGTTGTTACTTAAAAGAACACACATGCAATGACACTGGTGGATCCATGGGTGGATTATGAAATGAACACACATGCAAAGACACTGGTGGATCCACATGTGGTATGTGAGAAGAAAACACATTTCAATGACTCTGGTTGTTGTTACTAAAAAGAACACACATGCAATCACACCGGTGGATCCATGGGTGGATTATGAAAACAACACACATGCAATGACACTGGTGGATCCATAGGTAGTATGTGAAAAGAACACACATTTCAATGACTATGGTTGTTGTTACTAAAAAGAACACACATGCAATGACACTGGTGGATCCATGGGTGGATTGTGAAAAGAACACACATGCAATGACACTGGTGGATCCATAGGTGGTATGTGAAAAGAACACACATTTCAATGACTCTAGTGGATCCATAGGTGGTATGTGAAAAGAACACACATGCAATGACTCCAGTTGTTGTTAGTGAAAAGAACACACATGCAATGACACCGGTGGATCCATGGGTGGATTGTGAAAAGAACATATATGCAATGACACTGGTGGAACCATATGTGGAGTGTGAAAAGAGCACACATGCAATGACTCTTGTTGTTGTTAGTGAAAAGAACGTACATGCAAGGACACCGGTGGATCCATGTGTGGTCTCTATAGAGAACACACATTTCAATGAGACTGGTGGATCCATAGGTGGTATGTGAAAAGAACACACATTTCAATGACTCTGGTTGTTGTTACTAAAAAGAACACACATGCAATGACTCTGGTGGATCCATGTGAAAAGAACACGCATGCAATGACACTGGTGGATCCATAGGTGCTATGTGAAAAGAGCACACATTTCAATGACTCTGGTTGTTGTTACTAAAAAGAACACACATGCAATGACTCTGGTTGTTGTTAGTGAAAAGAACACACATACAATGACACTGGTGGATCCATAGGTGGTATGTGAAAAGAACACACATTTGAATGACTCTAGTTGTGGTTACTAAAAAGAACACACATGCAATGACACTGTTGGATCCATGGGTGGATTGTGAAAAGAACACACATGCAATGACACTGGTGGATCCATAGGTGCTATGTGAAAAGAACACACATGCAAAATGACTCTGGTTGTTGTTACTAAAAAGAACACACATGCAATGACACTAGTGGATCCATGTGTGGTCTCTGTAGAGAACACACATTTCAATGACACTGGTGGATCCGTATGTGGTATGTGAAAAGAACACACATGCAATGACACTAGTGGATCCATGGGTGGATTTTGAAAAGAGCACACATTTCAATGACTCTGGTGGATCAATAAGAGGTATGTGAAAAGAACACACATTTTAATGACTCTTGTTGTGGTTACTAAAAAGAACACACATGCAATGAGACTGGTGGATTGTGAAAAGAGCACACATGCAATGACACTGGTGGATCCATATCTGGTTTGTGAAAAGAACACACATGCAATGACTCTGGTTGTTGTTAGTGAAAAGAACACACATGCAATGACACTGGTGGATCCATAGGTGGTATGTGAAAAGAACACACATTTCAGTGACTTTGGTTGTTGTTACTAAAAAGAACACACATGCAATGACACTGGTGGATCCATGTGTGGATTGTGAAGAGAACACACATGCAATGACACTAGTGGATCCATAGGTGGTATGTTAGAAGAACAGCCATGAAATGTGTCTGGTTGTTGTTAGTAAAAATAACACACATGCAAAGACTCCAGTGTTTGTTGGTGAAAAGAGCACACATGCATTGACTCCGGTTGTTGTTAGTGAAAAGAACATACATGCAATGCCACCGGTGGATCCATGTGTGGTCTCTGTAGAGAAACACACATTTCAATGACACTGGTGGATCCATATGTGGTATGTGAAAAGAACACACATGCGATGACTTTGGTTGTTGTTACTAAAAAGAACACACATGCAATGACACTGGTGGATCCATGGGTGGATTATGAAATGAACACACAAGCAATGACACTGGTGGATCCACATGTGGTATGTGAGAAGAAAACACATTTCAATGACTCTGGTTGTTGTTACTAAAAAGAACACACATGCAATGACACCGGTGGATCCATGGGTGGATTGTGAAAACAACACACATGCAATGACACTGGTGGATCCATAAGTGGTATGTGAAAAGAACACACATTTCAATGACTCTGGTTGTTGTTACTAAAAAGAACACACATGCAATGACACTGGTGGATCCATGGGTGGATTTTGAAAAGAACACACATGCAATGACACTGGTGGCTCCATAGGTGGTATGTGAAAAGAACACACATTTCAATGACTCTGGTTGTTACTAAAAATAACACAAATGCAATGACTCTGGTGGATCCATGTGAAAAGAACACACATGCAATGACACTGGTGGATCCATAGGTGGTATGTGAAAAGAACACACATTTCAATGACTCTGGTTGTTGTTACTAAAAAGAACACACATGCAATGACTCTGGTGGATCCATGTGAAAATAACACACATGCAATGACACTGGTGCATCCATAGGTGGTATGTGAAAAGAACACACATTTCAATGACTCTGGTTGTTGTTACTAAAAAGAACACACAGGCAATGACTCTGGTTGTTGTTAGTGAAAAGAACACACATGCAATGAGACTGGTGGATCCATAGGTGGTATGTGAAAAGAACACACATTTCAATGACTCTAGTTGTTGTTAGTAAAAAGAACACATATGCAATGACACTGGTGGATCCATGGGTGGATTGTGAAAAGAACACACATGCAATGACACGGTGGATCCATAGGTGGTATGTGAAAAGAACACACATGCAAAATGACTCAGGTTGTTGTTACTAAAAAGAACACACGTGCAATGACACTGGTGGATCCATAGGTGGTATGTGAGAAGAGCAGCCTTGAAATGACTCTGGTTGTTGTTAGTAAAAAGAACACACATGCAAAAACTCCAGTGTTTGTTGGTGAAAAGAGCACACATGCAATACTCCAGTTGTTGTTAGTGAAAAGAACATGCATGCAATGACACCGGTGGATCCATGTGTGGTCTCTGTAGAGAACACACATTTCAATGACACTGGTGGATCCATATGTGGTATGTGAAAAGAACACACATGCAATGACTCTGGATGTTGTTACTAAAAAGAACACACATGCAATGACACTGGTGGATCCATGGGTGGATTATGAAATGAACACACATGCAATGACACTGGTGGATCCATGGGCGGAATATGAAATCAACACACATGCAATGAGACTGGTAGATCCACATGTGGTATGTGAGAAGAAAACACATTTCAATGACTCTGGCTGTTGTTCCTAAAAAGAACACACATGCAATGACACCAGTGGATCCATGGGTGGATTGTGAAAAGAGCACACATGCAATGACACTGGTGGATCCATATGTGATATGTGAAAAGAACACACATGCAATGACTCTGGTTGTTAGTGAAAAGAACACACATGCAATGACACTGGTGGATCCATAGGTGGTATGTGAAAAGAACACGCATTTCAATGCCTCTGGTTGTTGTTACTAAAAAGAACACACATTTAATGACTCTGGTTGTTGTTAGTGAAAAGAACAGACATGCAATGACACTGGAGGATCCATAGGTGGTATGTGAAAAGAACACACATTTGAATGACTCTAGTTGTTGTTACTAAAAAGAACACACATGCAATGACACTGGTGGATCCATGGGTGGATTGTGAAAAGAACACACATGCAATGACACTGGTGGATCCATAGATGCTATATGAAAAGAACACACATGCAAAATGACTCTGGTTGTTGTTACTAAAAAGAAGACACATGCAATGACACTGGTGGATCCATGTGTGGTCTCTATAGAGAACACACATTTCAATGACACTAGTGGATACATATGTGGTATGTGAAAAGAACACACATGCATTGACACTATGGATCCATGGGTGGATTTTAAAAAGAGCACACATTTCAATGACTCTGGTGGATCCATAGGTGGTATGTGAAAATAACACACATGCAATGACTCCAGTTGTTCTTAGTGAAAAGAACACACATGCAATGACACCGATGGATCCATGGGTGGATTGTGAAAAGAACAGACATGCAATGACACTGGTGGATCCATGTGTGGATTGTGAAGAGAACACACATGCAATGACTCCAGTTGTTGTTAGTGAAAAGAACATACATGCAATGACACCGGTGGATCCATGTGTGGTCTCTGTAGAGAACACACATTTCAATGACACTGGTGGATCCATATATGGTATGTGCAAAGAACACACATGCAATGACTCTGGTTGTTGTTAGTGAAAAGAACACACATCCAATGACACTGGTGGATCCATAGGTGGTATGTGAAAAGAACACACATGCAAAATGACTCTCGTTGTTGTTACTAAAAAGAACACACATGCATTGACTCTGGTGGATCGATGTGAAAAGAACACACATGCAATGAAACTGGTGGATCCATAGGTGGTATGTGAAAGGAATACACAATTCAATGACTATGGTTATTGTTACTAAAAAGAACACACATGCAATGACACTGGTGGATCCATGGGTGGATTGTGAAAAGAACACACATGCAATGACACTGGTGGATCCATAGGTGGTATGTGAAAAGAACACACATTTCAATGACTCTGGTTGTTGTTACTAAAAAGAACACACATGCAATGACTCTGGTGGATCCATGTGAAAAGAACACACATGCAATGACACTAGTGGATCCATAGGTGGTATGTGAAAAGAACACACATTTCAATGACTCTGGTTGTTGTTACTAAAAAGAACACACATGCAATGACTCTGGTTGTTGTTAGTGAAAAGAACACACATCCAATGACACTGGTGGATCCATAGGTGGTATGTGAAAATAACACACATTTTAATGACTCTAGTTGTTGTTACTAAAAAGAACACACATGTAATGACACTGGTGGATCCATGGGTGGATTGTGAAAAGAACACACATGCAATGACACAGTGGATCCATAGGTGGTATGTGAAAAGAACACACATGCAAAATGACTCTGGTTGTTATTACTAAAAAGAACACACATGCAATGACACTGGTGGATCCATGGGTGGATTTTAAAAAACAGCACACATTTCAATGACTCTGGTGGATCCATAGGTGCTATGTGAAAAGAACACACATTTCAATGACTCTGGTTGTGGTTACTAAAAAGAACACACATGCAATGACACTGGTGGATTGTGAAAAGAGCATAAATTTCAATGACTCTGGTGGATCCATAGGTGGTATGTGAAAAGAACACACATGCAATGACTCTAGTTGTTGTTAGTGAAAAGAACACACATGCAATGACACCGGTGGATCCATGGGTGGATTGTGAAAAGAACATATATGCAATGACACTGGTGGAACCATATGTGGATTGTGAAAAGAGCACACATGCAATGACTCTAGTTGTTGTTAGTGAAAAGAACGTACATGCAATGACATCGGTGGATCCATGTGTGGTCTCTATAGAGAACACACATTTTAATGAGACTGGTGGATCCATAGGTGGTATGTGAAAAGAACACACATTTCAATGACTCTTGTTGTTACTAAAAAGAACACACATGCAATCACACTGGTGGATCCTCGGGTGGATTGTGAAAAGAACACACATGCAATGACACTGGTGGATCCATAGGTGGTATGTGAAAAGAACACACATTTCAATGACTCTGGTTGTTGTTACTAAAAAGAACACACATGCAATGACTCTGGTGGATCCATGTGAAAAGAACACACATGCAATGACACTGGTGGATCCATAGGTGCTATGTGAAAAGAGCACACATTTCAATCACTCTGGTTGTTGTGACTAAAAGAACACACATGCAATGACTCTGGTTGTTGTTAGTGAAAAGAACACACATGCAATGACACTGGTGGATCCATAGGTGGTATGCGAAAAGAACACACATTTGAATGACTCTAGTTGTTGTTACTAAAAAGAACACACATGCAATGACACTGGTGGATCCATGGGTGGATTGTGAAAAGAACACACATGCAATGACACTGGTGGATCCATAGGTGCTATGTGAAAAGAACACACATGCAAAATGACTCTGGTTGTTGTTACTAAAAAGAACACACATGCAATGACACTAGTGGATCCATGTGTGGTCTCTGTAGAGAACACACATTTCAATGACACTGGTGGATCCATATGTGGTATGTGAAAAGAACACACATGCAATGACACTAGTGGTTCGATGGGTGGATTTTGAAAAGAGCACACATTTCAATGACTCTGGTGGATCCATAGGTGGTATGTGAAAAGAACACACATTTTAATGACTCTGGTTGTGGTTACTAAAAAGAACACACATGCAATGACACTGGTGGATTGTGAAAAGAGCACACATGCAATGACACTGGTGGATCCATATCTGGTATGTGAAAAGAACACACATGCAATGACTCTGGTTGTTGTTAGTGAAAAGAACACACATGCAATGACACTGGTGGATCCATAGGTGGTATGTGAAAAGAACACACATTTCAGTGACTTTGGTTGTTGTTACTAAAAAGAACACACATGCAATGACACTGGTGGATCCATGTGTGGATTGTGAAGAGAACACACATGCAATGACACTAGTGGATCCATAGGTGGTATGTGAGATGAACAGCCATGAAATGAGTCTGGTTGTTGTTAGTAAAAATAACACACATGCAAAGACTCCAGTGTTTGTTGGTGAAAAGAGCACACATGCATTGACTCCAGTTGTTGTTATTGAATAGAACATACATGCAATGCCACCGGTGGATCCATGTGTGGTCTCTGTAGAGAACACACATTTCAATGACACTGGTGGATCCATATGTGGTATGTGAAAAGAACACACATGCAATGACTTTGGTTGATGTTACTAAAAAGAACACACATGCAATGACACTGGTGGATCCATGGGTGGATTATGAAATGAACACACATGCAATGACACTGGTGGATCCATAGGTGGTATGTGAGAAGAAAACACATTTCAATGACTCTGGTTGTTGTTACTAAAAATAACACACATGCAATGACACCGGTGGATTCATGGGTGGATTGTGAAAACAACACACATGCAATGACACTGGTGGATCCATAGGTGGTATGTGAAAAGAACACACATTTCAATGACTCTGGTTGTTGTTACTAAAAAGAACACACATGCAATGACACTGGTGGATCCATGGGTGGATTGTGAAAAGAACACAGATGCAATGACACTGGTGGATCCATAGGTGGTATGTGAAAAGAACACACATTTCAATGACTCTGGTTGTTGTTACTAAAAAGAACACACATGCAATGACTCTGGTGGATCCATGTGAAAAGAACACACATGCAATGACACTGGTGGATCCATAGGTGCTATGTGAAAAGAGCACACATTTCAATGACTCTGGTTGTTTTACTAAAAGAACACACATGCAATGACTCTGGTTGTTGTTAGTGAAAATAACACACATGCAATGACACTGGTGGATCCATAGGTGGTATGTGAAAAGAACACACATTTGAATGACTCTAGTTGTTGTTACTAAAAAGAACACACATGCAATGACACTGGTGGATCCATGGGTGGATTGTGAAAAGAACACACATGCAATGACACTAGTGGATCCATAGGTGCTATGTGAAAAGAACACACATGCAAAATGACTCTGGTTATTGTTACTAAAAAGAACACACATGCAATGACACTAGTGGATCCATGTGTGGTCTCTGTGGAGAACACACATTTCAATGACACTGGTGGATCCATATGTGGTATGTGAAAAGAACACACATGCAATGACACCAGTGGATCCATGGGTGGATTTTGAAAAGAGCACACATTTCAATGACTCTGGTGGATCCATAGGTGGTATGTGAAAAGAACACACATTTTAATGACTCTGGTTGTGGTTACTAAAAAGAACACACATGCAATGACACTGGTGGATTGTGAAAAGAGCACACATGCAATGACACTGGTGGATCCATATCTGGTATGTGAAAAGAACACACATGCAATGACTCTGGTTGTTGTTAGTGAAAAGAACACACATGCAATGACACTGGTGGATCCATAGGTGGTATGTGAAAAGAACACACATTTCGGTGACTTTGGTTGTTGTTACTAAAAAGAACACACATGCAATGACACTAGTGGATCCATAGGTGGTATGTGAGATGAACAGCCATGAAATGAGTCTGGTTGTTGTTAGTAAAAATAACACACATGCAAAGACTCCAGTGTTTGTTGGTGAAAAGAGCACACATGCATTGACTTCAGTTGTTGTTATTGAAAACAACATACATGCAATGCCACTGGTGGATCCATGTGTGGTCTCTGTAGAGAACACACATTTCAATGACACTGTGGATCCATATGTGGTATGTGAAAAGAACACACATGCAATGACTTTGGTTGATGTTACTAAAAAGAACACACATGCAATGACACTGGTGGATCCATGGGTGGATTATGAAATGAACACACATGCAATGACTCTGGTTGTTGTTAGTAAAAAGAACACACATGCAAAAACTCCAGTGTTTGTTGGTGAAAAGAGCACACATGCAATACTCCAGTTGTTGTTAGTGAAAAGAACATGCATGCAATGACACCGGTGGCTCCATGTGTGGTCTCTGTAGAGAACACACATTTCAATGACACTGGTGGGTCCATATGTGGTATGTGAAAAGAACACACATGCAATGACTCTGGATGTTGTTACTAAAAAGAACACACATGCAATGACACTGGTGGATCCATGGGAGGATTATGAAATGAACACACATGCAATGACACTGGTGGATCCATGGGCGGAATATGAAATCAACACACATGCAATGACACTGGTAGATCCACATGTGGTATGTGAGAAGAAAACACATTTCAATGACTCTGGCTGTTGTTCCTAAAAAGAACACACATGCAATGACACCAGTGGATCCATGGGTGGATTGTGAAAAGAGCACACATGCAATGACACTGGTGGATCCATATGTGATATGTGAAAAGAACACACATGCAATGACTTTGGTTGTTAGTGAAAAGAACGCACATGTAATGACACTGGTGCATCCATAGGTGGTATGTGAAAAGAACACGCATTTCAATGACTCTGGTTTTTGTTACTAAAAAGAACACACATTTAATGACTCTGGTTGTTGTTAGTGAAAAGAACACACATGCAATGACACTGGAGGATCCATAGGTGGTATGTGAAAAGAACACACATTTGAATGACTCTAGTTGTTGTTACTAAAAAGAACACACATGCAATGACACTGGTGGATCCATGGGTGGATTGTGAAAAGAACACACATGCAATGACACTGGTGGATCCATAGATGCTATATGAAAAGAACACACATGCAAAATGACTCTGGTTGTTGTTACTAAAAAGAAGACACATGCAATGACACTGGTGGATCCATGTGTGGTCTCTGTAGAGAACACACATTTCAATGACACTAGTGGATCCATATGTGGTATGTGAAAAGAACACACATGCATTGACACTGGTGGATCCATGGGTGGATTTTCAAAAGAGCACACATTTCAATGACTCTGGTGGATCCATAGGTGGTATGTGAAAATAACACACATGCAATGATTCCAGTTGTTCTTAGTGAAAAGAACACACATGCAATGACACCGATGGATCCATGGGTGGATTGTGAAAAGAACAGACATGCAATGACACTGGTGGATCCATGTGTGGATTGTGAAGAGAACACACATGCAATGACTCCAGTTGTTGTTAGTGAAAAGAACATACATGCAATGACACCGGTGGATCCATGTGTGGTCTCTGTAGAGAACACACATTTCAATGACACTGGTGGATCCATATATGGTATGTGCAAAGAACACACATGCAATGACTCTGGTTGTTGTTAGTGAAAAGAACACACATGCAATGACACTGGTGGATCCATAGGTGGTATGTGAAAAGAACACACATGCAATGACTGGCTGTTTTTAGTAAAAAGAACACACATGCAATGACACCAGTGGATCCATGGGTGGATTGTGAAAAGAGCACACATGCAATGACACTGGTGGATCCATATGTGATATGTGAAAAGAACACACATGCAATGACTCTGGTGGTTAGTGAAAAGAACGCACATGCAATGACACTGGTGGATCCATAGGTGGTATGTGAAAAGAACACACATTTCAATGACTCTGGTTGTTGTTACTAAAAAGAACACACATGCAATGACTCTGGTGGATCCATGTGAAAAGAACACACATGCAATGACACTAGTGGATCCATAGGTGGTATGTGAAAAGAACACACATTTCAATGACTCTGGTTGTTGTTACTAAAAAGAACACACATGCAATGACTCTGGTTGTTGTTAGTGAAAAGAACACACATCCAATGACACTGGTGGATCCATAGGTGGTATGTGAAAATAACACACATTTTAATGACTCTAGTTGTTGTTACTAAAAAGAACACACATGTAATGACACTGGTGGATCCATGGGTGGATTGTGAAAAGAACACACATGCAATGACACAGTGGATCCATAGGTGGTATGTGAAAAGAACACACATGCAAAATGACTCTGGTTGTTATTACTAAAAAGAACACACATGCAATGACACTGGTGGATCCATGGGTGGATTTTAAAAAACAGCACACATTTCAATGACTCTGGTGGATCCATAGGTGCTATGTGAAAAGAACACACATTTCAATGACTCTGGTTGTGGTTACTAAAAAGAACACACATGCAATGACACTGGTGGATTGTGAAAAGAGCATAAATTTCAATGACTCTGGTGGATCCATAGGTGGTATGTGAAAAGAACACACATGCAATGACTCTAGTTGTTGTTAGTGAAAAGAACACACATGCAATGACACCGGTGGATCCATGGGTGGATTGTGAAAAGAACATATATGCAATGACACTGGTGGAACCATATGTGGATTGTGAAAAGAGCACACATGCAATGACTCTAGTTGTTGTTAGTGAAAAGAACGTACATGCAATGACATCGGTGGATCCATGTGTGGTCTCTATAGAGAACACACATTTTAATGAGACTGGTGGATCCATAGGTGGTATGTGAAAAGAACACACATTTCAATGACTCTTGTTGTTACTAAAAAGAACACACATGCAATCACACTAGTGGATCCTCGGGTGGATTGTGAAAAGAACACACATGCAATGACACTGGTGGATCCATAGGTGGTATGTGAAAAGAACACACATTTCAATGACTCTGGTTGTTGTTACTAAAAAGAACACACATGCAATGACTCTGGTGGATCCATGTGAAAAGAACACACATGCAATGACACTGGTGGATCCATAGGTGCTATGTGAAAAGAGCACACATTTCAATCACTCTGGTTGTTGTGACTAAAAGAACACACATGCAATGACTCTGGTTGTTGTTAGTGAAAAGAACACACATGCAATGACACTGGTGGATCCATAGGTGGTATGCGAAAAGAACACACATTTGAATGACTCTAGTTGTTGTTACTAAAAAGAACACACATGCAATGACACTGGTGGATCCATGGGTGGATTGTGAAAAGAACACACATGCAATGACACTGGTGGATCCATAGGTGCTATGTGAAAAGAACACACATGCAAAATGACTCTGGTTGTTGTTACTAAAAAGAACACACATGCAATGACACTAGTGGATCCATGTGTGGTCTCTGTAGAGAACACACATTTCAATGACACTGGTGGATCCATATGTGGTATGTGAAAAGAACACACATGCAATGACACTAGTGGTTCGATGGGTGGATTTTGAAAAGAGCACACATTTCAATGACTCTGGTGGATCCATAGGTGGTATGTGAAAAGAACACACATTTTAATGACTCTGGTTGTGGTTACTAAAAAGAACACACATGCAATGACACTGGTGGATTGTGAAAAGAGCACACATGCAATGACACTGGTGGATCCATATCTGGTATGTGAAAAGAACACACATGCAATGACTCTGGTTGTTGTTAGTGAAAAGAACACACATGCAATGACACTGGTGGATCCATAGGTGGTATGTGAAAAGAACACACATTTCAGTGACTTTGGTTGTTGTTACTAAAAAGAACACACATGCAATGACACTGGTGGATCCATGTGTGGATTGTGAAGAGAACACACATGCAATGACACTAGTGGATCCATAGGTGGTATGTGAGATGAACAGCCATGAAATGAGTCTGGTTGTTGTTAGTAAAAATAACACACATGCAAAGACTCCAGTGTTTGTTGGTGAAAAGAGCACACATGCATTGACTCCAGTTGTTGTTATTGAATAGAACATACATGCAATGCCACCGGTGGATCCATGTGTGGTCTCTGTAGAGAACACACATTTCAATGACACTGGTGGATCCATATGTGGTATGTGAAAAGAACACACATGTAATGACTTTGGTTGATGTTACTAAAAAGAACACACATGCAATGACACTGGTGGATCCATGGGTGGATTATGAAATGAACACACATGCAATGACACTGGTGGATCCATAGGTGGTATGTGAGAAGAAAACACATTTCAATGACTCTGGTTGTTGTTACTAAAAATAACACACATGCAATGACACCGGTGGATTCATGGGTGGATTGTGAAAACAACACACATGCAATGACACTGGTGGATCCATAGGTGGTATGTGAAAAGAACACACATTTCAATGACTCTGGTTGTTGTTACTAAAAAGAACACACATGCAATGACACTGGTGGATCCATGGGTGGATTGTGAAAAGAACACAGATGCAATGACACTGGTGGATCCATAGGTGGTATGTGAAAAGAACACACATTTCAATGACTCTGGTTGTTGTTACTAAAAAGAACACACATGCAATGACTCTGGTGGATCCATGTGAAAAGAACACACATGCAATGACACTGGTGGATCCATAGGTGCTATGTGAAAAGAGCACACATTTCAATGACTCTGGTTGTTTTACTAAAAGAACACACATGCAATGACTCTGGTTGTTGTTAGTGAAAATAACACACATGCAATGACACTGGTGGATCCATAGGTGGTATGTGAAAAGAACACACATTTGAATGACTCTAGTTGTTGTTACTAAAAAGAACACACATGCAATGACACTGGTGGATCCATGGGTGGATTGTGAAAAGAACACACATGCAATGACACTAGTGGATCCATAGGTGCTATGTGAAAAGAACACACATGCAAAATGACTCTGGTTATTGTTACTAAAAAGAACACACATGCAATGACACTAGTGGATCCATGTGTGGTCTCTGTGGAGAACACACATTTCAATGACACTGGTGGATCCATATGTGGTATGTGAAAAGAACACACATGCAATGACACTAGTGGATCCATGGGTGGATTTTGAAAAGAGCACACATTTCAATGACTCTGGTGGATCCATAGGTGGTATGTGAAAAGAACACACATTTTAATGACTCTGGTTGTGGTTACTAAAAAGAACACACATGCAATGACACTGGTGGATTGTGAAAAGAGCACACATGCAATGACACTGGTGGATCCATATCTGGTATGTGAAAAGAACACACATGCAATGACTCTGGTTGTTGTTAGTGAAAAGAACACACATGCAATGACACTGGTGGATCCATAGGTGGTATGTGAAAAGAACACACATTTCAGTGACTTTGGTTGTTGTTACTAAAAAGAACACACATGCAATGACACTAGTGGATCCATAGGTGGTATGTGAGATGAACAGCCATGAAATGAGTCTGGTTGTTGTTAGTAAAAATAACACACATGCAAAGACTCCAGTGTTTGTTGGTGAAAAGAGCACACATGCATTGACCACAGTTGTTGTTATTGAAAACAACATACATGCAATGCCACTGGTGGATCCATGTGTGGTCTCTGTAGAGAACACACATTTCAATGACACTGTGGATCCATATGTGGTATGTGAAAAGAACACACATGCAATGACTTTGGTTGATGTTACTAAAAAGAACACACATGCAATGACACTGGTGGATCCATGGGTGGATTATGAAATGAACACACATGCAATGACTCTGGTTGTTGTTAGTAAAAAGAACACACATGCAAAAACTCCAGTGTTTGTTGGTGAAAAGAGCACACATGCAATACTCCAGTTGTTGTTAGTGAAAAGAACATGCATGCAATGACACCGGTGGCTCCATGTGTGGTCTCTGTAGAGAACACACATTTCAATGACACTGGTGGGTCCATATGTGGTATGTGAAAAGAACACACATGCAATGACTCTGGATGTTGTTACTAAAAAGAACACACATGCAATGACACTGGTGGATCCATGGGAGGATTATGAAATGAACACACATGCAATGACACTGGTGGATCCATGGGCGGAATATGAAATCAACACACATGCAATGACACTGGTAGATCCACATGTGGTATGTGAGAAGAAAACACATTTCAATGACTCTGGCTGTTGTTCCTAAAAAGAACACACATGCAATGACACCAGTGGATCCATGGGTGGATTGTGAAAAGAGCACACATGCAATGACACTGGTGGATCCATATGTGATATGTGAAAAGAACACACATGCAATGACTTTGGTTGTTAGTGAAAAGAACGCACATGTAATGACACTGGTGCATCCATAGGTGGTATGTGAAAAGAACACGCATTTCAATGACTCTGGTTTTTGTTACTAAAAAGAACACACATTTAATGACTCTGGTTGTTGTTAGTGAAAAGAACACACATGCAATGACACTGGAGGATCCATAGGTGGTATGTGAAAAGAACACACATTTGAATGACTCTAGTTGTTGTTACTAAAAAGAACACACATGCAATGACACTGGTGGATCCATGGGTGGATTGTGAAAAGAACACACATGCAATGACACTGGTGGATCCATAGATGCTATATGAAAAGAACACACATGCAAAATGACTCTGGTTGTTGTTACTAAAAAGAAGACACATGCAATGACACTGGTGGATCCATGTGTGGTCTCTGTAGAGAACACACATTTCAATGACACTAGTGGATCCATATGTGGTATGTGAAAAGAACACACATGCATTGACACTGGTGGATCCATGGGTGGATTTTCAAAAGAGCACACATTTCAATGACTCTGGTGGATCCATAGGTGGTATGTGAAAATAACACACATGCAATGATTCCAGTTGTTCTTAGTGAAAAGAACACACATGCAATGACACCGATGGATCCATGGGTGGATTGTGAAAAGAACAGACATGCAATGACACTGGTGGATCCATGTGTGGATTGTGAAGAGAACACACATGCAATGACTCCAGTTGTTGTTAGTGAAAAGAACATACATGCAATGACACCGGTGGATCCATGTGTGGTCTCTGTAGAGAACACACATTTCAATGACACTGGTGGATCCATATATGGTATGTGCAAAGAACACACATGCAATGACTCTGGTTGTTGTTAGTGAAAAGAACACACATGCAATGACACTGGTGGATCCATAGGTGGTATGTGAAAAGAACACACATGCAAAATGACTCTCGTTGTTGTTACTAAAAAGAACACACATGCATTGACTCTGGTGGATCGATGTGAAAAGAACACATATGCAATGAAACTGGTGGATCCATAGGTGGTATGTGAAAGGAATACACAATTCAATGACTAATTATTGTTACTAAAAAGAACACACATGCAATGACACTGGTGGATCCATGGGTGGATTGTGAAAAGAACACACATGCAATGACACTGGTGGATCCATAGGTGGTATGTGAAAAGAACACACATTTCAATGACTCTGGTTGTTGTTACTAAAAAGAACACACATGCAATGACTCTGGTGGATCCATGTGAAAAGAACACACATGCAATGACACTAGTGGATCCATAGGTGGTATGTGAAAAGAACACACATTTCAATGACTCTGGTTGTTGTTACTAAAAAGAACACACATGCAATGACTCTGGTTGTTGTTAGTGAAAAGAACACACATCCAATGACACTATGTGGATCCATAGGTGGTATGTGAAAATAACACACATTTTAATGACTCTAGTTGTTGTTACTAAAA
This sequence comes from Avena sativa, assembly GCA_916181665.1. NCBI lineage: Eukaryota > Viridiplantae > Streptophyta > Magnoliopsida > Poales > Poaceae > Avena > Avena sativa. The sequence continues at coordinate 82,381,927 of OV702286.1, forward strand.
AGAACACACATGTAATGACACTGGTGGATCCATGGGTGGATTGTGAAAAGAACACACATGCAATGACACAGTGGATCCATAGGTGGTATGTGAAAAGAACACACATGCAAAATGACTCTGGTTGTTGTTACTAAAAAGAACACACATGCAATGACATTGGTGGATCCATGGGTGGATTTTAAAAAACAGCACACATTTCAATGACTCTGGTGGATCCATAGGTGGTATGTGAAAAGAACACACATTTCAATGACTCTGGTTGTGGTTACTAAAAAGAACACACATGCAATGACACTGGTGGATTGTGAAAAGAGCATAAATTTCAATGACTCTGGTGGATCCATAGGTGGTATGTGAAAAGAACACACATGCAACGACTCCAGTTGTTGTTAGTGAAAAGAACACACATGCAATGACACCGGTGGATCCATGGGTGGATTGTGAAAAGAACATATATGCAATGACACTGGTGGAACCATATGTGGATTGTGAAAAGAGCACACATGCAATGACTCTAGTTGTTGTTAGTGAAAAGAACGTACATGCAATGACATCGGTGGATCCATGTGTGGTGTCTATAGAGAACACACATTTTAATGAGACTGGTGGATCCATAGGTGGTATGTGAAAAGAACACACATTTCAATGACTCTTGTTGTTACTAAAAAGAACACACATGCAATGACACTGGTGGATCCTCGGGTGGATTGTGAAAAGAACACACATGCAATGACACTGGTGGATCCATAGGTGGTATGTGAAAAGAACACACATTTCAATGACTCTGGTTGTTGTTACTAAAAAGAACACACATGCAATGACTCTGGTGGATCCATGTGAAAAGAACACACATGCAATGACACTGGTGGATCCATAGGTGCTATGTGAAAAGAGCACACATTTCAATGACTCTGGTTGTTGTTACTAAAAGAACACACATGCAATGACTCTGGTTGTTGTTAGTGAAAAGAACACACATGCAATGACACTGGTGGATCCATAGGTGGTATGTGAAAAGAACACACATTTGAATGACTCTAGTTGTTGTTACTAAAAAGAACACACATGCAATGACACTGGTGGATCCATGGGTGGATTGTGAAAAGAACACACATGCAATGACACTGGTGGATCCATAGGTGCTATGTGAAAAGAACACACATGCAAAATGACTCTGGTTGTTGTTACTAAAAAGAACACACATGCAATGACACTAGTGGATCCATGTGTGGTCTCTGTAGAGAACACACATTTCAATGTCACTGGTGGATCCATATGTGGTATGTGAAAAGAACACACATGCAATGACACTAGTGGATCGATGGGTGGATTTTGAAAAGAGCACACATTTCAATGACTCTGGTGGATCCATAGGTGGTATGTGAAAATAACACACATGCAATGACTCCAGTTGTTCTTAGTGAAAAGAACACACATGCAATGACACCGATGGATCCATGGGTGGATTGTGAAAAGAAAAGACATGCAATGACACTGGTGGATCCATGTGTGGATTGTGAAGAGAACACACATGCAATGACTCCAGTTGTTGTTAGTGAAAAGAACATACATGCAATGACACCGGTGGATCCATGTGTGGTCTCTGTAGAGAACACACATTTCAATGACACTGGTGGATCCATATATGGTATGTGCAAAGAACACACATGCAATGACTCTGGTTGTTGTTAGTGAAAAGAACACACATGCAATGACACTGGTGGATCCATAGGTGGTATGTGAAAAGAACACACATGCAAAATGACTCTCGTTGTTGTTACTAAAAAGAACAGACATGCATTGACTCTGGTGGATCGATGTGAAAATAACACACATGCAATGAAACTGGTGGATCCATAGGTGGTATGTGAAAGGAATACACAATTCAATGACTATGGTTATTGCTACTAAAAAGAACACACATGCAATGACACTGGTGGATCCATGGGTGGATTGTGAAAAGAACACACATGCAATGACACTGGTGGATCCATAGGTGGTATGTGAAAAGAACACACATTTCAATGACTCTGGTTGTTGTTACTAAAAAGAACACACATGCAATGACTCTGGTGGATCCATGTGAAAAGAACACACATGCAATGACACTAGTGGATCCATAGGTGGTATGTGAAAAGAACACACATTTCAATGACTCTGGTTGTTGTTACTAAAAAGAACACACATGCAATGACTCTGGTTGTTGTTAGTGAAAAGAACACACATCCAATGACACTAGTGGATCCATAGGTGGTATGTGAAAATAACACACATTTTAATGACTCTAGTTGTTGTTACTAAAAAGAACACACATGTAATGACACTGGTGGATCCATGGGTGGATTGTGAAAAGAACACACATGCAATGACACAGTGGATCCATAGGTGGTATGTGAAAAGAACACACATGCAAAATGACTCTGGTTGTTGTTACTAAAAAGAACATACATGCAATGACATTGGTGGATCCATGGGTGGATTTTAAAAAACAGCACACATTTCAATGACTCTGGTGGATCCATAGGTGGTATGTGAAAAGAACACACATTTCAATGACTCTGGTTGTGGTTACTGAAAAGAACACACATGCAATGACACTGGTGGATTGTGAAAAGAGCACACATTTCAATGACTCTGGTGGATCCATAGGTGGTATGTGAAAAGAACACACATGCAATGACTCTAGTTGTTGTTAGTGAAAAGAAAACACATGCAATGACACCGGTGGATCCATGGGTGGATTGTGAAAAGAACATATATGCAATGACACTGGTGGAACCATATGTGGATTGTGAAAAGAGCACACATGCAATGACTCTAGTTGTTGTTAGTGAAAAGAACGTACATGCAATGACATCGGTGGATCCATGTGTGGTCTCTATAGAGAACACACATTTTAATGAGACTGGTGGATCCATAGGTGGTATGTGAAAAGAACACACATTTCAATGACTCTTGTTGTTACTAAAAAGAAAACACATGCAATGACACTGGTGGATCCTCGGGTGGATTGTGAAAAGAACACACATGCAATGACACTGGTGGATCCATAGGTGGTATGTGAAAAGAACACACATTTCAATGACTCTGGTTGTTGTTACTAAAAAGAACACACACGCAATGACTCTGGTGGATCCATGTGAAAAGAACACACATGCAATGACACTAGTGGATCCATTGGTGGTATGTGAAAAGAGCACACATTTCAATGACTTTGGTTGTTGTTACTAAAAAGAACACACATTTAATGACTCTGGTTGTTGTTAGTGAAAAGAACACACATGCAATGACACTGGTGGATCCATAGGTGGTATGTGAAAAGAACACACATTTGAATGACTCTAGTTGTTGTTACTAAAAAGAACACACATGCAATGACACTAGTGGATCCATGGGTGGATTGTGAAAAGAACACACATGCAATGACACTGGTGGATCCATAGATGCTATATGAAAAGAACACACATGCAAAATGACTCTGGTGGTTGTTACTAAAAAGAAAACACATGCAATGACACTGGTGGATCCATGTGTGGTCTCTATAGAGAACACACATTTCAATGACACTAGTGGATCCATATGTGGTATGTGAAAAGAACACACATGCATTGACACTGGTGGATCCATGGGTGGATTTTCAAAAGAGCACACATTTCAATGACTCTGGTGGATCCATAGGTGGTATGTGAAAATAACACACATGCAATGACTCAAGTGGTTGTTAGTGAAAAGAACACACATGCAATGACACCGATGGATCCATTGGTGGATTGTGAAAAGAAAAGACATGCAATGACACTGGTGGATCCATGTGTGGATTGTGAAGAGAACACACATGCAATGACTCCAGTTGTTGTTAGTGAAAAGAACATACATGCAATGACACCGGTGGATCCATGTGTGGTCTCTGTAGAGAACACACATTTCAATGACACTGGTGGATCCATATATGGTATATGAAAAGAACACACATGCAAAATGACTCTGGTTGTTGTTACTAAAAAGAAAACACATGCAATGACACTGGTGGATCCATGGGTGGATTGTGAAAAGAACACACATGCAATGACACTGGTGGATCCATAGATGCTATATGAAAAGAACACACATGCAAAATAAATCTGGTTGTTGTTACTAAAAATAAAACACATGCAATGACATTGGTGGATCCATGGGTGGATTGTGAAAAGAACACACATGCAATGACACTGGTGGATCCATAGATGCTATATGAAAAGAACACACATGCAAAATGACTATGGTTGTTGTTACTAAAAAGAAAACACATGCAATGACACTGGTGGATCCATGTGTGGTCTCTGTAGAGAACACACATTTCAATGACACTAGTGGATCCATATGTGGTATGTGAAAAGAACACACATGCATTGACACTGGTGGATCCATGGGTGGATTTTCAAAAGAGCACACATTTCAATGACTCTGGTGGATCCATAGGTGGTATGTGAAAAGAACACACATGCAATGACTCCAGTTGTTGTTAGTGAAAAGAACACACATGCAATGACACCGGTGGATCCATGGGTGGATTGTGAAAAGAACATATATGCAATGACACTGGTGGAACCATATGTGGATTGTGAAAAGAGCACACATGCAATGACTCTAGTTGTTGTTAGTGAAAAGAACGTACATGCAATGACATCGGTGGATCCATGTGTGGTCTCTATAGAGAACACACATTTTAATGAGACTGGTGGATCCATAGGTGGTATCTGAAAAGAACACACATTTCAATGACTCTTGTTGTTACTAAAAAGAACACACATGCAATGACACTGGTGGATCCTCGGGTGGAATGTGAAAAGAACACACATGCAATGACACTGGTGGATCCATAGGTGGTATGTGAAAAGAACACACATTTCAATGACTCTGGTTGTTGTTACTAAAAAGAACACACATGCAATGACTCTGGTGGATCCATGTGAAAAGAACACACATGCAATGACACTGGTGGATCCATAGGTGCTATGTGAAAAGAGCACACATTTCAATGACTCTGGTTGTTGTCACTAAAAGAACACACATGCAATGACTCTGGTTGTTGTTAGTGAAAAGAACACACATGCAATGACACAGTGGATCCATAGGTGGTATGTGAAAAGAACACACATGCAAAATGACTCTGGTTGTTGTTACTAAAAAGAACACACATGCAATGACACTAGTGGATCCATGGGTGGATTTTAAAAAACAGCACACATTTCAATGACTCTGGTGGATCCATAGGTGGTATGTGAAAAGAACACACATTTCAATGACTCTGGTTGTGGTTACTAAAAAGAACACACATGCAATGACACTGGTGGATTGTGAAAAGAGCATAAATTTCAATGACTCTGGTGGATCCATAGGTGGTATGTGAAAAGAACACACATGCAATGACTCCAGTTGTTGTTAGTGAAAAGAACACACATGCAATGACACCGGTGGATCCATGGGTGGATTGTGAAAAGAACATATATGCAATGACACTGGTGGAACCATATGTGGATTGTGAAAAGAGCACACATGCAATGACTCTAGTTGTTGTTAGTGAAAAGAACGTACATGCAATGACATCGGTGGATCCATGTGTGGTCTCTATAGAGAACACACATTTTAATGAGACTGGTGGATCCATAGGTGGTATGTGAAAAGAACACACATTTCAATGACTCTTGTTGTTACTAAAAAGAACACACATGCAATGACACTGGTGGATCCTCGGGTGGATTGTGAAAAGAACACACATGCAATGACACTGGTGGATCCATAGGTGGTATGTGAAAAGAACACACATTTCAATGACTCTGGTTGTTGTTACTAAAAAGAACACACATGCAATGACTCTGGTGGATCCATGTGAAAAGAACACACATGCAATGACACTGGTGGATCCATAGGTGCTATGTGAAAAGAGCACACATTTCAATGACTCTGGTTGTTGTTACTAAAAGAACACACATGCAATGACTCTGGTTGTTGTTACTGAAAAGAACACACATGCAATGACACTGGTGGATCCATAGGTGGTATGTGAAAAGAACACACATTTGAATGACTCTAGTTGTTGTTACTAAAAAGAACACACATGCAATGACACTGGTGGATCCATGGGTGGATTGTGAAAAGAACACACATGCAATGACACTGGTGGATCCATAGGTGCTATGTGAAAAGAACACACATGCAAAATGACTCTGGTTGTTGTTACTAAAAAGAACACACATGCAATGACACTAGTGGATCCATGTGTGGTCTCTGTAGAGAACACACATTTCAATGACACTGGTGGATCCATATGTGGTATGTGAAAAGAACACACATGCAATGACACTAGTGGATCGATGGGTGGATTTTGAAAAGAGCACACATTTCAATGACTCTGGTGGATCCATAGGTGGTATGTGAAAATAACACACATGCAATGACTCCAGTTGTTCTTAGTGAAAAGAACACACATGCAATGACACCGATGGATCCATGGGTGGATTGTGAAAAGAAAAGACATGCAATGACACTGGTGGATCCATGTGTGGATTGTGAAGAGAACACACATGCAATGACTCCAGTTGTTGTTAGTGAAAAGAACATACATGCAATGACACCGGTGGATCCATGTGTGGTCTCTGTAGAGAACACACATTTCAATGACACTGGTGGATCCATATATGGTATGTGCAAAGAACACACATGCAATGACTCTGGTTGTTGTTAGTGAAAAGAACACACATGCAATGACACTGGTGGATCCATAGGTGGTATGTGAAAAGAACACACATGCAAAATGACTCTCGTTGTTGTTACTAAAAAGAACACACATGCATTGACTCTGGTGGATCGATGTGAAAAGAACACACATGCAATGAAACTGGTGGATCCATAGGTGGTATGTGAAAGGAATACACAATTCAATGACTATGTTTATTGTTACTAAAAAGAACACACATGCAATGACACTGGTGGATCCATGGGTGGATTGTGAAAAGAACACACATGGAATGACACTGGTGGATCCATAGGTGGTATGTGAAAAGAACACACATTTCAATGACTCTGGTTGTTGTTACTAAAAAGAACACACATGCAATGACTCTGGTGGATCCATGTGAAAAGAACACACATGCAATGACACTAGTGGATCCATAGGTGGTATGTGAAAAGAACACACATTTCAATGACTCTGGTTGTTGTTACTAAAAAGAACACACATGCAATGACTCTGGTTGTTGTTAGTGAAAAGAACACACATCCAATGACACTGGTGGATCCATAGGTGGTATGTGAAAATAACACACATTTTAATGACTCTAGTTGTTGTTACTAAAAAGAACACACATGTAATGACACTGGTGGATCCATGGGTGGATTGTGAAAAGAACACACATGCAATGACACAGTGGATCCATAGGTGGTATGTGAAAAGAACACACATGCAAAATGACTCTGGTTGTTGTTACTAAAAAGAACACACATGCAATGACACTGGTGGATCCATGGGTGGATTTTAAAAAACAGCACACATTTCAATGACTCTGGTGGATCCATAGGTGGTATGTGAAAAGAACACACATTTCAATGACTCTGGTTGTGGTTACTAAAAACAACACACATGCAATGACACTGGTGGATTGTGAAAAGAGCATAAATTTCAATGACTCTGGTGGATCCATAGGTGGTATGTGAAAAGAACACACATGCAATGACTCCAGTTGTTGTTAGTGAAAAGAACACACATGCAATGACACCGGTGGATCCATGGGTGGATTGTGAAAAGAACATATATGCAATGACACTGGTGGAACCATATGTGGATTGTGAAAAGAGCACACATGCAATGACTCTAGTTGTTGTTAGTGAAAAGAACGTACATGCAATGACATCGGTGGATCCATGTGTGGTCTCTATAGAGAACACACATTTTAATGAGACTGGTGGATCCATAGGTGGTATGTGAAAAGAACACACATTTCAATGACTCTTGTTGTTACTAAAAAGAACACACATGCAATGACACTGGTGGATCCTCGGGTGGATTGTGAAAAGAACACACATGCAATGACACTGGTGGATCCATAGGTGGTATGTGAAAAGAACACACATTTCAATGACTCTGGTTGTTGTTACTAAAAAGAACACACATGCAATGACTCTGGTGGATCCATGTGAAAAGAACACACATGCAATGACACTGGTGGATCCATAGGTGCTATGTGAAAAGAGCACACATTTCAATGACTCTGGTTGTTGTTACTAAAAGAACACACATGCAATGACTCTGGTTGTTGTTAGTGAAAAGAACACACATGCAATGACACTGGTGGATCCATAGGTGGTATGTGAAAAGAACACACATTTGAATGACTCTAGTTGTTGTTACTAAAAAGAACACACATGCAATGACACTGGTGGATCCATGGGTGGATTGTGAAAAGAACACACATGCAATGACACTGGTGGATCCATAGGTGCTATGTGAAAAGAACACACATGCAAAATGACTCTGGTTGTTGTTACTAAAAAGAACACACATGCAATGACACTAGTGGATCCATGTGTGGTCTCTGTAGAGAACACACATTTCAATGACACTGGTGGATCCATATGTGGTATGTGAAAAGAACACACATGCAATGACACTAGTGGATCGATGGGTGGATTTTGAAAAGAGCACACATTTCAATGACTCTGGTGGATCCATAGGTGGTATGTGAAAATAACACACATGCAATGACTCTAGTTGTTCTTAGTGAAAAGAACACACATGCAATGACACCGATGGATCCATGGGTGGATTGTGAAAAGAAAATACATGCAATGACACTGGTGGATCCATGTGTGGATTGTGAAGAGAACACACATGCAATGACTCCAGTTGTTGTTAGTGAAAAGAACATACATGCAATGACACCGGTGGATCCATTTGTGGTCTCTGTAGAGAACACACATTTCAATGACACTGGTGGATCCATATATGGTATGTGCAAAGAACACACATGCAATGACTCTGGTTGTTGTTAGTGAAAAGAACACACATGCAATGACACTGGTGGATCCATAGGTGGTATGTGAAAAGAACACACATGCAAAATGACTCTCGTTGTTGTTACTAAAAAGAACACACATGCATTGACTCTGGTGGATCGATGTGAAAAGAACACACATGCAATGAAACTGGTGGATCCATAGGTGGTATGTGAAAGGAATACACAATTCAATGACTATGGTTATTGTTACTAAAAAGAACACACATGCAATGACACTGGTGGATCCATGGGTGGATTGTGAAAAGAACACACATGCAATGACACTGGTGGATCCATAGGTGGTATGTGAAAAGAACACACATTTCAATGACTCTGGTTGTTGTTACTAAAAAGAACACACATGCAATGACTCTGGTGGATCCATGTGAAAAGAACACACATGCAATGACACTAGTGGATCCATAGGTGGTATGTGAAAAGAACACACATTTCAATGACTCTGGTTGTTGTTACTAAAAAGAACACACATGCAATGACTCTGGTTGTTGTTAGTGAAAAGAACACACATCCAATGACACTGGTGGATCCATAGGTGGTATGTGAAAATAACACACATTTTAATGACTCTAGTTGTTGTTACTAAAAAGAACACACATGTAATGACACTGGTGGATCCATGGGTGGATTGTGAAAAGAACACACATGCAATGACACAGTGGATCCATAGGTGGTATGTGAAAAGAACACACATGCAAAATGACTCTGGTTGTTGTTACTAAAAAGAACACACATGCAATGACACTGGTGGATCCATGGGTGGATTTTAAAAAACAGCACACATTTCAATGACTCTGGTGGATCCATAGGTGGTATGTGAAAAGAACACACATTTCAATGACTCTGGTTGTGGTTACTAAAAAGAACACACATGCAATGACACTGGTGGATTGTGAAAAGAGCATAAATTTCAATGACTCTGGTGGATCCATAGGTGGTATGTGAAAAGAACACACATGCAATGACTCTAGTTGTTGTTAGTGAAAAGAACACACATGCAATGACACCGGTGGATCCATGGGTGGATTGTGAAAAGAACATATATGCAATGACACTGGTGGAACCATATGTGGATTGTGAAAAGAGCACACATGCAATGACTCTAGTTGTTGTTAGTGAAAAGAACGTACATGCAATGACATCGGTGGATCCATGTGTGGTCTCTATAGAGAACACACATTTTAATGAGACTGGTGGATCCATAGGTGGTATGTGAAAAGAACACACATTTCAATGACTCTTGTTGTTACTAAAAAGAACACACATGCAATGACACTGGTGGATCCTCGGGTGGATTGTGAAAATAACACACATGCAATGACACTGGTGGATCCATAGGTGGTATGTGAAAAGAACACACATTTCAATGACTCTGGTTGTTGTTACTAAAAAGAACACACATGCAATGACTCTGGTGGATCCATGTGAAAAGAACACACATGCAATGACACTGGTGGATCCATAGGTGCTATGTGAAAAGAGCACACATTTCAATGACTCTGGTTGTTGTTACTAAAAGAACACACATGCAATGACTCTGGTTGTTGTTAGTGAAAATAACACACATGCAATGACACTGGTGGATCCATAGGTGGTATGTGAAAAGAACACACATTTGAATGACTCTAGTTGTTGTTACTAAAAAGAACACACATGCAATGACACTGGTGGATCCATGGGTGGATTGTGAAAAGAACACACATGCAATGACACTGGTGGATCCATAGGTGCTATGTGAAAAGAACACACATGCAAAATGACTCTGGTTGTTGTTACTAAAAAGAACACACATGCAATGACACTAGTGGATCCATGTGTGGTCTCTGTAGAGAACACACATTTCAATGACACTGGATGATCCATATGTGGTATGTGAAAAGAACACACATGCAATGACACTAGTGGATCGATGGGTGGATTTTGAAAAGAGCACACATTTCAATGACTCTGGTGGATCCATAGGTGGTATGTGAAAAGAACACACATTTTAATGACTCTGGTTGTGGTTACTAAAAAGAACACACATGCAATGACACTGGTGGATTGTGAAAAGAGCACACATGCAATGACACTAGTGGATCCATATCTGGAATGTGAAAAGAACACACATGCAATGACTCTGGTTGTTGTTAGTGAAAAGAACACACATGCAATAACACTGGTGGATCCATAGGTGGTATGTGAAAAGAACACACATTTCAGTGACTTTGGTTGTTGTTACTAAAAAGAACACACATGCAATGACACTGGTGGATCCATGTGTGGATTGTGAAGAGAACACACATGCGATGACACTAGTGGATCCATAGGTGGTATGTGAGATGAACAGCCATGAAATGAGTCTGGTTGTTGTTAGTAAAAATAACACACATGCAAAGACTCCAGTGTTTGTTGGTGAAAAGAGCACACATGCATTGACTCCAGTTGTTGTTATTGAAAAGAACATACATGCAATGCCACCGGTGGATCCATGTGTGGTCTCTGTAGAGAACACACATTTCAATGACACTGGTGGATCCATATGTGGTATGTGAAAAGAACACACATGCAATGACTTTGGTTGATGTTACTAAAAAGAACACACATGCAATGACACTGGTGGATCCATGGGTGGATTATGAAATGAACACACATGCAATGACACTGGTGGATCCATAGGTGGTATGTGAGAAGAAAACACATTTCAATGACTCTGGTTGTTGTTACTAAAAATAACACACATGCAATGACACCGGTGGATTCATGGGTGGATTGTGAAAACAACACACATGCAATGACACTAGTGGATCCATAGGTGGTATGTGAAAAGAACACACATTTCAATGACTCTGGTTGTTGTTACTAAAAAGAACACACATGCAATGACACTGGTGGATCCATGGGTGGATTGTGAAAAGAACACAGATGCAATGACATTGGTGGATCCATAGGTGGTATGTGAAAAGAACACACATTTCAATGACTCTGGTTGTTGTTACTAAAAAGAACACACAGGCAATGACTCTGGTGGATCCATGTGAAAAGAACACACATGCAATGACACTGGTGGATCCATAGGTGCTATGTGAAAAGAGCACACATTTCAATGACTCTGGTTGTTGTTACTAAAAGAACACACATGCAATGACTCTGGTTGTTGTTAGTGAAAAGAACACACATGCAATGACACTGGTGGATCCATAGGTGGTATGTGAAAAGAACACACATTTCAATGACTCTGGTTGTTGTTACTAAAAAGAACACACATGCAATGACTCTGGTGGATCCATGTGAAAAGAACACACATGCAATGACACTAGTGGATCCATTGGTGGTATGTGAAAAGAGCACACATTTCAATGACTTTGGTTGTTGTTACTAAAAAGAACACACATTTAATGACTGGTTGTTGTTAGTGAAAAGAACACACATGCAATGACACTGGTGGATCCATAGGTGGTATGTGAAAAGAACAAACATTTGAATGACTCTAGTTGTTGTTACTAAAAAGAACACACATGCAATGACACTAGTGGATCCATGGGTGGATTGTGAAAAGAACACACATGCAATGACACTAGTGGATCCATAGATGCTATATGAAAAGAACACACATGCAAAATGACTCTGGTGGTTGTTACTAAAAAGAATACACATGCAATGACACTGGTGGATCCATGTGTGGTCTCTATAGAGAACACACATTTCAATGACACTAGTGGATCCATATGTGGTATGTGAAAAGAACACACATGCATTGACACTGGTGGATCCATGGGTGGATTTTCAAAAGAGCACACATTTCAATGACTCTGGTGGATCCATAGGTGGTATGTGAAAATAACACACATGCAATGACTCCAGTGGTTGTTAGTGAAAAGAACACACATGCAATGACACCGATGGATCCATTGGTGGATTGTGAAAAGAAAAGACATGCAATGACACTGGTGGATCCATGTGTGGATTGTGAAGAGAACACACATGCAATGACTCCAGTTGTTGTTAGTGAAAAGAACATACATGCAATGACACCGGTGGATCCATGTGTGGTCTCTGTAGAGAACACACATTTCAATGACACCGGTGGATCCATATATGGTATATGAAAAGAACACACATGCAAAATGACTCTGGTTGTTGTTACTAAAAAGAAAACACATGCAATGACACTGGTGGATCCATGGGTGGATTGTGAAAAGAACACACATGCAATGACACTGGTGGATCCATAGATGCTATATGAAAAGAACACACATGCAAAATAAATCTGGTTGTTGTTACTAAAAAGAAAACACATGCAATGACATTGGTGGATCCATGGGTGGATTGTGAAAAGAACACACATGCAATGACACTGGTGGATCCATAGATGCTATATGAAAAGAACACACATGCAAAATGACTCTGGTTGTTGTTACTAAAAAGAAAACACATGCAATGACATTGGTGGATCCATGTGTGGTCTCTGTAGAGAACACACATTTCAATGACACTAGTGGATCCATATGTGGTATGTGAAAAGAACACACATGCATTGACACTGGTGGATCCATGGGTGGATTTTCAAAAGAGCACACATTTCAATGACTCTGGTGGATCCATAGGTGGTATGTGAAAAGAACACACATGCAATGACTCCAGTTGTTGTTAGTGAAAAGAACACACATGCAATGACACCGGTGGATCCATGGGTGGATTGTGAAAAGAACATATATGCAATGACACTGGTGGAACCATATGTGGATTGTGAAAAGAGCACACATGCAATGACTCTAGTTGTTGTTAGTGAAAAGAACGTACATGCAATGACATCGGTGGATCCATGTGTGGTCTCTATAGAGAACACACATTTTAATGAGACTGGTGGATCCATAGGTGGTATGTGAAAAGAACACACATTTCAATGACTCTTGTTTTTACTAAAAAGAACACACATGCAATGACACTGGTGGATCCTCGGGTGGATTGTGAAAAGAACACACATGCAATGACACTGGTGGATCCATAGGTGGTATGTGAAAAGAAGACACATTTCAATTACTCTGGTTGTTGTTACTAAAAAGAACACACATGCAATGACACTGGTGGATCCATGTGTGGATTGTGAAGAGAACACACATGCAATGATACTAGTGGATCCATAGGTGGTATGTGAGATGAACAGCCATGAAATGAGTCTGGTTGTTGTTAGTAAAAATAACACACATGCAAAGACTCCAGTGTTTGTTGGTGAAAAGAGAACACATGCATTGACTCCAGTTGTTGTTATTGAAAACAACATACATGCAATGCCACCGGTGGATCCATGTGTGGTCTCTGTAGAGAACACACATTTCAATGACACTGGTGGATCCATATGTGGTATGTGAAAAGAACACACATGCAATGACTTTGGTTGATGTTACTAAAAAGAACACACATGCAATGACACTGGTGGATCCATGGGTGGATTATGAAATGAACACACATGCAATGACACTGGTGGATCCATAGGTGGTATGTGAGAAGAAAACACATTTCAATGACTCTGGTTGTTGTTACTAAAAATAACACACATGCAATGACACCGGTGGATTCATGGGTGGATTGTGAAAACAACACACATGCAATGACACTGGTGGATCCATAGGTGGTATGTGAAAAGAACACACATTTCAATGACTCTGGTTGTTGTTACTAAAAAGAGCACACATGCAATGACACTGGTGGATCCATGGGTGGATTGTGAAAAGAACACAGATGCAATGACACTGGTGGATCCATAGGTGGTATGTGAAAAGAACACACATTTCAATGACTCTGGTTGTTGTTACTAAAAAGAACACACATGCAATGACTCTGGTGGATCCATGTGAAAAGAACACACATGCAATGACACTGGTGGATCCATAGGTGCTATGTGAAATGAACACACATTTCAATGACTCTGGTTGTTGTTACTAAAAGAACACACATGCAATGACTCTGGTTGTTGTTAGTGAAAAGAACACACATGCAATGACACTGGTGGATCCATAGGTGGTATGTGAAAAGAACACACATGCATTGACACTGGTGGATCCATGGGTGGATTTTCAAAAGAGCACACATTTCAATGACTCTGGTGGATCCATAGGTGGTATGTGAAAAGAACACACATGCAATGACTCCAGTTGTTGTTAGTGAAAAGAACACACATGCAATGACACCGGTGGATCCATGGGTGGATGGTGAAAAGAACATATATGCAATGACACTGGTGGAACCATATGTGGATTGTGAAAAGAGCACACATGCAATGACTCTAGTTGTTGTTAGTGAAAAGAACGTACATGCAATGACATCGGTGGATCCATGTGTGGTCTCTATAGAGAACACACATTTTAATGAGACTGGTGGATCCATAGGTGGTATGTGAAAAGAACACACATTTCAATGACTCTTGTTTTTACTAAAAAGAACACACATGCAATGACACTGGTGGATCCTCGGATGGATTGTGAAAAGAACACACATGCAATGACACTGGTGGATCCATAGGTGGTATGTGAAAAGAAGACACATTTCAATTACTCTGGTTGTTGTTACTAAAAAGAACACACATGCAATGACACTGGTGGATCCATGTGTGGATTGTGAAGAGAACACACATGCAATGACACTAGTGGATCCATAGGTGGTATGTGAGATGAACAGCCATGAAATGAGTCTGGTTGTTGTTAGTAAAAATAACACACATGCAAAGACTCCAGTGTTTGTTGGTGAAAAGAGAACACATGCATTGACTCCAGTTGTTGTTATTGAAAACAACATACATGCAATGCCACCGGTGGATCCATGTGTGGTCTCTGTAGAGAACACACATTTCAATGACACTCGTGGATCCATATGTGGTATGTGAAAAGAACACACATGCAATGACTTTGGTTGATGTTACTAAAAAGAACACACATGCAATGACACTGGTGGATCCATGGGTGGATTATGAAATGAACACACATGCAATGACACTGGTGGATCCATAGGTGGTATGTGAGAAGAAAACACATTTCAATGACTCTGGTTGTTGTTACTAAAAATAACACACATGCAATGACACCGGTGGATTCATGGGTGGATTGTGAAAACAACACACATGCAATGACACTGGTGGATCCATAGGTGGTATGTGAAAAGAACACACATTTCAATGACTCTGGTTGTTGTTACTAAAAAGAACACACATGCAATGACACTGGTGGATCCATGGGTGGATTGTGAAAAGAACACAGATGCAATGACACTGGTGGATCCATAGGTGGTATGTGAAAAGAACACACATTTCAATGACTCTGGTTGTTGTTACTAAAAAGAACACACATGCAATGACTCTGGTGGATCCATGTGAAAAGAACACACATGCAATGACACTGGTGGATCCATAGGTGCTATGTGAAATGAACACACATTTCAATGACTCTGGTTGTTGTTACTAAAAGAACACACATGCAATGACTCTGGTTGTTGTTAGTGAAAAGAACACACATGCAATGACACTGGTGGATCCATAGGTGGTATGTGAAAAGAACACACATTTGAATGACTCTAGTTGTTGTTACTAAAAAGAACACACATGCAATGACACTGGTGGATCCATGGGTGGATTGTGAAAAGAACACACATGCAATGACACTAGTGGATCCATAGGTGCTATGTGAAAAGAACACACATGCAAAATGACTCTGGTTATTGTTACTAAAAAGAACACACATGCAATGACACTAGTGGATCCATGTGTGGTCTCTGTAGAGAACACACATTTCAATGACACTGGTGGATCCATATGTGGTATGTGAAAAGAACACACATGCAATGACACTAGTGGATCCATGGGTGGATTTTGAAAAGAGCACACATTTCAATGACCCTGGTGGATCCATAGGTGGTATGTGAAAAGAACACACATTTTAATGACTCTGGTTGTGGTTACTAAAAAGAACACACATGCAATGACACTGGTGGATTGTGAAAAGAGCACACATGCAATGACACTGGTGGATCCATATCTGGTATGTGAAAAGAACACACATGCAATGACTCTGGTTGTTGTTAGTGAAAAGAACACACATGCAATGACACTGGTGGATCCATAGGTGGTATGTGAAAAGAACACACATTTCAGTGACTTTGGTTGTTGTTACTAAAAAGAACACACATGCAATGACACTGGTGGATCCATGTGTGGATTGTGAAGAGAACACACATGCAATGACACTAGTGGATCCATAGGTGGTATGTGAGATGAATAGCCATGAAATGAGTCTGGTTGTTGTTAGTAAAAATAACTCACATGCAAAGACTCCAGTGTTTGTTGGTGAAAAGAGCACACATGCATTGACTCCAGTTGTTGTTATTGAAAAGAACATACATGCAATGCCACCGGTGGATCCATGTGTGGTCTCTGTAGAGAACACACATTTCAATGACACTGGTGGATCCATATGTGGTATGTGAAGAACACACATGCAATGACTTTGGTTGATGTTACTAAAAAGAACACACATGCAATGACACTGGTGGATCCATGGGTGGATTATGAAATGAACACACATGCAATGACACTGGTGGATCCATAGTTGGTATGTGAGAAGAAAACACATTTCAATGACTCTGGTTGTTGTTACTAAAAATAAAACACATGCAATGACACCGGTGGATTCATGGGTGGATTGTGAAAACAACACACATGCAATGACACTGGTGGATCCATAGGTGGTATGTGAAAAGAACACACATTTCAATGACTCTGGTTGTTGTTACTAAAAAGAACACACATGCAATGACACTGGTGGATCCATGGGTGGATTGTGAAAAGAACACAGATGCAATGACACTGGTGGATCCATAGGTGGTATGTGAAAAGAACACACATTTCAATGACTCTGGTTGTTGTTACTAAAAAGAACACACATGCAATGACTCTGGTGGATCCATGTGAAAAGAACACACATGCAATGACACTAGTGGATCCATTGGTGGTATGTGAAAAGAGCACACATTTCAATGACTTTGGTTGTTGTTACTAAAAAGAACACACATTTAATGACTCTGGTTGTTGTTAGTGAAAAGAACACACATGCAATGACACTGGTGGATCCATAGGTGGTATGTGAAAAGAACACACATTTGAATGACTCTAGTTGTTGTTACTAAAAAGAACACACATGCAATGACACTAGTGGATCCATGGGTGGATTGTGAAAAGAACACACATGCAATGACACTGGTGGATCCATAGATGCTATATGAAAAGAACACACATGCAAAATGACTCTAGTTGTTGTTACTAAAAAGAAAACACATGCAATGACACTGGTGGATCCATGTGTGGTCTCTATAGAGAACACACATTTCAATGACACTAGTGGATCCATATGTGGTATGTGAAAAGAACACACATGCATTGACACTGGTGGATCCATGGGTGGATTTTCAAAAGAGCACACATTTCAATGACTCTGGTGGATCCATAGGTGGTATGTGAAAATAACACACATGCAATGACTCCAGTGGTTGTTAGTGAAAAGAACACACATGCAATGACACCGATGGATCCATTGGTGGATTGTGAAAAGAAAAGACATGCAATGACACTGGTGGATCCATGTGTGGATTGTGAAGAGAACACACATGCAATGACTCCAGTTGTTGTTAGTGAAAAGAACATACATGCAATGACACCGGTGGATCCATGTGTGGTCTCTGTTGAGAACACACATTTCAATGACACTGGTGGATCCATATATGGTATGTGCAAAGAACACACATGCAATGACTCTGGTTGTTGTTAGTGAAAAGAACACACATGCAATGACACTGGTGGATCCATAGGTGGTATGTGAAAAGAACACACATGCAAAATGACTCTGGTTGTTGTTACTAAAAAGAACACACATGCATTGACTCTGGTGGATCCATGTGAAAAGAACACACATGCAATGAAACTGGTGGATCCATAGGTGGTATGTGAAAGGAATACACAATTCAATGACTCTGGTTATTGTTACTAAAAAGAACACACATGCAATGACACTCGTGGATCCATGGGTGGATTGTGAAAAGAACACACATGCAATGACACTGGTGGATCCATAGGTGGTATGTGAAAAGAGACACATTTCAATGACTCTGGTTGTTGTTACTAAAAAGAACACACATGCAATGACTCTGGTGGATCCATGTGAAAAGAACACACATGCAATGACACTGGTGGATCCATAGGTGGTATGTGAAAAGAACACACATTTCAATGACTCTGGTTGTTGTTAGTAAAAAGAACACACATGCAATGACTCTGGTTGTTGTTAGTGAAAAGAACACACATCCAATGACACTGGTGGATCCATAGGTGGTATGTGAAAATAACACACATTTTAATGACCCTAGTTGTTGTTACTAAAAAGAACACGCATGCAATGACACTGGTGGATCCATGGGTGGATTATGAAAAGAACACACATGCAATGACACGGTGGATCCATAGGTGGTATGTGAAAAGAACACACATGCAAAATGACTCTGGTTGTTGTTACTAAAAAGAACACACATGCAATGACACTGGTGGATCCATGTGTGGATTATGAAGAGAACACACATGCAATGACACTGGTGGATCCATATGTGGTATGTGAAAAGAACACACATGCAATGACACGGTGGATCCATAGGTGGTATGTGAAAAGAACACACATGGAAAATGACTCTTGTTGTTGTTACTAAAAAGAACACACATGCAATGACACTGGTGGATCCATGTGTGGATTCTGAAGAGAACACACATGCAATGACACTGGTGGATCTATAGGTGGTATGTGAGAAGAATAGCCTTGAAATGACTTTGGTTGTTGTTAGTAAAAAGAACACACATGCAAAAACTCTAGTGTTGTTGGTGAAAAGAGGACACATGCAATACCCCAGTTGTTGTTAGTGAAAAGAACATGCATGCAATGACACCGGTGGATCCATGTGTGGTATCTGTAGAGAACACACATTTCAATGACACTGGTGGATCCATATGTGGTATGTGAAAAGAACACACATGCAATGACTCTGGATGTTGTTACTAAAAAGAACACACATGCAATGACACTGGTGGATCCATGGGTGGATTATGAAATGAACACACATGCAATGACACTGGTGGATCCATGGGTGGATTATGAAATCAACACACATGCAATGACACTGGTAGATCCACATGTGGTATGTGAGAAGAAAACACATTTCAATGACTCTGGTTGTTGTTACTAAAAAGAACACACATGCAATGACACCAGTGATCCATGGGTGGATTGTGAAAAGAGCACACATGCAATGACACTGGTGGATCCATATGTGATATGTGAAAAGAACACACATGCAATGACTCTGGTTGTTAGTGAAAAGAACGCACATGCAATGACACTGGTGGATCCATAGGTGGTATGTGAAAAGAACACACATTTCAATGACTCTAGTTGTTGTTACTAAAAAGAACACACATTTAATGACTCTGGTTGTTTTTAGTGAAAAGAACACACATGCAATGACACTGGAGGATCCATAGGTGGTATGTGAAAAGAACACACATTTGAATGACTCTAGTTGTTGTTACTAAAAAGAACACACATGCAATGACACTGGTGGATCCATGGGTGGATTGTGAAAGGCACACACATGCAATGACACTGGTGGATCAATAGATGCTATATGAAAAGAACACACATGCAAAATGACTCTGGTTGTTGTTACTAAAAAGAAAATACATGCAATGACACTGGTGGATCCATGTGTGGTCTCTGAAGAGAACACACATTTCAATGACACTAGTGGATCCATATGTGGTATGTGAAAAGAACACACATGCATTGACACTGGTGGATCCATGGGTGGATTTTCAAAAGAGCACACATTTCAATGACTCTGGTGGATCCATAGGTGGTATGTGAAATAACACACATGCAATGACTCCAGTTGTTGTTAGTGAAAAGAACACACATGCAATGACACCGATGGATCCATGGGTGGATTGTGAAAAGAACAGACATGCAATGGCACTGGTGGATCCATGTGTGGATTGTGAAGAGAACACACATGCAATGACTCCAGTTGTTGTTAGTGAAAAGAACATACATGCAATGACACCGGTGGATCCATGTGTGGTCTCTGTAGAGAACACACATTTCAATGACACTGGTGGATCCATATATGGTATGTGCAAAGAACACACATGCAATGACTCTGGTTGTTATTAGTGAAAAGAACACACATGCAATGACACTGGTGGATCCATAGGTGGTATGTGAAAAGAACACACATGCAAAATGACTCTGGTTGTTGTTACTAAAAAGAACACACATGCATTGACTCTGGTGGATCGATGTGAAAAGAACACACATGCAATGAAACTGGTGGATCCATAGGTGGTATGTGCAAGGAATACACAATTCAATGACTCTGGTTATTGTTACTAAAAAGAACACACATGCAATGACACTGGTGGATCCATGGGTGTATTGTGAAAAGAACACACATGCAATGACACTGGTGGATCCATAGGTGGTATGTGAAAAGAGACACATTTCAATGACTCTGGTTGTTGTTACTAAAAAGAACACACATGCAATGACTCTGGTGGATCCATGTGAAAAGAACACACATGCAATGACACTGGTGGATCCATAGGTGGTATGTGAAAAGAACACACATTTCAATGACTCTGGTTGTTGTTACTAAAAAGAACACACATGCAATGACTCTGGTTGTTGTTAGTGAAAAGAACACACATGCAATGACACTGGTGGATCCATAGGTGGTATGTGAAAATAGCACACATTTCAATGACTCTAGTTGTTGTTACTAAAAAGAACACACATGCAATGACACTGGTGGATCCATGGGTGGATTGTGAAAAGAACACACATGCAATGACACGGTGGATCCATAGGTGGTATGTGAAAAGAACACACATGCAAAATGACTCTGGTTGTTGTTACTAAAAAGAACACACATGCAATGACACTGGTGGATCCATGTGTGGATTCTGAGGAGAACACACATGCAATGACACTGGTGGATCCATAGGTGGTCTGTGAGAAGAACAGCCTTGAAATGACTTTGGTTGTTGTTAGTAAAAAGAACACACATGCAAAAACTCCAGTGTTTGTTGGTGAAAAGAGCACACATGCAATACTCCGGTTGTTGTTAGTGAAAAGAACATGCATGCAATGACACCGGTGGATCCATGTGTGGTATCTGTAGAGAACACACATTTCAATGACACTGGTGGATCCATATGTGGTATGTGAAAAGAACACACATGCAATGACTCTGGATGTTGTTACTAAAAAGAACACACATGCAATGACACTGGTGGATCCATGGGTGGATTATGAAATGAACACACATGCAATGACACTGGTGGATCCATGGGTGGATTATGAAATCAACACACATGCAATGACACTGGTAGATCCTGTTATCGCCACATTTTGGCCAAAGGAGGAGATGGGCCGTAATCAAGATGGACTTGGAGGATACATATATGCGACCTATTGCTGGATCGGCCTTGTGCGTGGATTTGGGCTAAATTGCCCTTGTATCTGTATATTGTAGTAGGTTCCGTTTCGGTTTAAGTAAGAGATAGAGTTGTTAGGGTTATTCCAAAGATAGCAAGTCTCCGGACTATAAATATGTACCTAAGGTTATTGAGAAAGGAGGACGATCACGTTCACAACAAACACAATCTCGGCGCATCGCCACCCCTTGTTTCTAGGGTTTCTTTCGGGTAAGTGCCATGCTGCCTAGATCGCATCTTGCGATCTAGGCAGTATCTACTTATGCGTTATTTAGTGTTACTCGTGCTGAAGCCTTGTTGATGGCGAGTAATACTGTTATCATAGATTTGTTTGGGCTAGCATCGATACCTTCTTGTTAT
Organism: Avena sativa; assembly: GCA_916181665.1. Classification (NCBI taxonomy): domain Eukaryota; kingdom Viridiplantae; phylum Streptophyta; class Magnoliopsida; order Poales; family Poaceae; genus Avena; species Avena sativa. The sequence continues at coordinate 82,404,892 of OV702286.1, forward strand.
GATTGCTTAGTTATGCTGCCTTTATTTATCCCGCTGCCTTTGCACCTTTTTTGGGTGTAAGGGTAGCATCTTGCTTGATCTTTATTTAGTTGACTTGATCTGTTATAGTTATGCCTTGTTGTCCAAGGTTTAGTTTGATATCCACATGGTCAGGCCTTGCAAACGAGTTGAACGATCCAGTAGTATGTAAGGATATGGTTTGCTGATTCGAGAGGAGTTGTTCCGGGAATTGACTTTACGTCGGTTGTTAGGCCTTCTCTAGGGTTAGTTTTCTATCATCTTTTGTATCTACCAGGCTCAATTACGTGTAGGATGTTCCAACTATGTGGTGAAAACGTTGAACTGTCGTAGATCGATTTAACTTGTATTGATGAAGCAAAACCCCATGTTATCGTAGATCTAATGCAGAACCATGGGATAATCGGCTCTAGGAGCCGATTCACAGGGAAACCTGGGAGCCGGTCGCGGCTCGAATTTTACGTATGTTTGTTTGCCATGCAGGAAACTCATCGAAGCAACCCATCACCTTCCTGACCAGGTATAGGTCAGGTGGCACGCCCTTGCACCAGCCGGGACGTGTGCCGGAGTTTTGCGGGCCGTTGCCCGAGGGACCAGGGCCCACCAGCAGTTTTGGGAGCCTCCCGGCTCTTCGTGTTGCTCGTCGCTGCTCGCCGGTGGGTTTTGACAGGCAACACATTCTGGCACGCCCGGTGGGACACTCAACAGCATCCGCATCAACATCCGACGCTGCAATGGGGGACAGGCCGGTCACGTACGATGATCTGCCTGAGGAGCACAAGGCGAAGTATGATGATATCAAAGCTCTCTTCGAAGCCGATCTCATCGGCTCCTTTGAGAGGACCCGTAAGCATGGCATCAGGTGGAAAGGGTTCTCACCCGAAGGTGCTCTTGATGAGGTGGATCTGTCTGTTCCTTCAGAGGAGCGCACCAGAGCTCTGAGACAGGAAGTCAATTACATGGTGGCTCATTCTCTTCATCGCCATTCTGAGAGCCTAGTGAACGCTTTCGAGCGCGTCGCGGTTCGCATAGTTCAGGATATCATGAAACATCAGTACTCTCCGTCGGGACCTACTCTAGGGACTCACCAGGGAGAAAGACCGCTCCAGACCAGGCCACAGCTGCCATTCACGCTTGCGGCTCCAGAGCCACCAGGGGCACCGGCGTACGTCGTCTACAAGGTTGGAGGTGACCCTGGCGATTGCCAATTCCTGTTTGAACCACCTAAAGAAATCCCACATGGATATGTGTGCACCTACGTGCCGGACTGCAATAGCCTGACGCGCACGAACCAGATTGCAACCGCAGGGATTGCTGGGGCAGGATTTTCTGGAGCAGGGGCTTCGGGAGCAGGTATCTCTGGAGCAGGGATCTCTGGGATGGACGCTGATAAATAGGCATGGCTAGCCAAGTATGCCACCGGAACGAGTCATGAGAATTTAGCCCCTGCAGCTCAAACGGTGGAGCAAATCCGTACTATCTTGAGAGACCAGTTCGGCTTCGTGCCGAAGAGAAGGACAATCGGCTATTCCAAGCCGTACCCCAACGAGTTCGATCTGATTCCGTTGCCACCCAAGTATCGGCTCCCTGAGTTCTCAAGGTTTAGCGAATCAGAAGGGTCGAGCTCGATCGAGCATGTGAGCCGATACCTGGCACAGTTAGGCATGATTTCAGCATCGGATCAGTTACGCGTAAGGTTCTTTGCGCAATCCCTGACAGGACCAGCTTTTGGGTGGTACACCTTGTTGCCGCCGGATTCGATCCATACCTGGAAGCAACTAGAAGAGCAGTTCCACGTTCAGTATCATTCAGAAGCTACCGAGGCTGGCATTGCAGATCTGGCGCAGGTGCGGCAAAAATGGGGAGAAACGGTAGCTGAGTACATTCAGCGTTTCAGGACTGTCAAGAACCGATGTTATTCGGCTCGTTTGACTGAGAAAGAAGCAGTCGAGCTGGCAGTGTTGGGTCTCTCAGCACCTGTCAAGGATCTGGCTTTCCAAGTAGAATACAATTCATTGGCGCACATGGCCCAGAAACTGACAATGTATGAACAGCGCCACCCTGAGTTGTACCAAGACAAGTTCAAACGTCCGGTAGGCCTGGTCGATACAGAAGAAGAGGATCCTGTACAAGACCAGGAGGTGACCGTGGCTGAATGGGCTCGGGGGGCAGATCCTGTGTCCTGCAAATGGGTAAAACAGCAAGGGCCTGCAAAAGGATTCGACTTTGATGTAAGCAAAGCTGAGCAGATATTCGATTTACTACTGAAAGAAAAGCAGCTGAAGTTACCCGAAGGCCATAAAATCCCTACGGCTCAAGAAATAAACGGGAGACCATACTGCAAGTGGCATCACTCATTCACCCACACCACCAATGATTGCAAAGAGCTACGTCGCCAGATCCAAACGGCGATAGAACAGGGCCGTCTGATCCTTGGGCAGTTCGCCATGAAAGTAGACACAAACCCGTTTCCCGGCGTCAACATGGTAGAACACAGCCACTCCACGAGGCGTCAGTTAGATTTCTCGTTCGATGTTAATATGACAGGGCCTGTGTACCACTATGGCTCATATAAGGAGGAAGGCGGTCGCTCTCGGGGCAAAGAAAGAGAGGAGGCTGGTCCACGCGACCGGCCCTGTTATGATGACAGGCGGTATTTAACCGAGGAGCAAGTGAGAAGCGTGCGATATCAGAAGCCACACTCCACGCATCTCCTTAACAAGTATGAGCGTCAGCATGACCAACGTCGCCGGCGCGATAGAGATGATGAAGGATATGAGCACCTCGCTAGGGGAAAGTCAAAGGAAAAGGAAGGCGTGGATAAACATTGGGATTGTCCCTTCTTCAAGTATTGCTGGGATGCCGGAATGAGCCGATTGCCTACAATCGACAACTGCCCGGAATGTAGACAGCAGAAGGATGACACAGGTCCAGTTTCAGTGTTCAAGAGTCTAGGGCCTCTCAAGCCTCAGAACAGACAAGAGAAGTCATCTCGAGCAAAAGATCTCGAGGAGCCAATGGGTGAAGAAGAAGAAGACAGATATCACCGGCCAAGGTGGTGCCCCGATGGACTCAGACACACCCAAAAGCGTAGAGTTCAGCGACTGCGTAACTTGGAGGAAGCCGAAGCGCAGTACCTCCACGCTTTAAGGAAAGCACGGCCCAATCTGGCCGTGAAAATTCGGCAGACCTTGGAAACGGAGGATCATCCGAAAAGGAAAGAGTGGCGCCCCAAGCCAATAAAAGCCGATGCAAAGACATCGGCTGGCACAAACATGGTGTTCATACTTCCGTCAGAGTTTTGCGCTCCAAGGACCAAAGAACTACCAGTGGCACAGTTTGACTGCGGCCCACGGCCGGTCATCTTTGAAAAGCCACGAGAGAAGGGCTACAAACATCTGAAAGCCCTGTACCTGCGAGGTTATATCAATGGGCAGCCTGTCCGCAAGATGTTGGTTGACACCGGAGCGGCAGTCAATATAATGCCATACTCCATGCTACGGTGTTTGGGACGCTCCACTGCAGATCTGATCAAAACCAACGTCACGTTAAGCGACTTCAACGGCCAAACTTCAGAAACGCAAGGCATTCTGAACGTGGATCTGACCGTGGGCAGAAAAACCATCCCTACGTCATTCTTCGTCGTTGACAGCAAAAGCACCTACGCTGTCTTGCTGGGGAGGGATTGGATTCACGCTAACTGCTGCATTCCATCCACGATGCACCAGTGCCTAATACAGTGGGATGGAGATGAAGTGGAGGTCATTCAGGCAGATGATTCAATCGAGATCTCCATAGCTGGCACGAACATCTGGGAAGCAGAAGACCAAGAGCCGATCTCTGGAGTCAGTCTAGACGGCTGTGAGCGCATTGAAGCTACAAAAAACAGGGTGAGGCTGGTCTTATCCACTGGCCTGACAGAATAGCAAAGACCACGATCGTATGTGGTACGGCCGATCCCTGCGATTGGCCACAAAAAATGAAAAGCAGTAATCTCACGACAAACAGGTCATGCAGTCGTAGTAGGGAGATTCCCTGCCATTGTGGAGCACAAATAAGTTGTAAACCTTCTTTCACTAATGCAATCAAAAAGGGGGCCGATTCCGGCAATCGGCCCAAATTATTTTTGTTATCCTCACCAACTGTTTGCCCCGTGTTTAGCATCGATTTAGCAGGCGACGGAAAGCTAGGGTATGGGTTTACCTCCGCTGATGAGCTAGAGGAGATTGACATCGGTCCTGGGGATAAGCCACGACCCACATTTATCAGCAAGAAGTTAAATCCGAACCTGCGGGGTCCGATGATAGCTTTGTTGAAAGAATATCCAGACTGCTTTGCCTGGGACTATACAGAGATGCCTGGGTTAGACAGGAGCATCATTGAGCATCGACTCCCGCTTAAAAAAGGGTTTCGGCCATTCCAGCAGCGAGCACGACAGATGAAGGCCGAAATTTTGGAAGAAGTCAAGAAAGAGATCGAGAAAATGTTGACAGCTAGGTTAATCAGACCATGCAGGTATGCTGAGTGGATTTCTAGTATCGTACCTGTAGAGAAAAAGGATGGCCGCTGGCGTGTTGCCATAGATTTTCGGGATCTCAATAGAGCTACTCCAAAGGATGAGTATCCGATGCCGGTAGCAGAGACACTGATCAATGCAGCTGCTGGTCATAAAATCTTGAGCTTCCTGGACGGCAATGCCGGTTACAACCAAATTTTTATGGCTCCGGAGGATATACACAAGACTGCGTTCAGAGTCCCAGGTTCGGTGGGGTTGTTTGAATATGTAGTCATGACGTTTGGACTGAAGAATGCCGGCGCCACATACCAAAGAGCCATGAATTACATCTTCCATGATCTGATCGGCAAGCTAGTAGAAATTTATATCGATGACGTGGTGGTCAAGTCTGCTTCAGTACAAGGACACTTGGACGATCTGCAACGCGTCCTGGACCGAACAAGAAAATTCGGGCTACGAATGAATCCAAAGAAGTGTGCCTTCGGGGTGACGGCCGGTCAGTTCTTGGGTTTCTTGGTCCATGAACGCGGAATTGAGATCGGCCTGAAAAGTCAGGAGGCAGTGCGAACAATGAAGCCACCTACCACGAAGAAAGAACTGCAGTCTCTCATCGGCAAGATCAACTTCGTCAGAAGATTCATCTCCAATCTGTCAGGAAGAATAGAGCCGTTCATGGGACTGGTGAAAATTAAAGCTGATGAGGAGTTCCGCTGGGGGACAGAATAACAACGAGCCTTCGACGAGATCAAAGAATATCTAACGAAGCCGCCAGTGTTGGTTCCGCCCCAGCCGGATAGGCCGTTCTACATTTACTTGTCAGTAGCTGACACGTCCATCGCCTCGGTGGTGGTGCAAGTTTATGATGGTCTGGAGCGAGTTGTGTTTTACATCAGCAGAAGGATGCTGGATGCAGAGGCAAGGTATCCTGAGATCGATAAATTGTGCCTCTGCCTGTTTCACCTGCACCAAGCTGCGCCACGTCTTGCTCTCAGCAGAGATTATCATTATATGCAAATCAGATGTCATAAAGCACATGCTGTCGGCTCCTATGTTGAAAGGCCGACTCAGCAAATGCATGTTTGCATTATCGGAATTTGACATCCGGTATCAACCCACGAAAGCGGTTAAGGGTCAGGCATTGGCCGACCTTATTGCTGAAAGAATCAACACTGATATAGCAGCGCTGTCTATACGAGCGTGGGCTATGTTTTTTGATGGATCGGTTTGTGATGATGGTTGCGGCATTGGCATTCTACTCGTGTCGCCCCGGGGGGCAACATATTCCTTCTCTATCAGGCTAGCTACCCCTCGCACCAACAACGTCGCCGAGTATGAGGCGATACGCAAGGGAATGGAGTTGCTCATCGAAGCTGGAGCAGAGGCAGTGGAAATTTTTGGGGACTCCAAATTGGTGATTTCCCAACTCACGGAGGAATACAAGTGTGAGAGCGAGTCGCTCTTCCCATTATGGTTGCAATGCCGTGAGCTGATGGCACAGTTCCAGTACATAAACTTTAACTGGATCCCGCGATCGCAGAATACCGAGGCGAATGATCTCGCACAAATGGCTTCAGGCTACAAGGACGTGGCAGAAGGAACTGATGTTCAAGTACAGTTCCTGGAGGTGGACGACTGGAGAGCCGATATCTTCAATTACTTGAAAGATTCGGCTCGGGGGGCACCTAAACGGATAAGGTACAAGGCCATGAAGTATGTGCTTATCGGGGACGACATGTTCTACAGGACTCTAGAAGGGTTACTGCTCAAATGTCTGGGACCAACCGAGGCTAATCGGATCCTACACGAGGTGCACGAAGGCGCCTGTGGAACTCACCAATCGGCTCACAAGATGAAATGGTTGATCAGGCGATCAGGGTTTTATTGGCCCACCATGCTTGAGGACTGTTTTAAATACTACAAAGGGTGTCAAGCATGTCAGAAATTTGGAAAAATTCAAATGGTACCCGCATCAGCAATGAACCCCATCATCAAGCCTTGGCCATTCCGAGGTTGGGGCATGGATATGATCGGCAAGATCAATCCTCCATCAAGCAAAGGCCACATGTGGATTTTGGCCATTACGGATTATTTCACTAAATGGGTGGACGCCGTCCCTATGAAGTCGGTGAACTCGAAGGATGTCATCAATTTTGTGAAAGAACATGTCATTCATAGATTCGGGATTCCCCAAACTATCACGACCGATGGAGGTTCGGTCTTCATTTCTCGTGAGTTTAGAAAATTCTGTGAGGACACGGGAATCAAGCTGATCCGATCATCTCCATACTATGCTCAAGCAAATGGGCAAGCTGAAGCGTCCAACCAGAGCCTTATCAAGCTGATCAAGAGGAAAGTCGATGAACACCCTAGGTGGTGGCATGAGGTTTTGTCAGAGGCTTTATGGGCTTATCGCATGTCATGTCATGGAGCGATAAAAACCTCGCCATACCATCTAGTCTATGGACAGGAAGCCTTATTGCCCTGGGAAATTACGGCTGGATCGAGACGTGTCACTTTTCAGAACGATCTAACAACTGAAGAATATGCGACCCTGATGAGTGACAGTGTTGAGGATTTAACTGAGCTCAGGCTGTGGTCGCTTGAGAAAATCAAAGAGAACAAGGCCAAGGTAGCTCGTGCATATAATAAGAAGGTGAGACCAAAGGAGTTCCACGTTGGCGATCTGGTGTGGGAAGCTGTATTGCCATTGGGGACTAAGGATGCAGCATATGGTAAATGGTCTCCAAATTGGCACGGGCCATACAGGGTCGATCAAGTGTTAAGGGGGAACGCGTACATGCTCGAGGAGCTGGACGGCGTGAAATTTCCAGTAGCTGTTAACGGTCAGCATCTCAAGAAATATTTCCCAAGCATGTGGGATGATGGACAGTGAAATATGGGGGCCGATGCATGAAATCGGCCAACAGAAAATTTAATATAGCCGATGCACAGCCATCGACTCTAGAGGTTCAAACATGAATGAGCAGGTGTCAGTTTACATGAATGAGCTACTGAAGGAATGCCTCGAAGGCGTGGAGGGCGTCGGCACGGACACGATCCACCTCGGCGATCTCGGCTTCGTCATCTTCGTCCTTGCCCGTCACTAGCTGCTTGTTCAGGGCACGTATTTCCGCCAGATCAGTCTTCAGTTGAGCCTTGAGGCCTTCTGCTTCGTCTTGGGAGCGGGCGATGAATGCTTCCTTGTCACGGATAAGCTGTTTAGTCGCCCGGACCTTCTCTTCAAGATCTCCCAGTTCCTTTTTCAAGGATGCGAGCTCGGCGGTGCTGACAGAGGTGTCAGTTTTGGCATCCAGAGACGCCTTTTTCTCGTTGATCTGCTGGCATTTGTCTGCAATGTTGGCCTTCAGTGGAAGTTGGGCGCGGCGCAGATTAGTCCTCTCACGAGCCAACTTCACCCTTGACCCGTAGAAAGACAGAGTTACAACTGGCCAAAGCTTCACCTGCAGTGCTACTGGGAGTTGGTCCTTGATTTCAGCGAGAACACTCTTCACCTCTTCAGAACCCTCGATCAACTTCTCGATAGGGGAGGACAGCAAGGCTTTGAGATGCTGAAATTGAGGTAGAACAGACCTTGCTCGTGGTTCATCGTTGGCAACGGAGAGAGTTGGTTCGATGGATTCAGGGTCGAACGTCAGCAGGCCTGAGATATCACAACCCTGGCAGGCCGAAATGGCATCAGTATGCGTCCAACATGGAAGGAAGAGCCGAACGAAGCGAACGTACCTCTCCTAAGGTCAAGGGGATAGCAGATGACGAGACAATCGGCTTGTGTGTTGTTGCTGGGGGCTTGGCCAAAGTGGTAACCGTATCAGCTACACCTTCGGGGATTACTAGATCCAGCCTTACGGCAGGCATCGGCACTTCCCCAGCTTTTCCACTAGAAGTGCCAGTCGTCTGCATGGAAGGTGCTTAGCCGATGTAAATAGTGATGAATCGGCAGACAGAAAAACAATTGGTGAGAGCATGGAGGGTGATGACTTTCGAAACCTCCTGGCTCGACGGAGAAATTTGCAGTCCCTTGCGAGCCCTCTTGGGGCTCACAGCTGGCCCCGCCTCGACTGATGCTCGGGGGGCAGTAGGTTCAGGAACCGGCCTTTTCCTGGGAGCCGATGGTGGCAAATCTGGCTGGCTCGGTGTGATGGTCCTCTCAGAGTCTGATGGGACCGATTCTCCTCGATCGGATTGTCTGTCCTCGCTGGAGGTGTCCTCGACGGAAGCCTGTAAGAAAAGGAGAGCTAGTAAGCACGAGCATGTTTGCAAGGATGAAAGAGATCAATCAAGACATGGATCAGCGTACACGCGAGCTTTCTGGAGAAGGGCTCCGGCGCCTCAAAGTCTTCCTGGCAGCTACCTTCCTCACCACCGTTCTTGTTTTGGTTGGAACTCGAGAGGCGGCTGACCTAGAAGTTGCTTGGCTCTTGGAAGCCGATTGTGGTGATATCGGCTGGTTCTGCATCATGACCTTTTTCAAAGGTGGCGAGTTTTTGCAGAAAAGGACCACAGGAGCTGGTGGGAAGAATTCGAAGGGGGAGCCATCACTGAGCGTAGGTTCAGGACCATCTTGTTGCTGCAAAGAGAGAGAGTGGGTTATTAGAAGAATCGTTTGTGAGCTGCATCAAGAAAATTTACAAGTAGTGGTACCTGTTCTACGGGGATATCATATTCAGCATCGAGCTGTTCCAGCAACGGTCCCAGAGCTCTCCTGAAGGCATGAGTCTTCCACATCGACCACCAGTTCTCAAAACCATCGGTTGATGAAGCGAAGGTGAGGTTGTTAGGAATTGGGATGGTCAGAGCATCGAAGAAGGAATAACACCTTTGACTGGTGAGAGGATCGGGCAGGTCAGCTCTGCTCTCTGTAAGATGGTGGAGAAAGAAATGAGGAGGTACTTGTCCGAGGCCAAATTGCCGAGCCACTACGACCGGCTGGTAGAATTCATATCCAGGCTTGATTATTCTGTTGGATGTGCTCATGCCAACTGGAAGGAAACAGGGACGGATCACAGTGGAAAATAGCTGCCGAGTGCTGGTGTCATCGGCAAAGTTGTCTAGCCTGAAGGAGATTGGATTTTCAAAATGTTCCGATTCTTCCATGTAAGGAAAGAAGATAGGATTGTCCAGGCCTTGAAAGAAAAGGCTGAACCACTTGGATGCTTCCTGAGGGATCAGTCTACTACCTGGTAGTCTATACAAAGCTTGGCCGTAGCTGGTGCATCGGATCTGCTTCCCTTTGGCATCTGGAAAGGTGCAACTCGCGAAAAGGGGGAAGTTTGGGACATGGTTTTGAAAATACAGCTGAGCCCATAGCTGAATGAACCACCAAGGACCTCCTGTTTTGACTGCTATGCCGGAGAATAGTTTGACAGACATCAACTGGAGATATCGATAGACCTCTCCAAGGAACAGTTTGCCGATGCCAAGGTGAGTGCCTTTGGCAAGTTCATAGGCCAGGGAGAGATAATTCTTGGTTGGAGCAAGGGAAGGGCCACAGAATATGAAATGTTCTAGCCAGAGGTTGAGGAAAGTCGTGTGTTCTTTCTCTGTGACAGGGCCTTTAGTTTTCATGTGGCTTTGAATATAGGCACCCCAGTTCGTGCAGTCTGTTTTGGAAGAAAGCTTGTAGGGGACCTTTGTCAGATTAAAAGCAGAGGGGCTGGGTGATGTAACGTCCAGACCAGTAATCATCACCACGTCTAACAGAGTTGGTGTCATGGGGCCATGACTGAACATGAAGCAGTTTAGAGCATCGGACCAGAAATAGCCAATGGTTTTTAGAAGATTTTCATGTTTCTCAAGGGGAGACAATGACAAATACAGGGCATCGGCTATTCCCGTGGTTTCCCATTGAGATTGGTAAGTTTTGGCTACCCTGCTGTACCAAGAGACCCAATGTTCAGGAGGATTAGGCCAGGCTCGCAAGCAGTCGGCCCAGGAATTCAAATCTAGGTTTTGGCTTACGAAGGGGATTATGTTTGCCTCGCAAGAGATCAGATGGGCAGGACTAGATTCTGTACGGGGGCCAAGACAGAGAGAATTTGGGAGAGAAGGATGCGGCAGCAGAATGTCTGAAACCTAAAAATTTAATGGTGGAATAAAACATTAATTCAGGTGTTTGCCATTAATTCTAACACCGTGTTCAGACTACGAGGAATAGGCGTACCTGCAGACCAGAGACCGCTGTGTTGGTGTTGGTCGATTCCGCCATCTAGTTTGCCGGCGGAGATGGATCTGTGCAATTGGGGATCGAGGGTTCTTATCGCTGTAAGCTCGATCTATCCGGTGAGGCAATTGGAGATCTGGGTTGGCCTTTTTTGGAGAGGGTCGCAGGTTACCGTTTGAAACTGGAAAGTGGCCGCTCAGATTTGTCTAAGTATGCGACCAAGTTTGACCTTGTCAACGTTTGTGGGAAAAGCCGATGTGTTACCATCGGCTCTTTGGGCCTTGACTTGGTTGACTGTATGAGCGTAGTATGGTGGAAAGCCGATACATTACTATCGGCTTCTAAAACATTGACCTATTTTGACTATCGGCAAAATCGAGTTGGAAAAGCAATCTTTGTTGATTCAAAAGACGGTTATTTACAATGGAGTCGATTGCTTACAAAAGGAAATCTACTACTAGTACTACTACTACTTGTTCCTAATCTAGAGGCCGGTGTCGTCGCCGCTGTCTTCGCCGTCGTCGTACTCGCTGTCATCAGTGCTGCTGCCGGCGTAGTCTTCGCCGTTGCTGCTGAAGTTGTCAGCGGGGGCCTCCTCGTCCTCGTTGTCGTCTTCGGTATCCTCGCTGGACCCGGCGCGGAAGCGCTTCACCGACGGGTATTCGTCGGAGGAGGTGTCCTCCTCTGCTTCCTCCTCCTCGTCGGAGGATTCGACGCCATCCCAGGACCAGGCGTCGTCGGAGCTCTCCACCTCCAGTTCCCCGTCGACAAGGAACTGGAGGCCCTCCTCGCCGTCGGTCAGGGACTCGTCGTCCTCCGACCAGGCGGCGAAGTCCCAGTCCCTCTCGTCCCACCATTGTGGGGCGAGAGCCTCGTACGCCGCCATTGGCGGGTGCTCCGGCGTCGGCTCTCGGTTGCTCATCGTGTTGGAAGATTGGGAGGAAAGGGCGGATGATTTGGAGGAAGAAAAGGAAGCCATGGCGGAGAAAGAGGGTTTTTTCGGCGGAGAAAGAGGGTTTTTTTTGGCTAATGGAGGAAGATGGGGGCTGCAAACTACTCAGATGAATTTAAATAAGGGGAATAGTGGGAGGTGGTTCAATGCCATAGCGGTTTCCCAGAATGTGGTGCCAAAATTGTCAAATCATGCACTGCGGAGAAGTTGAGAAGACAGGGCATCATGATGAGGGGGTGGCGTGACGATTCTGCTCTGCAACGCGTAACCCGATAAAAAAAGAAGGGGGAAGAAAAAACATCAACAGAGTGGTTTTGGAATTATTATTGCCAAAACCAGGGGGGCATGTGTTATCGCCACATTTTGGCCAAAGGAGGAGATGGGTCGTAATCAAGATGGGCTTGGAGGATACATATATGCGACGTATTGCTGGATCGGCCTTGTGCGTGGATTTGGGCTAAATTGCCCGTGTATCTGTATATTGTAGTAGGTTCCGTTTCGGTTTAAGTAAGAGATAGAGTTGTTAGGGTTATTCCAAAGATAGCAAGTCTCCGGACTATAAATATGTACCTAAGGTTATTGAGAAAGGAGGACGATCACGTTCACAACAAACACAATCTCGGCGCATCGCCACCCCTTGTTTCTAGGGTTTCTTTCGGGTAAGTGCCATGCTGCCTAGATCGCATCTTGCAATCTAGGCAGTATCTACTTATGCGTTATTTAGTGTTACTCGTGCTGAAGCCTTGTTGATGGCGAGTAATACTGTTATCATAGATTTGTTTGGGCTAGCATCGGTACCTTCTTGTTATGATTGCTTAGTTATGCTGCCTTTATTTATCCCGCTGCCTTTGCACCTTTTTTGGGTGTAAGGGTAGCATCTTGCTTGATCTTTATTTAGTTGACTTGATCTGTTATAGTTATGCCTTGTTGTCCAAGGTTTAGTTTGATATCCACATGGTCAGGCCTTGCAAACGAGTTGAACGATCCAGTAGTATGTAAGGATATGGTTTGCTGATTCGAGAGGAGTTGTTCCGGGAATTGACTTTACGTCGGTTGTTAGGCCTTCTCTAGGGTTAGTTTTCTATCATCTTTTGTATCTACCAGGCTCAATTACGTGTAGGATGTTCCAACTATGTGGTGAAAACGTTGAACTGTCGTAGATCGATTTAACTTGTATTGATGAAGCAAAACCCCATGTTATCGTAGATCTAATGCAGAACCATGGGATAATCGGCTCTAGGAGCCGATTCACAGGGAAACCTGGGAGCCGGTCGCGGCTCGAATTTTACGTATGTTTGTTTGCCATGCAGGAAACTCATCGAAGCAACCCATCACCTTCCTGACCAGGTATAGGTCAGGTGGCACGCCCTTGCACCAGCCGGGACGTGTGCCGGAGTTTTGCGGGCCGTTGCCCGAGGGACCAGGGCCCACCAGCAGTTTTGGGAGCCTCCCGGCTCTTCGTGTTGCTCGTCGCTGCTCGCCGGTGGGTTTTGACAGGCAACAGATCCACATGTGGTATGTGAGAAGAAAACACATTTCAATGACTCTGGTTGTTGTTACTAAAAAGAACACACATGCAATGACACCAGTGATCCATGGGTGGATTGTGAAAAGAGCACACATGCAATGACACTGGTGGATCCATATGTGATATGTGAAAAGAACACACATGCAATGACTCTGGTTGTTAGTGAAAAGAACGCACATGCAATGACACTGGTGGATCCATAGGTGGTATGTGAAAAGAACACACATTTCAATGACTCTGGTTGTTGTTACTAAAAAGAACACACATTTAATGACTCTGGTTGTTGTTAGTGAAAAGAACACACATGCAATGACACTTGAGGATCCATAGGTGGTATGTGAAAAGAACACACATTTGAATGACTCTAGTTGTTGTTACTAAAAAGAACACACATGCAATGACATTGGTGGATCCATGGGTGGATTGTGAAAAGAACACACATGCAATGACACTGGTGGATCCATAGATGCTATATGAAAAGAACACACATGCAAAATGACTCTGGTTGTTGTTACTAAAAAGAAAACACATGCAATGACACTGGTGGATCCATGTGTGGTCTCTGTAGAGAACACACATTTCAATGACACTAGTGGATCCATATGTGGTATGTGAAAAGAACACACATGCATTGACACTGGTGGATCCATGGGTGGATTTTCAAAAGAGCACACATTTCAATGACTCTGGTGGATACATAGGTGGTATGTGAAATAACACACATGCAATGACTCCAGTTGTTGTTAGTGAAAAGAACACACATGCAATGACACCGATGGATCCATGGGTGGATTGTGAAAAGAATAGACATGCAATGACACTGGTGTATCCATGTGTGGATTGTGAAGAGAACACACATGCAATGACTCCAGTTGTTGTTAGTGAAAAGAACATACATGCAATGACACCGGTGGATCCATGTGTGGTCTCTGTAGAAAACACACATTTCAATGACACTGGTGGATCCATATATGGTATGTGCAAAGAACACACATGCAATGACTCTGGTTGTTATTAGTGAAAAGAACACACATGCAATGACACTGGTGGATCCATAGGTGGTATGTGAAAAGAACACACATGCAAAATGACTCTGGTTGTTGTTACTAAAAAGAACACACATGCATTGACTCTGGTGGATCGATGTGAAAAGAACACACATGCAATGAAACTGGTGGATCCATAGGTGGTATGTGAAAGGAATACACAATTCAATGACTCTGGTTATTGTTACTAAAAAGAACACACATGCAATGACACTGGTGGATCCATGGGTGGATTGTGAAAAGAACACACATGCAATGACACTGGTGGATCCATAGGTGGTATGTGAAAAGAACACACATTTCAATGACTCTGGTTGTTGTTACTAAAAAGAACACACATGCAATGACTCTGGTGGATCCATGTGAAAAGAACACACATGCAATGACACTGGTGGATCCATAGGTGGTATGTGAAAAGAACACACATTTCAATGACTCTGGTTGTTGTTACTAAAAAGAACACACATGCAATGACTCTGGTTGTTGTTAGTGAAAAGAACACACATCCAATGACACTGGTGGGTCCATAGGTGGTATGTGAAAATAACACACATTTTAATGACTCTAGTTGTTGTTACTAAAAAGAACACACATGCAATGACACTGGTGGATCCATGGGTGGATTGTGAAAAGAACACACATGCAATGACATGGTGGATCCATAGGTGGTATGTGAAAAGAACACACATGCAAAATGAATCTCTGGTTGTTGTTACTAAAAAGAACACACATGCAATGACACTGGTGGATCCATGTGTGGATTATGAAGAGAACACACATGCAATGACACTGGTGGATCCATATGTGGTATGTGAAAAGAACACACATGCAAAAACTCCAGTGTTTGTTGGTGAAAAGAGCAAACATGCAATACTCCAGTTGTTGTTAGTGAAAAGAACATGCATGCAATGACACCGGTGGATCCATGTGTGGTCTCTATAGAGAACACACATTTCAATGACACTGGTGGATCCATATGTGGTATGTGAAAAGAACAGACATGCAATGACTCTGGATGTTGTTACGAAAAAGAACACACATGCAATGACACTGGTGGATCCATGGGTGAATTATGAAATGAACACACATGCAATGACACTGGTGGATCCATGGGTGGATTATGAAATCAACACACATGCAATGACACTGGTAGATCCACATGTGGTATGTGAGAAGAAAACACATTTCAATGACTCTGGTTGTTGTTACTAAAAAGAACACACATGCAATGACACCAGTGGATCCATGGGTGGATTGTGAAAAGAGCACACATGCAATGACACTGGTGGATCCATATGTGATATGTGAAAAGAACACACATGCAATGACTCTGGTGGTTAGTGAAAAGAACGCACATGCAATGACACTGGTGGATCCATAGGTGGTATGTGAAAAGAACACACATTTCAATGACTCTGGTTGTTGTTACTAAAAAGAACACACATGCAATGACTCTGGTGGATCCATGTGAAAAGAACACACATGCAATGACACTGGTGGATCCATAGGTGGTATGTGAAAAGAACACACATTTCAATGACTCTGGTTGTTGTTACTAAAAAGAACACACATGCAATGACTCTGGTTGTTGTTAGTGAAAAGAACACACATCCAATGACACTGGTGGGTCCATAGGTGGTATGTGAAAATAACACACATTTTAATGACTCTAGTTGTTGTTACTAAAAAGAACACACATGCAATGACACTGGTGGATCCATGGGTGGATTGTGAAAAGAACACACATGCAATGACATGGTGGATCCATAGGTGGTATGTGAAAAGAACACACATGCAAAATGAATCTCTGGTTGTTGTTACTAAAAAGAACACACATGCAATGACACTGGTGGATCCATGTGTGGATTATGAAGAGAACACACATGCAATGACACTGGTGGATCCATATGTGGTATGTGAAAAGAACACACATGCAAAAACTCCAGTGTTTGTTGGTGAAAAGAGCAAACATGCAATACTCCAGTTGTTGTTAGTGAAAAGAACATGCATGCAATGACACCGGTGGATCCATGTGTGGTCTCTATAGAGAACACACATTTCAATGACACTGGTGGATCCATATGTGGTATGTGAAAAGAACAGACATGCAATGACTCTGGATGTTGTTACGAAAAAGAACACACATGCAATGACACTGGTGGATCCATGGGTGAATTATGAAATGAACACACATGCAATGACACTGGTGGATCCATGGGTGGATTATGAAATCAACACACATGCAATGACACTGGTAGATCCACATGTGGTATGTGAGAAGAAAACACATTTCAATGACTCTGGTTGTTGTTACTAAAAAGAACACACATGCAATGACACCAGTGGATCCATGGGTGGATTGTGAAAAGAGCACACATGCAATGACACTGGTGGATCCATATGTGATATGTGAAAAGAACACACATGCAATGACTCTGGTGGTTAGTGAAAAGAACGCACATGCAATGACACTGGTGGATCCATAGGTGGTATGTGAAAAGAACACACATTGCAATGACTCTGGTTGTTGTTACTAAAAATAAAACACATCCAATGACACTAGTGTATCCATGTGTGGTCTCTATAGAGAACACACATTGCAATGACATTGGTGGATCCAGATGTGGTATGTGAAAAGAACACACATGCAATGACTCTGGTTGTTGTTAGTGAAAAGAACATGCATGCAATGATACTGGTGGATCCATAGGTGGTATGTGAAAAGAACACACATGCAAAATGACTCTGGTTGTTGTTACTAAAAAGAACACACATGCAATGACACTGGTGGATCCATGGGTGGATTGTGAAAAGAGCACACATGCAATGACACTGGTGGATCCATATGTGGTATGTGAAAAGAACACAGATGCAATGACTCTGGTTGTTGTTAGTGAAAAGAACACACATGCAATGACACTGGTGGATCCATGTGTGGTCTCTGAAGAGAGCACACATTTCAATGACTCTGGTTGTTTTTTATTAAAAAGAACACACATGCAATGACACTGGTGGATCCATGTGTGGTCTCTGAAGAGAACACACATGCAATGCCACTGGTTGTTGTTACTAAAAAGAACATGCAATGACACTGGTGGATCCATGTGTGGATTGTGAAGATAACACACATGCAATGACTCCAGTTGTTGTTAGTGAGAAGAACATACATGCAATGACACCGGTGGATCCATGTGTGGTCTCTGTAGAGAACACACATTTCAATGACACTGCTGGATCCATATATGGTATGTGAAAAGAACACACATGCTATGACTCTGGTTGTTGTTAGTGAAAAGAACACACATGCAATGACACTGGTGGATCCATAGGTGGTATGTGAAAAGAACACACATGCAAAATGACTCTGGTTGTTGTTACTAAAAAGAACACACATGCAATGACTCTGGTGGATCCAAGTGAAAAGAACACACATGGAATGAAACTGGTGGATCCATAGGTGGTATGTGAAAAGAATACACAGTTCAATGACTCCGGTTGTTGTTACTAAAAAGAACACACATGCAATGACACTGGTGGATCCATGGGTGGATTGTGAAAAGAACACACATGTAATGACACTGGTGGATCCATAGGTGGTATGTGAAAAGAACACACATTTCAATGACTCTGGTTGTTGTTACTAAAAACAACACACATGCAACGACTCTGGTGGATCCATGTGAAAAGAACACACATGCAATGACACTGGTGGATCCATAGGTGGTATGTGAAAAGAACACACATTTCAATGACTCTGGTTGTTGTTACTAAAAAGAACACACATGCAATGACTCTGGTTGTTGTTAGTGAAAAGAACACACATGCAATGACACTGGTGGATCCATAGGTGGTATGTGAAAATAACACACATTTCAATGACTCTGATTGTTGTTACTAAAAAGAACACACATGCAATGACACTGGTGGATCCATGGGTGGATTGTGAAAAGAACACACATGCAATGACACGGTGGATCCATAGGTGGTATGTGAAAAGAACACACATGCAAAATGACTCTAGTTGTTGTTACTAAAAAGAACACACATGCAATGACACTGGTGGATCCATGTGTGGTCTCTGTAGAGAACACATATTTCAATGACACTGGTGGATCCATATGTGGTATGTGAAAAGAACACACATGAAATGACACTGGTGGACCATGGGTGGATTGTGAAAAGAGCATAAATTTCAATGACTCTGGTGGATCCATAGGTGGTATGCGAAAAGAACACACATGCAATGACTCTAGTTGTTGTTAGTGAAAAGAACACACATGCAATGACACCGATGGATCCATGGGTGGATTGTGAAAAGAACATATATGCAATGACACTGGTGGAACCATATGTGGATTGTGAAAAGAGCACACATGCAATGACTCCAGTTGTTGTTAGTGAAAAGAACATACATGCAATGACACCGGTGGATCCATGTGTGGTCTCTGTAGAGAACACACATTTCAATGAGACTGGTGGATCCATATGTGGTATGTGAAAAGAACACACATGCAATGACTCTGGTTGTTGTTAGTGAAAAAAACATACATGCAATGACACTGGTGGATCCATAGGTTGTATGTGTAAAGAACACACATGCAAAATGACTCTGGTTGTTCTTACTAAAAATAACACACATGCAATGACTCTGGTGGATCCATGTGAAAAGAACACACGTGCAATGACACTGGTGGATCCATAGGTGGTATGTGAAAAGAACACACATTTCAATTACTCTGGTTGTTGTTACTAAAAAGAACACACATACAATGACACTGGTGGATCCATGGGTGGATTGTGAAAAGAACACACATGGAATGACACTGGTGGATCCATAGGTGGTATGTGAAAAGAACACACATGCAAAATGACTCTGGTTGTTGTTACTAAAAAGAACACACATGCAATGACTCTGGTGGATCCATGTGAAAAGAACACACATGCAATGAAACTGGTGGATCCATAGGTGGTATGTGAAAAGAATACATAGTTCAATTACTCTGGTTGTTGTTACTAAAAAGAACACACATGCAATGACACTGGTGGATCCATGGGTGGACTGTGAAAAGAACACACATGTAATGACACTGGTGGATCCATAGGTGGTATGTGAAAAGAACACACATTTCAATGACTCTGGTTGTTGTTACTAAAAAGAACACACATGCAACGACTCTGGTGGATCCATGTGAAAAGAACACACATGCAATGACACTGGTGGATCCATAGGTGGTATGTGAAAAGAACACACATTTCAATGACTCTGGTTGTTGTTACTAAAAAGAACACACATGCAATGACTCTGGTTGTTGTTAGTGAAAAGAACACACATGCAATGACACTGGTGGATCCATAGGTGGTTTGTGAAAATAACACACATTTCAATGACTCTGATTGTTGTTACTAAAAAGAACACACATGCAATGACACTGGTGGATCCATGGGTGGATTGTGAAAAGAACACACATGCAATGACACGGTGGATCCATAGGTGGTATGTGAAAAGAACACACATGCAAAATGACTCTAGTTGTTGTTACTAAAAAGAACACACATGCAATGACACTGGTGGATCCATGTGTGGTCTCTGTAGAGAACACACATTTCAATGACACTGGTGGATCCATATGTGGTATGTGAAAAGAACACACATGCAATGACACTGGTGGATCCATGGGTGGATTGTGAAAAGAGCATAAATTTCAATGACTCTGGTGGATCCATAGGTGGTATGTGAAAAGAGCACACATGCAATGACTCCAGTTGTTGTTAGTGAAAAGAACATACATGCAATGACACCGGTGGATCCATGTGTGGTCTCTGTAGAGAACACACATTTCAATGAGACTGGTGGATCCATATGTGGTATGTGAAAAGAACACACATGCAATGACTCTGGATGTTGTTAGTGAAAAAAAACATACATGCAATAAAACTGGTGGATCCACAGGTGGTATGTGTAAAGAACACACATGCAAAATGACTCTGGTTGTTGTTACTAAAAATAACACACATGCAATGACTCTGGTGGATCCATGTGAAAAGAACACACGTGCAATGACACTGGTGGATCCATAGGTGGTATGTGAAAAGAACACACATTTCAATTACTCTGGTTGTTGTTACTAAAAAGAACACACATACAATGACACTGGTGGATCCATGGGTGGATTGTGAAAAGAACACACATGGAATGACACTGGTGGATCCATAGGTGGTATGTGAAAAGAACACACATTTCAATGACTCTGGTTGTTGTTACTAAAAAGAACACACCTGCAATGACTCTGGTTGTTGTTAGTGAAACGAACACACATGCAATGACACTGGTGGATCCATAGGTGGTATGTGAGAAGAACACACATTTCAATGACTCTGGTTGTTGTTACTAAAAAAACACACATGCAATGACTCTGGTTGTTTTTAGTGAAATGAACACACATGCAATGACACTGGTTGTTGTTACTAAAAAGAACACACATGGAATGACTCTGGTTATTGTTACTAAAAAGAATACACATGCAATGACACTGGTGGATCCATAGGTGGTATGTGAGAAGAACCGCCATGAAATGACTCTGGTTGTCGTTAGTAAAAATTACACACATGCAATGACACTGGTGGATCCATGGGTGGATCCATGTGTGGATTGTGAAGAGAACACACATACAATGACACTGGTGGATCCATGTGTGGATTGTGAAAAGAACACACATGGAATGTCTCTGGTTGTTGTTACTAAAAAGAACACACATGCAATGACACTGGTGGATCCATAGGTGGATTGTGAAAAGAGCACAAATGCAATGAAATTTGAATGGTACTGGTGGATCCGTAGGCGGATTGTGAAAAGAGATTTTACCTCTCTCTCTCTGTCACAAATCTCACAAAAGCCCAAACGTGTGGAGATCCCAAAGAGGTGCTCACTCTGGGTGCTATGCCCTGATTGGCTGACACAGATGTCATGTTGATCGTCTCCACCAACTATTGATCCCATGTGATCCAACGGGCAGGATAACCCCTCCCTTCTCCACTTTTTTATGCATGGTCAATCTGTGCCACCTCTCTATCCGTGCCACTGGTACTTTATCCCCATAAACAAGTGAAAATCCATCTATCTGGTTAAAATAACTAAAATAAATTATCATATTTCGAAGAAGCCATCGTCTCCGTCTTCTGGTTCGTCCTCGTCTTCGTCAACGACACGGTCCCCGCCATCGCCACCGTCGGTGCCCTCTTCTGACGACTCGACACCGCCTCCTTCCTCGAATAAGTGTGATATCTCCTTGTCAGAGTCCTCCTCCTCCTCTTCGTAGTCCCACCGGTCCACGTCACTCTCCTCCGCTTCTGCCTCCAACTGATCGATGAACGCCTCCTCGTTGGCCGAGTCGGACTCGTCCAAATAGCTATCTCCTCTCTTCATCCTGGTCTTCTTCTCGTTCCTCTTCTTGTCCGTACTCGCCGGTGCGACACGCGCCCCCGTCCTGGCTGCTACTTTGTGCTCTTCCGACGCTGCAGGTACCCCACGCTCCTCCTACACGGCCGGTACAAGCTTCAACGTCGTGGTGTCCTCGACTGCCGATGTCGATGGATCCTGGCGCGGTCGAACACGACGTGCTGCCTCAGCAGGCGACTCACGAGCGCGGACGATGCAGCGAAGAGCCGGGGACGCACGACAGTCAGTGGACGGCTTGGACCTGCCATTGCCACGGCGAGGGGTATCGTGCTCGAGGTAGTTGCTCCGAATGGTCGATGGCGGGTACACAGAGTGGGGTGCCGATATGATCAAGGACGAGCAGCGGTTTCGCATGTCGTGTCCACGCATGCATTTGTCGATTATCAAAAAAAAGAAGAAAGAAGTAATATCTCGTGTACTGAACATAATTTGATCATAACAAAAGTGGCACGGCGTATTCTAGACTCGTAAATATCCCGTGCGTGCATGTCACGTGGAGTTCGACGGAGTTGGACGTGCCGACGTGATCGTGCAGCAGTTGCGCGCGTCATTGCCCCATGAACACGTGACACACGCACGCGGGATGTGCGCGCCGATTCCCGTGACGACCACCCGGCTCACACTCCCCTTATTATATACTGGACTTTGGGAGGCGCCGAAGAACATTGAAGTGTCCATCACAATAAAGAAAGTCCCATCGATTCCCTACCCCTTCCTCCCTGGCTTCTTTGAGAAGGTAAACCGTACACGGTGGTCTTGTATAATAGTACTAGTACTACTGGACCACGGCCTGTACTCTTACTCTTCTCCCACACTAATAATCACTATCTCCTTCCTCCTGCCGCTGCCACACCCACCCTGTAAGCCATGGCTCCACTGAGGAGGGGGAGAGGCCGGTCGAAGATCCTCGCGGAGAAAAGGGAGAGAAATCGCCGCGAGGCACTTCTTGCTCTACCAGCCGCTCCAGCCCACCCTCTCATCGAGGCCCAATCTCCCCCGACAATGGCGCAAAATGTTCTAGCATACGAGGGCTCCTCCCGGTACGGTCTCCTTATTCTACTTCTTCTCCATCTCCCTCTCCATCATGATCTTAATCAGCTTCTTCTTGTTTTTCTTCTTCTTCTGGTTCTTCCTCTTCTACGTATTACAGGTCGGCCATGGAGCCCGAATCCACCACGACAGAGGTGTTGCAGGACCCGTTCGGCCCCATTCCATGTCTCAGCGAGGTAGCAAATCTCCACGCTGTTATTTCTCCGAGTTATGATGTGGATTTCTTAGATGTTGACCGCCCTGCATTGTTTTTTCTTCTTCTTTTGCGAGTTGTATTTGTTTTCATGAATATGACTGGATCTCTTGGTGTTTCCTTAATACCGTTGTTCATAGATTCACTATGCATTTTTTGTGATTAGGATTAGTTTATCGTGGTCATGAATAGATCTCCAGGTCCATTTTTTAACACTACGGCCAATAGATTCAACGGGGATTTTTTTGATCTGTATTAGTATTCACCTGGGACCTGGAGTGTAATTGTAGAATTCCTATTTTAATTAACATGAACAATGCAGCGATCGAAGGCCGAGTACCATGAGAAGGTGGCCGCGATCAGTTACAAGATTGCCAACCAACATGAGCTTGCACGCTCCCTCACCCAAGCTAATGAGAGCCTACGCAAGAAATTATCTGTGCAGAAGGAGATCTCGCTAGATTTTGCACATGACGTCGTTAGGCTACAGAAAGTGCTCGACTGTAACTTGATCAGGCAAGAACAGGCCATCAAGATAATCAACGAGCTCACGGAGGAGAAGAAGAATCTCGTGGAAAGGTGCATTCTCCTGCAGGACGAAGTCAGCGAGGCACTCAGAGGACGCGTCGAGGAAACCAAGGCTACCATCCGAGCCTACCATGACAGGAACTGTTGCCTGGATGCATTCAAGGAGATGAAGGCGGACATGAGCAGAGGGATCACCGTACTCGAGGGTGTTCGGAAAGAGAACGAGGAGCTAAGGGCATGTCTGGAGGCGTATCGGAGCAATGCCCAAGTCTGATTCCCGTTAGCGGGGACACGAATACCAGTTCGTACTCCTCTCCTTTTGTAATGTTTAGGGTTCAGGGAGCAATGCCCATGTCTGCTTCCCATTATAAGGTGCAATAAGAATCCTAGGGCAACTCCTTATCTATCTGGACATGTGTTGGTGTTCATGTTCATGAATGGACACCATGTTCTCTCTTCATTATGTATCTGGACATGGGTTTCTGCATTATGAGTTTGCCACTCTCCCACTACTATTTGGTGATATTGGGAAAAACCCACAACACACTAAACTGCTGATAAATCTTATTTGTCTTTGAAATTGAAATTATGACAGTGCCACCAGTTGATTCATAAAATGTTGATTAGTCCTAGATTGCTTCTTCCTTGAAATTATGGCAGTGCCACTAGTCGATTTAGTTAATTATGGAAACTAACCAGCTTGCCCTGGTGAACTGAACAAACCATACTATGTATTGTTGTTGCAGGGAAAGAGGCGAAAGATCGACCAGGACCTGGCGACCTGGCTAAATGACAAGATAGCAATCCAAAGGGAGAAGCGGAATTCCCAGAAACTGGCCTTTGACCAACTGCGCGCTGAATTCGCGGTACTTTCTGACAACTGCCAGAAACTGAAGGAGTTAAACGCCGACTGGGCGAAGCTACACAGTGAAGGTCGCGCCTCGGCTAGGAAGCAGACGGAGATCATGAAAGGGATCTTGAAGGAAAATCGTATGACTACGAACAAAATTCTCCAATCCGTGATGGAGCGCTAGATCCTACAGCTGAAGCACGACATAGTACTGAAGAAGCTGGACAATCTTAGGGAGGAAAACAGGCAGCTCCGGGCCAGGCTCGCTTGAACACAACATATGTCTATTTAGTACTGAACTGGCTGGTTTGTCCTCTGTAGTGGTGATTTTGTAAGCGTGAACTTAACTCTATGCACGATATGTGTGTTCGTCTGAAATTAGTTTGCTCGAGGATTGAGTTTGGCTTAGTTCGGAAAGCACAATTGCAAGTCTTACAATTAACTAGTTTCAGGCATTGGTACGACATAAATTATTCATCTCGAATTTCCTTTATCCTCTATAGTCTATCCTTGTTCACCCTCGCGCGCCTTCTTTAGTTCCTTCAAAAGATCCGCAATGCAGTACTCTAGCTTCTTCTTGTCTTCCTTGAGCTGATCCCTCTCCTTTTCTACATTATGAATCAGCAACCTGTGACTATCCTGAAGCTTCTTTGCAGTTCCAACAACCAAGCTCCCATCGATTCCGTTAGTTAGCTTTGACTGCAAATTCTCGATTTTTTGTTCCAGCTCCTTATTTCGTACCGACAGCTTGTAATTTTTTTCAGATGCATCACTTACATTAGTAAATCTCCCCGACCTTTCCAACTCATACATCTCCCATAACCATGCCAAACATTTCTTAAGTGCATCTGGCCACACAAGATCCACCCACTCTACTGCTTTACACACCGGGCCAACCCAAAAACACACACACTATAGTGTTATGAACATGCACGATACATTTTACTTCATGTCACACTTGCACATAATGTAAACAAACCTGATTTGTACAGCCCAAAAACCTTCTCCTAGTGTTACTGCCTTCGAATGCAACATATCTCCTCAGTTTTAGCCCATGGTCACATGGCACTTCTCCATCGAGATCTAGGCCCTCCCATTCAGAGTCGTAGATCATCCTTGGTACCTATAGATAAACGCAAAGCTGAAATCGAACACGATTGCATGCACATATGGAGCTCATATCGAGAGATTTACCATTGCCTAACCCTAACCCGAGAAAACAGAGGAACTCACGTCATGGAAGGAATACTCGATGTCGGACAGAAGGTTGTCGCTGCTCGACTGTTCATCCTCGCTGTTCAAGGACATCATGGCGAATGCGATGGCGACAGCGATAGCGTCAGCGTCGGTGTCGGAGAGAGAGAGAGAGAGAGAGAGAGAGAGAGAGAGAGAGAGAGAGAGCAGCCCTTCTACCGCTGCAATGATGACTAAATTGGCATGTTATAATAGTTTAATGGATACCATGCTCTTTCCCTGGATTACTGTCTCCTGCCTGATATGGATTCTCTTCACACATTCTCATTTCAAATATTAAACCTGCACTCCCTCCATCCCAATTTCATTGCCTAACAAAAACATACCAGTATATTACATCATCCGAAGAAACAAAATCATGTCAACTACAAGGTACTTATGCATCACTTCTTCAATCATGGTTTCACAAAACATTACATTATAATCTCCCAACAAACATAACCACAACATGGTTTCACAAAACATCACATTATAATCTCTCAACAAACGTAATCACAGAAACAAGTATATTACATCAACTCAAGAAACAAAATCATGTCGACTACAAGGTACTTACACATCACTTGTCCTGTCATGGTTTCGCAAAACATTACATTATAGTCTCTCAACAAACAAAATAACAGAAACAAGTACAGTACATCATCTCAAGAAACATAATCATGTCAACTACAATGTATTTATGCATCACTAGTCCAGTCATGGTTTCACAAAACATTACATTACAATGTCCCAACAAACATAATAACAGAAACAAGTACCGTATGTCATCTTAAGAAACATAATCATGTCAACTACAATGTACTTATGTCTTATTACAACAACGATGGTTTCAGTGAGTGACATGTCCGAAAATCTCAATAGCTCGCACATCATTATATCACAATCTCTCAACAAACATAATCACAGAAGCACGCTCTAAATGCAATAGCAGTCAATATTACAAATACAGGCAGGGGAACCCCGCGGTCCATATGATAAGCCCAGGGTAGCAGCTCTCATCAGATCTCATCATCATCGACCACCTCATTCTAGTCACCCACTATAGGGGCATCTACATCCACTATAACCTGTTCAACAACATCAGAAATGGTACCAAGGAAGAACACCTTCCTGGTTCGCTTCTTTCGCCACATAATCTGCATAAGATCTTCAGTATCCAAAACATCTATGAATTTCTTCTTCTTATGATGCCACCACCAGATTTTTGCCATCTGCTTAGGGCCAATACTGATTTCCTTACCGATCATCCCTCTCATTTCATCAAGAGTTATGTTTTTGGAATCGACAGTGATCTCCACAGTACATGATGAAACTGGCTTATTAACTCCCTCATCAAGTTTTGCCATGTATGAATCCACCTCTATGCGTATACTGAACTTATCTAGATCAACATCTATTGGTCTGTATTCTCTAGGAGCAGAAGCTCTGGCAGCAAGATCTCTAGCATCTACATACATATCATCAATCATCTCTTCAACTTTCACCTTACGATCAGCTGCACAACACTCCCAAACCATCTGAAGCTCATGAGAGTGCTCAATTTGCTGATAGGTATCATTCATCTTGCGCCACACCAATTTTGTCCTATGTCTAGAACCCCAGGGAATTCTAGCGGCAAGCATATCTACCAGCTGGGAAACAGACACAACCTCTTTGCAATTCACAAGAAGATGCACATCTTGCCTGAACACAACCCTCTCGCAACCAAAATCAAGCTTTGTAGTGTACTGCCGAACATGAACTGTGAACTCATATAAGTCCCTTGTATCAAAGCTATGCCTAATTTGATTAAAAAGGGGAACATTTCAGTTCATTCGATTCTATTATGCCGTAACTAATCTACTTGCAAGATAAGACAAAGATAAGAAAAAATCACCTCCGGTCTTCTCCCGGGTTTTTTTCTTCGAGATATAAGTGCTGCATCTGCCCACCGGAGCCGAACAATCCGCCGCCGGCCTTGATTTTCTCTTCAACCCGCTGCTCATAGGTACCTTGGGAGCAGAATCCTTGCTGGCCTCCTTGCTAACCGGGGTTGAAGACCTCGCCGCAACTACGCGTTGAGCCCCAGACTTGGGCCTCGATGGACCCTTTTTAGTCGGCGATGTAGCTACAACCTTCGCCTTGCAAGACATGTTGGGCCACTGCCGCCGGATTCAATGTCGGGGGAGGGAGAAAAAAGGTCCTCCGACGCCAGCAGATTTAGGGTCGGGGAAGGGAAGAAAAGGGACCGTCGCCGCCGTAGCAAGATTCAGTGTCGAGAGTTAGGAAAGTACAGTAATGGATTTGCGCCTACGACACGTGCAGGGTGGCTAAGAAGAGTGACCGGCAAAGGAGCGGCACAACAGGAACTAGTGTAACGGAATATCCTGACTTAACGGTCGCGGTTTGAAAATATTGGGTTTGGCCATCATTCACTCGAAAGACCCCTCTTAGCAATTGGCGCCCCAACTTTTCGAATCGTGGTGATAAAAATCAACATGGGTACCGTTTTGCCTGTCCACCCCAACTTTCGGGCCGAAAAATGATATTCTCCAAGGTGTGACCCCCCTTCCCGGACATGCGTTAACACTTCGTAAAATCCTAGATCTGTACGTCGAAACTTCCGCCACGGGACAATTGGGGCCTAGAATGTGGAAAAGTTGGCCCAAACTTTGCTCTCCATGTACATATGTCCTAAACAAACCAAAATAAGTAGAAAGGTCCACCAGGCTACCCTCGTACGGAGATAGGTATAGGGGTAGACGATCCGGGGGCCCCGGTCTAGGGTTTCGCTGGAGGAAGACCGCCAGAGCATCGGAATCACATGAAAAATTGCATGTGCCCCTAGCATATGTGTGTGAGAGTGGTTTAAGGTTGGTAGGTGCCATGTGTAGGTCCCAGGTGTGACCCCCCTTCCCGGACATGCGTTAACACTTGGTAAAATCCTGGATCTATACGTCAAAACTCCCGCCACGGGACAATCGGGGCCTAGAATGTGGAAAAGTTGGCCCAACCTTTGATCTCCATGTACATATGTACTAAACAAACCAAAACAAGTAGAAAGGTCTACCAAGCTACCCTCATACGGATATAGCTATAGGGGTAGACGATCCGGGG
Source organism: Avena sativa (assembly GCA_916181665.1). Classification (NCBI taxonomy): domain Eukaryota; kingdom Viridiplantae; phylum Streptophyta; class Magnoliopsida; order Poales; family Poaceae; genus Avena; species Avena sativa. Next base: position 82,433,560 of record OV702286.1, read on the forward strand.
CCCCCGGTCTAGGGTTTCGCCGAAAGAATACCGTCAGAGCATCGGAATCACATGAAAACTTGCATGTGCCCCTAGCATATGTGTGTGTGAGTGGTGCAAGGTTGGTAGGTGCCATGTGTAGGCCCCAGGTGTGACCCCCCTTCCCGAACATGCGTTAACACTTGGTAAAATCCTGGATCTATACGTGGAAACTCTCGTCGCGAGACAACCGGGGCCTAGAATGTGGCAAAGTTGGCCCCACCTTTGCTCTCCATGTACATATGTCCTAAACAAACCAAAACAAGTAGAAAGGTCCACCGGGATTGTGGGGCCCCCAGATTAATCCTCCGAGAATCCCTGTTATGCATACAACCATGATCCCATGATCAGTTAGTCGTGGCACATAACCGACAAGTATCATTACAATATCTGAGAATATACCGAATTACAAGACTTACATAGATTTCGTTATGGCTACATCAATAATCAGTAGCGGACTTCAACAAGCGCAGAGCCTGAGCCATGGCTTAACCTACAGGCAACTGACTGGGAGAACGTCCTAGTTCGCTTTGTCGTCCACTTCACCTCCTTCTTGATATCTGACCAAGTTAATAGCCAGGGACAATGCCAGTGGGTACATTGAATGTACTCGCAAACCACCTTAATAAAATAATAATAACAAGAGGCTATGCAATATGGCTGTGGTATTAGGAGGGCTCCAAGAGAGGTTCTTTTCTCAAATAGTTTCTCTTGTAGATATAGCATCTACATATCTTTGTTGAAAACTTTTGTAAACATTTTGGAAACCTTTTTGAACAGTTTTGGAAAACTTTAGGACTAGGTCACCCATTTGCTTCTCCTTTACGGCCATCCCATGACCAAACTCCTTCCATACCTCTCTGACCATCCCATGGTCAAAGCAGGTATACTTTCCGACCATCCCATGGTCAAAACAATTTCAAAGCCTTTGCTTTTACGAAATCCTTTTTCAAAACAAAACTAGCACCGCTCTACAGAAGTTTGTCCAACCTGTCCTTAACCGCGGACATGGCTATTCGAATAGATTTACACTCTGCAGAGGTTGTACACTTTACCCACACCATCCAGGTACACTACCCTGATCTTCACCGATCAAGACTCTCCGGATGCCCACTCCAATATAAGTGCCTACCCCATGAGTGTTAATCCCCTCAAAACCGGGACGTCGGGCAAGGACCAACCGGAGCGCTTAGTGCATGTCCCACGTGCGCACTTTCAATGAGGGGCTCATAGTAACGTGTGGAGGCCTGCCGACCCTTCATTCCTTCTCCAGGTCGACGTCTCACATGGACCTATATCGGAGAAGGCCCACCCTCCAAGGATCCCTGATCCCCTGTAGTAGTTACGAGGCATCTTATACCAGAATAGACAACCTTCAAATCCAGCCCTGTCCCATACCAGAGTAATGTGGTTGCATAGGATTAAGTTGTTATAGCTAGACTGCAAAGAACCAGGTGCGTTTTTTTAAACCTTTTTCCTCTGGTTTTTCTCCAGCATTTTGTAAAACAAAACCTTTTTCTTTCTCAACAACTCTTGGGAGGTCCCACCTCACCAAGTTTTTATCATAAAACATTTGGCAAAACTTTTTTCGGGGTCTTCCCATCCTCTAGTTTTTGCTTCGGCTAAATTGGGGTCTCCGAAGGGATATGGTGTATTACACCACCTACCATACTAGGGGCAAGTAGGTATCATCAAGAGAGTTGTACTTAGTAGTACTATTGAGTAATAGGTTGGAGGAGCCAAACCACTAACATATATATACTTCAACATATAGTAAAACAATGCAGTTTTAAAATAGTTGATAAAACATGCATAAGTAAAACAGTAGGACAAGGCTTATGAGAAAGAAGGTGGCTTGCCTAATGATCATCAATATGGAAATATGTCCCTGGACTTCTTCTTTAGATCACCCAGAATACCAAAAGCAATAATAGATACCACTTCTTCTCGGTGTTAATACAAGCGCAACTATCGTCGTCATCGAGTGTACATGCAAACAAACAAGTCCACAAATCAAACAAGGCATTCAAGCATCAAAACCATACAGCAATAAGAACATACCAAATATTACTCAAATCCGTAGGTTTTGAGAGGGTTGGATTTAGGAGGTTGAGATGTCCTTGGAGAAGGGAATGAACACCCCTTAGGGTTTATTGTCGAGGAACTACCTAAGAGGGGGTTTTGGACCAAAGACCTATTCAGTATGATACCATTGTGTACCAATGATACCAACAGATAGGTGGTGATAAAATGAAGCCAACAAAAGTGGTTTCACTAATTTATCACTTTTCTTTAATTTCTTATGAATATTCTAGTGATAAAAGGCTCTAGTTTTAGGAAATAATTCACCAGAAAAGTTCTGGAGCTCCAAAAATTATTTCCTTGGCTAGTTCAGTAGGTTTGGATGTACTTGTTGATTGAGAGTTGGAATTAGGTCAAGAAAATTACCAGAATACCCTCAGGAAATTCACGAAGGCAGTTCTGTAGCCAACTTGTCTTTTTCACCAAATTAAATCTGCCGTAGCTTTGGATTTGATTCCAAGGACACATGGTAGGTAGTTGGAATACCTTTCTGTAGAAATTGGAATAAACCTTTTTGGAGCTCTATATCTTCTGTAGTGAATTTAGGGGTGAATAAACCATGCACATAATAGTTTAATTCACAGAGAAATATCCATAGCTCAATAAATCCTGAGCTCCTGGATTTAGGTACTTATTGCAGTACCACATCACTGGGATTTGCAATTGGGTCAATACCTCTGTTGGTTTGACCCAGAGGAAATCCTAAAGTCAGAAACTAACAGTTTTTGTTATTTTTACTAGGGCCAAACTATTGTTCACCTTGGAAAGGGACAAAGGACATGAGATAGGTACAGGTAGTACCTACCAGGGGCACTTGGGTTTACCCCATTTGGAGTTGTGAAACTCACAGGGGGATTTTCTTAGTAGAATATGATACATTTTGTAACAGATTTAGTATAACTAATATGGGCAATAATTGAGGCAGACAAAGGTACCTCATGATAGAGTAAACCTTTAGTAACCCTAGGAAATTTAGATCTAGGCAATTCGAACTGGTTTCCATTTTCAAATTGATTAAATCTAACGGGTCAAATTTCTAGATTAACCGATCTATTAAAAGAAAAAGAACAGACAGTGCGGTGGGCCAGAGCTGCAAGGGAGTTGGGCCGAGGAGGAGGATTCGGCCCACCCGGGCGCCTCCTTGCACGGGAGGGAGGTTTAAACGGCCTGGCAGGCGGGTCCCGCCCGTCAGCGGGCGCCAGCGGCCGAAATGGTATGGGGAGATCCCCACCATCCGCTCAAGATAGGATTAACGCAGGGGCGTCGTCGTCCTCCCCAAACACCACGGCAGCCAGGGGAAACCCTAGGCGGAGCTAGGCGATGGCAGGGGCATACCAGCGGGGCGGAGAGGAGCCAGGAGGTGGAGGAGATGGAGCGGTGCTCGACGGCAGTCCCAATGATGGGCGGCAAGGTGGGCCTCAACACCGGGACCTCACTCGCCCAAGCGCGCCCAGCGGAGCTTGCTTTGGTGCTCGCCGGAGTAGCCTCGGGGCTGCATGCATGATGCAGGGGAGGCGGGAAGGCGACGCGGTACAAGACGACGATCAGGATAAGGGTCAGCACAGGTAGGTTTGCTATCGGGGAAGGTCTCGCGCACGACGACGACCGTCGGGTGGCTCGGAGGTTCACCGACAATGTTGCTCTGGGGGTTCCTGAGCAGATAGGAAGGCATAGTTAGAATGAGGAGGTTGAGGGGATCTCGGTGGAGTAGCATGCAGGGAGAGAGGAGTAGCAGAGAGGGCACCCGAGGGGTTCCTTGAAAACGGTCGGGAGGACTTCTCCTCCTTGTTCCGGCCAGGTCTGAGCAAAGTATAGGGAGGGGTGCTGGGAGGTGTTGAGTGGGAGGGAGAGGGGGAAAAGGAGAGTCGAGTGAGGAGCGGGGGTGGCCTCTGGCCTTAAAACCCGAGAGAGGAGGGTGCAGCACTGACATGGTCTATGAGGGGAAGGAGGAAGGGGTGAAACCAGGGGAGGGTTTTCTGGAGGCGGTGGAGGGGTCGTGCTGGAGCTCTGTGGGGTTGCAGGAGGGCGGAGATAAGGAGGGCAGCAGCTGTAGGAAGTGTGCAAGCCAAGGAAGTGGCCTTGCCTTTGTCTCCTCTCCATCCAAACACTAGGGACCAAAAGAGTGGTCTGCTATAGTAGCTTAGCTACAGTGCAGCTCGACCAGAGAGGGTGAGATTGCTGTGCAAGCTTGGTTGACCACTTTAAGGGAGGTTTGGTGGGGTGGTGATTAAAAGCTTTACTTAGTTTGTAAATTTGATCACAATGGGGCTGGTGAGGGATGTTCAAGAATTTGCATTGGGCATGCTGGGGAAATGATACTGATAGGTAGATGGGGTTAAGGCATAGCTGTAGGAATTTATTGGGATTTTTCTAAGGATTTGAAGTCCACTTAAATCCATTTACTCAAAAACTGCAGAATTGAAGTATTTGAGCTCATTTGATAAATTTACATTGGACAGGGGTGTTTTTGATGTGGGATGATCCCAAATGTGAATACACACTTAGGGGAATTTTCCCAAGATTTATTGTGGCTTAAAAGTATTTTAAACACTTATTATTCCACTTCAGCCATTTAAGAAAATGGGCAAAAAGAAATAATAAAGCTCTTCAAAAATATTTATTTTTGAAGTAGGATGATAGGGTATGCTATGTGGGACTTAATGGATCCAAAAGTTGGGGAAGTGTTTTGGCAAAAACCAAACTTTCCTTTATCTGAGGAGTTTTGGAGATTTTGCCTATTAAGGGAACTAAATAGTTTTGGTCCATAATAAATATGGATAATTGTTGATAAATCTTGATGATCAAGGTATATGATGTAGACAAGGTGTCGCAAGCATTTGCAACCTTGGTATTGGAGAATCCAAGTTGATTTTGGTGGAATACCCTAGATTAAGGATCTATGGTGATGTTAATTTCATACCATCAAAACATGGTTGTATCTTCGGGTTCATATCTCCCATTGGGGCATTGGGTAGATGGATGGATAGACCAAGTGATGTACATCAACATCGTATAGAGGTCTGAGCTTGATCCTGCTTGCGCTCACCAAGACAGGCTTTCAAACTTTGAATAAAATAAGCCTGCCAAAGCAGATTATCAACTAGCCTTCAAAACCTTGTGGGTTTAAACAGCTCAATGATCCAATTGGAACAAGTGAAGTAGGTAATGTTAGACTTATATGAGTAGAACACAACCATGCAAAGAGTTGGTCCATAGAAGGTTGGACGATGGTGTGACCTTCTATCAAAGTAGGCATGTTGACTAGATTTGCAGGAAAAATTATTATCTTGCCTGCAAAACCATCAAGAACAAGTGGGTTGGAGGGTGATCTAACCAAGGTAAAAGGTGGGTCTTGGTAGTCCTTAGGATGGTAAACAATATGGTTCATATGCATTTCCAAAAATGCACAAGGGTTGAGAAAGGGAGGCATTCAAAAAGGTGATGTTGGAAGCAGCTTTCTAGACAGCCAAATTTGGCAGAATTAGGGTTTTTGACTAGAGTGTTGGTGGAGATGATTTTGATGGGTTGCAAAGTACCCAAATCATCATCAAGTGAATGTGGTTGGATAGTAGATTGAATAGAAGGGATCCATGCTTGACATTGGTCTTCATTGACTTGGAAGCTTCTAGAAGTAGATCACTTCAGAGATGATCTGGGTAAGGTTTTTAGATGACTACTGGGTAGCTAGAGATCAGATCCAGATTGTATTCTTGCTTAGGGTGGGATGATTTGGAGACATGTTGATCCTAGTGACGAGCTCCTAGAGTAGCTCATACTATCTCCTAAGCAGACAATTCAAACAGTAGATCAAGGCAACTCATCTTACAAACAAATCAACTACTACTGGGGTTACCACCAAGCTTAGCTTGAGGTAAGGATGGGTATTTTGAAATAGGTTGGAGTTTGAACAAGGTAAGGTCCTTGGTATCGCTACCAAGAGTAGAATTCAAAAGTTTACAAAAAGGTTTTGTTAAATCTAGAGGTAAGAGTATTAGAAGGTTCTGTCTTGAAAACAAAGGGAGATAGTATTCTATAGCTCTCCATAGTTTGATCAATAGAAGATACTAAAATAGTTGGTTTGCAAATGCTTCTTAGCTCAGGTTTTGAAATGCCAGAACATTTGAGAATATGGGAATTAAGCCAAGACTGTTTTGGAAAGTAGCTTTTGTCAACTGGTGTTAAGGTAAGGAGTATATCATCTAATACACATTCATGTGCATAAGCATATCCAAACAACAAGCAAACACTTCAGCATTCAACAAGAAAAAGTTTTTGTTCCCCCTGATTTTTGCATTCTGGACAACTAATGAGGGTTGCCGAAATTGGGATGTTACAGATCTTTCCCCCTTAAAAGAATCTCGTCCCGAGATTCCGGTGAGTATGATTAGGGGATTTGAGTTGGGTTGATACTAGGTGTCTTACGCGTTTTTTCTTACCGACTCCATCCTTTAAGTGACTACTCTGCCAATAAAGTTGAACTTCATACCTTCGGGGATGCATAGAGAATTGAGCAGAGTCCAGTGCTGATTGTTAGGGATGACCTCCTTTTTCTTCTGGTCTCTATATCTTGAGGTCTTGAACTTCACGGGGTACTCCTCGGCGGATAAAATCTACGATTGGGGGTACTTCTGTCTAAAGACTTACAACTCTTCCTTAAGGTTGTAGCGTATCCTATTTAACAATTTTAGGGTCGGGGCTCTTGAGGTTCCTCCTGGCAGAGGGTTATTCTATTTTGTGGGAAAGACGCAGTCTTTCCCCCTTAGGATTTGACTAGGTTAGCCCAGAGATAACGCATTCCTTCCTTCTTGACTTCATTGGTGGCGGTTCTGAAGATTGTCGTCCCTCTTTTTCCTGTAGTCGAGGTCTTTGGAAAGCGTCCGTGGAGCTATGGCCTGCGGGGCTTATATACTACTATTATTCATACTTAGCCTGGTGGAGTTATTGGAGTCTCAAGTCCTCTAAGCATTAAGGACCTAGGGGTTAGCGGTTCGGCAGTCCTTCGGGTGGGTCTTCAACTGAGGTCACAGAGGGACTTTTGTAGAATCTTCAGTTAGTTTCTCATCGGATAACTCATGGGTTGCTCCTTGGTGAAAAGGCGTCAGATCCTGAGATCTCTTCTGAAGTACCTTCTGGTAGACCGTCTTCTGGAGATTGAGTTGGAAAGACGCAGTATTTCCTCCTTAGAGCTTCACTAAGGTTCATCAAAAAGGAGTGTGCGGATCTTCTGTCTTGGAGGGATGACCCGATGTTTAGCAAAAAGCTGTATCTTCCCGGGGTCTTGAGCTGGGGTCTTCGAGTGACGCCTTATTTTATCAACCTTGACGGGGGTGGTTTCCTAACGAAGCCTATACTAGGGTGTTAGCTCAAGGTAAGTTAGCGGTTTACGACTCTTCGGGATAGTCTTCAGTCAAAGTAGAGACATCTAGCTTCGGGGAAACTGTCTTCACTTGAGTTAGTAGTGTTTCTTTTGTACGATGGCGGAGTGGACTCGTTGTCTTCACGCTTCCTAATCATCTGACTTCAGGGGTAGTTCTGACCTTCTCGGGAGGATCTTCCTGTCGGTTTGACTATAATAGGTAGTCTCCTGAGGTGGTCAGAAGCTCGGATACACTAAAGGTTAGTGTGGTTAGATCTCCACTTCTTGTCTTGGTTGACGTATCGGGTGGTTTCCTGTGGATATTGAGGATCCTTCGGTGATCCACTTCCAGCTCCAACTGAAGTCTTGCTATAATAGACTGAGGAACAAAGGAGTATGGTGCCATTGATGAGTCTTGCAAGGTGAGTTTGACAAGGTATGTCGTCCTGCTGAGGTGAAATCTTCGAGTTGATTCTGCCTTGACGATGTCAAACTTCTGGTTCTTGCAAGGCTTTTCCTCTCATATACTCTCGAGGTTAGTCTGGGTCTCATTACCGACATCTAACACAGGGGCTTCCTGAGTTACTAGGTGGGTTATCGCTCCTCGAGTCACATTTTTAAAGAGGTTAAAGCAAACCAGAACATACAAACAAGGCGAACAAAGCGAGGGAATCGCAATGTCCTACGGCAAACATCACACATCAAGCAACATAGGAGGCACTTAGGCAAGCAAACACGGTCAACGCCATGGACCAAGGAGTTAACTACTCGTGATGTAGGGGAATCCTATTGTAGGACTATTGACCCTAGATATCGTCTTTCTTCCGGTTAGAGTCACAATCTTGCCGATAAATCCTTCGTTGTATCTTGGACGCTTCTTGATAGTGCACACCTGATGTCTTTTGAGTATGAGGATTCTGCTGGTAGAGCGATATTGTAGTCTCCTTGTGTTTGCTAGTAGTTGCTTGTCATCATCTTGTTCTCATTGTCTTCACCGGGTTCTACATCCTAGTTATTTAAAATCCGTAGGTTTGAAGTTTGGACGAGAGTTGGAGTAAACCATTTTTGAAAGCATTTACTTAGAGTAAGAGAAGAATTAGAACTTTTTGAAACTCATTGAGAAACTAGTTTTCGAAAGCCAGGGTTTTCAAAATAAGGTTCATGTCCAGCGACCATGCTAACTAAGGTTCTCCTACAGTCAGGATGGCTCTAATACCAAGTCTGTGGGGCCCCCGGATTAATCCTGCGAGAATCCCTGTTATTCATACAACCACGATCCCATGATCAGTTAGTCGTGGCACATAACCGACAAGTATCATTACAACATCCGAGAATATACCGAATTACAAGACTTACATAGATGTTGTTATGCCTACATCAATAATCATCAGCGGACTTCAACAAGCGCAGAGCCCGAGCCATGCCTTAACCTACAAGCAACTGACTGGGAGAACATCCTAGTTCACTTAGTCGTCCACTTCACCTCCTTCTTGATATCTGACCAACTTAATAGTCAGGGACAATGCAAGTGAGTACATTGAATGTACTCGCAAACAACCTTAATAAAATAATAATAACAAGAGGCTATGCAATATGGTTGTGGTATTAGGAGGGCTCCAAGAGAGGTTCTTTTCTCAAATAGTTTCTCTTGTAGATATAGCATCTACATATCTTTGTTGAAAACTTTTGTAAACATTTTGGAAACCTTTTTGAAAAGTTTTGGAAAACTTTAGGACTGGGTCATGCATTTGCTTCTCCTTTATGGCCATCCCATGACCAAACTCCTTCCATACCTCTCTGACCATCCCATGGTCAAAGCATGTATCCTTTCCGACCATCCCATGGTCAAAACATTTTAAAAGCCTTTGCTTTTCTGAAATCCTTTTTCAAAACAAAACCAGCACCGCTCTACAGAAGTTTGTCCAACCCGTCCTTAACCGCGGACACGGCTATTCGAATAGATTTACACTCTGCAGAGGTTGTACACTTTACCCACACCATCCAGGTACACTACCCTGATCTTCACCAATCGTGGGTCGAGTAACCGATCAAGACTCTCCAGATGCCCACTCCAATATAAGTGACTACCCCATGAGTGTTAATCCCCTCAAAACCGGGACGTCGAGCGAGGACCAACCGGAGTGCTTAGTGCACGTTTCTCGTGCGCACTTTCAATGAGGGGCTCATAGTAATGGAGGCCTGCCGACCCTTCATTCCTTCTCCAGGTCGATGTCTCACATGGACCTATATCGGAGAAGGCCCACCCTCCAGGGATCCCCGATCCCATGTCGTAGTTACAAGGCAGCTTATACCAGAATAAGCAACCTTCAAATCCAGCCATGTCCCATACCAGAGTAATGTGGTTGCACATGATTAAGTTGTTATAGCTAGACTGCAAAGAACCAGGTGCGTTTTTGTAAATCTTTTTCCTCCAGTTTTTCTCAAGCATTTTGTAAAATAAAACCTTTTTCTTTCTCAACAACTCTTGGGAGGTCCCACCTCACCAAGGTTTTATCATAAAACATTTGGCAAAAAAATTTCCGGGGACTTCCCATCCTCTAGTTTTTGCTTCGGCTAAATCGGGGTCTCCAAAGGGATATGGTGTATTACACCACCTACCATACTAGGGGCAAGTAGGTATCATCAAGAAAGTTGTACTTAGTAGTACTATTGAGTAATAGTTTGGAGGAGCCAAACCACTACCATATATATACTTAAACATATAGTAAAACGATGCAGTTTTAAAACAGTTGATAAAACATGCATAAGTAAAACAGTAGGACAAGGCTTATGAGCAAGAAGGTGGCTTGCCTGATGATCAGCAATATGGCAATATGTCCCTGGACTTCTTCTTTAGATCACCCAGAATACCAAAAGCAATAATAGATACCACTTCTTCTCAGCGTTAATACAAGCGTAACTATCGTCGTCATCGAGTATACATGCAAACAAACAAGTCCACTATCAAACAAGGCATTCAAGCATCAAAATCATACAGCAATAAGGACATACCACATATTACTCAAATCAATAGGTTTTGAGAGGGTTGGATTTAGGAGGTTGAGATGGTCTTGGAGAAGGGAATGAACACCCCTTAGGGTTTATTATCGAGGAACTACCCAAGAGGGGGTTTTGGACCAAAGACCTATTCAGTATGATACCATTGTGTACCAATGATACCAACAGATAGGTGTTGATAAAATGAAGCCAACAAAAGTGGTTTCACTAATTTATCACTTTTCTTTAATTTCTTATCAATATTCTAGTGATAAAAGGCTCTAGTTTTAGGAAATAATTCACCAGAAAAGTTCTGGAGCTCCAAAAATTATTTCCTTGGATGGTTCTGTAGAAATTGGAATAAACCTTTTTGGAGCTGTATATCTTCTGTAGTGAATTTAGGGGTGAATAAACCATGCACAGAATAGTTTAATTCACAGAGAAATATCCAAAGCTCAATAAATCCTGAGCTCCTGGATTTAGGTACTTATTGCAGTACCACATCACTGGGATTTGGAATTGGGTCAATACCTCTGTTGGTTTGACCTAGAGAAAATCCTAAAGTCAGAAACTAATGGTTGTTGTTATTTTTACCAGGGCCAAACTATTGTTCACCTTGGAAAGGGACAAAGGACATGAGATAGGTACAGGTAGTACCTACCAGGGGCACTTGGGTTTACCCCATTTGGAGTTGTGAAACTCACAGGGGGGTTTTCTTAGTAGAATATGATACATTTTTGTAACAGATTTAGTATAACTAATATGGGCAATAATTGAGGCAGACAAAGGTACTGCATGATAGAGTAAACCTTTAGTAACCCTAGGAAATTTAGATCTAGGCAATTCGAACTGGTTTCCATTTTCAAATTGATTAAATCTAACGGGTCAAATTTCTGGATTAACCGATCTATTAAAAGAAAAAGAACAGACGGTGCAGTGGGCTGGAGCTGCAAGGGAGTTGGGCCGAGGAGGAGGATTCGGCCCACCCAGGCGCCTCCTTGCACGGGTGGGAGGTTTAAACGGCCTGGCAGGCGGGGCCCGCTCATCAGCGGGCGCCAGCGGCCGAAATGGTATGGGGAGATCCCCACAATCCGCTCAAGACAGGATTGACGCAGGGGCGTCGTCGTCCTCCCCAGACACCGCGGCCGCGAGGGGAAACCCTAGGCGGAGCTAGGCGGGGGCGGGGGCTTACCAGCGGGGCGGAGAGGAGCCGGGAGGTGGTGGAGATGGAGCGGTGCTCGACAGCGGTCCCAATGATGGGTGGCAAGGTGGGCCTCGACACCGGGACCTCACTCGCCCAAGCGTGCCCAGCGGAGCTTGCTTTGGTGCTCGCCGGAGCAGCCTCGGGGCTGCATGCATGATGCAGGGGAGGCGGGAAGGCGACGCGGTACAAGACGACGATCAGGATAAGGTTCAGCACAGGCAGGTTTGCTATCGGGGAAGGTCTCGCGCACGAGGACGACCGTCGGGTGGCTCGGAGGTTCACCGATGACGTTGCTCCGGGGGTTCCTGAGCAGATAGGAAGGCATAGTTAGAATAAGGAGGTTGAGTGGATCTCGGTGGAGTAGCATCCAGGGAGAGAGGAGTAGCAGAGAGGGCACCCGAGCGGTTCCTTGAGAACTGCCGGGAGGCCTTCTCCTCCTTGTTCCGGCCAGGTCTGAGCAGAGTATAGGGAGGGGTGCTAGGAGGTGTTGAGTGGGAGGGAGAGGGGGAAACGAGAGTGGAGTGAGGAGCGGGGGTGGCCTCTGGCCTTAAAACCCGAGAGAGGAGGGTGCATCATGGACATGGTCTATGACGGGAAAGGAGGAAGGGGTGAAACCAGGGGAGGGTTTTCTCCGGGGGCGGTGGAGGGGTCATGCTGGAGCTCTGTGGGGTTGCAGGAGGGCAGAGAGAAGGAGGGCGGCAGCTGTAGGAAGTGTGCAAGCCAAGGAAGTGGCCTTGCCTTTGTCTCCCCTCCATCCGAACACTAGGGACCAAAAGAGTGGTCTGCTACAGTAGCTTAGCTACAGTGCAGCTCGACCAGAGAGGGTGATATTTTCTATTTAAGCTTGGTTGACCACTTTAAGGGAGGTTTGGTGGGGTGGTGATTAAAAGCTTTACTTAGTTTGTAAATTTGATCAAAATGGGGCTGGTGAGGGATGTTCAAGAATTTGCATTGGGCATGCTGGGGAAATGATACTGATAGGTAGATGGGGTTAAGGCATAGCTGTAGGAATTTATTGGGATTTTTCTAAGGATTTAAAGTCCACTTAAATCCATTTACTCAAAAACTGCAGAATTGAAGTATTTGAGCTCATTTGATAAATTTACATTGGACAGGGGGAGTTTTTGATGTGGGATGATCCCAAACGTGAATACACACTTAAGGGAATTTTTCCAAGAATTAATGTGGCTTAAAATTATTTTAAACACTTATTAATCCACTTCAGCCATTTAAGAAAATGGGCAAAAAGAAATAATAAAGCTCTTCAAAAATATTTATTTTTGAAGTAGGATGATAGGGTATGCTATGTGGGACTTAATGGATCCAAAAGTTGGGGAAGTTTTTGGCAAAAACCAAACTTTACTTTATGAGAGGAGTTTTGGAGATTTTGCCTATTAAGGGAACTAAATAGTTTTGGTCCATAATAAATATGGATAATTGTTGATAAATCTTGATGATCAAGGTATATGATGTAGACAAGGTGTAGCAAGCATTTGCAACCTTGGGATTGGAGAATCCAAGTTGATTTTGGTGGAATACCCTAGATTAAGGATCTATGGTGATGTTAATTTCATACCATCAAAACATGGTTGTATCTTGGGGTTCAGATCTCCCCTTGGGGAACGGGGTAGATGGATGGATAGACCAAGTGATGTACATCAACATGGTATAGAGGTCTGAGCTTGATCCTGCTTGAGCTCACCAAAACAGGCTTTCAAACTTTGAATAAAATAAGCCTGCGAAAGCAGATTATCAACTAGCCTTCAAAACCTTGTGGGTTTAAACAGCTCAATGATCCAATTGGAACAAGTGAAATAGTTAATGTTAGACTTATATGAGTAGAACACAACCATGCAAAGAGTTGGTCCATATAAGGTTGGACGATGGTGTGAGCTTCTATCAAAGTAGGCATGTTGACTAGATTTGCAGGAAAAATTATTATCTTGCCTCCAAAACCATCAAGAACAAGTGGGTTAGAGGGTTATCTAACCAAGGGAAAAGGTGGGCCTTGGTAGTCCTTAGGATGGTCAACAAGATGGTTCAGATGCATTTCCAAAAATGCACAAGGGTTGAGAAAGGGAGGCATTCAAAAAGGTGATGTTGGAAGCAGCTTTCCAGACAGCCAAATTTGGCAGAATTAGGGTTTTTGACTAGAGTGTTGGTGGAGATGATTTTGATGGGTTGCAAAGTACCAAAAGCATCATCAAGTGAATGTGGTTGAATATTAGATTGAATAGAAGGGATCCATGCTTGACATTGGTCTTGATTGACTTGGAAGCTTCTACAAGTAGATCACTTCAGAGATGATCTAGGTAAGGTTTTTAGATGACTACAGGGTAGCTAGAGATCAGATCCAGATTGTATTCTTGCTTAGGGTGGTATGATTTGGAGACATGTTGATCCTAGTGATCAGCTCCTAGAGTAGCTCCTACTATCTCCTAAGCAGACAATTCAAACAGTAGATCAAGGCAACTCATCTTACAAACAAATCAACTACAACTGGGGTTACCACCAAGCTTAGCTTGAGGTAAGGATGGGTATTTTGAAATAGGTTGGAGTTTGAACAAGGTAAGTTACTTGGTATCTCTACCAAGACTAGAATTCAATAGTATACAAAAAGGTTTTGTTAAATCTAGAGGTAAGAGTATTAGAAGGTTTTGTCTTGAACACATAGGGAGATAATATTCTACAGCTCTCCATAGTTTGATCAATATAAGCTACTAAAATAGTTGGTTTGCAAAGGCTTCTTGGCTCAGGTTTTTAAATGCCAGAACATTTGAGAATATGGGAATTAAGCCAAGACTATTTTGGAAAGTAGCTTTTGTCAACTGGTGTTAAGGTAAGTAGTATATCATCTAATACACATTCATGTGCATAAGCATATCCAAACAACAAGCAAACACTTCAGCATTCAACAAGAAAAAGTTTTTGTTCCCCTTGATTTTTGCATTCTGGACAACAAATGAGGGTTGCCGAAATTGGGATGTTACAGGGATACCCTCGTAGGGAGATAGCTATAGGGGCAGACGATCCGGGGCCCCAGGTCTAGGGTTTCACCGAAGGAAGACCGCCGGAGCGTCGGAATCACATGAAAACTTGCATGTGTCACTAGAATATGTGTGTCAGAGTGGTGCAAGGTTGGTAGGTGTCATGTGTAGGCCCCAGGTGTGACCCCCCTTCCCGGACATGCGTTAACACTTGGTAAAATCCTGGATCTGTACATGGAAACTCCTGCCGCGGGACAATCGGGGCCTAGAATGTGGCAAAGTTGGCCCAACCTTTGCTCTCCATGTAAATATGTCCTAAACAATCCAAAACAAGTAGAAAGGTCCACCGGGATACCCTTGTACGGAGATAGCTATAGGGGTAGACGATCCGGGGCCCCCCGTCTAGGGTTTCGCTGGAGGAAGACCGCCGGAGCGTCGGAATCACATGAAAACTTGCATGTGCCCCTAGCATATCTGTGTGAGAGTGGCGTAAGGTTGGTAGGTGCCATGTGTAGGGCCAAGGTGTGACCCCCCCATCCCGGACATGCGTTAACACTTGGTAAAGTCCTGGATCTGTACGTCGAAACTCCCGCCACGGGACAATTGGGGCCTAGAATGTGGAAAAGTTGGCCCAACCTTTTCTCTCCATGTACATATGTACTAAACAAACCAAAAAAAGTAGAAAGGTCCACCAGGCTAACCTCGTACAGAGATAGCTATATGGATAGACGATCCGGGGCCCCGGTCTAGGGTTTCGCCGCAGGAAGACCGCCAGAGCGTCGGAATCACATGAAAACTTGCATGTGCCCCTAGCATATGTATGTGAGAGTGGTGCAAGGTTGGTAGGTGCCATGTGTTGGCCCCAGGTGTGACCCCCCTTCCCGCACATGTGTTAACACTTGTAAAATCCAGGAACTGTACGGGGAAACTCCCGTCGTGGGACAATCAGGGCCTAGAATGTGGCAAAGTTGGCCCAACCTTTGCTCTCCATGTACATATGTCCTAAACAAACCAAAACAAGTAGAAAGGTCCACTGAGATACCCTCGTATGGAGATAGCTATAGGGGTAGACGATCCGGGTCCCCCCATCTAGGGTTTCGTTGGAGGAAGACCGCCGGAGTGTCGGAATCACATGAAACCTTGCATCTGCCCCTAGAATATCTGTGTGAGAGTGGTCTAAGGTTGGTAGGTGCCACGTGTAGGCCCCAGGTGTGACCCCCCTTCTCAAACATGCGTTAACACTTGGTAAAATCCTGGATCTGTACGTGGAAACTCCCGTCGCAGGACAACCGGGGCCTAGACTGTGGCAAAGTTGGCTCAACCTTTTCTCTCCATGTACATATGTCCTAAACAAACCAAAACAAGTAGAAAGGTCCACCGGGATACCCTCGTACGGAGATAGCTATAGGGGTAGACAATCCGGGGCCTCAGGTCGAGGGTTTCGCCGGAGGAAGACCGCCGGAGCGTCGGAATCACATGAAAACTTGCATGTGCGCCTAGAATATGTGTGTTAGAGTGGTGCAAGGTTGGTAGGTGTCATGTGTAGGCCCCAGGTATGACCCTCCTTCCCGGACATGCGTTAACACTTGGTAAAATCCTGGATCTGTACGTGGAAACTCCTGTCGCGGGACAATCGCGGCCTAGAATGTGGTAAAGTTGGCCCAACCTTTGCTCTCAATGTACATATGTCCTAAAAAATCAAAACAAGTAGAAACGTCCACCGGGCTACCCTCGTATGGAGATAGCTATAGGGGTAGACGATCCGGAGCCCCCCGTCTAGGGTTTCGCCGGAGGAAAACCGCCGGAGCGTCGGAATCACATGAAAACTTGCATGTGCCCCTAGATATGTGTGTGAGAGTGGTGCAAGGTTCGTAGGTGCCATGTCTAGGCCCCTGGTGTGACCCCCCTTCTCGGACATGCGTTAACACTTGCTAAAATCCTGGATCTGTACGTGGAAACTCTCCTCGCGGGACAACCAGAGCCTAGAATGTGGCAAAGTTGGCCCAACCTTTGCTATCCATGTACATATGTCCTAAACAACCCAAAAAAAGTATAAAGTTCTGTTGGGTTCGCAGCTTAGAAAACAAAAAAATTCCTATGATGGGAACTATACGCCAAGATCTATCTACTAGATACAAGGAACGGGTGGAGATACATCCATGGAGAACTTACCCTCGAAGACAGCAAAGCTTTGTTAACGAGTTGGAACTCGTGGATGATGTAGTCATACACTTGCCGATCTCAAGATCGTGATGAAGTCCTTTAGGTCCAGCACCATCAGGTCCAGCACCATCAAGTCCAGCACCGCAAAGTAGCGGTGCATCCGTGATCGCACGCACGTTCGGTCCACTGAACAACCTCCGCCTCCTCGCTCCAGCGATGCAGCGGAAGCAGCAACTCCTTTCTAGATAAAGCCACCGGGAACATGTATCTCACTAATCCGAGACCATGGGGAATAACTAGAGGGAGAAGAGAACCTTCACGAGGAGGTGGTGTAAGATGAGAGGAGGGAGTGGGGGCCTTTTATAGGGAGAGGTGGCAACCCCTCACCATGGCCGGCAGCCAAGGGAGGTGCCCCCACCTCTTCCACATTCATGTGGGTGGAGCTCCCACTCACATAATTAGCCACCCACTCAAAATTCCACTCACCTCCATTAAATTTCCACCAAATTTAATGCAAGTTCTCATTAAATAAAACACTTTTATTTATTTTATTCAGAATTTTGTCAATTACATTAATTAACAAACATTCACATAAAACCCCCTGCAACATTTCAATATCACATGCAGAACCAGTTTCTGCAATTTCACCCGAAACAATTTCGGTTTCCATCAAAATGATTCCAGCGCTTTCTTAAATCTTTATTTGAAACATGTTTGCTCCAAATGGTGTCGGTATCCCTTAAGTGTGTCACCCTACGGTTCGTGAATAATGTAGACATAATCGAGACCCCTTTCCGATCAATAATCAGCAGCGGGACCTGGAGATCCGTACTGACTCCCACATATTCAACGATGACTCTTGTGATCGTGTGAACCTTTAATGTCATAAATAAATCCCTTTGTCTCACGATATATTACATGTCCAAGATTCGATCATCAGTATCCAAATACCTTGTTTGATCTCGTTACCGACATGCACTCTTTTCTTGTTCCCGTGATATAACATTCTAGTGATCACATCACTTGCTTGCAAGCTATTTCAATGTGATATCACCGAGAGGGCCTAGAGTATATCTATCCGTCATCGGGATGGACAAATCCCACTCTTGATCCATGAGCCTCAAAATAACACCTTCGTAGCACTGGACCCACCTTTATAGTCACCCTGTTACGGTGTGACATTTGATGTTATCAAGATACTCTTCCGGTGTTAGCAAATAACATGATCTTATGATCTAAGGACTAAGATTACTTCGTATGATGTTATAGCAATATAAACATAATGACTCTGATCGTAATGCTATACTTCGGATGAATGTTCATCACATCATTCCACCAATATTGTGACCTCGTTATTAACGACATCCAATGTCCATGATCAGGAAACCTTGATCATCTTGTTAATCAACGAGCTAGTTTATAAGAGAGGCATAACTAGGAACTTTCCTTTTGTTTATTAAACACACATGTATTAACGTTTCCAAATTAATACAATTATAGCATGCAAAATAAACATTTATCATAAACAAGGAATAAGATAATAACCACTTTATTATTGCCTCTCGGGTATATTCCCTTTAGTCTCCCACTTGCACTAGAGTCAATAATCTAGTTTGAAAAACTTTGCGTATTGAACACCTATGGCTTTCTAGTGTTGCATATACGCGATTGCTAGTGGTTAACATAATCTCCGGCTCTGACAGTTTCAGTTCCGTGTGTATTTGCATGTCTTTACGTCTCTACGCATCACTCATTCTCAAATGAGATGGCATTGTATAAATTTGGTCCTTTGGTAGACCTTTAGTTCGTTCGGTTTAAAATATGTTGATATTATTGTCATACAATATATCTTCATAGTATTAGCCCACTTTGAACCACACCTAGTTTGATAACAAACTTCTTAACACAAATGCCCTCCTTTGCTGCTACTATAGCAGTCATATACTTAGCCTTTTGTTGTAGTATCCGTCACAATGTTTCAACTTTGGAACTCATCCAAATCCATCATGGAACATCCTTTCCATTACATTGTGCCACCCATAGTCTAAATTGAGATAAATATAATTTGTATCTTGTGACAAAACTAGTATCAATGTAACACTTTACAATGAACTACCTTTAACTATTTGTCACTTATACATGATATATTCTTAGTCCTTCCAAAGCTCATAAGAATATGTTTACTATCGTCCAATGATCATCTTATGAATCATTCTGGTATGTGCTCATAACATTTAGAGCATAGGACATATTTGGATATATACATATCACGGTATAATCGATCAAAATATTCATGTGATTTTACTCACCAAGTGTTGAAACACTTGAATCTTGATACAATCCTTTCCATGCAGCAAGAACCTTTCTTGTTGTTTCCATATTGAACCCTTTCAATATCTCATATATGTATGTCTGGCATAACCATAATAGCGCCTCAATCTATCCATATAGACATTGATGCCAAATATTCCGGTTTTGCCCAAGTCTTTCATCGAAATCCTGTTTTAATGAAATTCTTAACTTATGTCAATACAAGATACGTCATTTCCAATCAACACCATGTCCTCTACATAATGTATTAGAAATATGTCTCAGTGCTCCCACTTAATTTCTTGCAAATGCAAGCATCTTCATCATCTCCGATGAATTTAAACTCCTTTAACATTTTCATCATGGTGAAGATTCCAACTCCACTATGCTCACTTAAAATATTGAAGTTTGCATGCCCTTTTAGCACCCTTTGAATTAACAAAACCCTTCGGACCGTGTGATGTACACGTCCTAGGTAACCATTCTATTAGAAGAACCTTGTTTTGTTTATTCAACTACCATATACCAAATTATATGTAGTGGTTGCTACATTAATCCGTCAAGACTAAATATCACAATGAAAGATCAAATCTTGTCATAGTCAACTCCTTGAACATTGCCGTAAACTTCTTTCCAACATGTCGACTATTTCAAAGATGTTAAACATCCATGTCTATTTCTTTATAGATCCAAACACGACCGATAGGCTTCACGCCTTTCCGGAGGGTCTTCCAAGTTCAGAAACTTGATTTCTCATGTATGGATACTATCATGGATTCTATGACTTCTAGTCATTTTATGGAGTGAGGGCCCATCATCACTTCTTTGCATGCAGTCGGTTCATCATTGTCAAAACAATAACGACTTCTGTTTCAATTCTTACTATTTGATTCTTACCAACCCGCATGGTTCAATAAGAACTCTAATCTCCAAGATTACACCCTTTGTAATCATGGGAGCCATGAGCATTGTGGCCGCCACCGGGACACTTTCCGGCGCTGCGCTACTCAGCACATATAGCTAAGGTTCAACAACCTTATCAAAGTTCTATTGTCCTCCCACTTAACTTTTCATGAAAAATTCCTTCACACGAAACTTGACGTTCCAAGCGACACACTCTTTTGTCCTCGGTGTTATGGAGGAATTCCCAACAAATTCTTTGGGATAACCTACAAAGACGTGCTTATCCGACTTTGGTTGTAAACATTCTACTTATGCATAGCATACCAAAATTTAAGAAAATACAATTCAGGTTTTATCCCAAACCATAACTCATATGGTGTCATTTCAATAGATCAGGATGGTGCTCTTTTCAGTGTAAAAGCGGCAATCTCTAAAGCTTTAATCTTAAACATAATGGCAGTTTTATAAATGACACCTTTGATCTTACCATGTCAAACAAGGTTTGATTTGATCTCTCGAACATACCATACTCCTGTGGTTTATCGGGAAATGCAAATTCATGGAACAATTCCTGAAATCTTAGGTGTTTTGCTAAACCTGTAACTCAATTATCTTCCTTTATGATCAAATCATAAACTCTTTTATTTTCTTGTTACAATGATTTTTCACTTCATCTTGAAAGTCTTTGAACAATTTTCAAATGTTTCATACTTCTTCCTTATTAAGTAAATATATAAATATATTCACTCAAATTTCCGGAGAAAGCATATGAAGCAAAAAGATCCATCGCATATGGCTACACATAATGGACTATATACATCAACATGCATAATATCCAATAAGTTAGTCATCCGTTCCTCTTTGGCCTATGGACAGAGTTTCAATTATCTCGAGGGAAGTTTCACAAGCATCAATTGATCAAAATCAAAAGACTCCAAAAATCCATCAAGATGGAGTTTCTTCATGTTTACTTTCCATTATAATTCAAACAGCGATGTCACTTCATAAGTGATCTTCCAATCATTTGTCTTCCGACATTTTAGCAATAATGTTTATGGATGTGATTTCTCCAACTAGACTTGTAAAAGTTCATCCATCCTTTATGGAATACAGTAATTATTTGAACAACCATTGTTCTCATAATACCGGAACAAAATAACAATTATTAAAACAAATCTTGAAGGCTAGGTTTGACAACAACAAAAAACACAATAACACTTTATTTGTTTTCGATGAACATCATCACTTATTCCTTTGCTAATTACTTATGCCGTTGCAATTCATGAATTGTGTTGTTCTGTATGACACTTCACACCAACCAATTCGGTATCCAATACCTCAGAACCACATTGTTTAACAAGCAAGGAATACAACCATAACATGTATATCTTCTATATACCTAAGTTGGACATCTCCAACCTTTTCTTTTCTGCCAAATATTTTATAGATTCTCTTTCAACAATTCCTTTTCTTTTAAAAGAATCTATCAACATCAATAGTGGTGTCATTCACATGACACATAGTACAAAGCGTATATAGTCAAATACTAATACCTTTGGACTTGCACTTTGAAGTGGATCACCATCATCAAATGTTTGGTGTTCTTTCAAAATATCCATTCTTTAGTAATATATTAGTGTAGTAAACATTTTACTTACATATTCTATTCATCCTTATCATGACAAATTTCATGATCAAGCTACTATAGCCTATAAGGAAGAATCGCGAGTATAATGTTAGTTCCCAACACCTTTTTGGGAGATCCAGATGCCTAGCATCTCCATCCTTCACAAATTCTCATACAATAAGAGAACATGTATTTTGCTAAATTATACTCTATCATAATGCAATCAAAAACATTGTTTCAGATATCACAATATCTTCCACACATGATGGTTCCTGAAACAATTCTTTCAGCTCCTAGATAACCTTGATATTAAAACAATTTTTGAATATCAATAATCATGGAGGCAAACATGATACTTTAGATACTAACATTGGAATTCCTACTCTTTATTTAATACTACTTATTAAACTTCATGGAGTAAATAGAGTTTGCTGAAAGTTTGCAATAGGACTTCTAAACTTTAAATTGACATTCAAAACAATACGATACCAGTTCGTAAAGTAAATATCCAGAATTCTATAGTTCTATTATCTCAATTAAAACTAAGTATAAGGTAGTGAACATATGCCAATGACTACAACAAATTATGCAAATTCACTTCGATTTAGTTTATGACAAATTGAGTTCGACTAATCCAAATTAGAAATGAACTCCACTCAAAAACAACATCCCTCGTGGCTTTTTGGTGATTACATGAACCAAATCCACTACACCAAGTCCGATCATCACGTGAGTCGGTGTAGCTTCAAAGGCGAGCATCAATATGGTCATCACATCAACTATATGACTCATGCTTAACCTTTCGGTCCGTGTTCCGAGGCCATGTATGTACTTGCTAGGCTCGCCAAGTAAGAACCTTAGTATTCGCGTGTGTAAAACTGTCTTACACTCGTTGTATGAAAGCGTAGAGTTGAGTACACCCGATCATCACGTGATGTCTCGAAACACGATCCATAAAACGGTGCATACTTGAGGAAGAACACATTTTATCTTGATATTTAAATGAGGGATCATCTTATAATGCTACTAAAAGCGCCAAACTAGCAATATAAGATGCAAACATCTAATGTGTAAAGTGACATGATATGGTCCATGCATTTGATCTCTATCATTTGCATCGTGGTATGATCACTATCATTCCTTTGTGTGTAAGGCCAAGGTCTATGGAACTTACACGTTAAGTGTGTTGTAAGAGTATCTATCATACATCTACTTACAACAATACCATATCAAGACACTAGCCCAGCAACGATCTAAACTAGACGCCTCTAATTTATCAATTGCAAGTTTTACGTGGCTTAGGGCTTTCGGAGATAGAACCGGTCTTACCTACGAACATGAACCACAACAAGGATAACCAAGTTATTAGCAACTCATTGTAAATCAGATATTGACTATAGTAGGAGAGACAGACACCCGCCAGCCACTTATGCAAAACTAGTTGCATGTCAGTCGTGGAACCGGTCTCATGTACGATGACATGTAAGGTTGGTCCGGGCCGCTTCATCCCACTATGCCACCAATATCCAAAATACATAGAAGATGAAAAACATGATCATCATCGCCCACATATAAACATTTGTGTACTACCCGTGCAAAGCACCTACGCATAGATCAGGATCTAATACCACTGTTGGGTTGGCAGCATAGAAAACAAAACATTTCCTATGATGGGAACTATACGCCAAGATCTATCTACTAGATAGAAGCAACGGGTGGATATACATCCATGGAGAACTTACCCTCAAAGACAACAAAGCTTTGTTAACGAGTTGGAACTTGTGGATGACGTAGTCGTACACTTGCTGATCTCAAGATCGTGATGAAGTCCTTCAGGTCCAGCAGCTCCAGCACCATCAGGTCCAGCACCATCAAGTCCAGCACCGCAAAGTAGCGGTGCATCCGTGATCGCACACACGTTCGGTCCACCGAACAACCTCTGCTTCCTCCCTCCAGCGATGCAGCGGAAGCAGCAACTCCTTTCCAGATAAAGCCACCGGGAACATGTATCTCGCTAATCCAAGACCATGGGGAATAACTAGAGGGAGAAGAGAACCTTCACGAGGAGGTGGTGTAAGATGAGAGGAGGGAGTGGGGGGGCTTTTATAGGGAGAGGGGGGCAACCCCTCACCATGGCCGGCGGCCAAGGGAGGTGCCCCCACCTCTTCCACATTCATGTGGGTGGAGCTCCCACTCACATAATTAGCCACCCACTCAAAATTCCACTCACCTCCATTAAATTTCCACCAAATTTAATGCAGGTTCTCATTAAATAAAACACTTTTATTTATTTTATTCAGAAATTTGTCAATTACATTAATTAACAAACATTCACATAAAACCCCCTACAACATTTCAATATCACATGCAGAACCAGTTTCTGCAATTTCACCCGAAACAATTCCGGTTTCCATCGAAATGATTCCAGCGCTTTCTTAAATCTTTATCTGAAACATATTTGCTCCAAATGGTGTCGGTATCCCTTAAGTGTGTCACCCTACGGTTCGTGAATAATGTAGACATAATCGAGACCCCTTTCCGATCAATAATCAGCAGCGGGACCTGGAGATCCGTACTGACTCCCACATATTCAACGATGAGTCTTGTGATCGTGTGAACCTTTAACGTCATAACTAAATCGCTTTGTCTCGTCATATATTACATGTCCAAGATTCAATCATCGGTATGCAAATACCTAGTTTGATCTCGTTACCGACATGCACTCTTTTCTCGTTCCCGTGATATAACATTCTAGTGATCACATCACTTGCTTGCAAGCTATTTCAATGTGATATCACCGAGAGGGCCCAGAGTATATCTATCCGTCATCAGGATGGACAAATCCCACTCTTGATCCATGAGCCTCAACATAACACCTTCGTAGCACTGAACCCACCTTTATAGTCACCCTGTTACGGTGTGACGTTTGATGTTATCAAGATACTCTTCCGGTGTTAGCAATTAACATGATCTCATGGTCTAAGGACAAAGATTACTTCTTATGATGTTATAGCAATATAAACATAATGACTCTGATCGTAATGCTATACTTCAGATGAATGTTCATCACATCATTCCACCAATGTCGTGACCTCGTTATTAACGACATCCAATGTCCATGATCAGGAAATCTTGTTCACCTTGTTAATCAACGAGCTAGTTTATAAGAGAGACATAACTAGGAACTTTCCTTTTGTTTATTAAACACACATGTATTAACGTTTCCAAATTAATACAATTATAGCATGCAAAATAAACATTTATCATAAACAAGGAATAAGATAATAACCACTTTAATATTGCCTCTCGGGCATATTCCCTTTAAGTTCCACCGGGCTACCCTCGTATGGAGATAGCTATAGGGGTAGACGATCCGGGGGCCCCGGTCTAGGGTTTCGCCGGAGGAAGACCGCCAGAGCATCGGAATCACACGAAAACTTGCATGTGCCCCTAGCATATGTGTGTGAGAGTGGTGCAAGGTTGGTAGGTGCCATGTGTAGGCCCAAGGTGTGAGCCCCCTTTCCGGACATGCGTTAACACTTGGTAAAATCCTGGATCTGTACGTGGAAACTCCCGCCGCGGGCCAACCGGGGCCTACAATGTGGAAAAAATGGCCCAGCCTTTGCTCTCCATGTACATATGTCCTAAACAAACAAAAACAAGTAGAAATATCCACCGGGCTACCGTCGTACGGAGATAGCTATAGGGGTGCACTACTACATATTTGGCTATCCATAGAATGGTATCCAGTGGCGCATGGTTACGGTGATACGCCATAGATAAACTATCTGTGGCGCATGCTAAATAGATGCGCCACATATAGGAAAAATACACATTGCGCATGGTATGTGGGTGCGCCGCAGGTAACTCTTGGTAGACCCACCTGCGACTTATGCATGGTCCCTGACATATCCGTGGCGCTTGCAATGTCGGCGCGCCATGGATATTTTAATTTCCTGTGGCACGCCGCATAGGCATGCGCCATGGATATGTCAGGGGCCATGCATAAGTGGCATATATAGATGGCCTCTGACATATCCGTGGCGCATTATGCAGGGTGCGCCACTGATGTATTTGTTATCCGTGGCGCATTTCGGCTGCGTGTGCCACAGATATGTCGGGCACCATATATACAGCTAGCCACCACCTTTTCCCACTAGCTTTGTGCACTTTCCCCTCCACTCACTTCCCCCTCCCCCCTAAACCAGATCTTGTCGCGTTCTTCCTCCCACCTCATTTCTCCGCATGAATTCACCCAATTTAGCCATCTAAAACTATTTTGGATGATAGTTTTGTAAATGGAAGGCTAGATCTATAGAAACCATCGATTTGCTTTCCTCCCTCCTTGATCGTTTACTAGGTGAGTAGATGCATGGAAGGACATATGCATGTTTGTGTGTATGCGATGAATTTCTTGTGATGATTGCATGGGCGAGATGTTGTTGTTGCGTGTATATGAATGTTTGTGTGTATTTGTGACAGTTTGTGGTACGGTACATTGTATGTGTTTACCGAAATGTTGCGTGGTGTATGCATGTTTGCCGAAATGTTGATTAATTTCAGTTTTGACAAATCGTTTGCATTATGCATATGTCCAATTTTCAGGAGAGGTCATGCCGATTTTTTCTGATGACCATGCATGCATGTGTGTGCAAGTTATAAAATATTCTCTTGCTCTATACCGTGCAGGCGATCATGGTCATCAAGATGAGCGAAAGCATCGTGGCTAGATATTTGAAAGGCGCGATGGCCGAAATAATCCAGAACAATGAGACCCAGATAAGATGTCCTTGTCACAAATGCAGACTCAAGGGCTTGATGGACCCTTATTCCGGAGTATTGCAGAACCACCTGCTCACGCATGGTTTCATGTCTGGCTATACGTGTTGGATCAGTGACGAAGATGACGTTAATAGATGATGAGCACAGCAACAAGTTTCCCTCAGTATGAAACAAGGTTTAATCGAAAAAGATTCATGAATGACGCCTCTCCACCCCCTCCCACGTCCTAAACCCTAAAATCTTCCCGGATGGCGATCTCCTTGGTCCCCGGTGATCTCCACGTCCCATCCCACCCTTCCTCTCCGGCGTCCTTTTCTCTACACGGTAACCCCCCTTTTTTCTCTCGCGATCCTTTCGCATCTTCATGGCTACACCCGACGGCAAGTGGAAGGCAACCTATGCCACGACAAAGGATCAAGATCGTGGAAGGATTAAGGCCTACGATGGTGAGATCTGTCTATGGAAAAGCTGGATTGTACTGATGAATGCCAAAGGTAACACGGTCATTGGTAGGCGTTTTCAAGATCAAGATCTGATGATTCAAGGCTCCTCCATGTCCTTCCTGGACCATTCTGTAACGGTGGGGGAATGTTTGATTTACCCTCCCATGGTACGTGCTCCTACTCCTGAAAAGATTCATGAGGTTCCTTCTATAGCAGTTCATGCATCTCTAGATATGGGTCTGGATTTTACTCCTGGGCAAAAGTTTAAATCTGAGGTGAAACGAAGATTCAGATCAACAGTCCATCCGTTAGGGAAAGCCAATCACTTTCTGCTGGTTGTGTCATTTGGACGTGCTAAGTTCAGACTTTCTGAAGATTTAGTTGGCCTTGCACTTGAAGCATGTCTAGGTGGACTTTGTGATGATTTATCGGTCATTCAATTAGCTGACAGGGTATTCAGATTCTCGGTGGCCTCTAAACATGTGGGTTTCCTGGTGTATTCCATGCGTTCTGTTGTCTCTGAAGCTTTTACGTGCCACTTCCATCTTTGGAGAAATGGTGGTCCGTTATGGAAAAAAGAATTCCTACACTGGCAGAAAGAGTGTCAAGAAGAATGGACTTTAATCAGCCTAAACAAGCAGAGAACTGAACGAGCTCTTCAGGCACTTAAAAGTAAGCCGACAAGATCAATTCTTCGTCGCACTCCTCCTGTTAACTCTATTAAGAAAAGGCTTGCGTTTGCCACTTTTGAAAGATATGACGCTTGTGATGGATATGAACACCCAACCTCTCAATTAGATGCTCAAGATGCTCTACAAGCTGGGTATGATTGTCCTCAGATCAGAAGAAGGGCTGGAATCATCTTGCCATCATCTTGCACTCTGACGGGAGATACTGCAAATCAGGATATTCAATTTGGTTCAGTGACGCTGCAGAATGATTCAGCTCGCCAAAATTCTCTGGCGGCAAATAGCAGTTCCATTCAGTCGATGGGTATTTTGGCCCAGAAAGCTTTGGGTCCATCTTCTTCTTCTACTGCACTGGACAGCAGCAACCCTGAACATGATGAAGCTTTCAAGAAAATGATTGAAGACATGGCTGATGCAGTCTGGAAATGTGGACGTTGCCTCAGTATGGATCACTCGACTGAGTCTTGTACTGGAAAGATTAGATGCAAAGGATGTTTTCGTTATGGCCACATTAAGGCTGAATGTTGGAAATATAAAAATAAATCATATTGGGTGGTTAAAGGGAAAGGCCCAGCTGAAACAAATAATTCAAAGGGAAATAATGAGCAGTCCTACTTTACCACCGCAACATCCTCTGGCTATCCGGCCTCTGCTCATACTCAGAAAGATTTGGCCCCTGACCCAAGTTATTCAGACAAATATGCTGCTGCAGACCCAATCTACTCGAAACACAAGTCGCCGACTCCAAGCTTTCCCAACTTGGCCAATTTCGAAATTGATCCTTCTCGCTAGGTCCCACAAGGCTTCCAGATCATAGACGGCGGCCCGACGAGGTTAATGATAATGACTTTTTCTGAGATTGGATGGAGCAATGTCCCACCTGTGCATCAGCCTCATGCCCCACCTGTGCATCAGCCTCATGTCAATGATAATGACTTTTTCCAGCCTGAAGAAGATATGGGTGCAGGCCAAGCTGACGAGGGAGAAGTGCACGTGTCTACGGTTTTGAATGCTTCGGGATCTGATAATTCTGAGAATGAAAATTCGTAGAGCAGAATACTGTGATAAATCATGTGAGGCTCGATGAAACCGCTCCATTCCTTTGGCATTTTTCTACTGACGTTCAGGAAATGCTTAAGCCTGAACTTGAACAGCTCCCTATAAGCAGAATAATCATAGGACCCGTATTGCCTTCACGTATGATTCAAGAAAAGCTGCTGCAATTTTTAATTCCCTCATGGTGGTCTACGAATGTTCCTTCACCAGTGAAAGCGCCTTGTTTGCTTGGCTCCTGTTCGCTCTCGGATCGTGTGAATGATGTGCAAGATGACTGTGCTCAAGTCGATGTTGTTGTTCCTTTGCCTGCCTTTGGAGGTATCAGTAAAAAGAGAAACTGTGAAGAAGCTTTTTCTGGAGAGGCGGCCTTTCGCTCCCCGGTTGGCCCTTCTGTCCGAATTCGTACTCGTTCTACTGTGAGCAAGAAGCAGACCACTGTGAATGAGGTTCCGAAGGAAATGAGTCAGGTTGGTGCTACCGATCATACTACTGAGGTGCATTTTCAAGCTGAGCCGGTGCAGGTCCAAGATAAGAAGAAGAAGAGCATAAAACAGCCCACTCCTCTGGTTCTCACTCAGCGCAGGTTCACTCGAAGCCAGCTTCAGCTAGATGGTCATCGAGCCCCACCGATGACTGGAGTTACAAGGCCCAAGAACCGCGCCAAGAGGACTGATACTGTCAAACCGCTCGAGCTGCAGAGGATAGCGGGGGACGACAAGCCATCAGAGCCTCCAGAACCACGCGAAGTTAATGTCAGACCTGCTACACCACTCCACACTCTCCAGCGTATTGGGGAGATGCTCCAGATAGACCCGGTTCACCTCACCGCAGAGAAGCTTAATGCTCCCTCTGCCCCGTTGCCAGCCGCAGGGAAGGGTGCCAATGGCGAATAAGGATTTTGTTATCAGTTTATCAATGGATTACAACATTAAGAATCTTGTGTGGAAGATTCTCTGTTGGAACATTCGTGGTATGAACGCTGACGACAAGCAACTTGCTTTGTACAATAAAATTGTTGAGAGTGGTTGTGCGGTCGCCTGCATTCAAGAAACAAAAAAGGAAAGTTTTGATCGATAATTCATTAAAAATGTTGCCCTAAGCAGTTTGACACATTTGCCTATTCGCCCTCGGTAGGGGCTTCTGGTGGAATTCTTGTGGTGTGGAAATCTAGTATCTTTCATGGTACTTTGGTGCAGGTCCGGCGTTTTGGTTTGGTTATGTCCTTTCAATCAGCTCATTCTAGTCAGAACTGGAATCTTGTTGTGGTGTATGGTCCTTGTCAGGGTGCGGAAAGGGATCAGTTTGTTCAGTGGCTGTATGACTTTCAGATTCCAGATGATGAACTTTGGTTATTCATGGGGGACTTCAATTTTATCAGAAGCCAAGATGACAGAAATAAGCCAGGGGAGATGTCAATGATATGTTCCTATTTAATGAGTTAATTGATCACCTTGGTCTCTTGGAGCTGCCACTTAAAGGTAGGTCCTACACTTGGTCAAATATGCAACAAGATCCCCACTTGAAGCAATTGGACTGGTTTTTCACCACTCCAAGCTGGACTACTACTTACCCAAACACTGTGGTTTCGGTGATGGCGAAGCCGACTTTTGACCATGTGCCGTGTCTTATAAGCATTGACACTGTGATACCCAAGGCTCAAATGTTCAGATTTGATAATTATTGGGTTCAGCAGCCTAGTTTCTTTGAGTGTGTCAAGGAGGTTTGGGAGCAACCCACTAGGGCAACTGCTAGCTCTGCGGTCTTAATAGAAAAAATGAAAGCTCTTAGGGTTGCTTTAAAAAGATGGAAAATGGGGCTGTCAAAATTGAAGCAACTCATTCACAAATGTAGTCTAGTCATGCTTTATTTCGATGAGTTGGAAGAGGAAAGGAATATTTTCACTCATGAGTCCAACTTTAGGGGAGTGGTCAAATTGCACCTTGAAAATTTAAAGAGAGCCCAACATCAGTACTGGAAGAAAAGGTGCACTATCATATGGATGAAATTAGGGGAGGAAAATACCAAATTCTTTCATGCCATGGCCACCGAGAGGTACATGAGGAACTCCATTGCTAGCTTGCAATTACCTGATGGGCACATTGTTACTGATCATGATCAGATGGCCAATGTGACATGGGCGTCCTATAAGGATAGGATGGGAACTTCACATGGGATTGACATGGTTTTTGATCTTAATGGTCTCATTAACAGAGTGGAGGGGCTGGATGATTTGATCTCTAAGTTCACTATTGAAGAAATGGATAGTATGATTGACAAGATGCCTGCGGATAAGGATCCTAGGCCTGATGGCTTTAATGGCCTATTTCTGGAAAAAATGCTAGAATATAATTAAACATGATTTTTATGCCCTGGCTAAAGACTTCCATGGCCGGACTGTGAATCTTGAGAATATTAATTTGTCTTTCATCACTTTGGTCCCGAAGAAACAGTCACCTGAGCAAATCAATGATTACAGGCCCATTTCTCTGACCAATGCTTGTCTTAAATTTTTGACAAAAATGGTGGCTGATAGACTCCAGGGAAGAATCTTGGAATGTATTCATAAAAACCAATATGGCTTCATTAAGGGTAAGACTATTCGTGATTCCCTGGCCTGGTCTTTTGAGTATATTCATCAATGTAAAACATCAAAGAAGGGGATGGTGCTTCTCAAGCTAGATTTTGAGAAGGCATTTGACTCTATTGAACATAAGCCATTTATCAGATGCTTAGATACATGGGCTTTCCTGAAACTTTCATCCAACGGGTCAAAATGATGCTGGAAACTGGAACTTCTCCAGTGTTGGTTAATGGAGTTCATGGCAGAAAGTTCAAGTGCCGGATGGGGGTAAGACAAAGGGGACCCTCTTTCCCCTTTGTTGTTTGTGTTGGGAGCTGAGCTTTTGCAATATGTGATCAATGATCTTAAGTCCAGGGGCTGTTGAGGCTTCCCATTGATGTTGGGGATGATGACTTCCCAGTTGTACAATATGCGGATGACACTTTGCTTGTGTTGGAGGCTGATCCTACCCAATTGCAAATTTTGAAGCAAGATTTACAGGACTTTAGTAAGTCCACGGGTCTCTTTGTTAATTTCCACAAATCTTGCATGCTCCCAATTAACATCTCGGATGAGGAAGTTCATGCTTTGGCTGCTGATTTCGGATGTATTGTGCGGACCTTCCCTTTCACCTATTTGGGTTTGCCCATGGGAACTACTAGGCCCAAAATGATTGACTTGCTTCCACTCGTCACTAGACTGGAAAGAACACTGACTGCAAGCTCCTCTTTCTTGGCTTATGGGGGACGTCTTCAGCTGATTGCATCATGTTTATCCTCCATGCCGATTTTATTTCTTTGTTATTTGGACATACTTGAAGGGATTCTGAAGGAGATTTATAGAATCATACGCCAGTGTTTGTGGAGAGGAAATAACCCTGAATCCAAAAAGCAGTCTCTAGCTTCTCTTGATATGGTTTGCAAACCGAAGTCATCTGGCGGTTTGGGTATTGTTGATTTCCGAAAACAGAATGAAGGTCTTCTTATAAAGCACTTACACAAATTTTACAACAAGGAGAACATTCCCTGGGTGAATTTAGTATGGTGATACTACCCCAATGGTGTCCCGCATGCAGCCCGGGTCTGTGGTTCCTTCTGGTGGAGGGATGTCATGCAGCTGGCGCCAAATTATCTTAGTATTGCTCAGGTTTCTGTGGAGTCGGGTGACACGACATTATTTTGGTCAGATAAATGGCAGAAAACGACTCTGCAATCCATGTATCCTCGGCTGTTTTCATATGCATATGATGTCCAGCTTTCTGTTAGGGATGTGTTGCAGACAGAGGATATGGCTCAGCTGTTTGCACTGCCTCGATCTCCGCAGGCTTATGAGGAGTTCTTATCGATGCAAGCACTGCTTCAGTCAGTTCAGCTAAGCCCTGATGGAAGGGATCGGTGGACAACTATTTGGCAGGATGGGACCTATACGTCTCATAGATATTACATGCATTGCTTCAAAGACCAGAGGGCCAGCCCTATTTTTGTTTGCTTGTGGAAATGCAAGGTCATGCTCAGGATTAAGGTGTTCACGTGGCTTCTGCTCAGTGATAGGTTAAATACACGTGACATGTTGAGGAGGAGACATTGTAATGTCTCGAATGTTTTCTACTGTGAGTTATGCCCTTCTCACATTACAGAGGACTGGGCGTATTTATTCTTCCAGTGTACTTTCAGCGTTCGCATATCGAACTATCTACAGATAGAATGGGAGGATGGAAACAGTTTTGAGGAAATCTTCGCCAAAACCAGATGGAAGTTTAACAAACCATTCTTTACAGAGGTGGTAATACTTGCTTGCTGGCACAAATGGAAGCAACGAAATGAGGCTATCTTTCAGGGGATTATGCCAACATTTAGAGGCTGGAGGAGGGGATTTATCCACGAGGTGACTCTGCATACTCACAGGGACAAGGCCAAGCACTTCGCTAACTTGTCAAGATGGATTGACAGCTTACCTTAGTCATTAGTCGCTAACCTTTTTTGGTTTGTACATATTTGTTTTTTTAACCTTTGAGACCCGAACCTTTGTATTTCCTTCTCTCTATCTCTTTAATAAAAGGCTGTGGGGCTAAGCCCTACAGTAATTGATAAAAAAAAGATGACGTTAATAATGATGGGACTATATGAAATGAGGAAGGGCGGCATGGCAACAATAACGGAGAGGGCAGGCGAGAAGCCGAAGAGCCTCCTAGACATGATCATCACGAAGGAGATGCTGAACATGATCATCATAACGAAGGAGATGAGGGGGAAGATGATGGAGAAGACGCAGACATGCAACAGACGCTTCAAACAGCCTTGTAGGATCCTCATGTTCAAGAACCGCTCCTCAAGGAGACGAGTAACCCCAAAGCTGCCGCTAGAGAGAAAGCCAAGCTGGCGCAACTGGAGATAAATGGAAGTACTCCATTGTATGAAGGATGTCGGCCTGAGGATACCTGCTTGTATGTAACGCTCAAGGCTCTAGAGATGAAGGTGAAACACAACAGGACCGACACAAGCTTCAATGATATGATTAGATTCTGGCATGAACGTCTTCCTAAACCGAACACTTGTCCAACAAATATCGAGGAGGCAAAGAAAGTTGTGTGCCCTCTCGATCTACCGCATGCTAAATACACACATGCATCAATGATTACATCATTTATCGGAACGATTACGCAGATAGAACCACATGTCCTGTGTGCGGCCATGCACCGCTAAAAATAAGCCGTGGGTATTGGCTAGCCAAGTTGACCAATATTTTTTCATTACTGACCCGACAAAGCCTAGTCGTGTAATTGTGAGGAGGGGAAAAAGGAGAATCATCGGTATAGACGGAGTAGCCAACGAGGAATACTTCGACAACCACGGCGACCCGAAGATGGAAGAGGACATCGACGTACCTACTACTTCGACAAGAAGAAGCAGGACCACCCTACCAGCTAAAGGTTGTCCGTTCACGAGAAGAAGTCAATAAATTTTTGGGCTAAATTATTCAACAGCGACGAAGAAGGGCAAGAAAATAGTAAAGGGCAAAAAGATTGTCAAACGCTAAGGGGCCATGTGATTATGTGTGTGCATGTCAAACGCTATCGTCGTGTGTATATGTGTCACGTGTGTGTATGTCAAACGCTATCGCTCTGTGTGTATATGTGTCGCATGTGTGTATGCCAAACGCTAGCGCCATGTGTGCATGTGTCAATCGGAGGAATTAAGTAAAATGTATTTTAAAAAATTAAAAATATAATTTTAAACACATTAAAAAAATCTAGATATACTTAGTACTAGTTTTATACTAAACTAGTACTAAATTGGAGGGATAAAGTAAAATACATTAAAAAAAATAAAAACCAAGACACCCAGGATTTGAACCTGGATTCCCCAACTAGTTAAGGGCAACATCAGCTACCAAGGTAGCTAAGTCATGTTGTTGTAAGTACACAGCGCACATATATTTTGTACTAAGCGGAACAAATATCCGTGGCACACCTCGCATAAATGCGCCACGAATATACGTGGAAGCTTTGCCAGCGTGTCCCCCTTCTAGGCCTACTAATGTCTGTGGCGCACATCGCGGGGATGCGCCACATATAATCGACACTTAGAAAAAAAATTGCATCTCCTCTCCCCCTTTCCCCATTACTCTCTCACTCATAGTTCACCGCGCGCGCATCCCCTGTCGATCCCGTCCCGCCACCGCCACTATGGAGGAGAAGAGCCACCGTTGAGGAGGACGCCGCCGCTAAGGAGGACACTGTGTAGGACGCCACCACCACTATGGAGGAGAAGGGCCGCCGCAGAGGAGGATGACGCCGCCACTGTGGAGGAGGAGGGCCACCACCAATCGAGGAGCTCGCCACCGCTGTTTAGGAGCTTGCCGTCATCGAGGTACCGATCCCCCTCCCATCTCCCCTCTCTAGGGTTCCTCTGCTAGGGTTCATCCTCTGCTAGGGTTCGTCCTCTGCTAGGGCAGAACGAGGTAGTAGAGCGAGAGGTGGCAGCCTGCAGCGAGCGGTTAATGTGTTGCGTGTCGCCGCCGCTGGCCGTGGAGGAGGAAACGGTGGTGGCCGCGCCGTCGCACCGGCCTGCGGCTCTGTAGTGTAGGAGGTCTAGCACTAGCACGACAAGATTTCATCCATTGGTTTCACAGGGGCATCATCTGAATAGAATAGTCCATGTTTTCTGCAACAAAGGAAAGAAACAATACCACTTAAAACAACATCTATTTTACAAGAGTTGGTATTGGTTATTTTGTGCTTGTGGGAAAGTTAATCAAGCTTAGGAACATAATTGTGATTTATTGTCTTGTTTATTCCCGTACAAGAGAAAAAATCTGTCACATAGCTCGTGCATCCGCTATTATTGTAGGCCTCATGAAATCACAAAAATACTAGTAGGTCACCACAATTATTTTTTAGGAATAGTTCTATGGTCAGGGTAATGGAGGATGAATGCAAGTATAAATCAAATTTACCTTGGAGTATTTTACATGAGGAAAATACAATCATTATAGGGAAGCATAACTCATCTTGTCCACTTTCATTTTATAAATATGAGGAGGTAGATAATTTTTCTGTTACTAATCTATACATATAGTATCATTTTTTGTTCTCATGATGCTATTTTGAAATCAATCTGCCTAACTAGTATAGTACAAAATAACGGTATGAGTGAGATACTGCTCAAGACTTTGATGTATCTCCTTCTATGACCTAAGTTGAAATTTTTTATTTATTTTGGAAACTAACCTAAGATAGAAGTTTGTTTCTTGTTGGTAATATATGAAGTATCACTAACTTAATGCATGAACTCCTCAATAGAAAACTTACAATTCAGCCTACCTAATTTCCTAGGACTAGTTTCTGTTTGTTAACTAGTAAGATGCCCGCGCTGCAGTACGGAACATAAAAAGGATGTGCAGTTGTAAACATAGTTTACTCAGATTATATGTCAGATTAATTCATCTAGATAATGTCAGCTATCAACTACATCTAGCATGCTAGTACCTGTACATAGACTACATTAGTTGGTGAACAAATGACATCACCCTAAGGACAACACCACCTGTCATCGCCACCAGCATAAGACATGGCAAGGTCGTCGCACTGCCATCTCCGCCGCCACCACCACCAGTGGATATGCCACACGGCGATAGCGATGATGACAACATGGACACATTCCTCAACACTGGTGCCGATGATGACCTTTACATGCCTTCTATTGGACCCTTCAGCCATGCTCATGATGATCTAGCTGGACCCAGTGCGACGTGCACGTAGCGTCTGGTCTTCGGCAGTTCTCAAGAGACGCCTCCACCGATCACCGATGATCCACAAGCCCAGCGTGGAATTGTTTTCATCCCTAACACTCTACACTAGGTGGACAGTAAGGAGTTAGCGGTCCCTATGTCAGAGATCAAGAAGGGTCGAAAAAGAAATAAGAAGCCGAAGGCTGCGAGCCAGCCGGTTCCGAAGGTGGCGAGGACGACTATCTGGGCTCAAGACGGCATGCCATATGCACCCAAGGACTTCCTGTGGAAAATCCATATAGCGCATAAGCCAATGCTGGAGTCGAGGATGCTAAAAGTGGCAGGTCCACCTATGCAGAGTCTACATGGCAGTATTCTATATCTGGAGAATCAACTTCTGAAAGAAAAAAATCCGTCGCACCCTATTTTCGTGGTCTAGGTGCCAGAGGGCAAGGGCTTTGTCGATACACCCCCCGCGGATCTATTCTTCCTATGGTTCGAAGACATCTTCAATTTGTTTCATTGTAAACGGCTGGACTATACCCTGGTCCGCCTATACTCGCTCAACATGGCGATGAAGGTCCAGAGAAAGAGAATGGAAGGCATCGCGATACTGGACCCCTTCTACATGCGTGAAAGGATCTTGTTGAATCCTGGGGACCGGTCACTCCTGAGGGATTACCTCAAAGACTTCATGCTGAAGAACAGAAAGAAGGATCACCTTCTCGTGCCTTTCTTTTCCGAGTAAGTACAGTACTTATTCGCTGGCCACACGTAACATGTTTTCTTAGATTTGCATAGTTCGTTTCCAACACATTTCCATTTTAATTATTTTGCGCAGAAACAAATATTGCACACTCATCAACATTTTCCCAAAGCATTCACAAGCCACGTATTTCGACTCGAGCAGTTTGATAAAGAAGAAAGACTATGGCAACATAAAGAGTGTTCTAGATGATGCTCTCGATGCCTATGCCTTAGATGGATGCTACTTTGGCAAGGGGGGAACATGTCAGCAAGGAAGGTAAACACGTGTTTACCCACGTAATGCAATTCCCCTGCGTCAAGCAGCCAACAGATAATCAAAAGGGGGCCTTCTACGTCCTCTATCACATGAGCGGGTTTGTCCTGGATCATCACCTGCTTAAGCTGCCATCACATCTTCGGAAGTGGGCACTAAATTTGTCAAGGATCACGGATGATGATATAAGAGAACAATTCTTTCGCATCCAGACTTAGTTGTCGGATATCATCAATAAAGATGTCCTCAGAAGTGGCAGGGTCTTACATTACAACGACATTAAATTGTGAAATGTTGAGGTAGAAGAACGCCTCGAAATGCAAGGTGACGATAGGCCATTTATGACGAAAGACGGCGTACTACCCGTTCCCTGTACCGAGTCAGAAGTCTTGATGTTTGCATTTACCAGTTGGATGTAGTTTCGAATTATCGTTGGATGTCTGTGACATTGTTAACTGATTAGTAACTTGCCTAGCTCGAAACTGTATGGTCGTTGAACTTAATTATTGTGATCGACGATGCGCCTAGCTCTCTAAGTATACTATTGCTTCAACAATCATTAGACTTACTTATATAATCGGTCCTTAGTACTTAATTGACGTGCTCAATAATATTTTGGTTCTTGCTTGTTGCAACAGCCGATGATTAATATGCTAGGGCGCCAGGTGCGTACCTTGATTTCGGATGTGATCCTGGAGGCGGTGTGAGCGAGCCTTGTGATATGCACAAATACATATCTTGTGCATCCTACTTGGCTCTCTTACACCGTTCCTGTGATTTTCGTGCCCAACATAAGTATGGGGCCCGATATATAGTACTTGATGTTCATAGTTTTGGTTCTTGTTTTTGTTGCAACGGCCGATGATTAAAATGCTAGGGCGCCACTCTAGCTGTGTCTTGATTTCGGATGTGATCCCGGGGGTGGTGTAAGTGAGCCTTGTGATATGCACATATACATATCTTGTGCATCCTACATGGCTCGCTGACACCATCCCTGTGATCTTCGGTGTCCAACATAAGTATGAGGCCCTAAAGTACTTGATGTTCATATATAATTTTGGTTCTTATGTTTTTGTTGCAACGGACGATGATTTAAATGCAAGGGCGCCACTACAAGTGTGCCTTGATTTTAGATGTGATCCTGGGGTGGCGTCAGTGAGCTTTGTGATATGCACATATACATATCTTGTGCATCCTACATGGCTCGCTAACACCGTCGCTATGATTTTCTATGTCCAACATAAGTATGAGGCCCTAAAGTACTTGATGTTCATATATAGTTTTGGTTCTTATGTTTTTGTTGCAATGGCTGATGATTTAAATGCAAGGGTGCCACTACAAGTGTGCCTTGATTTCGGATGTGATCTTGGGGGCGGTGTGAGTGAGCTTTGTGATATGCACATATACATATCTTTGTGCATCCTACATGGCTCGCTCACACCGTTCCTATGACTTTTTATCTCCACTATATGATGAGGTACCTAGTTCATATTTGTTGCAATGGCTCGATGTCTACGTGATATTCATTTTGTTGTTTTGTAGTTCTTGTGAAAACATGCATCATGTCAATCATTAATTGGTTTTCGTTGCATAATATTCTATCTGCCTTGGTGTACACGGATGGCAAAGTAGTACGTGGTGTACAAGGGTGTCATTCCAGGAGTCTACGGCGAGTGGGAGGACTGTCTGAAACAAGTGAACGGTTTCAAACGCAACAACTACAAAGGGTACAAGACTAGAGAGATGGCGGAAGCTAGGTGGAGGAACCACCTGCGAGAGGAAGCTAGGTGGAAGAACCTGATGAAGGCCTTGGTCGTGGTCACTGTCCTTGTGGTTCTTCTATATATGATCATAGTTTAATTTAGGTGACCACTTGACATGTAATGTGATGATGACTAACTTGCTACTTGATCGGTATTGTCATTATGACTTGATCGGTATTGTTATTATGTGTTGTCATTGTGTTATTAAGTATTGTCATTGTGTTATTAAGTATTGTCATTGTGTGTATATATACCTATACAAATACGAGGGCAGTGTATAAAACAAATTAAGCGAAAACATATCAGTGGCGCATATATAAATAGTCAGTGGCGCACATGTCAGTGGCGCACTATATAACCATGCGCCACGGATAAACTCCAGTATCCACAGGATTTCACTTATCTGTGGTGCATATTGAAAGACGCGACTGGTTTATCCACTATCCGTGGCGCATATTGAAATGTGCCACTAGTAAAAAATACCAGTGGTGTGATGTCAGTGGTGCACGGCCCATGCGCCACTGACCTTCATATCCATGTGCCACTAATAGACAGATCTGTAGTAGTGGTAGACGATCCGGGGCCCCCCGTCTAGGGTTTCGCCGGAGGAAGACCATCGAAGCATCGAAATCATATGAAAACTTGCATGCGCCCCTAGCATGTGTGTGAGAGTGGTGAAAGGTTGGTAGGTGCCATGTGTAGGCCCCAAGTGTGACCCCCTTCCCGGACATGCGTTAACACTTGGTAAAATCCTGGATCTGTACGTGGAAACTCCCGTCGTGTGACAACCGGGGCCTAGAATGTGGCAAACTTGGACCAACTTGTGCTCTCCATGTACATCTATCCTAACCAAACCAAAAGAAGTAGAAAGGTCCACCGGTCTACCCTTGTACGAAGATAGCTATAGGGGTAGACGATCCGGGTCCCTCTATCTAGGGTTTCGCCGGAGGAAGACCGCAGGAGCATTGGAATTGTAACATCCCAACCTCTGCAACCCTGATTAGTTGTCCAGAATGCAAAAATCAGGGGGGAACAAAAACTTTTTCTTGTTCATTGGTGTAGTGTTTGCTTGTTGTTTGTTTGTGCTTGTGCATGTGAGTGTATGCCATATGGTACTCCTTACCTCACCATCAGTTGACAAAAGCTATCTAACAAAACTATCCTGGCTCATTTTACATATTCTCAAATGTTCTGGCATTTCAAAACATGAGCCAAGATGCTTATGTAACCAAAACTATTTTAGTAGCTTCTACTGACAAAACTATGGAGAAACATATAATATAATCCCCTTATGTTTTCAAGGCAGAACCTTCAACTACTCTTACCTCTAGGATTTTCAAAACCTTGTATAAAACTTTTGAATTCTACTCTTGGTAGGGATACCAAGGACTCTTACCTTATTCAAAGTCCAACCTTTCAAAAATTTCCATCCTTACCTCAAGCTACGCTTGATGGTAACCCTAGTAGTAGTTGTTTGTTTGTGAGATGAGTTGCCTTGATCTGCTGATTGACCTGATTGCTTAGAAGTAGTATGAACTACTCTAGGAGCTCATCACTAGGATCAAAATGCTTCCAAATCATCCCACCCTAAGCAAGAGTACCAACCTGGATCTAATCTCTAGCTACTAGGTGATCATCTAAAACCCCTAACCAGATCCCTTCTGAAGTGATCCCTTCTAGAAGCTTCCAAGTCAATGAAGACCAAAATCAAGAAAGGATCCTTCCTACTAAATCTACACATCAACACCATCCACATGATGATGCTTGGGTACCTCGCATCCCATCAAAAACATCCCCTCTCATACTCTAGTCAAAATCCCTAAACCTGCCAAATTTGGCTAAGTCTGGAAAACTATTTCCAACATCACCTTTTTGAATGTCTACCTTTCTCAACCCTTGTGCATTTTTGGAAATGAATGTAAACCATCTTTTTAATCATCCTAAGGTCTACCAAGGCCCACTCTTTCCCTTGGTTAGATCATCCTCCAACCCACTTGTTCTAGATGGTTTTGCAGGAAAGAAAATAACTATTCCTGCAAATCCAGTCAACATGCCTACTTTGATAGAAGCTCACACCACCATCCCACCTTCTCTGGACCAACTCTTTGCATTGTTGTGTTCTACTCATATAGGCATATCTACATCTACTTCACTTGTTCCAAGTGGATCTTTGTGCTTCTTAAACCCACATGGTTTCTAAGGCATGATGACCCATCTAGTATGGCAGCCTTATTTTCAACAAAGTTTGCCATCACTTCCATACCACCTCAAATGTAACGAATCCAAACTCCTTCTGCCATGATCATATATATGACTTGGTCTAACTATCCATCTATCCCTTGCTTCAAGGTGAGCCCTGAGCTCCAAGATCAAGGTTTTGGTGGTATAAAAATAACATCACCCTAGATCCACAACTCCTTGTTTTCCATCTAATTCAAGCTAGAATTTCAATTCCCAAGGTTGCAAATGCTTGTTACACCTTCTCTACATCATCTACCTTGATCATCAAGATTTATCAAATATTATCCATAATTATTATGGCTCCAAATCTAATAAATCTCTTTAATAGGCAAAATGTCCAAAACTCCTTTCCCGAAGGAAAGTTTGGTTTTTGCCAAAGCACTTCCCCAACTTTTGGCTCAGTTGAGTCCTATATATCATGCCCTATCGTACCACTTCAAAAATAAATATTTTTGAGACCCTTTATTATTTCTATTTGCCCTTTTTCTCAAATGGCAGAAATGGAATAATACTAGTTTTAAATACTTTTAAACCTAAGTGTGTATTCACATTTGGGGCCATCTCACATCAAAAAATCCAACTGTCCAATTCAAAAATATCAAATCCCACCCTAAAAACCACTTCTGCACTATTTGAATACTTGCTATAAAGTGGACCTATATTCATCCGATAAATCTCAAATAATTCATGGAGCTATACCTTCTCCATACCTAGCCACCAGCAGCATTGGATCATCTAGACCTGGTACAAATCTAAGAAGTTCTTCATAAGCAATCATATGACCAAGACTTGATATAAATCAAGCTCATAATCTAAACTCTCTCCAACTTCCATCAAAACTTGCTCAGTACATCTCCTCAGCACCAGGTCACACCCCAGGTCGACACCACTATAGCAATCCCTCCCCCTTGCCTTTTCTTTTCTTGAAGCATGTGAGAGCAGGCTAGGCATATCTTGCAAAAGATCATGCACATTTATTCCAGCAGATGCCACTCCCTCCCTCTCTGAGCTCCGGCATGACCAGATCCCTCTCTTACCCCTCTCCACCACCCCTCTAGGCCAATCACATGCCAGCAGTACCCCTCCCCCATGCCCAAAAGAGACATTTCCCCCATGGATCTCTCCCTCTCGGTATAAAAGGCCAGAGGCCACCCCGTGCCTCCCCTGCCCCTCATTTGCTCCCCTCTCCTATCCTAGAGCCTCCTCTCCCTCTCCCCAGCTCTACCTTGCCCGAGAAATGAAGAAGAAGGAGCTTCGACCTCCTAGAAGAATCGAGCCTAGAGCTCTCCCTACTGCCTCCCCCTCTCTGCATGTCACCGTGCGGTGCTCCCCTACCGTCTCTAACCCTTCCCCTGTTGTTTTCTTTGCCAGGAGCAAGCCTAGCAGTAGCCCCGGTGAGCTCCTGAGCTGTGCATGTAGATGTCCTAATGCGAGCTTCTCCCCGACGCGGAAACCGTCCGTGCCGCCCCTCTCCGGGATCGCCGTAGTGGACCGCATCGTCTCCACCACCCCACGGTCACCGGCGAGCCCTCTGGTAAGCTTCCTGAGCCCCGCTGCTACCCTCCTAGGGTTCCGGTCGACCGCCTCCAGTCGCGGGGAAGACGACGCCTAGGGGCCGTCGATCTCCACTTGATCGAGCGACCCCTGTCGCTCTATACCGCTTCGCCCGCCCCGGGCGGCTGACCGGCGGGACTCGGCCGTCAGCCGTTCAAACGGGGCTCCCGTGTGAGCCAGTGCTGAGTGGGCTGATTCCTCCCCAGCAGCCCATTTCCCCCTGGGAAACCAGCCCACCCCCTTTCCTTTTTTATCAATTTCCACCAGATCTACAAATGTCCCCTTTGGATTAAATCGTTTTAAAAATCAAAAATACCATATTATGTCCAAAGACAATTTTATACCTATTCTCACATGTTTTGTGCAACATGCAGAATGGGTCACTTTCCAAAAATAATTTTTATTATTTACTGGCATTAAATCCACTAAACTGTATCTTTTTCACTAAATAATTTCCATAGTAAGTTGTACATACCCAAAAGGTATGATTCAAAGTGCCTATGAAAGGTAGTTGATATACCTATCTAATAGATCTTGTCTCCAGCTAAGTGGAACTATAGAATTGAAGATATAAAAATGACAAGATTAACTATATTCTGTCTTTAGAAAATTTTCTAGGCCAATATATGAAGGGTATTGACCTAATTCCAACTCGCTGTATGTGGTCCCCTTAGTACTACCAAAACCCAGGAGATCAAGATTTATTGAGCTTCTGATGATTTCTAATGAATTAAACAATTCTGTCCATAGTGTTTTCACTAGATAAATCACCACAGTAGTTCCACAACTCCAAAAAGAGTGGATCCAATTCCTACAGAAAGGTACTCTAAATGTCTACCATGTGCGCTTGGAATGAAATCAAAAGCTTTTGTAGATTTAATCTGGTGAAAAGGACAAGTTGTCTACAAAACTGCCTTTGGGATTTTACTGGGGAAATTCTAGTAGTTAGTTTGGAGTGATTCCAACTCTCAGTGTTTACG
This sequence comes from Avena sativa, assembly GCA_916181665.1. Lineage (NCBI taxonomy): Eukaryota > Viridiplantae > Streptophyta > Magnoliopsida > Poales > Poaceae > Avena > Avena sativa. The sequence continues at coordinate 82,477,525 of OV702286.1, forward strand.
TACATAAAACTCTACAAATCCTCCAAGGAAATAATTTTGGAGCTCCAGAACGTTTCTGGTGATTTATTCCCTAAAACTAGAAGTTATTTCACTAGGAAAATCATAACTATTTAAAGAAAAGTGATAAAATAGTGAAACCACTTTTGTTGGTTTCATTTTATCAACATCTACCTGTAGGTATCATTTTATACAACGGTATCATACAAAATATGTCCTTGGTCCAAAACACCTCTTAGGTAGTTCGTCGACAATAAACCCTAAGGGGTGTTCATCCCCTTCTCCAAGGCCATCTCAACCTCCTAAATCCAATCCTCTCTAAAACTACTGAACCTTAATTGGAGGTTATTCAATTGCTTGTTTTCTTAGTGGTATTGGTGATTGTATGACTTGTATTGATTGTGTCCTTTTGTTTGTTTGCATGTGTTCCCTATCGACGATAGATGCGATTATATCGGAGAGCATAAGAAGATGGTTTTTATTGGTTATTATGGTTTTCTAAGAAGTAGTCCAGGGAAAATTATGCCATATTGCTGATCATCAGGAAATACACCTTCTTGCTCATCAGCCTTGTCCTACTGCTTTACTTATGCACGTTTTATCCACTGTTTATTAAAACTGCATTGTTTTACTATATGTTGATGTATATATATTGTAGTGGTTTTGCTCCTCTGAACTATTACACTTTGTACTATTAGTACAACCCCCTTGATGACACCTAGTTGTCCCTAGTTTTGTAGATGGTGTAATACACCATACCCCTCTTGGAGACCCTGTTTCAGCCAAAGCAAAGCTAGAGGATGGGAAGACCCTGGAAAAAGGTTTTACCAAATGATTTATGATAAAACTTTGGTGAATTGGGGCCTCCCAAGAGGTGTTGAGAAAGAAAAAGGTTTTTGTTTTACAAAATGCTGAAGGGAAGCTAGAGGAATAAGGTTTACGAAAATGCACCTGGTTCTTTGTAGTTTAGCTATAACAACTTAACCATGTGCAACCACATTACTCTGGAATGGGACAAGGCTTGATTTGATGTTTGTATATTCTGGTATAAGCTGCCTCGCAACTACTACAGGGGATGAAACTCCCTGGAGGGTGGGCCTTCTCCTGAAGGGTCCATGTAAGACATCGGCCTGGAAAAGGAACAAAGGGTCTGCGAGCCTCCACGCGTTACTATGAGCCCCTCATTGAAAGCGCACACTCGAGAAGTGAAAAAAAAGTGCTCTGATTGGTCCTTGGTACCCGACGTCCCGGTTTTGAGGGGAGTAACACTCATAGGGTAGGCACTTATATTGGAGTGGGCATCCGGAAAGTCTTGATCGGTTACTCGACCCACGATCCGTGTAGATTAGGGTAGTGTACCCGGATGGTGTGGGTAAAGTGTACAACCTCTATAGAGTGTAAATCTATTCGAATAGCCGTGTCCGCTGTTATGGACGGGTTGGACAAACTTCTATAGAGCGGTGCTGGTTTTGATTTCAAAAAGGATTTTGCAAAAGAAATGGCTTTGGAAATGTTTTGACCATGGGATGGTCGTAAAGGAGAAAGGTTTTGACCAGGGGATGGTCCGAAGGAGGATAAAGGAGTTTGGTCGTGGGACGACCGGAAGACGAGAACAAATGGGTACCCCAGTCCTAGTGTTTACACAACTTTTCAAAAGGCTTTTTCACAAAATGGTTTACATAAGTTTTCAATAAAGATATGTAGAGGCTATATCTACAAGAGAAACTATTTGAGAAAAGAACCTCTCTTGAAGCCCTCCTACTACCACAGCCATAATGCATATCCTCTTGTTATTACTGTTATCTTAAGGTGGTTTGCGAGTACATTCAAAGTACTCACTGGCATTGTACCTGGCTATTAACTTGGTTAGATATCAAGAAGAAGATGACGTTGGCGACTATGCGAGCTAGGACGTTTTCCCCCAGTCAGTTGCCTGTAGGTTAAGGCATGGATCGGGCTCCATGCTTGATGAAGTTCCGCTGATGATTATTGATGTAGCTATACAACATTTATGTAAGTCTTGTAATTTGGTATGTCTCGGATGTTTTAATGATACTTGTCGGTTATGTTCCACGGCTCACTGATCATGGGAACGTGGTGTATGCATAACAGGGATTTCTCGAATGTTTAAATTCGGGGGCCCCATAGGAATCACATGAAAACTTGCATGTGCCCCTAGAATATGTGTGTGAGAGTGGTGCAAGGTTGGTAGGTGCCATGTGTAGGCCCCAGCTGTGACCCCCCTTTCCGGACCTTCATTATCATGTTGTAAAATCCTGGATCTTTACGTGGAAACTCCTGCCGTGGGACAACCAGGGCCTAGAATGTGGCAAAGTTAGCCCAACCTTTGATCTCTATGTACATATTTCCTAAACAAACCAAAACAACTAGAAAAGTCTACCGGCATACCCTCGTACGGAGATAGCTATAGGGGTAGACGATCCGAGGCCCCCCGTCTAGGGTTTCGCCGGAGGAAGACCACCGGAGCATCGGAATGACATGAAAACTTGCATGTGACCCTAGCAAATGTGTGTGAGAGTGGTGCAAGGTTGGTAGGTGCCATGTGTAGGCCCCAGGTGTGACCCCCCTTCCCGGAGATGCGTTAACACTTGGTAAAATCCTAGATCTGTACGTGGAAACTCCCGCCGCGGGACAACCGGGGCCTAGAATGTGGCAAAGTTGGCCCAACCTTTGATCTCCATGTACATATGTCCTAAACAAACCAAAACAAGTAGAAAGGTCCACTGGGCTATCCTCGTACGGAGTTAGCTATAGTGGTAGACGATCTGGGGGCCCCCGTCTAGGGTTTCACCAGCGGAAGACCGCCGGAGCGTCGAAATCACATGAAAACTTGCATGTGCCCCTAAAATATGTGTGTGAGAGTGGTGCAAGGTTGGTAGGTTCCATGTGTAGGCCCCAGGTGTGACCCCCATTCCCGTACATGTGTTAACACTTGGTAAAATCCTGGATCTGTACGTGGAAACTCCCGCCGTGGGACAACCAGGGCCTAGAATGTGGCAAAGTTGGCCCAGCCTTTGCTCTCGATATACAAATGTCCTAAACAGACCAAAAAATGTAGAAAGGTCCACCGGGCTACCCTCGTACGGAGATAGCAATAGGGGTAGACGATCCGGGGGCCCCGTCTAGAAATTCGCCGAAGGAAGACCGTCGGAGCGTCGGAATCACATAAAAAATTGCATGTGCCCCTAGCATATGTGTGTGAGAGTGGTTCAAGGTTGGTAGGTTCCATGTGTAGGACATTGTATGGTGAATACTATGGGGGTAGACCTGCGGGGCCCTCGAATTAGGGTTTCGCCAGAAAAGGACCATCCGAGCACCAGGATGACACGAGAACACTCGTGTGGCCCTAGCATACATGCAAAAGTGTGGTGGGTTGCTCCTAGATGGAAAACCTAGTTGGACACGTCTAGGGTTTGCCTGGGAAACGAGCACAAGAAGTCTAGGAGAGTAGATCTACGGGGTCCACGTCTAGGGTTTGTGTAGGAAACGAGAACCGAAGCATAATATAACCACACAAAAAATTATATAATAGTTTGATATTGTAATATAATAAAAGTATATAACCAAACAATTTAAAAAAAATAATGGTGGTACGCCGACGGCAATGCCGTCGGTGTAGCTTTGTCAGTATTTAATAAAAAAATGGGTGCTCTACGCCTAGAGTGGCCGTCGGCGTAGCCGAATCCTAGATCGAACCGCAAAGGGCTGGCCGGACCCGTTCCGACCAGCCCATGACCCACCACGCACGCACGCACGCCTCTGCTCCTCGCTCCCTCTCCGCCGCCGCCACCGCATGCCCCATCTACGGCCACCGTGTGCCGCAGCTCCGGCCGCCGCATAGAGCTTGTCGGCTCCTCTCTCCCCCGAGCCACCGCCGCTGCCATCCCCTCCCTTCCCCACCACCGAGACCGCCCTCCCCTGAGCCACCACCGCAGTCCCCTCCTTCCCCCTGAGCTCGCGTCGGACCCTTCCTCACTCCGAGCCACCGCCACCGCTAGCCCCTCCCTCCCTCAAGCCACCGCCGCCGCTAGACCCTCCCTTCCCCGAGCCACCGCTGCCAGCCCCTCCCTTCCCCGATCCACCACCGCCGCTAGCCCATCCCTCCCCTGAGGCACCACCACCAGCCCCTCCCTCCCTCTCCCTGCCCCTACTCACTACCTGCCCCTGCCCCTTCCTCCCTACAGAGGCCCCTAGCTCCCTGCCTCTATCGACATCCCCTCACTCCCTGCCCCTAGCTCCATCCGCCCTCCACCGAGCATGCACCCTCCCTGCCCCTACTTGATTCCCGCCCCTCCTCCCTGTAGAGGTGACGCTGCCCCTCCTTCCTCGCATTTTTGTACTTAGTTGTATATTATTTATGTGTATTGTTAGTATTATGTTAATTTTTAGATGTACTTATTGTATATTGTAGATGATACAATAATGAAAATAGTGTTAGTGTTGGGCATTTGTGCATTTCTTTGAAAATGTTAGTCTCTCATTGTAGATTAGACAATAATGGAATTTGTGACTTTCTTTGTAGATGAGACAATAATGGCGTTTGTTGGATATTTAACCATTTGTTCATGTTTTTTGCAGCTACCGGAAGGTGAGCGGGGGGAGTGTTTCGACGGTGGGTCCCAGATATCTTCGACGATTTGATCATGCTTCGAGGGTGAGAATCCGTTCACCTGTCTACTACCTAGGTTTATTTTCATGTCTAGATCACCAAGTCTGTTACGTCACCTCGGCATCATCCTGATCGTAAGTGTTACGCGAATTAATATGCATTAGTGATCTCGCATATTATTAACCGTAACGCTTATGGCTTTTATGGGGCAGTCGGCGGATTCGTAGTTGGGTATGGTTCTCTCTGGCTCTACCTCGATCGAAGACATAATTTCGGTGACGCCTCCTCATTGTTCTCCGGATACACATCCTCTCGGCTTTTTGTTGAGACGTGTATCGGGAGAGCAGTGGGGAGGTGCTGCCGAAATTTTGCTCGGATCGGGATAGATCCAGGGAGAACTTACCCAATATATGGATTCGGCAGCTGGTTAGGACCTCTTTTCCTATTAGACATGTAGGTTGATGCATGCATAAAAATATGAAGAATTTAATCTCCTGTTTGATACAAAATGCTATATTTGTTGTTTGGTTCCCAACAAAACAGAAGAGGATGGCTGATAATAGGTGGATGTATAGTGGCCGTATTAGTGTGACTAATAAAACAGAAGAGTGGACACGGAACACTCATTTGTTAGTGAATGAGTTAGCGCGTGGTTCAAAGGCAATTGTTCGGGCACTTTGTCCCTGCGCTCGTTGCAATAAGAGTCATCGCCAGGGAAAGGATGAGATGTATAAACACCTTTTGCAAGCTGGGTACATGCCTCACTATGTCACGCATGTCGACTTTGCTCGGTACAAACATGATAGAAGTGAGGGTATGTGGAAGCGGCTCAATGGCAATGAGCACGATGGGATTAGAAACTAGCTAGATGATCTTATCGATGCCGACCAGCCGGGTTCGCCACCTCCATGGGATGAACCACCAGAACAGGAGGAACCGTAACCAAACGTGAAGCCCTTCCTTAATATGATGGCAGTGGCTAAGAGGCCTCTATTCGAGGGTGCAAAGATTTCTCAGGTCGATACCATCTCCCAAGGTTTGAGCCTAGGACCCAGGAAGCGAAAGCCCTTATTATTCCAGATGGCAATGAGTAAGTGTACTAATTTGGAATTTTAAACATATGTTGGTGATAAATAATTTGGCATATGTACTAATGTTTGATTATTGTGCAGCAATTGGATATTTCCTGTCGGGAGCAATCCCCGCCTTCCCAATAGCATGATTGGAGCTCTGATTAGGAAGTTCTGGCCGGGCTGGTACACTTCCCCCGAGGGCATCAGGAGGCTAGCCACTACTTGGGCGGAGTACCGTGCTACCATTATCCCAGGCTTTCCGACAACTGCTAATGCTATGATCACCAAGTTTTGGGTAAGACATATTTCTCGAGTTTCGTTTATAGTTGATGACCCCACCATGTTAATTCATGACTCTCACAATTGTTCTTATGCATGATTGAAGTGCTTTTATCGTGTGGGTAAGGAGCAACAAGAGACGGCGAACATGACTTTACTTGGGGCTTGTGTGAAGTTGACACCGCAGGTGTGGTACAACCAAAAGGTCATGGCTGCTAGTCACTTCTAGGCTGAAAGGGGCGTGAGGGTCAAGAAGGAGGAGATTGTCGGTAAAAATCCTAATCCTGACTACTAGATGACTCCAGAAGAGTACATGTGGGTGAGTAAAATGTCATGAGATTCTACATTGCTGCTAAGTTGCCATTTTATTATCTGGAGTTGAGTATTTCATTTTCAGGTTATCCTCGAATGGGCTGAGCCACATCGAGACGCATGGGAGGAGCTGGTTAGGACGAGGTGGCTCAGAGTAGACGAAGAGTTTGCAGCCTTGTCGAGGTGGAATGCGGAGAACCGAGGCAATGGTGGAACACACTACGCGGGAAACCACGACTTTGACCGTTTCAAGGGGAAGATGGTATGTATACACATGGAACACCCTACATTTATTTCCCGTCATGTTCCTACTTGATACACATAACATTTATTTTCGCGACGCAGGTGGCCGAGGCACTACCAGGGAAGGTGATTCATGGCGTCGCCGTCTATGAGAAGATGCGGCTCAAGAAGCCCGATCTCTCGAAGCCTCAGCCCTCGCTCCCCGTGTTCTTCGGCAATGCCCATGAACACTTATAGAACTACAACAGGATGGTGAAGGCTCGTTACCTGCATGTGGATGACCCCATTAACACGGAGATCGATGAGGTGTCGTTGCTCCTGTCGTCGCACGGATTGGAACATAGACGTCTCAAGATTCTTAATAAAAAGGTCAAGCCTACCCTCAGCATGAGCTTCACGCGTCTCAAGGCTACCCACCCCACTGACTGCTCCCTATCCCGCCTCGTGGCCAGCCTCGTCGATCCACCTCCAGAGATGATGTAAGTTTCCTTATTTTCCCATCTTTACGATTTTTGTTCCTGCATGGTTAAGTGTTGACGAGATTCATTGTATTTGAAACTGTGGCCTGAGTTCGAGGTAGCCTACGATGCCGCTCATGAAGAATATGAGGTGGCCTTTTAGCAGCATTAGGCGGCGAGTACGGTCTACACGCAGTACGTAAATGTAAGTTTGAACCTTTACTTTTGTAAAACATACATGTTCCACTTTTCCTAGTTTGGTGCTTTAAGGCCTACCATCTAAACTATCTTATAGGCGGTGATTTTGGCTATGCAAGCAGGACAGAGTGTTAATTTAGGGCCCATACCTCCCATGCCGGGGCCGGCGCCATTCCTGCCATCGAGGGATAGTTTCCGTTGGACATATTACGGATCATCATCGGTAACTTCTTTGCCAAACCATCGGTTACCGCTTTACTTTGCCTCGCAAGTTGCTAACATGTAGGGAACATGTAGGAGACAAGATATTCCGAGAACGAGCACTTTGGTCATGCCTCGCCAGGTATCCATCGGATGATCACACCAACCCACCCCGATGGTCCTTCGCCTGGTCGTTCTGCTGGTGGTGCTTCGCCGACAACTCCCTTGCCTGGTAGTTCTTCTGCTGCTTCTACTCGACGACAACCTCGTCGGGTGTCGTCTATTCTCACCAGGGGAGATGAACCCCGTCTCCTCCACGGCACATGTCTCCTCCAGAGTAGTAGGGATGATATCTATGGATGTCGGCTTATATACATGAAGGATATGATGATGTTTGAATGATGTATGAATGATATGATGATGCTTGAATCATGTGATCATGCTTGAATGATGTTAATAATTATTGCTGTGAAATATTGATGCTTTGGATGAGTTAATTACTGCTATGAAATAATATTGGTATGAAATTAAACAGAAAAATAAAAAAAATCTGGACTGGAACTACGCCAATACGTGTGACCAAATGGTCAGGGCTACGCCGAGGGCCAGGCCATCGGCGTAGCTCCAGGCCTGGGGCGGCGCGGCGCTTTCGGGGGCCAACACGTGGCACGTGTACGCCGAGGGGAAGGCTGTCGGCGTAGCTCCGCGACAGGGGCGGCTCAGCGCTGGCACGTGTCCAGCTACGCCGGCGCCTAGGCCGTCGGCGTAGCATCACGTCGTTACCTCGTCGTGTGACAGCGTGGAGGCTCTCCGCCGACGACGTGTACGCCGACGGTTACGACGAGGCCGTCGGTGTAGGATACGCCGAGGGATTTTGAGCTTTGCCGAGGGTCGTGTCGTCTCCGTCGAGGAGGGGCGTCGCCGAGGAGCTACGCCGATGGTCGCCGATGGCCGCCGTCGGCGTAGCCTACGCCGACGGTTTAGCAGGCTACGCCGACGGCTATTTTCCCTCTGCGTAGCATGCGATTCCTGTAGTGTAAGTGAACTACTTTTTTAGAGATTAACTTTAACGGCACGGGGAACGCAATAAAAATCCATAATCTACTAGCCTGATGATGAAATGTCAAATACCCATGTTATAGAAGTATAGGGAACTGTCTCTCTTTCAAAAAAAATATAAAGAACTGAGCTGAATTTCTATACTACATGATGTGATGAATGAATATCACCATCTGAAGATGGTATTTTATATCTTTTCATTACCATTGTGTCCTTTGCCAAAATAAAGCGTGCATAACACAACGAATTGATATTGATTTGTTTATATTTGTATATCTCTCCAAGACACTTCTTTCCGGACTGGGGGATCTACATGATGTGATGAATGCAGATCACCATCTAAAGCTGGTATTTTATATCTTCCATTACCATTGTGTCATTTGCCAAAACCCATAATAGAGCGTGCATAACACTACGAATTGATATTGAGGGCGCTAAGATTCTACCGATAAGATGATTTGGAACATAAACAATCTACTACCACTAAAAGTAGATTTGGAGTACGGTACTAATTTTCAGACAATGAAACATGTGTACCTGACTGAAAGGCTCGACAGCAGCGGCGACAAGTCGTCCAGCTGATGTTCTGCTTGCTGCGTTGTCAAGGACGAAGCCTTCGTCGTAGGATCAGGCACCATCACCAAGGAGGGCTCCGTTTCGTTGTGATCGTCGTCGCCCATCAGGATCGACCTGGGCAAGCTCATGGACAGCCTGGAGCCAAAGCTCTCCGCCTAGCCATCTCCGTCGCTGCGGCCGCCGGCGATGACCAGCTGTCCACTTTTCTGATGGAGCATATCGTCTGCCTTCCAATGCTCCGCCATCACGCCTAGCCTATAAGTACGTATGCGGTCGTATGAAGAAGTGCAAGGCTATTCGTTTGGCTTTATAGGTGCAAGTACAAGACCCAGCCCGGTAGGGATTGGATCTTGGCTGGTGATCGATTTCACGAAAATGGAAAGGCGAAAGGAGCGAGAGCGATAATGGCGGGATATCCATCCATGCAGACGGAAACGCCAGCCATCACGAATCCCTAATAATCAGTGATCGCCTGCCTGGACGTGCATACAGCCGAGGAGAAAAAAAGGAAGGCCTCGTCATCATCATCAGGTATGTGTCAGCACCTATCGCTTCACCCTGCCGATCGACGACGGACGGGACGATAGATATCAACGCGGGCCTCCTCCGGTAACGAGTCCCGTACGTGAGGGCCATCGGATAAGAACGTATCCGTAGATAACGCAAGGGAATGCAATTAAGCATAGTGGTGAATGCTAATTAAGATTCAGATAAAAATGTGCTTAAATCAAGGCAGCCCACGTCCGGACTTTAAGCTAGAGTAGGGATATTATTATCACCGACCTGGATTACAGCCGAGGGAAGAAGAAAAAGTTTGCTGCTCTCTCTTTTATTATATTCCTAAAGATTCTGAAGCAACTTCCATCAAAACGTTTAGACCAATTAGCCTTTTATTGCAGTTTTAAGATTTTTACTAAAGTAATCGCTAGTAGACTTGGTCTGATCGTGGATTCTGATTGCCCCCAATCAAACTGCCTTTATCAAAAGCAGATACATACTTGAATTTTTTTTTTTTGAGGGAAAGCCATTCGGCATGCTTTATTGATTCTCAAAAATAGTTACATCGTTTATAAGCTTTGGCAATAGGAAGTTAGGGGGATCATCGTCCAAAATACAATCCATCCTATTATCAAAACTATACCTAGCAAGCTCCTGTGCCACCTCATTAGCTTTTATTACATTGAACAAAAGAAATCTCTCTATAACCTTAGGCTAGAACCCTTCAATCATCAAAAATAGCTACCGAAGAAGTCGACGAAAAGCCTCCCTCCTTCATTATGTCAATTACCAGGGTGTTATCTGATTGTATAATCACTCTGTTGCACCCTAGGAATTTTCGGCCCTTCCCTTAGAGAAAAAGCTTCGGCCATGAATGAATCAACCACAAAAGGCAATTATTTGCAACTTGCAAAAATAAATTTTCCACCATGATCTCGTGCGATTACACTCATACTTCCACGTACTTGATCAACATCATATGCAGCATCCACATTTATTTTAGTTACTCCTTCAGGTGGTCGAGTCCAAGAATCTTCCCTTCTCATCACAGGTGCTCGTGAGGTTTTGCACTTTGTGGTTCTTAACAAAGAGAAAGGGGTTGTTCTCAAGTTGGATTATGAGAAGGTCTTTGACAAAGTTAATCTAGATTTTTCAGATGAGCTCCTTCCCCTAAGGGTTTTTGGGCCTAGAATTGCTCACTGGATCCACTTAGCCAGTAGGGGGATCTGTAGCAGCTAAGCTCAATGGAGTAGAGGGGAATTTTTTCCCCACTGATAAAGGCCTGAGGCAGAGAGATCCAATGTATCCCATCCTCTTTCACTTGGTAATTGGGGATTACTAGTTAGCACAACATGTGGTGTGCTAAATAACCCAAGTTTGAGCCTCACCTTCTCCTATATAGTAGTAGTGTCTAGTTCCTCCTAGACACTCTTTCATTTTTGAGAAAGACTTGGGGGTCTTCTGGCTAGCACAAGAGGGGTGTGCTAGGCATCCCGAGTTCGAGACTCACCTTCTCCTAGACTACGTGAAAGTAGTAGTTCCTAGACACTCTTTTATGTAGTTGATGTTTTTACTAGGATGCTCATTAAAGCTGACGATGGCTAGCTCATTAGGGGATTGTGTACACGGGCTTTTCCTGGGGGTATCATCAGCCTGTAGTATGATGATGATACCCTCCTCTTCCTGGAAAACAATTTAGATATAGTAGCTTCGGCGATTAGTGGTACAGTAGTTTTTTTCTTTATGATAAAGATGATTTTATTAGCTTTAGTCATATCAAAGGTGATACAGAACAATGTTTGTACTCATTTCCAGTAAAAAAAGGTGCACACATCTAAGGCTGGAAACGAGCTGGCTCGGTCAAGGCTCTCGGTTTGAGACTTGCTTCAGCTCCAACTTTAGCTCGGTCTAGTCTGGCTCGCTAGACGAACGAGCTTAGAAAATGGGATCGACCCGAGATTTGCAGAAACTCGGTGTGGATCGAAAGCCAAGATGACCATCTCATGCCATGTGGGTCCCCTAGTGGAGTAGCAGGGATGCCGACAGTGGATAGATAGACCCAATGGTGTCCAACACAAGAGGAGGATTCGTGTGATGGTGTAAGTGTGGAGGCGCACGAGAGTGGACAACGGTGTAGGCATGGACCGACAATGGCTTGGTCTGGCCCGATGTAGAAGGCCGGTAGGGGGTGCTATCATAGCGAGCCTTAGGCCTTAGGAGGCATCGACGTCATCCTGCTGGCGTCCTAGTGAGGTCCTATGGAGGAGACAGAGGCACTTGTAGCCTAGTATGGCACAACTAAGAATATTGTCCGAGTATGAAATTGGGAATCCAACCATTGTCACTCGATACATGGAAATGAAGGTGTGGAAGCCACCTAGTGTGTTGAAAGGATTAACATCTCACAATGTAGCCTTAAGCGTTCTTCCCTCTCTAGCGTAGTTGGACAACGTCACTACGGGAAAATTTGGCGTTGTTGTCGCCCCCGCCCTTTGCCGTGTGCCAACAGGGCGGGAACACGGCAAAGATTTTCTCTGACGTGAGGGGATCCAGAAGCACACGGCAAAGAGAACCCACAAGGTACATTCTTGATAAAACACATGGCAACGAAAAGGTACACGACAAAGACAAAACGATACACACGACAAAGAAAGTATACACGGCAAAGACCAAATGCGGCACATGGCAAAGACAAACACACGGCAAAGAGGTGGGGCCCACGCCCCCCCCCCCTCCTAGGCGAGCCAACTGACGGCGGCTGACGATGGTCCTTTGCCGTGTACCCCTGCAGTTAGACACACGGCAAAGATATGCCTTTGCCATGTGCTTTATGCACCATACACGGCAAAGCATGTTTTTTTATTTCTTACCTCCTTCAAACTATGGTCAAAATAACGAGTATGAAGATTCTTAGTTCGGGGCTGAGCCTGGATAAACTTGCATCGGATCTCTGAAGAAACATGAGCATCAGATCATGTACCTGCAGTTCATATCTGTCTCATTTCCTACCGATTCGGCAGAAATTTGTCTTTTTCACGAGAGGTGGACGGGAAAGGTTTATGAATACCCAGTTGGAACATTGTCCATGTAAGGTGGTGTACTATTTTTGAAAAATGGATGGTAGCATTTTTGTATTCACTGTTTGGTGTTGCTTCACAAAACGCCCCGATTTTTGCGCTCCGAAAATAGAAAATAGCTTTCCATGCGTTGCAAAGGAAAACTTCCTCCTACAACATTGTGCACCGTCCCATTATGCACATGCATGCACAATATGGTAACATTATAACAAACTATGTCACAATTCTGGCCATAGCATCATTTGAACCAAAAGCCAGGAAACCTCGAATGAGATAGGCCATTTTGTGAAGGTTTTTTTGAGACATAATCAATATACCAAGTTTAATATTTTTCCTCCCAACTAAGTCACATAATATGATGCCACACGAAGGTCTCGCATTTTTTTGATTTTTTTGGTTTAGTTACTGTCATTTGAAACTATGGTCAAACCCTAATCGAAACCCTAAACCATGGGCCCCGCATCATCTACCCCCTTAGATGTTCTTCTCACGGGGGTAGCCCGGTGGAATTTTCTCTTGTTTTGTTCTTCGTTAGGTCATGTGATGATGTAAAACCATGTTTGGGAACATGTTGCGACAATAAACACTCCGGTTTCACCGGAACGGGTAGTTCCCCCTAATAGTCAGATTGCAGACAGTTCGTTTTTAGGGGACAACGCATGTCTGCGAAGGGGGTCACACTTGGGAACCAGGTTTTGGAGGTTTGAGAATGCCACCACACTTTATTAAACATGCTAGGGTCACATGCATGGTTTGGAAGTGTTCCAATGCCCCGGAGCGCTTCCTCCTTTGAAACCCCGATTCGTGGGCTCCGGATCGTCTACCCCCTAGACTTTCTTCTCACAGGGGTAGCCCGGTGTAGCTCTCTCTTGTTTTGGACTTGGTTAGGTCATAGGATGATATAAAACCATGTTTGGGAACATGTTGTGACAAGAAACACCCCGGTTTGACCGCAACGGGGAGTTTCCCCCTAATAGTCAGATTGCACACAGTTCGTTTTTAGGGGATAGCGCATGTCTGCGAAGGGGGTCACACTTGGGAACCAGGTTTTGGAGGTTTGAGCAGGCTACCACACTTTATTCCACATGCTAGGGTCACTTACATGGTTTGGAGGTGATATGACCCACAAGTATAGGGGGTGTATCGCAGTATTTTCGATTAGTAAGAGTGTAGAACCCAACGAGGAGCAGAAGGTGCTGGCTAGTGGTATGGATCGGGAATTCTCTGCAAATACTTAGCAAACGGATTTTTAGGGGTTTTCGATAAAGCAAGTAAACAAAGTATGAGTAAATAAAAGATAGTAGGAATAAATGCAGCAAGTGGCCCAATCCTTTATGTAGCAAAGGACAAGCCGGTTGTATTACTTAAGATGACCAAACGTTCTCGAGGACACATGGGAAGACTGTCAAGTGCTCTCGCTTCATATAGTTGATTAATCTGCTTTAGCTTGCTAAGTGTTGTGTGGGTGAACCTGTGCTAATGTACCGACCTTCCTAGGACTAATAAATACTTGTGATTATACCCCTTGCAAACATCCGTAAGTACAAGAAAGTAATTAAGGTTTCCTAACGGGGGTTCAGGTTTCTGTCACTCCGGCAACCCCTACGATTAGTAGCCAAATACACAATGCATCCCCCTAGGCCCATATAGGTGAAGTGTCATGTAGTCGACGTTCACATGACACCACTAGAAGAAGTACACCACAACTTAAATATCAAAATATTGAATCTTTCTCAACACAACTCCACTACTAACAACATGACTTCTCCCATGTCCTCAAGAACAAAACGAACTACTCACAAGATATCATATGGATCATGATCAGAGATGGAATAATGATGTATAACAATCTGAACATAAACAATAATTCAATGGTTCACTCAATAGCATCAACTACAAAGAGTAATCAACACCGGGAAAGTTTCCCCTAAGAACTAATGCAAGATTCAACCCAATTGTTACAGCAATATGGAGATGGTGATGAGGGTGCTGATGGTGATGATGGTGGTGATGATGATGATGATCCCGATGAAGTCCAGCTTGATGGTGGTGTTGATGGCGACGATCTCCCCTCTCCGGGAAGGAATTCCCCCGGCAGAAATCTGTCTGTCGGAGAGATCTTTCTCTCTCGGTGTTTTCCGCCCCGCAGAGGCGGTGGAATCTTTCTGTGGTCGCCCCTCGAGTCTTAGGGTTTTGAGAGGATAATATACACCAGAGGGGAGTGCCAGGGGTGGACCAGGGTGGCCACACCACCTGGTGGCACGGCCTAGGCTGGCCCGCACCAGGGGGTGGTGTGGGCCCCCTGTGGCCCATCTCTAGCCCCCCTTCTGGCTTCCTTCGTCTTCTGGAAAAATAGGATTTTCCATATATTTTCCCGGATTTTCTGATCTTCGTGAATTTTGCCTCCAAACAACACCTTTTCCATCAGAATCCTGACTGCAGCGGTCCATGCTCCAAAAGTCATCAACCATGTAAAAACAGATGAAATAACAAAAGTATCACCTCTCAATACGAAATATATCAATGAATAACAGTGCATTATGACATAGAATAGTGATGCAAAATGGACGTATCAAGGTGTTCTGATGCCCTAGAGCGCTTCTTCCTTCGAAACCCTGATCCGCGTGCCCCGGATCGTCTACCCCCTAGACTTTCTTCTAACAGGGGTAGCCCGGTTTAGCTTGCTCTTGTTTTGGGCTTGGTTAGGTCATAGGATGATGTAAAACCATGTTTAGGAACATGTTGTGACAAGAAACACCCTGGTTTCACAGGAACGAGGATTTCCCCCTAATAGTCATATTGCAAACAGTTCATTTTTAGGGGACAACGCATGTCTGTGAAGGGGGTCACACTTGGGAACCAGGTTTAGGAGGTTTGTGATGGGTTCGTAGCATGGAAAACAAAAAATTTCTACCGCAAGAACAAACAAAACCAGATCTAATCTAGATAAAAGCCAAGATCTAATCTATTAGACATGAGCAACGAGATAGATCGGTACTAACCCTCGTAGAATCAAAAGCGTTAGGAGATTAGATCTCGTGGATGATGTAGTCGATCACTTGCCGATCTCAAGATCATGTGGACGATCCTTCCGGCGCCGCGTTCTGGCAGCGCTTCCGCAGACGGTCACACGTGCGGAGTCGAAGCAGACCTTCCTCTCCCCGTTCCAGCGAGCAGCGGAGGTAGTAGATCTTCTCCACGGAATCCCAGCAGCACGACGGCGTGGTGGTGGTGGTGGAGTATAGAATTCTGCAGGGCTTCGCCTATGCCTGTGCAGAAGAAAGGTGGAGGAGAGAGGCGGCAGAGATTGGGTGTTATGGAAGAGGGCCAAGAGGGGCGCCCCTCCCTTCTATTTAAGGGAGGGAGGCACGCCTGGGGGGGAGGAGTCCTAGTAGGACTCCCCTCCTAGGGCCGGCGGTGGGAAGGGGGGAGGAGTCCTCCTCCCCCACGAATCCGTGTCTTGCCCCACTTGGACTCCTTGATCCCTTCCTTGGTTTTCAAGTAAACTCCAAGAAATCCTCTAGAACCTTCCAGAACATTCCGAAACCTTCTAGAATCTCCATACAAACACTCCGGAACATTTCCTAACTTAGAAAATGATCCCCAATATATGAATCTTATTCTCCAAACCATTCCGGATCTCCTCGTGATGTCCCGGATCCATTCCGAGACTTCGAACATCATTCGGTCTCCAACGCATATTCCATATCTACTTAAAACAACTCCGAACCTTAAGTGTGTCACCCTACGGTTCGTGAATATGCAGACATGATGAAGACACCTCTCCGATCAATAACCATCAGCGGGATCTGGGGATCCATAATGGCTCCCACATACTCAACGATGACTTTGTGATCGATAGAACCATTAACATACGAAACCAATTCCCTTTGTCACACGATATTCTACTTATCCGAGGTTTGATCGTCGGTATCTCCATACCTAGTTCTAACTCGTTACTGATAAGTACTCTTTACTCGTTCCATGTTATGTCATCCCTTGTGACCTAGTCACATGCTTGCAAGCTATCTAGATGACATTCCACCGAGAGGGCCCAGAGTATATCTATCCGTCATATGGATGGACAAATCCCAATCTTGGTCTATGCGCTTCAACACATACTTTCAGAATACCCAATGACACCTTTATAACCGCCCAGTTACGAAGCGGCGTTTGATGTCATCAAAGTACCCATCCGATGATGGTGATTAACATAACCTCATGGTCAAAGGATTAGGTTACTACGTATTTGAAAGCTTACAGCAATACAAACTTAATGACTTGATCTTATGCTACGCTCATTATGGGTGTGTGTCCATCTCATCATTCTCCTAATGATACAACCTTGTTATTAATAACATCCAATGTCCATGGTCAGGAAACCATGATCATCATTTAATCAACAAGCTAGTTCCACAAGAGGCTTACTAGGGACTCTTTTATGTTTACAAAACACACATGTATTAGTGTTTCCTTATAATACAATTATAGCATGGGATGTAAACATTTATCATAAACATAAAGATATAATAATAACCACTTTATTATTGCCTCTTGGGCATATCTCCAACAGTCTCCCACTTGCACTAGAGTCAATAATCTAGTTAAAACTTGTGCATTCAACACCTATGGCTTTCTGATGTTGTATAGACACTATTGCTAGTGGTAAACATAATCTTCGGATCTAACACTTCCAGGTCCGTGTGTATTTGCATGTCCTTGCGTCTCTACGCATTACTCATTCTCCAATGAGATGGCATTGCATAAATTTGGTCCTTTGGTGAGACCTCTAGTTCTTTGGGATTAAATCATGTTGATACATTTGTCATACAATGTATCTTCATAGTATTATCCCGCAATGAACCATACCTAGTTTGATAACAAACTACTTGACGCAAATGCCCTCATTTGCTACTACAATAGCAGTCATATACTTAGCCTTTTGTTGTAGTATCTGTCACAATGTTTTAACTTTGGTACTCAACCAAATCCGTTATGGAACTTCCTTTCCATTACATTGTGCCACCCATAGTTTAAATTGCGATAAACTTAATTTGTGACAAAACTAGTATCAATGCAACAATTTACAATAAACTATTTGTCACCACTATATAAGTAATATATTCTTAGCTCTTCCAAAGATAATAGGAATATCCCTACTATTGTCCAACGATCATTCTGGTATATGCTCATAACATTTAGAGCATAGGACATATCTGGATGTGTACATCTCAAAGAATGATTGATCAAAATATTCTTGTGATTTCACCAAGTGTCAAAACACTTGAATCTCGTGTCAACACACTTGAATCTTGATTCAGTCCTTTCCGTGCGTCAAGAAACTTTCTTGTTGTTTCCATATTGAACTCATTCAACATCTTATCTATGTACATTTTGCAAAACCATATTAGCGCCTCAATCTATCCATATAGACATTGATGCCTAATTCTTGTGTTATGCCTAAGTCTTTCATCGAAATGAAATTCTTAACATGTGTCAATAAAAATACATCATTTCTAATCAACAGTATGTCTTTCACATAATGTATTAGAAATATGTCTTAGCGCTCCCACTTAATTTCATGCAAAATGCAAACATCTTCATCGTCTCTGATGAAATTAAACCTTTTAACGTTTTCATCACGGTGAAGATTCCAACTCCGCGATGCTCACTTCAACTATTGAAGTTTTGCATACTCTTTTAGCATCCTTTGAATTAACAAAACCCTTTGGATCGTGTCATGTACACGTCCTAGGTAACCATTCTATTAGAAGAACTTGTTTGTTTGTTCAACTACCATATACCAAAATATATGTAGTGGTTGCTACATTAATCCGTCCAAACTAAATATCGCTATGAAAGATCAAATATTATCATAGTCAATTCCTTGAACATTGTCGTAAACTCTTTCCGACATGTCGACTATTTCATAGATGTGAAACATACATGTCTATTTCTTTATAGATCCATATACGACCGTAAGGTCTTGCACCTTTCCAGAGGGTCTTTCAAATTCAAAACATGATTTCTCGTGTATGGAATTATCACGGATTTTATGGCTTCAAGCCATTTAACGAAGTCAGGGCCCATCATTGCTTCTTTGCATGCAGTCGGTTCATCATTGTCAAACAACAATGATTTAACTCTCAAATCTTGGCATTTGATTACTTACCCGACCTACTTGGTTCAATAGTAACTTAGATCTCCGTAACCACAACCTTTGAGGAACGTGAGCCATGAGCATTGTTGCTGCCTCCGGGACACTTACCGACGCTGCACAACTCAGCACATATTAGCCAAGGTTCAACGACCTTGTCAAAGTTCTATTGTCCTCCCACTTAACTTTTCACCAAAAATTCCTTCTCAAGAAACTTGACATTCTAAGTGACAAACACTTTTGTCTTTGGTGTTATGGAGGAATACCCAATGGTTATTCGAAATATCCTACAAAGACATGCTTATCTGACTTTGGTTGTAAACATTTTACTTATGCCTAGCATACCAAAAATTTAAGAAAGGACAACCTGGGTTTTATCCCAAACCATGACTAATATGGTGTCATTTCAACGGATCACGATGGAGCTCTTTTCAGTGTAAAAGCGGTAGTCACTAAAGCTTTAATCTTTTTAAAAATATAATGGCAGTTTTATAAATGACACTTTTGATCTTACCATGTCAAACAAGGTTTCATTACATATCTCGAACACTCCATACTCCTATGGTGTTTTGGGAAATGCAAATCCATGGAACGATTCCTCAAATCTTAGGTGTTTTGCTAAACTTGTAACTCAAACATCTTTCTTTATGATCCAATCATAAACTTTTTATTTTCTTGTTACAATGATTTTCCACTTCATCTTGAAAGTCTTTGAACATTTTCAAATGTTTCATACTTCTTCCTTATTGAGTAAGTATATAGATATACTCACTCAAATCTTCGGAGAAAGCATATGAAGTTGAAATCCATCGCCCACGACTACACATAATGGACTATATACATCAATATGTACAAATTCCAATCAGTTAGTCATCCGTTCCTCTTTTGGCCTACGAACGGAGTTTTAATTATCTCCGGGAAAGTATCACAAGCGTCATTTGATCAAAATCAAAGACTCCAAAAATCCATCAACATGGAGTTTCTTCATGTATCCCTTTCAATATAATTTAAACGACGATGTCACTTTGCAAGTGATCTTTCAATCATTTGTCTTGCGACATTTTAGCATTAGTTTTATGGTCGTTATTTCTCCAACCAGACTTGTATATCATCCATCTATTATGGAATACGGTAATTATTTGAACAACCTTTTGTCGTCATAATACCTGATCAAAATAACAATATTGAAACAAATCTAGAAGGCAAGCTTTGATGTTAACGAGCAACACAACAACCCTTTGTTTCTTTTCAATGAACATCATCACATAATCTCTTGCTAGTTACTTAGGCCATTGTAGTTCATGAATTGTGTTGTCCTGTATGACACTTCATACCAACCAATTATGTATCCAATACAGCAGAACCACATTGTTTAACAAACAAGTAATACAGCCATAACATGTATCTTCTATATACCTAAGTTGGATATCTCCAATCTTTTCTTTTCTGCCAGATATTTTATAGATTCTATTTCAACAATTCCTTTTCTTTTAAAAGTATCCATCAACATCAATAGTGGTGTCATTCACATGACACATAGTACAAAGTGTGTATAGTCAAATACTAATACCTTTGGACTTGCACTTTGAAGTGGATCACCTTCATCAAATGTTTGGCATTGTTTCAAAAATTCCATTCTTTAGTAATCTTTTAGTGTAGTAAACATTTTACTTATATCTTCTATTCATCCTTATCATGACAACTTTCATGATCAAGCTGCTATAGCTTATAAAGGTGAATTGCGAGTATAATGTTTCTTTTCCAAAACCTTTTGGAGGATTAGGACGACTAGCGTCTCCAACCTTCACAAATTCTCATCAAATATGAGGACATATACTCTATCATGTTGTAACCAACACATTGTTTTAGATATCGCAATACCTTTCACATATGATGGTTTCTGAAACATTGCTTTTAGCTCTTAGATAAACTTGATATTAAAAACAATCTTTTGAGTATCAAGAATCATGGAGGCAAACATGATATATTAGATACTAACACTAGAATTGTTACTCTTGATTTAATACTGTTTATTAAACTTCATAGAGTAAACGGAGTTTGCTGAAAGTTTGCAATATGACTTTTAAAATTTAGATTGACACTCAAAGCAATACGATACCAGTTCGTAAAGCAAATATCCAGAATTTCTATAGTTCTACTATCTCAACTATAACTAAGCGTAAGGTGGTGAACGGATGCCAATGACTACAACAAACTATGCAAATTCACTTTGATTGTGTTTATGATAAATTGAGTTTGACTAATCCAAATTACAAATAAACTCCCACTCAAAACAACATCCCTCCAGTTGTTTTAGTGATTACACGAACCAAATCCACTACACCAAGTCCGATCATCACGTGAGATGATGTAGCTTCAAAGGCGAACAATCAACATGTTCATCATATCATCCATATGACTCATGCTTTTACCTTTCGGTATTCCGTGTTACGAGACCATGTCTGTACATGCTAGGCTCGTCAAGGTTAACCTTAGTATCCGCATGTGCAAATCTGGCTTGCACCCGTCATATGCACACGTAGAATCTATCACACCCGATCATCATGAGATGCTTCGAAACGACGAGTCTTAGCAACGGTGCCTACTAAGGACGAACACTTTATTACTTGATATTTAGTGAGAGGGATCATCTTATAATGCTACCGTCGCGATCTAAGAAATACAAGATGCATAAAGGATTAACATCACAAGCAATTCATAATTAGTATGATATGATATGGCCATTTCTTCTTATGCCTTCGATCTCCATCTCCAAAGCACGGACATGATCTCCATCATCACCAGCATTGCGTCAAGGTCCGTGGCGCCGCTTCATGGTTGTCCATCATCACTAGCAACTATTACAACTACTTGGAACAAAGCTATTACAAGATGAATAGACACGCAGGTCTTAACAGAATTAAAGACAACCATTAGGCTCCTGCCGGTTGCCATATTACAATAAGGATCATTGCATACATTAAATACAATCACAATCACATGATGGCCATATCACATCACAAAACCCCTGCAAAAACAAGTTAGACGCCTCTAATTTTCTTTGCAAGTTTTACGTGGCTTGGGGCTTTCGACTAAGAACGGATCTTACCTACGAAACTGAACCACAACGTTGATACAAGTGCTATCAAGTGCAAAGTGTAGATTTGATCTATACTATGATGGGAGAGACAGACAACCGCAAAGCCACTTGTGCAAAGCAAGTTGCACGTCAAGCGTGGAGCAAGTCTCATGTGCGATGACATGTAATGTTAGCCCGAGCCGCTTCGTCCCACCATACCGCAAGATGCAAAGTACACAAATAGCAAAAGACGGCACGAGCACCAACGCCCACAACATCATTGTGTTCTACTCGTGCAACAGATCTACGCATAGACAAGGCTCTGATACCACTGATGGGTTCGTAGCATGGAAAACAAAAATGTTCTACCGCAAGAACGAACAAAACCCAGATCTAATCTAGATAAAAGCCAAGATCTAATCTATTAGACATGAGCAACGAGATAGATCGGTACTAACCCTCGTTGAACCGAAAGCGTTATGAGATTAGATCTCGTGGATTATGTAGTCGATCATTGCCGATCTCAAGATCGTGTGGACGATCCTTCCGGCGCCGCGTTCTGGCAGCGCTTCCGCAGACGGTCACACGTGCGGAGTCGAAGCAGACCTTCCTCTCCCCATTCCAGCGAGCAGCGGAGGTAGTAGATCTTCTCCACGGAATCCCAGCAGCACGACGGCGTGGTGGTGGTGGTGGAGTATAGAATTCTGCAGGGCTTCGCCTATGCCTGTGCAGAAGAAAGGTGGAGGAGAGAGGCGGCAGAGATTGGGTGTTATGGAAGAGGGCCAAGAGGGGGCGCCCCCTCCCTTCTATTTAAGGGAGGGAGGTGCGCCTGGGGGGGAGGAGTCCTAGTAGGACTCCCCTCCTAGGGCCAGCGGTGGTAAGGGGGGAGGATTCCTCCTTCCCCACGAATCCGTGTCTTGCCCCACTTGGACTCCTTGATCCCTTCCTTGGTTTTCACGTAAACTCCAAGAAATCCTCTAGAACCTTCCAGAACATTCTGAAACCTTCTAGAATCTCCATACAAACACTCCGGAACATTTTCTAACTTAGAAAATGATCCCCAATATATGAATCTTATTCTCCGGACCATTCCGGATCTCCTCGTGATGTCCCGGATCCATTCCGAGACTCCGAACATCATTCGGTATCCAACGCATATTCCATATCTACTTAAAACAACTTCGAACCTTAAGTGTGTCACCCTACGGTTCATGAATATGCAGACATGATGAAGACACCTCTCCGATCAATAACCATCAGCGGGATCTGGGGATCCATAATGGCTCCCACATACTCAACGATGACTTTGTGATCGATAGAACCATTAACATACGAAACCAATTCCCTTTGTCACACGATATTCTACTTATCCGAGGTTTGATCGTCGGTATCTCCATACCTAGTTCTAACTCGTTACTGATAAGTACTCTTTACTCGTTCCATGTTATGTCATCCGTTGTGACCTAGTCACATGCTTGCAAGCTATCTAGATGACATTCCACCGAGAGGGCCCAGAGTATATCTATCCGTCATATGGATGGACAAATCCCAATCTTGGTCTATGTGCTTCAACACATACTTTCAGAATACCCAATGACAACTTTATAACCGCCCAGTTACGAAGCGGCGTTTGATGTCATCAAAGTACCCATCCGGTGATGGTGATAAACATAACCTCATGGTCGAAGGATTAGGTTACTATGTATTTGAAAGCTTACAGCAATACGAACTTAATGACTTGATCTTATGCCACGCTTATTATGGGTGTGTGTCCATCACATCATTCTCCTAATGATACAACCTTGTTATTAATGACATCCAATGTCCATGGTCAGGAAACCATGATCATCATTTAATCAACAAGCTAGTTCCACAAGAGGCTGACTAGGGACTCTTTTATGTTTACAAAACACACATGTATTAGTGATTCCTTATAATAGAATTATAGCATGGGATGTAAACATTTATCATAAACATAAAGATATAATAATAACCACTTTATTATTGCCTCTTGGGCATATCTCCAACAATTTGAGCATGACACCACACTTTATTACAAATGCTTGGGTCACATGCATGGTTTGGAGGTGTTCCGATGCCCCGAAGCGCTTCTTCCTATGAAACCCTGATCCGTGGCCCCCGGATCGTCTACCCCCCTAGACTTTCTTTTGACAGGGGTAGCCCAGTGTAGCTCTCTCTTGTTTTGTGCTTGGTTGGGTCATAGGATGATGTAAAACCACGTTTCGGAACATGTTGTGACAAGAAACACCCCGGTTTCACCGGAACGGGGAGTTTCCCCTAATAGTCAGATTGTAGACAGATTGTTTTTAGGGGACAACACATGTCTGCGAAGGGGGTCACACTTGGGAACCAGGTTTTGGAGGTTTGAGCATGCCACCACACTTTATTACACAATATAGGGTCACATGCATGGTTTGCAGGTGTTCCGATGCCCCAGAGCGCATCTTCCTTCAAAACCCTGATCCGCGGGCCCTGGATCGTCTACCCCCTAGAATTTCTTCTAACAGGGGTAGCCCGGTGTATCTCTCATTTTTTGGGCTTGGTTACATCATAGGATGATGTAAAACCATGTTTGGGAACATGTTGTCACAAGAAACACCATGGTTTCACCGGAACGAGGAGTTTCCCCCTAATAGTGAGATTGTAGACAATTCGTTTTTAGGGGACAACGCATGTATGCAAAGGGGGTCACACTTGGGAACCAGGTTTAGGAGGTTTGAGCATGCCACCACACTTTATTACACATGCTACGGTCACATGCATGGTTTGGAGGTGTTCCGATGCCCCAAAGCGCTTCTTCCTACGAAACCCTGATCTGCGGGCCCCGGATCGTCTACCCCCCTAGACTTTCTTCTAACAGGGGTAGCCTGGTGTAGCTCCCTCTTGTTTTGTTCTTGGTTCAGTCATATTATGATGTAAAACCATGTTTGAGAACATGTTGTGACAAGATCTACCCCGATTTCACCGGAACAGGGAGTTCCCCCTAACAGTCAGATTGGAAACACTTTGTTTTTAGGTGACAACGCATGTCTGCGAAGGGGGTCACACTTGGGAACCAGTTTTTGGAGGTTTGAACATTCCACCACACTTTATTACACATGCTTGGGTCACATGCATGGTTTGGAGGTGTTCCGATACCCTGGAGCGTGGTTTCCTTCGAAACCCTGATCCACGAGCCCCGGATCATCTACCCCCAAGACTTTCTTCTGACAGGGGTAGCCCGGTGTAGCTCTCTCTTGTTTTGGGCTTGGTTAGGTCATAGGATGATGTAAAACCATGCTTGGGAACATGTTGTGACTAGAAACATCCCGGTTTCACCGGAATGGGGAGTTTCACCTAATAGTCAGATTGTAGACAGTTTGTTTTTAGGGGACATCGCATGTCTGCGAAGGGGGTCACACTTGGGAACCAGGTTTTGGAGTTTTGAGCATGCCACCACACTTTATTACACATTCTAGGGTCACAATCATGGTTTGGAGGTATTTTGATGCCCCAAAGCGCTTCTTCCTTCGAAACCCTAATTCGCGGGCCCCGGATCGTCTACCCCCTTAGAAGTTCGTCTGACAGGGGTAGCCCGATGTAGCTCTCTCTTGTTTTGGGCTTGGTTAGATCATAGGATGACGTAAAACCATTTTTGGGAACATGTTGTGACAAGAAACACCCTGGTTTCACCGGAACGGGGAGTTTCCCCTAATAGTCAGATTGTAGACAATTCGTTTTTAGGGGACAACGCATGTCTGTGAAGGGGGTCACACTTGGAAAACAGGTTTTGGAGGTTTGAGCAGGACACTAGACTTTATTACACATGCTAGGGTCACATGCATGTTTTGGAGGTGTTCTGATGCCCCGGAGCGCTTCTTCCTTGGAAACCCTAATCCGCGGGCCCCGGATCGTCTACCCCCTAGACTTTCTTCTGACAGGGGTAGTCCGGTGTAGCTCTCTCTTGTTTTGGTCTTGGTTAGGTCATAGGATGATGTAAAACCATGTTTGGGAATATGTTGTGACAAGAAACACCCTGGTTTCACCGAACAGGGAGTTTCCCCCTAATAGTCAGATTGCAGACAGTTCGTTTTTAGGGGACAACGCATGTCTGTGAAGGGGGTCACACTTGGGAACCAGGTTTAGGAGGTTTGAGCATGCCACCACACTTTATTACACATTCTAGGGTCACATGCATGGTTTGGAGGTGTTCTGATGCCCCAAAGCGCTTCTTCCTTCAAAACCCCGATTCGCGGGCCCTGGATCGTCTACCCCCCTAGACTTTCTTCTGACAGGGGTAGCCCGGTGTAGATCTCTCTTTTTTTGGGCTTGGTTAGGTCATAGGATGATGTAAAACCAGGCTTGGGAACATGTTGTGAATAGAAACACCCTGGTTTCACCGCAATGGGGAGTTTCACCTAATAGTCAGATTGCAGACAATTCGTTTTTAGGGGGCATCGCTTGTCTGCGAAGGGGGTCACACTTGGGAACCACGCTTTGGAGGTTTGAGCATGCCACCACACTTTATTACACATTCTAGGGTCACAAGCATGGGTTGGAGGTATTTTGATGCCCCAAAGCGTTTCTTCCTTCGAAACCCTGATCCGCGGGCCCCGGATCGTCTACCCCCTTAAAAGTTTGTCTGACAGGGGTAGCCCTATGTAGCTCTCTCTTGTTTTGGGCTTGGTTAGATCATAGGATGATGTAAAACCATTTTTGGGAACATGTTGTGACAAGAAACACCCCGGTTTCACCAGAACGGGGAGTTTCCCCTAATAGTCAGATTGTAGACAATTCGTTTTTAGGGGACAGCGCATGTCTGTGAAGGGGGTCACACTTGGAAAACAGGTTCTGGAGGTTTGAGCAGGCCACTAGACTTTATTACACATGCTAGAGTCACATGCATGTTTTGGAGGAGTTCTGATGCCCCAGAGCGCTTCTTCCTTGGAAACCCTAATCCACGGGCTCCGGATCGTTTACCCCCTAGACTTTCTTCTGACAGGGGTAGCCCGGTGTAGCTCTCTCTTGTTTTGGTCTTGGTTAAGTCATAGGATGATGTAAAACCATGTTTGGGAACATGTTGTGACAAGAAACACCCTGGTTTCACCGGAACAGGGAGGTTCCCTCTAATAGTCAGATTGCAGACAGTTCGTTTTTAGGGGACAACGCATGTCTACGAAGGGGGTAACACTTGGGAACCAGGTTTAGGAGGTTTGAGCATGCCACCACACTTTATTACACATTCTAGGGTCAGATGCATGGTTTGGAGGTGTTCTGATGCCCCAAAGCGCTTCTTCCTTCAAAACCCTGATTTGCGGGCCCTGGATCGTCTACCCCCCTAGACTTTCTTCTGACAGGGGTAGCCCGGTGTAGATCTCTCTTGTTTTGGGCTTGGTTAGGTCATAGGATGATGTAAACCCAGGCTTGGGAACATGTTGTGACTAGAAACACCCTGGTTTCACCGCAGTGGGGAGTTTCACCTAATAGTCAGATTGTAGACAGTTCGTTTCTAGGGGGCATCGCATGTGTGCGAAGGGGGTCACACTTGGGAACCAGGTTTGGGAGGTTTGAGAATTCCACCACACTTTATTACACATTCTAGGGTCACATGCATGGTTTGGAGGTGTTTTGATGCCCCGAAGCGCTTCTTCCTTCGAAACCCTGATCCGCGGGCCCTGGATCGTCTACCCCCTTAGAAGTTCTTCTGACAGGGGTAGCCCGATGTAGCTCTCTCTTGTTTTGGGCTTGGTTAGGTCATAGGATGATGTAAAACCATGTTTGGGAACATGTTGTGACAAGAAACACCCCGGTTTCACCGGAACGGGGAGTTTCCCCTAATAGTCAGATTGTAGACAATTCGTTTTTAAGGTACAACGCATGTCTGCGAAGGGGGTCACACTTGGAAAACAGGTTTTGGAGGTTTGCAGGCCACTACACTTTATTGCACATGCTAGGGTCACATGCATGGTTTGGAGGTGTTCTGATGCCCCGGAGCGCTTCTTCCTTCGAAACCCTAATCCGCGGGCCCCGGATTGTCTACCGCCCTAGACTTTGTTCTGACAGGGGTAGCCGGGTGTAGCTCTCTCTTGTTTTGGTCTTGGTTAGGTCATAGAATGATATAAAACCATGTTTGGGAACATGTTGTGACAAGAAACACCCTGGTTTCACCGGAACATGGAGTTTCCCCCTAATAGTCAGATTGTAGACATTTCGTTTTTAGGGGACAACGCATGTCTGCGAAGGGGGTCACACTTGGGAACCAGGTTTAGGAGGTTTAAGCATGCCACCACACTTTATTACACATGCTAGGGTCACATGCATGGTTTGGAGGTGTTCGGATGCCCCGAATCCGCGGGCCCCAGATCGTCTATCCCCTAGACTTTCTTCTAACACATTGTCATATCGCAAAAAGTATGTGTATACACATTGTAACACCTAATACTAACAAATAGTCAACAAAAAGTACTATAAAAAATTCAAATTAATACAATTGAAAGAAAAAATGGAAAAAAAAATAAGAAATTACTAAAAGCACACGACAAAGGGAAAACATACGACAAAGGCTCCTTTGCCGTGCGTTTTTCGGCGGTACATGGCAAATACACATGTGCCGTGTATTTTGCAGCGGTACACGGCAAAGACACCTTTGCCGTGTGTTTTTTGTTGGCACACGGCAAAGGGGTGGCCGTCCACCACTAACCCCGTGTGGGCCCCCCGTCCAACCCTATCCACACAGACGCCCCGCACCCCACGCATGTGAGCTCATCGTCACCCGTACCCCACCCCCGCCCCCACCCCTGCGCCTCCCCGCACCCCGCCGGCCGGCCCCTCCCCCATCTCCCGGCCTCGAGCTTGCCCCTATCTACCCTGCCCCCGGCCAGCTATGTCGCCCCGACCCCGTGCATCGGCTGCGCCACCCCGGCCGCCGCGCTGGTCGCCCTTGCTCGGTAGAGGGTCAGCCGGCTCGCGTGGGCGGGAGGAGCTGGCGGCTCCCCTCCTCCACCTCGTCGTCACCCCATGTCCTCCACCAGTGTACCGAAGAAGGTAAGTCTAATTTTTTTCTTTTTTTCAGTTCATTGCTAATTAGCTTCATTTATCTGTACTACTATAATGCACGAGTTTTGAATTTGGATAGCCATCCTGGATATAGACAAAATTTAGGTATAAAATATGTAGACAAGATTTTGTAGGATACCAAGTCACTATATGTAGCTATATTAGTTTCATGCCAGCATGACAACTTCGAAAATCCAGCCAATTCAAGAACACAATATTGTATTCCCTCTGATCCGATTTATTGTCATAGATTTAGACAAAAAAAATTCGCCACCATGTGAGCGCCTCCCCACCAAACTTAAACACTAGAAACAGAAAAAACAGAGCCCTCCCACCAATGGAAGCCGAGATCCACCCCTCTTCCATGGCCCAAAGGCCACATAATCGACATCATTGATCACCGTCTTATTATCATAGCAACGTGCATGGCACGTGCCTTCTACTAGTGTTAAATAACTTAGGTCTTCTTTGATTCATCCGATCTAGAAATGCAAGAACGTAGATATGAATAAGATATCCCTACATATATGAATACATGTGTATGTTAGTAATTCTTTTTTTTCATGCGGGATATCTATTGAGTTTGAGGGTGGGGCTATCGACGGTGTAGGGCATCTTGCGGGAGGGTCGCTGATCTTCTTCACCTCTCGATCACGCTTTGAGGGTAAAAATATGTTCTCCTCTCTTGTACCTAGGGTTATTTTCGTGTCTAGATCACCAAGTATGTCACGTTACCTAGGCGTCTCTTCCCGGCCGAAAGGGTGATGCAGATAAATATGCATTAGTTGTCTCGCATATTATGAACCGTAACTCTTATGGCATTTATCAGGATAGCTGGCGGATGCGTAGTTGGGTATGTTTTTCCTGTTCTACTCCGGTCCGAGACAGGATTTCGGCAGCGTCTCCCCGTTGTTCTTCGGATGCACATCCCTCTTGGCTTTTTGCCGAGACGTGTATCAGGAGAGAAGCGGGGAGGTGCTGCCGAAATTCTTTCTCGGATCGGGGTGGAGCAGGGAGAACATACTCAATCTACGGATCCGGCGGTTGTTGGGACCATCTTTACCTATTAGAGAGATAGGTGGATATATGCATGACGTAAAATCTATGTTTGCTAAAATTAACCGAACTAATACCGGATTTATTTATATGGCATGATTAATTGAAAGCATTGTATATGTCTATTTTGGTACTAATTAGAGGATGGAGAATCGTGACTGGATGTATGAGGGATATATCAATAAGTGGGACTTTACCTCAGAATGGATAGATAAAGCCGAGGACTTCGTGAACCGGGCATTTGCTGTCCCTACCAGACCCAGAATTTTTTTTGCCCCTGTACAAGATGCAAGAACCTGAATACACATTCGAAGGATGATGTCAGTAGGCACCTGGTCAATTATGGGTTCACACCGTCCTACAAGACTTGGACTTTCCATGGTGAGAAGTTAGCGAAACGTGCTAGGAGGGAGTCACGGCAGAGTCAGCAGCAGAGTTAGCCAAGGGGAGAATTTGATGTTGGTTTTGATAGGTGCATAGAAAACTTTGTGAATGATAATGCGCGTGAAAGCCCTCGTGTAGAGGCGGAGACACCTCAAGAGGCGGAGACAAGTGAGGAGCCGGAGGAAAACACGGCAATGTATTACCGGACTTTGTTTGCCTCGCAGAGACCCCTTCATGCACATACAGATGTTAGCCAACTGGACGCCATCGCTTGCCTTTTGGCCTTCAAGAGCCACAAGAACTTGAACAGATATGACTTCGATGATATGCTGGCCATTGTTGGCAGCATTCTACCAAAAGGGCACCTCTTGCCGGAGAACATATACTATTCGACCTCACTCCTCCGTGACCTTAAGATGTCATATGAGCCGATACATGCTTGTCCGAAGGGATGCGTGCTATTCAGAAAGGAGCATGCTCAGACAAATTATTGTATCCACTGAAAATCTTCTAGGTACTTTGAGGTTGATCCCAATGGTGATGGTCAAAAGAGGCAGACCGGGGTTGCCCAAAACTTCCTCCGCTATCTTCCAGTGCTACCGAGGATCCAACGACTCTTCATGACCGAGGATACTGCCCAACAGATGTAGTGGGCAGTAGAAGGGAATATATACACCGACAAGATGATACATCCATTGGATGGTAGTGCATGGAAGAACTTTGTCAAGAAATATCTTGAGAAAGCCGGTGACAAGAGGAGTGTAGCAGTTGCCCTATCAACCGACGGGTTCAATCCATATGGTATGTCGGCTGCAATATACAGTTGTTGGCCCGTGTTTGTTATTCCCCTAAACCTCCCCCTGGCGTATGCATGAGATCAGAGGACATGTTTGTGTTGATAATAATCCCCGGACCGAAATACCCTTGTAAGAACATGAATGTGTATCTAGAACCGCTGGTGGATGACTTGCTTCGTGGCTGGGAAGGTCGCGGGATCCGAACATATGACGCTGCAAACAAGGAGCACTTCGATATGTATGTCTGGCACCACACCTCCCTGCATGACCTACCATCACGTGCGTTGTTCTGCGGCTGGTGTACACATGGGAAGTGGCCTTGCCTAGTGTGCATGTAGGATCTAACTTTATTCTGGCTGTTGAAGGGAGGCAAGTATTCCTGCTTTGATCAACATCGAAAGTCCCTTGAGTCGAATCGTCCATACAGGAATGACAAAAAGAGGTTCAAGAAAGGCCATGTTGTCCATGATCCAAAGCCACGTCTAAAGACAGGAAAGGAAATCAAGGCTTAGTTAGAAGCTCTCCAGCCTAACCCCGATGGGAATGGTTTCGTGGGATATGGGGACACGCACGCGTGGACCCACATTCCATGCTTATGGAAGCTCCCTAACTTTGAGGATCTCGAGCTCCTTCATAACATTGATGTAATGCACACCGAAAAGAATATCGGCGAGGCCCTTTGGAGGGGGCTACCGGGCTGCAGTACCAAAGTTCTCGGGTGAGTGCACCGCGGTACCTAAGTTGCCTAAAATTGCCGCGTTTTGAAATGTTGGGCCGCCAACTACCGAGAGGGGCCATTTCGATGCAAACTCATCTCACCCCTACCAAATCTAAACATTCCGTGAAACTGTCCCGTGAAGTAGACGGTCGGGACCCTCATGTCAGTAATATTTCCATGACGCGAGCGCCAACGCGACAGCCACATAGGAAAAACGAGAGACTAAAGGAGCATGGTGCGTTGACACAATTCACAAATCCACTCCCTCCCTCCTTTCGCATGAACCCTAGCACCGGCGGTGTCGAAATCTCCTCTCCAACCAGAAAGATCTCTTTGGGCATTTGACTTCCGGCGCCAAGTTGTTGTGCCTACTCGCTGCTAACGAGCTCTAATGCCGAATGTCATGTCAGCTGTTGCGACGATCTAGCCCGCCTCTACCGTCGATGAGATGAGAAGCACGAAGGATGGCAAATCCATTTTCCAAGGAAGAAGTACGTTTGGCTAATTGCGGGTGAGATACTCTTCTCTTTGCTATTCGTACTACCTATAACTGCTAGATGGATATTGGCATTAAAGAGATATATCGAACATAGAATTGTTTGCTAGCACGATGCTGACAAACAATTCTTATCTTTTGTCCCCAATTTTCTGTCAAGTAGGATCTCCGCTGAACCCAAATACACGGTTCTGGTCACCATCTGTGGCTACCACATTAAATTAGCAGATGGGAAGAGCACGTGGAATGAAGCTCACAATCTGAAGATGGAAATAGCACCTATGCAGGTATGCACTAACCCTGGTTTGGTTGCTGCTGTGCGTGAACTTGCTGAAATGAGGCCAGAGCAGACTGCACTGTTCAGCTTCATTGATGTACGAGGCTTCATGGTTCCTATAACGTGTGACAGTCAGCTAATTGGGTTGATGAAATAGTATGCTGGGCTTCAAACGGTCATGCTGATTTGTAACATACTAGATGAGGAAGCTCCTGCTACTGGGAGTCGCCCAGCTATTATTGGACAGGGAGGTCTAACTCGAACCCCTGCTGTTGTTGAGCAAAATGTGGTTCCTCGTTCGTGACATGCTTCTGTCAGGCAACCTCCTCGTAGGAGTCCCCGTATTGCCATTGTGGAAAACTCTGCTCAGGAATCTGCTGATACTGGTCGTCCCTGTGGTGTTGTTGCTCCGGCTGCTGCTGACCCAATCCATGCCGCTGTTGAGAAAACTAAGGCTTCCGGAGGCTGCCCCGCTGTTGTTGCCAAGACCGCTGCCTTGTGTGCTGCTCCTCCTCGAAACCATCCTCAAGTTGTGCGAACCTATGCTCTAGAATCTGCTGGTACTGGTTGTCCTCGTGTTGTTGTTGATCTGGCACTATTGACCCAATCCCTGCCGCTGTTGAGCAAACTAAGGCTTTCGGAGGCTGCCCCACTGTTGTTGCAAAGACTGATGCCTTGTGTCCTCCTCTAACCCGTGCTCAGGATCAGCGAGCTGCTGGTCTGGAGCTAGCTCATGGTATGGACTCTGCTAGCACTCGAAACATTGCTATTGTGGGAACTGCTCCTAATCGTCGATGTGGCATGACAACAGCTGATCCTATTGTGGCTGACGTTAGAAGGGGCCATGCCTGTCGGTGATGGCGGTGGTGCCATTGGGGCTGGGTCTGATGGTGCCGCTCCACCTGTCGAACCTCTCGGAGGTTTCTATCCTAAAGAACCTGATGATGGCAAAGTAATCATTCATATCGGTGTCGCAAATTATACTGCAAAATTAGATGATGGCACCGAAAAATTCTATGACGAGTTTGATGTAATCCTTGGCAGATACGATCCTGAAGTGGTAGAGTTATCTGACATGATGGCATTGTTACGTGTGAAGGTGCTGTGGGGGTCCTCCCAGGAAGCACATTTGTTATATTTTGGTTACAAGAGAAAAAAGGCTATCGAAGTGAAAGATACCAGGGATTTAGTCGTACCGTTTACAAGGAAACATTATAGAGGTGAAGTGTACTTCCACTTGATAGTGAAAATGGTTGGAGAGGAATTGGAAC
This sequence comes from Avena sativa, assembly GCA_916181665.1. Taxonomy (NCBI): domain Eukaryota; kingdom Viridiplantae; phylum Streptophyta; class Magnoliopsida; order Poales; family Poaceae; genus Avena; species Avena sativa. The sequence goes on from OV702286.1 coordinate 82,511,417, forward strand.
TCGACAATAGAGATGATGGAATTTTAGAAGGCATGCATGACCTGATCCATGGCATCACTGGGGCTGGTGCGACTGAGGGTAGCTTCAAACAGAGGAGAGTCTTACAGAGGAGCGTCATAAAGAGGAGAAGGAAGAGCATCCACAGAAAGGGCACCCTGAAGAAGAAAGTCACGAAGGAGACCACGCCATAGAAGAGGATGCCCAAGAGTCGCACGAAAAAAGGGACCACGCCACATAGTACACCCCTGAGATCCAGTCAAAAAGCCATACAGAACGGTAGTAGCAAAAACGCTAAGAGGGCTAGCACGGTGGTGAACACTCCCAGGAGTGGTAGCAAAGAGGCGAAGATGGCCAGCACGGAGGCTACCACACCTAGTGGGAGAAGTAAAAAATACTAATTTGGAGCGGAACACGTCGCTCAGGTTTGGGAATAATGTCAGCACAAAGGAGAACACGCCCAATAGTAGCAGCAAAAGGGCTAATTTGGAGCGGAACACGCCGCCGAGGTTAGGCAATAATTCCAGGACGAAGGAGAAGACACCCAATAGTAGCAGCAAAAGGGCTAATTCGAAGAAGAACACGCCGCAGAGGTCAGGCAATAATGCCAGCACCCTGGAGCCAACACCCGTGAGGGGAGGCAGTAAGGAGATCACACCCAAAGAGCGGTAGCAAAAAGCCTAGTTCGATGGGGAATGAAACACAGATGTCAAGCCCTATTGATACCATCAGGAAAGATTACATGAGGAAGGAGGATGTACACATGAAGAGCAAGAGGGTTCTGTGTAGTCAAGATGAAATTGATTCTGACTGCTATTTGTCCACTGAATTACCTGGGATGCGTGCAAACGTAAGACCACCCCATGTGGTTGCAGCAGAACCAACCGAGTGTCTTGGAGAAAACAGAGTTGCCGGTGAGGTGGATTGGGGCAATGTTCCGGTCCATCCGGGTGGAGACGATGGTGCAGCCCCACCCATGGGATTCAATATGATGTGTGCAGTACTAGGCATTAGAGACGATGGCGAGGATTCTGAATCAGATGAAGAAGAAGGCACTGTAGAGAATCAAGAATCTGGTGATGATGAAATAGACGAGGAACTTAACGATGAGGCTGGTATTCTAGTCGATGATTTGGGTGTTGAAGTAGAAGAAATGAAACATGACCACGAGTATCCTATAATTTCGGTCGGCACCGAGTTCAGGAGCATGCATGAGTTCAGGATGTCATTCCGACATTTTTGTATCAAGGGGGAGTTCGACGTTTATCGACTGAAGAACACTGCCTAGAGGTATGAGGCCGTTTGCAAGTTAACGTGGATGAATGGACGAGCCGAGGTACATTGTCCATGGAGGATCACAGCAAGAGCCTTACCTGCGTCAAATGCAATTAGGGTACTGGGGCAATGAATGCAGCAAACCATTTGAACTGTCTCTCTTTTCACTCTATAACTACAATTGATGTGCGATATCTTTCTGGCAACTAGTCGACTCTGCTTATCTTTTAAATGAATTTGTGTTGCAGGTGAACAGAATAGGCCCTCCACACATGTGTCCGACAGGCAGCAAACTAAAATCCTCAATGGCTGATACAGAGTGGGTGGCTATGCAATCTATGTCCATACTAAAGGATAACCCTAAGGAGACCGCAAAGAATATTCAGACTAGCCTCGGTTCTAAATACAACATTGTCCTTCCGTATTACACGGTTTGGAAAGGTAAAGAGAAAGCTCTGGGGGTCTTGCACGGGGATTGGACTAATAGCTTCAGGATGCTGTACAAATTCAAGGCGGAGGTACAAGCTAGGTGTGCAAGGAGTGTTGTGGAGATTGACACCGAATCAGTAAGTGGTAAAATATGTTTCAAAAGATTTTTCATGGCGCTTAAACCTTGCATCCAGGGATTCAAGGATGGTTGTAGGCCGTATCTGAGTGTAGACAGCACTGTCCTAACTGGCAAATGGAAAGGCTGCCTGCCATCTGCCACAACACTTGATGGTCACAACTGGATGTTCCTAGTGGAATTCGGGCTGTTTGAAACAGAAAGGGAGGAAAACTAGGTCTGGTTTATGAGGCAGCTCAAGAAATCAATAGGCCACATGGATCCATTGGCTATATCCACGAATGCAGGCAAAGGGCTGACGAATGCAATGAAGGTAGAGAATGCCATGCCCATATGATGCTCAACTTGTACTCACACTATGCAGGCAGCGTATTTCGTTACATGTTTCCTGCTGCTAGAGTTTACAAACATAGTAGCAACGAATATTTCATGAGCAAGGTTTTTGCGGAAGCCCCTGAACTTCTAGAGTACTTAGCCATCCATCATTCGCAGCTATGGAAGAGGAGTCAATTCAACCCATACATCAAAGTTGATTACATAAACAACAACCTTGCAGAATGCCTGAATAACTGGGTGAAGGACATAAAAGTGCGTCATGTTCATATCTTGATGGACAGCATACGTGGTATGATTATGAAGTTGTTAAATATAAGGAGAGAGATTGGTAGGAGACTTAGAGCACATAAGCTACCACCAGCTGTACAACAACTCCACAAGAGAAGCCGAGGACTTTCTCATCTTAAGGTTCTCCCGTCAACCAGCAGCAGCTGTGAGGTGGTCGATATGTCGAAGAGTGGCAAAAGGGATGTTGTGACCATCCAGCTGCGAGAATGCACCTGCTTAGAGTGGCAGCATACCGGGAAACCTTGCGACCACGCCTTGGCCTTCTTGGTGAAGAAAAGAACTCTACCACAGTGGATCAGTATTTGTCAGACTACTACTCTATGGAAAATTTCAGAGCTGTATACGCTGGATCCGTCGAGCCATGTACAGACCCATCTCAGTGGCCTCAAGTCCAACTGTCTTTCGAGCTTTGCCAGCCAGTTACAAAAATGGGCAGAGGAAGACCTCAGGTGAATAGGTTTAAGAATTTTCTCGAGAAGAAGGGTTCAGCTTTCTATGCTACAAAGAAGGGCAAAAACAGATGGAAGACCTACCATCTTATAGGCCATAGAGCAGCGGACTGTCCCCTTAATGCTCCCAAACCTAGGTATGAGATGGTACATTCACACAAAAATTGTTTATAGTCTGTAGATATAAGGTAGTAATCCATGTACTGTTTTTTCCAGGAAGCGCGAGGTAAGAAACAAGACAGCCGACTCAGTGATTTTGCTGCGGGAAGAAAACCAAAACGAGTGGAGTGATGATGTTGGACAAGATTCTAGTGCTGATTGGCCTGACTTCCCTCGACCCAGAGTTGCAGGGTACGTGAAGGTAAGAAAATTGGTACCCAGGAAGAGGAAGAAGGCAGGAGATGAAGAAGCCAGTGGACGTGAAGGCAAGAGGAAGAAAGTTGGCACCCAAGAAGAGAAAGAAGGCTAGCAGTGTAGAAGCCTAATGATGTATTGAACTTGAACCTATATATGTAGTTCGGTTAAACTCTGGAGTTGTGTGCGTGGAACTTGTCGGGCGAAACAATCTGCCTCCGGTACTCGGAGTAAAATGTATCGTGACTTTAGGATTGGATACGACCGAGGCCACTAGTTTAATCCAAAATTGTGACTGTGCCACTACTATCTGAACAATCGCGATAGCTGAGCGGTTAAGGGGTCTCCAAAATCGATGGGTGTTAGCGGCACAGACATGAATTATTTATAGGCACTTAATAAATCCATGTTATTGGCATTACACTTATGAAATGTTTCTAGGCTGAAAAACAATTTCTAAGATGGCTGCAACACTCCACGAAGCAGCAACTTATTTTAGCAGCTGGACAACGACATGGCAACATAAACTGCAAATGCAACAGATAATGCCCAGATGATGAGGAAATTGTTTCCACTATCTGGCCTAATCTTGAGCACGTCTGTCTCACCACCTCCCTACCCTTGCCTCCCCTGCACCTGGCGAAGCTCCCGGATCTCTCGCTCCATCGCACGAATCTCCTCTTTCTTGACCCACACAGCATCATGCAGATCCTGAACAAGCTCTTTGTGAAATCCTGTCAGTGGCTTTTCGATCCACACAAACTTGTCACAGCCAGTCCCCCACCCTTCCTGCGAAGTAGATCGAAGGAAACAAAAAAAGAATTACATTACACTTTCCGGATCCGGGTTACCATTGTACCTACAGTATGAACTTACCGCTCTGATGCTCAAGTTGCTGAATTTTCCTACAATATCTTTGTCGGTCCACGAAATCCATCTCGGCATCTTCTCACCGCACAAACACAACATATCGGGGTAGTAATCGTAAGGCGCCCTCCGGTACCTGATGGGGGCACCCGCCTGACGGTGTTGAGCCGGCCCTGATTCCCCCCGAGGAGAACTGCATGAGCTGCGAGCCATGAGCGAGGGGAGCGAGGGCAAAGGAAAGGGAGGAAAGAGGATCCTTTGGATGGCAAGGTAGTGGTGAAGGGTGATTTATCCCCACTTAATAACTCGAGCAGAATCCTACCGTCCACATTCGGCTGATAGGTGGGGGACCTAGCGTGTGGACTTGTCAACCAAACCTCGCGCCTTCATGGTTCAAAGGCCCTCTCATGCGCATTGGACGAAATTTTTTGGCACCTTGCCCACGTACATATCACTGGGAGGCCTTTCTCAGGGACCAGACACGCCTGGCCCACAATCTTACTCCCTCTTAGGAACTTGTCATGGCTCGCGCCGGCAGATCCATCCGCTCCACTACTTCCAGTAGGGCTCGCCGCGGCGGATCCACCCCAAGATCCTACCGTTACAGTATCAAATGGCCATGGTTTCTTGAGAGGAGTGACGATGCTACGTATCCGAGCTCGGCCCCTCCTACCTGTAGAAGGACTGATGCGGCGTCGAGCTCGAGCAGGAGTCGCCAGGCGTGACGGCGCTTGGTCCACGCCAACCCCGTCACCTTCGTCATTGTCGATTCTGATGTGGAGCACGATGGGGACGAAGCTATGCAGAATGCCATTGTTGCCTCCTTTGCGAAGGGCAAGCCACAGGCGAGAGTGGATGTCGCTGGGAAGGGCGCGGCGGTGTCACGATCGAGGTTGACTCCGACGACAGCGCTGTGATGTGGGTTTAGATGTTGTTTAGGATGGTTGCAATTTTGGTTGTGTTTAATGCGAGTACAATTACTGTAATGGGTTTGTCGGGCTATATTGAGAAATATGTGCAATATCAGCGTGTGAGTGCTTCCACTTTAGAAATTGTGTCTGTGCCATTTGCATGTTGCATTATCAACGTAGATTACATGTAAACAATCCAACAAAAATCACATTACAACCATCAGATGGGAGTGGCAGGATGGAAGATAAGTTGGGACAGTGGCTTCGAGGGGAAGGAAGAGAAGGGGGCGTGACACTAGCAGGTGGGCCCTTGGAACACGTGACACTGTCATGCAGGGGCGGGAGCACATGGTATTGCCAGTCTGTCCAGAGCAAGCGGACTTTGCAACGTGTCAACAGCAAGCTCATTGGACCAATAACTCGTCGAATTATTAAGGAGTACTAAAAAAACTACAACTCGGGTACATTCGCACAACACGCATGCTCTACGCACCTGAGAAGCATCGCTTAAGTCTAACAGTAACGACATCATAAGTACTACATTTCCCTGTCGGTCTTCTCGATACAAATGTAGAAATGCATCTGCATGTTCGTTCTAGCACCGACAAGGTACTGAGATGGCACACATAGGATCGACCTTAGGTCTGCATACTCCAGCTCCCGCAGCGTCGGGGAGCTCGGCGCCTCGGCTAGCACAAGAATGCTATCGGACGACGGCGGCTGGGCGTTCGCCCACATGCGCACCGTGTATAGGCCAGGCGCACGAGACCGACCTGACGCATACCGCACACACGAAGGTGGGCCCATCTCTGGTTCCCAGATCACCGGCAGTGATGGTCAGGACGAAAACAGAGCCATCCCCCTTGGAAAATTAGCCGGCGGCGTGTCGAGTCAATGAACGGCACCTGCTCTTGGAGAAGTTGGGCTTGCCTGTACTAGATCCTAATCACTTCGATCAAGTGCTCCTCTACAAGGTGGACGACGAGCTCTGTCGGCGGGCCGGTGTAGTTGCAGCCCGGCTCCGTGCAGGAGAACGCGCCGTGCGGGCACGCGAGCTTGATGGCTCTGTGTATGGCGCCCAGAAAAGTGCTGCTGCGTGGTTGATGTAGAGCTCGTTGGGAACCCCAAGAGGAAGGTATGATGAGCACAGCAACAAGTTTCCCTCAGTTATGAAACCAAGGTTTAATCGAGCCAGTAGGAGCAAGGAAACACCCCAAAGGTGTTACTGGCTGAGCTTTGGCAGGGCACACTACCGATGCTAGTAGCAACGTGGATACCTGCACAACATAACCACAGAACTTTGTCCCCAACTTGCGATGAGGTTGTCAATCTCACCGTGTTTTGTGGAAAACAAAGGATTAAATGTATCGAATGGAAAGAAGTAATAGTTTGCAGAAAGTAAACACAAAACAATAAAAGTTTGTAGATTGTATGTAAAAGAAAAGGATCGGGATCCATAGTTCACTAGAGGTGGCTCTCCTTAAGATAGATAACATGCTGGGTGAACAAATTACAGCGGGGCAATTGACAAACATCGAGAAAGCAATACATGCATATACTAATCATATTGACTCCTTTGAGACTTGATTGGGTATTAAAACATTATACATAGACCGCCATCCAACTGCATCTATGACTAATAATCCATCTTCAGGTTATCATCCGAACCCCCTCCAGTATTAAGTTGCAAGCAACAGATTATTGCTTTACAAACTGCGTGTAAAGTAAACAATACGATTGTTCTATGAACAAAGGATTGTTGTTTTCTCCCTAGTAGCAACAACACATCTAGTACCTTAGAGATTTCTGTTACTTCCCCAGATTATCAGAGCCATGAACCCACTATCGAGCATAAATACTAACTCTTGGAGTTGCTAGCATCTACTTGGCCAAGATAGCTACTAACAACGGAAAGCATGCAAGTTCACAAATAACAAAGACACGATAGAATCAATAATCAATCTGAAATAGCATCTCAATATCCATCGGATCCCCGCAAACACAACATGTAGAATTACAAATAGATGATCTTGATCATGAATGGAGCTCACAAGATCTAGCCATGAAAGCACAAAGGAGGAGAACCAGCCATCTAGCTACTACATGGATCCGTAGTCCAAGGATGAACTACTCACGCATCACACCAGAGGCTTGCATGGTGATGAAGAAGGCCTCCAGGGTGAATTCCCCTCTCCGGCAGGGTGCTAGGAAGAGCTTCAGATCCCTCCCGATCTAGGGATGGAGATGACGGCGTCTATAGACTCTTTCATGGAATTTTGATTGGCACTCAGGGTTTACGTCCTGAGGGCATATTATAGGCGGAAGGGGAGACCGAGGGGGTGCCAGGCTGGCCTCACCACCCCCTGGCGCGGACCAGGCTGAGCCGCGCAGCCAGGTGGTGTGGTGGCCTCCTGGCCCCTCTCTGACTCGTACTCTGGCATCTGATGACTTCCGGAAAAATAGGCACTTTGGCGTTTGTCCCGTCCAATTCCGAGAATATTCATTTTCTTACTTTCCTGGAACCAAAAACAGCAGAAAAGAGGCAGTTGGCACTGTGGCTCTTGTTAATAGGTTAGTCCAAGAAATCATATGAATAGTAGTCCAAAGTGTGGACAAAACATAAGAAAGTGGATAAAACCAAGCATGGAACATCAAAAATTATAGATACATTTGCAATGTATCAACATCCCCAAGCTTAACTCCTGCTCGTCCTCGAGTAGGTAAGTGATAAAAAGAAAGAATAATTTTTGAGGTGACATGCACCATCAAAGACTTGATCAAAGTATTTGTAAAACATTCAAAGATGGGATCATAGTACTTCAACCATAACATGAAAGACAAAGTTCTAGCAATATGCAAAGAAACTATGATGCAAGATGAGAATGCACAAACAAAAGATTCATGAATAACAATGCTTTGCAAGACGTTTGTTTGTTTCACATAAAGAAAACATAGCATAATAGTATTCAGCTTGTCCCTCAATAGAGTAGCAAATATAAATGCATAGGACACCTTCAAAGTTCATAAGAGTGACTAGATACAAAAGTTTAAAACAAGCAATATCAAGTTATGCATCAAACAACTAGTCTTGGGACAATGCACATAGAACTAAGAATGGCCACTATGCTCTCAAAGTAGGTGCATAAAGATAGAAGGTGGAGACTCAATATAATGGTGGAAGAAAGGCCTTTTTATAAAAGGAAGTAGGGATTCAAGTCCCATAAAGAGCTTCCAAAAATTATGGTACTTATAGCTTTTAGCTCTCATTGCCCCTATCATAAGCATCTTGAAGTGATTAAGGTTAAAGTGAACAAACTATGGTGTATATGCTTGACGAAGTATAAGTCAAAAATGTCATGTCCCTTGTATACGAGGGCCGCTCCTCATGCTACTCAAGTTTAGTCACCGGTAAGTCTTGTCATTGTAAGTACATGTGTATCATAGAGAACCACCAACGGGGTACCCCTTGCCCGATGATACGGAAGAATCCCCATATCAAAATGACAAGGCAAGCAGACAACAAGCATCTCGGCAATCTTCTTATTTACCATGTGAATATGGTGCTTTTTTCTCTCTTTCCTCTTTTCATAGTATCTCTTTTTTTCTCTTTTCTCTTTTTTATCAATATAGGACTCTTTTTTTATAAGAAGAATGCTTCATAGACAGCTCATTATGGTTACGCTGCAGGTTTCCACCATGTTAGCATGGATTAGACCAGCGGCCCAGGCGTTTCTCTAACACATATACATAACTCCATGGACTTACAAGTCCCCCTTTCATTTCACACCGACGACATCCATATACAAAAGAGCATGATATCAACTAGGTACAAGTACCAAGTGCAATGTTGAAAGCGTTCCCCATGAAAGCATGGTTCTGCTAATTCCCAACAAATAAGTGCAAGCATATACAACATAGACGACACAATGGTTCAAGTTTATTAAGGGCAAGTAAAGTAAAGTGTGCCATCAAGTTCGTGAGAGCTTTAATCATTAGTTTTCTCATAACAAGTTTAATTTGGAAGGTAAACAAAAGCATGAATATACTTGGAATAGCATAAGCTAGTAGGTAGGTATGGTGGACTCTTTGGAATAACTTGGTTTAGGGAGTTGGATGCATGAGTGGAACTCATACTTTGTTGTGGAGGCTAGCAAAAGACTGGGAGCGACAAACTAAGAGAGCAATAATGGCCATAATCATGCAGAGCGACAAAACATCATTGATCAAAGCATAAAGTGATACTACAAGTTGAAAACTAAAGGATCATAAAGACTTATGGTGACTTGAGATAGTCATAACATGGTGTGAACATGCGCCAAGTCAACCCAAATAAAGCATCAAAGGAGAATACCACTATACTATGCTTTAATATGCTAAAACAACACATGATTCATCCAAGGAACATTAAGAAATCTCAATTGTTTATAACAATTCATGCTACAGCAAAGAATACTAAGCATAAAGCCAAAACAATATCAAGCATGGCATGACAAAGCATAGGCCACAGTCAAAAACGAGCTCTTTTTACCACATAAGCATGAACTTTCCTACTCTTTTCCAAACCAAACCAAACTATTTGCAAACCAATGTATGAAAGAGGGGGTCCAACCAATTTATTCAGAAAACTAAGAGAACAAAAGCAAACGAAAACCAAAACGAAAACAAAAAAGAAGACGCTCCAAGAACAACACAATTGTGCGTGAAACAATAAAAATGAAGCGTTTGGAAGAAACCTGGGACTTTTATTGATGAAGAAGGGGATGCCTTGGGCATCCCCAAGATTTGATGCTTGTACTTCTTGGATATTTCTTGGGGTGACACGTGTGACATCCCCAAGCTTGAGCTTTAGTCCATCCTTCATCTTATTACTCATTCCTTCCATACACCTGAAATTTTTCCTTCATACAAAACTTCATACAATCTTTATTAGCAACATTAGTGCACTCAAGATAAATAAGTCTTAAGGTTCATTTCTAACACCAAATAAACTTCCATTAGAACACTAGATACTGTAGCACTTCCCTCAAAAAGCTCAATTCCCCAAAAGAACTCAAAAAGGAACCAACAAGAAGCAAATGCAGAAAATGGCAGAAATCTGTCAAAACAGACCAGCAGGTAAAGACGAATTTTTCGAAGACTTTCTGTTGTTCAAATCAAAAAGTGTTGAACTAACGAAAGTTATATAACAACCTAGGGCAGAAGCACAAAAATTCACGCCTCAAAAATACGTTCAGAGATTTTACACGAATTTTTACGGTGAAGCACAAAACTCTGTTTCGGGACAGCAACTTTCCCAATCATTACTTCTCTCTCATTAGAGGTTACTCTTGGCACAAAAAGCAAATAAAAAGGATAAGGAGCGATTATTACTGAAGTAATAACTTCCAACACTCATCTAAAACTTTTGGGTTATCTCCCAATAAGTACTTTTCTTTAACGCCTTTAAGTTAGGCATGATAGTTTGAGAAGATGCTCACATAAGAAATATGAATTGAAGTAAAAGAGAGCATCAAGAAGCAAATTCAAAACACATTTAAGTCTAACCCACTTCCTATGCATAGGAATCTTGTATGCAAATAAATTCACAAAGAACAATGACAGACATAGGAATATAAAACAAGAGTAACTTCAAAACTTTCAGCACATAGAGAGGTGTTTCAATACCATGAAAACTTCTACAACCATATTTTCCTCTCTCATAATAATTTTCAGTAACCTCATGAAAAAACTCAACAATATAACTATCACATAAAGCATGCTTTTCATGATCTACAAATACTAGAGCTTTATTATAAACATTATCAAAAGAATCCGCAAGAACATGACATTCGTCCTACTTTCGTAAGCATGGGGGACAATCAAATAATGTAAGGGGTAAAGAGTTACTCTCATTAGAAGGTAGGGATGGGTAGATCCATTCTTCCTCCTCTTGATCATCACTCTCCTCCTCTTTTTCATCCAATGAGCTTCCAGTTTCAGCAATTTCTTCTTCCATAGGCTCCTGCAAGACATTAGTCTCTTCCATTGGTGGAGAGCATCTATTAAGATATTCAAGAATATAGCCATTTTCTACCTTGTAATTATCAAAAAAAAATTAAGTATATCATAAAACTCATATTTATGGGGTGAATCATCACTATTTTCAAGCAAACTAGCAAGTTCAATTGCACCCTTCCAAGCAATAAATCCTTCAATTTGTTCCACATCATAAAAGTCATAATTCCCTTTAACATAAGAAGATATGGTAACATTATCATTATACTCACATTGAAAAGGGAGGTGTTTATACCTCCTACAGCAACAAGATTTATCAAAGCAATAAGTAACATTATAAGTAGAGCACACGTTTATAGCAATGGTATACAATTTATCAATTTGTTCCCATAAGTGTTTACCTTTTTGTGACAAGCGGTGTTCCTTATAATAATATTTTGTTCTTCCGTGAACCCACCTTGCCAATAAGATTCAGTTTCAAAGAAACGAACCATTGATAGTAAGCATGATAAAGCAAGACAATAACAGACCAACGAAAATACCAACTATAGTATGAACTATTTTTTTTGTGTGTTTTTGATAAAGAAACAAGCAAACAAAACAAAAGTAAACTAAGCAAAACAAAAATAACAAAGTAAAGATATTAGTTATGAGGGACTCCCCTTGTGAAGATGTCCTTGACTCCCGGCAATGACGCTAGAAAAATGCTTGATGGCTCTGTGTATGGCGCCTAGAAAAGTGCTGGTGCATGGTTGATGTAGAGCTCGTTGGGAACCCCAAGAGGAAGGTATGATGAGCACAGCAGCGAGTTTCCCTCAGTTATGAAACCAAGGTTTAATCGAACCAGTAGGAGCAAGGAAACACCCCAAAGGTGTTACTAACTTTGTCCCCAACTTGCGATGAGGATGTCAATCTCACCGTGTTTTGCGGAAAACAAAGGATTAAACGTATCGAATGGAAAGAAGTAATAGTTTGCAGAAAGTAAACACAAAACAGTAAAAGTTTGTAGATTGTATGTAAAAGAAAAGGACCGGGGTCCATAGTTCACTAGAGGTGGCTCTCCTTAAGATAGATAACATGCTGGGTGAACAAATTACAGCGGGGCAATTGGCAAACATCGAGAAAGCAATACATGCATATACTAATCATCTTGACTCCTTTGAGACTTGATTGGGCATTACAACATTTTACATAGACCGCCATCCAACTGCATCTATGACTAATAATCCACCTTCAGGTTATCATCCGAACCCCCTCCAGTATTAAGTTGAAGCAACAGATATATTGCTTTATGAACTGCGTGTAAAGTAAACAATATGATTGTTCTATGAACATAGGATTGTTGTTTTCTCCCTAGTAGCAATAGCACATCTAGTACCTTAGAGATTTCTGTCACTTCCCCAGATTACCAGAGGCATGAACCCACTATCGAGCATAAATACTAACTCTTGGAGTTACTAGCATCTACTTGGCCAAGATAGCTACTAACAACGGAAAGCATGCAAGATCACAAATAACAAAGACATGATAGAATCAATAATCAATCTAAAATAGCATCTCAATATCCATCGGATCCCTGCAAACACAACATGTAAAATTACAAATAGATGATCTTCATCATGAACGGAGATCACAAGATCTAGACATGAAAGCACAAAGGAGGAGAACCAGCCATCTAGCTACTACATGGATCAGTAGTCCAAGGATGAACTACTCACGCATCACATCGGAGGCTTGCATGGTGATGAAGAAGGCCTCCAGAGTGAATTCCCCTCTCCGGCAGGGTGCCAGGAAGAGCTTCAGATCCCTCCCAATCTAGGGATGGAGATGACGGCGGCTACAGACTCTTTCATGGATTTTTGATCGGGCACTTAGGGTTTACGTCCCGAGGGCATCTTATAGCTGGAAGGGGAGACCAAGGGGGCGCCAGGGCTGGCCTCACCACCCCCTGGCGCCGGCCATGCTGTTTCGCGCGGCTAGGTGGTGTGGTGTCCCCCTGGGCCCTCTCCGTCTCGTACTCTGGCATCTGATGACTTCCGGAAAAATAGGCACTTTGGCTTTTGTCCTGTCCAATTCCGAGAATATTCATTTTCTAACTTTCCTGGAACCAAAAACAGCAGAAAACAGGGAGTTGGCACTGTGGCTCTTGTTAATAGGTTAGTCCAATAAATCATATGAAAAGTACTCCAAAGTGTGGACAAAACACAATAAAGTGGATAAAACCAAGCATGGAACATCAAAAATTATAGATACACTTGCAATGTATCAGAGCTCATGGAGCGGGAGCTCGTGGTAGGAGTAACGGCGAAAGCATCCTGGGTGGGAGCACACGATCGGGAATGCCGCTATGAAGTTGCACGCGAGGATCTCCAGATTCTTGGGCTACAGCATCTGCCACATCTGAAATTCATCGAGAAATCATAAAAAGATCAGCAGTTAGATTGGCGAATAGCATGAATATGTAGGATAAGTTCAAATGCTTGTAAAATGATTTCTTAGCATGAAGGTAGCGACCCGAGAATTGGCGGATGTCGTCCGGGCACGGCGCACAAAAGCCGGTGGCGTCATCCGGGCACAGTGATGTGTGGTGGATGAGAGGAGAGGGCGCTGCGGAGTAGACGTGCTCACTCACGAGCTCTATGATATTACTAGTAGGCTATAGGGGACTGGATATAATAGTAATATAAGTGAAAATGTAAGCGCGGCCAATCATGTCACGGAATAGCCTACTCGCGGATCGCTCTTACGAAGAACCATCTTATTCGTCCACGCTCCCCAATCGAACGGTCTACGACAATCGGATCGAACAACTACTTCAGGGGGGGCTTCTAGAAGACGCGATCTTATGTGGTTTGGAGAATGAACACACATGCAATGACATTGGTTGATCCATGTATGGTTTGTGGAAAGAACACACATGCAATGCCATTTGTTGATCCATGTGTGGTTTGTGAAAAGAACATACATGCACTGACTCTAGTTGATCCATGTGTGGTTTGTGGAAAGAACACACATGCAATGACATTGGTTGATCCATACGTGGTTTGTGACAATAACACACATACAATTACTCTATTGGATACATGTGTGGTTTGTGAAAATAACACACATACAATGCCATTGGTTGATCCATGTGTGGTTTCTGAAAAGAACACACATGCAATGCCATTGGTTGATCCATGTGGTTTGTGGAAAAGAACACACATGCAATGCCAATGGTGGATCCATGTGTGGGTCATGGAAAGAACACACATGCAATGACATCGGTGGATCCATGTGTGGTTTGTGAAAAGAACACACATGCAATGACATTGGTGGATCCATGTGTGGTTTGTGGAAAAGAACACACATGCAATGAACACTGGTTGATCCATGTGTGGTTTGTGAAAAGAACACACATGCAATGCCATTGCTTGATCCATGTGGCTTGTTGAAAAGAACAAACACGCAATGACATTGGTGGATCCATATGTGGTTTGTGGAAAGAACACACATGCAGTGAACACTGGTGGATCCATGTGTGGTTTATGAAAAGAACACACATGCAATGTCATTGGTTGGTCCATGTGTGTTTGTGGAAAAGAACACACATGCAATGACATTGGTGGATCCATAAGTGGTTTGTGGAAAGAACACACATGCAGTGAACACTTGTGGATCCATGTGTGGTTTATGAAAAGAACACACATGCAATGCCATTGAATGATCCATGTGTGTTTGTGGAAAAGAACACACATGCAATGCAATTGGTTGATCCATGCGTAGTTTGTGCAAAGAACACACATGAAATGCCATTGGTTGATCCATGTAGTTTGTGGAAAAGAACACACATGCAATGACATTGGTTGATCCATTAGTGGTTTGTGGAAAGAACACACATGCAGTCAACACTGGTGGATCCATCTGTGGTTTATGAAAAGAACACATATGCAATTACTCTACTGGATACAGATGTGGTTTGTGGAAAGAACACATATCCAATGAACACTAGTGGATCCATATGTGGTTCATGATAGGAACACACATGCAATGCCATTGGTTGATCCATGTGTGGTTCATGACAGGAACACACATGCAATGAACACGGGTGGATCCATATGTGCTTTGTGTAAAAGAACACACATGCAATGCCATTGGTTGATCCATGTGTGGTTTGTGAAAAGAACACGCATGCAATGCCATTGGTTGATCCATGTGTGCTTTGTGAAAAGAACACACATGCAATGCCATTGGTTGCTCCATGTGGTTTCTGGAAAAGAACACACATGCAATGACGTTGATGGATCCATAAGTAGTTTGTGCAAAGAACACACCTGCAGTGAACACTGGTAGATCCATGTGGTTTGTGGAAAAGAACATACATGGAATGACATTGGTTGATCCATGTGTGTTTTGTGAAAAGAACACACATGCAGTGAACACTGGTGGATCCATGTGTGTTTTGTGAAAAGAACACACATGCAATGCCATTGGTTGATCCATGTGGTTTGTTGAAAAGAACACACACGCAATGACATTGGTGGATCCATATGTGGTTTGTGGAAAGAACACACATGTAGTGAACACTAGAGGATCCATGTGTGGTTTATGAAAAGAACACACATGCAATGTCATTGGTTGATCCATGTGTGTTTGTGGAAAAGAACACACATGCAATGATATTGGTGGATCCATAAGTGGTTTGTGGAAAGAACACACATGCAGTGAACACTATTAGATCCATGTGTGGTTTATGAAAAGAACACACATGCAATGCCATTGAATGATCCATGTGTGTTTGTGGAAAAGAACACACATGCAATGCAATTGGTTGATCCATGTGTGGTTTGTGCAAAGAACACACATGAAATGCCATTGGTTGATCCATGTAGTTTGTGGAAAAGAACACACATGCAATGACATTGGTTGATCCATTAGTGGTTTGTGGAAAGAACACACATGCAGTGAACACTGGTGGATCCATGTGTGGTTTATGAAAAGAACACATATACAATTACTCTAGTGGATACATATGTGGTTTGTGGAAAGAACACAGATCCAATGAACACTAGTGGATCCATATGTGGTTCATGACAGGAACACACATGCAATGCCATTGGTTGATCCATGTGCGGTTCATGACAGGAACACACATGCAATGAACACTGGTGGATCCAAATGTGCTTTGTGTAAAAGAACACACATGCAATGCCATTGGTTGATCCATGTGTGGTTTGTGAAAAGAACACGCATGCAATGCCATTGGTTGATCCATGTGTGGTTTGTGAAAAGAACACACATGCAATGCCATTGGTTGATCCATGTGGTTTATGGAAAAAAAACACATGCAATGACATTGATGGATCCATAAGTAGTTTGTGGAAAGAACAGACCTGCAGTGAACACTAGTGGATCCATGTGGTTTGTGGAAAAGAACATACATGCAATGACATTCGTTGATCCATGTGTGTTTTGTGAAAAGAACACACATGTAGTGAACACTGGTGGATCCATGTGTGTTTTGTGAAAAGAACACACATGCAATTCCATTGGTTGATCCATGTGTGGTTTGTGAAAAGAACACACATGCAATGCCATTGGTTGATCCATGTGTGTTTTGTGAAAAGAACACACATGCAATGACATTGGTGGACCCATAAGTGGTTTGTGGAAAAGAACACACATGCAATGAACACTAGTGGATCCATATGTGGTTCATGATAGGAACACACATGCAATGAACACTGGTGGATCCATGTGTGGTTAGTGGAAAGAACACACATGCAATGACACTGGTGGATCCATATGTGGGTCAGGGAAAGAACACACATGCAATGACATTGGTGGATCCATATGTGGTTTGTGAAAAGAACACACATGCAATGAACACTAGTGGATCCATATGTGGTTCATGACAGGAACACACATGGAATGAACACTGTCGGATCCATATGTGGTTTGTGGAAAGAACACACATGTAATGCCATTGGTTGATCCATGTGTGGTTTGTGAAAAGAACACACATGCAATGCCATTGGTTGATCCATGTGGTTTGTAGAAAAGAATACACATGCAATGACATTGGTGGATCCATAAATGGTTTGTGGAAAGAACACACATGCAGTGAACACTACTAGACCCATGTGTGGTTTATGACAAGAACACACATGCAGTGAACACTGGTGGATCCATATGTGGTTCATGACAGAAACACGCATGCAATGAACACTGGTGGATCCATGTGTGGTTAGTGGAAAGAACACACATGCAATGATACTGGTGGATCCATATGTGGGTCATGGAAAGAACACACGTGCAATGACATTGGTGGATCCATATGTGGTTTTTTAAAAGAACACACATGCAATGACATTGCTGGATTCATATGTGGTTTGTGGAAAATAACACACATGAAATGGACACTGGTCGATCCATATGTGGTTTGTGGAAAGAACACACATGCAATGCCATTGGTTGATCCATGTGTGGTTTATGAAAAGAACACACATCCAATGCCATTGGTTGATCCATGTGGTTTGTGGAAAAGAACACACATGCAATGACATTGGTGCATCCATAAGTGGTTTGTGGAAAGAACACACATCCAATGAACACTAGTGGATCCATATGTGTGTTTCATGACAGGAACACACATGCAATGCCAATGGTTGATCCATGTGTGGTTTGTGGAAAGAACACACATGCAATGAACACTGGTGGATCCATGTGTGGTTTATGAAAAGAACACACATGCAGTGAACAATGGTGGATCCATCTGTGGTTTGTGAGAAAAACACACATGCAATTCCATTGGTTGATCCATGTGTGGTTTGTGAAAATAACACACATGCAATGCCATTGGTTGATCCATGTGGTTTGTGGAAAAGAACACACATGCAATGACATTGGTGGCTCCATAAGTGGATTGTGGAAACAACACAAATGCAGTGAACACTGGTGGATCCATGTGGTTTGTGGAAAGAACACACATGCAGTGAACACTGGTGGATCCATGTGTGGTTTATGAAAATAACACATATGCAATTACTCTAGTGGATACATATGTGGTTTGTGGAAAGAACACAGATCCAATGAACACTAGTGGATCCATATGTGGTTCATGATAGGAACACACATGCAATGCCATTGTTTGATCCATGTGTGGTTCATGACAGGAACACACATGCAATGAACACGGGTGGATCCATATGTGCTTTGTGTAAAAGAACACACATGCAATGCCATTGGTTGATCCATGTGTGGTTCATGACAGGAACACACATGCAATGAACACGGGTGGATCCATATGTGCTTTGTGTAAAAGAACACACATGCAATGCCATTGGTTGATCCATGTGTGGTTTGTGAAAAGAACACGCATGCAATGCCATTGGTTGATCCATGTGTGCTTTGTGAAAAGAACACACATGCAATACCATTGGTTGCTCCATGTGGTTTCTGGAAAAGAACACACATGCAATTACATTGATGGATCCATATGTAGTTTGTGGAAAGAACACACCTGCAGTGAACACTGGTAGATCCATGTGGTTTGTGGAAAAGAACATACATGGAATGACAATGGTTGATCCATGTGTGTTTTGTGAAAAGAACACACATGCAGTGAACACTGGTGGATCCATGTGTGTTTTGTGAAAAGAACACACATGCAATGCCATTGGTTGATCCATGTGGTTTGTTGAAAAGAACACACACGCAATGACATTGGTGGATCCATATGTGGTTTGTGGAAAGAACACACATGTAGTGAACACTGGTGGATCCATGTGTGGTTTATGAAAAGAACACACATGCAATGTCATTGGTTAATCCATGTGTGTTTGTGGAAAAGAACACACAGGCAATGATATTGGTGGATCCATAAGTGGTTTGTGGAAAGAACACACATGCAGTGAACACTGGTAGATCCATGTGTGGTTTATTAAAAGAACACACATGCAATGCCATTGAATGATCCATGTGTGTTTGTGGAAAAGAACACACATGCAATGCAATTGGTTGATCCATGTGTGGTTTGTGCAAAGAACACACATGAAATGCCATTGGTTGATCCATGTAGTTTGTGGAAAAGAACACACATGCAATGACATTGGTTGATCCATTAGTGGTTTGTGGAAAGAACACACATGCAGTGAACACTGGTGGATCCATGTGTGGTTTATGAAAAGAACACATATGCAATTACTCTAGTGGATACATATGTGGTTTGTGGAAAGAACACAGATCCAATGAACACTAGTGGATCCATATGTGGTTCATGACAGGAACACACATGCAATGCCATTGGTTGATCCATGTGCGGTTCATGACAGGAACACACATGCAATGAACACTGGTGGATCCATATGTGCTTTGTGTAAAAGAACACACATGCAATGCCATTGGTTGATCCATGTGTGGTTTGTGAAAAGAACACAGATGCAATGAACACTGGTGGATCCATGTGTGTTTTGTGAAAAGAAGACACATGCAATGCCATTGGTTGATCCATGTGGTTTGTTGAAAAGAACACACACGCAATGACATTGGTAGATCCATATGTGGTTTGTGGAAAGAACACACATGTAGTGAACACTGGTGGATCCATGTGTGGTTTATGAAAAGAACACACATGCAATGTCATTGGTTGATCCATGTGTGTTTGTGGAAAAGAACACACATGCAATGATATTGGTGGATCCATAAGTGGTTTGTGGAAAGAACACACATGCAGTGAACACTGGTAGATCCATGTGTGGTTTATGAAAAGAACACACATGCAATGCCATTGAATGATCCATGTGTGTTTGTGGAAAAGAACACACATGCAATGCAATTGGTTGATCCATGTGTGGTTTGTGCAAAGAACACACATGAAATGCCATTGGTTGATCCATGTAGTTTGTGGAAAAGAACACACATGCAATGACATTGGTTGATCCATTAGTGGTTTGTGGAAAGAACACACATGCAGTGAACACTGGTGGATCCATGTGTGGTTTATGAAAAGAACACATATACAATTACTCTAGTGGATACATATGTGGTTTGTGGAAAGAACACAGATCCAATGAACACTAGTGGATCCATATGTGGTTCATGACAGGAACACACATGCAATGCCATTGGTTGATCCATGTGCGGTTCATGACAGGAACACACATGCAATGAACACTGGTGGATCCAAATGTGCTTTGTGTAAAAGAACACACATGCAATGCCATTGGTTGATCCATGTGTGGTTTGTGAAAAGAACACGCATGCAATGCCATTGGTTGATCCATGTGTGGTTTGTGAAAAGAACACACATGCAATGCCATTGGTTGATCCATGTGGTTTATGGAAAAAAAACACATGCAATGACATTGATGGATCCATAAGTAGTTTGTGGAAAGAACAGACCTGCAGTGAACACTAGTGGATCCATGTGGTTTGTGGAAAAGAACATACATGCAATGACATTCGTTGATCCATGTGTGTTTTGTGAAAAGAACACACATGTAGTGAACACTGGTGGATCCATGTGTGTTTTGTGAAAAGAACACACATGCAATTCCATTGGTTGATCCATGTGTGGTTTGTGAAAAGAACACACATGCAATGCCATTGGTTGATCCATGTGTGTTTTGTGAAAAGAACACACATGCAATGACATTGGTGGACCCATAAGTGGTTTGTGGAAAAGAACACACATGCAATGAACACTAGTGGATCCATATGTGGTTCATGATAGGAACACACATGCAATGAACACTGGTGGATCCATGTGTGGTTAGTGGAAAGAACACACATGCAATGACACTGGTGGATCCATATGTGGGTCAGGGAAAGAACACACATGCAATGACATTGGTGGATCCATATGTGGTTTGTGAAAAGAACACACATGCAATGAACACTAGTGGATCCATATGTGGTTCATGACAGGAACACACATGGAATGAACACTGTCGGATCCATATGTGGTTTGTGGAAAGAACACACATGTAATGCCATTGGTTGATCCATGTGTGGTTTGTGAAAAGAACACACATGCAATGCCATTGGTTGATCCATGTGGTTTGTAGAAAAGAATACACATGCAATGACATTGGTGGATCCATAAATGGTTTGTGGAAAGAACACACATGCAGTGAACACTACTAGACCCATGTGTGGTTTATGACAAGAACACACATGCAGTGAACACTGGTGGATCCATATGTGGTTCATGACAGAAACACGCATGCAATGAACACTGGTGGATCCATGTGTGGTTAGTGGAAAGAACACACATGCAATGATACTGGTGGATCCATATGTGGGTCATGGAAAGAACACACGTGCAATGACATTGGTGGATCCATATGTGGTTTTTTAAAAGAACACACATGCAATGACATTGCTGGATTCATATGTGGTTTGTGGAAAATAACACACATGAAATGGACACTGGTCGATCCATATGTGGTTTGTGGAAAGAACACACATGCAATGCCATTGGTTGATCCATGTGTGGTTTATGAAAAGAACACACATCCAATGCCATTGGTTGATCCATGTGGTTTGTGGAAAAGAACACACATGCAATGACATTGGTGCATCCATAAGTGGTTTGTGGAAAGAACACACATCCAATGAACACTAGTGGATCCATATGTGTGTTTCATGACAGGAACACACATGCAATGCCAATGGTTGATCCATGTGTGGTTTGTGGAAAGAACACACATGCAATGAACACTGGTGGATCCATGTGTGGTTTATGAAAAGAACACACATGCAGTGAACAATGGTGGATCCATCTGTGGTTTGTGAGAAAAACACACATGCAATTCCATTGGTTGATCCATGTGTGGTTTGTGAAAATAACACACATGCAATGCCATTGGTTGATCCATGTGGTTTGTGGAAAAGAACACACATGCAATGACATTGGTGGCTCCATAAGTGGATTGTGGAAACAACACAAATGCAGTGAACACTGGTGGATCCATGTGGTTTGTGGAAAGAACACACATGCAGTGAACACTGGTGGATCCATGTGTGGTTTATGAAAATAACACATATGCAATTACTCTAGTGGATACATATGTGGTTTGTGGAAAGAACACAGATCCAATGAACACTAGTGGATCCATATGTGGTTCATGATAGGAACACACATGCAATGCCATTGTTTGATCCATGTGTGGTTCATGACAGGAACACACATGCAATGAACACGGGTGGATCCATATGTGCTTTGTGTAAAAGAACACACATGCAATGCCATTGGTTGATCCATGTGTGGTTCATGACAGGAACACACATGCAATGAACACGGGTGGATCCATATGTGCTTTGTGTAAAAGAACACACATGCAATGCCATTGGTTGATCCATGTGTGGTTTGTGAAAAGAACACGCATGCAATGCCATTGGTTGATCCATGTGTGCTTTGTGAAAAGAACACACATGCAATACCATTGGTTGCTCCATGTGGTTTCTGGAAAAGAACACACATGCAATTACATTGATGGATCCATATGTAGTTTGTGGAAAGAACACACCTGCAGTGAACACTGGTAGATCCATGTGGTTTGTGGAAAAGAACATACATGGAATGACAATGGTTGATCCATGTGTGTTTTGTGAAAAGAACACACATGCAGTGAACACTGGTGGATCCATGTGTGTTTTGTGAAAAGAACACACATGCAATGCCATTGGTTGATCCATGTGGTTTGTTGAAAAGAACACACACGCAATGACATTGGTGGATCCATATGTGGTTTGTGGAAAGAACACACATGTAGTGAACACTGGTGGATCCATGTGTGGTTTATGAAAAGAACACACATGCAATGTCATTGGTTAATCCATGTGTGTTTGTGGAAAAGAACACACAGGCAATGATATTGGTGGATCCATAAGTGGTTTGTGGAAAGAACACACATGCAGTGAACACTGGTAGATCCATGTGTGGTTTATTAAAAGAACACACATGCAATGCCATTGAATGATCCATGTGTGTTTGTGGAAAAGAACACACATGCAATGCAATTGGTTGATCCATGTGTGGTTTGTGCAAAGAACACACATGAAATGCCATTGGTTGATCCATGTAGTTTGTGGAAAAGAACACACATGCAATGACATTGGTTGATCCATTAGTGGTTTGTGGAAAGAACACACATGCAGTGAACACTGGTGGATCCATGTGTGGTTTATGAAAAGAACACATATGCAATTACTCTAGTGGATACATATGTGGTTTGTGGAAAGAACACAGATCCAATGAACACTAGTGGATCCATATGTGGTTCATGACAGGAACACACATGCAATGCCATTGGTTGATCCATGTGCGGTTCATGACAGGAACACACATGCAATGAACACTGGTGGATCCATATGTGCTTTGTGTAAAAGAACACACATGCAATGCCATTGGTTGATCCATGTGTGGTTTGTGAAAAGAACACAGATGCAATGAACACTGGTGGATCCATGTGTGTTTTGTGAAAAGAAGACACATGCAATGCCATTGGTTGATCCATGTGGTTTGTTGAAAAGAACACACACGCAATGACATTGGTGGATCCATATGTGGTTTGTGGAAAGAACACACATGTAGTGAACACTGGTGGATCCATGTGTGGTTTATGAAAAGAACACACATGCAATGTCATTGGTTGATCCATGTGTGTTTGTGGAAAAGAACACACATGCAATGATATTGGTGGATCCATAAGTGGTTTGTGGAAAGAACACACATGCAGTGAACACTGGTAGATCCATGTGTGGTTTATTAAAAGAACACACATGCAACGCCATTGAATGATCCATGTGTGTTTGTGGAAAAGAACACACATGCAATGCAATTGGTTGATCCATGTGTGGTTTGTGCAAAGAACACACATGAAATGCCATTGGTTGATCCATGTAGTTTGTGGAAAAGAACACACATGCAATGACATTGGTTGATCCATTAGTGGTTTGTGGAAAGAACACACATGCAGTGAACACTGGTGGATCCATGTGTGGTTTATGAAAAGAACACATATGCAATTACTCTAGTGGATACATATGTGGTTTGTGGAAAGAACACAGATCCAATGAACACTAGTGGATCCATATGTGGTTCATGACAGGAACACACATGCAATGCCATTGGTTGATCCATGTGCGGTTCATGACAGGAACACACATGCAATGAACACTGGTGGATCCATATGTGCTTTGTGTAAAAGAACACACATGCAATGCCATTGGTTGATCCATGTGTGGTTTGTGAAAAGAACACGCATGCAATGCCATTGGTTGATCCATGTGTGGTTTGTGAAAAGAACACCCATGCAATGCCATTGGTTGATCCATGTGGTTTCTGGAAAAAAACACATGCAATGACATTGATGGATCCATAAGTAGTTTATGGAAAGAACAGACCTGCAGTGAACACTAGTGGATCCATGTGGTTTGTGGAAAAGAACATACATGCAATGACATTGGTTGATCCATGTGTGTTTTGTGAAAAGAACACACATGTAGTGAACACTGGTGGATCCATGTGTGTTTTGTGAAAAGAACACACATGCAATTCCATTGGTTGATCCGTGTGTGGTTTGTGAAAAGAACACACATGCAATGAACACTGGTGGATCCATGTGTGGTTAGTGGAAAGAACACACATGCAATGACACTAGTGGATCCATATGTGGGTCAGGGAAAGAACACACATGCAATGCCATTGGTGGATCCATAAGTGGTTTGTGGAAAAGAACACACATGCAATGAACACTGGTGGATCCATATGTGGTTCATGACAGGAACACACATGCAATGAACACTAGTGGATCCATGTGTGGTTAGTGGAAAGAACTCACATGCAATGACACTGGTGGATCCATATGTGGGTCATGGAAAGAACACACATGCAATGACATTGGTGGATCTATATGTGGTTTGTGAAAAGAACACACATGCAATGACATTGGTGGATCCATGTGTGGTTTGTGGAAAAGAACACACGTGCAATGAACACTGGTGGATCCATATGTCGTTTATGATAGGAATGCACATGCAATGAACACTGGTGGATCCATATGTGGTTTGTGGAAAGAACACACATGCAATTCCATTGGTTGATCCATGTGTGGTTTGTGAAAAGAACACACATGCAATGCCATTAATTGATACATGTGGTTTGTAGAAAAGAACACACATGCAATGACATTGGTGGATCCATAAGTGGTTTGTGGAAAGAACACACATGAAGTGAACACTGGTGGATCCATGTGTGGTTTATGAAAAGAACACTCATGCAATGACATTGGTTGATCCATGTGTGTTTTGAGAAAAGAACACACATGCAATGACATTTGTTGATCCATATGTGGTTTGTGGAAAAGCACACACATTCAATGCCATTGGTGGATCCATGTGTGGTTTGTGGAAAGAACACACATGCAATGACATTGGTTGATCCATGTGGTTTGCAAAAAGGAACAGACATGCAATGTCATTGGTGGATCCATAAGTGGTTTGTGGAAAAGAACACACATGCAATGAACACTAGTGGATCCATATGTGGTTCATGACAGGAACGCACATGCAATGAACACTGGTGGATCCATATGTGGTTTGTGGAAAGAGCACACATGTAATGCCATTGGTTGATCCATGTGTGGATTGTGAAAAGAACACACATCCAATGCCATTGGTTGATCCATCTGGTTTGTTGAAAAGAACACACATGCAATGACATTGGTGGATCCATAAGTGGTTTGTGGAAAGAACACACGTGCAGTGAACACTGGTGGATCCATGTGTGGTTTATGACAAGAACACACATGTAGTGAACACTGGTGGATCCTTATGTGGTTTGTGGAAAGAACACACATGCAATGCCATTGGTTGATCCATGTGTGGTTTGTGAAAAGAACACACATGCAATGCCATTGGTTGATCCATGTGGTTTATGGAAAAGAACACACATGCATAGACATTGGTGGATCCATAAGTGGTTTGTGGAAAGAATGCACATGCAGTGACCACTGGTGGATCCATGTGTGGTTTGTGAAAAGAACACACATGCAATGCCATTTGTTGATCCATGTGTGTTTTGTGAAAAGAACACACATGCAATGACATTTGTTGATCCATATGTGGTTTGTGGAAAAGAACACACATGCAATGCCATTGGTGGATCCATGTGTGGTTTGTGGAAAGAACACACATGCAATGCCATTGGTTGATCCATGTGGTTTGTGGAAAGGAACAGACATGCAATGGCATTGATGGATCCATAAGTGGTTTGTGGAAAAGAACACACAGGCAATGAACACTAGTGGATCCATATGTGGTGCATCACAGGAACGCACATGCAATTAACACAGGTGGATCCATATGTGGTTGGTGGAAAGAACACACATGCAATGCCATTGGTTGTCCATGCGTGGTTTGTGAAAAGAACACACATGCAATGCCATTGGTTGGTCCATGTGGTTTGTGGAAAAGAACACACATGCAATGACATTGGTGGATCCATAAGTGGTTTGTGGAAAGAACACACATGCAGTGAACACTGGTGGATCCATGTGTGGTTTATGACAAGAACACACATGTAGTGAACACTGGTGGATCCAGAAGTGGTTCATGACAGGAACACACATGCAATGAACACTGGTGGATCCATGTGTGGTTAGTGGAAAGAATACCCATGCAATGACACTAGTGGATCCATATGTGGGTCATGGAAAGAACACACATGCAATGACATTGGTGGATCCATATGTGGTTTGTGAAAAGAATACACATGCAATGACATTAGTGGATCCATATGTGGTTTGTGGAAAAGAACACACATGCAATGAACACTGGTGGATCCATATGTGGTTTGTTGAAAGAACACACATGCAATGCCATTGGCTGATCCATGTGTGGTTTGTGGAAAGAACACACATGCAGTGAACACCGGTGCATCCATGTGTGGTTTATGAAAAGAACACACATGCAATGACATTGGTGGATCCATAAGTGGTTTGTGGAAAGAACACACATGCAATGCCATTGGTTGGTCCATGTGGTTTGTGGAAAAGAACACACATGCAATGACATTGGTGGATCCACACGTGGTTTGTGGAAAGAACACACATGCAGTGAACACTGGTGGATCCATGTGTGGTTTATGACAAGAACACACATGTAGTGAACACTGGTGGATCCAGAAGTGGTTCATGACGGGAACACACATGCAATCAACACTGGTGGATCCATGTGTGGTTAGTGGAAAGAAGACACATGCAATGACACTGGTGGATCCATATGTGGGTCATGGAAAGAACACACATGCAATGACATTGGTGGATCCATATGTGGTTTGTGAAAAGAATACACATGCAATGACATTGGTGGATCCATATGTGGTTTGTGGAAAAAAAAACACATGCAATGAACACTGGTGGATCCATACGTGGTTTGTTGAAAGAACACACAGGCAATGCCATTGGCTGATCCATGTGTGGTTTGTGGAAAGAACACACATGCAGTGAACACTGGTGCATCCATGTGTGGTTTATGAAAAGAACACACATGCAATGACATTGGTGGATCCATAAGTGGTTTGTGGAAAGAACACACATCCAATGAACACTAGTGGATCCATATATGGTTCATGACAGGAACACACATGCAATGCCATTGGTTGATCCATGTGTGGTTTGTGGAAAGAACACACATGCAGTGAACACTGGTGGATCCATGTGTGGTTTATGAAAAGTACACACATGCACTTAACACTGGTGGATCCATGTGTGGTTTGTGAAAGCAACACACATCCAATGCCATTGGTTGATCCATGTGTGGTTTGTGAAAAGAACACACATGCAATGCCATTGGTTGATCCATGTGGATTGTGGAAAAGAATACACATGCAATGACATTGGGGGATCCATAAGTGGTTTGTGGAAAGAACACACATGCAGTGAAGACAGGTGGATCCATGTGGTTTGTGGAAAAGAACACACATGCAATGACATTGGTGGATCCATGTGTGGTTTGTGGAAAGAACACACATGCAATGCCATTGGTTGATCCATGTGGTTTGTGGAAAGGAACACACATGCAATGCCATTGGTGGATCCTTAAGTGGTTTGTGGAAAAGAACACACATGCAATGAACACTAGTGGATCCATATGCAGTTCATGACAGGAGCACACATGCAGTGAACACTGGTGGATCCATGTGGTTTGTGGAAAAGAGCACACATGCAATGACTCTAGTGGATACATATGTGGTTTGTGGAAAAGAACACACATGCAATGACATTGCTGGATCCATATGTGGTTTGTGGAAAGAACACACATGCAAATATATTGGTGATCCATGTGTGGTTTGTGCAAAGAACACACATGCAATGACATTGGTGGATCCATATGTGGTTCGTGGAAAGAACACACATCCAATGACTCTGGTGTATCCATATGTGGTTTGTGAAAAGAACAGACATGCAGTGACATTTGTTGATCCATACGTGGTTTGTGAAAAGAACACACATGCAATTACATTGGTGGATCCATGTGTGGTTTGTGGAAAGAACACACATGCAATGACTCTGGTGGATCCATGTGTGGTTTGTGAAAAGAACACACATGCAATTACTCTAGTGGATACATGTGTGGTTTGTGAAAAGAACACACATGCAATGACATTTGTTGATCCATATATGGTTTGTGGAAAAGAAAACACACGCAATGACATTGGTGGATCCATGTGTGGTTTGTGGAAAGAACACACATGCAATGAGTATGGTGGATCCATGTGGGATTTGTGAAAAGAACACACACGCAACAACTATAGTGGATACATATGTGGTTTGTGGAAAAGAACACACATGCAATTACTACTAGTGGATCCATATGTGGTTCATGACAGGAACACACATGCAATGCCATTGGTTGATCCATGTGTGGTTTGTGAAAATAACACACATGCAATGCCATTGGTTGTTCCATGTGGTTTGTGAAAAGAACACACATGCAAAGACATTGGTGGATCCATAAGTGGTTTGTGGAAAGAACACACATGCAGTGAACACTGGTGGATCCATGTGGTTTGTGGAAAAGAACACACATGCAATGACATTGGTTGATCCATGTGTGTTTTGTGAAAAGAACACACATGCAGTGAACACTGGTGGATCCATGTGTGGTTTGTGAAAAGAACACACATGTAATGCCATTGGTTGATCCATGTGTGGTCTGTGGAAAGAACACACATGCAGTGAACACTGGTGGATCCATGTGGTTTGTGGAAAACAACACACATGCAATGACATTGGTGGATCCATAAGTGGTTTGTGGAAAGAACACACAGGCAGTGAACACTCGTGGATCCATGTGGTTTGTGTAAAAGAACACACATGCAATGACATTGGTTGATGCATGTGTGGTTTGTGAAAAAACACACATGCAGTGAACACTCATGGATCCATGTGTGTTTTGTGAAAAGAACACACATGCAATGCCATTGGTTGATCCATGTGTGGTTTGTGAAAAGAACACACACGCAATGCCATTGGTTGATCCATGTGTGTTTTGTGAAAAGAAGACATATGAAATGACATTGGTGGATCCATAGGTGGTTTGTGGAAAAGAACACGCATGCAATGAACACTAGTGTATCCATATGTGGTTCATGATAGTAACGCACATGCAAGGACATTGGTGGATCCATAAATGGTTTGTGGAAAGAACACACATGCAATGACATTGGTTGATCCATATGTGGTTTGTGGAAAGAACACACATGCAATGACACTAGTTGATCCATGTGTGGTTTGTGGAAAGAACACACAAGCAATGACTCTAGTGGATCCATGTATGGTTTGTGAAGAGAACACACATGCAATGCCATTGGTTGATCCATGTGTGGTTTGTGAACAGAACACACATGCAATGCCATTGGTTGATCCATGTGTGGTTTGTGAAAATAACAGACATGCAATGCCATTTGTTGATCATGTGGTTTATGGAAAAGAACACACATGCAATGCCATTGGTGGATCCATATGTGGGTCATGGAAAGACAACACATGCAATGACATTGGTGGATCCATATGTGGTTTCTGAAAATAACATACATGCAATGACATTGGTGGATCCATATGTAGTTTGTGGAAAAGAACACATATGCAATGAACACTGGTTGATCCATGTGTGGTTTGTGAAAAGAACACACATGCAATGCCATTGGTTGATCCATGTGGTTTGTGGAAAAGAACACACATGCAATGACATTGGTTGATCCATAAGTGGTTTGTGGAAAGAACACACATGCAGCAAACACTGGTGGATCCATGTGTCGTTTATGAAAAGAACACACATGCAAAGCCGTTGGTTGATCCATGTGTGTTTGTGGAAAAGAACACACATGCAATGACATTGGTGGATCCATATGTGGTTTGTGGAAAGAACACACATGCAGTGAACACTGGTGGATCCATGTGTAGTTTGTGAAAAGAACACACATGCAATTTCATTTGTTGATCCATGTGTTGTTTGTGAAAATAAGGCACATGCAATACCATTGGTTGATCCATGTGGTTTGTGGAAAAGAACACACATGCAATGACATTGGTGGATCCATGTGTGTTTTTTGAAAAGAACACACATGCAATGACATTTGTTGATCCATATGTGGTTTATGAAAAGAACACACATGCAATGCCATTGGTTGATCCATGTGTGGTTTGTGAAAAGAACACACATGCAATGCCATTTGTTGATCCATATGTGGTTTGTGGAAAAGAAGACAAATGCAATTACATTGGTGGATCCATGTGTGGTTCGTGGAAAGAACACACATGCGATGCCATTGGTTGATCCATGTGGTTTGTGGAAAGGAACACACATGCAATGACTCTAGTGGATACATATGTGGTTTGTGGAAAAGAACACACATGCAATGAACACTAGTGGATCCATATGTGGTTCATGACAGGAAGACACATGCAATGACTCTAGTGGATACATATGTGGTTTGTGGAAAGAACACACATGCAATGAACTCTAGTGGATCCATCTTGGCATAATTTGATGTATGCCATGATGTATTTCATTGTAAAACACACTCACTTTCCATTTTTATACTACTCAGCTTTGACCTTGGTTTTTTGATACTACCTAGTTTTGCCCCTCTCTCTTTCGTAGAAGGCCAAACCTGTGCCCACTATGTCTGCTACGCCCTGATTGGTTGTCACAGTTATCACGAGGATCGTGCGCACCAACCATTGATCATGTATGATCCAACAGGGCTCGTTACACACGTCGTGCCCTTCTTAGGACGGCGCGAGACAACACGGACATCTACCTCAACAAGACTTCTACAAGAAGGAACATGATGTCGTCCATGGAAAAAGCCATCGAGTGGTCATGCCACGTTTAATCTAGTCTACAAAGGATACAAGTCTACTACACGACAACTGGTCATCCACGGCCCACGGGCGATACCATTTTTACTACGCAGCAGCCTGCACTTTCACTTCCGACAGGCCCCCACCACATGAACCTTCCACGCGGCAGCCGCAACCGAAAGAGCTGCCTACCGGGGTCCTCGAGGAGGCCTAAACGTCCCCGCATTAAAACCCCATCCTATCGGGTCCTCCATTCGCACTCATCCACTACTCTCTCTTTCCAATCTAGGAAAACCCCACAATCTTGAACGTACTTGCACGAACCTTCTCCGTGAAACCAGTGCGTGGGGGTGAGTGTGCGGGCATCGCCGCTGGGGTGGTGCTTCACGCGATAGATCTGGAGGAGCATCACGCAGCACAAGGCGAGGAGGACGTGTAGTTCAACCCCTTGGGGGACCATGTGCTCACTGGTGCTGACGACTTCGGAGGCCCCGATGAGGGCGTGGAGTTCGACAAACACGCTCCGCTCGTGTACCCGGAGGTACATCTATTTCTACATGTTTCATATTTTCTACTCGAGCTTAATCTATCCTGGCGTCATAAAAAAATCTAGTCCTAATGATTAGATGCAACGTACGAACCGGTACATGGAGAGATCTAGTCTGTTCTGAATGAATCCACATTATTTATTAATAAGTTATCAAGAACACAAACCACATTAATTTAGGAGCGAGCTGGGTAGACGGCCGTAATGAACTGCTGAACCTGTATAGACATGTTATTGCATCAAAAATAACTCGGAATGGTGGAAGGAATATATAAATTTATTATTTTGCTCATTTCGGTTTGCATTCCATACATTACAGGTGGATTCAAGTGAGATGGACTCTGACAAGGAGACCAGGGACAACAGGAGCCGCCATGTCATGAAGAAGCTCAAGAGCGGGATAATCCCTTTCTGCACTCGACTAGGGGAGCTCAGGTGCCCTTTCTGTAAGAAAGGAGTCAACCCGAGGATTGCCAGCTTGATTCTGCATGCGGTTGTCATTGGTAAAAGCCCGGCTAGTAAACACAAGTCGGCGATCAAGGCTAAGCACGCTGCTTATGGCAAATTCCTGAGGGAGTATGTCAAGACCGGCCTAGTGTCCCCTTACTTAGGAATCGGCAACTTCTAGCCGACCAACCCGTCACTGTGCTGGCCTGGCCACTAATAATATTTGGTTCACTTACCGTATCTAGACCCTTAAACTATATGGATTTATATTTTCGTACCCATCAAATTATATTCAAGCTCATCTGTTTATGGAGTTAAAGTTCCGGTGGCATACTCATTATTTTGTATGGATAGAGGGGTGCCCTTGACAGATATAAGGGTTATCCTGTCCGCTAGATCATAGAGGATCAACGGTTAGTGGGCATGATCCGTGTGACAACTGTCTCGACCAATCAGAGCGTAGCAGCGAAGATGAGCACAGGTGCGAGAGATGGATACAAAGAGAGGGGAAAACCGAGTAGCACTTAAGAACCAAGGGCAAAACTGAGTAGAACTTAAAAACCAAGGGCAAAACTGAGTAGAACTTAAAACCCAAGGGCAAGAGTGACAAAGGGATTCAAATAGAAAATAGAAAATGATTTAAAAATGGAACCAAACCTCCAGTGTTATGCTCGAGGGCAAAACTGAGTACAACTGAATCGCCAGGGTTAGACACAAGGGAAAAAACGTGACTCACGGTATGCGTGTGCGGTGCACGGGGCGGTAGCGGACACGTGTGGCCGTGCACGGTGTAGTAGCATATGCGGTACATGGTAGTGCAACGAAACGTCGCTTCCCTTCTCCTTTAATAGAGGCCTCCCCACTCCCACTCATCACGCACTCGCTCACTCAACCGTCTCCACTGTCCCATCACCTTCTGCAAACGCCCAACAAAACCCCAACCACGTCGGTGATGGAGAAGAACAGCGCGGTGGCCATCGGCGCCTCCAAGGACACCGGTGAGGAGCCCCCCGTCCCCATACAGACCCCCGTCCCCGTCCCCGCATCCGTCGTAGCCGCCAGCAAGGAGGCCCCCGCCGGTCTCGGACAGATCCTGCTCGGCTGGGACCCCTACGAGGAGATTGTCCACATAAGGACGGAGAACCCCTACGACACCAGCATCGCCGACCCATGGTCGGAGGTAACCAGGGTTTTCTCCCCTTCCCTTGCTCTTCCCTCGTTCCCATCGTTGGATGCTAGATCGTATGTTATTAGGGCTCGGATGTTTGTATTTTTACAGTAGCTAATCCTCTTGTGTTAGATCTCGATTTTCGATCAATCCCCCTGTTCGTAGTTGGGATCAGTATTCGATTTGGTTTGAGATTTGGGGAATAATCGGGAGATCTCAATTGGTCAATCTATGCAAATAATCAATCCTGATAATCCACGTATCTCAATCATGTCCTTATTGCACTCTACTGTTTTTTTTCAACAAGAGGATAGCAATGACGTCCGCAGCGACAAAGAGTCCAAGGACACCAAGACTCGTCATGTGCTGAGGAGGCTAAAGTCCGGCCAGTACAACAACTTCTTCACCGGTGACATGTACAAGTGCCCCTTCTGCCCCACCAGGAGGCTCCGTGCCACAGACTTCAACTCCCTCGTGAAGCATGCCGAGGACATGAGGACCTGCGGCGAGTCCATAAACATCCACGGCTTCATAGCCAAGCACCAGGCGCTCGGTCTTCACCCCCGCAACCTCCAGAAGGTGGCTATCAAGGAGGGTTGCATGCCCTCGATCAAACCCAAGGCGCCCAAGGTCAAGAGGCTGGGCAGAAAGAAGTGGAGGAGGCGCTAGAGGGAGGAGCCGGAGGCCCTCCTGGCAGAGGCCACGAGGGGCCACAGATCAGCTGCTGCTGCTGTAAAGCAGCTTCTTTTGTCTTGTCTGTGTTGAACCTGTCAGTTGCTGCTGCTGAGCAGCCTAATTGTCGAACCTCATTAAGTATCGTACTATATAACCTATATTAGTTGCTTTATCTACATCTGCTCTATTTACTGAATTTATTTATGGTGCTGGTTAGTTTTGCTGCTCTAGATTTGCTACTAGATTGGGGAAAAACAAGGGCAAAAGGAACAATGAATGAAGAGAGAAGCTGCTCTAGATTCCCTACCTTTTTGGGCAAAAAAAACACAAGTGTTAGCGAGAGAGGGGAAAAGGCGCTCTTAAAAAGGCCAAATAACAAAAAAACATCCAATTTAGGTGTCAGGGCGCACGTAACAGCCAAGCCTTTGACCAGACGACACCCCCCTCCGAGCGCATGTGAGGGCTTCAGAATATCGGGAGGGCAAAAGTGAGGACAAACGAGACACAATGTTGCTATACCTAAATCTGACAAAAAGGTGAATTTGGATTTACCATGCAATTTGGCTAGAGCTCCACAATGTAGCTATTCTAAATCCCTAAACTATGTGGTGCGTTGAAACCTCATGCTTTTCCACCGACACGTGTGTTGCAAAGTTGCTTGATCGTGCATGCTTACACAAGTGGCCTACACAGAAACTTATAGAAGCATGGGCAAACGATCTTCAATTTGGCAAATTCTAGACAAAATCACCAAATTAAAGAAAGTAAATTGCAAGCTTTGCACAATCGGCAGGCCTGATCAGCTGGGCGGCTGCCCCGGGGTGCAAGGATGCTAAGGTCTCTGTCTATGCTTACACTTCTTAAACTTGTTAGGAATAATAGTTGTACACTTCCTTCTGTCCTGTCACGTTCCGTCATGTCAGCACCGTGCACCCGCTGCGGATCGACAACGGGATGGTGGTATACGTGACCGGTCTCTGCCACGCCAAAGCCACGTCCCATCACCTACCGGGACGGAAGCTGAATTTAATCGCTAGGATTGGAAACCAACGGTGCTCGTCCGGTCAAACTTGCTTCCACATGGCTATGACCGGAATATTGGTAAACACAATTTAAGCATCGCCTTCCATCTCCTCAACACATCACTGTGCAAAAATCCCTAACTCATTCCTTCCGGTGCCGCCGTAGCCACTGCAAGAACCATCAACGCTGCCGCAGCCACCACCTCTGCCGGGCCATACCACCGCAACAGATCACTCCACCGCCACGCCCAGTCCCAACCACCGCTACTGACCCTAGGACACCGCCGCCGCATTAGCTGCTGCCATGGACGCAGAGTACGGCGTGTTCGGTGATGGGAGCGACTTCACTAACGAGTACACCCTCACTGCCCATGGCACCACCAAACTGACGGTCGTCCACACAAATGCGTCAGCGGAGGTCGCCAAGGTCATCGCAATGTACAAGCGGTGGCTATAGGAGCAGATGGACAGGTACAAGATCATCGGCCTTGACCTCGAGTATACCGGAGATAGGAAGAGGAGGGCGCTTTTGCAGCTGTCCATGCGCAACCACTATCTCCTATACCATGTATGTAGGGCCAAATTTGTATGCCCGGAGCTTCACGAGTTCCTACATAGGAGGGAGATCTACTTCGCCAGCGTCGACATCAAGAATGACACTCCGAAGCTAGAGCGAGATCTCCTTGTTCATGTCGTCAATCATGTCGATCTCCATTGTTTGTGGAGGTACCCGGATGTCGATACGGGGAAAGCCGGCATGGCTAGACTCGCTGCCGACATCATCGACCGTGAGTACGCCGGCATGAAAGTCGAGTTCCCGAAGCACCTGCACAAGCGATGGGAGTGGAGGCACCTGGATTACGATGCGATCAAGTACGCAGCCAGGGACGCGTATGTCTGCTACGAGATGCTCAACAGGATCTGGCGGATGGGTGAGTGTGTTGTTTACCACTACTAGTTTCGCATTTCATTCCTAGTTTTATCTTGCCTGTATTTTATCTCGCATGTATTTTCTAAGCATTCTGTGTGTATGAACCAAGCTCGTATGATCCCTATGCTATTAGCTACTTAACCTGTATGAATTACATTCCCCCCTTTTGTATGCTCAACATTCATTCTTACAAATTCTGTCTGTGCCATTTGCATGCGGCAGAATCCAGGACTGACATGCATAAGGTGTGATACAATCATAAGTCATAATGAAACCCAGATTATAGTGAAGGACACAGTCATAACCAAAGGTAATACACAGCAGTTCGTAATTGCTCACATAGTGTACTTCTGAAATAACATGTTTTCAAAAACATAACAAGCCCCATACAAACACAACAATCATGCATTAAAAGTCTACATCCCAGCCTGTTGGAGAAGGCAACCGATCCTAGGATGCCTTTGGTCGCTTGCCCCGGCTCATAGATTCATCTACACTCTGACATCTGGGGCAAAAAACCTGTCTTGGTGGTGGTTCAATGATGCGATGCTTGGAACAAGATTTTACAATCTGGCGGTACAGCTCGTGGCTAACATACCCGTCAATTGCAGCGTACTTCAAATTAGGTTCAGAAAGCGGCTTATCCTCCCACTAATCATGCCCTAAACGCCTCCACGAACATCTCGGCAATTTCCCCTTCATGTAAGCGTACCACGGGTCGATGAGTTTGGAGGCAAGATTGGCCATCCCGGTCCTGCCGCCCTTCGTCCCTAGGATCCAGTAAATTTCCTGGATGTCCACTCTGCACTCCTTTGGTATTCTAATGTTGGCAGTCGGGCTTTCAAGCAGTTTAGTGTCATTTGTGATGTCAACACTAGTAAATGTTATGTGCTGGTTCACGAGAAAATCATGAAACAGATCCCTAATGCTTTCGCCCCACCTGCATGAAAATGAATTCAGACAAATAATATAGCAATAACTTTTGCAAACAGACGGTCCAGGAACAAAAAGACATCAAAGTCTACCAGATCCCGTCAGCCTCCTTCTCGCAAAAAGGCTGGTATACGAGGACGTGCCCTTCATGGAGATTTGCACAATAGCAATCCTACGGTGATCGCGGCTATACTCGAGGTCGAGACCTACAAACCTGTTTTCTTCGAACCGTAGCCAACTTGTGTAATTACTCAAAGTCTTCCTCACCATCAGAGGATTGGTGGTGCATACGACATTGATCTTCATCCCGCCATGTACTTCTATGTCGGAGTGCGTAGTCGCTTGCCTGCCATCGTTTCGGACGTCCAAAAAGTCCATGACTACAGGCAAGAGGGAAAGGATACGGAGGAGGAGGGTGATGCCGTGGAGGAGGAAATGGATGAGGCCGTGGACAAGAAATACGATGAGTCTATGGAGGAGGAAATGAGACGGAGAAGTGAAAGATTGGAACCGCCTTTACCAATATCTAGAATGGTGCACGACTGTTCGCATTAGGGTGAAGGTGGAGAAAAACGGCGGTTTTACACGTCAACGCTAGAGCTGCCTAAAATTTGTTCTGCGCCATGATACATCCAAAACGTATCTACTTTCCTAAACACTTTTTCTATTGTTTCTCCTCTAAACTTGTGTGACTTGGATGCAACTAACACGGACTAACGCTGTTTTCAGCAGAATTGCCTTGGTGTCTACTTTTTGTGCAGAAAATCAACTATCAGGAAAAATCCCAGAAAATATGCCAAAAATCCTATTTCACCAGAAGACTCCAAGAGCCAGAATACGAGACGGAGGGGGGCTGGGCCCAGGCCACACCACCTGGCCACGCCAGGGGGTGGTCTGGCTTCCCCAGACACCCCCTCAGTCTCCCTCTTCGCCTATAAGAAGCCTTCTAACCTAAAAACTCTGGGGGGTTCGACGTTTTTCCAGAAGGAGTTCCGCTTCACCGCCACCACCAGACTCCACGAAACAGCACTAGAAACTCTGTTCTGGCACCCTGCCAAGACAGAGAATTGGAGGATATCATTGCCATGATCATCACCATCGCTTCTCCATCGACCATCCATGTTTCCCCCATCTATGAGTGAGTAATCCCCCGTTGTAGGCTATGGGGATGGTAGGGATTGGATGAGATCGTTCATCTAATGGCATCAGATTGTTAGGGCATGGTGCCTAGTATCTTCTATTAGTGCTTTATGACTTTTTTGCGACTTGTTATGCTTAATGCTTGTCACTAGGACCCGAGTGCCATGATTTTAGATCTGAACATGTTATTGATTCATTATGATAGTATTGTTTTTGTTCTTACCTGCAAGTTGTATACACACGTTGTTATCCGGAACCAAAGACCCTGAAGTGACAGAAATCGGGATAACCGGAGGGAATGGCTTTGATGTGAGGATCACATGTGTTCA
Organism: Avena sativa; assembly: GCA_916181665.1. Taxonomy (NCBI): domain Eukaryota; kingdom Viridiplantae; phylum Streptophyta; class Magnoliopsida; order Poales; family Poaceae; genus Avena; species Avena sativa. Next base: position 82,549,999 of record OV702286.1, read on the forward strand.
CAGAGTGTTAATGCTTTTCTATGATGCTCTATTAAAAGGACAACCTTAATTGCCAGTAGTTCCCTTGAGGCCCCGCTGCAAATGGACTGGCAGGACAAAAGATGTTGTGCAAGTTCTCATTGCGAGCATGTATGACTATATATGGAACACATGCCTAGGATTATCTAGTATGTGGATGCTTTATCTTATTTATCTGCAATTTCCCTATGTTATGATTGCTATGTGAATTGTCTTGTCCATGCAACTCCCGTCCATCCATCCCTATGCCTACCTCACTCGAATCCTACTGTTTACTGCTATTGTTACTACTGTCTTTACTTTACTACTGCTGCTACTTTACTATTCCTACTACAAAACTATTGCTACCGATAAACTGCTGTGAGCAAGATTGTTTCCAGCTGCAGCTGAATTGACAACTCAGTTGTTAAGGCTTATAAATATTCTTTGGCTCCCCTTGTGTCGAATCAATAAATTGGGTTTCACTTCCCTCGAAAATACTGCGATACACTACTTGTGGGTCATCAAGACTATTTTTTGGCGTTGTTGCTGGGGAGCATAGCTTTATTTATCCAATTCACTTGGATTCTCTATTGTTCGCTGCTATCCATCCATCATGGGTAAGTCTCATGATGGCAAGGTTCCTATTTTACCATCCACTACAAGAAGAGGTACGGTTCTGAACACCTCTATTGCTCTTGATTCACCATCTGTTATGAGTAAGCTCGTTACACCACCACATACACATGCTACACACACTGCTACTACTGCTGAATCTGAAACTTCTGATACTTATGATGCTGCTTCTACTGCGCTTGATAAGAGTGGTTCATTAGGTCCTTTCCTAGATGCTACGATTGCTAGAACTATAGCTGGAAATACTGAAACTCCTAATGAAGACACTACTACACCTGTTAGTTCACCTAAGTCTATTGAGAGTTATGATATTGAAGACGGTTATGTTGAGATGACTGTTGAATTTATTAAAGAATGTAAAAACACCCATGATAGGAGCGCTGCTAAGAGTCTCCTTGAGAGGCATACTATTAGACCCAAATTGTCTCCTATTGCTAAGTTTGCTGCTTCTCCCATAAACATTAAAGATAAAGATTATGATTTCTCACTCGATCTATCTTACATAGCTATTGTTGAGAAAGAACCTTTTTGTGGGACTAAGAATGAAAGTGCGGTAGCACATATGAATGAGCTTTCTACCATGAGTGGCTTGTTTTCTGATGATATTAAGATGCGTACTTACTTTGTTGCTAAGATTTTTCCATTTTCACTGAAAGGAGAAGCTAAAACTTGGTTTAGTAATTTACCTCCTGGATCTATTGATAGCCCTGATTGCTTGATTAGTACTTTCCTGCAGAAATATTTTCCTCCTAGTGCTAGACATGCTATTTTGCAGGAACTTTTTGATTTTGAACAGGGAGAAAAAGAGATATTGCCTGAATCATGGGCAAGGTTTTGTGCTTTGATTCATGCACAGGCTGGAAGTCCATTACCTAAGAATGAGCTTCTTGATATATTTTATAATGGACTAACCGAAGAATCTAGGACATACCTAGATAGTTGTGCTGATTGTGTTTTCAGGAATAGGACTCCCAAGGAAGCTGGGGAATTAATGGCTAAAATAAGCAAGAACTATGAGGATTGCAATCCTCCTGAACCAGCTATACCTGAAGTAATTATACCTGAACCAACTATTCCAGTGCCTATTCCAACATCAAAGAAGAGGGGAGTTATTGAATTAAATGATGAAGTGATGAAGGAAGCAAAGAAAATGTCTTAAGGAGAAGGGAATTAAAGCTGCAGATGTCAAGAATTTACCTCCTATTGAAGAATTATGTAAGCCTATCCCCTACTCATCCACTATTGAGGTACACTCTCTCCAACACTTTGATGAAGGTGATATCCCTTACTCTAAACCTCCTGATCAATGCTTAGAAGAATTCGATATCTTTATTGTTAAGCAAGATAATTTTAATAAAAGGATGCAAAATCATCTAATGGAAAACACTAAAGCTATTGTTGAGTTAAAAGATATTGTGGAAAGAACCTCTAATGATGCTAAAATGATTGTTAAACACTTTCAAATGGTTCAAACTCAAATAGATCAACTCATTAAAGTGCAAAAAGACTTGCTAGTGAATGCTGCTAAAGAAAAACATGCTTATGAAATTAGAACTAGAAGTGGTGCTGCTACCCAAGATCCTCTATATCCTGAGGGGCATCCCAAAAGAATTGAGCAGGATTCTCAGCAAGCTGAAAATAGTGGATCTACTCGTAAGAAAAGGAAAAGAAACATAAAACTATTGTAGAACCCTCTGAACCTGCTATAGATCCTAATAGTATATCTGTCTCTGATGCTGAAACTAAAAGTGGTAATGAAGAAAATGAAGATCAAAATGAAGAAAAAGTTGAAGAAGAACCTGAAAAGCACACTAAGAATACTAAATACACTAAAGAAGATTTTGTTGCTAAGAAACATGGTAGTGAAAGGGAGCCTTGGGTCCAAAAACCTATGCATTTCCCTGATAAGAAACACAAGTCAAAGGAAGATGAACACTATAATAAGTTTTGTGAGTGGATGAAACCTCTATTATTGCAAATTCCTTTGACTGATGCTATTAAATTGCCTCCTTACTCAAAGTATATGAAGGATATTGTCTCGAATAAAAGGAAGATCCCTAATGAAGAAATTTCTACTTTGCTTGCTAATTATTCCTTTAATGGTAAGGTTCCAAAGAAACTTGGAGACCCAGGGATTCCAACTATCCCTTGCTCTATTAAGAATAGTTATGTTAGAACTGCTTTGTGTGATTTGGGAGCTGGAGTTAGTGTTATGCCTTTCTCTCTCTATAAAAGACTTCAACCTGAAAAACTGATACCAACTGATATATCTTTGAAAATGGCTGATAAATCTACCACTATTCCTGTTGGTATATGTGAGGATGTACCTGTTCAAGTGGCTCATAATTGCTTGATATTAACTGACTTTGTTGTGCTTGAAATGCCTGAAGATGATAATATGTCTATTATTCATGGGAGACCTTTTCTTAATACTGCAGGAGTTGTTATTAATTGTAATAAAGGAAATGTGACCTTTAATGTTAATGACAAGGAACATACTGTCTATTTCCCCAAGAAGATTGAAAGGACTTATGGTTTGAATTCAATTGAACATGTTGAGGGCATTCAAGTTGGAGAGATATAATGTCCCATACCAAGAGAAAAATTTGAAACTATTATGATTGGGACCATTGCTATCAAGGTTGAGGTAACATAATCATTAGTGGAATACAAAGTTTTGTCTCATATGAAATTGTTTTGGTAACAAGACCTGATCAACCTTGTTAACGAAAGGATTTCATTGAACAAAAAAAATGTTTTCGCCGTGATTATCTCCGTTTACTTTTATTCTATTCATTTTACTTTTTTGCTTTCGTTTAGTTTTCTTTGTTGTTAGTTGCTTGCATGTTAGAGTGTCATAGAACTTTTGTAGTTCTAGCTTTGTTTTGTCTTTGCATCAGTTCAAAAAAAATCTGTCTCTCAGAAAATCATTCATTTATGCCTGAAAATTGTCCAAAAATAAAGTGTCTCGAAAAATTCCAGAAAATTCATATTAAGTTTTTACCTGAAAAAAAGGGCAGAGGAATGTCTGGAAGGTACCAGGGGGACCCACCAGGAAGGCACACCACCTGGTGGTGCGGCCTGCCCTGGGTGGCGCCATGCCATGGTGTGGGTCACCCCTGGCCCTCCACTCACTCTCTCACTTGCCACTTTCTTCTCTCTCCCGAGTAAGCTCCAGTTCATTGCTCAAAATCACGTTCTTGCTGTGCTTGCTCTCGATTTTTTCGATCTCCTTGCTCAGCCCATCTTTGTTGCTGAAATTTGGAGCATTTATTCTCCGGTATGTGACTCCTCCGCTTGTCCAAGTAGATTTGTGTTTAGTGGATTATATCTTGAGTATTTTGCTGCTGTAGGTGACAGGTTATGAGAGCTTGTAAGCTTGCTTAATGCTTAGAGATATAGTTTTGATGCATGTTTAGGCCTCTTACAAGTCCCTATGAGTAGTACCCTTCATTATATTCACTTTGCAATCACTTGTTTAATAGGTGTTTAAATTTCAGAATAGAAGTTGAATGAGCATCAACTAAACCAACATGAACTATGGGTGCCTGAGGTTATGAAGGTCCATCGGGAGGAGGAAGTTTTTCCTTCCATTCCATGCTCTGAGTTCATGAGAGCTGCAGGAATTCTCCAAGATTTCCACACTTTGGTTTCTAATGCATGGTTGGAGCACTTTTTGGAAGATGAACCTTTTCAATTTGTGAAGCTTACCATATTTGTGGTGCAGGACTTTAAATTTAGTTACTCTTTGCCTAACCCCATGGTCCACTACAAAATTTACAATATTGTTGTCGACCTTTCTCTCGATGACTTTTGTGCAGCTATTAAGGTACCTTAGTGGGGATTATGTGGAAGGATTAAAGAGCAACCTGCACACTCATGGATTTATATGCAGAAATTTGCCAAGGGAGAAGCTTCTCGAAGGAGAGTGGAAAAATCAGTAACATTCATTTCCCCTCCATTCGCTACTTTGCCTACTTTATTGCCAAGTGTGTTCTTGCTAGGAAACCTGCCAATAAGTTATCTTCATATGATCTAGCATTTATCTCTGATGCTCTTAAACGAGATAGGTCTTACAACTTGGGTGCTTTGATAGCTTTCCGTCTTGCTGCTAACCGCGAGAAATGTGGAATTTGTGGGGGCCTCATTGCTTCTCGTTTACTAGCATTGCATGGTGCAGTGCCTCATCATGTAGACCTACAGTTTCCCATAGAAAGGCTTGATCTTAATTCCATGATACAACATAAATTCGTTTCCTCGTGGGCTAGTTTGAGTGAGTTGTCTTTTGAAATAACCTTTCTCAAAGTTGGTTGGAGAAAGAGCAAGTCTGAGCGTGTTGTTCTCTTGCCTACACCTGTTTTGTTTAACCTTGGTAACAGGGTAGGATGGTCCCTCACTAAGGAGGATCTTCACATGTACCTGATAGAGCTCTCCCAACAGGAGAAGGATACTAGAAGGGAGGTCACGGATGATTCGGTCCAGCCCTCGAATGAGGGGGAGTCTTCATATCAGCAGCCTATCTATAATTGGGGAGCTTCTTCTTCCTCCCAAGGGCCCAACTACGACCATTCTTATCATGATCCTCCTGCTTGGAACCCTTACCCGTATCTAGATTGACACCCACTTAGGCCAAAAGCCTAAGCTTGGGGGGAGGTACGCCGACATCGCACTCATTTCCCTATCATGTTGTGTCGGTACTTTGTATATTCATGTTTCGTTCTCCTTTTAGTTTTTGTTTTTTTTTCTTTCGCTTTCTAAAACACAAAAAGACCAAAAATATTTCTGTTGTTTCTCATTGGTTTGCTTCTTTTTCTTTTCGCCTTGGTTTGTTTTTCCCTTTTTTCTTTGTTTGAACTATTCAAAAAACCTAAAAAGATTTTGTTTTGCTTGTTTTTCCTTTTTGGTTCTTGCTTTAAATATCGAAAACACCAAAAATATTTGTCGTTCTTCTTTGGCTTTGTGAGTTTGTTGCAGGGTTCAGCAGTCCTCAGTGGATATTGGTTTCATATTATTATTCAAGCCACACAAGTGAAGAGCAATAATGAGGATTAATGACAACTTGAGGTGTGGTAAGAGGCTGGTAACGAACTCTATTTGTTTTCATTTTTGTACATATACTCATCATTGTGGGCATGCTTGGTCTGTTCATGTAGGGTGTATGATATCTTTGGATGCTTAGTAGTTCTTGCTTTCTTATGATTAGTTCCAGCTTGCTAATAGTTTGTAGCATGTCATATGAATGTTTTCTTGCATTACTCTATTCATAACTCGGTATGACACCGTGGTATCCTCCTCTGAATGTTTCATTTGAATTGACTTGGCACATGCTCACGCATGCATATGACTGAAATAATCAGTTAAGCCTCGATGAATTATTTTGCCTTGAGGATCTTGAATCACTTTCATGCCATGATTAGTCCTGTTTTGTTGCAAGCATGATTATGACAACTATTTCTCTCTCATTTGTTGCTCCCTTACTATTGCTAGCCTTCACTTTCACTGAGTATGTTTTACTCATGTTTCCAACTCCCTGAAACCAAATATTGCCAAAGTGTCCACCATACCTACCTATTAGCATCATTTTCTACTTCCGTGCATATTCAATATGCCTTGTTTTCTTCCGAATAAAATGTTTGCTTGTTATGAGAAAGTTAGTTAGTAAAGCTCTCACGAACTTGATGGCACACTTTATTTCCTGCACATAATAAACCTGAAGCATTGTGACTATCCATGGAAGTTATATGCTTGCAAATTATAGGCTGGGGATTAGCAGAACCGTGTTGTCACGGGGAACGCTTTCAACACTTGTAAATATATACCCAGTTGATACCATGCTCTTTTGTTTGCGGATGTCGTCGGTGCGAAATAAAAGGGGAGCTTGTGAGTCCATGGAGTTATGTATGTGTGTTAGAGAAACGCCTGGGCCGCCGGTCTAATCCATGCCGTCATGGTGGAAACCTGCAGCGTAAACATAATGATATCTATGAAGCATTCTTCTTATAAAAAAAGAGAGATAGCTATTGAGAAAAAGAAAAAAAAGGAGGTATATGAAAAGAGGAAAGAGAGAAAAAAGCACCATTTTCCCATGGTAAATAAGAAGATTGCTGAGATACTCATTGTCTGCTTGCCTTGTCATTTTGATATGGGAATTCTTCCGTATCATCAGGCAAGGGGTACCCTGTTGGCGGTTCTCTATGATACACACATATTTACGATGACAAGAACTTACTGGTAACTAAAGTTTAGTAGCATGAGGAGCGGCCCTCGTACTCAAGGGACATGGGATTTCTAGTTTATAGTCTATCAAGCATATAACTCAGATTAGACCTCACTTTCACCTTAACCATATTAAAGATGCTTATGATAGGGGCAATGAGAGCTCAAATCTAATGAGTACCTTACTTTCAGCATTTGGAAGCCTTTCAAATTATTCAAAACCTTTTCATTTCCTTGTTGAGTCTCCACATATTCTATGAGCACTTTCTTGAGAGCATAGTTGTCATTCTTTGTGTTTGTCTCATTACTTGATTATTTGTGTCATGACTTTGATGCTTGTATCTTTGACATCTTTACTTCTAGTCTTCACCTGAACTTTAGAGGTGCCTTGGCATTCACAATCAAAGGCAAGCGAGATACCACTCTATCATACCTTGTTATGAGCATTGTAATGTTGCTTATATTTATACTTCATGCTACTTATTATTTTAAGTTGGAATCTCTTCATAGCTTGCAATGCCTATTAAGTAAACTTAGTTACATACTCTTTATTATGAATTGTCTAAGTAGTTGATCACATGCTGAGAATATATACATCATATGGAGCAAATGTGTTCGTGAAAGTTCTTTTATCGCACTCAGTTTTCATCTGAATTGCTTGAGGACAAGCAATAAGCTAAGCTTGGGGGGAGTTGATAGGTCCAAAACGTATCTACTTTCCCGAACACTTTTGCTATTGTTTCTCCTCTAAACTTGTGTGACTTGGATGCAACTAACACGGACTGACGCTATATTCAGCAGAATTGCCTTGGTGTCTACTTTTTGTGCAGAAAATCAACTATCAGGAAAAATCCCGGAAAATATGCAAAAAATCCTATTTCACCAGAAGACTCCCGGAGCTAGAATACGAGACGGAGGGGGGCTAGGCCCAGACCACACCACCTGGTCGCGCGGGCTAGCCCAGGCCACGCCAGGGGGTGGTCTGGCCGCCCCAGACACCCCCTAGGTCTCCATCTTCGCCTATAAGAAGCCTTCTGACCTAAAAACTCTGGGAGGGGGGTCGACGTTTTTCCAGAAGGAGTTCCGCTCCGCCGCCACCACCAGATTCCACGAAACAGCACCAGAAACTCCGTTCTGGCACCCTGCCGGGATAGGGAATTGGAGGAGATCATCGCCATCATCATCACCATCGCTTCTCCATCGACCATACATGTTTCCCCCATCTATGAGTGAGTAATCCCCCGCTGTAGGCTATGGGGATGGTAGGGATTGGATGAGATCGTTCATGTAATGGCATTAGATTGTTAGGGCATGGTGCCTAGTATCTTCTATTAGTGCTTTATGACTTTGTTGCGACTTGTTATGCTTAATTCTTGTCACTAGAGCCCGAGTGCCATGATTTCAGATCTGAACATGTTATTGATTCATTATGATAGTGTTTTTGGTCTTACCTGCAAGTTGTATACACACGTTGTTGTCTGGAACCAAAGGCCCCGAAGTGACAGAAATCGGGATAACCGGAGGGAATGGCTTTGATGTGAGGATCACATGTGTTCATGGAGTGTTAATGCTTTGCTCCGGTGCTCTATTAAAAGGAGCACCTTAATTGCCAGTAGTTCCCTTGAGGCCCCGCTACAAACGGGCTGGCAGGACAAAAGATGTTGTGCAAGTTCTCATTGCGAGCATGTATGACTATATATGGAACACATGCCTAGGATTATCTAGTATGTGGATGCTTTATCTTATTTATCTACAATTGCCCTATGTTCTGATTGCTGTGTGAATTGTCTTGTCCATGCACCGCCCGGCCATCCATCCCTATGCCTACCGCACTCGAATCCTACTGTTTACTGCTATTGTTACTACTATCTTTACTTTACTACTGCTGCTACTTTACTATTCCTACTACAAAACTGTTGTTACTGATAAACTGCTATGAGCAAGATTGTTTCCAGGTGCAGCTGAATTGACAACTCAGTTGTTAAGGCTTATAAATATTCTTTGGCTCCCCTTGTGTCGAATCAAAAAATTGGGTTTCACTTCCCTCGAAAATACTGCGATACACCCCCTATACTTGTGGGTCATCACGCCACTTGCATGTGGTCGAATCGAGGTCTGTCATGCACGATCAAAGTCAAGTAGTCACGTTTGCGTGTGCCGACCTTCACTCACTGACAGGCGGGCCGCACATTTCTCTCTCTTACGATTTATTTTTTCACTTGCTCTAGACGGTTCCGGTGCGCGCCCTCAATAATTACGGCCCCCCTCCTTGCCTTCCACGTGGACAAGAACTGGTGGCGGCAGCGGTTCCTCACCGGGTCACTCCCTACTCGAACAACTGCCCCCATCCCTGATTCCATCCCCTCTCGAATCCATCCGCCTCCTTATCACAACGCCTCCATTAATCTACCGGATTCTAGACTCCATTTGCCGCTATGGGTAGAGCTTGGGGTAGCAGCAGGCTGAAGCGAAAGGCATGCAACGACGACGCGAATGGCCAGGGCGACCACCACCGTGAGGATTGGGGATGCCCGAACCTCAGCGCCATGAACGTGCACAGGATCGCCACGGGGTTGGACATCATCTCTGTCGGCCGCCTCGCTTGCTGCATCCCTGGCTACCGCTTCACGATGTGGGACATGGACGAACAACCGTTCGGCACGCCAGGCCTTCTTTACCCCGATACCAGCAAATGGCCAAACGACCGAGATGGCCACGTAAGTTCCAGTATCTTGCTTATTGATTCAGTCATATCGTTGATTCATATGTGCTGAACTCTCATCGGAATCCTATGTTCCTTTCGTCGAACGTGTTCTGTGCACGCGCGGTTTGAACAAATTGAACCATTTAAGACTATTCTGTACAGTGGAAGCTCTGCTCATACCTGATATTCTGGTATTTTCGTAGTGACACAGTCTTACTTTAGGTGATACACGAGTTGGAAATTTCGATTTGCAATGGAATTCCTGCTAGGTGATATTCTGTTTCCTAAAATAAAAACAAACAGATTAGACGATTTAAGGTTGTTATGCCCCGAGTTGTTTATGATCATCGTCAGAAGTTTGTTCTAGGGAGCTCTGCTCCTACTCCATATATTGGGCATCTCCGTAGTGACACAGGCATAATTTAGGCGATATCTGAGGAGACACTCGTATTTAGGCGATATTTTGTGTACTTTAATCTGAAGGTCCAGTTGTCAATTTGTATTTGCAATGGAATCCATGCTAGGTGATTGTACCAACTGACAACAAACTCTGCAGAATATTTATGCAAAATTGATGCTGCTGGATAAGTGGTCGAAATCAGTAGTGGTGAATATCAAGGAAGAAGAGACGGAAATGGGAGATGACCAGAACTGGGTGGGTGGCAACAGCGAGTGGCTGGTCCTTTTATGCCAGGATGGGAGTACTTGGACTCTAAAAATTGCTACAGATCGTTGAGACTTACATTGCCATCTTTGGAGGGTGTCGGCATTACTGCATTCAACAATGGGTGGCCGCCGCCCATTTCCAAATTCGCTTATAGGTTCAACATGGATGAACTTGAGCTCCTGAAGGTACAGATCCCACATAGACCGCGGGAGGCGTGGAATGACTGGGAGTACGACCTCTTAGCGGTGTTCGACAAGGCAATCACATTCATTAGATTCCAAGAAGACAAGGAATGGATAGTCTTGTGCGACGACTTCCTGCGGCCGGAGAAGTATGTCGACGCCGTCTTCACCTCTAGCTACTATTCGTATAAAACGCAATGCACTTATGCGGTCACTGAACCTAGCGGCGACGTGCGTGTTTGGGAGCCGTCCATTTGTGGTGAGTCATGGTGTCATATAGCATGCAAAATCCCATTCAAAATTCTACTTACTGACTGTAAGTAACACGCAGGTACTCACGCAGCCCCGTGCATCTTTCCAGCTTCGGTCATCGAAGATGCAGTAGCAGATGCTGAACTTGGGACACGTCGCTGGTTCCTGGCACCTCTCGGAGGAGACACGAAACAGGATGTTGAACTCATGTGGATTCATATCAGGGGAGCACTAAACAGCGTTGGTGATACAATAGAACATATGGGGACACAACTTTCTTCATACCCATCGCTGCGGTGTGACGTTTTCTCGAGGTCCGCATGCCCATCCAAAGACCCAGTAGAGCAAGTCTAGAGTAGAGTCAACAATCTGAAGGGATAATCTGTGTTTCTTGGGATGAACTATCATTTCTTTGTAAGAGCCCCTAGAGCTGTTGAACCTGTAATTGCTCAGGCATCCCTGGCTCCTGCTGCTACTGGTGGTGGTGGTGGTGGTGGTGGAGCTGACGAAGAACTAGCTGCTGCTGCTCCTGGTGAAGCTGACAAAATACTTGGTGATGCTGCTGCTAGTTAAGCTGACGAAATACTTGCTAATGCTGTTGCCGGTGAAGCTGACGAAATACCTGCTGAGGCTGCTGCTGGTGAAGCTAACGAAATACCTGTTGAGGCTGCTGCCGGAGTCTAGGAAGAACATGTTGGTGTTGTTGCTCAGGTGTCAGCACTTCCAGTGCTTATAGCAGACTATGTGTTTGTTGCACACTCACGCGCCTATCATGTTGACACTCCAGATCCGACCTGGAGCCGAATCCACGTCGGGGGGAGGGACCTAGTGCTCATATTGGCAGATCTGATGAACCATTTGTCTTTATCTTTATCATCAGTTACGCTTATTTGTGTAAAGAATAAGCTATGCTTATTTCTATAAGACTAAGTTAGGCCTAACTGCGTAATATTCAGTGAAGCCCAGCTTTTCTTTCCACGCCCATAACAACAGAATTGCATCATAGAACATACAAAGGTAATGTGCATACTAGGCATTTTTGCTCAGGATAACAACCACGTCAAGTAAATGATACATGGTGTACGCATTTGAACGTATCACTAGAATGTGCCACCTATTGATGATTGATGACATGGATCTAGCTTTTCTGTGCGTTTTGCATTGAATCGCTCATTGATTTGTTCCCATATTTTTTGGCAATGGCTGATGAACTCCACTTTCTTGGTAACATGCTTCGTCAGCGAGCACTTGTTGATGCAATGCAAAGTACAGAACATGGTCGTCATCGTCATCCCATTTAGGTTCTCTATGTTTCGTCATCACGGAGCTACTAATTTCAAATGAAAATCTAGTAAACAACATATGTGTACATTGTTAGAGTATGCTACGGCCACGGTACATAAATGTTTTTCTACAATCACAAGAAGAAAACTTGATGCATTTTCACCGTGTTGGCGTTGTGCCGAACTAGGTGGATGTGGCTTTGGGGTTCGGAGAGGAAGGCGCCATAGCTGGTGCGTGTGAGACCACGGCGATAGCGAGCTCGGATTCTAGAGGAGGCCAACAGGACCGAGCATGGTCGACATGGTGAAAGATCTCACCCGGGAATGAATTCCCGTCCCCGCGTTGTGCCATGGGTGCGGCCATGGTGAGGGCGAGCTCTGATTCGGGATGGGGAGGAGAGCTAGGCTGAGCAGGTTCATCTAAGTCCTAGCTCCGCGTCATGGCCGCGACCATAGATTGCCGCCCCGGAGGAAGAAGAAGATGCGTAAAGGATGCATGCGCCAACGATGCAAGCCTACATGGCAGCCACGACGGCAGCGACATAATGGCGAAAGCTGACAGGGGTGGCCCAACTTGACGACCGTTATCCTGATATTTTGTATTGAAACGTAAAGTTTAATTCGTGTCGAAAAAGACCCTATGAGTATTTGACACGCCAACTTTTGGCAACGTAGCTGATTGTAAGCAACTTGGGTACCGCGTTGCTTGGGCGACCCAACTTTCGGGCCACAAAATGATATTCTCCCTTTGGAGCACCATAATGCAAACTAAGAAGTCGAAGGATAACATCAAGGCTCGAATTGATCAAGAACAATGGTGCGATAGGCCAAAGTTGAAAATGCAGCCACCCGGAACCAACGGCAGAAAAGGGTGGTCTAAGACAAAGGCTCCTTTCTACCCAACAAAGCCCCCAAAAGGGAGATCTTCCAGTGGATCGCGCAAAGTTTGTTTTTCCCTGATGGGTACGCAGCCAACTGGATGAGGGGTGCGAACATGCAAACGTTGTGAGTACAAGGGCCCAAGAGTCATGACTACCATGTATGGCTTAAGAGAATAATGCCAGTGATGATTCGAGGCTATGTCGATGAGAAGACTTGGCGAGTGCTGTCGAGGTTGAGCTTTTTCTTCCGCCAGATTTGTGCTAGGGAGTTAGACCGTAAAGTGGTTGAGAAGCTACATGAACAGGCACCCGAGTTGCTTTGCGATCTAGAGATGAGCCTTCCGGCAGGGTTCTTCAATCTGATGCAACATATGATCTTGCATCTCGCAGACGAGGCATTGAAGGGGGGCTTGTGTGGGCCTGTTGGCAGTATCCGCTGGAGAGATAAACACAGAGGCTTCGTACAAAAACAGGCAATAAATGCAAGATCGAGGCATCCATAGCCGAGTCAGTCCTTAATGAGGAGGTTGCAAACTTCACCACAAAGCACTATGATGCCAACATTCCCACAAAGCACAACCCAGTCTCCTGTTACAATGCCGCCAACCCTGAAGATGTACCCAAGCTTAGCATCTTCAGAGGGCTTGGTGGCAAATCAAGTGGCATGAAGAAGTTCATAATGAAAAAACCTGAGCGGGAGTTGATCCGGTTGTATGTCTTAACACCATGGAGGAAGTGAAGCCGTACATCGAGTAAGTGCTCACCATTTAGATTTTCGCAAACATTCGCTCCTATGTTCGTGCCTAACTCTTCTTATTTAAATTGGTATAGACGGTTCAAGCATGCACATTGGAAGAATCCAGTTAGGGATCCTAACCCGAAAGAGGAGTAGGATCTATTTGATAAGGGTGGTGGTTTCGGTTTCATCAGCTGGTTCTGTGGTTTGGTACTATTCCATCCAACTTCTTGTGTTAAACTTCACGTGCTAAACTTCTCGTTCTAACTTGTAGGAAAATATTGACAAAGAGATGCAACCCGAGCTAAGAAATACTGCTAGGGTCTTTAACCATTCAGTCGACATGTTCAATGCTTATGATGTGAATGGGTATCGCTTCCATACCCATGAATACACAACTATCCGGCCCAACCAGAAGACAACAAATAGCGGGGTCTTTTTTGAAGGCTCGGATGGCCTCCAGTATTATGGAAGAGTCGAGGGTATATACGAGTTGAATTACGGTTTTGGCAAAGGGCAAAATCCCGTTGTATTCAAATGCCATTGGTTTGACCCACATCAGGTGAAACAGGATCCTGAAATTGGACTGGTCGAAGTTAAGAGAAGCTCCATTTATGTGGGAGATGATGTCTATATTTTGGCTACTCAGGCCTTCTAAGTATTCTATCTTCCGTATCCATGCCAAAACCCTACAAAACGTCTAAAGGACTAGGATGTTGTGATGACGGTACCGACACGCAACAAGTTTCCCTTGCCAAACAAGGATGATTACCGCCACCTAGACCCTTCAACAAATGATGGCGAGTTTTTTCAGGAAGAAGGGCTCCCCGGGAAATTCACTATCAACTTATCCAGCGATAGTGACATGGTCGTAGACGATGAGCAAGAAGCCAAGGAGGAAAACACTATGCAAGATGAAGTTGAGGAGGTTAACAACCAACAAGATGTGAGTTTGCTCGAGGCGTTCCGTGCAGGCCTTGACATCAACGCTCCACAGGGACCAACTCCAGGTTTCGTGGATGATTATTGGTAGCCCGAGAATGATAGCGATGATGAAACCCGTGTTCCAATTCGTAATCCCGACACAGGCTTCTGATATATGTAGTAGTAATAACATGAGACTAATCTATGTAGTACTGTTTGTCCGGCTGTTGTATTTGTAACAACTCTATGCTATGTAATAAAATTTGTTGCTTTTACTAATATCCATCGATTTTCATCATTGTTGCTTTTACTAATATTCATCTATTTTCATAATTGTTGCTTTTATTAATATTCATCGATTTTCATCATTGTTGCTTTTACTAATATTCATCTAATTATGTTCATTGTTGCTTTTAATGTGTACTAATAAACTACTCTTTTCATTCTATTTTGCAGGTGATTGAAAGATGTCGGGGGGAAAGGACGTTACAAAAAAGCTAAAAATCTTGGTTGACCTTGTGAGTGGTGATTCAAACAAGGGTGGTTCGAAAAATTGTGGTTCAAAAGCTTCAACATCGGCTTCAAGAGAGAGTGCTAGTCCTCCACTGCGCACGTCACAGCGGCGGGGGTGTGGGAGGCGTGCGAGGAATCCTAGTCCCCCCCGGCCATGGTAGACCAGGACGAGGAGGAGGAGGACCAGGAGGAGGAGGAGGCGGACCAGGAGGAGGAGGAGGAGGAGGAGACGCACTCGGATGATGATTATGATGAGGAGGAGGCGCAGTCGCAGCAGTCGGAGGATGAGGTGTTGGGGTCTTTACCCTACGAGCTTGACATGACCTTGAGGTGGGAGCCTCCGAAGGATGAGATGCCGTACCTTGAGGCATACACGGCCTTGGACCCGCGGCTTACACCACGGAGCAAGGATCCGTATCGGCGTGGGGTTGCGAGACTCCCCGATCTACCTTATGCCTATGTGGATAAGGTTCTCGTGCCCGCTGGGAAGCGGTGCATTATTTGACCCACTAACCATATATTGGAATGTTCATCACATACTAATTATGATTTTTCATTGTGCAGTTCCTTTCTATATCAGGATGGAATGAAGCCATATCGTGGCTACTTGAGCATCCTTGGAGCCCTGGTTCGAGCGTATTTTCCCGGGATTGTCACTCTCCCAAATGGTCAGCAGGATGTAGCTTGGACTTGGAAGCATTACCACTACGCCCCGGATCCGGCTAAAGAGTACAACCACATGGCAGATAAGATTCAAGTTTTATTCTGAGTAAGTTTGTTTCACTTGTCATCATTAACTCACCGCGGCTTTGACTCGTGGCTTTGACTCCTTTTTTCTTGTGTGCATACTTGTAGAATTACTTCGACATGGACAGGGAGAACTCAAGGGAGTGCATGGCGATCGTGAATGAGCTTGCCAAGAGGAAGGTGCAATACATGCACTACGAGGCACGTGTGAACTCTGTCCGCAACTAGTTTGGCGATCGCAAGATCTGGATGAACAAGAGTCAAGCCCGGACATGCTCTTCGAGCTGTGGCAGTACCTTCAGGTAGTTTTGTTTTTGTTTTATTGATTTCTTGACCTTCATCTATTTCCTATTGTACTAATACGTGTACCTTGTGGATGTAGAACCCTCCTCAGTTTGTCGATAATGACACGAGGTGCTTCACGGGGATGGAAGGGTGGTGGACACACGTCGAGTACCTCATGAGACACGAGGCCACAAAGAACTGGCGAGAGGAGATGAAGGGTGGATCACACCGCCAAGGCAGCATCCCCCTCGCCCTTGTAAGGCAAAACGAGGTGAGCAAATGCTTTCTTTATTCTTGCTTCTCATGTTATTCTTTACTCCGCAAGGGAGTCTCCCTTCACTAATCTTCGTCCTCTCATTTGCAAAAAGTAAAGACAGGTGTGGAGCCGTCCATGTTTGCCATTTGGAAGAAGATGCGCACCTTGGACGAGCCTGTGGATGGATCCTCGTGGATCAATGAGGGAGCCAAGCTCTAGGATACAAAGTACCCCAAGAAGTACAAGCAGGTGCACGACGAAGATTCCAACCCTGACACCGCCCCCTTCGATCCTGAGGTTGTCGTGCTGGCGGGATAGGGCCGGATGAATGGCCGCCTATGGATTGCTGACTGGTCCGTCGACCCTAAGACCGTTCCATCTATGCGCCAGATCCGGCGTGGCAGGACAAGCTCCATGCCTGCCGTAGAGACCAGTCAACGGCCTTCGGTTATAGCTATCGACCAGTTACGGGTATGTTCTTCTTCATCAGTCATCTTTGTTTTACTACATGTTTTACATTGCAATGTTCATGACATCGTGGCAACACGACGTAGGAGGAGATGGCCGCTGAGAGGGCAAGCAGATAGGCGGCCAAGCAGCAGCAGCTTAGCCAGCAACAGGCGATGCTGGAGCAGCAACAGCAGATGACGCAGTGGATGGCACACAAAATGCTCATAACTTCTCCACCAGGGTCTCTTCCTACTCCTTCTTTCGCCTTCCCGTGGGTAAGTGATCACATGTATTTATTGTCTAATGCTTGTAATTTCCAATATTTTCTTATTGTCTAATGCTCACAATTTCCCATGGTGTAGTTGGCCAATTTGATACCGCCTACTGGGTCGAACAACCAGGCGCTGCCTAGTGGGTCAGAGGGTGGATCGAACAACCAGTCGCCTTTCACTGTCAACAATTTGTCGGTCGTCCGGAGGCTGGATCAGAGTCCTCTAGGTTACTTCTCCTACACTTGACCTTGTGCATCACTAGATATCGGTACTCGATACACTTGGAAATCGATTGTGAGAGTCTCATGATTGTGATTTTGACCTTGTAGGAGGGCTTTGAGGTTGTGGCCATCATGTGTGCATCATGGTTAGTTCTCCTACACTTGTCAAATTTAGCCATGCCATCACACTTGTAGAAAATTTAGCCATGCCATGGGACTTGTAGAAAATTTAGCCTTGCCATGACACTTGTAGATAATTATATGCCATTCTCAAATTTTACTTGTCATTTTCATCACCTTGCCATGAGACTTGTCAAAATCACATGTAATTGCTATTTTCATCAACTAGTCATGAGACTTGTAGATATTCATGATTTTACTTGTCATAGTGATGTACTTGGACATGAGACTTGATAAAATTCCATGTAATTGCCATTGCCATCAACTTGCCTAGAAACTTGTACATATTCATGATTTTACTTGTCATATTGACGTACTTGTCTTGAACTTGTAGGATCTCACGATGGATTCGGAGCATGTGCTTGTGGAGCACTTGGCGGTGATGGTCTTGTGGGTGGGAAGAATAAACTTGTAATATTTGTGAATGGCTTGTGCACTTGTTCTTGTGAAGTTTGTTGCTTGTGTGGTGATGATATGATTTTGGTAGTGTTTGTGATGATATTATGATTATATTATTGTTATTTTGGCGTTGGTGATGATCTTATGATCATATACATGTATTCTGTGTTGGTGATGATCTATATGATCATATATATACATTGTGTGTTTTGAATTGCAGGAAATGAAAGAAAAACAGGAAAAATATGAAAAAACCTGGGCCCTTTGCCGTGCCAAAGTGCCAAATGGTCACTTTGCCGTGTGTATACACACGGCAAAGGGGACAGGTGGCAGCAGGCTGTGCAGCAGGCGCTGGGGCAGACAGCCTTTGCCGTGTTCCATTTTGAAGAGGCACACGGGAAAGGGACAGTCTCTGCCGTGTGTTTTTCAGCTTAGACACACGACAAAGAGATGTACTTTCCGTGTGGTAAAACCCAGAGGACACACGGCAAAGGCGCAAAAGACGGCACAGCGGCGGCACACGGCAAAGACAAAGTGCACGACAAAGAACAAAAACACACGGCAAAGTGAGCATACGGCAAAGTCCCGCTAGCTCCGTCAAACGGACCGTGAAGTTGCTTTATTTTGCCGTGTACGCGTGTCAGACACATGGCAAAGCCTTTGCCATGTATTGTTCTTGAGACACACGGCAAAACTCCTTTGCCGTCGCAGACGCTGCCCTGTGGCTTTTGCCGTGTGTATACACACGTACGGCAAAGTCATTGCCGTGTTCCTAATCGCCTTTACCGTGTGGTGTTGCCCACACGGCAAAGAACGTTTCTCCCGTAGTGAACCGACGGCTTCAAAGACATCCTTCGTTTATGAAAATCGCAAGCTACAGAAGGATGCTTCTTATCTCTTATGTGATATATTATGGTGTGATTTGTTACAATCTTCTACACCAATTCTTAATATGCTCATTTTATTGTCCATTTGCCCTGTACGATCTTCTTCACGTGATGGATGATGTAGTAGCTATCTGCTATACTGTTCTCTTATTGCTCTGGGCAAGGGAAGTCGGTCTGTGAACGAACTTGACCGCTCGAGTATTGTTGTACTTTGTGACTATGACATTTTCCGCATGAAGTTTTAGCTAAGCATAGCATCATATAGAACATTCTTGATTCTTGTGTAGTATATCTTGTTGCTCCTCGTTGAGTACAAAAAATAGTAGCAGAAAATGCACGTACATAATGATGAGGACGTATTGCTGGCTATGCAAAAAGTTGAATGTACCAATCATCCTCAAATTAAATCTGGTATGTGCTAAAGCATAATGGAAATCTACCAAAACATATATGCAGGTAGCTAGCGAATGACTTGCAACCTTTCCATGTTTTGTGCATTTTGTTTGTTGTGTTCGATACGCAGATACCAGAGGAATCACACACATCCCTAGTTTGGCATGGGGCGCAACACACACCCAACTAATCAAGTGAAACACACTTCTCCCATGGGATCGCACCGAGATTTTCTTACCTAGGTTCGCGCTATGCAATATGCGCAACCCTATGACATGCAATGGAGTATCTCATATGGTGTATATAGAACGTACAATCTCGAGCTATAGTGTAGGCACTCCAAATGAGCTAGCGAGCCGTGAGACCTGCGCGATCCTCCGCCATGGTGGCTGCTGGGTGGTGACGGTGGGTTAGCCTTCTTGCTGCTCCCTCCATGTGAATCGTTACACATGCCGGGGTTCCTTGTCGGATGCGGGGCTTCCATGTATGATTTTCTCCTTTGTCCGTCCTTGCCGATGTGCTCTCCGCTATGCCGAGGCTACTCTCCCCGGTCGCGTATAACGATGTCGGTCTGAGGGCGTCTAGGAGGTGGCACGACTGTTGGTCCTCGTGATGTCAGGACTACGGGGGAGGTGGCGGCGAGCGACGGGGGTAAGCCTTGTCTCCATTCCCGGATGATACTGGAATGGCATGAATCCTATTACACGTATCCCTCCGCCTTTGTTATGTGGAACCTGTGCGAGATCCGACATCATGAGAAGATCTTAGTCTATGCTGGTTGTTTAAACTAGACAGGCAAAACTCTAGGTTGGACTCAAGCCTCTGAGAGGTAGCATTTTCCTGTTGCTTCATAGCCTTGGCGACAAGGTCGTAGACCTGATCCAGCGTTACAACTGATCTGTCCTCCTCGAGTAGAGATTTGGCAACGACCATGTTGAGGGCGAGGTTGGCATGACCTACTTCCTAGCATTATCGATGTAGGGGGTTGCTTTTATCAGTTTGGACGGAGCCCATCCCAAGTTGTGTCTAACGCCGGGATCACCAACGACGTGAGCCAGAGCTTTCTTAGCTTTGTGTTGCTTGAGCAGCTGCTTGTACTCAACCTCCATTTCTCTTTCTGCCTTGATCGAGTCTTGTGCCTTGGCGAGATCCTTGTCCAGATGTGCTCCTTGCTCCGTGATGTACTTGGCCTCCGCGAGTATTTCCTAACGCTTCTCATCAAGCTACATAACGTTCTGAATATGGGAAACAGTTAGCGTTTCGACGAGGCATTTACCATAGAACACCTTGTCAGCTAGAGTAACCAAGGGATTGTCGGCCGCTAACGTGGATGGCAGAGGCTGTAGATTTGTTTGGTTGGCAGTACTGGGCCTGGTGGTGAGTTCCTATGGCTGCTGCAGGGGGATAGCCAGAGGGGCATGGCCTTTGCCAGATCCGAAGGACCGACAACGTTTTTACCATTGGCCACCAAGTTTCCGGCATTGGCCGCTACTAGCGGCGCCCTCCTGGCTCCCTAATCCTACTGATCTTCTTTAATCACATTCCTGATGGCCACCAGTACCTGGCGGGAAGTGATAGCTTGCTCAGCACGCTCCTCGTGCTCGAATTCCTCCTCTGTCTCCTTCATGACAGCTTTGAGTTCCTCCGAATTTACTAACGAGATGTCGCCACCCATGTTGATGTCGGTGTAGAGTGTGTCCAACACTGAGTCAGAGTTAGCGTCGACATTGTCGGTGGTAGAGGCTGAGCCGGAGGCAACATGGCCGATGAACTTGGATTTTTGGTAGCAGTGGCGATGTCATACTTGGCTTCCTCATCAGCGTCAGTAAAACTATTAACAATTGCGATCATCTCGTTGAGGAAAGTAAACTGGTGGCCTGTCGCCTCCTAAGCGTATGTTGGAGAAGGGTATCTAGTGTGAGCCCTTCGACAAAGTGGTACACTACATCATCGGTGCGGTCTCCCTCCAAGGAGGACCTCACCCTTAGCCATCTGGAGAGGTACTCACGTGGGGATTCCCCTGACCTTTGGACGCAGCAAGCCAGATCGTAGATGCTGACACCACCGAAAAAGTGCGACCTTGATGACCCAAAAGTATAGGGGGTGTATTGCAGTATTTTCGAGAGAAGTGAAACCCAATTTATTGATTCGACACAAGGGGAGCCAAAGAATATTTATAAGCCTTAACAACTAACTTATCAATTCAGCTACACCTAGAAACAATCTTGCTCATAGCAGTTTATCTGTAGCAACAGATTTGTAATAGCAATAGCAAAGTAATACCAGTAGTAAAAGTAAAGACAGTAGTAACAGTTGCAGTAAACAGTAGGATTAAAGCGTGGTAGGCATAGGGATGGATGGACGGGCATTGCATGGACAAGACAATTCACATGGAAATCAAGACATAGGGCAATTGCAGATAAATAAGATAAAGCATCCAAGTACTAAATAATCATAGGCATGTGTTCCATATATAGTCATACGTGCTCGCAATGAGAACTTGCACAACATCTTTTGTCCTGCCAGCCCGTTTGCAGTGGGGCCTCAAGGGAACTACTGGCAATTAAGGTACTCCTTTTAATAGAGCGCCGGAGCAAAGCATTAACACTCCGTGAACACATGTGATCCTCACATCAAAACTATTCCCTCTGGTTATCCCGATTGCTGTCACTTCGGGGCCTTTGGTTCCGGACAATAATGTGTGTATACAACTTGCAGGTAAGACTATAAACAATACTATCATAATGAATCAATAACATGTTCAGATCTGAAATCATGGCACTCGGGCCCTAGTGACAAGCATTAAGCATAACAAGTTGCAAAAAAGTCGAAAAGCACTAATAATAGATACTAGGCACCATGCCCTAACAATCTCATGCCATTACATGAACGATCTCATCCAATCCCTACCATCCCCATAGCCTACAGCGGGGGATTACTCACTCATAGATGGGGGAAACATGGATGGTCGATGGAGAAGCGATGGTGATGATGATGGTGATGATCTCCTCCAATTCCCCGTCCCGATAGGGTGCCAAAACAGAGTTTCTAGTGCTGATTTGCGGAATCTGGTGGTGGCGACGAAGTAGAACTCTTTCTAGAAAAACATCGAACCCCCCTCGGTTTTTAGGTCAAGGGGCATCTTATAGGCGAAGAGGAAGGCCGAGGGGGCAGCCGAGGCGGCCACACCACCCCCAGGCACGGCCTGGCCTGGCCCACGCGGCCAGGTGGTGTGGGTCCCTCGTGGCCCTACTCCGGCTCATCTTCTGGCTCAGTGAGTCTTCTAGTGAAATAGGATTTTTGGCATATTTTCTGGGATTTTTCCTAATAGTTGATTTTCTGCACAAAAACTAGACACCTAGGTAATTCTGCTGAAAACAGGGTCAGTCCGTGTTAGTTGTATCCAAATTACACAAGTTTAGAGGGGAAAATAGCAAAATTGTTTAGGAAAATAGATATGTTTTGGACGTATCAACTCCCCCCAAGCTTTTCTTATTGCTTGTCCTCAAGCAATTCAGTTGAAAACTGAGTGCGATAAAAGAAACTTTCACAAACACATTTGCTCCATATGATGTATATATTCTCAGCATATGATCAAGTACTTAGGCAATTCACAATAAAGAGTATGCAACTAATGTTTACTTAATAGTCATTGCAAGCTATGAAGAAATTCCAACTCAAAAATAGGAAGTAGCATGAAACATAAACATAAGCAACATTGCAATACTCATAAAAAGGATGATAGAGTGGTATCTCGCTTGCCTTTGATTGTAGGGAAAACATAAATGCCAAGGCACCTCTGAAGTTTAAGTGAAGACTAGAAGTAAAGATATCAGAGATACAAGCATCAAAGTCATGACATAAATAACCAAGTTTTGAAACAAGCACATTGCACTAAGAATGACAACTATGCTCTCAAGAAAGTGCTCATAGAATATGTGGTGACTCAACAAGGAAGTGAAAAGGTTTTGAAGAGTTTGAAAGGCTTCCAAATGCTAAAATTACGGTACTCATTAGCTTTGATCTCTCATTGCCCCTATCATAAGCATCTTTAAATGGTTAAGGTGAAAGTGAGGTCCAATACGAGTTATATGCTTGATAGACCATAACTGGAAATCTCATGTCCCTTGAGTACGAGGGCCGCTCCTCATGCTACTCAACTTTAGTTACCGGTAAGTTCTTTTCATAGTAAATACATGTGTATCATAGAGAACCGCCAACGGGATACCCCTTGCCCGATGATAGGAAAGAATCCCCATATCAAAATGACAAGGCAAGCAGACAACGAGCATCTCATCAATCTTCTTATTTACCATGGGAAAATGGTGCTTTTTTATCTCTTTCCTCTTTTCTCATATCTCCTTTTTTTCTTTTCTCTTTTTTTATAAGAAGAATGCTTCATAGATAGCTCATTATGGTTACGCTGCAGGTTTCCACCATGATTAGGCATGGATTAGACCAGCGGCCTAGGCGTTCCTCTAACACATATACATGACTCCATGGACTTACAAGCTCCCCTTTTATTTCACACCGACGACATCCGTAAACAAAAAAGCATGATATCAACTGGTTATATATCTACAAGTGTTGAAAGTGTTCCTCGTGACAGCATGGTTCTGCTAATCCCCAGCCTATAATTTGCAAGCATATAACTTTTATGGATAGTCACAATAGTCTAGGTTTATTAGGTCCAAGAAATAAAGTGTGGCATCAAGTTCGTGAGAGCTTTACTAACTAATTTTCTCATAACAAGCAAACATTTTATTCGGAAGAAAACAGAGCATAATAAAAATGCAAGGAGTAGCAATGATGCTAATAGGTAGATATGGTGGACTCTTTTGGCAATATTGGTTTTGGAGAGTTGGATGCATGAGTAAAGCTTATACTCAATGCAAGTGAAAGCTAGCAATAAAGAGGGAGCGACAAACGAGAGAGAAATAACTTTCATAATCATGCTTGCAACAAAACATGCCTAATTATGGCATGAAAGTGATTCAAGACCTCTGAGGCAAAATAATTCATCGAGGCTTAACTGATTATTTCAGTCATATGCATGCGTGAGCATGTGCCAAGTCAATTCAAGTGAAACATTCAGAGGAGGATACCACAGTGTCATACGAAGTTATGAATAGAGTAATGCAAGCAAACATTCATATGACATGCTACAAACTATTAGCAAGCTGGAGCTAATCATAAGAAAGCAAGAACTACTAAGCATCCACAAATAACATACACCCTACATGAACAGACTAAGCATGCCCACAATGATGAGTATATGTACCAAAATGAAAACAAATAGAGTTCATTACCAGCCT
Organism: Avena sativa; assembly: GCA_916181665.1. Taxonomy (NCBI): domain Eukaryota; kingdom Viridiplantae; phylum Streptophyta; class Magnoliopsida; order Poales; family Poaceae; genus Avena; species Avena sativa. Next base: position 82,574,395 of record OV702286.1, read on the forward strand.
CTTACCACACCTCAAGTTGTCATTAATCCTCATTATTGCCGCTTCACTTGTGTGGCTTAAATAATGACATGAAACCAAATTCCACTGAGGACGGTCGAACCCTGCAACAAACTTCACAAAACCAAAGAAGAACAACAAATATTTTTGGTGTTTTTGATTTTTAAAAGCAAGAAAAAAAGTATGAACAAGCAAAGCAAAATCTTTTTGGGTTTTTCGAATAATTAATGCAAAACCAAAAGGAAAAAACAAACCAAGGCAAAAAGAAAAGAAGCAAACAAAGAGAAACAAAGAAAATATTTTTGGTCTTTTTGTGTTTTAGAAAGCAAAAGCAAAGAAAGAACGAAAACTAAAAAGAGAACGAAGCATGGATTTACAAAGTACCGACTAAACATGATATGCATATGAGTGTGATGTCGGTGTACCTCCCCCCAAGCTTAGGCTTTTGGCCTAAGTGGGTATCAACCCCAATGCGGGTAAGGGTTCCAAGCAGGCGGGTCATTGTAAGAATGATCGTGGTTAGACCCTTGGGAAGAAGAAGCTCCCCAATCATAGGTAGACTACTCATATGAAGACTCCCCTTCATTCGAGGGCTGGACCGAATCATCTGTAACCTCCCTTCCAGTATCCTGCTCCTGTTGGGAGAGCTCTCCCAAGTATGCATCGAGTTCTTCCTCGATGAGTGACCATCCTACCCTGGTATCAAGGTTAAACAAAACAGGTGCAGGCAAAAGAACAACTCGCTCGTGCTTACTCCTTCTCCAACCAGCCACTCTCCTTTAAGAAACTGCTCCCTTGGAAAATCTCCACATACAAGTCCATGAGTGGTGTAGGTCGCTCCCTAATCTTTTCACATGATCCCCACTAAGGTACTCTAATAGCTGTACAAAAATCATCAAAAGGAAGATCGATAGCTATATTGTAAATTTTTTAGTGAACCATGGGGTTAGGCAAAGAGCAACTAAATCGAAAGTCCTGCACCACAGACATGGTTAGCTTCACAAATTGGTGAGGTTCATCTCCTACAAAGTGCTCCAATCCTGCATTAGTGATTAAAGTATGGAAGTCTTGAGGGATCCCCGTAGCCCCCATGAATTCGGGGCATGGATAGATAGAAGGAAAAACCTCCTCCTCATGGTGGACCTTCATTACCGCAGGCACCCTCAATTCATGCTGATTGAGTTGGTGTACATCCATCCTCTTTTCGGAGAACAAATGCTCCAAATTTCAGCAGCAAAGATGGGCTGATCAAGGAGATCGAAAAATCATGGACAAGAACAGCAAGAACGTGATTTCGAGCAATGAGCTGGTGTTTTCTCGGGAGAAAGAAGGCAGAGGGAAGTGAGAGAGTGAATGAAGGGCCAGGGGTGGCCCACACCATGGCCAGGCGTGCCCCTGGGCTAGCCGCGCCACGAGGTGGTGTGCCTGCCTGGTGGGCCCCCTGGTACTCTCCAGGCACTTCTCTGCCCCTTTTACACGCAAAAATTTAATATGAATTTTCTGGGAATTTTTGAGACACTTTATTTTTCAGCAATTTTCAGGTATAGATGAATGCTTTTCTGACAGAAAGATTTTTTTGAAAGATGCAAAAGAAAAACAAAACTAAAACTTCAGAAGAACTTAGACACTCTAATATGCAAGCAACTAACAACAGAAAGGTAAACTAAACAAAAGGAAAAACTAAAATGGATAAAATGAAAGTAAGCGGAGATAATCATGGTGAAAACATTGTTTTGTTCATTAAAATCCCTTTGTTCACAAGGTTGATCAGGTCTTGTTACCAAAACAATTTTATATGAAACAAAACGTTGTATTCCACTAATGATTATATTACCTCAACCTTGCGAGCAAATGGTCCCAATCATAATAATTTCATATTTTTCTCGTGGTATGGGACAATATATTTCTCCAACTTGAATGACCTCAATATTTTTTCAATTGAATTTAGGCCATAATTGCTATCAATCTTCTTGGGGAAATAGACAGTGTGCTCCTTGTCATTAACATTAAAATTAACCTTTCCTTGATTACAATTAATAATAGCTCCTGCAGTATTAAGAAAAGGCCTCCCAAGAATAATAGACATATTATCATCTTCAGGCATTTCAAGCACAACAAAATCAGTTAATATCAAGCAATTATAATCCACTTGAACAGGTACATCGTCACATATAACAACAGGAATAGTGGTAGATTTATCAGCCATTTGCAAAGATATATCAGTTAGTATTAGATTTTCCACTTGAAGTCTCTTATAGAGAAAAAGGCATAACACTAACTCCTGCTCCCAAATCACACAAAGCAATTCTAATATAACTATTTTTAATAGAGCAAGGAGTAGTTGGGATCCCTGGGTCTCCAAGGTTCTTTGGAACCTTACCATTAATGGAATAATTAGCAAGCAAAGTAGAAATTTCTTCATTAGGGATCTTCCTTTTATTAGAGACAATATCCTTCATATACTTTGAATAAGGAGGCAATTTAATAGCATCAGTCAAAGGAATTTGCAAGAATAAAGGTTTCATCCACTCACAAAACTTATTATAGTGTTCATCTTCCTTTGACTTGTGTTTCTTATCAGGGAAAGGCATAGGTGTTTGGACCCAAGGCTCTCTTTCACTACCATGTTTCTTAGCAACAAAATCTTCTTTAGTGTATTTAGTATTCTTAGTGTGCCTTTCAGGTTCTTCTTCAACTTTTTCTTTATTTGGAGCATCATTTTCCTCATTACCACTTTCAGTTTCAGCATCAGAGATAGATATGCTATTGGGATCTATAGCAGGTTCAGGAGATTCTACAATAGTTTTACGTTTCTTCTTTCCTTTTCTTAGTAGAAGTGCCACTATTTTCAATTTGTTGAGAATCCTGCTCAATTTTTTTAGGATCCTATGTAGCAGCACCACTTCTAGTTCTAATTTCATAAGCATGTTTTTCTTTAGCAGCATTAACTAGCAAGTCTTTTTGTACTTTAATAAGCTGATCAATTTGAGTTTGAACCATTTGGAAGTGTTTAACAAGCATTTTAACATCATTAGATGTTCTTTCCACAATATCTTTTAACTCAATAATAGCTCTAGAGTTTTCCATTAAATGATTTTGCACCCTTTTATTAAAATTATCTTGCTTAATAATAAAAATATCGAATTCTTCTAAGCATTGATCAGGAGGTTTAGAGTAAGGAATATCACCTTCATCAAAGTGTTGGAGAGAGTGTACCTCAATAGTGGATGAGTGGGAAATTGGCTTACATAATTCTTCTATAGGAGGTAAATTCTTCACATCTGCAGCTTTAATACCCTTCTCCTTAAGACATTTATTGGCTTCCTTCATCACTTCATCATTTAGTTCAATAACTCCCCTCTTCTTTGATGTTGGTATAGGCGTAGACACGGTTAACTGAGGTGTAGTTGTCTGAGGTATAGTTGGTTCAGATGAAGTACAGTCTTCATAATTCTTGCTTATTTTAGCCATTAATTCCTTGGTTTCTTTGGGAGTTCTATTCCTGAAAATACAATCAGCACAACTATCCAGGTATGTCCTAGATTCTTCAGTTAGTCCATTATAATATATATCAAGAAGCTCATTTTTAGGTAATGGATATCCAGCCTATGCATGAATCAAAGCACAAAACCTTGCCCATGATTCAGCCAATATTTCTTTCTCTCCATGTTTAAAATCAAAAAGTTCCTGCAAAATAGCATGTCTAGCACTAGGAGGGAAATATTTCTGAAGGAAGGTACTAATCAAGCAATCAGGGCTATCAATAGATCCAGGAGGCAAATTATTAAACCAAGTTTTAGCTTCTCCTTTCAACGAAAAAGGGAAAATTTTAGCAACAAAGTAGGTACGCATCTTAATATCATCAGAAAATTAACCACTCATGGTAGAAAGCTCAATCATATGTGCTACCGCACTCTCATTCTTAGTCCCACAAAAGGTTCTTTCTCAACAATAGTTATGTAAGATAAATCAAGAGAGAAATCATAATCCTTATCTTTAATGTTTATGGGAGATGCAGCAAACTTAGCATTAGGAGACAATTGGGGTTTTATAGTACGCCTCTCAAGGAGACTCTTAATAGCACTCCTATCATGGGTGTTTTGACATTCTTTAATAAATTCATCGGTCATCTCTATATAACCGTCTTCAATATAATAACTCTCTCTAGACTCAGGTGAACTGACAGGTGTAGTAGTGTCTTCATTAGGAGTTTCAGTGTTTCCAGCTATAGTTCTAGCAATCGTAGAATCTAGGAAAGGACCTAATGAACCACTTTTATCAAGCACAGTAGAAGCAGCATCATAAGTATCAGAAGTTTCAAATTCAGCAGTAGTAGTAGTGTGTGTAGCATGTGTATGTGGTGTTGTAAGGAGCTTACTCATAATAGATGGTGAATCAAGAGCAACAGAGGTGTTCAGAATCGTACCTCTCCTTGTAGTGGATGGTAAAATAGGAACCTTGCCATCACGAAACTTACCCATGATGGATGGATGGCAGCGAACAATAGTGATTCCAAGTGAACTTGATAAATAGAGATATGCTCCCCGGCAACGGCGCCAGAAAATAGTCTTGATGACCCACAAGTATAGAGGGTGTATCGCAGTATTTTCGAGGGAAGTGAAACCCAATTTATTGATTCGACACAAGGGGAGCCAAAGAATATTTATAAGCCTTAACAACTGAGTTATCAATTCAGCTGCACCTAGAAACAATCTTGCTCATAGCAGTTTATCTGTAGCAACAGATTTGTAATAGCAATAGCAAAGTAATACCAGTAGTAAAAGTAAAGACAGTAGTAATAGTTACAGTAAACAGTAGGATTAAAGCGCGGTAGGCATAGGGATGGATGGACGGGCATTGCATGGACAAGACAATTCACATGGAAATCAAGACATAGGGCAATTGCAGATAAATAAGATAAAGCATCCAAGTACTAAATAATCATAGGCATGTGTTCCATATATAGTCATACGTGCTCGCAATGAGAACTTGCACAACATCTTTTGTCCTGCCAGCCCGTTTGCAGCAGGGCCTCAAGGGAACTACTGGCAATTAAGGTACTCCTTTTAATAGAGCGCCGGAGCAAAGCATTAACACTCCATGAACACATGTGATCCTCACATCAAAGCTATTCCCTCCGGTTGTCCCGATTGCTGTCACTTCGGGGCCTTTGGTTCCGGACAATAATGTGTGTATACAACTTGCAGGTAAGACCATAAACAATACTATCATAATGAATCAATAACATGTTCAGATCTAAAATCATGGCACTCGGGCCCTAGTAACAAGCATTAAGCATAACAAGTTGCAAAAAAGTCAAAAAGCACTAATAATAGATACTAGGCACCATGCCCTAACAATCTCATGCCATTACATGAACGATCTCATCCAATCCCTACCATCCCCATAGCCTACAGCGGGGGATTACTCACTCATAGATGGGGGAAACATGGATGGTCGATGGAGAAGCGATGGTGATGATGATGGTGATGATCTCCTCCAATTCCCTGTCCCGATAGGGTGCCAAAACAGAGTTTCTGGTGCTGATTTGCGGAATCTGGTGGTGGCGGCGAAGCAGAACTCTTTCTAGAAAAACGTCGAACCCCCCTCGGTTTTTAGGTCAAGGGGCATCTTATAGGTAAAGAGGGAGGCCGAGGGGGCAGCCGAGGCGGCCACACCACCCCCAGGCACGGCCTGGCCTGGCCCGCGCGGCCAGGTGGTGTGGGCCCCTTGTGGCCCTACTCCGTCTCGTGTTCTGGCTCTGCGAGTCTTCTAGTGAAATAGGATGTTTGGCATATTTTCCGGGATTTTTCCTGATAGTTGATTTTCTGCACAAATACTAGACACCAAGGTAATTCATCTAAAAACATCGTCAGTCTGTGTTAGTTGTATCCAAATCACACAAGTTTAGAGGAAAAACAATAGCAAAAGTGTTCAGGAAAGTAGATACGTTTTGGACGTATCAAACCACTGCTTCTCTAACACTTGGGGGAGCCAAGCGGATTTGCGTTGGTCTTCTACCACTATATCTTGCACAAGGGCGGTTTGGGTGGGCCTTGATTGTTCCAATATAAGCCTGCAAACTCTGAAGAGATATCCGAGCCCATTCCTTCCACAAACGTGTCCTGCCCGTAGGCGGTCCGTGTGGGCCTTGACGCGTGTCCGACTTCCTAGGAGCTTTATCCCAAGCTGGTTTCACTGATGAAGAGATGAATGTCCCTGATTGGAACAATGGAGCAGCGGGTGGGGTTTGACTTTGCCAGGATCCATAACTCGTCCGGGTGGACGATTGGAACATTGCTAGAGAAGAGAACATGCCCAGTGGATACAATGTCGCTAGTTCTCGCAAAGATATTGGACCTCGTCCGGTGTAGAGATCGAAGCGCCTCTTGCCCCACGGTGGGCGCCAACTGTCATGGTATTGCCGACAAGTACGCCATGGAGGAGTCCTCATAGAGCGTGTTTAGAAAGGTGGGGGAAGAAGGTGAGTTGAGGGTACGATGTAACACAACTTACCTAGGTTCAGGTCCCACGATGGTGGCGGAACCCTACTCCTACTATAAATCACTATAATGCAATACACCGAGTTACAGAGATCGGTTTACTGTGCGAGGTTGTGACGTGTTATGAACTTGCCTATGAGATTGTGCCCTAAAGGCTCCCACATGTCCAGCTAATAAAGACACTAGGACCTAGGGTTACAGGGAAAGATCCTTGTCAGACAGGTTACAGAGTCCTACACTAACTAGTCTTTGCATCAAGTACTCCAAGGCTCGGGTTGGTCGGTGACTGTATCGTAGCCTTCCTTCTTCCGACAACAATTGCGGTGACCGATATGGGATGCTAGCTGGCGCCATTCCTGGTGAGATACTTGGGGATTCCACTGTCGCTATGCTGGATTTCCGTGGCTGCACTTTAGCTCCTAGTGGACAGTATTGCCAACAGATTACCAGCCTAGAAAGATGCCATGATGGCGAAAGCAGGATGCTTGGCGCTCATCAAGTCGATTCTCATGGTGACCCCCTTCACAAGATCATCGTGCTTGGACTCAACAAGCAGACGCTCAAACAGATTTAGAAAATAGCGAGGAGCTTTCTCTACGCCGGCAGAGCAGAAGCCAAAGGTGGCCACTGTCACGTTAACTTGGAGAAGGTTTCGTGGACGAAGTGTTATGGTGGGCTGGGAGTCCTCGACTTCGCCCGCACGGCGACAAGTCTCTGTGTTCACTGGATCTGGAGGATGCACACCGACCCCCTGAGACCCTAGGTTGGCCTAGACATGCACTTCTCCCAGTATGATCTACAGGTGTTTGGTGCCTCTACCTTGATGGAGGTGGGGGATGGGGTCACATTGATGTTTTGGCTCGACCGTTGGCTCAATGGGAGGACCATCCAGGAGCTGGCGCGGAGCTTTTCACGCTGATCCCTACACGCGCTAGGAAGCGCCAGCCGGTGAGAGAGATGCTTCTAGAGTGTTGTTGGATTGCCGACATCCAGGGTGCGCTAAGTCTGCTGGCCTTATGGAAATATGTACAACTCTTGATCTGGCTGCGAGATTTTGAGCTAACTGATGGGCTAGATACCCTCCTCTAGCGGTGGACACAGAACGCGAGTATCTGGCCAAGTCTTGCCAAGATTTCATGTTCCAGGGATCGGTCGCATCGAGATCTTGCAGCTTATTTGGAGGACTTGGGTGTCGCCTAGAGTAAAGTTCTTCATCTGGCTCACCTGCTAGGACCCCTGCTGTACGGCTAAGCGTTTAGCGAGGAGGGGGTTTGGCTCACCCCCCCCCCCCCCCCCCGCACTACCCGCTGTGTGACCAATCGGCAGAGACCATGACTCACCTCATGGTGGGTTGCCCCTTCTCCAAGGCCACTTGGCACGAAGGTGTTATCTCGGGTTTGTCACACCATCGGATGGAGAGGGAGACTTCATGGACTGGTGGTTGCAGGCTTCATCATCCATCCCCCGCGTCTTGCATAAGGGGACATCCTCGCTCGTCATGCCGACGGCATGGTGGATCTGGAAGCAGCGGAATGCGGTCGGCTACGACAATGTGTCACCTAGCATAAGCAACCTCCTCGATACGATTCGATCTGGAGCTTGTTCTTGGGCTGTAGCAGGAGCACGTGGCCTTAGCGCTCTGATCCCAACGGTCTTGTAGTTCTAGTGGGTTGAGTTGTTTACACAAAGAGGGCACATAGATTTAACGTGGAACACCCTCTCAAACAAAGAGAGGAAAAAACCACGGGCGCCAGCCAATAGAACTTCACTATACGGGGAGCGTTTACACAACGTCGGGAATTTCATAGATGCAACTTATCCCAGTCGACGGCTTACAAGAGGTATATATAGCGATGGTAACCTAGGTCAGAAGTTAGCCTTCTTAATAGAATTTGGATCATACTTCAACATAATCCACCTTGAGACAAATTCCTTCTTGTAGCATCAACAACAATCATCTCCCTGAGCAAACAAAGAAAACACTTTCGGCGCCAACAACCTCTTTATAACACCCCAGTTTTAGCTAATCCTCAATTTAGGGTTGTTTGTGCATTCATGAGTATCATTTCTTAAAAATGCATGTAAATAAAATAACGGAAACCCTAAACCCTAGTTTCCTTATTCTTCTCAAACACATTCAAAATAGTTTGAATTTCAAAAACTACAAAATGTATGGAGCCCAAATGGAATAAAGGGGACCCACACTATTTCATATATTTGCAAACATTCTAGTATTTTTGAAATGGTTTTACAAAAGAGAAAAGAGAGAAAACTAAAAAGAAAAAGGGTTTACAGAAAAAAAAAATAGACCCAGATCTGCAGCAGGCCAGCCCAACTCCCCTCCTCTCTGTTCGCCGCCCACCAACGCAGCCAGCAACCTCTTCCGCGGCCCACCTCAGCCCAAACCCTGGCCTGCGTACCCCTTCGCTATGCTTCCTCTTTCTTCCTCTTCGCGACAGCGAGAGAAGCACCTCGCTGGCGCATCCGATGCCGTTCGCCGTGCCATTGCGATGCCCGCCTCCCCTCGTCGCTTCCTGGAGCTGGATAAAACCGCCACGACGCCCTCTTGGCCACCCTATCCTCTCACTCCTCCCTGTGTTTTCCCTCTCGTTTCCCCTGGAGGCCGAAACCTAGCTCGTCCAGAGTCGTGGTCACCGTCGTTCAGGTACTCCTTTAGCCTATCTGAGCACGCTGTTGTGACCCTCTAGATCTCCTCAGTCGTTTGCCCCTACTCGTGCAAGCCGGGGAAGACCAAAGCGATCCAATTGACCCCTCGGTCTCTGACGACCTCTGTCGCCATTCCCATCGATGCCGGCCATGACAGGTCTCCGTGACACCACCACAGCAACTATGGTGAGTTTTTGGTCCTTAGGAACCCATCCTACCCCTTCCTCGCTTTTTGGTTCGTGCTCGTGCCGCTGCTAGCTGCCATCGGACACCATCTCAGTCAAGCCTCCGGTGACCAAAACTTAGCGGCGCCACCACCGTTCGACTCACGTTGGTCCCCTGCATCGAACGCCCCTACTCTCGAGCCTGCACGCGTGCCCAAACCGCTGCTCCGATGACCACCTGAGCCGGCCGGCCGTGGTTGACCGTGTCAACCGACGAGTGGGCCTAGCTGCCTGCGTGGCCCCCAACGTAGCATCCAGGCCCAGCCATCAGCCACTGAGGCTAGGAGAGCCTCAGTACAAAAACACCCAGTCCGTGTGCTGGCGACAAGATGACGTCAGCATGATGTAGTAAAGCTTTTCTTTTTATTAAATGTTTTATATAATTCTTTTCTGGAAATAAAAATAACCCCATTGGCCCCATCTGTCAGGTTTTTAATCTTTTTGGAAAAAAATTCTGAAATGATTAAATATATGACATGTGGGTCCAGTTGGAAAATAATTTAATAATTCCAAAATGTTTAATTGTTTCAAAATGATTTAAAAACAGATTTAAAATGAGAAAATCATTACTAATTCATTTTAAATCAGAAAAATATGTAAAAATGAGATTTACACAATAGACTCATACTCATGCATTGTTAAGCAACTTACATGACAAGTTTAATTCGAAGAACAAAATGACCCCTCTCATATGCATTTGGGGTTTCTCAGAATTAGGGTTTATATACCTCAGACCCCGTTTAAATTGCCAAGCATGCTTTAGGGTTACATTTCAAATCTATTTAAATTGTCATATCATCATCCTTTCTTGAGCATTGCATCGACGCCATGTATTGATTGTTTCTTTCTTTTCCGGTGTTTCTGCTTCTTCTCGGTAGACCTCGGAGTTGATGTGAGCAACGATAGCGAGTCCAAGATTGAAGACCGAGATTAACACCATCCAAGGTTATCGATGAACAAGATCATCTGATGAACCCTGAAGATCTATAGTTGGGTATCAACAGGCCAAGGCAAGCATAGCCCCACACATGATAAAATTCTATGGTTTCAAAGTATTCCATTCTCGCCATGTGCATACGATTCTAAAGTCATTTATCGATAGATAGAGTAATCCTATCTGATGCATGTTTCCTTTGTAGCCTATACTCCCTGATCCACTGCTCCTAGCATAACTAGGGTTTGGCTTATGAGCTTCGTAAGAGTTGTTATATCCGTTGTGCTTAGCCATGCTTAGCTGTTATGGCTGGTCCATCTGGTTTATGAATTAGAGCTGCAAATAAACCTAGTTGGATAGGATGACATGGTATGATCAAAGATGCAAGGTAAACATGCTAAGGCTTGTATGGGAGGCCATGAGGGTTATGGTTTTTGTAGTCTTATACTTGCCACCACTAGGACCCAAGTTCTTGCCTTTGGACCAAGACCGAGCGTACAACCACAAAGGGGTTTATGGGGACCCCCTCGACCCCAACTTGTCTAGTTTGATCCATGAATCCGTAGTTTGAGATTTGGAGTTGGCATTTGCATATTTGGATGGGATGAAGATGGTGCATAATATAGGACGTGAACGCGTGAAGGGTGCACGACACTGAAACTAGATCCTGGTACACACAGTCGCGGACCTCCGCGGAGTATGGCTAGCTGCCGCAGTAGGGAGCCCTTCAGGGTGACTCATGGATTAGGGAAAAGCAAGGGAAAGGTTTTGGTCGACCACCCTCTGTCAGCACACCAAGGAAGTGTGTCAAGTGGCATGAAGAGTTGGTCTGCACGTGTGGGTAAAGTTGTACACTTCTGCAGGGTTAAATCTCTTCGAAAATCCATGCCCACGGTTATGGACGACTTGGGAATAGATGTGGGATCATAGAGAAGAATAATATAATCGTAAAACTTGGCAAGTGAAGTAAAGTGTGCTTAAGGATTCTTCCTTAGACATCGAGGGGGTGATCCTAGATTTGTAGGTTCAGCTGATAAGTTTCAGCGGATATCAAGAAATGATCAAAGTTAGAGATATCGCTTTCTTATCCCCTTTTAAAATGATCTACTTAGTCGTGCTTCTTCTCCTCCCTCTTGTTTTACAAACAAAGATAGCTTTATGTGTTGGGGATATACTTTTCGGGTATCCTCATAGTTCCTCACTGACCAGGGTGGCCCACTTCGGGTTAGATCTTTGGCGGCCCAGTCAGGGAGAAAAGACGGAGTCCAATCCGGCTATGGGAAGGCCCAGAAGACTTACCGACTTAGGCCTATAATGTTACTTGTAGTTCAAGATGTACTCTGTGACCGACTCTTAGACGTAGCCGGATAGATCTCTCCTATAAACCCTAGGCCGGATATCTATATAAGCCGTCCTAGGGAGAGCCTTTAGGGCACCCAATAATTTAGACCCTCAACTCGCACAGGCGAAACCCTTGTAACCCATATTCCGGCTCTGCCGTACTACTGGATTGCTAGCAGGAGTAGGATCCGTCAAAAGCCGACGGATTCGAACCTGGGTAAACTTGTGTACTCACCGTCCCAGAATACCGTACGTCTCACACCCCTCTCTTCTGCACGCCTCGAGGACCCCCTCATGGCGTACTTGTCATCAATCCGACGACATTATGCAAAATAGCTCCACTAGCCATAAGTATTGCGGAGTACACCATGTACTCTCCCTTGATTTGTTAATACTATTGCAGCAGGTAAGTGTTACCATAAGAGATGAGTTCTGTACGACAACAACATCGATGAGTAGCTTGGGGTTCCCGATCGGCAGCCTGGAATCTATGGATTGGGACGTCATCGTCATGCTTCAGGCCTCTTAGGCCATTTGTTAAGTTTGCTATACTTAATAGCATAATTTGCCTTCCGTTGTTTGATGTTTGTGGTCAGTGACCTCTGCTTGGAACAATTTGGTTCTTCGCTTAGTTATGATCTTGCTGTAATAACTTTTGTATCGTAGGGTCACTATAACGTTACCGATTCTTTCTCTGTATGCTTCTGAGATTTAGGTTAGGCTTATGTGAGACAGAGGTCTGGGATTTGTCTAGCCTTAATCCCGGGGGTGTTACACACTTGGGCTAAGTAGTTATACCAACTAAGCTTGAGCATAGCTCAAACTTAGCAACATGAACAGGCTTTGTCATCATATCAGCAGGATTATCATGAGTGCTTATCTTGCATACCTTTAGTGTACCTTGTGCAACAACATCACAAACATAATGGTACTTGATATCAATGTGCTTTGTTCTCTCATGGAACATCCGATCCTTAGTAAGGTAAATAGAACTTTGACTGTCATAGAACAGGTTAATGCAAGAATCATCCTGACAAAGCTCAGCATACAAACCTTTCAACCAAACAGACTCTTTGCAAGCTTCAACAATAGCCATATATTCTGCTTCGGTTGTAGATAAAGCAACAACTGGTTGCAGCGTTGCCTGCCAACTCATGGCACATCCACCTACCGTGAACACATAACATGTGAGGGATCTCCTCTTATCCAAGTTGGCAGCAAAATCGGAATCCACATAGCCCGCGAGTCCCTCATCGGTCTTGCCAAACTTCAAGCAAGCATTGGATGTGCCACAGAGGTACCTGAAAATCCACTGAACAACTTTCCAATGTTCTTTACCAGGATTAGACATGTAACGACTCACCAAAATCATAGCATATGATAAATTAGGGCGAGAACAAACCATGGCATACATCAAGGAACCAACAGCACTAGAATAAGGAACTCGAGACATGTACTCAATATTTTCATTAGAACTAGGACATTGCAATGTTGACAATTTAAAGTGAGGAGCAACAGGAGTATTAACAGACTTTGCATCATGCATATTAAAACTTTGGAGAACTTTCTCAATGTAACTTTGCTAACTAAGAAATAACAACCTAGATTTTCTGTCCCGTTTAATTTCCATACCTAGGATTTTCTTAGAAGAACCAAGATCTTTCATCTCAAATTCACTACTTAGGTGTGCCTTGAAAGTAGTGATTTCTTTCATGCTCTTGGAAACAATTAACATATCATAAACATATAACAGCAAGTATATAGGTGATCCATTAACAAATTTTATGTAAACATAACTATCAAACTGAGACCTCTTAAAACCTTGTGAGATCATAAATGAATCAAACCTTTTGTACCACTATCTTGGAGATTGCTTCAAACCAGCATAAAGCAATTTCTTTAATGTGCACACAAAATCCTCTTTTCGAGGAACTATGAACCCTTCAGGCTGGTCCATGTAAATCTCCTCCTCCAGTTCACCATGCAAAAAGAAGTCTTTACATCTAGCTGCTCAAGCTCAAGATCATGCTTAGCCACAATACTAAAGAAAGTGCGAATAGAACTATGCTTTACAACCGAGGAGAACACATCATTGTAATCAGTACCTAGAATCTGGCTGAAACCTTTTGCTACTAACCTTGCCTTAAACCTTGGAGGCTCATTAGGAGACTGTAACACCCCGTCCACTCCTGGGCCCGGGGGGTGTCACTCCTGGTAGCCTAATAGGATATCTAGACTGGCCCCACAGACCAACACTAGTCTTTTCTATGCACTTTGTCCTCACTCGTGCGCACCCGGTACCCACTTCCCGGTCGGTCACCCATCCTAGAATTTCTCTAGGCCAAGCACGCTTAACCTTAGAGTTCTTTTCGAATGAGCTTCCGGAAAAGAAGTTGCAACTTGTTGGTATGAGTATTCTATCAATCCTATTAAGCCATGTGCCTGGTCTCACAGAGACAAACCTTCCTTCTTCTTGTATATCCACTTACAGCGGACGGCCTTTTTTTGTTTAGGCAAACGTACAACATCCCATGTGCCATTCTTTTCAAGTGATTGCATCTCTTCTTGCATAGCAGAAATCCACTTCTCGTGGTCAACTGGTGCAAAAACTTCATTATATGTAGCATGTTCAGTATCATGCTCCACCTGTTCAGCACAACTCAAAGAATAATGAGCAAGATTACACTCTTCAATTAAATGACGATAAGGAACTATGTTACGCCTCGGTCTATCAGCAACAATAGACTCATGTGGTTGCTGCAAAATAGTAGGTGAGTGCTAAACATCATGATCATTAATGTTTTCCTCATGAGTATCATCAACCACAACACTATTATCAACAGTTTTCTGTAGTCACTTGCACACTAACTCCCTCCTCTCCAATAGCAACAGGAGAGGGATCTGATGGCAAGTTTTCATGATACATAATGGATTCATCAAAAACAACATTCCTACTCAACAAAATCTTTTTATTTTTAGGATTCCATAGTTTATATGCTTTAACTCCTGAACCATAACCAAGGAATATGCACTTAACAGCTCTAGGCTCTAACTTTCCATTATCAACATGAGCATAAGCAGTGCAACCAAAAACTCTCAACTGTGAAGAATTAGCAGATGAACCTGACCATACCTCAATGGGAGTTTTCCTTTCAAGTGGGATAGAAGGTGACCTGTTGATGAGGTAGCACGTTGTGTTGGCTGCTTCAGCCTAGAAACGTCTACGCATACCTGCATCGGACAACATACAGCGAGCCCTCGAGATGATGGTCATGTTCATGCGCTCAGCCATGCCATTTTGCTGAGGAGTGTAAGGGATGGTGTGGTGCCTGACCATACCATCATTACTGCAAAACTCCTCAAACTCACTAGAACAGAATTCCATACCATTGTCAGTATGTAGTACCTTGACCTTCTTTTCAGTTTGTTTTTCTACCATAACTTTCCACTTCTTAAAAGCATCAAAAATATCAGATTTATGTTTTAGGAAAAATTTCCACACTTTTCTTGACTAGTCATCAATGATAGTAAGCATGTAATTAGCACCACTAATAGATGTCTTACGGGAAGGCCCCCATACATCAGCATGCACATAATCTAAAATGCCTTTAGTGGTATGAACGGAAGCATTGAATTTAACTCTTTTATTCTTACCAAAAACGCAGTGCTCATGGAACTCAAACTTACCCAAGTGGCAACCATCAATCAGCTCTCTCTTAACCAACTCTGCCATGCCATGTTCGCTCTTATGGCCAAGACACATATGCTACAGATTTGGTTACCATAATCATCAGAATCATTAGAAGTAACGGCAACAACAATACCAGGCAAAGTGTTACCTCTAAGAACATATAGCTTAGCAGAATTCATATCACCTATCATGTGAATAAGAGAACCTTTTGATACCTTTAACAATCTATGCCCACCGGCGTACTTGTATCCATCAACGTCCATGGTACTCAGGGAGATCAGATTTCTGGCCATGCTTGGTATGTGCTTCACCTCAGTCAACGTACGCGTCACGCCATCATGTGTCTTGATCTTAACAGATCCAACTTCGACAATATGGCATGGGTTGTCATTCCCCAAGCATACAAAATCTCCAGTCTGCACAGACTCATATGAAATGAACCAATCTTTGTTACAACAAATATGAAACGAACATGCAGTATCAAGTATCCATTCATCATCACGAGAAGCACAAGCAGCAAAAGCGGCTAAACATTCACCGCCAGAACTATCACTAGAAACAACAACAGCCTTACAAGTACATTCAGACTTATCTTTCGGTTGGTAAGTTCCGTTCCTTTTCTCCTTATTCTGCAGCTTCCAACAATCATCAATACCATGATTAGATTTCTTATAATACCTGCAGAACTTGTCCTTTCCCTTGGACTTCGAACAACTTATGCCGTCCTTGCTCTTATCTCGGTTGTCATAGTTGTTAAATCTCTGCTCGGTCCTGCCACAAACATGCAAAGCTTCAACTTGGATGACGCCCCATCTGCCCGTACTATAGTTTTCATCTTTTCCCTTTGTTTGAGGGCCTCTTGTACTTCATCAAGGGTTAGTGTATCACGGCTCAACAATATTGTATCACAGAAGTGAGCATAAGAACTAGGCAACGAACATAAGAGTAAGAGGCCTAGATCCTCATCATCATATTTTACCTCCATATATTGTAAGTCAGAGACAATTTCTCTAAAAACAGTTAAGTGACTCATTACCGATCCATCTTCTTGCAGCCTATGCGAGAACAACTTCATCTTCACATGCATCTTACTGGTTAGATCCTTTGACATACATATTGATTCTAGTTTCGCCCAAAGATCAGCAGTAGATTTCTCTGCCAATACTTCCTGCAAGATATTATTGGATAGATGAAGTTGAATGAAAGACAAAGCCTTACGGTCCTTCCGCTTCTCTTTGTTGGACCAGCCCTTATCATCTTTTCTATCGAATCCATCCAGCGATTCATCCAGATCTGAAGTTTGGGCGAGAATCGCCCGCATCTTCACCTGCCACAAGGTTTACTTGTGATCATGACTTTAATTGAGGAGTTGAATGCTATCTACGACTCTTATAAGGGATTTCGGCTCAAGGTGGAGATTGTTGAATATGATCCGAATCCTATGTACTACAAAAGGAGTCCTTATGGACTACGGCGTGCCAACCGTTATAGACGTAGCACATCTACAACTCCATTTCGTGTCCGTCAAGAAAGAGAGTTGTTTGCCCCTTTATATAATGACAGGTAGTCATAGATTAGATTGAGTTACACCATATTGATAACACGTAGAGGATTTGTCCTCTCGTGTATTGTAATACTCCTCCCAATTATAGTGATATGCCATCGTGCGTACCGTGGTTTTTCCCGCAAGGATTTTCACGTAAAAAATTTGTGTTCTTGTTATTCGTTTGATCTACTTTTGCTGCGCCATTGTGTAACAAGTTCCACCATCTGCAAGGGGCATTTAGGAGAGACACGTCATCTTAGAGGCGCCTGTTACCCGCTTCACAATGTCACACCGCAGCCGATCTTTCAGCTTCTATGTTGTTGGCTACAACAGGGGATGTTTTTGTTAGGGAATACTCCCTCCGTTTTAAAATATATGATGTTTTAGCTTGATGAAAGAAGTGTATCGAGACCCCTTTAAATATAGGTTCACTATAAACCTGTATGAACCTACACAGTAAACAGAATTTAGATGCACTCCTTAAAACATCTTATATCTTAAAAGGGAGGGAAGTACCCTTAA
Source organism: Avena sativa (assembly GCA_916181665.1). Lineage (NCBI taxonomy): Eukaryota > Viridiplantae > Streptophyta > Magnoliopsida > Poales > Poaceae > Avena > Avena sativa. The sequence continues at coordinate 82,591,820 of OV702286.1, forward strand.
AAGTTTTGCTGGGGCCTGTGCTGTTGCTTCGAATGGTTGGGGATTTAGTTGCATTTGGTGCCACGTGTGCCGCATTCTGTTGGCATCATATGTTTGCACCACGGAACCTGGCGTGTTACAGTACAAAATCTGTATTTATATTTTTGTATTTCTGAGGCATGTATAGCACAACTACGTCGTTTAGATTATTTGCTGGTAACTGCGTTTGCTTCTTAAAATAAATAAAGGTTTTTAAATACCAGAAAAGCAGGCGTTGCATGTGCGGACTGGTCAGGGTGCGTCAATCTACAATAGTTTGTTGTTGTTGTTGTTGTTGTTGTTGTTGTTGTTGTTCTCTGTGTTCAAGCCTTGCACGTCTGGCGATTTGTATGTAGAATATTCTCAAGGACAAATAATGTATATATTCCCAAATGTCTACTGACGAAAAGAGCAAACAGGAGGAAAATCTGTATCAAAATTGCTAGCGTGAGTGAGTTAACTAGGGATATAAAATATTAAAATACTCCCTCCGTTCCAAAAGGATGTAAATTCAATCAAACTCGAGACATCTTTTTTGAGACGGAGGAAGTACTATACTCCCCATGGAGGCGATGATGATTTATAGGGAAGACAAAAAGAATTAGTTTTAGTGTTCCAACTAATTGCAAGCTACGAGGTTGCAACTCCATACAGTTCTAAGTTACTTATACCGTCCCGCTCTCCTATTTCTCCTTCTGTTCGTTGCGTTTAATGGTTGCTTAACCCCCTCTCCAGCTCATATCATCCTTAGAGCGATTTGTGTCCTTTGTCAAGCCACGGATCATCGTCCATTGAAACACTTGATCGTCAGAGAAGAAATGAGCAGCAGGCTCCCCTGTGATCCGCATCCGAGGAGGACGAAGAAGGCATCAGCATCTGCTACCGCGGTGCAGCTTCTCCTCCGCCGTGGCGGGAGAGCAGCGGCCAAGGACGAGAGCATCGAGTTCTTCTCCGCCCTACGGGAGTGCCAGCCTGACCCTCGCGTCTCCGGCCAAACCGGTAAGGATGGGATGATCTGATCCTTTTGAATTCCTCTTCTGTTTTGCCTGCCTCTGCCCTCTCCCTCTGGCTCTGATGCTGATGTAAGAAGGGTTTTTGCAATTGTAGTTATAGGACCGGCCGATCCGAGGGGAAAGGCAAGGCGGACCAGTGGCGAGATCAGGCTGCTCTCGACGGAGATCGGGAACCACGACTATGATTGGTAAGATTTAGCTCAGTGGAACGTCGTGATGATCCCTTCTCTCTGCTGCATTATTCCTCATCGTCTCGATTCATCATTTCCTAGGCTTTTGACTCCTCCGGCGACGCCTCTCAGTTTCCCGGCAGCGACGAGCCGCGCCACGGCGGCGCTGAACCGGCTTACAAGAGCTACGTCGGCGTCCTATGCTAAGAGCAATTCACCGGTATGTATGTGCCTGGTCGTTCAGTTTTATTTCCATCCACGTATTTCCTATTGAAATGATTGTGTAATTGACATGAATGAAGTCGCGTTTCCAGTTTTGCTCAGTCATGATTCATGATGCAGCTCGCCCTGGCACGCCGGGAGAATGGGAACCCAACGTCGAGGCTGGCAAGGAGAAGCTCCGCCACGCACTCCTCCCTGGTGAACATACTGGCGTTTGCGTCGTCCTGTCGCCCGCCGCGCGTCAGGACACTGTCGTCGGCATCTTCGTCGTCGATCAACGCTGCAAGCAACGCGTCAGGGAGATCCACGCCGATGGGTTCCGCGCCAATGAGCCCGCGCACGCCGGCCTCTTCTCCGTCCCGTCCCCGGAGCAAAGCACAGGTATCGTCCGGCTCCGGCGCCGCGAGCCAACAAAGGGGAACGTCGTCATCAAAGTCCGGGCCCACGGCGCCGACGATCGCGCGGCAGCCACGCGCTCCCACGAACGGTGCCTCGAGCCCCAAGTCAATCGGAGTGGCCTCCGCGCAACCGGCACGAACCACCAGACGTGGTGCCAATGTTGTGGCACGTTCGAGGTTCGCGAGTCAGCTGAGTTCCGCAATGTCAACGGCTCAGGCCGCGCAAAACGTCGTGCGATCCAGTATCATCAAGCTGCGACCTGTGACGGCGGCCGTGAAGCAATGCCACGGCAACGGGACGGCCACGATGTGCAAAGCAGCATCGACCCAGCGTTGGCTCTCGTCTCCGTTCCCGTCCCAATCCTCGGCGGCGATCTCTGCTGCCTCTGTGAGCGCGTCGAGAGAGGACCTGTCAGCCAGTAAAAGATCACCCTGGAGCGGTGACTACGGCCGTAAGATCAATGCCGACAAGGTCACCAGGCCTCGTGGAACCGCCGGCCTGGCCTCAACCACCACGAGCAGCGGCCTCACAAGGACCGGCGGCTCTCGAAAGTCAAAAAACGCCGACACCAAGTACGCGGTGAACGAGGACCTCAAACCGACTGTCCAGCAGCAGAGTATCCTCTCCTCCATAGCGTCGAGAAGCCGCCTAGGATTCGTGGCCACGACCCCAGTCGCCGGCTTGATCGCCAGGGGCTGCCAGGCCACGACTCAGAAAGGAAAGGCCACGATAGCGCGGGTAGCAGAGGCGGACGCGTTCCCGAGCACGAGGTACAACGCCATGCTGCTACGGGAGGATCCCAAGAACCTTACGTGGCTGAACGGATGCGGTGATGACGACGGCGCTAAAGACCGAAGCTGTGGTGTGGGTTTGGTTGAGGGCTCGCTAGAGCTAGAGCCGTTCAACGTGCCGGCCACTGGGGCGAACACCACATTCGAGATGGGATATTCACCACCCTGAAAAAACGGACCAGATACTGATTTCTACTGCTGCATCCTTTGAGTCCATGAGGCCAACTCCAAGACACCCGCAAAATGGACAGGCCTTTTGACTGTGGCGGTCTTTTGCCGGGACAGGGAGGACATGCACCGGGATGATGTCCGGCTTCTCATGGTCGGTGCACCCAACGATGTCCTCCTCCTATTTTCCCTCAAACTACTATGTGAATGGTTTCAGACATACACAAATTTATGTAAACCAAAATAGTTCTGCAATTCAAATTAAAATAGATAGTTTACAACAAATAGAAGTACATGGTTCAAATCAAGTTTATACTATCAAAGTAAATGAAATTAAAATTGAAAGAACAGCAGGTAGAAGCTAGTTATTCGGCTGCAATATCGGTGGTTTTAAGCAAATTCCCATATATGGTCAACCGAATCATTCTGGAGTTGGTTGTGAGTAGCTCGATCTCGAATCTCATGATGCACTTGCAAGAATTTCGCAAAATTAGGTGGCGGACATGGCGCAGGTTCAACCAGTTCTCACTGAAATTTCAAATCTTGGTCATAAATGCTTTCATCACGCTATTATTCGACGATCATGTGCATGATCACACACGCTGTCATCACTTCTCACATTGTGTCTTTATTTCAAGTTCTAGCAGGATGCCACACTACAGCCCAACGGATTGGAGCACAACAAAGGCTTGCTCCACATCCTTTATAGCGGCCTCCTGCTCCTTGGCAAACCTCTTGTGCTTCTCTTCGGTGGGGCTCCATATGGTATTTACCAAGGTAGACCAAATAAGATAGATACCATCTGCTAGGTAATATGCCTTGTTGTATGTGTGGGCTCGCACCTGATAGTTCACACGGGGAGAAGTACCTTTTGCAAGCCTAAAAAACAAATTGGACCTCTGAACAACACAAATGTCATTGTGGGAACCAGCCATGCCAGAAAAAGTGCCAAATCAAAATATCATGGGATGCAACAACCTCAAATATGACTAAGCACCCTTCTGCATGTCCTTTATATTGCCCCTGCAAGCAAACGAACAGTTCTTCCACTCTCAGTGCATACAAACTATGCTTCCAATCATTCCTGAAAACCCTCTGGTTTCGTTGAAAGCTAAGAGCCGGCGAGTGTCCTCAGCATTGGGTGCCCTCAGGAATTCTTCACCAAAAATGGGCACCACAGCTTTGTAGAACTTGTACATTGATTCTAGACAAGTGGACTCGCTCATGCGCAAGTACTCATGGACACAATCAACATCTACTCCATAAGCAAGCATGCAAATAACTGTGGTTCATTTTGGTAGGAGGTGAAGCCGAGCTTAGCGATCGCATCTTTTTCAAAGAGAAGTAGTCGTCATGATCCCTCACTCCGTGAAGAATACGCATCAACACCTTCATTGACATCCGAAAGCATAGTCGAAAAAGTGCAGGAGGGTACAAAGCCCTGGTGCGATGGAAGTAATCCCGAAATAGCATCTCGTGGCCGGCGACTCGTCCACGTTCTAGCGCCGTGACCCGTCCCTTTACCGAGCCACGGTACGTTCGCTTAGTCTCTTCATTGTGCTGATGGAGGAGCACATTTGTGGCGAGCAAAAGTTAATTGTCATCGCTGGACTCGTCGGAGGACCGCATGACATATTTCTTGAAGAACTCGTCCCCACTGTCGTCCATGGTCTGCACGATGAGACGGATGAGCTCAGCCATGCGTTCAAGGACAAAGATGAGGACAAGGACGAGGCGAAGGTGGTAGAATGTAGTTCCTCTACAAAACGGGGCAAAGGGTCGAACAAGTGGAGTGCGGCCTAGGAGAAGGACGAGCTCGATGCTGGGGACAGCGAGATCTTCGCGTACTGGATGGTCTACTACCACACGCCGCCATCCAAGGCCCCCAGTTCTATATTCGCAGGACTAAAGGCAGCCACAACAAGGGGCCAAGAAGTAGAGCAACCGGCAATAGTTGTAATTGCTTCCATACTCCAGCGACAATTACAAAGACCAGGAGTTTCAACGACAAAGAGGCTTGTGGAGGAGGAGGCAATGGGGTTCGACGACGGCCTTCCGGGAGGGAGGGTGTCATGGTGGCAGCAGGGGTGGGAGAAGGTGGGGAAGAAGGGGTGGGACGCGGGTGTGTGGCCGACGGGAGGGACAGGGCGTGGAAGGGAAGGATACCACATGGATACGTGGGATGTCTATGCCCCCGCAAACTGAGCTCAATTTCCGGCCCGGTTTGTGCCGTAACAGACGGGTTCGGGCTGGCTCTTGGTTTGCGGGTGCGCGTTCGGCCATGGCCTCGGTCTGGAAGGATAGGATCAGATGTGCGCGTGGTCTATTTGTGTGTGTGTGGGAGGGGGGTGTTGGAGTTGGCCAATGCATTTTCCATAAAAATCTTCCAGTAGGTATATCATTACTCGGATATTCATCCATGCATGGACATAAGTTTCAATGTAGACGGAAACGCCAGCCATCCTGAATCCCTAAGGGCATCTCCACCAGCACGGCCCTACCAGTCCGAACGCATCTGAACCAGTCCGTGCGGACTGGCGGGCAGCTGCGCCCGACCTAGTGGGGCGACCCATCCGGACTTACTCGCGCGGACTGACCCATTCATGCACCAAATTTGGGTCACGGTTGTGTCGGCTCGGACAGCGCGCTTGTCCTCCCACATCCTCCCCTAGTCCTCCCGGGCCCTCTCGCTAGTGGCACAAGAGGCACTCTCCCCCCAAACCCTCGACCTCCATATCCGTGGCCGGAGCAGGCACAATCGTTGCCTCCGCCACCGCCCGCTACTATCGTCACCCCTGCAATATCGAGCAACACCGAAGGCCAAGCGTGCCGCCAGAGTTGAGCGTGTCCATCCTACCGCCAGGCCACCGCCTGTGTACTGGAAGCGCGACAAATCTTTGTGGTGTGTCGCGCACAACATGCTCGGTCTTTGGCCTGACCGCTTTTGAGGTACGTTCACCGGTCATTTCTAGGTTATCTGGTCCCTGCGAGAGTTGGCATGGCCATTAACAGCCATATACTTTAACAAATGGGTAGCATTCAAAGGGAAATCAAGTTATTCTACAAGAATTTTGTCGATTCATCGTCCGATGATGAGACCGAAGTTCTGCTCGCTGCTGCACAGATGGTGCACGACCAGTACCTCCTACCGCCGCGTAGATGTGGCTCGGCGAAGCGGCCCGAAACCAACCATGAACTTGACAGAGAAGATGGCCAACTATGCCTTTACAAGGATGACTTCCACCCAACTGATCCAGTCTTCAAAGAGAAGGCATTTCATCGCTGTTATCGGATGTCCAGGAACTTGTTCTTGGACATTCTCAATGGGGTGAGGGATTACGATGACTACTTCGAGGCCAAGTACAATTGTACTGGTAAGATTTGCTTCTCCTCCTAACAGAAATGTTCTGCTGCCCTTTGGCAACTTGCATATGGAGTGCCTAGTGATCTCCTTGACGACTACATGCGCATGAGCGAATCCACATGCCATGAGGCCATGTACCGGTTTTGTTGCACAATTATTGCGGTGTTTGACAAAGTTTACCTAAGAGATCCAAACACCGAAGACACTGCTCACCTGTTGTCCCATCAACGAGAGTAGGGGGTTTCTTGGGATGCTTGGTAGCATCGATTGCATGCCTTGGTAGTGGAAGAATTGTCCTTTGGTTGGCAAGGGTAGTTGAAAGGCCATACAAAGGGGTGCACCGTAATACTATAGGTTGTTTCATCACAAGATCTCTAGATTTGGCACTCATTTTTTGGCATGGCTGGATCAAACAATGATATCAATGTGGTGCAGCGGTCTCCGGTGTTTGCTAGACTAGTAGAAGGCAATGTCCCACAGGTTTCCTATGAGATCAATGGAAATCCTTATAAAATGGGTTCTATCTAGCTGACAATATCTATCCCTCCTGGTCCACCTTTGTCAAGACAATCCACAACCCTAGAGATGAGAAATGCAAGAGGTTTGCGAAAGAGCAAGAGGCCAGTAGGATGGATGTGTAGCGAGGATTTGGTGTGCTTCAGTCAAGGTGGTCTATTGTTCGATACCCTGCTAGAACCTGGAGCATGAAGAGGATGTGGGATGTGATGACTGCTTGTGTGATCATGCATAATATGATCATCGAAGACGAGCATGATGACAACATCTTCAATCAACACTAGGATTTTTAGGGTCAGTTGGTTGAGCCAGAGCTAGGTCTAGCATCTTAGAAAGATTTCATGGAGGTGCATGAAAATTTGCGTCACATGTACACTCATGACCGGCTTCAACTAGATTTGATCGAGCATATATGGGCTCGTGCGAGAAACTAAAATGGTTAATCCTTTATTTGTTTCTTGTAATTTGAATGACATTTAGATGTTTTTATCGAACCATGTAAGTGTGAACTATTCATATGTGAGCACTTTTTAAATTTGTTTACTAATCAAGTTTATTTGCTTGGCAAACTGTACATTTATCTATGTACTTTGTGCTAAAATATGCAAAGAGATGAAAGTTCTGGCCGGCGCTGGCTAGCGCGGACAGATGGGTTGCGCCACTGGGCGCTGCTGGACGAATAGGCTAGACCACGACCCGAATCTCCTCGCGGTCCGACCCATCCAGACCAAAACGGACGTTTTAGGGTTTAGATTGCCCGTTTTAGATTGCCCGTTTGGACCAGGGTTTGTACTAGTAGATATAAAACCGACAAGCATAGGGAAACAAGATTTGACTCAAAAACACTTCATGTTTCCAAGATAGACCTATCACAATCGTATCAAATAAGAGTTATCCAGACGACAAGGAAAAGCACGCAACACTTGATTCCAATAACCTCGATTGCATAAAGCTACTGACAAACAAAAACATATAGAACTAGAATTCTAAAATTATTTTAGATAAATGCCATCTGCATTGCATCTACCAAATACTAGCTCAAGTACTCTTTCTTGGCTTTATATTCAGGTGGTTACTCTTTCTTGCCCTTGGCATCGCCTTCTTGGCTATAATCTTGCTGCACGGCCCAGAAAGATTGCACGAGATTGACGCATGGATCGTGCTTGGCCCGGCATAAGCTTCTCCCCTCTGTTCCTTCATTCTGGTGCTGTAAGTAGTGGTCTTCTTTGGGAGGTCTTGTAAGTGTGTTACTAGGGATAGATTGGTGAATGACTGGGATTTCTCCTTGTAGTACTTAGACAGCCCCGCCCTGTGGGTAAGTGAACTATCTACTTTAGAGATTATCTTTAACAGCGAAGAATACAATAAAAATGCATAATCTACTAGATTGGTGATGAAATGTCAATCTTATAAAAAGTATAGAGAGAACTGTCTCTCTCTCAAAAAAAAAATAGAGAACTGAGACATGATGTGATGAATGCACATCACCATCTAAAGCTGGTATTTTATATCTTTCATTACCATTGTGTCATTTGCCAAAACCCAAAACAGAGCGTGCATAACACTACGAATTGATATTGACGGCGCTATGATTCTACCGATATGATGATTTGGAACAAAAACAATCTACTACTACAAGTAGATTTGGAGTACTAATTTTCAGACAATGAACCGTTTACCTGACTGAAAGGCTCGCCAGCAGCGGCGACAAGTCATCCAGCTGATGTTCTGCCTGCTGCATTGTGAGCGATGAAGCCTTCGTCGTAGGATCAGCCACCGCCAAGGAGGACTCCGCTTCGTCGTGGTCGTCGTCGCCCATCAGGATCGACCTGGACGAGCTCACGGACACCCTGGAACCAGAGCTCTCCGCCTGGCCATCTCCGTCCCCGCGGCCGCCGGCGATGACCAGCTCTCCACTTTTCTCATGGAGCACATCGTCTGCCTTCCATTGCTCCGCCATCACGCCTAGTCTATAAGTACGTATGCGGTCGTATGAAGAAATGCAAGGCTATTCGTTTGGATTTATAGGTGCAAGTACAAGACCCAGCCAGTAGGGATTGGATCTTGGATGATGATCGATTTCACGAAAATGGAAAGGCGAAAGGAGCGGGAGCGATAATGGCGGGATATTCATCCATGCAGACAGAAACACCAGCCATCCCAAATCCCTAATAATCAGTGATCGCCTGCCTGGACCTGGATACAGCCGAGGACAAAAAAAGGAAGGCTTCGTCATCATCATCAGGTATGTGTCAGACCCTATCGCTTCACCCTGCCGATCGACGGACGGGACGATGGATATCAACGCGGGCCTCCTCTGGTAACGAGCCCCGTACATGAACGCCATCGGATAAGAACGAATCTGATGATAACGCACGGGAATGTAATTAAGCATAGTGGTGAATGCTAATTAAGGACTTAAGGTTCAGATGAAAAATTGCGCTTAAATCACGGCAGCACACGTCTGGAGATTAGGCTAGACTATGGATATTATCACCAACCTGGATTACAGCCGAGGGAAGAAGAAAAAAAGCATTATTTGTCCATGTAGTGGCAGCTCCGGCCTGATACCCCGCTAACCCGATGGGGCCCCGCTCTAAATGGGGAGGGTCTGGTAAAAAAATATACCCATGGATCTGATAATTGGTAAAATCTCATACCCAGTGGGTCTGGCGGAAGCGGGTATGAAGGTGACAGACCCAAACCCGCATACCTGTATGATAGGTGTACCCCACATGTAAGTGTGAAGAGAGAAACCCTAACCCCCCACTCGGCCACTCCCCACACTCGGTCCACTCACACAATTTTCCTGGACGCTCTCCTCCCCCGAGCCTGAGCCGCCGCTGCCCCACCCGCTCCTGCATCTGGCGCCCTCCCTCTGTCCTCCCTCCCTGCACCGCTAACCTCCCTCCATGCGCCGCGGCCGGCCGGCAGAGGCCATGGAGGGCAATCCCCTCGAGGTGGAAGAGGGTAGCAACCACGACCACGAGCTCACGTCGTCGCCGCCGGGAGAGGAGGCAGAGACGCCACAGATCCCACCGCACGGAAGCGGTGAGCGGCTGGGCTTTCTCCTCGGCGTGAATAGTCCGTCCTCGAGCACCAGGGGCAGGGGAGCAAAAGAATGTGGCCTGGACGCTGGTTTGCCGCCGGTGGATGGCACTAGGAGCAGCCGGAAGCGGGGTCGGGCGCCGCCAATTGGTGGTTCCTCCAGTGGCAGACGGCGTGTCCAGGAGAAGGGGAAGGACGGAGAGACGAAGGGCAAGCATGTTCAGAAGAAGAGCAAGCACGCCGACGTCCACGAACACCCGCAGAAGTCTCCAAGCCCAATGTAAGGTGTTGTTAATGCAAATTAGCAGCATTAGGTGTTCTTATTGTTTTTGATCTATAGGTGATGTGTAGGTCTTGTGTTCTTACTGTTAGTGGTTCGGATTTGTGTAGGTATTGATCACTTGATTTAGTGCTACAAGTTGTTGTAGTATAGATAGCAGTGGCGGACCCAGGGTAAAAATTACAACGATATACGTAATATCATTTGAGCTTGTTCCACGGGTATCACACACATCTAAGTATATCTTATGCTAGGGGAAGATCAAAAGGGACCCAGTGTCCTGTGACAGCCCTAAACTCTATGTAGGTCCGCCCCTGATATATAGATTTGTTTAGGATTTATGTAGATGTGCTGCAAGGTGTTTGATCACTTGATTTAGTTCTACAAGTTGTTGTAGTATAGACATATTTGTTTAGGATTTATGTAGATGGCTGCAAGGTGTTTGATCACTTGATTTAGTGCTATAAGTTGTTGTAGTATAGACAGATTTGTTTAGGATTTATGTAGATGGCTGCAAGGTGTTTGATCACCTGATTTAGTGCTACAAGCTGTTGTATTATAGACCGATTTGTTTAGGATTTATGTAGACGAGGAGTTCCCTACGACCCAGAAGATTTCAGCCATCTGGCCCCTTTTTTTTATTACTCTAACATTTCAAGCATCATTACACCGATCGAATTGGAAACAGAGCTAAAGAAACTACGCTGAGAAGCTATATTGTACATATGAGGGCTTCAGTTCGCATTGGATTTTGGACTTCCTCCATGTTTTTTTTTGGGATTTCTCCAATGTTTTTATTAATATAGTTACAAGCAACCAAAGCAACTGCACTCTGGTTATATTTTGGTTTACAACAGGAAGAAGACCATGAAGGACCACCCGCTGCCATGTTGATCACTTCTTCTACTAGCCTACCAGGTGCCTTATGGATCTGATCCACACGTCCGCCTGCTAATTTAATTTCTGTGCAAATGATATTCACCGCAGCTATTGTTTTTGTGAAACTGTTAATTTTTGTTCACTTCGATAGTGGTGTGTGTTGTTTGTATGGTATATTCAGTACGCCAAATATACGATATATGCCCTAAAGGCTTAAATGTTGCTCCCTTCGATCCATAATAAGCGTCAGCGGTTTAGTTCATTTTAGCCCAAATTTAAACTAAATCCCCGACACTTATTATCGATTGGAGGGAGTACTAAGCTACAGAAGAGAAGACCGTACACCATGTAATTTATATGGAACATATATATACAGAGAATTCACTCTAGGATAATATTCCAGAGGACATGATATTCCTATTTCGGTGAAGGAATGCTCATCTTTATTTTGGTGTGCAGCTAAGTTGCAATTGACCTCTTTGACGATATGTGCTCTTTTTTTATGGTATAACCACAATCCCGTGAAGAGTTATTTTTCGTAATCATGCGAACGGCGTGTACTCTTTTTTATGGTAACCATTCCATGCAGGTGTTTTTTCTATTCCTCAGAACACATCAAGTTTACCTTTTGTATATCAGGAATGATGTGTGTTATTCTAGAAAGGGCAAATTTCTCTCTGAATTTGCATATGGCAAGTTAAGTCGCTGGATAAATTTCAGCAACTTCTCCAAATTTATGACTTATTATTTCCCTGCACTTTTGCATGTTTGAATAATGATTATTAGTTATATCCAATGAGACTCCCCAATGATTTGTGTTCCTTATTTTACACAGATTTAAGTTGTGAATATCTACCTAAAACACAAAACATCTCTTACTTTGTGACAACATCCATTTTCTTTGGCTTCTATTACTTCTATCTTAAAAGGTTGTTTGGTATGTTTGTGTAAGACATCCCGCAGCAAAGCGCAAGGTATCATCTAGTATATACAGTGTACATGTACAAATATTACAAGTGCAGCCCCCATTAGGCTTATCTTTTTATCTACATACGTATAGCATATGTAGTCTACCAGGGGTTATATGGTGACTGACTGTCTTGGTACTGTCGATACATACACCATAGGGGTATCCTAACGACGAGTTTAGAGACGTGAGGTTATGCGGAGAGAATCTGGGACGGTATGGCACAACTTACCTAGGTTCAGATCTCACGATGATGGCGAGATCCTATTCCTGCTATAAATCACTATAATGACAATACGCCGAGTTGCAGGGATTGTGGGGGTTCACTGTATGCGAGTAGTGCTATGCACTTGTTCTATTGTGTCTGCCCTAAAAGCTCCCATCGGCCGGCTTATAAAGGCACCAAGACCTAGGGTTGTAAGAAGAGTTCTATCCGGATATAGTTACAGAGTCCTAGACCAATACATAAACTATTATCTTGTCCTCCAACGCGCCGGCTTTCATCTTAGGTGGTGGCACGTCGCCTTCCATCTTCAGGCTAGACCTCCGTCTTGTCTATCAGCAACTAGGAGGCCTAACCACCATATGTGGGCCAACTGGGCTTGCCAGTATGAGACTATGCCGTAGGTATACCTATTTGGTATATCCCTATCAGTAGCCCCCATTGTTCTTCAAGATCCTCATGTTCCTCTGTCTAACTCAAAGTGTAAGTATTACATCGTCTTTTAATTCGTAGGCGGGCTTCGTGGAGAATTTTGGAGAGCTCGGAAATCATATTCCCATTCGGCTAAGCCTAGCCAGATAGTTACTTGTATGATTCTGCAAACAAATCCAAGACGGAGAACTCTCTAACGAATCGTTAGTGATTCTTCCAATCTCTTAGAACGTCTTCAATATCATCATCCATGCGGGATGGTATGCAAGCCGGAAAAAAATATGGCTACCGGGCCACGGTCGTAAAGGCTACCAAATTGTGGACTTAGAGCCTGCAAGGTCACAGACATAGGAGCTTGCCTAATTAAGGTCGTAGATCCTCTCAAGTCACGGACGTTTAGGTCGTCGAGCCGTGTAATCCAGGAAACTTACGCGAGGGCAAAGTCGATGTCGAGCCTCCGGGTTTCGTTAGCCGGATTTTTTACCGTCTTAAAAGTTTTGGTGACATAACCATATGTAGCCCCCGAGCATTGGGTCGGCTTTGTCGAAGTCGGCTTGATGCTCAAAAGGACGCGTGTCAGTGTATATCAAATGGTGCCCCTAAGCGCCAAGTTGGAGTTTTAAAAGAAATTTGTCTTGGTACTCTTAAAGTAGCTTTATAAAAAATATGAATGGTATAGCCCTCGAGCGTCAAGTCAGAATTATTTCAGCTTGGTGCTCCAAAGAGAACTTCACAAAAAATTTAGTATAGGTGTATCCCCCGAGTGTCTAGATGGAATTCCCTTGAATTTTCTGGCTTGATGCTCAAAGAGAACTTCACCATATCTTGAAGATGAACTTACTGTAGCCCCCGAGACTCGTGCCGGCTGGACGTAAGGCATGAAAAAACTCTTAAGTTAGAGATGTCAAACCCCCGAGCGCCGAGTCGGCTTCCTCAATGGCGGCTCAAGTTTTGGTCAACAACTGTGATTGCAGCCTCCAGATGTCGAGCCTAGCGCAAAGTCGGCTAAAAACACCTTAATCCAAAGACCGCGGCAATGTCCAAGCATCACGTATCTAAGACATAAACATAAAAACACAATTATACTAAATTGCTCCTTTAATTGCGAGAAACAAACAAATGTAAGGCGCTGAAACAATGCAGTAGTTGAACGACATAAAGACTATCGAGACGGACAAAATCCGACTATCTTGAACAGTTTATGTAAAATTTTGTTTAAGCAAGTGTTGGTTTATCCGTTCTTTCGGTTTATATGCTTGACTTTTCACGATACAACAAACTTTAAACACAGATAATCTGCTAAGGTGATAGCGCTTAATAGCGAGACAATCAAGAGCCTCAGAAACAAACGTCGGTTTTAAGTCCTAAAACGTGTAGCCAAAAAAATTTAAGCTAACGCCCGGCCCGAAGGCAGGATTTTTGCATTGTACTAAGGCCTTTAAACGGCAAGCTAGTAAAATTTATACTCCCGAGCGCAATACAAATTATGGAAAAGTTATGATAAAAAACGAAAGCGGTAAAAGGCCTAGGGTATGAACGAATCAATCTTAATCTTATAACCATAAAAATATAAAATATAAAATATAAATATGGACTTAGCTATTTGGACGGAGTCGGTGGTTGATCATGACGAAGACGAATCCAGCCGCGACAAAGCTAAGGCAGAGAAGTGTATTCCGCGGTGACGATGAAGCCGTCCATCGTGAAGTTGGAGTAAGATAGTGACGATGAATTTGACCACGATAGAGATGAAGTAGACCGTGACGGCACAAAGCTGGCTACAGCAAAACCGATCCATGAAAGTAGCGACGTAGCCTGCTCCGGTCCGAAATCGATGAAGAATTTCATCAATTGTGCGCGTCCGTCCCCGTGCAATAGTCGTGGGAGATTCATGCTGCTAGCACACACTCACCGGGAAATCCTTGCATGGGCCAGCCTCTTCACGTGACCATGCATGTAATTAGGGAAGTGGCCACAAAATCCATGCAACCTAACACATGCTTCTTAAAGTGAGGTCTTGATTAATCTTTGTGCATGCAAGTAACGCCTCAGAAGCTGATACTGATCGGAATCGGAACCTGCTAGCTAGCCGGTCACGCGATAACTAAGTCAGACCAGGACTCCACCCCTTCACATGATTCTAGAGGTAGCCCCCTTGAGAGTCGTCCGCTGGCCCCGAGTTCTCTTTCGACCCTTCCCTAGTGGTGCCGCCGCTGGGGAAGGGGAAGAGAGAGTTGCTCGGCTTCCTCCTCGTATGTGTAGATGTAGGTTTAGGTATTTGGGCGATTTGACCGTTGTGTTGGGCTTTTTTCTCGGTAGTCGAGGTGCAGCGCAAGATCGCAGAAGCCAGATGTTGGGCTTTATAGGGTTTGTTATCCTCGCCCGGTGGCTCCCCTAGTCGGAGTATGGTGCGGTGGTAGACGGCGCCACCTCTCTTAATAATAGTAGGGCTTATGCCTCCTCTTCCTGCAAGGTGAAGCGACGACATCGTATCCTCTGGCCGGCGGTGGTCGCGAGGAGGGGGTGCGTGCTAACGGTGAGATCTGCGCTAGGGAGAGCTGGTTGTCCTACTGCTCGTACGTGCTGGCGCTCCGATGCGGCCGTGGGCGGTCTTTGTTATTCTTATGTTCCTAGCGCTCAGGGAGGGTGGTCGGAAGGAAGGGGCGCGAGGCGGGCATCTTCATCAAGCGTCACCGGTTTCTGTGGTTCAGTCCCGATGCGGTGCTCCTTCTCTCGGCCGTCCAAGGTGGCGAGGAGAGAAGCTAGGAAAAACGGCAACTGCGTCGTCGAGAAGCTGGCGTGGGTTCTCTTGGAATCTGCAGCAGCTCCCAAGCGCCGGCACAAGTTGGCCGAAGCTATCTTTGGCCATGGGCATGGCCCTACTGCGCCTGAGCTGGTGAGCTTAGGCATCGTCTCCCTCCTTGGCTGGAGGGTCCTCTCCGACCACGGCGCGACACTCGACGCCGCCTCTCCACCAAGTGGTTTCGTCCCCGGTGAAGTCGTCGGTGGCCGCGGCTGGTGGTCAAGATCTAGCGGCGACCAAGGACTTGATCGCGTTTTCATGATTCTTTCTGGGGTGTTGAATGTAATATTAAAGGACTGTGCTGGTTTTTATCTCTTGCTGGAGGTCCTTTTTGTAATTGTACACCCACAACCATTTTAATGCAACTTCCAGGCCCTTCGTGTTCCAAAAAAAAGTGAGCATACTTCCGATTGACAACCCCGATCCGATTTGCCGCACGCGTGGGTGACTGGATGTCAATTCTAGTATGACGTAAGCATGTCGGCTCCATTAGCCTGTCGGCGAGGAAAAACCAAGATGGGATGTCTCCGTTTTGCTGATGAAGATTTCGACGTCTCCAAAGATGATGTATCGGCGAGATGTGGTCGGCCTTGAAGACGATGAAGGATCCCCCCTAGATTCGTGATTTAAGCGCCTCTTCCCCACGGTGGGCGCCAACTGTCGTGGTATTGTCGACACGTACGCTATATGGGTATCCCAACGGCGGGTTTAGAGACGTGAGGTAAGATGAAAAGCATCCAAGACGGCGTGACACAACTTACCTCGGTTCATATCTCACAACGGTGGCGAGATCCTACTCCTTCTATAAATCACTATAATGACAATACGCTAAGTTACAGGGATTGTGGGTTCGCTGTATGCGAGTAGTGGTATGCACTTGTTCTATTGTGTTTGCCCTAAAGGCTCCCCTAGGTCGGCTTATAGAAGCGTCATGACCTAGGGTTACAAGGAGTGTTCTAGCCGCATACGATTACAGAGTCCTAAACTAATACATAAACTATTGTCTTGTTTTTAAAGGCGTTGGCTTCCATCTTATGCGGTGGCACGCTGCCTTCCATCTTTAGGATGAACCTCAGTCTTGTCTATCAGTAACTGGGTTGCCCGGTTAGGTCATAGGCCTAACCACCATATGTCGG
Organism: Avena sativa; assembly: GCA_916181665.1. Taxonomy (NCBI): domain Eukaryota; kingdom Viridiplantae; phylum Streptophyta; class Magnoliopsida; order Poales; family Poaceae; genus Avena; species Avena sativa. The sequence goes on from OV702286.1 coordinate 82,608,249, forward strand.
CCACCCGAACTTACCGGTATAAATCCATGACATAGGTATACCTATTTGGTATATCCAACACTGACCGAATCAATGAGTTGTCAACACCCGGATTTTTAATCCCAGATGCCTGTTTACCTCGCAATCCCAGGATTACCATTTTTGCGAGACATAACAGAAGTGGTACCACAGTACAACATCCATTACAAACCATAATAAAGGTCTTACAAATAAAGGATCTCATGATTCAGTCTTAATACAATTAAAGCAGCGGAAAGTAAACGTAGTAGAGGCTCCATCTTCAGGGTCACAGGCAATACTGACGATGGGAGATGATCCTAGTTGCCGTAGACCTCCTGCTGTCCATCATCCTGGTGGTCCTCCTCATAGTCTGGACACGGGAATAGCCAGGGACAAAGCCATGAGTACTCTTTAAGTACTCGCAAACTATCAATAACAAGTAAGGTAGTTCTAGTAGGAATCTTAAACTCTAGGTTTATTTGCAAAAAGCCAGGTTTATCTCAAACTGAGTTTAGAAGGAAAGAAAACTAATTTAATGTTCTAAAGCACTTAAATGGGAACCTAGTTTTCATGTCCACAATCCTGTTGTGGTCAAGTCAAAGTCATAGATCAATTCACAAGTCATTTTTGATTTTTGAAAACATCTGACGACGGAACAGTATGGCCACTCCAACTATCCATGACCGTGGACGCGGCTATTCGAATACTTTGACATTCTGCAGAGATGGTACACTTTCACCACAAAATTTGATACATCCGTTAGCGATAATCCTGAATCAATCGTACTTAGTATGCGGATAATCAATCATAACCTTTCAATTACACACCCTAGTATAGGCACCTCCCCTATGAGCTTGGCCTCCTAGCCATGGCCATTTGCCATCTTGGGCAGTGCATAGGTGGAAATTCACACGAGGTAGCCTCAACTCAACCTCTTCCGCAAGGGAACCTAAACTAAGGCATATAAACTTCCAGTTAAGCCCTGCTCAATTCAGGTATTGTGGTTGTACGGTAAAATTGGAATGGTATCGCATTCGAACCCAACCATCAGTTTTTGTAAAGGCCTAAGGCTCATGGATCAACATTTTCATCATCAATCATTGTGTTTCTCAACACATGTCAAAACATTTCAATAGAATGACTCATCATTCCAAGGTTTTCATAATCATTTTCACCAAGTATTCCCATCTAGAGTGATCAACTTTTATGCTTAGCACTAGCCACTAAAGTTGAGGGTATTCACTAATGAGGGGTGCTAATCAAGTATAACTGTAACACCCCAAAAACCCCAATCAAGATTATCAAGTTCTAATCACCCAATTTAGGGTTAACAAAAACTTTTATTCCAAAACTAAATATGAATGGATGTGTGATTTGCATTAGTGTAGAATTGAGTGTAATTGCCATGTTTGATTCTTACAAATGATGGAAAATGGTTTAAAGGTGAATTCTACATCATCTAGGCCTTTTAAAAACAAAATCAAAAGAAAAAGAAATCAAATATGAATTAAATAAGCTAATGGTCATTTTGGTCAAAGTTAACCACTAGGTCACTTTGAGTGTTCCTAGAAGAAGATTTCTAATAGAAACAATTCTACTTCTTTTCACTCCTTTTTAGACCAAGTAAAAGTGTATCAAGGCCCACTTTACAAACTTACAAAAATATTCTCCAAATCAATTTAAGGTAAATTTTAAAAATTGAATCAAGTGTATGTGCTAAGATCACACTTTTTCAAAAACCCTTCAAACCATTTCCACTTGACCTCTCCCAGCAAACATAGACTCTCAAGCTTAAGATCAAATCACCCACAAAGTTTCATTCAAAATTTCCAAAGTAAATTTCTTTTGGCCATTACAACAAACACCTGGCCTACAGTAAACTAACTACTATCTAACTTCATTGTTTGGCACAGTGATCCTCGACCATTTTGTCCCCTCTTAACCCCCTTGTCTCCCCTGAGTCTAACCAAGCACTAGACAAGCCCCCCCTTAGCCATGTGCACAGTGGAGCGTCACCCATTTGTGGTTGTCGTCGGGCGACCATGGACAGAGCGCTAGGAGCATCGCCGCCCTCGCCCACGACGCGCGCCAGACACGCCTCGGTCCACCATCACCCCCTGTCCAAGCAACAACTGCCAAGCCCTGGACCACCCTAGCTACGCCGCGCCCAGCCTCTCTGCACTATGTGTAGAGCGCGCCAGCTCGCCGCACCCGACTGCCTTGCACAGACCACGCCTCGCCCTCGCCGCGCATGCTCACGCTCTCCATGACCATAGCAACCCAGCAGACACCCCCGTTCGCCGCCACGCGACCCGCAGCTGACGCACGCCATCACAAACACCTCTGTGTCCGCGCGGAGCGCCACATACGCCCGACCAATCCACACCGCCCCACGCCACGCCATTACGCCCATAAGAACTGCTAGAAAACACATCACCGTCCACTAGCCTTCCCCACGCCGATAGCAGCCTGTAGCAACGCCACCGTCGAGCTCGCGCCCACGCTGTTCGGTCCCCTCGCCGCAGTATAAGTAGAGGCCCCTGCCTCAATTCTCCACACCAACACCCTCACCACTCCTCTCTGATCCTCCCCCACTTCTTCCCGGAGCAAGGCGAGCTCTCCCTCGCCGGAATTTGGTCTGAGCCCGCCGCTGCTGGAGGAGAACGGTGTTGTCGATTTCGACCACCCCAAGACCTGCCGCGACCGCGCCTCGAACCACTATCGTCTACCACGTTGATTGCCTGTTGCCGACCCTAGCTGGAGCCCAGGTGATCCTAGCCAGACCCCCACCGCCGCGTTAGGTCATTTTCCTCACCGAAGCAGTCCGTAGTCGACGATGACTCCCCGCCGTTAGATTAGATTTAGATCGCATGGCTAAGATTCGTAGATATCGCTTCACGTAGATAGTCTCGCTGACTGGTGGACCCTGTCTGTCAGCAGACCGCTGTGCTGTGCAGTGCAGTTGGCCGACTCGTTTAGCTTTCCCGCTCAAGCCTGGAATTTCAAATAATGATTTTCCTTTTTAGTTTAAACAAGATTCCATCCACAGATTCAAAAATCAATTCAGAGAGTTTCACTAAATCAAAATGCATGATTCAAATTTTGCTAGAAAGGAAATTAAATTATCTATCCAAGCCTGTTGAATTTAAATCATTTGGAGTTATAGATCAGTTATAGTAAAAATAAACCATAAATGCTTTTTAGTTGATTCCAACTCTTAAAAAATCATATTTTATAAGATCCATCTGAATATGTAAAAATATTTAGGTTTGCATGAAGTGAATTTGGACTAGTACCAAAATAATGTTATATAGGCATTTCTAGTCACTTTTAAGATATTAAATGATAATCTTAAACTTTATAAAATATGATCAACACAATAAATCATATTCCCATGTATTAGAATATGTGGTGATGACATGTGTCAACATGATCCCATATTTTAATTGGAGAATATTAAATCTTAAGTATTTTCAATGAGTAGAAATTACATTTCTAAAATAAGATAAATAATATTAAACCTTTATTCCATGTGATCATTGTGATGATGCTAAATAATCAAGTGTGAGCCTTAGTGTGCTAAATAGACTTAGTTGAGTATTGTTTAGTGATTTTCTACCCCGTATTCATTTATAGACGATAGTACCAACCAAGGATACGAGGAGGAGGAGTACTACCAAGCAGAAGATGAAGACAACTTCAATCACTTCACCAATCAAGGCAAGCTATTATGTGCAAGCTAGAACTATGCAAGTTAACACTTGCCCCCTTGATAACTTAAGCAAGATGCATTAGGCATGCTTTGGTTATACCATTTTATTTATACCTATCCCAAGTTTTACTTGCAAGCTTTATTCTTTTACTTTACCAAAGTTCTTTACTTGTAGTTAGTGCTTTGTGAGTATTTGGAAAATAGAGTAGATAGCATAAAGATTATAAAACTAGGCCTATCTAGTTATACTTAGATGTCATTCTATGGCATGAGATTGAAGATTAGCACCCCTCATTAGTGAACACTCTTAACTTTAGTGGCTAGTGCTAAGCATAAAACTTGATCACTTTAGATGGGAATAGTTGGTGAAAATGATTATGAAAACCTTGGAATGATGCTTCATTATATTGAAATGTTTTGACATGTGTTGAGAAACACAATGGTTTGATGATGAAAATGTTGAGGCATGAGCCTTATCCCTTCATAAAAACTGATGATCGGGTTCGGATGCGATACCATTCCAAATTTACCGTACAACCACAATACCTAAATTGGGTAGGGCTTAGCCGGAAGTTTATGTGCCTTAGTATGGGTTCCCTCACGGAAGAGGTTTGAGCTGAGGCTACCTCTTGATGGTGTCCACCTATGTAGTGCCCAGGATGGCAGATGGCCATGGCTGGGAGGCCAAGCTCATAGGGGACGTGCCTATACTAGGGTGTGTAATTTATAGGTTATGATTGATTATCCGCATACTAAGTATGATTGATTCAGGGTTATCCTTGACGGATGTATCGAATTTTGTGGTGAAAGTGTACCACCTCTGTAGGGTGTCAAACTATTTGAATAGCCGCGTCTGCTGTCATGGACAGTTGGAGTGGCCATACTGTTCCGTCGTCATATGTTTTCAAAATGACTTGTGGAATGAATTGTGACTTTGACTTGACCATAACATGGTTGTGGATATGAAAACTAGTTTCCCACCTAAGTGATTTAGAACATGAAATTAGTTTTCTTTACTTCTAAACTCAGTTTAGATAAACCTGGCTTTTTGCAAATAAACCTACAACTTAAGATTCCTACTAGAACTACCTTACTTGTTAGTGATAGTTGGTGAGTACTTAAAGAGTACTCATGGCTTTATCCTTGGCTATTCCTGTGGCCAGACTATGAGGAGGACTACCAGGATGATGGACAACAGGAGGTCTACGACAACTAGGATCATCTCCCATCGTCAGCATTGCCTGTGACTCTGAAGATGAAGCCCACTACTACGCTTATTATTCCGCTGCTTGATTTGTATTAAGACTGTACCATGAGATCCTTTATTTGTGTAAGACCTTATAATGGTTTGTAATGGATGATGTACTGTGATATGCAATCTGTTATGTCTCGCAAAAATGGTTATCCTGGGATTGCGACGTATGGCATAATAGGCATCTAGGATTAAAAATCCGGGTGTTGACAAGTTGGTATCAGAGCCATCCTGACCATAGGAGACCCTAGTTAGAATGGACGTCCAAACAAAAACTTAGTTTCAAAACAAAAGAAGTGAGTATTTATGAAAACCTATTTCCACTCTTATCCTTGATATTCTTTCAAAAATTCATGTTCCTCAAAAATTCTCACATTCCTAAGTAAAAATTTGACACACTTGATCACCTCACTAACTTACTCATCCTAAATTCTTATAGATGGAAGTCCAGTATTGCAAGTTCTACCAGCTGGGCAACGGAGGCCACCTGATTTTTGAGAGGGATCTAGATGCACTGTCAGAGTATCTGGAGCGCCCGTACCCGGAATTCTTCGAGGCTCAACTCAATGATCACGTAGGAGGAGATCTACAATGGCTGATAGTTGCATCTCTCAGAGGCAAGATGGAAGCACCAACTTCGGACAAGATCCAATTCACCTTAAGAGATAATAACTGGCTAGATGGATTAGCCAAGGTAATGCATGAAGCTCTCGCCCGTCTGTGTGGACAAAACATCAACTTGATCTAGGGAACTCGCTTTGCTCACTTCGCAAGGCGTGATTCTATGGGAATGCCATTGGATATGCCAAGTCACCCAGAGTTGAATCACCAGATGGACAATCTTGACTTCATGCTGTATGATAGGCAGAAGGAGTTGGACACTGCTCGAGCCTACGCCAACCACAACCTTGCCATTGCTGCCAAGAAGGACCAGACTCTCGCCATGCTCGTCAAGGATCGCCAATCACTTCGTCATCATCGCGAAAAGAAGGATCGCACCATCGATCGTCTCTGCAAGAAAGTGGCCGCTCTCGAGAAGACCATCTGTGAATAGGAAGTCCAGCTTGAAGCAAAGGAAGAGGAGGAAGGTGAAGATATCTAGGGAGATCTTTACTCTTACCTCAGTGATGACAACGACAACCTGGAGGAGGGATCCCATGGAGTTCCACACTGATGATGATGATTCCGACTTCATTGATGATGATTAGATGCACTTGATCACTACCGTAGGAATGAGTTGTATCGGTCCCACTATATCTTAGCTTTGCAGAATGGTTCCTAAAACCATCTGTTTTCTATTTGTGTGTGGTGTGTGTTTGTATGATGTGCTTTGAATGAATGATTGAATGAGAGGAAGTTGTTATTTTGCAAAACCTGAGTCAAACTCAAAGTTAAAGCTTTTTAAACAAAACTATGAACCATAGAAATTTCCCTCTTATCTCATTATCTATCTCAATATTCAGATGACTTGTGGAAACCCCGGAGGAAGCAGCTCATCGCAGGACCCGATGTTGCAGATTCTTCAGATGCTAGTTTCAGACCGTGAAGCTAGTAGTGCCGAACGCCAAGCCAATCTAGCCACTCTCAAATAGATAGCTCAGATGGCCCACAATAATCAAGGCCATGGAAACCAAGATCACCATGGATCCAAGCTCAAAAACTTTCAGAATACCAACCCACCTATCTTTAGTAAGTCTGAGGATTCCCGAGATGTTGATGTCTGGCTGCAAACCATGGAGAACAACCTGGAAGTCGTAGGAGTTGAAGCCAATGAGAAGGTACTATTTGCTACCCAGTATCTGGCAGGAGATGCAAGAGCATGGTGGAATAGCACCCGTTCCATGAACTACGGTCAGATGATGACTTGAGAAGCCTTCAAGATCAAGTTCAGCCGCTCTCATGTACCCCAAGGTTTAGTCACCAGAATGAGAGATGAGTTCAGGGCACTGAAGCAAGGAGGGATGATGGTAGTTGAGTACCATGACAAATTTCTGTCGCTAGCTAAGATATGCCCCTGATGAGATAAACACTGAAGCCAAGAAGAAGGAGAGGTTCCTAAATGGATTGCATGATGAGATGCAGACTATGTTAGTCAACACCCGTTTTCAAGATCTAGAAGAGCTAGTAGACTCTGCCATCCAGATGGAAGGAAAGCTCAACCAAGTCAATGACAACCGCAAGCATCGCATGATGCACCAGAGTGGATCCAACCATACCCAGAAGTATCGCCGCAACCCGTCTGCAGGATATGCCCCAAGAAACAACCGACCCCTGATGTCCCGTCCAAGCTACCCCAATCGTAGCGGAGGAAACTTGAAGTCTGGAGGAAACTACAACAACAGCCTCGGCAACTCCAACAATTTCAACCGTGTACCGCCCAAGTCCAACAACAACAACAACAACCATACTGCCCCAAGGACTTGAAGCAATGTCGTGCCTGTTTCAGCCAAGGACAAGTCCCAGATCACTTGTTTTGAATGTGGAGTGATGGCTCTGAGTATGGCGCCCAGTAAAATGCTAGAGCGTGGTTGATGTAGAGCTCGTTGGGAACCCCAAGAGGAAGGTATGATGAGCACAGTAGCAAGTTTCCCTCAGTATGAAACCAAGGTTTAATCGAAGCAGTAGGAGCAAGGAAACACCCCAAAGGTGTTACTAGCTGAGCTTTGGCAGGGCGCACTACCGGTGCTAGTAGCAACGTGGAGACCTGCACAACACAACCACAGAACTTTGTCCCCAACTTGCGATGAGGTTGTCAATCTCACCGTGTTTTGTGGAAAACAAAGGATTAAACGTATCGAATGGAAAGAAGTAATAGTTTGCAGAAAGTAAACACAAAATAGTAAAAGATTGTAGATTGATTGTAAAAGAAAGGATCGGGGTCCATAGTTCACTAGTGGTGATTCTCCTTAAGATAGATAACCTATTGGGTGAACAAATTACAGCGGGGCAATTAACAAACATCGAGAAAGCATACATGCATATACTAATCATCTTGACTCCTTTGAGATTCGATTGGGCATTACAACATTATACATAGACCGTAATCTAACTGCATCTATGACTAATAATCCACCTTCAGGTTATCATCCGAGCCCCCTCCAGTATTAAGTTGCAAGCAACAGATAATTGTATTACGCATTGTGTGTAAGTAAACAATATGATTGTTCTATGAACAAAGGATTGATGTTTTCTCCCTAGTATCAATAGCATATCTAGTACCTTAGAAATTTCTGTCACTTCCCTAGATTACCAGAGGGATGAACCCACTATCGAGCATAAATACTCCCTCTTGGAGTTGCTAGCATCTACTCGGCCAAGATATCTACTAACAACGGAGAGCATGCAAGATCACAAATAACAAAGACATGATAGGATCAATAATCAATCTGAAATAGCATCTCAATATCCATCGGATCCCCGCAAACACAACATGTATGATTTTAAATAGATGATCTTGATGATGAACGGAGCTCAAAGGATCTAAACATGATAACACAAAGGAGGAGAACCAACCATCTATCCACTACATGGACCCGTAGTGCAAGGATGAACTACTCACGCATCACACCGGAGGCTTGCATGGTGATGAAGAAGGCCTCCATGGTGAATTCTCCCCTCTGGCAGGGTGCCGGGCAGAGCTTCATCTCCCTCCCATATAGGGATGGAGATGACGGCGGCTACAGACTCTTTCATGGATTTTTTGATCGGGTACTTAGGGTTTCTTTATTGGAGGCATCTTATAGGCAAAAGGGGAGGCCGAGGGGCTGCCCTAGGCAGCCACACCACCCCCTGGCGCGTGCAAGGACTGGCTGCACAGCCAGGTGGTGTGGCGGCCCTCTGGCCCCTCTCCGTCTCGTATTCTGGATCCATGTCCCCCTTGGTGAAATAGTGACTTTACCTTTTGTCCCGTCCAATTCCGAGAATATTCATTTTCAGACTTTCCTGGAACCAAAAACAGCAGAAAACAGGCAGCTGGCACTGTGGCATCTTATTAATAGGTTAGTACAAGAAAGTGTATAAAAGGTACTCCAAAGTGTGGACAAAACGTAAGAAAGTAGATATAAACCAAACATGGAACATAAAAAATTATAGATACGTTAGCAACGTATCAACATCCCCAAGCTTAACTCCTGCTCGTCCTCGAGTAGGTAAGTGATAAAAAGAATGAATAATTTTTGAGGTGACATGCACGATCATAAACTTGATCAAAGTATTTGTAAAACATGTATAGCTGGGATCATAGTACTTCAATATAGCATGAAAGATAAAGTTCTAACAATAAGACATAGAAACTATGATGTAACATGAAAAGGCACAAACAAAAGATTCATGAATAACAATGCTTTGCAAGACGTTTGTTTGTTTCACATAAAGAAAACTTAGCATAGTGGCATTCAGCTTGTCCCTCATAATGTAGCAAATCATAATTGCATAGGACACCTTCAAAGTTCATAAGGGTGACTAGATACAAATAGTTTAAGAACAAGCAATATCAAAGTTATGCATCAATCAACAAGTCTTAGGACACCTTGGTTTCATGAAGTATATGCTTGACAAAGTATAAGTTGGAAATCTCATGTCCCTTGAATACGAGGGCCGCTCCTCATGCTACTCAAGTTTAGTGACCGGTAAGTATAAGTACATGTGTATCATAGAGAACCGCCAATGGGGTAGCCCTTGCCCGATGATACGAAAGAATACCCATATAAAAATGACAAGGCAAGTAGACAACAAGCATCTCAAGAATCTTCTTATTTACCACGAGAAAATGGTGCTTTTTTCTCTCTTTCCTCTTTTCTCGTATTTTTTTTTCTTTTTCTCTTTTTTCTCAATCTCTATCTCTTTTTTCATAAGAAGAATGCTTTATAGATTGCTCATTATGGTTATGCTGCAGGTTTTCACCATGATTAGGCATGGATTAGACCAGCGGCCTAGGCGTTTCTCTAACACACATACATAACTCCATGGACTTACACGCTCCCCTTTTATTTCACACCGATGAAATCCATAGACAAAAGAGCATGATATCAACTAGGTACATTGTACAAGTGCAATGTTGAAAGCGTTCCCCATGAAAACATGCTTCTGCTAATCCCCAACATATAAGTGCAAGCATATACAACATAGATGACACAATGGTTCAAGTTTATTAAGGGCAAGAAAAGTAAAGTGTGCCATCAAGTTCGTGAGAACTTTAATCACTAATTTTCACATAACAAGTTTAATTCGGAAGATAGATAAAAACATGAATATACTTGGAATAGCAAATGCTAATAGGTAGGTATGGTGGACTATTTGGAATAACTTGGTTTTATTTGGAGTTGGATGCATGAGTGGAACTCATACTTGGTTATGGAGGCTAGCAAAAGACTGGGAGCGACCAACTAAGAGAGGAACAATGGCCATAATCATGCAAAGCGACAAAACATCATTGATTAAAGCATAAAGTGATATTACAAGTTGAAAACTAAAGGATCATCGAGGCTATAGCGACTTGGGATATGTCGTCGGATTGATCAAGTACGCCATGAGGGGGTCCTCGAGGCGTGCGGAAGAGAGGGGTGTGAGACGTACGGTATTCCGGGACGGTGAGCACACAGGTTTACCCAGGTTCGAATCCACTGGCTTTGGACGGATCCTACTCCTGCTAGCAATTCAGTAATACGGCAGACGCGAAATATGGGTTACAAGGGTTCTCCTGTGCGAGTTGAGGGTCTAAAGTATTGGATGTGACCTAAAGGCTCTCCCTAGGATGGCTTATATAGATATCCGGCCTAGGGTTTACAAAAGAGATCTATCCGGCTATGACTAATAGTCGGTTACAGAGTACATCTTGAACTACAAGTAACATTATGGGCCTAAGTCGGTAAGTCTTCTGGGACTTCCCGTAGCCGGATTGGACTCTGTCTCTCCCCCTGACTGTGCCACCCGTAAAGCAAAGCTCTAACCCGAAGTGGGCCACCCTGGTCACTGAGGAGCTGTGAGGATACCCAGAAAGTATATCCCCAACAGCAGCCCCCGGAGGCCTCCAAGATCCAAAGTCGGATTTATCATCGTCTAGCTTAATCTTCAGCTTGCAGAATCTTGAAGGGTTCCTGAAACTTCACAACAAAAAATATGATCCGGGTCTTAAAAAATAAGTCGGACCTATTAACAGGTTACTCGGATTTTCCAGCTTGATTTCAAACTAAGCCGGAACTTGGTCCCTAACGCCACCTGACACAAGTCATGGTCTAGTCACGTCATCTAACAGGCATTCCGTCAGCACGACCGTTGGTGGGTCCACGGTTCGCGGAACTGATGCGCTGTTTCAATGCGTGCGCGGAGATCGAGGCGACGTAATCATCGCGTGGGGTCCTTCCCAGTTCCTTCCACGACGCGTGGCGGTTACACTGTAGCATTTGCACGAATCTTGGCGCAGTTAGGTGGATATAAGGGGTTAGGATTTTATCCTTCTCCTCTCACCTGTCCTTTGCCTTTTCCTCTCCTCCCAATCTCTCTGCACGCACAGAGCTCCTCCGTTCCTTCCCCAAAAACTCCCAGCGCCGCCCATTCTTGGTCAACCGTTCGCCGGAGAAATGGCTTCTTCTTCTTCCTCCGGCTTGGCGGCAGTGGCGGCGACAGCGGCGACGGAAGCGGTGGCGGAGAAAGAGAGCTTCCGTGGGCTCTAGATCCCCTGCATGCTCGACGACGAGAAGCTCCAGAACATGGAGAAGGAAGGGCTCCTCTATGCCGGCGAATGGCGGAGCGGCTTCGAGGAAACCGTCCCCAACCCACGCGACGGCGAGCGGGTCCACTTCGGCACCCACCGCGACAGAGGTTTGTCGTTTCCTCCCTCGGAGTTCTTCTCCGAGGTCATTGATCATTACGGAGTTCAACTCCATCATCTTCCTCCCAACTCTCTCTTAGAGATGAGCACTTACGCTTCTTTGTGTGAGGGCTTTCTTGGCATTAGGCCGAGTTTAACTCTATTCTGGTACTATTTTCATGTCCGGAGAAACTCTATTACCGCCGGTGTTCCATATATCACCGGCACTATTAGCTTTTCACTTAGACGCGAGCGCGCATATCCCAAAATCTTAGCTAGTGACTCGGTCAAACAATGACCAGCCACGTTCTTCTATCATAGGGATATTCCGGCTCCTGGCTAAGCCACTGCTTTGCCGGCTTTCATTGACGGAGCTGCCACGGCCCAACCGTCCTGGGACGAGGCTCCTCCGTCTCTCACCGACGATCTGGTCCTCGCTAAGAGGCGGATCGAATACTTGATCAAACACAGAGGACTCAAGGGATCCGACTTAGTCCAATGCTGGGTCTCACGTCGGATCCAGCCGCTTCAGTACCACGGAGATCGACTGATGCACTCCATCACGTCGTCCAAGAAAGACTCCCTCCGCATCAGCCCCAAAGCCTACACCACACAAGGCTATATAAGTCAGATCAAGTGGCTGATTAGGGAGCAGATCGAGAGGAGGATCCCGGAGGTTTCTCTGGATATGCATACGGTGGACAACCCCGTAGTGCTGGTAAGCTTCCATCAATAAACTTTTTTTATGTGTTTCAATATTTGAGTTACACTGCAATACTGATATGTTTTCTTCTTTTCAGCTTGCTGACCTCCCTGAGTCGGAACTTGCTCCGCTCGAAGGATATCCTCTGGAGTTCTCTCAGGAGGTAGAAGTGGTCCCATTGCCGGATCTTGCGCTCAAGAAGCGCAAAGCTCTGACAGTGGCTGTTGGCACAAAGGAGGTGCCCGTCGTGAAGAGGTAACTTTCAATCACAACTTCCGCCTTTGTACTTTACTCGAATTTCTTACCGAGATATAATGTTTCCGACTTTACTACATTCTTAGAGGAAAACCGCTCATTGAGGGCAAGGGGAAGGGAACTTCTTTGAAGCCCTTGCGTCAGACGAAGCTTACCATAGCTTCTCCTGCCGTGGCTCCTCCGACTCCTGCCCCTCAACCTTCTGCAACGTCGGTGACCATTCCTTCTCTGGTCATCGCAGAAGATCCGGCTCCTTCAATGGAGCCTGCGATCCTTGAATCGCAAACTGACGTCACCATGGGTGAATCAGATCTAGATAAGGGTGAACCCTCTTTGGGTAATGATCCCTTGGCAGAAACCTTCACCGAAAACCTTATCAGCAATCCGGAACATGCCAAGTTTGGCTTGTCCCAGAAATCTGCGGAAGAGATCCAGCGGCTAGCCAGGCAATGTCTAGAGAAAAGAAACTTATCTGCCGAAGAAGAAGCGCAAGAAGCAAAGGACGTCAAGTTCTCTGACCTTCTTGCTCAGGTGCGCCTTCGCGACGAGAGGATTAGGACTCGTGAGCTTCTAACAGCACCAGTGATTCCTCTGACTCTCGCTGAGAAGGTTGCCGTTGAAGTGAACGCGAGTTTGGATAAACTCACTCGCGAATAATATGTAAGTCGGAATTCCAACTCTTGTTTTTCCTTTATTTTATATCATATCCTCTAGCCCCCAAGCATGAAGTAGGATATATAATCCGGGTTTATGCTTCATTAGGATGCCAAAGAACTAACTAGTGTAGCCCCCAAGGCTCGTGCTGATATTAGCAAAAATATTAGCCCTAGTCTTTAGTAGCTTTCTGACTTTGGGTATTCTGACTTACAGAAAGTATGTTCCTATAACCAGGATTTATCGAAGAATGTCTGCAATAAGCGAAGAAAGATCAAGGCTCTCCGACTTAAAAATGCTGAAGTTAGAGTTGCCAAGGATGAGGTCAAAGGTAAACATTCTGAGACTCAAACCTTGTCTTTGTATTTTCAATGTCGATTTTTTTCTAAACTGTTGTTCTTTTTGACTTACAGCGCTGGTGAAACAATCCTGTGCCATGATTGAAGAGGCCAAGAACCTCAAGACTTTGGTGGTGGAGAACAAGGAGCTGCGCCAAGAGCTGGATAAGCTCAAGGCGGATCATGAAAAAAGCATAGCTCAAGTCCTTGAGTCTTCCTCCATGGCTACTGAAGAGCATGATCACAAGATCGCTGCTCAAGATAAAACAATCTCGGACCTCAAGAATGAGCTTAGCAGAGAGAGGGACCTTTCCCAGGCGCTCCGGGCTAAACTCCAGAGTCTCCGGGAAGAGAAGACCAAAATTGACGACGTCATTTTTGCTACATTCCATCTGTCTGACTTGTCTTTTTCTTCGACTTCTATCAATGTCATATTTTTCTTAACTTGTTTTATGTATAGTTCCTCTGAATTTGATGGACTCTTCCTCCATCGAGCGCCGCACCCACCGGCTTACCCAAGTCGGTGACCTGCTTCATGACTTCCGCCAATCCCTTGAGGACATCAGCGAAGCTCTGAAGATTCCAGACATGCACAGCATGTCGGATTTTTAGGTGCGGGACAAGGCAAAGGAGATGCCGCAACTTGTTCAGGATTGGAACATGTCCTACGCGCGAACTGCGGCGCAGAACGCTCTCACCATGGTCATGAGCCACCATGGAAACATGGAAATATGGAAAGTGACCAGAGGGTACTGCAAAGTTGATGAAGACGGCCAGGAGCAGGACCTTCAAGCCATCATGCACTCCTGCGCCGGATATGGGTGTCACGTGGCTGACCTGACCAGCTACGAGACCCCTTTCTTCACCCTCGTGGACACTCCGCCACCTCCTCAAGAAGAATCAACAGAAGTTTCCGACGATGAACGCACCACCTCGGATGCGGACATCTCGGAATGATACCAAGGCGGTGTATCCAATGAGCCAACACCTCCTTCATCTCCTCCTGCATCATAAATTGCCAGAAATATTTGTATTATCCTGAAAAAACATGATGCGTCTGTAAATATGAAGTACTATGACTTTGCTAGTGCTAAGCTTTTGATCTATTCAGCACTTTTGGCTTTTAAACTTTTTGCGTGCCTGAAATGTTTACATAAGCACTTGTATTTTTTCATCCATACTTATCGTTTATCTGGCTTTCCGCCTCGTCCCTTTCGTGAGCCGGCTAAACCTTCTGCCGGAAACTTTGCCGAGCAACGGAGCTCAATTGCTAAACCAGTTTAAACTCGGAAACAAAGCTGGCTTCTAGTACCAACAATTCACTACTCGGAAAATGCCCGCATCCAGCAATCAGACGAATAACCAAAGTAAAGACTAGAAATTTTTAGAGTTTTAGAATCGGAAATCTAGACCAGAATGAACATGAGCACAAAGTACTTTCAAGCATTTTGGGATTTTCGACTATGACATGATCATTCGGAAATAAGATGGTAAAATCTTCTCAGAAAAGATTGAGGCAACCAAAACTTTTATTTCTCACAGAACATGTACATATATATATTTACAAAGAAGGATAAACTAAGAATAAAAGGGACGTAGCTGAGCAATATTCCATGGTCTGTCTAACTCATCCGGATTTGTACTGCCTCCAGCTCTCTTTCTCTTCTTAGTAGCAGGTCTTTCTTTGACTGGCCTCATGTCAGTTAAGTAGTACGATCCATTGTGCAATACTCGACTAAGCTGGAGAACCAAATCACCTTTACTGAAAGATCTATTTCGGACTCTTTGGCTATGATACTTGTGTAACTTCTGCTGATAGGCTGTAGATCTCATTTCAGCAACGACGCGAACTTCTTCGACTAAGTCGAGATCATTTTGTCGAGAAACCTCGGCATCCTCTTCGATATACGCGGCCACTCTAGGAGAAGTGTGAATCAAATCACTAGGAAGAACTGCTTCTGCACCATAGACCAAGAAGAAAGGTGTGTATCCGGTTGACCTGTTTGGAGTCGTTCGTAAACTCCATATTACAGAGGGTAATTCCTCTACCCAAGCCCCCGCAGCACGTCGTAGTGGTGCTTCGAGTCTCGGTTTTAGGCCTTGTAGGATTAAACCATTTGCTCTTTCGACTTGTCCATTAGCTTGTGGATGTGCGACTGACGCAATGTCAAGCCAGATATTTTGCATGTTGCATAACTCAGCCAATTCTCCCATAGAAAAGTTACTCTCATTGTCCATGATAATGCTATGTGGATAACCATACCGGATTATAACATCCTCAACAAATCTTTTGGCTATTGTTGCATCACAACTAGTGACAGGTTTAGCCTCAATCCATTTGGTGAATTTATCCACCATCACTAAGAGGTGAGTAAATCCACTTGGAGCTCGCTTAAAAGGTCCTACCATATCAAGCCCCCAGACCGCAAAGGGCCATGTTATAGGTATTGTCTGCAGCTGATCAGCCAGAACATGAGCTTGTTTGGCGTACTTTTGGCAGCCCTTGCACGTCTTGACTAATCGTTCGACATCTGCCTGAGCTATAAGCCAGAAAAATCCATGTCTGAAAGCTTTTGCCACTAAAGATTTGGCTGCAGCGTGGTGACCACACCCACCTTCGTGGATTTCCCTTAAGATTTCCACTCCTTCCGGAGACACACAACGCTGAAAAACCCCAGAAACACTCCGTTTATGCAGCTCACCTTTAAGAATAGTATAGGCTTTTGCTCTTCGGATAATCTGCCGGCTCAGCACCTCGTCTTCGGGTAATTTTCCATCTACCAAATAATCGAGGTAGGGTTGAGTCCAGCTGGGAATTACAGCCAGAACTACTATCAAAGGTGAGTCGGATTTGGTCGGATATTCCTCATCTACTCCCTTTATTGAGTGAACTTTGAGGTGCTCTAAAAAAGTGCCATCCGGAACCTCTTTCCGTGCAGAACCTATCCGAGATAGTGCGTCTGCTTCCTCATTTTCTGCTCGAGGGATGTGTTGAACTTTGAACCCTTTGAACGATTTAGATGGATCATCCACAACGGCTTTATATGCTGCCATGTGTTTATTTGCATTACAAATATCCGACACTTGTTGAGCAACAAGATCCGAATCTCTGTAACACATCAAACATCGAATGCCAATATCCTTAGCAACCCGGATTCCATGTAGCAGTGCTTCATACTCGGCAATATTGTTTGTCGCTGTGAAGTGGATCTGCAACACGTATAAAAGTTTATCTCCTTGGGGTGATTTGAGCACCATGCCAACCCCCGATCAACCTCGAGCCTTAGACCCATCGAAGAAGAGGGTCCAATATTCCGACTCAGGGAGGACCATGTTCTCCTTCATCTCTGTCCAATCAGCGACAAAGTCAGCAAGGATTTGGGATTTGATTGCTGTCCGAGGTTTATACTCAATATTGAAAGCTGAAAGCTCTATGCCCCACTTGGCGACGCGTCCTGTGGCATCACTGTTGTTGATTATATCTCTCCTGGGAGTTATGCTCACCATGGTAATTGGATGCTCCTGAAAGTAGTGTCGTAACTTACAAGATGCTAGAAAAACACCATAAGCCAATTTTTGATAGTGCGGAGACCGCTGTTTTGACTCTGTTAGGACTTCACTGACAAAGTAAGTCGGACGCTGCACCAGGTGCTCCTGATTTTCCTCCGGTCTCTCTACTACCATGACGATACTAACGACCTTATTTGTTGCAGCAAGATAAAGCAACATCGGTTCCTGTGATTTCGGCGCTGCAAGGATCGGAGCAAATGAGAGTACTTTCTTCAGGTCTTATAGTGCAGCTTCAGCTTCATCAGTCCAAACAAAGTCCTTGGTCTTTTTCAGGAGTTTGTATAATGGTGCGGCTCTTTCACCAAGCCGGCTTACAAATCGACTGACTACAACGATGCAGCCAGTTAATCTTTGTACGTCCTTCAGGCGAGTTGGCCTGGAAATATTGAGTATAGCCTTGATTTTGTCCCGGTTCACCTCTATGCCTCTTTGAGACACGATGAAACCTAACAATTTTCCGGCTGGTATTCCAATGAAGCACTTCTTCGAGTTAAGCATGATGTTGTATTTTCGTAAGTTGGCAAATGTTTCCTCCAAGTCGGAAATCAACGTTTCCTTCTTTTTGGACATTACTGCAATATCATCCACGTATGCTTGTACATTGCGTCCGAGTTGGTCATGGAGGCAACGCTGCATCGTGCGCTGGTACGTAGCTCCTGCGTTCTTCAGCCCAAAGGGCATCGTAACAAAACAGAAGGTTCCGAAGGGGGTTATGAATGAAGTTTTGACTTTGTCAGATTCCTTCATCCGAATTTGGTGATAACCGGAATATGCGTCGAGAAAACAAAGGAGTTCCGAGCCTGCCGTAGAATCGATGACTTGATCAATTCTAGGCAGAGCGAATGGATCTTTTGGACAAGCCTTGTTCAAGGCAGTATAATCAACACACATCCTTAAATCAGTGGTGTCCTTTTTAGGGACCATTACAGGATTGGCCAACCACTCAATGTGGATGACCTCTTCTATGAATCCGGCTAACTCGAGCTGTGCTAGTTCCTTAGCTATTGCCTTACGGTTTTCATCGCCAAATCATCATAGGGACTGTTTAACGGGTTTAGCATTCGGGTTTACATTTAGAGAGTGATCGGCAAGTTCCCTAGGTACTCCGGTCATGTCAGATGGCTGCCATGCGAATATATCTTCATTTGCTTGAAGGAACTTGACGAGTGCGCTTTCCTATGCGCTACTTAGGCCTACACCTATCTGGGTCACCTTGGAGGGGTCATCATCCTTCAACAACGTCTTCTTCGTCTCTTCTGATGCCTTGAACTCCGGATTTGGCTTTGTCACCTCCTTCTTCGTTGCGGGCATCTCAGACAGATCTATGCTCTTCTTGATCTCCTGGTACTCCTGGGCGTGTAGCACGACTTCAGCAAAGGCGACATTTCCATCCTCGCACTCTCGCGCTTTCTTCGGGTCTCCCCTGATGGTGATCACGCTGTTGGGACCTGGAATCTTCATCATATTGTAAATGTAACACGGATGAGCCATAAAAGCCCAGTAAGCCGGATGTCCGAATATAGCGTGGTACGTGCTCTTGAACGGGACCACTTCGAAGGAAAGTGCATCCGTCCGATAGTTCTTTGGAGTTCCAAAGGTAACATCCAAAGTGATCTCTCCCAGGGAATTAGCTTGTCTTCCTAGGACGACTTCGTGAAAGATCACAGAGCTATGGTTCAGCTGAGTTTCTGAGATCCTCATCCGGCGTAGTGTTTCGACATAGAGAATATTGATACTACTACCACCGTCCATGAGTGTCTTGGAGAAACCATAACCATCAATTAATGGATTGACTATTAAGACGTATTTCCCTCGCCTATGCAACTTAGGCGGATGATCAGCGCGGTCAAATGTGATTGCCACTTCCGACCAGTCCAGATATTGGGGGACAACCGGAACTATTGCATTGAGTTCATGCAGAACTTCATTCTTGACCTTTGCTGGTTGAGATCCGAGGAATGTGACATAAGTGTCCTTCTTGGTGGGGAAAGCTTTCTTCCCTTCGGGCTTGGGATTTGAAGCATCGGCTTCCTCCATGTCGGAATCTTCCTTGGTCACTTTTTCTTTTGGGATTCTTCTTTCCCTTCTTCCGCTTAGCTTTGTAGCCCGCGGTGTCATCTGTTTTGATGTCGTCATTGAAACGACATTCGGCGTTGGTGTGGGACGAGCCCCCATTGGCGTCTAGGTGATGCACACATGGGTTATTAGCAATGTCAGCCCAAGAGTAGGTTTTGCCTGGTTGCTGTTCTCCACTACCTTGGACCCTTGAAGTCCCCCGGCCACGCCCACGGCCTCCGCCGCGTCCTCCTCGTCCTCCAGACCCAAAAGTAGCAGTGACCACTGCCGTTTCCGCGTTGGGTTTCTCTTCCGAGGTATTTTTGCGCTTCTGAGCTTGTTGCTTTGGTTGTTTTGCCGACGGAGGTACAGCTAGGGCATTGAGCAATCCCTCTGCATCATCGTCAGCATCTGCATACTTGCTCGCTGTTTCTATTATCTCCCCCAAGTCAGTGACCTTGTCACACTTCAAGCGGTGACGTAGTAGACCAATTGGGAGTCCTGCGATGAAAGCTTCAATCATAGTTTCATCATTTACTCCCTCATAGGAGTTCTTGGTGTCGACCCATCGTCCGAGGTAATCTCGGCAAGTTTCTCCGGCCTTCTAGGTGCAACGCTGTAGGTCTCTGACCGTATAGGGTCTCTGATATGTGCCTTCAAAATTCCGAAAGAATGCACTTTGCATGTCATACCAGTTGTGGATGGTGTTCTCCGGAAGTTCATTGAGCCTTGATCGTGCCGTCTTCCGCAACATAAGTGGGAGACATCGGGTTGCGACCAGGCTGTTTCCGCCTTTGGCGATGCAACAAGCTTGGAAAAAATCCTATAGCCAAGTATCTGGCCGAGCAATGCTGTCGTAGGCTTGGATATGCCTTGAGATAGAAAATCCTTCCGGGAATCTTGTAGCTCTGATGCGTGGTCCGAAGCACTTTGGGCCCACGTAGATATCATCGTTTTCGTAGCGCCGCGCCTCTATGTTGGAGTTGATCCCGTGCCTTGCGTCGTTCAGGGATAGAGATCGTCCCGAATGCCAGCTGTGGCTGCGGTGCCTTGGAGCCAGACTTCGGCTTCTACCACCACCTCCTCCACCATGTCGTCCTCCTTGTCCCCCTTGGGAGCCGTTATGATGACTGCTTGGTGGAGAGGGTGGGGCAGCTGGATAATTTTTGGCTGATCGCTGGCCTCCGTCCGGAGCATCATTATTCTGGTTCCGGGGAGGGTCTTGGCTATGACGAGCCCCCTGCCGGCTTGTCCCGGCATGGTTTCCGTCGTTCCTTCGTCCGTCGTTCCCACTACGGTGAGGCTCAGCCGGACGGCTTGCATGTCTAGGAGGTGGCATTTTTGTCGATGCTCCTCCCAACGTTTCTATTTATATTCTCCCCTTCGATCGTTAGACTCTTGTCGGGGAGGATTCCTCGGATTCAGAGCAGCGATGGCCTCTTTCTCGGCTGCTGGGGCGACGTTGCTCCAGTCACACGTAGTCCTGCGATGCTGTCCTGACAATCCGGTTCTCGAATAATTGTCCTCCCGATGTTCGGGGCAATGATGTTGCTCCGGAACGCGATGGGGTCTTACGTTAGCCCATGCCGGATCTGTGCGACATTGGTCGGAATCTGAGACCAGTTTTTGACTTCCGGACATGGCGACCTTTTGCTGCTCCAGTCCTTTGTTGAGTAGTTTGATTCCCAACTGGATTTCCTCCGGTCCTGGATTAGCCGATAGAATTTCTCGGGCCGCCACGGTATTTTGTATTAGGGTTGGATATACCCAATCTCCTTTGCTATCTTTTCGTGGCTTCCCCATCTCATCTCCGAAAAGGACGGCACGGATATGTGGGAATTGGTCGTCATTGGTGTGACGCTTCTGTGTCTTTTGATGCAACCGATACATGTAATCCTTGGTTGCCATGCGTTTCTTCTCCTCCTCGATGTTTTTGGCTTCATCCAGGAGTTGTTGACGACGTGCTTCTAGGGCTTGGGCCCTTTCATCCAGTTCTTCAGCAATAAGTTCTGTAGCTGTAGGGATAGGTGTGGTTAGTGCAACATCGATGAGTTTACGTGCACCTTCGGTGATCATGTGTCCATCCACCGATTCTTCTTTTTTCGTCTCTTCTGGGATCAGTGCTCCATCCGAGTCTTCTTCGTGTTCCTCGGCAATCACCTCCTCTGCCAGAGGGTATTTTGCCGGGGTCTTGTTCTTCTTGTTCTTCTTCTTTGCCTTCTTGGCAGCGCCGGTAGCAAAGACGGCTTTGGGTCCGTTTCCCGGAGTCAAGCTTTGATTGGTACTTTCGGACATCTGGACTTTGGGATTATCTCCGATGTCCATGTCATCCTGCGCTTTGGGAGAGTGTTCCCCGGATCCTTCATCCATGGCTTCTCCTTCTTCTGCAGCTTTGGAGTTATACTCCTCTTCATACTCCGCGGAGAACTTTCGGAAATCTGCCGACATCTTCGATTCATCCGAGGATGCGGGTATGTCGGTGTTTGTTCCAATTGCCTCCAGCACAGAGTCGGTGTTTTCTCCAGCATCGGCAGAGCCGGATCCGGATCCTACGTATCCGACAAAGTGGGACGCGTGCTTCCTGAGGTACCTGCGGCTTTCGCGGTCAGCCATGTCGAAACTTTTGATGGTCTCGAGGATTGCATCTGCGCTTGCATCTTGCAGTATCATACGTCGTAGTGTGTACCTGAGGAAAGGCCTGTCTGTCCCGGCGTCATCAGAGCCGGAATCAGTGTCGTTGATTTGCTCCTCCTGAATTTCGACTTCCACGGGTTGGTCGATCTGGGATACGGGTTCTCCAAGGAGATCCACTCCAGATTTGAATTGAATTGCTAGGTCTTCTTCAGGCTCGGATTTCTTCACTATCTCCGCAACTGGTGTGGGCTGGGTGGGTTTAGAGTTTTCTGAGATCTGGAACTCTGCCGCCTCCGCGGACAGAGGGGACCCAGAAGATTCTTCTGCCTGTATCATCACAACTGGGGTGGGTGGGGCAGGTTCAGCGAAACTGATGTAAACATCGATCTCGCTGAAAGACATGATTGTATAGGCAGTCACAGCCTCCCTAGCCGGGATCCAAGTCTCGTCGAGAACGATGAGAGGGACATCGCTGGCGTAGAGGATGCGACCGACGGCGATAGTCTCGCCGATTCCGATTCTTGCAGAGTTCGCTCGGAACGCAGGTCCGAAGATCACTTGCCCCACGGTGGGCGCCAACTGTCGTCGGATTGATGACAAGTATGCCATGAGGGGGTCCTCGAGGCATGCAGAGGAGAGGGGTGTGAGACGTACGGTATTCCGGGACGGTGAGCACACAAGTTTACCCAGGTTCGAATCCGTCGGCTTTGGACGGATCCTACTCCTGCTAGCAATCCAGTAATATGGCAGAGCCGGAATATGGGTTACAAGGGTTCGCCTGTGCGAGTTGAGGGTCTAAAGTATTGGATGTGCCCTAAAGGCTCTCCCTAGGACGGCTTATATAGATATCTGGCCTAGGGTTTACAAAAGAGATCTATCCGGCTACGGCTAATAGTCGGTTACAGAGTACATCTTGAACTACAAGTAACATTATGGGCCTAAGTTGGTAAGTCTTATGTGCCTTCCTGTAGCCGGATTGGACTCCGTCTCTCTCCTTGACTAGGCCGCCCGTGAAGCAAAGCTCTAACCCAAAGTGGGCCACCCTGGTCAGTGAGGAACTGTGAGGATACCCGGAAAGTGTATCCCCAACAGGATAGTCATAACATGGTGTGAGCATGCGGCAAGTCAACCCAAATAAAGCATCAAAGGAGAATACCACAATACTATGCTATAATATGCTAAAACAACACATGATTCTTTCAAGGCACATTAAGCAATCTCAATTTTTTATAACATGTCATGCTACATCAAAAATCACTAAGCATCAAGCCAAAACAATATCAAGCATGACATGACAAAGCATAGGCCACAGTCAAAAACAAGCTCCTTTTACCACTTAAGCATGAACTTTTCCTACTCTTTTCCAATCCAAACCAAACTGATTTGAAAACTAATGTATGAAAGAGGGGGTCCAACCAATTTATTCAAGCAAACTAAGCAACCAAGCAAACGAAAACCAAAAACAAAAACGAAAAAGAAGACGCTCCAAGAACAACACAACTTGTGCATGAAACAATAAAAATGAAGTGTTTGGAAGGAACCTGAGATTTTTTTATTGATGAAGAAGGGGATGCCTTGGGAAGAAGCACAAAAAATCACAGCTCAAACCGACGTATAGAGATTTTACATGAATTTTTATAGCGAAGCACAAAAATCTGTTTTGGGACAACAACTTTCCCAAGCATTACTTCTCTCTCATTAGAGGTTACTCTTGGCACAAAAAGAAAATAAAAAAGGGTAAGGAGTGGTTATTACAGAGGTAATAACTTCCAAGACTCATCTAAAACTTTTGGGTTATCTCCCAATAAGTACTTTTCTTTAATGCCTTTAAGTTAGGCATAAGAAGCAAGAAAAGAATCAAGTGTTCTCAAATTAAGAAGCATTAAGAGCAAACTTTATTTTCATAGGAGAAGCAAAAGGGATCTTCTCTCTCTTCTTAGGGAAGTGTTCTATACCTTTCTTGAGTGGGAGTTGATATTTAATGGTGCCTTCTTTCATATCAATAATGGCACCAACAGTTCTAGGAAAAGGTCTTCCCAAAGTAATAGGACAAGAAGCATTGCATTCAGCATCCAAAACATAGAAATCAACGGGGACATAGGCATTGTTAACCATAATAAGAACATAATTAACACTCCCCATGAATTTGTAGCATTATCATCAAGTGGGACATTTAAATAACAATCTTCCAATGGTGGCAAATCAAGCATATCATAAATCCTTCTAGGTATAATAGAAACACTACTATCAAGATCACATAAAGCTTTGAGATCAAAAACATTCACTTTCATATTAATGATGGGTTCCCAACCATCTTCTAGTTTCATAGGAATATAAGCTTTATGTTTGATCTTTTCTTCTTTAATTTTTATTAGAGCATCAGTAATGTGTTTGTAAAGGCCATATTCATGGCACTAGCATTAGGACTCTTAGCAAGATTTTGTAGGAACATAATAACTTAAGAGATGTTGCAACCATTAAGATCAAAATCATAATTATCATCTAAAGTAGTAGAGCTATTGTTCCCCATGTTTTGAAGAATTTCAGCATTTTTATTAGAAAAGGTTCCATTGGGTTTACTAGCTTCAACATTAGTGGTAGTGATAGTAGAAATACTAATAGTTCTAGCAATTTCATCTTATCTTTCCCACTTAGCATGCAATTCAGCTAATAGTCTAACATTTTCATCAATTCTAACTTGTATAGCATTAGTAGCAGCAAAAGGATTCTCAATATTTTCAGGTTTAGCAACCATTTTATTAATAAAAGAGGATTGTGCTTCAGACAAAGATGATATATTTCTTTCAGTATTAGAAAGTTTTTCCTCAAAAGTTTTATTGAAAGCAGTTTGTTTACTAATAAAATCTTTAAGAATAACTTCAAGTTTAGAGGGTGCACTCCTATTATTGTTGTAGGAATTTCCATAAGCATTACCATTATTGGGAGGATAGGGCCTATAATTGTTGTTACCAAAATTATTCATGTAGGCATTATTGCTAAAATTATTATTTCTTATAAAGTTCACATCAACTTGCTCTTCTTGAGAAACCAAACAGGCTAAGGAAACATGATTTGGATCAATATGAGCTTTCCCTTTAACAAGCATAGACATAATAACATCAATTTTATCTCTCAAGGAAGAGGTCTCTTCAACAACATTTACCTTCTTACCTTGTGGGGCTCTCTTAGTGTGCCATTCAGAATAGTTAACCATCATATTATCCAGAAGCTTTGTTGCAGCACCCAAAGTGATGGTCATAAAGGTACCTCCAGCAGCAGAATCCAATAGATTTCTTGAAAAATAATTCAGTCCTGCATAAAAGGTTTGGATAATCATCCAAGCAGTCAGTCCATGAGTGGGAAAATTATTTACTAAAGATTTCATTCTTTCCCAAGCTTGAGCAACGTGTTCATTATCAGATTGTTTAAACTTCATTATTGCACTTCTCATAGATATAATCTTAGTAGGAGGATAGTACTTTCCAACGAAAGCATCTTTGCATTTAGTCTAGGAATCAATACTATTTCTAGTTAGGGATTGCAACCATTCTTTAGCTTTTCCTCTCAAAGAGAAAGGAAACAATTTAAGCTTAATAATATCCCCATCTATATCCCTATGCTTGTGCATGTCACAAAGTTTAACAAAGTTATTTCGATGAGCAGCAGCATCTTTAGTACCAATACCAGAAAATTGTTCTCTCATAACAAGATTGAGTAAAGCAGGTTTAATTTCAAAGAAAGTAGCTTAAGGAACAGGTGGAGCAATAGGTGTGCACATGAAATCATTGTTGTTGGTGCTAGTGAAGTCACACAACTTAGTGTTTTCAAGAGTAGTCATTTTTTATGTTTTCAATAAAGAAAGCAAACTTAGTACAACTAATTTTTGTGTGTGTTTTTGATAAAGAAACAAGCAAAAAAAGCCATAAATAAACTAAGCAAAACAAAAATAACAAAGTAAAGAGATTGGTTATGAGGGACTCCCCTTGTGAAGATGTCCTTGACTCCCTAGCAACGGCACCAGAAAAATACTTGCTGACTCGTGGTTGATATCGAGCTCGTTGGGGAACCCCAAGAGGAAGGTATGATGAGCACAGCAGTAAGTTTTCCCTCAGTTATGAAACCAAGGTTATCGAACCAGTAGGAGCAAGGAAACACCTCCAAGGTGTTGTTTCCAACTTGGAATCCTGCACAACACAACCACAGAACTTTGTCCCCAACTTACAGTAAGGTTGTCAATCTCACCGGTTTTGCTGAAAACAAAATATTAAACGTATTATGTGGAAGAAAGTAATCTCTTGCAGAAAGTAAACAAAAAACAGTAAACAATTGTAGATTCATTTAAAAGAAAGGAACGGGGTCCATAGTTCACTAGTGGTGATTCTCCTTAAGATAGATAACATGTTGGGTGAACAAATTACAGCGGGGCAATTAACAAACATCGAGAAAGCATACATGCATATACTAATCATCTTGACTCCTTTGAGATTCGATTGGGCATTACAACATTATACATAGACCATAATCCAACTACATCTATGACTAATAATCCACCTTCAGGTTATCATCTGAACCCCCTCCAGTATTAAGTTGCAAGCAATAGATAATTACATTATGCATTGCGTGTAAAGTAAACAATACGATTGTTCTATAAACAAAGGATTGCTGTTTTCTCCCTGGTAGCAACAACACATCTAGTACCTTAGAGATTTCTGTCACTTCCCCAGATTACTAGAGGCAGGAACGCACTATCGAGCATAAATACTCCCTCTTGGAGTTGCTAGCATCTACTCGGCCAAGATATCTACTAACAACGGAGAGCATGCAATATCACAAATAACAAAGACATGATAGAATCAATAATCAATCTGAAATAGCATCTCAATATCCATCGGATCCCCGCGAACATAACATGTATGATTACAAATAGATGATCTTAATCATGAACGGAGCTCACAACATCTAAACATGATAGCACAAAGGAGGAGAACCAACCATCTACCTACTACATGGACCCATAGTCAAAGGATGAACCACTCACGCATCACACTAGAGGCTTGCATGGTGATGAAGAAGTCCTCCAGGGTGAATTTTCCCCTCCGGCAGTGTGCCGGGAAGAGCTTCATATCCCTCCCGATCTAGGGATGGAGATGACGGCGGCTACAGACTCTTTCGTGGAGTTTTTGATCGAGTACTTAGGATTTCTGTATCGGAGGCATCTTATAGGCGAAAGGGGAAGCCGAGGGGGTGCCCTAGGCGGCCACACCACCCCCTGGCGCGGGCCAGGCCTGTCCGCGTGGCCAGGTGGTGTGGCGGCCATCTGGCCCCTTTCCGTCTTGTATTCTGGCTCCGTGTCCCCCTCGGTGAAATATTGACTTTGGCTTTTGTCACGTCCAATTCCGAGAATATTTATTTTCTGACTATCCCGGAACCAAAAACAGCAGAAAACAGGCAGCTGGCACTGTGGCATCTTGTTAATAGGTTAGTTCAAGAAAGTGTATAAAAAGTACTCCAAAGTGTGGACAAAACATAAGAAAGTAGATATAAACCAAGCATGGTACATCAAAAATTATAGATACGTTAGCAACGTATCAATGATCTTGGTTTCCATGGCCTTGATTATTGTGGGCCATATGAGCTATCTATTGTAGAGTGGCTAAGTTGGCTTGGAGTTCGGCTCTACTAGCTTCACGGTCAGAAACTAGCATTTGCAGAATCTGCAGCATTGGGTCCTGAGATGAACTGCTTCCTCCGGGATTTCCACGAGTCATCTGAAGATTGAGATAGTTAATGAGATAAGAGGGAAATCTCTAAGGTTCATGGTTTTGTTTCAAAAGCTTTAAACTTTGAGTTTGCCTCAGGTTTTGCAAACTAACAACTTCCTCTCATTAATTCATTCAAAGCACACCATACAAACACACACCACAACACCAATAGAAAATAGATAGTTTTAAGAACCATTCTGTGAAACTACGATACAGTGGGACCGGTACAATTCACTCCTACGGTAGTGCTCAAGTGCATCTAATCATCATCAATGAAGTCAGAATCATCGTCATCAGTGTGGAACTCCATGGCATCATCCTCTAGGTTGTCGTTGTCATCGTTGAGGTAAGAGTAAAGATCTTCTTGGATATCTTCACCTTCCTCCTCCTTCGCTTTAAGCTAGATTTCCTGTTCACGGATGGTCTTCTCGAGAGTGGTCACCTTTTTGCGAAGATGCTCGATGGTGTCATCCTTCTTGTCACGCTGACGACGAAGTGATTGGAGCTCCTTAGCGAGGATGGCGAGGTTCTAGTCCTTCTTGACTGCAATGGCATGGTTGTGGTTGGCGTAGGTACGTGCGTTGTCCAACTCCTTCTGCCTATCATACAACATGAAGTCAAGATTATCCACCTGGTGCTTCAGCTCCGGGTGTCCTAGCATCTCCAATGGCATTCCCATAGAATCACGCCTTGCGTAGTGAGCAAAGCGAGTTCCCTGAATCTGGTTTATGTTTTGTCCACACAGACGGGCGAGAGCTTCATGCATAGCCCTGGCTAATCCATCTAGCCAGTTATTCTCCCGCAAGGTGAATTGGATCTTCTCAGAAGTGGGTGCTTCCATCTTGCCTCTAAGATCTGCTACTATCAGCCATTGTAGATCTCCTCCTACATGATTGTTGAGTTGGGCCCTGAAGAACTCCGTGTAACATCCCAAAACTTTATTCCAAGCTTATTAATAACCAAATCATCAAAATTATGGTTAACAAAAACTTTTCCATTTCAAAATATGAAAGCATTCATGTGTATGTGCATATAATTTAGGAATTGATTTGAATTGCCATGGTTCTGTGATCCATTGCTTGTAAAATAATTCTTAGGTGAAATAAAAATCATCTAAATCATTCCCAAACTTTTCCCAAAGAAAAACAACTCAAAATGAATAATTGAAGTGAATGGTCATTTTTGCCAAATTAACTACCATGCCTACTTTGGCTATTCCTAGTACTCAAAACCTAACATAAACAAAAGTGGATCTTTACACCCCTTGCTAGTACACATAATGAGGTACCAAGGCCCACTTTGTGATCTGCTAAAAACATTCAAATACTAATTTTAAATGACAGTTCAAAATTGAATCTATTTCATATGGGAAGATCCCACTATTTCAAAAACCACTCAAACAAGCTCAATTTTGAAAACCCAAGCAACCATAGAGTCTCAAGCTTAGTACTAGCACACCACCAAAAATCTTTTCAAAATTCAAAAAGAATTTTCTTGCGGCCATTTCATCAAACACTTGGCAGGCAGAATTCAAGCAAAACCAAATTTACTATTTTAAATAGTGTTCTGGCCAAACTTGTCCCCCATTTGACCCTCATTTATTCCCTTTGTCTCCTAATGATCTAACCATGCCTTTATCACCCCATCACCTACCTCCTAGCCGCATGGCCATGCCAAGCCGAGCCCCACCTCGCTGGCCAACTTGGTCGCCACCGCAGCAGACCGCCTCCCCCTCTCTCTCTCCATGTCTAGGAGATAGCCAACACCTCACCGCCACCCACTGTCCCCTCCTCGAGCCAGGCCCAGCTGTGGACCACCGAGAAAACCCCGCGCCCAGTGCCCCCGCGCCATGCTGAGCACGCACCAGAGCGCCGCGCCCGACACGTGCATACACTCCCCCCTCGACCGCAGCCCGCGCCTACCGCGTCGCGATGACCCAGGGAGCATGCCGGACATGCCCCTTCGCCGCCCAAAGCACCACAGCCACCGCTCGCCGTGGACACCGCCGTCTCTGCCGCTCAGAGCGCCAGCTCCGCCCGACCGCATACCACCGCCCCTAAGCCCACATTAAAGTCCTAGAGCACCGCCAGGAGACCGCGTGTCGATCGCCACCCTCAGCCATGCCGCTAGCCGCCCGTAGCCATGTCGCCACCGTCGCCTGCCCATCCCTCTCGGTCTCGCCGTCGAGCCTATAAAAGGAGGGCACCCCTAGCCGTTTGCAGCACACCACTCCACTCCTCTCACCTCACTGATCATCCCACACCTCTAAGCGGAGCACGGGGAGCAGCAGCTCGCGGGACTTGTACCGGAGCAGGCCGCCTCTGGAGGAGAAGGGCGCCGCTGATTGCGACCACCCCTGGAGCTACCTCGACCGTCCCTGAGCTCGCCGTCGACCACCAGACCATTTGCCTGCCTCACCGTCATTGCTGGAGCCCCTGGTACGCCCCCTATGCACCCCCACCGAGCCGCTAGGGTTAAAGCTCACCGGCGACAGGTCCGTCGTCGACGACGATCCACAGCCGTTGATCCCCACTCTAATCCAACGTCCCACATCGCCCCATACCGCTTCGCGCGTTATGAGCCGCTGACTGGTGGACCCCCTGTCAGCTGAGCCCCGCGCTGCGGAGTGACACTGGGCCGACCCGTTAGAGTTTCCCGTGCAACCCAGTTAGTATGAATTAGGATTTTTCTTTTTAGTTTAAACTTAGATCTGTCTCTGAGTTTGAAAATCAATTCAGAGAGATTTACAAATCCAAATTGCATGAAACCAATTTTGCCTAAAAGATATTGAAATGATCTATCCAAGCCCGTTGGATTTAATTCAATTAGAGTTACAGATCTCTCCTAGTAAAATAATAAAACAGAAGCATTTGCACCTTGCAACATTTTTATAAAATCAACTAAGATAGATTTTGAGTTGATTCCAACTCTCAAAAATCACATTTCACCATACCTATCTGAATATGTAATAATATTAAAGTTTACATGCAGTGACTTTGGACTAGTACCAAAATAATGCTATATAGGCATTTCTAGTCACTTTAAATCATTAAATAATGAACTTAAACCAAAGTAATTATGATCCAACCCTTAAGTCACATTCCCACATGTTAGGATATGTGGTGATGACATGTGTCCACCTGATCCCATATTTTAAGTGGTGAATATTAAATCTTAGTTAATTTTTCAATGAGTAGAAATTACTTTTCTAGATTAAAAAGAGTGAAACTAGTTAATAAAACTTGTGATGCTTGTGATGATAATAGATCATCAGATGTGTGTCTAGAATGCTAATTAGACTAGTAAGTATTGTTTGGTGATTGTGTACTCCGTATGTATTTATAGAACATAGTACCGACCAAGTCTACGAGGAGGAGGAGTTCTACCAAGAAGAAGAAGAAGAAAATTTTAACCACTCCACCAACCAAGGCAAGTGATACATTGCAAATGTATCTATAATTTTTGATGTTCCATGCTTGGTTTTATCCACTTTCTTGTGTTTTGTTCCAACTTTGGAGTACTTTTCATATGATTTCTTGGACTAACCTATTAACAAGAGCCACAGTGCCAACTGCCTGTTTTCTGCTGTTTTTGGTTCCACGAAAGTCAGAAAATGAATATTCTCGGAATTGGACGGGACAAAAGCCAAAGTTCCTATTTTTCCGGAAGGGATCAAGTGCCAGAATACGAGACGGAGAGGGGCCAGGGGCCTGCCACACCACCTGGCCACGTGGCCAGGCTTGGTCCGTGCCAGGGGGTGGTCTGGCCGACCCCAGCACCCCCTCGGTCTCTCCTTTTGTTTTTTGCTTAGTTTCTTTTTTGCTTTGGTTGCTTGTTTCTTTATCAAAAACACACAAAAATTAGTTTTACTAGTTTGCTTTCTTATTTGAAAACCCAAAAAAATGACTACTTTTGAAAACACTAAGTTGTGTGACTTCACTAGCACCAACAATAATGATTTTATGAGCACACCTATTGCTCCACCTGTGGCTGAAAATACTTTCTTTGAGATAAAACCTTCTTTGCTCAGTCTTGTTATGAGAGAACAATTTTCTGGTATTGGTAATGAAGATGCGCTTCCCATCTAAATAACTTTGTTGAACTTTGTGAGATGCAAAAGCATAGGGAATTAGATGGTGATATTATTAAGCTGAAATTGTTTCCTTTCTCTTTGAGAGGAAAAGCTAAAGAGTGGTTGAATTCCTTAACTAGGAATAGTATTGATTCTTGGACTAAGTGCAAAGATGCTTTTATTGGAAAATACTATCCTCCTGCGAAGATTATATCTATGAGAAGTGAAATAATGATGTTTAAACAACTTGATAATGAGCATGTTGCTCAAGCTTGGGAAAGAATGAAATCTTTGGTAAAGAATTGTCCCACTCATGGATTGACTGCTTGGATGATCATCCAAACTTTTTATGCAGGATTGAACTATTCTTCAAGGAACCTATTGGATTCTGCTGCTGGAGGTACCTTTATGACCATCATTTTGGGTGCTGCAACAAAACTTCTAGACAATATGATAGTTAATTATTCTGAATGGCATACTAAGAGAGTTCCACAAGGTAGGAAGGTAAATTCTGTTGAGGAAACCTCCTCCTTGAGTGATAAAATTGATATTATTATGTCTATGCTTGTTAATGGGAAAGCCCATATTGATCCAAATAATGTTCCTTTGGCTTCTTTGGTTGCTCAAGAAGAGCAAGTTGATGTGAACTTCATAAGAAATAATAATTTTGGCAACAATGCTTATGGTAATAATGCTTATAGGAACAATTTTGGTAACAACAATTATAAGCCATATCCTCCCAACAATGGTAATGCTTATGGAAATTCTTACAACAACAATAAGAGTGCTCCCTCTGAACTTGAAGTTGTGGTTAAAGAGTTTATTAGTAAACAAACTTCTTTCAATAAAAACATTGAGGAAAAACTCTCTAATGTTGAAAGAAATATAACATCTTTGGCTAAAACTCAATCTTCTTTGAATAAAATGGCTGCTAAACCTGAAACTAATGATAATCCCTTTGCAGCTACTAATGCCATACAAGTAAGAATTGATGAAAATGTTAGACTATTAGCTGAATTACATGCTAAGTGGGAAAGAGAAGATGAAATTGCTAGAAACATTAGTGTTTCTACTATCACCACCTGTAGTGTGGAGGCTAGTAATAGTTCTACTACTTTGGATGATAAAGTTGATTTTGATCTTGATGGTTGCAATATCTCTAAAGTTATTAAGTTCCTACAAAAGCTTGCTAAAAGTCCTAATGCTAGTGCTATGAACATGGCCTTTACAAAACACATTACCGATGCTCTCATAAAGATTAAGGAAGAAAAGATGAAACATAAAGCTTCTATTCCTATAAAACAAGAGGCTGGTTGGGAACCCATCATTAATATGAAAGTGAATGACTTTCATTTCAAAGCTTTATGTGATCTTGATAGTAGTGTTTCTATTATGCCTAGAAGGATTTATGATATGCTTGATTTGCCTCCTCTTGAAGATTGTTATTTGAATGTCCCACTTAAGATAATGCTAAAAAGAAACTCATGGGGAGTATTAATGATGTTCTTATTATGGTTAACAATGCCTATGTTCCCGTTTATTTCTATGTTTTGGATGTTGAATACAATGCTTCTTGTCCTATTACTTTGGGAAGACCTTTTATTAGAACTGTTGGTGCCATCATTGATATGAAAGAAGGCACCATTAAATATCAACTCCCACTCAAGAAATGTATAGAACACTTCCCTAAAAAGAGAGAAAAGATTTCTTTTGCTTCTCCTATGAAAACAAAATTTGGTCTTAATGCTTCTTCATTTGAGAACACTTGATTCTTTCTTTGCTTCTTATGCCTAACTTAAAGGCGTTAAAGAAAAGTACTTATTGGGAGATAACCCAA
Organism: Avena sativa; assembly: GCA_916181665.1. Taxonomy (NCBI): domain Eukaryota; kingdom Viridiplantae; phylum Streptophyta; class Magnoliopsida; order Poales; family Poaceae; genus Avena; species Avena sativa. The sequence continues at coordinate 82,641,901 of OV702286.1, forward strand.
AAGTTTTAGATGAGTCTTGGAAGTTATTACCTAAGTAATAACCTCTCCTTATCCTTTTTATTTGCTTTTTGTGCCAAGAGTAACCTCTAATGAGAGTAAAGTAATGATTGGGAAAGTTGCTGTCCCGAAACAGATTTTTGTGCTTCACCGTAAAATTCGTGAGAGAGATCTGTATGTCGGATTGAGCTGTAATTTTTTGTTCTTCTACCCCAGGTTGTTATATAACTTTAATTAGTTCAACACTTTTTGATTTGAGCAACAGAAGGTCTTCAAAAAAATTCGTCTTTACCTGCTGGTCTGTTTTGACAGATTTCTGCCATTTTCTGCATTTGCTTCTTGTGGGTTCCTTTTTGAGTTTTTTTGGGGAATTGAGCTTTTTGAAGGAAGTTATACAGTAGCTAGTGTTCTAATGGAAGTTTATTTGGTGTTAGAACTGAACCTTAAGACTTATTTAACTTGAGTGCACTAATGTTGGTAATAAAGATTGTGTGAAGTTTTGTATGAAGGAAAATTTTCAGGTGTATGGAAGGAATGAGTAATGAGATGAAGGATGGATTAAAGCTCAATCTTGGGGATGCCACGCGTGTCACCCCAAGAAATATCCAAGAAGTACAAGCGTCAAAGCTTGGGTATGCCCAAGGCATCCCCTTCTTCATCAATAAAAATCCCAGGTTTCTTCCAAACGCTTCATTTTTATTGTTTCATGCACAGTTGTGTTGTTCTTGGAGCGTCTTCTTTTTCGTTTTCGTTTTGGTTTTTAGTTTGCTTTGTTTGATTAGTTTTCTGAATAAATTGGTTGGACCCCCTCTTTCATACATTGATTTGCAAATGGTTTGGTTTGGTTTGGTTTGGAAAAGAGTAGGAAAGTTCATACTTATGTGGTAAAAAGAGCTTGTTTTTGACTGTGGCGTGTGCTTTGTCATGCCATCTTGATATTGTTTTGGCTTTATGCTTAGTATTCTTTGCTGTAGCTGACTTGTTATAAACAATTGAGATTTGTTAATGTACCTTGGATGAATCATGCGTTGTTTTAGCATATTAAAGCATAGTATTGTGGTATTCTCCTTTGATGCTTTATTTGGGTTGACTTGGTGCATGCTCACACCATGTTATGACTGTCTCAAGTCACCATAGCCTTTATGATCCTTTAGTTTTCAACTTGTAGTATCACTTTATGCTTTGATCAATGATGTTTTGTCGCTCTACATGATTATGGCCATTATTGCTCTCTTAGTTTGTCGCTCCCAGTCTTTTGCTAGCCTCCACAACCAAGTATGAGTTCCACTCATGCATCCAACTCCCTAAACCAAGTTATTCCAAAGAGTCCACCATACCTACCTACTAGCTTATGCTATTCCAAGTATATTCATGCTTTTGTTTACCTTCCAAATTAAACTTGTTATAAGAAAGCTAGTGATTAAAGCTCTCACGAACTTGATGGCACACTTTACTTTTTTCCTCTAATAAACTTGAACCATTGGGTCCTTCTTTGTTGCGTATATGCTTGCGCTTTATAAGTTGAAATTAGCAGAACCATGTTTCATGGGGAACGCTTTCAACATTGCACTTGTACTTTGTACCCTGTTGATATCATGTTCTTTTGCTTACGGATCCAGGCGGTGTGAAATAAAAGTGGAACTTGTAAGATCATGGAGTTTGTATGTGTGTTAGAGAAATGCCTAGGCCGCTAGCCTACGCCATGCCTAATCATGGTGGAAACTTGCAGCATCACCATAATGAGCACTCTATGAAGCATCCTCAATAAAAACCTATGCAAATAGCAAATAAAAAGATCGCTGAGATGCTCATTGTCTGCTTGCCTTGTCATTTTGATTATGGGAAAGCTCCCGTATCATGTGCAAGGGGTACCCTGTTGGTGGTTCTTAATGATACACATATACTTACAATGACAAGAGCTTACTCGTGACTGAAGTTGAGTAGCATGAGGTTCGGTCTTCGTAAGTAAGGGGCATGAGATTTCGATTTATAACTTGTCAAGCATATCCTCTTAGTTGTGTCACTTTAACCTTAATCACCTTCAAGATGCTTATGATAGGGGCAATGAGAGCTGAAAGCTATAAGTACCATAATTTTTGGAAGCTCTTTATGAGACTTGAATCCCTACTTCCTTTTACAAAGGCTTTTCTTCCATCATTATATTGAGTATCCACCTTCTACCTTTATGCACCTACTTTGAGAGCATAGTGGCCATTCTTAGTTCTATGTGCATTGTCCCAAGACTAGTTGATTGATGCATAACTTGTTATTTCTTATTTTAAACTATTGTATCTAGTCACTCTTATGAACTTTGAAGGTGTCCTATGCATTTATATTTGCTACTCTATTGAGGGACAAGCTGAATACTATTATGCCATGTTTTCTTTATGTGAAACAAACAAACGTCTTGCAAAGCATTGTTATTCATGAATCTTTTGTTTGTGCCTTTTCATGTTGCATCATAGTTTCTTTGCTTATTGCTAGAACTTTGTCTTTCATGTTTTGATTGCAGTACTATGATCCCAACTTTGAATGTTTTACAAATACTTTGATCAAGTCTTTGATGGTGCATGTCACCTCAAAAATTATTCTTTCTTTTTATCACTTACCTACTCGAGGACGAGCATGAGTTAAGCTTGGGGATATTGATACATTGCAAATGTATCTATAATTTTTGATGTTCCGTGCTTGGTTTTATCCACTTTCTTGTGTTTTGTTCCAACTTTGGAGTACGTTTCATATGATTTCTTGGACCAACCTATTAACAAGAGCCACAGTGCCAGCTGCCTGTTTTCTGCTGTTTTTGGTTCCAGGAAAGTCAGAAAATGAATATTCTTGGAATTGGATGGGACAAAAGCCAAAGTTCCTATTTTTCCGGAAGGGACCAAGTGCCAGAATACGAGACGGAGAAGGACCAGGGAGCCACCACACTACCTGGCCGCGTGGCCAGGCCTGGCCCACGCCAGGGGGTGGTGTGGCCGCTCCCGACACCCCCTCGGCCTCTCCATCTGCCTATATATTGCCCTCGGGACGAAAGCCCTAAGTACCCGATCAAAAATCCACGAAAGAGTCTGTAGCCGCCGTCATCTCCATCCCTAGATCGGGAGGGATCTGAAGCCGACACCCTGTCGGAGAGGAGAATTCACCCTAGAGGCCTTCTTCATCACCATGCAAGCCTCTGGTGTGATGCGTGAGTAGTTCATCCTTGGACTACGGATCCATGTAGTAGCTAGATGGATGGTTCTCCTCCTTTGTGCTTTCATGTTTAGATCTTGTGAGCTCTGTTCATGATCAAGATCATCTATTTGTAATTCATACATGTTGTGTTTGCGGGGATCCGATGGATATTGAGATGCTATTTCAGATTGATTATTGATTCTATCATGTCTTTGTTATTTGAGATCTTGCATGCTTTCCGTTGTTAGTAGCTATCTTGGCCAAGTAGATGCTACCAACTCCAAGAGTTAGTATTTATGCTCGATAGTGGGTTCATGCCTCTGGTAATCTGGGGAAGTGATAGAAATCTCTAAGGTACTAGATGTGCTGTTGCTACTAGGGAGAAAACAACAATCCTTTGTTCATAGAACAATCATATTGTTTACTTTACACAGTTCGTAAAGCAATAATCTGTTGGTTGCAACTTAATACTGGAGGGGGTTCGGATGATAACCTGAAGGTGGATTATTAGTCATAGATGCAGTTGGATGGCGGTCTATGTATTATGTTGTAATGCCCAATCAAGTCTCAAAGGAGTCAAGATGATTAGTATATGCATGTATTGCTTTCTCGGTGTTTTTCAATTGCCCTGCTGTAATTTGTTCACCCAGCATGTTTTCTATCTAAGGAGAGACACCTCTAGTGAACTATGGATCCCGGTCCTTTCTCTTTACATACAATCTACAATGTTTTACTGCTTTGTGTTTACTTTCTGCAAACTTTAACTTCTTTCCATTCGATACGTTTAATTCTTTGTTTTCCACAAAACACGGTGAGATTGACAACCTCATCGCAAGTTGGGACAAAGTTCTGTGGTTGTTTTGTGCAGGTCTCCACGTTGCTACTAGCACCGGTAGTGCGCCCTGCCAAAGCTCAGCTAGTAACACCTTTGGGGGTGTTTCCTTGCTCCTACTGGTTCGATTAAACCTTGGTTTCATAACTGAGGGAAAACTTGTTGCTGTGCTCATCATACCTTCCTCTTGGGGTTCCCAACGAGCTCTACGTCGAACGACGAGCACATCAGCAAGCTACTATTGGCAAGCTAACACTTGCAAGTTAATGCTTAGCAAGCTAGGATTAAACTAGATGGTTTAGCAAAGATGCTTTAGGCATGCTTTGATTATACCACTTTGACTATTAGTACCCCAGGTATTAGTTTTAAGCTTTACTTCCTTTACCCAAAGTTCTTTACTTGTTTTGAAGGTAGCATAAAGAATATAAAACTTGACCTATTTAGAACCCTTTAGATGTCATTCTATGGCATGAGATTGAACCCATCATTTCCACCTTACTGAACACTCTTAACTTAGTAGTTTAGAGTAGATAAAAACTTGAGTCACTTTAGATGGGAACACTTGGTGAAAATGAATTATGAAAACCTTGGGATGATGAGTCATTCTATTGAGATGTTTTGACATGTGTTGAGAAACACAAATGGTTTATGATGATGAAAATATTGAGGCATGAGCCTTAACCCTTTTTATAAAACTAATGGTTGGATTCGGATGCGATACCATTCCAAATTTACCGTACAACCACACTACCTGAATTGGGTAAGGCTTAGCTGGAAATTTATATGCATTAGTATTAGTTCCCTCGCGGGAGAGGTTTGAGCTGAGGCTACCTCTCAATGTTGTCCACCTATGCAGTGCCCAAGATGACTGATGGTCATGGTTGGGAGGCCATGCTCATAGGAGAGGTGATTATACTAGGGTGTGTAAAGGAAAAGTTATGTTTGATTATCCGCATACTAAGTATGATGATTCAGGGTTATCCCTGACAAATGTATCGAATCTTGTGGTGAAAGTGTACCACCTCTGCAGAGTGTCAAACTATTCGAATAGCCGCGTCCACGGTTATGGACAGTTGGAATGGCCATACTGTTTCGTTGTCAGATGTTTTCAAAACAACTTATGAAAGGAATGATGAATCTTGACTTGACCACAACAAGGTTGTGTTTATGACACTAGCTTCCCGACTTAAGTGATTCTAGAACTTTATTTTATCTTTCTTTGCTTTAGAACTCAGCTTAGGTTTCAAACTTAACGTTATGGTTAAACTTAGATTTAGCACTTAACTTAGAATTATACTACTTGTTAGTGGTAGTTTGCGAGTACTTCAAGAGTACTCATGGCTTTTGTCCCTGGCTATTCTCATGGCCAGACTATGAAGGAGACTATCAAGATGATGGCCAGCAGGACGGCTATGATAACTAGGACTATCAACCTTCGTCAGCATTTCATGTGCCCCTGAAGATGGACTCCACCGCTACGCTTATCTTTTATTTCCGCTGCTTGTTGTATTAAGACTGGATCATGAGATCCTTATCTGTGTAAGACCTTATGTATGGTTTGTAATGGATGATGTACTGTGATATCCAATCCGTTATGTCTCGCAAAAATGGTAATCCTGGGATTGCGAGGTATGGCATAACGGGCATCTGGGATTAAAAATCCGGGTGTTGACAAGTTGGTATCAGAGCCATCCTGACCATAGGAGACCCTAGTTAGAATGGACGTCCGAACAAAAACTTTGTTTCAAAACCAAAGTGAGTATTTACGAAAAACTATCCCCTCTCTTATCCTTGTGGACTCATTCTTTCTCAAAAATTCATGTTCCTCAAAATTCCTACATTACTTAAAATTTGACACAGTTGATCACTTCACTAATTTCCTCATCCTAAATTCTTGTAGATGGAGACTCAGTTCAGCAAGTTTTACCAGTTGGGAAACGAAGGTCAGCTGATCTTCGAGAGGGATCTGGATTCACTGTCGAAGTTACTGGGACGCCCACATCCGGAGTTTCTAGGAGCTCAACTTCCAGGACCCCCAGGAGGAGACTTACAGTGGCTAGTCACCGCTGATCTTAGAGGAAGCATCGAAGCACCAACTTCTGGGAGAATTCAGTTCTCTGTGAGAGAGAACAACTGGCTAGATGGATTAGCCAGGGCAATGCATGAAGCTCTCGCACGTCTATGTGCCCTCAGCGTCAACAAAATCCAAGGAACCCGTTTTGCCCACTATGCAAGACGTGACTTCATGGTAATGCCGATGGAGATGCCAAGTCACCCAGAATTGAGGCGTCAAGCGAAGAATCTTGACTTCTTGCTGCACGACAGACAGCAGGAACTGGACAATGCCAGGGAGTTAGCCAACCAAAACCGTGCCATTGCCGACCAGAAGGCCCAGACTTTCGCAATGCTCGTCCAGGATCGCCAGTCTCTTCGCCGCCAGCGTGCAAAGAAGGATCGCACCATCGCCTGTCTTCGCAAGAAGGTGGCCGACCTCGAGAAGACCGTCAAGGAGCAGGAAGCTCAGCTTGTAGCAAAGGAAGAAGAAGATGAGGGTGAAGACATCCAGGGAGACATGGATTCTTACCTCAGCAACGATGATGACTTTCTGGAGGAGGATGTCGTGGACTTCTACACTAATGATGAGGACTCCGACTTCATCGACGATGAGTACATGCCCTAGAGCACTGTCATAGCATGAGATGTATCGGTCCCACTGTATCGTAGCTTACAGAATGGTTCTTCAATTCATCTGTTTTTGTTTTGATTGTTGTGGTGTGTGTTGTATCGTGTGCTTGTTTGCATGAATGAAATGAAGTTAGTTGCAAAAACTTGAGTCTAACTCAAAGTTTTTAGCTTTGACACAAAAACCATGAACCTTAGAATTTCCCTCTTACCCCTATATCTATCTCAATCTTCAGATGACTCGTGGAAACCAAGGATGGAGCAGCTCGTCGCAAGACCCAATGCTGCAGATCTTGCAGAATCTCATCGCAGACCGTGAAGTAAGTAGGGCAGAGCGCCAAGCTAACTTAGAAACACTTCAACAGATCGCCCAGATGGCTCTCAACAACCAAGGGCATGGAAATCAGGATCACCAGGGATCTAAACTCAAAAAATTTAAGAACACCAATCCCCCAATCTTCAACCAATTTGAAAACCCATTAGATGTTGATGACTGGTTACAGACAATGGAAAACAACTTAGAAGTTGAAAGAGTTGATGAAAATGAGAAAGTTCTCTTCACGACCCACCATCTGGCAGGAGATGCAAGAGCTTGGTGGACTAGTATCCGCAATATGAACCATGGTCAAGTGATGACATGGGAAGCATTCAAAGTCAAGTTTAGCCGCACCCACATGCCGCAGGGTCTAGTCACCCGAATGAGGGATGAGTTCCGAGAATTGAAGCAAGGAAGAATGACTGTGGTGGAGTACCGTGACAGATTCCTGTCACTTGCCAGATATGCACCTGATGAGATCAACACGGAGGCCAAGAAGAAGGAGAGATTCTTGAACGGACTGCATGATGAGATGTAGACTGTCCTAGTCAACATCCGTTTCCAGGATCTCGAAGAGCTAGTCGACTCTGCCATTCAGATGGAAGGGAAGATTAACCAGGAAAACAACAACCGCAAGCGTCGTATGATGCAGCAATCAGGATCCTGCAGTCACTAGAAGTACCGTCCCAACCCCTCACCAGGATATGCACCAAGGAACAATCGACCCCCAACGTCTCGCCCAAGCTACCCCAACCGTAGTGGACGCAATGGGAAGTCCAGAGGAAACAATCACAACTCCGGCAATGCCAACAATTTCAACTGTGCACCTCCCAAGAACAACAACAACAACAACACTGCACCTAGAACTGGCAGCAATGCTATGCCCATCGCAGTCAAGGACAAGTCCCAGATCACTTGTTTCGAGTGTGGAGTGAAGGGTCACTATTCCAATGAGTGTCCCAAGAAAACTGCCACCAATGCCAATGTGAATGCCCCAGCTCAACAACAGCGTCGTGTTCAACCAGGGAGAAGATTTGCCCCAGGGAATCCTCACAACCGCAACGGCCGTCTCTTCCACATGAACACAAAAGAAGCCCAAGAAGCGCCAGATGTAGTGCTGGGTATGTTTTCTGTCAACTCCGTTTTAGCAAGAGTGTTGTTTGATTCTGGAGCATCGCATTCATTTGTCACCGAAGAATTTGCATGCACTAGTAAGATCCACCCAACCAACTTGAAGCATGTCATGATAGTTCAAATCCCCGGTTCAACAACCAAAGCTAGAAAAATTTGCAAAGTTCTGCCTATCAGAATACATGGGATATATTTTTATGCCAACCTAATTGTACTTGGAACCAAAGGATTGGAAGTAGTACTAGGTATGGACTGGATGTCAAGGCATAAAGGACTAATAGACTGTGCTAAGAAAGCCATCACCATGACCAGTAGTTCTGGAGTAACAGTAGAGCATATATCTGAAACCTTACCCCGTTAATTCAAGTGCAACAAGAACCTAGCCGTACCCACCATAGACCAAGTCAGAGTAGTCTGTGAATACCCTGACGTAGTCCCAGATGAATTGCCAGGTATGCCCCCGGATAGGGATATTGAGTTCATCATCGAACTAATCCCCGGAACCGGACCCATAGCCCAGAGACCCTATAGCATGAACCCCTCAGAGTTAGTGGAACTGAAGAAGCAGTTGGATGCTATGTTAGAGAAAGGCTTGATTCAACCAAGCGCATCTCCATGGAGATCACCAGTGTTATTCGTCGATAAGAAAGATGGAGGCAACTGTCTGTGCACAGATTATAGAAAATTGAATGATGTCACCATCAAGAACAAGTACCCCTTGCCAAAGATAGAGGATCTATTTGATCAGTTGACTAGAGCCTAGGTATTCTCAAAGATTGATCTTAGGACTGGTTATCACCAACTTAAGATTCGTGCAACGGATATTCCAAAGACCACCTTTACTACTCGCTATGGTTTATACAAGTATACGGTTATGTCTTTTGGATTAACCAATGCCCCTGCTTATTTCATGAATCTCATGAATAAGATCTTTATGCATTTCCTAGATAAGTTTGTAGTTGTGTTTATCGACGACATCCTTATCTACTCCAAGTCAGAAGAAGAGCATGAGCAACATCTGAGTGTCATCCTAGAAACCCTGAGAGAGCATGAGTTATATACCAAGTTCAGCAAGTGTGAGTTTTGGCTGAAAGAAGTAGGATTCCTAGGACATATTGTGTCTACTGGAGGAGTCTCTGTTAATCCCACCAAGATCAAAGATGTCGAAGAATGGGAAGCTCCAACCACTCAAACCCAAGTCCGTGCATTTCTCGGATTAGCGGGATACTACCGCAAGTTCGTAGATGGATTCTCGAGCATAGCCCGACCCATGACCTAGTTGTTGAAGAAGGACAAGAAGTTTGAATGGACTGACAAATGTGAAGCCAGTTTGCAGGAGCTAAAAAAGAGATTGATATCAGCCCCAATATTGGTCATGCCAAACATCAAGAAGCCATTTGATGTATATTGTGACGCATCCAAGATTGGTCTAGGATGTGTGTTGATGCAAGAAGGCAAAGTCATCGCGTATCTATCTCGACAACCGAAGTAGCATGAGCAGAACTATCCAACCCATGATCTTGAGTTAGCAGCCGCAGTTTTGGCATTGAAGACATGGCATCATTATCTGATGGGTAATCGCTGTGAGATTTACTCAGATCACAAGAGTTTAAAGTATATCTTCACTCAGAAGGAGCTGAATATGAGCCAAAGGAGATGGATAGAGTTAATCAAGGATTATGACCTTGACATTCACTATCACCCCGGCAAAGCCAATGTGGTAGCGGATGCTCTTAGCAGATTGCCATGTAGGCTAAACACCATGATCAAGGAGAAGAAACCCAGTTTGTATGAGGAGTTGGAGCAATTCAAAACAGAATTAGTTAGCAAAGGATTCTTAGCTAGCATTGAACTTCAACCCACTTTGATTAGCCAAATCAAGGAAGCGTAGAAGGGGAATGAAAGTATCGACGGAATCAAACGTCGTATTGGTACAAGAAAGGTACCTGGATTCACCCAAGACGAAGAAGGAGTACTGTGGTACAAAGGCCGTATCTGTGTGCCAGCAGATTCGGAGCTGAAGGAAGTTATCATGAAGGAAGCTCATGATACTCTTTATTCTATCCACCCCGGAGGAACAAAGATGTATCAGGATTTGACAGAGCAATTTTGGTGGCACAAGATGAAGAGAGAAATCGGAAGCTACATCGCCAAATGTGACATCTGTCAAAGAGTCAAAGCAGAGCACCAGAGACCCGCAGGACTGTTGCAACCATTGCAGATTCCGGAATGGAAATGGGATTCCGTTGGAATGGACTTTATCACTAGTTTGCCTACTTCTAGCTAGTAGGGGAAATGACTCAATCTGGGTCATAGTTGATAGACTGTTCAAGGTAGCCCACTTTATACCTGTCAAGACTACCTACCAGAGTGCGAAGCTAGCAGAGATGTACATTGCTAGGATTGTTAGTCTGCATGGAACCCCCAAGATCATAGTGTCAGATCGAGGAACCCAGTTTACCTCAAGATTTTGGCAGAAAGTTCGGGAAGGATTGGGAACCAAGTTGAACTTCAGTACCGCTTATCACCTGCAAACTGATGGACAGACTGAGAGAGTCAACCAGATCCTAGAGGATATGCTTAGAGCTTGTGTGTTAGAGTACGGATCAAAATGGAAAGACTGCCTGCCTTTCACAGAATTCTCCTATAACAACAGTTATCAAGCTAGTTTGCAGATGGCACCATTTGAGTTCCTATACGGAAGAAAGTGCCGTACCCCTTTGAATTGGTCGCAAGTAGGAGAGAGTCAGATCTTTGGACCCGACATTCTCCGAGAAGCTGAAGAAAAGGTTCACAAAGTCCGTGAGCACCTCAAGACCGCCCAATCCAGACAGAAGAGTTATGCTGACAAAAGAAGGAGAGACCTGACTTTCAATGTTGGAGATTTTGTATATCTCAAAGTTTCACCATTGAAAGGAACCCAACGCTTTAGTCTGAAAGGAAAATTAGTCCCCAGATATATCGGGCCCTTCAAGATTTTGAACCGTCAGGGAGAAGTATCGTATCAACTGGAACTACCTGAAGAGATGTTAGCCATCCACAATGTGTTCCATATCTCGTTACTTCGCAAATGCCTAGAAGTGCCGGAGAAGACGAAAGTTTTCAAGAACATCGATCACAGAGCTGTACAGATCAACAATGACCTGACCTATCGGGAAGTGCCCATCCGTATCTTAGAAGAAGCTTACAGAACCACCAGGACCAGGAGTATCAAGTTTCTCAAGATTCAGTGGAGCAACTATACCGAGGAAGCCACTTGGGAGCGCGAAGATTACATTAGGACAGAGTTCCCAGATCTCTTTAGTTCCTAGTTTTCTTTGTAAATCTCGGGACGAGATTTTGTTTAAGGGGAGAAGGTTTGTAACATCCCAAAACTTTAATCCAAGCTTATCAATAACCAAATCATGAAAATTAGGGTTAACAAAAACTTTTCCATTTCAAAATATGAAAGCATTCATGTGTATGTGCATTTAATTTAGGAATTGATTTGAATTGCCATGGTCCTGTGATCCATTGCTTGTAAAATGATTCTTAGTGAAATAAACATCATCTAAATCATTTCCAAACTTTTCCCAAAGAAAAACAACTCAAAATGAATATTTGAAGTGAATGGTCATTTTTACCAAATTAACTACCATGCCAACTTTGGCTATTCCTAGTACTCAAAACCTAACAGAAACAAAAGTGGATCTTTACACCCCTTGCTAGTACACATAATGAGGTACCAGGGCCCACTTTGTGATCTGCAAAAAACATTCAAATACTAATTTTAAATGACAATTCAAAATTGAATCTATTTCATATGGGAAGATCCCACTATTTCAAAGACACTCAAACAAGCTCAATTTTCAAAACCCAAGCAACCATAGAGTCTCAAGCTTAGTACTAGCACACCACCAAAAATCATTTCAAAATTCAAAAAGAATTTTCTTGCGGCCATTTAATCACACTTGGCAGGCAGAATTCAAACAAAACCAAATTCACTATTTTAAATAGTGTTCTGGCCAAACTTGTCCCCTATTTGACCCTCATTTGTTCCCTTTGTCTCCTAATGATCTAACCATGCCTTTATCACCCCATCCCCTACCTCCTAGCCGCATGGCCATGACAAGCCGAGCCCCACCTCGCCGGCCAACTTGGTCGCCGCTGCAGCAGACCGCCTCCCCCTCTCTCTCCATGTCTAGGAGCTAGCCAGCACCTCACCGCCGCCCACTGTCCCCTCCCCGAGCCAGGCCCAGCTGTGGACCACCGAGAAAACCCCACGCCCAGTGCCACCGCGCCATGCCGACCACGCGCCAGAGCGCCACGCTCGACATGCACATACACTCCGCCCCTCGACCGCAGCCCGCGCCTACCGCTTTGCCACGACCCAGGGAGCACGCCGAACATGCCCGTTCGCCACCTAACGCACCACAACCACCGCTCGCCGTGGTCATCGCAGTCTCTGTCGCTCAGAGCGCTAGCTCCGCCCGACCGCATACCACTGCCCCTAAACCCGCATTGAAGTCCTAGAGCACCGCTAGGAGAACGGGCGTCGATCGCCACCCTCAGCCATGCCGCTAGCCGCTCGTAGCCATGTCGCCACCGTCGCCTGCCCATCCCTCTCGGTCTCGCTGTCGAGCCTATAAAAGGAGGGCACCCCCAGCCGTTTGCAGCACACCACTCCACTCCCCTCACCTCACTGATCGTCCCACACCTCTAGCCGGAGCACGGGGAGCAGCAGCTCACCGAAATTGTACCGGAGCAGACCGCCTCTGGAGGAGAAGGGCGCCGCTGATTGCGACCACCCCCGGAGCTACCTCGACCGTCCCTGTGCTCGCCGTCGACCACTAGAACGTTTGCACGCCTCGCCGTTGTTGCTGGAGCCCTGGTACGCCCCCTATGCACCCCCACCGAGCCGCTAGTGTTAGAGCTCGCCGGCAACAGGTCCGTCATCGACGACGATCCACAGCCGTTGATCCCCACTCTAATCCCGTACCGCTTCGCGCGTTATGAGATGCTGACTGGTGGACCCCCTGTCAGCTGAGCCCCGCGATGCGGAGTGACACTGGGCTGGCCCGTTAGAGTTTCCCGCGCGACACAGTTAGTTTGAATTAGGATTTTTCTTTTTAGTTTAAACTTAGTTCTGTCTCTGAGTTTGAAAATCAATTCAGAGAGATTTACAAATCCAAATTGCATGAAACCAATTTTTCCTGAAAGATATTGAAATGATCTATCCAAGCCCGTTGGATTTAATTCAATTAGAGTTATAGATCTCTCCCAGTAAAAATAATAAAACAGAAGCATTTGCACCTTGCAACATTTTTATAAAATCAACTAAGATAGATTTTGAGTTGATTCCAACTCTCAAAAATCACATTTCATCATACCTATCTGAATATGTAATAATATTAAGGTTTACATGCAGTGACTTTGGACTAGTACCAAAATAATGCTATATAGGCATTTCTAGTCACTTTAAATCATTAAATAATGAACTTAAACCAAAGTAATTATGATCCAACCCTTAAATCACATTCCCACATGTTAGGATATGTGGTGATGACATGTGTCCACCTGATCCCATATTTTAAGTGGTGAATATTAAATCTTAGTTAATTTTTCAATGAGTAGAAATTACTTTTCTAAATTAAAAAGAGTGAAACTAGTTAATAAAACTTGTGATGCTTGTGATGATAATAGATCATCAAAGTGTGCCTAGCATGCTAATTATACTAGTAAGTATTGTTTGGTGATTGTGTACTCCGTATGTATTTATAGAAGATAATACCGACCAAGTCTACGAGGAGGAGGAGTTCTACCAAGAAGATGAAGAAGAAAACTTCAACCACTGCACCAACCAAGGCAAGCTACTATTGGCAAGCTAACACTTGCAAGTTAATGCTTAGCAAGCTAGGATTAAACTAGATGGTTTAGCAAAGATGCTTTAGGCATGCTTTGATTATACCACTTTGACTATTAGTACCCCAAGTATTATTTTTAAGCTTTACTTCCTTTACCCAAAGTTCTTTACTTGTTTTGAAGGTAGCATAAAGTGTATAAAACTTGACCTATTTAGAAACCTTTAGATGTCATTTTATGGCATGAGATTGAACCCATCATTTCCACCTTAGTGAACACTGTTAACTCAATACTTTAGAGTAGATAAAAACTTGAGTCACTTTAGATGGGAACACTTGGTGAAAATGAATTATGAAAACCTTCGGGTGATGAGTCATTCTATTGAGAAGTTTTGACATGTGTTGAGAAACACAAATGGTTTATGATGATGAAAATATTGAGGCATGAGCCTTAACCCTTTTTATAAAACTGATGGTTGGATTTGGATGCGATACCATTCCAAATTTACCGTACAACCACACTACCTGAATTCGGTAAGGCTTAGCTAGAAATTTATATGCATTAGTATTAGTTCCCTCGCGGGAGAGGTTTGAGCTGAGGCTACCTCTCAATGTTGTTCACCTATGTAGTGCCCAAGATGACTGATGGTCATGGTTGGGAGGCCATGCTCATAGGAGAGGTGCTTATACTAGGGTGTGTAAAGGGAAAGTTATGTTTGATTATCTGCATACTAAGTATGATGATTCAGGGTTATCCTTGATAGATGTATCGAATCTTGTGGTGAAAGTGTACCACCTCTATAGGGTGTCAAACTATTCGAATAGCCACGTCCGCTGTTATGGACAGTTGGAATGGCCATACTGTTTCGTTGTTAGATGTTTTCAAAACAACTTATGAAAGGAATGATGAATCTTGACTTGACCACAACAGGATTGTGTTTATGACACTAGCTTCCCAACTTAAGTGATTCTAGAACTTTATTTTATCTTTCTTTGCTTCAGAATTCAGCTTAGGTTTCAAACTTAACGTTATGGTTAAACTTAGATTTAGCACTTAACTTAGAATTATACTACTTGTTAGTGGTAGTTTGCGAGTACTTAAAGATTACTCATGGCTTTTGTCCCTAGCTATTCTCATGGCCAGACTATGAAGGAGACTATTAAGATGATGGCCAGCAGGACGGCTATGATAACTAGGACTATCTACCTTCGTTAGCATTGCCTGTGTCCCTGAAGATGGACCCCACCGCTACGCTTATCTTTTATTTCCGCTGCTTGTTGTATTAAGACTGGATCATGAGATCCTTATTTGTGTAAGACCTTATGTATGGTTTGTAATGGATGATGTACTGTGATATGCAATCCGTTATGTCTCGCAAAAATGGTAATCCTGGGATTGCGAGGTATGGCATAACGGGCATCTGGGATTAAAAATCCGGGTGTTGACACTCCAGGTGCAGGCACTCAAGATACTCTAACAGTGCATCTAGATCCCTCTCAAAGATCAGGTGGCCTCCGTTGCCCAGCTGGTAGAACTTGCAATACTAGACCTCCATCTATAAACATTTAGGGTGAGCAAGTTAGTGGGGTGATCAAGTGTGTCAATTTTTATGTAGAATTGCAAGAATTTTTGAGGAACATGAATCTTTTTGAAAGAATCTCAAGGATAAGAGTGGGAATAGGTTTTCATAAATACTCACTTCTTTTGTTTTAAAACTAAGTTTTTTGTTCAGACGCCCATTCTAACTACGGTGTCCTATGGTCAGGATGGCTCTGATACCAAATTGTCAACACCCGGATTTTAATCCCAGATGCATGTTATGCCATACCTCACAATCCTAGGATTACCATTTTTGCGAGACATAACAGAAGTGGTAGCACAGTACATCATCCATTACAAACCATAATAAAGGTCTTACAAATAAAGCATCTCATGATCCAGTCTTAATACAATCAAAGCAGCACAAAGTAAACATAGTAGAGGCTTCATCTTCAGGGTCATAGGCAATGCTGACGATGGGAGATGATCCTAGTTGTCGTAGACCTCCTGCTGTCCATCATCCTTGTGGTCCTCCTCATAGTCTGGCCACGGGAATAGCTAGGGACAAAGCCATGAGTACTCTTTAAGTATTCGCAAACTATCACTAACAAGTAAGGTAGTTCTAGTAGGAATCTTAAGCTCTAGGTTTATTTGAAAAAAGCCAGGTTTATCTCAAACTGAGTTTAGAAGTAAAGAAAACTAATTTAATGTTCTAAAGGACTTAAGTGGGAACCTAGTTTTCATGTCCATAATCCTGTTGTGGTCAAGTCAAAGTCATAGATCAATTCACAAGTCATTTTTGATTTTTGAAAACATCTGACGCAGAACAGTATGGCCACTCCAACTGTCCATGGCCGTAGACACGACTATTCGAATAGTTTGACACCCTTCAGAGGTGGTACACTTTCACCACAAAATTTGATACATCCGTCAGGGATAACCCTGAATCAATCATACTTAGTATCCGGATAATCAATCATAACCTTTCAATTACACACCCTAGTATAGGCACCTCCCCTATGAGCTTGGCCTCCCAGCCATGGCCATCTACCATCCTGGGAACTGCATAGGTGGAAATTCACACGAGGTAGCCTCAGCTCAACCTCTTCCGCAAGGGATCCCATACTAAGGCATATCAACTTCTAGTTAATCCCTACCCAATTCAGGTATTGTGGTTATACGGTAAAATTGGAATGGTATCGCTTCCGAACCCAACCATCAGTTTTTGTAAAGGGCTAAGGCTCATGCCTCAACATTTTCATCATCAATCATTGTGTTTCTCAACACATGTCAAAACATTTCAATAGAATGACTCATCATTCCAAGGTTTTCATAATCATTTTCACCAAGTATTCCCATCTAGAGTGATCAACTTTTATGCTTAGCACTAGCCACTAAAGTTGAGGGTATTCACTAATGAGGGGTGCTAATCAAGTATAACTATCCAACTCTAGGGTTATGCCTTTTGATGACATCTGAGTATAACTAGTTAGGCCTAGCTTTATACTCTTTATGGTATCTATCCTATTTTCCAATACTCAAAAAATCACTAACTAAAGGTAAAGAACTTTTGTAAAAGTAAAAGAATAAAGCTTGCAAGTAAAACTTGGGATTGGTATAATCAAGGTTGCATAACCAAAGCATGCATAATGCATCTTGCATGGTTAGGAAACTTGCAAGTGTTAGCTTGCCCAATTTACTTGAAGTGCTAGGCTTGCCTTGATTGGTGAAGTGTTTGAAGTTTTCTTCTTCTTCGTAGTACTCCTCCTCCTTGTATCCCGGGTCGGTACTAGCGTCTATAAATGAATACAAGGTACACAATCACCAAACAACACTTAACTACTTCTATTGGGCACACAAGGTTCACACTAGATGATCTAGCATCATCACAATCATCACATGAAATAAAGACTTAGTCTTATTTATTTTATTTTAGAAAAGTAATTTCTACTCATTGAAAATTCCTAAGATTTAATATTGTCCAATTAAAATATAGTATCATGTTGATACATATCATCACCACATATTATAATACTTGGGAATGTGATTTAAAGTGGTGGTCACATTTTATAGAGTTTAAAATTATTATTTAATACATTTAAAGTGACTAGAAATGCCTATATAGAAATCTTTTAGTACTAGTCCAAAATCACTGCATGTAAACCTCCATATTTTTACATATTCAGATAGATCTTGTCAAATGTGATTTTTGAGAGTTGGAATCAACTCAAAAACATTTATGGTTGATTTTTGAAAAATGTTTGAAGTGGCAAAAGACTCTGTCTTGTTATTTTTGGTATAGGTGATCTATAATTTCAAATGGTTTGAATCCAACAGGGTTGGATAGATAATTTGAATAGCTTTCTAACAAAATTGGAATCATGCAATTTGATTCAGTGAATCTCTTTGAATTGATTTTTGAATCTACTAACAGAAACTAGATTTAACTAAATTAGAAAAATCCTATTTGAATTGTCAGGCCTGCGCGAGAAAATAAACGGGCCGGCCCAACTGCACTGCATGGGCGAAGCAGGATGCTGACAGGGGGGTCCCACTAGTAAGTTGCTCATTTAACCCGAAACGGTATGTTTCAATCCAGGCCATGCGATTAGACTAAGATCTACGACTGTGGTTCGTCGTCTCTTGCGAATAGCTCTGGCGAGACTGAACCCTAACAGCGATGGTGGGGGTACGTGGGGGCTCACCAGGGCTCCAGCTAAGGTCAGCGATGGGGGCGAACGATGTTGTCGACGACGGCGGTTCGAACGGTGGTCGCGGTGGCTCCTGGGGCGGCTCCAATCGACGACTCCTATTCTCCTCTACAGCGGCGGACTCCGGCCAAATTCCGGCAGGCTGGTGCTCTCCTTGCTCCGGGGAAGGGTGTGGGAGGATCTGTGATGAGTGGGGAGTGAGATGGTATGGTGAATTGAGGCGGAGGTGGCCTCTATTTATACACCAGAAAGAGGGGCATTGCCGCATGGGCTGGCTGCTCCAGCGACACCGGTACAATGAGCTAGCGGCATGGCTAAGGGTAGGGGGTGACACGGTGCTCCCTGGCGGTCGTCACAGGCTTAAAGGCGTGGCACGGGGTGTTCGAGAATGGTCGGGCGCGGGCGATGCTCTGCGCGGGAGCGGATTCGAGACGGCGCACAGGGGCTACGGGTCACGCGGCAGCGAATGGGCATGTCTGGGAGGTAGCTAGGGTCATGGCGAGCGTGTGCACGCGCGGAGAGGGTGATGCGCGGCGTGTGCGCTCTAGTCGGTTGCGGCGCTCTGGCGCGCTTGGGGCATGGCGCAGAGAATGTGGGCGTGGCGGTTTTCTGGTGGTCCATGGTTTGCCTGCGATCGAGGGTTGGACAAGGGGTGGCGGTGGATGGTGGCCTGCCTCCTGGACATCATGGGAGAGGGCGGCGCGTTCTGTTGCAAGTTGTCCATGGTCTGTCGGCGCTGCACTGGCGCAACGACAAAGGGGGGGGGGAGGCTGTCCACTGCGTTGTTAGGTGTTGTGGGAAACAGGGGAGTGAAATGGGGGCAAATGGTCGAGTGATCACTGCTCCAAACAGTGGAGTTAGGCAGGGTTTAATCTGTTCCTGCCAGGTGTTCGACTAAATGGCCGCATGAACTTAAGTTCGAAATTTTTGAATGAAATTTGGTGAGTGTTTTGATCTTATGCTTGAGTGTCTATGGTTGCTTCAAGTGGAATTGGTTTGACTGGTTTTTACAAAATGGTGATCTTAGTACATACACTTGATTCAATTTTGAATTGTCCTTTAAATAGATTTGAAAATAGTTTCTGTGAGTTTCAAAGTGGGCTTGGATTCACTTTTACTTGGTCTAGCAAGGGGTAAAAACAATTGGAAATGTTTCTATTAGAAATTCTTTACTAGGAACACTCAAAGTGATATAGTGGTTAATTTTGGTCAAAATGACCATTTGATCATATGCTTTATATTTGATTTCCTTTTCTTTGGATTTTGTTTGTAATTGGCCTAGATGATCTTTAAACCACTCCTTGTCATTTGTAACAATCAAACATGGTAATTGCACTCAATTCTACACTACTGCAAATCATACATACACTCATATTTAATTTAATAATAAAAGTTTTTGTTAATCTTAAACTTGGACGATTAGAACTTGGTAATCTTGCTTAATATTTTTGGGGTGTTACATGAGTGCACTTCCGTTCGGAGATAGTTAGAATGAACCGGGGAGGTCAAAATTAATAGACTGACTAGACTGATAGGCGAGCTTCGCCTCGCCGACTTAATTTCGTTGTGACACAGTGTGTCCTAGATGGTCAACCTAAGGGCGGTTTGGGTTCTGCAGCCACTGGCATAGTGCACCTAGTTCACTTTTTTCTTTGTTCACTTTTTTCTTTGATTCTTATGGTATTCATGAATCAACATGCTTGACAGGAGTAGCATTCAATTTGTAATTTCCTGATTGCATATCTACAATGGACCTATATAAGTCACCTAAACTTATAAACAATGATTTCGGAGAACTCAAATCCAAGAAAAAATATACTAAGTACAACTGCCCTATGAATACATAAGCAATCCTGAATCATTGTTATTATGTCCTCTCTAAACATATTATGCACATTTCTGAGTGTAAAGGAGATACCAGCATGGAACCAGAATCATAAAGATTTTTTTTTCTAAGAAACTGACAATAAAGAGGATGCACTCAGCATGAAGATTGGGGAAGACTACGGCCACGGCACCGTACCGATGAAAGACTAAAAGTACCACCAGACCAAACCTCTACCAATGTTCCTTGGAATAGTTGCACCAGGTCTGGCCACACCCTTTACTGCACTGCACAAGCACAAGAACAACATTAGACCTATATTAAGCAACAAACTTAATTATGTAACTAAAAGTAGGTAACAGCTGCACCCTTGGGAGTCTGGATGAACATAACATAAGGGCATAAAAAACTTTTTTTATCTGAAGGAGCACAATAACATACAACCTTAAGGACGTGAAAGATAACATGGATACAAATAAAAAATAGACTTGGAGAACTTCTAAATTCTAACTATATGAGAAGTGCAAGACATTTTTCATACACGGTTCTTCATATGAACATGGATACAGATGTAAAATAGATCTGAAAACTTCTAACCAAATGTAAGAAGAACAAATTCTATTAATTATAAAAAGGGTTCGAATGGGTACAGATAGGGTTAGTGTCATCGTCCCACATGGCACTTTTTTATAGAGAATTACATGCAAAGATTGACCCGCATAACACTTTTTTGAAGATAATAACACGCCTGAAGTAATAGTCAATGTGTTGTCAATCAATTCTATCTGGTTGGGACTACCATGGGAGATGGTAATGTGACAACACACATGATAGAACAAATCAGACCAGATGTGTCGATACCATAAACAATAATTTGGCAAATTCCATAGCGGTCAGTGGCAATGCAAACGATTTCCTTGGCAGAACCAAAGCCAACAAACTCTATAAATGATCAAATAATGAGTGTAAATGTTGCTGAGAGACAAGCAAGAGAACATGCCGGCGCGGCGACACGCCGCGCCCGTGGTGATATCTTTTTCTCTTACATTTGTTTCAAATAGGTAGAAAATACTTGGAATGTATATAGATAAGCTAGCAACTTAGTACACAGTAAAAATAGTCTAGATATATGCATTTTAGAAAAATGCAATAACATCTTATATTTTGGGAAGGGGGAGTGCATTGGACTGGGTTACACCTAATAAAGAATGTTCATTATTTGTAAGCTGTTGTGCAAATAAAATCAAACTTTGAAAACCGATGTAGCTATGCCACATTGCAAGTATGATGCTAGTTTGAAAGGACAATTATAAAAATTGGCCAGTTTATCAAACATAAATTCTATGCTCTAGCATATAGAGGTGTGTGCTAGCTGATTTGCGGATGACGACCACATTCATTGACACCTCGCTCGACGTGTGCTATGCGGGCATCAACGCCTCCTTCCCCAGTTCAGACGGCACTCCTCCGCCATGGATCTCCTTCCAGTTTGTCACTATGGCGTGATCTTTGTTGATGCCTTCTTTGTTTTCCATCCACCAATTTAATCTTATTTTGTCGGTAGCATCGCTGCTAACATCCTCCATCGTACTTCTATTCCCAGCGACCTACTCCTGTGGCGAGAGATGACCGGGGCCGCCTCCACAACAACCGCGTTGAGAGCTTCTATCGGAGTTCGCCTCCGCGACGGCCGCAGAAGTGGCGAGAGATGTGTCCTCAATCGGCGGCATCTACATCAAGATCAACCAGCACATCACGCAACTGGTGTGGAATTCAATTGTGTGTCGACACATATGAATTGGTTTTGGTTTGGGCGTTCGCAGGTTCATTTTGAATGTTAGATCGAGTGTAATTTTGTTACCAGCAGTTGTTGTAGGAGTACATTGTGGCACGGCTAAGCGGTGAAGGATGCTGAAGTGATGCCCCATCCGCGGGGTGAAGAAAGATATTGGAGTACTACCAGAAAATATGTTAGTTCGGTGTCTATCTTTAATGGGCCCACCCACATCACAACATCCATTTCCTGTAATACTATATTTTCCTGCATCTTGCTGTAGGAACTTAGAGTGTGCACAAAGTGCACATCACGATCCGTCATGGTAGATTAATTAACAAAACCCCATGAATGAACATGCTTCTAAATGGTGTATTCAACTATAAACTATTCATGCTTGAATCATATAATGGATTCATGTTCAGCTTGTGTTATTTCAGAATAAAACTCTGGCTTGGAGTTTCTCTTTCACCTTATCATGTCGATGTATGTTCTTGCAGAATCTTACCCTGTCCCACTTGCAAGTTCTTCTGTTGCACAAGTTCACGCCGCCACAACACATGATGGGCAGAAATTTGATGTAAAGGTTCCAGTATAAGAGAAGACCGCAGTTCATTAAGGCTACTCATGTGACTCACATGAGATAGGATGGTCTTCTCAGAACTGTAAGTCCCACACCCTTTCCTCACCTAAGTCTCTCAACCTTATGCTATCACGCATCATCAGCATGCATATCAGTAATATTAAACTGTGCATGGTATATATGCCTAACTCACCGATCAATATCTTTAAATTATTTGGACAATTTTCTATCTTGCAAGTATCCAAGAAATGGCAGTGGGCATCTGTAATTGTTTTATGGACTCCATGTTGTGCGTCTCAGTATCAATGCCATGGAACGTGAAGCGCTGTGCATTTACCCCGATACTCCATGACTGAACTATTGCTTGTTATGCTTTCTTGTGATCAAACGGCTATTCCCATGCAAGAAGTTAGCACATCAGGTTAATGTTATTGTCCATTGCAGATTTTAGCTGTTCATTTTTTTTCATGTTTCTTCTGTTTTATTGGTTTATTTATTCCGATTTTGATGCTGATGCTAAAATAGCGAGAGTGTGTTATTTGAGCATGTGAGTCTTTAAATTATAAAATGCATATATTTATTTGTCTCAGTATGCAACATGTTTTTTTCTCAAATTTTGCATTATTTTTCTAAACTGGATTTGTTAACCTTAGACGGGTGTTACTTCTAAATTTTGCTTCATCCTGAATTAATTTATGCTACTCTAAAATTATCTCTGAATATATCATGTCCACCAGGTACAATGAAAATGAAGCTCAAGATTGAAGAGAACCTCACTGTCCGGGATTATAGTAGATTTCTAACAAAGCATAATTATAATTATGAATGTTTTTCTAACATCTAAATTACAAGAGGAGCATTATTTCATATTAGGAATGTTTGCCTTCACGATGACGTGTATTCCACCAGCAGTACCTGCTACACTCACTAAGCCCAAAAAATTGGGTGGGAATTTCAAGAGGCAGAAAGTTTAGAGTGTTTGATGTTCTAATTTTTTTTCATATAGCCACTCCACGAATCATGTTAGTGAAGGTTGTCTATGATTATGCAATATAGGTCGCCATACATATATATATGTGTATATATATATGTATATGTATATATGACCATGTATTAGTTTTGTTCATACCCTCTTGTTATGTTATAGTTTGATATATATGTATATATGACCATGTATTAGTTTTGTTCATACCAATCTTTTGTTATGTTATAGTTTGTCTGAGAAGTGCCATGCAGAATATGTCTCCCTTTATAAAAATTGCATACATTTTATTATGAAATATATCTTCTAAATTAGTTACCCTTTCACTATGTTCAATTCAAAAACTATTGGCGGAGACGTGCGTTGCACGTGCCTGATTACTAGTATAGATAAGCTAGCAACTTAGTACACAGTAAAAATAGTCTAGATATATGCATTTTAGAAAAATGCAATAACATCTTATATTTTGGGAAGGGGGAGTGCATTGGACTGGGTTACACCTAATAAAGAATGTTCATTATTTGTAAGCTGTTGTGCAAATAAAATCAAACTTTGAAAACCGATGTAGCTATGCCACATTGCAAGTATGATGCTAGTTTGAAAGGACAATTATAAAAATTGGCCAGTTTATCAAACATAAATTCTATGCTCTAGCATATAGAGATGATGCATAGCTTCTTTCCGATGGTCAGCCAAATCAATACATTTCGCATATCTTGCAAAGTGTGCTCAGAAAATTTCCAATCCTCGCCTTCATGCGACTTACTGGGTTGTGAAATTTGTTGAGTCGACAACAACGATGTTAGTCGCGTATCTCCAGGTCTTGGTGCACAAGGAATTTGCAATAAATTGCGTGAAATCGTTACATTTTAGTAGGTATTAATTCACAGTCAAGAAGAGCAAAAAAAAGAGGGTACATATATCTTATTAATGCCTTCTTGGACAACCAATATTCTCAAGTAGGTCAATTAAAACAATATTTGGAAGTTCATAAAAGTATTAATTAAGTGTGAAGTGTATTTCTTATGTGGTGACAGGTGAGGAACTTCCTATCCTGTTAGAGTATTTGCAGAGGTGCTAAATATCTTTCGACTAAATTTCTGGAACAAATGGGTAAGATGAGACCAACGTTCATGTTCCCGGTATATCTCTGATAGAATTAGAAGAGGAGAATGATTTGCCACACATTGCGGTCTTTCACGTATCTCATATAAATAGGCATTTACACAGGATATACATAGATACCAATCCTAACTATAATGGCCAAATATCAAGCACTAAATATGGTGGGATATAAACCGAATATACTAGATATATTCGGTTTGCCTAACACCCCCCCACAGTCGCAACGGGAGGCTCTCGGACGCTGAGACTGGACCGGAAATCCAAGAATAGCGGTGAAGCTAGGCCTTTGGTGAAGATGTCCACAAATTGTCGAGACGATGGCACATGAAGAACTCGAATGTGCCCCAACGCAACACGGTCTTGAACGAAATGAAGGTCGGTCTCAATGTGTTTGGTGCGTTAGTGCTGAACGGGATTCGTGGTCATGTACACAGCGCTCACATTGTCGCAAAAGACAACAATGGCACTATGAAGTGGGTGATGAAGCTCCTGGAGGACTTGGCGAAGCAAACTTGCCTCGGTGACGGTGTTGGCGACAACCCGATACTCCGCTTCAGCACTAGAGAGAGACACCGTGTGCTGATGCTTGGAAGACCAAGATATCAAGTTGTCACCGAGGAAGACTGTCAACACCCGGGATTTTAATCCCAGATGCCCGTTATGCCATACCTCGCAATTCCAGGATTACCATTCTTGCGAGACATAACGGATTGGATATCACAGTACATCATCCATTATAAACCATACATAAGGTCTTACACAAATAAGGATCTCATGATCCAGTCTTTAATACAACAAACAGCGGAACTAAAAGATAAGCTTAGCGGTGGGGTCCATCTTCAGGGGCACAAGCAATGCTGACGAAGGCAGATAGTCCTAGTTATCATAGCTGTCCTACTGGCCATCATCTTGATAGTCTCCTTCATAGTCTTGCCATGAGAATAGCCAGGGGCAAAAGCCATGAGTACTCTTAAAGTACTCGCAAACTACCTCTAACAAGTAAAATAGTTCTAAGTCAAAGTGCTAACTCTATGTTTAACTATAAGGTTATGTTTGAAACCAAAGCTGAGTTCAGAAGCAAAGAAAGATAAAGTAAAGTTCTAGAATCACTTAAGTTGGGAAGCTTTTGTCATAAACACAACCCTGTTGTGGTCAAGTCAAGATTCATCATTCATTTCATAAGTCATTTTGAAAACATCTGACAACGAAACAGTATGGCCATTCCAACTGTCCATAACCGCGGACGCGGCTATTCGAATAGTTTGACACTCTGCAGAGGTGGTACACTTTCACCACAAGATTCGATACATCTGTCAGGGATAACCCTGAATCATCATACTTAGTATGCAGATAATCAAACATAACCTTCCCTTTACACACCCTAGTATAAGCACCTCACCTATGAGCATGGCCTCCCAACCATGATCATCAGTCATCTTGGGCACTGCATAGGTGGAGAACATTGAGAGGTAGCCTCAGCTCAAACCTCTCCCGCGAGGGAACTAATACTAATGCATATAAATTTCCAGCTAAGCCTTACCCAATTTAGGTAGTGTGGTTGTACGGTAAATTTAGAATGGTATCGCATCCGAATCCAACCATCAGTTTTATAAAAGGGTTAAGGCTCATGCCTCATCATTTTCATCATCATAAACCATTTGTGTTTCTCAACACATGTCAAAACATCTCAATAGAATGACTCATCATTCCAAGGTTTTCATAATTCATTTTCACCAAATGCTCCCATCTAACGTGACTCAAGTTTTTATCTACTCTAAACTACTAAGTTAAGAGTGTTCACTAAGGTGGAAATGATGGGTTCAATCTCATGCCATAGAAAGACATCTAAAGGGTTCTAAATAGGTCAAGTTTTATACTCTTTATGCTACCTTCTAAAGAGGTAAAGAACTTTGTGTAAATTAAAGGAAGTAAAGCTTGTAAATAAGACTTGGGGTAAAGACTAGTCAAAGTGGTATGACTCAAGTATGCCTATAACATCTTGCTAAACCATCTAGTTTAATCCTAGCTTACTAAGCATTATACTTGCAAGTGTTAACTTGCATTGCTAATGGTGGCTTGCCTTGGTTGGTGCAGTGTTGAAGTTTTCTTCTTCTTCTTCTTGGTAGAACTCCTCCTCCTCGTAGACTTGGTCGGTACAATCGTCTAGGAGTACACAATCACCAAACAAAACTTAACTAGTCTAATTAGCATTCTAAGACACACATTTGATGATCTATTATGATCACAAGCATCACAAGTTTAATTCACTAGTTTCATTCTTTTTAATTTAGAAAAGTAATTTCTACTCATTGAAAAATTAACTAAGATTTAATATTCGCCACTTAAAATATGGGATCATGTGGACACATGTCATCACAACATATGCTAACATGTGGGAATGTGATTTAAGGAGTGGATCATAATTACTTTGGTTTAAGTTCAATATTTAATGATTTAAAGTGACTAGAAATGCCTATATAGCATTATTTTGGTACTAGTCCAAAGTCACTGCATGTAAACCTTAATATTATTACATATTCAGATATGTATGGTGAAATGTGATTTTTGAGAGTTGGAATCAACTCCAAATCTATCCTGGTTGATTTTATAAAAATGTTGCAAGGAGCAAATGCTTCTGTTTTGTTATTTTTACTAGGAGAGATCTATAAATCTAATTGAAATAAAACCAATGGGCTTGGATAGATCATTTCTATACCTTCCAGGCAAAATTGGTTTCATGCAATTTGGATTTGTAAATCTCTCTGAATTGATTTTCAAACTCAGAGACAGAACTAAGTTTAAACTAAAATAGGAAAATTCTAATTCAAACTAATTGGGTCATGCGGGAAACTCTAACGGGCCGGCCTAGTGTCACTCTGTAGTGCGGGGCTCAGCTGACAGGGGGTCCACCGGTCAGCGGCTCATAACGGCTGTGGCTTGTCGTCGACGACGGACCTATCGCCGACGAGCTCGAACCCTAGCGGCTCGGTGGGGGGTGCATAGGGGGCATACCAGGGCTCCAGCAAGGTCGGTGAGGCGGGCTAACGGACTGGTGGTCAACGGCGAGCTCAAGGACGGTCGAGGCAGCTCCGGGGGTGGTCGCAATCAGCGGCGCCCTTTCCTCCTCTGCTGCAGGCTACTCCGGACAAATTCCGGCAAGCAAGTGCTCGCGCTGCTCCGGCTAGAGGTGGGGAACGGTCAGTGAGGTGAGGGGAGTGGACTGGTGTGCTTCAAATGGCTGAGGGTGCCCTCCTTTTATAGGCTCGATGGCGAGACCGAGAGGGATGGGCAGGCGACGGTGGCGACATGGCTACGGGCGGCTAGCGGCATGGATGAGGGTGGCGATCGACGGGCGGTCTCCTGGCGGTGATCTAGGAACTTAATGCTGGCTTAGGGGCGGTGGTATGCGGTTGGGGGCAGCTGGCACTCTGAGCGGCAGAGATGGCGGTATCTACGGCGAGCGGTGGCTGTGGTGCGTTGGGCGGCGAACGGGCGTGTCCGTCGTGTTCCCTAGGTCGTGCCGGAGCAGTGGGCGCGGGATACGGTCGAGCGGAGGCTTGTGCATGCGTGCCGAGTGCGGCGCTCTGGCGCGTGCTCGGCATGGTGCGGTGGCACTGGGCGCGTGGATTGCTCGGTAGTCCACTGCTGGGCTTGGCTCGGGGAAGGGACATAGGGTGGCGGTGAGGTCCTGGCTACCTCCTAGACATGGCGAGAGAGAGGGAGGTGGTCTGCTGGGGTGAGTGCATGGTCGGCCGGCGAGCTGGTGCTCAGGATGGCTCGGCACTGTGGCTAGGGACAAGGGGGTGAGGTGCTAATGGTTTGGTTAGATCATGAGGGAACAAGGGGATTAAATGGAGATCATTTGGGGGAAAACCCTGTTCAAAACAGTGAGCTAGGATTTAGAGTTTAACCCTGCCTGCCAAGTGTTTGATTAGATGGCCACAAGAAATAAACTTTTGAATTTTGAAAAGATTTTTGGTGGGTTTGCTAGGCATAAGCTTGAGACTCTGTGGTTTCTTGGGTTTTGAAAATGGAGCTTGTTTGAGTGGTTATTAAAATAGTGGGATCTTCCCATATTAGATTCAATTTTAAACTGTCATTTAAAATTAGCATTTGAATGTTTTTAGCAGATCACAAAGTGGGCCTTGGTACCTCATTATGTGTACTAGCAAGGGGTGTAAAGATCTAGAATTATTTCTGTTGAGAAATGAGTGCTAGGAACACTCAAAGTAGTGTAGTGGATTAAAATGACCAAAATGACCATTCCTCCTTTTTAATTGTTTTTTATTTGATTTTCTTTGGATTTGCTTGGGAAAGGTTTAGATGATGTTTAATTTACCATACAAACATTTTACAACTAAAGAATCACAGAACCATGGTAGTTCAAATCAATTCCAAAATTAAATGCTCATACACATGAATGCTTTCATTTTTAATTTGGAAAAGTTTTTGTTAACCCTAATTTTGATGATTTGGATCTTGATAAGCTTGGATTAAAGTTTTGGGATATTACAAACCTTCCCCCCTTAAACAAAATCTCGTCCCGAGATTTACAAGGAAACTAGGAACTAAAGAGATTTGGGAACTCTGTCCTAATATAATCTTTGCGCTCCCAAGTGGCTTCCTCCTCGGTATGGTTGCTCCACTGAATCTTGAGAAACTTTATACTCCTGGTCCTGGTGGTTCTGTAGGCTTCTTCTAAGATACGGATGGGCACTTACCGATAGGTCAGGTCATTGTTGATTTCTATAGCTCTGTGATCGATGTTCTTGAAAACTTCAGTCTTCTCGGGCAATTCCAAGCATTTGCCAAGTAGCGAGATATGGAACACATTGTGGATGGCAGACATCTCTTCAGGCAGTTCCAGTTGATACGATACTTCTCCCCGACGGTTCAGAATCTTGAAGGGTCCGATATATCTGGGGGCTAACTTTCCTTTCAGACTAAAGCGTTGAGTTCCCTTTAATGGTGAAACCTTGAGATACACATAATCTCCGACATTGAAAGTCAGGTCTCTCCTTCTCTTGTCAGCATAACTCTTTTGTCTGGATTGGGCGGTCTTGAGGTGCTCACGGACTTTGTGAACTTTCTCTTCTGCTTCCCGGAGAATGTCGGGTCCAAAGATCTGACTCTCTCCTACTTGCGACCAATTCAAATGGGTACGACACCTTCTTCCGTATAGGAATTCAAATGGTGCCATCTGCAAACTAGCTTGATAACTGTTGTTATATGAGAATTCTATGAAAGGTAGGCAGTCTTCCCATTTTGATCCGTATTCTAGCACACAAGCTCTAAGAATATCCTCTAGGATCTGGTTGACTCTCTCAGTCTGTCCATCAGTTTGCGAGTGATACGAGGTACTGAAGTTCAACTTGGTTCCTAATCCTTCCTGCACTTTCTGCCAAAATCTTGAGGTAAACTAGGTTCCTCGATCTGATACTATGGTCTTGTGGGTTACATGCGGACTAACAATCCTAGCAATGTACAGCTCTGCTAGCTTCGCACTCTGGTAGGTAGTCTTGACATGTATGAAGAGAGCTACCTTGGACAGTCAATCAACTATGACCCAGATTGAGTCATTTCCCCTACTGGAAGTAGGCAAACCTGTGATAATGTCCATTTCGACGGAATCCCATTTCCATTCTGGAATCTGCAATGGTAGCAATAGTCCTGCAGGTCTCTGATGCTCTCCTTTGACTCTTTGACAGATGTTACATTTGGCGATGTAGCTTCCGATTTCTCTCTTCATCTCGTGCCACCGAAATTGCTCTTTCAAATCCTGATACATCTTCGTTCCTCTGGGGTGGATAGAATAAAGAGTATCATGAGCTTCCTTCATGATAACTTCCTTCAGCTCCGAATCTACTCGCACACAGATACGTCCTTTGTACCACAGTACTCCTTCTTCGTCTTCGGTGAATCCAGGTACCTTTCCTGTACCAATATGATGTTTGATTCCGTCGATACTTTCATTCCCCTTCTAGGATTCCTTGATTTTGCTAATCAAAGTGGGTTGAAGTTCAATGCTAGCTAAGAATCCTTTGCTAACTAATTCAATCCTGAGCTGCTCCAACTCTTCATACAAACTTGGTTGCTTCTCCTTGATAATGGTATTTAGCCTACACGGCAATCTGCTAAGAGCATCCGCTACCACATTGGCTTTGCCGGGGTGATAGTGAATGTCAAGGTCATAATCCTTGATTAACTCTATCCATCTCCTTTGCCTCATATTCAGCTCCTTCTGAGTGAAAATATACTTTAAACTCTTGTGATCTGAGAAAATCTCACAGCGATTACCCATCAAATAATGACGCCATGTCTTTAATGCTAGAACCATAGTTGCTTGCTCAAGATCATGGGTCGGATAGTTCTGCTCATGCTGTTTCAGTTGTCGAGACAGATACGCGATGACTTTGCCTTCTTGCATCAATACACATCCTAGACCAATCTTGGATGCGTCACAATACACATCAAATGGTTCTTGATGTCTGGCATGACCAATATTGGGGCTGATATCAATCTCTTCTTCAGCTCCTGGAAAATGGCTTCACATTTGTCAGACCATTCAGACTTCTTGTCCTTCTTCAACAATTGGGTCATGGGTCTGGCGATGCTTGAGAATCCTTCTACGAACTTGCGGTAGTATCTCGCTAATCCGAGAAATGCACGGACATGGGTTTGAGTGGTAGGAGCTTCCCATTCTTCGACATCTTTGATCTTGGCAGGATCAACAGAGACTCCTCCGACAGACACAATATGTCCTAGGAATCCTACTTCTTTCAGCCAAAACTCACACTTGCTGAACTTGGCATATAACTGATGCTCTCTCAGGGTTTCTAGGATAACTCTCAGATGTTGCTCATGCTCTTCTTCTGACTTAGAGTAGATAAGGATGTCGTCGATAAACACAACTACAAGATTATCTAGGAAATTCATAAAGATCTTATTCATGAGATTCATGAAATAAGCAGGGGCATTGGTTAATCCAAAAGACATAACCGTATACTCATATAAACCATAGCGAGTAGTAAAGGCGGTCTTAGGAATATCCGTTGCACGAATCTTAAGTTGGTGATAACCAGTCCTAAGATCAATCTTTGAGAATACCTGTGCTCTAGTCAATTGATCAAATAGATCCTCTATCTTTGACAAGGGGTACTTGTTCTTGATGGTGACGTCATTCAACTTTCTGTAATCTGTGCACAGACGGTTTCCTCCATCTCTCTTGTCGATGAATAACACTGGTGATCTCCAGGGAGATGCGCTTGGTTGAATCAAGCCTTTCTCTAACATAGCATCCAACTGCTTCTTCAGTTCCACTAACTCTGAGGGGTTCATGCTATAGGGTCTCTGGGCTATGGGTCCGGTTCCGGGGATTAGTTCGATAATGAACTCAATATCCCTATCCGGGGGCATACCTGGCAATTCATCTGGGAATACATTGGGGTATTCATAGACTACTCTGACCTAGTCTATGGTGGGTAGGGCTACACTCTTGTTGCACTTGAATTGACGGGGTAAGGTTTTAGAGATATG
This sequence comes from Avena sativa, assembly GCA_916181665.1. Classification (NCBI taxonomy): domain Eukaryota; kingdom Viridiplantae; phylum Streptophyta; class Magnoliopsida; order Poales; family Poaceae; genus Avena; species Avena sativa. The sequence continues at coordinate 82,673,952 of OV702286.1, forward strand.
CTCTACTGTTACTCCAGAACTACTGGTCATGGTGATGGCTTTCTTAGCACAGTCTATCAGTCCTTTATGCCTTGACATCCAGTCCATACCTAGTACTACTTCCAATCCTTTGGTTCCAAGTACAATTAGGTTGGCATAAAAATCTATCCCATGTATTCTGATAGGCACAACTTTGCAATTTTTTCTAGCTTTGGTTGTTGAACCGGGGATTTGAACTATCATGACATGCTTTAGGTTGGTTGGGTGAATCTTACTAGTGCATGCAAATTCTTCGGTGACAGATGAATGCGATGCTCCCGAATCAAACAATACTCTTGCTAAAACTGAGTTGACAGAAAACATACCTAGCACTACATCTGGCGCTTCCCGGGCTTCTTCTGCGTTCATGTGGAAGAGACGACCATTGCGGTTGTGAGGGTTCCCTGGGGCAAATCTTCTTCTTGGTTGAACACGACGCTGCTGCTAAGATGGGGCATTCACATTGGCATTGGCTGTAGTCTTCTTGGGACACTCATTGGAATAGTGACCCTTCACTCCACACTCGAAACAAGTGATTTGGGACTTGTCCTTGACTGCGACAGGTACAGCATTGCTGCCAGTTCTGGGTGCAGTGTTGTTGTTGTTGTTCTTGGGAGGTGCACGGTTGAAATTGTTGGCATTGCCGGAGTTGTGATTGTTTCCTCTGGACTTCACATTGCCTCTGCTACGGTTGGGGTAGCTTGGGCGAGACGTTGGGCGTCGGTTGTTCCTTGGTGCATATCCAGGTGAGGGGTTGGGACGGTACTTCTGGTGACTGCTGGATCCAGATTGCTGCATCATATGATGTTTGCCATTGTCGTTTGCCTGGTTAATCTTCCCTTACATCTGAATGGCAGAGTCGACTAGTTCTTCGAGATCCTCGAAACGGATGTTGACGAGAACAGTCTGCATCTCATCATGCAGTCCGTTTAAGAATCTCTCCTTTTTCTTGGCCTCCGTGTTGATCTCATCAGGTGCATATCTGGCAAGTGACAGGAATCTATCACGATACTCCACCACAGTCATTCTTCCTTGCTTCAATTCACGGAATTCATCTCTCATCCTGTTGACTAGACCTTGCGGCACGTGGGTGCGGCTGAACTTGACTTTGAATGCTTCCCATGTCAGCACTTGACCATGGTTCATATTGCGGATACTATTCCACCAAGCTCTTGCATCGCCTGCTAGGTATTGGGTGGCGAAGAGAACTTTCTCATTTTCATCAACTCTTGCAACTTCTAAGTTGTTTTCCATTGTCTGCAACCAGTCATCAGCATCTAACGGGTTTTCAGATTGGCTAAAGATTGGGGGATTGGTGTTCTGAAATTTTTTGAGTTTGGATCCCTAGTGATCCTGATTTCCATGCCCTTGGTTGTTGAGAGCCATCTGGGTGATCTCCTGCAATGTTGCTAAGTTGGCTTGGCGCTCTGCTCTGCTTGCTTCACGGTCTGCGATGAGATTCTGCAAGATCTGCAACATGGGGTCTTGCGACGAGCTGCTCCCTCCTTGGTTTCCACGAGTCATCTAAAGATTGAGATAGATATAGGGGTAAGAGGGAAATTCTAAGGTTCATGGTTTTGGTTTTTCAAAGCTAACACTTTGAGTTAGACTCAGGTTTTTCACTAACTTCATATTCATTGATGCAAACAAACACACGATACAACACACATCACAACAATCAAAAGGGAAACCAGATGGTTTGAAGAACCATTCTATAAGCTACGATACAGTGGGACCGATACAGCTCATGCTACGACAGTGCTCTAGTGCATCTACTCATCGTCGATGAAGTCGGAGTCCTCATCGTCAGTGTAGAAGTCCACGATATCCTCCTCCAGAAAGTCATCATTGTTGCTAAGGTAAGAGTCCATGCCTCCCTGGATGTCTTCACCCTCATCGTCTCCTTCCTTGGCGGCAAGCTGAGCTTCCTGCTCCTTGATGGTCTTCTTGAGGTCGGCCACCTTCTTGCGAAGAAGGGCGATGGTGCGATCCTTCTTTGCACACTGGAGGCAAAGAGACTGGCGATCTTGGATGAGCAGTGCAAAAGTCTGGGCCTTCTAGTCGGCAATGGCACAGTTCTGGTTGGCTAACTCCCTAGCATTGTCCAGTTCCTACTATCGGTCATGCAGCAAGAAGTCAAGATTCTCCACTTGACGCCTCAACTCTGGATGACTTGGCATCTCCATCGGCATTCCCATGAAGTCACGTCTTGCATAGTGGGCAAAACGGGTTCCTTGGATCTTGTTGACACTGAGGGCACATAGAGGTGCGAGAGCTTCATGCATTGCCCTGGCTAATCCATCTAGCCAGTTGTTCTCTCTCACGGAGAACTGAATTCTCTCAGAAAGTTGGTGCTTCGATTCTTCCTCTAAGATCTGAGGTGACTAGCCACTGTAGGTCTCCTCCTGGGGGTCCTGGAAGTTGAGCTCGAAGAAACTCCGGATGTGGGCATCCCAGCAACTCCGACAGTGAATCCAGATCCCTCTCGAATATCAGCTGACCTCCGTTTCCTAGCTGGTAAAACTTGCTGAACTGAGTCTCCATCTACAAGAATTAAGGGTGAGGAAGTTAGTGAACGGATCAAGTGTGTCAAATTTTAAGTAGTAATGTAAGAATTTTGAGGAACATGAATTTTTGAGAAAGAATGAATCCACAAGGATAAGAGAGGAGATAGTTTTTCATAAATACTCACTTTGGTTTTGCAACTAAGTTTTTGTTTGAACGTCCATTCTAACTAGGGTCTCCTATGGTCAGGATGGCTCTGATAACAACTTGTCAACACCAGGAATTTTAATCCTAGATGCCCGTTATGCCATACCTCGCAATCCCAGGATTACCATTTTTGCGAGACATAACGGATTGGATATCACAGTACATCATCCATTACAAACCATACACAAGGTCTTACACAAATAAGGATCTCATGATCCAGTCTTTAATACAACAAACAACGGAACTAAAAGATAAGCGTAGCGGTGGGGTCCATCTTCAGGGGCACAGGCAATGCTGACGAATGAAGATAGTCCTAGTTATCATAGCTGTCCTGCTGGCCATCATCTTGATAGTCTCCTTCATAGTCTTGCCATGATAATAGCCAGGGACAAAAGCCATGAGTACTCTTTAAGTACTCGCAAACTACCTCTAACAAGTAAAATAGTTCTAAGTCAAAGTGCTAACTCTATGTTTAACTATAAGGTTAGGTTTGAAACCTAAGCTGAGTTCAGAAGCAAAGAAAGATAAAGTAATGTTCTAGAATCACTTAAGTTGGGAAGCTTTTGTCATAAACACAACCCTGTTGTGGTCAAGTCAAGATTCATCATTGCTTTCATAAGTCATTTTGAAAACATCTGACAACGAAACAGTATGGCCATTCCAACTGTCCATAACCGTAGACGCGGCTATTCGAATAGTTTGACACTCTGCAGAGGTGGTACACTTTCACCACAAGATTCGATACATCTGTCAGGGATAACCCTGAATCATCATACTTAGTATGCAGATAATCAAACATAACCTTCCCTTTACACACCCTAGTATAAGCACCTCTCCTATGAGCATGGCCTCCCAACCATGACCATCAGTCATCTTGGGCACTAGGTGGACAACATTGAGAGGTAGCCTCAGCTCAAACCTCTCCTACGAGGGAACTAACACTAATGCATATAAATTTCCAGCTAAGCCTTACCCAATTCAGGTAGTGTGGTTGTACGGTAAATTTGGAATGGTATCGCATCCGAATCCAACCATCAGTTTTATAAAAGGGTTAAGGCTCATGCCTCATCATTTTCATCATCATAAACCATTTGTGTTTCTCAACACATGTCAAAACATCTCAATAGAATGACTCATCATTCCAAGGTTTTCATAATTCATTTTCACCAAATGCTCCCATCTAACGTGACTCAAGTTTTTATCTACTCTAAACTACTAAGTTAAGAGTGTTCACTAAGGTGGAAATGATGGGTTCAATCTCATGCCATAGAATGACATCTAAAGGGTTCTAAATAGTTCAAGTTTTATACTCTTTATGCTACCTTCTAAAGAGGTAAAGAACTTTGTGTAAAGTAAAGGAAGTAAAGCTTGTAAATAAGACTTGGGGTAAAGACTAGTCAAAGTGGTATGACTCAAGTATGCCTATAACATCTTGCTAAACCATCTAGTTTAATCCTAGCTTGCTAAGCATTATACTTGCAAGTGTTAACTTGCATTTTAATGGTGGCTTGCCTTGGTTGGTGCAGTGTTGAAGTTTTCTTCTTCTTCTTCTTGGTAGAACTCCTCCTCCTTGTAGACTTGGTCGGTACAATCGTCTAGGTGTACACAATCACCAAACAAAACTTAACTAGTCTAATTAGCATTCTAAGACACACATTTGATGATCTATTATCATCACAAGCATCACAAGTTTAATTCACTAGTTTCATACTTTTTAATTTAGAAAAGTAATTTCTACTCATTGAAAAATTAACTAAGATTTAATATTCACCACTTTAAATATGGGATCATGTGGACACATGTCATCACCACATATTCTAACATGTGGGAATGTGATTTAAGGAGTGGATCATAATTACTTTTGTTTAAGTTCAATATTTATTGATTTAAAGTGACTAGAAATGCCTATATAGCATTATTTTGGTACTAGTCCGTAGTCACTGCATGTAAACCTTAATATTATTACATATTCAGATAGGTATGGTGAAATGTGATTTTTGAGAGTTGGAATCAACTCAAAATCTATCCTGGTTGATTTTATAAAAATGTTGCAAGGTGCAAATGCTTCTGTTTTGTTATTTTTACTAGGAGAGATCTATAACACTAATTGAATTAAATCCAACGGGCTTGGATAGATCATTTCCATACCTTACAGGCAAAATTGGTTTCATGCAATTTGGATTTGTAAATCTCTCTGAATTGATTTTCAAACTCAGAGATAGAACTAAGTTTAAACTAAAATAGGAAAATTCTAATTCAAACTAATTGGGTCACGCGGGAAACTCTAACGGGCCGGCCCTGTGTCACTCCGCAGCGCGGGGCTCAGCTGACAGGGGGGTCCACCGGTCAGTGGCTCATAACGCGCGAAGCGGTACGGGGCAAAGTGGGACGTTGGATTAGAGTGGGGATCAACGGCTGTGGCTTGTCGTCGACGATGGACCTGTCGCCGGCGAGCTCAAACCCTACCGACTCGGTGGGGTGCATAGGGGGCGTACCAGGGCTCTAGCAAGGTCGGTGAGGCGGGCAAACGGACTGGTGGTCGACGACGAGCTCAGGGACGGTCGAGGCAGCTCCGGGGGTGGTCGCAATCAGCGGCGCCCTTTCCTCCTCTGCTGCGGGCTACTCCGGCCAAATTCCGGCGAGCAAGTGCTCGCGCTGCTCCGGCTAGAGGTGGGGAATGGTCAGTGAGGTGAGGGGAGTGGACTGGTGTGCTTCAAATGGCTACGGGTGCCCTCCTTTTATAGGCTCGACGGCGAGACCGAGAGGGATGGGCAGGCGACGGTGGCGACATGGCTACGGGCGGCTAGCGGCATGGCTGAGGGTGGAGATCGACGGTCGGTCTCCTGGCGGTGCTCTAGGAACTTAATGCTGGCTTAGGGGCGGTGGTATGCGGTCAGGGGCAGCTGGCACTCTGAGCGACATAGACGGCGGTGTCCACGGTGAGCGGTGGCTGTGGTGCGTTGGGCAGCGAACGGGCATGTCTGTCGTGTTCCCTAGGTCGTGGCGGAGTGGTGGGCGCGGGCTACGGTCGAGCGACGGCTTATGCACGCGTGCCGCATGCGGCGCTCTAGCGCGTGCTCGGCATGGCGCGGTGGCACTGGGTGCGTGGATTGCTCGGTAGTCCACTGTTGGGCTTGGCTCGGGGAAGGGACAGAGGGTGGCGGTGAGGTCCTGGCTACCTCCTAGACATGGCGAGAGAGAGGGAGGTGGTCTGCTAGGGTGAGTGCATGGTCGGCCGGCGAGCTGGTGCTCGGGGTGGATCGACACTGTGGCTAGGGACAAGGGGGTGAGGTGCTAATGGTCTGGTTAGATCATGAGGGAACAAGGGGATTAAATGGAGATCATTTGGGGGCAAAACCCTGTTCAAAACAGTGAGCTAGGATTTAGAGTTTAACCCTGCCTGCCAAGTGTTTGATTAAATGGCCGCAAAAAATAAACTTTTGAATTTTGAAAAGATTTTTGGTGGGTTTGCTAGGCATAAGCTTCAGACTCTGTGGTTGCTTGGGTTTTGAAAATGGAGCTTGTTTGAGTGGTTTTTGAAATAGTGGGATCTTCCCATATGAAATAGATTCAATTTTAAACTGTCATTTAAAATTAGCATTTGAATGTTTTTAGCAGATCACAAAGTGGGCCTTGGTACCTCATTATGTGTACTAGCAAGGGGTGTAAAGATCTAGAATTATTTCTGTTGAGAAATGAGTGCTAGGAACACTCAAAGTAGTATAGTGGATTAAAATGACCAAAATGACCATTCCTCCTTTTTAATTGTTTTTGATTTGATTTTCTTTGGGATTTGCTTAGGAAAGGTTTAGATGATGTTTAATTTACCATACAAACATTTTACAACCAAATAATCACAGAACCATGGCAATTCAAATCAATTCCTAAATTAAATGCTCATACACATGAATGCTTTCATTTTTAATTTGGAAAAGTTTTTGTTAACCCTAATTTTGATGATTTGGATCTTGATAAGCTTGGATTAAAGTTTTGGGATGTTACAAAGACGTAGTACCTAGAGGTGGAGCGCCGGGTGTCTGGTCAGCCAGCCCAGTCCGCGTCGGTGTAGGCGACGAGGCGGTCCGTTGCGGAAGGCGTGAGCTGCAGACCGTGACGAAGCGTGCCCTCGACGAACCGAAGAAGTCGTTTGACCAAAGCCAAGTGCTGATCGCGAGGGTCGTGCATGTGAAGACAAATCTGCTGCACGGCGTAGGCGATGTTCGGACGAGTGAATGTCAGGTACTGAAGAGCACCCGCCAAGCTGCAGTAGGCAGAGGGATCAGCGGCAGGACAACCAGCCTCGGCCACAAGCTTCGGCGAGGTGTCCACAGGCGTGGACGCGGGGTGGCAGGAGCTCATGCCGGCACGCTCGAGAATCTCGAGAGCGTACTGGGTCTAGGAGAGAAACATCCCGTGGGAATCTCGTCGGACGGCAAGGCCAAGGAAGTGATGAAGCTTGCCCAGATCGGTCATGGCAAACTCAACACTGAGGGCGGTGATGATGCGCTCTAGTAAGGCCATGGACGAAGCTGTGAGGATGATGTCGTCGACGTAGAGGAGCAAGTATGCCGTGCCGTGTATGCCGTGAAGGATGAAGAGCGACGTATCCGACTTGGAGCAGGTGAAGCCGAAGGCGGTGACGAAAGTCGTGAACCGATGATACTAGGCGCGAAGGGCTTGCTTCAGCCCGTAGAGCGCCCGGTTGAGGCGGCACACATGACCGGGGCGGGCAGAGTCAAGGAACCCGGTGGGCTGATGACAAAAGACCACCTCGGAGAGCTTCCCATGGAGGAAGGCATTCTTCACATCCAGTTGACGAATCTTCCAGTTGGCAGAGAGGGCGATGGAGAGAATAGTCCGGATGGTGGCGGGTTTTACCACCGGACTAAAAGTCTCTTCGAAGTCGATGCCGTGCTCTTGTGAGAAGCCGCGAAGCACCCAACACGCTTTGTAGCGGTCTAGGGAGCCGTCGTGTTTGTACTTGTGCCGAAAGTTCCACTTGCCGGAGACGATGTTGGCATTCGTAGGCGGGACGACAAGATCCCAAGTGTCGTTGGCGAGGAGAGCGCCATACTCATCGGTCATGGCCGCTAGCCAGTTCGGGTCTTTGAGAGCACCACGAACTGACTTAGGGACCGGCGAGAGAGAGGCGGCGGTGTCGACGAGGAGGTTGAGGCGGGGGCGCGGGCCGATGACCTTGCCGGCTTAACGGTGAGTCACCATGTGGTGAACTGGAGCGGTCGGGGCGGTAGGCGATGAAGCGGCGTCAGGCGGTGCAACCTCGTCATCGTCAGAGGCCGCAGGACACGGACCAGCCGGTGAGGGGCCAGGTGCTGGTGAAGCCCAGGCGGGGGAGGCCGGTGTCGCGGGAGACGTCGAGGCAGGGGAGGCCGCGGGATACGACCCAGGAGCTGGCGAGGCCCAGCTTGGAGAGGTCGGTGGTGAGGACGCTGGTGAGGGGGCCGGCGTGGAAGTCGACGTGTGCGAGGCCAAAGGCGTCGGCGCGTAGTCGGCTGGTGGATAGGGAGGCCCAGCGGGCCGATGCACCTCTGCAGAGCGACGCGGCCCGGCGTGCATGGGGGGCACGGGCTCCGAGACGGGGATGTCCATCGCTTCGACGTCGAGCGTTGGCAAGGCGGTGTGCTGCTGCAAGTTAGTAACCGAAAAACCGAGAGCAAAAGGGAACTAATTCTCATCAAAAACCACATGTCGTGAGATGATGATGCGCAGAGACTCTATATCCATGCAGCGATAGCCCCGATGGTTGGATGTGTAACCTAGGAAAACACAGGCGACCGAACGAGGAGACAGTTTGTGTGGCATAGTAGCAGCGGTGTTAGGATAACACAAACAGCCGAAAGTGCGGATATGAGAGTAAGTAGGAATCACGGAAAACAGGGCGAAAAAGGGGCATGGCACGGAAATAGCTTTAGTGGGAATGCGGTTGAGGAGGTATGTGGCGGTGTGAAGAGACTCAACCCAAAAATTAGTCGGCATGTGAGCTTGAAAAAGCAAAGTGCGAACAATATCATTGACGGTGCGAATAATGCGTTCAGCTTTACCGTTCTGTGGAGACGTGTATGGGCATGAGAAACGGAGGAGGATACCGTGTGCGGCGGCAAGGGTGTGAAGAGCATGATTGTCAAACTCTTTGCCATTGTCCATCTGAATTGCTTGGATGGAGAGGGAAAACTGAGTGGCAACATAGTTGCGAAAATTAGACAACAATGAAAACACTTCAGATTTACGCCATACAGGAAACATCCACAAATAATGAGTAAAATCGTCTAGGATGACAAGAAAATATTTATAGCCAGAAACACTCTCCACAGGTGATGTCCATAAATCACAATGTATTAATTCAAAAGCACGATGAGTTTGAGTGGTAGAAGCCGAAAAAGGTAACCGTACATGACGTCCTAGTTCACAAGCATGACAAGTACTATGGGTGGGGGAAACTTTGGTGAATGGGAGGAATGTGGACGACACAAGGCGTTGGAGAGCACCATGACCAAGATGACCGAGACGCCGATGCCAAAGGGTGGAGTCCGGGGAGACGGTGGTGAGGGCGCATGGCGTCGAGGTGACCGGATAGAGGTCACCCGTGCTACTACACCTGAGAATCACGACCCCTGTCCTGAGATCCTTCACAGAAAGACCCCACGGGTCAAATTCAACGAAATAGAAATTATCAGTGGTAAATTGACGGACGGAAATAAGATTTTTAACAATGCGAGGAGTAACAAGAACATCACGAAGGGAAAGAGTGCGTGATGAAGTTATAGAGAGAGACGCATGTCCGGATTGAGTGACCGGTATAGAGGAACCATCTCCAACGAGAACACGAGAGTATGATGGAGATGAGGAGAGGGTGAGTAGGTTACCGGTGTCCAAAGACATGTGAGCGGACACGCCCGTATCCATGTGCCAGTCGGTGGGAGCCTGAAGGCTCATGGTGTTGAAGTAGTTGGCGAGGGCGGAGGGATCCCAGGTTGGTGCAGGGGAGGCGCCATAAGGAGCACCGTACGGAGCCTGGCCGGGGTAGGAGAACGTCATCGGCGGAGGGGGCGCAGGGTAGGTGAGGTACCCCTGCGCGGCCGGTCGTGGCAGAGGCGCGTACGAGGGACGCGGGGCGGGCGCGAAGGGGCGAGGCCCGAGGACCCCTGGAGGCCCGACCATGGGGTACATGTGGATGACGCCGGTCCATGGGTTCTGCATGGTGGGGACGGGTGCCGGTGCGGGGTACCCGGTCTTCCTCCTCTTCCCTCGGCCGCGGTGAGGAGCAGCGGGGGCACCCTGGCCCAAGGGAGCGCCGTAGCCTGGAGGGGCGCCGTAGGCGGGTGGTGCAGGTGGCGCCGGGGCGCGGTAGCCGCTAGGGGCAGCGGCGGAGTAGAAGACCCCCGGCGTGGTCGAGCGCTTGGTGGAGGGCTTGAGGTCGTGGAGGAGCAGCAGGTTGCGGAACTGCAGGAAGTCGGGAAAGGGCGTCATGTATGGCGCCATATTGCCAACCTCCTTGAAGTCGTCGGAGAGACCGTTGATGGTGTTCCAGACGAGGGCGTTGTCGGTGACCGGGGCACCGATGTCGGCCAGGGCGTCGGCGACCGATTTCTGCTCAAGGCAGTAGTCGGTGACGCTCCTGTCGCCCTGCTCGATGTTCTGGAACTTCTGCTCAGGTAGCCCGTGCGCGCCTGTTGGTTGTCGCTGAAGAGGGCGGTGATGCGCGAGAGGATGGTGAAGGTATTGGACGCCTCCGTCATCACCATGTCGACGTTGTCGGTGTTGATGGAGCCGTACAGCCAGCAGGACGGTGGAGTCCATCCGCAGCCAGATCTCGGGGTCGATGGCAAGGGGGACGGCAGAGATGAGGTGGTCGGCGAGGGCGTACTGGGTGACGGCAGCCTGCAAAAAATTGCGCCACTTGGTGAAGTTGGAGGCCTTGAGGTCGAGGATGACGGGGATGAGGGACTTGATGCTCTGGATCGCCGTGGCTTGAGCCCAGAGCGCGGCGTGGTGGTGTGTAGCGGGGGGAGGGGGAGAGGGAGGGGGAGCTCAGCGGCGGCGGCGGCCATGGGAGAGGCGGCGCGGCGGCGTGGTGGGGCGGAAACCCTAGGGCGGCGGCGGTAGAAGAAGAGGGCGGAGGCGTGAGATCTTTTGTCTGATACCATGATAGAATTAGAAGAGGAGAATGATTTGCCACACATTATGGTCTTTCACATATCTCGTATATATAATATAGGCATTTACACAGGATATACATGGATACCAATCCTAAACATAATGGCCAAATATCAAGCACTAAATATGGTGGGAAATAAACCCAATATACTGGATATATTCGGTTTGCCTAACAATCTCCATGGCTATATTATTTCATTTGTATGCCATTACTATTTTTGCATATATCGCAGTTTATACTGTGTTAAGTGGAAGTATTGGACTTCTTAATTTAGAATAACTCTCTATTGAGTGTACCTAGAATTGTATCCGGCTCTAAAGAATAAGTTGAGAAGGTGGTATTAACTGATAAAAAAGATCCCCTAATTTGGGGTTTACTGTCAGATCTTTCTATACACAACTGCATTCTCACTTATCTAATTGTGAAAATACACTGCCATGGAACATGAAAATATGACCAAAAGTGAAAGTGTTCACTTGTTTCTCTTTTAATAGTCACGGTGTTCACCTTCTGATCATGTCCGCCTATCCATTTTGGAGCCGGCATTAATATCAGCCTTGTGATATTCCACTAAAAGAGCTGAGGTCGCTGGTTGACGCTCTCTACCCTTCCAGGCGCTTCGTAGTCCACCTTTTCCTTGCCATGCTTTCTTTCAGTATCATGGGGCCGACAGGTAATTGCACCTAGTCAAAAAAGGCGGCCAAGCGGTTCCCGTCGCCGGCCTCCTTCCGCAATAGGCGATGTGTCCGCACGTCCTCGACGTGCTGGGTCTCGCCGTTCCATGCCTAGCAGTGGCACAGGAAAGCAGATCAGGTGACCTGACCCCTCTCTGTTCCTCCTGCCACCAGCGGCCATCACCGACCACACCATCACCGCCAGCGCTCTGCCGGCAGCACATCGCTGCCTCCCTCGTCTCGCTATCGCTCGACAAAAGCGGCTTGGCAGGGAGGAACTCTGGCAGGGGGAGAGAGGAGGGCGGCTAGAGATGAGAGGAGAGAGAGAGGGATTCTGGTCGGTGGTGGACATGTAGAGAGAAGGTAGAGGAAGGCTCCTAGAGACATCGTGACGGGTCTATTCGTAGTTTGTCCACCGCTTTGACGTGGATCGCGAGAGCAGAGACATGCGGACTTGCGGATACGTACGCTCAATTCCCAGATCGACACACGTCGAAGCCCAGCACGGACAACTCATATCCAGCGAGAACCAAAAAACACCATAGGGAGAGACAAAGGATCGCACCACGCGCCTCAGAGCTCTGAGAAAGCTTCCAGCAGCTCAGGCTTACCATTTTAGATAATGGTTGCAGGCTGTAGTAGCTATATTTATTTGTAAATCAAGGTGCAAATAATAACAAGCTAATTTATGTGATTTATTGAATGTACTGCTGGAAGCTGTAGTAGCCAAGCTGCAAGTGAATATATGAATTATATATCCGATGATGAAGAAGATGAAGTGGTGGAGGTGCAAGGTAGAAGGACACGGAAGCTCACTTCTGGAGTGTGATTAGAGATGAAGAAGTAGTTGATTAATGGAGAATGAAAGGGCATTTGCAACTATTGTCACAAGCCGTTTAGTGCTGGATCCAAGAGTGGCACAACTCATTTACGTGACCATCTTAAGATATGTACTCAAAGGATGAATAAGATAAATAGCAGCGGGGCCAAATCAATGAGTCAGTCTTCAGTGAGGATAACAACATGGAAAGGTGAATGTAGAGAAATACACATTTGATCAAGAGACTGCTATAGAAGATCTTGGTAACATGATGGTGTTGCATGACTACCCACTGAGCACGGTCGACCATGCTGGATTTAGGAGGTTTGTTCACGCGATGCAGAAACTTTTCACTCTTCATACAAGGAACACTTATAGGTTTGTTCATGCACTAGTTACTTCAATTTTTCCATATTTCTATCTGAATGAATGATGAGCTAACCTGTCTTTTTTTTATTCTTATTGTAGATTTATATATGTGCCGGCACCACACACCGGAGATGTTATAGCTGAAATGCTCCATGAAACCTTGATGAACTGGAACTTGTATGAAAATCTCATGACCGTGACAGTTGACAATTGCACATCAAATGACAAGGAACTTAACCTCTTGGTGACCAAGGTAGGCAAGGAGAACCTGCTCTTAAAAGGTACAATGCTTCAAAAGTATAAGAAAGTAAAAATCACAAGGAGGTTGAGTCTAGATTGTAAGACTAGGTGGAATTTTGTTTTCGTTATGCTTGACATAACTTTGCCTTATAGAGTTGTCTTTGAAAGAGCGAAAATAGTAGACAAGCAATATGAAACATTGCCTACTCCCGAAGAATGGGACTTTGCTATTGAGGTTATACCTAGGCTTAGGGTTTTATATGACATTACTAAATTGTTCCCGGGCACCGATTATGTCACTTCCAATGTGTATTTTCCTAAGATATGTGAAATTAAGATCAAAATTAGGCAATGGGGAACCTCTACTGATTTGGTTATTCAACACATGTCCCAAAGTATGACAGAAAAAATTGATAAGTATTCGAAAGATATCCAAGGGTTGATGGGCATAGCTACACTACTTTACCCTAGATATAAGAAGCAAATGTTGATTGCATGTTTCGCAATGCTCCATGGCATTGAATCAACCTCTTATGAATGCATAGATAAGTTTGATGAAGTAGTAGCTAATCTCCATAAATTGACCGTAGAGTATGAAGTGGAAGGAGATGGATATCAAGCATCCGCGGAATGTTCCTTGTCTTCAATGCCTGCTCCTGACATTATGACATTTTTCCATGATATTGTCGCACAACAAAGGCCTGCAGCAGCTAGACTTCAAGGTGAGATGGAGCATTACTTGTCTGATGACTTAGTGCCATATACCGAGAAGTTTAACATGTTGGATTGGTGGAAAGTGGCTGGAACAAGGTACCCAACACTAAGAAAGGTTGCAAGAGATGTTTTTGCTATTCTGGTCACAACGGTTGCTTCGGAATCTGCATTTAGTATTAGTGGCAGAATAGTGAATGAACATAGGAGCCACCTCACTTCTCACATGCTTGAGGTATTGATTTGCTATCAAGACTGGCTTAGAAACAAGTACAAAGGTGAGCAAATCATGCATTTTATTAACATTTATCTCTTATGTCTCTCTTCTTATTATGTTTGTGAGCTTATCTTCTTATATGTGCAAAAATCCTTTCCTTGTAGATGCTCATATTGGTGAAGGAAGCTTCTGGACTTGTCTTCAAGACAAGCAAGATGTGGAGGTTAGTATGACTGAATTGTTGAGCTTATTCTTGTTTGCATATAACCTCATTCATATAACCTGATGCATATAACCTCATGTTTTGCATATAGCCTGGTGCATATAACCTCATATTTTGCATATAACCTCATGCATATAATTCTTGTTAACATGTTTGGCAATATTTCTATGACTAGGATTCATGTTTGACCACCATGTGAGACATCCTACTGGCTGCAAATGGAGCTTCAAGCTTGGAGTTTGGACAATGGACATGGTCACTCAGAGTCGTCATGGTTGCATTTGTCAGTGTGTATGTATGTGGTAGTGTGCGCCTATTGTTGTTGTTGTGTACTCGTGTTGGACTTGGACTATTTATTGTAAAAGTTGTAATATGTTCCTACTTCCTACTATGCTACATTGCTACTATTTGTTAGAGTGATGTGCTGGATGTTTTAACATGGACTATTTATTGTTGTCATGACCTGTTGTCAATTTGTGTTGTTATTGCTAAAAGTAAATTGTTGTCAATTTGTTGTTGTTGTCTATATATCATGTATACTTGCTGGCATTTTTTGATGTTATTGCTATCAATTTTTGCTTATATGCTGTCATTTTTTCGCGGGTCGCTGTACCCGTCGGGTCATGTATACTCGTCGGGTGGCGGATCTGGTAGGAATTTGTACCCGCCATTGTATATGGGGCAGGTGTCGGGTGCCGGGAAACGGGGCGGGTGTGGGTATGGGGGGGCTGGACCCGGATCCAAAACTGGTGGGTGCCACCCTCCCGGCGATTGGTGGTAGAGTAGTTTTCTTGTTTACGATAAGAGTGAATTCTACTTTTTACCGCCTAGTTGTACATTGTGGCACTAATTATCATGTTTAGTGGAACTAAAATCGAAATATCTCATTTAAGAGACTTTAAACACGTTTTTATCCCAATTTAGCACTTTGCTTGTTTTTGTTACATAGAGCTGGCATGTTACGCCGAGGTGACGTGGTAAAATGTGTAAAAATAGGAGAGCATGATCGACAATCATGCTCATACTTCATATATCCATTTTTTTCAATTCCTCATTATCGTCTTGATACATTTAAACTATAGTCAACACCTTACATCTTCCCGAATAGACACGCATCGAAAAATGAGGGTTCAAAACTTCTAAAAGTGGCAATCCAGACAATTTTCAATCAGCAGGGTATTTAGTTTCACAAATGCATAACCAGGTGGTAAAAAGTGGAATTCACTCTTATGATAAAGATGATTTTATTAGCTTTAGCCACATGAAATGGGATACAGAAAAATGTTTGTACTTAGTACCAGTAACAAAGATGCACACATCTAAGGCTGGAGACGAGCCGACTCGGTCCAGGCTCTTGGTCCAAGCCTTGCCTTAGCTCCACCTTTTTAGCTCGGCTCAGTCTAGATCGTTGGCGAACAAGCTGAGAAAATGGGCTTTGACCAAGCTTTGCAGAAACTCGACGTGGCTCGCAAGGCAAGATGACCATGTCACTGCCATGTGGATTCCCGCAGTGGATCAGCAGGGATACGAAGGTGGACAGCTAGACCCGATGGTGTGCATCACAAAAGGAGTAGTGTGACGGTGTTAGCGTGGAGGTGCATGAGAGTGGATGGCGGCGTTGGCCTAGACCAATTGTGGCTTGGGCTGTTGGGGATATGCATAATAGCCTAACCATAACATGGCCGTATTCCGGCTAATCAGGATGGCCCACAAATGCTGGCAATGCCTATGGCCTACTAAGTGGACCAGTTAGGGAAATCCAGAAGGGCAGTCCATTCCAGATCCAGGAAGGCTACGTGCGGCGACATAGATGAAGCTAGAGTCTTGGAGTGCATGACACGTAGAACTATGTTGTATTAGTGTAGGACTATGTAACTGGTCCGGCTAGGACTCTTTCCTATAATCGTAGGTTCTATCACCTTTATAAGCCGAACCTACAAGAGACTTTAGGGCACAAGTCAATAGACACAACTCTCGAATAGATAACCCTTGCAATCTCTGTAACACCGACATATCGCTGATATAGTGATATGTAGCAGGAGTAGGATTCCACCAACGTTGTGCGATATGAACCTTGGTAAGTTGGGTTTCACCTTTCTCGGACACTCGCTGCCTTTCACGCACACATCTCTGTGAGAACCCCCTCATGGCGTACACATAGACAATACCACGACAATTGGCGCCCATCATGGGGCAAGTAGTGCTTGGAGTGTGGATCTGGGAGGGATCCGCCTTCACAGGCATCGGCGGGACAGTCACCATCGCTCGTGTCCTATACACTGACAAATTCCTGATCAATCCAATCAATCACCTCTAGACTCTAGCTAGGGAGAACGTCACTTGCCACATCATCATCCCATTGGTGGAATTTACATCTTCATCGGTGAAGTCAGCTAGGGATGTTTTTCCCAGGAAGCTTCCATCACGCCAAGACCTACAAGGACCGCCTTTAGACTAGAGCCGATTGTGGAAGATCGATTAGAGAAGGATCTCTCTCATCAGTTTTCTATTGTAGATCTGGAAAAACAAGACCCACCCAAATCGTCCTAGGACAAGAGATATTGATGGAACACCAATGCAAATCCACCAGGTGTTGAGTATATGCAGAATAGGATAACCATAGTGTGGCCTTAGTAGTCTAACCTTGGTGGCCCATAGATGGTGGCAAGGCCTATGGCCTGTTCAGGGACCAAGTTAGAGGATTACAAAAGGGAGGCCTAGCCGGATCCGGGAAGGAACGCATACTGCCCATGACCAAACCGGACTCTTCGAGTACATGACATGTAAATCTAGTCGTACTAGTCTAGAACTCTGTAACCTTTCCGGCTAGGACTACTTCTTGTGACCCAAGGGATTCTGATAGTTTCGGGCTAGGACTACTTCCAGAGTCGGATAGTTTTCGTCTTCTATGGAATCTTCAGACATGACTCCTCCACTACCACAGTCAGTAGGATGACATAGGATATAGCCTATGTTTCCTCGAAACTCACATATGACATTGAATTAATCATCAGCTATTTTTGCGCGTGCAAAATCTGAAACGTTTAAGTGGCAAATTATGTGCGTGGCAAAATTGTCGTGCACGTTCGCACACACGTTGTCAATACCGCAACCGTTAGATCTTACATGCACGAATCTTGATGCCTGGGTCTATAAATGTTTACTGCAGCCATATTATTCCTATAAATGATTACTTCTATAAATGTCCCAACATCTTCTTCTTCTTCCTCCCGCCGCGCGACCATTCGAGCTCCTTAGCAAAAACCCAAACCAAACTCCTTACCCCCTGATCTTTCACCCATCCACGCAATGGCCAACAGCGGCAGCATTCCATCAACGACGGCATCTCTCGAGGCTACTATCGAGCCGCCACATGGAGTATCTGTCCCGCCAGAGGGGGTGGTGATTCCCGTCTCTGCCATGGTGGAATCCACCGGCGGCGACTAGAAAAGGGAGGCGCTTGATACCGTGGAGGAGGAGGATGACTCCCACAAGGGAGTGTGGAGGGGTTCTTGGCCTCTCCGCCGAGCAACTTCAAGAACTCATTGATGAAGGATACCTTCGAACGATAGAGGGATTGATCTGGCGGCCAGCACCAGCCGGGAAGTGGTCCCTTCTTCCCAAGCCGGAGAAAAGGTCTACCTCAAAGCCCAAATGGTACATGGTATTAGCCTTCTAGTGTCCGCCTTCTTCCTCGAAATCCTCTAGCACTTACGAGTTCTCTCCCACAATATTTCTCCCAATAGCATCCTTGTACTTAGCAACTACGTAGCTTTGTTCGAAGGATACCTTGGAATCAAACCTAGGTTAGATATGTTTATCTGTTTCTTCACAATCAAGAGATAGTCCGGAGAGTCCAAGGTCGAACTGCGGAACTGTGGAACCATTATCTTCAAGATCCATCCTAAATGGCGGTTCCCCGACATCGTGGGCCATGAATCTTGCAAGAATTGGCAATGGACGTACTTCTATGTCCCAAATATCCCTCTAGCTGGCCGTCAAGAATCGTACCCCGACTTTGTCGATGGAGCCGCCGCTGAGGCCCCCACCTTGAGATCCCAAGGCCCCCTCTTGTCAGACGACGAAGCCTCTCATGCCATTAGGCGGATTGAGTGGCTAGTGGGCGGAGGGCTAACTGGCCTGGACCTGGCCATGTGCTGGTTCACGAGGCGGATCCAACCTCTGAAGCACCGTGCCGAGCTGATGCACAAGTATTCCAAGGAGAGGGAGATCCTATGCATATTTCCAAGGATAACTTCTCCGCAGACTCCATCAAGCTCCGACTTAAAGATCTCGTCAAGGTGAAAGACAAGAAGCGTGGCTTCAAGATCACCTTCGACATGTTCGAATGTGGAAAATGCCTAGAGATAACCATGTTTCCTTTATTGCTTTATATATATACTCTAAGGCTTCCGTCTTGAATGTATCGACCATCTGACATACTGTTTGGCTCCTCCAACTGGTGTCCTTGATGGTAGATCAGATGGCCTCCCAAGTCTACGGTCCAAGGCTGAAAGATATGCAGGTTGTGTCCGACGATGATACCCCCAAGGATCATCCAGCTCCGGTAGCGTGGAAACGTAAGAGCTCCACCTCGGACGCTGGTACCGAGGGCAAGAAGAAGAAAATGGAGAGTGGAGTCTCCAAAAAATCTACTACCACCTTAGAGGTGGAGAAGAAGAAATCCACCAGCATCCCTTTAACTAAGGCACCTGTCGTAGTGTAAGTACATTCATTCGCCGGCTTTGTTTTACTTTGCACATATTCAATTCATGTACTTATACTATGTATGTTTCAGGAAGAAATCCGGTGTTGGTTTGAGGCAGAACTCCAAATATGTTGGAGGTTCCAAAAATATTCGTGACATGTTCTCCAAGTCGTCCACCGCCGTTGCTCCCCCAACTCCTGCCGCCAAGCCTGCCACAGGCTCCGCCAGAACTTCGTCCCCTGTCATCCCTGAGACCTCTGTCATGGAGATAGACATCAATCCAATACTAGATGTCTTAGGCCCTATCGGTATAGACCATGCTCCCAGCAGCCATGCAACATAGGAGAGTACCTCCTCCAAAGTGGCCGAAGCTCCGGCTAAGGATGGCACCGAGAAAGGGAAACAACTGGCAGAGGGAGCAGAAGCAGCAGCAACACATCAACGGTCAAGCCGGGAGCCACTGCTTTTGCAACTGCTATTATTGTGCAGGAGACAGCTAGGGCTTCGTCCATGCCTCCGGCTTCTACAACTCCTCTTCCTATGACTCCTTTGACACTAAGCCTGGATGATCTTATTCAACAGGCAAATGCTATTTATAACAATGCTTGGACCTTCCA
Organism: Avena sativa; assembly: GCA_916181665.1. NCBI lineage: Eukaryota > Viridiplantae > Streptophyta > Magnoliopsida > Poales > Poaceae > Avena > Avena sativa. The sequence goes on from OV702286.1 coordinate 82,693,437, forward strand.
CAACACATATGCCAACTTGGCTAACAATCTAAGGGTTATTGCTATTGTAAGTATTTGATCTTTACTTTTTACTTTATAATATATCCCACTGTATCCCTCAAGATCTTAGGCAGAAAACCAGTAGTTATGGGCCCGAGTGCTCCAAAGAACTAAGTGTAGAACTTGATATTGTAGCCCCCGAGTTTCTAGTTAGAATGAATAATTCTGGCTAGATACTCTAAGAGAGAACACAGCTGAATTGAATTTTAATATTGTACCCCTCGATCTTTTAGTTGAAACTAAGAAGTTCTGACTAGATGCTCTAAAGAAACTAAGCACTACATCTCTTTGTAGAATGAGAATGCCCGGAGGAAAGCTGCCAAAGAGAAATATGCCAAGCTGCAAGAAGCATTGGACATTGAAAAGGGTAGAACAGCTTTTCTGAAGGAACAGATCACAAATAGCAAGCATCTATTTTCCTCCGATAGCCCCCAATTTTTCACTTGGAACCATTTCATCTGACTTCTTATAATGCTATATCTTTTTTTGCCTTACAGAGACCATTGCCAAGGCAAAGAGCATCATCGAGAAATCCAACAACTTGATGATGAGAACAAAATTCTGAAGAAAGACCTAGTTGATGTCGTCAAAGGCCATGAGGAGGTGATGAAGGTTATGCAAGAATCTACCAACACCGAGATTCAGCGTCTGAAGAAGGATATTGAACAACCCAAGGAGAAAACCCAAGCTACCAAAGAGCAGAATACTCAGGGCCTTGAGATGTACAAGAAGCTTCAGAAGGAGCATGAGATCTTGGCGGAGACCTACCAACAAGCTAAGAAGAGCATCTTTGGTAACTTTCCTCCATCTCTGTCAATTCTGTAAGTAGGATAAATGTATTGTTGTACTCATGACCATTGCCTCTAACCAAAACATAGCTCCCATTGGTTTAACCAACATGGGTGAAGGTGCTCCGGATTAAAAGTAGTGCATTATTCTTTCCGGCAACTTCATCAATACTGCCATCAATCAGGCCAAATAAATTGCCAAACCGCTAGACATCACCATCAAGCGGCAGATTCTGCTGCCAAGTACTCGGAAATCCTGTGCTGAGCCCCCGAGAAAGTAAAGAGATGGAAATCATCTTATGTTCGGGACGGTGCAAGGATGTCCTTGTCCTTTGTCAAGGCACACTATGACGAAGCTGACATCGACTTGGTGACTTCTGGCATGCCGGAGGTTCATAAGGAAGGGCGTGATATTGACAACAACGCCATCTGGAACTCCCTCGCTGACTACGACACTCGGGTTACCAAGATGGTCAGGGCGGACATTTCGTTCATGTGGAATTTTTTGATGATGAACTAGTAGCCTCAGAATCTATCCTTCGGTCATCCGAGTTGGATGACCTTGCTAAGCCTGATCCTTGTGTAGCTGATGATGTAGCGTTGAAGTCTCCTGCAGCAGAGCCATAAAACACTTTGTATTAAATGTAAATCTGTAATATTTTTGTATGTGCACGGAAAACTTGTAGAAGTAAGGCGGAAGAACTTGGCTGGAAGCCTCCTGCTACTTATCTAGATCCAGCATGTATATATCTTTTAAGCAAGTGTTGGCATATCCATTATTCTGGTTTGTATGCTTGAAATTTCGTGAGACAGAAGACTCGCAACACAGAACCATGCTCACAGGTGATGATGCTTAATAGCACCGTCAGGAACCTAAGAGCAAAAATCGCCAGCTTTGAGTGCCGAAAAGTCACTACTTCGGAATCCACATAAAAACATCAGAAAATGTGTAGACCAGAAAACTTAAGCTAATGCCCGTAGGCAAAATTTTCACAAGTGCAAATGCAAACTTGCGCAAAAAGGGTTTATATGATCCAAAGATGAACACTAAAGGAGGTAAAAGACTCAGAAAATATGAGTGAACCAAATGCTTTATTTCATCGATCATATGGGGTACTTATTACATAATATAAAATATGCTAAGTGTAAAAAGGATGTAGATGTGCTATGTTCCATGGTCGATCAGTCTCCGAGAAATCATCATTGGAGTCACGTTGCTTCCGCTTGCATTTTTTTGGCCTATCTTTCAACTCGCGAATATCGATGAGGTAATAGGAACCATTGAGCAATGCTTTGTTTATGACGAACGGTCCTTCCCAAGGTGGGGATAGCTTGTTGCCCCATCGAGCTTTCTATTGGGTTTAGCTTTGATCTATTTAGTGAAATTATCAACTACTACTAGCAGATGCGGAAATCCACAAGGTGTTGTTTGCAAAGGCCCAACCATTTCAAGCCCCCAGACTGCAAATGGCCAGGTAATTGGTATTGTTCGCAATTCTTCAGCTAGAACATGTGGTTGTTGTGCATGAAGCTGGCACCCAATAAGTTCTGCACCAACTTGTCAGTGTCCGCCTTGGCGGTCAGCCAGTAGAATCCTTGCCGGAAGGCTTTTGCCACCAGCGACCAGGGAGCAGCGTGATGCTCGCAATCTTCGAGATGTATTTCTCTAATGATATCCTTACCTTTTTGCTGGGAGACGCACCGCAAGAAAATTCATGTGGTACTTCTTTTGTATAGCTGGCCATCAATTATGACGTAGCCCTTTGATCTGCGTACTATCTGCCGACTTTCAACTTCATCAGCAGGCAATGTTCCGTCTTGAAGGCATAGAGGTTACTATTACTACATTAACAAATGAGTCCCCTCTATCCGGGTTGTCGGGGTCCACTCCGTTCACGGATGGGGTCCGCAAATGCTCTAGGAAAACGCATAGTAGAATTGGTCGGTGGACTGATCCAAGCTTAGATAGTAGACATGCCGCCTCATTATCCTTCCTTTTGATGTACTTGACTTCATAGCCGTCGAAGCACTTGGCTATCTCGTATACTTTGTCTCGATATGCCGCCATCATAGGGTTCTGCGTGTTTCAGGTGCCCGCCACCTACTGGGCATGTCGTCGGATTGATGACAAGTACGCCATGAGGGGGTCCTCGAGGCGTGTGGAAGAGAGGGGTGTGAGTCGTACGGGATTCCGGGACGGTGAGCACACAAGTTTACCCAGGTTCGAATCCACCGGCTTTGGATGGATCCTACTCCTGCTAGCAATCCAGTAACACGGCAGAGCTGGAATATGGGTTACAAGGGTTTCGCCTGTGCGAGTTGAGATTGTAGACTATTGTGAGGGTGCCCTAAAGGCTATCCCTAGGATGACTTATATAGATATCCGGCCTAGGGATTACAAGAGAGATCTATCCGGCTACGACTAAGAGTTGGTTATAGAGTACATCTTGGACTACAAGTAACACTATGGGCCTATGTCGGTAGGTCTTCTAGGCCTTCACGTAGCCGGACTGGACTCCGTCTCTTCTCCCTGACTAGGCCGCCCGTGAATCAAAGCTCTAACCCGAAGTGGGACACCCTGGTCAGTGAGGTACAGTGAGATACCTGGAAAGTATATCCCCAACAGTAGCCCCCAGAGGCCTCCAAGATCCAAAGTCGGATTTATCATCGTCTAACTTGATCTTCGGCTTGCAGAATCTTGAAGGGTTGCTGAAACTTCACAAGAAAAGATACGATCCGGGTCTCAAAAACGAGTTGAACCTATAAATACATTATTCAGATTTCCAACTCGAAATTCAAATTAAGCCAGAATTTGGTCTCTGACACCAGTCATGGTCAAGTCACGTCACTGACAGACATTTCCTATCAGCACGACCGTTGGTGGGTCCGCCTTTCGCGGAACCGAGGCGCTGTTTCAATGTGTGCGTGGAGATCGAGGCGGCATAATCATCACGTGGGGGCTTCCCAGTCCTTTCCATGACGCGTGGCATGTTTACTATAACGTTTGCACGGATCTTGGCGCGGCTGGTGGTTATAAGGGGTGAGGATTTCTTTTCCTCATCTTCTTCACCTGTTCCCAGTGTCGTTTCCTTCTCCTCTACTCCTTCTACGCACAGAGAGCTTCTCTGCCCCCAGAAATTCCCAGTGCCGCCCATCCAAGGTCATCGTCGTGCCCATAGAAAATGGCTTCAGCTTCATCTTCCGGTATGGCGGCGACGGAGAAAGAGGGCAATCACAGGGTTTGGATCCCGTGCGTCCTCGACAATGCCAAGCTCCACGGCATAGAAGAAGAGGGGCTCCTCCGTGTTGGCGACTAGCGGAGCGGTTTCGGTGAAACCGTCCCCAAACCCCGCGACGGCGAGCGAGTGCACTTCGGCACTCACCTGGACAGAGGTCTGAGTTTTCCTCCCTCAGATTTCTTTTCCGAGGTCATTGATCATTACGGAGTTCAACTCCACCATCTCCCCCCGAACTCCATCTTAGAGATGAGCGCGTACGCATCCTTGTGCGAGGGGTATCTCGGCATTAAGCCGAGCCTTACTTTCTTCCGGTACTACTTCTTAGTCCGGAGAAATTCCATTACTGCCGGTAATCCTTATATTACCGGTACTATTAGTTTTTCCGTTAGGCAAGAGCGCGTCTATCCCCGGATCATGGCCAGTGAGTCGGTCAAACATTGGCCGACACTTTTTTCTATCATAAGGACATTCCCGCTCCCGGTAAAGCTACTACTTTGCCAGATTTCATCGATGGAGCCGCCACGCCTCAAGAATCTTAGGACGAGGTTGCTCCGGCTCTCAGTGACGATTTGTTCCTCGCCAAGAGGCGGATCGGATACCTGATGAAACACAAGGGCCTGAGAGGGTTCGACTTGGTCTAGTGCTAGGTGTCCCACCGGATCCAGCCTCTCCAACATCATGGCGACCGACTGATGCACTCCATCACGTCGTCAAAGAATGATTCCCTCTGCATCAGCCCCAAAGCCTACATGACAAAGGATTATGTAAGCCAGATCAAGTGGCTGATAAGGGAGACCATCGAGAGGAAGATTCCGAAGGTGTCCCTTGACATGCACACAACGGAAGATCCCGTTATGCCGGTAAGCTACAACAACAACCCTTTTTATGTGCTCATCTTTATGTTATTTCACAATACTGAGATATTATCTTCTTTTCAGCTTGTCGACCTCCCCGAGTCGGAATTCGCTCCTATCGAGGGATATCCTCCTGAATTTCTCAGGAGGAGGAAAATGTTCCACTGCCGGACGTTGTTCCTCGGAAGAGTAAAGCTCCGATAGTAGATATCGGCACAAAGGAGGTGCCCGTTGTGAAGAGGTAACTTTCCTCACAATTTCCGCCTTTGTACTCTGCTTGTAAATCTTTCTGAGATGTAATGTTCTTTGTTCTATTACTTTCTTAGATCTAAACAACTCATCAGGGGAAAGAGGAAGGGAGTTACTACGAAGCCCCTGCGTCAGTCAAAGCTAACTTTGTCTTCTCCTACTATGGCTCCTCCGATTCCTGTCCCTCAACCTTCTGCAGCGCCGGAGATTACTCCATCTCCGATCGTTGTAGAAGATACGGCTCCCTCAGCAGAGCCAGTGATCCTTGAATCGCAAACTGACATCACCATGGGTGACTATGGTATTGATAAGGGTGAACCCTCTTAGGGTAATGATCCCTCGGCAGAGATCTTCGCCGACAATCTCCTAAGTAATCCGGTACTTGCCAAACTTGGCCTGTCTTGGAAATATGCGGAGGAAATCCAGCGGTTGCCCCGGCAATGCTTAGAAAGCCGGACCATTACTACTGAAGAAGAAGCACAAGAAGCGGAGGACGTCAAGTACTTCTTGAACAAGTCCTCCTTCGCGACGAGGGACTAAGAACCGGCATGCTTCCACCTCCACCAATGATCCCGCTCACCCTTGCCGAGAAGGTTACAACTGAAGTGAACATGTGTTTGAGAAAGCTCACACATTAACAACATGTAAGTCGGAATTACAACTCACATTTCTGGCTTACAGCCAAGGAAGATGCCGAATGGCTGGTCAAGCTCACACATGAACAACATTTTTGACTATAGCACTGGTGAAGCAGTCCTGTGCAATGATTGAGGAGGCCGAGAATCTTAAGACCTTGGTGGTAGAAAACAAGGATCTCCGCCAAGAGCTCGATAAGCTTAAGGCGGATCATGAGAAGAGCATTGCTCAAATTCTCGAATCCTCCTCCATGGCCACCGATGAACGCGATCGTAAGGTCGTGTCCAAGGATAAGAAAATCTCGAATCTCAACAATGATTTGTTCAGAGAGAGGGATATTTCTGAGGCACTCTGGGCTGAACTCTAGAGCCTTCGCGAGGAGAAAACCAAAGTCGACGATGTCATCTTTGGTATGTTTCCATCTTTCTGACTTGTCTATATCTTTCGACTCTTTTGATGTAGGATTTCTTTTATTAACAATTTTGCATTAGATGCATAGGTCCTCTGAACTTACTGGACTCAGCCTCTGCCGAGTCTCGCACCAGCCGGCTTACACAGGTCGGCGATCTTCTTCATGACTTCCGCCAATCCATCAAAGATATTGGCGAAGCTCTCAAGGTTCCGGATATGCATAGCATGTCCTGCTTTCAGGTGTGGGACAAGGCCAAGGATATGCCGTAGCTCGTCCAGGACTGGAACATGTTCTACGCGCGGACCGCAGCGCAGAACGCTCTCACCATGGTTATGAGCCACCATGGAAACATGGAAATCTGGCAAGTAACTAGAGGGTACTGCAAAGTGGACGAAGACAAACAGGAGCAAGACATCAAGGCCATCATGGACTCCTGCGCTGGATATGAGTGTCACGTAGCTGACTTGACCAGCTATGACACTCCTTTTTTCACCCGCGTGGACACACCACCTCCGCCCTCCGAAGAACCAGCAGAAGTTTCCGACGATGATCAAGCTCCATCAGATTTGAACATCTCGGAACGTTATCAAGGCAAGGCTGATGTATCCAGCGAGCCGGCAGCTCCTACCTCTCCCCCTGCATCATAGAATATCAGAAGAAACAATGTGTTATTCTGAAAACATTATGGATCTGTAAATAAGTAGTATGATACTTTTGCTAGTGCCAAGTTTTATTTTATCTATTTAGCACTTTTGATTTAAACGTTTATGTTCCTGAAATGTTTGCATAAGCCCTTGTGTTTTTTGTCTACAATTATCGTTTATCTGGCTTTCCGCCTCTTCCCTTTCGTGAGCCAGCCAACCTTTAGCACGGAAACTTTGCCGAGCAACGGACCTCAATTGCTAAACCAGTTTAAACTCGGAAACAAAGCCGGCTTCCATTACCAACAATTCACTACTCGGAAAATACCCGCATCCGGCACTTAGACAAATAACTAAAGCACAAACTATAAAAATTAAACTTATACCCAAAGGTAGCAATTTTAGAATCGGAAATCTAAACCAGAACAAACATGAGCATAAAATACTTTCAAGTATTCTGGGATTTTCGACTGTGACATGATCATTCGGAAATAAGATGGTAAAAAACTTCTCAGAAAAATTTGAGGCAACCAATACTTTATTTCTTTTTGAACATGTACACATTTATTATTACAAAGAAGGATAAACTAAGAATAAAAGGGACGTAGCTAAGCAATATTCCATGATCTGTCTAATTCTTCAGGGTTTGTACTACCTCCATCTCTCTTTCTCTTCTTAGTAGCAGATCTTTCTTTGACTGGCCGCATATCAGTTAGGTAGTATGAACCATTGTGCAATACTCGACTAACCAAAAAGGGCCCTTCCCATACTGGGGAAAGTTTGTGCTTTCTTTGTTGCACAATCCAGAGAACCAAATCGCCCTTATTGAAAGATCGATTTCTGACTCTCTGGCTATGATACTTGCGTAACTTCTGCTGATAGGCTGTTGATCTTATTTCAGCAACAATGCGAACTTCTTCGACTAAGTCGAGATCATTTTTCGAGAAATCTCGGCATCTTCTTTAATATATGCGGCAACTCTAGGAGAATTATGAATCAAATCACTAGGAAGAACTGCTTCAGCACCATAGACCAAGAAGAAAGGTGTGTATCCAGTTGACCTGTTCGGAGTTGTTCGCAAGATCCATATTACAGAGGGTAATTCCTCTGCCCAAGCCCCCGCAGCACGTCATAGTGGTGCTTCGAGTCTTGGTTTTAGGCCTTGTAGGATTAAACTTTTGCTCTTTCGACTTGTCCATTAGCCTGCGGATGTGCGACTGACGCAATATCAAGCCGGATATTTTGTTCATTGCAGAATTCGGCAAGCTCTCCCATAGAGAAATTACTCTCGTTGTCCGTCATAATGCTATGCGGATAACCATACCGAATTATAACATCCTCGACAAATCTTCTGGATGTTGCTCCATCACAACTAGTGACGGGTTTAGCCTCAATCCATTTGGTGAATTTATCCACCATCACTAAGAGGTGAGTAAATCCACTTGGAGCCCGTTTGAACGGTCCTACCATGTCAAGCCCCTAGACCGCAAAAGGCCATGTTATAGGTATTCTTTGCATCTGATCAGCCAGAACATGAGCTTGTTTGGCGCATTTTTGGCAACCCTTGCATGTCTTGACCAGCCGTTCGGCATCTGCCTTGGCTGTAAGCTAGAAAAAACCGTGTCGAAAAGCTTTTGCCACTAAAGATTTGGCTGTAGCATGGTGACCACACTCGCCTTCGTGGATTTCTCTTAAGATTTCCACTCCTTCTTCCCGAGATACGCAACGCTGAAAGACCCCAGACACACTTCGCTTATAGAGCTCACCACTAACTAAAGTATAGGCTTTTCCTTGTCGGACGATCTGTCGGCTTAGAACTTCATGATCGGGTAATTTTCCATCTACCAAGTAGTCAAGGTAGGGTTGAGTCCAGCTGGGAATTACAGCCAGAACTGCTACTAAAGGCGAGTCGTATTTGGTCGGATATTCTTCGTCTACTCCTTTTATTGAAGGAGCTTTGAGGTGCTCTAAAAAAGCGCCATCCGGGACCTCTTTCCATGTAGAGCCTATCCGAGATAATGCATCTGCTTTCTCATTTTCTGCTCGAGGGATGTGCTAAACCTCAAACCCTTCGAATGATTTAGATAGATCATCCACGACAACTTTATATGCTGCCATGTGCTTATTTGCATTACAAATATCTGACACTTGTTGAGCAACAAGAGCTGAATCTCCGTAACACATCAAACGTCGGATGCCTATATCCTTAGCAATCCGGATTCCATGCAGCAGTGCTTCATAATCGGCAATATTATTTGTCACCGTGAAGTGGATCTTCAACACATATAGAAGTTTATCTCCTTGGGGTGATTTGAGCACCACGCCAGCCCCCGAGCCCCCGCGAGCCTTAGACCCGTCAAAATATAGGGTCCAATATTCCGACTCAGGGAGGGTCATATTCTCCTTTGTCTCTGTCCAATCAGTAACAAAGTCAGCAAGGATTTGGGATTTGATTGCTGTCCAAGGTTTATACTCAATATCGAAAGTTGAAAACTCTATGCCCCGTTTTGCAACGCGTCCTGTAGCTTCGCTGTTATTGATTATATCTCTCATGGGAGATGTGCTCACCATGGTAATTGGATGTTCCTGAAAATAATGTCGTAACTTACGGGATGCAAAAAAACACACCATATACCAACTTTTATAGTGCGGATACCGCTGCTTCGATTTAGTGAGGACCTCGCTGAGATAATAAGTCGGACATTGCACCAGGTGTTCCTGATTTTCCTCCGGTCTCTCCACTACCATGACGACACTGATGACCCTGTTTGTCGCAGCGAGATAGAGCAACATCGGTTCCCTTGGTTCCGGTGCCGCAAGGATAGGAGCAGACGAGAGTACTTCTTTCAAATCTTGTAATGCAGCTTCAGCTTCATCAGTCCAAACGAATTTCTTGGTCTTTTTCAGGAGCTTGTAAAGTGGTGCGGCTCTTTCTCCGAGTCGGCTTACAAACCGACTGACTGTAGCAATGCAACCAGTTAGTCTTTGAACATCCTTCAGGCGAGTTGGCCTGGAAATATTGAGTATAGACTTAATCTTGTCTCGGTTCACCTCTATGCCTATTTGAGACACGATGAAACCTAACAATTTTCCGGCTGGGATTCCAAAGAGACACTTCTTCAGATTAAGCATTATGTTGTATTTTCGTAGATTGGCGAACGTTTCCTCCAAGTCGTAGATTGTTTCCTTCTTTTTGGACATCACCGCAATGTCATCTACATATGCATGTACGTTGCGTCCGATTTGGTCGTGGAGGCAACGCTGCATAGTGCGCTGGTACGTAGCTCCTGCGTTCTTGAGCCCAAAGGGCATCGTAACGAAACAGAAGGTTCCGAAGGGGGTTATGAATGAAGTTTTGATTTTATCCGATTCCTTCATCCGAATTTGGTGATAACCGGAATATGCGTCGAGAAAATAGAGGAGTTCTGAGCCTGCCGTAGAGTCGATAACTTGATCAATTCTAGGCAGAGCAAACGGATCTTTGGGACAAGCCTTGTTCACGGCACTGTAATGAACACACATTCTTAAATTAGTGGTGTCCTTTTTAGGGACCATTACAGGGTTGGCCGACCAATCAGTATGGATGACCTCTTCTATGAATCTGGCTAACTCGAGCCGGGCTAGTTCCTTAGCTATTTCCTTAAGCTTTATATCGCCAAAACATCATAGGGACTCTTTGAAAGGTTTAGCGTTCGGGTTTACATTTAGAGAGTGCTCGGCAAGTTCCCTAGGTACTCCGGTCATGTCAGATGGCTGCCATGCGAAGATGTCTTGATTTGCTTGGAGGAACTAGACGAGCCTGCGTTCCTACGCGCTATCTAGGCCTACGCCTATATGGTTCACCTTGGAGGGGTCATCATCCTTCAATGGCGTCTTCTTCATCTCTTCCGATGCCTTGAACTCCGGATTCGGCTTTGTCACCTACTTCTTCGTTGCGGGCATCTCGGACGGATCTATGGTCTTCCTTATCTCCTGGTACTCCTGGGCGTGCAGCACGGCTTCATCAAAGGCGGCATTTCCATCCTCGCACTCTCGCGCTTTCTTCAGGTCTCCCCTGATGGTGATCACGCTGTTGGGACCTGGAATTTTCATCATATTGTAAATGTAACACGGACAAGCCATAAAATCCCAATAAGCCGGATGTCCGAATATAGCATGGTACGCTCTCTTGAACGAGACCACTTCGAAGGAAAGTGCTTTCGTCCGATAGTTCTTTGGAGTTCCAAAGGTAACATCCAAAGTAATCTCTCCCAGGGAATTTGCTTGTCTTCCTGGGACAACTCCATGAAAGATCACAGAGCTATGATTCAGCTGGGTCTCCGAGATTCGCATCCGATGTAGCGTTTCGACATACAGAATATTGATGCTGCTACCACTGTCCATGAGAGTCTTGGAGAAACTATAGCCGTCAATAAGTGGATTGATGACTAAGGTGTATTTTCCTCACCTGTGCAACTTAGGCGGATGATCAGCGCGGTCAAAGGTGATTGCAACTTCCGACTAGTCTAGATACTGGGGGACAACCGGAACTATCGCGTTCAGCTCATGCAGAACTCCTTTCTTGAGCTTAGCTGGTTGAGATCTGATGAAGGTAAAGTAGGTGTATTTCTTGCTGGGGAAGGTTTTCTTCCCTTCCGGCTTGGGGTTTGAAGTATCATCTTCCTCCATGCCAGAATCTTCCTTGGTCTCTTTATCCTTTTCGGGATTCTTCTTTCCCTTCTTACACTTATCCCTATAGCCAGCGGTATCATCTCTCTTGATGTCGTCATTAAAACGACACTCGGCGTTTGTGTGAGACGAGCCCCCATTGGCGTCTAGGTGATGCACACATGGGTTATTGGCAATGTCGGCCCAAGAGTAGTTTTTGCCAGGTTGCTGGTATCCTCTACCTTGAACTCTTGATGTCCCACGACCGCGGCCGCGGCCACCGCCACGTCCTCCTCGTCCTCTAGACCCGAAAGTAGCAGTAACCACTGTTGTTTCCGCATTGGGCTTTTCTTCTAAGGTGTTCTTGCGCTTCTGAGCTTGCTGCTTTGGTTGTTTTGCCGACTGTGGCATAGCTAGGGCGTTCAGTAATCCCTCTGCATCATCATCAGCATCTGCATACTTGCTTGTTGTTTCTATCATCTCTCCCAAATCAGTGACTATGTCACACTTCAAGCGATGACGTAGTAAACCAATTGGGAGTCCTGCAGTGAAAGCTTCAATCGCAGTTTGGTCATTTACTCCCTCACATGAGTTCTTGGTGTCGATCCATCGTCTGAGATAATCCTGGCAAGTTTCTCCGGCTTTCTGGGTGCAACGATGTAGGTCTCCTACCATACAGGGGCTCCGATATGTGCCTTCGAAATTCTGAAAGAACGCGCTTTGCATGTCATACCAGTTGTGGATGGTGTTCTCTAGAACTTCATTGAGCAATGATCATGCCGTCTTCCGCAATATGAGTGGGAGATATCGGGTTGCGACCAGGATGTTTCCGCCTTTGGCGATACAGCAAGCTTGGAAAAAATCCCGGAGCCAAGTATCTGGCCGAACTATGCCGTCGTAGGCTTGGATGTGTCTTGAAATAGCAAATCCTTCCGGGAATTTTATTCCTCTTATGCATGGTCTGAAGCACTTTGGGCCCACGTATATATCATCATTTTTGTAGCGCCGCACCTCTATATTGGAGTTAATCCTGTTCCTTGCGTCACTTGGGGATAAAGATCATCCTGAATGATGGCTATGGCTGCGGTGCCTTGGAGCCGGACTTCGGCTTCTGCCACCACCTCCTCCGCCACGACGCCCTCCTTGGCCTCCTTGGGAGCCGTTGTGGTGGCTGCTTGGTGGAGAGGGTGGAGCAGCTGGATTGTTTCCGGCTGATCGCCGGCCTCCGTCCAGAGCATCATTATTCCGGTTCCAGGGAGGATCATTATGAAGAGCCCCCTGTCGTCTTGTATTAGCAAGGTGTCTGTCGTTCCTTCGTCCGTAAGCCGGACGACTTGCATGTCTAGGAGGTGGCATTCTTTGACGGTCCTTCTATAACATCCCAATTTCAGCAACCCTGATTTTTTGTCCAGAATGCAAAAATTAGGGGGAACAAAAACTTTTTCTTGTTCATTGGTGCAGTGTTTGCTTGTTCTTGTGCATGTGAGTGTTTACCATATGATACTCCTTACCTCACCATCAGTTGACAAAAGCTATTTAACAAAACTATCCAGGCTCACTTTACATATTCCCAAATGTTCCGGCATTTCAAAAAACATGAGCCAAGATGCTTGTGTAATCAAAACTAGTTTAGTAGCTTCCACTGGCAAAACTATGGAGAGCTATAACCTCCTTATGTTATCAAGACCGAACCTTCAACTACTCTTACCCGTAGTATCTCCAAAACCTTTTAGGAAGCTTCTGAATTTCCACTATTGGTAGAGCTACCCAGGACTCTCATCTTATTAAAAATCCAACCTCTTCAAACTGCCCATCCTTACCTCAAGCTAAGCTTGATGGTAAGCCTAGTAGTAGTTGATTTGTTTGTAAGATGAGTTGCCTTGATCTGCTGCTTGATTTGTCTGCTTAGGAGATAGTATGAGCTACTCTTGGAGCTCATCACTAGGATCAAGATGGTTCCAAATCACCAAACCCTAAGCAATAATACGATCTGGATCTAATCTCTAGATACTAGGTGATCATCTAAAACCCTTAACCAGATCAGTTCTGAAGATATCCCTTCTAGAAGTTTCCAAGTCAATGAAGACCAATATCAAGCATGGATCCTTTATACTCCATCTACACTTCAACATCATCCACTTGATGATGCTTTGGTACCTTGTAACCCATCAAAATCATCACCACCCACTTTCTAGCCAAAAACCTCAAATCTGCTAAATTTGGCTGTCTGGAAAACTATTTCCAACATCAGCTTTTTGGATGTCTCCCTTTCTCAACCCTTGTGCATTTTTGGTAATGCACTTGAACCATCTTGTTAAACATCCTAATGACTACCAAGGACCACTCTTTCCCTTGGTTAAATCATCCTCCAACCCAATTGTTCTTGATGGTTTTGCAGGCAAGAAAATAACTTTTCCTGCGAATCTAGTCAACATGCCTACTTTGACAGAAGCTCACACCATCATCCAACCTTCTCCGGACCAAATCTTTCCATGGTTGTGCTCTACTAATATAGGTCTATCAACATCTACTTCACTTGTTCCCAGTGGATCTTTGTTCTTCTTAAACCCGCATGGTTTATAAGGCATCATGACTCATCTGGTATGACATCCTTATTTTCAACAAAGTTTGCCATCACTTCCAGAACACCTCAAATGTAACCAATCCAAACTCCTTCTTCCATGATCATCTATATGACTTGGTCTAACTATCCCTCTATCCCTTGCATCAAGGTGAGCTTTGAGCTCGAAGATCCAACAAGGTTTTGGTGGTATAAAAATAACATCACCCTAGATCCACAACTCGTTTTCCATCTAATTCAAGTTGGATTTCCAAATCTCAAGGTTGTAAATACTATATACCCCTTGTGTACATCATTTACCATGATTACAAGGATTTATAAAATTTTATCCATAATTATTATGGCCCCAAATCTATTTAATTCCTTTAATAGGCAAGACCTCCAAAACCTCTTCCATAGAGGAAAGTTTGGTTTTTGCCAAAACACTGCCCCAACTTCTAGCTCAATTGAGATCCATATATCATACCCTATATTCCCATCTCAATAATAAATATTCTTGAGCTTCTTTATTATTTCTTTTTGCCCTTTTTCTTAAATGGCAGAAACAAGAAATAATCGTTTAAAAATACTTTCCCACCTCAATAAATCCCAATAAAATTCCCCAAGGTGTAATATGGTATCTAGGACCATTTCACACCAAAATATCACTTTGTCTAATATAAAAATATCACATTAGCCTCTAGAAACCATTTCTGCACTTTTGAATAATTGATCCAAAAGCAATCTAGAGTGATCCAATCAATCCCAAATAAATCTTGGAGATGTATCCTGACCTAAACCATCTACCAGTACCAATCACTCATCTTGCCAAGATCAATTCCAAGAACTTCTTCATAATCCTCAACTTTGCCAACTTTGAATTATGATCAAAACTTCGCACTAATACTCCATCAAAACCTCACCAATCCTCACCAGCAAGCCCCCACCACCACATACCTCAGTCCTGGTCGTGTGCACTGTAGCTAAGTTACTGTAGCAACCCTCTCCCTTGTCCCATGTGCTTGGAAGTGAGAAGGAGAGAGAGAGACAAACATGTGAGTCCAATTATCTTGCAGCAGCCACCAGCTGGCCCTCTCTGCTCCTGCATGACCCAGAGCACCCCCATCTCTCACCCCTCACCGCTCGTGTCAACCAATGACTGCCCAGCACCCTCCAAAGCTTGTCCATGGACTTGGTACCTCCTACACCCTCCCCCACTTGGGTCAAAGACCCCCAGGCCACACAGCTCTCCCCTCTACATCTTATTTACCCCCAATCACTCCCACTCACCTCCCCTGCATCCCACTCCCTCTCCCCTGACCTGTCTAGCTCGAGAAGAAGAAGGAAAGGATCTTCGGCCTCCTTCAAGAACTCGAGCAGAGCTCTCTTCCCCTTGTGTTTCTTCCTCTGCATGCCGCCGTATGAGATCCCCTATCCCTGCTGCTTCTAAATCCTCCTTGTTTCCCTGCTTAGGACAGCCCCTGGAAGCTTCTTCGGCGAGCTCCCGAAGCCGCGTCGTGGCTATCCTCACGCGAGCCACTTCCCGGAAGTGAATGGCATCGTGTCGCCCATCCCCGTTTTCGTTGTCATCGCCCGCGTCTCCCTGTCGCCTCCACGGTCGCTGGCAAGCCCTCTGGTAAGCCCCCGCCACCGTCCTACTCTGCCCTAGGGTTTCCCCTCTGCTTACTCTGGCTCAGCGGGGAAGAAGAGCCACCGCCATTCATCGCCACTGAATCCAACAGTGGAGAGCGCTCGATACCCCTTCGTACCCCCTCGGCCACTGACGGACGGGCCCCGCCCGTCAGATTCAAACGTGCCGCCGCACGCTGTCCTCGCCCGGATGGGCCCGCCTGGCCTCGGTGCAGCCCAGGTCCCTCCCAATCTGGCCCACTGCGCCCCTATCCTTTTAATCTTTTTCTCGGATCCAGAACTAGTGTCGTTTGGATTAAATATTTTTGAAAATTAAAAAACACACCAAATGCCCAGATTTAAATTTTCTTAGGTCACTGCATGTTTTCCCTAACCTGTAGTTTCCTTGGTTGACCCAAATGATGTCCAGATTTTCTATAGTAAATCTTTTACCCAGATGCAACTTTTCCACTATGAAAATCCTTCTGTAAGTTTTATAACTCGATTTGAGATAAAACCTTTTGTTTCTGAAAGGTAATAGTTATCCCTTTCATGTCCCCCTGACCCCACCTAAAATTGATTCCTATATTGCCCCTAGCAAAAACAATAAAAACAGGGCATCTCTGACTTTAGGAAATTCTCTAGGCTAATATATGAAATGTACTGGCCCTATTCGAACTCCCTGTGATGTGGTACACTAAGATCTACCAAAATACAGGAGATCAAATTCTATGGAGACTCTGGGTAATTTTATGAATGAAAGCCTTCTTCTTATGGTAGTTTCACTAGATAAATCACTACAGTAGCTCTACAACTCCAAAATTAGTATTTCCAATTGGTACTGGAAGGTATTTTCAATAACTACCCATTGCCCCTTGCCTCATATCAAAAATCCGTGTATATAAAATCTGGTGAAAAAGACAAGTTGCCTACAGAACTGCCTTTGGGAATTTCCAGAGAGCATTTTCTGTGAACAAGTACATCAAGCCTTACCTAACCACCCGAGGAAATAATTTTTGGAGCTCCAGAACTTTTCTGCTGAATTATTTCCTAAAACTAGAGCTTTTATCACTAGAATATTCATAACAATTCAAAGAAAAATAATAAATTAGTGGAACCACTTTTGTTGGCCTCATTTTGTCAATACCTACCTGATGGTATCATATTTTCTTATTGATATCATACAGACCCAAGTCTAGTTCTAAATCCCCTTAATAGGTGGTATTTGGACAAATACATCATAAAATAAAGACCACAAGGGCAATTAAAGTAATTCCAATTACAACCCCACTCAATCTACCAAAACCTACTGATTTGAGTAATGTGTGATATGTTTGTTTGCCGTATTGTAATGATGCTTGCATGCCTTGTGTTGACTGTGGTTTGGTTTGCTTGCATGTGTTACCTTGACGACGATAGTTGCGATGAAATCAGAGATCAGCTGAAGTGGATTTTATTGGTATTATTGGTTATCTAAGAAGAAGTCCAGGGACGTATATGCCATATTGCTAATCACAGGCAAGCCACCTTCTTTCTCATAAGCCTTGTCCTACAGTTTTACTTATGCATGTTTTGTCTTCTGCTTATTTAAAACAGCATGGTTTTACTATATGTTGATGTATCTATATGGTAGTGGTTTGGCTCCTCCGAACTATTACACTTTTGTACTATTAAGTACAACCCCCTTGGTGACACCTACTTTTCCCTAGTAGAATAGATGGTGTATTACACCACACCCCTTGGAGACCCTGTTTTAGCCGAAGCAAAAACTAGAGGATGGGAAGACCCCGGAAAAAGTTTTACCAAATGTTTTATGATAAAACCTTGGTGAGGTGGGACCTCCAAAGAGATGTTGAGAAAGAAAAAGGTTTTGTTTTACAAATGCTGAAGGAAAGCTGGAGGAAAAGGTTTACAAAAACGCACCCGGTTCTTTGAAGTTTAGCTATAACAACTTAACCATGTGCAGCCACATTAGTCTAGAATGGGACAGGGCTGGATTTGATGTTTGTCTATTCTGGTATAAGCTGCCTTGCAACTACTACAAGGGATGAAACTCCCCGGAGGGTGGGCCTTCTCTGGACAAACGGTCCATGTGAAACATTGACCAGGAGAAGGAACGAAGGGTCTACGGACCTCCACGCGTTACTATGAGCCCCTCATTGAAAGCGCACACTTGTGAACTGGAAAAAGCACTCCGGTTGGCTGGGTACTATATAGGGCCGCCTGATGTTGAGGGGAACAACACTCATAGGGCAGGAACTTATATTGGAATGGGCATCCAGAGAGTCTTGATCGCTTACTCGACCCACGATCGGTGTAGATCAGGGTAGTGTACCCGGATGGTGTGAGTAAAGTGTACAACCTCTTTAGAGCGTAAATCTATTCGAATAGCCGTCTCCGCGGTTATGGACGGGTTGGACAAACTTCTACTGAGCGGTGCTGGTTTTGTTTTCAAAAAGGATTTCAAAAAAGGAAACGGCTTTGGAAATGTTTTGACCATGGGATGGTCGTAAAGGAGAAAGGTTTTGACCATGGGATGGTCGGAAGGAGGAGACAGGAGTTTGGTCGTGGGACGACCTGAAGACGGGAACAAATGGGTACCCCAATCCTAGTGTCTACAAAACTTTTCAAAAGGTTTCCAAAATTGTTTACAAAAGTTTTCAACAAATATATGTAGATGCTATATCCACAAGAGAAACTATTTGAGAAAAGAACCTCTCTTGAAGCCCTCCTACTACCACAGCCATATTACATATCCTCTTGTTATTATTATTTTATTTAGGTGGTTTGCGAGTACATTCAAAGTACTCACTGGCATTGTCCCTGGCTATTAACTTGGTCAGATATCAAGAAGAGGATGAAGTTGACGGCTATGCGAGCTAGGACGTCCTCCCAGTCGGTTACCTATAGGTTGGGGCATGATTGGGCTCTGCGCATGATGGTGTTCCGCTGCTGAAGATGGTATAGCCATAACGGCATTTATGTAAGTCTTGTAATTCGGTATATCTCGGATGTTGTAATGATACTTGTCGGTTATGTTCCACGGCTCACTGATCATGGGAACGTGGATATAGATACATAACAGGGATTTCTCGGATGATTAATCCGGGGGCCCCCACAGACTTGGTATCAGAGCCATCCTGACTGTAGGAGAACCTTAGTTAGCATGGTCGCTAGACAGGAACCTTATTTTGTAAACCCCGGCTTTTGAAAACTAGTTTACCAATGAGTTTCCAATAGTTCTACTTCTTCTCTTACTCTAAGTAAATGCTTTCGAAAATGGTTTCCTCTAACTCTCATCCAAAATTCAAACCTACGGATTTTAAATAACTAGGATCTAGAACCCGGTAAAGACAACGAGAACAAGATGAAGACAAGCAACCACCAACAAACACAAGGAGACTACAATATCGCTCTACCAGCGGAATCCCCATAATTAGAAGACATCAAGTGCTGCACTAGCAAGAAGCATCCAAGATACGAAGAAGGCTTCATCTGCAAGATAGTGACTCCGACTTGAAGAGAGACGATATCTAGGGTCAATAGTCCTAAGAATAGGATTCCCCTACATCGCGAGTAGTTAACTCCTTGGTACCTAGCGTTGACCGTGTTTGCTTTCCTAAGAGCATCCTGTGTTGCTTGATGTGTGATGTTTGCCTAGGACATTGCAATTCTATCGCTCTGTTCGCCTAGTATGTATGCTCTGGTTTGCTTTGATCTCCTTAAAATGTGACTCGAGGAGCGATAACCCACCTAGTAACTCAGGAAAACCCCTATGTTAGATGTCGGTAATGAGACCCAGACTAACCTCGAGAGTATATGAGAGGAAAAGAATCGCACGAACCAGGAGTTCGACATCGTCAAGTCAGCATCAAATCAACGATTTCACCTCAGCAGGACGGCATACCTCGTAAAACTCACCTCGCAAGACTCGTCAATGGCACGACACTCCCTTGTTCCTCAGTCTACTACAGCAAGACTTCTGTTGGAGCAGGAAGTCAACCCCCGACGGATCCTCAGTATCCACCAGAAACCCCCCGATAAGTCAGCCAAGACAAGTGAAGACCAAACCACACTAACCTTTAGTGTATTAGAGCTTCTGACCACCTCAGGAGACTAACTAATCTAGTAGACCCTACCCAAACTAACGGAATGATCCTCCCTAGTAGGTCAGAACCACCCCTGAAGTTAGATGCTAAGGAAGCGTGAAGATAACGACCGCCATCAAGCAGAAGCAATGCAAGAAATGCAAATGATGACCGCTTACCCGATGCTGACGGCTTCAACCCGGACTAACTACTAGCAAGAAGAGTCGTAAACCACTAAATCACCTTGAGATAACTCCATACGGCTTTGTTACGAATCCATCCTCGCCGAGGTTGATAGAATAGGGTGTCACTCGAAGACCTCCACTCAAGATTCAGGTAAGATACATCCTTCCGCTAACAGCTAGTCAGCACTTACAAGACAGAAGATCCAAACCCTTCTCGATGAACCCTAGTGAATCCCTAAGGTGCAATCTTCAGAAGACTGTCTACCCGAAGATACATCAGGGAAGATCCCCAGATCCGAAGTCTTTCCGCCAAACAACAACCCATGAGTATCCGAAGAGAAACTAACTGAAGATTCTACGAAATCCCTCTGCTACTTCAGCTGAAGACCCACCCGAAGGACCGCAGGACCGCTAACCGCTCAGTTCCAATCGCTTAGAGGACTTGAGACTCCAACTGGATAAGTATGAATAGTCGTAAGCCCATAGGACCTACCTTCGCGGACGTCATCGGAAGCTTCCAACTCCCGGAGGGAGAATGGCAAAAGACTTCAAAACGTTAATCCACGACTCCGAGAAGGAAGGTCTATGTCAACTCTCCGATCTACCCTAGTGTAATAGCAAGGGGGAAATACTGTGTCTTTCCCACAAAAATAGAGTAACTCTTCGCTAGATGCAAACTCAAGAGTTTCAACCCCAACATTGTTAATAGGATACGCTACGACCCTAAGGAAGAGTTGTGGACCCCTAGAGCGAGGTACACCCAGCTGTAGATTCTATCATCCGACAAGTACACCGTGAAGTTAAGAATCGAGGTAGTCTTCCTAGCCTAAGACGTCGAGGTATCGAGCCCCGAAGGAATATAGGATCATTTCTCGCCATCAAGGCTGGACTCTGCTCAACTCTCCGTGAATCCCGGAAAACTGAAGCTCAACTTCATCGACAGAGTAGTCACTTTCAAAGACGGAATCCGTAAGATAGTACATGTAAGACACATAGTACCAACCTGACTCAAATACCCTAACCTAACTTCTCTAGAATCTCGAGACGAGATTCTTATAAGGGGGAAAGGTCTATAACATCCCAATTTCAGCAACCCTGATTTTTTGTCCAGAATACAAAAATCAGGGAGAACAAAAACTTTTTCTTGTTCATTGGTGCAGTGTTTGCTTATTGTTTGTTTGTTCTTGTGCATGTGAGTGTTTACCATATGATACTCCTTACCTCACCATCAGTTGACAAAAGCTATTTAACAAAACTATCCTGGCTCTCTTTACATATTCCCAAATGTTCCGGCATTTCAAAAAACATGAGCCAAGATGCTTGTGTAACAAAAACTAGTTTAGTAGCTTCCATTGACAAAACTATGGAGAGCTATAACCTCCTTATGTTATCAAGACAAAACCTTCAACTACTCTTACCGCTAGTATCTCCAAAACCTTTTAGGAAGCTTCTGAATTTCCACTCTTGGTAGAGCTACCAAGGACTCTCATCTTATTCAAAATCCAACCTCTTCAAACTGCCCATCCTTACCTCAAGTGTAAGGCTCTTACCCTTATTGCATTGCTGGAGGCGCTTACCCAAAAGTGTAAGGCTCTGACTATTTCTATTGGCACAAAAGAAGTGCCAGTTGTGAAGAGGTAAATTTCCTCACAAAGTCTTTGTATTTTATCTCTTATTCTTTCTGATGTGTAACGATCTTGTACTATCACTTCTTCAGAGCTAAACAACTCACCAAGGGCAAGGGGAAGTGAAACCCGACAAAGCCTCTACGACAATCAAAGTTAAATTTGACTTCACATGCTGCTCCACCTCCGACTCCTTCCCCCAAGCCTTCTATAGCACCAGAGGTTACCTCATCTCCACGTGCTGCAGAAGATCCGGCTCAACATTCTGATCCAATGAACCTTGGTTCGCATACCGATGTCACCATGGGTGACTCGGGAATTGACAAGGGTGAACCCTCAAAGGGTAATGATCCCTAGGGAGAGGTTTTCGCAGA
Organism: Avena sativa; assembly: GCA_916181665.1. Taxonomy (NCBI): domain Eukaryota; kingdom Viridiplantae; phylum Streptophyta; class Magnoliopsida; order Poales; family Poaceae; genus Avena; species Avena sativa. The sequence continues at coordinate 82,715,403 of OV702286.1, forward strand.
TAACCTTCTCGGTATTCCGGTTATTGCCAAACTTGGTATTACTAGGGGAAACTACAGAAGTGATCCAGAAGCTGGCCCAGCAATGGTTGGAGAGCCGAAACATCACTGCCGAGGAAGAGGCGCAAGAAGCTGAAGACGTCAAGTTATCCGAGCTTCTTGACCAGGTTCGTCTTCACGATGAAAAGATAAAGGCTGGCATGGCTCCGCTGCCACCAGGTTACTTTTGAGGTGAACATGAGTTTAAGCAAGCTTACTCATGAACAATATGTAAGTCGGATTTTGACTTTCTCTTTTACTTTATTTCATACCATATCCTCTAGCCCCCAAGCATGAAGTTGGATAGAAAATCCGGATTTATGCTTTCATAGGATGCCAAATAATCAACTAGTGTAGCCCCCAAGACTCGTGCTAATATTTAATTTAGTTAAAATATTAGCCCGAGTCTTCAGTAGACTTTTGACTCTGGTATTATTCTGACTTACAGAAAGTTAATGCTTATAACCAGGAATTATTAAAGAATGTTTGCAATAAGCGGAGAGAGATCAGAGCTCTCCGTCTTGAAAATCCTCAATTGAAGATTTCCAAGGATGAGGCTAAAGGTAATCATTTCAGTCCTTATCCTTGCTATTTTTGCTTTCATAGTCGAATTCTTATTCGACTATTTTCTTTTGCTTACAGAACTAGTCAAGCAGTCATGAAAAATGATTGAAGAGGCCGAGAATTTCAAAACCCTAGAGATGGAAAACACCGACTTACGGCGGGAGATGAATTAACTTAAGGTCAATCACGAGCGCAACATTGCCAGCATTCTTGAATCATCCAACATGGCCACCGAAGGACGTGATCGAAAGATAGCTATCCTAGATAAGAAAATCTTGGATCTCATAGACGAGCTGGCCAGGGAGAAGGACATCACCCAAGTGCTCTAGGATGAACTCCAGAGTCTTAGAGCGGAGAAGACCAAAGTTGATGATGTCATCTTCGGTAATTTTCCTGTCTCTGACCTTTCGTGTTTCCGAATCCAAGTGACGAGGAGTTAGTTCATGAATGCCCATCGTAAATGGACTTAGGTTCGAGGAAGTGGGGAACGCTGGAGGCATCGATCGGCTATCAAACAAGCACATAGGGACGCAAGGTTTACCCAGGTGCATGCCTCATAGAGGACCCAACTCCTGCTTGTCTGCTCTTGGAATTATCGAGGAGTCAAAAGTTACAAGGGGTGCGTAGATGCAATCTGGCGATGGTATGGAAACTAGGGTTGCAGATTGTCCTCCTCGTCGCCCCTCCTAGCCTTTATATAGATAGGCCAGGTCTCGGGATAGCAGGCCGAGTCGGTTACATATTAGGGTTTTCCCTTTAAACCTCTATCTTAAGTTTCACATGTGCCACAAGCAGCCAGAGTCTCCTTTGGTCACCCGAATCTTGATTGGGCCCTAGTAACGTCACGGGCTTCTGCTAGAATGGACCGTATATACCAAACTCAAGTACCTGTAAGGTATGCCCATGTCAGTAGCCCCAAAGTGTCCGTTTGAATCACAGATTCGAGTGGAGACTTATGAAGCCTTCGAGTGCATAGCCGGGCGTGTTTTCGAGTGTTCTACTATGTTTTATAGGGATTGTTGATATACATGTCTGATTCACCTGATGTATCGGGACCAGTTAACTTCCTTAAGGCAAAACAACGTAATCTACACAAACTTGAGTCCCTGGACTCGAGTTCAGAAAAGTGTTGGCGTAATTCGACTCAGGCCACTGAGGTCTTATAGATTCGAATCCCAGTGTTTAAGTGTGAGCGCTCGATGCGTCCGTCACGTCTTATTTCATCATGAGGCACGGATTATGTCTGGTAGAGCGTATCAAGTGCGTTGTCAGGACTTTTTTAGGTCTTATCTTCACGCTGCAAGCGTGGCATTCGAATTTTTTCATCGCGGAGATGATTCGGGTGGCCTAGGAGATGTAGTCTCTTTGTAGGGAAAATATGAGGCAGAGTAGCCAAAGTTTTCGAGTGTGGACATAGTCAAAACATAGTTATGTGTAAGAAGAGATCATAGGGTGCGCGACCAGCACTCCCTGTGGGAGTAGCCCCCGAGTGCCTATTCGAGTCGTAGACTCAAGTGCGGACTATAAGTATTTTGCGACTATTGTTGTCTTTTGCTTGTTTTAGTCGATATGCTGTCAGTGCTCCCTATGGGAGTAACCCAAAGTCCATATTCGAGTGAAGGGTTTTTAAGAGAAGACACATTGCCATAATTCTTGGAGGTCTGTATAGTTCATCGGGTGCGCGGCCAGCGCTCCTGTTAGGAGTAGCCCCCTAGTGCTTGGTCGAGTTGAAGACTCGAGTAAGGACTAGAGTAGTCAAAAGATGTTTCTCCTTGAGTTATATGACGTTAGTGCTGACGATGAGATGAGATCAGTTGCCCGTGTGAGCGGTATTGACAGGCATGACGAAAAGTGGGTCCCATTTTCTGACTTGGATTTGACCAAGCGTGCGTAATCTTTGTTTTAACTATGACTCCTTGATTCTCGCGCATAATGGGAGGAGTGGAGCAACGGTTCATGGTTTACTCTAGAACGCATTGACATTGATTTGTGCCACCCGTCTAGTTAGTTTCCTGTTGGCCGTTGGATGGCATCTTCGATGAGATTTAGTATGGATCTGCTGTGTGGTAATTTTCCCATGACTCATCTTCTTCCTCGCGCGCTACCTCCATTACTGATCCTCTCTGCTCTGTTGCTTGCACCCTCTTGCGGCGTTGGACGGTCTTCGCACTTTTCCCATCTACTTTCTACACTCCCACCGCAAGCGCCGGATGGGGAAGAAGAAGGGTGCTTCTTCTGCTGGATCTGCGGCCGCCACCGCTGCAGCCAAGAAGAAAGGCACCATCGCCGCGGGCACCAGTGTTGCCGCTGATGGAAATAAGAAGGGCCCGGGCACGTGCGTCACGAATGGGTCATGGCGGCCAACCACCATCGAGAGCACAGAGCTCTTGAATCAGCTCCAAGATGGTGCTCTCCTTGCTGCGGAAGATGATTTCCGAATTCCTGGCGATGAGGTAATCCCTAGTCCCCCTGCTGGATTTAGGGTGATGTTCCTCGCGTTTCTCATCCGCGGTCTCTCTGTCCCCTTCACAAATTTGTGAGGGGGTTACTTTGCTTTTACGGGCTTCAGCTGCACTAGCTAACCCCGAACTCTATCCTCCATATCGCTTGCTTCATTACCCTCTGCGAGTGCTGGCTCGGAATCGAGCCACACTTTGTCCTCTTTAAAAAACTTTTCAAACTCAAATGTCAATCGGGCTCTGGGTCGGTAGTCTATGAGATAGGAGGCTGCGAGATCCATGTCGACTCCAATGTCACCTATTTTTCCATCAACGTCAATGCGTCCGTCCAAGGATGGAGGGAGAAGTGGTTCTTCATTCCCGACCAAAAGGTTGATGGAGAACACTACGGACTCGCGCCTTTTGATCTGGTGGCAGTATATAAGAGGAGGAGGTCATGGAATAACACGGTGATGATTGGTGAAGCCATGGAAACAAAGACTCTGTACTAGCGTGTTTGTGACCTTGATCGTCGCATAGGCAAGGAAATAGGCGGCACATACTTCATTCGCACTTGGATGCACCGTCGAGTGCAGCCGCTGCAGGCTAGGGTGCATCCAATGTGTTGATGGACTAGTGTCGACGATGTGACTCGCATCTTGCAAGAGAACATCTCTTTCGGCAAGGCAGACAGGAGGTTTCGACTACTGACCAAGCACATCGCCAAGGAGGAACTCCCGGGTGACTCAGTCGTGCCTCCCTTCTATGCAAGTCATCCTCCGCCTGAGCTGGATTTCTTTTAAAGATCTTCTTGTTTTTTCGATTGCTTGTTGTGTGTCTTTTATACTGAACTTTGGTCCTGGTTTCTGGACTGGAAGGTGGCCACTGTGTTGCCTCCTCAGCCTGAGGGAGTGATCCCTCATGAAGCCAAAGAGGAGGATGAGTCGGGCTCCACTGTCCCCGTGGAGGAGGAGCGTGAAGCCCCCGAGTCCGGTAGGACTCGCAAGCACTCCCGAAGCAAGGACTCGGATGCTTCATCGCTGATGATGTCTGAGGGTCCTCCTACTATAGTAGAGGAGCCAATTCCCGCCGTGCCTGTGCGCGCCATGGCTCCTCCTTCGCGGAAGAAGTTGAGAATACCGAGGGAGGCATCTGAGGACTCCTTCGACCTCGACAATTTTGACGGGTATGTTTTTATATTCTTGCAATTTTGTCTTCTCCTCCCAAAATCTGCTCTTCTAAAGTAGTTCTGGATATTTTGTAGTCAAATAGCATTGTCATCGTCAGATGACTATCGCTTTGTCAAAGAGACTAGAGTCGTGGACTCCAAAGACAAGGAGATGGCGGCATGATCTCCTTCTCCTCTGGTGGTGGCCCACTCCGGTGCCAATTCTTCGAGTTCCCCCCATGCTGGGGGCACCAGATGGTTTCCCAGATGTCGACTTAGAAAGAAACTTCGGAGTCCCTAGAGGAACATGTAAGTTATTCCTATAGTTGGTAGTCAAATTTTGGTTGATTCTCACACTTTTCTTTTTGTAGCCTGTCTTGAAGGAATCTACTCGCCTCGCCGAGCGGATCATTTCCTTGGGTCTCTAGCATGCTTCGTTGGAAACCCGTCATCGTGCTTTTGAAGGTGAATTTACACTTTTTCCTTTGTTTTTCTTGTGCAAAAACTGGTGGGCTCAGGCTTTTCCATTTTTTCTTTTGCAGGTGAGCATAACGACCTTCTTCGTCACGTCGACTCCCTCCATAAGGGACTTTCCGTGGCGGAGAAGAAACATGATGAGGCACTCGAGGCTCTTGAAGAGTCGAAGAGACACGAGGAAGATTTGCGTTCCTCCGTGGCTGACAGGGAAAAGGTGTTCGTAGAATAGCTCTTCTATGTCGCTAAAGCACTCTTAGGTACGATATTGCCTCTTTTTGTGTTTACCATGTATGTTTCTTGTATGTTGTTGTGCTCATGTGCATATGCTGTAGATGTTGTTGGTGTGGACTTCGACGCCCAGGCTTGGACCCGCTCGGATGCTTTGGCCGGCTTCGCAAGGACATGGTCCCCAAGGCCAAGCTGATCGAGGATCTCAATGGCTTGGTGGAGTCCTTCACGGCATGTGTGCCTATGGACTTCAAGAATGCTCAGTGGAGGGTTGGAGCAACCATGGGACTCGTGATGGAGCAAGCTCATGGCGTGGATTTGGACCCCAACAAAGTCTCCTCGGCGATGCCGGTCACCGCGGATGGCCAGCAGGTAGTGTTTGCTCCTTTTGCCACTAGTTACAGTAAATATGGGCCTTGGCTCATTGAGACACTCGCCAAGTATTTGGCGGAGCTGCGGCGGTTGAAGACAGCAAAAGCTACGGTGTTAAAGGCTGTGGTTGAGAAGACTGTGGTGTCAGACACTGCTACAGATTCGAGGAAGACCCCGAGTGCCAAAGCATAGTCATAGAATGCTACTTAGCTGCCTTTTGTAATAGTCTAGCTTTCCTCTATTGAATTGTGCTTTGTGGGGTACCCCTTTTGAGACTCGTTGAACTTGGATGTGTTCTTATTTTTATTGATGAATGGTTGGTCTTATTTGCCTCTTTCTCTGGCTGCAATAGGGTCCTTCGAGTGGTCCGCCTGAGTCCCCCCACCACTGATGAAACTGTGGCATGTCCACGTTCAAAGTTGGAGGAGCTGTCGCTGCTCTCGTGACTGTGTGACCGCATAAAGCATTTGGAGTGAGAGATGACCATGATCCGCGGTAACATGGATGTGTGGAAGTCAAAAGCTGAAAAAGCCGGCGCGCGCGACAAGTACCTTCTGGGAGAGGTGGCTCAATTGAATGAGTAATTTAAGTGTTAGTTCTCTAGCTTCTTATCCTTTCTTAGCCACTTGCGGCGGTGCTTTGTCTTTACGTTGTGCACTGCTTTTTGCAGTTGTTAGCGCTCGACATCCGTAGGATGAGAGGGATAGAGTCTCCATTCGACAAAACTGCTTGACCCAGGAGCAGCTAGAAGCCAGTGGGTACTTCTGGGTTGATCACGATCACGTAGTCGCTTTGGCGACAATGTAGGACCGTGCATCGCAGGTGCTGCTTTACTTGAAGAAATCGCAGTCGTGCCTCAAGCATATTTTTCAGGCTATGTTACCCTTGGATGCGGTGCCCTCAAGCTTCCTAGCTTTACTGAAGAAGTTCTAGGATGCCAGCGCGGTCCGCGAGTGCGTGCACTAGCAGTTAGTTGTGGGTGCCAAGGCTGCATTGGCGCTTGTTCACCTGCGTCAGCCTAATATGGATTTCACAGCTGTTGCCGCTGGGCCACAGCCCCCACCGGAAGGAATGGCATGGAATATGGTGCCACATTACCACACGGTTGATCAGCCAGCCGAAGATATTGTCGATTTCTTTAAAGAGCGTACAAATGTTCTCCTTTTGCGACAATAGTGTAATATGGACTTGCACATAGATGCATAGGTGTTGTAAAGTTCGTATGAGTGTGTTTGGGTGTTTGTTACCCATGTATATGTAAAAGTTTTCTAGCTTGTATATTTTTCGAGTAACATGTACTCTGCAGTTCCTTTTTTTAGTCTGACACATATTCATCTTAGCACCTTGCCAATCTGTCAGGTGCGTTGCAACTGGGTTGTTTTTATCAAGGGTTTGATTGATAGTACGTCAGCTACTCAGGCTACTGCTTTATTTGTGTAACGTGGTGTAAAGGGTGGCACATCCCTCGAGTGATGTAATTGCAAGAAAAATAGAAACAGAAAGTTGGAGGCACTTATCTTTATTTATTCGTAGAATATCACAAGGTACAATGTGTGGCTAAGTAGCCTGGCTGAATAGCCTTACTTGTAAAGTAAAAACATCTAAGGGTAGAAATGACGCAGTTGTGCGATGTTCCAGGGATTGGAGTATGCGACTCCATTTTCTAGATCTTTAAGGTGGTAGGCGCCACCTGGGATTACTTCAAAAATCACATAAGGTCCCTCCCAGGGGGACTCGAGTTTTAGGTGCCCTTGTTGCTTCACTAGCAAGACCAGGTCTCCTTCGGTGAAGGACCTGGGGCGCAATATTCTGCTGTGGTAGTTGCAGAGGTTCTGCTGGTAGATCGTGGATCTTTCCACTGCAACCTTGCGTGCTTCATTGAGGAGATCGACGGAGTCTTCGGTGCGGGTGTTGATTCTGCCTTGTTGTATGCTACTACTCGTGGGGCTTTGTAGCGCACCACTGCGGGTAGTACCGCCTCGGCACCATGTACCATGAAGAATGGGGTATAGCCTATGGCTATTTGGAGTTGTGCGCAGGCTCCATAGTATTGATTGTAACTCCTCGGGCCAGCACCCAGTAGCTCTTTCGAGTGGCCTAAGGATCCTTTTCTTGATTCCGCCACAGACGAGGCCGTTGGCCTTTTCGACTTGACCATTGGTCTGAGGGTGTGCCACTGAGGCGTAGCTGATATTGATTCCCAGGTTTTCACAAAAACCCTGGAACTCGTTCGGGGTGAAGTTTGTTCTGTTGTCCGTGATGATGTTGTGCGGCACCCCGAACCGCAAGATGATGGACTCGAAGAATTTGATGGTGTATGCTCCTGATTGGTTTCTCACCGGCATGGTCTCAATCCACTTGGTGAATTTGTCGACCGTGATGAGGAGGTAGACGTATCCTCCAGGTGAAGATTTCTAGAGCTTGCGGACCATGTTGAGTCCCCATTGTGCGAAGGGCCAGGCCACAGGTATTTTCCTGAGCTCTGTGCCAGGTACGTGCGGCTTGTTCGCGAATCGCTGATAAGCGTTGCATCATTAGACGATGTGCTTGGTGTCACACATTGTCGTTGGCCAGTAGAATCCAGCCCACAGAGCTTTGGCGACGAGGGCGCAACTGCCGGCGTTATGGCTGCAAGTGCCTTCGTGTATCTCGAGGAGGATGGCCCTTCTGTCTCCGTTGGAGACGCATTATTGAAGCACTCATGTGATGCTGCGCTTGTACAGTTCGCCGTTGATAAGGGTGAAAGCCTTGGATCATCATGCTATATGGCGCGCATCTGTCGGGTCATCTGGCAACCTTTTGCTAAGAAAGTACGTGATGTATGGTTGTGTCTAGGATGGCTCAATCATCATGATCTCCATGGGACCTTCGAGTCATGCATCTGGATTCATGTCCTTGTGTGTATTGGGTTCGTCGGGTGGCATAGCCCCCGAGTCCTTTGATGTGCTGGCTTTGTGCTCTGGAGCCTTTGGCTTGATGGAGAGCACGCAGATGCGCTACTCCAGGTGGTATTGGGGCACAAGTGGAGCCGATGTTGGAGAGTGATGGCTCAAAATGTAGAGCTCGTTGGGAAACCCGAGAGGAAGGTATGATGAGCACAGTAGCAAGTTTTCCCTCAGTTATGAAACCAAGGTTATCGAAATAGTAGGAGCAAGGAAATAACTCCAAGGTGTTGCTAACAACTTGGAATCCTGCACGACACAACCACAAAACTTTCCCCAACTTATAGTGAGGTTGTCAATCTCACTGGTTTTGCTGAAAACAAAGGATTAAACGTATAGTGTGGAAGATAGTAATTGCTTGCAGAAAGTAAAACAGTAAACAGTAAACAGTAGATGGTATATCACTGCTAAAGGAATGGACTAGGGTCCATAATTCACTAGAGGTGTTTCTCCTTAAGATAAAAAGCAAGTTGGGTGAACAAATTACAGCGGGGCAATTGACAGATTGAGAAAGCATAACAATGCATATACTAGACATCTTGACTCCTATGAGATTTGATTGGGCATTACAACATAATACATAGGCCGTAATCCAACTGCATCTATGACTAATAATCCACCTTCCTGTTATCATTCGAACCCCTTTCATTTGTAAGTTGCAAGCAACGGATAATTGCATTAAGCAAAGTGTGTAAAGTAAACAATACAATTGCCCCATGGACAAAGGATTGTTGTTTTCTTCCTAGTAGCAACATCACATCTACAACCTAAGAGATTTCTGTCACTTACCCGGATTACTAGAGGCATGAACCTACTATCGAGCATAAATACTCCCTCTTGGAGTTGCAAGCATCTACTTGGCCAAGTTAGTTACTAACAACATATAACATGCAAGATCACAAATAACATAGACATGATAGAATCAATAATCAATTTGACATAGTATCTTAATATCCATCAGATCCCTGCAAACACAACATATGGGATTACAAATAGATGATCTTGATCATGAACGGAGCTCATGAGATCTAAACATGATAGCACAAAGGAGGAGAACCAACCATCTAGCTACTACATGGACCCATAGCCCAAGGATGAACTACTCACGCATCACAACGGAGGCATGCATGGTGAGGAAGAAGGCCTCCAGTGATCTCTCCCCTCTGGCAGGGTGCCGGGAAGAGCTTCGGATCCCCCCGATCTAGGGATGGATATGGCGGCAGCTATAGACTCTTTCGTGGATTTCTGATCTGGTGCTTAGGGTTTTGGTCCCGGGGTGAATATATAGGCGAAGGGGCAAGGTCGGTGGAGGCCCGAGGGCCCACACCACCTGGTGGCGTGCCCCTGGCTGCGCAGCGACCAGGTGTGGTCGCCCTGGTGCACCACTTCGTCTCCCCTCCAGACTCCGTGTTCCTTCTGGTAAAATATTGACTTTAGCTTTCGTCCTGTCCAATTCCGAGAATGTTTCTTTACTAGCTTATTTGAAACCAAAAACAGCAGAAGACAGGCAACTAGCACTATGGCATCTTGTTAATAGGTTAGTTCTAGAAAATGTATAAAAATACTTCAAAGTGTGAACAAAACATAAGAAAGTTGATATAAAACAAGCATGGAGCATCAAAAATTATAGATATGTTTACGACGTATTAGAGAGTATATCTGCTTTCTTGTTGCTCTCGCGGCCGATATGCCATAGCTCGCAGCCGTTGAAGTCCCCCTCCAGTGCGTCGTAGAGGTCACGACAGGCGATCATGTTGTCTCTTAGAGCATCGCGCTCGTTCATGGTTTGATTCACCACCAATTTGGAGTCACTGTAGATGACGAGTCTCTTAGCACCACAGGCTTCTGCCATCCGCATCTCGTGGAGTAATGCTTCGAATTCAGCTTCATTGTTGGAAGTGGTGAACTGCATTCGCAGAACATACCTCATCTTGTCACCTTGTGGTGATGTCAGGATGACGCCCGCACCAGCTCCCTCTTTACGTTTGGATCCGTCGAAGTGCATTGTCCATAGATAGGACATGTCGGGCTTGTCGGGGAGCTGGTTTTCCATCCCGTGCATGACGAAGTCCGGGAGAACTTGCGACTTGATCGTGTCTCGCTTCTCGTATGTGATGTCTCGTGGAGACAGTTCTATCCCCCAAAGGGCGACTCGTCCGGTGGTATCGGAGTTGTTGAGGATGTGCCCTAGCGTGGTGTCGTTCACCATGATGATTGTGTGCTCCTAGAAGTAGTGGCGCAGTCGCCTGGCTATCATGAAGACGCCGTATTCCAGCTTTTGATAATGCGGGTACCGCTGTTTTGTTGGTGTGAGCACCTCGCTGAGGTAGTAGACTGGGCGTTGCACCCCGTGGACTTTATTTTGTTCGGCTCGTTCCACTACGAGTAGAGTGCTAACCACCTGGTTGGTAGCAGAGATGTATACCAACAACGGCTCCTTTTCTCCTGGTGTTACCAACACCGGCGAGGTGGATAGTAGACGCTTGATGTTTTCGAATGCTTCTTGTGCTTCATCTATCCACTCAAATTTGTCAGCCTTGCGGAGAAGTTGGTAGAAAGGCAGTGCCTTTTCGCCCATTCGAGTGATGAATCGACTGAGCAGCGCGATTCGCCTAGCTAGCTGTTGGGCGCCTTTTACGTTCTTCAGCTTCTCCATGGCCAGTATGGCTTTTATTTTCTTTGGGTTGGTACCAATCCCCCTCGTTGAGATGAGGTACCCGAGCAATTGCCTAGATGGTACACCAAAGGCGCATTTGTCCGGATTCAGCTTGATCCGATAGCGGTCGAGGTTATCGAAGGTCTCATGGAGATTCTCAAGTAACAAGGCTTCCTCCATGGTTTTGACGATGATGTCGTCGACATAGACGTGAATGGTGCGACCAAGCTGGCTCTTGAGGCAGGCCTGCATACACCGCTGGTAGGTGGCTCCTGCGTTCTTCAGCCCGAAGGGCATCGTTGTGTAGTAGAAGACACCAAAGGGCATGATGAACGCTGTTGTCTCCTAGTCCTCCTCCTTCATTCGAATCTGGTGATAGCCTGAGTGGGCATCGAGGAAGCAGAGGCGCTCGCATCCCATAATGGAGTCAATTATCTGGTCGGTCCGTGGCAACAGGAAGTGGTCCTTCGGGCAATGCTTGTTCAAAGAGGTGAAATCCACGCACATCCGTAGGATATCCGTATATTTTTTAGGAACAAGCATGGGAGGTGCTTTCCTTGATCCCGCGTATGAAGTTAGCGTCGAGGAGTCTGTTGACTTCCATACCGAGCGCTTTTGCCCTTGGTTCAGATAGTCGCCATATTGTCTGTTTAACATGCCTTGCTTTAGTATTCACATTGAGTGAGTGCTCGGTGAATTCCCTGGGAACTCTTGGCATGTCCGTGGACACCAGGAGAAGATTTCCCAGCGCTCATGGAGTAATTCAACAACCACGAGTTCCTATGCGGAACTCAAGTTGTTGGCGATGAGGGCCGTCTTGGTCGGATCCGTTGGGTGGACCTGGACTGCGTTAGTGTGGATCGACGTTTCGAAGGATTGGTCAGGTGAGCTTGGCTTGCTCAGAGGTGGTAGGTTGTTGTCTGTCGACTCCTTCAACCTCTCTAGCTCCTCCTGCATGCTGAAATACTGGGAGATTCTGTTGAATTCCCTGTTGCAGCTGTCGGACCTTTCAAAGCTTCCATTGACTATGATAATGCCGTTTGGGCCTGGCATCTTCATCTCCAGGTAGGCGTAGTGTGGTACCGCCATGAACCTCGCGAACGTGACATGTCCGAGGATGTAGTGGTATTGCGAGGGCTAGTCGACGACTTCAAATTCAATGCACTCTCGTCGAAAGTTTTCCGGCGTTCCAAAGATGACGTCTAGGATGATCTTGCCCAGGGGGTATACGCCCTTCCCTAGGACGATTCCATGGAAAGTTTTGTCTGAAGTTTCCATACATGATAGAGGAATCTGCATTGCGTGCAAGGTACTTGCGAACATGAGGTTGATGCCGCTTCCGCCGTCCATGAAGATTGCGACTCATATCGAAGCCTCCAATTTGTGCCTCGAGCACTAGGGGACAGTGGCATGGGCGAGGTACTTGGCACAGATGATCGCGCTTGTCGAAGGTGATGTAGGACTCGCTTCCACTAAGGTACTCAGTGGTGGAGGGTGGAGAGTTCATCACCATATTGACTTGGCGAGTGATTGATTTTTCACCCGATTTGATGGGCGTCCTTTTTGGATCATACCCATGTTTCCTAGCGCTCGCGGGTATGGCTCGCCTCCGTGGCTTTGGGCTGGCACAGCCGCAGGAGGTGGTGGCCCGGGTGGCGGTGAAGGTGCTCCATGAGCCCCAGTGCCCGGGGAAGCTCCATAACCCTAGTTTATCGCGTCGCGATTCACCTGGGCCAAGCCTTCATGGAGCTTGAGGAACTCGCGACAATCCTTTAGGAGGTGGCTGAATTTTTTCTTGCCATCATGCTTGTTGATGTAGAAGTGTACGTTGCACGGTCCAAACAGTTTGTCCTGGATAGATGTTCCAGGTGCCACATCGCGAGTGCGGTGTTGCCACACTTGCATGGTTTTCCCACTGTCGCGGTATCCGCTGTTGCGGTTATTGTCGTCACATTTGTCGGTGTAGCCAGCCGCGACCATGTCGACCTCCTCACGGTCCTCGTAATCGCGCATTCGACGTTTTCCTCGGCGATCATGTCTGCGGCCAAGGTTGTCGTCATCATCGGAGTGGACATGGTTTTTCACCGAGTCTTCTCCATCAACCCACCTGTTCATGATCTCCATCAGGTGGTCGATTGTTTTGGGCTTCGAGTGGCCCAGCTCCTCCCTAAGTTCTCTATGGCGCACACCGCTATTGAATGCGTCGAGTGCGCGGTCTTCGGAGATGTCTTCAGTAGAGTTTTTGATGATGGACCATCTCTAGATGTGTGAGCGCAGCGACTCACCAGTCTTCTAGAAGGAACCTCTTAATTCTTCGGTTGATGTGGGCCTTTTGTCAGTGCCCTTGAAATTTCGCACGAAGCTATAAACCAGCTGGTCCTAGCTGCGAATCAATATGCGTGGGAGATTATTGAGCCACGCATGGGCAACACCTTGAAGCTATAGCTGGAGGCATTGCATGGCCGTGCTCGTGGTTCCACCATGTAGCCTAACGGAGGAAATATGATCCTCCAGCTAGATTTTTCGGGTCTTGGAGCCCGTCGAACTTTGGGTTCTCTGATGGGAGCTTGAACCCCTTTGGCATTCACTTCTGCCCGATGGCTCTACTGAAGCAGCTGGCGCCACAGAGCTCTATCCCATCATTCTCCGAGTCAGTTGAACGGGCACGCCTCGCGCACATCTTGTCGACCTTGCATTGCGTGATGTCATCGCACGCATCATAGTCGTAGTCGTGTCGCCGTGAGCGGTGTCGCTGCGACAGATCATGGTTGTCATCGCTAGAGGAGGAATAGTGCTTGGCTCGAGCCTTTCCTTTCTTTGTCTGTGCCGCAGGATCCTTGATGAGGGCAGCTTCGACTAGTCCCGGGGCTGCGATTGATGGGTTCGTAGCATGGAAAACAAAAAATTTCTACCGCAAGAACGAACAAAACCCAGATCTAATCTAGACAAAAGCCAAGATCTAATCTATTAGACATGAGCAACAAGATAGATCGGTACTACCCTTGTAGAACCGAAAGCGTTACGAGATTAGATCTCGTGGATGATGTAGTCGATCACTTGCCGATCTCAAGATCGTGTGGACGATCCTTCCGGCGCCGCGTTCTGGCAGCGCTTCCGCAGACGGTCACACGTGCGGAGTCAAAGCAGACCTTCCTCTCCCCGTTCCAGCGAGCAGCGGAGGTAGTAGATCTTCTCCACGGAATCCCAGCAGCACGACGGCGTGGTGGTGGTGGTGGAGATGAGAATTCTGCAGGGCTTCGCCTATGTCTGTGCAGAAGAAAGGTGGAGGAGAGAGGCGGCTGAGATTGGTTGTTATGAGAGAGGGGCAAGAGAGGGCGCCCCCTCCCTTCTATTTAAAGGAGGGAGACGCACCTGGGGAGGGGGAGTCATAGTAGGACTCCCCTCCTTGGGCCGGCGGTGGGAAGGGGGGAGGAATCCTCCTCCCCCACGAATCCATGTCTTGCCCCACTTGGTCTCCTTGATCCCTTTCTTGGTTTTCAAGTAAACTCCAAGAAATCCTATAGAACCTTCCAGAACATTCCAAAACCTTCTAGAATCTCCATACAAACACTCCGGAACATTTCCCAACTTAGAAAATAATCCCCAATATATGAATCTTATTCTCCGGACCATTCTGGGTCTCCTGGTGATGTCCCGAATCCATTCCGAGACTCCGAACAACATTCGGTCTCCAACGCAAATTCCATATCTACTTAAAACAACTTCGAACCTTAAGTGTGTCACCCTACGGTTCGTGAATATGCAGACATGATGAAGACACCTCTCCGATCAATAACCATCAGCGGGATCTGGAGATCCATAACGGCTCCCACATACTCAACGATTACTTCGTGATCGATAGAACCATTTAACATACGAAACCAATTCCCTTTGTCACGCGATATTCTACTTATCCGAGGTTTGATCGTCAGTATCTTCATACCTAGTTCTTCCTCGTTACTGATAAGTACTCTTTACTCGTTCCATGTTATGTCATCCCTTGTGACCCAGTCACATGCTTGCAAGCTATCTAGATGACATTCCACCGAGAGGGCCCAGAGTATATCTATCCGTCATATGGATGGACAAATCCCAATCTTGGTCTATGCGCTTCAACACATACTTTCAGAATACCCAATGACACCTTTATAACCGCCCAGCTACGAAGCGGAGTTTGATGTCATCAAAGTACCCATCCGGTGATGGTGATTGACATAACCTCATGGTCGAAGGATTAGGTTACTATGTATTTCAAAGCTTACAACAATACGAACTTAATGACTTGATGTTATGCTACGCTTACTATGGGTGTGTGTCCATCACATCATTCTCCTAATGATATAACCTTGTTATTAATCACATCCACTGTCCATGATCAGGAAACTATGATCATCAATCAATCAACAAGCTAGTTCAACAAAAGGCTTACTAGGGACTCTTTTACGTTTACAAAACACACAAGTATTAGTGTTTCCTAATAATACAATTATAGCATGGGATGTAAACTTTCATCATAAACACAAAAAGATAATAATAACTACTTTTATTATTGCCTCTTGGGCATATCTCCAACAGTCTCCCACTTGCACTAGAGTCAATAATCTAGATTACATGGTAATACACCGAACACCCATGGCGTTCTGGTGTTGGTCATGCTTTGCTCTAGGGAGAGGTTTAGTCAGCGGATCTGCTACATTCAGATCAGTGTGTACTTTGCAAATCTTTATGTCACCATCTTGGACATACTCGCGAATAGCATGGAACCGTAGCTTGATGTGCTTCAGCTTGCTATGTGACCTTGGCTCCTGTGCATTAGCTATGGCACCTGTGTTGTCACAGTAGATGGCCATCGGGTCCAATGCACTGGGAACCACGCCAAGTTCAGTAATGAATTCCTTCATCCATATGGCTTCTTGTGCAGCCTCCGAAGCAGCTATGTATTCCGATTCAGTTGAAGATTTCGCCATAACGCTCTGCTTGGCACTCCTCCAGCTCACTACAGCAGCATTCAAAATAAATACGTATCCAGACTGTGACTTCGAGTCATCTGGATCGGTGTTCCAACTAGCATCAGTGTAACCATTTACAACAAGCTGTTCATCACCTCCATAAGAAAGAACCATATCCTTAGTCCTATTCAGGTACTTTAGGATATTCTTGACCGCTGTCCAGTGTTCCATTCCAGGATCACTTTGATATCTGCTAGTCAAACTAACATCATGTTCTATATCCGGTCTTGTACACAACATGGCATACATGATAGAACCTATGGCCGAGGCATAGGGAATTTTATTCATCTTTTCTCTATCTTCTGCCATAGCCGGACTTTGAGTTTTACTCAAGGTCTTACCTGACAACATGGGCACGAACCCTTTCTTGCTCTCTTCCATTCTAAACTTCTTTAGAACTTTGTCTAAGTATGTACTTTGTGAAAGCGCTATTAGGTGTCTTGATCTATCTCTATAAATCTTGATGCCTAGAATATATGCCGCTTCGCCAAGATCCTTCATCGAAAAACTATTATTCAAATAGGTTTTGATGCTATTAAGAAGTTCTATATCATTCCCAATCAACAATATGTCATCTACATATAGTACTAGGAATGCTACAGAGCTCCCACTCACTTTCTTGTAAATACAAGCTTCTCCATAAGTTTGTATAAATCCAAAGTTTTTGATTACTTTATCAAAATGTTGATTCCAACTCAGGGATGCTTGCTTCAGTCCATAAATGGAGCGCTGAAGTTTGCATACCTTGTCAGCATCTTTAGGATCGACAAAACCCTTGGGTTGTACCATGTACAACTCTTCCTAAATGTCACCATTAAGGAACGCCGTTTTGACATCCATCTGCCAAATTTCATAATCGAAATATGCAGCGATTGCTAACATAATCCTCACAGACTTTAGCTTTGCTACTGGTGAGAAAGTCTCATCGTAGTCAACTCCTTGAATTTGTCGGAACCCTTTTGAGACAAGTCGAGCTTTATAGACGGTAACATTACCATCAGCATCTGTTTTTCTTTTGAAAATCCATTTGTTCTCGACAGCCTTACGGCCATCCGGTAAGTCCACCAAAGTCCATACTTGGTTTTCGTACATGGATCCCATTTCGGATTTCATGCCTTCTAGCCATTTGTCGGAATCAGGGCTCACCATAGCTTCTTCATACGTCGCAGGGTCATCAGTGTTGTCCACTAACATGACGTTCAAGGCAGAGTCATACCACTCAGGAGTGGTACGGACCCTCGTTGACCTGCGAGGTTCAGTAGTAACTTCGTTCGAAGTTTCATGATCATCATCATTAGCTTCCTCTCCAGTTGGTGCAGGCGGCACAAAAACATCTTCCGGTGCTGCGCTACTCTCAACTCCGAAAGAAGGTTCAATAACCTTGTCGAGTTCTACTTTCCTTCCAGTCACTTCTTTCGAGAGAAATTCCTTCTCCAGAAAGGATCCATTCTTAGCAACGAAAACTTTGCCCTCAGATTTATGATAGAAGGTATACCCAATTGTTTCTTTAGGGTATCCTATGAAGACGCATTTCTCCGCTTTGGGTTCAAGCTTATCAGGATGTAACTTCTTTACATATGCTTCGCAACCCCAAACTTTAAGGAACGACAACTTAGGTTTCTTTCCAAACCACAATTCGTACGGTGTCGTTTCAATGCATTTAGATGGTGCCCTATTTAAAGTGAATGCGGTTGTCTCTAATGCATAGCCCCAAAATGATAATGGTAAATCTGTAAGAGACATCATAGACCGAACCATATCTAAGAGAGTTCGATTACGACGTTCGGACACACCATTACGCTGTGGTGTTCCCGGCGGTGTCAACTGTGAAAGTATTCCACATTTCTTTAAATGCATGCCAAACTCATAACTCAGATATTCACCTCCGTGGTCAGAACGCAGAAGCTTAATCTTCTTGTTACGATGATTTTCCACTTCACTTTGAAATTCCTTAAACTTCTCGAAAGTTTGGGATTTATGTTTCATAAAGTAGACATACCCATATCTACTCAAGTCATCCGTGAAAGTGAGAACATAACGATATCCACCACGCGATGCTACACTCATTGGACCGCACACATCGGTATGTATTATTTCCAATAAGTCCGTAGCTCGCTGCATTATACCAGAGAATGGAGTCTTAGTCATTTTTCCCATTAGACATGCTTCGCATCTTTCAAGTGATTCAAAATCAAGTGATTCAAGAAGTCCATCAGAATGGAGTTTCTTCATACGCTTCACTCCAATGTGACCAAGACGACAGTGCCACATGTATGTAGAATTATCATTCAATTTTATTCGTTTAGCATCTATGTTGTGAACATGTGTATCACTACTATCGAGATTCAATAAGAATAAACCATTCATCTCAGGTGCATAACCATAAAAGATATTACTCATATAAATCGAACAACCTTTATTCTCAGACTTAAAAGATTAACCGTCTCGCAATAAACAAGATCCAGATATAATGTTCATGCTTAACGCAGGCACCAAATAACAATTATTTAAATTTAAAACTAATCCCGATGGTAGATGCAGAGGGAGCATGTCGACGGCGATCACATGAACCTTGGAGCCATTTCCAACGCGCATCGTCACCTCGTCTCTCGCTAGTCTTCGTTTATTCCGCAGCTCCTGTTTCGAGTTACAAATATGAGCAACCGAACCAGTAAGATACACATCTATAACATGTATATCGAATATACCTTTCTTCTTGATGTTGTCATTCTTCATATCCGCCAGGTATTTGGGGCAGTTATGCTTCCAGTGACCAGCACCCTTGCAGTAGAAGCACTCAGTTTCAGGTTTAGGACCAGCCTTGGGCTTCTTAGCAGGTGCGACAGCTTTCTTGCCGTCCTTCTTGAAGTTGCCCTTGTTCTTAGGCTTGCCCCGTTTCTTGAAATTGGTGATCTTATTAACCATCAACACTTGGTGCGCCTTCATGATCTCCACTTCAGCAGTTTTCAGCATGGACGATAGTTCAGGCAACGTCTTGTTCATGCAGTGCATATTGTAGTTCATCATAAAGTTCTTGTAACTTGGTGGCAGTGATTGGAGGACACGGTGAATCCCCAATTCATTAGGAATCGGTATCCCCAACTCTCGGAGTTTGTTTGCGTGCCCAGACAAGGTGAGCACGTGCTCGCTAACGGAGCTACCCTCTTCCATCTTGCAGGTAAAGAACTTCTCGGAAGCTTCATAGCTTTCCATGGTCGCGCGAGTCTCAAAAATGAGTTTGAGCTCCTTAATGATCTCAAACGGGTCATGGTGCTCAAAACGCTTTTGAAGATCCGATTCTAAACCATACAGGATGGCACACTGAACTGTGGAGTAGTGATGTTTCCGAGTGGCATAAACATTCTTTACGTCATCAGTGGCATCTTCTATAGGTGGGTCACCTAGCGGTGCTTCGAGCACATAGGTCAACTGACCAACCCTGAGGACGATCTTCAGTCCACGGAACCAGTCTGTGAAATTGCTTCCATTGTTCTTAAGCTTTTCTTTCTCTAGGAACGCATTGAAATTGATGGAAACGTTCGCCATAATCTACAACAAATTTGCAAGTAGTTTACACTAAGTTTATGATAAATAGTGTTCAAATTTAATTCTTAAATCAACTAGGTGAACTCCCACTCAAAACAACATCCCTCGAGTTGTTTTAGTGATTACACGAACCAAATCCACTACACCAAGTCCGATCATCACGTGAGATGATGTAGCTTCATCGGCGAACAATCTTCATGTTCATCATATCAATCATATGACTCATTCTCTACCTTTCGGTATTCCGTGTTCTAAGACCATGTCTGTACATGCTAGGCTCGTCAAGATTAACCTTAGTTTCCGCATGTGCAAATCTGGCTTGCACCCGTTGTATGCACACGTAGAGTCTACCACACCCGATCATCACGAGATGCTTCGAAACGACGAGTCTTAGCAACGGTGCCAACTAAGGACGAACACTTTATTACTTGATATTTAGTGAGAGGGATCATCTTATAATGCTACCGTCGTGATCTAAGCAATACAAGATGCATAAAGGATTAACATCACAGGCAATTCATAATTAGTGTGATATGATATGGCCCTTTCTTCTTATGCCTTCGATCTCCATCTCCAAATCACGGACATGATCTCCATCATCACCAGCATTGCGTCAAGGTCCGTGGCGCCGCTTCATGGTTGTTCATCTTCACTAGCAACTATTACAACTACTTGGAACGAAGCTATTACAAGATGAATCGACACGCAGGTCTTAACAGAATTAAAGAGAACCATTAGGCTCCTGCCGGTTGCCGTATTACAACAAGGATCATTGCATACATCAAATACAATCACAATCACATGTAGGCCATATCACATCACAAAACCCCTGCAAAAACAAGTTAGACGCCTCTAATTTTCTTTGCAAGTTTTACGTGGCTTGGGGCTTTCGACTAAGAACGCATCTTACCTACAAAACTGAACCACAACGTTGATACAAGTGCTATCAAGTGCAAAGTGTAGATTTGATCTATACTATGATGGGAGAGACAGACACCCGCAAAGCCACTTGTGCAAAGCAAGTTGCACGTCAAGCGTGGAGCAAGTCTCATATACGATGACATGTAATGTTAGCCCGAGCGGCTTCATCCCACCATACCGCAAGATGCAAAGTACACACATAGCAAAAGACGGCACGAACACCAACGCCCACAACCTCATTGTGTTCTACTCGTGCAATAGATCTGCGCATAGACAAGGCTCTGATACCACTGATGGGTTCGTAGCATGGAAAACAAAAAAATTCTACCACAAGAACGAAAAAAACCCAGATCTAATCTAGACAAAAGCCAAGATTTAATCTATTAGACATGAGCAACGAGATAGATCGGTACTAACCCTTGTAGAACCGAAAGCGTTACGAGATTAGATCTCGTGGATGATGTAGTCGATCACTTGCCGATCTCAAGATCGTGTGGATGATCCTTCCAGCGTCGCGTTCCGGCAGCGCTTCCGCAGACGGTCACACGTGCAGAGTCGAAGCAGACCTTCCTCTCCCCGTTCTAGCGAGCAGCGGAGGTAGTAGATCTTCTCCACGGAATCCCAGCAGCACGACGGCGTGGTGGTGGTGGTGGAGATGAGAATTCTGCAGGGCTTCGCCTATGCCTGTGCAGAAGAAAGGTGGAGGAGAGAGGCGGCTAAGATTGGTTGTTATGAGAGAGGGTTAAGAGGGGACGCCCCCTCCCTTCTATTTAAAGGAGGGAGGCGCGCCTGGGGAGGGGGAGTCCTAGTAGGACTCCCCTCCTTGGGCCGGCGGTGGGAAGGGGGGATGAATCCTCCTCCCCCACGAATCCGTGTCTTGCCCCACTTGGTCTCCTTGATCCCTTTCTTGGTTTTCAAGTAAACTCCAAGAAATCCTCTAGAACCTTCTAGACCATTTCGAAACCTTCTAGAATCTCCATACAAACACTCCGGAACATTTCCCAACTTAGAAAATGATCCCCAATATATGAATCTTATTCTCCGGACCATTCCGGATCTCCTCGTGATGTCTCGGATCCATTCCGAGACTCCGAACAACATTCGTTCTCCAACGCAAATTCCATATCTACTTAAAACAACTTCGAACCTTAAGTGTGTCACCCTACGGTTCGTGAATATGCAGACATGATGAAGACACCTCTCCGATCAATAACCATCAGCGGGATCTAGAGATCCATAACGGCTCCCGCATACTCAACGATTACTTCGTGATCGATAGAACCATTTAACATACGAAACCAATTCCCTTTGTCACGCGATATTCTACTTATCCGAGGTTTGATCGTCAGTATCTTCATACCTAGTTCTTTCTCGTTACTGATAAGTACTCTTTACTCGTTCCATGTTATGTCATCCCTTGTGACCCAGTCACATGCTTGCAAGCTATCTAGATGACATTCCACCGAGAGGGCCCAGAGTATATCTATCCGTCATATGGATGGACAAATCCCAATCTTGGTCTATGCGCTTCAACACATACTTTCAGAATACCCAATGACACCTTTATAACCGCCCAGTTACCAAGCGGCGTTTGATGTCATCAAAGTACCCATCCGGTGATGGTGATTGACATAACCTCATGGTCGAAGGATTAGGTTACTATGTATTTCAAAGCTTACAGCAATACGAACTTAATGACTTGATCTTATGCTACGCTTACTATGGGTGTGTGTCCATCACATCATTCTCCTAATGATATAACCTTGTTATTAATCACATCCAATGTCCATGATCAGGAAACCATCATCATCAATCAATCAACAAGCTAGTTCAACAAGAGGCTTACTAGGGACTCTTTTACGTTTACAAAACACACAAGTATTAGTGTTTCCTAATAATACAATTATAGCATGGGATGTAAACTTTCATCATAAACACAAAAACATAATAATAACTACTTTTATTATTGCCTCTTGGGCATATCTCCAACAGCGATCGTAGATCGGTGCATGATGGCTCGCTGGTCCCCAGCTGGTGGCTGGTTGTTGAGTAGGTACATGGTGGCTGCTGTCACCGCTGCTTGTGGTGTTTTCGGGAGCATGTTGCCCCGCGTATCCACCGTCATAGATGAGAAGACGTGGACTCGCGTGGCCTCTTCTCGCTCTTTATTAGTGAGATGAGCCAGTCGAGAACATCTCTTGGCGGTTGTATGATATTTGCCCTTGGAGGAGGATCCTCCAATGGAAGAGAGATGAGCTCGCCAAAGGCTTGACTCATCCACCGCCCTTCTACCTCGTCGAGCTAGGCAATTACTTGTTACTGGCGCTTGAACTCCTCCTTGAGCAACCAGTGATAACCAGCATGTCTTGTGATGAGTTAGGGGGCAAGGGTTGCCCCATAGAGCTCCCCTCCATCGAGCCCACTCAGCGTCATTGAGCTTTATCAGCACACGATCTCAGGTTTTCTCATTAGCCGAAAGGTTCGGCTGATCTTCCAGGGTGGGACCTTCTGTCCCATTGTTGGTGGGTGTGATGTTGGCGGGGCCACCGTTCGCGACTGGGATTCCACTGCTAGTGCCAGTGTTGTCCCGACTGCCGCCGTTGCCGCCCATGTTGATGACGGTGCAGATGTAATGGCTAGGGAAGCTGTTGCTCCCGCAGCATTCAGATCTAGAACCGTAGGCTCTGTGTTTTGTTGCTAGATCGCTTAGATCAGACTCGCGACTATTGTCGCTGTCAGTACTCCCGACTAATGTTGGGGTGTTGAGTTTTCTTAGGGTGCCGATCGGAGGTAGAAACCACGATGCTCAATCAATCGCGGGAACTTTCGTCTGGTCAAGGAGGCGAAGTGTGCCTAGCTAGCCAACTTGGGAGCACAAGCTCCCGATCGCCAAGCCGATCCCATCACCCACGGACACAAAATTTGGGCGAGTGGCTGGCGTGTGGACGGTGAATACGAAGGCGCCAAAGAGGAGGCGAATCTCTGCTACTGCAGAGTCATAGATCGCGGTTGATGGGGCCGAGGAATCCGCAACATTAGCACTCCCTTTTCCCACAAACTGTGCTAATTGACGACGGGTTAACTCATCAATGCCCATCGAAGATGGACTTAGGTTCGAGGAAGCGGGGAGCACTAGAGGCATCAATCGGCTAGCAAACAAGCACACAGGGACGCAAGGTTTACCCAGGTTCAGGCCTCGTAGAGGACCCTAATCCTGCTTGTCTACTCTTGGAATTATCGAGGAGTCAAAAGTTACAGGGGGTGCACAGATGCAATATGGAGATGGTGTGGAAACTAGGGTTGCAGATTGTCCTCCTCGCCACCCCCTCCTAGCCTTTATATAGATAGGCCAGGTCTCGGGATAGCAGGCCGAGTTGGTTACATATTAGGGTTTTCCCTTTAAACCTCTATCTTAAGTTTGATGTGTGCTGCAAGTAGTTAGAGTCTCCTTTGGCCACTTGAATCTTGATTGGGCCCTGGTAACATCGCGGGCATCTGCTAGACGGTACCGTATATACCAAACTAGAGTACATGTAAGGTATGCCCATGTCACCAAGAGTTCGGATATATTTTTTGACCCTTGCTTTATATACACAGGTCCTCTGAATTTGCTGGATTCTTCTTCTTCAGAGTCTCGCACCAGCCGGCTTAATGAAGTCGGAGATCTGCTTCATGATTTCCGCCAGTCACTGGAGGATATTGGTGAAGCCTTAAAGATTTCTGATATGAACAGAATGTCTGCCTTTGAAGTGCGAGATAAGGCAAAAGAGATGCCCCAGCTCATCAAGGACTGGAACATGTCCTATGCGCGAACCGCAGCACAAAATGCCCTGACACTGGTTATGAGCCACTATGGAAGCATGGAGATTTGGCAAGTAACCAGGGGTTATTCAACTATGGAAGAAGACGACAAGGAGAAAAACATCAAGGCCATCATGGACTCTTGCGCCGGATATGGATACCACGTAGCTAATCTGACCAGCTACGACACTTCATTCTTCACTCGCGTGGATACGCCTCCTCCGCCTCCCGAAGAAACAGCCGAAGTTTCCTACGATGAGCAAACCGAATCTGATTTTCCTGTCTCAGAAAGATAACAAGGCGAAGGCGATGTCTCCATTGAGGCGACAACTCCTACCTCTTCTCCTGCATCGTAGAGTACCAGAAAAAACATTGTGTTATTCTGAAACAAGCTTATTGTAATAAGTATTTTAATATTTTTCTAGTGCTAAGTTTTGCAAGAACTGATGCTTTTGATTTCCTTTTAGCACTTTTGGCTTTATTTTGACGTGCCTAAATTTTTACATAAGCACTTTTTGCTTTGTCTATACTTATCACTTATCTGGCTTTTCGCATCGTCCCTTCCGTGAGCCGGCAAACCTTCAACATGGAAACTTTGCTGAGCAACGGAGCTCAATTTCTAAACAAGTTTAAACTCAGAGACAAAGCCGGTTTCTAGTACCAACAATTCACTATTCGGAAAATGCCTGCATGCGGCAATCAGATAAAGAACCAAAGTATAAACTAGAAAATTTTAACTTTATACCCGAAGGTAGCATTTTTAGAATCGAAAATCTAACCAGAACAAACATGAGCATAACGTACTTTCAAGTATTCTGGGATTTTTGATTGTGACATGATCATTTGGAAATAAGATGGTAATATTAAACTTCTCAGAAAAAATGGAGGCAAAAATACTTTATTTCTCATCGAACATGTACACATATATGATTACAAAGAAAGAAATTTTAAGAATAAAAGGGACGTAGCTAAGCAATATTCCACAGTCTGTCTAATTCTTCCAGGTCTGTACTACCTCCAGCTCTCTTTCTCTTCTTAGTAGCAGGTCTTTCTTTGACTGGCCGCATATTAGTTAGATAGTAAGAACCATTGTGCAATACTCGACTAACTAAAAAGTGCCCTTCCCATACTGGGGAAAGTTTGTGCTTTCTTTTCTGCACAAGCCGGAGAACCAAATCGCCCTTATTGAAAGACCGGTTTCTGACTCTCTGGCTATGATACTTGCGTAACTTCTGCTGAAAGGCTGTTGATCTCTGATCAGCAATGATGCAATCTTCTTCGATTTAATTGACATCATTTTGTCGAGAAATTTCAACATCCTCTTTGATATATGCAGCAACTCAGGGAGAAGTATGAATTAAATCACTAGGAAGAAATGCTTCTACGCCATAGACCAAGAAGAAAGGTGTGTATCCGGTTGACTTGTTCGGAGTTGTTTTTAAGCTCCATATTACAGATGGTAATTCATCTGCTCAAGCCCCCACAGCACAACGAAGTGGTGCTTCGAGTCTTGGTTTGAGGCCTTGTAGGATTAAACCATTTTCTCTTTCAACTTGTCCATTGGCTTTTGGATGCGCGACTGAGGCAATGTCAAGCCAGATTTTTTGTTCGTCGCAGAATTTGGCAAATTCTCCCATAGAAAATTGCTCCCGTTGTCCGTGATAATACTATGCGAATAACCGTATCGGATTAATACATCCTCGACAAATCTTCTGGTTGTTCCTCCATCACAACTTGTGACGGGTTTAGCCTCAATCCATTTTGCGAACTTATCCACCATCACTAAGAGGTGAGTAAATCCACTTGGAGCCCGTTTAAACGGTCCTACCATATCAAGCCCCCAGACCATGAAAAGCCATGTTGTCGGTATTGTTCGCAGATGATCAGCCGGAACATAAGCTTGGCGTACTTTTGGCAGCCTTTGCACGTCTTGACTAGGCGTTCGGCGTCTGCCTTGGCTATAAGCCAGAAAAATCCGTGTCTGAAAGCTTTTGCCACTAAAGATTTGGCTGCAGCGTGATGACCGCATTCGGCTTCGTGAACTTCCCTTAGGATTTCCACTCCTTCTTCCGGAGATACACAACACTGAAAAACCCAGATACACTCCGCTTATAGAGCTCACCATTTATTATTGTATAGGTTTTTTCCTGTCGGACGATTAGCCGGCTCAGAACCTCGTCTTCAGGTAATTTTCCGCCTACCAAGAAATCTAGGTAGGGTTTTGTCTAGCTGGGAATCATAGCCAGAATTACTACTAAAGGTGAGTCGGACTTGGTCGGATATTCCTCATCAACTCCTGTTATAGAGGGAACTTTGAGGTACTCTGAAAAAGCGTCGTCCGGGACCTTCTTCCGCATAGAGCCTATATGAGATAATGCGTCTGCTTCCTCATTTTTTGTTCGAGGGATGTGTTGAACCTCAAACCCTTCGAACGATTTAGATAGTTCATCCACGACAGCCCTATAAGTTGCCATGTGTTTATTTGCATTACAGTGATCCGATACTTGTTGAGCAACAAGATCCGAATCTCCATAACACATGAGTCATCGGATGCCGATATCCTTAGCAATCTGGTTTGCATGTAGCAGTGCTTCATATTCGACAATGTTGTTTGTTGCCATGAAGTGGATCTACAACACATAGAAAAGCTTTTCTCCTTGGTGTAATTTGAGCACCACGCCAGCCCCCGAGCGCTTTAGACCCTTCAAAATGCAAGGTCCAGTATTCCGACTCTAGGAGGGTCATATTTTCCGGTGTCTTTGTCCATTCAGCGACAACGTAAGCAAGGATTTGGGATTTAATTGTTGTACGAGGTTTGTACTCAATGTCGAAAGCTGAGAGCTCTATTCCCCATTTTGCAACACGTCATGTAGCGTCGCTGTTGTTAATTATGTCTCTCATGGGAGCTGTGCTCACCACGGTGATTTGATGCTCCTAAAAGTAATGTTGTAGCTTCCTAGATGCAAAGAACACACCATAAGACATATTTTGATAATGCGGATACCGCTGCTTTGATTCAGTTAGGACTTCGCTGAGGTAGTAAGTCGGACGTTGCACCAGGTGTTCCTGCTTTTCCTCTTATCTTTCCACCACCACCATGACGACTCTAACGACTCTATTTGTCGTAGCCAAATAGAGCAACATCGGTTCGTGAGGTTCCCTGCTGCAAGGATAGGAGCGGATGAGAGTACTGCTTTCAGGTCTTGTAGTGCAGCTTCAGCTTCAACAGTCCAAACGAACTTTTTAGTCTTTTTTAGGAGCTTGTAGAGTGGTGCGGCTCTTTCACCGAGCCGCCTTACAAAATCAACTTATTGCAACAATGCAACCAGTTAGTCTTTGAATGTCCTTCAGGCGAGTCAGCCTGTAAATATTGAATATAGCCTTAATTTTGTCACAGTTCACCTATATGCCTCTTTGAGACACAATGAAACCTAACAATTTTCCGGCTAGTATTCCAAAGAAGCACTTCTTCGGATTAAGCATTATGTTATATTTTAGTAGATTGACGAATGTTTCCTCCAAGTCAGAAATTAAGGTTTCCTTCTTTTTGGACATCACCGCTATGTCGTCCAGATATGCATGTACATTGTGTCCGATTTGATGATGGAGGCAACGCTGCATAGTGTGCTGGTACGTAGCTCCTGCGTTTTTTAGCCCAAAGGGCATCGTAACGAAACAAAAGGTTCCGAACAGGGTTATGAATGAAGTTTTGACTTTGTCTGATTCCTTCATCTGGATTTGGTGATAACCAGAATATGGGTCGAGAAAACATAGGAGTTCTGAGCCTGCCATAGAATCAATAACTTGATCAATTCTAGGCAGAGCGAACGGATCTTTAGGACAAGCCTTGTTCAAGGTGGTATAATATACACGCATCCTTAATGCAGCAGTGTCCTTTTTAGGGACCATTACAGGATTGGCCGACCACTCAATGTGGATGACCTCTTCTATGAATCCGGCTAATTCGAGTCGGACTAGTTCCTTAGCTATTTCTTTTCTCTTTTCATCACCGAAACATCATAAGGACTATTTGACGGGTTTAGCATTTGGGTGTACATTTAGAGAGTGCTCGGCAAGTTCCCTAGGTACTCCGGTCATGCCAGATGGCTGCCATGCAAAGATGTCTTGATTGGCTTGGAGGAACTTGATGAGCGCACTTTCCTATGCGCTATCTAAACCTACACCTATCTGAGTCACCTTGGAGGGGTCATCATCCTTCAATGGTGTCGTCTTCGTCTCTTCTAATGCCTTGAACTCTAGAGTCCGCTTTGTAACCTCCTTCTTCATCGCGGGCATCTCGGATGGGTCGATGGTGTTCTTGATCTCGTAGTACTCATGGGCGTGCATTATGGATTCAGCAAAGGTGGCATTTCCATCCTCACACTCTCGCGCTTTCTTCGGGTCTCCCCTGATGGTGATCACGCCCTTGGGACCTGGAATTTTCATCATATTATAAATGTAACACGGACGAGCCATGAAATCCTAGTAAGTCGGCCGTCCGAATATAGCATGGTATGTGGTCTTGAACGAGACCACTTCGAAGGAAAGTTCTTCCGTCCGGTAGTTCTTTGGAGTTCCAAAAGTAACATCCAAAGTGATCTCTCCCAGGGAATTTGCTTGTCTTCCTGGGACAACTCCGTGAAAGATCATAGAGTTGTGCTTCAGCTGAGTTTCCGAGATCCTCATCTGACGCAGTGTTTCGACATAGAGAATGTTGATGCTGCTGCCGCCGTCCATGAGGGTCTTGGAGAAACCATAGCCGTTAGTAAGTGGATTGACGACTAAAGCATACTTTCCTCGCCTGTGCAACTTAGGCGGATGATCAGTGCGGTCAAAGGTGATTATTACTTCCGACCAGTCCAAGAATTGAGGGACAGCCGGAATAGTTTCATTGAGCTCATGCAAAACTGCTTTCTTGACCTTAGCTGGTTGAGACCCAAGGAAAGTGACAAAAGTGTCTTTCTTCGTTGGGAAGTTCTTCTTTCCATCCAACTTGGGATTTGAAGGCTCTGCTTCCCCCATGCTGGAATCTTACTTGGTCTCTTTTTCTTTTTCGGGATTCTTCTTTCCCTTTCATCGCTTGGCCCTGTAGCCAGCGGATTCGTCTTTCTTGATGTCGTCATTGAAACGACACTCAGCATTTGTGTGGAACGAGGCCCCGTTGGCATCTAAGTGATGCACACACGGATTGTTGGCAATGTCGGCCCACGAGTAGGTTTTGCCAGATTGCTGGTCTCCTCTACCTTGGACTCTTGATGTCCCACGACCGCGTCCGTGGCCGCCTCCACGCCCTCCTCGTCCTCTAGACCCGAAAGTAGCATTGAAAATCGTTGTTTCCGCGTTGGGTTTTTTACGCCGAGGTGTTCTTGTGCTTCTGAGTTTCTTGCTTCGGCTGTTTTGCCGACTATTGTATAGCCATGACGTTCAGTAGTCCTTCTATGTCATCGTCAACGTCTACATATTTGCTCGCCATATCTATCATCTCTCCCAGATCGGTGACCTTGTCGCATTTCAAACGGTGACGTAGTAAACCAACTGGGAGTCCTACAATGAAAGCTTCAATCGTAGTTTCATCGTTTACTCCTTCACAGGAGTTCTTGGTGTCGATCCATCATCCGAGGTAATCTCGGCAAGTTTCTCCGGCTTTCTAGGTGCAACATTGTAGGTCTCCTTCTGACAGGGCCTCCGATATGTGACTTCGAAATTCTGAAAGAATGCACTCTGCATGTCATACCAGTTGTGGATGGTGTTATCTGGAACTTCATTGAGCCAGGACCGTTATCGTGGTGGTGGCACGGCAGATGCCATGGATAGGTTAAAGATGGGGCCAATGAGTTCTAGGGGAATCCAGGGAGGGAAAACGTGGTGATTCCATGCACAAATGTTCTTGTAATTCCTCTATCAATGGTGGTTACAAGTGCTCCTTGAGCTATTCGTGAGAAGGGGACTATGTCTCTTACCCCCCACAACCTAGCTCTAGAGTTCTTCCTTAGACAGACAAAACAATCGATCCCCCTCTATGGATGCCTCGGTGCTCCTTATATAGGGGAGCCCGGGTTACAATGTTAGGGCACACGTGGCTGCATATTCCCATAATATGTCCCTCAGCTAAAGCTAGGTGCCTCTTTATTCTCTTTAACGGCTCGTCCGGACTTTGAACGTAACCCATTGCGTAATCCTTGCCTTTTAGCGTCACTAGACACAGGCTACATTAGCCGAAACTGCCCGCGTCATCTTGGTCGCCCCTGCCCTGCTGGTCCTTCCCTCTGCCTTGCTTCGCTCACGATACAGCTAGCAAAGGCCACCTTTTGACCAGCGGGAGATACCTTCCTTCTCTTGGAAGCCAAGTTGTAGTCCGGCTAGCACATGGCTAACCCGTCTACAAGGGTACCTGCGTAATAGATAGACAAACATGGCCGACATATATTTTATGCTGACCGGGTTAATGCTAAGAAGCTGCCCCACGGGCCGGGTTACTCCGTAAGTCGGCCTGCCTTGAGGTGACCTGGCCAGCACTAGCTTTGACCTGGCCTTATCTCGGCTAACTCGACCTTTATACCCTAGCATGACCCTACCCGGGGGTATCCCCCCAACATTAGTCCCTGAAGCTGGTGCGGTCTTAGCAACCTTAGTTGTTAAGGCCACAGCAGGTTCCTTCATCCGGATCTTAGCTTCTTCGAACGAGGTAATCCGTAACCTGGACCTTTTTCTTCTATGTTCCCTTGGCTCATTTCGAGTTATTTCTTGCCGGCCAGGTCTTTGCTCACATATCCGGGTTACCTTTCCTTCTTTGCTTGAATATCCGGGTAAACTTCTCTCTTACTGTTTTTCCGGGTCTTCTTGGGATGTTGGACAACTTTTTTTAACTTGACCACTGTTGTTTTGTTCTCAGTGATTCCTCTAGCAGCCACTAGAGGATGGCCAAGAGCTGGCGAGCAAGTGGGTGCCGGATCGGGCTGAGCCAGACGAGGTGGACCCTGATCCAGAGAGTTTTTTGCCCACTCTGGACACCGTCAAACGCACCCCTGGTAAGGTCTCTTCTTTAAGGGATTGGCCGGATGACGATGACTCGGATGCTGAGGTTCTTGAGGTACTTGACCTAGTGCCCATCTCTTACGCATTTCCGCTTATGTTCGAATCTTCAGCTAACCTGGCCGGTCAGGTCCACGATGTTCCCCCCTTGCCACAAGTGGTCCAGTCCCTACTCCCTCCCAAAAGCGCGCGGCTACCTCGGCCGCACCTTCGGAGGTGCCGCCGCCCAAGAAGAGGCAGAACAAGTCCGGGGTGAAAGCCTCGGCCAAGCCAGCGGCCAAGAGCATGGTCCGGAGGGCACCCAAACCTCGGGCACCTCCAACCTCGGATGAGTAAGTCTTTCCATGTTTGCTCTTGGGTTTTTCATTTCTGTCTTTTCCTTTGCCTCTTATTTGTTCTTTCTTTCTCTTCTTGACTTGCTGCTCTTTTTATTTTCCAGAGCTCCTAGGGTCATTCCCCAGAGCGGCCCCGGCATTGCCTCTCCAATCCAGAGAGTCCTTCTCTCCCCCCCGCAACGACGACGTTCGCCCGCTCAGTCCTATTCAAGAGTTCTCTGCAGCTGCGCCTGATCGGAGCCCACCTCACCACGAGGAGGGCAATGTCGGCGTGGGGGTAGTGTGGCAGCCTGCGATACGGCTATGCCAGATAATCTTAGCTCCTCCTCTTCGGAGCCACCGCCTAGTTCTGAGGTGCCTGTTTCATCGGCACCGCCCCAACCAAGTTTTTCTTCGACCCCAATTTCTTCTGAACCAGTAGCACCAGTAGCACCAGCACCAGCAGCACCAGCACTAGTAGCAGCAACACCAGCAGCACCAGTACCAACCTCAGTATCAAAGCCAGCAGCAACAACAGCCTCCACGAAGCCTCCAAAGAGAAAAGCTCCACCTGTTGCTTCCAGATCTACGGTGTCCATTGCGGACATCTTTCAGCCAGCTTCTTAGGCACCGTTCGGTCCAGCAGCCTCGGATCTTCTCCAGCGCCCTGCGTCATCCAGCAAGCTCAGGAAAGCTGTTGTGCCAACCAAGGGCACCACTTCCGGGTCTCCCGCTGCCAGATCAGAAGGCAGTAGGCAACTGGTCCTGCATACCAGTCCTACAGCTGCTCAATCCACAAGGCGAGAGGCCCATACTAAAGGCTTGGTGACGAGCCATTCTCCGAGCGGCAAAAGTTACAGCCCACTGCTCCTTGAGTATGTGAACAACTGGAACAACGCTGAATTCATTGATCCTAAGGATGATCTGCCGGAGAAGTTCGTCCCTGCGGAGTTCAGCGCTCAGATGAACTCCGCCACCAAGGCCATTTCTTTGGCTAGCCGCATGATCGAGGTAACCCCTTTTCTTCTCCTATGCTGCTTTACATGAATGCTTATAGATATTGTAACATCCCAAAATTTTCATCTGAAAACCATCATCATTGCACTCATCTTATCATGGCATGTGTTGCATTGCATTTTGTTTGTCCCCCAAAAATTTGGTGAAATTTTGAGTCAATTTGAAACACTTTTGCTAATTCAAAACCTAGGAAAAGAAAAACTAAAAAGAAAAGGCAAAAAGAAAAAAAAGTGCAGCATCAGCAGCACCTGGCCTACTCGGCCCAACCCAGCCCACCCGGGCCACCCCTTCCCCTCTCTCTCCTTTTCTCACCGTCCCCCTGCACGCCCCCTCCCATTTACACCCTGGCCCCACCTCCACGTCAGCCTCCACCTCATCTTCTTCCACCCCGGGATGAACTGACCCCCTCTCTTCTCTGTCGTTTCTAATTGGCTCTAATTTGTGCGTTACACACATTAAATCCCCACTACGACCACTCCTTATTAATCCCCTCTCCCTCCTATTCGGTTTCCCCTCAGTCGCCACCCCTAGAGAGCCCCTAGGCTCCTCAATTGAGAGATCGAACCACCGCACACCGTCAGTACTCTGGCGACAATTCTAGTGAGCTCCGACCACCTCGAGCCCTCCTCTCTGCCCTATCCCCTTTACCAACCATGTCCTGGCACACCTTTTAACCCTGGCCACACATTTTTTCTTGCCACAGGTCGACGACACGATCATCGTCGGCGTCTTCCTCTGCTGCCGCCGTCCGTCGACTTTTCCGGTGAGACTCGGGTTCCCGCCGCCCCTTTTTGGCCACCACTAGCTTGTGACTAGGCGCCTTTTACTGACCCTTTTATTTTCCTGCTCGAGCCCCAGAACGATGTCACCGTCTCGGAGACGCGAGCTCCACCGTCGGCAAGAACTGCGGCGAGGAATACATGACGCAACCGAGCACCCCTCTCTCCACCGCGACCATCAATGAGACCGCCTCGACCGCCATGACCTCTGGTAATAATCCACGGACCCCCTACCCCTTTAGAATCGTCGGCACACCACCGTCCGACGCGTCGCTGCCGCGCACAGAGAGCCAGCGCCGCCAGCTCTTGGCCACGCGCTCAGCGCCGTCCGATCTAGTCCCAGCGGCTAGGATTAGATCACTAACCAAAGCGGTACAGGCTGATCTGGTTCGTCCATGGCCACTTAAAATCTAACAGCCCACAGCGATGGATCCGACCGAATCAGTATGGGCCACGGGAAAACGTCACGTCGGCCAGAGCGTCTGTTTAATTAGAAAAATAGACAAAATTTATATTAAACTTAGAAATTCAATAACTTTTGATCCACAAATTAGAAAAATGCAAATTTGGTGTCTATGGATTCAGAAAAATGAGTCCTTTATTGTTGAGGCCTTATTTCACACTTTTGTTTCTGAAAAATTGGAATTTTAGGCAGAACCATTTTAGGAGTATTTTGCTCATAAACATTACTCCATAAATTGTTTTTAGGTATTTCTTTGCCTTTAGATAGAGTATTTTAACCTCTGTACTGTAGACTTTGTAAGTTTTTAGTTTTGTTCATATCATTGCATTTTGCATGCATTCATATTTTTGTGATGCTATATTGATTGAATTATTGTTGTTGTATTGTTCTTTGTGTAGATTGTGTGGATTGTGAAGTTTGTTGCTGTGAGGATTGTACCTATTCCCCTAGCTAGCAAGGCAAGTGATATTTCATCTATGTCCTATTATTTTCACTATTGCACTAGTGTTAATTTTGGTAGATCTTAGCATGGTAGGATTATTTTTATGTTACTATGCTATGCTATCCTATAGATTATATCTTGGTAATATTTCCTAGTTGAAAGACATCATATGCTAGAATGTATAGCCATGCTATTAGAATTCATGGGTGGAAATTCATATCAAGATAGTATGGAAGTATATTATTTTGTTTACTAAGAAAACAAACTAATGTTAATGAAACACCTGGGTGGAATTGGACTTTCTTGGATTATGTTGAGTGGTTACTCAGGGGCCATGTCTATGGTCAGCTGGTGTATCACACTTGTGGACGGACACCCAGGAACAAAGAGATTGGAGACGTTCTTGTCGCCAAGCTTCCAGTGCAACCACATGGCATATGGGCTCTGCCTGGACCGACTAAGTTGCAAGAACTCAGCTAGACGGATAGAGGGTGGTAGATTTGATAGGATGGAACGCGTCCATGGTGGTCTGAGGGATTGCCTCTGAAAAGTCTCGTCTCGATGCATGTCGAGTCTTGTGGGGAAAGTGCACCACCTCTCGAGAGGGTAAAACTAAGTACTTAGCTGTGTCCCTGGTTATGGACAATTTTTGAGCGTCAAGACAATGAAGCAGTTCAATAATCTCCTCATCCAAATTTCTCTATGTTAAAACTTGTGGGTGAACAAGGGTAGAGGTTCATTGATGTCTATCAATGGTACCTTAGTGTTTTGAAAGAGAAAACTTACTCTTCAAAAACTATGAGATAAAACCTTGCTTTTAGCAAAGTCAGCCAAAACCACACTGAGCCATATATTCATGTAGTTGCTGGATTATACTAAGTATATATGGTATCACTTGCCAATACAATTCCAAATATATTGACCCCTGTGGCTGTAACTTATTATGTTGCAGGATACTCTGATGATGAGTAGGTTTGCGGGTCTACACTCGACGTGTTTGCCTGTGGCGCATGA
Organism: Avena sativa; assembly: GCA_916181665.1. Lineage (NCBI taxonomy): Eukaryota > Viridiplantae > Streptophyta > Magnoliopsida > Poales > Poaceae > Avena > Avena sativa. Next base: position 82,750,622 of record OV702286.1, read on the forward strand.
AGACAAAAGACTCTATTATTATACTATGTCTTGTGAACCTTGAATAATGTTAGCCTTAGGCTAAGTGAGTTGTAAGAACTATTATATTCCTGGATATGCGATGTAATAATGACCTTTGTTTCTGTGTACGTCATCTTAAACTGTGGGTGCTAGCATTTCGATCCAGGGACTAGCACTGCAATCATAGGGATCTTACCTTATTATGGTGAGATCTTACAGATGGTATTAGAGCACTGTGTTGCCTGTAGGTTCGTGACCCTAGGTTGGATTAGACCAAGGAAAACACTTAGAAAAAAATAACTCTATATTCAAACTTTACACTTGTCTTTTCATCTCGTAAAACTTTTCCTGATCATCCTTCCTCATCTATTTTTGTAGATGTCCACCATCAATGAATCTATCAAGAAGGGACCACTGATGACTATGATACTTGAGTGTGAGACGGAATTTCCCAAGGCACTCAAGAACCTCATGATCGGCTTAGGGATGGATGGTGAAGCTGTGTACAAGGGATTTCCTGTGATAGATGAAGGACAAGAGTATTGGTGGGTGAAACTCCATTTATATAAGAACAAGGAAGATGATCCAAAGAGTATGGGATTCTGCATGTTCACCAACTCTAAAATGCACCCGTCATTCTTTGACTCTGCAAGGAATGCTGCGTGGAAAGCCATTGAGGAACTTGGGGAAAGACTTAAGTATAGAATGCTCAATACTCAGGAGGATCTTAAGAAGGAGAAACATCATGTCCAAGAATCAAGGGCCACGGTAAAACTACTAAGGATATCATAGACTTGGCTTTGGAGTTACACGAGCAAGACAAACAGATTGCTGCCAAGGACGCCCAGATTGCTACCTTGGTTAATAAGGAGTGAGATACTAGTTGGACCACCACACTTGGTGTTTTATTACGTTAGTATTTTGATCATACCGACCTATGTGGTATGGTAAAAATAAGTTATGTTTGGACCTTGGTTGCTTGAGTTGAATAATGTTTTGCCACTTGATTTGAGGATTGCTTTGTTGGTTGATTTTATCTTTGCATCTATTGTTATTTGTGTTTTCTTTCTCTAGACTTGTGTTATTACTAATTTTCTCCATAGTATGCAAAAGATGCCGAATTTTTTCTATAGCACGGTCGAGGATTTCAAGGGAACTCGCTTCGGTACTCGCATGTTGGAGCTCGTCCATGTGCTCGTTCTTCCAATCCCTACCATTCAGGGACTTCAGCTGAGGAAGTTTCAGCGGAAGGACTTATGGGGATTCAGAGTTACCCAGCCAGGACGTGAGACAAAGCCCCAAACTAAGGAGATCGCCTTCAAGATACTCCATGATGACTTAGAGAGGGGCCTCGATGTGGCTATGCAGGAGCTGTTGGGACGCCTAGGTGCACGTCACTCTTCCGAGATCAATATCCACTACTTTCACTTCTTTGGGAGACGCGACGAGGACGGAGAGCCTATTGTGCTGGACGAGGCCACTAAGGAGACTATCAAGCCCGTGCGTCACCACCTCTAGGACTTAGAGAGCCTTATGAGACACCTTGATACTGATAGGACTAATGTGATGCTTAGCAACAAGGAACTACGAGTCCAACTTAAGGAGAAGGACAAGGACTTCCAGGAACAGGAGAAGCGAATCAAGGAAATGGAGAAGAAGTTTGAAGACCAGGAGAAGAAATTCAAGAGCCAAGAGAAGAGGGTTCAGGAGAAGAACAAGAAGATTAGAGACATGGAGACCGAGTTACAGCTTAAGGACATTGAGCTCGAAGTGGATCACGGGGTGATAGAGAGGCCGCACACATAGAAGAGGGATTTACAGGCAAAGATCGATGCTTTGACTACAAGCTTGGAGGAATACAAGGCAGGATTCGCTATAGTAGGACTTGCACTAGTGGAGGAGGAAGTTGACATGGAGGAGTAGTGATATCCATCTATCTATCATTTTATTATCGAGTCGCATAGATCATACCGACTTGCGGGTGACTATGCTAGTATCTTTATCTCCGCAAACTCAGTTATTGTCGTGATGTTGAACATGCATGTGCTTGTTTGTTTGAATGTTGTTATTCTATTTGCGGTTATCTATCATTACTTACCCTTATTAAACCCACAGATGCCTCCCTGCAATAACAATGAGGAGAATAACGACAATGGCTATGGAATGCAGCAAATGATGGCTGCGCAGACACCGTTGATGCAAATGATGACTCAGTTCATGGCGAACCAGAATCAGAACAACAACAATAACAATAATAACAACCAGAACAATCCACCACCTCTGGATATGCTCACTAGATTTCTAAGGCTGAGACATGCCAATTTCTCGGGTACTAATGATCCCATGGTAGCAAATGACTGGGTACGCTCTATGAATAAGGACTTAGTCACAGTTGGATCCACTGACATAGAGAAAGTCAGATTTGCAGCACACTTACTAGAAGGTCATCCAGCTACTTGGTGGGACAATTTCCAAGTTACTCACCCTATTGAAGAAGTAACTTGGGCAGTGTTTAAGGATGGATTTCGTACCACTCACATCTCTTCTGTAATAATGGGGTTAAAGAAAAAGGAGTTTCACAACCTCAAACAATGCCACCACAGTATTTCTGAGTACATCGAAGAGTTCAACAATCTGTCATGTTATGCACCAGATGATGTTGACAGTGACACAAAGAGAAAGGAGAAGTTCCTTGATGGGTTGAATGATGATATATCTATGCAACTATCTGTTGCTTATGTTCCAACCTATCAATCTCTGTGTGATAAACCTACCATCCTAGAAAACAAGATGAAGCAAGTGGAAGGTACAAAGCGGAAGCACCATTTTGATAAGTTCGAATCAGGATCACCTCACAAGCGTTCTCATGGTGAAGGAAGCGGGAGTTCTGGATTCCACAAGAATGGGAATCATAACAACCATCATAACAATAACCACCACCACGATGGAAACAATCAGCATGGACACAACAAAGGTGGGTACAGGAACAACCACAATGGTCATGGCCTTGGGAATCAAAATGGTCAGAATCGTCACCATCATCCAGCAAAGAAAGACATCAGTCAGGTGGAATGTTTCAAGTGCAAGAAGACATGGCACTATGCTAATGAATGCCTAGAGAAGAAGACTGATGGGTCTAAGCCAAACCCATTTCAAAAGGGTCATGTGAATCACATCAATGTGGAGGAAATTCAAGAAGGATCTGATGCCGTGATCGTTAAGTTCAAGATTAATTCCTTTCCTGCACTTATCCTTTTCGATACCGGCGCATCACATTCATTCATTTCAAGAACATTTGTAGTCAAAAACAAACTCTCCACTGAAACTAGGTAAGCTCCCCGGGTGGAGAAATGATAGTAAATTCTGGGTGTCGACAGATAATCCTGGAGATTGGAAAGAACAAGTTTCCAGTTAATTTAATAATCCTAGAGTCCCAAGGATTAGACGTAATATTAGGGATGGACTGGTGGACACGTTACGAGGGAGTGATTGATTGTGCCAAACGAACTGTTATGATCTCCACCCCAAAAAAGAAACAGATCAGGTTCAAGTCTAACTTTGAACCCAAGGGGAGCAAGGTTAATTCTATTAAGGGGTTTAGCCTAGAAAACGTACCAATAGTGAAGGATTACCCGTATGTGTTCCCAGAAGAATTACCTGGCATGCCACCAGATAGGGATGTGGAGTTTCTGATAGACTTACTACCAGGAACTGGACCAATAGCAAAAAGACCTTACAAAATGTTAGTGGACGAGTTAAAAGAACTCAAGAAACAGCTGGGAGAACAGTTGAAAAAGGGATTATCCAACCAAGTTCTTCGTCTTGGGGAGCACCAGTTTTGCTTGTTGAGAAGAAGGACCGAAGTCAAAGGCTATGCATAGACTATCGATCACTTAATGAAGTGACCATAAAGAATAAATATCCCCTACCTAGAATTAATGATCTTTTTGATCAGCTGGAGGGAGCATGTGTGTTCTCAAAAATCGATCTTCGATAAGGATACTTCCAACTAAAGATTAGAGAACATGATATACCAAAGACTGCATTTACCACTAGATATGGGTTGTATGAATATACTGTGATGTTGTTTGGATTGACCAATGCACCGGCCTATTTCATGAACATGATGAATAAGGTATTCATGGAATTTCTTGACAAGTTTGTAGTGGTATTCATCGATGACATATTGGTATATTCCAAGAGCAACGAAGAACATGAAGAACATTTGCGCCTAATTCTTGAGAAACTCATGGAACACAAGCTATATGCCAAATTCAGTAAATGTGAATTTTGGCTGAATGAAGTGGTTTTTCTTGGGCACATATTATCTGGAAGTGGTATAGCTATCGACCCAACAAAAGTGGCAGCTGTAACGGAAAGGGAACCTCCTAAAACAGTTAAAGAAATCCGTAGTTTCCTAGGCCTAGCAGGATACTATCGGAGGTTCATTGAAAATTTCTTAAAGATAGCAAAGCCTATGACTGATCTGCTAAAGAAAGAGAAGGAGTTTAACTGGACAGAAGTATGTGAAATCAGTTTTCAAGAGTTGAAGAAGAGGTTAGTGTCAGCACCGGTGTTATGTTTGCCAGATCTTGAGAAAGACATTCAAGTCTATTGTGATGCATCGCACCAAGGACTAGGAGGTGGACTAATGCAGGAAGGTAGAGTTGTAGCTTATGCATCAAGACAACTCAAGAATCATGAAATGAACTATCCTATTCATGACCTAGAGTTGGCATCAGTTGTGCATGCATTAAAAACATGGAGGCATTATCTTATGGGAAAGCGTTGTGAAATGTTCACCGATCACAAAAGTCTAAAATACATTTTCACACAGAAAGAACTCAACATGAGACAAAGAAGATGGCTAGAACTTATCAAGGACTACGACTTAAGTTTGTAATACCATCCTAGAAAGGCAAATGTCATAGCCGATGCATTAAGCCGCAAGGTGTATGTAAATGGCCTCAATAAAGGAGAATTGCTGGAAGAGTTATGTGCCCAATTTAGGGAGTTGAGATTAGAGATAGTGCCTGAAGGATACCTTGCATCCTTGGAAGTGCAGCCCACACTGATGAACAGAATCCAAGAAGCTCAAAAGATGGACAAAGAAATAGAAGAAATCAAAAGTAAAATTAGTGAAGGCAAGGCAAAAGGATTTCATGTAGACGAACAAGGAACCTTATGGTACGAAAAATGTATCTGTATTCCGCACGACCTTGAGCTTAAGAAGTTGATCTTACAAGAAGCTCACAACTCACCATATTCAATTCATCCTGGCAACACCAAGATGTATATGGATGTTAAGGAAAGATTCTGGTGGAATAATTTAAAGAAGGATATAGCAGAGCACATTGCCTTGTGCGACGTGTGTAGTCATGTAAAGGCAGAACATCAGAAACCGGTGGGATTATTACAACCACTGCCTATATCTGATTGGAAATGGAATAAAATCGGTATGGATTTTATCACTAGACTGCCAAGGACTAAATCTGGATACGATTCTATATGGGTTATTGTTGATCGCTTGACAAAAGTGGCTCATTTCATACCAGTGAAGACCACTTACACAAGTGCCAAGCTAGCCAAGATATACATGAATAGAATTATATGTTTACATGGGGTGCCTAAGAGTATCATGTCAGATAGAGGAACTCAATTAACTTCGCACTTTTGGCGACAACTTCACGAGTCATTGGGAACTCGACTAGAATTCAGCACTGCGTTGCATCCACAGACTGATGGGCAGACAGAAAGGACCAATCAGATATTGGAAGATATGTTAAGAGCTTTTGCGTTAGACTACGGATCTAGTTGGGACAAAAGTCTACCATACGCAGAGTTTTCCTACCATAATAGCTATTAATCAAGCATAGAAATGGCTCCGTTTGAATTCATTTATGGAAGGAAGTGTACTACACCATTGTTGTGGAATGGAGTAGGAGAAAGAAATTTGTTCGGGCCAGACTTAATCAATGAGGCCGAAGAGAAAGTCAAGATGGTGAGGGATAGGCTAAAGGTAGCCCAATATCGACAAAAGAGCTATGCAGATCCAAAACGTAGAGAGGTCACGAATGAGGTTGGTGATAGAGCTTATCTCAGGGTATCACCACTTCGTGGTGTGAAGAGATTTGGAATCAAAGGAAAATTAGCACCACGCTATGTAGGACCCTTTAAGGCTTTGAGCCGCAAAGGAGAAGTGGCATATGAGATAGAACTACCAGAATCTCTGTCAGCACTTCATAATGTATTTCATGTCAGTCAGTTGAAATAGTGTCACCCAGAGATGGAAGAAACTTCGTTGAAAGCCACTATACCGTTAGAAGAAGTTCAGCTAGAGAATGATCTCACTTATGAAGAGAAACCTATTAAGATTCTGCAGACAGCAGAAAGAATTACACGTACCAAGACAATTAAATTCTGCAGTGGAACCATCACACTGAATCAGAAGCAACGTGGGAACGAGAGGATGAACTTCGGAGAGATCACCCTCACCTATTTGCTAGCCAACCTGAATCTCACGGGCGAGATTCATCTTAAGGGGGTTAGATTTGTAACATCCCAAAATTTTCATCTGAAAACCATCATCATTGCACTCATATCATCATGGCTTGTGTTGCATTGCATTTAGTTTGTCCCCCAAAAATTTGGTGAAATTTTGAGTAAATTTGAAACACTTTTGCTAATTCAAAACCTAGGAAAAGAAAAACTAAAATGAAAAAGCAAAAAGAAAAAAAAAGTGCAGCAGCAGCAGCACCTGGCCTACTCGGCCCAACCCAGCCCAGCAAGCAGCCCACCCGGGCCACCCCTTCCCCTCTCTCTCCTTTTCTCACTGTCCCCCTACACGCCCCCTCCCACTTACACCCTAGCCCCACCTGCACGTCAGCTTCCACCTCATCTTCTTCCACCCCGGGACGAACTGACCCCCACTCTTCTCTGCCATTTCTAATCGGCTCGAATTCAAGCGTTACACGCATTAAATCCCCACTATGACCACTCCTTCTTAATCCTCTCCCCCTCCTCTTTGGTTTCCCCTCAGTCGCCACCCCCAGAGAGCCCCCTGGCTCCTCAATTGAGAGCTCGAACCACCGCACAGCGTTAGTACTCCGGCGACAATTCCAGTGAGCTACGACCACCTCGAGCCCTCCGCTCTGCCCTATCCCCTTTACCATGTCCTGGCACACCTTTTAACCTGTGCCACACTTTTTTTTTGACCCAGGTCGACGACACGATCATCGCCGGCGTCTTCCTCTGCCGCCGCCGTCTCTCGACTTTTCCAGTGAGACTCGGGTTCCCGCCGCCCCTTTTTGGCCACCACAAGCTTGTACAGGACTAGGCGCCTTTTACTGACCCTGTTATTTGCCTGCTCGAGCCCCAGAACGATGTCACCGTCCCGGAGAAGCGAGCTCCATCGTCGGCAAGAACTCCGGTGAGGAATACAGGACGCAGCCGAGCACCCCTCTCTCCACCGCGACCATCAACGAGACCGCCTCGACCGCCACGACCTCTGGTAACAGTCCACAAACCCCCTGCCCCTTTAGAATCGCCAGCACACCACCGTCTGACACGCCGCTGCCGCGCACAGAGAGCCAGTGCCGCTAGCTCTTGGCCACGCGCTGAGCGCCGTCCGATCTAGTCCCAGCGGCTAGTATTAGATCACTAACCAAAGCGGTACAGGCTGATCTGGTTCGTCCGTGGCCACTTAAAATCTAATGGCCCACAGTGACCGATCCGACCGAATCGGTATGGGCCAATAGGAAAGCGCCACGTCGGCCAGAGTGTCTGTTTAATTAGAAAAATAGACAGAATTTATATTAAACTTAGAAATTCAATAACTTTTGAACCACAAATCAGAAAAATGCAAATTTGGTGTCTATGGATTCAGAAAAATGAGATCTTTATTGTTGAGGTCTTATTTCACACTTTTGTTTCTGAAAAATTGGAATTTTAGGAAGAAAAATTTTAGGAGTATTTTGCTCATAAAAATTACTCCATAAATTGTTTTTAGGTATTTCTTTGCCTTTACATAGAGTATTTTAACCTCTGTACTATAGACTCTGTAAGTTTTTAGTTTTTTTCATATCATTGCATTTTGCATGCATTCATATTTTTGTGATGCTATATTGATTGAATTATTGTTGTTGTATTGTTCTTTGTGTAGATTCTGTGGATTGTGAAATTTGTTGCTGTGAGGATTGTACCTATTCCCCTAGCTAGCAAGGCAAGTGATATTTCATCTATGTCCTATTATTTTCACTATTGCACTAATGTTAATTTTGGTAGATCTTAGCATGGTAGGATTATTTATATGTTACTATGCTATGCTATCCTATAGATTATATCTTGGTAGTATTTCCTAGTTGAAAGAATCGTATGCTAGAATGCTTAGCCATGCTATTTGAATTCGTGGGTGGAAATTCATATCAGCATAGTATGGAAATATATTATTTTGTTTGACTAAGAAAACAACTAATGTTAATGAAACACCTGGGTGGAATGGGACTTGCTTGGATTATGTTGAGTGGTTACTCAGGGGCCATGTCTATGGTCAGCTGGTGTATCACACTTGTGGACGGACACCCAGGAACAAAGAGATTGGAGACGTTCTTGTCGCCAAGCTTCCAGTGCAACCACATGGCATATGGGCTCTGCCTGGACCGACTAAGTTGCAAGAACTCAGCTAGACGGATAGAGGGTGGTAGATTTGATAGGATGGAACGCGTCCATGGTGGTCTGAGGGATTGCCTCTGAAAATTCTCGTCTCGATGCATGTCGAGTCTTGTGGGGAAAGTGCACCACCTCTCGAGAGGGTAAAACTAAGTACTTAGCTGTGTCCCTGGTTATGGACAATTTTTGAGCGTCAAGACAATGAAGCAGTTCAATAATCTCCTCATCCAAATTTCTCTATGTTAAAACTTGTGGGTGAACAAGGGTAGAGGTTCATTGATGTCTATCAATGGTACCTTAGTGTTTTGAAAGAGAAAACTTACTCTTCAAAAACTATGAGATAAAACCTTGCTTTTAGCAAAGTCAGCCAAAACCACACTGAGCCATATATTCATGTAGTTGCTGGATTATACTAAGTATATATGGTATCACTTGCCAATACAATTCCAAATATATTGACCCCTGTGGCTGTAACTTATTATGTTGCAGGATACTCTGATGATGAGTAGGGTTGCGGGTCTACACTCGACATGTTTGTCTGTGGCGCATGAGCACAAAAGACTCTATTATTATACTATGTCTTGTGAACCTTGAATAATGTTAGCCTTGGGCTAAGTGATTTGTAAGAACTATTATATTCCTGGATATGCGATGTAATAATGACCTTTGTTTCTGTGTACTTCATCTTAAACTGTGGGTGCTAGCATTTCGATCCAGGGACTAGCACTGCAATCACAGGGAGATCTTACCTTATTATGGTGAGATCTTACAGATATATCCCCTAGTCTGCAAGCCTCCGAGGGAGTAACTTGTTACTTGGTCAGATGCTCCTAGGGAGTTTAGTTCACGTCCTTAGCAATTTCAATCAGTGACAAAGATAGAGCCATGTTAAGTTCCACTTGGCCTGGATGCTCGGATAATTCAAATATCCACACACCTAGAGCCGGGTTAAGTTCGACTTGCCCGGATTTTGTATACTTCGAATATCCACACACCTAGAGTCGGGTTAAGTTCCACTTGCCCTGGATCTTGAATACTTCGAATATCCACACACCTAGAGCCGAGTTAAGTTCCACTTGGCCCGGATCTTGAATACTTCGAATATCCACACACCTAGAGACGGGTTAAGTTCCACTTGGCCTGGATCTTGTAGACTTCGAATATCCACACACCTAGAGCCGGGTTAAGTTTCACTTGGCCCGGATTTTGTAGACTTCGAGTATCCACACACCTAGAGCCGGGTTAAGTTTCACTTGGCCCGGATCTTGCATACTTCGAATTATTCTCACTTTCACCTTGAACTAACATTGTCTTGTTTTTTCAGATTACCACTAACCGCCGAACCGCTGAGTTCCAGCACCTACTGGACTCCTACAAAGATCTTCGTGCCCGTTATGGCAAGCTCTTAGAGGATCACCAGAGGAAAGGTAACTTTCTCTACTTAAGACTTTTCCTTTTCCACTTGCATTCCTTCGAATTATCCATGATCCGTATTAATTTGTTACTCCAATTATGCAGTCGAGGTTGAGGTTGAGAATATTATCATGCGAAAAAATCTGGAGGAAATTCAAGGTATTTTGTCTTGTTCTTATGATCATTGTGCGCTCTTTCCTTGACTTGGTACACTTATAATTCGGGTCCGTCGGTTTAACTTATTACTGCAGTTGCCCTTGAAGACAGCGTACCTATTCTCGATATGATGACACATTTTCTCGAACATCAGCATTGCACTCATATCATCATGGCTTGTGTTGCATTGCATTTAGTTTGTCCCCCAAACAATTGGTGAAATTTTGAGTAAATTTGAAACACTTTTGCTAATTCAAAACCTAGGAAAAGAAAAACAAAATGAAAAAGCAAAAAGAAAAAAAAGTGCAGCAGCAGCACCTGGCCTACTCGGCCCAACCCAACCCAGCAAGCAGCCCACCCGGGCCACCCCTTGCCCTCTCTCTCCTTTTATCACCGTCCCCCTACACGCCCCCTCCCACTTACACCCTGGCCCCACCTCCACGTCAGCCTCCACCTCATCTTCTTCCACCCCAGGACGAACTGACCCCCTCTCTTCTCTGCCATTTCTAATCGGCTCGAATTCGAGCGTTACACGCATTAAATCCCGACTACGACCACTCCTTCTTAATCCCCTCTCCCTCATCTTCGGTTTCCCCTCAGTCGCCACCCCCAGAGAGCCCCCAGGCTCCTCAATTGAGAGCTCGAACCACCGCACACCGTTAGTACTCCGGCGACAATTTCAGTGAGTTCCGACCACCTCGAGCCCTCCTCTCTGCCCTATACCCTTTACCATGTCCTAGCACACCTTTTAACCTTGGCCACACATTTTTTTCTTGCCCCAGGTCAACGACACGATAATCGCCAGCGTCTTCCTCTGCCGCCGCTGTCTGTCGACTTTTCCAGTGAGACTCGGGTTCCCGCCGCCCCTTTTTGGCCACCACAAGGTTGTACAGGACTAGGCGCCTTTTACTGACCCTTTTATTTGCCTGCTCGAGCCCTAGAACGACGTCACCGTCCCAAAGACGCGAGCTCCGTCATCGGCAAGAATTCCGGTGAGGAATACAGGACGCAGCCGAGCACCCTTCTCTCCACCACGACCATCAACGAGACCGCCTCGACCGCCATGACCTCTGGTAACAGTCCACAGACCCCCTGCCCCTTTAGAATCACCGGCACACCGCCATCAGACGCGCCGCTGCCGCGCACAAAGAGCCAGCGCCGCCAGCTCTTGGCCACGCGCTGAGCGCCGTCCGATCTAGTCCCAGCGGCTAGTATTAGATCACTAACCAAAGCGGTACGGGCTGATCTGGTTCGTCTGTGGCCACTTAAAATCTAACAGCCCACAGTGATCGATCCGACCGAATCAGTACGGGCCAATAGGAAAGCGCCACGTCGGCCAGAGTGTCTGTTTAATTAGAAAAATAGACAAAATTTATATTAAACTTAGAAATTCAATAACTTTTGATCCACAAATCAGAAAAATGCAAATTTGGTGTCTATGGATTCAGAAAAATGAGAGCTTTATTGTTGAGGTCTTATTTCACACTTTTGTTTCTGAAAAATTGGAATTTTAGGAAGAACCATTTTAGGAGTATTTTGCTGATAAAAATTACTCCATAAAATGTTTTTAGGTATTTCTTTGCCTTTAGATAGAGTATTTTAACCTCTGTACTATAGACTCTGTAAGTTTTTAGTTTTTTTCATATCATTGCATTTTGTATGCATTCATATTTTTGTGATGCTATATTGATTGAATTATTGTTGTTGTATTGTTCTTTGTGTAGATTGTGAAATTTGTTGCTGTGAGGTTTGTACCTATTCCCCTAGCTACCAAGGCAACTGATATTTCATCTATGTCTTATTATTTTCACTATTGCACTAATGTTAATTTTGGTAGATCTTAGCATGGTAGGATTATTTATATGTTACTATGCTATGCTATCCTATAGATTATATCTTGGTAGTATTTCCTAGTTGAAAGAATCGTATGCTAGAATGCTTAGCCATGCTATTAGAATTCGTGGGTGGAAATACATATCAAGATAGTATGGAAATATATTATTTTGTTTGACTAAGGAAACAACTAATGTTAATGAAACACCTGGGTGGAATGGGACTTTCTTGGATTATATTGAGTGGTTACTCAGGGGCCATGTCTATGGTCAGCTGGTGTATGACACTTGTGGATGGCCACCCAGGAACAAAGAGATCGGAGACATTCTTGCCGTGAAGCTTCCAGTGCAACCACATGGCATATGGGCTCTGCCTTGACCGATTAAGTTGCAAGAACTCAGCTAGACAGACAGAGGGTGGTAGATTTGATAGGATGGAACGCGTCCGTGGTGGTCTGAGGGATTGCTTCTGAAAAGTCTCGTCTCGATGCATGTCGAGTCTTGTGGGGAAAGTGCACCACCTCTTGAGAGGGTAAAACTAAGTACTTAGCCGTGTCCCCGGTTATGGACAATTTCTGAGCGTCAAGACAATGAAGCAGTTCAATAATCTCCTCATCCAAATTTCTCTAAGTTAAAACTTGTGGGTGAACAAGGGTAGATGTTCATTGATGTCTATCAATGGTACCTTAGTGTTTTGAAAGAGGAAACTTACTCTTCAAAAACTATGATATAAAACCTTGCTTTTAGAAAAGTCAGCCAAAAACACACTTAGCCGTATATTCATGTAGTTGTTGGATTATACTAAGTATCTATGGTATCACTTGCCAATACAATTCCAAATGTATTGACCCTTGTGGCTGTAACTTATAATGTTGCAGGATACTCTGATGATGAGTAGGGTTGCGGGTCTACACTCGACATGTTTGCCTGTGGCGCATGAACACAAAAGACTCTATTATTATACTATGTCGTGTGAACCTTGAATAATGTTAGCCTTGGGCTAAGTGAGTTGTAAGAACTATTATATTCCTGGATATGCGATGTAATAATGACCTTTGTTTCTGTGCACTTCATCTTAAACTGTGGGTGCTAGTATTTTGATCCAGGGACTAGCACTGCAATCACAGGGATCTTACCTTATTATGGTGAGATCTTATAGATATATCCCCTAGTCCGCGAGCCTCCGAGGGAGTAACTTGTTACTTGGTCGGATGCTCCTAGAGAGTTTAGTTCACGTCCTTAGAATTTTCAATCAGTGATAAAGTTAGAGCCGTGTTAAGTTCCACTTGGCCCGGATGCTCGGATAATTCAAATATCCACACACCTAGAGCCGGGTTAAGTTCGACTTGCCCGGATTTTGTATACTTCGAATATCCACACACCTAGAGTCGGGTTAAGTTCCACTTGCCCTGGATCTTGAATACTTCGAATATCCACACACCTAGAGCCGAGTTAAGTTCCACTTGGCCCGGATATTGAATACTTCGAATATCCACACACCTAGAGCCGGGTTAAGTTCCACTTGGCCCGGATCTTGTAGACTTCGAATATCCACACACCTAGAGTCGGGTTAAGTTTCACTTGGCCCGGATTTTGTAGACTTCGAGTATCCACACACCTAGAGCCGGGTTAAGTTTCACTTGGCCCGGATCTTGAATACTTCGAATTATTCTCACTTTCCCCTTGAACTAACATTGTCTTGTTTTTTCAGATTACCACTAACCGCTGAACCGCTGAGTTCCAGCACCTACTAGACTCCTACAAAGATGTTCGTGCCCGTTATGGCAAGCTCTTAGAGGATCACCAGAGGAAAGGTAACTTTATTTACTTAAGACTTTTCCTTTTCCACTTGCGTTCCTTCGAATTATCCATGATCCGTATTAATTTGTTACTCCAATTATGCAGTCGAGGTTGAGGCTGAGAATATTATCATGCGAAAATATCTGGAGGAAATTCAAGGTATTTTGTCTTCTTCTTATGATCATTGTGCGCTCTTTCCTTGACTTGGTACACTTATAATTCGGGTCCATCGGATTAACTTATTACTGCAGTTGCCCTTGAAGATAGCGTACCTATTCCTGATATGATGACACATTTTCTTGAACAAGAAAGTAAGCATCAAGCTTAACTGAAGAAGAAGGATGACGAGATAGCTCGGCTCCGCCTCCAGGACTCGGAGATTACTCGGCTGAATGCCGAGATCCAGAGGCTTAAGGACCTCCATAAGTCCGAGCTAGACAAGGCTGACCAGGAGTTTGCCGAGGAAAAAGAGCGTCTGACGACATAAATTCCCAAGTACTAGGACTTACTGCAGGAAGCCGACGTAAAACTTATGTCGGTGACCTCAGAGTATGAGAAACTCCAGGCCAACAACGCCAATGTTCATGCCGAGCTCCAGCGTCTCCTCTTCCAGATCGCCCGTGAGCTCCTTTCCCGTACTCAATTTCCATATTCTCCGGATTTAGTGCTTTTGCTTACTGTTTTCTGTGGTTCTGTTCTCGGGCAAATTTCCAGAAGGTGACTCCATCGCTACCAATGCCATTGCCAAATCTCGCCAGCAACGTGGTATTCCCTTACAAGATGGCGGCTCTGCTGGTGAGCCTCGTTGCTCGCATGGATATGGTAAAGAACTATGTTGTGGATATCATGCCGGCGGCGATGCAGATGCTGAACTCCCTCTGGCCCGGTGAGCCCACTCCCAAAGCAAATGCGTCTCTTATAGCCAAATTGATGGAGTGCGAGACTTAGTTGCACTGGTGGCGAGAATTTGCTGCCCGAGCCAGGGGTGACATCGCCCTGCAGTTCGTCCTCTCGTGGTACGAAGGAATAGACTCGGGGCTGCTTACCCGCATGCGCACCGGATCAAGATGGTCTGATGATCCAGAGTGCGTTGCTCTTCGCAAAGCCTATGCTAATAAGCTTATCCAGTACCCTTCTACCATGCTTGGAACAAGGGGCCGAGCTATCTTGATGCATTTGATGATGCTTCTGAGGGCGAGGAAGACGAGGGAAGCGAGGGTGAGGCATCCAAACTTGGCGATGAAGTTGAATATCCGGAATACGGAAAGCTCAACCCCGAAGATGAGGCCGAGGCTAGTGCCGCGTCCACAAATGCCGAAGTACCTCCACCGTTGGCCGGTGATTCGGCTTCTGCCCCTACTCCTTGAAAATACTTAACCATATTTGTCAAATCCCCAGAATGTCGGGTGAAGATGTAATTAAGTACTGTAGTTTGGTTTGGCTACAATTATTGTTGTTTGATACTAAGTTTTTTAATGTCGGATTATCGGGGGCTAAGTCCCCGAGTTCCCTTTTCTTGTTCCCCCAATTTTTGACTCGGCTCGCCTCCACCTTGATGCAGTTTTTCGACTTACGAGTCCGAGGTTCAAAAAATTGACTTAACAATACTTGAAACTTTGAGACCAGCTCAAAATAATCTGGCGATAGACGAATAAAGTAAACAAGGGGTTAGTCCAAATAACAAATGTCGGTGCGCTTAGGTTCTTTTCCTTAGTCGTTTTTCATGTGCTTTGCAATTCCAAACTTGTTCTCTTGCTCGCCATGAAGCCAATTCTTGTTGGACAGCAGTAAAGTCGAAGAGTTGGGTTTTTGTGCTCACACATTACTAATCCAGCTAAGGTACAAGTAATGTAAGCCAGCCGACATATAAAGAACATATAAACAAGAAAAATAGTTATTATGGTAGTCCCTGAGTTTCTGTTGGGGGTGCTGAAGTTTCATTGATAAGCTCGTTGCTGACATACATACCGACATACGAGAGACTCAGATACATTCACCTCTTTGCTAGGTGTAAAAGGGAGGAAGTAGTGCCACATTCCATGGTCGTTTAGATTCTTCTCCGGACATGTCCGCCTTGTTCTTCTCCTGTGGCTGTGCATCGATAAGATAGTAGGAATCATTGTGCAAAGCTTTGCTTATAATGAACGGTCCTTCCCATGGAGGGGATAACTTATGCATGCCAGCGGTGCGCTGCACCAGCGGAAGTACCAGATCACCTTCCCGGAAAACTCAGGGGTTTACTTTCCGGCTATGGTAGCGTTGGAGATTTTGCTGATATATGGCGGATCTAGACAAGGCCAGTTCTCTCGCTTCTTCCAGCAGATCAACATCATTTTTGTCGGGCTTCGCGCACTTCGGCTTCTGTGTATTGGGTAATCCTTGGCGAATCATGCTCTATGTCGGTTGGTAATACATCTTCTGCCCCATATAACAGAAAAAATGGCGTATTGCCTGTTGATCGATTCGGAGTTGTTCTTAAACTCCATTGTACTACTGGTAGCTCTTCTATCCAGCACCCCGCTGATCTTTGTAGCGGCTCCATGAGTCGGGGTTTTATCCCGGACAACACTAGCCCATTGGATGTTTCCACTTGCCCGTTCGATGCGGGGTGGGCTACCGAGGCTACATCTAGCTGGATCTTCTTTTCTCGGCAGAACTTCGCAAATGCTCCTTCGACAAAATTAGAGCCATTGTCGGTTATGATACTGTGAGGATATCCATATCTTAAGATTATATCCCTGAGGAAATTTACTGTTGTCGCCCATCACATTTCTTGATTGGCTTTACTTCAATCCACTTGGTAAATTTGTCCACCATCACTAGGATATGGGTCATTCCTCCTTTAGCCGACATAAATGGTCCTACCATATCTAGGCACCATACAGAAAATGGCCAAGTAATGGGAATAGTTTTGAGATCCGACATTGGCAGGTGGGTTTTCGTGGCATATCTCTGGTACCCATTGCATTACCTCACCAAATCCTCTACTTGCCGCAAAGCACTTGGCCAATAAAATCCATGCCGGAAAGCTTTTGCCACTAATGCCCTTGAGGATGCATGGTGTCCACATTCTCCATGGTGGATATCCCAGAGTATATCAAGTCCTTCCTCTAGGTCAACGCATTGCTATAGCACTGTTATTACACTTCTTTTGTATAGTTAGGCGTTGATAATAGTATAGGCCTTTGCTCTTCTATGGATCTTCCTTGAGAGTACCTCATCATCTGGCAAGATTCCCTCTTTCAGGAAGTCAAATATTGGCTTGGCTCAAGCAGGTATAGCTCGGACGGGAAAAGGTTCCTCGTCAATTTCCATCGCATCCACTAACATAACTCCTGCCGGGTCTAGTTGAACAATCCCCGGGTTGGGTGAGGCAGTCCCTGGGTTTGCTGAAGCAGTCCCCGGGGTTGCTTAGGTGCCTCCCCAATCTATCTCCATTGGTGTAGCTTCTGACCCGTAGAGTGCCGGGATATAAATTGATTCGGACTCCAGTGATGGTGTAATAGATGGTTTTCTTAGGTGCTCCAAAGCAACGTTTGGTGGGATTGCTTGTCGGGATGACCCCAACTTGGACAGTACGTCGGCTGCCTCGTTTGCAATCTGAGGTATCTGATGGAATTCACATCCTTCGAATAATCCACTTATCTTTTGCATATGAAATCTATAAAGGGACATGTTGACATCCAAAGCATCCCAGTTGCCAGATACTTGTTGCACCACCAAATCCGAGTATCCAAAGCACTGTATCCGACGTATCCCCACTTATTTTGCTACTTTGAGGCCATGGACCAGTGCCTCATATTCTGAGACATTATTCAAGGCGCTGAAGTGGATCTTAAGGACATACTTTAGTTGATGTTTCTTGGGCGAGGTAAGCACTACTCCGGCGCCCAACCCTTCTTTCAGTTTTGATCTGTCAAAGTGCATTCGCCAGTAATTAGAGTCTGGCAGAGGTGGTTTGTACTGCTTCTCGGCCCAGTCCACAAAGAAATCCGCCACAGCCTGTGATTTGATCGCATCTCCTCTGTCAAACGGTGGTGCATATGGGGCAAGCTCAATTGCCCACTTTGTTATTCGGCTGCTAGCATCTTTGTTACTCATAATCTCTGATATGGGTGCCTCGCATATCACCTTGATGGGATGCTCTTCAAAGTAGTGTTTGAGTTTCTTGGCCGACATATATACGCCATACGTCATCTTTTGATAGTGAGGGTAGTTTTGTTTTGAAGCTGATAACACTTCACTCAAATAGTACACCGGCCTTTGCACAGACTTTCCTTCTTCTTCGCGTTCCACTACAATTACTGCACTTACGACTCAGTTAGTTGCGGCTACATAGAGCAACATTGGCTCCTTGGGTAGTGGTGCGGCTAGGATTGGTGCAGTAGATAGCATCTTTTTTAATTCTCAAAATGCGCTATCCGCTTGTGGTGTCCATGTAAATTTTTCTGCCTTTTTCATTAACTGGTAGAGGGGAAAGGCCTTCTCTCCCAGCCGACATACAAACCGGCTCAACGATGCTAGGCAACCAGTAAACTTCCACACATCGTTGAGGCATTTCAGCAGTTCCATTCTTTCTATATCCCGGATTTTTGTCGGGTTAGCTTCGATACCTCGGCTTGATACTAGGAAACCGAGTAATTTCCCAGTGGACACGCCAAAAGTGCATTTTTCCGGGTTGAGCTTCATTTGGAACCATATTAGGTTCGCGACTGTCTGCCGGATATCATCAAGGAGCGTGTTGCTTTCCTTGGTTAATATCACCACATCATCCACATACACTTGGACGTTCCAACCTATCTGGTCGTCCAAACATTTTTGCATGCATTGCTGGTACGTTGCTCCAGCATTACGTAACCCAAACGGAATAGTGAGATATCAATAAGCCCCGTACGGGGTAATAAATGCAGTCTTTATTTGATCATCCGTGTTCAGGGGTATCTGGTGGAAACTAGAATATGCATCTATCAACGACAACAACTCACACCCCCTATGACCTGGTCTATCCTTGGCAGTGGGAATGGGTCTTTGGGACACGCCTTATTCAGGTTCATGTAATCAATGCACATGCGCCATACCACGGCCACGTTCGGTTCATCTTTCTTCTTTTCCACAACCACCGGATTAGAGAGCCAATCCGGATAGAGTACTTCCATGATAAATCCGGCTGCAAGGAGCCTAGATATCTCATCCCCAATGACTTTTATTCTGTCCTCGGCGAAATGTCGGAGAGGTTTCTTCATGGGCTTTGCACCGGGTCTCACATTCAAAGAGTGCTCGGCAAACTCCCTCGGCACACCTTGCAGATCCTGTGTGGACCAAGCAAAGATATCCCGATTCTCACGTAGGAAGTTGACGAGCTCGCTTTCCTATTAGCTGCTTAACCCGGCACCAATGGTTACGATGCCCTCTGGGAACTAATCATCAATTGGTACTTTATTGGTATCCTTTGTTGCTTGAAACGACACACTTCCATGCGGATTAGTCAGGGCCGACATGTGTTGTTGCACGGACTGAGCCAATGCCGCCACTTCCATGATTCTCCTTTTCTCCTGAGCTATCACGAGTGACTCGGCTAAGTTAGATCCAGTAGAGGCGCACTCGATCGAACGCCAGAAGTCCCCTGATATAGTTATCACTCCCCCTGGTCAAGGAAAATTCATCTTTAGGTAGCTGATGTGAGTACTTGCCATGAACTTGTTCAGCGCGAGTCTGCCGAGCAACGCGTGATAGGCTCTCTCCAGATTCACCACTTCGAACTCCAAATTTTCATTCCGGTAGTTATCCCTTGTTTCGAACAGCACATCAACCCGGACCTTACCAATTGGCTCACGGGAGATACCTGGCACAATGCCATGAAAAGTGGTCCTTGTAGCTTGCAGCATATTCACTGATATCCTCAACTTGTGCATGGTATCCTTGTACATGATGTTAATGCTACTCCTATTATCTATCAGCACCTTGGAAAACCGCACATTACGGTTCGTCCCGATGAATGTCAGATCGAGGACAAGTGCATAAGTCCCTGGGCTAGGCATGAGCTTCGAGAGATCCCTGATACTCCACGTGATCTCCTAATCCAACCAAGGCATATATCTCACCACCACTGGCATTACCGTGTTTACCTCCATATGCTGGTGCTTCAAGCTTTTCCGGTTAGTTTCTTCCGTGGTAAACACACAATAGCTTTGGTGATGCTCCCTGTATTCGTTCCGTCCCTCATTCGCGTGGTAACCTTGGTCCTGTTGATGGTTATTGTTTACTTGATGCACAGTATCCCTCCTTTCCTGATTTTCATACCTCGGCAGCGACGGAGGCAGCATAAGTTGTTGTTGGTTCCCACTATGAGTAATGGCTGCCAAGGTGCTTCGTTCCGAGGTGCCTGAGCATTCCCCAAACTACCTTGTTCTAGCTTCCTCATCCACTCACACTGCCGGGTTATATGATTCGCCGGGCTATTCAGACTGGGCGCATGAAATTTGCAAGGTTGATCTAGCATAGACTCGAACGTATACCTCGGACGACCTTTTCTCTCTTGCCACTATTTCTTCTGCTCTGGGGTCCAGGGCTTTCTTCCTTTAGTCTTTGTTTGCCACTGTTGTCCTCCAGTTTTCTGACGCTGATTTGAGCTGGCATTAGGCTGATCTTGGTCCACGGCAGCCACTTGCTGCGAGTTACACCTGTAATCCGGGTGTTCGTCCCTTCTCTTTCCTCGGAAATCGTTTCTCCTTGATGACCCGGAGCCATCTCGGTTATAATACTCCTCGTTTGCCTCACTTGACATTAGTCGGGGTTGAGTTGGGTCTCCCAAAGCATACGAATCTGCGATCCGGATCGTCTCAGCCAAAGTGGTTGGCATATCTCGCTGCAGCCTTTGCCACAACATACTTCCATATCTACAGCCTTGGGCAAACCACACAATTTCTTGTTATTCAATTACCCCCTCGCATGAGTTCCGCATGTTGCACCACCGAGTCAGGAAATCTCGGTTTGGCTCATTCGGTCTCTGCCGGCATAACGCCAGAGTCTGTTTAGTGCTTGAGAAGTTGCTAACGAATAACTCCTCAAAGTCCAGCCAGCAGTTAACACTTCCTGGAGGCAAGTTGTTTAGCCAAACTCTTGCTGGCCCCTCTAACATTTGAGGCACATACCTCACTGCCCATCTCAAATTTCTAGTTGCAACCTTAACCGCCGTTGCGTAATCAATAAGCCAATCCTCCAGTCTCGTGCTACCATCGTATGTCCTTTTTCCCCTGGCCAATTGAAAGTTCGGCACTGGTGGCTCCCTCATGATCCAGGGCCCAAAGCATGCCGGACCAGGTGGACCTTGTACCTCGATCAACTCCGACCTATAAATCATGTCCAGCTTATGCCTTGCATCATCTGGCTGCAAGTTCCTGCTTCCTAGCCTCGATCCAATTACATGGTGCTCCGGTCTGGGGTATCCGTCGTTAACCATCGCCGAGTAACCATCATTGGACCTCTCCTGATCCGGACAAGCGTTTTGCTGTTGTGCTGCTTGACCTGCACTTCTCTGCTGCCGAGGTGCATGTTGTTGTTGCTGCCGAGGTACGTTTTGCCCCGTTCCCGCTGGATCACGCTGCTAGGCATTGCCATTGGCAGCGTTCCTTTGACCGGCATTACCTTGGTCACGGTTACCTCGGCCAGCTTCACCTCGGCTGGTACTGTGGCAATCTTCATCAACTTGCACCGCTTTGCCTTTTCCGGCTCTCACCAGGTCATAGGGGACCATCTATTTGTCTCTTCTCCTGGAGTTTACCTCTTCTCTCCTAGGGTTATGACCCGGAGATGATGTGGCTGCGCCGGACTTCGCCCGTTTATTTATAGCCAAATGAACCATGTGTGATGCTCCTGGTGGTGCCAGGTTTTCCTTGTTCATTTCCTCATTTTGCTGGCAAGCGACCCCCAGCAAGAGGTTCACCCTCTCTTGTTGACTTTCTCAGGCCTCTCCGGTTAGTCCCTCTAACTTGTATGCAGCTGCGTTTACTTCCCTGAGGTTCTTTGCCGGGGTACTGTACCTCTGTAGCCCTCCTATTACTATTGTGGCTATCTGACCCGGGCTAGGCTTGTACTCCTTCTCAATCTCAGTCATCAGGTTTCTACCTCGGATTCTTGCTCCATCTAAGGTATTTGCCTTTGCATATTCTCTCAAAGTAATGTTCAAGGACTGCTGTAACTCCGCTACTTTCTTCGCGCCAGCTAACATTTTCTGCCTAGTTTCCTCCAACTCAGCTTGTGCCTGAGCCGGATCTACCACTATTGGGGATATACTTTCCGAGTATCCTCACAGTTCCTCACTGACCAGGGTGGCCCACTTCGGGTTAGAGATTTGCTTCACAGGCGGCCCAGTCAGGGAGAAAAGACAGAGTCCAGTCCGGCTACGGGAAGGCCCAGAAGACTTACTGACATAGGCCCATAGTGTTACTTGTAGTTCAAGATGTACTCTGTAACCAACTCTTAGTCGTAGCCGGACAGATCTCTCCTGTAAATCCTAGGCCGGATATCTATATAAGTCGTCCTAGGGAGAGACTTTAGGGAACCCCTTACAATTACAATCTCAACTCACACAGGCGAACCCTTGTAACCGATATTCCGGCTCTGCCGTATTAAAGGATTGCTAGCAGGAGTAGGATCCATCCAAAGCCGGCGGATTCGAACCTAGGTAAACTTGTGTGCTCACCGTCCCAGAACATCGTACGTCTCACACCCCTCTCTTCCGCACGCCTCGAGGACCCCCTCATGCCTCATGGCGTACTTATCATCCATCCGACGACAGTTGGTGCCCACCATGGGGCAAGTGAGCTTCGGATCTGAGTTCTGAGCGGAATCTGCAAGAATCGGAGTCGGCGAAACCATCGCTGTCGGTCGCATCCTCTACGCCAGCGATGTCCCTCTCATCGTTCTCGATGAGACCTGGATTTCGGCTAGGGAGGCTGTGACTACCTACACCATCATGTCTTTTGGCGAGATTGATGTTTACATCGTTTTTGCTGAACCTGTTTCACCCACCCCAGCGGTGACGATAGAGGCAGAAGAAATTTCCGGATCCCCTTTGTCCGTGGAGGCGGCAGAGTTCCGGATCTCAGGAAACCCTAATCCCACCCAGCCCGCACCAGTTGCGGAGATAGTGGAGAAATCCGAGCCTGAAGTAGACCTAGCGGTCCAAGTCGGATCTGGAGTAGATCTCCCTGGAGAGACCGAATCCTAGATCGACCCACCCGCTGAGGTTGAAATCCAGGAGGAGCACAACAACAACGACGGTTCCGGCTCTGACGACGCTGGGACGGACAGGCCTTTCCTGAGGTACACGCCGCGACGTATGGTAATGCAGAACTCAGGCGTAGATGAAATCCTCGAGACCATCAATAGTTTTGACGAAGCCTACTATGAAGACCGCAGTTATCTTAGGAGGGGCGCATCACACTTCGTCGGGTATGTTGGATCCCGATCCGGCTCTGCTGATGCTGGAGACAACACCGACTCTGTGCTGGAAGCAATCGGAACAAACGCTGACGTACCCGCATCCTCGGATGAGTCGATGATGTCGGCAGATTTCCGGAAGTTCTCCGCGGAATATAACGAGGAGCTTCACTCCACAGCTGCAGTAGAAGGAGAAGACATGGACGAAGGATCCGGAGAAAACTCTCTCAAAGCGCAGGACAACATGGATCTCGGAAACGATCCCGAGAACCAAATGGCCGAAAGTACCAATCAGAGCTTGACTCCGGGAAACGGGCCCAAAGCGTTGCCAAGAAGGCAAAGAAGAAGAACAAGACCCCAGCAAAAGATCCTCCAGCAGAGGAGGTGATTGCCGAGGAATATGAGGAAGACTCGGATGGAGCACTTATCCCAGACGAGCCCAAAAAAGAAGAACCAGTGGATGGACACGTGATCACTAAAGGTGCACATAAATTCATCGATGCTGCATTAACCACACCTATTCCTACAGCTGCAGAACTTACTGCTGAAGAGCTGGACGAAAGAGCCCAGGCCCTAGAAGCGCGTCGACAACAACTCCTGGATGAGGCCAAAAACATCAAGGAGGAGAAGAAACGCATCCCGCAGATCCACAACTAATGACAACCAATTCCCGTAGATCCACAAAGTCCTCTTTGGAGGAGAAATGGGGATGCCTCGGAAAGACAACAAAGGGGATTGGGTGTATCAAACACCAGTATAGAACACCGTTGCGGCCCAAGAAATCCTATCGGCTAATCCAGGCGTGGAGCAGATCCGGTTGGGCATCAAGTTACTCAACAAGGGACTAGAGCAGCAAAATATCGCCATGTCCGGAAGTTAAAAGCTGGTCTCTGATTCCAACAAATGTCGCACAGATCCGGCATGGGCTGACGTAAGACCCCAACGCGTTCCGGAGCACCTCCACCGTTCCGACCATCGGGAAGACAATTACTCAAGAACCGGATCTTCGGGACAACACCACAAAACTGCCCGCGACTGGCGTAACATTAACCCAGTTGCAGAGCAAGAGGCAATTGCTGCACTGAATCCGAGGAACCCGCCCCCGCGAGAGTCGAAAGACCGCAGGGACGATGATAAGGAAAAATGTCGGGAGGAGGACCGACAAACAATGACACCTCCTAGACATGAAAGCCGTCCGGATGACGGGCGAAGGAACAACGGACACCGTGCCGAGACAAGCTGGTAGGAGGCTCGTCACAATGAAGATCCTCCCCGGAACCGAAATAATGACGCTCCGGATGGAGGCCGGCGATCAGCCGGAAATAACCCAGTTACTCCACCCTCTCCGCCAAGTAGCCATCACAACGGCTCCTAAGGAGGCCAGGGAGGGCGTCGTGGTGGTGGAGGTGGTGGTAGAAGCCGAAGTCCGGCCCCAAGGCACCACAGCCACAACCGACACTCGGGACGATCTTTATCCCCGAACGACGCAAGGCACAGGATCAACTTCAATATAGAGGCGCGGCGCTACAAAAATGATGATATATACGTGGGACCAAAGTGCTTCGGACCATGCATAAGAACTACAAGATTCCTGGAAGGATCTGCTATCTCATGGCATATCCAAGCCTACCACAGCATTGCTCGGCCAGATACTTGGCTACAGGATTTCTTCCAAGCTTGCTGCATCGCTAAGGCCGGAAACAGCCTGGTCGCAACCCGATATCTCCCACTCATGTTGCGGAAGATGGCACGATCATGGCTCAATGAACTTCCAGAGAATACCATCCACAACTGGTATGGCATGCAAAGTGCGTTCTTTCAGAATTTCGAAGGCACATATCGGAGGCCCTGTACGGTCGGAGACCTACAGCGCTGCACCCAGAAAGCCGGAGAAACTTGTCGGGATTACCTCGGACGATGGATCGACACCAAAAACTCCTGTGAAGGAGTAAATGACCAAATTGTGATTGAAGCCTTCATTGTAGGTCTCCCAATTGGTTTACTACGTCATCGCTTGAAGTGCGACAAACTCACTAATCTAGGAGAGATGATAGAAACAGCGAGCAAGTATGCAGATGCTGACGATGACGCAGAGGGACTACTCAACGCCCTGGTTGTGCCACAGTCGGCAAAACAACCAAAGCAACAAGTTCAGAAGCACAAGAATACCTCGGAAGAAAAACCCAACGTGGAAACGGCAGTGGTTACTGCTACTTTCGGGTCTAGAGGACGAGGAGGACCTGGCAGAGGCCATGGATGCGGTTGTGGGACTTCGAGAGTTCAAGGTAGAGGAGACCAGCAACCAGGCAAAACCTACTCTTGGGCCAACATTGCTAATAACCCATGTGTGCATCACTTAGACGCCAATGGGGGCTCGTCCCACACCAATGCGAGTGTCATTTCAATGACGACATTAACAGGGATGACACCGCTGGCTACAAAGCTAAGCGGAAGAAGGGAAAGAAGAATCCTGAAAAGGATAAAGAGACCAAGGAAGATTCTGACATGGAGGAAGCCGATGCTTCCAATCCCAAGCCGGAAGGGAAGAAAAATTTTCCGACCAAGAAAGACACTTACGTCACCTTCCTCGGATCTCAACCAGCAAAGGTCAAAAAGGCAGTTCTACATGAGCTCAATGCAACAGTTCCGGCCGTCCCCCAATTCTTGGACTGGTCGGATGTGGCAATCACGTTTGACCGTGCTGATCATCCGCCTAAGCTACATAGGCGAGGAAAATACACCTTAATTGTCAATCCACTTATTGACGGTTATGGTTTATCCAAGACTCTCATGGACGGTGGCAGCAGTATTAATATTCTGTATGTTGAAATGCTACGCCAGATGAAAATCTCGAAGACCCAGCTAAACCATAGCTCTGTGATCTTTCACGGAGTTGTCCCAGGAAGACAAGCTAACTCCCTGGGAGAAATTACTTTGGATGTTACCTTTGGAACTCCAAAGAACTATTGGATGAAAGCACTTTCCTTCGAAGTGGTCCCGTTCAAGAGCGCGTACGACGCTATATTCGGACGTCCGGATTACTGGGCTTTTATGGCTCGTCCGTGTTACATTTACAATATGATGAAAATTTCAGGTCCCAACAGCATGATCACCATCAGGGGAGACCCGAAGAAAGCGCGAGAGTGCAAGGATGGAAATGCTGCCTTTGTTGAAGCCGTACTGCACGCCCAGGAGTACCAGGAGATCAAGAAGAGCATAGATCCGTCCGAGATGCCCGCAACAAAGAAGGAGGTGACAAAGCTGAATCCGGAGTTCAAGGCATCAGAAGAGATGAAGAGGATGCCGTTGAAGGATGATGACCCCTCCAAGGTGACGCAGATAGGCCTAGGCCTAGATAGCGCATAGGAAAGCACGCTCGTCAAGTTCCTCAAAGCAAATCAAGATATCTTCACATGGCAGCCATCTGACATGACCGGAGTACCTAGGGAACTTGCCGAGCACTCTTTAAATGTAAACCCGAACGCTAAACCCATCAAACAGTCCTGACGACATTTTTGCGATGAAAAGCGTAAGGCAATAGTTAAGGAACTAGCACGGCTCGAGTTAGCCGGATTCATAGAAGAGGTCATCGACACTGAGAGGTCGGCCAATCCTGTAATGGTCCCTAAAAAGGACACCACTAATTTAAGGATGTGTGTTGATTATACTGCCTTGAACAAGGCTTGTCCAAAAGATCCATTCGCTCTGCCTAGAATTGATCAAGTTATCGATTCTACGGCAGGCTCGGAACTCCTCTGTTTTCTCGACGCATATTCCAGTTATCACCAGATTCTGATGAAGGAATCTGACAAAGTCAAAACTTCATTCATAACCCTCTTCGGAACCTTCTGCTTTGTTATGATGCCTTTTGGGCTGAAGAACACAGGAGCTACGTACCAGCGCACAATGCAACGTTGCCTCGCAATGTACACGCATGTGTGGATGATATTGCGGTAATGTCCAACAACAAGGAAACGCTGATTTTCGACTTGGAGGAAACGTTTGCCAATCTACGAAAATATAACATAATGCTTAGTCCGAAGAAGTGTTTCTTTGGAATCCCAGCCGGAAATTTGTTAGGTTTTAGCATGTCACAAAGAGGCATAGAGGTGAACCGAGACAAAATCAAGGCTATACTCAATATTTCCAGGCCAACTCGCCTGAAGGACGTACAAAGACTAACTAGTTGCATCGCCGCAGTCAGTCGGTTTGTAAGCCGGCTTGGTGAAAGAGCCGCACCATTATACAAACTCCTGAAAAAGACCAAAGATTTTGTATGGACCGACGAAGCTGAAGCCGCACTACAAGACATGAAGAAAGTACTCTCATCTGCTCCTATCCTTGCTGCACCAAAACCACAGGAACTTATGCTGCTTTATCTTGCTGCGACAAACAAAGTCGTCAGTATCGTCATGGTAGCGGAGAGACCACAGGAAAATCAGGAACACTTGGTGCAGGGTCCTACTTATTTTGTCAGCGAGGTCCTAACAGAATCAAAACAGCGGTATCCGCACTATCAAAAGCTGGCTTACGGTGTGTTCTTAGCATCTCGTAAGTTACGACATTATTTTCAGGAGCATCCAATTATCGTGGTAAGCACAACTCCCATGAGAGATATAATCAACAACAGTGACGCCACAGGACGCGTCACCAAATGGGGCATAGAGCTCTCAGCTTTCGATATTGAGTACAAACCTCGGACAGCAATCAAATCCCAAATCCTTCCCAACTTTGTTGCTGATTGGACAGAGATGAAGGAGAATATGAACCTCCCTGAGTCGGAATATTGGACTCTATATTTTGATGGGTCTAAGGCTCGTGGGGGCTCGGGGGCTGGCGTGGTGCTCAAATCACCCCAAGGAGATAAACTTCTATACGTGTTACACATCCACTTCACAGCGACAAATAATATTGCCGAGTATGAAGCACTGTTGCATGGTATCCGGATTGCTAAGGATAACGACATCCGATGTTTGATGTGTTACGGAGATTCAGATCTTGTTGCTTAGCAAGTGTCGGATATTTGTAATGCAAATAAACACATGGCACCATATAAAGCTTTTGTGGATGATTTATCTAAATCGTTCAAAGGGCTTGAGGTTCAACACATCCCTCGAGCAGAAAATGAGGAAGCAGATGCCTTATCTAGGATAGGCTCTACACGGAAAGAGGTTCCGGATGGCGCTTTTCTAGAGCACCTCAAAGTTCCCTCAATAAAGGGAGTGGATGAGGAATATCCGACCAAATCCAACTCACCTTTGATAGCAGTTCTGGCTGTAGTTCCCAGCTGGACTCAACCCTACCTTGACTAATTGGTAGATGGCAAATTACCCGAAGACGAGGTTCTGAGCCGACGGATTGTTCGACGAGCAAAATCCTATACTGTAGTTAGTGGTGAGATCTATAAGCGGAGTGTATCTGGGTATTTCAGTGCTACGTATCTCTGGAAGAAGGAGTGGAAATCTTAAGAGAAGTCCACGAAGGCGAGTGTGGTCACCCCGCTGCAGCCAAATCTTTAGTGGACAAAGCTTTCAGACACGGTTTTTTCTGGCTTACAGCCAAGGCAGATGCCGAACGGCTGGTCAAGACATGCAAAGGCTGCCAAAAATACGCCAAACAAGCTCATGTTTTGGCTGATCAGCTACGAACAATACCTATAACATGGACTTTCGTGGTCTAGGGGCTTGACATGGTAGGACCGTTTAAACGGGCTCCAAGTGGATTTACTCACCTCTTAGTGATGGTGGATAAGTTCACCAAATGGATTGAGGCTAAACCTGTCACTAGTTGTGATGGAGCAACAACCAAAAGATTGATCGAGGATGTTATAATCCGGTATGGTTATCCGCGCAGTATTATCACGGACAGGGAGTAATTTATCTATGGGAGAATTAGCCGAATTCTACAATGAACAAAATATCTGGCTTGACATTGCGTCAGTCGCGCATCCACAAGCTAATGGACAAGTTGAAAGAGCAAATGGTTTAATCCTACAAGGCCTAAAACCGAGACTCGAAGCACCACTACGACATGCTGCGGGGGCTTGGGTAGAGGAATTACCCTTTGTAATATGGAGTTTACGGACAACTCCGAACAGGTCAACCAGATACACACCTTTCTTCTTGGTCTATGGCGCAGAAGCAGTTCTTCCTAGTGATTTGATTCATACTTCTCCTAGAGTGGCCACGTATATCGAAGAGGATGTCGAGATTTCTCGAAAAAATGATCTCGACTTAGTCGAAGAAGTTCGTGTCATTGCTGAAATGAGATTAACAGCCTATCAGCAGAAGTTACGCAAGTATCATAGCCAGAGAGTCAAAAACCGGTCTTTCAACAAGGGTGATTTAGTTCTCCGGCTTGTGCAACAAAGAAAGCACAAACTTTCCCCAGTATGGGAAGGGCCCTTTTTAGTTAGTCGAGTATTGCACAATCGTTCGTACTACTTAACTGATATGAGGCTAGTCAAAGAAAGACCTGCTACTAAGAAGAGAAAGAGAGCTGGAGGCAGTACAAATCCGGATGAGTTAGACAGACCATGGAATATTGCTTAGCTACGTCCCTTTTATTCTTAGTTTATCCTTATTTGTAATCATATATGTGTACATGTTCTGTGAGAAATAAAAGTTTTGGTTGCCTCAAGTTTTTCTGAGAAGATTTTGCCATCTTATTTCCGAATGATCATGTCACAGTCGAAAATCCCAGAATAATTGAAAGTACTTTATGATCATGTTTGTTCTGGTTTAGATTTCCGATTCTAAAAATGCTACCTTCGGGTATAACTCTAAATTTCATAGTCTATACCTTGGTTATTTGTCTGATTGCCGGATGCGGGTATTTCCCGATTAGTGAATTATTGGTACTGGAAGCCGGCTTTGTTTCCGAGTTTAAACTGGATTAGCAATTGAGCTCCGTTGCTCGGCAAACTTTCCATGCAGAAGGTTTAGCTGGCTCACAAAAGGGATGAGGCGGAAAGCCAGATAAATGATAAGTATAGGCAAAAAAGTACAAGTGCTTATGTAAACATTTCGGGCACACAAAAATTTAAAGCCAAAAGTGCTGAATAAATTAAAACTTAGCACTAGCCAAAAGTATCATGCTACATATTTACATATCCATAATGTTATTCAGAATAACACATTTGTTTTCTGATGATCTATGATGCAGGAAAAGAGGTACGCGCTGCCGGCTCGCTGGATGCATCGGCCTCGGTTTGATAACGTTCCGAGATGTTCAGATCCGATACGGTCTGTTCATCGTCGGAAACTTCAGCTACTTCTTCCGGAGGCAGAGGCGGTGTGTCCACGCGGGTGAAGAAGGGACTATCGTAGCTGGTTAAGTCAGCTACATGACATCCATATCCGGCACAGGAGTCCATAATGGCCTTGATGTCTTGCTCCTGTCCATCTTCATCCACTATAGAATATCCTCTGGTCACTTGCCATATCTCCATGCTTCCATGGTGTCTCATGACCATGGTAAGAGCGTTCTACGCCGCGGATCACGCGTAGGACATGTTCTAGTCCTGGACAAGTTGTGGCATCTCCTTTGCCTTGTCTCGCACCTAAAAGTCGGACATGTCATGCATCTCCGGAACCTTGAGAGCTTCGCCAATGTCCTCGATGGATTGGCGGAAGTCATGAAGCAAATCACCGACTTGGGTAAGCCGGTGGGTGCAAGGCTCGGCAGAAGTGGAGTCTGTCAAGATTAGAGGACCTATATACATAACACAAAATGGTTAAGAAAATCCGACATCGAAAGAGTCGAAGAATGTAGACAAGTCAGAGAGATGGAACATACCGAAGATGACGTCGTGAACTTTGGTCTTCTCTTCTCGAAGACTCTGGAGTTCAGCCCGGAGCGCCTCGGAAAGATCTTTTTCACTGCAAAGCTCATTGTTGAGATCCAAGATTTTGTGATCTTGCGCCGCAATCTTACGATCATGTTCATCAGTGGCCATGGAGGTGGATTCGAGAATTTGAGCGATGCTCTTCTCATGATCTGCCTTGAGCTTATCCAGCTCTTGGCGAAGTTCTTTATTCTCCACCACCAGGGTTTTGAGGTTCTCGGCCTCTTCAATCATAGCACAGGACTGTTTTACCAGTGCTGTTAGACAAAAGAACAATAGTTCAGCAAAAAATATTCGACTATGAAAATACAGGACAAGGCTTGAGTCTTGGAATGTTTACCTTTGGCCTCATCCTTGGAAACCTTCAGCTCAGCGTTTTCAAGTCGGAGAGCCTTGATCTCTCTCCGCTTGTTGCAAATATTCTTCAACAAATCGTGGTTATATGAATTAACTTTCTGTAAGTCAGAATACCTAGAGTCAGAAGTCTACTGAAGACTCGGGCTAATATTGTTACTAATATCAGCACGAGTCTTGGGGGCTACACCAATTCATTCTTTGGCATCCTAAGGAAGCATAAACCTGGATTGTATATCCTACTTCATGCTTGGGGGCTAGAGGATATGATATAAAGTACAATAAAGAAAAATGTGAGTTGGAATTCTGACTTACATGATGTTCATGTGTGAGCTTGCTCAGGCACATGTTCACTTCGGTGGTAACCTTCTCGGCGAGGGTAAGTGCAATAACCAGAGGTGGTGGAAGCACACCAGCTCTAAGTCCCTCGTCGCGAAGGCGGACTTGTTCAAGACGGTCGGAGTACTTGACATCCTCTGCTTCTTGTGCTTCTTCTTTGGTAGAGAGATTTCGGCTCTCTAGGCATTGCCGGGCCAGAAGCTAGATTTCTTCTGCAGATTTCCGAGACAAGCCAATTTTGGCAAGTCCCGGATTGTTCAGGAGGTTTTTGGCGAAAGTCTCTACCGAGGGATCATTACCCAAAGAGGGTTCACCCTTATCTAATCCTGAGCCACCCATGGTGGCGTCAGTTTGCGACTCAAGGGCCGCTGGCCCCGTTGAAGGAGCCGGATCTTCTGCGACAACCGGCGATGGAGTGATCACGGGCGTTGTAGAAGGTTGTGGGGCAGGAGTCGTAGGAGCCACGGCAGGAGAAGCCATAGTCAGCTCCGTCTGCCGCGAGGGCTTTGAAGAAGTTCCCTTCCCCTTGCCCTTGACGAGCTGTTTAGCTCTGAGAATGTGATAAAGTAGAAAACATTACATCTCGGAAGAAATTACGAGTAAGGTACAAAGTCGGAACTTGTGTTGAAAGTTACCTCTTCGCAATTGGCACCTCCTTTGTGCCGATGGCCACTGTCGGAGCTTTGCACTTCCTGGGCACAACGTCCGGCAGTGGGACCAGTTCCTCCTCTTGAGAAAACTCTGGAGGATACCCCTCGAGAGGAGCCAGCTCCGACTCGAGGAGGTCGTCAAGCTGAAAAGAAGAAAATATTTCAGTATTGCGAAATAACTTAAAAGGTGAAACACATAAAAGGGTTTATTGTTAAAGCTTACCGGAACTACAGGGTCTTCCGCTGTGTGCATGTCCAGAGACACATCCGGGATCTTTCTCTCAATCCGCTCCTTAATCAGCCATTTAATCTGGCTTATGTAGTCCTCTGGCTTCAGGGTATTGGGGCAGATGCAGAGGGAGTCTTGTTTTGACGCAGTGATGGAATGCATCAGTCGGTCGCCGTGGTACTAGAGAGGCTAGATCTGGCATGACACACAACACTGGACTAAGTCAGACCATTTCAGGCCCTTGTGCTTCATAAGGTATTCGATCCGCCTCTTGGCGAGGATCAGATCGTCACTAAGAGTCGGAGGGGCCTCGTCCCAAGACGGTTTGGTTGTGGCAGCTCTGTCGATGAAAGCCGGCAAAGCAGTATCTTTGCCGGGAGCAGGAATATCCTTATGGTAAAAGAAACTGGCCGGCCATTGTTTGACCGACTCACTATCTACAATACAAGGATAAACACGCTCGCGTCTAACTGAAAGGCTAATACTGCCGATAATGTAAGGATTACCAGCGGTAATGGAGTTTCTCCGGACATGAAAATAATATCGGAAAAAGTAAGACTCGTCCTAATGCCGAGATACCCCTCGCACAAAGCTACATAAGAACTCATCTCTAACATGGAGTTCAGGGGAAGATGATGAAGCTCAATGCTATAGTGATCAATCACCTCGGAAAAGAATTCTGAGGGAGGGAAAGACAAACCTCTGTTGAGGTGGGTGCCAAAGTGTACCCGCTCGTCGGCGAGCGGGTTGGGGATGGTTTTGACAGAACCGCTCCGCCAGTCGCTGGCGCGGAGGAGATCTTCACACTCCACGCCGCGGAGTTTCTCATCATCGAGGAGGCACGGGATCCAAACCCGCCAGTTGCTCTCCTTCTATGCTGCTCTCGTCGCTGCCGCCGCTGCCGCTGCTGCTGCCAAGTCGGATGATGAAGAGGAAGCCATTTCTCCGGTGTGGCGGTGACCTTAGATGGGAGGTGCTGGGAATCTAGGAGGCAGGAGAACTTTGTGCGCGAGGGAGAAGTGGAGAAGAAGGAACATGTGGCGCCCCGCAAAAACCACTACTAGAAAATCGCGTTGTTTTAGTGCATTGCATCTTCATGACCGCATGCTCATGTCATCATGCCACATTGCATTTGAGCATCGTCATGTCATCATGCATTTGTTTGTCTAAAACTATTTCCTAAAAGCCTAGTTTTGTTTTCTAAATATTCCCCGTCTTAATTTCAAATTAAAACACCGGTCTTTTTCCAGATAGTTTATCTGTCTAAAAACCTATTTGCAAATGTTCTGTTTTAAACAAATAAAAATAAATAAATAATAAAAACATGTTTTAAAAAAAATCCTCGGGGAGGCAGCCGGCCCGTAGGACAGGCCACCTACTACCCGGCAGTCTTATCCCTAAAGATCTAGAACTAACCCTAGACTAACCAAACCTAACCCTACCCTGCCCGCCCTACACACACTACCGCGTGCTGCAGTGCAGCGGCCTAACTACCCAGGCGCGGTGCACCGCATGCACCGACCTGTCCGCTCCACACCACACCCAGCGCCACCAACCCCTGACCCGCCCCACCGTGTCCAACCCCACACCTACCTAGTCCACCTACCGCGCGCTCCCCAGCCCGACACGCTCGCTCACTCGTGATGCCAGCGCCGTACCGCACACGCGCAGCGACGCACGACCCCATCCCGATCCCTATCGCTCATCCCGGCCCTGCAGAGCCACACCCCGAAGTGGGCCCTACCCCGACTCAGTCACCTCTCTCCTCTCGTCGCGATCCCCTCGCCTCTCTCTCCCCTCGCTCGCATCCTCCCGACCCCGCACAGAGCTCTCCGGCCAGATCCTGCCGCCGATCCTCCTCCCCTGCTCCTCGCGCCGCCGTCTACTGCCGCTCGGCCCGGTCAGGCACCCACCAGCCGTGCTGGACCAAGTTTGCCCCGCCGCTCGGGTCCCACATCGCCGCCGCTGCGTCGTCTGCCCGCTGCCGAGCCTCCTCAGAGCTTCTCCCTGATCACCTACTCTCCGGCCTCTCTGCAGCGCTGCTGGCGCCCGTCGTCCCCCCCGCGAGTGCCTCCCTCCAGGCTCCATCCGTTCGCCGCCACCTCGGCCTTCTACTCGCGGGCATCCCTGTCCCCGCTCGTCTGTGGAGCCCCAAGCTCGCCGGCACCCTGGGCCCCTCCGTCGGTGGTCCTCCTCGCCTCCTGTCGCGCCACATCGATCTCTGCTGCCGGCCGACTCCCTCTGCGCCCCGCTTCACGGGCGTCAGCCTCGTCATCGCCACTGCAGTATGTGATGCCCCGCCTCCGGTCACTCCCGGCCCGCCCCGGGTCTGGCCGCGTCTCATTTTCCTTGTGCACGTGCATCTCGGTCGCCATGGTCGCCGGATCCCCTGGAGGCTCTCTGCTCGGACTGAACCTCGCTCTCTTCACCTGAAGTTCAGCACACAGGCGCTGCGCCTATGTTTTTTTCCCTTGCGC
Organism: Avena sativa; assembly: GCA_916181665.1. Taxonomy (NCBI): domain Eukaryota; kingdom Viridiplantae; phylum Streptophyta; class Magnoliopsida; order Poales; family Poaceae; genus Avena; species Avena sativa. The sequence goes on from OV702286.1 coordinate 82,785,826, forward strand.
CTGGAGGCCGCCGAGCCAGCTTTTTGCCATCCTGCTACACCCCGTCTGCAAGGTGCTCGAGCTGGCGTCTGAACGGGACACGACCTCCTCGCAATGTTCCATTGTTCACGTCCTGCCCTGTTTTTGTCCGCTAACCTTGCGTTTGTGTATATCCCCGTCTGCAAGACCACTACAAGTCCTCTCGAGGTCGACAAGATCATCACCAAGATCTCCTTCCCGGAGCCGCCATGACCTACGTCGCAGATCCGATGCTCGAGACCCCAAAGATCTCCGTCATGGAACACCGACATCGCCTTCACAAATGCGACAAGATCTCCTTCACGGAACACGCAAGACCTCCTTTCGTGGATCCAAAGATCGTCGTCATGGAACGCCATGATCTCCTTTCCGGAACCTCAAGATCTACATCGGCAACATGTCCGGACCCGAGACAACCACGCCTGACAACCCAAGGTAACCGAAGGCGATGGCGTCGCACGCCAAGACCTTCGTCAGGAAACACCAAGACCGTCTACCCCGAAGACCGACACCAAGAGCTACCATGACCTCCACCGGCAAGTCAAGATCGACCGCCGACAAGACCGACACCAAACTCTAAGACCTTCTACACGGATCCGAACATCGAACCCCCGGTACGACAAGACCGTCGACATGACCCGAAGGTCGCGGATGCGACAAGATCTACCTCTCGTTGCCTGAAGATCGATCCCGCCAAGTCCAACTCGTTCCCCGTTGAACCCTGAGACCGAACCCCCCGGAACCCAAGATCTTCCGAACCCAGATGTGTGACCCTAAGCCCCTATTTTTTTTATAATATGACATTCATCTGTTGCATATTAAATTGTTCACACATGTATACATATTTTGTGGGTCCGGGTTATTTTATCGATTCACCTAATAAATAAGTATGGAGTCTACATGCGGGATATCTTTGTCTTATTCCAGACTCCATTTAAATTGGCGTAGCGAACCGATGCCATGTTTCGCCCTGTTAATACAATATTTAATTTGCGGGGTTTAAAATAACTTGAACCTATTAATTAATTGTCGGGACCCCGGTTCCGCTTAATATTGCCTTATTGCACCGCATCTGCATCATATCATAATCATGCCGGATCTTCTGCCGTAGTATTAAATATTGCATCCGGTGTTTCTTTTATTGCTTTGCTTCTTCGCGGATTAGGCCGATGAGTTGATGCGTGTATCGACAAGTTCTCCGGTTATGATCCTTCGGCAGTGTTTCCCAGGCGAGCATCTCTTCCCCTTCTACCTATTTTGCATTTATAGTCTTTATTTCCTCCTATTGATCTCTTGCTATCCGTGTCGCGATGCTTTAGTTTCCGTGCACCAGTTATATACCGTGCAGCCTCTATATTGCCTTGGACACCTCCTATTACCTGTGTTTGGTAGATAGTTGGCCTTACGAGTCGCAGATGCTTGCTCAGGTGCGATCTCGTGTTGTTGAGTACCCCAGTTGTTGGAATGCTGGCAGATGCTTATGGTGGATATGCTCATGACTTTAAATACAACTATTAAAAATGCTAGCTATAACTAATGCAGAGGCATCGGTGGGAAATAGATGTTATTTGGTTCTTCCACGCTCACTTGTGTCCTGTAGGACCCCGAGTACTTGATACCTGTTCCTTGATTTTTCGCACTATCCACATCCGGGAGGCCTGATGGACCCCCCTGAGCCAGAGCTTGATTCATTTCTATTTCTTGGGGCCACAAAGTAGTTTGGGGCTTTATTACTATCCTGTACTTATGCCATGCTTTACTGCTTTATTTACGATTGTGCGTGGAGCACCTGTACTGTTTAGGATTGCGGAGTGTTTTCGCGGTATTGACAAGCCCAGTCACACTTTCAGGTTCCCAGTCGTTTACAGCCATTGGCGCAAACCTTGGGTCCGTCTCGGAGCCGGCCAACTTCGTTGCGGGTAGCTTAATGGGGTGGCCCCCTGAAATATTTATGAATCCTGTGATTGCTTTGTCGTGAAAGCCTCGTTGGGTTTGAGTTGGTTTTTCCAAGGTTGATCGAGTGTGTGTTGCTATTTGTGCACCCCTGCAGGGTAAAACTTTCTGAAAGCCGTGTTCGCGGTTATGGACGACTTGGAGCACAGTATCTCGATCATAGACAAGCATAACTAAATCAGTGCTATAAATTTGACTTAATATGTGACTAGTAATCAGCTCAAGTATAACGGAATGGATATTAAAAATGCCAACAACTGGTGCATCTGTGGTGATCTGTGTCATACTATACCTGCCTAGTAAGTATTGCAACTCCAATGGAATGTGATAAAAGTGCCAACAACTGCGGGGTTTTGGAATTCCTCAGGACAATAATATCTGACTAGTAAATGTTCCAACTATAACAAAATGGTGATTAAAAATGCCCACTACTTATGCTTCGGGATGACTCATGCTATCTATATCTGATTAGTAATTGCTGCAACTATAACGGAATAAGTAAAATTGCCAACTGTGTGAGTTCCTTGGTCTGACTTCCTCGTTTGGTCTAGAGGGGGGAAATACCAGGATGGGTTTGTTTGGTGTTAGCTTCAGGTTGGATCCGAATAGGTTTCTCTTATCCCTCTCTGATAACCGCCAGTCGTATCGAGTCTCTATAGATTGTTTAGTGCCACTGCGCTGCCGCTTCAGCCCACCATACCTATGTAGGCGAGAGCCGCCGAATTCTAGCCTCGCCATGTACTGGCCTCAGTACTGACGCTCCTCTTTTTCCTTTGCCCTTTGTCGGCACCCCTTTTGTTTTAGCAGGTTTGAGATCGACGTCGTTAGCAGGGTTACCCTTCCGGCTTGGCCTGGGCAGGGTTATGGACGCCATTGGTTATTCTTCAGAGCTCTTAGCCCCATTTGCATCTTGTCCGTAGTCGGACGCTCTATCGTTTCCAAGGTGATTTGGATCTTTGTATTATATATCTGTATTCTTGACTCATGGAGTCGTTGATGTATATATCTGTTCTGTGGGTCCCATCGAGGACTGTTGTGTAATGTTAATACTTCGTTTGCCACCCGAATGAAAGTGCCTGGTGGGCGTCCTTGAATCGTTTCTATGCGGGTTTGGCGGAAAAGGCTAAAACTTGCATAGGGCCGATTTGAGGGTGTTACAAAACAACAAGGGAACATGTGAAGATGAGGAAAAGAAATCCTCACCCCTTATAACCACCTAACCGCAAGAAGATTCGTGCAAACAGCATTGTGTAACCGCCACATGTCATGGAAGGAACTGGGAAGGACCCACACGATGACTACGTCGCCTCGATCTCTGCGTATGCATTGAAACGGCGCCTCGGTTTTTCAAACTACGGACCCACCAACGGTCGTGCTAACAGGATGTTTGTCAGATGACGTGACTTGACAATGACCGGTGTCAGTTGATGTAAGAGACCAAGTTCCGGTTTAGTTTGAAAATCAAGCTAGAAATCCGAGTAACATGTTGATAGGTCCGACTTATTTTTGAGACCCGGATCATATTTTTTGTTTTGAAGTTTCAGGAACCCTTCAAGATTCTGCAAGCCGAAGATCAAGCTAGACGATGAAGGATCCGACTTTGGATCTTGGAGACTTCCGGGGGCTTCTGTTGGGGATATACTTTCCGGGTATCCTCAAAGTTCCTCACTAACCAGGGTGGCCCACTTAGGGTAAGAGCTTTACTTCACGGGCAGCCCAGTCAGGGAGAAAAGACGGAGTCCAGTCCGGCTACGGGAAGGCCCAGAAGACTTGCCGACATAGGACCATAGTGTTACTTGTAGTTCAAGATGTACTCTGTAACCAACTCTTAGTCGTAGCCAGACAGATCTCTCTTGTAAACCCTAGGCCGGATATCTATATAAGCCGTCCTAGGGAGAGCCTTTAGGTCACCCCTTACAATCACAAGCTCAACTCACACAGGCGAACCCTTAGAACCCATATTCCAGCTCTGCCGTATTACTAGATTGCTTGCAGGAGTAGGATTCGTCCAAAGCCAGCGGATTCGAACCTGGGTAAACTTGTGTGCTCATCGTCCCGGAACACCGTACGTCTCACACCCCTCTCTTCCGCACGCCTCGAGGACCCCCTCATGGCGTACTTGTCATCAATCCGACAACAACCACAGGAGCTATTGGCATCGCTAGGCTATCTATTGCTTGCTGGAGTACATTCTCCGGCCTCTCTAGTGGAGGAAACCTAGATCTTGCTTGTTTTGGCGTGATTTCTGGCTCTGGCGCTGGGTCCTTGCTCGCTCCCGTGTCTGGCGTGGCCATCATGACCTAGACGCTGCTAGCGGGGCGAGAGATACGCGCACAGCGAGCTGCGCTGAGAGGCGGTTCACCTCCCTCGACGATGTGTCGTGGGTGAATGCAGGACTCGTCCATACCAACGTAGATCTTTTGCACGCCAAGCTTCATGAAGACGTCGTTGCATGGAGGGGGACGCCTTCCGAAGCTCATGCGTTGTCGCTGACGTAGTCCAGTGCTCCAAAGCGCTAAACCAGGCCGGAGACGATGCGCTCGCCGGTGTTGGAGATGTTTCACGTTCGGATTTTCACCCTTGCTAGCACCGCTCACTACTAGGAAACATGCTGTTAGTGGCGCACCCGAATTGCTCATCCGTGGCGCACTAGCAGTGCGCCACGGGCCTTGCGCTACGGCTATCTCTCAGCCGTGGCGCACTGCCTAGTGCGCCACGGTTGTGTAGAGATAGGCGTAGCGCACCTCCTAGTGCGCTACAGAAGTTTGGGATGGTGCGCTACCCCTGGGATCTTCTGTGGCTCACTACCTAGTGCGCCACTAAACTTCCATAGTGCGCTTTAGGTATAGTGCGCCACAGAAGGTAGACCATGTGCGCCACAGATGTATTTTTTGTTTTTTTTTTAATTTCCGAGCAAGATTATATGCAATACAGATTATATACAATATTACAGCAGATATACACACACAGATACAAGATATACAATTATATATATAAATACTCAATATGAAAAACAAGATTGAAACAAATACATATAGATAAGTCTCATACATGAATACATAGTCTAAGTTACATTGTTTCGATCATGTTACAAAGTAGTAGTTGGTGACATGCTAATACATGTGTCAATCGAACAAGTTAGAGCTCGGAAGCTCGCCTAGACATCTAAACTAGCTAGCTAGACACAAACGCGGGATAAATAACCAAAGAAGATAAGCATGATCACCGCCGCGACGAAGGTGTAGGTCTTCATCCAGTTCCTTGTCCTAACTCCCGCTAGATAGCACGTGTATCTAGCTTCCGCCTCTGCCATAGTGTTGTACCCTTTGTAGCTATTGCCGCTGAAACGGTGCACCTGTCTCCGGCAGTCTTCCCAATCATCGTAGACTCCGGGAACCCATCCCTTGTACACGACGTAGCACGTCATCTATAAGTTGACAATAATAATTAACCGACTATTGAAAAAAACATATATAATTAAAGTCGCATATGAAGATACACTTATAGAAAGTACTCCTATATAGTGTGCCACGACATTTCAATCATCGGCATTATTCTCGAAAAAGACCAAAGTAAATCAAAAAGCATGCCTCATATATATACCTAGGTCGTTGGACACAGGAATATGCTACGATGGAACCGTACGCCAAGTAGGATGCACAACACCTGGACTTGTGCATAGCACAAGGCGTACAATCCCATCGTAGCACATTCACATATATAGTGTGCCACAACATTTCAATCATCGGCATTATTCTCGAAAAAGACCAAAGTAGCTCGAAAATAATGCCTCATATATAACTAGCTAGGTCGTTGGACACAGGAATATGCTATGACGAAACGGTTAGCCAAGTAGGATGCACAATTCCTGGACTTGTGCATATCACAAGGCTAACTATCCCGTCATAGCACATTCACATATATATTGTGCCACGACATTTCAATCATCGGCATATTCTCGAAAAAGACAAAAATAACTCGAAAAGAATGCCTCATATATATACATAGGTCGTTGGACACAGGAATATGCTACGATGGAATGGTGAGCCAAGTAGGATGCACAAGACCTGGACTTGTGCATATCACAAGGCTCACAGTCCCATTGTAGCACATTCACATATATAGTGTGCCACGACTTTCAATCATCGGCATTATTCTCGAAAAAAGAGTAAGGAAAAAAAGAAGGACCAAATTGAGCAAAGGACCAAAGAGTAAGCAAAAAAACCAAACATTGATTGATATATAATAATAATAATAAGAAAAATAAGTTCACTTGTCGTCCACACACACACAAAGGTCATCTATAGTTTGTAACTACAACTAGGCCAACATCAAGCCTTCTGGCTCGGCTTAGGGAATGGGAGGATGCCTTGTCTCGTCATGAACTTCCTATAGTCACCCTGCATCTCTAGGCGATCTTCTATGTCACGGTTATTCGGGATATTTCCTTCGTAGAAGATCCCCCCCGAATTCATGACATCACGAAAGATGATTGCCCCAAACTGCTGCTGGATGCGATACATCTCTTGTCTAATATCCGAATCATTGATCTTGGGCTTTGCTTCGGCCCACTGTTTGAGATGATCTGGCAGCGTAGAATTCTGCTGGTCAAGTAGGAACGCCCTCATGTGATGGAGTGCGTAGCAGGCTTCCTTCTTACTGTTTTCCGGCTGCACGGAAAAATCCGGCATGACCTTTGCTAATTTTCTTAAACTAGGAGTGCCCGATTTCTGCCGAAACGGAAGTTAATCAACATTCCGGCAAAAATCAGGACTCGTTTCATACAAGAACCTGCATACACACATAATAAAGTGCTTCATATACAAGCACAAGCACAATTTCAAGTGCTACAATTATATCACCACAGATTATATCAACTGTCATTGACAACAAGTATGACAGCAAATATATGACAGCAAGTATATGACAGCAAGTATGACAACAAGTATGACAGCAAGTATATGACAACAAGTATGGATTATATGACAGCAAGTATATGACAGCAAATATGAAAGCAAGTATATGACAACAAGTATGGATTATATGACAGCAAATATGACAGCAAATACCAAGCAAATGACAGCAAATAGATTTCTAGTTGCCTAGAGAATAGATTTAACAAGCACTACTTTAACAAGATTTAACAAGCACTGCTAAAACAAGATTTAACAAGCACTGCTTACATGCCTAAGATAGTTGCTGCTGATTTTATTTATGATCTATTGATCTTGTCACAATTTGTTGTTGCTACTACTATCACCAGGTTTTGTTCTTGTTCTATTGTACTACCAGTTGCTCCTTATTTTCTATTATGTACACTATCTTCTTGCTGGCAACTTTGAAAACATTTAAATTTCCTAATCCTCTGAACCTAATCCTAATCGTCTGAAACCTACTGCTTGCTAACAGCAACTACACAATCTATTTCTTGACAGCAACTACACAACCTACTGCTTGCTAATAGTAACCTAATTCTTGACAGCAACTAACTAAACCTAAAAAAACTAACCTACTGCTAACTTGAGGACAAAGGTCATGCAAAATTTACATAAGATGCAATTTGAGATACTGCAAATTCTCTACTCCTACTAGTAACCTACAATTTGCTAATAGTAACCTACTGCTAATTCTCTACTCCTACTCCTACGCCATTCTTTGCTGCTGCTCGGGGCGGCAAGGAGGACAACTCTCGGTCACACACATACACACAGGCCACCTCTCTAGGCAAAATGTAGCAGTGAAATGTTGAACTAAAGAGTTAGAGCAAGTTTCCCAAATTAACTTAGCAATTGCTATTTGTTCTATTTCCCAAAGAAGTGTGTAATTTCATTGTAAGAAAACATGAAGTGCAGAACATTTCGAAGATCGGATAAACATTGATTGTACATGTGTCAAGAACAAATCAAACATTGCACAAAACCTTTGTAATCAGTGAACTAGTTCCAGATTCCATCACATCCCTACAACTACTAGTAGTCCCCAAGAAGGCTGGAAATACTAGTAGTGCACTAGTGCTAATGAACTGACAATATATTTGTGGACACAAAATTGTTAAAAAAAATACTGTGAGAAGATGTATATCACACCTGCTAACATTCAAAAATGCCCAAAAGTCAAATGAGAAGGGTGCAAAATATATGCTGATTATTTCTGCAATTCATGCAGTCAATTCATGCAGTCAATTTCATGAAGTCTGGCCTATATGCTGATTGTTTCTGCAATTCTTACCATCAATTTTTCATATCTGCTCAAGCTATATTTTTTTTTTGCAAACAATTTTCCAATTTGGTGTTCTTTTACTTCAATTGTTTTTTTGCAAACAATTTTCCAATTTGTATTCTTCAGTTCTATATATGTTCTCCTTTTTGGAAGTTTTTTTTTGAGGTACTCCATTTTGGAAGTTGGTCATCTGGTCTCTTGGACATGTCCTGTCCTGAAGATATACTGTTCTTGATGATTTTAAGATGTTTACATTTGCTATGCTGATCTGATGTGTAACCACTAAGACATTTAGTATCTATCTAGTCTTTGTGCCATGCATACTATAGGATGAATGCAAGCATGTCGTAACTGATGTTGGAACCAATGTTCTGAAATATAATACTGTTTGCATAATAATTCAGTGTGTACCAACTTGGCTTTTAACAGATTTGAGTACATGTAGAAGCATGTAAGTGTGAACAGCCGAATTTTTCCTATGTAATTTGTTCTAAGACTGCTATTCATGATATTAGTTGTAAACTGAAATTTCTGACATACAAATATGTTAAAGTGGGCTGAAGCTCCTTTGTCGCCAGGGGATTTGATCACTGCAAAACGAACAAGCCATATGTTGGCTTTGTGGTTGCTGAAAAGGAAAAAAAATTCTAAATGTGCTTTGTTCATATGCAACACCAGGTATAAATACTTTTTGACACCACGGCACCACGCCAACTACTTAGCTAACTAGTTCAACTCAAAAAAGTTGCACTAAGCAGAAATGATATGAGGTCAGGACTTAGTATGGTTATTTCAGTACATACAAGGTAGTAGCAATATTGCAGACAGAGGCTATGTTGACAGTGCAAATGAGCCTATAGTGTTGAAGAATACAAAAAGGAGAACATATATAGAACTGAATTGTACTTCAAATGAGATAGGCTTGAATCAATAGAGCAGGACATGGAGAGAGAGGGAGAGAGGGAGAGAGGGGAGAGGCTACTGAACCCTAACCATGGCCTGCAGAGAGAGGGGAGAGAGGGAGAGAGAGGGAGAGAGGGAGAGAGAGGGAGAGAGGGAGAGAGAGGGAGAGAGGGAGAGAGGGGAGAGGCGACGCTCACCTCTGACGGGTGGACGACGACGGGAGGACGACGGCGGCCTCCACCTCCTGAGACGCGGCGGCTGCTCCTCCTCGGACACGGGCCTCCTCCTGAGACGCGGGCGGACCTCCTCCTCGGACACTTGGCGGACCTCCTCCTCCTCGGGCACGGGCAGGCCTCCTCCTCCTCAGACGCAGCGGCGGCGGATCGTACTCGGGCTGAGAGATGGAGAGATGGGGATGAGAGAGGGGGTCGAGCGCCACATGTGGATAAAGCCACTTAGGCGTAGCGCACTGAGACATAGTGCGCTACGGATATCTGTAGCGCACTATGGGCTAGTGTGCTACGCCTATCGGCTTCTAACTACTGCATAAGAGAACTACAGCCCCACTAGTTAACAACTATACTAGCCTATCCCACTGGTTCTGCCCACTACTCTATTCTAAACCTAAGAGCACCCAGGTTCGAATCTTGGTGCCCTAATTTTTTGTTTTTATTTTAAAAATACTTTTAAATATTCCAAAAAATGCCCAAAAGTGGTGATATATTCCATAGAAGTTTTATTTTGATTTTAAAATACTTTTAAATATTCCAAAAATTCCCAAAAGTAATAATGTTCCAAAAATGCCCAAAAATATGATTTAAAGTATAACTAAATTTCATAATAATTTGTCCATGAATATTACAATCTTTTTCGACCACGCGTTTTACAATATTTTTTGAGCTAGCGTTTTACAATCTTTTTTCCCTTCTTTGTCGCGGTTGAATAATTTAGCCCCGGCACTTTAATGTTTCTTCTTTCGAACGGGCTACCTTTTTTGGGTAGGGTTGTCCTTTTTCTTCTTGTGATGTATGTTGCTGCATCGTAGTCGTCGTCATCTTCAATCTTTGGATCGCCGTACTGGTCGAAGTCTTGCTCATTGGCGACTCCATCCATTCCGATGATGTTTCTTTTTCCTCTCCTCACGACAACACGGCTAGGCTTTGTCGGGTCGGTAATGAAAAAACATTGGTCCACTTTGGTAGCCAGTACCCACGGTTCATTTTTCGCGGCCACGTTTGCACCGGCGGCCTTGGATTTGGCTGCTTCGGGTATAACCATGGTTGTGAAATACCGGTCTTCTCTTTCGACGCTCTTTGCCCATCTGACACGGAACATCGGCACCTTTTCTCCACAGTAGTCGAGCTCCCAGATCTCCTCGATTCTTCCATAGAATCTTTCCTTCACGTTGTCATCGCTGTAGAATTCCGACGTTACGCCTGAGTTCTGATAATCACACTTGTTGTCCTTTTCCTCCGTGTAGAATGTGTAGCCGTTGATATCATACGCCTGATAGGTCACCAGGTTTTGCATTGGTCCCTGCGACAAGGTGAATATGATCTTTTCCGTGTCAGAAGAATGCGAGCGCGGGGGATTATCAAGGAGCGTCTGCCTAAACCAACGCGTGAAATCTGAGTTGTGCTCTTTGATTATTTCTCCCTGCGTCCTCTGTATGCCCCGGTCACTGTACTTCTTCTCGATTAACCTTTTGTGCTTCTATACCCAAGGATCGACCAGTTCTAAATGCTGTAGCGCGACGAGTTTTGCTCGATCAAAGTCTGCGCGTCGAAAATCGAAGTCTGCATGCAGTATGCGACGACCCTCTCGGTGACCAGATCCGTCGAGCTTGCCAAGGTGTCTGTTGACGGGAAGACCGACAGGGTTCTCGATGTCTAGATAATTCGTGCAGAAATAGATGCACTCTTCGGCCAGAAAGCCCTTGGCTATGCTTCCATCTGGACGGGACCTGTTGCGAACGTATCCTTTGATGTGTCCGTTCATCCTTTCAAACGCCATCATGCTGCGGAGGAACATCGGCCCGAGTTGTACGATGTCCTCCACGACATGGACCAGCAGATGCACCATAATGTCGAAGAATGCGGGTGGGAAGTAGACCTCAAGCTCACATAGTATCACCACGATCTCCTCCTGTAGACTTCCGAGCTGATTCAAGCCAATCGACTTCCTAGAGATGACGTCGAAAAACTTGCATAGGCCAAATAACGTTTCACGGACGTGCTCGTCCATTATCCCTCTTAGTGCGACCGGAAGTACCTGCGTCATTAGCACGGCACAGTCGTGAGACTTCATGCCACTGAACCTCTGCTTCGCCTCGTCTAGGTATCTGCTTATCTTGCCCGCGTAGCAGTAAGGAAATTTGACTCCTAGAAGGCACTTGAAAAACTGTTTGATCTCATCCTGGCTTAGAGTGAAGCAAGAAGGAGGGCAGTAATATTCGTTCTTCTTGAACTTTTTACCCTTCCGACGACCTTGTGTCGTCTCCGACTCATGATCATCGTCATCTTCCTGATCATCAGGAGTAGTGCATCCTCCGTGAAGCTCCTTCCGGATACCCAAGCATATCAGGTCGTGCCTTGCTTTCGGACCATCTTTCGTCCTATCTGGCATGTTGATTATGGTGGCGACCAGACTCTCGCACACGTTTTTCGTGATATGCATGATGTCGAGGCTATGAGGCGTGCGGAGAAACTTCCACTATGGCAACTCCTAGAAAACAGACCTTGTTTTCCATACCTTCATCAGCGGCTTGTCTTGTTGCTGCCTCTTTCGCTTCTTTCCTGGCTTAGGACAATCTTTCCAGTTTTTCAGCAACTCTTCCACTTCTTCACTGCTCCTACGCTCTGGGATTCCTCGGGTCTCTGATTTGCCATCGAACAGGTCTCCACGTTTTCTCCATGGATCATTCTTGCCGAGCCACCTCCGGTGCGCCATGAACACGGTTTTCGATGACCCTGGATCTTTCTCTAGTTGGAGATAGCTTGTATTATCCATGCACCTAACGCATGCGCAGAATCCTTGGATAACCTGCCCCGAGATATACCCGCAAACTGGATAGTCTTGCACCGTAGTGACCAACGCGGCTCTCATAGTGAAATAATCTTGTGCGACGGCGTCGTAAGTATTGGCTCCAGATTCCCATAACGTGGCTAGCTCCTCTTTCAACAGCCCGAGATACAGATTGATGTCAGTACCAGGTTGTTTCGGCCCTTGAATTAGCATACTCATTTGTATGTACTTCTTCTTCATGCACAACCATGGAGGTAGGTTGTACATCCATACAAACACGGGCCAAGTGTTGTGCGTGCTGCTCTGGCTACCGAACGGATTGAGTCCATCGGTGCTCGCACCAAGCCTGATGTTCCTCGAATCTCCACCGAATTCTGGGAATTCGAGGTCCAATGCTTTCCACTGGCTAGCATCTGAAGGGTGCATCAGCAGCTCATCCTTTTCGGGGTCATCATCATCTCCTGGCTTCTTCCTTTCCGCATGCCATCGCATGAGCTTCGCTTCCTTAGGGTCTGCGAAATAGCGTTGCAGACGAGGAGTGATAGGAAAGTACCATACCACTTTTCGAGGTGCTTTCTTCCCTTTCTTGTATCGACTCACGCCGCACACCGGACATGTGGTTTTCTCCGCGTCCTCGCCCCGATAAATGATGCAATCGTTGATGCATACGTGATATCTAACGTGCGGTAGATCGAGAGGACAGACGATTTTCTTGGCATCCTCGATACTAGTTGGACATGTGTTCCCCTCCGGGAGACGATCGTGCCAGAATGCCATCATATCGTCGAAGCTTGCGTCGCTCAATTTGTGCTTTGCCTTCATCTCCATAGCCTTGAGCGTTACATTCAACCGGGTATCATCGGGCCTGCATCCTTCATACAATGGAGTAACCGCGTCTTTCTCAAGTTGCGCAAGCTTGGCTTTCTCTCTAGCGGCAGCCCTGGCGTTACTCGTCTGCTTGAGAAGCAGCTCTTGCACATAAGGGTCCCGCACCCAGCCTGACATTGTTCCATCGTCGTCTGCTCCTCCGGCATCTAGATCATCATCATCCCGGTCTGCTTCCGCACCTTCACCATCTCCAGGAGACTCTTCATCATCTCGCCCGTTCTCGCTGTGATGATGATCATCGTCATGTTGGCCACCTTCACCGTCTCCATCATCTACGTCATCGCTTATCCAACGAGTGTATCCATCCATGAAACCATGGCGGAGCAGGTGCGCCTGCAGATTCCTGGAATCTGGGTCGATCACCCAGTTGAGTTTGCATCTTCTGCACGGACATCTTATATCCGTCTTGTTATTTTGTATCATGTCGGCCGTCGCACATTTCAAAAATCTAGCCACAATGCCTTCGCTCATTATGCGGACCATTTTTGCCTGCACGGTGTACACGGTACAATTTTGAAGTCTATTAGAACCACATAATGAATGCATGCATGCAATGGTCGATAGAAAATTTCGGCATGACCTATCCTAAAATTAGGACCTTTGCGAAATGCCAAAATCTTGCCAAAATGGAAATGAATCAACATTTTGGCAAAACAAATGGCAACTTGTTCACATACAAACACAAGAGAGAGAGAGACCGATCCATACACACATGAACATATCATTATCCTCTCCATACACACATGCATGAGCATCATCGATACTCTCCATATACACACACATATGACCATCGATCCTCTCCACATACACACATCATGAGCATCGATCATCTACATACATATGAGCACATCATCCATATACACATGAACACATCCTTACATGGACAACTTACCGAGATGAGAGACCGATCGCGAGAAAGATGGAAAGGAGAGGTGCGCGCGTCGACCGAAAGAAGGATAGATGAGAGACCGGAGACCTCCTCTATTACTTATGTAACATCCAAAGCAAGTTTTACATGCTAAAAATGGTGAATGTGTGGAGAAATTGAGGTGGGAAGGAGAAGATCCCGACTAGATCTAAGGAGGAAGAAGAAGGGGAAAGTGAAGTGTGGGGTGGTGGATGTGGTCACACATGTGCACATAAAGTGCTGTCCTAAAGAAATCGACACATCTGTGGCGCACACGGCCCTAGTGCGCCACAGGGAGTACAAACATCTGTGGCGCACTACGCCATGTGCGCCACGGATGCTCCTACTCCCTGTGGCGCACTAGGCCGAGTGCGCCACAGAAGTTTGTGGCCGTTTCAGAGCAGAGGGGGCATGCGCTTAGGCGTAGCGCACCAGCCCCATGTGCGCCACAGATGACCCTAACAACCGTGGCGCACATGACTGTACTGCGCTACAGATGTTTGGCGTGCGGCCAACAGGGCCCTGGCCCACACACATCTGTGGCGCACTATAGTCATGTGCGCCACAGTTGTTCTAGTTATTAGTAGGGCACTACCCACAGGTGAGCCACGCCTGTTTTAGCCATGGGGCACTTCAACCATGTGAGCCACGGATGTGCTGATTACCTATAGCCGTTTTCCTAGTAGTGGCTAGCCCCACGGTGGGTGCCAACTGTCGTGGTGGTGGCACGGCAGATGCCATGGATAGGCTAAAGACAGGGCCAATGAGTGCTAGGGGAATCCAGGGAGGGAAAACGTGGTGATTCCACACACAGATGTTCTTGTATTTCCTCTATCAATGGTGGTTACAAGTGCTCCTTGAGCTGTTCGTGAGAAGGAGACTATGTCTCTTACCCCCCACAACCTAGCTCTGGAGTTCTTCCTTAGAGAGAGAAAACGATCGATCCCCCTCTATGGAGGCCCCGGTGCTCCTTATATAGGGAGCCTGGGTTACAATGTTAGGGCACACATGGATGCATATTCCTAGAATATGCCCCTCGGCTAAAGCTAGATGCCTCTTTATTCTCTTTAACGACTCGTCCGTACTTTGAACGTAACCCATTGCGTAATCCTTGCCTTTAAGCATCACCAGACACAGGCTACGTCAGCCGACACTGCCCGCGTCATCTTGGTCGCCCCTGCCCCGCTGGTCCTTCCCTCTGCCTTGCTTCGCTCACGATACAGCTAGCAAAGGCCACCTTTTGACCAGCGGGAGATTCCTTCTTCTCTTGGAAGCCAAGTTGCAGTCCGGCTAGCACATGGCTAACCCAGCTACAAGGGTACCTGTATAATAGATAGACAAACATGGCCGACATATATTTTATGCCGGACGGGTTAATGCTAAGGAGCTGCCCCATGGGCCGAGGTACTCCGTAAGTTGGCCTGCCTTAAGGTGACCCGACCAGCACTTGCTTTGACCTGGCCTTATCTCGGCTAACTCAGCCTTTATACCACGGTGTGACCCTACCCGGGGGTATCCCCCAACAATCGTGCCCTCTTCCTTAGCATAAGTGGGAGATACCGGGTTACGACCAAGCTATTTCTGCCTTTGGCAATGTAGCAAGCCTGGGAAAAATCCTGAATCCAAGTATCTGGCCGGGCCACACCATCGTAGGGTTGGATGTGTCTTGAGATAGCATATCCTTCCGGGAAGTTTGTTTTTCTGGACCCACATAAATATTGTCGGACTCGTAGCATCGCGCCTCTATGTTAGAGTTGATTCGGTGCCTCATGTCACTTGGTGACAGAGAACACCGTGGTTGCGGTGCCTTGGAGCCGGACTTCTGCTTCTACCACCACCGCCTCCGCCATGACGCCCTCCTTGGCCTCCTCGGGAGCCGCTGTGATGGCTACTTGGTGGAGAGGGTGGTGCAGGTGGATTGTTTCCGGCTGAGTACCAGCCTCCATCCGGAGCATCGTTATTCCGGTTTCGGGGAGGGTCTTGATTATGACGAGCCCCCTACCAACTTGACTCGGCACGGTGTCCGTTGTTCCCCCATTGTGATGAGGTTCAGAAGAATGGCTTGAATGTCTAGGAGGTGGCATCCTTTGTCGGTCCTCCTCCCGACGTTGCTCTTCGTCATCTTCCCGGCGATTATTTGATTGTCACCGGGGAGGCTGCCTTGGAACCAGTGCTACAACCGCGTCTTGCTCTGCGGCCGAAGCAACATTGATCCAGTCACGTGCGGATCTATGATGTTGCCCTGAAGATCCGGTTCTTGATAAGTTTTCTTCTCAACGGTCGGGATGGTGATGCTGCTCCAGGTCCTGTCGGGTCCTGATGTCATTCCAAGTCGGATCTGTGCGACATTGGTCGGATTTGGAGACCAGTTTTTCGCTTCCGGATTTTGCGACTTTCTATTGCTCCTAACCCTTGGTAAGTAGCTTTACACCCAACTGGGCTTAATCTAGGTTTGGATTGTTCGCCAGGATATCTCGGGCTGCAGCAGTGTTTTCCACTGCTGTTCCATACACCAGATCTCCCTTGCTATCGAGCCGAGGTGCTCCTAGATCTCCCTGAAAGAGGATCTTGTGGACTTTCGGATATTTGTTAACCCGCGCAGGGCCATTCCGGGTCTTCTGGTGCTGCAGGGAGTTGAACTGCCCCGCAGATGCAATGTGCTTCTTTTCTTCCGTGAGGTTGTTAGCCTCATCCAGGAGTACTTGACGACGCGCTTCTAGGGCTTGGGCCCTGTCTTCCAATTCTGTAGGTGTAAGCTCTACAGCGGTAGGGATTGGCATAGTTAACGCATCTCCGATGAGTTTACAGGCACCAGAGGTAACCACGTGTCCATCCATCGGAGTTTCCTTTGGCTCATCTAGGATTAGGGCTCCATACGAGTTTTCTTCATATTTTTCGGCAACTGCTTCCTCCACCGGAGGATCTTTTGCTAGAGTCTTCTTCTTGTTCTTCTTCCTTGCCTTCTTGGCAGCGCCGGTAGCAAAGACGGTTTTGGCTCTGTTTCCTAGAGTCAAGCTCTGATCAGTACTTTCAGACATCTAGACGTCGGGGTTAGCTCTGAGATCCATATCATCCTGCGATTTGAGAGAGTTTTCTCCAGATCCTTCATCCATGGCTTCTCCTTCTTCCGCAACTTTGGAGTTGTAATCCTTTTCATATTCTTTAGAGAACTTTCGGAAATCTGTCGATGTCAATGAATCATCCGAAGATACCGGTAAGTCAGTGTTTGTTCCGATCGCCTTAGCACTGAGTCTTTGTTGTCTCCAGCATCGGCAGAGCCAGATCCAGATCCAACATATCCGATGAAGTGCATGTGTGCGTCCTGAGGTAGTTGTGGCTTTCCTCGTGGGCTTCCTCGAAATGTCGGATGGTCTCGATAATCTCATCCATGCTGGCGTCATGCAGCATCATACGCCTCAACATGTGCCTCAGGAAATGTTGATCCGCTCTAGCGTTGGCAGAGCCAGAACCAGAGTCGTTGTCTTGCTCCTCCTGGATTTCGACCTCGTTGGGAAGATCGATATGGGATTCGGCCTCCCTAGGGAGATCCACTCTAGATTCGGCATTCACCGTAAGATCTGCTTCAGATTATTCTGCCTCTATCATCACCGCTGGGGTGGGTGGGGCAGGTTTAGCAAAATCGATGTAAACATCGATCTCACCAAGAGACATGATGGTGTAGGCAGTGACGACCTCCCTAGCCGGAATCCAGGTCTCGTCGAGAACGATGAGAGGTATGTCGTTGGCGTAGAGGACGCGATTGACAGCGATCGTCTCGCCGATTCGGACTCTTGCAGATTCTGCTCGGAACATAGATCCTAAGCTCATTTGCCCCATGGTGGGTGCCGACTATCGTCGAATTGATGACAAGTACGCCATGAGGGGGTCCTCGAGGTGTGTAGAAGAGAGGGGTGTGAGACGTACCGGCTTCGGGGACGGTGAGCACACAAGTTTACCCAGGTTCGAATCCGCCGGCTTTGGATGTATCCTACTCCTACTAGCAATCTAGTAATATGGTAGAGCTGGATATGGGTTACAAGGGTTTCGCCTATGTGAGTTGAGATTGTAGACTATTGTGAGGTTCCCTAAAGGCTGGTCCCTAGGACAGCTTATATAGATATCTGGCCTAGGGTTTGCAGGAGAGACCTATCCGGCTACGACTAAGAGTCAGTTACAGAGTACATCTTGAACTACAAGTAACACTACAAGCCTATGTCGGTAAGTCTTCTGGGCCTTCTTGTAGCCGAACTGGACTCCGTCTCTTCTCCCTGACTAGGCCACCCGTGAAGCAAAGCTCTAACCCAAAGTGGGCCACCCTGGTCAGCGAGGCACTATGAGGATACCCGGAAAGTATATCCCCAACACTGTATCTTTTCTCCTGTTGGAGATTGTAGTAATACACCAGCCCCCGAGCCATTGAGTAGCCTGGACCCGTCAAAGTGCATGACCCAAAACTCTAGATCTGGCACAGGAGTGCCTTCTAGCAGTTCTATCCAATCTGCAATAAAATCTAGCAATGCCTGAGATTTGATAGCGTCACCCCTCTTGTAGGTGATCCAAGGCGGACGTTTTTGAGGAAGTTCTTGGTGATGACCATATTGAGGGTCGGGGTTGGCATGACTTGCTTCCTAGCTGAATCAATATAAGAGTAGCTTTTGCCGGTTTGGACGGAGCCCACCCCAAGTTGCATTGGATGTCTGGATCACCGATGACGTGAGTCGGGGCTTTCTTTGCCTTTTGCCTCAACAACAACTGGTTGTACTCAGCCTCCATTCCTCTTGCCGCCTTGATTGATTGTTGTTCCTTGGCCAATCCCTTTCTAGCTAGGCACCCTATTATGTGATGCACTTGGCCTCCGTGAGGATCTCTACACACTTATCATCAAGCTCCATAATGTTCCATATATGGGCGACGGTTATTGGCTCGACAAGGAGTGGGCCGTAGATCACCTTGTCAGCGGGAGTAACCAAGGCATTCCCAACTACTGATGTGGATGGCTGTGACAGTAGGTTTGTTTGGTTTGCAGCACTAGGCCCAGTAGTGAGTTCCTGCTGCTGCTGCGAGGGAATAACTAGAGGGGGCATAGCCTTAGCTGGACCTGGAGGATCAATGGCTTTCTTAGCCTTTTCTACCGCAGCTCCTGCCTCCGCCACTGTT
Organism: Avena sativa; assembly: GCA_916181665.1. Taxonomy (NCBI): domain Eukaryota; kingdom Viridiplantae; phylum Streptophyta; class Magnoliopsida; order Poales; family Poaceae; genus Avena; species Avena sativa. The sequence continues at coordinate 82,804,895 of OV702286.1, forward strand.
GGCGGAGCTTTGCCGGCCACCTGGTTCTGCTTGTCCCCCTCTATCATGTTCCCTATGGCCACCAGTACCTAGCGGGAAATGACAGCCTTTTCGGCATGCTCCTCCCTCTCGATCTCCTTCTCGATCTCCCTCATAGCAGCATCTTATTCCTCTGAGTTGGTGTCTCAGCCACCACCATCCATGTTGATGTCAGCATAAAGTGCATTAAGCACTGAGTCAGAGTTAACTTTGATGTTTTCAATAGAGGTGTTGGAGGGGGGCGGTGCTGGCCCATTGTTGCTATTGTTGCCTCCTGCGGCTGCAGCGGCGATGTCGGACTTAGCTTCCTCGTTCGTGTTAGCGAAATTATTAACAGTTGCGATCATCTCATTAAGGGTAAGCAAGCTGGTAGCTTGTCGCCTCCTAAGCGTATGCCAGAGTGTTCCGGACGTGATCCCCTCCACAAAGTGGTAGACAAGTTCGACGGTGCGGTCACCATCTAGGGTTTCCCTCACCCTCATCCATCTAGCAAGGTATTCTCGAGGAGATTCTCCGTCCCTCTGAACACATCTAGCCAGATCAAAGATGGTAACGACGCCGACAAAGTGTGACCTCTGCTTCTTGAACACTTGGGGAAGCCCAACGGATCCGTGGGGTCCTCCACCATTATATCCTGCCCAGGGGCGGTTTGGGTGGGCCTTGAATTTTTCCGATCTGAACCGGCAAACTCCGAAAAGGTGTCTGGGCCAGATCCTTCTGTGAACATGTCCTTCCTAGAGGCGGTCCATGCGGGGCTTAACGAGTTTCTGACTTCCTTGGAGCTAGGACCCGAGTCGGTTTCACCGATGAGGATGTCAATGTTCCCGACTGGGACAAAGGAGCAGCGGGCAGGGTTCGTCTTTGCCGAGATTCAGAACTATTCCGGGGGGACGATCAGAACATTGTCGGAGAAGAGAATGCGCCCAATGGCTACTGTGTCGCCGATTCCCATGAAGAGATTGGACCTCCCCCGGTGTAGATCTCGAAGCGCCTCTTGCCCCACGGTGGGCGCCAACTGTTGTGGTATTGCCAACAAGTACGCCATGGAGGGGTCCTCATAGAGCGTGTTTAGAGAGGTGGGGGAAGGCGGAGAGTTGACGGGTATGAGGTAACATAGCTTACCCAGGTTCAAGTCCCACGACGGTGGCGGAACTCTACTCCGGATATAAATCACTATAATGGCAATACACCTAGTTACAAGGATCGGTTTGTTGTGCCAGGTGTTATGAATCGTGCCTTAAAGGCTCCCACAGACCCGTCTTATAAAGGCGCCACAACCTAGGTTACAGGGAAAGGACCTTGCCAGACAGGTTACAGAGTCCTACACTAATACTAACTAGTCTTCGTGTCTTGTACTCCAAGGCTCCGCCTAGGTCGGTGACTTCAACATAGCCTTCCTTGTTCCGGCATGGGCCTCCCTTCTGGATCCGTCTAACTGGGCCACTCAGCAGGCCATGGGCCGTGCTACCAACTATGGGCCACCTAGGTTAGCCGAATTAGATACATGCAATGGTGATACCCATTTAGCATATCCCCAACACCCTTCTGATTACATTATAGTGATTTATAGTAGGAGTACGATATCGCCACCATCGTGACATTTGAACTTGGGTAACTCATGTTACACACCCTTTCCGGACGTTCGACGCCTCTCACCCTGGCTCTCTAAACTTGTCGTTAGGACCCCCTTATGGTGTACTCAACTACTCATCGATAATACCATGATAGTTGGCGCCCACTGTGGGGGTAAGAAGCGCTTGGAGCCCGGATCTGGGAGGGATCCTGACATAGGTATGCCCAACGGGCACCTGACTACATCCTACTGGTGTGGCCCAATAGAAGGCTCACTTGACGACCTATCAAGGTCCACGAAGCCCAAGACAGTTCGACTGATATGAGCCCATATGGACCCAGACTCCAAGCGTACAAGACAAGGAAAGATGAAGACTAGACTTCGAATCTAACTTGTAACCTACTCGGTCATGGTACCCGAGACCTAGCTTCTCATATAAAGGCTAGCACGGCGACTGAGGAGTATATAGACGACACAACAGAACACAACACTCGTAGCATATGCCGGATCCAATCTCTGCATCCACCGTCATCTCGACGATATTGTAACCTTCGGTTTCTCTATCAATTAAGAACAGACAAGCAGGAGTAGGGTTTTCCCTCCGGGACCCTGAATCTGGATAAATCTCGTGTCCCCTATTGTTTGTCTATTAACTGACAAAGTCTTCAGCGCCCCGCTCTTCCCTAAAACCCAAGTCCATAACAATGGGCATTGTCGTGATCAACCAACGTCGATTGGCGCCATCTGTCAGAAGCCCATGCGCTGATGTCGTGACTTCGGCGGTTCCATCACCACAATCTACGTTTCGTCGGCTCTCGAGAGTGGATCCACCTCGGCTCTTCAATTTCACATTGCACTCGCCGGCCTCACGCCTGGATGCTGGGGTCGACCTAATATTCGGCGACCTGTGGACGCAGATAATTTGGCCCTACAGACGCGGATCCTGGCGGATCATCTGCACCGGAGGTCGAGACTTCGTCAAAACTCCGGCTTCATACGCATCCTTGATCGTATCGTTATGCGGAATGGCAGGTGCGACCATGTGATAGCTTGGCTCACACCAAATCAGCAGAATGAGAGATCGCTTCAATTGATGGTGCATAGGTAGCCGGGCGAAACAGTATGCGGCCTCACGAAGATTCCATCCTAACCGGCCAGATAGATGTGACCCATGCAGCTAACTGCTTCATCTAGATCAGACCGGATAAAAATGCAGAACAGCTATGTCGCCTGAAGATACTTTGACACGCGACTGGAGCAGCAGGCAGAAAAGCACGCAGAAATCTATCGTGGATCATATCCCGATGACTAAGATAATTTAATCAAGTGTATATGGAGATATATGGACTTCAATATAGCTTAGGGTGCAGTCGGATTGAAAACCAGCACGACAAATATGCCTTGACTCGAAATCAGCTTGCTTTTTATATGTGCGCACCTTGAGGGACCGCAGCGAGATATTTTACCTGGACGGTTTCTATCATCACCATGAAGAGTCAATCATCGAGGTCTGAAGCAATCCTCGTCAAAAGTTGCCTCGTCGGCTCTACCGTTAGATGCTAGTGCGATCTGCATGACCATGTTCATCGGTTCCGTGTATTCACGAAGCATCGTAAGATAGTCTAACAACCGTCTCAACAAGATCACTCATGGGACAATTTCAAGGAGCGACTACTTGGACGTCTTACGTCAAGCCATCTCTCACGCAGGCTGACTTAATAATCCGCTGCCGTCATCGGCTCTGGTGATCCTTGGCTGCACGACCTGATGTGCTCTTCAACTGCAGCGAACATCATCGCCTTCGGCTGCGGCGACTAGCTACCTTGGTCAACTCTGCCGCGCGACTCCCTTCTCTGCATTGACTCAGCCGCATCGAGTCTACACCTGGTTGTTCCGCCTACTCTACAAGTATGCGCCACATAATTTTATATTTCTATGGCGTATATTACTATATGCGCCACAGAAGAAGGGGCAACACTTTCCGCGATGGGACCTGCTTCCACTTGTGTGGCGTATATGGAAATATGCGTCATAAAAAATAAACATTTCGGTGGTGCATGTTGCCATGTGTGTCACAGAACGTTGGTTACCTAAATTCTATGGTGGGGCCCTCTTCACTTTCTGTTGCACATATAGACATACAAAATTCTGTGGCGCATGTAGTTATATGCGCCACAGAAAGTTGGTCGCCCAGCCCTAGTGGCGAGTTCCACCTTATTTCTATGACACATGGGTTTCTGTATGCGCCATAGAATGGTGAAATTTCTAAGGCGCATTGCGCTGGTGTGCGCCACTAGATTTCTTTTATGGCACATGGACTGAAATATACGCGACAGAATAGCCGTCTATCTATATATGTTTTCCTAATAGTGTAAGGACCCGGGGTACTCCCAAAGGGAGTTCTATTCACGCATTCGAAAAACTGCGAGCGCCAACAGCGTCCGCAGAGTTCATCTAATGCAATCGACAATTATAAGTCTCTGCTCGAGTCTAGCCGTGCGTTGGCACAATCCCCTAATTTTTTGCCAGGCATGTAAATATAATATACATAGCAGTTCATGTTTATAGAGAGAGAGAGTAAGTCAATAAAATTAAATGTTTATGGAAATATAACTCGATGAAAAACTATAATTTCAACATCATATGCATACAATTCATCTAATTATCTTTTATTGACTAAATATCCACTTCGCACATGCGAGCTCATGTGTCGTTGTTAGGCCCAAGCGTCAGTGTTTTACGCTTTGGCTCGGTCATGTCACTCCTCGTCGTCCATCCATCACATTAGCTACACTTGTATTGACATGTCGTACAAAAAACGAAAAATCTGCGCCTCCAGCTCTCACAACCACCAAATTCTTTAATATTTCTCCCTCCTTGTCATAGCTAAGAAATAGCCATATCCCCAAGCCCTTTGGTTGCCTTATTCCATCTAATAAGAGTCTCTCTCTCCCACAGTATTTGCGTAGGGTTAATTCGCTGTGCTATTTATTTTCTAAGGTAGATGATTTTGTACTCACATTGTATATTAAGTATGTGTAACATGGTCATTTTTTTGCAGACACCTACTATGAAGTTTAAGATCCTCCCACTCCTGCTCCCTACAGGCGTCATCTGGACCCGACACACGCCCGTTACCTACGTACCGTCTGAACTCTGACCTAAACCGGGATTTCGTTGCAAAGGTTTAGTTCTATACGGCGCCGTCAAGTCCATTGAGGACCTCTTCGCCTGCATCGGCTGACCGGACTTCCCCGTTATAACGCTCAAGAGGCTAAAGACGATGTAGCTACTCATGTCATCATGTATGTTGAGAAGTACGACTGGGTGGAGGTCTAAGATTACACTCACGCCTATGAAGATAGCTGCGGAGGAAGAGAACACTGTTCTGAAGTCCGAAGCACGACGTCTAAGAGAAGAGGTCAACGACAACAAGGTTGGTATGAAAGAACTAAGCAGGAAATGTACGTCGATTATCTCTATCGTCATTCGTCAATATCGCGCGGCACGAGTATATGCGTGTCATACATGAATCCTTCGTGTTGACGTGTATCCCATCAAGCGACAACGTGAAAGTGGTCAACAATAAGAAGAAGTGATTCCTTAAGGACGCAACTCAGACGGTCGGTGTGTTTCCATACAATGACTAGGCCGAGAAGTTTTGGTACGAAGAGTTGCTGTAGTAGATTCTTATTCGTTGTTATTAGTCTTAGATTCTTCAAAAAGCAGTGGTGTGTACCCATGGCACCCCTTCCAAAAATACAACTCTTCTTTTAGCTATTAATAGTTGTACTAATTATAACTAAATGCAAAGCTTAATAGGGTACTTTTTAAGGTTGGCACCCCCCCCCCCCCCCCGACTTCATCCTAGATCCACCACTGTCGAACAGAGCTATGTATTTGTACAAGGACTGTCTTTCCCGTTCGTCTATTGTACACGTGATGTTCTACTTTTTGACTATTCCATTCTAGTGATTTCTTCCACAGTTATTTTTCCTCATCAAACGTCTTACGTACGCGAAAAGGGGTGCCACGCGCTACTCATACACTCAAGACTCGCTTATACTTGCAAAGATAAGTCTACTATATATGATGAATACTTTCCAGAGTGCTTACGAATGTATTACAATAAACTTTTGGGGTTTGACCGTCAGATGTTTCGTCTACGAGATACGCTCTAGTGGGCGAAAAGAGAAGAATGTGTACGAGACTACGAATATGCAAGCGGGAATGTAGTTAAAGATATGACTATTTGACGCGTAAAAGTAAAAAATATGACTATTTGACGCGTAAACATTTAAAGCTAAACAGTATATAATATTTTTTTAACCAAAGTCCATAGCCCAGCTTTATATTATAAAGCCAACAACTTCACATATACGAGTCCTAAAACCGATTACATCATAGGGAGCCCGGATCAACCGAGTCCAGCCACAACAGTTACTAGCCCAGCCACAGCAGGTCTAACAAGATACAATTATAACGACAGTTAATAGCCCAGCCGATAAAGGTAGTAAAAGAGACAACAACTAGGACGCCGGCTACGATCTCGTCTTGGTGTACATATCTCGGAGCGCCACCATCGAACCCTCCAGGGCCTGCTGATCCTTACGCCTTCTCAGGATCTTCCAGTTTTGTAGGAAGGTGATCATTTCGAAAATACAATCATAAGGAGAGTTGACGAATTTCAGCTCAATCATCTTGTTTCGAATATTCCAAAGCGTCCAAGCCATTGCCGCAAAGCACACCCACACCAGGCTCCTCGCGCTCCCCGTTAGAATTTGGGCAATCTCTAGGAAGCCACCAGCCCCTGCTGGGTTCCAGGAACACCCGAGAAGTTCCCTCACACATGCCCACATGAATTTCGCCAAATAGCATGAGAAAAAAATGTGGTTCACGTCCTCAACCTCGTCGCACAGCAGGCATTCCTGTTGGATGGAACATGGCAGATCCTAATGTGTTCGCATGTGGGGAGCTTGTTTCTGATTAATTGCCACAATAAGGTCTTAATCTTCAGAGGGACTATAGTCCTCCATACATCCTTGAAAAAGATCGTGTTTTCCCCTTGGCACAAGTGCTTGTAGAGAGACCCAGTCGAGAAGCACCCCGATGCTTCTAGGGACCAGGAGAGTTTGTCAGGCGTGTGTGTGAGACCCACCCGCTCGATTTCCCTCAGGAGGTTGTCCCATTCAACCCTCTCAGGGGTGCCAAAGGATCTCCTAAACCCAGGGTCCCATCTGTCCTCCCCTCTCGCCTCCCTAACTATCATACCTGCTTTAGAACAAATCGCGAAAAGCAAGGGAAATTTTTCCCAAGGGGCCCCTACCTGACCACCAGTCCATCCAAAACAGGGTGGAGCGGCCATTCTTTACCTCAAACTTAGCCCCAAGCTTGAATATATGCTTATTTTTTTGTAGATTCCTCCAGAACTCGGAGCCCTTCTTGAACGTGGACGTGAGCACCTCCCCATCCCTCAGGTACTTGGCCCAGATGATGTCAGCCCAGAGCCCCTTCTCCTGCTGACAGAGCCTCCATATCCACTTGGAAAACAGGGCAATGTTCAAGATTTTTGTGTTCACCACCCCCCATCCCCTAGGTCCTTGGGTTTGTAAATCGTTCCCAGTTAACTAGATGGTATTTCTTGGAGGCCCCGACCCCTTCCCAGAAAAATCTGCATCTAGTCTTGTCCATGGCTTTGTGGGTGCCATCATACAATAGGTGCAACCACATCGCAAAAGTGGGGAGGCTGGACAAGCAGGAGTTGGTCAGAATTAGGCGTGAGGCCGCCACCATAAATTTTCCTTGCCAAGGGTCAACCCTGTGCCCCACCTTCTCAGTCAAAAACTCCCAGTCTTTGAACGAGAGGCGCTTGTCGCATACCGGGAGCCCCAAATACTTGATCTGGAACGTTGCCAACTTGCATTTTAGAAGGTTGGCAATTCTAACTTTCTCGTTATGGTCAACTCCCATGATGACCACCTCACTTTTGTTAAAATTGATTTTGAGATCCGACATGTTGTCGAAACAAAGGAGCAATAATTTCACATTGGCAATGGAGAGCTCATCTGGCTCGAACATGATCATAGTGTTGTCTGCATGAAGGTGGGAAACGCCCAAAGGTATGAGGTGGGAGATCAACCCTTTGATATGTCCTGCCCTCCTAGATTTCTCAAGAATCCTAGTCGGGGAATCTGCCATGAAGTCAAATAGGAGGGGGGATAAGGGGTCTCCCTATCGCACCGGGCCTGATCGTTTGCGGTACCAAAGTTCCCGGGCGAGTGCACCGCGGTACCTAAGTTGCCTGAAATTGCCGCGTTTCGAAATGTTGCACCGTCAACTACCGAGAGGGGCCATTTCGAGGCAAACTCATCTCACCCCTACCAAATCCAAACATTCAGTGAAACTGCCCCGTGAAGTAGACGTCCGGGACCGTCATGTCAGTTATATTTCCGTGACGCGAGCGCCAACGTGGCAACCACATAGGCGAAACGAGGGACTAAAGGAGCATGGTGCGTTGACCAAATTCACAAATCCATTCCCTCCCTCCTTTCGCATGAACCCTAGCACCAGCAGCGTCTAAATCCCCTCTCCAACCAGAATGATCACTTCGGGCATTTGACTTCTGATGCCAAGTTGCTGCGCCTACTCGCTGCTACCGAGCTCTAATGCTGAATGTCGTGCCAGCCGTTGCGACGATCTAGCCCGCCTCTACTGCCGACGAGCTAAGCAGCACGAAGGATGGCAGATCCATATGCCGAGGAAGAAGTACTTTTGGCTAATTGCGGGTGAGCTACTCTTCTCTTTGCTATTCGCACTACCTATAACTGCTAGCTGGCTATTGGCATTAGAGAGATAGATCGAACATATAATTGTTTGCTAGCACGACGCTGACAAACAATTCTTATCTTTTGTCCCCAATTTTCTGTCAAGTAGGATCTCCGCTGAACCCAAATACATGGTTATGGTCACCCTCTGCGGCTACCACATTAAATTAGCAGATGGGAAGAGCAAGTGAAATCGAGCTAGCTCTCTGAAGATGGAAGTAGCGCATGTGCAGTTTTGCACTATCCCTGGTATGGTTGCTGCTGTGCGTGAACTTGCTGAAATGGGGCCAAAGCAGACTGACGGTTCAGCTTCATTGATGTACGAGGCTTCACGTTTCCTATAGCGTGTGACAGTCAGCTAATTGGGTTGATGAAACAGTATGCTGGGCTTCGCGTGGTTGTGCTGATTTGTAACATACTGGATGTGGAAGCTCCTGCTATTGGGAGTCACCTAGCTATTATTGGACAGGGTGGTCTAACTCGAACCCCTGCTGTTGTTGAGAAAAATGTGGTTCCTCATTCGCGACATGCTTCTATCAGGCAACCTTCTCGTAGGAGTCCTCGTATTGCCGTTGTGGAAAACTCTGCTCTAGAATCTGATGGTACTGTTCGTACCTGTGGTGTTGTTGCTCCGGCTGCTGCTGACCCAATCCATGCCGCTGTTGAGCAAACTAAGGCTTCCAGAGGCTGCCCCGTTGTCGTTTCCAAGACCGCTGCCTTGTGTGCTGCTCCTCCTTGAAACCGTCCTCAAGTTGTGAAACCCGTGCTCTAGAATCTGCTGGTACTGGTCATCCTCATGCTGTTGTTGATCTGGCCGCTGTTGACCCAATCCCTGCCGTTGTTGAGCAAACTAAGGCTTCCGGAGGCTGCCCGACTGTTGTTGCAAAGACTGATGCCTTGTGTCCTCCTCGAACCCGTGCTCAGGTTCAGCGAGCTGCTGGTCTGGAGCTACCTCATGGTCTAGACTCTGCTAGCACTCAAAACACTGCTATTGTGGGAACTGCTCCTGATCGTCAATGTGGCATGGCAGCAGCTGATCCTATTGTCGCTGCCATTAGAAGGGGCCCTACCTGTCCACCATGTAATGTAGCTCCCGCTGCTAAGGGCCCTCGCCTTGATCCTGGTCCTGGTACTTCCACCGAGGTTGATCCATCTAACGATGACGCTGGTGATGGCGACGGTGGCATTGGGGCTGGGTCTGATGGTGCCACTCCACCTTCGAACCTCTCGAAGGTTTCTATCCTGAAGAACCTGATGATGGCAAAGTAATCGTTCATATCGATGTCGCGGATTATACTACAAAATTAGATGATGGCACAGAAAAATTCTATGACGAGTTTGATGTAATCCTTGGCAGATATGATCCTGAAGTGGTAGAGTTATCTAACCTAATGGCATCGTTACGTGTGAAGGTGCTAGGGGGGTCCTCCCAGGAAGCACGTTTGTTATATTTTGGTTATAGGAGCAAAAAGGCTGTCGAAGTGAAAGATACCAGGGATTTAGTCGTACCATTTACAAGGAAACATTATAGAGGTGAAGTGTACTTCCACTTGATAGTGCAAATGGTTGGAGAGGAATTGGAACTCGACAATAGAGATGATGGACTTTTAGAAGACATGCGTGACCTGATCCATGGCATCACTGGGGTTGGTGCGACTGAGGGTAGCTTCGAACAGAGGAGAGTCTTACAAAGGAGCATCATAAAGAGGAGCAGGAAGAGCATCCCCAGAAAGGGCACCCCGAAGAAGAACGTCACCAAGGAGATCATGCCAGAGAAGAGGATGCCCAAGATTCGCACGAAAAAAGGCACCACGCCGCAGAGTACACCCCTGAGATCCAGTCAAAATGCCACACCGAACGGTAGCAGCAAAAACGCTAAGAGGGCTAACACAGTGGTGAACACTCCCAGGAGTGGTGGCAAAGAGGCGAAGATGGCCAGCACGAAGGCTACCACACCCAGTGGGAGCATAAAAAATACTAATTTGGAGCGGAACATGCCGATGAGGTTAGGCAATAATGCCAGCATGAAGGAGAACACGCCCAATAGTAGCAGCAAAAAGGATAATTTGAGCAGAACACGCCGCTGAGGTCAGGCAATAATGCCAGCACGAAGGAGAACACGCCCAATAGTAGCAGCAAAAGGGCTAATTCGAAGAAGAGCACGCTACAGAGGTCAGGCAATAATGCCAGCACGCTGGAGCCAACACCCGTGAGGGGAGGCAGTAAGGAGATCACACCCAAGAGCGGCAGCAAAAAGCCTAGTTCGTTGGGGAATGGAACACAGATGTCAAGCCTTACTGATGACATCGGGAAAGATTACATCAGGAAGGAGGATGTACACAAGGAGAGCAAGAGGGTTCTGTACAGTCAAGATGAAATTGATTCTGACTGCTGTTTGTCTACTGAAGTACCTGGGATGCATGCAAAGGTAAGACCACCCCATGTGGTTGCAGCAGAACCAACCGAGTGTCTTGGAGAAAACAAAGTTGCTCGTGAGGTGGATTAGGGCAATGTTCCGGTCCATCCGGGTGGAGACGATGGTGCAGCCCCACCCATGGGAGTCAATATGATGTGTGCAGTACTAGGCATTAGAGACGATGGCGAGGATTCTGAATCATATGAAGAAGAAGGCACTGTAGAGGATCAAGAATCTGGTGATGATGAAATAGACGAGGAACTTAACGATGAGGCTGGTATTCCAGTCAATGATTTGGGTGTTGAAGTAGAAGAAATGAAACATGACCACGAGTATCCTATAATTCCGGTCGGCACCGGGTTCAGGAGCATGCATGAGTTCAGGATGCCGTTCTGGCATTTTTGTATCAAGGGGGAGTTCGACGTTTATTGACTGAAGAACACTGCCCAGAGGTATGAGGCTGTTTTCAAGATAACGTGGATGAATGGATGGGCTGAGGTACATTGTCCATGGAGGATCACAACAAGAGCCTTACCTGCGTCGAAGGCAATTAGGGTACTGGGGCAATGAATGCGGCAAACCATTAGAACTTTCTCTATTTTCACTCTATAACTACAATTGATGTGCGATATCTTTCTGGCAACTAGTCGACTGCACTTATCTTTTAAATGAATATGTGTTGCAGGTGAACAAAATGGGCCCTCCACACATGTGTCCGATAGGCAGCAAACTGAAATCCTCAATGGCTGATACGGACTGGGTGGTACTGACTCGTGCAATAATGAGCTCGTTGGGGAACCCCAAGAGGGAGGTATGATGAGCATAGCAGTAAGTTTCCCTCAGTTATGAAACCAAGGTTATCGAACCAGTAGGAGCAAGGAAACACCTCCAAGGTGTTGTTTCCAACTTGGAATCATGCACAACACAACCATAGAACTTTGCCCCCAACTTATAGTGAGGTTGTCAATCACACCGGTTTTGCTGAAAACAAAGGATTAAACGTATTGTGTGGAAGAAAGTAAAATCTTGCAGAAAGTAAACAGAAAACAGTAAACAGTTCTAGATTGATGGTAAAAAGGACCGGGGTCCATAGTTCACTAGTGGTGGTTCTCCTTAAGATAGATGACATGCTGGGTGAACAAATTACAGTGGGGCAATTGACAAACATCGAGAAAGCATACGTGCATATACTAATCATCTTGACTCCTTTGAGATTTGATTGGGCATTACAACATTATACATAGACTGTAATCCAACTACATCTATGACTAATAATCCACCTTCAGGTTATAATCTGAATCCCCTCCAGTATTAAGTTGCAAGCAACAGATAATTGCATTATGCATTGCGTGTAAAGTAAACAATACGATTGTTCTATGAACAAAGGATTTTTGTTTTCTCCCTAGTAGCAATAGCACATCTAGTACCTTAGAGATTTCTGTCACTTCCCCAGATTACTAGAGGCATGAACCCACTATCGAGCATAAATACTAACTCTTGGAGTTGCTAGCATCTACTTGGCCAAGATAGCTACTAACAACAGAAAGCATGCAAGATCACAAATAACAAAGAAATGATATAATCAATAATCAATCTGAAATAACATCTCAATATCCATCGGATCCCTGCAAACACAACATGTAGGATTACAAATAGATGATCTTGTTCATGAACGGAGCTCACAAGATCTAAACATGATAGCACAAAGGAGAAGAACCAACCATCTAGCTACTACATGGACCTGTAGTCCAAGGATGAACTATTCACGCATCACACCAGAGGATTGCATGGTGATGAAGAAGGCCTCCAGGGTGAATTCTCCCCTCCGGCAGGCTGCCGGGAAGAGCTTCAGATCCCTCCCGATCTAGGGATGGAGATGACGGTGGCTACAGACTCTTTCGTGGAATTTTTTATCAGGGCCTTAGGGTTTATGTATTGGAGGCATCTTATAGTCGGAAGGGGAGGTCGAGGGGTGCCCTAGGTGGCCTCGCCACCCCCTGGCGCGGGCTAGGCCTGGCCGCACGGCCACGTGTTGTGGCGGCCCTCTGGCCCCTCCCCGTCTCGTTTTCTTGCTCCGTGTCCCCCTCGGTGAAAAACTGACTTTGGCTTTTGTCTCGTCCAATTCCGAGAATATTCATTTTCTGACTTTCCTGGAACCAAAAACGGCAAAAAACATGCAGCTGACACTGTGGCATCTTGTTAATAGGTTAGTCCAAGAAAGTGTATAAAAAGTACTCCAAAGTTGGAACAAAACATAAGAAAGTAGATAAAAACCAAGCATGGAACATCAAAAATTATGGATACGTTAGCAACGTATCAACATCCCCAAGCTTAACTCCTGCTCATCCTTGAGTAGGTAAGTGATAAAAAGAAAGAATAATTTTTGAGGTGACATGCACCATCATAAACTTGATCAAAGTATTTGTAAAACATTGATAGCTAGGATTATGGTACTTCAACATAGCATGAAAGATAAAGTTATAGCAATAAGACATAGCAACTATGTTGCAACATGAAAAGGCACAAACAAAAGATTCATGCATAATAATGCTTTGCAAGACGTTTGTTTGTTTCACATAAAGAAAACATAGCATAGTGGCATTCAGCTTGTCCCTCATAGAGTAGCAAACATAAATGCATTGGACACCTCCAAAGTTCATAAGAGTGACTAGATACAAGTGGTTTAAGAACAAGCAATATCAAGTTATGCATCAATTAACAAGTCTTGGGACAATGCACATAGAACTAAGAATGGCCACTATGCTCTCAAAGTAGGTGCATAAAGGTAGAAGGTGGAGACTCAACATGAAAGTAAAAGAAAGGCCTTCATAGAAGGATGTAGAGATTCAAGTTTCATAAAGAGCTTCCAAAAATTATGGTACTTGTTAGCTTTCAGCTCTCATTGCCCCTATCATAAGCATCTTTAAGTGATTAAGGTTAAAGTGACACAACTAAGAGGATATGCTTGACAAGTTATAAGCCGAAATGTCATGCCCCTTACTTATGAAGACCGAACCTCATGCTACTCAACTTCAGTCACAAGTAAGCTCTTGTCATTGTAAGTACATACGTATCATAGAGAACCGCCAACAGGGTACCCCTTGCACATAATACAGGAGCTATCCCATAATCAAAATGACAAGGCAAGCAGACAATGAACATCTCAACGATCTTTCTATTTGCTATTTGCATAGGTTTTTATTTAGGATGCTTCATAGAGTAGTCATTATGGTTATGCTACAAGTTTCCACCATGATTAGGCATGGCTTAGGCTAGCGTCCCAGGCGTTTCTCTAACACGCATACAAACTCCATGATCTACAACTTATTTCACACCGTCGGGATCCATAAGCAAAAGACCATGATATCAACGGGGTACAATATACAAGTGCAATGTTGAAAGCGTTCCCCATGATACATGGTTCTACTAACTTCAACTTATAAAGCGCAAGCATATACGTAACAAAGATGGACACACTAGTTCAAGTTTATTAAATGCAAGAAAGTAAAGTGTGCCATCAAGTTCATGAGAGCTTTAATCACTAATTTTCTCATAACAAGTTTAATTCGGAAGGTAGATAAAAACATGAATATACTTGGAATAAAAAATGCTAATAGGTAGGTATGGTGGACTCTTTGGAATAACTTGGTTTTAGGAGTTGGATGCATGAGTGGAACTCATACTTGGTTATGGAGGCTAGTGATGACCCACAAGTATAGGGGGTGTATCGCAGTATTTTCGAGGGAAGTGAAACCCAATTTATTGATTTGACAAGGGGAGCAAAAGAATATTTATAAGCCTTAACAACTGAGTTGTCAATTCAGCTGCACCTGGAAACAATCTTGCTCACAGCAGTTTATCAGTAGCAACAGTTTTGTAGTAGGAATAGTAAAGTAGCAGCAGTAATAAAGTAAAGATAGAAGTAACAATAGCAGTAAACAGTAGGATTCAAGTGCGGTAGGCATAGGGATGGATGGACGGGCGTTGCATGGACAAGACAATTCACATAGCAATGAGAACATATGGAAATTGAAGATAAATAAGATAAAGCATCCAAGTACTAGATAATCCTAGGCATGTGTTCCATATATAGTAATACGTGCTCGCAATGAGAACTTGCACAACATCTTTTGTCCTGCCAGCCCGTTTGTAGCGGGGCCTTAAGGGAACTACTGGAAATTAAGGTGCTCCTTTTAATAGAGCACCGGAGCAAAGCATTAACACTCTGTGAACACATGTGATCCTCACATCAAAGCCATTCCCTCCGGTTATCCGGATTTCTGTCACTTTGGGGCCATTGGTTCTAGACAACAACGTGTGTATACAACTTGCAGGTAAGACCATAAACAATACTATCATAATGAATCAATAACATGTTCAGATCTGAAATCATGGGACTCGGTCCCTAGTGACAAGCATTAAGCATAACAAGTCGCAACAAAGTCATAAAGCACTAATAAAAGATACTAGGCACCATGCCCTACCAATCTGATGCCATTACATGAACGATCTCATCCAATCCCTACCATTCCCATAGCCTATAGCGAGGTATTACTCACTCATAGATGGGGGAAACATGGATGGT
The DNA here is from genome assembly GCA_916181665.1 of Avena sativa. Taxonomy (NCBI): domain Eukaryota; kingdom Viridiplantae; phylum Streptophyta; class Magnoliopsida; order Poales; family Poaceae; genus Avena; species Avena sativa. Next base: position 82,820,311 of record OV702286.1, read on the forward strand.
CGATGGAGAAGCGATGGTGATGATGATGGCGATGCTCTCCTCCAATTCCCCATCCTAGCAGGGTGCTAGAATGGAGTTTCTGGTGCTGTTTCGTGGAATCTGGTGGTGGCGGTGGAGCGGAACACCTTTTGGAAAACGTTGAACCCCCAGAGTTTTTAGGTCAGAAGGCAACTTATAGGCAAAGAGGGAGACCAAGGGGGTGTCTAGGCGGCCAGACCACCCCCTGGCGCGGCCAAGCCCAGCCCGCGTGGCCAGGTGGTGTGGCTGGGCCCCAGCCGCACTCCGTCTCGTATTCTGGCTCCAGGAGTCTTCTGGTGAAATAGGATTTTTGGCTTTTGTCTCGTCCAATTCCGAGAATATTCATTTTCTGACTTTTCGGGAACCAAAAACAGCAGAAAACAGGCAGCTGGCACTATGGCTCTTGTTAATAGGTTAGTCCAAGAAATCATATGAAAAGTAATCCAAAGTGTGGACAAAACGCAAGAAAATAGATAAAACCAAGCATGGAACATCAAAAATTATAGATACATTTGCAATGTATCAACATCCCCAAGCTTAACTCTTGCTCGTCCTCGAGTAGGTAAGTGATAAAAAGAAAGAATAATTTTTGAGGTGACATGCACCATCATAAACTTGATCAAAGTATTTGTAAAACATTCATAGCTGGGATCATAGCACTTCAACATAACATGAAAGCTAAAGTTCTAATAATAAAACAAAGCAACTATGTTGCAAATGAAAAGGAACAAACAAAAGATTCATGAATAACAATGCTTTGCAAGACGTTTGTTTGTTTCACATAAAGAAAACATAGCATAGTAGTATTCATCTTGTCCCTCATAGAGTAGAAAATATAAATGCATAGGACACCTTCAAAGTTCATAAGAGTGACTAGATACAAATAGTTTAAAACAAGCAATATCAAGGTATGCATCAATCAACAAGTCTTGGGACAATGCACATCGAACTAAGAATGGCCACTATGCTCTCAAAGTAAGTGCATAAAGGTAGGAGGTGGAGACTCAATATATATAGTGGAAGAAATGCCTTCATAGAAGGAAGTAGGGATTCAAGTCTCATAAATAGCTTCCAAAAATTATGGTACTTAATAGCTTTCAGCTCTCATTGCCCCTATCATAAGCATCTTGAAGTGATTAAGGTTAAAGTGAACAAACTATGGTGTACATGCTTGACGAAGTATAAGTTGGAAATATCATGTCCCTTGAATACGAGGGCCGCTCCTCATGCTACTCAAGTTTAGTCATCGGTAACTTCTTGTCATTGTAAGTACATGTGTATCATAGAGAACCGCCAACGGGGTACCCCTTGCCCGATGATACGAAAGAATCCCCATATCAAAATGACAAGGCAAGCAAACAACGAGCATCTCAGCAATCTTCTTATTTACCATGGGAATATGGTGCTTTTTTCTCTCTTTCCTCTTTTCATAATCTCTTTTTTTTTCTTTTTTCTCAATATCGGGCTCTTTTTTTATAAGAAGAATGCTTCATAGACAGCTCATTATGGTCACGCTGCAGGTTTCCTGTAGCATCCCAATTGTCTAACAATTGCAATGCTACTAGCCTAGTCTAGATAATGGCTACTTCAAATATATAATTGTTGCATCATCATTATATCATGCTCATGTCATCATGCCACCTTGCATTTCAGCATCATATAAAACCCCTTTTTGTTTTGGTTCTTATCTCATATGCATTGTAAATTGTATTTGCCTCTTGATATTGTATTTGGATCTTGATATATTGTTTAATGCCCAAGTTGAGTTGGGGGCATATCTTTTATTAACTCCACCACATTTTCTTTCACCACCTTATAATTCCACCATCCAACTAAATATGAGCTTTGCACTTTATTTGAGTTTACCTCTAGCTCATGTGGGTTGGGATGGATCCAATTCTTTTCCACATGCTCTCATCTTAGCATCATGTTGTTTTCACATTATTGATATATGAGAGCCACTTGGCCACCTTTGCATGCCTTGTGAGTGGAACCCTTTTTCCTAGCTTCCATATGGATTATTATGGATTTATGCTCATGTGGGAATATTTTTGGGACTAGTAATCATCTAGTGGAACATACACACTAGCATGTCCCATTTTATTTCAAACATGGCCATCTCCAACTACTCCACATGGGGCATCCTTTCATTTCTTTTGCTTGGCCTTTATTCCAATTTTGGGAATGCATAATATTAATGCCATGTAATAATATTGTTTTCACAAGAACCCACATGGCAATAAATATTTTGCATGGGCCATGCAAGTACCCCTTTAGCTTGTCATTTGGATTTTATTTGATCTTTGAGTGGATCATCCCTCTCTATCTACCTCTATCTTTTCTTTTGGCTTGATCTATGTTGATCTTGCTCAAACCCTAACATTCCATCCCTCTCTTTTTCTTGTCTTGATCTTGTTTGATCTTGGTTGTTCTTGGCTTGATCTTGTCCAAGGCAAACCCTAGCTACAAACCTCTCCATCTATCTCTCTAAGCCTAGACCATCACCTACCTCATCATCACCATACCCCCCTCTCCTAAACCCTAATCTATACCTAATCTAAACCAAACCCTAAGTACCCCCCCTCTCTCTCTTATCCTCTATCTAAGTTCCTCTCTAATCACCATACCCCTCTACCCCATCCTCTCTAAACCACCCCCATCTAAACCAAACCCTAGCTACCATGCCATCCCTCTCCCTAACCCATCTCCTCTCTTTTTCACCTCATCTTAGTCTAAATCCAAGCCCTCTCTACACTCCTTAGCTATCTCTGTTCTATAACAAAAATTTGCAAAGAAGCTTCCAAAAGAGGTATTTCTTAGGCTTGTTTAAACCTGCAACAAAACAAAACAAATCAAAACAGTTTTTGTAAATAAAATAAAAAGAGTTATGAGAGGGAGAGAGCTTACCTTGCACCCAGCCGCAGCAGCCCAGCAATAGAGCCAGCAGCCCACCTTGGCCCAGTACCCCTTCACGCCGTCCCTGTTCACCGTCTTCCTCTCGACCCTTTTTCTCTCTGCAGGAAACGGAGCAGCAGGTGTCCGTCCGTCCCATCAAGCTCCGTCAGGGCTCATGCCGCCCACGTGCCGCGTCCCACCCTTATCTACCATCAGCCGCGTCCCTAGAACCCTAGACTCCTTCCGTCCATCAGCACCGCCATCTTTCTTCCTTTTTCCCCCTGTTCCGAGAGAGAGACCGAGAGGGAGCCGCGGCGAAGGAGCATCGCTATGGCCGTCGTCAAGTTCATCTGAGCGCGGGATTGGTACCACTCTGTCACCGCGACATCTGCGTGGAAGATAGGAGCCGGAGCTGCCAGGGACTACCTCCTCGCCTCGGTTTTGGTCGTGACCAAGCAGGCCCGCCCCGTCGCCACCGCCCTATCCATCTTCCTCTTTCCCCGGTCCCAATTCCAGAGGGAATTGGTCGAGGTGAGTGTCACCTCCTTTCCCCCTCTCTTTTCCCCTCCTTCCCGAATCATGCCTCCCTGAATCGTCGTCGCCGTCATCGGTAACCATCGTCGCACGCGCAACAGCAGCAACGTCCGCACGCACCAAGCCCTGCAGCAGAACAGCCCGAGTAGTAGTTTCTGTCTCTGTTCCTCGCAATCTAGCAACCGGTGCAGTCCGCCTCCGTCGATTCATAAAACACAAAACTTTTGCAGGATAGTCCCCTCTTCCACTTTGATCTTTGTGGCTTGTTCAGATTCCCAAAGGATAGCTCGCCATCTTCGTCGCCGTATCAGCCGAGCTAGCTCCTCTTCGCGGAACTTTTTTTTCAGTTTCGTCAGGCAGCACCGATCCTCCCAGTAGTTTTTGCAGAAAGCCCCTCCCAGATCTTTTCGAGCACGCACAGATCCCTCCCCGGCCAGCTGTCGCCACCCCGTTGGCCTGCGCGCGGTGGACCTGTGAGACCACTGACCCCACCTGCCATTGAGTGTGGGTACAACCGGGATCCGTGAGAAAAGTGCGCCACGGTTTTGCTTTTGCCAGCTCAGCCTGTCTCCGTGTCGGGCCCCATTGTCAGCGTCTCGGGCTAGCTTCACCTGTGTATAAAAAGTTCTGTGTTCCTTTTGTTTTAATAAAACAATTTCTGAAAATGTTTTAATATGATTTAAATCTGTTTTTAAATCCAATTAATACAAATAATATATGTTTTCAAATCAGAAAAATGTGAGGATTTCAAATATGCCATTCAAAATATATTTTGGACACTTTATTTTCCCAAGTTAATTAAAATTACAATAAATGCCCTTTTTCCTTAAGTAATTAATATCTTTTGTTTTATAACTCCAAATTTAACAAATAATATGTCTAAAATGATTAGCTCGACGAGACCTTTCTGTTTATGCAATCCTTTATCTGTTTTGCAGCATGCATCCTATAAATATAATGTGTACAGCAACTAATATGAGGATAAAATGAGGCTAAAACTCAATAAAATGATTTATTCTTGTATTCCACACCTCACCCATGCCATGCTACCTTATTGCCATGCAAATTGTGCATCATTCATCATGGCATGATTGTTTGCTTGATGCATTTTATTCATATGCTTGTGCACTTTATTTATGTTGGCCTTGTTTGTTTGGTTCTTCTTCGAATAGACGCTGAGCAGGGGATATATCAAGAGAACCAGGAGCACTACCCAGATCCATCCCTTGCTTCAACTGAGCTGCCAGGCAAGCACTACCACATGCTTGCATACATATAGTACCTATTGCCTCTTTCTTATTCTTGCATCATTGAGTCGCGATTGCATTAAATTGAATCCCAAGTATTGCATAGCCTTTACTTTTAAACCCCACGAAAGCTTGTTCCTCCATCCCATGAGCCATTACTACAGGAGTTGTTTGAGCCATGCGAGTCGTAGAACAGCATGTGTAGGGTATGTGAGTGTCTGATGGAGAACGAGGTACCTATACAACTTAATCTGAGTAGTAATGGCATAACTAATGAAAGTGGCATCGGTGAGCCATATTCGCTATTTGGTTTTTCAGGCTCACTTGTGTCCCATAGGACCCCGAGTACTTGATTCCTGTTCCTTGAATATTCGCGCTATCCACATCCGGGAGGCTTATGAACCCCCCTGAGCCAGAGCTTGATTCATTCTTATTTCTTGGGGCCACAAACTAGTTTGAGGTTTTATTTACTATCCTGTACTTATTCCATGCTTTACTGCTTTATTTAAATTGTGCGAGGTACTGCACACTGTACTGTTTAGGAAAGCGGAGTGTTTTCGTGGTGTCGACAAGCCCAGTCACATTTTCGGGTTCCCAGTCGTTCACAGCCACTGGCGCAAACCTTGAGGCCATCTCGGAGTCAGCTAACTTCGTTGCGGGTAGCTCAATGGGGTGGCCCCCTGAAATATTTCTGAATCCTGTAATTGCTTTGTCGTGACTGCCTCGTTGGGTTTTGATTTGGTTTTTCCGAGGCATATCGAGTGTGTGTTGCTATTTGTGCACCCCTGCAGGGTAAAACTTTCTGAAAGCCGTGTCCGTGGTTATGGACGACTTGGAGCATAGTTTCTCGATCATAGACAAGCATAACTAAAGTACCGCTGTTAATTTGACTAGACTAGGTACCTGACTAGTAAATAGTGTAACACTCACGGAATGGATAATAAAACTGCCAACGGATGGGGGGTTGTTCGTCCGCTTCCTCGTTGGTAAGCGAGGAGGAGCATGGATCTGTTAAGATTACCGTCATAACTGTTGTTATTAATTCACGGACATCCGTCTATCTCTGGTTAGGCGGATGGTTAGCGAGTATCTATAGAATTGCTAGGGTTTATCTGTTGCTGCAATTGCGTCGCCCCAGGTTGTGTCCCCTTTAGCGGCATAAAGACTTGCTGAGTACCCCTAGGGTCTCACACGATAAATTATTGGTTCAGATGAACAGGTACATTCGCAAGATGGATACTGGGTGGAGGAGACGGACGATGTGGGCAACGATCATTCGGTGTAGAGATTCCGGGAACGGGGATCCGTGAGATCTGTGGGCGGGATCTGCTTATTTATGGGGCATCTTATGCCGATTTGCTTCTTATCCGTACTCGGATTTTGTCTTCCGCTTCCGCTTGATACTCTGATGCTTGATGTATGAGGAGATATCCTAAACTATTATATCTATCTAGGATATTTGGATCTTGCCGTATGGCGTTGCTATATTTCCTTTTTTTAGATGGAATGGCTCTGATGTACTATTGTATGGTGGCTTGCATACATACTCATTTGTGTATGTAGTTGATCCCTTCGCCTGCCGATTACGCCGCCCGTTCTTGTCCCGATGTTTAGAAATGGTTGGGACGGCCGAAAGGTCTACCTGTGAGTGGCATTTGGGCCCCACCGTACTATTTCAACCATTTCTGCTCATCCAGGCTTGTAACTAGGAGCGTAATTCACCGAGGTAGTTACAATTGGTATCAGAGCCATCCCGCCCTTCAGGGTCTCAGCCAAATGGTCGTTGTCTGTCTAGCAAATATATTTGGTAGTTATGTATACTAGGGAAAAACAAAACACGAGAGTAGGACTGCTTCCACTTTTCTTCTTACCCAACCACCACCCTTTTCTGGTAAGGAAGTGTAACGTTTTCAATCCTCTTCTCAAAATTCAAACTAGGATTCACGTGTTCTGGGTTTCCGTAGTACCATAGGTTGTGTATCTGTGTGTGTGTGAGTGTGTGTGTGTAATTCTTTGTCTATCTGTTGCATCCAATTTGTTATCACAATCTGCCTTTGGTTATCAACTGTTGGTACATTCCATACTGACAGGCTTTTGAAAACCGGCGCGTTCTATCTGACTCCTTGTTAACCGTTGCCATCTTCTTAAGGGTGTTCTTCCTTCTAGCAACTCCTCGTTCTGTGCAAGCATCTGTTGCTAATCTCTATCTGATAAGTGATTTTGCGCATCTATTGGTATTTTAATGCCGAAAAATGCGGAAAATTTTTCTTTGATACATCTGTGTTTCCACACTCCTTTTCAGTCGTGTGTGAAACATTATCTATCTTCCTTTTATCAGCATGTCCATGCTAACTCATTCTTTTGTCACCGGCGCTAAATCCTAGAGTTTCTTTTCATCTCCTTTCTCTTGGGCTAATTACATAACGTGTGTCGATTCGATGCTGGTGATTGTAATTTGGCTCTCGGCATAGCGATATTCCACTCATGATAAGTGTCGATTGGAATATGGGAAAATGCTATCAACCGTCACCATCTGGAGGATAAGGTTATCTCCTGTGGTTTTGAGTACACCATGATCATATCTATGCATATTCAAGCATCTTTGGCAATCCGGAGTTTCTCAAGCACTACGGCGGTCTATCCTCTGTCCATCTTGCTGCACATCATTTTCAACTCCATATCTGCAAAATTCTCTTTGATACGAGGGAATTGCATCTTTTCGTCTCTGATAGCTTTGCTTAAGGTATGAGGTATCATCGGTTCTTAACCAAGATCTCTTTATCTTTGTAACCGGTGATCCGATCGACAATGTGGACCAGGTGACACCTCTTTTTCTTCCGAAGGACCAGATAATCTATTCTGCCAGTGCATCTCTTTCAACACGAACCCGTGCTCGTAACGTTGATCTTTCAAAGAGCTTTGAGCTCAAAAAGTGTTTCGAACATTTGTTTGTTTCTCCCGCCTCTTGAACTTGATATTCTGGAATATCTTGTTAGTCCATGGTGGTATATGTTGATAATATACTTGACTATTCCATATCAATGGAAGGACATGGAGGATCATCTGTGTCTCTTTCTCTCAAGCTTCGTGAGCAATGCCTGTGTGCAAAGTCTCAAAGTGAGAGTTCTGACTTTTTGAAGTCACCTATCTCGGCCATGTCCTTCTGCTAAATAGATCGCTTCAATTCTGGAATCAGTAAGTTCATTGTTAATTCCATCTTCCATCTTTAACCAATCCGGAGTTGTTCCTTGTTGGCAAGTTATCATCGTCGTTCCGCTAAAGTTTATCCTCAAGACTGCTAAATCTTTCTCAATCATTTCAAGAAGAACATGGAGTTCTTTCACCTCGTTCTCGTTAAGTAATCTCTTGAAACCCTCTCGCTCTATCGTCTATGCTCAATCCACCAGAGGCCATGAAGATTTTTCAGATCCTTTGTTACCCTTATGTGCAAGTGGTGCTATCTTTTTCTTTATCTGTGGAATCGTGCAGTGTCTCCATGATCTTCCTTCTTATCTTTCCGGTGGCTTGGTACTTCCGACATGACGACAACATCATCACCCTTATCTATCTTGGATCCGATGAATCGTTTGCATCTATCCTTGTTTTCTAACGAAGTTCCATGAGTTTTTGTCAATACCTTCATTCTGTTTCGGTAGTTGGGTTGCATGGTTTCTTGTTCATGTGCGGAGTAATGCTTTGAGTGCGGGATGGAGTAGCTACCATACCACTACTCTTATCATTCGCTCTTGTACAATGAATAGGTGAATTAATGTGATTTCACTCATTCCACGGAAGTTAGAAGTGGCCTTTATCCCTTGATACTTTTACTTCCGTCCTTGTTGTTCCGGAGTGCTCTCTCGAAGAAAGTAATCAATAATCTCTCGATGATGATCTATCTTTTCTACACGGAGCAAAATCTTCAATTATCTGGTGGAAACAAACGCAAACTCCTTTCGTTCCTCGTCTATCTACCGGTGCTCTACATCCCCAAACAAGAAGAAAGGAAACTATCTCTCTCTTTGTTTCATCAATTCTTTTTCGGTGGTAAAGCCAATTATGGTTGATGCCATCAGCCGCAAATCTATTGCGTTAGCCTCAAGGCTAAAGAAAGCAATAAGCATATCTACAATAAACTCCAGATCCTCCATAATCTTTGCTTCTCGGGATTCCACCATGATCTACCTTCACATCCATCTCTGGAAGTTATATCCGCGCACCTCAATTGCGTGATCTTCTGGTTCTTACCGGTGCAAGAAGAATCTAATCCGGCGATGTCTAACTAAATCTTTCTGTTCATATCAAGGGACTCTATTGTTTGAAGGCAATATTGTTTCCGAACTTCATTTCTCAAATCCGAGAGGAGATACGATGCTATCGTCATAATGGTTCAAAATCTCTCCAATCTAGCTCTTTTTCTTCCGGCGAGACAAAGATTCATCCTCTCTAGTATCGGTAAATCTTTAATCTTAACGGCGTGTCTTTCTATATCCATGATGCATCATCTTGTTCTTTCTTTCACCAGTGGTTCTTCTTCTTTTATCATGTTCTTGAGAAAACCGGAGCTATGTCCATCCTATCCTTCTTGTCTCACGACAATCCTTCAACTCTTCTAACCGTTGTTTCGCAAGCAAAACGCAATACTCGCAACAAGTCTAGCAAGTTTTGCAAGGTGTAGTGGTCGCACCATTCCGTTCTTCATCAACTTGGGAACGTGAGGGTCACCTTCGTTCAAACACCCGTCTCTCCTTGTGTTGTTTTCTTTTTCCTAGAATCTCGGGGCGAGATTCCTGTTTAGTGGGGGAGAGTTGTAGCATCCCAATTGTCTAACAATTGTAATGCTACTAGCCTAGTCTAGATAATGGCTACTTCAAATATATAATTGTTGCATCATCATTATATCATGCTCATGTCATCATGCCACCTTGCATTTGAGCATCATATAAAACCCCTTTTTGTTTTGGTTCTTATCTCATATGCATTGTAAATTGTATTTGCCTCTTGATATTGTATTTGGATCTTGATATATTGTTTAATGCCCAAGTTGAGTTGGGGGCATATCTTTTATTAACTCCACCACCTTTTCTTTCACCACCTTATAATTCCACCATCCAACTAAATATGAGCTTTGCACTTTATTTGAGTTTACCTCTAGCTCATGTGGGTTGGGATGGATCCAATTCTTTTCCACATGCTCTCATCTTAGCATCATGTTGTTTTCACATTATTGATATATGAGAGCCACTTGGCCACCTTTGCATGCCTTGTGAGTGGAACCCTTTTTCCTAGCTTCCATAAGGATTATTATGGATTTATGCTCATGTGGGAATATTTTTGGGACTAGTAATCATCTAGTGGAACATACACACTAGCATGTCCCATTTTATTTCAAACATGGCCATCTCCAACTACTCCACATGGGGCATCCTTTCATTTCTTTTGCTTGGCCTTTATTCCAATTTTGGGAATGCATAATATTAATGCCATGTAATAATATTGTTTTCACAAGAACCCACATGGCAATAAATATTTTGCATGGGCCATGAAAGTACCCCTTTAGCTTGTCATTTGGATTTTATTTGATCTTTGAGTGGATCATCCCTCTCTATCTACCTCTATCTTTTCTTTTGGCTTGATCTATGTTGATCTTGCTCAAACCCTAACATTCCATCCCTCTCTTTTTCTTGTCTTGATCTTGTTTGATCTTGGTTGTTCTTGGCTTGATCTTGTCCAAGGCAAACCCTAGCTACAAACCTCTCCATCTATCTCTCTAAGCCTAGACCATCACCTACCTCATCATCACCATACCCCCCTCTCCTAAACCCTAATCTATACCTAATCTAAACCAAACCCTAAGTACCCCCCCTCTCTCTCTTATCCTCTATCTAAGTTCCTCTCTAATCACCATACCCCTCTACCCCATCCTCTCTAAACCACCCCCATCTAAACCAAACCCTAGCTACCATGCCATCCCTCTCCCTAACCCCTCTCCTCTCTTTTTCACCTCATCTTAGTCTAAATCCAAGCCCTCTCTACACTCCTTAGCTATCTCTGTTCTATAACAAAAATTTGCAAAGAAGCTTCCAAAGGAGGTATTTCTTAGGCTTGTTTAAACCTGCAACAAAACAAAACAAATCAAAACAATTTTTGTAAATAAAATAAAAAGAGTTATGAGAGGGAGAGAGCTTACCTTGCACCCAGCCGCAGCAGCCCAGCAATAGAGCCAGCAGCCCACCTTGGCCCAGTACCCCTTCACGCCGTCCCTGTTCACCGTCTTCCTCTCGACCCTTTTTCTCTCTGCAAGAAACGGAGCAGCAGGTGTCCGTCCGTCCCATCAAGCTCCGTCAGGGCTCATGCCGCCCGCGTGCCGCGTCCCACCCTTATCTACCATCAGCCGCGTCCCTGGAACCCTAGACTCCTTCCGTCCATCAGCGCCGCCATCTTTCTTCCTTTTTCCCCCTGTTCCGAGAGAGAGACCGAGAGGGAGCCGCGGCGAAGGAGCATCGCTATGGCCGTCGTCAAGTTCATCTGAGCACGGGATTGGTACCACTCTGTCACCGCGACATCTGCGTGGAAGATAGGAGCCGGAGCTGCCAGGGACTACCTCCTCGCCTCCGTTTCGGTCGTGACCAAGCAGGCCCGCCCCGTCGCCACCGCCCTGTCCATCTTCCTCTTTCCCCGGTCCCAATTCCAGAGGGAATTGGTCGAGGTGAGTGTCACCTCCTTTCCCCCTCTCTTTTCCCCTCCTTCCCGCATCATGCCGCCCTGAATCGTCGTCGCCGTCGTTGGTAACCATCGTCGCACGCGCAACAGCAGCAATGTCCGCACGCACCAAGCCCTGCAGCAGAACAGCCCGAGTAGTAGTTTCTGTCTCTGTTCCTCGCAATCTAGCAACCGGTGCAGTCCGCCTCCGTCGATTCATAAAACACAAAACTTTTGCAGGATAGTCCCCTCTTCAACTTTGATCTTTGTGGCTTGTTCAGATTCCCAAAGGATAGCTCGCCATCTTCGTCGCCGTATCAGCCGAGCTAGCTCCTCTTCGCGGAACTTTTTTTTCAGTTTCGCCAGGCAGCACCGATCCTCCCAGTAGTTTTTGCAGAAAGCCCCTCCTAGATCTTTTCGAGCATGCACAGATCCCTCCCTGGCCAGCTGTCGCCACCCCGTTGGCCTGCGCGCGGTGGACCTGTGAGACCACTGACCCCACCTGCCATTGAGTGTGGGTACAACCGGGCTCCGTGAGAAAAGTGCGCCGCGGTTTTGCTTTTGCCAGCTCAGCCTGTCTCCGTGTCGGGCCCCATTGTCAGCGTCTCGGGCTAGCTTCACCTGTGTATAAAAAGTTCTGTGTTCCTTTTGTTTTAATAAAACAATTTCTGAAAATGTTTTAATATGATTTAAATCTGTTTTTAAATAACTTTTAATTTATAAATCCAATTAATACAAATAATATATGTTTTCAAATCAGAAAAATGTGAGGATTTCAAATATGCCATTCAAAATATATTTTGGACACTTTATTTTCCCAAGTTAATTAAAATTACAATAAATGCCCTTTTTCCTTAAGTAATTAATATCTTTTGTTTTATAACTCCAAATTTAACAAATAATATGTCTAGAATGATTAGCTCGATGAGACCTTTCTGTTTATGCAATCCTTTATCTGTTTTGCAGCATGCATCATATAAATATAATGTGTACAGCAACTAATATGAGGATAAAATGAGGCTAAAACTCAATAAAATGATTTATTCTTGTATTCCACACCTCACCCATGCCATGCTACCTTATTGCCATGCAAATTGTGCATCATTCATCATGGCATGATTGTTTGCTTGATGCATTTTATTCATATGCTTGTGCACTTTATTTATGTTGGCCTTGTTTGTTTGGTTCTTCTTCGAATAGACGCTGAGTAGGGGATATATCAAGAGAACCAGGAGCACTACCCAGATCCATCCCTTGCTTCAACTGAGCTGCCAGGCAAGCACTACCACATGCTTGCATACATATAGTACCTATTGCCTCTTTCTTATTCTTGCATCATTGAGTCGCGATTGCATTAAATTGAATCCCAAGTATTGCATAGCCTTTACTTTTAAACCCCACCAAAGCTTGTTCCTCCATCCCATGAGCCATTACTACAGGAGTTGTTTGAGCCATGCGAGTCGTAGAACAGCATGTGTAGGGTATGTGAGTGTCTGATGGAGAACGAGGTACCTATATAACTTAATCTGAGTAGTAATGGGATAACTAATGAAAGTGGCATCGGTGATCCATATTCGCTATTTGGTTTTTCAGGCTCACTTGTGTCCCGTAGGACCCCGAGTACTTGATTCCTGTTCCTTGAATATTCGCGCTATCCACATCCGGGAGGCTTATGAACCCCCCTGAGCCAGAGCTTGATTCATTCTTATTTCTTGAGGACACAAACTAGTTTGAGGTTTTATTTACTATCCTGTACTTATGCCATGCTTTACTGCTTTATTCAAATTGTGCGAGGTACTGCACACTGTACTGTTTAGGAAAGCGGAGTGTTTTCGCGGTGTCGACAAGCCCAGTCACATTTTCGGGTTCCCAGTCGTTCACAGCCACTGGCGCAAAACTTGAGGCCGTCTCGGAGTCAGCTAACTTCGTTGCGGGTAGCTCAATGGGGTGGCCCCCTGAAATATTTCTGAATCATGTAATTGCTTTGTCGTGACTGCCTCGTTGGGTTTTGATTTGGTTTTTCCGAGGCATATCGAGTGTGTGTTGCTATTTGTGCACCCCTGCAGGGTAAAACTTTCTGAAAGCCGTGTCCACGGTTATGGACGACTTGGAGCACAGTTTCTCGATCATAGACAAGCATAACTAAAGTACCGCTGTTAATTTGACTAGACTAGGTACCTGACTAGTAAATAGTGCAACACTCACGGAATGGATAATAAAACTGCCAACGGATGGGGGGTTGTTTGTCCGCTTCCTCGTCGGTAAGCGAGGAGGAGGATGGATCTGTTAAGATTACCGTCATAACTGTTGTTATTAATTCACGGACATCCGTCTATCTCTGGTTAGGCGGATGGTTAGCGAGTATCTATAGAATTGCTAGGGTTTATCTGTTGCTGCAATTGCGTCGCCCCAGGTTGTGTCCCCTTTAGCGGCATAAAGACTTGCTGAGTACCCCTAGGGTCTCACACGATAAATTATTGGTTCAGATGAACAGGTACATTCGCAAGATGGATACTGGGTGGAGGAGACGGACGATGTGGGCAATGATCATTCGGTGTAGAGATTCCGGGAACGGGGACCGTGAGATCTGTGGGCGGGATCTGCTTATTTATGGGGCATCTTATGCCGATTTGCTTCTTATCCGTACTCGGATTTTGTCTTCCGCTTCCGCTTGATACTCTGATGCTTGATGTATGAGGAGATATCCTAAACTATTATATCTATCTAGGATATTTGGATCTTGCCGTATGGCGTTGCTATATTTCCTTTTTTTTAGATGGAATGGCTCTGATGTACTGTTGTATGGTGGCTTGCATACATACTCATTTGTGTATGTAGTTGATCCCTTCGCCTGCCGATTACGCCGCCCGTTCTTGTCCCGATGTTTAGAAATGGTTGGGACGGCCGAAAGGTCTACCTGTGAGTGGCATTTGGGCCCCACCGTACTATTTCAACCATTTCTGCTCATCCAGGCTTGTAACTAGGAGCGTAATTCACCGAGGTAGTTACATTTCCACCATGTCAGCATGGATTAGATCAGCGGCCGAGGCGTTTCTCTAACACACATACATAACTCCATGGACTTATAAGCTCCCCTTTCATTTCACACCAACGACATCCATAGACAAAAGAGCATGATATCAGCTAGGTACAAAGTACAAGTGCAATGTTGAAAGCGTTCCCCATGACAGCATGGTTCTGCTAATCCCCAACAAATAAGTGCAAGCATATACAACATAGACGACACAATGGTTCAAGTTTATTAAGGGCAAGAAAAGTAAAGTGTGCCATCAAGTTCGTGAGAGCTTTAATCACTAGTTTTCTCATAACAAGTTTAATTCGGAAGGTAGATAAAAACATGAATATACTTGGAATAGCATATGCTAATAGGTAGGTATGGTGGACTCTTCGGAATAACTTGGTTTTAGGGGCTGGATGCATGAGCGGAACTCATACTTGGTTATGGAGGCTAGCAAAAGACTGGGAGCGACCAACTAAGAGAGCAATAATGGCCATAATCATGCAGAGCGACAAAACATCATTGATCAAAGCATAAAGTGATACTACAAGTTGAAAACTAAAGGATCATAAAGGATTATGGTGACTTGGGATAGTCATAACATGGTGTGAGCATGCGCCAAGTCAACCCAAATAAAGCATCAAAGGAGAATACCACAATACTATGCTTTAATATGCTAAAACAACGCATGATTCATCCAAGGCACATTAAGCAATCTCAATTGTTTATAACAAGTCATGCTACAGCAGAGAATACTAAGCATAAAGCCAAAACAATATCGAGCATGGCATGACAAAGCATAGGCCACAGTCAAAAACAAGCTCTCTTTACCACTTAAGCATGAACTTTCCTACTCTTTTCCAAACCAAACCAAACTATTTGAAAACCAATGCATGAAAGAGGAGGTCCAACCAATTTATTCAGAAAACTAAGAAAACAAAGCAAACGAAAAACCAAAATGAAAAAGAAGACGCTCCAAGAACAACACAACTATGCATGAAACAATAAAAATGAAGTGTTTGGAAGAAACCTGGGATGTTTATTGATGAAGAAGGGGATGCCTTGGGCATCCCCAAGCTTTGACGCTTGTACCTCTTGGATTATTCTTGGGGTGACACGTGTGGCATCCCCAAGCTTGAGCTTTAGTCCATCCTTCATCTCATTACTCATTCCTCCCATACACCTGAAATTTTTTCCTTCATACAAAACTTCACACAATCTTTATTAGCAACATAAGTACACTCAAGATAATAAGTTTTTGGGTTCAGTTCCAACACCAATAAAACTTCCATTAAAACACTAGGTACTGTAGCACTTCCCTCAAAAAGCTCAATTCCCCAAAAGAACTCAAAAAAGGAACCAACAAGAAGCAAATGCAAATAATGGCAGAAACCTGTCAAAACAGACCAGCAGGTAAAGACGAAATTTTTCGAAGACCTCCTGTTGCTCAAATCAAAAAGTGTTAAACTAACGACAGTTACATAACAAGATGGGGAAGAAGCAAAAAAATTCACGCCTCAAAAGGACGTACATAGAGGTTACACGAATTTTTACAGTGAAGGACAAAAATCTGTTTCGGGACAGCAACTTTTCCAACAATTACTTCTCTCTCATTAGAGGTTACTCTTGGCACAAAAAGCAAATAAAAAGGATAAGGAGCGGTTATTACTGAAGTAATAACCTCTAAGACTCATCTAAAACTTTTGGGTTATCTCCCAATAAGTACTTTTCCTTTAACGCCTTTAAGTTAGGCATGATAGTTTGAGAGGATGCTCACATAAGAAATATGAATTGAAGTAAAAGAGAGCATCAAGAAGCAAATTCAAAATACATTTAAGTCTAACCCACTTCCTATGCATAGGAATCTTGTATACAAATAAATTTGCAAGGAACGAAGTGACAGGCATAGGAAGATAAAACAATAGTAACTTCAAAACTTTCAGCACATAGAAAGGTGTTTCAATACCATGAAAACTTCTACAACCATATTTTCCTCTCTCATAATAATTTTCAGTAGCCTCATGAATAAACTCAATAATATAACTATCACATAAAGCATGCTTTTCATGATCTACAGAAACATAATTTTTATCAAGCTCAAAAATAGTGGGATTAAAACCTTCAAATCCACTTTTAACAATTCTATAACACGATGACTGATCATTCAATATAGGATCATCGTCTAGAGATTTATCATAAACAATTTCTAAGCAAAACTCTTTAGTACCATGCATCTCGAAGTTAGGCACAAATAAAGGATTATCACAGATAACATGAGCATAACATTCAACCTTCTTTTGTAAGTGTGGGGGACAATCAAATAATGTAAGGGATAAAGAGTTACTCTCATTAGAAGGTAGGCATGGGTAGCTAATCCATTCTTCCTCCTTTTGTTCATCACTCTCCTCCACTTTTTCATCTAGTGGGCTTTCAGGTTCATCAATTTCTTCTTCCATAGGATCCTGCAAGGCATTAGTCTCTTCCATTTGTGAAAAGCATCTATTAATATATTCAAGAATATAGCCATTTTATTCCTTGTAATTATCAAAGCAAAATCTAAGTATATCATAAACCTCATATTTATAAGGTGAATCATCAATATTTTCAAGCAAACTAGCAAGTTCAAATGCACCCTTCCAAGCAATAAATTCTTCAATTTTTTCCACATCATAAAAGTCATAATTTCCTTTAACATAAGAAGATATGGTAACATTATCATTATACTCACATTGAAAAGGGAGGTGTTTATACCTCTTATAGCAACAAGATTTATCAAAGCAATAAGTAACATTATAAGTAGAGCACACGTTTCTAGCAATGGTATACAATTTATCAATTTGTTCCCATAAGTGTTTCCCTTTTTGTGACAAGCGGTGTTCCTTATAATAATATTTTTGATCTTCCGTGAACCCACCTTGACAATAAGATTTAGTTTCAAAGAAACCAACCATTGATACAGAGCATGAAGCAAGACAATAACAGACCAACGAAAATAACAACTAGAGTAGGAACTAATTTTTTTGTATTTTGATAAAGAAACAAGCAAACAAGGCGGAAATAAACTAAGCTTGAACAATAGTGATTCCAAGTGGACTTGATAAATAAAGCTATGCTCCCCGGCAATGGCGCCAAAAAATAGTCTTGATGACCCACAAGTATAGGGGGTGTATCGCAGTATTTTCAAGGGAAGTGAAACCCAATTTATTGATTCGACACAAGGGGAGCCAAAGAATATTTATAAGCCTTAACAACTGAGTTATCAATTCAGCTGCAACTAGAAACAATCTTGCTCACAGCAGTTTATCAGTAGCAACAGTTTTGTAGTAGGAATAGTAAAGTAGCAGCAGTAATAAAGTAAAGACAGTAGTAACAATAGTAGTAAACAGTAGGATTCGAGTGTGGTAGGCATAGGGATGGATGGACGGGTGTTGCATGGACAAGACAATTCACATAGCAATCATAACATAGGGCAATTGCAGATAAATAAGATAAAGCATCCAAGTACTAGATAATCCTAGGCATGTGTTCCATATATAGTCATACGTGCTCGCAATGAGAACTTGCACAACATCTTTTGTCCTGCCAGCCCGTTTGCAGCGGGGCCTCAAGGGAACTACTGGCAATTAAGGTGCTCTATTAAGCATTAACACTCCGTGAACACATGTGATCCTCACATCAAAGCCATTCCCTCTGGTTATCCTGATTTCTATCACTTCCGGGCCATTGGTTCCGGACAACAACGTGTGTATACAACTTGGAGGTAAGACCATAAACAATAGTATCATAATGAATCAATAACATGTTCAGATCTCAAATCATGGCACTCGGGCCCTAGTGACAACCATTAAGCATAACAAGTCGCAACAAAGTCATAAAGCACTAACAAAAGATACTAGGCACCATGCCCTACCAATCTGATGCCATTACATGAACAATCTCATCCAATCCCTACCATCCCCATAGCCTATAGTGGGGGATTACTCACTCATAGATGGGGGACACATGGATGGTCGATGGAGAAGCGATGGTGATGATGATAGCGATGATCTCCTCTAATTCCCCGTCCCGGTAGGGTGCTATTTCGTGGAATCTGGTGGTGGCAGCGGAGCGGAACTCCTTCTGGAAAAATGTCGAAACCCCCAGAGTTTTTAGGTTAGAAGGCAACTTATAGGCAAAGAGGGAGACCGAGGGGGTGTCTGGGGCGGCCAGGCCCAGCCCGCGCGGCCAGGTGGTGTGGCTGGGCCCCAGCCCCACTCCGTCTCGTATTCTGGCTCAGGGAGTCTTCTGGTGAAATAGGATTTTTGGCTTTTGTCCTGTCCAATTCCGAGAATATTCATTTTCTAACTTTACTGGAACCAAAAACAGCAGAAAACAGGCAGCTGTCACTATGGCTCTTGTTAATAGGTTAGTCCAAGAAATCATATGAAAAGTACTCCAAAGTGTGGACAAAACACAAGAAAGTAGATAAAACCAAGCATGGAACATCAAAAATTATAGATACATTTGCAATGTATCAGCTAGCAAAAGACTAGGAGCGACCAACTAAGAGAGCAATAATGGCCATAATCATGCAAAGCGACAAAACATTATTAATTAAAGCATAAAGTGATATTAAAAGTCGAAAACTAAAGGATCATAAAGGCTATGGTGACTTGGGATAGTCATGATATGGTGTGAGCATGTGCCAAGTGAACCCAAATAAAGCATCAAAGGAGAATACCACCATACTATGCTTTAATATGCTAAAACAAAGCGTGATTCTTCCAAGGCACATTAAGCAATCTCAATTGTTTATAACAAGTCATTCTACAACAATAATCACTAAGCATAAAGCCAAAACAATACCAAGCATGGCATGACAAAGCATAGGTCACAGTCAAAAACAAGCTCCTTTTACCACTTAAGCATGAACTTTTCCTACTCTTTTCCAATCCAAACCAAACTATTTGAAAACTAAGCTATGAAAGAGGGGGTGCAACCAATTTATTTAGCAAACTAAGAAAACCAAGAAAATGAAAACCAAAACAAAAACGAAGACGCTCCAAAAACAACACAACTGTGCATGAAACAACAAAAATGAAGTGTTTGGAAGAAACCTGGGATTTTTTTTATGAAGAAGGGGATGCCGTGGGCATCCCCAAGTTTTGATGCTTGAACTTCTTGGATATTTCTTGGGGTGACAAGGGATGGCATCCCCAAGCTTCAGCTTTAGTCCATTCTTCATCTCATTACATCATTCTCTCCATACACCTGAATTTTTTTCTTCATACAAAACTTCACACAATCTTTATTAGCAACATTAGTGCACTCAAGATACTAAGTCTTTGGGTTCAGTTTCAATACCAATAAAACTTCCATTAAAACACAAGCTACTGTAGAGCTTCCTTCGAAAAGCTCAATTCCCCAAAGAGAACTCAAAAAGGAACCAACAAGAAGCAAATACAAATAGTGGTAGAAATCTGATAAAAAAACCAGAAGGTAAAAACGAATTATTTAGAAGACCTTCTGTTGCTGAAATCAAAAAGTGTTGAACTAAACAAAGTTAGATAACAACCTGGGGCAGAAGCACAAAAATTCACGCCTCAAATCGACGTACAGAGATTTTACACGGATTTTTACGGTGAAGAACAAAAATCTGTTTCGGGACAGCAACTTTCCCAAGCATTACTTCTCTCTCATTAGAAGTTACTCCTGGCACAAAAGGCAAATAAAAAGGATTAGGAGAGGTTATTACTGAAGTAATAACTTCCAAGACTCATCTAAAACTTTTGGGTTATCTCCCAATAAGTACTTTTCTTTAACGCCTTTAAGTTAGGCATAAGAAGCAAGAAAGGAATCAAGTGTTCTCAAATGAAAAAGAATTAAGAGCAAATTTTGTTTTCATAGGAGACACAAAAGAGATCTTCTCTCTCTTCTTAGGGAAGTGTTCTATACCTTTCTTGAGTGGGATTTGATATTTAATGGTGCCTTCTTTCATATCAATAATGGCACCAACAGTTCTAAGAAAAGGTCCTCCCAAAGTAATAGGACAAGAAGCATTGTATTCAACATCCAAACCATAGAAATCAACAGGGACATAGGCATTGTTAACCATAATAAGAACATCATTAATACTCCCCATGAGTTTGGTTTCAGCATTATCATCAAGTGGAACATTTAAATAACTGTCTTCAAGTGGTGGAAAATCAAGCATATCATAAATCTTTCTAGGCATAATAGAAACACTACTATCAAGATCACATAAAGCTTTGAATTCAAAATCTTTCACTTTCATATTAATGATGGGTTTCCAACCATCTTCTTGTTTCATAGGAATAGAAGCTTTATGTTTCATCTTTTCTTCTTTGATTTTTATGAGAGCATCAGTAATATGTTTTGTGAAGGCCATATTCATAGCACTAGCATTAGGACTTTTAGCAAGATTTTGTAGGCACTTAATTACTTCAGAGATGTTGCAACCATCAAGATCAAAATCGTAATTATCATCTAAAGTAGTAGAGCTATTACTAGCTTCAACACTAGTGGTAGTGATAGTATAAACACAAATGTTTCTAGCAATTTCATCTTCTCTCTCCCAATTAGCATGCAATTCACTAATAGTCTAACATTTTCATCAATTCTAACTTGTATGGCATAGTAGCAGCAAAGGGATTCTCAATAGTTTCAGGTTTAGCAGCCATTTTATTCAAAGAAGATTGTGCTTCAGCCAATGATGCTATATTTCTTGCAGCATTAGAGAGTTTTTTCCTCAATAGTTTTATTGAAAGAAGTTTGTTTACTAATAAAATCTTTAAGCATAACTTCAAGTTCAGAGGGTGCACTCCTATTGTTGTTGTAGGAATTTCCATAAGCATTACCATTATTGGGAGGATAGGCCCTATAATTATTATTACCAAAATTATTCCTATAGGCATTGTTGCTAAAATTATTATTTCTTATAAAGTTCACATCAACTTGCTCTTCTTGAGCAACTAAAGAGGCTAAGGGGACATGATTTGGATCAATATGAGCTTTCCTGTTAACAAGCATAGACATAATAACATCAATTTTATCACTCAAGGAGGAGGTTTCTTCAACAGAATTTACCTTCTTACCTTGTGGAGCTCTTTCAGTGTGCCATTCCAAAAAATTAACCATCATATTATCCAGAAGCTTCGTTGCAGCACCCAAAGTAATGGTCATAAAGGTACCTCCAGCAGCAGAATCCAATAGATTTCTTGAAGAATAGTTCAATCCTGCATAAAAGGTTTGGATAATCATCCAAGCAGTTTGTCCATGAGTGGGACAATTCTTTACCAAAGATTTCATTCTTTCCCAAGCTTGAGCAACATGTTCATTATCAGATTGTTTAAACTTCATTATTTCACTTCTCGTAGATATAATCTTAGCAGGAGGATAGTATTTTCCAATGAAAGCATCTTTGCATTTAGTCCAAGAATCAATACTATTCCTAGTTAAGGAATTCAACCATTCTTTAGCTTTTCCTCTCAAAGAGAAAGGAAACAATTTAAGCTTCATAATATCCCCTTCTATATCCCTATGCTTTTGCATCTCAGAAAGTTCAACAAAGTTATTTAGATGAGCAGCAGCATCTTCATTACCAATACCAGAGAATTGTTCTCTCATAACAAGATTGAGTAAAGCAGGTTTTATTTCAAAGAAAGTAGCTTCAGGAACAGGTCGAGCAATAGGTGTGCACATGAAATCATTGTTGTTGGTGCTAGTGAAGTTAGACAACTTAGTGTTTTCAAGTGTAGTCATTCTTTGTGTTTTTAATCAAGAAAGCAAACTAGTAGAACTAATTTTTTGTGTGTTTTTGATAAAGAAACAAGCAAACAAAGCAAGAATAAACTAAGGAAAACTAATAAAATAAAGTAAAGAGATTGGTTATGAGGGACTCCCCTTGTGAAGATGTCCTTGTCTCCCCAGCAATAGCGCCAGAAAAATACTTGCTGACTCATGTAATAACAAGCTCATTGGGGAACCCCAAGAGGAAGGTATGATGAGCACAGCAGTAAGTTTCCTTCAGTTATGAAACCAAGGTTATCGAACCAGTAGGAGCAAGGAAACACCTCCAAGGTGTTGTTTCTAACTTGGAATCCTGCACAACACAACCACAGAACTTTGCCCCCAACTTACAGTGAGGTTGTCAATCTCACCGGTTTTGCTGAAAACAAAGGATTAAACGTATTGGGTGGAAGAAAGTAAAAGTTTGTAGAAAGTAAACAGAAAACAGCAAACAGTTGTAGATTGATGGTAAAAGAAAGGACCGGGGTCCATAGTTCACTAGTAGTGGTTCTCCTTAAGATAGATGACATGTTGGGTGAACAAATTACAGCGGGGCAATTGAACATCGAGAAAGCATACATGCATATACTAATCATCTGTTGGGGGGATACCCCCGGGTAGGGTCACGCCGGGGTATAAAGGCCGAGTTAGCCGGGTACGGCAAGGTCAAAGCGAATGCTGGCTGAGTTACCCGGACCAGGGGATGTCCACCTAACGGAGTCTCATCCGACTTAAGCTGTAAGTCGGATAGATGAATCTAACTTGTATGCAGGAGCAGGTGTGACCGGATCAACTACGATCCGGGTCATAACAAGCTTCTAGGAGAAGGAAGGTATCTTGCTGGTCAAAAGTAGCCCCGGTACGCACAGCATGAGCGAAGCGCACAGGGGCAGGACCACCAAGGCGTGGCCGACAGAGGTGACGACGCCGATGTCGGATGACGCAGGCGCCGCAGAGGCTCACGTAGCCTCTGCATGGATGACGCGGAGGAAAAGCTACCCGGTCGGCTTACTATTTTGGGAGGAGGCATATTCCCTGGAATATGCCTCCACGTATGCCCTAAGTAGAGACCTAGCCACTCCTATATAAGGGGGTCTAGGGCCTCTGTAGAAGGGGTTGGTCTCAATTAGGTTGAGCTTGACTAGATTGATTTCCATAGACTAGTTTTACTTGGTTCCTGAGGGCGAGCTAGCGGGGAGAGTAAGAGAGTACCTTCTTCCTCCTCTCTCCAATACAGCTCGAGGAGCACTTGTAATCTGTGAAGTGAATCAAATACAAACCTTCTGTGTGAGGAATCACCTCACTATCCCTCCCTGGATTCCCCTAGTGCTATTAGTCCCCACCTTTAGCCTATCCATGGCATCTGCCGTGACACCACCACGACAGTTGGTGCCCACCGTGGGGCTAGTGGCGCTAGCAGGGGTCAAGATCCGGACGGGAAACCTCATCAGCACTGGCGAATGCATCGTCTCCGGGCTCGTTCAGCGCTTTGGAGCGCTAGACTTTGTCAGCGACAACGCTGGCTGCTTCGGCACGCGCCCACTTCCGTGCAACGGCCTCTTCGTCAAGCTCAGTGCGCACAAAGTCTACGTTGTTGTCGATGTGTCGTGCGTTCATCCACGGTACGTCATCGAGGCAGGGGAGCCACCCCTTAGAGTGGTTCACGGGGCGCGTATCACTCGCTCCCCGGACCGTGCTGAGGTGATGATGACTGCGCCAAGCGCGGGTGTGAGCAAGGATCCGGCACCAGACCCGGAGGTAACACCTAAGGCACCGAGGAAAGGTAGAGGTCCTCCACTAGAGATGCCTGAGAATGTACTGAGAGAGGCTATGGATAGCTTGGCAAACCCGGTAGCAGCAGTGGTAGATCTGGCTCAGGCATAGGCCGAGCTAGAGGAAACTAGGCAAAAAATTCTAGAGGGAGCAAAAAAGATAGCTGAGCAGTCGTTGAACATGACGCTGCGTGAGTACGCAAGGGCAAATAAAGTAGATGCTGTAAAAGTGAAGGGGAGAAATCCCATGAGTGAAATGAACAAAGAGGGTGATACTAGGGCTGAGGAGTCAGAGAACTGTTTGTCCGTGGGGCTGCCGAAGTATAGTACCCCGGCGAAAAACCTCAGAGCAGCGGATGCAGCTGCGTCCGAGTTAGAGGGTCTAACAGGTGAAGCCCGTCAGAGACAGCAAGATAGGGTCAATGAGTTGGTTCAGATTGCGAACAGGCAAAATGAGGAATTACTTAGGGCTAACCCGGAGACAGCTGGGGCCTCCAAGGTCGTTCATTCGGTGGAGGGTAACTCGGAGAAATCCGCTGGAGCCGCATCGTCTCCTCATGGTGGTCCTAGGAGAGAAGAGATAGTAACCTCGGCCAGGAGAAACAAACAGATCGTTCCGTATGACCCAACAAGGGCAGGAAAAGCAAAAGAGGTACAGAGAAACGATGATCGACGAAGTGTGAGCCGAGGTGAAGCTGGCCGAGGTAACCGCGACCAAGGCAATGCCGGTCAAGGAAACACTATAAATGGCAATGCCGGACAGTGCAACTCGGCAGGGCAACCACAGCAGCGGAATATACCAAGGCAAGAGCAAAGTGCCGGCCGAGGTATGCAACAGAGAGGTGCGCCACGAGAGCAAGACCGGTATAACGATGGAGATTCGGAAATGGTGAATGCAGGATACCCAAGGCCGGACTATCATGTGATAGGGTCGAGATTGGGAAGCAGGGATCTGATGCCTGATGATGCCAGGTTGAAACTGGATCGACTGTATAGGTCGGAGCAGATCGAAAGTCAGGGTCCTCCGGGTCCTGCGTGTTTTGGACCCCGGATCATGAAGGAGCCACCGGTACCTAACTTCCAGTTACCCAGAGGCACAAAGACGTATGACGGCAATACTAAGCCGGAGGATTGGTTGATAAACTATGCTACAGCTATGCAAATTGCGACAGGCAACTTGAGATGGGCTGTGAGATACGTACCCCAGATGTTGGAGGGGCCAGCAAGGGTATGGTTAAACAATTTGCCGCCCGGAAGTATTAACTGCTGGATCGATTTTGAGGAAATGTTTATCATCAATTTCTCAAGTACGTATCAGAGGCCAAATAGGCCACAGACCCTAGCTATGTGTAAGCAGAGATCGAACGAGACAGACCAGGAGTTTTTAACCCGGTGGTGTACCGTGAGAAACTCGTGGGAGGGTGTGATAGAGTCGCAGGCCATAGCATGGTTTGCGCAGGGGTGCAGGTATGCAAGGGAGTTGTGGCAGAAGTTGCAAAGGAAAATGCCAACCACTTTGGCAGAGATGATCCGGATTGCTGATTCGTATGCTTTGGGTGATCCGACTCAACCTAGGCTCGTGTCAAACGAGTCGAATGAAGAGTACTACCAGAGAGATGGAGCCGGATCATCCCGGAGGAATGATTACAGAGGTAAAAGAAGAGATGACAGACCGGATCACCGGTACAGTTTGCAACAAGTTGCAGCTGTGAATCAAGATCAGCCCGGAGCAGGGAGCAATCAACGTCAGAAAACTGGAGGGCAACAATGGACACCAAGAAATGATGGCAAGAAAACTTGGACACCAGAGCAGAAGGAACAGTGGCAAGAAAAGAAGGACCGTCCGAGGTATACTTATGAGTCGATGTTGGATCAGCCGTGTAAATTTCACATGCCAAATCCGAGTAACCCAGCGGGTCATACAACGAGGCAATGTGAGTGGATGCGTAAGATAGAACAAGGTGGCTCGGGGAATGCTCAGGCACCCCGAAATGATCAACCTCGGTAGGAGTTACCCCGGCAGCAATTGCTCTCCGGAGCAAACACGCAACAGCTAATGTTGTCTCCCCCTCTGCCGAGGTATGATAACCATGAGAGAAGGGATGCAGTGCATCAAGTAGAAAACTAGGATCAGCCGGATCAGAGGTACCCCGGAAATGAGGGGAGGAATGAGTACAGGGAGCATCATCAGAGTTATTGTGTGTTTACTACTGAGGAAACCGATAGAAAGAGCTTGCAGTGCTGACATATGGAGGTCAATGCGATAATGCTAGCGGTGACGAGGTATATTCCTTGGTCGGACCAGGAAATTACCTCGAACATCAAAGATCATCCCAAGCTTATGTCGAGTCCTGGTTCATATGCGCTAGTGCTGGATCCAAAATTCATTGGGCCTAACATCAATGTGAGGTTGTCCAAGGTACTGATTGACAATGGCAGTAGAATTAACATCATGTATGCGGACACAATATGCAAGTTGGGTATCTCGGAGAACATGCTCCAAGCTACAAGGACAACTTTCCATGGCATTGTGCCAGGCATCTCTTGTGAGCCAATAGGCAAGGTCCGGGTTGACGTATTGTTCGGCACGAGAGATAACTACCGAACTGAGAATTTGGAGTTCGAAGTGGTGAACTTGGAGAGTGCGTATCACGCATTACTCGGAAGACCAGCATTGAACAAGTTCATGGCGAGCTGTCACATCAGTTACTTGAAGATGAAGTTGCCCGAGCCAAATGGAGTGATTACCATTGCTGGGGATTTCCGACGTTCCATTGAGTGTGCCTCAGCCGGGTCTAACCTAGCTGAGTCACTCGTAATTGCGCAAGAGAAAACAAAAATCCAGGAGGTGGCGGCGCTGGCTCAGTCCGCGCAGCAATATATGCCGACGTTGAGTAACCCGCATGGAAGTGTCTCATTCCAAGCCACAAAGGATACCAAGAAAGTGCGTGTTGATGATATGTTCCTAGAGTGCACCGTAACAATTGGTGCCGAGTTGAATGATAAATAGGAAAGCGAGCTCGTCAACTTCCTCCATGAGAATCGGGATATTTTTGCCTGGTCCACACAGGACTTGCAAGGTGTCCCGAGGGAGTTGGCCGAGCACTCTTTGAACGTGAGACCCGGAGCAAGGCTGGTGAAGCAACCTCTCCGCCGCTTCGCCGAAGATAGGAGAAAAGTCATTGAAGATGAAATAGCTCGGTTACTAGCGGCAGGATTTATCATGGAAGTACTTTACCCAGATTGACTATCTAATCCGTGCTGGTGGAGAAGAAGAAAGATGATCCGAACGTGGCAGTGGTTTGGCATATGTGCATCGATTACACGAACCTGAACAAGGCATGTCGAAAAGATCCATTTCCACTACCAAGGATAGATCAGGTCATAGACTCAACTGCTGGATGTGAACTCTTGTCATTCATTGATGCATATTCTGGTTTCCACCAAATACCTCTGAATCCGGATGATCAAATAAAGGTTGCATTTATCACCCCGTATGGGGCTTATTGCTATCGCACCATGCCGTTTGGTTTACGTAATGTAGGGGCAACGTACCAAAGATGCATGCAGAAATGTTTGCACAACCAAATAGGTCAAAATGTACAAGTGTATGTGGATGATGTGGTTATCAAGACCAAGGAAAGCAAAATGCTCCTTGATGACATCAGGCAGACATTCGCAAACTTAAGAAGGTTCCGAATGAAGCTTAACCCAGAAAAATGTACCTTCGGTGTCCCGGCTGGAAAATTACTTAGATTTCTCGTATCCAGCCGAGGTATAGAGGTTAATCCAACTAAGATCCGGGCCATTGAATGAATAGAGCTGCCGAAGTGTCTTAACGATATCCATAAGTTCACTGGTTGCCTGGCATCGTTAAGTCGGTTTGTATGTCGGTTGGGAGAAAAGGCATTTCCTATCTATCAACTCATGAAAAAGTCAGACAACTTCATATGGACGCCACAGGCCAATGAAGCATTTATACAATTAAAGAAAATGTTAGCCACTGCACCAGTGTTAGCCTCTCCACTATCAAAGGAGCCAATGTTGCTCTATGTAGCCGCAACCAACCGAGTTGTAAGTGAAGTGATTATGGTAGAGCGCGACAAAGAGGGTAAGTCGATGCAAAGGCCAGTGTATTATCTGAGCGAGGTATTGTCAGCTTCAAAGCAAAATTATCCGCACTATCAGAAAGTGGCGTATGGTGTCTATATGGAAGCTAAGAAGTTGAAGCATTACTTTGAGGAGCATCCCATCAAAGTAATATGTGAAGCTCCCATATCCGAGATAATGAGTAACAAGGATGCAAGTGGTAGGATTGCAAAATGGGCAATTGAACTAGCTCCCTATGCGCCACAATATGACAGAAGAGAAGCAATCAAGTCTCAGGCTATGGCCGACTTTTTTGTGGACTGGGCCAAGGTACAATACAAACCACCACTACCAGATCCGAACTACTGGAGGATGCACTTTGACGGGTCAAAAACAAAAACCGGGTTAGGTGCCGGAGTTGTACTTACCTCGCCAAAGAAGGACCAGCTGAAATATGTGCTGCAGATCCATTTCGTGGCATCAAACAATGTCGCTGAATATGAAGCACTTGTGCATGGGCTCAAAGTGGCAAAAGAAATTTGGATACGACGGATCCAATGCTTTGGCGACTCGGATTTGGTAGTTCAGCAAGTGTCGGGGCTGTGGGACGCTCTTGATCCAAACATGGCATTATACAGATTCCATGTGCAGAAAATATCTGGTTATTTTGAGGGATGTGAATTTCGTCATGTACCCCGGGTGGAAAATGAGGCTGCTGACATGCTGTCCAAGCTCGGATCAACCCGACAAGCAATTCCACCGGGTGTAGCATTAGAGCACCTTAGAAAACCATCTATCAGACCGTCCCCAGAAACCGACTCGATCTACGTCCCGGAGGATACAGAATCTGGAGCTGTGCCCATGGACATTGACATGGGAGGTGGTGCGCGAAACCCGGGGACTGCCTCGCAGGACCCGGGGACTGCTCAGCGTGATCCGGTTGAAGTTATGCCGGTGGATCAGATGGAAATTGATGAGGATGTGTTCCCTGTGCGAGCAATACCAGCTTGGGCACTGCCTATATTTCAATTCCTGAAAGATGGAATGTTACTCACTGAGGAGGTGCTATCTAGGCAAACTCAGAGGAGAGCAAAGGCATACACAATCATCAATTCTGAGTTATACAAAAGGAGTGTGACCAATGTCCTCCAGCGATGCGTTGACCCGGAAGAAGGGCTTGACATCCTCCGAGATATACATCAAGGGGAGTGCGGGCATCATGCCTCGTCCCGAGCCTTAGTGGCAAAAGCTTTCCGGCATGGATTCTACTGGCCAAGTGCCTTAGAACAAGAAGAAGATCTGGTGAGAAAATGCAATGGTTGTCAGAGGTATGCTACCAAGACACATATGCCTATGTCAGAACTCAAGACCATACCAATCACATGGCCATTTGCTGTATGGTGTTTGGATATGGTTGGCCCGTTCAAACCAGCAAGGGGGAATATGACTCACATTTTGGTCATGGTGGATAAGTTTACAAAATGGATTGAAGTGAAGCCAATAAGAAAGTGTGATGGAGCTATGGCCGTAACATTTCACAGAGACATCATCTTGAGATACGGTTATCCTCACAGTATCATAACTGATAATGGCACAAATTTTGCTGAAGGAGCATTTGCGCGATTCTGCCGGGATAAGAAGATCCGGCTGGACATTTCCTCGGTAGCTCATCCCGCATCAAATGGACAAGTGGAAATATCCAATGGATTAGTATTATCCGGGATAAAACCCCGGCTCATTGAGACGCTGCAATGATCAGCCGGGTGCTGGATAGAAGAACTACCAGCGGTACTGTGGAGTTTAAGAACAACTCCGAATCGATCAACAGGCTATACGCCATTCTTTCTGGTATATGGGGCAGAAGCTGTATTACCAGCCGACATAGAGCATGATTCGCCTAGGGTCACCCAATAGAAAGAAGCCGAAGTGCAAGAAGCCCGGCAAAATGATGTTGATCTGCTGGAAGAAGCGAGAGAATTGGCATTGTCCAGATCCGCCATATATCAGCAAAATCTCCGACGCTATCATAGCCGGAAAGTAAGCCCCCGAGTTTTCCAGGAAGGCGATCTAGTGCTCTGGTTGGTACAGTGTACTGCTAGCATGCATAAGTTATCCCCCCAGAGGAAGGGCCATTCATTGTGAGCAAAGCACTGCACAATGATTCTTATTATCTTATCGATGCAAAGCCACAGGAAAAGAACAAGGCGGACAGGTCCGGCGAGGAATCTAAGCGTCCATGGAATGTAGCTCTACTTCTTCCTTTCTACACCTAGCAGAGAAGTGTATGTATCCGAGTCTTCTCATATGTCGGTATGTATGCCGGCAATGAGCTTATCAATGAAATGTTGGCACCTCGAGCAGTAACTCGGGGACTGCCTTAATAATATTTGGTGTCTTGTATTATTTGTGTGTCAGCTGGAGTAAGTTGTTCTACTTAACTCGGATTAGTAGTGTGTGAGCACCAAAAACCCAACTCTTTGACTTGCTGCTGTCCAACAAGATTTGGCTTCATGGCAAGCAAGAGAACAAGTTTGGAATTTCCTAGCACATGAAAAACGACTAAGGAAAAGAACTTAATTGAGCCGATGTTTGTTTTTTGGACTAACCTTGTATTTACTTTCAAATCATTATGCTGAATTTTTGAGCTAAGCCTAAAGTTTCCAAGTATTGTTAAGACAATTTTTGACGCTCGGATTCGTAAGTCATAAAACCGAATCAAGGTAGACATGAGTCGAGCCAGAAGATTGGACGAACGAGAAAATGAAACTCGGGGACTACGCCCAAGTTAATCTGGCATAAAAAACTTAGTAGCAAAATATCACATGTGTACTGGATACAATTCCACCCGGTATACCGGGGATCTGATAAATTTTAAAGTGTTTTCACTCAAGGAGCAGTAGGAGGAGGAAGTTCGGCATCATCTTCACTGTCTTCGATGTCAGAGGCATCGCCCTCTTCATCCTCATCCGAGCCGTCTTCAACATTCTCAGCATTTTCGTCACCAGCGGCTTCCAGGAAGCTCGGACCCTCAGTCCATTCATGAATGGGAGCATATTCGATGAGGCTATGGGCGCAAGCCTGGCACCGAGCTACCCACTCCGGGTCACTGGTCGATTTGGATCCGGTGCGCATGCGCGGTAAGAGGTTGAGGTCGATCTTCTCGTACCACGTAAGTACGTAATGGAGAACGGTCTCAGCTGCGGCACGTCTAGCGGACTCCCTCCAAAGGTCGAGTTGTGTCTTGATTTCCATCAACTTTTTAGCAAGAGCTGCGGTTCCCTCTGAAGTGTCTTCGGCAGGCCAAAACGTGTTGAAGATTCGGACTGCAACGTCAAGGAGATCCTTGCCATAGTTC
This sequence comes from Avena sativa, assembly GCA_916181665.1. Lineage (NCBI taxonomy): Eukaryota > Viridiplantae > Streptophyta > Magnoliopsida > Poales > Poaceae > Avena > Avena sativa. The sequence goes on from OV702286.1 coordinate 82,851,727, forward strand.
TTGATGATTTCCAACCGAGATGACAGGCTGACCAACAGGTCCTCCATGTCATAGGGAATGTCTTCACCATCAGGAGCAACGGGAGTACCCCTATCTCGGTGGAAATTAGCAACAGCAGCGCTCGCAATGGCAGTGCCCTCTGGAAATTTGCCTAAAAACGAGACAAGAGAAGCAGCTAATGAAAAGACATGTGAAATAACCCGGAGAAATATGCCGGATAAGGGAAAGGAACTTACGTAAAATGTGGCTGTGGATCCGGGTCAATTCCTTGGTACAGTCATCACGTCTTTTGCGGAGTTGCACAAGTTCAGTGTTCGCCGACTCAAGCTTGACGTCGGCCTCCTGGAGAAGTTCTCGGTCCTTGGCAATTTGGAGATTGAGGCGCTCGCGCTCTTCAGTATAGTCTTGGCCAGCCTTTTCAAGCTCGGATTGGTGCTGCGCTTTCAATTTCTTCATTTCTGCCTTTAGCTTGGCAATCTCGTCATCCTTGGTTCGAAGGAGGGAAAGCTCGTCGTCTTTCTTTTTGAGCTCGGCCTGATGCTGCCCTACTTATTCGATAAAATGCAGCATCATATCAGGCACGGGCACACTATCTTCCAGCGATACTGAAATAGTTTGTTAACCCGGCAAAGCCGAGGTATGAATGTTTGCCGAGCCAAGGAGAAAAGGAGATAGAAAGCAAAGCAAGGTCGCGCAAAAGTAACTTACCCTTGATCTGATCCAGATTCTTCCTCATAAGCTTGTTCTCAGCCTCCACGCCAGCTGCGAAAACCGAATGATGGGTTAGTTCAGCAGAAAAAGATGAAGGAAAACAGAAAAATGTGAAGAAGAGAATTTACCCCTTTTCTCGTGCTCAGCAAGATGTGCATTATGCTTTGCGAGCAGCATTTTGTGAGTGTCCAGGAGACGCTAAAAGTCAGCGCTCCGGCGGTTGGTGGTCACCTGAAAAGAGTACGAAAATATAGATTAAGCCTTGTGCATATTCGAAGTGTACAAGATCCGGGCCAAGTGGAACTTAACCCGGCTCTAGGTGTGTGCATATTCGAAGTGTACAAGATCTGGGCCAAGTGGAACTTAACCCGGCTCTAGGTGTGTGCATATTTGAAGTGTACAAGATCCGGGCCAAGTGGAACTTAACCCGGCTCTAGGTGTGTGCATATTCGAAGTGTACAAGATCCGGGCCAAGTGGAACTTAACCTGGCTCTAGGTATGTGCATATTCGAAGTGTACAAGATCCGGGCCAAGTGGAACTTAACCCGGCTCTAGGTGTGTGCATATTCGAAGTGTACAAGATCCGGGCCAAGTGGAACTTAACCCGGCTCTAGGTGTGTGCATATTTGAAATTGTCAAGGAGCTACGTTAGTTTTCTAAGGAGCATCCGGCCGAGTAACAAGTTACTCCCCTGGAGGCTCGGGGACTAATGGTTATATCACTAATATATATAGCATGCTAAGGAAAAGGGGAAGTAACGTACCTCCATCATCCGCCCCGCGAGGTTAATTGCCTTAGAGGTTGTGTTCATTTGAGTGGAAAACTCGGCGGGACCGAACTTCTCCGGGAGGTCGTCATTGTAGACGAACTCCGCCTTGTTCCAGTTGTTCATGAACTCGATCAAGGTCGGAGGATATCGTTCGCCGCTGAGCATGTGGGGCGCCACCAAGCCCTTGGCATGTGCTTCCCTCCTCTCAACCTGAGCAAGGGCCGGGCTGGTGTGAAAGACAAGTTGCCGCGCACTAGCTAGCTCGGCAGGGGCGTCCTTCGGTGCTGGAGGATTCTTGGAAAGCATGGATGCGAGAGTGCGCTGTCCAGCCTCGACGGACGCTACCCTGGTGGCGTCAGGGGCCTTTTTGCCTTTGGGCTACTGAGAGGAGGAAGTTGTTGCAGCAGATTTGCCCTTGGGAGCTGCCTGGGTGCTTTCTCGCTGAGACTGAGAAGACTCGGACGAGGCGGAGGGGCTTGGCGTCGCTGCTGTTGCTCTCGGTGCTGCTGCTGCTTTTGCTGTTGGTGCTGGAGTTGGTGCTGGTGCTGGTGCTAGTGTTTTTTCTTCTTCGGAGGAGGTACTAAAGTAGACTCGGTAGTATCTGGTTGGAGCGGAGCCAAAGTGGTGGATGCCACTGCCTCGGCTGGGCCAGTCTCCCTCGCTCCGAGGTTGCCCCCCTCTTGACGAGGTGGGCTTGAACCCAGAGCAGCCGCTGAACCCTCCGGAATAGGGCTCAGCGGGCGTGAATCATCGCGACGAGGGGGAGAAGGGCTAAGTCGGAGCGGCGAAGTGATGCTAGATCCACTCTGGGGGACCTCAACCGCAGCCCTGCCGAATCAAATAGTGTCAGATGAGAAACTATAACAATGCAAGAACAAGTAAATGGCAGAGGGAAAAAGAGACTTACGCATCCGAGGTCAGCGGCTCCTTGGGCTTCCGAGCCCTTCGTGCTGGGGCCTTGGTTGCAGGCTTGGAGGTAGTCTTATCCCCAGACTTCTTTTGCCTTTTGGCTGGCTGAGAAGGTCCGGATGATGAAGTGGATGCGGCTTCCCTTTTCTTCTTCGGTGCAACCGGAACAGGATCACCCACGGCAAGGGGAGGGTCCTCATGGATCTGCCCACCGGGGTTAGCTAATGCTGGAAAAGCATAAGAAAAGGGGACAACGTCAAATGCTTCCATCACCTCAACATTCGAGTCATCTTCATCGTCGGGCCAATCTCTAATGGAAGAGAGTTTACCGGTGGGTCGCTTGGTCGCGTCGGCCATTGGGATGAACATCTCCTGATCCGGTTCTTCGTCGTCCGAGGTCTCCCGGTCAGGCGCACATTTGAGGGTGGGATCGGTGCCATCCTCAATAGTTTGCTGAAGGAATTGCTAAAGGAAAGAAAAGACGACAGAGTTAAAGATACAGCAACGACCGACATAAGATTCAATTCGGAGAAAGTTTGTGGCACGAAGCTTACCACGGGAGGAAGCCTATCCCGGCAATAGTGCTCAATTCCCCACGTCCACTCAGAGGAGAAGTCCTTGTGGGTGGTGAAGAGGGCCTTGACCCGGCGATAGATTTCTGTGTTGCTAAGCTCGAAAGACGAGGTCCGGTTGGGGTCGTGGCCCCAGCTCATGTGGCACACCTTGTGAGTGCGTTTCTGGAGAGGGGAGATCCGGTTATGGACGAATGTGATCATGGCATCCTCGTTGCGCAATCCGTGCTCCTTCAGCTCCGTGAACCTTTTGTTGACCTGGTTGGCCAAGACCGTGGGCTTCTTGGGGACAATGTCACACAACTCCGGGTTAGGAGGACCCGGAGCATAGGGGCGAAGCCGGATCAAGTCTTTAGTGCCGTCATTCCGAACATAAAGGAAGGTCTAGGCCCATCCTTTGCAGGAGCCCAGCCCGGTAACCCGGGGAAAGACGGAGAGCCTCCGGAAGAAATGGACGGAGCATCGAACTGCGTAAGTTGTTTGTCCTCCGGCTCTAGATCAACATTCGGAATTACGTTACGACGAAGGCCAAAGAACCGGATCCATAGCTCCTTTGTGGGCCATAATCCAGCATAGCCTTCGATCATGGAGGCGAAAGAAGAGAGAGATGTGATGGCATTGGCAGGAAGGTGGTGCGACTGGAGTTCGTAGGTGTTCAACCAATCATGGAAAAAATCGCTAACTGGCAAACTGAACCCCCGCTAGAAGTGTGACAAGAACACCACAAACTCACCCGGATTGGGTGAGGGGGCGAGTTCGGCAGAGGCGAGGCGCGCAGTGACGCCTGCGGGGATGTGCCTGGTGCGGTAGAGCCAATCCAGGTCATCCTGGTAGACTCAGGATCTAGCCCACGCACCGCGGTCCGCCGTCGCGGCGTCCTCCTCCATCTCTTGCTCGGCGATGATGAGCTCTTCTTCTGTCATCTCAAATTCGCTGCCCTCGCTGGCGCTAGCGGCGGTGGGGGGCAGCGGCCTAGATTGGCAGTGTCCCGTGGCGGAGGAGGTGCACAGCGGTGACGGCGACGCGAGTGCGTGTGGAAGCAGTGCAACAGTGGCGCTGCTACTCAGATGCGGTGGCGACGGAGCTGTCGCGGGAGAAGGCGAAGAAGAAGAACTAGAGGCAGAGGGGTGCGGAAGTGGGAAACGACCCAAGGGGCGCACCCCTCCCCTATTTAACCACTCCATTGGGGAGGAAGTGGGATCACGTTATGCGGATATGCCACACGGTGTGGCCGTGTATAAATCAAATGGGTCAATCAGCGAAGAGCCACACGGAGGACCACAGGGTGTAGCAAATCCCATGACGTGACGCATTGATGCAGTTAACGAGGAGGCTGGCCAGATGTGACGTGCGCTACAGTGATAACTGACAATTACTGCAGCGGTTACTGTGGCTGGCCCTTAAAATGAGGCAACCTAATGATTAGCCTCCACGTGGGAAAGCGTACGAGAGAAGGAAAGATAACCCGGATGAGATTATGGTAACCTGGCCAGCAAGTAAAAACTTGAAACGTACCAAGGGAAAGTAAACCCATGAGATCCAAGATAAGAGGTAACTCGGAGAAGGAACACAAAGCTCGGTGAAATTGAACCTGCTGTGGCCTTAGCCGCAAAGGCAACTAAGACCGCACCATCTTCGGGGACTAATGTTGGGGGGATACCCCGGGTAGGGTCACGCCGGGGTATAAAGGCCGAGTTAGCCGGGGTACGGCAAGGTCAAAGCGAATGCTGGCTGAGTTACCTCAAGGCAGGCCAAATCTCGGGGTAACCCGGACCACGGGATGTCCACCTAACGGAGTCTCATCCGACTTAAGCTGTAAGTCGGATAGATGAATCTAACTTGTATGCAGGAACAGGTGTGACCGGATCAACTACGATCCGGGTCATAACAAGCTTCTAGGAGAAGGAAGGTATCTCGCTGGTCAAAAGTAGCCCTGGTACGCACAGCATGAGCGAAGCGCACAGGGGCAGGACCACCGAGGCATGGCCAACAGAGGTGACGACGCCGATGTCGGCTGACGCAGGCGCTGCAGAGGCTCACGTAGCCTCTGTATGGATGACGCGGGGGAAAAGCAACCCGGTCGGCTTACTATTTTGGGAGGAGGAATATTCCCTGGAATATGCCTCCACGTATGCCCTAAGTAGAGACCTAGCCACTCCTATATAAGGGGGCTAGAGCCTCTGTAGAAGGGGTTGGTCTCAATTGGAATCAGCTTGACTAGATTGATTTCCATAGACTAGTTTTACTTGGTTCCTGAGGGCGAGCTAGCGGGGAGAGTAAGAGAGTACCTTCTTCCTCCTCTCTCTAATATAGCTCGAGGAGCACTTGTAATCTGTGAAGTGAATCAAATACAAACCTTCTGTGTGAGGAATCACCTCACTATCCCTCCCTGGATTCCCCTAGTGCTATTAGTCCCCACCTTTAGCCTATCCATGGCATCTGTCGTGACACCACCACGACATCATCTTGACTCCTTTGAGATTTGATTGGGCATTACAACATTATACATAGACCGTAATCCACCTGCATCTATGACTAATCATCCACCTTCAGGTTATCATCCAAACTCCCCTCCAGTATTAAGTTGCAAGCAGCAGATAATTGCATTACGCATTGCGTGTAAAGTAAACAATACGATTGTTCTATGAACAAAGGATTGTTGTTTTCTCCCTAGTAGCAACAACACATCTAGTAACTTAGAGATTTCTGTCACTTCCCCAGATTACTAGAGGCATGAACCCACTATCGAGCATAAATACTAACTCTTGGAGTTGCTAGCATCTACTTGGCCAAGATAGCTACTAACAACGGAAAGCATGCAAGATCACAAATAACAAATACATGATAGAATCAATAATCAATCTGAAATAGCATCTCAATATCCATCAGATCCAGGCAAACACAACATGTAGGATTGCAAATAGATGATCTTGATCATGAACGGAGCTCACAAGATCTAAACATGATAGCACAAAGGAGAAGAACCAACCATCTAGCTACTACATGGACCCGTAGTCTAAGGATGAACTACTCACGCATCACACCGGAGGCTTGCATGGTGATGAAGAAGGCCTCCAGGGTGAATTCTCCCCTCCGGCAGGCTGCCGGGAAGAGCTTCAGATACCTCCCGATCTAGGGATGGAGATGACAGCGGCTATAGACTCTTTCGTGGAATTTTTGATCGGGTCCTTAGGATTTCTGTATCGGAGGCATCTTATAGTCTGAAGGGGAGGACGATGGGTGCCCTAGGCGGCCACACCACCCCTGGCGTGGGCTAGGCCTGGCCGCGCGGCCAGGTGGTGTGGCAGCCCTCTAGCCCCTCTCCGTCTCATATTCTGGCTCCGTGTCCCCCTCAGTGAAATACTGACTTTGGCTTTTGTCCCGTCCAATTCCGAGAATATTCATTTTCTGACTTTGCTAGAACCAAAAACAGCAGCAAACAGGCAGCTAGCACTGTGGCATCATGTCAATAGGTTAATCCAAGAAAGTGTATAAAAAGTACTCCAAAGTTGGAACAAAACATAAGAAAGTAGATAAAAACCAAGCATGGAACATCAAAAATTATGGATATGTTAGCAACGTATCAGGTGGCTATGCAATCTATGTCCATACTAAAGGATACCCTAAGGAGACAATGAAGAATATTCAGACTAGCCTCGGTTCTAAATAAAACATTGTCCTACCATATTACACGGTTTGGAAAGGTAAAGAGAAAGCTCTGGGGGTCTTGCACGGGGATTGGACCAATAGCTTCAGGATGCTGTACAACTTCAAGGCGGAGGTACAAGCTAGGTGTCCGGGGAGTGTTGTGGAGATTGACACCGAATCAGTACGTGGTAAAATATATTTCAAAAGATTTTTCATGGCGCTTAAACCTTGCATCTAGGGATTCAAGGATAGCTGTAGGCCGTATCTGAGTGTAGACAACACTGTCCTAACTGGCAAATGGAAAGGTTGCATGCCATCTGCCATAGCACTTGATGGTCACAACTGGATGCTCCAAGTGGCATTCGAGCTATTTGAAATAGAAACGGAGGAAAACTGGGTCTGGTTTATGAGGCAGCTCAGGAGATCAATAAGCCACATGGATCCATTGGCTACATCCATGGATGCATGCAAAGGGCTGACGAATGCAGTGAAGGAGGTGTTCCCGAGAGCTGAAGGTAGAGAATGCCATGCCCATATGATGCTCAACTTGTACTAACACTATGCAGGCAGCGTATTTCGTTACATGTTTCCTGCTGCTAGAGTTTACAAACCTAGTAGCAGCAAATATTTCATGAGCAAGATTTTTGCGGAAGCCCCTGAACTTCCAGAGTACTTAGCCATCCATCATTCGCAACTATGGAAGAGGAGTCAATTCAACCCTGACATCAAAGTTGATTACATAAACAACAACCTTGAAGAATGCCTGAATAACTGGGTGAAGGACATAAAAGTGCGTCCTATTCATATCTTGATGGACAGCATACGTGGTATGATCATGAAGCTGTTAAATATAAGGAGAGAGATTGGTACGAGACTTAGAGGACATATGCTACCGCCAGTTGTATAGAAACTGCACAGGAGAAGCCGAGGACTTGCTCATCTTAAGGTTCTCCCGTCAACCAGCAGCAGCTGTGAGGTGGTCGATATGTCCAAAAGTAGCAAAAGGGATGTTGTGAACATCCAGCTGCGAGAATGCACCTGCTTAGAGTGGTAGCATATCGTGAAACCTTGCGACCACGCCTTGGCCTTCTTGGTGAAGAAAAGAACTCTACCACATTTCGATCAGTATTTGTCAGACTACTACTCTATGGAAAAGTTCAGAGCTGCGTACGCTAGATCCGTCGAGACATGTACAGACAAAAAGGGGCAGAGGAAGACCTCAGGTGAATAGGTTTAAGAATTTTCTCAGGAAGAAGGGTTTGACTTTCTGTCCTACCAAGAAGGGCAAAACAGATGCAAGACCTGCCATCTTATAGGCTGTCCCCATAATGCTCCCAAACCTAGGTATGAGATGGTAGATTCACACAAAAAATTGTTTATAGTCTGTAGATATAAGGTAGTAATCTGTGCACTGTTTTTTTACAGGAAGCGCAAGGTAAGAAACAAGACAGCCGACTCAGTGATTTTGCTGCGGGAAGAAAACCAAAACGAGTGGAGTGATGATGCTAGACAAGATTCTAGTGTTGATTGGCCTGACTTCCCTCGACCCGGAGATGCAGGGTACATGAAGGTAAGAAAATTGGCACCCAGGAATAGGAAGAAGGCATGAGATGAAGAAGCTAGTGGACGTGAAGGCAAGAGGAAGAAAGTTGGCACCCAAGCAGAGAAAGAAGGCTAGCAGTGTAGAAGCCTAATGATGTATTGAACTTGAACCTAGATATGTAGTTCGGTTAAACTCTAGAGCTGTGTGCGTGGAACTTGTCAGGCGAAACAATCTGTCTCCCGTACTCAGAGTAAAATGTATCGCGACTTTAGGATTGGATATGGCCGAGGCCACTAGTTGAATCCGAAATTGTGACTGTGCCACTACTATCTGAACAATCGCGATAGCTGAGCGGTTAAGGGGTCTCCAAAATCGATGGGTGTTAGTGGCACAAACATGAATTATTTATAGGTGCTTAATAAATACCAGCTATTGGCATTACACTTATGATAACTTTCTGGGCTGAAAAACAATTTCTAAGCTGGTTGCTACACTCCTCGAAGCAGCAACTTATTTCAGCTGCTGGACAACGACACGGCAACAAAAACTGCAAATGCAATAGATAATGCCTAGATAATGAGGAAATTGTTTCCACTATATGGCATAATCTTGAGCCCGTCTGTCTCACCACCTCCCTGCCCCTGCCTCCCCTGCACCTGGCGAAGCTCCCGGATCTCTCGCTCCATCGCACGGATCTCCTCTTTCTTGTCCCACACAGCATCACGCAAATCCTGAACAAGCTCTTTGTGAAAAACTGCCAGTGGCTTTTCGATCCACACAAACTTGTCACAGCCAGTCCCCCTCCCTTACTGCAAAGTAGATCGAAGGAAACAAAAAAAGAATTACATTATGCTTTCCGAATCCGGATTACCATTGTACCTACAATACGAACTTACCGCTCTGATGCTGCAGTTGCTGAATTTTCCTACAGTATTTTTGTCGGTCCACGAAATCCATCTCGGCATCTTCTCACCGCACAAACACAGCATATCGGGGTAGTAATCATAGGGCTCCCTCCGGTACCTGATGGGGGCACCCACCTGACGGCGTTGAGCCGACCCTGATTCCGCTCGAGACGAACTACATGAGTTGCGAGCCATGATCGAGGGGAGCGAGGGCAGAGGAAAGAGGATCCTTTGGATGTCAGGGTAGTGGTGAAGTGTGATATATCCCCACTTAATAACTCGGGCAGAATCCTACCGTCCACATTTGGCTGACAGGTGGGGGACCTAGCGTGCGGACTTGTTAACCAAACCTCGCGCCTTCGTGGTTCAAAGGCACTCTCGCGCGCATTGGACGAAATTTTTTGGCACCTTGCCCACATACATATCATTGGGAGGCCTTGCTCAGGAACCAGACACGCCTGTCCCACAATCTTACTCCCTCCTAGGAACTTGTCATGGCTCGCGTCGGCAGATCCATCCGCTCCACCGCTTTCCGTAGGGCTCACCGCGGCGGATCCACCCCAAGATCCTACCATCGTAGTATCAAATTTCCATTGGTGGATCCATATGTGGTTCATGGAAAGAACACACATGCAATGACATTGGTGGATCCATATATGGTTTGTGAATAGAACACACATTCAATGCCATTTGTTGATCCATATGTGATTTGTGAAAATAACACACATGAAATCACTCAGGTGGATCCATGTGAGGTTTGTGGAAACAACACACATGCAATGACTCTGGTTGATCCATATGTGGGTTGTGAAAAGAACACACATGCAATGACTCGAGTGCTGGTTTTAGTATAAGAACACACATGCAATGACTCTAGTGGGTCCATATGTGGTTTGTGAAAAGAACACACACGCAATGACTCTAGTGGATCCATGTGTGGTTAGTGGAAAGAACACACACGCAATGACATTGGTTGATCAATATGTGGTTTGTGACAATAACACACATGTAATGCCATTGGTTGATCCATATGTGGTTTGTGGAAAGAACACACATGCAATGACACTGGTTGATCCATATGTGGGTTGTTAAAAGAACACACATGCAATGCCATTGGTTAATCCATGTGTGGTTTGTGGAAAAGAACACACATGCAATAACTCTGGTGGATCCATGTGTGGTTAGTGGAAAGAACACACATGCAATGATATTGGTGGATCCATATGTGGTTCATGTAAAGAACACACATGCAATGACATTGGTGGATCCATATATGGTTTGTGAAAAGAATACACATGCAATGCCATTGGTTGATCGATATGTGGTTTGTGAAAAGAAAACACATGCAATTACTCTGGTGGATCCATGTGTGGTTTGTGGAAAGAACACACATGCAATGACTCTGGTGGATCCATGTGTGGTTAGTGGAAAGAACACACATGCAATGACATTGGTGGATCCATATGTGGTTCATGGAAAGAACACACATGCAATGACATTGCTGGATCCATATGTGGTTCATGGAAAGAACACACATGCTATGACATTGGTGGATCCATATATGGTTTGTGAATAGAACACACATGAAATGCCATTTGTTGACCCATATGTGGTTTCTAAAAATAACACACATGAAATCACTCAGGTGGATCCATGTGAGGTTTGTGGAAAGAACACACATGCAATGACTCTGGTTGATCCATATGTGGGTTGTGAAAAGAACACACATGCAATGACTCTAGTGTTGGTTTTAGTATAAGAACACACATGCAATGACTCTAGTGGGTCCATATGTGATTTGTGAAAAGAACACACATGCAATGACTCTAGTGGATCCATATGTGGTTTCTAGAAAGAACACACATGCAATGACATTCGTTGATCCATATGTGGTTCGTGACAATAACACACATGCAATGCCATTGGTTGATACAAGTGTGGTTTGTGGAAAGAACACACATGCAATGACACTGGTTGATCCATATGTGGGTTGTTAAAAGAACACACATGTAATGCCATTGGTTAATCCATGTGTGGTTTGTGAAAATAACACACATGCAATGACTCTGGTGGATCCATGTGTGGTTTGTAAAAAGAACACACATGCAGTGACATTGGTTGATCCATGTGTGGTTTGTGAAAAGAACACACCTGCAACGCCATTGGTTGATCCATGTGGTTTGTGGAAAATAACACACATGCAATGACATTGGTTGATCCATGTGTGGTTTGTGAAAAGAACACGCATGCAATTACTCTACTGGATACATATGTGGTTAGTGAAAAGAACACACATCCAATGAACACTGGTGGATCCATATGTGGTTCATGACAGGAACAGACATGCAATAACATTGGTTGATCCATATGTGGTTTGTGAAAAGAACACACATGCAATGCCATTGATTGATCCATGTGGTTTGTGGAAAAGAACAAACATGCAATGACTCTAGTGGGTCCATATGTGGTTTGTGAAAAGAACACACATGCAATGACTCTAGTGGATCCATATCTGGTTTGTGGAAATAACACACATGCAATGACATTGGTTGATCCATATCTGGTTTGTGGAAAAAACACACATGCAATGACACTGGTTGATCCATATGTGGTTTGTGACAATAACACACATGTAATTACTCTACTGGGTACATATCTGGTTTGTGGAAAAGAACACACATGCAATTACTATGGTGGATCCATATGTGCTTTGTGGAAAGAACACACATGCAATGACTCTAGTGGATCCATGTGTGGTCAGTGGAAAGAACACACATGCAATGACATTGGTGGAGCCATATGTGGATCATGGAAAGAACACACATGCAATGACATTGGTGGATCCATATATGGTTTGTGAATAGAACACACATTCAATGCCATTTGTTGATCCATATGTGGTTTGTGAAAATAACACACATGAAATCACTCAGGTGGATCCATGTGAGGTTTGTGGAAACAACACACGTGCAACGACTCTGGTTGATCCGTATGTGGGTTGTGAAAAGAACACACATGCAATGACTCTAGTGCTGGTTTTAGTATAAGAACACACATGCAATGACTGTAGTGGGTCCGTATGTGGTTTGTGAAAAGAACACACACACAATGACTCTAGTGGATCCATATGTGGTTTGTGGAAAGAACACACATGCAATTATGGAGGAGGATCCATATTTGGTTTGTGACAATAACACACATGTAATTACTCTGGTGGATCCATGTGTGGTTCGTGGAAAGAACACACATGCAATGACTCTGGTTGATCCTTGTGTGGTTAGTGGAAAGAACACACATGCAATGACATTGGTGGATCCATATGTGGATCATGGAAAGAACACACATGCAATGACATTGGTGGATGCATATATGGTTTGTGAATAGAACACACATTCAATGCCATTTGTTGATCCATATGTGGTTTGTGAAAATAACACACATGAAATCACTCAGGTGGATCCATGTGAGGTTTGTGGAAACATCACACGTGCAATGACTCTGGTTGATCCATATGTCGGTTGTGAAAAGAACACACATGCAATGACTCTAGTGCTGGTTTTAGTATAAGAACACACATGCAATGACTCTAGTGGATCCATATGTGGTTTGTGAAAAGAACACACACGCAATGACTCTAGTGGATCCATATGTGGTTTGTGGAAAGAACACACATGCAATTATGGAGGAGGATCCATATTTGGTTTGTGACAATAACACACATGTAATTACTCTGGTGGATCCATGTGTGGTTTGTGCAATGAACACACATGCAATGACTCTGGTGGATCCATGTGTGGTTAGTGGAAAGAACACACATGCAATGACATTGGTGGATCCATATGTGGTTCATGGAAAGAACACACATGCAATGACATTGGTGGATCCATATGTGGTTCATGGAAAGAACACACATGCTATGACATTGGTGGATCCATATATGGTTTGTGAAAAGAACACACATGCAATGCCATTTGTTGATCCATATGTGGTTTGTGAAAATAACACACATGAAATCACTCAGGTGGATCCGTGTGAGGTTTGTGGAAAGAACACACAGGCAATGACTCTGGTTGATCCATATGTGGGTTGTGAAAAGAACACACATGCAATGACTCTAGTGTTGGTTTTAGTATAAGAACACACATGCAATGACATTGGTGTATCCATATTTGGTTTGTGAAAAGAATACAGATGCAATGCCATTTGTTGATCCATATGTGGTTTGTGATAATAACACACATGCAATTACTCTGGTGGATCCATGTGTGGTTTGTGGAAAGAACACACATGCAATGACTCGGGTTGATCCATATGTGGTTAGTGGAAAGAACGCACATGCAATGACGCTAGTGCTGGTTTTAGTATAAGAACACACATGCAATGACTCTAGTGGGTCCATATGTGGTTTGTGAAAATAACACACATGCAATGACTCTAGTGGATCCATATGTGGTTTCTGGAAAGAACACACATGCAATGACATTCGTTGATCCATATGTGGTTTGTGACAATAACACACATGCAATGCCATTGGTTGATACAAGTGTGGTTTGTGGAAAGAACACACATGCAATGACACTGGTTGATCCATATGTGGGTTGTTAAAAGAACACACATGCAATGCCATTTGTTAACCCATGTGTGGTTTGTGAAAATAACACACATGCAATGACTCTGGTGGATCCATGTGTGGTTTATGAAAAGAACACACATGCAGTGACATTGGTTGATCCGTGTGTGGTTTGTGAAAAGAACACACATGCAATGTCAATGGTTGATCCATGTAGTTTGTGGAAAATAACACACATGCAATGACATTGGTTGATCCATGTGTGGTTTGTGAAAAGAACACACATGCAATTACTCTAGTGGATACATATGTGGTTAGTGAAAAGAACACACATCCAATGAACACTGGTGGATCCATATGTGGTTCATGACAGGAACAGACATGCAATGACATTGGTTGATCCATATGTGGTTTGTGAAAAGAACACACATGCAATGCCATTGGTTGATCCATGTGGTTTGTGGAAAAGAACAAACATGCAATGACTCTAGTGGGTCCATATGTGGTTTGTGAAAAGAACACACATGCAATGACTCTAGTGGATGCATATGTGGTTTGTGGAAAGAACACACATGCAATGACATTGGTTGATCCATATCTGGTTTGTGGAAAGAACACACATGCAATGACATTGGTTGATCCATATGTGGTTTGTGACAATAACACACATGTAATTACTCTACTGGGTACATATGTGGTTTGTGGAAAAGAACACACATGCAATTACTATGGTGGATCCATATGTGGTTTGCTAAAAGAACACACAGGCAATGACTCTAGTGCTGGTATTAGTATAAGAACACACATGCAACGACTCTAGTGGGTCCATATGTGGTTTGTGAAAAGAACACACATGCAATGAATCTAGTGGATCCATATGTGGTTTGTGGAAAGAACACACATGCAATGATGGAGGAGGATCCATATGTGGTTTGTGACAATAACACACATTCAAATTACTCTGGTGGATCCATGTGTAGTTTGTGGAAAGAACACACATGCAAGGACTCTGGTGGATACTTGTGTTGTTTGTGAAAAGAACACACATGCAATGACTCTAGTGTTGGTTTTAGTATAAGAACACACATGCAATGACTCTAGTGGGTCCATATGTGGTTTGTGAAAAGAACACACATGCAATGACTCTAGTGGATCCAAATGTGGCTTCTGGAAAGAACACACATGCAATGACGTTGGTTGATCTATATGTGGTTTGTGACAATAACACACATGCAATGCCATTGGTTGATACAAGTGTGGTTTGTGGAAAGAACACACATGCAATGACAATGGTTCATCCATATGTGGGTTGTTAAAAGCACACACATGCAATGCCATTGGTTAATCCATGTGTGGTTTGTGAAAATAACACACATGCAATGACTCTGGTGGATCCATGTGTGGTTTGTGAAAAGAACACACATGCAGTGACATTGGTTGATCCATGTGTGGTTTGTGAAAAGAACACACCTACAATGCCATTGGTTGATCCATGTGGTTTGTGGAAAATAACACTCATGCAATAACATTGGTTGATCCATGTGTCGTTTGTGAAAAGAACACACATGCAATTACTCTAGTGGATACATATGTGGTTAGTGAAAAGAACACACATGCAATTATGGAGGAGGATCCATATTTGGTTTGTGACAATAACACACATGTAATTACTCTGGTGGATCCATGTGTGGTTTGTAGAAAGAACACACATGCAATGACTCTAGTGGATCCATATGTGGTTTGTGAAAAGAACACACACGCAATGACTCTAGTGGATCCATATGTGGTTTGTGGAAAGAACACACATGCAATTATGGAGGAGGATCCATATTTGGTTTGTGACAATAACACACATGTAATTACTCTGGTGGATCCATGTGTGGTTTGTGCAATGAACACACATGCAATGACTCTGGTGGATCCATGTGTGGTTAGTGGAAAGAACACACATGCAATGACATTGGTGGATCCATATGTGGTTCATGGAAAGAACACACATGCAATGACATTGGTGGATCCATATGTGGTTCATGGAAAGAACACACATGCTATGACATTGGTGGATCCATATATGGTTTGTGAAAAGAACACACATGCAATGCCATTTGTTGATCCATATGTGGTTTGTGAAAATAACACACATGAAATCACTCAGGTGGATCCGTGTGAGGTTTGTGGAAAGAACACACAGGCAATGACTCTGGTTGATCCATATGTGGGTTGTGAAAAGAACACACATGCAATGACTCTAGTGTTGGTTTTAGTATAAGAACACACATGCAATGACATTGGTGTATCCATATTTGGTTTGTGAAAAGAATACAGATGCAATGCCATTTGTTGATCCATATGTGGTTTGTGATAATAACACACATGCAATTACTCTGGTGGATCCATGTGTGGTTTGTGGAAAGAACACACATGCAATGACTCGGGTTGATCCATATGTGGTTAGTGGAAAGAACGCACATGCAATGACGCTAGTGCTGGTTTTAGTATAAGAACACACATGCAATGACTCTAGTGGGTCCATATGTGGTTTGTGAAAATAACACACATGCAATGACTCTAGTGGATCCATATGTGGTTTCTGGAAAGAACACACATGCAATGACATTCGTTGATCCATATGTGGTTTGTGACAATAACACACATGCAATGCCATTGGTTGATACAAGTGTGGTTTGTGGAAAGAACACACATGCAATGACACTGGTTGATCCATATGTGGGTTGTTAAAAGAACACACATGCAATGCCATTTGTTAACCCATGTGTGGTTTGTGAAAATAACACACATGCAATGACTCTGGTGGATCCATGTGTGGTTTATGAAAAGAACACACATGCAGTGACATTGGTTGATCCGTGTGTGGTTTGTGAAAAGAACACACATGCAATGTCAATGGTTGATCCATGTAGTTTGTGGAAAATAACACACATGCAATTACATTGGTTGATCCATGTGTGGTTTGTGAAAAGAACACACATGCAATTACTCTAGTGGATACATATGTGGTTAGTGAAAAGAACACACATCCAATGAACACTGGTGGATCCATATGTGGTTCATGACAGGAACAGACATGCAATGACATTGGTTGATCCATATGTGGTTTGTGAAAAGAACACACATGCAATGCCATTGGTTGATCCATGTGGTTTGTGGAAAAGAACAAACATGCAATGACTCTAGTGGGTCCATATGTGGTTTGTGAAAAGAACACACATGCAATGACTCTAGTGGATGCATATGTGGTTTGTGGAAAGAACACACATGCAATGACATTGGTTGATCCATATCTGGTTTGTGGAAAGAACACACATGCAATGACATTGGTTGATCCATATGTGGTTTGTGACAATAACACACATGTAATTACTCTACTGGGTACATATGTGGTTTGTGGAAAAGAACACACATGCAATTACTATGGTGGATCCATATGTGGTTTGCTAAAAGAACACACAGGCAATGACTCTAGTGCTGGTATTAGTATAAGAACACACATGCAACGACTCTAGTGGGTCCATATGTGGTTTGTGAAAAGAACACACATGCAATGAATCTAGTGGATCCATATGTGCTTTGTGGAAAGAACACACATGCAATGATGGAGGAGGATCCATATGTGGTTTGTGACAATAACACACATTCAAATTACTCTGGTGGATCCATGTGTAGTTTGTGGAAAGAACACACATGCAAGGACTCTGGTGGATACTTGTGTTGTTTGTGAAAAGAACACACATGCAATGACTCTAGTGTTGGTTTTAGTATAAGAACACACATGCAATGACTCTAGTGGGTCCATATGTGGTTTGTGAAAAGAACACACATGCAATGACTCTAGTGGATCCAAATGTGGCTTCTGGAAAGAACACACATGCAATGACGTTGGTTGATCTATATGTGGTTTGTGACAATAACACACATGCAATGCCATTGGTTGATACAAGTGTGGTTTGTGGAAAGAACACACATGCAATGACAATGGTTCATCCATATGTGGGTTGTTAAAAGCACACACATGCAATGCCATTGGTTAATCCATGTGTGGTTTGTGAAAATAACACACATGCAATGACTCTGGTGGATCCATGTGTGGTTTGTGAAAAGAACACACATGCAGTGACATTGGTTGATCCATGTGTGGTTTGTGAAAAGAACACACCTACAATGCCATTGGTTGATCCATGTGGTTTGTGGAAAATAACACTCATGCAATAACATTGGTTGATCCATGTGTCGTTTGTGAAAAGAACACACATGCAATTACTCTAGTGGATACATATGTGGTTAGTGAAAAGAACACACATGCAATTATGGAGGAGGATCCATATTTGGTTTGTGACAATAACACACATGTAATTACTCTGGTGGATCCATGTGTGGTTTGTAGAAAGAACACACATGCAATGAATCTGGTTGATCCATGTGTGGTCAGTGGAAAGAACACACATGCAATGACATTGGTGGATCCATATATGGTTTGTGAATAGAACACACATTCAATGCCATTTGTTGATCCATATGTGGTTTGTGAAAATAACACACATGAAATCACTCAGGTGGATCCATGTGAGGTTTGTGGAAACAACACACATGAAATGACTCTGGTTGATCCATGTGTGGGTTGTGAAAAGAACACACATGCAATGACTCTAGTGCTGGTTTTAGTATAAGAACACACATGCAATGACTGTAGTGGGTCCGTATGTGGTTTGTGAAAAGAACACACACGCAATGACTCTAGTGGATCCATATGTGGTTTGTGGAAAGAACACACATGCAATTATGGAGGAGGATCCATATTTGGTTTGTGACAATAACACACATGTAATTACTCTAGTGGATCCATGTGTGGTTTGTGGAAAGAACACACATGCAATGACTCTGGTTGATCCATGTGTGGTTAGTGGAAAGAACACACATGCAATGACATTGGTGGATCCATATGTGGTTCATGGAAATAACACACATGCAATGACATTGGTGGATCCATATATGGTTTGTGAATAGAACACACATTCAATGCCATTTGTTGATCCATATGTGGTTTGTGAAAATAACACACATAAAATCACTCAGGTGGATCCATGTGTGGTTTGTGAAAAGAACACACATGCAATTACTCTGGTGGATCCATGTGTGGTTTGTGGAAAGAACACACATGCAATGACTCTGGTGGATCCATGTGTGGTTAGTGGAAAGAACACACATGCAATGACATTGGTGGATCCATATGTGGTTCATGGAAAGAACACACATGCAATGACATTGGTGGATCCATATGTGGTTCATGGAAAGAACACACATGCTATGACATTGGTGGATCCATATATGGTTTGTGAATAGAACACACATGAAATGCCATTTGTTGACCCATATGTGGTTTCTAAAAATAACACACATGAAATCACTCAGGTGGATCCATGTGAGGTTTGTGGAAAGAACACACATGCAATGACTCTGGTTGATCCATATGTGGGTTGTGAAAAGAACACACATGCAATGACTCTAGTGTTGGTTTTAGTATAAGAACACACATGCAATGACTCTAGTGGGTCCATATGTGATTTGTGAAAAGAACACACACGCAATGACTCTAGTGGATCCATATGTGGTTTGTGGAAAGAACACACATGCAATTATGGAGGAGGATCCATATTTGGTTTGTGACAATAACACACATGTAATTACTCTAGTGGATCCATGTGTGGTTTGTGGAAAGAACACACATGCAATGAATCTGGTGGATCCATCTGTGGTTAGTGGAAAGAACACACATGCAATGACATTGGTGGATCCATGTGTGGTTCATGGAAAGAACACATGCAATTACATTGGTGTATCCATATATGGTTTGTGAAAAGAATACACATGCAATGCCATTTGTTGATCCATATGTGGTTTGCGAAAAGAACACACATGCAATTACTCTAGTAGATCCATGTGTGGTTTGTGGAAAAAACACACATGCAATGACTCTAGTTGATCCATGTGTGGTTAGTGGAAAAAACACACATGCAATGACATTGGTGGATCCATATGTGGTTCATGTGAAGAACACACATGCAATGACATTGCTGGATCCATCTATGGTTTATGAAAAGAATGCACATGTAACGTCATTTGTTGATCCATATGTGGTTTGTGAAAAGAAAACACATGCAATCACTCTGGTGGATCCTTGTGTGGTTTGTGGAAAGAACACACATGCAATGACTCTAGTGCTGGTTTTAGTATAAGAACACACATGCAATAACTCTAGTGGGTCTATATGTGGTTTTTGAAAAGAACACACATGCTATGACTCTAGTGGATCCATGTGTGGTTAGTGGAAAGAACACACATGCAATGACATTGGTTGATCAATATGTGGTTTGTGACAATAACACACGTGCAATGCCATTGGTTGATCCATATCTGGTTTGTGGAAAGAACACACATGCAATGACACTGGTTGATCCATATGTGGGTTGTTAAAAGAACACACATGCAATGCCATTGGTTAATCCATGTGTGGTTTGTGGAATAGAACACACATGCAATAACTCTGGTGGATCCATGTGTGGTTAGTGGAAAGAACACACATGCAATGACATTGGTGGATCCATATGTGGTTCATGTAAAGAACACACATGCAATGACATTGGTGGATCCATATATGGTTTGTGAAAAGAATACACATGCAATGCCATTGGTTGATCCATATGTGGTTTGTGAAAAGAACACACATGCAATTACTCTGGTGGATCCATGTGTGGTTTGTGGAAAGAACACACATGCAATGACTCTGGTGGATCCATGTGTGGTTAGTGGAAAGAACACACATGCAATGACATTGGTGGATCCATATGTGGTTCATGGAAAGAACACACATGCAATGACATTGGTGGATCCATATGTGGTTCATGGAAAGAACACACATGCTATGACATTGGTGGATCCATACATGGTTTGTGAATAGAACACACATGAAATGCCATTTGTTGACCCATATGTACTTTCTGAAAATAACAGACATGAAATCACTCAGGTGGATCCATGTGAGGTTTGTGGAAAGAACACACATGCAATGACTCTGGTTGATCCATATGTGGGTTGTGAAAAGAACACACATGCAATGACTCTAGTGTTGGTTTTAGTATAAGAACACACATGCAATGACTCTAGTGGGTCCATATGTGGTTTGTGAAAAGAACACACACGCAATGACTCTAGTGGATCCATATGTGGTTTGTGGAAAGAACACACATGCAATTATGGAGGAGGATCCATATTTGGTTTGTGACAATAACACACATGTAATTACTCTGGTGGATCCATGTGTGGTTTGTGGAAAGAACACACATGCAATGACTTTGGTGGATCCATTTGTGGTTAGTGGAAAGAACACACATGCAAAGACATTGGTGGATCCATATGTGGTTCATGGAAAGAACACACATGCAATGACATTGGTGTATCCATATATGGTTTGTGAAAAGAATACACATGCAATGCCATTGTTTGATCCAAATGTGGTTTGCGAAAAGAACACACATGCAATTACTCTAGTAGATCCATGTGTGGTTTGTGGAAAGAACACACATGCAATGACTCTGGTTGATCCATGTGTGGTTAGTGGAAAGAACACACATGCAATGACATTGGTGGATCCATATGTGGTTCATGGAAATAACACACATGCAATGACATTGGTGGATCCATATATGGTTTGTGAATAGAACACACATTCAATGCCATTTGTTGATCCATATGTGGTTTGTGAAAATAACACACATGAAATCACTCAGGTGGATCCATGTGTGGTTTGTGAAAAGAACACACATGCAATTACTCTGGTGGATCCATGTGTGGTTTGTGGAAAGAACACACATGCAATGACTCTGGTGGATCCATGTGTGGTTAGTGGAAAGAACACACATGCAATGACATTGGTGGATCCATATGTGGTTCATGGAAAGAACACACATGCAATGACATTGGTGGATCCATATGTGGTTCATGGAAAGAACACACATGCTATGACATTGGTGGATCCATATATGGTTTGTGAATAGAACACACATGAAATGCCATTTGTTGACCCATATGTGGTTTCTAAAAATAACACACATGAAATCACTCAGGTGGATCCATGTGAGGTTTGTGGAAAGAACACACATGCAATGACTCTGGTTGATCCATATGTGGGTTGTGAAAAGAACACACATGCAATGACTCTAGTGTTGGTTTTAGTATAAGAACACACATGCAATGACTCTAGTGGGTCCATATGTGATTTGTGAAAAGAACACACATGCAATGACTCTAGTGGATCCATATGTGGTTTGTGGAAAGAACACACATGCAATTATGGAGGAGGATCCATATTTGGTTTGTGACAATAACACACATGTAATTACTCTAGTGGATCGATGTGTGGTTTGTGGAAAGAACACACATGCAATGACTCTGGTGGATCCATCTGTGGTTAGTGGAAAGAACACACATGCAATGACATTGGTGGATCCATGTGTGGTTCATGGAAAGAACACATGCAATTACATTGGTGTATCCATATATGGTTTGTGAAAAGAATACACATGCAATGCCATTTGTTGATCCATATGTGGTTTGCGAAAAGAACACACATGCAATTACTCTAGTATATCCATGTGTGGTTTGTGGAAAAAACACACATGCAATGACTCTAGTTGATCCATGTGTGGTTAGTGGAAAAAACACACATGCAATGACATTGGTGGATCCATATGTGGTTCATGTGAAGAACACACATGCAATGACATTGCTGGATCCATCTATGGTTTATGAAAAGAATGCACATGTAACGTCATTTGTTGATCCATATGTGGTTTGTGAAAAGAAAACACATGCAATCACTCTGGTGGATCCTTGTGTGGTTTGTGGAAAGAACACACATGCAATGACTCTAGTGCTGGTTTTAGTATAAGAACACACATGCAATAACTCTAGTGGGTCTATATGTGGTTTTTGAAAAGAACACACATGCAATGACTCTAGTGGATCCATGTGTGGTTAGTGGAAAGAACACACATGCAATGACATTGGTTGATCAATATGTGGTTTGTGACAATAACACACATGCAATGCCATTGGTTGATCCATATGTGGTTTGTGGAAAGAACACACATGCAATCACACTGGTTGATCCATATGTGGGTTGTTAAAAGAACACACATGCAATGCCATTGGTTAATCCATGTGTGGTTTGTGGAAAAGAACACACATGCAATAACTCTGGTGGATTCATGTTTGGTTAGTGGAAAGAACACACATGCAATGACATTGGTGGATCCATATGTGGTTCATGTAAAGAACACACATGCAATGACATTGGTGGATCCATATATGGTTTGTGAAAAGAATACACATGCAATGCCATTGGTTGATCCATATGTGGTTTGTGAAAAGAACACACATGCAATTACTCTGGTGGATCCATGTGTGGTTTGTGGAAAGAACACACATGCAATGACTCTGGTGGATCCATGTGTGGTTAGTGGAAAGAACACACATGCAATGACATTGGTGGATCCATATGTGGTTCATGGAAAGAACACACATGCAATGACATTGGTGGATCCATATGTGGTTCATGGAAAGAACACACATGCTATGACATTGGTGGATCCATATATGGTTTGTGAATAGAACACACATGAAATGCCATTTGTTGACCCATATGTACTTTCTGAAAATAACAGACATGAAATCACTCAGGTGGATCCTTGTGAGGTTTGTGGAAAGAACACACATGCAATGACTCTGGTTGATCCATATATGGGTTGTGAAAAGAACACACATGCAATGACTCTAGTGTTAGTTTTAGTATAAGAACACACATGCAATGACTCTAGTGGGTCCATATGTGGTTTATGAAAAGAACACACACGCAATGACTCTAGTGGATCCATATGTGGTTTGTGGAAAGAACACACATGCAATTATGGAGGAGGATCCATATTTGGTTTGTGACAATAACACACATGTGATTACTCTGGTGGATCCATGTGTGGTTTGTGGAAAGAACACACATGCAATGACATTGGTGGATCCATGTGTGGTTAGTGGAAAGAACACACATGCAATGACATTGGTGGATCCATATGTGGTTCATGGAAAGAACACACATGCTATGACATTGGTGGATCCATATATGGTTTGTGAATAGAACACACATGAAATGCCATTTGTTGACCCATATGTGGTTTCTAAAAATAACACACATGAAATCACTCAGGTGGATCCATGTGAGGTTTGTGGAAAGAACACACATGCAATGACTCTGGTTGATCCATATGTGGGTTGTGAAAAGAACACACATGCAATGACTCTAGTGTTGGTTTTAGTATAAGAACACACATGCAATGACTCTAGTGGGTCCATATGTGATTTGTGAAAAGAACACACACGCAATGACTCTAGTGGATCCATATGTGGTTTGTGGAAAGAACACACATGCAATTATGGAGGAGGATCCATATTTGGTTTGTGACAATAACACACATGTAATTACTCTAGTGGATCCATGTGTGGTTTGTGGAAAGAACACACATGCAATGAATCTGGTGGATCCATCTGTGGTTAGTGGAAAGAACACACATGCAATGACATTGGTGGATCCATGTGTGGTTCATGGAAAGAACACATGCAATTACATTGGTGTATCCATATATGGTTTGTGAAAAGAATACACATGCAATGCCATTTGTTGATCCATATGTGGTTTGCGAAAAGAACACACATGCAATTACTCTAGTAGATCCATGTGTGGTTTGTGGAAAAAACACACATGCAATGACTCTAGTTGATCCATGTGTGGTTAGTGGAAAAAACACACATGCAATGACATTGGTGGATCCATATGTGGTTCATGTGAAGAACACACATGCAATGACATTGCTGGATCCATCTATGGTTTATGAAAAGAATGCACATGTAACGTCATTTGTTGATCCATATGTGGTTTGTGAAAAGAAAACACATGCAATCACTCTGGTGGATCCTTGTGTGGTTTGTGGAAAGAACACACATGCAATGACTCTAGTGCTGGTTTTAGTATAAGAACACACATGCAATAACTCTAGTGGGTCTATATGTGGTTTTTGAAAAGAACACACATGCAATGACTCTAGTGGATCCATGTGTGGTTAGTGGAAAGAACACACATGCAATGACATTGGTTGATCAATATGTGGTTTGTGACAATAACACACGTGCAATGCCATTGGTTGATCCATATCTGGTTTGTGGAAATAACACACATGCAATGACACTGGTTGATCCATATGTGGGTTGTTAAAAGAACACACATGCAATGCCATTGGTTAATCCATGTGTGGTTTGTGGAAAAGAACACACATGCAATAACTCTGGTGGATCCATGTGTGGTTAGTGGAAAGAACACACATGCAATGACATTGGTGGATCCATATGTGGTTCATGTAAAGAACACACATGCAATGACATTGGTGGATCCATATATGGTTTGTGAAAAGAATACACATGCAATGCCATTGGTTGATCCATATGTGGTTTGTGAAAAGAACACACATGCAATTACTCTGGTGGATCCATGTGTGGTTTGTGGAAAGAACACACATGCAATGACTCTGGTGGATCCATGTGTGGTTAGTGGAAAGAACACACATGCAATGACATTGGTGGATCCATATGTGGTTCATGGAAAGAACACACATGCAATGACATTGGTGGATCCATATGTGGTTCATGGAAAGAACACACATGCTATGACATTGGTGGATCCATACATGGTTTGTGAATAGAACACACATGAAATGCCATTTGTTGACCCATATGTACTTTCTGAAAATAACAGACATGAAATCACTCAGGTGGATCCATGTGAGGTTTGTGGAAAGAACACACATGCAATGACTCTGGTTGATCCATATGTGGGTTGTGAAAAGAACACACATGCAATGACTCTAGTGTTGGTTTTAGTATAAGAACACACATGCAATGACTCTAGTGGGTCCATATGTGGTTTGTGAAAAGAACACACACGCAATGACTCTAGTGGATCCATATGTGGTTTGTGGAAAGAACACACATGCAATTATGGAGGAGGATCCATATTTGGTTTGTGACAATAACACACATGTAATTACTCTGGTGGATCCATGTGTGGTTTGTGGAAAGAACACACATGCAATGACTCTGGTGGATCCATTTGTGGTTAGTGGAAAGAACACACATGCAAAGACATTGGTGGATCCATATGTGGTTCATGGAAAGAACACACATGCAATGACATTGGTGTATCCATATATGGTTTGTGAAAAGAATACACATGCAATGCCATTGTTTGATCCAAATGTGGTTTGCGAAAAGAACACACATGCAATTACTCTAGTAGATCCATGTGTGGTTTGTGGAAAGAACACACATGCAATGACTCTGGTTGATCCATGTGTGGTTAGTGGAAAGAACACACATGCAATGACATTGGTGGATCCATATGTGGTTCATGGAAATAACACACATGCAATGACATTGGTGGATCCATATATGGTTTGTGAATAGAACACACATTCAATGCCATTTGTTGATCCATATGTGGTTTGTGAAAATAACACACATGAAATCACTCAGGTGGATCCATGTGTGGTTTGTGAAAAGAACACACATGCAATTACTCTGGTGGATCCATGTGTGGTTTGTGGAAAGAACACACATGCAATGACTCTGGTGGATCCATGTGTGGTTAGTGGAAAGAACACACATGCAATGACATTGGTGGATCCATATGTGGTTCATGGAAAGAACACACATGCAATGACATTGGTGGATCCATATGTGGTTCATGGAAAGAACACACATGCTATGACATTGGTGGATCCATATATGGTTTGTGAATAGAACACACATGAAATGCCATCTGTTGACCCATATGTGGTTTCTAAAAATAACACACATGAAATCACTCAGGTGGATCCATGTGAGGTTTGTGGAAAGAACACACATGCAATGACTCTGGTTGATCCATATGTGGGTTGTGAAAAGAACACACATGCAATGACTCTAGTGTTGGTTTTAGTATAAGAACACACATGCAATGACTCTAGTGGGTCCATATGTGATTTGTGAAAAGAACACACATGCAATGACTCTAGTGGATCCATATGTGGTTTGTGGAAAGAACACACATGCAATTATGGAGGAGGATCCATATTTGGTTTGTGACAATAACACACATGTAATTACTCTAGTGGATCGATGTGTGGTTTGTGGAAAGAACACACATGCAATGACTCTGGTGGATCCATCTGTGGTTAGTGGAAAGAACACACATGCAATGACATTGGTGGATCCATGTGTGGTTCATGGAAAGAACACATGCAATTACATTGGTGTATCCATATATGGTTTGTGAAAAGAATACACATGCAATGCCATTTGTTGATCCATATGTGGTTTGCGAAAAGAACACACATGCAATTACTCTAGTATATCCATGTGTGGTTTGTGGAAAAAACACACATGCAATGACTCTAGTTGATCCATGTGTGGTTAGTGGAAAAAACACACATGCAATGACATTGGTGGATCCATATGTGGTTCATGTGAAGAACACACATGCAATGACATTGCTGGATCCATCTATGGTTTATGAAAAGAATGCACATGTAACGTCATTTGTTGATCCATATGTGGTTTGTGAAAAGAAAACACATGCAATCACTCTGGTGGATCCTTGTGTGGTTTGTGGAAAGAACACACATGCAATGACTCTAGTGCTGGTTTTAGTATAAGAACACACATGCAATAACTCTAGTGGGTCTATATGTGGTTTTTGAAAAGAACACACATGCAATGACTCTAGTGGATCCATGTGTGGTTAGTGGAAAGAACACACATGCAATGACATTGGTTGATCAATATGTGGTTTCTGACAATAACACACATGCAATGCCATTGGTTGATCCATATGTGGTTTGTGGAAAGAACACACATGCAATCACACTGGTTGATCCATATGTGGGTTGTTAAAAGAACACACATGCAATGCCATTGGTTAATCCATGTGTGGTTTGTGGAAAAGAACACACATGCAATAACTCTGGTGGATTCATGTGTGGTTAGTGGAAAGAACACACATGCAATGACATTGGTGGATCCATATGTGGTTCATGTAAAGAACACACATGCAATGACATTGGTGGATCCATATATGGTTTGTGAAAAGAATACACATGCAATGCCATTGGTTGATCCATATGTGGTTTGTGAAAAGAACACACATGCAATTACTCTGGTGGATCCATGTGTGGTTTGTGGAAAGAACACACATGCAATGACTCTGGTGGATCCATGTGTGGTTAGTGGAAAGAACACACATGCAATGACATTGGTGGATCCATATGTGGTTCATGGAAAGAACACACATGCAATGACATTGGTGGATCCATATGTGGTTCATGGAAAGAACACACATGCTATGACATTGGTGGATCCATATATGGTTTGTGAATAGAACACACATGAAATGCCATTTGTTGACCCATATGTACTTTCTGAAAATAACAGACATGAAATCACTCAGGTGGATCCTTGTGAGGTTTGTGGAAAGAACACACATGCAATGACTCTGGTTGATCCATATATGGGTTGTGAAAAGAACACACATGCAATGACTCTAGTGTTGGTTTTAGTATAAGAACACACATGCAATGACTCTAGTGGGTCCATATGTGGTTTGTGAAAAGAACACACACGCAATGACTCTAGTGGATCCATATGTGGTTTGTGGAAAGAACACACATGCAATTATGGAGGAGGATCCATATTTGGTTTGTGACAATAACACACATGTGATTACTCTGGTGGATCCATGTGTGGTTTGTGGAAAGAACACACATGCAATGACTCTGGTGGATCCATTTGTGGTTAGTGGAAAGAACACACATGCAAAGACATTGGTGGATCCATATGTGGTTCATGGAAAGAACACACATGCAATGACATTGGTGTATCCATATATGGTTTGTGAAAAGAATACACATGCAATGCCATTTGTTGATCCAAATGTGGTTTGCGAAAAGAACACACATGCAATTACTCTAGTAGATCCATGTGTGGTTTGTGGAAAGAACACACATGCAATGACTCTGGTTGATCCATGTGTGGTTAGTGGAAAAAACACACATGCAATGACATTGGTGGATCCATATGTGTTTCATGTGAAGAACACACATGCAATGACATTGGTGGATCCATCTATGGTTTATGAAAAGAACACACATGTAATGTCATTTCTTGATCCATATGTGGTTTGTGAAAAGAACACACATGCAATCACTCTGGTGGATCCATGTGTGGTTTGTGGAAAGAACACACATGCAATGACTGTAGTGCTGGTAACAACACACATGCAATAACTCTAGTGGGTCTATATGTGGTTTTTGAAAAGAACACACATGCAATGACTCTAGTGGATCCATGTGTGGTTAGTGGAAAGAACACACACATAATGACATTGGTTGATCCATATGTGGTTTGTGACAATAACACACATGCAATGCCATTGGTTGATCCATATGTGGTTTGTGGAAAGAACACACATGCAATGACACTGGTTGATCCATATGTGGGTTGTTAAAAGAACACACATGCAATGCCATTGGTTAATCCATGTGTGGTTTGTGGAAAAGAACACACATGCAATGACTCTGGTGGATCCATGTGTGGTTAGTGGAAAGAACACACATGCAATGACATTGGTGGATCCATATGTGGTTCATGGAAAGAACACACATGCAATGACATTGGTGGATCCATATATGGTTTGTGAAAAGAATACATATGCAATGCCATTGGTTGATCCATATGTGGTTTGTGAAAAGAACACACATGCAATTAGTCTGGTGGATCCATGTGTGGTTTGTGGAAAGAACACACATGCAATGACTCTGGTGGATCCATGTGTGGTTTGTGGAAAGAACACACATGCAATGACTCTGGTGGATCCATGTGTGGTTAGTGGAAATAACACACAGGCAATGACATTGGTGGATCCATATGTGGTTCATGGAAAGAACACACATGCAATGACATTGGTGGATCCATATGTGGTTCATGGAAAGAACACACATGCTATGACATTGGTGGATCCATATATGGTTTGTGAATAGAACACACATGAAATGCCATTTGTTGACCCATATGTGGTTTCTGAAAATAACACACATGAAATCACTCAGGTGGATCCATGTGAGGTTTGTGGAAAGAACACACATGCAATGACTCTGGTTGATCCATCTGTGGGTTGTGAAAAGAACACACATGCAATGACTCTAGTATTGGTTTTAGTATAAGAACACACATGCAATGACTCTAGTATTGGTTTTAGTATAAGAACACACATACAATGACTCTAGTGGGTCCATATGTGGTTTGTGAAAAGAACACACACGCAATGACTCTTGTGGATCCATATGTGGTTTGTGGAAAGAACACACATGCAATTATGGAGGAGGATCCATATTTGGTTTGTGACAATAACACACATGTAATTACTCTGGTGGATCCATGTGTGGTTTGTGGAAAGAACACACATGCAATGACTCTGGTGGATCCATCTGTGGTTAGTGGAAAGAACACACATGCAATGACTCTAGTGCTGGTTTTAGTATAAGAGCACACATGCAATTACTCTAGTGGGTCCATATGTGGTTTGTGAAAAGAACACACATGCAATGACTCTAGTGGATCCATAAGTGGTTTGTAGAAAGAACACACATGCAATGACATTGGTTGATCCATATGTGGTTCGTGATAACAACACACATGCAATGCCATTGGTTGATACAAATGTGGTTTGTGGAAAGAACACACATGCAATGGCACTGGTTTGATCCATATGTGGGTTGTTAAAAGAACACACATGCAATGCCGTTGGTTAATCCATGTGTGGTTTGTGAAAATAACACACATGCAATGACTCTGGTGGATCCATGTGTGGTTTTTGAAAACAACACACATGCAGTGACATTGGTTGATCCATGTGTGGTTTGTGAAAAGAACACACATGCAATGCCATTGGTTGATCCATGTGGTTTGTGGAAAATAACACACATGCAATGACATTGGTTGATCGATGTGTGGTTTGTGAAAAGAACACACATGCAATTATTCTAGTGGATACATATGTGGTTAGTGAAAAGAACACACATCCAATGAACACTGGTGGATCCATATGTGGTTCATGACAAGAACAGACATGCAATGACATTGGTTGATCCATATGTGGTTTGTGAAAAGAACACACATGCAATGCCATTGGTTGATCCATGTGGTTTGTGGAAAATAACAAACATGCAATGACTCTAGTGGGTCCATATGTGGTTTGTGAAAAGAACACATATGCAATGACTCTTGTGGATCCATATGTGGTTTGTGGAAAGAACACACATGCAATGACATTGGTTGATCCATATGTGGTTTGTGGAAAGAACACACATGCAATGACATTGGTTGATCAATATGTGGTTTGTGACTATAACACACATGTAATTACCCTATTGGGTACATATGTGGTTTGTGGAAAAGAACACACATGCAATTACTATGGTGGATCCTTATGTGGTTTGTTAAAAGAACACACATGCAATGACTCTAGTGCTGCTTTAGTATCATAACACACATGCAATGACCCTAGTGGGACCATATGTGGTTTGTGAAAAGAACACACATGCAATGACTCTAGTGGATCCATATGTGTTTTGTGGAAAGAACACATATGCAATGATGGAGGAGGATCCATATGTGGTTTGTGACAATAACACACATTCAAATTACTCTGGTGGATCCATGTGTGGTTTCTGGAAAGAACACACATGCAAGGACTCTGGTGGATACATGTGTGGTTTGTGAAAAGAACACACATGCAATGACTCTAGTGCTGGTTTTAGTATAAGAACACACATGCAATGACTCTAGTGGGTCCATATGTGGTTTGTGAAAAGAACACACATGCAATGACTCTAGTGGATCCATATGTGGTTTCTGGAAAGAACACACATGCAATGACATTGGTTGATCCATATGTGGTTTGTGACAATAACACACATGCAATGCCATTGGTTGATACAAGTGTGGTTTGTGGAAAGAACAAACATGCAATGACACTGGTTGATCCATATGTGGGTTTTTAAAAGAACACACATGCAATGCCATTGGTTAATCCATGTGTGGTTTGTGAAAATAACACACATGCAATGACTCTGGTGGATCCATGTGTGGTTTGTGAAAAGAACACACATGAAGTGACATTGGTTGATCCATGTGTGGTTTGTGAAAAGAACACACATGCAATGCCATTGGATGATCCATGTGGTTTGTGGAAAATAACACACATGCAATGACATTGGTTGATCCATGTGTGGTTTGTCAAAAGAGAACACATGCAATTACTCTAGTGGATACATATGTGGTTAGTGAAAAGAACACACATCCAATGAACACTGTTGGATCCATATGTGGTTCATGACAGGAACAGACATGCAATGACATTGGTTGATCCATATGTGGTTTGTGAAAAGAACACACATGCAATGCCATTGGTTGATCCATGTGGTTGTGGAAAAGAACAAACATGCAATGAATCTAGTGGGTCCATATGTGGTTTGTGAAAAGAACCCACATGCAATGACTCTAGTGGATCCATATCTGGTTTGTGGAAATAACACACATGCAATGACATTGGTTGATCCATATCTGGTTTGTGGAAAGAACACACATGCAATGACATTGGTTGATCCATATGTGGTTTGTGACAATAACACACATGTAATTACTCTACTAGGTACATATGTGGTTTGTGGGAAAGAACACACATGCAATTACTATGGTGGATCCATATGTCGTTTGTGGAAAGAACACACATGCAATGACTAGTGGATTCATGTGTGGTCAGTGGAAAGAACACACATGCAATGACATTGGTGGATCCATATGGGGATCATGGAAAGAAGACACATGCAATGACATTGGTGGATCCATATATGGTTTGTGAAAAGAATACACATGCAATGCCATTTGTTGATCCATGTGTGGTTTGTGAAAAGAACACACATGCAATTACTCTGGTGGATCCATGTGTGGTTTGTGGAAATGTAACTACCTCAGTGAATTACGCTCTTAGTTACATGCCTGGATGAGCGAAAGTGGTTAAAATAGTACGGTTGGGCCCAGGGGCCACTCACAGGTAGAACTTTCGACCGTCCTAACCACTTCCAGAACATTGGGACAAGAACGAGCGGCGTAATCGGCAGGCGAAGGGATCAACTACATACACAAGTGAGTATGTAGGCAAGCCACCATACAACTGTTCAAAGAGCCATTCCATCTAAAAGAAATAGAAATATTGCAACGCCATACGGCAAGATCCAAATATCCTAGATAGAGATAATATTTTAGGATAGCTCCTCATACATCAAACATCAGAGTATTAGGCGGAAGCGGAAAACAAGATCCAAGTACGGATAAAAAGCGAATCGGCATAAGATGCCACATAAATAAACACATCCTGCCCACAGATCTCACGGATCCCCATTCCCGGAATCTCTACACCGAGTGATTATTGCCAACATCATCCGTCTCCACCACCCAGTATCCATCTTGCGAATACACATGTTCATCTGAATCAAACAATTTATCGTGTGAGACCCTAGGGGTACTCAGCAAGTCTTTATGCCTCTAAAGGGGACATATACCTGGGGTGACGCAATTGCAGCAGAAGATAATAACTAACAAGTCTATAGATACTCGCTAACCATCCGCCTAACCAATGATAGATGGATGTCCGTTAATTAGTAACAATAGATATAACAGTATAATTAACAGATCCATCCTCCTTCTCGCTTACCAACGAGAAAGTGGACGAACAACCCATTCGTTGGCATTTTTATTAACGATTCCATGAGTATTTCACTATCTACTAGTCAAGTACTTAGCCAAATTAAAAGTGGTACTTTAGTTATACTTGTCTATGATCGAGAAACTGTGCTCCACGTCGTCCATAACCGCGGACACGGCTTTCAGAAAGATTTACCCTGTAGGGGTGCACAAATAGCAACACACACTCGATCAACCTCGGAAAAACCAACTCAAAACCCAACGAGGCATTCATGACAAAGCGATCACAGGATTCAGAAATATTTCAGGGGGCCACCCCATTAAGCTACCCGCAACGAAGTTGGCCGGCTCCGAGACGGACCCAAGGTTTGCGTCAATGGCTGTAAACGACTGGGAACTCGAAAGTGTGACTGGAATTGTCGATACCACGAAAACACTCCGCATCCAAAACAGTACAGGTGCTCCTCGCATAATCTTAAATAAAATAGTAAAACATGGCATAAGTACATGATAGTAATAAAGCCCCAAACTACTTTGTGGCCCCAAGAAATAAAAATGAATCAAGCTCTGGCTCAGGGGGGTCCATAAGGCCTTCCGGATGTGGATAGTGCGAATAGTCGAGGAACAGGAATCAAGTACTCGGGGTCCTACGGGACGCAAGTGAGCATGAAAAACCAAATAGCAGATATTGCTCATCGGCGCCTCTTTCATTAGTTATCCCATTACTACTCAGGTTAAGTTGTTTAGGTACCTCGTTATCCATCAGGCACTCACATACCCTATACATGCTTTTCTATGACTCGCATGGCTCAAATAACTCCTGTAGTAATGGCTCATGGGATGGAGGAACAAGCTTCGGTGGGGTTTAAAAGTAAAGGCTATGCAGTACTTGGGATTCAATTTAATGCAATCGCGACTCAATGATGCAAGAATAAGATAGAGACAATAGGTACTATATGTATGCAAGCATGTGGTAGTGCTTGCCTGGCAGCTCAGTTGAAGCGAGGGATGGATCTGGGTAGTACTCCTGGGATTCCTGATAATTCCCCTGCTCGGCGTCTATTCGAAAGAAGAACCAAACAAACAAGGGCCAACATAAATAAGTGCACAAGCATATAAATAAAATGCGACAAGCAAACAAGCATGCCATGATGAATGATGTACAATTTACATGGCAATAATATAGCATGGCATGGGTGAGGTGTGGGGTACAAGAATAAAGCATTTTATTAAGTTCTTAGTCATGTTTTGCCCCCATATAACTTCCTGTCCACTTATCATTTATATGATGCATGCTTCAATTCAAAACATGGAATGCATAGTTAGAACGGGCTCGTCGCGCTGATCGATTTAGACATATTATTTGTCAAATTTGGAGTTATAGATTTAAAGTTATTAATTAATTGAGAAAAGGCATTTTTATTGCAATTAAACAATTTCGAAAATTTAAATTAGTCAACCATTATTTTGAATGGAAGATTTGAAATCCTCACATTTTTCTGATTCAGAAACATATATTATTTGTATTATTTGGATTTATCAATTAAAAGTTATTATTTTCTGGATTTAAAAACATATTAAACATATTCTGGAATTTTATTATTTTTGAAAAAGATGGCGGGGATTTTTGTTACCCTGGGGCACTCTACCCACAGTCACAGAGACGTGGGACCATTTGTGCTGACTGGGTCGAGCTGGTGCGGCGGGACTGAACCGGGTTTTCTCACTCAGGCTTAAGCTAGCCTCGGTGCATGACCAGTGGGACCGCATCACTGGCGGCCCACGGGAGCACGAGGGTGACAAGTGGCAGCTCCGGGGTCGATCGGTGGAGGTACAAAAATTCCAGGGGTTCTTTTAGAAAAGGTTCTGGGATGAACTGGATCTGACGAAAAACTGGCTAGCTGCAACGATTTTCGAAAGACGAAGGCGAGAAAACCGTCGGGATATTCGCGACGCTACAAAAAGGAAAGTTGTAGAGCTAACGTTGGACTACAACTTTGGTGTTTGGAGCTTCGTCAACGGAGGTCTTCAGCGGACGGGGCAAGGTGAAGAACAGAGGGGATCTAGCGGTTTAAACTGACGGAAAAATTTCAGAAAACAGGCTGAGATCGAGCTGGGTTGCAATGATGATTGCGACAGAACGGCAGCGAATTTCACCCTGTCATAAAAAGGAAAGTTGAAGAGGATTGATCGGGCTACAACTTTGGTGTTTGGGGATTTCACGAAGGAGGACTGCAGCGGACGGGGCAAGGTGAAGAACAGAGGGTGCGCGCGGTTTCGCTGCTGCTATTGCTGGCGCCGCCGTCTGTCACGGCTCGTGGCTGCTGGCTGCTGGGCATGCGCGACAGAGCGGTAGGGCGACGTCGGCGAGCGGCACTGATGCAGGGCGTTGCCAAGGAGATGGGGCGATGTGGAGGCTCTCCGGGAGAGGGCTGATGACGGCGGGTCTTGGCCGGAGAGCGTCGAGGACGAAGGCGCGGCGAGAAGGCGGTGTGCAGCGGCGTGCGTGGTCTGCGACGGTGTTCGACAACGCTCGAGGCCTCCTCGACCTAGCTCCAAGTACAGTACAGCAGCAGGTGCTCCTGGTGCTCGTGGACACTCCTGGACCGCTCCAGAACGTCGGCTAGATAGAGGTCGCCGGCTATGGTTTTGGCCAAGGCTTGCTTGCCATGGGAAGGAAGATGGAGGGAGGTTTTGATCTGATCTGGGGAAGGAGTGGATGGGATCTCAGTATGTCTTGGAGGATAAGAAGAAGGTGGTGGTACGTGTGGGGGAGGGCGAGGCTGACGTGGTAGAGGGAGAGCACGCGCTGCTCGTGCCCGTCGTAGTCCTGCCGAAGGAGAGAAACAGGGGATGGGTCGGTGGTCCACTCCTGGACGGGCGTGGCTGCACCAGCTCGAGAGGAGAGGCCGAGTCAGAATAGGTCACAGCAAGTGCCAGGTTTTAGCTAGGAGCAAGGTTTGGGTTTGGCTAGCTTGATCCAGGGGAGGTCTCGGTTTGGTGTATGTGTGTGGAAACATGCACGTGCATGGGTGGTGGCTTGGTTTTGGTTCCAGCCAACAAGAGAAAAAAAAGGATTGAAGTTTTTATCTAGTCTAAACTAGACTAGATGAGACTAGTTTTAGACAAAACTTTAGACGGAAAAAAATAGTGTCAAAGATTTAGGCAGAGACCAAGAGACAAAAATAATCAAACAAATATTAGAGATGGAGTCTTTATTTAGATACCTAGATTAGCTAGGAAAACTTGGTAGATGTAGTGTATGTATAGGATTTGATCAAAAATTTGAACAAGCATACAAGTGCAAAAGAATTTGAATAAAAGAAAGGTCACTAGTGGCATTCATATCACATGTGATTAGAGGCTAATATTTCATGTAGAACTAGATTTGAATAAAAGGTATACCACATGCACATATGAATGTTTGAGAGAGGCAAGCACTAGAATTGAATAGAAGGAGATGGAAAGGCAAGGTAGAATGGACACCATACCCAAAATAAAAGATTGAGGTAAAAGGGAAGGTGGAGGGTTTTATTTGCAAGAGACATGCAAGATTACATCCATGCATGCATGATGTATTAAGATGGTGAAACATATCACATATGTGTGAGTGTATGATATTGGTAGATTTGGATCCATACAAATATATGTGGCTGGTTTTAAATACTAACAACAAAAGGCCACATACATGTATATGGTGGAAAATAGATGATATCAAAGGAGAGGTGTATGGCATGTTAGTAGATGGAAGGGAAAGTAAAAGATATGCCCTCAACTCAACCTGGGCATTTAACATATCTCAAAAGCCCAATAGGATTTAGTAAGAACCAAATGCAATGTATCAAGAGGCAAACACAATTAATAAGTGCATATGAGACAAGATACAAGAAAAAAAGGATTTTATATGATGCTCAAATGCAAGGTGGCATGATGACATGAGCATGATATATTTATGATGCAACAATTATATGTAGGAAGGTAGCATATATATAGACTAGACTAGTAGCATAGCAATTGTTAGACTATTGGGATGCTACAGGAAAGAACACACATGCAATGACTCTGGTTGATCCATGTGTGGTTCATGGAAAGAACACACATGCAATGACATTGGTGGATATATATATGGTTTATGAAAAGAACACACATGTAATGTCCTTTGTTGATCCATATGTGGTTTGTGAAAAGAACACACATGCAATCACTCTGGTGGATCCATGTGTGGTTTTTGGAAAGAACACACATGCAATTACTCTAGTGGGTCCATATGTGGTTTGTTAAAAGAACACACATGCAATGACTCTAGTGCTGGTTTTCGTATAAGAACACACATGCAATAACTCTAGTGGGTCTATATGTGTTTTTGAAAAGAACACACATGCAATGACTCTAGTGGATCCATGTGTGGTTAGTGGAAAGAACACACACGCAATGACATTGGTTGATCCATATGTGGTTTGTGACAATAACACACATGCAATGCCATTGGTTGAACCATATGTGGTTTGTGGAAAGAACACACATGCAATGACACTGGTTGATCCATATGTGGGTTGTTAAAAGAACACACATGCAATGCCATTGGTTAATCCATGTGTGGTTTGTGGAAAAGAACACACATGCGATGACTCTGGTGGATCCATGTGTGGTTAGTGGAAAGAACACACATGCCATGACATTGGTGGATCCATATGTGGTTCATGGAAAGAACACACATGCAATGACATTGGTGGATCCATATATGGTTTGTGAAAAGAATACACATGCAATGCCATTGGTTGATCCATATGTGGTTTGTGAATAGAACACACATGCAATTACTCTGGTGGATCCATGTGTGGTTTGTGGAAAGAACACACATGCAATGACTCTGGTGGATCCATGTGTGGTTAGTGGAAAGAACACACATGCAATGACATTGGTGGATCCATATGTGGTTCATGGAAAGAACACACATGCAATGACATTGGTGGATCCATATGTGGTTCATGGAAAGAACACACATGCTATGACATTGGTGGATCCATATATGGTTTGTGAATAGAACACACATGCAATGCCATTTGTTGATCCATGTGTGGTTTGTGAAAAGAACACACATGCAATCACTCTGGTGGATCCATGTGTAGTTTGTGGAAAGAACACACATGTAATTACTCTAGTGGGTACATATGTGGTTTGTTAAAAGAACACACATGCAATGACTATAGTGCTGGTTTTAGTATAAGAACACACATGGAACGACTCTAGTGGGTCCATATGTGGTTTGTGAAAAGAACACACATGCAATGACTCTAGTGGATCCATATGTGGTTTGTGGAAAGAACACACATGCAATGATGGAGGAGGATCCATATGTGGTTTGTGACAATAACACACATTCAAATTACTCTGGTGGATCCAAGTGTGGTTTGTGGAAAGAACACACATGCAATGAATCTAGTGGATCCATGTGTGGTTTGTGAAAAGAACACACATGCAATGACTCTAGTGCTGGTTTTAGTATAAGAACACACATGCAATGACTCTAGTGGGTCCATATGTGGTTTGTGAAATGAACACACATGCAATGACTCTAGTGGATCCACATGTGGTTTGTGGAAAGAACACACATGCAATGACACTGGTTGATCCATATGTGGGTTGTTAAAAGAACACACATGCAATGCCATTGGTTAATTCATGTGTAGTTTATGAAAAGAACACACATGCAATGACTCTGGTGGATCCATGTGTGGGTTGTGAAAAGAACACACATGCAATAACATTGGTTGATCCATGTGTGGTTTGTGAAAAGAACAGACATGCAATGCCATTGGTTGATCCATGTGGTTTGTGGAAAAGAACACACATGCAATGACATTGGTGGATCGATAAGCGGGTTGTGAAAAGAACACACATGCAATTACTCTAGTGGATACATATGTGGTTTGTGGAAAGAACACACATGCAATGAAAATTGGTGGATCCATATGTGGTTCATGACAGGAACACACATGCAATGCCATTGGTTGATCCATGTGTTTTGTGGAAAGGAACACACATGCAATGACATTGGTGGATCCATACGTGGTTTATGGAAAGAACACACATGCAATGACATTGGTTGATCCATGTGTGATTTGTGGAAAAGAAAACACATGCAATGACATTGGTGGATCCATATGTGGTTTGGGGAAAGAACACACATGCAATGACATTGGTTGATCCATGTGTGGTTTGTGAAAAGAACACACATGCAATGACTCTAGTGGATACAAATGTAGTTAGTGGAAAGAACACACATGCAATGAACACTAGTGGATCCATATGTGGTTCATGACAGGAACACACAGGCAATGCGACTGGTTGATCCATATGTGGGTTGTTTAAAGAGAACACATGCAATGACTCTAGTGTTGGTTTTATTGTAAGAACACACATGCAATGACTCTATTGGGTCCATATGTGGTTTGTGAAAAGAACACACACGCAATGACTCTAGTGGATCCATATGTGGTTTGTGGAAAGAACACACATGCAATGATGGAGGAGGATCCATATTTGGTTTGTGACAATAACACACATGCAATTACTCTGGTGGATCCATGTGTGGTTTGTGGAAAGAACACACATGCAATGACTCTAGTGGATCCATGTGTGGTTTGTAAAAAGAACACACATGCAATGACTCTAGTGCTGGTTTTAGTATAAGAACACAAATGCAATGACTCTAGTGGGTCCATATGTGGTTTGTGAAAAGAACACACATGCAATGACTCTAGTGGATCCATATGTGGTTTGTGGAAAGAACACACATGCAATGACATTGGTTGATCCAAATGTGGTTTGTGACAATAACACACATGCAATGCCATTGGTTGATCCATATGTCGTTTGTGGAAAGAACACACATGCAATGACACTGGTTGATCCATATGTGGGTTGTTAAAAGAACACACATGCAATGCCATTGGTTAATTCATGCGTAGTTTGTGAAAAGAACACACATGCAATGACTCTGGTGGATCCATGTGTGGGTTGTGAAAAGAACACACATGCAATACAATTGGTTGATCCATGTGTGGTTTGTGACAATAACACACATGCAATTACTCTGGTGGATCCATGTGTGGCTTGTGGAAAGAACACACATGCAATGACTCTGGTGGATCCATGTGTGGTTAGTGGAAAGAACACACATGCAATGACATTGGTTGATCCATGTGTGGTTTGTGGAAAAGAACAAACATGCAATGACATTGGTTGATCCAAATGTGGTTTGTGACAATAACACACATGCAATGCCATTGGTTGATCCATATTTCGTTTGTGGAAAGAACACACATGCAATAAAACTGGTTGATCCATATGTGGGTTGTTAAAAGAACACACATGCAATGCCATTGGTTAATTCATGCGTAGTTTGTGAAAAGAACACACATGCAATGACTCTGGTGGATCCATGTGTGGGTTGTGAAAAGAACACACATGCAATACCATTGGTTGATCCATGTGTGGTTTGTGAAAAGAACACACATGCAATGCCATTAGTTGATCCATGTGGTTTGTGGAAAAGAACACACATGCAATGACATTGATGGATCCATAAGCGGTTTGTGAAAAGAACACACATGAAATTACTCTAGTGGATACATATGTGGATTGTGGAAAGAACACACATGCAATGAACATTGGTGGATCCATATGTGGTCATGACAGGAACACACATGCAATTCCATTGGTTGATCCATGTGTTTTGTGGAAAGGAACACACATGCAATGACATTGGTGGATCCATACGTGGTTTGTGGAAAGAACACACATGCAATGACATTGGTTGATCCATGTGTGATTTGTGGAAAAGAAAACACATGCAATGACATTGGTGGATCCATATGTGGTTTGGGGAAAGAACACA
Source organism: Avena sativa (assembly GCA_916181665.1). Classification (NCBI taxonomy): domain Eukaryota; kingdom Viridiplantae; phylum Streptophyta; class Magnoliopsida; order Poales; family Poaceae; genus Avena; species Avena sativa. The sequence goes on from OV702286.1 coordinate 82,893,165, forward strand.
CATGCAATGACATTGGTTGATCCATGTGTGGTTTGTGAAAAGAACACACACGCAATGAATCTAGTGGATACATATGTGGTTCGTGGAAAGAACACACATACAATGAACACTGGTGGATCCATATGTGGTTCATGACAGGAACACACATGAAAGTACACTGGTTAATCCATATGTGGGTTGTTAAAAGAGAACACATGCAATGACTCTTGTGCTGGTTTTAGTATAAGAACACACATGCAATGACTCTAGTGGGTCCATATGTGGTTTGTGAAAAGAACACACACGCAATGACTCTAGTGGATCCATATGTGGTTTGTGGAAAGAACACACATGCAATGATGGAGGAGGATCCATATTTGGTTTGTGACAATAACACACATGCAATTACTCTGGTGGATCCATGTGTGGCTTGTGGAAAGAACACACATGCAATGACTCTGGTGGATCCATGTGTGGTTAGTGGAAAGAACACACATGCAATGACATTGGTGAATCCATATGTGGTTCATGGAAAGAACACACATGCAATGACATTGGTGGATCCATATATGGTTTGTGAAAATGTAACATCCCAAAATTTCATCTAAAATCATCATCACTGCACTCATGTCATCATGGCATGTTTTTGCATTGCATTTAGAATGTCCTCCAATAAAATTTGGTGAAATTTGGGCCATGGATAAAAGTTGTGAATTGTTATGGAAATATTACCTATTAAGTCCAAGTGAGTACTTGGATTTAAATGGTAGGCAAATATGTTTATAATACCCTAAAAACCTAGTTTGAGTTTTTACAAATTTTCACAAATTGGTTTGAAGCTATTTGAATCATTAAATCAAAAGTTTTGGAGAAAAACTGAATCAGAAAAAGAAAAGGAGGGAAAATTTCAAACAGCTGCAGCAGCAATTTGGCCCACTCTGGCCCAACAGGCACAACCCACTCGGACCACTCCCTCTCCCCTTCTCGTCTTTTCTCACTCCCCCGTCTCTACTACCTCTCGCTGACAAACTGGACCCACGCCACATCAACCCCACCCCGTCGTCTTCAACCGCACCGTCGAGCAAACCCCCCTTCGGTCGTTTTCGAATCGATTCGATTCCGTCAGTTTCTCATGATTAATTGCCCCGGTGATTGCCCCTACTAAATCCCCTCTTCCTCCTCGTCATTTTCCCCCCAGACACCACCCCGGAGAGCCCGCAGGCTTCCCTAATTCCGAGCTCGAACCGCCGCAGTCCGACGAACTCCGGCGACGATTCCGGTGAGCCCAGGCCACCCGGTGCCCTCCCCTTAGTCCCATCTATTTCCCCATCTCCTGGCGCACCTACTGACCGAGCCACATGATTTCTTTTGACCCAGGTCGACGACACGGACAATTCCGGCGAACTCCCTCTGCCACCGCCATCAGTCGCCTTCTCCGGCAAAGGTAGGGTTCCCGCCGCCCCTTTTTGGTCTTTACTAGGTCGTGCAGACGCTTGCGCACCTCGCTGACCTCTTTGCCGGTTGATTTGAGCCCCAGGTCGTCATCTCCGTCGCTAACCCGAGAGTTCCGCCGGCAACCGCAACTCTGGCGAAGGATCCAGGCCAAGCCCGAGTACCCCCCGCACCGCAGTAACCTCCATCGAGACCGCCGCGACCTCCCTGACCTCTGGTACGTGTCCACGGTCTCCCAGCCCTCGTAGAGTCGCCAGAACCCCATCGGCCGATGCTCCGCCGCCGCGCGCCGTCGTTAGCACCGCCAGACTTCGGCGAGATGTTTAGCAACCGTTCGATCAGATCCTAGCGGTTAAGATTAGATCACTTAAACGAAGGGGTACGGCTGATCTGATCCGTCCAACGTCACATAAATCTGACGGCTCGCATCAGTCGATCCGACCGAACCGGTATCAGCCAATAGGAAAACGCCACGTAGCCAGACTATTTCTGTTTAATTAGAAAATAGACAGATTTAGTATTAATCTTAGAAATTCAATAGCTTTTGATCCACAAATCAGAAAAATGCAAATTTGGTGTCTATGGATTCAGAAAAATGAGACCTTTATTATGGAGGCCTTGTTTCACACTTTTGCCTCTATAAATTTGGAATTATAAACAGAACCTTTTTAGGAGTATTTTGCTCATAAAAATTGTTCTATAAATTATTTTTGGGTATTTCTTATGCATTTAGATGAGGTATTCTATCCTCTGTACTGTATACTCTGTAAATTATAGAATTATGTGCATATCATTGCATTTTGCATGCACTCATGTTTTTGTAATGTTTTATTGATTGAATTATTATTGTTGTATTGATCTTGTGTAGATTGTGTGGATTGTGAAGTTTGTTGCTGTGAGGATTGTACCTATTCCCCTAGCTACCAAGGCAAGTGATATTTCATCTCATGTCCTATTTATTTTCACTATTGGACTAGTGATATTTTGGTAGATCTTGATATGATAGAATTATCCTTATATTGCTATACTATGCTATGTTATATAGATTATATCTTGGTAGTATCCACTAGTCAAAGGACTTTGTATGCTAGAATGCTTAGCTATGCTAGTAGAATTTGTGGGTGGAATATACACATAAGACATTATGGAAAGATATTATTTTGTTTAACTAAGAAAACAACTAATGTTAATGAAACACCTGGGTGGAATGGGTTTGCTTGGATTATGTTGAGTGGTTACTCAGGGACCATGTCTATGGTCAGCTGGTGTATCACACTTGTGGACGGCCACCCAGGAACAAAGAGATTGGAGACGTTCTTGTCGTGAAGCTTCTAGTGCAGCCACATGGCATATGGGCTCTGCCTGGACCGACTAAGTTGCGAGAACTCAGCCAGACGGACAGAGGGTGGTAGTGATGATAGGATGGAACGCGTCTGTGGTGGTCTGAGGGATTGCTTCTGAAAAGTCTCGTCTCGATGCATGTCGAGTCTTGTGGGGAAAGTGCACCACCTCTCGAGATGGTAAAACTAAGTACTTAGCCGTGTCCCCGGTTATGGACAACTTCTGAGCCTCAAGACAGTGAAGTAGTTCAATAATCTCCTCATTCAAATTTCTCTAAGTTAAAACTTGTGGATGAACATGGGTAGAGGTTCAGTGATGTCTATCATTGGTACCTTATAGCTTGAATGAAAACCTCTTCAAAAATTATAAGTTAAACCAGCTTTTAGCAAAACCAACCATAACCCCACTTAGCCATATATTCATGTAGTTGTTGGATTATACTAAGTATCTTTGGTATCACTTGCCAATACAATTCCAAATGTATTGACCCTTGTGGCTGTAACTTATTATGTTGCAGGATACTCTGATGATGAGTAGGGTTGCGGGTCTACACTCGACATGCTTGCCTGTGGCACATGAAGACTAAGGACTCTATTATTATATGTTATGTGAACTTGTGTCTTAGCCTTGGGCTAAGTGAGTTGTAAGAACTATTATACTCCTGGATGTGCGATGTAATAATGACCTTTGTTTCTGTGTAATTCATCTTAAACCGTGGGTGCTAGCATTTCGTTCCAGGGACTAGCACTGCAATCACAGGGATCTTAACTTATCATGGTGAGATCTTACAGATGGTATCAGAGCATCGTGTTGCCTGTAGGTTCGTGACCCTAGAATGGATTAGACTAAGGAAAACCCTTAGGAAAATAACTCTATATTTCAACTTTACACTTGTCTTTTCATCTCGTAAAGTCTTTCCTAATATTCCTTCTCATCTATTTTTGTAGATGTCCACCATTAATGAATCTGTCAAGAAGGGACCACTGATGACTATGACCCTGGAGTGCGAGACAGAATTTCCCAATGTGCTCAAGAACCTCATGCTCGGCTTGGGGATGAATGGTGAAGCCGTGTACAAGGGATTTCCTGTGATAGATGAAGGACAAGAGTATTGGTGGGTGCAACTCCACTTGTACAAGAACAAGGAAGACGATCACAAGAGTACGGGATTTTGCATGTTCACCAACTCTGAGATGCACCCGTCATTCTTTGACTCTGCAAGGAATGCTGCATGGAGGGCTATTGAGGAACTTGGGGAGAGACTCAAGTATAGAATGCTCAATACTCAGGAGGATCTCAAGGACGAGAAGCTTCTTGCCCAAGACTCAAAGGCCACTGTGAAACGCCTAAGTAAGGATATCATAGGCCTAGCATTGGAGCTATGTGACCAAGAGAAGCAGATTTCTGCCAAGGATGCTCTGATTGCCACCTTGGTTAAGAAGGAGTGAGATATTAGTTGGACCACCACCCTTGGCGTTTTATCACGTTAGTTTCTCGACCATACCAACCTATGTGGTATGGCAAAAATAAAGTTATGTCTGGAACCTTGAGTGCTTGAGTTGAATTAATGTATTGCTACTTGGAATGTTTTGTTGGTTGAATTATCTTTTATTGTGTGACTTGTATTTTCTTTCTTTATTGTGTTACTAATTTTCTCCATACTATGCAAAAGATGCCGAACTTTGTCTACAGCACAGCCGAGGATTTCAAGGGGACTCGCTTTGGGACTCGTATCTTGGAGCTAGTCCAAGTGCTCGCTCTTCCGATTCCTACTATCCAGGGACTTCAGCTGAGGAAGTTTCAGAGGAAGGACTTATGGGGATTCAGAGTTACCCAGCCAGGACGTGAGACAGAGCCCCAAACTAGGGAGATTACCTTCAAGGTTCTCCATGATGACATGGAGAGGGGCCTCGACGTCGATATGCAGGAGCTGTTGGGACGTCTATGTGGACGTCATTCTTCTGAGATCAAGAGCCACTACTTCCACTTCTTTGGGAGGCGCGACGAGGATGGAGAGCCTATTGTGTTGGATAAGGCCACTAAGGAGTCTATTAAGCCCGTGCGTCACTACCTCCAGGACTTAGAGAGCCTTGTTAGACACCTTGATACTGACAGGACTAATGTGATGCTTAGCAATGATGAACTACGAGTCCAACTCAAGGAGAAGGACAAGGACTTCCAGGAACAGGAAAATCGAATCAAGGAAATGGAGAAGAAGTTTGAAGACCAAGATAAGAAATTCAAGAACCAAGAGAAGAGAGTTCAGGAGAAGAACAAGAAGATTAGAGACTTGGAGACCGAGTTAGAGCTACAGAACATTGAGCTGGAAGCGGATCACGAAGTGATAGAGAGGCTACGCACACAGAAGAGAGAGCTACATGCGAAGATCGATGCTCTGACTACCAGCTTGGAGGAATACAAGGCAGGATTCGCATCAGCAGGACTTGCTCTAGTGGAGGAGGAAGTCGACATGGAGGAGTAGTGATACTGTTCCATCTACCTATCGTTCTATTATTATTGAGTGCATAAGTCATACCGACTTGTGGGTGACTATGCTAGTATGTTATCCTTGCAGACTCTGTTATTGTTGTGATGTTGGAACTTGCATGTGTTGGAGATATGCCCAAGAGGCAATAATAAAAATGGTTATTATTATATCTTTGTGTTTATGATGAATGTTTGCATCCCATGCTATAATTGTATTATAAGGAAACACTAATACATGTGTGTTTGTAAACATAAAAGGGTCCCTAGTAAGCCTCTTGTTAAACTAGCTTGTTGATTAATTGATGATCATGGTTTCCTGATCATGGACATTGGATGTCATTAATAACAAGATTGTATCATTAGGAGAATGATGTAATGGACACACACACCCATAGTAAGCGTAGCATTAGATCAAGTCATTAAGTTCACATTGCTATAAGCTTTCGATACATAGTAACCTAATCCTTCGACCGTGAGGTTGTGTTAATCACCATCACCGGATGAGTACTTTGATGACATCAAACACCACTTCGTAACTGGTTGGTTATAAAGGTGTCATTAGGTATTCTGAAAGTATGTGTTGAAGCGCATGGACCAAGATTGGGATTTGTCCATCCATATGACGGATAGATATGCTCTGGGCCCTCTCGGTGGAATGTCATCTAGTTAGCTTGCAAGCATGTGACTAGGTCACAAGGGATGGCATAACACGGAACGAGTAAAGAGTACTTATCAGTAACGAGGTAGAACTAGGTATGGAGATACCGATGATCAAACCTCGGATAAGTAGAAGTATCGCGTGACAAAGGGAATTCGTCACATCCCAAGATTTTCCAAATCTTGTAATGTGAACAATAAATAAATAAAATAAATTTTTGTTGAAAATCAGGGTGAAAAGAAACTTTTGTTTCTAAAAGGAAGCTGAAAATCCCATCTTGAACAAACTTTGGCTAAAGTTTGAATTCAACAAAAATCCAAATCAAGGGAAAAGCATTCCTCAATGAATGTATCTGGAAATTTAAACACTTGGAAAATAAATCCAAATCCCTAAGCCCTGATGGAAGGAAATCATTTCCCATGTTATCTCCAAATCCATGGATTTGATCCATACCAAATTTGATCAACAAATAATCACAAAGGATCAAGAAAGACCTTAGGGATTGGTTTCACTTAGTTTGGAACCATAGACAAAATCTTATGAATATAATAAGATAAGGAAATTGAATTTCCAAAGGCAATAAAGCCCTTACCAAAAGCCATACCAATTGGTGAACAATTATAATCCTAAAGGGATTAAAAAGATAAACATTTAATAAAGGAAAAATAAATTGTTTTGGAAATACTATTTTGGATCTTTTAATAAAAGACTTTGTTTTCAAATGAAAAGGTGAGCCAAATTAATTTTGGCCAAGCTTTTGTAATAAAATATTTTGTTTTGATAAAATGAATAAAGGTTTATTTAAATAAAATAATAAGGATTTAAATATCCAATTTTATTTAAGTAAAGGCTTTTTCCATTTTAAATGAACACCAAGTATTTTATTACTACTTTGAAATCTTTTATTAAAAGGTTTTGCTTTGATTAAAATGAGTAAAGGTTTATTTAAATAAAATAATAAGGATTTAAATATCCAATTTTATTTAAGTAAAGGCTTTCCCATTTTAATTAAACACCAAAAATTATTTATTTATTTAAATAAGTTTCAAAGTATTCTTTTATTTTTTTCAAATAAAACCATCTGGTTTGATTTGAAAATAATTGGATTTCAAATGGAAATTTATTAAATAAATCGAACCCTATTTTATTAAATAACTAAAGATCCATTTATTTAATTATTAAATGGATCCTAAAAATAAATAAAAATATTATTTCATTTTGGATTTGGATTATGTTAATAAACAGAACCAAATTCAAAGTGAAAAGTTTGTTGTTTGTTTGAATTGTTTGAATTTGTTTGAAATGTTGTTTGAAATTCAAAACAGAAAAGAATTAGAAAAGGAAAAATAAAGCAGACAGAAAAAAAAATAGTGCAAAGGCCCAGCCCACCAAGCCATTCCAGCCCAGCTCCCCTTCCCCGAAGCATTCTTTTCTCACTCAGAAACAGACCCGCACAGAGACCGACAGCCTGGCCCCTCTTCTCCCTCTCACTCACTCGCTGACGAGATGACCCCACCCAGCCAGTTGACTCCCCGAAGAAAAACGATTCACACACGGTTTTAAACCCACAGTGACACTGACCAGTGGACCTCCCCCTCCTTTCTATTCCCACTGACCGCTGGACCCCCTTTCCACTGTTCTCCTTCCCTACCCCGCGACCAGTTCTTCCTCCTCTCGTCGCCGTTGCAGGCTTTGATTTCTCCGGCTTAATTCATCATAACGCCGAGCCTTTACCTCGCCTTGATCACGCAGATTGAAACGCCTGTGTCTCCTCTATAATTCCCCTCTGACACCCCGCACTGGCACGCCTTAGACCGCCCCCAATTTCTCCCCGAGCCACTCTGTCTCCGACGAACTCCCTCCACGATTCCGGCAGCCCCTCGCCACCCCTTGCCTCCTCGACTATGCTCTCGTGAACCCCACCTCCTGGCGATCATCCCCGTAGCGCCAGCTTGCCCCTGAGCGACCCAGAGCATCGACAACCACCTCGACCGAGCGCCACCACAGTCTGCTTCAACTCCGGCGAACGGTAGCCGACAAACCAGCGCGCCCCTTTCCTTCTGGTAAGATCTTTCACAACCTAGGCAACCTTGCGCACCCTCCTGACAAGTTTACTTGATCAAATGCGACACAGACGCTCGCCTTCGACGACGACCACCGACTCCGCCATCTGCTTCCTCTCCGACGAGCCCCACCGGTAAGACCAGACCGCCCCTTCACTCCTCGTTCACGCACACAGCTTTGTCTTGGTCCTGCGCATCTAACCGTGCCTTCTTTTTTGCTTCGGAGAGAACCACAGCAATGTCCTCAACAGCAACCAGAGCCAACCGCCGCCAGCACGAACTCCGGTGAGGAATTGTCGCAGACCCCGAGCGCCCCTTGACCAACCGCGAGTACCTTGAGCATCACCGTGACCCCCTGAGCCCGGTGAGCAACTCCTCCTTTTCCCTCACCCCCTGTAGCACCAGCACCGTCATCGACCGACCGCTCCGCCACCAGACGCCGCCGCCAGCGCCGCTGCTTTTTGGCCAAGCGATAGGAACCGTAGGATGCAGATCCACCGGCTTGGATAGAATGACTAACCGAAGGGGTAAGGATGAACCTGTGCCGCACGATCCACTTTAGATCTAACATTCCACGTTGCAGATCCGGCCGAACCGGTACGGGCGAATTAAAACACGCCGCGTGTCGCCTGTTAGGTTTAAAACAGAAATTGAAAACAGAAACTTTTGCCATTTTCAAACCCTTGTATCTTTGGATCCACACGTCCAAAAATTACAAATTTGATGTCGTTGGAATCAGCAAGACAAGACCTAGCCAACCCTACCCTTAGTTTAGAAAATAGTATCTGTTAACTTGTTTAACTTTGCAGATTCTTTTGTGTGCTTGCTAACATTAGGAAAATTGTTTAAAAATGTTTTTAGGGTTAGAACCTTTGCAAATTGGTTTGTTGTGACCTTACTGACCCTAGGAACCAACCCATAGTTTGGAAAATGATTTTTGAAAAGTTTAGAATGGATTAATTGGTTTAGTCCATTTCTAGCTAATTAAAAACCATTGTTTTGTTTATGAAAATGCTTTCATAAAGAAACTTTTGAGAAAATGTTTTGGACCAAACCTACTGACCCAAACACCAAGTTTTGCAATAGCAACTCATTTGGTGAAGCAAATTTAGAATTCTTTGATTTAAAACCACTTCTAGTCAAATAGAAATGTGGTTATTTTATCAAAAATGATTTTGGAAGAAAACCCTTGGAAAATGTTTTGTTTTAAACTCACTAACCCCAAAACCCCAAGTTGTGATTTGAAAACAAATTGGGTGAACCCTATAGGCTAATGCCCTAGTAAAATATTTCTACACCACCTAAAATGACCCTTTGTTTTGAAAATGGTTTTGAGGTGAAACCCTTTTGCAAATGGCCTTGCCACTTTGCAAAATGACCATTAGATGTACCCAAAAGTCTATGACCCACTAGGAACCACTTTTACAAACAAAGAAAAGCTTGGCATGCTTGCATGCATTACTTTAACTTTGCCACTTTGGTAAATGACCATTTTGGATCTTACAAAGTTTAGTCATCTAATAGAGACCCTCTTTGCAAATGACTTTGCCATTTTGGTAAATGACCAATTTGGAACTTACAAAGTTAGAAGCCTAGTGAAGACCATCCTTACAATAGAACCAACCTTTGCATGCTTATGCATGACTTAGATCCCATTACTTTGTGTGTGAAAAATTGTTTGTTTGACTTTGTTATTTTATGTGTGTAGTTTTGCTTGATTGGTAGATTAAGTTTGTGCCTTGCTTGATTGAATTGTAGTGACTTGAAGAGTGTGAGTGTTGCAAGGACAAGGAGTGAACCTATACCCTCTACCAAAAAGGCAAGTGATATCATCATGAATATTCCATTCCTATATTTTATACTTGCATTAGTTATATTTTGTTAAGACTTGCATGCCACACTTGTCAAATGATGTTGGGAAATCCTATATAGATTAGAATGCTAGAGTTGCTAGGAAATTACCTAAGGATAAGTTGTCATGCCATGCTTAGCCTAGCTATTAGAAAATAAGGGTGGTTTATATATTCACACTATGGAAAAATATTCTAAGTCTAAGGACTTGTTTTTATTTAACAAAACAACTAAGTTAATGAATCACCTGGGTGGAATGGAAAGAATGGTATATGTTGAGTGGTTCACAAGGCCATGGACTTGGCTTGTGTATCTCACTTGTGGATGGCCACCCAGGAACAAAGAGATTTGAGATGTCAAATGTTGAGAAGCTTCAAGTGCAACCACTTGGCAATATGGGCTCTGCCATGATCTTAGGATGCTAGAACTTAGTCTCTTGGACAGAGGGTGGTAGATGGGATGATAGGTTGGAGCGCGTCCATTTGACTAAGGAAAGGCTACTGAAGGATCTTGTCTTGGGAAACCAAGTCTTGTGGGGAAAGTGCACCACCTCTATAGAGTGTAAAACCTAAGTACTTAGCCATGTCCCTGGTAAAGGACAATTTGAGCATCAAGACATGGAAACTTCAAAAATCTCATCACTCCAATTTCTAAATAAAACTTGTGGGTGAACAAGGGTTAAAAGGATCTTCAGTCTTTGATTGGTAGATGCCCTGAGTGGATCTTCCGTCTTTGATTGGTAGATACCTTGGGTGTTTTTGCCAAGCAAATCTTCAGTCTTTGATTGGTAGATGCCCTGAGTGGATCTTCAGTCTTTGATTGGTAGATGTCTTGGAAAGTTTTTGCCAAACAAAACTTAGTATTTTCAAAATGATAGGAAAAATCTATTTTGAGCAAAGCAAGCCTCAACTCCACTTAGCCAAATGCATATAGATGATAGATTCCACTATACTACCAAAGTATCACTTGCCAATACAATTCCAATGTATTGACCCCTTGTGGCTGTAACTTGTAATGTTGCAGGTTTGATTGATTTTAGTGAAGATTGATTGATTAGGATTACAAAGTCTACAACCAACATCTGCCTGTGGCACTTGAAGATGAAGGACCCATGACTATAGATATTCCGCTGCAATGTAATGTAATAGCCATATGAGCTATGTATTGATGTAATAAAATTATGTTATTCCTGGTTATAAAGTTGTATTATGACCTTTGTTTCTTGATATTACATCTAAACTGTGGATGCTAGCTTTTGATCCAGGGACTAGCATTGTAAACATAGGGGGCTCAATCTTATTAAAGGTTGGGGACCCTACAGAATTGGTTTCGTATGTTAATGGTTCTATCGATCACGAAGTCATCGTTGAGTATGTGGGAGCCGTTATGGATCTCCAAATCCCGCTGAGGGTTATTGATCGGAGAGGTGTCTTCATCATGTCTGCATATTCACGAACCGTAGGGTGACACACTTAAGGTTCGAAGTTGTTTTAAGTAGATATTGAATGTGCGTTGGAGACCGAATGTTGTTCGGAGTCTCGGATTGGATCCGGGACATCACGAGGAGATCCGGAACTGTCCGGGGAATAAGATTCATATAATGGGGATCATTTTCTAAGTTAGGAAATGTTCCAGAGTGTTTGTATGGGGATTCTAGAAGGTTTCGGAATGTTCCGGAAGGTTCTAGAAGATATCTTGGAGTTTATTTGAAAACCGAGATAAGATAAGATAGGATAAGGGGAGTTTAAAGGGGAAACTTGGGGGGGGGGAAGGACTCTCCCCCCAAGCTCCCTAGTGCGCCGGCCCTAAGGGGTGGGCCTAGGGGTGGGAACCCTAGGCCACACCCCTTCCTCTATATATAGAGGGGTGGAGGCGCCACCCCTCCTTGACCCCTCCCACTCCAAACCCTAGCCGCCTCTCTCTTCCTCCTTCCATCTGCTCCGGCTTAGGCGAAGCCCTGCAGAATTCTCTCCACCACCACCACCACGCCGTCGTGCTGCTGGGATTGCGTGGAGAAGATCTACTACCTCCGCTGCTCGCTGGAACGAGGAGAGGAAGGTCTGCTTCGACTCCGCACGTGTGATCGTCTGCGGAAGCGCTGCCGGAACGCGGCGCCGGAAGGATCATCTACTCGATCTTGAGATCGACAAGTGATCGACTACATCATCCACGAGATCTAATCTCGTTAACGCTTTCGGTTCTACGAGGGTTAGTACCGATCTATCTCGTTGCTCATGTCTAGTAGATTAGATCTTGGCTTTTATCTAGATTAGATCTGGGTTTTGTTCGTTCTTGCGGTAGAAAATTTTTGTTTTCCATGCTGCGAACCCATCAGTGGTATCAGAGCCTTGTATATGCGTAGATCTGTTGCACGAGTAGAACACAATGGTGTTGTGGGCGTTGGTGCTCGTGCCGTCTTTTGCTGTGTGTACTTTGCATCTTGCGGTATGGTGGGATGAAGCGGCTCGGGCTAACATTACATGTCATCGCACATGAGACTTGCTCCACGCTTGACGTGCAACTTGCTTTGCACAAGTGGCTTTGCGGGTGTCTGTCTCTCCCATCATAGTATAGATCAAATCTACACTTTGCACTTGATAGCACTTGTATCAACGTTGTGGTTCAGTTTCGTAGGTAAGATCCGTTCTTATTTGAAAGCCCCAAACCACGTAAAACTTGCAAAGAAAATTAGAGGCGTCTAACTTGTTTTTGCAGGGGTTTTGTGATGTGATATGGCCATCATGTGATTGTGATTATATTTGATGTATGCAATGATCCTTGTTGTAATATGACAACCGGCAGGAGCCTAATGGTTGTCTTTAATTCTGTTAAGACCTGCGTGTCTATTCATCTTGTAATAGCTTTATTCCAAGTAGTTGTAATAGTTTCTTATGATGATGGACAACCATGAAGCGGCGCCACTGACCTTGACGCAATGCTGGTAATGATGGAGATCATGTCCGTGCTTTGGAGATGGAGATCGAAGGCACAAGAAAAAGGGCCATATCATATCACACTAATTATGAATTGCCTGTGATGTTAATCCTTTATGCATCTTGTATTGCTTAGATCGCGATGGTAGCATTATAAGATGATCCCTCTCACTAAATATCAAGTAATAAAAGTGTTCGTCCTTAGTTGGCACTGTTGCTAAGACTCGTCGTTTCGAAGCATCTCGTGATGATCGGGTGTGATAGATTCTACGTGTGCATACAACGGGTGCAAGCCAGATTTGCACATGCGGAAACTAAGGTTAATCTTGATGAGCCTAGCATGTACAGACATGGCCTCGGAACACGGAATACCGAAAGGTAGAGCACGAGTCATATGAATGATATGATGAACATGAAGATTGTTCGCCGATGAAACTACATCTTCTCTCGTGAAGATTGGACTTGGTGTAGTGGACTTGGTTCGTGTAATCAATAATACAATGTGAGGGATGTTGTTTTGAGTGGGAGTTCACCTAGTTAATTTAAGAATTGAAGTTGAACTCAATTTATCATAAACTTAGTCTAAACTACTTGCAAAATTTGTTGTAGATTATGGCGAACCTCTCCATCAATTTCAATGCATTCCTAGAGAAAGAAAAACATAAGAACAATGGAAGCAACTTCACGGACTGGCTCCATGGTCTGAAGATTGTCCTCAGGGCTGGTCAGATGACCTATGTGCTCGATGCACCGCTAGGTGACCCACCTGCAGAAGATTCCACCGATGACGTAAAAAATGTTTACGCCACTCGGGAAAATCATTACTCCACAGTTCAGTGTGCCATCCTGTACGGTCTGGAAACGGAGCTTCAGAAGCGCTTTGAGCACCACGACCCGTTCGAGATCATTAAGGAGCTCAAGCTCATTTTTGAGACTCACGCGGCCGTGGAGAGCTATGAGGCCTCCGAAAAGTTCTTTACCTGCAAGATAGAAGAGGGAAGCTCCGTTAGCGAGCACGTGCTCACCATGTCTGGGCACGCAAACAAGCTCCAAGAGTTGGGGATAACGATTCCTAATGAGTTAGGGATTCACCGTGTCCTCCAATCACTGCCACCGAGTTATAAGAACTTTGTGATGAACTACAATATGCACTGCATGAACAAGACGTTGCCTGAACTATCGTCCATACTGAAAACTGCTGAAGTGGAGATCAAGAAGGAGCACCAAGTGTTGATGGTCAATAAGACCACCAATTTCAAGAAACAGGGCAAGCCTAAGAACAAGGGCAACTTCAAGAAAGACGGCAAGAAAGCTGCCGCAGCGGCTAAGAAGCCCAAGGCTGGTCCTAAACCGGAAACTAAATGCTTCTACTGCAAGGGTGCTGGTCACTGGAAGCGCAACTGCCCCAAGTACCTGGCAGATCTGAAGAACGGCAACATCAAGAAGAAAGGTATATTCGATATACATGTTATTGATGTGTATCTTAATAGTAATCGTAGTAGTGCCTGGGTATTTGATACTAGTTCGGTTGCTCTTATTTGTAACTCGAAACAGGAGTTGCGGAATAAACGAAGACTGGCGAGAGACGAGGTGACGATGCGCGTTGGAAATGGCTCCAAGGTTGATGTGATCGCCGTCGGCACGCTCCCTCTACATCTACCTTCGGGATTAGTTTTAAATTTGAATAATTTTTATTTGTTGCCTGCGTTAAGCATGAACATTATATCTGGATCTTGTTTATTGCGAGAAGGTTACTCTTTTAAGTCCGAGAATAAAGGTTGTTCGATTTATATGAGTAATATCTTTTATAGTAATGCACCTGAGATGAATGGTTTATTCTTACTGAATCTCGATAGTAGTGATACACATGTTCACAACATAGATGCTAAACGAACAAAATTGAATGATAATTCTACATACATGTGGCACTGTCGTCTTGGTCACATTGGAGTGAAGCGTATGAAGAAACTCCATTCTGATGGACTTCTTGAATCACTTGAAAGATGCGAAGCATGTCTAATGGGAAAAATGACTAAGACTCCATTCTCTGGAATAATGGAGCGAGCTATAGACTTATTGGAAATAATACATACCGATGTGTGCGGTCCAGTGAGTGTAGCATCGCGTGGTGGATATCGTTATGTTCTCACTTTCATGGATGACTTAAGTAGATATGGGTATGTCTACTTTATGAAACATAAGTCCGAAACTTTCAAGAAGTTTAAGAATTTCAAAGTGAAGTGGAAAATCATCGTAACAAGAAGATTAAGTTTCTGCGTTCTGACCGCGGAGGTGAATATCTAAGTTATGAGTTTGGCATGCATTTAAAGAAATGTGGAATACTTTCGCAGTTGACACCGCCGGGAACACCACAGCGTAATGGTGTGTCCGAACATCGTAATCGAACTCTCTTAGATATGGTTCGGTCTATGATGTCTCTTACACATTTACCGCTATCGTTTTGGGGCTATGCATTAGAGACAACCGCATTCACTTTAAATAGGGCACCATCTAAATCCGTTGAAACGACACCGTACGAATTGTGGTTTGGAAAGAAACCTAAGTTGTCGTTCCTTAAAGTTTGGGGTTGCGAAGCGTATGTAAAGAAGTTACAACCTGATAAGCTAGAACCCAAAGCGGAGAAATGCGTCTTCATAGGATACCCTAAAGAAACAATTGGGTATACCTTCTATCAAAGATCCGAAGGTAAAGTTTTCGTTGCCAAGAATGGATCCTTTCTTGAGAAGGAGTTTCTCTCGAAAGAAGTGACTGGAAGGAAAGTAGAACTCGACGAGGTTATTGAACCTTCTCTCGGGGTTGAGAGTAGCGCAGCACCGGAAGATGTTTTCGTGCCGCCTGGACCAACTGGAGAGGAAGCTAATGATGGTGATCATGAAACTTCGAACGAAGTTACTACTGAACCTCGCAGGTCAACGAGGGTTCGTACCACTCCTGAGTGGTATGACTCTGCCTTGAACGTCATGTTGGTGGATAACACTGATGACCCTGCGACGTATGAAGAAGCTATGGTGAGCCCAGATTCCGACAAATGGCTAGAAGCCATGAAATCCGAAATGGGATCCATGTACGAAGACCAAGTATGGACGTTGGTGGACTTACCGGATGGCCGTAAGGCTGTCGAGAACAAATGGATTTTCAAAAGAAAAACAGATGATGATGGTAATGTTACTGTCTATAAAGCTCGACTTGTCGCGAAAGGGTTCCGACAAATTCAAGGTGTTGACTATGATGAGACTTTCTCACCAGTAGCGAAGCTAAAGTCTGTGAGGATTCTGTTAGCAATTGCTGCATATTTCGACTATGAGATATGGCAGATGGATGTCAAAACGGCGTTCCTTAATGGTGACATTGAGGAAGAGTTGTACATGGTACAACCCAAGGGTTTTGTCGATCCTAGTGATGCTGACAAGGTATGCAAACTTCAGCGCTCCATTTATGGACTGAAGCAAGCATCCCGGAGTTGGAATCAACGTTTTGATCAAGTAATCAAAATTTTTGGTTTTATACAAACTTATGGAGAAGCTTGTATTTACAAGAAAGTGAGTGGGAGCTCTATAGCATTCCTAGTACTATATGTAGATGACATACTGTTGATTGGGAATGATATAGAACTTCTTAATAGCGTCAAAGCCTATTTGAATGATAGTTTTTCAATGAAGGATCTTGGCGAAGCGGCATATATTCTAGGCATCAAGATTTATAGAGATAGGTCAAGACGCCTGCTAGCGCTTTCACAAAGTACATACCTGGACAAAGTTCTAAAGAAGTTTAGAATGGAAGAGAGCAAGAAAGGGTTCGTGCCCATGTTGTCAGGAAAGACCTTGAGTAAGACTCAAAGTCCAGCTACAACAGAAGATAGAGAGAAGATGAATAATGTTCCCTATGCCTCAGCCATAGGTTCTATCATGTATGCCATGTTGTGTACAAGACCAGATATAGCACATGCTGTTAGTTTGACTAGCAGATATCAAAGTGATCCTGGAATGGAGCACTGGACAACGGTCAAGAATATCCTTAAGTACCTGAATATGACTAAGGATATGGTTCTTTCTTATGGAGGTGATGAACAGCTTGTTGTAAACAGTTACACTGATGCTAGTTGGAACACCGATCCAGATGACTCAAAGTCACAGTCTGGATACGCATTTATTTTGAATGGTGCTGCAGTGAGCTGGAGGAGTGCCAAGCAAAGCGTTGTGGCGAAATCTTCAACTGAATCGGAATACATAGCTGCTTCGGAGGCTGCACAAGAAGCCATATGGATGAAGGAGTTCATTACTGAACTTGGCGTGGTTCCTAGTGCGTTGGACCCGATGGCCATCTACTGTGACAACATAGGTGCCATAGCTAATGCACAGGAGCCAAGGTCACATAGCAAGCTGAAGCACATCAAGCTACGTTTCCATGCCATTCGCGAGTATGTCCGAGATGGTGACATAAAGATTTGCAAAGTACACACTGATCTAAATGTGGCAGATCCGTTGACTAAACCTCTCCCTAGAGCAAAGCATGACCAACACCAGAACGCCATGGGTGTTAGGTATATTACCATGTAATCTAGATTATTGACTCTAGTGCAAGTGGGAGACTGTTGGAGATATGCCCAAGAGGCAATAATAAAAATGGTTATTATTATATCTTTGTGTTTATGATGAATGTTTGCATCCCATGCTGTAATTGTATTATAAGGAAACACTAATACATGTGTGTTTGTAAACATAAAAGGGTCCCTAGTAAGCCTCTTGTTAAACTAGCTTGTTGATTAATTGATGATCATGGTTTCCTGATCATGGACATTGGATGTCATTAATAACAATATTGTATCATTAGGAGAATGATGTAATGGACACACACACCCATAGTAAGCGTAGCATTAGATCAAGTCATTAAGTTCACATTGCTATAAGCTTTCGATACATAGTAACCTAATCCTTCGACCGTGAGGTTGTGTTAATCACCATCACCGGATGAGTACTTTGATGACATCAAACACCACTTCATAACTGGGTGATTATAAAGGTGTCATTAGGTATTCTGAAAGTATGTGTTGAAGCGCATGGACCAAGATTGGGATTTGTCCATCCATATGACGGATAGATATGCTCTGGGCCCTCTCGGTGGAATGTCATCTAGTTAGCTTGCAAGCATGTGACTAGGTCACAAGGGATGGCATAACACGGAACGAGTAAAGAGTACTTATCAGTAACAAGGTAGAACTAGGTATGGAGATACCGATGATCAAACCTCGGATAAGTAGAAGTATCGCGTGACAAAGGGAATTGGTTTCGTATGTTAATGGTTCTATCGATCACGGAGTCATCGTTGAGTATGTGGGAGCCGTTATGGATCTCCAGATCCCGCTGATGGTTATTGATCCGAGAGGTGTCTTCATCATGTCTCCATATTCATGAACCGTAGGGTGACATACTTAAGGTTCGAAGTTGTTTTAAGTAGATATTGAATGTGCGTTGGAGACCGAATGTTGTTCGGAGTCTCGGATTGGATCCGGGACATCACGAGGAGATCCGGAACTGTCCGGGGAATAAGATTCATATAATGGGGATCATTTTCTAAGTTAGGAAATGTTCCAGAGTGTTTGTATGGGGATTCTAGAAGGTTTCGGAATGTTCCGGAAGGTTCTAGAAGATATCTTGGAGTTTATTTGAAAACCGAGATAAGATAAGATAAGATAAGGGGAGTTTAAAGGGGAAACTTGGGGGGAAGGACTCTCCCCCCAAGCTCCCTAGTGCGCCGGCCCTAAGGGGTGGGCCTAGGGGTGGGAACCCTAGGCCACACCCCTCCCTCTATATATAGAGGGGTGGAGGCGCCACCCCTCCTTGCCCCCTCCCACTCTAAACCCTAGCCGCCTCTCTCTTCCTCCTTCCATCTGCTCCGGCTTAGGCGAAGCCCTGCAGAATTCTCTCCACCACCACCACCACCACGCCGTCGTGCTGCTGGGATTGCATGGAGAAGATCTACTACCTCCGCTGCTCGCTGGAACGAGGAGAGGAAGGTCTGCTTCGACTCCGCACGTGTGACCGTCTGCGGAAGCGCTGCCGGAACGCGGCGCCGAAAGGATCATCTACTCGATCTTGAGATCGGCAAGTGATCGACTACATCATCCACGAGATCTAATCTCGTTAACGCTTTCGGTTCTACGAGGGTTAGTACCGATCTATCTCGTTGCTCATGTCTAGTAGATTAGATCTTGGCTTTTATCTAGATTAGATCTGGGTTTTGTTCGTTCTTGCGGTAGAATTTTTTTGTTTTCCATGCTGCGAACCCATCAGCATGTGCTTGTTTGTCTGAATTGTTGTTTTATTTGGGTTATCTATCATTACTTACCCTTTCTAAACCCACAGATGCCTCCCCGAAGCAACAACGAGGATCACAATGACAATGACAATGGAATGCAGAAGATGATGGTTACACAAACCCAATTGATGCAAATGATGACTCAATTTATGGAAAACCAGAACCAGAACAACAATAATAACAATAACAACCAGAACAATCCACCACCTTTGGATATGCTGACCAGGTTTCTAAGGCTGAGATCTGCCAAGTTCTCAGGCACCTTAGACCCCATGGTAGCAAATGATTGGTTACGCTCTATGAATAAGGACCTAGTCACGGTTGGGTGCACAGATGCTGAAAAAGTCAGATTTGCAGCACACTTGTTGGAAGGTCATGCAGCTGCTTGGTGGGATAATTTCCAAATTACCCACCCTATTGAGGAAGTGACTTGGGCAATGTTCGAAGATGGGTTTCACACCACTCACATCTCTGCTGGAATAATGGGATTGAAGAAAAAGGAGTTCCATAACCTCAAGCAACGCCACCGCAGTATTTCTGAATACATCGAGGAGTTCAATAATTTGTCACGTTATGCACCCGATGACGTTGACACTGATGCAAAGAGGAAGGAGAAATTCCTGGATGGGCTGAATGATGAAATTGCTATGCAACTATCTGTCGCATATGTTCCAACTTATCAATCTTTATGTGATAAAGCTACCATCCTGGAAAACAAGATGAAGCTAGTGGAGAGTAGAAAGAGGAAACACCATTTCGATAAGTTTGGATCAGGATCTCCTCACAAGTGCCCTCATGGTGAAGGAAGTGGGAGCTCAGGATTCCACAAGAATGGGAATCATAATAACCATCGTAACAACAACCATAACCATGATGGAAACAATCATCGTGGGCACAACAAAAGTGGATTCACGAACAACCACAATAATCATGGCCATGGGAACCAAAATGGTCAGAACCGTCACAGTCAGCCAGCGAAGAAAGACATCAGCCAGGTGGAATGTTTCAAGTGTAAGAAGACAGGACACTATGCTAATGAATGCCCAGAAAAGAAGACTGATGGGGCTAAGCCAAACCCATTCCAAAAGGGCCATGTGAATCATATTAATGTGGAGGAAATCCAAGAAGGATCTGATGCCGTGATCGGTAAGTTCAAAATTAATGCCTTTTCCGCACTCATCCTTTTCGATACTGGCGCATCGCATTCATTCATTTCAAGAACATGTGTAATCAAAAACGGACTCACCACTGAAACTATTGGATGTCCTATTAAGGTAAGTTCTCCGGGAGGAGAAATGATAGTAAATTCAGGGTGCCGACATATCATCCTAGAAATTGGAAAACACAGGTTCCCGATTAGTCTAATAATCCTAGAGTCCCAAGGATTAGATGTTATATTAGGGATGGATTGGTTAACCCGTTATGAAGGGGTGATTGATTGTGCCTAGCGAACTGTTATGCTCACCACCCCAGAAAAGAAAAGGATCAGGTTCAAGTCTAACTTTGAACCCAAGGGGAGCAAGGTTAATTCTCTTAAGGGGGTTAGCCTAGATAATGTGCCAATAGTGAGGGAATACCCAGATGTGTTTCCCGAAGAATTACCCGGCATGCCACCAGATAGGGATGTGGAGTTTCTAATAGACCTACTGCCAGGAACAGGGCCTATAACAAAGAGACCTTATAAGATGTCGGTTGACGAGTTAAAAGAACTCAAGAAGCAGCTGGGAGAACAATTGAAAAAGGGATTTATCCAACCAAGTTCATCATCCTAGGGAGCACCGGTTTTGTTTGTTGAAAAGAAGGACCGAAGCCAAAGACTATGCATAGATTATCGTTCACTTAATGAAGTGACCATAAAGAATAAGTACCCCCTGCCTAGAATAAATGATCTCTTCGATCAACTAAAGGGAGCATGTGTGTTCTCAAAAATTGATCTCCGATCAGGATACTTTCAACTAAAGATTAGAGAACATGACATACCCAAGACTACATTCACCACTAGATACGGGTTGTATGAATATACAGTGATGCCATTTGGATTAACTAATGCACCAGCCTATTTCATGAACATGATGAATAAAGTATTCATGGAATTCCTTGACAAGTTCGTAGTGGTATTCATCGATGATATATTGGTATATTCCACAAGCAACAAAGAACATGAGGAACATCTACGCCTGATTCTAGAGAAACTCAGGGAATATAAACTTTATGCCAAGTTCAGTAAATGTGAATTCTGGCTAAACGAAGTGGGTTTTCTTGGGCACATAGTATCTAGAAATGGTATAGCTGTTGATCCAGCAAAAGTGGCAGCTGTGATAGAATGGGAACCTCCTAAATCAATTAAAGAAGTCCGTAGTTTCCTTGGTCTGGCAGGATACTATCGAAGGTTCATTGAGAATTTCTCTAAGATTGCAAAGTCCATGACTAATCTGCTGAAGAAGGAGAATAAGTTTAATTGGACAGAATCTTTTGAAACCAGCTTTCAGGAATTGAAAAAGAGACTTGTGTCAGCACCAGTGTTATGTTTGCCAGATCTTGAGAAAGATTTTCAAGTCTATTGTGATGCATCTCACCAAGGATTGGGAGGTGTACTGATGCAACAAGGTAAAGTTGTAGCTTATGCATCAAGGCAACTCAAAAATCATGAAGTAAATTATCCTACTCATGATCTAGAATTGGCATCAGTTGTGCATGCACTAAAAACATGGAGGCATTATCTTATGGGAAAACGTTGTGAGATGTTCACCGATCACAAGAGTTTGAAATATATTTTTACACAGAAAGAGCTCAACATGAGACAAAGAAGATGGTTAGAACTCATCAAGGACTATGACTTAAGTCTACAATACCATCCTGGAAAGGCAAATGTTGTAGCCGATGCATTAAGCCGCAAAGTCTATGTGAATGGCCTCAACAAAGGAGAACTGCCGGAGGAGTTGTGTGCTCAATTTAGAGAGCTAAGACTCGAAATTGTGCCTGAAGGGTACCTTGCATCCCTGGAGGTGCAGCCCACACTAATGGATAGAATTCAAGAGGCCCAAAAGTTGGACAAAGAAATGGATGAAATCAAAAGTAAAGTTACTGAAGGAAAGGCAAAAGGATTCCATGTAGATGAACAAGGAATCTTATGGTACGAAAAACGTATCTGTGTTCCACAGGATCCGGAACTTAAGAAGTTGATCTTAGGAGAAGCTCATAATTCACCATATTCAATTCACCCTGGCAACACCAAAATGTATATGGATGTTAAGGGAAGATTTTGGTGGAATAATCTAAAGAAAGATATAGCAGAACATATTGCTCTATGCGACGTGTGTAGTCGTGTAAAGGCAGAACATCAGAAACCGGCAGGACTATTGCAACCGCTACCAATACCTGATTGGAAATGGGATAAAATCGGTATGGATTTCATCACTGGACTGCCAAGAACTAGGTCTGGATACGATTCCATATGGGTTATCGTTGATCGCTTGACAAAAGTGGCCCATTTCATACCAGTGAAGACCACTTATACAAGTGCAAAACTAGCCAAGATTTACATGAGTAGGATTGTATGTTTGCATGGGGTACCTAAAAGTATCGTGTCCGACAGAGGAACTCAATTCACTTCGCACTTTTGGCGGCAACTTCACGAGTCACTAGGAACTCGGTTAGAATTCAGCACTGCATTTCATCCTCAAACAGATGGGCAGACAGAAAGGACCAATCAAATATTAGAGGACATGCTGAGAGCATGTGCGTTAGATTATGGATCCAGTTGGGATGAAAGTCTACCGTACGCAGAGTTTTCTTACAATAACAGTTATCAGTCAAGCATAGAAATGGCTCCATTTGAATTCCTTTATGGAAGGAAGTGTACTACACCATTGCTATGGAATGGGGTAGGAGAAAGAAACTTGTTCGGACCAGACCTAATCAAAGAGGCCGAGGAGAAAGTCAAGATGGTAAGAGATAGGCTAAAGGTAGCTCAATCTCGGCAAAAGAGCTATGCTGATCCAAAGCGTAGAGAGGTTACCTATGAGGTTGGTGATAGAGCTTACCTCAGGGTATCACCACTTCGTGGTGTAAAGAGATTTGGAATCAAAGGAAAACTAGCACCACGCTATGTAGGACCTTTCAAGATTTTGAGTCGCAAAGGAGAAGTGGCATATGAGATAGAATTACCAGAATCTATGTCAGCAGTTCATAATGTATTCCATGTTAGTCAGCTAAAAAAATGTCACCCAGAGATGGAAGATACTTCGCTGAAAGACACTATACCATTGGAGGAAGTTCAGCTAGATAATGATCTCACTTATGAAGAGAAACCTATTAAGATTCTGGAGACTGCAGAAAGAATTACCCGTACCAAGACCATCAAATTCTGCAAAGTGCAGTGGAACCATCACACTCAATCAGAAGCAACATGGGAGCGAGAGGATGAACTTCGGAGAGATCACCCTCACCTATTTGCTAGCCAACCCGAATCTCGAGGGCGAGATTCCTCTTTAGCGGGTTAGATTTGTAACATCCCAAAATTTCATCTAAAATCATCATCACTGCACTCATATCATCATGGCATGTTTTTGCATTGCATTTAGAATGTCCTCCAATAAAATTTGGTTAAATTTGGGCCATGGATAAAAGTTGTGAATTGTTATGGAAATATTACCTATTAAGTCCAAGTGAGTACTTGGATTAAAATGGTAGGCAAATATGATTATAATACCCTAAAAACCTAGTTTGAGTTTTTACAAATTTTCACAAATTGGTTTGAAGCAATTTGAATCATTAAATCAAAAGTTTTGGAGAAAAACTGAATCAGAAAAAGAAAAGGAGGGAAAATTTCAAACAGCTGCAGCAGCAATTTGGCCCACTCTGGCCCAACAGGCACAGCCCACTCGGACCACTCCCTCTCTCCTTCTCGTCTTTTCTCACTCCCCCGTCTCTACTCCCTCTCGCTGACAAACTGGACCCACGCCACGTCACCCCCACCATGTCGTCTTCAACCGCACCGTCGAGCAAACCCCCCTTCGGCCGTTTTCGAATCGATTCGATTCCGTCAGTTTCTTGCGATTAATTGCCCCGGTGATTGCCCCTACTAAATCCCCTCTTCCTCCTCGTCATTTTCCCCCCAGACACCACCCCGGAGAGCCCCCAGGCTCCCCTAATTCCGAGCTCGAACCGCCGCAGTCCGACGAACTCCGGTGACGATTCCGGTGAGCCCAGGCCACCCGGCGCCCTCCCCTTAGTCCCATCTATTTCCCCATCTCCTGGCGCACCTACTGACCAAGCCACACGATTTCTTTTGCCCCAGGTCGACGACACGGACAATTCCGGCGAACTCCCTCTGCCACCGCCGTCAGTCGCCTTCTCCGGCAAAGGTAGGGTTCCCGCCGCCCCTTTTTGGTCTTTAGTAGGTCGTGTAGACGCTTGCGCACCTCGTTGACCTCTTTGCCGGTTGATTTGAGCCCCAGGTCGTCATCTCCGTCGCTGACCCGAGAGTTTTGCCGGCAACCGCAACTCCGGCGAAGGATCTAGGCCAAGCCCGAGTACCCCCCGCACCGCAGTAACCTCCATCGAGACCGCCGCGACCTCCCTGACCTCTGGTACGTGTCCACGGTCTCCCAGCCCTCGTAGAGTCGCCAGAACCCCATTGGCCGACGCTCCGCCGCCGCGCACCGTCGTTAGCACCGCCAGACTTCGGCGAGATGTTTAGCAACCGTTCGATCAGATCCTAGCGATTAAGATTAGATCACTTAAACAAAGGGGTACGGCTGATCTGATCCGTCCAACGTCACTTAAATCTGACGGCTCGCATCAGTCGATCCGACCGAACCGGTATCAGCCAATAGGAAAACGCCACGTAGCCAGACTATTTCTGTTTAATTAGAAAATAGACGGATTTAGTATTAAACTTAGAAATTCAATAGCTTTTGATCCACAAATCAGAAAAATGCAAATTTGGTGTCTATGGATTTAGAAAAATGAGACCTTTATTATGGAGGCCTTGTTTCACACTTTTGCCTCTATAAATTTGGAATTATAAACAAAACCTTTTTAGGAGTATTTTGCTCATAAAAATTGTTCTATAAATTATTTTTGGGTATTTCTTATGCATTTAGATGAGGTATTCTATCCTCTGTACTGTATACTCTGTAAATTATAGAATTATGTGCATATCATTGCATTTTGCATGCACTCATGTTTTTGTAATGTTTTATTGATTAAATTATTATTGTTGTATTGATCTTGTGTAGATTGTGTGGATTGTGAAGTTTGTTGCTGTGAGGATTGTACCTATTCCCTTAGCTACCAAGGCAAGTGATATTTCATCTCATGTCCTATTTATTTTCACTATTGCACTAGTGATATTTTGGTAGATCTTGATATGATAGAATTATCCCTATATTGCTATACTATGCTATGCTATATAGATTATATCTTGGTAGTATCCACTAGTCAAAGGACTTTGTATGCTAGAATGCTTAGCTATGCTAGTAGAATTTGTGGGTGGAATATACACATAAGACATTATGGAAAGATATTATTTTGTTTAACTAAGAAAACAACTAATGTTAATGAAACACCTGGGTGGAATGGGCTTGCTTGGATTATGTTGAGTGGTTACTCAGGGACCATGTCTATGGTCAGCTGGTGTATCACACTTGTGGACGGCCACCCAGGAACAAAGAGATTGGAGACGTTCTTGTCGTGAAGCTTCTAGTGCAGCCACATGGCATATGGGCTCTGCCTTGACCGACTAAGTTGCGAGAACTCAGCCAGACGGACAGAGGGTGGTAGTGATGATAGGATGGAACGCGTCTGTGGTGGTCTGAGGGATTGCTTCTGAAAAGTCTCGTCTCGATGCATGTCGAGTCTTGTGGGGAAAGTGCACCACCTCTCGAGATGGTAAAACTAAGTACTTAGCCGTGTCCCAGGTTATGGACAACTTCTGAGCCTCAAGACAGTGAAGTAGTTCAATAATCTTCTCATTCAAATTTCTCTAAGTTAAAACCTCTGGGTGAACATGGGTAGAGGTTCAGTGATGTCTATCATTGGTACCTTATAGCTTGAATGAAAACCTCTTCAAAAATTATAAGTTAAACCAACTTTTATCAAAACCAACCATAACCCCACATAGCCATATATTCATGTAGTTGTTGGATTATACTAAGTATCTTTGGTATCACTTGCCAATACAATTCCAAATGTATTGACCCTTGTGGCTGTAACTTATTATGTTGCAGGATACTCTGATGATGAGTAGGGCTGCGGGTCTACACTCGACATGCTTGCCTGTGGCACATGAAGACTAAGGACTCTATTATTATATGTTATGTGAACTTGTGTCTTAGCCTTGGGCTAAGTGAGTTGTAAGAACTATTATACTCCTGGATGTGCGATGTAATAATGACCTTTGTTTCTGTGTACTTCATCTTAAACTGTGGGTGCTAGCATTTCGATCCAGGGACTAGCACTACAATCACAGGGATCTTAACTTATCATGGTGAGATCTTACAGAAAAGAACACAAATGCAATGCCATTTGTTGATCCATATGTGTTTTCTTAAAATAAAACACATGCAATTACTCTAGTGGATCCATGTGTGGTTTGTGGAAAGAACACACATGCAATGACTCTGGTGGATCCATGTGTGGTTAGTGGATAGAACACACATGCAATGACATTGGTGGATCCATATGTGGTTCATGGAAAGAACACACATGCAATGACATTGGTGGATCCATATATGGTTTGTGAAAAGAACACACAAGCAATGCCATTTGTTGATCCATATGTGGTTTGTGAAAAGAACACACATGCAATCACTCTGGTGGATCCATGTGTGGTTTGTGGAAAGAACACACATGCAATTACTCTAGTGGGTCAATATGTGGTTTGTTAAAAGAACACACATGCAATGAATCTAGTGTTGGTTTTAGTATAAGAACACATGCAATGACTCTAGTGGGTCCATATGTGGTTTGTGAAAAGAACACACATGCAATGACTCTGGTGGATCCATGTGTGGTTTATGAAAAGAGCACACATGCAGTGACATTGGTTGATCCATGTGGTTTGTGGAAAAGAACACACATGAAATGTCATTGGTTGATCCATGTGTGGTTTGTGAAAAGAACACACATGCAATTACTCTAGTGGATACATATGTGGTTAGTGGAAAGAACACACATGCAATGAACACTGGTGGATCCATATGTGGTTCATGACAGGAACACACATGCAATGACATTGGGTGATCCATATTTGGTTTGTGAAAAGAACACACATGCAATGTCATTGGTTGATCCATGTGGTTTGTAGAAAAGAACAAACATGCAATGACTCTAGTGGGTCCATATGTGGTTTGTGAAAAGAACACACATGCAATGACTCTAGTGGATCCATATGTGGTTTATGGAAAGAACACACATGCAATGACATTGGTTGATCCATATGTGGTTTGTGTAAATAACACACATGCAATGACACTGGTTGATCCATGTGTGGTTCGTGACAATAACACACATGCAATTACTCTAGTGGGTACATATGTGGTTTGTGGAAAAGAACACACATGCAATTACTCTGGTGGATCTATATGTGGTTTGTGGAAAGAACACACATGCAATAACTCTAGTGGATCCATGTGTGATTAGTGGAAAGAACACACATGCAATGACATTGTTGGATCCATATATGGTTCATGGAAAGAACACACATGCAATGAGATTGGTGGATCCATATATGGTTTGTGAAAAGATCACACATGCAATGCCATTTGTTGATCCATATGTGGTTTGTGAAAAGAACACACATGCAATGACTCTAGTGGATCCATGTGTGGTTTGTGGAAAGAACACACATGCAATGACTCTGGTTGATCCATATGTGGGTTGTGAAAAGAACACACATGCAATGACTCTAGTGCTGGTTTTAGTATAAGAACACACATGCAATGACTCTAGTGGGTCCATATGTGGTTTGTGAAAAGAACACACACGCAATGACTCTAGTGGATCCATATGTGGTTTGTGGAAAGAACACACATGGAATGATGGAGGAGGATCCATATTTTTTTGTGACAATAACACACATGCTTTACTCTGGTGGATCCATGTGTGGTTTGTGGAAAGAACACACATGCAATGACTCTGGTGGATCCATGTGTGGTTAGTGTAAAGAACACACATGCAATGACGTTGGTGGATCCATATGTGGTCCATGGAAAGAACACACATGCAATGACATTGGTGGATCCATATATGGTTTGTTAAAAGAACACACGTGCAATGCCGTTTGTTGATCCATATGTGGTTTGTGAAATGAACACACATGCAATTACTCTAGTGGATCCATGTGTGGTTTGTGGAAACAACACACATCCAATGACTCTTGTGGATCCATGTGTGGTTAGTGGAAAGAACACACATGCAATGACATTGGTGGATCCATATGTGGTTCATGGAAAGAACACACATGCAATGACATTGGTGGATCCATATATGGTTTGTGAAAAGAACACACATGGAATGCCATTTATTGATCCATATGTGGTTTGTGAAAAGAACACACATGCAATCACTCTGGTGGATCCATATGTGGTTTGTGGAATGAACACACATGCAATTACTCCAGTGGGTCCATATGTGGTTTGTTAAAAGAACACACATGCAATGAATCTAGTGCTGGTTTTAGTATAAGAACACACATGCAATTACTCTAGTGGGTCCATATGTGGTTTGTGAAAAGAACACACATGTAATGACTCTGGTGGATCCATATGTGGTTTGTGGAAAGAACACACATGCAATGACATTGGTTGATCCATATGTGGTTTGTGACAATAACACACATGCAATGCCATTGGTTGATCCATATGTGGTTTGTGGAAAGAACACACATGCAATGACACTGGTTGATCCATATGTGGGTTGTTAAAAGAACACACATGCAATTCCACTGGTTAATCCATGTGTGGTTTGTGAAAATAACACACATGCAATGACTCTGGTGGATCCATGTGTGGTTTGTGAAAAGAACACACATGCAATGCCATTGGTTGATCCATGTGAATTGTGGAAAAAAACACACATGCAATGACATTGGTGGATCCAAAAGTGGTTTGTGAAAAGAACACACATGCAATTACTCTTGTGGATATATAAGTGGTTTGTGGAAAGAACGCACATGCGATAAACACTGGTGGATCTATATGTGGTTCATGACAGGAACACACATGCAATGCACATGGTTGATCCATGGGGTTTGTGGAAAACAACACACATGCAATGACATTGGTGGATCCATACGTGGTTTGTGGAAAGAACACACATTCAATGACATTGGTTGATTCATCTGTGGTTTGTGGAAAAGAACACACATGTAATGAAATTGGTGGATCCATATGTTGTTTGTGGAAAGAACACACATGCAATGGCATTGGTTGTTCCATGTGTGGTTTGTGAAAAGAACACGCATGCAATGACTGTAGTGGATACATATGTGGCTAGTGGAAAGAACCACATGCAATGAACACTGGTGGATCTATATGTGGTTCATGACAGGAACACACATGCAATGACACTGGTTGATCCATATGTGGGTTGTTAAAAGAGCACATATGCAATGACTCTAGTGCTGGTTTTAGTATAAGAACACACATGCAATGACTCTAGTGGGTCCAGATGTGGTTTGTGAAAAGAACACACACGCAATGACTCTAATTGATCCATATGTGGTTTGTGGAAAGAACACACATGCAATGATGGAGGAGGATCCATATTTGGTTTGTGACAATAACACACATGCAATTACTCTGGTGGATCCATGTGTGGTTTGTGGAAAGAACACACATGAAATGACTCTGGTGGATCCATGTGTGGTTTGTGAAAACAATACACGTGCAATGACTCTAGTGTTGGTTTTAGTATAAGAACACACATGCAATGACTCTAGTGGGTCCATATGTGGGTTGTGAAAAGAACACACATGCAATGACTCTAGTGGATCCATATGTGGTTTGTGGAAAGAACACACATGCAATGACATTGGTTGATCCATATGTGGTTTATGACAATAACACACATGCAATGCCATTGGTTGATCCATGTGTGGTTTGTGGAAAGAACACACATGCAATGACACTGGTTGATCCATATGTGGGTTGTTAAAAGAACACACATGCAATTCCATTGGTTAATCCATGTGTGGTTTGTGAAAAGAACACACATGCACTGACTCTGGTGGATCCATGTGTGCTTTGTGAAAAGAACACACATGCAGTCAGATTGGTTGATCCATGTGTCGTTTGTGAAAAGAACACACATGCAATGACATTGGTTGATCCATGTGGTTTGTGGAAAAGAACACGCATGAAATGACATTGGTTCATCCATGTGTGGTTTGTGAAAAGAACACACATGCAATTACTCTAGTGGATACATATGTGGTTAGTGGAAAGAACACACATGCAATGACCACTGGTGGATCCATATGTGGTTCATGACAGGAACACACATACAATGACATTGGGTGATCCATATGTGGTTTGTGAAAAGAACACACATGCAATGCCATTGGTTGATCCATGTGGTTTGTGAAAAAGAAAAAACATGCAATGACTCTAGTGGGTCCATATGTGTTTGTGAAAAGAACACACATGCAATGACTCTAGTGTTGGTTTTAGTTTAAGAACACACATGCAATGACTCTAGTGGGTCCATATGTGGTTTGTGAAAAGAACACACATGCAATGACTCTATTGGATCCATATGTGGCTTGTGGAAACAACACACATGCAATGACATTGGTTGATCCATATGTGGTTTGTGGAAAGAACACACATGCAATTACATTGGTTGATCCATATATGGTTTGTGACAATAACACACATGCAATTACTCTAGTGGATACATATGTGGTTTGTGGAAAAGAACACACATGAAATTACTCTGGTGGATCCATATGTGGTTTGTGGACAGAACACACATGCAATGACTCTAGTGGATCCATGTGTGGTTAATGGAAAGAACACACATGCAATGACATTGGTGTATCCATATATGGTTCATGGAAAGAACACACATGCAATGACACTGGTGGATCCACATATGGTTTGTGAAAAGAACACACATGCAATGCCATTTGTTGATCCATATGTGGTTTGTGAAAAGAACACACATGTAGTGCCATTTGTTGATCCATGTGTGGTTTGTGGAAAGAACACACATGCAATGACTCTGGTGGATCCATGTGTGGTTTGTGAAAAGAACACGCATGCAATGACTCTATTGCTGGTTTTATATAAGAACACACATGCAATGACTCTAGTGGGTCCATATGTGGTTTGTGAAAAGAACACAGATGCAATGAGTCTAGTGGATCCATATGTGGTTTGTGGAAAGAACACACATGCAATGCCATTGGAGGATCCATATGTGGTTTGTGACAATAACACACATGCAATTACTCTGGTGGATCCATGTGTGGTTTGTGGAAAGAACACACATGCAACGACTCTAGTGGATCCATGTGTGGTTTGTGAAAAGAACACACATGCAATGACTCTAGTGCTGGTTTTAGTATAAAAACACACATGCAATGACTCTAGTGGGTCCATATGTGGTTTGTGAAAAGAACACACATGCAATGACTCTAGTGGATCCATGTGTGGTTAGTGGAAAGAACACACACGCAATGACATTGGTTGATCCATATGTGGTTTGTGACACTAACACATATACAATGCCATTGATTGATCCATATGTGGTTGGTGGAAAGAACACACATGCAATGACACTGGTTGATCCATATGTGGGTTGTTAAAAGAACACACATGCAATGCCATTGGTTAATCCATGTGTGGTTTGTGAAAAGAACACACATGCAATGACTCTGGTGGATCCATGTGTGGTTTGTGAAAAGAACACACATGCAATGACATTGGTTGATCCATGTGTGGTTTGTGAAAAGAACAGACATGCAATGCCACTGGTTGATCCATGTGGTTTGTGGAAAAGAACACACATGCAATGACATTGGTGGATCCATAA
Source organism: Avena sativa (assembly GCA_916181665.1). Lineage (NCBI taxonomy): Eukaryota > Viridiplantae > Streptophyta > Magnoliopsida > Poales > Poaceae > Avena > Avena sativa. Next base: position 82,925,306 of record OV702286.1, read on the forward strand.
GTGGTTTGTGAAAAGAACACACATGAAATTACTCTAGTGGATACATATGTGGTCTGTGGAAAGAACACACATGCAATGAACACTGGTCGATCCATGTGGTTTGTGGAAAAGAACACACATGCAATGACATTGGTGGATCCATATGTGGTTTGTGGAAAGAACACACATGCAATGACATTGGTTGATCCATGTGTGGTTTGTGGAAAAGAACACACATGCAATGACTCTGGTGGATACATGTGTGGTTTGTGAAAAGAACACACATGCAATTACTATAGTGGATACATATGTGGTTTGTGGAAAGAACACACATGCAATTACTCTGGTGGATCCATATGTGGTTTGTGGAAAGAAGACACATGCAATGACTATAGTGGATCCATGTGTGGTTAGTGGAAAGAACACACATGCAATGACATTGGTGGATCCATATGTGGTTCACCGAAAGAACACACGTGCAATGACATTGGTGGATCCATATATGGTTTGTGAAAAGAACACACATGCAATACCATTTGTTGATCCATATGTGGTTTGTGAAAAGAACACACATGCAATCACTCTGGTGGATCCATGTGTGGTTTGTGGAAAGAACACACACGCAATGACACTGGTTGATCCATATGTGGTTTTTGACAATAACACACATGCAATGCCATTGGTTGATCAATATGTGGTTTGTGGAAAGAACACACATGCAATGACACTGGTTGATCGATATTTGGGTTGTTCAAAGAACACACATGCAATGCCATTGGTTAATCCATGTGTGGTTTGTGAAAAGAACACACATGCAATGACTCTGGTGGATCCATGTGTGGTTTGTGAAAGGAACACACATGTAATGCCATTGGTTGATCCATATGTGGTTTGTGGAAAGAACACACATGTTATCACATTGGTTGATCCATATGTGGTTTGTGACAATAACACACATGCAATTACTCTAGTGGATACATATGTGGTTTGTGGAAAAGAACACACATGCAATTACTCTGGTGGATCCATATGTGGTTTGTGGAAAGAACACAGATGCAATGACTCTAGTGGATCCATGTGTGGTTAGTGGAAAGAACACACATGCAATGACATTGGTGTATCCATATGTGGTTCATGGAAAGAACACACATGCAATGACATTGGTTGATCCATATGTGGTTTGTGACAATAACACACATGCAATGCCATTGGTTGATCCATATGTGGTTTGTTGAAAGAACACACATGCAATGACACTAGTTGATCCATATGTGGGTTGTTAAAAGAATACACATGCAATGACATTGGTTAATACACGTGTGGTTTGTGAAAAGAACACACATGCAATGACTCTGGTGGATCCATGTGTGGTTTGTAACAAGAACACACATGCAATGCCATTGGTTGATCCATATGTGGTTTGTGGAAAGAACACACATGCAATGACATTGGTTGATCCATATGTGGGTTGTGACGATAACACACATGCAATTACTCTAGTGGATACATATGTGGTTTGTGGAAAAGAACACACATGCAATTACTCTGGTGGATCTATATGTGGTTTGTGGAAAGAACACACATGCAACGACTCTAGTGGATCCATGTGTGGTTAGTGAGAAGAACACACATGCAATGACATTGGTGTATCCATATGTGGTTCATGGAAAGAACACACATGCAATGACATTGGTGGATCCATATATGGTTTGTGAAAAGAACACACATGCAATGCTATTTGTTGATCCATATGTGGTTTGCGAAAAGAACACACATGCAATCACTCTGGTGGATCCATGTGTGGTTTGTGGAAAGAACACACATGCAATGACTCTGGCAATTAACGTTCTCCATTTAATAGAGCACCGGAGAAAAGCATTACCACTCCGTGAACACATGTGATCCTCACATCAAAGCCATTCCCTTCCGGTTATCCCGATTTCTGTCACTTCGGGGCCATAGGTTCCGGACAACAACGTGTGTATACAACCTGCAGATAAGACCAAAAACAATACTATCATAATTAATCAATAACATGTTTAGATCTGAAATCATGGCACTCGGGCCCTAGTGAAAAGCATTAAGCACAACAAGTCACAACAAAGTCTTAAAGCACTAATAGAAGATACTAGGCACCATGCCCTAACAATCTGATGCCATTACATGAACGATCTCATCCAATCCCTACCATCCCCATAGCCTACAGCGGGGGATTACTCACTCATAGATGGGGGAAACATGGATGGTCGATGGAGATGATGGTGGAGATCGATGGAGATGGCTCCGGGGGCACTTCCCCGTCCCGGCAGGGTGCCGGAACAGAGACTTTCTGTCCCCCGAATCTCCCCTTCGGTGGTGGTGGCGCTGCGGAACTTTTTCTAGAAAAACGTGGAACCCCCCGGAGTTTTTAGGTCAGAAGGCTTCTTATAGGCGAAGAGGGAGACCGAGGGGTGTCTGGGGCCACCACACCATGCCCTGGCGGGACCAGGCCTAGCCCGCGCCTGGGAGGGGTGTGGCCAGCCCCTGGCCCTCCTCCGTCTTGTATTCTGGCTCCTGGAGTCTTCTGGAATAAATAGGCACTTTGGCTTTTGTTCCGTCCAATTCCGAGAATATTCATTTTCTAACTTTCCTGGAACCAAAAACAGCAGAAAACAGGCAGCTGGCACTATGGCTCTTGTTAATAGGTTAGTCCAAGAAATCATATGAAAAGTACTCCAAAGTGTGGACAAAACACAAGAAAGTGGATAAAACCAAGCATGGAGGATCAAAAATTATAGATACATTTGCAATGTATCAACATCCCCAAGCTTAACTCCTGCTCGTCCTCGAGTAGGTAAGTGATAAAAAGAAAGAATAATTTTTGAGGTGACGTGCACCATCATAAACTTGATCAAAGCATTTGTAAAACATTCAAAACTAGGATCATAGTACTTCAATCATAATCATGAAAGACAAAGTTCTAAAAATAGGACAAACAAACTATGATGCAACATGAAAACGCACAAACAAAAGATTCATGAATAACAATGCTTTGCAAGACGTTTGTTTGTTTCACTTAAAGAAAACATAGCATAAAAGTATTCAGCTTGTCCCTCAATAGAGTAGCAAATATAAATGCATAGGACACCTTCAAAGTTCATAAGAGTGACTAGATACAAATAGTTTAAAACAAGCAATATCAAGGTATGCATCAATCAACTAGTCTTGGGACAACGCACATAGAACTAAGAATGGCCACTATGCTCTCAAGAAAGTGCTCATAGAATGTGTAGAGACTCAACAAGGAAATGAACAAGTTTTGAAAAGTTTGAAAGGCTTCCAAATGCTGAAAGTATGATACTCATTAGCTTTGAGCTATCATTGCCCCTATCATAAGCATCTTTAAATGGTTAAGGTTAAAGTGACACAAATAAGAGGATATGCTTGACAAGTTATAAATCGAAGTCTCATGCCCCTTACTTACGAAGACCGATCCTCATGCTACTCAACTTCAGTCACAAGTAAGCTCTTGTCATTGTAAGTATATACGTATCATAGAGAACCGCCAACGGGGTACCCCTTGCACATGACACAGGAGTTATCCCATAATCAAAATGACAAGGCAAGCAGACAATGAGCATCTTAGCGATCTTTTTATTTACTATGTGCATAGATTTTTATTGAGGATGCTTCATAGAATGCTCATTATGGTTATGCTGCAAGTTTCCACCATGATTAGGCATGGCTTAGGCTAGCGGCCCAGGCGTTTCTCTAACATACATACAAACTCCATGATCTTACAAGTTCCACTTATATTTCACACCGCCGGGATCCATAAGTAAAATAACATGATATCAACTAGGTACTAAGTACCAATGCAATGTTGAAAGCGTTCCCCATGATACATGGTTCTGCTAACTTCAAATCATAAAGCGCAAGCATATGCGCATCAAAGAAGTACGCAATGGTTCAGGTTTATTAAGAGAAAGAAAATAAAGTGTGCCATCAAGTTCGTGAGAGCTTTACTAACTAACTTTCTCATAACAAGCAAACATTTTATTCGGAAGAAAACAAGGCATATTGAATATGCACGGAGGTAGCAAATGATGCTAATGGGTAGGTATGGTGGACACTTTGGAAATATTTGGTTTAGGGAGTTGGGAACTTGAGTAAAACATACTCAGTGAAAGTGAAGTCTAGCAATAGTAAGGGAGCGACAAACGAGAGAGCAATAATGGCCATAATCATGCAGAGCGACAAAACATCATTGATCAAAGCATAAAGTGATACTACAAGTTGAAAACTAAAGGATCATAAAGGCTTATGGTGACTTGGGATAGTCATAACATGGTGTGAGCTTGTGCCAAATCAACCCAAATAAAGCAGCAAAGGGGAATACCACAATACTATGCTTTAATATGCTAAAACAACGCATGATTCTTCCAAAGCACATTAAGAAATCTCAATTGTTTATAACAAATCATGCTACAACAAAGAATACTAAGCATAAAGCCAAAAAATATCAAGCATGGCATGACAAAGCATAGGCCACAGTCAAAAACAAGATCTCTTTACCACTTAAGCTTCCTACTCTTTTCCAATCCAAACCAAACTATTTGAACACCAATGTATGAAAGAGGAGGCCCAACCAATTTATTCAGAAAACTAATCAAACCACGCAAAATAAAAACCAAAACGAAAATGCAAAAGAAGACGCTCCAAGAACAACACAACTGTGCATGAAGCAATAAAAATGAAGCGTTTGGAAGAAACCTGGGATTTTTATTAATGAAGAAGGGGATGCCTTGGGCATCCCCAAGCTTTGACGCTTGTACTTCTTGGATATTTCTTGGGGTGACACGCGTGGCATCCCCAATTTTGAGCTTTAGTCCATCCTTCATCTCATTACTCATTCCTTCCATACACCTGAAATTTTTCCTTCATACAAAACTTCACACAATCTTTATTAGCAACATTAGTGCACTCAAGATAAGTAAGTCTTAAGGTTCAGTTCTAACACCAAATAAATTTCCATTAAACACTAGATACTGTATCACTTCCCTCAAAAAGCTCAATTCCCCAAAAGAACTCAAAAAGGAACCAATAAGAAGCAAATGCAGAAAATGGCAGAAATCTGTCAAAACAGACCAGCAGGTGAAGACGAATTTTTTCGAAGACCTTCTGTTGCTCAAATTAAAAAGAGTTGAACTAACGAAAGTTAGATACAAACATGGGGCAGAAGCACAAAAATTCATGCCTCAAAAGGACGTACAGAGATTCTATACGAATTTTTACGGTGAAGCACAAAAATCTGTTTCGGGACAGCAACTTTCCCAATCATTACTTCTCTCACATTAGAGGTTAATCTTGGCACAAGAAGCAAATAAAAAGGATAAGGAACGGTTATTACTGAAGTAATAACTTCCAAGACTCATCTAAAACTTTTGGGTTATCTCCCAATAAGTACTTTTCTTTAATGCCTTTAAGTTAGGCATAAGGAAAAACTAAAATGGATAGAATAGAAGTAAGCGGAGATAATCAAGGTGAAAACATTGTTTTGTTCAATGAAATCCTTTTGTTAACAATGTTGATCAGGTCTTGTTACCAAAACAATTTCATATGATACAAAACTTTGTATTCCACTAATGATTATGTTACCTCAACCTTGATAGCAATGGTCCCAATCATAATAGTTTCAAATTTTTCTCTTGGTATGGGACAATATATTTCTCCAACTTGAACGCCCTCAACATGTTCAATTGAATTCAAAACCATAAGTCTATCAATCTTCTTGGGGAAATAGATAGTATGTTCCTTGTCATTGACATTAAAGGTCAACTTCCCTTGATTACAATTAATAATAGCTCCTGCAGTATTTAAGAAAAGGTCTCCCAAGAATAGTAGATATATTATCATCTTCAGGCATAAAAGTTTGAGAGGATGCTCTCATAGGAAATATGAGTTGAAGTAAAAGAGAGCATCAAGAAGCAAATTCAAAAAACATTTAAGTCTAACCCACTTCCTATACATAGGAATCGTGTATGCAAATAAATTCACAAAGAACAAAGTGACAAGCATAGGAAGATAAAACAAGAGTAACTTCAAAACTTTCAGCACATAGAGAGGTGTTTCAATACCATGAAAACTTCTACAACCATATTTTCCTCTCTCATAATAATTTTCAGTAGCCTCATGAATAAACTCAACAATATAACTATCACATAAAGCATGCTCTTCATGATCTACAAGCACTAGAGCTTTATTATAAACATTTTCAAAAGAATCCTCAGGAACATAACATTCATCCTCCTTTAGTAAGCATGGAGGACAATCAAATAATGTGAGGGATAAAGAGTTGCTCTCATTAGAAGGTAGGCATGGGTAGCTAATCCATTCTTCCTCCTTTTGTTCATCACTCTCCTCCTCTTTTTCATCTATTGAGATTTCAGGTTCATCAATTTCTTCTTCCATAGGATCCTGCAAGGCATTAGTCTCTTCCATTTGTGGAAAGCATCTATTAAAATACTCAAGAATAGAGCCGTTTTCATCCTTGTAATTATCAAAGAAAAATTTAAGTATACCATAAACCTCATATTTGTAAGGTGAATCATCAATATTTTCAAGCAAACTAGCAAGTTCAAAAGCACCCTTCCAAGCAATAAATTCTTCAATTTGTTCCGCATCATAAAAGTCATAAATTCCTTTAGCATAGGAAGATACGGTATCATTATCATTATACTCACATTGAAAAGGGAGGTGTTTATACCTCTTTCTGCAACGAGATTCATCACAGTAATAAGTAACATTATAAGTAGAGCACACGTTTCTAGCAATGGTATACAATCTATCAATTTGTTCCCATAAGTGTTTCCCTTTTTGTGACAAGCGGTGTTCCTTATAATAAGATTTTTGATCTTCCATGAACCCACCTTGCCAGTAAGCTTCAGTTTCAAAGAAACCAACCATTGACAACAAGCATGACAAAGCAAGACAATAACAGACCAACGAAAATAACAACTAGAGTAGGAACTAATTTTTTTAATTTTTGATAAAGAAACAAGCAAACAAGGAGAAAATAAACTTAGCTTGAACAATAGTGAATCCAAGTGGACTTGATAAATAAAGCTATGCTCCCTGGTGACGGCGCCAGAAAATAGTCTTGATGACCCACAAGTATAGGGGGTGTATCGCAGTATTTTCGAGGGAAGTGAAACCCAATGTAGTGATTCGACACAAGGGGAGCCAAAGAATATTTATAAGCCTTAACAACTGAGTTGTCAATTCAGCTGCACCTAGAAACAATCTTACTCATAGCAGTTTATCAGTAGTAATAGTTTTGTAGTAGGAATAGCAAAGTAACAGCAGTAGTAAAGCAAAGACATTAGTACCAAAAGCAGTAAACAGTGGGATTCGAGTGCGGTAGGCATAGGGATGGATGGACGGGCGTTGCATGGACAAGACAATTCAAATAGCAATTAGAACATAGGGCAATTGCAGATAAATAAGATAAAGCATCCAAGTACTAGACAATCCTAGCCATGTGTTCCATATATAGTCATACGTGCTCACAATGAGAACTTGCACAACATCTTTTGTCCTGTCAGCCCGTTTGCAGCGGGGCCGATATGGAACTACTGGCAATTAACGTTCTCCTTTTAATAGAGCACCGGAGCAAAGCATTACCACTCCGTGAACACATGTGATCCTCACATCAAAGCCATTCCCTTCCGGTTATCCCGATTTCTGTCACTTCGGGGCATAGGTTCCGGACAACAACGTGTGTATACAACTTGCAAATAAGACCAAAAACAATACTATCATAATGAATCAATAACATGTTTAGATATGAAATCATGGCACTCGGGCCCTAGTGACAAGCATTAAGCACAACAAGTCGCAACGAAGTCTTAAAGCACTAATAGAAGATACTAGGCACCATGCCCTAACAATCTGATGCCATTACATGAACGATCTCATCCAATCCCTACCATCCCCATAGCCTACAGCGGGGGATTACTCACTCATAGATGGGGGAAACATGGATGGTCGATGGAGATGATGGTGGAGATCAATGGAGATGGCTCCGGGGGCACTTCCCCGTCCCGGCAGGGTGCCGGAACAGAGACTTTCTGTCCCCCGAATCTCCCCTTTGGTGGTGGCGGCGCTGCGGAACTTTTTCTGGAAAAACGTCGACCCCCCCGGAGTTTTTAGGTCATAAGGCTTCTTATAGGCGAAGAGGGAGACCTAGGGGGTGCCTGGGGCCACCACACCATGCCCTGGCGCGGCCAGGCCCAGCCCGCGCCTGGGGGGGTGTGGCCAGCCCTTGGCCCTCCTCCGTCTCGTATTCTGGCTCCTAGAGTCTTCTGGAAAATAGGCCCTTTGGCTTTTGTCCCATCCAATTCCGAGAATATTCATTTTCTGACTTTCCTGGAACCAAAAACAGCAGAAAATAGGCAGCTGGCACTGTGGCTCTTGTTAATAGGTTAGTCCAAGAAAACAGATGAAAAGCACTCCAAAGTGTGGACAAAACACAAGAAAGTGGATAAAACCAAGCATGGAGCATCAAAAATTATAGATACATTTGCAATGTATCAAACACAAATGCAATGACTCTAGTGGATCCATGTGTGGTTAGTGGAAAGAACACACATGTAATGACATTGGTGGATCCATATATGCTTCATGGAAACAACACACATGCAATGACATTGGTGGATCCATATGTGGTTTGTGAAAAGAACACACATGCAATACCATTTGTTGATCCATATGTGGTTTGTGAAAAGAACACACATGCAATCACTCTGGTGGATCCATGTGTGGTTTGTGGAAAGAACACACACGCAATGACACTGGTTGATCCATATGTGGGTTGTTAAAAGAACACACATGCAATGACTCTAGTGCTGCTTTTAGTATAAGAACACACATGCAATGACTCTAGTGGGTCCATATGTGGTTTGTGAAAAGAACACAGATGCAATGACTCTAGTGGATCCATATGTGGTTTGTGGAAAGAACACACATGCAATGACATTGGTTGATCCATATGTGGTTTGTGGCAAGAACACACATCCAATGACACTGGTTGATCCATATGTGGGTTGTTAAAAGAACACACATGCAATGCCATTGGTTAATCAATGTGTGGTTTGTGAAAAGAACACATATGCAATGACTCTGGTGGATCCATGTGTGGTTTGTGAAAAGAACACACATGCAATTCCATTGGTTGATCCATGTGTGGTTTGTGAAAAGAACACACATGCAATGCCATTGGTTGATCCATGTGTGGTTTGTGAAAAGAACACACATGCAATGCCATTGGTTGATCCATGTGTGGTTTGTGGAAAAGAACACACATGCAATGCCATTGGTGGATCCATAAGTGGTTTGTGGAAAGAACACACATGTAGTGAACACTGGTGGATCCATGTGTGGTTTGTGAAAAGAACACACATGCAATGCCATTGGTTGATCCATGTGTGGTTTGTGAAAAAGAACACACATGCAATGCCATTGGTTGATCCATGTGGTTTCTGGAAAAGAACAGACATGCAATGACATTGGTGGATCCATATGTGGTTTGTGGAAAGAACACACATGCAATGACATTGGTTGATCCATGTGTAATTTGTGAAAAGAACACACATGCAATTACTCTAGTGGATACATATGTGGTTTGTGGAAAGAACACACATGCAATGAACACTGGTGGATCCATATGTGGTTCATGACATGAACACACATGCAATGACTCTAGTGGATACATATGTGGTTTGTGGAAAGAACACACATGCAATGAACACTGGTGGATCCATATGGTTTGTGGAAAAGAACAAATATGCAATGAACTCTAGTGGATCTATCTTGGCATTATTTGATTTATGCCATGATGTATTCATTGTAAAAGACACTCACTTTCCATTTTTATACTACTCAGCTTTACCCTTGGTTTTTTTATACTACTCAGTTTTTCCCCCTCTCTCTCTTTTGTAGAATCCCAAACATGTGCCCACTCTATCTGCTATGCCCTGATTGGTTGTCACAGTTGTCACGCGGATCGTGCGCACCAACCGTTGATCCTATGTGATTCAACGAGGCTCGTTGCACATGTCGTGCCCTTCACAGGACAGTGCTAGACAGCACAGACGTCTCCCTCAGCGAGACTTCTACAAGAAGGAACACGATGTCGTCCATGGAATAAGTCGTCGAGTGGTCATGTCACATTTAATCTAGTCTGCAAAGGCTACAAGTCTACTACACAGCAACTGGTCATCCACGTCCCACGGGCTATTCCATTGTTACTATGCAGCACACCTGCAGTCTCACTTCCGACAGGCCCCCACCACACGAACCTTCCACGTGGCAGCCGCAGCCAGAAGAGCTGCCTACCGGGGCCCTCAAGGAGGCCTAAATGTCCCCGCATTAAAAACCTAGCGTACCGGGTCCTCCATTCGCAGTCATCCACTACTCTCTCTCTTCCCTATCTAGCAAAACCCCACAATCTTGAACGTACATGCATGAACCTTCTCCATGAAACCAGTGTGTGGGGGTGAGTGTGCGGGCATCGCCGCCGGGGTGGTGCTTCACGCGGAAGATCTGGAGGAGCATCACGCAGCACAAGGCGAGGAGGACGTGCAATTCAACCCCTTGGGGGACCATGTGCTTGCCGGTGCTGACGACTTCGGAGGCCCCAATGAGGGCGTGGAGTTCGACGAACACGCTCCGCTCGTGTACCCGGAGGTACATCTATTTCTACATGTTTCATATTTTCTGCTCGAGCTTAATCTATCCTGGCTTCATAAAAAAATCGAGTCCTAATGATTAGATGCAACGTACGAACCGGTACATGGAGAGATCTAGTCTGTTCTGAATGGATCCACATTATTTATTTATTAATAAGTTATCAAGAACACAAACCACATTAATTTAGGAGCGAGCTGGGGAGACGGCCGTAATGAAATGTTGAACCTGTATAGACATGTTATTGCATCGAAAGTAACTATGTATAAACCACATTATTTATTATTTTGCTCATTTCGGTTTGTATTCCATACATTACAGGGGGATTCAAGTGAGATGGACTCTGACAAGGAGAACAGGGACAACAAGAGCCGTCATGTCATGAAGAAGCTCAAGAGCGGGATAATCCCTTTCCGCACTCGACTTGTGGAGCTCAGGTGCCCTTTCTGTAAGAAAGGAGTCAACCCGAGGATTTCCATCTTGATTCCGCATGCGGTTGGCATCGGTAAAAGCCGGCTAGTAAAGACAAGTCAGCGACCACGGCTAAGCATGCTGCTTAAGGCAAATTCCTGAGGGAGTATGTCAAGACCAGCCTAGTGTCCCCTTACTTAGGAATCAACAACTTCTAGCCGACCAACCCGTCACTGTGCTGGCCCGGCCACTAATAATATTTAGTTCTCTTACCATATCTAGACCCTTAAACTATGGGGATTTCTATTTTCATACCCTTCAAATTATATTCAAGTTCATTTGTTTATTGAGTTAAAGTTCCGATGGTATACTCGTTATTTTGCATGGATGGAGGGGTGCCCCCGACAAATATAAGGGTTATCCTATCCGCTAGATCACAGAGGATCAACGGTTAGTGGGCACGATCCGTGTGACAACTCTTTCAACCAATCAGAGCATAGCAGCAAAGATGAGCACAGGTGCGAGAGATGGATACAAAGAGAGGGGAAAACCAAGTAGAACTTAAGAACCAAGGGCAAAACTGAGTAGAACTTAAAAACCAAGAGAAAAACTAAGTATAACTTAAAAACAAAGGGCAAGAGTGACAAAGGGATTCAAATAGAAAATAGAAAATGATTTAAAAAATGGAACCAAACCGCCAGTGTTACGCTCGAGGGAAAAACTGAGTACAACTGAATCGCCAGGGTGAGACACGAGGGAAAAAACATGACTCACGGTACACGTGTGCAGTGCACGGGGCGGTAGAGGACACGTCTGGCCGTGCACGGTTGTCGTGGTGGTGTCACGGTAGATGCCATGGATAGGCTAAAGGTGGGGACTAATATGTGCTAGGGGAATCCAGGGAGGGATAGTAGAGTGAATCTCTACACAGAAGCTTTGTATTGATGTTCCATCTCCAAGATTACAAGTGCTCCTCGAGCTGTATTGACAAGAGGAGGAAGAAGAAACTCTCTTACTCTTGCCCACCAACTAGCCCAAGAACCCTAGATCCACTAGTGCTCAACCAACTAGAATTCTCCCAACTCTCTATCAGAAAAAACCCCAACCCCTCTACCAGAACCCTAACCCCCCCTTATATAGTGGTGGTTCGGTCCTGGCCTAGGGCATACGTGGAGGCATATTCCTAAGAATATGCCCCCTCCCAAATTAGTAACCCGACAGGGATGCTTTTCACCCGCGTCACACTTGCTTTAGCGACGTAGCCTCTGCGGCGCCCGCGTCAGCCGACGTGAGCGTCGTCACCCTTGTCGGCCACGATCCGGTGGTCCTGCCCTTCCTTTATTCGCTCATCCAGTACGCACCGAAACTTCTTTTTTGACCAGAGAGATTCCTTCCTTCTCCTAGAAGCCAAGCGAGGATCCAGACCATAGTCGATCCGGCCATACCTGTTCCTGCATATAAGCTAGACAAACATTTTCGACTTACTCCTTAAGTCTGACGAGACAATGTTAGGCGACCCCCTGGTCCGGGTTACTCCGTGATCCGGCCTGCCTTGAGGTGACTCGGCCAGCATCCGCTTAGACCTTGCCGACCCTCGGCTAACTCGGCCCTTATACCCCGGAGTGACCCTACCCGGGGTTATCCCCCCAACATTAGTCCCCGAAGCTGGTGCGGCCTTAGCGGCCTTGGTCACTAAGGTCACATCAGGTTCATTCGTATTTAAGCCTCGGACGTTTAGTTCCGGGTTAACTTCTTGTCTCAGATTATATGGATTTACGTTCCCTTCGCACGTTCCAAGTTTTCACTTGTCGGCCGGGTTACCATTGTAGCTCGGATCCTATGGTTTTACTTTCCCTCTGCACATTTCAAGTTTTCACTTGTCGGCCAGGTTACCATGGAGGCTCGGATCCGGGCCTTGCTTCCTTCTCTCATACGCCAACCCACGTAAGGGTTAATCATTGCGTTGCCTCATTTTAAGGGCCCGCACTATAACTGTCGCAGTAACTGTCAGTGATTATTGTGCGTTGGTTACGTCACGCATGTCTCCTCGTTTACCGCAACTGCATGTCGGGTCATGGGATCATATTTACTCTATGGCCTCCGCTGTGGCTTCTCTCTGATTGGCTAATGCCGGTGATACACGACCACAGCGCGTGGCTCTCCAGCGCAGCGCGATCCCACTTGTTGATTACTGGGGGCAGTTAAATAGGGGAGGGGCGTGCCCCTTAGAACTTTTCCATCTCCGCGCCCCTTCGCCCGTTCCTCTTCTTCTTCCTCGCGACCGCGCCGCCGCCAGTACCCGTTGCAGCAGCGCCGCCGCCGCACCTTCTCCATGCCTCCGCACCGCAGCCACCGCTGCATCACTGCTTAGCCACGGGTCCTCGTCAATCTAGACCGCAGAGTCCCGCCGCCGCCAGCTCCAGCAAGGACAGCGGATTCGAGATGACGGAGGAAGAGCTCATCGTCGTCGAGCAGGAGATGGAGGACGACGCTGGCGCGGCGGACCGCGGCGCGTGGGCCGGTTCGTGGGTCTGCCAGGACGACATCGACTGGCTCTACCGGACCCGGCGTATTCCCGCTGGCGTCGCCGCTCGTCTCCCCTCCTCGGAATTGCCCCCTCACCCAATCCGGGTGAGTTCGTTGTTTTCCTATCCCATTTCCAACGGGGATTTGGTCTTCCGGTGAGTGATATCTTCCGGGACTGGGTCCGGACCTATCACCTGCAACCACATCATCTCTCGGCGAATGCCCTCACCTCTTTGTCCGCTTTCGTCTCTTCGATCGAGGGCTACACCGGACTATGGCCCACAAAGGAGCTGTGGATCCGGTTCTTCGGCCTCCGTCGCAACGTCGTCCCTAACATCCACGTCGAGTCGGAGGACAAGCAGCTCACTCAGTTCGGAGCTGCCTTGTTCTTGCCCCGGAGGTTTTCAATCTTTCCCCGGGTCACCGGGCTTGACTCCTGCAAAGGATGAGCCCGGACCTTCTTCTACGTCTGGAACGAAGGCACCGAAGACTTGATCCGGTTGCTGCCCTACGCTCCGGGTCCCCTGGACACGAATTTCTGGGAGGAGGTCGCCAAAAAACCTACAGCTCTGGCCAACCAAGTCAACAAAAGGTTTGTGGAGCTGAAGAAGCTCGGATTACGCAACGAGGATGCCATGCTCACATTCGTGCGCAACCGAATCTCTCCCCTCCAGTGGTGCACTCACAAGTTGTGCCATATGAGCTTCAGCCGCGACCCCAACCGAACCTCCTCGTTCGAGTTGAGAAATACGGAGATCTTCCGCCGGGTCAAGGCTCTTTTCACCACCCATAAGGATTTTTCCGCCGAATGGACGTGGGGAATCAAGCATTACTGCCGTGACAGGCTCCCTCCCGCGGTATGCTTCGCGGAGTAAACTTATTTCGGATCAATTACGTGTCGGTTCTTATCGTATTTTTGACTCTGCTCCTTGTGCTTTTTTCTCAGTTGTTTCTCTAGCAAACCCTTGAGGATGGTACTGATCCGACCCTTAAGTGGGCCCCGGACCGAGAAATCCCGGATGAGGAGGAGCCGGACCAGGAGATGTTCCTCCCCACAACCAACGCCACCAAACGACCCAGCGGTAAATTCTCTTCTCTTAGAGATTGGCCCGACGATGGGGATGACTCGGATATCGACGTGATTGAACCTGTTGAGGATGTCCCTCTTTCTTTTGCCTTCCCGGCATCAGCTAACCCCGTGGGCACATCCACGAGGATTCTCCACTTGCCACGGGCGAGCCTGTTCCGGTGGCGTCGAAGAAGAAGCGCGGATCCGCGTCAAGTTCTTCTTCCAAACCTTCTCAGCCTACCAAAAGGCATAAGAAGGCCGGAGACAAGACTGCCTCCAAACGGGCAGGCAAAGCCCCGGCACGGAGAGCCCGGAAACCTAAGGAGGCCGAGACCTCGGATGCGTAAGTCATTTTTCACTGCGCAACACACTTCTCCTTGCATCGGGGTAATTTCACTCCTGACATTATTTTCTTTTGCAGGGCCCCTGTGGAGGTCCCTCAGAGCGGATCGAGCATCTCCTCTCCCCTTTGGTCCGGTCCTTCCCCTCCTCGTGACGACGAGTCACGCCCGCTGAGCCCTATTCCGGAGGGCTCTGCGGCCGCTCCGGGTTCCGCAGTACCTCCTTCAGAGAAACGCGACCTCGGATCGGGAGGGGTCGGATCAGCCGAGGCAACGGCGTTCGTCACTTCGGCATTGCCGCAACCAGCAACCACCAAGTCTACCGCAACTCCAGCACCAGCAGCAGCTCCAGCACCAGCCACCGAACCAGCGCATGTCCCGGCTCCGAAGAAACCAACAGCAGCTCCAGCACCAGCCACCAAAGCTCCCATGCCAAGTTCGTCTGCCTCTACCGAGTCATCCCAAGCTCGGCGAGGAACCACTCCAGCGGCTTCCAAGGGCAAATCCACTGTGGTCACATCCTCCCAACAAGCCAAAGGAAAGTCTACCTCCGTCGAGGCCGGGCAGCGAACCTTGTCGTCAATGCTTCCAAAGAAGTCACCAGCAGCGACGGATCCTCCTGCCGAGCCAGCCGATTCGCAGCAGATGGTTCTTCACACTAGCCCAGCTCTTGCCCTGATTGAAAGGAAAGAAGCTCATGCAAAGGGCTTGGTGGCACCTCACATGCCCACTGGCGAACGGTACCCTCCGAGCCTCATCGAGTTTGTCATGAACTGGAATAAGGCGGAGTTCGTCTACAACGACGATCTCCCAGAAAAGTTCGGCCCAGCTGAATTTTCCGCTCAGATGAATACCGCCGCCAAGGCCATTAACCTTGCTAGGAGTATGATGGAGGTACGTCGTTTCTTCTTTACATGCTGTAGATAATAACCATTAGTCCCCGAGCCTCCGGCGGAGTAACTTGTTACTTGGCCGGACGCTCATTAGAAGATCAACGTAGCTGCATGTAAACTTCAAATATGCACACACTTAGAGCCGGGTTAAGTTCCACTTGGCCCGGACCTCACACACTTCGAATATGCACACACCTAGAGCCGGGTTAAGTTCCGCTTGTCCCGGATCTCGTATACTTTGAATATGCACACACCTAGAGCCGGGTTAAGTTCCGCTTGGCCTGGATTTCGTATACTTCGAATATGCACACACCTAGAGCCGGGTTAAGTTCCGCTTGGCCCGGATTTCATATACTCCGAATATGCACACACCTAGAGCCGGGTTAAGTTCCGCTT
This sequence comes from Avena sativa, assembly GCA_916181665.1. NCBI lineage: Eukaryota > Viridiplantae > Streptophyta > Magnoliopsida > Poales > Poaceae > Avena > Avena sativa. Next base: position 82,941,646 of record OV702286.1, read on the forward strand.
GGCCCGGATTTCGTATACTTCGAATATGCACACACCTAGAGCCGGGTTAAGTTCCGCTTGGCCCAGATCTTGTACACTTCAAATATGCAATGAACTAATTTTACACGCCTGTACCTTTGTCAGGTAACCACCAATCGCCGGAGCGCCGAGTTTCAGCGCCTGCTTGATACCCACAAGATCTTGCGCGCAAAACATGTTGCACTTGGCGCGGAGCATGAAAAGAGGGGTAATTTCCTCTCTTAGCACCTCTCCGTTTCATTTGTTTCTGCCGGACTAACCTCCTTATTCGGTTTTTTGCAGCTGGGGTGGAGGCTGAAAACAAGATTATGCGGAAGAACTTGGAGGAAATCCAAGGTATGTCCTCTTTCGCCCAACGTTGTTGTGTTTTCCATTCCTTCTTCTCCTTGGCTCGGCAAACATTCACTCCTCGGCTTTGCCGGGTCAACACACTATTTCAGCATCGCTTGAGGATAGTGTGCCCGTGCCTGATATGATGCTGCATTTTCTCGAACAAGCAGGACAGCATCAAGCCGAGCTGAAGAAGAAGAACGATGAGCTCGCCTTCCTCCAGACCAAGGACGACGAAATAGCCAAACTCAAGGACAAGATGGAGAATATGAAGGCCCAACACAAAACCGAGCTCCAAAAAGTTGGCCAGAACTTCACCGAAGAACGTGAGCGCTTTACCCTCTAGATCTCCAAGGACCAGGACCTGCTCAAGGAATCCAAGGTCCAGGTTGAGTCGGCGCTCGCTGAGCTTGAACAACTTCGCCAGAGACGCGACAGCTGTATCAAGGAGTTGACCTGGATCCATCGTCATATCTCACATAAGTTTCTTCCCCTTGTCCGGCATAGTTTTCCGGGTTAGCTCATATGCCTTTGCTTCAACATCTTCCCTTTCCTTATTTTCACATAACTTTCCGGAGGGTACTCCCATCGCCAGTGCTGCCGTTGCCAAATTCCGCCGAGAGAGGGGTACTCCCATCGCTCCTGATGGTGAGAGCATCCCCTTAGACATGGAGGACCTGCTGGTCAGCGTGTCAGCTCGGGTGGAAACCATCAAGAACTATGGGAAAGATCTCCTCGACGTTGCGGTCCGGATCTTCAACACTTTCTGGCCAAGCGAGAGCGCTCCAAAAAGGATCACACTCCTTGCTGAGAAGTTATTGGAAATCGAGACACAGCTTGATCTCTGGAGAGAATCCACCGGGCGTGCCGCAGCAGATACCCTCCTCCATCATATCCTTACATGGTACGAGAAGATCGACCTGAGCCTCCTCACACGCCGGCGCACCGGATCCAAATGGACCGATGATCCGGAGTGGGTAGCTCGGCGCCAGGCTTGCGCCTACAGCCTTGTCGAATATTCTCCCATCCATGACTGGGTTGAGGGGCCAAGCTTTCTGGAATCCGGCGAGGAGGAGCAGATGGACAACATGGAGGATGGGTCAGGTGATGATGGAGAAGATGCAGCTTCAGATATTGAAGACAGTGATGATGACGCCGAACTTCCTCCTCCTGCCGCTCCTTAGTTGAAAAACTTGAAAATTTATCAGATCCCCGGTATGCCGGGTGCAATTGTATGCTGAATACATGATATTTTGCTACTATGCTTGTATGCCGGATTAACTTGGGCGTAGTCCCCGAGTTTCATTTCTTGTTCGTCCAATTCTCCGGCTCGATCCGTGTCTACCTTGATTCGGTTTTACGACTTACGAATCCGAGCCTCAAGAATCGTTTTAACAATACTGAGAAACTTTGAGGCTTGGCTCAAAATAATTCAACATAATAGCTTGAAAGTAAATACGGGGTTAGTCCGAAAAAACAAACGTTAGCTGGAATAGGATCGTTTCCTTAGTAGTTTTTCATGTGCTACGCAATTCCAAACTTGTTCCCTTGCTTGCCATGAAGCCAATTCTTGTTGGACAGTAGCAAGTCGAAGGGTTGGGTTTTTGGTGCTCACACATTACTAATCCGGGTTAAGTGAAACGAGTCATTCCAGCTAACGCATAAAAAGTAACAACAATCATTTATTAAGGCAGTCCCCGAGTTACTGCTCGAGGCTCCGCTATTTCATTGATAAGCTCATTGCCGACATACATACCGACATATGAGATGACTCGGATACATACACTCTTTAGCTAAGTGTAGAAGGGACGAAGTAGCGCTACATTCCACGGTCGCTTCGATTCCTCTCCGGACCTGTCCGCCTTGTTCTTTTCCTGTGGCTTTGCATCTATAAGATAGTAGGAATCATTGTGCAATGCTTTGCTCACAATAAATGGTCCTTCCCATGGGGGGATAATTTATGCATGCCAGTGGTACGCTGTACCAACCGGAGCACCAGATCGCCTTCCCGGAAGACTCGGGGGCACACTTTCCGGCTATGATAGCGTCGGAGATTTTGCTGATATATGGCGGATCTGGACAGTGCCAGTTCTCTCGCTTCTTCCAGCAGATCAACATCATTTTGCCGGGCTTCTTGCACTTCGGCTTCTGTGTATTGGGTGACCCTAGGCGAATCATGCTCTATGTCGGCTGGTAATACAGCTTCTGCCCCATATACCAGAAAGAACGGCGTGTAGCCTGTTGATCAATTCGGAGTTGTTCTTAAACTCCACAATACCGCTGGTAGTTCTTCTATCCAGCACCTAGCTGATCTTTGTAGCGGCTCAATGAGCCGGGGTTTTATCCCGGATAGCACTAATCCGTTGGATCTTTCCACTTGTCCGTTCGATGCGGGGTGGGCTACCGAGGCTACGTCGAGTCGGATTTTCTTATCTCGGCAGAATCGTGCAAATGCTCCTTCAGCAAAATTTGTGCCGTTATCAGTTATGATACTATGAGGATAACCGTATCTCAAGATAATGTCTTTGAGAAATGTTACGGCCGTAGCCCCATCACATTTTCTTATAGGCTTCACTTCGATCCATTTTGTAAACTTGTCCACCATGACCAGAATGTGTGTCATGTTTCCTCTTGCTGGTTGAAACGGTCCAACCATATCCAAGCACCACACAGCAAATGGCCATGTAATTGGTATGGTTTTGAGTTCCGACATAGGCATATGTGTCTTGGTGGCGTACCTTTGACAACCATTGCATTTTCTCACCAGATATTCTGCTTGCTCCAAGGCACTTGGCCAGTAGAATCCATACCGGAACGCCTTTGCCACTAAGGCCCGGGATGAGGCGTGATGCCCGCATTCTCCTTGGTGAATATCTCGGAGGATGTCAAGTCCTTCTTCCGGGTCAACACACCGCTGGGGGACATTGGTTACACTCTGTTTGTACAGCTCGGAATTGATGATTGTGTAAGCTTTGGCTCTCCTCTGAGTTTTCCTGGCTAGCACTTCCTTAGTGGGTAACGTTCCATCTTTCAAGAACTGGTATATAGGCAGTGCCCAAGCTGGTATTGCTCGCGCAGGGAACATCTCCTCATCAATTTCCATCCGATCCACCGGCATAACTTCAGCCGGATCATGCTGAATAGTCCCCGGGTCTAGCGAGGTAGTCCCCGGGTTTGCCGAGGTAGTCCCCGGGTTCGGCGTGCTACCTCCCATGTCAATGTCCATGGGCTCAACTCCGGATTCCACGTTTTCCGGGACATAGATTGAATCGGTTCCTGGGGACGGCCTGATAGATGGTTTTCTGAGGTGCTCCAATGCTACGCCCGGTGGAATTGCCTGTCGGGTCGATCCGAGCTTTGACAGCATGTCGGCAGCTTCGTTTTCCACGCGAGGTACATGGTGAAATTTGCATCCCTCAAAGTAACCTGAGATCTTCTGCACATGAAATCTGTATAGCGCCATGTTTGGATCCAGGGCGTCCCACACTCCGGATACTTGCTGTATTACTAGATCCGAGTCGCCAAAGCATATTATCCGACGTATGCCAATATCCTTCTCCACTTTGAGACCATGCACAAGAGCCTCGTACTCAGCGACATTGTTTGATGCCGTGAAATGGATCTGCAATACGTACTTGAGCTGATCCTTCTTTGGCGAGGTAAGCACAACCCCGGCACCTAACCCGGTTTTGGTTTTCGATCCGTCAAAGTGCATCCTCCTATAGTTCGGATCTGGTGGCGGCGGTTCGTATTGTACCTTGGCCCAATCCACGAAAAAGTCTGCCACGGCCTGGGACTTGATCGCTTCTCTCCTATCATACAGGGGTGCGTAAGGTGCTAGCTCAATTGCCCATTTCGCAATTCTACCATTCGCATCTTTATTGCCCATTATCTCGGATATGGGGGCTTCGCATATCACTTTGATGGGATGCTCCTCAAAGTAGTGCTTTAACTTCTTTGCCGCCATATAAACTCCGTATGCCACCTTTTGAAAATGTGGGTAGTTCTGTTTTGAGGCAGACAATACCTCGCTCAAGTAATACACTGGCCTCTGCATCGACTTACCCTCTTCATCTCGCTCCACTACAATCACTGCACTTACAACTCGGTTGGTTGCGGCTATGTAGAGCAACATTGGCTCCTATGACAGTGGAGAAGCTAACACTGGTGCAGTGGCCAACATCTTTTTCAAGTGGGCAAAAGCTTCATCGGCCTGCGGCGTCCAAACTAATTTATCTGACTTCTTCATGAGTTGGTAGAGAGGCAGTGCCTTTTCCCCTAACCGACATACAAACCGACTCAACGACGCCAGGCATCCAGTGAACTTCTGGACATCGTTGAGACACTTCAGTAGCTCCATTCGTTCGATGGCTCGGATCTTAGTTGGATTAACCTCGATACCTCGGCTGGAGACGAGAAATCCGAGTAATTTCCCAGCCGAGACACCGAAGGTACATTTCTCCGGGTTAAGCTTCATCCGGAATCTCCTCAAGTTCGCGAATGTTTGCCTTATGTCGTCTAGGAGCATTGCGCTTTCCTTGGTCTTAATAACCACATCATCGACGTAGACTTGTACATTTTGACCTATTTGATCGTGCAAACATTTTTGCATACATCTTTGGTACGTTGCTCCTGCATTTCGTAAACCGAACGGCATAGTGCGATAGCAATAAGCCCCGTAGGGGGTAATAAAGGCAGTTTTTATTTGATCATCCGGGTTCAGAGGTATCTGGTGGAAACCAGAATAAGCGTCAATGAATGACAACAGTTCACATCCCGCGGTAGAGTCGATGACCTGATCTATCCTCGGCAGTGGAAATGGATCTTTTGGACACGCCTTGTTCAGGTTCGTGTAATCGATACACATACGCCAAACCACTGCCACGTTCGGATCATCCTTCTTCTTTTCTACCAGCACCGTATTAGAGAGCCAATCCGGATACAGCACTTCCATGATAAATCCTGCTGCCAGCAACCGAGCTATCTCGTCACCAATGACCTTTCTCCTATCCTCGGCGAAGCGTCGGAGAGGCTGCTTCACCGGCCTTGCTCCGGGTCTTACGTTCAAAGAGTGCTCGGCCAACTCCCTCGAAACACCTTGCAAGTCCTGTGTGGACCAAGCAAAAATATCCCGATTCTCACGGAGGAAGTTGACAAGCTCGCTTTCCTATTTGTCAGTTAACCAGGCACCAATTGTTACGGTATGCTCCGGAAACATGTTATCACTGGAATCTTCTTGGTGTCCTTCGCGGCTTGAAACGAAACACTTACATGCGGGTTGCTTAACGCCAGCATATACTGCTACGCAGACTGAGCTAATGCCGCCACCTCTTGGATTTTTATTTTCTCTTGGGCAATTACGAGTGACTCGGCTAGGTTAGACCCGGCTGAGGCGCACTCAATAGAACGTCAGAAATCCCCAGCGATAGTAGTTGCTCCATTTGGCCCGGGCAACTTCATCTTCAGATAACTAACGTGGCAACTTGCCATGAATTTGCTCAGTGCTGGTCTCCCGAGTAATGCATGATACGCGCTCTCCAAGTTCACCACCTCAAACTCCAGATTCTCAGTTCGGCAGTTATCCCTCGTACCGAATAGCACGTCGACCCGGACTTTGCCTATGGGCTCACAGGATATGCCTGGTACGATACCATGGAAAGTTGTTCTTGTAGCCTGGAGCATGTTCTCCGAGATGCCCAACTTGCGCATCGTATCCGCATACATGATGTTAATGCTACTGCCATTGTCGATCAGTACCTTGGAGAACCTCACATTAATGTTTGGTCCAATGAATGTCGGATCTAACACTAGTGCATACGAGCCCGGACTTGGCATAAGCTTGGGATGATCTTTGACGCTCCAGGTAATTTCCTGGTCCGACCAAGACATGTACCTCGTCACTGCAGGCATAACCGCGTTAACCTCCATATGTCGGCGCTGCAAGCTCTTCCTATCTGTTTCCTCTATTGTGAACACACAATAGCTCTGGTGATGTTCCCTGTACTCATTCCTTCCCTCGTTTCCGTAGTACCTCTGATCCAGTTGTTGCTGGTTTTCCACCTGATGCACTGCATCCCTTCTCTCACTGTTGTCATACCTCGGCGGAGGAGGAGGCAACATTAGTTGTTGCGTGTTTGCTCCGGAAAGCAATTGCTGCCCGGGTAACTCCTGTCGAGGTTGGTCATTCCGGGGTGCCTGAGCATTCCCCGAACCACCTTGTTCTATCTTACGCATCCACTCGCATTGCCTCGTTGTGTGACCCGCCGGGCTGTTCGGATTTGGCGTGTGAAATTTACACGGCTGGTCCAACATTGACTCATAGGTATACCTCGGACGATCTTTCTTTTCTTGCCATTGCTTCTTCTTCTCCGGAGTCCACGTTTTCTTGCCATGGTTTCGAGGAGTCCATTGCCCTCCCGTTTTCTGGCGTTGGTTGCTCCCTGCTCCGGGCTGATCCTTATTCACGGCTGCAACTTGTTGCGAACTATACCGATGGTCCGGTCTATCGTCTCTCCTTTTTCCCCTGTAATCGTTCCTCCGGGATGACCCGGCTCCATCCCTCGGATAGTACTCCTCATTTGACTCGTTCGACGTGATCCTAGGTTGAGTCGGATCACCTAAAGCATAAGAATCCGTGATCCGGATCATCTCTGCCAATGTGACTGGCATTTTCCTTTGGAATTTCATCCACAACTCGCTGCCATATCTGCACCCTTGTGCGAACTATGCTATAGCATGTGACTCTATGACTCCCTCACACGAGTTTCTCACGGTACACCACCGGGTCAAGAATTCATGATCCATTTCGTTAGATCTCTGCTTGCACATTGCCAGGGTCTGCGGTCTATTTAGTCAATGATATGTACTTGAGAAGTTGCTGATAAACATTTCTTCAAAATCTATCCAGCAATTGATGCTCCCGGGTGGCAAATTATTCAGCCATACCCTAGCCGGACCTTCCAACATTTGGGGTACATATCGAACAGCCCATCTCAAGTTGCCAGTTGCAATTTTCACAGCTGTTGCATAGTTTATCAGCCAATCCTCCGGCTTTGTACTGCCGTCATACGTCTTCGTGCCCCTGGGTAATTGGAAATTGGGTACTGGCGGTTCCTTCATGATCCGGGGTCCAAAGCACGCTGGACCCGGAGGACCTTGACATTCGATTTGTTTCGACCTATACAGGCGATCCAGCTTTAACCTGGCGTCATCCGGCATCAAATCCCTGCTTCCCAATCTCGACCCTATCACATGGTAGTCCGGCCTTGCGTATCCCGCATTCATCATCTCCGAGTCTCAGTCATTGTATCGGTCTTGCTCTCGTTGTGCTCCTCTCTGTTGCATACCACGGCCGGCACTTTGCTCTTGCCTTGGTATATTCTGCTGGTGTGGTTGACCTGCTCCTGCCAAGTTTTGCTGTCCGGCATTGCCGTTGGCAGCATTCCCTTGACCGGCATTGCCTTGTTCGTGATTACCTCGACCCGCTTCACCACGGCTCACACTTCGCTGATCGTCGTTTTTCCGCATCTCTTTTTCTTTTCCCGCACGCGTTGGGTCGTACGGAACGATCTGCTTGTTCCGTCTGGCCGAGGTTACTACCTCTTCTCTCCTTGGGCCACCATGAGGCGATGATGCGGCTCCAGCGGATTTCTCCGGGTTACCCATCGCCGAATGGACGATCTTAGAAGCCCCAAATCTCTCCGGGTTACCTCTCAGCAGCTCCTCGTTCTGCCTGTTTGCGATCCGAACTAGCTCGTTAACCCGGTCTTGCTGTCTTTGACGGGCTTCACCCGTCAGACCCTCTATCTCGGACGCCGCGACATCTACTGCTCCGAGGTTCTTTGCCGGGGTACTATACTTCGGCAACCCCACGGACAGATAGTTTTCCGACCCTTCTGGTCCATCATCACCTTCTCTATTCATCTCACTTATGAGATTTTTCCCTTTTACCCTTACTGCATCAACCTTGTTTGCCTTCGCGTACTCACGCAGCGTCATGTTCAAGAGATGCTGCTATTTTCTTTGCGGCCTCCAGTATCTTTTGCCGGGTCTCCGCTAGCTCGGCCTGTGCCTGAGCCGGATCTACCACTGCCGCCACCGGGTTTGCCAAGCTATCCATAGCTTCCCTTAGCACGTTCTCAGGCCTCTCTAGCGGAGGACCCCTAGCTTTCCTCGGTGCCTTAGGCGTTACCTCCGGGTCTGGCGCTGGATCCTTGCTCATGCCCGCGCCTGGCGCAGTCATCATCACCTCGGCATGGTCCGGGGAGCGAGCGATACGCGCCCCGCGAGCCACAGTGAGGGGTGGTTCTCCTGCATCGACGACGCGACGTGAATGAACGCAAGACACATCCACAGCAACGTAGACCTTGTGCACACCGAGCTTGACGAAGATGCCGTTGCGCGGAAGGGGGCGCGTGCCGAAGCAGCCAGCGTTGTCGCGGACATAGTCCAGCGCTCCAAAGCACTGAACGAGCCTGGAGACGATGCGTTCGCCGATGCCGATGAAGTTTCCCGTCTGGATCTTCACCCCTGCTAGCGCCGCTAGCCCCATGGTGGGCGCCAACTGTCGTGGTGGTGTCACGGTAGATGCCATGGATAGGCTAAAGGTGGGGACTAATATGCGCTACACAGAAGCTTTGTATTGATGTTCAATCTCCAAGATTACAAGTGCTCCTCGAGCTGTATTGACAAGAGGAGGAAGAAGAAACTCTCTTACTCTTGCCTACCAACTAGCCCAAGAACCCTAGATCCACTAGTGCTCGACCAACTTGAATTCTCCTTGCTATGTATCAGAAAAGACCCACCCCCCTTACCAGAACCCTAACCCCCCCCTTATATAGAGGTGGTTCGGTCCTGGCCTAGGGCATACGTGGAGGCATATTCCTAAGAATATGCCCCCTCCCAAAGTAGTAACCCGATAGGGGTGCTTTTCCCCCGCATCACACTTGCTTTAGCGACGTAGCCTCTGCGGCGCCCGCGTCAGCCGACGTGAGCGTCGTCACCCTTGTCGGCCATGATCCGGTGGTCCTGCCCTTGCTTTATTCGCTCATCCAGTACGCACCGGACCTTCTTTTTTGACCAGAGAGATTCCCTCCTTCTCCTAGAAGCCAAGCGAGGATCCGGACCACAGTCGATCCGGCCATACCTGTTCCTGCATATAAGCTAGACAAACATTTCCGACTTACTCCTTAAGTCGGACGAGACAATGTTAGGCGACCCCCTGGTCCGGGCTACTCCGTGATCTGGCCTGCCTTGAGGTGACTCGGCCAGCATCCGCTTTGACCTTGCCGACCCTTGGCTAACTCGGCCCTTATACCCCGGAGTGACCCTACCCGGGGTTATCCCCCCAACAACGGTGCAGTAGCGCACGCGGTGCACGGTAGTGCAACGAAACGTCGCTTCCCTTCTCCTTTAATAGAGGCCTCCCCACTCCTACTCATCACGCACTCGCTCACTCAATCGTCTCCACTGTCCCATCACCTTCTGCAAACGCCCAACAAAACCCCAACCACGCCGACGATGGAGAAGAATAGCGCGGTGGCCATCGGCGCCTCCAAGGCCGCCGGCGAGGAGCCCCCCATCCCTATCCCCTCATCTGCCATAGCCACCGGCGAGGAGACCCCGCCGATCTCGGACAGATCCCACTCAGCTGGGACCCCTACGAGGAGGTTGTCCACATAAGGCTGGAGAACCCCTACGACACCAGCATCGCCGACCCATGGTCGGAGGTAACCAGGGTTTTCTCCCCTTCCCTTGTTCTTCCCCTGTTCCCATTGTTGGATGCTAGATCGTATGTTATTAGGGCTCGGCTGTTCGTATTTTTATAGTAGCTAACCCTCTTGTGTTAGATCTCGATTTTCGATGAATCCCTCTGTTTGTAGTTGCGATCAGTATTCGATTTGGTTTTATATTTGGGGAATAATCGGGAGATCTCAATCGATTAATTTATGCAAATAATCAATCCCGATAATCAAAGTATCTCAATCATGTCCTTATTGCACTCTACTGTTTTTTCCAACAGGAGGATAGCAGCGACGTCCGCAGCGACGACGAGTCCAAGGAAACCAAGACTCGTCATGTGCTGAGGAGGCTAAAGTCCGGCCAGTATAAAAACTTTTTCCTCAGTGACGTGTACATGTGCCCCTTCTGCCCCACCAGGATGCTCTGCGCCACGGACTTCAACTCCCTCGTGAAGCATGCCGAGGACGTGAGGACCTACGGCGAGTCCGTGAACATCCACGGCTTCATAGCCAAGCACCAGACGCTCGGTCTTCACCTCCGCAACCTCCAGAAGGTGGCTATCAAGGAGGGTCGCATGCCCCCGATCAAACCCAATGCGCCCAAGGTAAAGGGACTGGGCAGCAAGAACTGGAGGAGGCGCCAGAGGGAGGAGGTGGAGGCCCTCCTGGTAGAGGCCACGAGGGGCCACTGATCAGCTGATGTTGTTGTAAAGCAGCTTCTTTTGTCTTGTCTGTGTTGAACCTGTCAGCAGCAACCTAATTGTCGAACCTCGTTAAGTACCGTACTAGATAACCTATATTAGCTGCGTTATCTACATCTACTCTATTTCCTAAATTTATTTATGGTGCTGGTTAGTTTTGCTTCTCTAGATTTGCTACCAGATTGGGGGAAAACGAGGGCAAAAGGAACAATGAATGAAGAGATAAGCTGCTCTAGATTCCCTACCTTTTTGGGCAAAAAAAACACAACTGTTAGCGAGAGAGGGGGAAATGCGCTCTTAAAAAGGCCAAATAACAAAAAAACATCCAATTTAGGCGTCAGGGCGCACGTAACGGCCAAGCCTTTGACCAGATGGCACCCCCCTCCGAGCGCATGTGAGGGCTTCGGAATATCGGGAGGGAAAAAGTGAGGACAAACGAGACATAATGTTTCTATAACTAAATCTGACAAAAAGTTGAATTTGGCTTTACCATGCAATTTGGCTAGATCTCCACAATGTAGCTATTCTAAATCCCTAAACTATGTGGTGCATTGAAACATCATGCTTTTCCACCGACACATGTGTTGCAAAGTTGCTTGATCGTGCATGCTTACACAAGTGGCCTACACAAACTTATAGAAGCATCGGAAAACGAGCTTGAATTTGGAAAATTCTAGACAAAATCACCAAATTAAAGAAAGGAAATTGCAAGCTTTGCGCAATCGGCTAGCCTGATTGGCTGGGCGGCTGCCACAGGGTGCAGGGATGCTAGGTCCCTGTCTATGCTTACACTTCTTAAACTTGTTAGGAATAATAGTTGTACACTTCCTTCTGTCCTGTCACTTATGTCGTGTCAGCACCACGCGCCGCTGCGGATCGGCAATGGGATGGTGGTCTACGTGACTGATCTCTGCCACGCCAAAGCCACGTCGCACACCCGTCCCATCGCCTACCGGCACGGACGCCGAATTTAATCGCTAGGATTGAAAACCAACAGTGCTCGTCCGGTCAAACTTGCTTCCGCATGGGTATGATCGGAATATTGGTAAATGCAATTTAAGCATCGCCTTCCGTCTCCTCAGCACATCACTGTGCAAAAATCCCCAACTCATTCCTTCAGCCGCTGCCGCAGCCACTGCAAGAACCATCAACACTTCCGCAGGCACCGCCTCCGCCGGGCCATACCACCGCAACAAATCACTCCACCGCCACGCCTAGTCCCAGCCACCGCTACCGACCCTAGGCCACCGCCACCGCATTAGCTGCTGCCATGGACGTAGAGTACGACGTGTTCGGCGACGGGAGCGACTTCACTGACGAGTACACCATCACCGCCCAAGGCACCACCAAGCTGACGGTCGTCCACACAAATGCGTCAGCGGAGGTCGGCAAGGTCATCGGAATGTACGCAGTGGATACAGGAGCCGATGGACATGTACAAGATCGTCGGCCTTGACCTCAAGTATACCGGAGATAGGAAGAGGACGGTGCTTTTGCAGCTGTCCATGTGCAACCACTGCCTCCTATACCACGTATGTAGGGCCAAATCTGTATGCCTGGAGCTTCACGAGTTCCTACAAAGGAGGGAGATCTACTTCGCCAGCGTCGACATCAAGAACGACACTCTGAAGCTAGAGCGGGATCTCCTCATTCATGTCTTCAATCATGTCGATCTCCAACGTTTGTGGAGGTACCCGGATGGCGATACGGCGAAAGCCGGCATGGCTAGACTCGCTGCTGACAACATTGACCGCGAGTACGCCGGCATGAAAGTCGAGTTCCCGAAGCACCTGCACGAGTGATGAGAGTGGAGGCACCTGGATTACGATGTGATCAAGTACGCAGCCAGGGACGCATATGTCTGCTACGAGATGCTCAACAGGATCTAGCATGTGGGTGAGTGTGTTGTTTACCACTACTAGTTTCGCATTTTGTTCCTAGTTTTATCTCGCATGTATTTTATCTTGCATGTATTTTCTAAGCATTCTTTATGTAAGAACCAAGCGGCAGAATCTAGGATCTTGCATGTATTTTCTAAGCATTCTGTGCCATTTGCATGCGGCGGAATCCAGGACTGACATTCATAAGGTGTCATACACTCGTAAGTCATAACCAAACCCATATTATAGCGAAGGATATAGTCATAACCAAACCCAGATTATAGTTTGACAAAGGTAATACACAGCAGTTCGTAATTGCTCACATAGTGTACTTCTGAAATAACATGTTTTCATAATCATAACAAGCCCCGTACAAACACAACAATCATGCACTAAAAGTCTACATCCCAGCTTGTTGGAGAAGGCAACCGATCTCAGGATGCCTTCGTTCGCTTGCCCCGGCTTGTAGATTCATCTACACTCCAGCATCTGGGGCAAACGACCTGCCTTGGTGGTGGTTCAATGATGCGATGCCTGCAACGAGATTTTACAATCTAGCGGTATAGCTCGTGGCTAACATACCCGTTAATTGCAGCGTACTTCAGATTAGGTTCAGAAAATGGCTTATCCTCCCAGTAATCTTCCCCTAAACGCCTCCACGAACATCTCGGCAGTTTACCCTTCATGTCAGTGTACCATGCGTCGATGAGTTCGGAGGCAAGATCGGCCATTCCGGTCCATCCGCCCTTCTTCCCTGGGATCCAGTAAATTTCCTGGATGTCCACTCTGTACTCCTTTGGGATTCTAATGTTGACAGTCGGGCTTTCAAGCAGTTTAGTGTTATTCGTGATGTCAACACTAGTAAATTTTATCTGCTGCTTCACGAGAAAGTCATGAAACAGATCCCTAATCATTTTGCCCCACCTGCATGAAAATGAATTCAGACAAATAATATAGCAATAACTTATGCAAATAGACAGTTCAAGAACAAAAAGACAGCAAAGTCTACTAGATCCCATCAGCCCCCTTCTCGCAAAAAGGTTGGTATACAAGGACGTGCCCCTTCATGGAGAGCTGCACCATGGTGATCCTATGGTGATCGCGGCTGTACTCGAGGTCGAGACCTACGAACCTGTTTTCTTCGAACCGTAGCCAACTCGTGTAATTACTCAGAGTGTTGCTCACCGTCCGAGGGTCGGTGGTGTAGACGACATTGATCTTCTTCCTGCCATGTACTTCTATGTCGAAGTACGCATTCGCTTGCCTGCCGTCGTTTCGTACATCCGAAAATTCCATGACTATAGGGAAGAGGGAAAGGATACGGAGGAGGATGGTGATGCCATGGCGGAGGAAATGGATGAGGCCGTGGAGGAGAAAGACGATGAGGCCGTGGAGGAGGAAATGTGACGGAGAAGTGAAACTGCTTACTGCAAGATTGGAACCGCCCTTACTAATAGCTGGAATGGTGCACGACCATTCATAGTAGGGTGAAAGTGGAGAAAAATGGCGGTTTTACACATTGATGCTAGCGCTGCCTAAAATTTGTTCTGCGCCACTTGCATGCGGTGGAATCGAGGTCTGCCATGCACGATCCAAGTCAAACGTAGTCACGTTTGCGCGTGCCAACCTTCACTCACTGACAGGCGGGCCGCACATTTCTCTCTCTTATGATTTATTTTTTCACTTCCTCTAGACGGTTCTGGTGCATGCCCTCAATAATTATGACCCCCTTCCTTGTCTTCCACGCGGACAAGAACCGGCGATGGCGGCGGTTCCTCACCGGGTCACTCCCTACTCGAACAACTGACCCCTTCCCTGATTCCATCCCCTCTCGAATCCATCCGCCTCCTTATCACAACGCCTCCATTAATCTACCGGATTCCAGACTCCATTTGCCGCTATGGGTAGAGCTTGGGGTAGCAGCAAGCTGAAGCGAAAGGCATTCGACGACGACGCGGATGGCCAGGGCGACCGCCACCGCGAGGATTGGGGATGGCCGAACCTCAACACCGTGAACATGCACAGGATCGCCACGGGGTTGGACATCATATCTGCCGGCCGCCTCGCTCGCTGCATCCCTGGCTACCGCTTCATGATGCTGGACATGGACGAAGAACCATTCAGCATGCCAGGCCTTCTTTACCCCGATACCAGCAAATGGCCAAACGACTGCAATGGCCACGTAAGTTCCATTATCTTGCTTATTGGTTCAGTCATATCGTTGATTCATATGTGCTGAACTCTCATCAGAATCCTATGTTCCTTTCGTCGAACGTGTTGTGTGCACGCGCGGTTTGAACAAATTGAACCATTTAAGACTATTTTGTACAGTGGAAGCTCTGCTCGTACCTGATATTCTAGTATTTTCATAGTGACACAGTCTTACTTTAGGTAATAGACGAGTTGTCAATTTCGATTTGCAATGGAATGCCTGCTAGGTGATATTCTGTTTCCTAAAATAAAAACAAACAGATTAGATGATTTAAGGTTGTTATGCCCCGAGCTATTTATGATCATCATCAGGAGTTTGTTCTACGGGGCTCTGCTCCTACTCCATATATTAGGTATCTTCGTAGTGACACAGGCACAATTTAGGCGATATCTGAGGAGATACTCGTATTTAGGCGATATTTTGTGTACTTTAATCTGAAGGTCCAGTTGTCAAATTGTATTTGCAATGGAATCCATGCTAGGTGATTGTACCAACTGACAACAAACTCTGAAGAATATTCATGCAAAACTGATGCTGCTGGATAAGTGGTCCGAATTAGTAGTGGTGAATATCAAGGAAGAAGAAGAGACGGAAATGGGAGATGACCAGAACTAGGTGGATGGCAACGGCGAGTGGCTTGTCCTTTTATCCCAGGATGGGAGTACTTAGACTCTAAAAAATGGCTACAGATCATTGAGACTTACATTTCAATCTTTGGAGGTTGTCGGCATTACTGCATTCAACAACGGGTGGCCGCTGCCCATTTCCGAATTTTCTTACAGGTTCAACATGGCAGAACTTGAGCTCCTGAAGGTACAGCTCCCACATAGACCGCAGGAGGTGTGGAAGACCTAGGAGTACGACCTCTTAGCGGTGTTCGACAAGGCAATCACATTCTTTAGATGCCCAGAAGACAAGGAATGGACAGTCTTGCGCGACGACTTCCTGCGGCCGGAGAAGTATGTTGACGCCGTCTTCACCTCTAGCTACTGTTCGTACAAACTGCAACACATGTATGCGGTCACTGAACCTAGGGGCAACGTGCGGTTTTGGGAGTCGTCCATTTGGGGTGAGTCATGGTGTCATATAGCATGTAAAATCCCATTCAAAATTCTGCTTACTAACTGTAAGTAACACGCAGGTACCCACGCATCCCCGCGAATCATTCCAGCTCTGGTGATTGAAGATGCAGTAGCAGATGCTAAACTTGGGACACGGTGCTGGTTCCTGGCACCTCTCGGAGGCAACACGAAACAGGATGTTGAACTCATGTGGATTCATATCAGGGGAGCACTAAACAGTGTTGGTGATACAATAGAACATATGGGCACACAACTTTCTTCATACCCATCGCTGTGGTGTCACGTTTTCTCGAGGTCTACATGCCCATCCAAAGACCTAGTAGAGCAAGTCTGGAGCATAGTCGACAATCTGAAGGGACAATCTGTGTTTCTTGGGATCAACTACCCTTTCTTTGTCAGAGCCCCTGGAGCTGTTGAACCTGTAATTTCTCAGGCAGCCCTGGCTCTGCTGCTGCTGCTAGTGGTGGTGGTGGAGTTGACGAAGAACTAGCTGATGCTGCTCCTGGTGAAGCTGACGAAATACTTGGTGATGCTGCTACTGCTGAAGCTAACGAAATACTTGCTAATGCTGTTGTTGGTGAAGCTGACGAAATACCTGCTGAGGCTGCTGCTGGTGAAGCTAGCGAAATACCTGCTGAGGTTGCTGCCGGAGTCCAGGAAGAACATGTTGGTGTTGTTGCTGAGGTGCCAGCACTTCCAGTGTTTATAGCAGACTATGTGTTTGCTGCACACTCACGCGCCTATCATGTTGACACTCCAGATCCAACCTGGAGCCGAATCCACGTCGGGGGGAGGGGGAGATGGCCTAACGCAGCATTCTGGTTTGTTCCAACGATACCACCAGCTCCAGGGACCTAGTGCTCATACTAGCAGATCGGATGAACCATTTATCTTTATCTTTATCATTAGTTACGCTTATTTGTGTAAAGACTAAGCTGTGCTTATTTGTGTAAGACTAAGTTAGGCCTAACTGCATAATATGCAGTGAAGCCCAGCTTTTCTTTCCACGCCCATAACAACAGAATTGCAGCATAGAACATACAAAGGTAATGTGCATACTAGGCATTTTTGCTTAGGATAACAACCACTTCAAGTAAATGATACATGGTGTATGCATTTGAACGCATCACTAGAATGTGCCACCTATTGATGATTGATGACATGGATCTAGCTTTTCTGCGCGTATTTGCATTGAATCGCTCATTGATTTGTTCACATATTTTTGGCAATGGCTGATGAACTCCACTCTCTTGGTAACATGCTTCGTTAGCGAGCACTTGTTGATGCAATGCAAAGTACAGAACATGGTCATCATCGTCATTCCATTTAGGTTCTCTATGTTTTGTCATCACGGAGCTACTAATTTCAAATGAAAATCTAGTAAACAACATATGTGTACATTGTTAGAGTATGCTACGGCCACGGTACATACATGTTTTTCTACAATCACAAGAAGAAAACTTGATGCATTTTCACCTTGTTGGCGTTGTGCTGAACTGGGTGGATGTTTCTTTGGGGTTCAGAGAGGAAGGCGTTGTGGCTGGTGCGTGTGCGACCACGGCGACGGCGAGCTTGGATTTTGGAGGAGGCCAATAGGACCGAGCATGGTCGGCATGGTGACAGATCTCACCCGGGAATGAATTCCCGTCCCTGTGTCGTGCCATGGGTGCGGCCATGGTGAGGGCGAGCTCCGATTCAGGATGGGGAGGAGAGCCGGCCGAGCAGGTTCGTCCAAGTCCTAGCTCCACGCCATGGCCGCGACCACAGATTGCCGCCCCGGAGGAAGAAGAAGACGCGTAAAGGATACATGCGCCAACGTTGCAAGCCTACATGGCAGCCATGATGGCAGCGACATAACAGCGAAAGCTAACAGGGGGCCTAACTTGAAGGCCGTTAACCTGATATTTTGTATTGAAACATAAAGTTGAATTCGTGCCAAAAAGACCCTGTGAGCATTTGGCATGCCAACTTTGGGAAACACAGCTGATTGTAAGCAACTTGGGTACCGTGTTGCCTGGGCGACCCAACTTTCAGGCCGCAATATGATATTCTCTGTCGCACCCCCCTCGCATTCCTAAAATAGGGGCCTATTTCTCCGTTGATGTTTATTATAGTGTGGCCTCTCGAGACCAATTGCATTAACCTGTGAACTACCACCGGATCGAAGCCCTTAGTGGTAAGGACCGATCGAAGGAACTCCTCACGTTTCAGGAACACACCCTTGTGACCTTTAGATTTGACCTCGTGGATGATTTCCTGCAGGGCTAGCACTACCTCGTGCAGACCCCGACCTTTGATAAAGGTAGTCTGACAGCAGTCGATTGTTTTGTGTGCGATGGGAGCGAGTCTCGTGGTGTAGGCTTTTGCAATAAATTTAAAGATAACGTTAATTAAGGCAATAGGTCTAAATTGTTTGGTCGAGTCAGCACCCACCACTTTGGGAATGACGGTAAGAATGTTGTAATTAGGAGTGAAACATCAAGTCTGCCTAGTGCAAAGGAGTTGATGATATCAAGAATAGTGCACCTAATTGTGCCCCAGCATAGTTTTAAATAGGCCACCGGGAGGCCATCCGGCCCTGGAGCCGAATCGTTCTTCATTCTAATGAGAACCCCGTCTAGCTCGTCCATCGTAAAGGTGATAGCAAGGGCATTGTTATCCTCCCTGGAGATTTTCATACTGTTGTGTCAGAGGTTGAGGTTTAAAGCCCAGCTGGCCACATCCCCTTTGGATCCCAAAAGCTCCAAGTAGAACTGGTAGATATGGTCTTGCAGTCCTCTTTGATCCGAAAGCATCCCCTGGTCCGTGATAAGGTTGGAGATTGTGCACTTCCTGCGCCTCCCATTCGCAATGGCATGGAAGTACGCTGTGTTTGCATCTCCTTTAGGCACCCAGTTAATTATCCGCCACTGTCTCCAATATTCCTCATCCGCTTTGGCCATGTCAACCAAAACCTCCTCTAGACGGCAGCGGAGGGACCACCCGTCCTCGTCCAAGCCTGAGTTGTTGATGATGATGTCCAGTTCCTTGATCTAGTTAAGCACTGACGCCCTCGCATCCCTGCGCTCTCTCCCCAGGTTAGATGACCAACCTTTCAAGAATTGTCTGAGTCACCTTGACCAAGAATTCTAGAAATCAATAGCATCTTGATGCCTTCCTCCCAAGAAGGAAAGCTCAAAGAGCTTATCTTTGAGAACCTAAGCGAAGTCAGGGACCCCTACCCACCAGGTCTGGTAGAAGAACCTACTTTTCCTCTTGACAACCTCCTCGTCTGCCCCTATCCTAGTCTCGGCCGTTAACGAGCAAAGTGGGTATAGCTCCTCCCACGAGGGAGAAACAAACACCCTATCGAGAACTCATCTAACCGGGTCAAGACGCTTATTCGTCCAGGTGAAACAAGTCCCTACTCGTCTCAGCTCTCTAAGAGCCATGGACGCAAGCGAGTCATTGAATTGGTGTATCCTGGGCCAACATATGTTAGCATGGTTCTTATCTTCCATCCCACGAATAAGATTAAAGTCGGCCCCAATGACAACCAAGAATTGGGCCCCTTCCACCTCCCTCTCCAGCTCTGACAGGAACTCCCGGGTTCAGGAATGGTCAGCTAGACCGTACACCAGAATAAATGTCCGTTTTGCCTTCTTGCTCCTATGATACACAAGTGCGCTGATGGAGAACTCTCCCTTCCTCCATTCCCCAACTTTGAAGGTCTCATCTTTAAAGCCAAGCAATAAACCTCCGGAGTGGCCCGCAGCAGGTAGCCAGTGTCACATAGAAGGGTGCCTCCCCTCCAGGTTCTAAACTCACTCAAAGAAAAATCTTGCTTAATCGTCTCTTGCAGTCCCACGAAGTCAATATTCTCGTCACGAATATGCGTTTTGAGCTGGCTCACCCTCCCTGGGTTACCAAAGCCCTGCAGGTTCCAAATAAATCCCTTCATCTGGTGCCCTTGCATTTGGTCGCACCCTTGCGCACCCTCAGCGCAGGTCGATCGGGATTCGCAAGCGTGCCTTTACGCTTGACACTGCCTCCCGAAGATGGTGATCTAGAGGTCGGGTTGGCCTCCATGCCTACCTCCCTAGGTGGGATGCTAGGCTCGGCCCCCTCCTTGGAGGCCATAGCCATCCGCGACTATTCTAAGCGGAATTCTCCTTCCGCTAGAGCAGCCTGGGCCACCTCCTTCACACGAATCACGGATAGGGCCTCCACCGGGGTGCCCGAAGATGGAACAAAGGTTATGGAACTAGCTCTAGCTACCTCTAAAAGATGAGAGTCAGGTAAATAATCAAGAATTGTAAATTTAGGCTCACCTCCATCCAGATTTTTCTCGGTCGTGCGATGATGTGCCTTGGCAAGATAAGTTGAAGCCGTCTCCCCCATGTGCCTCGTGCTCCTCCTAGTGGCATATGTGATCATCTTGCTACGCCTTTCCCTTGCCACCTTTGCCTTTTTAGCCACTTCCTTCCTCAAGTTTACCCCATCTGGACTAGTGTCGTCCACGCGGATGATGGGCGGAGACTCCGTCTCCGCTACCACCGCAACCCTGTCCGGAGACAGCACCACCTCGGTGGTCTGGACCCAGCCCGTCTCCCTGGAGCCTCCCGTCCCAGAGGCAGTTTCTGCACCTTGAGCGGTAAGCTCAGCACCCCCTCCTCTGCTTCTTCCTCAGAATCCAGCACAAACAAAAGAACAGGCGTGTGGCATTCCTTGTCTAGCATGATCAAAACCTCCCTCTATAGGAGTTTGAGCGCAGGGAGTAAGTCATTGTTCCAACGCAGATTAGAGCCATACTGGTTAATGGTGGAGTCCTAGAACACGCCCTGCTCCTTAGGCCCTGTCGGTTTACAGAAGGGAGGCACGCTCGCTGCAGCTGCTAGTCTCTGATACTGGTGCTGCTTGTTGTTCGAGTCCTTGTGGGAGGAGATCTCAGCTTCCTTATTCTACCCCCGTCTTCTTCTGTTTCTAGCTAACATCTTCAAGGATTCTCACATCCGAGTATTCATCGATGCTATCGCCCGCCGATGGTGGAGGGTGTGATACGTCTATTTTGCATCACTATTCTATGTCATAATTCACTGTTATTCATTGATATATTTAGTATTGAGAGGTGATACTTATGTTATTTCATCTGTTTTTGCATGGTTGATGACTTTTGGAGCATGGACCGCTGCAGTCAGGATTCTGATGGAAAAGGTGTTGTTTGGAGGAAAAATTTGCGAAGATCAGAAAATCCGGGAAAATACATGGAAAATCCTATTTTCCCAGAAGACGAAGGAAGCCAGAAGGGGGGCTGGAGATGGGCCACAGGGGGCCCACACCACCCCCTGGCGCGGGCCACCCTGGGCCGCGCCACCAGGTGGTGTGGCCGCCCTGGTCCACCCCTGGCTCTCCCCTCTGGCGTATATTATCCTCCCGAAACCCTAAGACTTGGGGAGCAACCACAGAAAGATTCCGCCGCCTCTGCGGGGCGAAAAACACCGAGAGAGAAAGATCTCTCCGGCAGACAAATTTCTGCCAGGGGAATTCCTTCCCGGAGAGGGGAGATTGTCGCCATCATCACCACCGTCAAGCTGGACTTCATCGGGATCAACATTGCACTGGTACTTTGTACCTAGTTGATATCATGTTCTTTTGTCTATGGATGTCATCGGTGTGAAATGAAAGGGGAGCTTGTAAGTCCATGGAGTTATGCATGTGTGTTAGAGAAACGCCTGGGCCGCTGGTCTAATCCATGCTGACATGGTGGAAACCTGCAGCGTAACCATAACGAGCATCTATGAAGCATTCTTCTTATAAAAAAGAGAGAGTCCGATATTGAGAAAAAGAGAAAAACAAAAAAAAAGAGATATTATGAAAAGAGGAAAGAGAGAAAAAAGCACCACATTCCCATGGTAAATAAGAAGATTGCTGAGATGCTTGTTGTCTGCTTGCCTCGTCATTTTGATATGGGGATTCTTTCGTATCATCGGGCAAGGGGTACCCCATTGGCGGTTCTCTATGATACACATATGCTTACGATGACAAGAACTTACCGGTGACTAAAGTTGAGTAGCATGAGGAGCGGCCCTCGTATTCAAGGGACATGAGATTCTCAATTTACAACTTGTCAAGCATATCCTCGTATTTGATCACTTTAACCTTAATCACCTAAAGATGCCTATGATAGGGGCAATGAGAGCTAAAAGCTAGTAAGTATCATAATTTTTGGGAGCTCTTTATGAGACTTGCAATCCCTGCTTCCCTCTGCGAAGGGCCTTTCTTTTACTTTTTAGTTGAGTCACTAAACCTATTCCCTTCTATCTCAGCAAGTATTTTGAGTTGTTGTGTTTCATTCATTCATATGATGATTTATTCAATCATGTTTCTTATGTTCCTTGTTTTGCACATTGCTCTTATCTTGATGTTTACTACTTTCAAAGCTATCATTGAAAACCAATTATTTGTGAACTCCAGCAAAGTATCAACTATTCTTCGACCAAGAGCTAAGTTTGCCATTACCAATTATGATTCACTTTATGTATCTTTATTGTGTTTCCTTTACTCATTGCAAGTTAAGTTATATAATAGTGAGTTGTCCTCTATTATGATCTATGTATTGATGAATGTGATGCTTCTCGTCCATATTCTTTTATCGACCCTTCACTCCATAAACCTGAGGTCATGTTTATTGAGATCAGTTTCGCTTGGGGACAAGCGAAGTCTAAGCTTGGGGGAGTTGATACGTCCATTTTGCATCACTATTCTATGTCATAATTCACTATTATTCATTGATATATTTAGTATTGAGAGGTGATACTTATGTTATTTCATCTGTTTTTGCATGGTTGATGACTTTTGGAGCATGGACCGCTGCAGTCAGGATTTTGATGGAAAAGGTGCTGTTTGTAGGCAAAATTCGCGAAGATCAGAAAATCTGGGAAAATACATGGAAAATCCTATTTTTTCAAAAGACAAAGGAAACCAGAAGGGGGGCTGGAGATGGGCCACAGGGGTCCCACGCAACCCCCTGGCGCGGGCCACCCTAGGCCGCGCCACCAGGTGGTGTGGCCACCCTCGTCCACCCCTGGCTCTCCCCTCTGGCGTACATTATCCTCCCGAAACCCTAAGAATCGGGGAGCGACCACAGAAAGATTTCACCGTCACTGCGGGGCGGAAAACACCGAGAGAGAAAGATCTCTCTGGCAGACATATTTCTGCCAGGGGAATTCCTTCCCAGAGAGGGGAGATCGTCGCCATCAACACCACCATCAAGCTGGACTTCATCGGGGTCATCATCATCACCACCATCATCACCATCGGCACCCTCATCACCATCTCCATATTGTTGTAACAATTGGGTTGAATCTTGCATAGTTCATATGGGAAACTTTCCCGGTGTTGATTACTATTTGTAGTTGATGCTATTGAGTGAATCATTGAATTATTGTTTATGTTCAGATTGTTATACATCATTATTCCATCTCTGATCATGATCCATATGATGTCTTGTGAGTAGTTCGTTTTTTTCTTGAGGACATGGGAGAAGTCATGTTGTTAGTAGTGGAATTGTGTTGAGAAAGATTCAATAGTTTGATATTTAAGTTGTGGTGTACTTCTTCTAGTGGTGTCATGTGAACATCGACTACATGATACTTCACCTATATGGGCCTAGGGGAATGCATTGTGTATTTGGCTACTAATCGTAGGGGTTGCCGGAGTGACAGAAACCTGAACCCCCGTTAGGAAACCATTGCACAAGGGACGTAAGGGTCTTAGAGTTTAAAACTGTGGTTAGGTTCTACCTTAATTACTTTCTTGTACTTACGGATGTTTGCAAGGGGTATAATCACAAGTATGTATTAGTCCTAGGAAGGTCGGTACATTAGCACAGGTTCACCCACACAACACTTAGCAAGCTAAAGAAGATTAATCAGCTATATGAAGCGAAAGCACTTGACAGTCTTCCCATGTGTCCTCGAGAACGTTTGGTCATCTTAAGTAATACAACCGGCTTGTCTTTTGCTGCATAAAGGATTGGGCCACTTGCTGCATCTATTCTTACTGCCTTTTGTTTACTTGTACTTTGTTTACTTGCTTTATCAAAAACCCCTAAATATCTGTTTGCTAAGTATTTGCAGAGAATTCTTGATCCATACCACTAGCCAGCACCTTCTGCTCCTCGTTGGGTTCGACACTCTTACTTATCGAAAATACTACGATACACCCCCTAAACTTGTGGGTCATCAAGACTATTTTCTGGCACCGTTGCCAGGGAGTGAAGCGCTATTGGAGAGTGGAACTGATAAAGGAAACTTCTACTGTGAGTATTGTTTACTTCTGCTAGTTGCTTTATTTTCGTTATGGATAATTCGCTGAGTTTCTTATTTGGTAATGCTACTACCACTGCTAAGGTAGTAGATAAGCCACCACCTGCTGAGAAAGATGTTTTCAAAATACCTACAAGAATTATTGATCGTGTTATGGATAACTACTATGTTGGGGATGGAAATGTCCATCTCGGTGATCATTTACTCTTTATACACGAATTATGCGGGTTTTTCAAGTGTGCAGGTATTACTATAGATCAAGTTAAGAAGAAGTTATTCTCATTATCACTGAAAGGAAGTGCTGAGGAATGGTATAAGCTGCTGAAGAATGGTCAAGCTCTAGAATGGGAAGAAATAGTGCCTCTCTTTTATTCAAAGTTTTATCCTCCTAGTGAGATTCATAAAGATCGGAATCAAATATACAACTTTTGGCCTCTTGATGGAGAGAGTACAGCTCAAGCTTGGGGGAGATTAAAGTTACTAATGCTCAAATGTCCCATTCATGAGCTCCCCAACAATATTATTATCAACAACTTTTATGCAAGGCTCCCTCTACATGACAAAGATTTATTGGATGCTTCTTGTGCTGGATCATTCACTCGTATGGAAGAAGAAGCTAAATGGGACCTTCTAGACCGTATTCAAGACAATGCTGAAGCTTGGGAGAATGACAAAGGTAGAAAGTGAGGTATAAATTATGATTATGAATGCATTGAATCTTTTATGGGAACTGACGACTTTCAAAATATCAAAAATGCTTATGGTCTAGACTCTCAAGCTATTGCTTCTTATTTTAAGGCTTTTGCTTCTTACATTGAAGTGCCTAAAAAGAAGTGGAATAAGTATCATGAACCTTATAAAGATATTGCTAAGAGTGTTCCTTCAAGAAATACTGAAGTTTATACTGCTAATCATGTTTTACCTAAACCTTATATTGAGAAAATGCCTTTCCCAGTTAAGGTAAAGGAACATTCAATGATGGCTAGTATGGTAGATGAAAGTATGAATAAAGCTGTTGAACCTGATAAACAAATGGTTGATGAACCTATTGTAGCAAATGTGAAAGACTTTGTTGCTAAATATGAAAAAGAGGGACACACTATCCTTTGTAAGGATACCTCTAATATTGTTTCACAAAGTAGTGCTATGAGATCTAGTATCCCTGTGTTTTCTGTTAGAATAAGTGATCATTGCTATGATAGTCCTTGTGATAGCTATATTGTTAAGTTTATGCATGATACTAAAAGTTATTATGAGAGAGGGAAAAGTTTTCTTATGCATCTCAATAATATCAAGTTTCCCCGTTTTATGCTGAAAGTTTTTATGCTGCACTTCTTTTGCCTTCTTATGCAAGTTTCCTATGGTTTCAACAACTTGTTTGTTTACAAAATCCCCTTGCATAGGAAGTGGGTTAGACTTAAATGTGTGTGTTTTTGCTTCTTAATTCTCTCTTTCACTTTAAATCATATCCCTATGAGAGCTTCTTCAAAATTATCATGCCCATCTTAATGGCTATAAAGAAAGAGCTTTATGGCAGACAACCCAGTTTGTTTTTGCTTTCAGTTTTTTTTTGTTTCTTTGAGTCTTGGAAGTTATTACTTCGGTAATAACCGCTCCTTATCCGTTTTGTTTGGTTTTTGTATCAAGATCAACCTCTAATTAGAGAGAAGTAAGATTTGGGGAAGTTGCTGTCCCGAAACAGATTTTTGTGCTTCACCGTAAAAATTCGTGAGAGACCTCTGTCTGTCGGATTGAGCTGTAATTTTTTGTGCTTCTGCCCCAGGTTGTTATTTAACTTTTGTTAGTTTTGCACTTTTTGATTTGAGCAACAGAAGATTTAAAGAAAAAATTGATCTTTACCTGCTGGTCTGTTTTGACAGATTTAGCCAATCTTGCATTTGCTTCTTTATTCGATTTCCTTTTTGAATTCTTTTTTGCGTTTTCGGAAGGAGATGCTACAGTAGCTTTTGTTTTGATGGTTTTAAGTTGAAGTTGGACTCAAAAGGTTTTATCACTTCACTTATACTAATGTTGCTAATAAGAATTGTGTGAAGTTTTGTGTGAAAGAAATTTCCAGGAAAGTGGAGATAATGTGTAATAAGGAAAAGAAGGGTTTTATGACTCAAGTAATAAGTGTATGAAGATGAAGATATTGATGTTATTCACGACTCCGGAAGAATCTACTAGATAGCAAATTCAGAGACCTGCAGAGTCCGTCTTCAACTAGGTAACAGTTCTGGTAAGAAAAGTTCCGCGAAAATACAATCCAACTATATTTTTGCAGTTTTCAGTCAATAAGGAAAGCTACGAAGCGAAAAAGGGATGGAAATGGAGCCAGGGTGGCCCACACCACCCCATGGCGCGGGCCCACCCCTGGCAGCGCCACTAGGTGGTGAGGCCACCCAGGACTCCGCCTCCGACTCGTTTTCTCCCAGTACCTTCCTTTTGATGTGAAACTTCATAATATATAACCCCCCGGATCTTCCGAGGTTCGTATATTGTGTTTTCGTCATGTTTTTGTTTCGATCTGTTTCTGTCAGGACATACTCTTTGAGAGCTTAGAAGCACAATGGTGTCCGCCAAGGATAAAGGGAAGGAGCCCATGGAGGAAGACCCCCAAGACCCCGGGAAGGAGAAGGAGACCAAGAGTGAAGGTGAAGAGGAGCAAGGCCAACACCCGCACACCGGCACTACCATTGCAAGCATTGGAGTGGTGGAAAATCCAGCCATTGGAGGGAAGCCTCCTCATCACCGTTCAGATCCCTGGTCACTTCCTCCATGCACCAAGAATCCTTTCCATACCCTTATCCATGAGCATCAATACCAGAATATGCCCAAGGGGAAATTACCCTCCAATTGGGATTTGCCTTGTTCTAGCCATCCAGGAAAAGAAGACTTTAAGGAGGAAGATTGGGGAAAGAATAGCAAGAGCTGGAATTCTCAACCCGACATGATCATGAGCCGCATTGAGCAAAACTCGCAGCTTATTCGTAATCTCACCTTCGAGATTAAGGACTTGGGGAAAGTGATCAGAGAGCTCATCGAGAGGATACCACCACCACCTAAGGAGTAATTCGTCATCAGGTTTGGCATCCCCTTGGTTTATTCCAAGCTTGGGGGAGTGTCGCGGTATCATATCACTATCTTCTATCTTTTTACTTTATTAGTAGAGTCATATCATGAATAGAGGAGTTATTATGTAGTATGGTTTGCATTATGGAAGTGTCCCCTCTCTCGTTAGATTTGTATCCCTTGGTGTGAGTTTCCATTATGGAATATTAATGAGAAGTTCTATCATTCACTCTTTTGCATAGCTTATATTAGTTTTCAATTCGTGGTTATATGATTTATCTTGTTGTTAGTATTGGTATCACTTTGGGATCATTGAGTTAAGTTAGTTGGTTTTGGCAAACCTGGCTCGGTCAGTAGCAACACCTTTTTGAGAGTTGAATGAAAAAGATAGACGTACTCGAGAGAAAAATAATTTCATCATCTTTCTTTCTTGATTTGCTCATAAGTTTAGTATTCTCTAGTTAAGATCTTTTGTGCTTCCAAGGAAGATTGCATGTTTGTCTTTATCATTTGTATGTTTGTCTGTTTCCTTCAACTCTTGTACTTGCTACCTAGCCTTGCTAGCCAAAAACCTGTACTGATAGGGAATTCTTCTCATGCATCCACCTCCTTTAAACCAAAACCTTTGCCATTTGTGTCCACCATACCTACCTAGTAGCATTATTGCTATTCCAAGTAAATTCCTGTTTTGTCTACCTCCCAAATTAAACTTGTTATGCGAAAATTAGCGATTAAAGCTCTCACGAACTTGATGGCACACTTTACTTTCTTGCACTTAATAAACCTGAACCATTGCGAACTCTCCATGAAAGTTATATGCTTGCAAATTATAGGCTAGGGATTAGCAGAACCGTGTTGTCACGGGGAACGCTTTCAACACTTGTAAATATATACCCAGTTGATACCTTGCTCTTTTGTTTGCGGATGTCGTCGGTGTGAAATAAAAGGGGAGCTTGTAAGTCCATGGAGTTATGTATGTGTGTTAGAGAAATGCCTGGGCCGCTGGTCTAATCCATGCTGACATAGTGGAAACCTGCAGCGTAACCATAATGATATCTATGAAGCATTCTTCTTATAAAAAAAGAGAGAGATAGCTATTGAGAAAAAGAAAAGAAAAAAAAGAGATACTATGAAAAGAGGGAAGAGAGAAAAAAGCACCATTTTCCCATGGTAAATAAGAAGATTGCTGAGATACTCATTGTCTGCTTGCCTTGTCATTTTGATATGGGGATTCTTCCATATCATCGGGCAAGGGGTACCCCGTTGGCGGTTCTCAATGATATGCACATGCTTACGATGACAAGAACTTACCGGTAACTAAAGTTGAGTAGCATGAGGAGCGACCCTCGTACTCAAGGGACTTGGGATTTTCAGTTTATAGTCTGTCAAGCATATAACTCAGATTGGACCTCACTTTCACCTTAATCACCTAAAGATGCCTATGATAGGGGCAATGAGAGCTAAAAGCTAGTAAGTATCATAATTTTTGGGAGCTCTTTATGAGACTTGCAATCCCTGCTTCCCTTTTTGAAGGGCCCTTTCTTTTACTTCGTAGTTGAGTCAGTAAACCTATTCCCTTCTATCTCAGCAAGTATTTTGAGTTGATGTGTTTCATTCATTCATATGATGATTTATGCATTCATGTTTCTTATGTTCCTTGTTTTGCACATTGCTCTTATCTTGATGTTTACTACTTTGAAAGCTTTCTTTGAAAACCAGCTATTTGTGAACTCTAGCAAATTATCAACTATTCTTCGACCAAGAGCTAAGTTTGCCATTACCAATTATGATTTACTCTATGTATCATTATTGTGTTTCCTTTACTCACTGAAAGTTTAGTTATATAATAGTGAGTTGTCTTCTATTATGATCTATGCTTTCGATGAATGTGATGCTTCTTGTCTGTATTCTTTTATCGACTCTTCACTCCATAAACCTGAGGTCATGTTTATTGAGCTCAGTTTCGCTTGGGGACAAGCGAAGTCTAAGATTCGGGGGAGTTGATACGTCCATTTTGATCACTATTCTATGTCTTAATTCACTATTATTCATTGATATATTTCGTATTGAGAGGTGATACTTATGTTATTTCATCTATTTATGCATGGTTGATGACTTTTGGAGCATGGACCGCTGCAGTCAGTATTCTGATGGAAAAGGTGCTGTTTGGAGGCAAAATTCGCGAAGATCAGAAAATCCGGGAAAATATACAGAAAATCCTATTTTTTCAGAAGACTCAGGGTGCCAGAGGATGGAGTGGAGGTGGGCCACAGGGGGCCCACACCACCCCATGGCGCGGGCAGGCCTAGGCCGCGCCTGTGAGTGGTGTGGCCGCCCTGGCCCACTCCACCCTCTCTCCTCTAGCGTATATCATCCCCACGAAACCCTAAGACTCGAGGAGCAACCACAGAAAGATGCCGCCGCCTCTATGGGGCAGAAAACACCGAGAGAGAAAGATCTCTCCGGTAGACAGATTTCTGCCGGGGGAATTCCTACTCAGAGAGGGGAGATCGTCGACATCAACACCACCATCAAGCTGGACTTCATCGGGATCATCATCATCATCACCACCATCATCACCATCAGCACCCTCATCACCATCTCCATATTGCTGTAACAATTGCGTTGAATCTTGCATAGTTCGTAGGGGAAACTTTCCTGGTGTTGATTACTCTTTGTAGTTGATGCTATTGAGTGAACCGCTGAATTATTGTTTATGTTCAGATTGTTATACATCATTATTCCATCTCTGATCATGATCCATATGATGTCTTGTGAGTAGTTCGTTTTTTTCTTGAGGACATGGGATAAGTCTTGTTGTTAGTAGTGGAGTTGCGTTGAGAAAGATTCAATAGATTGTTATTTAAGTTGTGGTGTACTTCTTCTAGTGGTGTCATGTGAATGTCGACTACATGACACTTCACCTATAAGGGCCTAGGGGAATGCATTGTGTATTTGGCTACTAATCGTAGGGGTTGCCGGAGTGACAGAAACCTGAACCCCCGTTATGAAACCATTGCACAAGGGACGTAAGGGTCTTAGAGTTTAAAGCTGTGGTTAGGTTTCTACCTTAATTACTTTCCTGTACTTACGGATGTTTCAAGGGGTATAATCACAAGTATGTTTTAGTCTTGGATGGGGCGGTACATTAGCATAGGTTCACCCACACAACACTTAGCATGCTAAAGAAGATTAATCGACTATATGAAGCGAAAGCACTTGACAGTCTTCCCATGTGTCCTCGAGAACGTTTGGTCATCTATAGAAATACAACCAGCTTGTCCTTCGCTGCATAAAGGATTGGGCCACTTGCTGCATTTATTCCTACTGTCTTTTATTTACTCGTACTTTGTTTACTTGCTTTATAAAAAACCCCTAAAAATCCATTTGCTAAGTATTTGCAGAGAATTCCTGATCCATACCACTAGCCAGCACCTTCTGCTCCTCGTTGGGTTCGACACTCTTACTTATCAAAAATACTGCGATACACCCCCTATACTTGTGGGTCATCAATGCCCGCCAGGCGCCATTGGTGACGCGGGTGCCTGCACCCTTCTTCTTTCCAGCGTCGGCGACGCTGGTGCCCATGATGGTGGTACCGCCCTTCTTCTTGGTGGCGGCAATGGCGGCCGCGGACCCAGTAGCGGCGCCTCCCTTCTTCTTGCCCATCTTTTGATGGCGTTGTGAATGGAGGAAGTAACTGGGGAAGACATGGAGCTGGTCCAGTGCTGCGAAAAGGAAGTGCGCAAGGAAGCAGAGAGCAGCAGCAATGGAGACGGAGGCACGAGCAAAGAAGATAGATGGGGAAATTTACCGTAGCTACGCTGCTACTTAACCCCTTCACGAATGCCATCCAACGGCCAGCAGAAACCCTACTAGACGCGTGGCGCACATC
The DNA here is from genome assembly GCA_916181665.1 of Avena sativa. Taxonomy (NCBI): domain Eukaryota; kingdom Viridiplantae; phylum Streptophyta; class Magnoliopsida; order Poales; family Poaceae; genus Avena; species Avena sativa. Next base: position 82,972,882 of record OV702286.1, read on the forward strand.
GTCATTGACGCGTGGTGAAGCTAAACCACGAACCGTCCCCCACTATTCCCATTACGCACGGAAATCGAGGAGACGCGATTAAAATAGAAGATTACACATGCCCAGTCAAATCAATGTCAGGGAGTGGGACCCACCGCTCGTCACGTCCCATCAAAACCGCTCACGAGGGCAACTGAAGTCATCATGTCATCAGCACTGACGTCATCAACTCAGTCAGAAGAAGATTTCGACTACTTTAGTCCATGCTCAAGTCTTCGACTCAACCAAGCACTCGGGGGCTACTCCCATAGGGAGCGCTGGTCGTGCACCCTATGATTATTTTTTAGCAGGCGTATGAACATCCAAGACAAACCCATCACTCGAATCTACGATTCTATTGTGAAATCTGGGTTACTCCCATAGGGAGCGCCGGAAGCAAACTCAACCGAAACAAGCAACAAAAGACGATAGCAGTGGAAAAAAGTTTTTAGTCCTCGCTCGAGTCTTCGACTCAACCAGGCACTCGGGGGCTACTCCCATAGGGAGCGCTGGCCGTGCACCCTATGATTATTTGTACATCGTACTGTGTTGATAACATCCACACTCGAATGCTATGGCGACTCCGCCTCACACTCTCCCTGCAAAGAGACTGCGTCTCCTGGGCCACATGAATCATCTCTGCGATGACAAAATTCGGATGTCGCGCTCATAGCGTGAAGATAAGACCTAAATAAGGCCTGGCAACGCATCTGCTGTGCACTACCAGAAATATATCCATGCCTACAGGTACGATGAACATGCCTTGACGGACGCGTCGAGTGCTCACACTTATACACGGGAATTTGACTCCTGCAAGACCTCCGTGGCCTGAGTCGAATTACACTAGCAGTTTTTTCCGAATTCGAGTCCGGGGACTCGAGTTTGAGTAGATTGCGTTGTTTTACCCTAAGGCAGTTAACTGACACCGATACATCGCTTAAATCAGGCACGTATATCAACAATCCCTATGACATAAATAGAACACTCGAAAAAATGCTCAGTCATGCACTCGAAAGACTTCATAAAGTCCCCAGTCGAATCTGCGATTCCACTGGACACTCGGGGGCTACTAACATGGATATACCCTATAGGTACTCGAGTTTGGTATACACGGTTCAGATACGGCAGAAGCTCGCGGCATTGCCAAGGCCCAATGAAGAACTCGAGTGGCCCACGGACTCTCGATTACTTGCGAGACAAGAAGAAGCTTAAGATAGAAAGTTCAAAGGGAAAACCCTAATCTGTAACCGACTCGATCTGCTACCCGAGACCTAGCCTATCTATATAAAGTCTAGGAGGGGGCGGCGAGGAGGACGAACACAACCCTAGTTTCCACAACTCTTGCCAAATTGCATCTGCGCGCCCCTGTAATCTTTGATTCCTTCGTTAATTCCAAGATCAGACAAGCAGGAGTAGGGACCTCTACGAGGCCTGAACCTGGGTAAACCTTGCGTCCCTGTGTGCTTGTTTGCTAGCCGACTGATGCCTCCAGCGCTCCCTCCTTCTCCAAAACCCAAGTCCATAACAATGGGCATTGATGAGTTAAACCCTCGTGATACATTGTAAATGTATCTATAATTTTTGATGTTCCATGCTTGGTTTTATCTACTTTCTTATGTTTTGTTCCACACTTTGGAGTACTTTTCATATGATTTCTTGGACTAACCTATTAACAAGTGCCACAGTGCCAGTTGCCTGTTTTTGGTTCCAGGAAGTCAGAAAATGAATATTCTCGGAATTGGACGGGACAAAAGCCAAAGTTATTATTTTACGGGGGACACTTGGAGCCAGAATACGAGACGGAGAAGGTCCAGAGGGTGGCCACACCACCTGGTGGCGCGGGCCAGGCCAGGCCGCGCCAGGGGGTGGTGTGGGCCCCTCTGGCACCCCCTCGGTCTCCCCTCTCGCCAATAAGAGCCTCCCGGTGCATAAACCCTAAACAATCAAGCCTCCAGCCACGAAAAGTTCCGCAGCACCGCCGCTGTTGAAGGGGAGATTCGGGGGACAGAAAGTCTTTGTTCTGGCACCCTGTCGGGACGGGGAAGTGCCCCTGGAGCCATCTCCATCGACTCCACCGCCATCTCCATCACCGTTGCTGATTTCCATGATGATGAGGGAGTAGTTCTTCCTCGAGGCTAAGGGCTCTACCGGTAGCTATGTGTTCATCTCTCTCTCTATGCATGATCATATTGTGATCATGAACTTTGTAATCAAGTAGATCTACCTTGCTACTCAAGTGCTTTAATAGATCTTTGCTCTCCCCATGTGTGTGAAAGTGACAGCGTGCACACCATGGTGGCACTTAGGCTAGATATTACAAATACTTGTTATGAGTTATATTTGGAGTTGGATGTCTCTATGAAATTGTGGTGTTTGTTTGAACCATCTAGTGCTCAACGTGACAGTGTGGGGTTTTCTAGATGGGAAAGACTTACTTTGAGGTGTGCTGTTATAGCCCTACCATCGATTAGAGTGTTCAACCGGAGAGTAGTTAAGAGTAGTATCATAAAGAGAAGATATTTATATGAGAGTGTTCACTAGTGAAAGTATGATCCCTAGGCCTTGTTTCTAAGCATTGAAACACCGTTTGCAATTACATCTGTTACATGTTTGCTTGCTTCCATCTTTATTTCAGTTTGCCTTTAGCTTTTCCCACGTCAACCACACGCCATCAAGCTATTTTCTAGCACCGTTACCACTTATAATTATCCATACCACTTGTATTTCACTATCTCTTCACCGAACTAGTGCACCTATACACCTGACAAGTGTATTGGGTGTGTTGGGGACACAAGAGTGTTCTTGTATCTTGATTGCAGGGTTGCTTGAGAGGGGATACCTTTGACCACTTCCTCCCTGAATTTGATTAACCTTGGGTGATCCACTTAAGGGAAAACTTGGTGCTGTTCTACAAACCTCTGCACTTGGAGGCCCAACAACTGTCTACAAGAATAGAAGTGCATAGACATCAAGCTATTTTCTAGCACCATTGCCGGGGAGGTAAGGTAAAAGGTATTCACACCGGAGGATTAAAGAAGAAGAACCTCCCACGGCAAACGCCTATTTTCTGGCGCCGTTGCCGGGGAGGTAAGGTAAAAGGTACTCACATCCTCCGGTGTGAGTGCTCGAAGTTATTTCCTTTAGATTCTATATTTTTTTCTTTTTGTTTCTTGTTTTTATTTTCACTAATTTGGCTTAATGGAAAACAACAACAAAATTAGAGAGCTTTATAGTATTTATCTTGAGTTAGGGCATGAAGTGTTTGAATAGAAAATTAAAAAACCTATGGAACTTTATTTGCATGCTAATAGCAATGTTTTTAGTATGAATTCTTTGAACACCATTATTGCTAATGCTATGGAAAAGTCTAAGCTTGGGGAAGCTAGTTTTTATGAAAATGATCTTTTTAGGTCCCCAACTTTGGAAGATAGCTATTCTATTGCTTATGATGATACCAAACCTCCAATATATGATGAATATGACATTTTCATTCCACCTACTATTGAGGAGGAAATTAATTATGATTACTATATGCCTCCTATATTTGATGATTATGGTGATGAGAATAATAATGATAGCTATTCTGTTGAATTTGCTCCCACAACAATTAATAAGAATGACTATGCTTATGTCGAGAGTAATAATCATTATATGCATGTGGCTCATGATAAGAATATTTTATGTGATAGTTATATTGTTAATTTTATTCATGATGCTACTGAAAGTTATTATGAGAGAGGGAAACATGGTTTTATGTATCTCAACAATATTAAGTTTCCCCTCTTTATGTTGAAAATTTTGAAGTTGCACTTTTTTCTTTCCTATGCTTGTTCCTTTGTGCTTTCATGACTTGTTTCTTTACAAGATTCCTATGCATAGGAAGTGGGTTAGACTTAAAATGTGTTTTGAATTTGCTTCTTGATGCTCTCTTTTACTTCAATTCATATTTCTTATGTGAGCATCTTCTCAAACTATCATGCCTAACTTAAAGGCGTTAAAGAAAAGTACTTATTGGGAGATAACCCAAAAGTTTTAGATGAGTCTTGGAAGTTATTACCTCTGTAATAACCGCTCCTTATCCTTTTTATTTGCTTTTTGTGCCAAGAGTAACCTCTAATGAGAGAGAAGTAATGATTGGGAAAGTTGCTGTCCCGAAACAGATTTTTGTGCTTCACCGTCAAAATTCGTGTAAAATCTCTGTACGTCCTTTTTAGGCGTGAATGTTTGTGCTTCTGCCCCAGGTTGTTATCTAACTTCCGTTAGTTCAACACTTTTTGATTTGAGCAACAGAAGGTCTTTGAAAAAATTCGTATTTACCCGCTGGTCTATTTTGACAGATTTCTGCCATTATTTGCATTTGCTTCTTGTTGGTTCCTTTTTGAGTTCTTTTGGGGAATTGATATTTTTGAGGGAAGTGCTACAGTAGCTAGTGTTTTAATGGAAGTTTTAGTGGTGTTAGAACTGAGCCTAAGACTTATTATCTTGAGTGCACTAATGTTGCTAATAAAGATTGTGTGAAGTTTTGTATGAAGGAAAATTTTCAAGTGTATGGAAGGAATGAGTAATGAGATGAAGGATGGACTAAAGCTCAAGCTTGGGGATGCCACGCGTGTCACCCCAAGAAATATCCAAGAAGTACAAGCGTTAAAGCTTGGGGATGCCCAAGGCATCCCCCTCCCTCTTCATCAAATAAAATCCCAGGTTTCTTCCAAACGCTTCAGTTTTATTGTTTCATGCACAGTTGTGTTGTTCTTGGAGCGTCTTCTTTTTCGTTTTCGTTTTGCTTTTTTGTTTGCTTGGTTTTCTTAGTTTGCTGAATAAATTGGTTAGACCCCCTTTTTCATGCATTGGTTTTCAAATAGTTTGGTTTGGATTGGAAAAGAGTAGGAAAAGTTCATGCTTAAGTGGTAAAGAGAGCTTGTTTTTGACTGTGGCCTATGCTTTGTCATGCTATGCTCGATATTGTTTTGGCTTTATAGTATTCTTTGCTGTAGCATGACTTGTTATAAACAATTGAGATTGCTTAATGTGCCTTGGAGGAATCATGCGTTGTTTTAGCATATTAAAGCATAGTATAGTGGTATTCTCCTTTGATGCTTTATTTGGGTTGACTCGGCGCATGCTCACACCATGTTATGACTATCCCAAGTCACCATAGACTTTATTATCCTTTAGTTTTCAACTTGTAGTATCACTTTATGCTTTGATCAATGATTTTTGTCGCTCTGCATGATTATGGCCATTATTGCTCTCTTAGTTTGTCGCTCCCAGTCTTTTGCTAGCCTCCACAACCAAGTATGAGTTCCACTCATGCATCCAACTCCTTAAACCAAGTTATTCCAAAGAGTCCACCATACCTACCTACTAGCATATGCTATTCCAAGTATATTCTTGCTTTTGTTTACCTTCCAAATTAAACTTGTTATGAGAAAACTAGTGATTAAAGCTCTCACGAACTAGATGGCACACTTTACTTTTCTTGCCCTTAATAAACTTGAACCATTGTGTCGTCTATGTTGTATATGCTTGCACTTATTTGTTGGGAATTAGAAGAACCATGTTGTCATGGGGAACGCTTTCAACATTGCACTGGTACTTTGTACCTAGTTGATATCATGCTCTTTTGTCTATGGATGTCGTCGGTGTGAAATGAAAGGGAAGCTTGTAAGTCCATGGAGTTATGTATATGTGTTAGAGAAACGCCTGGGCCGCTGGTCTAATCCATGTTTTCATGGTGGAAACCTGTAGCGTAACCATAATGAGCTGTCCATGAAGCATTCTTCTTATAAAAAAGAGTCAGATATTGAGAAAAAAGAGAAAAAAGAGATATATGAAAAGAGGAAAGAGAGAAAAAAGCACCATATTCCCATGGTAAATAAGAAGATTGCTGAGATGCTCATTGTCTGCTTGCCTTGTCATTTTGATATGGGGATTCTTCTGTATCATCGGGCAGGGGGTACCCCATTGGCGGTTCTCTATGATACACATGTACTTACGATGACAAGAACTTACTGGTGACTAAACTTGAGTAGCATGAGGAGCGGCCCTCGTATTCAAGGGACATGAGATTTCTAACTTATACTTTGTCAAGCATGTACACCATAGTTTGTTCACTTGAACCTTAATCACCTTCAAGATGCTTATGATAGGGGCAATGAGAGCTGAAAGCTGTAAGTACCATAATTTTTGGAAGCTCTTTATGAGACTTGAATCCCTGCTTCCTTCTATGAAGGCTTTTATTCCACCATTATATTGAGTCTCCACCTTCTATCTTTATGCACATACTTTGAGAGCATAGTGGCCATTCTTAGTTCTATGTGCATTGTCCCAAGACTTGTTGATTGATGCATAACTTTGATATTGGTTGTTTTAAACTATTTGTATCTAGTCACTCTTATGAACTTTGAAGGTGTCCTATGCATCTATGTTTGCTACTCTATGAGGGACAAGCTGAATTCCACTATGCTATGTTTTCTTTATGTGAAACAAACAAACGTCTTGCAAAGCATTATTATTCATGAATCTTTTGTTTGTACCTTTTCATGTTGCAACATAGTTGCTTTGTCTTATTGCTAGAACTTTATCTTTCATGTTATGATTGAAGTACTATGATCCCAGCTTTGAATATTTTATAAATACTTTGATCAAGTTTATGATGGTGCATGTCACCTAAAAAATTATTCTTTCTTTTTATCACTTACCTACTCGAAGACGAGCAGGAGTTAAGCTTGGGGATGTTGATATATTGTAAATGTATCTATAATTTTGGATGTTCCATGCTTGGTTTTATCTACTTTCTTCTGTTTTGTTCCACACTTTGGAGTACTTTTCATATGATTTCTTGGACTAACCTATTAACAAGTGCCACAGTGCCAGTTGCCTGTTTTCTACTGTTTTTGGTTCCAGGAAGTCAGAAAATGAATATTCTCGGAATTGGACGGGACAAAATCCAAAGTTATTATTTTACCGGGGGACACTTGGAGCTAGAATACGAGACAGAGAAGGGCCAGAGGGTGGCCACACCACCTGGTGGCACGGGCAAAGACAAGCCACGCTAGGGGGTGGTGTGGGCCCCTCCGGCACCCCCTCGGTCTCCCCTCTCGCCTATAGGAGCCTCCTGATGCATAAACCCTAAACAATCAAGCCTCCAGCCACGAAAAGTGCCGCAGCGCCACTGCCGTCGAAGGGGAGATTCGGGGGACAGAAAGTCTCTGTTCCGGCACCCTGCCGGGACGGGGAAGTGCCCCCGGAGCCATCTCCATCACCATTGCTGATTCCCATGATGATGAGGGAGTAGTTCTTCCTCGAGGCTAAGGGCTCTACCGGTAGCTATGTGTTCATCTCTCTCTCTATGCATGATCATATTGTGATCATGAGCTTTGTAATCAAGTAGATCTACCTTGCTACTCAAGTGCTTTAATAGATCTCTGCTCTCCCCATGTGTGTGAAAGTGACTGTGTGCACACCATGGTGGCACTTAGGCTAGAGATTACAAATACTTGTTATGAGTTATATTTGGAGTTGGATGTCTCTATGAAATTGTGGTGTTTGTTTGAACCATCTAGTGCTCAACGTGACAGTGTGGGGTTTTCTAGATGGGAAAGACTTACTTTGAGGTGTGCTGTTATAGCCCTACCATCGATTAGAGTGTTTAATCAGAGAGTAGTTAAGAGTAGTATCATAAAGAGAAGATATTTATATGAGAGTGTTCACTAGTAAAGTATGATCCCTAGGCCTTGTTTCTAAGCATTTAAACACCGTTTGCAATTAGATCTGTTACATGTTTGCTTGCTTCCATCTTTATTTCAGTTTGCCTTTAGTCTTTTCCCACGTCAACCACACGCCATCAAGCTATTTTCTAGCACCGTTACCACTTATAATTATCCATACCACTTGTATTTCACTATCTCTTCGCTGAACTAGTGCACCTATACACCTGACAAGTGTATTGGGTGTGTTGGGGACACAAGAGACTTCTTGTATCCTGATTGCAGGGTTGCTTGAGAGGGGATACCTTTGACCACTTCCTCCCTGAGTTCGATAAACCTTGGGTGATCCACTTAAGGGAAAACTTGTTGTTGTTCTACAAACCTCTACACTTGGAGGCCCAACAACTGTCTACAAGAACAGAAGTGCGTAGACATCACCTCGTCACCCGGTTAGAGGAAAAGGGCGGGAAATCATAGCGGGAAGCGGTGGGAAATGGCGGGAAATATCTTTAGTCCCGGTTAGTGGCTCCAACTGGGACTAAAATGTCTGGTTAGAGGAAAAGGGCGGGAAAGCATAGCGGGAAGCAGTGCGAAATGGCGGGAAATATCTTTAGTCCTGGTTAGTGGCTCCAACTAGGACTAAAAGGCCAGGTTAGAGGGAAAGGGCGGGAAAGCATGGCGGAAAGCGGTGGGAAATGGCGGGAAATATCTTTAGTCGCGGTTAGTGGCTCGAACCGAGACTATCGACAAGAGTGTCGACATTATGTTGTGAGTGTCGACACTATGTTGTGCTGCTTAATCTATAAATAGGCATCCTTTTGAAGTTATCAACTGCAAACATGATGGTGTGCGAGAGCAGAGACACCACTACGGTCAGTTTGAGGGAGATGCCGGTGGAGCCCAGTCCTCCGGCATCTCCAACAAACTGGTCATAGATGTCCTCCCTAATATGTGAAATTAGTTAGCTCCTGGCGTATTGATCTACTTAGAGAAGTTATAAACTTCAAGATGATGGTGTGCGAGAGCAGGGACAACACTATGGCCAACTTTAGGGAGATACCTAAGGATCCAGTCCTCAGGCATCTCTCTGAAGCTGGCCATAGAGGCACTCCCTGATATGTGAAATTTTTAGTTAGCTACCTCGCATATTGATCTATCTAGAGAAGTTATAAACTCCAAGATAGTGTGCGAGAGCAGGGACAATACTACGGCCAGCTTCAAGGAGATGCCTACGGATCCAGTCCTAAGGTACCTCTCTTAAGCTGTCCATAGGGGATGGATCTCTGAAGAAACATCACATTATGAGTCTAAAAATGATTTTTTCAAAAAATCACGAGCATTAGATCATGTACATGTAGGTCAAACCGAACCCACTTCCTACTAATTCGGTAGACATTTGTCTTTTTCTCTAGGGGTGGACATAAAGGTTTTAAAATCCCTGGTTGGGAAAATGTTCATGTAAGGTGTTCTAGTATTTTTGAAAAATGGGGTGGTACCATTTTTTTATTTAACGTTTAGTGTTGCTTCACAAAATGCCCCGATTTTGGCACTCAGAAAATAGAAAATAGCTTTTCCATGCGACGAAAAATAAAACTTCCTCCTGCAACATTGTTAGCCATCCCAAGATGCACATGCATGCACAATATGGGCAGAGTATCACAAACTATGCCTCGATTATGCACATAACATTGGTCATTTGGACCAAAAGCCATGAAACCTCGAACATGATAGGTCATTTTGTGAAGTTTTTTTCGAGACATAATCAATATACCAAGTATGGTATTTTTCCTTGCAACTATGTCACATAATATGACACCACGTGAAGGATTTACATTGTTCGGACCGTTTTTGAATTTCTTATGCCCGTTTCAAAATTTACCCGTTTCGAACTATGGTCATAACAGCGGGCATGAAGATATGGGATGAGCCTCATTAAAACTTGCATTGGATCTATGAAGAAACATCACATTATGAGTCTAAAAATGATTTTTTCAAAAATCATGAGCATTAGATCATGTACCTGTAGGTCAAACCGGACCCACTTCCTACCGATTCGGTAGACATTTGTCTTTTTCTCCAGGGGTAGACGGAAAGGTTTTAAAATCCCTGGTTGGGACATTGTTCATGTAAGGTGGTCTAGTATTTTTTGAAAAATGGGGTGGTACCATTTTTTATTTAATGTTTGGTGTTACTTCACAAAACGCCCCGATTTTGGCACTCCAAAAATAGAAAATGGCTTTTCCATGCGATGAAAAATAAAACTTCCTCCTGCAACATTGTTAGCCATCCCAAGATGCATATGCATGAACAATATGGGTACAGTATCACAAACTATGCCTCAATTATGCACATAACATTGTTCATTTGGACCGAAAGCCATGAAACCTCGAACATGATAGGTCATTTTGTGAAGGTTTTTTCGAGACATAATCAATATACCAAGTTTGGTATTTTTCCTTGCAACTATGTCATATAATATGACACCATGCGAAGCATTTACATTGTTCGGGCCGTTTTTGAATTTCTTATGCCCGTTTATGGTCGCTTTGGCCGTAACCATGGAGCATCTTCTTTGCTTAACGGGATGCTTGGGTCAGTTTTCACTATGAAGGGCAGAATTTCATCAAACTTATTACAATCTTCTGACATGCATGTCTTGTCCTTGACTCCCATAATATTTCTTTTTCCTGAAAGAACTATGTGATGCTTTGGCTCATCGTGTGATGTATTCGTTTGCTTATTTTTTTTATTTTTCGGTATGGAGGACATGTCCTTAACATAGAAAACACGTGCCACATCATTAGCTAGGATGAATGGTTTGTCTCTGTAACCAAGATTTTTGAGATCTACTGTTGTCATTCAGTACAACTGGTCTACCTTTACCCCTACTCCATTCAGGTTGATCCATTTGCACCGAAACAAAGGGACCTTAAAAGAAACTCCATAGTCAAGTTTCCATATCTCCTCTATGTAACCATAGTATGTGTCCTTTTTGCCATTCTCATCGGTTGCATCAAAGCAGACACCACTATTCTGGTTGGTGCTCTTTTTATCTTGGGCGATCGTGTAAAATGTATTCCCATTTATCTCGTACCCTTGGTAATTCAATATAGTAGAAGATGGTGACCCAGCCAACAAGTAGAGCTGATCTCCAATAGTGGTGTCATTCATTAGATGTGTTCGCAACCAACTACCGAAAGTCTTCATGTGTTCATCTCTAATCCAGGAGTCAGGCTTTCTTGGGTTGTTGGAGCATATAATATTCTTGTGTTCCCCGATATAGAGAACTGCCAAGGTGGAATTCTATAGAACCATGTAGTGTGCTTGACTGAAAGATTATCCGTCCCTACATATCATTGCTTTCTTTCCCAGCGTACCTTTTCCACTCAGTCTCCCCTCATGTCGCGATTCAGGAACACCAATCGTCTTAAGGTCAGGAATAAAGTCAACACAGAACTCAATGACCTCCTCTGTTCCATAGCCCTTGGAGATGCTTCCTTCTGGCCTAGCATAGTTATGAACATATTTCTTTAACACTCCCATGAACCTCTCAAAGGGGAACATATTGTGTAGAAATATAGGACCGAGAATGCAAATATCTTCGACTAGGTGAACCAGGAGATGCGTCATAATATTGAAGAAGGATGGTGGGAACACCAACTCAAAACTAACAAGACATTGGACCACATCCTTTTGTAACCTTGTTAGAATATCTTGATTGATCACCTTCTGAGATATTGCATTGAGGAATACACATAGCTTCACAATGGGTACTTGAACATTTTTCGGTAAAAGCCCCCTCAATGCAATTGAAAGCAATTGCGCCATAATCACGTGACAGTCATGAGACTTCAGGTTTTGAAATTTTTTCTCTGCCATATTTATTATCCCCTTTATGTTATGCGAGAATCCAGACAACACCTTGATACTATAAAGGACTTAAAAAATATTTCCTTCTCTGCTTTCGTAAGAGCATAGCTATCAAGACTTAAGTGACGCTCTTTATCCGTCTTGTTCTGTGGATGCATGTTTTGTGGGTCTTTCATACGTTGTTGGTCCTCCCGTGCTTATGGTGTATCTTTCATGAGACTTCAGTGTATACCGGACATTTATCTAAATTCGCGTACTTCTCACCGCGGTAGAGGATGCAGTCATTAATGCATGCATGTATCTTATGCACATCTAATCCTAGAGGGCAGAGAATCTTCTTTGCTTCGTAAGTACTCTCGGACGATTCGTTATCCTTTGGAAGCTTCGGCTTCATTATTTTTAGTAATTTCTGAAATCCCTTGTCAGATAAACCTGTCTTTGCCTTCCATTTCAGCAATTCTAGTGTGGTACCGAGCTTTGTGTTGCCATCTTCGCAATTTGGGTACAACATTTTTTTGTGATCCTCTAACATGCCCTCCAACTGCAACTTCTCCTTCTTTGTTTCACAGTCTTGCTTTGCATCAGAAATGACTCGACCAAGATCATCAACAGGCTCATCTGATACCCGTTCTTCACCTCTTTATTCTTCATTCTCTTCCATTGCGGTATCATCATATTTAGGGAACATATGACAATAGTTGTAATCATCCTCTTCTTCTTCATTGTTTTCTATCATAACCCCTCTTTCTTCGTGCTTGGTCTAGCAATTAGAGCTGGGCATGAAACCTCTCCGAACCAGGTGGCCGCGAATGATTTTCGAGGAAGAGTACTCCTTGATGTTCCGACATTTAACACATGGACAACATATAAATCCATTCTCTTTGTTTGCCTTAGACACATCGATAAATTTATCCACGCCTTGAATGTACACGGATTCACGTTGGTCACCGTACATCCATCCCCGACGGTTCATCTGCATCATTACAGAACCTCATAAATAGTGAGTTAACCACTTTACGTCGACACATGCATTATTATATCAACGACAGATGAAGGATAAGGTTGCTAACCTCGATCGAGAAGGAAAGAAAGAGGAGAAAGGCTTCAGTGTGGCTTGAGCACCTTATATCATTTTTGTTTTGTGTGAAATCAAGCGGTATCATTCTTTCAGACATTTCATCGAACACCTAATGTGCATAGGAAAAAAACTAGCACACACACCTCACTCCTTCCATCAAGAGAAAAAACAGAGGGAGGGCTGGCTAGGCGGCGCATTTATAGGCGGATTTTTCGTCCCGGTTGGTATTACGAACCGGGACTAAAGGCGCGTGGTGGGTCCCGGTTCGTAATACCAACCGGGACGACGGCCCCCGTGCGACGGTCGGGCCTCTCAAACTAGGACAAATACGAGCAATCGAGACTAATGCTCTAGGCCGCTCCGAACGAAAGCTAGTTTTTCTACTAGTGTGTATCGTGGATGCGTGCATGCGTTATGTGTATATCATTCCTACAACACCTAGCCTATGCTATGAGTGCATATCTACATGTCATTGATCGATTTATCCATCAGAACGCATGCAGCATGGTGAAATGTTATGCTTAATATCTGCGTTCTGGGTGTAGAGAGGAGAGAGGAATCCACAGTATGTTCTTTAACTTATACACGTAGATGATTCAGCTTGAGACATACGATGTTGCATACACGACGTGCTTTCCGAATACACGTACAACCTAAGATTACGCTAGCCGGTTCTGCGTGTCTTCAGTGCTTACTATGTGGCGTATCTTCAATGCTTATGACGTGACCGATTCACGGTTTTACGATGCCTTACTCCTGTTTCATCTCTGAAAATGGCCTTTTATCATTGTATTCTGATGATCTATGTATAAAATGCCTTTTATGTTTTACTTCTGATGATGTATGTATGTATCGAGACGCGCTCAATGTGGCATTGCTATGTTATTGGATGATTTTTCTAAGAAATGTTACGTCCATATTTTTCAGTTTCGTATTTTTTATATGTAGATGTACTTCGATGATATCATAAAACTTTGTCTATTGGGCGCTCCCCGAGGACGTAGAGAGAAGTCTAGTACTATATAAAATATTTGTGAAACAATGCATGGTAAAAATTGTAGGACAAGGGAACATGATGTAAGAATAGCTTGCCTTGTTCAGTAGATGGTCACTGGCCTTGGTCTTGCTCAATGTATTCCCCTTCCTCAGACTCCTCAATAGAATCGTCTACTCGTAAATGAATAAGAAAGAAAACACACACCATATTAAATCATCAACTCAATCAACCATCTTATCAAGAAAGTTCACAAAAAACATACACATTTAGAGATGATGTTGTTGGTATTGTTTTTAGAGCTTTGGAAGTGTGAGCAAAACTAACAAGGCCCTAAGTAAATTCTTAATTTCCATATTATCATTAATTTGATTATGGTGACAAGGATTGGATACTATATTTTATTAAGACGTGACCAAATTATTAGCATAAAACCAATAGGGGAGTATAGGTTCAGTATCATTTGTCCATCTTTTACTTAGTTTATTTCTCATCATTTAATAATTAGGAAAGTGATTAATACGATTAATATGAAAAAATTATAGGGTTTAACAATAATTACTTAAGTTTAATATTTTAGCAATCAAGGATGATACTAACAGACAGATATGATTTTTATGAAACTAACGAAATTGGATTTACAAAATCCGGATTAAAATAACAAAAATTATGATTTTTCTAAGATTAATATTCCTACAGTAGTATTTTATTTATTAATAATTCTACAACAATAATAAAATTATGAGACCAACGGAATTGGAAATATATTTGAATTTGTGATCTAAAAAATTGATTTCACTTCAGTTCGACTTCTAGATCGAAAGTTATGTGCATTGAAGTGGATAGACAAATGAATTTTAGAAAATCTAGTGGATAATATTGAAATTTTTGACAGGTGGGACCTGGACCCACGTTTTAGTGGGTCAACTTAGGTGAACTAGTGCACGGTCGTTGGATCTAACCCTACGGCTCATATTAGATCTCTTATCCAAGGGATGAGCTACTGTTGATCTAATAGTCAACGGCCAGGATTTGATTCTGCCGTCAACAACCAAAACTGGGCCATGTTGGGGTACTGGCAGCGGAGCACTCATCGGAGAGTCTATGGGGCTCAAGGAAGATTGTGGCGAGGTCGAGGATGATTAGTACGAGCTCGCGAGCATAGGAGCTTCCTTCACGGACTCCGGCGAGGTCCAGAGGCTCGAGCTCATCCTCGTCGGCTCCAGTGCGGTGCAACACCTCGCCGTTCTCCTAGATTCGGTCCACTTGTCTCAAAATTGACCAGGTCATCAACTTCTATGGTGAGAGGAGCTTCTAGAACTAGCCACAGCTTTGTGGGGGAAGCTTCCTACCATCGGCTCGTCATCGGTGCCCTACGACGAGCTTGCAGACAAAGGAGAGGCCTCCGGCCAAATTGGCTAGAGCCTAGTTACTGAGGTAAGATTGAGGGGAGAGGGAGTGGTGCGAGTTGAGAGAGGGTCACAGGGGTCTTAAATAGCCGCGGGTGAAGGTCACTGGCATGGCTAGGGTTCAGTGTGCGCAGGCGAGCGTGGGAGATGGCCTCGGTAACACGTGTGTGTGCGTGTCTACTAGCGCCGGAGAGGGAGTGCGGGCGACAGCCATTGGGATCTGTGACTAGGGGTGCGCCGATGACGTCAAGGGGTTGACGTCGTCATGACCAGTAGGTGGGGAGTGGGTGGCGAGTGCGGGCGTGGCAGCGTGGCTACACGGATGCTGTTGCGCGCGGTAGCCGCCTTTACCGACGTGGTCGTGCCATGGCCAGTCCACTTGGTCGTCACCTAGCGGCCACTTGGCTACCAAGGTGGGCCAAGGTGAGGCTGGGTGAGGTGGCTCACCTCAAAAAAATTAAATTAATTAGAAAGTATTTTTCTATAATTTTTAGTGTAGGTTTTTGTATTTTGTAATTTGAATTCATTTGAATTGAAAACAAAGAGTTTGAAAATAATTCAAATTTAGTATCTTTCTGAATTTTTGAATGAGCCAACGGTTGTAGCATGATGTCACTTGCCCCATGTTTGAATTCAAAAGAATTCAAATGGATTCCTATTATGCAACCTTTCCTAAGAGAAATGTAATTTTACTTTATTTTCTTTTATTTAATTTTATTTCTCCATTTTGAGGACTAGAAAATTGCAAGAGGTTGTTCTAGATGCAATGTCTATAGACACTTGACTTGATCTTGATGATCATCAATGTTTAGTGGTCTATGCACACCTGCATATGATTTTTTATTCATTTTAGGGCATCATTTCCCTAGGGTTTTTTGGTTAAAGAAGTTTAGAGAGAGTGATAATCAAGGTGGGATTTGAATTTGAATCCATCTCATCCCACTTGTTCAAGAAAGAAGTGATAAGAAATCTATCAACACTCAATTTTTTCTTGACATCAGAAAAATGTGCATTGTCCATTCATAGGACTAGATGATCAAGTGAAGGTTTTGGGTTTGAAGAATATTAAGTGGGGCACTACCCTACTTAAGCATTCAAGAGAGTGATTTGTTGATGAGAGTACTAGCTATCCTCATAACATAGATTCATCTCATTTATCAACAAAAGATTTTACTAATTCCAAAAATTGAATAACCAGTAGCATTAGTTAGGGATATTATAACCGCAACATGCACAAGCTCTCTTAGGCCATTAGCTTTTTCGGCTGTTTGATCACAATTTATACTCAATCCGGTCCATTTGATTTGTTGTCAATCCAAAGTGGGCCTAATATCCCTAAGGATAGCTACTCTACACAACAAATCGACCAACTCTAGTTAACTGGGCCTAAAGTCGTACTAAATCCCAACCGAGATAGAGAAATAGAGTCTAACTTTTGGGTTGTAGAGCCCATTGATTCATTGGGAAAGAAAATACATGACGCAGCGAATGATGACAACAGGATGTAAAACCATATGACCAAATTATTTTCTATTGTCCATACATAAAAATTTATTTACCTAATAAACGGGTGCCGCAACACGCTAATGAATTTGGGGTGTTACATGTGTGTAAAAAAACTATAAATTCTAACACTGGAAAATTATGGACTTATGAACCTACCTTAACTATATAAGCAAAGATGAGAAGGAAAAAATACAAACAGTATAGTATATGCCATAAAGCAAGTCAACTTTCTATTCTACATATTTTTATATCTATAAACATCATGATTCCATTTTCTTTTAAGTCGATGGTAATTAGATAACAAGAAAAATTCGGTTCTACTCTCTCTGTTCCATAATATAAGATGTTTTAACTTTTGTGAAATAATGTATCTATATGATTTTTAGTGGTGGTTCACTCCGAAACTACACACTCAAAGATATTGTTCCATAAAAGATAAAACATCTTACATTCTGAAATGGAGGGAGTACAAGATAAAGGAATTTGCTGTGTGTTGGTTTCCATCGCTTGGGAGTAGAAGTGTGGGAGGTCGTGCATTCGAAACCCCGCTCCGATGCCATCCCTTTTCAGATTCAATGACTCAACCAAATACATCCTAATTTGGGGCACGTGGCTAGCAAAGTCCTTAGTTAATAAGTTCATCACATGTATCCTATCATAGTCATTAGCTAATAAGATCATCGCCAGTCGTTTATGCAAACCGTTTCAATTCAGTGGGAAGAATTAGAACAATGGAGTTTGCTCAATGTCCTAGAGAAGCAAATATAGTTTCCCATGAGATAGCCAAGGAGTGTTTTAGATCGCAAAATTCCTGCAATTGGATAGTTTCTCCTCCTGATTTTCTTTTGAACTATCTCACGAATGATGTAATAGTTTAGAAATATGGGCTAAATCCTTTTGGCCCATGTGATAGCTCATGTGTGTGAAAGACATGTGTGAAGCAGCCCAAGATGGTGGCAGCTCACGTGTGAGTGGCAAGATGAGTGGGAGCTAAAGTTTAATCACACATGAGAAGTTGGCGGAGAGTCGCACCACCTTATAAGGTGGAGTGTCTCACCACTTTGCAAGTGAGTGAGAAGAGAAGTGTTACACGCGCGATCCTCTGACAACGACGTTTGCTCACCCGCTCATTTTGTCTCGTCTCGTCACGTTGCTCGTCGCGGTTTGTAGAATGAACGTTGAGCCGAGCATATATTTTTGCTGCCTAGGAAAACTACTATAGTTTTGACAGACGTGTCAACGGTTAGTCGGTTCGGGTTACTCCTGGAATGTGGACTACTATAACCGACTCGAACTCGTGCGCGATGTGGTCTCGGCCCATGCGTGGACCAATCCAGAACCACTTGCCTTTGTGATCCTATACGAGAGAGGGCGAATAAGGTTTCTGTGAACCACTCCACGTGACTACGCAAGTTCGTCATCATGGCTCATTTTCCTGGTCATCAAGAGCATCCGCATGCATAGTGTCTGCTTCGCCGTCTTCTCAAACATGCCACCACAACCTCTGCGCCAACAACGACTTCACTGGCAACCGATTGATACATATACTATGATCTGATCTATTGCTATACTGTAGATGTTCCTGCGTATGCACTGCTACTATTGATTAATACATCAAGTAGATTAGAGTTTCACATGATCTTAGTTGATGTAGTCGTGAACTATATTCTGGAATTAATTGTGGAATTCTTGCATAATAATCCAACAATGCAAAAATCTTATTATAGGCAATTGCTTGAGTTAAACATGGGACACTTTGCCGATGCAATGAAGCCGAATAAGTTTATCGGTATTTATTTTAAGAGGTGGTAGTATAAGACCACGATGTGGCTACAAGCTCTGAAAGTACTCAAGACTAGTAATGGCTTTGCTGAAGGAGCTATATCTAACGATGATTATAAAAAGTTCGAGGAAGTCAATACTAACTTTGTGGATGCGTTCAAAGTGTTCTTGACAACAAGTTGTTTGACATGTACATGCACATCAAAAATACAAAAGATCTCAAGGAGGCACTAGACACAATGTTCGGTGTAGCAGATGCTGCCAGTGAATTGTATATCATGGAGAGCTTCCATGATTACAGGATGGCTAACAACCGTTCTATAGTCGAACAAGCACATGAGATGCAGTGCATTGCAGAAGAGCTTGAACTCCTTAAGTGTGTCTTACCCGATAAGTTTATGGCTGGGTGCATTATCGCAAATTTTCTTTCTTCATGGAGGAGCTTCACCACAACTCTCAAGCACAATAGACAAGATATATCGGTTGAAAACCTGATATATTATCTTGATGTTGAGGAGAAGGCTCGGGCTAAGGAAACTGTAGAGAAAAGAGACAAAGATCAGTCTAGCACCAATATGGTGCAGAAGAAAACCTTCATCAAGAACAAACGGAACAACAAGCCATCATTCAACAAGTCTGCAAAGAATATAACATTCAAGAAGAAGACAAACAAGGCTGAGCTAGGTTGCTATACCTTTGGAGAGCTCGGCCACTTTTTTCAAGAACTGACCAGAACGTGCAGATCATAGGGAGAAAAGTGGGAAGACTGCCAACATCATGACCTCTATAAATACTGACGGGTATGGTAATTTATTTACTGTTCTTTCATTATTTCAATCACTATGTTGGTGGATTGAGACGGGTGTTAATGTTCATGTGTGTGCTGACATCTGTATGTTCACTTCTTATCAGGTCACATGGGATTCTTCCATCCTAATTGGTAATTGATCACATACTTCTGTCTATGGTGTTGGCACGTTGGATTTGAAGTTCACTTCTAGAAATATCATGCAGCTGAGGAACATACAGCATGTCCCTACTATGAACAAGAATCTCGTTAGTGGCTCCCTTCTATGTAGAGATGAGTTTAAGGTTGTTTTAGAGTGTAATAAAGTCGTTGTTTCGAAACATGGACAATTTATTGGTAAAAGTTATGAGTTCGGAGGCTTGTTCTGATTTTCATTTTCAGAGTTTTGTAATAAATTCATGTATCATATTTGTGACAGTGTTAATGATGATACCAGTGTTTGGTACTCTCGTTTATGTCACATTAATTTTGGGTTAATGTCTCATATGTCAAGTATGAGTTTATTTCCAAATTTTACTATTGCCAATGGTTCTAATTCCCATAGTTGTGTGCAATTAAAGCAACCTCGAAAATCTCACAGGGTTGTCGGCGAGAGAAACTTGACACCTCTAGAACTCATACATTTTGATCTATGCAAGATGAATGGTGTGTTAACAAAATGTGGAAAGGATATTTCATGACGTTAATTGACGATGCTACTAAATTCTGCTATGTTTACTTGTTGCAAACTTAGTATGAGACTTTGTACTACTTTAAAATTCATAAGGCCGGAGTTGAAAATCAACTAGAGAGAAATATCAAGCGTCTTAGGTTGGATCATGGTGGTGAGTATTTCCCAAAATATTTGATGAATTTTGTGAGGGACATGGTGTTATTCATGAGAGGACGCCTCCCTGCTCGCCCCAATCAAACATGATTTCTGAGAGGAAAAACCACACGCTGATTGACGGGGTGAATTCCATGTTAGCCACTGCTGGTTTATCAAAGGCATGGTAGGGAGGCTTTGTTGACTTCACAACATGTCCTGAATAGAGTTCCTTACAAGAATGAAGAAAATACCCCTCATGAGGAGTGGCCTAGGAGAAAACCATCACTTTCTCACTTACGCACTTGGGGGTGTTCGGCGAAGGTCAACATACCGATTCCCAAGAAACGCAAGCTCGGACCTAAGGCCGTGGATTGTATCTTTATATGCTCCCTGGAGTGTAGGCTATTGATTTTTAGTGGTTCAATCTGAGGTACCTGATATGCATGTTGATACTATATTGGAATCTCATGAGAAAACATTCTTTGAGAATATGTTTCCTATGAAATATATGCATAGGACTGCTAGAATTTCTTATGAAATACTTCCTGAATCTAGTGCATCTATTGAGAATTTTGAACAACCACATGAGGAAGCCCTTGAGAAGGATGCCGATGAACCTTCCACGAGGAGTAAGAGACAGAGGATTGCAAAATCCTTTGGTAATGGTTTCATCATGTACCTTGTGGATGATACTCCCAGATCCATTGTTGAGGCATATGCATCACCTAATTTAGATGATTGAAAAGAAGCTTTCCAAAATGAGATGGACTCAGTTCTTTCTAATGGAACTTGGGAATTATCAGAATGGACCTATATAGGGTTGTAAACCTATGGGTTGTAAGTGGGTGTTCAAGAAGAAGCTAAGGCCCGATGGTACTATTGAGAAGTACAAGGCACGACTTGTAGCAAAGGGCTACACACAGAAAAGAAGGCGAAGATTACTTTGACACATATTCACCTGTCACTAGACTAACCACCAGTTGAGTACTACTTTCCCTTACTACCTCTTATGGTGTTATCGTTCAGCAAATGGATGTGAAGACAACTTTCCTTAATGGAGACTTGGAAGAGGATATCCATATGGATTGGCCGGATGGGTTTGTGGTAAAGGGTGAAGAGTAAAAGGTGTGCAAGATGTTAAAATCATTATATGGCTTGAAACAAGCACCTAGGAAATAGCATGAGAAGTTTGACAAAACTATATGCCGGCTTTGTCATTAATGAGGATGATAGATGTGTTTACTATCACCTTGGTAGTGGCGATGGTGTTATATTATGTTTATATGTGGGTAACATTCTAATCTTTGGTACGAACATGAAAGATATGGGAGGGGCTGATGTGATTCTGAACATCAAGCTTATTAAGAACGAGAATATGATTACTTTAGGCAATATCATTATGTTAAGAAGGTCTTGATACAATTTGTCTTTACTGATAGAGACTTCTCCAACACCTTATGATCCCGGTTTGACATTACGAAAGAATAAGAGGGAACCAACATATCAGTTGAAATATTCACAAGTTGTTGGTTCTCTCATGTACTTAGCAAGCACTACCAGACTCAATATCTCTTTTGTTGTGAGCAAGCTGGGTAGGTTCATTTCTAACCTGGGTATTGATCATTGGCATGCACTTAATGCACTATCTATATGGTACAATGAGCTAGGGATTCATTATTCGGGGAACCCTATTATGCTTGAAAGATATAGTAATTCGAATTGGATATCTAATGTTGATAAACTCTATGCCTCAAGAGGGTATGTATTGACCCTTGGAGGTGGCGTAGTGTTATGGAGGTCTTGCGTACAGACCATATTGACAAGGTCAACCATGGAAGCAGAACTTGATGCTTTAGACACAACCACTGTTGAGTTAGAATGGCTGCATGAGCTCTTGATGGGCTTGCATGTGGTTGAAAAACCTGTGCTACCAATCCTTTTTAATTGTGACTACCAAACTTTTATTATCAAAGTGAAAAATTCTAAGTATAACATGAAGTCATCAAGACACGTAAAGAGACGTTTGATATCTGTGAGGAAGTTGAGAAACTCTAGAGTAATAACTATATATTCAAACAGACAAAAACCCAGCATATGTATTTACAAAGGGACTATCAAGAAATGATAGAAAGTGCACCGGGGGAGATGGGATTGAGACCCATGGATGTCATAGTCTAGTGGTAACCCTACCTATGTGATCGGCGATCATGTGAATTAGGAACTGTGAAGGACAAGCTAGAGGTTTGACTAAGGAGAGTATTTTGTAACCCTCTCTATGTGAAAATGCATAACTCCCAAAATATGTATGGCATGTTGGAAATATTTCTTAATGTGTTTCTGATTTTCTATAACTAGCAACGATGATGTCCTCTAGGGAGTTCTTGAAAGAACACACCTATATGTGCTCGACTGTAAATATCGCAATCTATGAAACTTAGGTGATCTCTAGTAAACTCATGAAGAGACAAGAGAGTTTGACGCATATGCTCTAACCCAGGGGGTAGGCTACTGGAAGCTAGGTACTATTTATGGTTTTAAGTGAAATATATTCAGACCAAAATTGCAATTCAAGGTTCATCCATTGTTCAAGATGCTTATAGATGTAGATCAAGACTCTAGGCAGAAGTTTAACTTAACAATCTCTATTGAAACACTAGTATATAAACAAGTAGCTAGGATTGGCGAATCTTCAAATGGTCATTTGATATCTAGTGGGGTATTGTTATAAATATGGGTTAAATCCTTTTGGCACGTGTGATATTTCAGATTTTCCCTAAATCTTAGCCAATGTGTGTGGAAGCCCATTTATGAAACAGCCCAAGACATTGGCAGCTCATATCTCAGTGGAAAGAGGAGTGGGAGCTAAAGTTTAGTCCCACATGGAAAGTTGGAAGAGAGTTGCACCATATTATAAGGTGGAGTGTCCCATAACTTTGTAAGTGAGTGAGAAGAGAAGTGCTACACGCATGTTCCTCCTCCAACGATGATGATGATGTTTTCTCCCCACCCACCCGCTCGCCCGTCACGAAGCGACGCACATCGTGGTTTGCAGAATGAGCCTCGAGCCGAGTTTAGCTTTTTGCTGCTCAGGAAAACTGATGCGGTTTTGATAGATATGTCAATAATTAGTTTGTTCAGGTTTCTCCCAAATCATGGACTACTATAACCGACCCAAACTCATGCACTATGTGGTCTTTGCCCACGTTGTGCCCTGCACGGGATTTTCCAAGTTGCTCTATATAATCTTGTGTGTCTTCCACCATGCAACATTCCAAAAACTAGTCGAGGGTTTTGCCAGCCTCTCAGCTTGTGCCGCCACCGTAGTCTACTCCATCCTGTGCACCAGCGTGCACTGGTGAATGGGAGAGTAGGTCTCCGGAACTACTCACCTTTGCGATCCTATAGAATAGAGGACGAATAAGGTTTTTGAGAAGTGCTCCGTGCTACTTCTCAAGTTCTTCATCACGGCTCATCTTCCTGGTCATCAAGAGTATCCACGTGCACGACGTATGCTTCACCATCTTCTTAGATAGGCCACCGTGACCTCTGTACCAACGGCGACTTAATTGGCAACCGGTCAGTATGTATACCATGATCTATTTTGTTGCTATACTTAAGGGAATATGCCTGAGAGGCAATACGAAAATGGTTATTATCTTATTCCATGTTTATGATAAATGTTTATTTCTCATACTAGAATTGTATTTATAGGAAACATTAATACATGTGTGTTTAGTAAACAAACCAAAGTTCCTAATAATGCCTCTCATATATATACTAGCTCGTTGATCAATAGATGATCAAGGTTTTCCCTAATCATGAACATGGTTGTTGTTGATAATGGGATCATATCATTAGAAGAATGATATGATGAACATACACCCAAAGTAGATTTAGCAATACGATCTAGTCATTAAGTTTACATTGCTACATCAAAAGCATATGAAGTATTCCTATTCCTTAGACCACAAGATCATGTCAATCACTAAAACTAGAAGAGTGCCTTGATAAAATCAAACGTCACACCATAAAGGTGGGTTTAGGTATTCCAAAAGTGTTATGTTGAGGCTCATGGATCAAGAGTGGGATTTGTCCATCTTAATGATGTATAGATATATTCTGGCCCTCTTAGTGATATCACATCAACACCGCTTGCAAGCATGTAAATAGGTCACAAGGATGTTGTATCACGGAACGAGTAAAGAGTACTTGTCAGTAACGAGATCGAACTGGGGTATGGTAGATACCTGTTATTGGATCTTAGACAAGTAAAGTATCATGAGACAAAAGGAATTGGATACGACGTTGATGGTTCACACGATCATAAGAGTCATCGTTGAATGTGCAGGAGACAATACAGATCTCTAGGTCCCGCTTATGATTATTGATAAGAGAGGTGTCTCTATCATGTCTGCATCATTCACAAATTGTAGGGTGACACACTTAAGGTTCTCCGACACTAAGTGGTAGATAAAATATATCCAAGAATAAATTTGTTATAGCTGAAATTGTTTCGATGATCACCGGAATTGTTTCGAGTCAAATCACTAAAAATGTTTTCAGGTGTAATATCGAAACAATGGAAGGGGTTTTATGTGAATGTTTTTTAATTAAAGTAATTAACAAAATTATGAATAAAATAAATAAAAGAGTTTTATTTAAAAAGAAAATACATTTGTGCTAATGGGTAATTGATGCATGTGAATGGAAGAGTGTTTTATGTGAGTGGAGAGTCCACCCACATGAATGAGGGAAGAGGTGGGGGCACCACCATGGTCGGAGGTCACCTTGGGGCTCCTCCTCCCCTATAAAAGGAGGGATCCTCCTCCTTTCCATTTTCACCACCTCCTCGTGAAGGTTCTCTTCCCCCTCTAGCATGTTCCCCATGGCCTCGTATTAGCGAGGTACATGTTCTGTTGGATTCTCAGAGTAAGATTTATCTACTCCTTCTGATGCTCTGCTGGAGTGGAGGCATGGAGGTTGTCAGGAGCCGAACGTGTGCCCAAGGATGGATGCGCTGCCAATTTGTGGTGCTCTGTAACTCGATCTTGAGATTGGCAAGTGATCGACTACATCAATAACGAAATCAGTTTTCGTAAAAAGCTTTCAATCTTTGATGGTTAGTTTTTCTGGTTACCCTCTTACTTGTTACTAACATCTACTACATTAGATCTTGGCGCAATTGGCGTTCTTATCATAAGATTTTGTTTGTTTTCTATGCTGTGAACCCTTTAGTGGTATTAAAGCCATATCTGTGTGTAGATGTTCTTTACGAGTAGAACACACATGATTGTGGGCGTTGATGATCATGTGTGCAACTTTTTGTGTATGTTGTATCTTAGTGGCATAGTGGGATGAAGCGGCCCAGACTAACTTTACATGTCCTCGCACATGAGACTTGTTTCATGCTTGACATCCAACTCGTATTGCATAAGTGGCTAGCGGGTGTATGTCTCTCCTACTATAGATAAGATCTAGTTTACAACAGGTTGTTAATAGTTTTTTATCACCATTGTGGTTTGAAGTTCGTAGGATGAATGATTCTTCTTAAGCCCAAAGCCATGTAAAATATGCAAACGAAATTAGAGGTGTCTAACTTGTTTTTGCAAGGAATGTGATGTGATATGGTCATATGTTACAATTTTTATGTATGCAATGATATCATTTGTAAGTTATGACAACCGTCTGGATCCATAATGTTGTTTTATTCTATTAAAGGCCTGCGTGTTGGAAATGCAAATTCCATGTAATTTGAATTAGTGGAGAACAACCAAGATGGTGGCATCATAGACCTTGGAGCCACGCGGGTGGAATGATGGTGACCATACCATGGAGCACATGATGGAGATCAGAGTGCAAGAAAGGACCATATCATATCACATTATATTTGCATGTGATGTTTATCCCTTTTATACATCTTATTTATGCTTATGTCTAGCTTAGGCTTAGAACTTGGTAGTAGAATTATAAGATGATCCCTCTCACTTAATATCAAGATAAAAATATGTTCTTCCTTTAGTATGCACCGATAAGAAAGTTCGTCGTTTCGAAGCACCACGTGATGATCGGGTGTGATAGAATCTACTTTCGCATACAACGGGTGTAAGACAGATTTACACACGCGAATACGAAGGTTCTACTTGGAAAGCCCAGCATGTATAGACATGGTCTCAGAACACGAACTGAAAGGTAAAGCATGATTCATATAGTTGATATGATGATCATATCGATGCTCGCCTTTGCAGCTTCACCAATTCACGTGATGATCGGTCTTGGTGTAGTGAATTTGGGTAATGTAATCACTGAAACAACTCGAGGGATGTTGTTTTTGAGTGGGAGTTCACGTAGTATTATGATTATAGTTGAACTCAATTTATCATAAACTAAATCAAAGTGAATTTGTGTAGTTTGTGGTAGTAATTGGCATTAGTTTACTACCTTGCACTTAGTTTTAATTGAGATAATAGAACTATAGAATTACTTTATGAAACGGTATCGTATTTTTTTAGTGTCAATCTAAAGTTTGAAGTCCTATTACAAACTTTTAGCAAAACCTCACTTACTCCATGAAGTTTAATAAGTAGTATTAAGTCAAGAGTAACAGTTCCAACGTTAGTATCTAAATATCATGCTTGCCTCCATGATCATTGATATTCGAAAGTTGTTTCAGTATCAAGGTTATTTATGAGATGAAAGAATTGTTTCAGAAACCATTGTGTATGTAAGATATTGTGGTATCTGAAATAATGCTTGGTTGTAATGTGATAGAATATAATTTTCGTAAGATACATGTTCTCATATTGTATGAGAATTTGTGAAGGTTGGAGATGCTAGGCATCCTGATCTCCCAAAAGGTTTTGGGAACTAACAGTATACTCACAATTCGTCCTTATAGGCTATAGTAGCTTGATCATAAAAGTTGTCATGATAGGATGAATAAAATATGTAGATAAAATATTTACTACACTAAAAGATTACTAAAGAATGGATTTTGGAAGAACGCCAAACATTTGATGATGGTGATACACATCAAAGTGCAAGTCCAAGGGTAATAGTGTTTAACTAAAATGCTTTGGACTATGTGTCATGTGTATGGCACCACTATAGATGTTTATAGATTCCTCTAACAAGGAAAGGAAATGCTGAAAGAGAATCTAGGAAATATTTGGCAGAAAATAAAAGACTAGAAATGTCCAGCTTAGGTATACAGATGATATACGTGATTATGGGTGTATTCTTTGCTTGTTAGACAATGTGGTTCTTGGGTATTGGATACCGGATTGGTTGGTGTGAAGTGTCATACAGGACAACACAATTCATGAACTTCAATGCCCTAAGTAACTAGCAAAAGAATATGGGATGATGTTCGCCAGAAACAAATAAAGTGTTGTTGTGTTTCTCGTTGACATCAAACATATCCTTGAAGATTTGTTTCAATAATTGTTATTTTGTTCTAGTATTATGAGAATAATGGTTATTCAAATAATTACCGTATTTCATATAAGATGGATGAACTCTTACAAGTCTAGTTGGAGAAATCACATCCATAATAGTAATGCTAAAATGTCACAAGACGAATGATTAGAATATCACTTGTGAGTGACATCGTCATGTAAATTATATTGGAAAGAAAACATGAAGAAACTCCACGTTAATGGATTTTTGGAGTCTTTTGATTTTGATCAATTGATGCTTGTGAGACTTTCCTAGAGATAATTAAAACTTCGTTCAAATGCCAAAGAACGAACGAATGACTAACCTATTGGATATTGTGCATGTTGATGTATATAGTCCATTATGTGTAGTCGTGAGCGATGAATTTCAACTTCATAAACTTTATCCGGAAATTTGAGTGGATATATGTGCACATTTACTTAATGAGGAAGAAGTATGAAATATTTGAAAAATGTTCAAAGACTTTCAAGATGAAGTGGAAAATCATTGTAACAAAAAAATAAAGAATTTTTGATTGGATCATAAAGGAAGCTATTTGAGTTACTAATTTTAGCAAACACCTAAGATTTTAGGAATCGTTCCATTGATTTGCATTTCGCGAAACACCATATGAGTATGGAGTGTTCGAGAAATATAATCAGACCTTGTTTGACATGGTAAGATCGAAGCTGACATTTATAAAATTGCCATTTTATTCTGAAGATTAAGCTTTAGAGACTACCACTTTTACACAAGAGCACCATCATGGTCCGCAGAATTGACTTCATATGAGTTATGACTTGGGATAAAACCCAAGTCATCTTTTCTTAAATTTTAATATGCTAGACATAATTAAAATGTTTACAACCAAAATTAGATAAGCAAGTTTTGTAGGTTATCCCAAATAAATTGTTGGGCATTCCTCCATAACACGGAAGACAAAAGTGTCTGTCTCTTAGAACGTAAAGTTTTTTGAGAAGGAATTTTTTGCAAAAAGTTAAGTGGGAGGACAATAGAACTTTGGTTAGGTTGATGAACCAAAGAAACATGTGTTGAGTAGCGCAGCGTCGGAAAGTGTCTCGATGGCAACCATAATGCTCATGGCTCCCGTGCCTCAAAGGTTGTGGTCATGAAGATCTAAGTTTCTATTGCTATACTATGGTTGTTCTTCCATATGCACTACTACTATTCATGTTGATTAATACATTTGGTATGTTAGACTTTCACATGATCGTAGTTGTTGTAGTCATGAACTATATTCTAGAATTAATTGTGGAAATTTCATCTAAAAATCCAACAATGCTAAAACTTTATTATAGGTAATTTCTGTTGGAATTATGCCCTAGAGGCAATAATAAAGATGTTATTATTATAATTCTTGTTCATGATAAAGTTTATATTCCATGCTAGAATTGTATTAAGCGGAAACATTAATACTTGTGTGGTTTGTGAACAACACCGTGTCCCTAGTACGCCTCTATGGACTAGCTCATTGATTAATGATGGTTAAGGTTTCCTAACCATGGACATGAGTTGTCAATTGATAATGAGATCATATCACTGGGAGAATGATATGGTGGACAGACCCAAACTAAGCAAAGCTATTAGATCGTTTCATCGTGTTCGTCTTTGCGAAGCTTTTCTCATGTCAAATATTGTATTCCATAGACCATGAGATAATACAACTCCCTGGTATCGGAAGAAAGCTTTGAGGTCATCAAACGTCATCCTATGAGAGGGTGATCATAAAGGTGTCTCTCAGGTGATCGGAA
Source organism: Avena sativa (assembly GCA_916181665.1). NCBI lineage: Eukaryota > Viridiplantae > Streptophyta > Magnoliopsida > Poales > Poaceae > Avena > Avena sativa. Next base: position 83,002,070 of record OV702286.1, read on the forward strand.
AGTATCTGTTGGGTTGTATGTATCGAGATGGAATTTGTCCCTCCCAAGTCGGAGAGATATACTTCGGGCCCACTCGGTAATCGATATCAACACCGCTTGCAAGCATGTGGTTAAGGAGTTAATCACAAAGTGATATCGGATTACGGAACGAGTAAAGTACTTGCTGTGAACAAGATTGAACTAGGTATGACGATACCGACGATCGAATCTCGGGCAAGTAAAATATCGCGAGACGAAGGGAATATATATATGGGATTGATTGAATCCTGGCATCGTGGTTCATCCGATATGATCATCGATGAATGTGTGGGAGTCAATATGGGTGCCCAGACCCCGCTGTTGATTATTGATAGAAGATCATGTCTGCATATTCTCGAACCCGCAGGGTCACACACTTAACGTGTCTCGACGCTAGGATAGATTGGATAATTGGTTTATGAATTTTTTGTTCGGAGTCTCGGATGGGATCCGGGATATCACGAGAGGTTCCGGAATGGTCCGGAGAATAAGATTCATATAAGGCAGTGCAGTTTTTGGAGTTCGGAATTGTTCCGGGTTAATCGGTATTGTACCGAAGCTTCTAGAACCTTCCGGAAGGGGACCAACGTGGCCCCACCTTCCGGGAGGGGGCATGGGCCTATGAGGGAGTGTCCTGGCCACATTGGGACAGGGGCACAAGGCCCCATAGGGCCCAGCCGATCCTAGATAAGTTTAAACTCGTTTAAACTAGAGATAGGATTTCTAGATAAGGGAGAGTTTAAATCGTTTAAACTAGAGATAGGCTTGGAGGATGGGCAAGGGCTGGCCGCACCCCCCTCTATATATAGAGGGCTGGTGCGCCCCCTCCCGACCTACCACACACCTTCCCCTCCAACCCTAGCCGCCCTGCTGCCCTTCCTCTCTCCCTCCCGACTGTTTGTAGGCGAAGCCCTGCTGCAGAAATTCTCCACCATATACACCACGCCGTCGTGTTGTAGATCCAATCCATCTCTCCACCCTACTTGCTGGTCCGAGGAAGGAGGAGACGTCGAGGTGCTGCACGTGTGCATCTCACGGAGGCACCGCCACTTGTGGTGCTAGATCGGATCGGATCGCGAGGAGGAGAAGCGAGTACGACTACATCACCCACGTTCCGACGAACGTTCCGCTGTGCGAATCTTCAAGGGTATGAAGATCTAATCCAATCTCTCTCGTTGTTTGCATCTCCTATATTATATCTTGGCTTTCCTTCTGTTCGCTTCCGTAGAAAATTTTGATTTACTATGCTGTGAAACCCTTTCAGTGGTATCAGAGCTAGATCTATGCGTAGATGTGATTCACGAGTAGAACGCAACATGGTTGTTGCGGGCGTTGATGTTTTCTATTGCAAGCCTCTTGTTTGTGTTCTTCTTATGACGCGGGATAGTGAGATTGAAGCGGTCCAGGCCAACCTTACGCGACGTCGTTCGCGAGACCGGCTCCGCACTTGACGTGTGGCTTGTACCACACATGCGGCTGGTGGATGTCAGTTTCTCTCACTATAGTTGTCATGGGATTAACACCGGAGTTTGGCAACCATAATATCACCGTTGTGGCTTTCCGTAGGTAAGAATCGTTCTTAGCATCTACTCCCATAAGCCACGTAAAACATGCAACAACAAAGTAGAGGCGTCTAACTTGTTTTTGCAGGGAGTGTTTTCTGTGATATGGTATGGCCCAAGATGTGATGTGTATATTGTATGCGATGATCATGTTTTGTAATGTTTCACGACTTGCATGTCGATGAGTACACAACCGGCAGGAGCCATATGGTTGTCTTTATAATTGTGTATGACTTGCGAGTCAACTTCTTATACGCCATGTAATAGCTTTACTTTATCGCTAAGTAGTTAGCAATAGTTGTAGTTGCTATTCGTGGTGGAGGCAATCATGGTGGAGTGATGGAGATCATGCCGGAACTCACAAGATGGAGATCATTGCGCGAAGATTGGCTATACCATGTCACATAAAGTTATATGCATGTGATGTTTATCCTTTTATGTATCTTATCATGCTTAGATCGCGACGGTAGCATTATAAGATGATTCCTCACTTAAAGATCAAGATAAAAACTGTGTTCTCCCCATGTATGCACCGTTGCGAAAGTTCGTCGTGTCCAAGCATCACGTGATGATCGGGTGCTATAGACTCTACGCTCACATACAACGGGTGCAAGCCAGTTTTGCACACGCGGAAATACTTGGGTTTGACTTGACGAGCCTAGCATGTACAGACATGGCCTCGGAACACATGAACCGAAAGGTTAAGCATGAGTCATATGAATGATATGATCGACACTTCGTTGTCCACCATTGAAGCCACATCTCTTCTCGTGAAGATCGGATTAGGTGTGGTGAATTTGGATCATGTTCACTAAACAACTTGAGGGATGTTGAATTTAGTGGGAGTTCATCTAGTAATTTGATTAAGTTGAACTATTTATCATGAACATAGTCTAAATTGTACTTGCAAATACTGTAGATCACATGGCCAAGTCCAACTTCAACTTCAACGTTTTTGCTGAGAAAGAAAAGCTTAGAAACAATGGGTCTAACTTCACCAACTGGTTCCGCAATCTTAGAATCATTCTGTCTGGCGGACAGAAGGACTATGTCCTTGAGAAAGCGTTAGGTAACCCCCCTGCTGCAACTGCGCCGGCTGATGAGAAAGCTGTCTATCAGTCGCGCAAAGATGATTATGGTGTGATTAAGAGAACCATGTTGTTTGCTATGGAACCGGAACTTCAAAATCGTTTTGAAAACTATCCCGGGCCCTTTGAGATTCTCGAAGAGTTGAAAACCATGTTTCAGACTCAGGCCCGTTCTGAGAGATATGAGATCTCTGAGAAGTTCTTTAACTGCAAGATGGAGGAAGGGAGTTCCGTTAGTGAGCACGCCATTAAGATGTCGGGCTACACTCAACGCCTTGAGCAACTGGACTGCAAGATTCCAGAGGAGCTCAAGATTGACAGGGTTCTGCAATCACTCCCTCCCAGCTACAAAAGTTTTGTAGTGACTCACAATCAGATTGGTTCCACTGATACGATCACCGAGCTCTTCGCAAAGCTGAAGGCTGCGGAGGTGGACATCAAAAAGGATAATCATGTGTTGATGGTCAACAAGCCCTCCTTTAAGAAAGGTAAAGGTGCAAATAAGCCCTTCAAGAAAAGCGGCGGCAAGCGCGTTGCCCCTACTGAGAAGAAGCTCAAGTCTGGTCCTAAGCCGGAAACTGAGTGCTTCTATTGCAAGGACAAGGGTCACTGGAAGCGCAACTGTCCGAAGTACTTAGCGGACAAGAAGGCTGGCACCATCAAAGGTATATTTGATATACATGTTATTGATGTTTTCCTTACTAGCCCTCGTTGTAGTGCCTGGGTATTTGATACTGGTTCAGTTGCTAATATTTGTAACTCGAAACAGGAGCTACGGAATAGACGACGGCTTGCGAGGGATGAGGTGACGATGCGCGTTGGCAACGGATCAAGAGTTGATGTGATGGCCGTCGGCACGCTCTCCTTAGTTTTACCTTCGGGATTAGTTTTAAACCTTAATAAATGTTATTATGTGCCTGCGTTGAGCATGAACATTATTTCTGGATCGTGTTTATTGCAAGACGGTTATTCATTTAAATCGGAGAATAATGGTTGTTCTATTTATATGAGTAACATCTTTTATGGTCATGCACCTCTTGTGAATGGTTTATTTCTTCTAAATCTTGAAAGGGATGAAACACACATCCATAACATTGAGGCTAAGAGATGCAAAGTAGATAGTGATAATACTACTTATTTGTGGCACTGTCGTCTAGGTCATATTGGTGTAAAGCGCATGAAGAAACTCCATTCTGATGGAATTTTGGAGTCTCTTGATTTTGAATCATTTGACACATGCGAACCATGCCTCATGGGCAAGATGATCAAAACCCCGTTCTCCGGTATGATGGAGCGAGCAACGGACTTGTTGGAAATCATACATACCGATGTATGCGGACCGATGAGTGTTTCGACGCGCGGTGGATATCGCTATTTTCTCACTTTTACCGATGACTTAAGTAGATATGGGTATATCTATTTAATGAAACATAAATCTGAAACGTTTGAAAAGTTCAAAGAATTTCAGAATGAAGTGGAGAACCATCATAACAGAAAGATTAAGTTTCTACGATCCGATCGTGGGGGCGAGTATTTGAGTTATGATTTTCTCACGCATCTTAAAGCAAGCGGAATTGTTTCGCAACTCACGCCACCCGGAACACCACAGCGCAATGGTGTGTCTGAACGCCGGAATCGAACCCTATTAGATATGGTCCAATCGATGATGTCTCTTACTGATTTGCCGTTATCATTTTGGGGTTATGCATTAGAAACCGCTGCATTCACTTTAAATAGGGCTCCATCTAAATCCGTTGAGACGACACCGTATGAACTGTGGTTTGGTGCTAAACCTAAGTTGTCGTTTCTTAAAGTTTGGGGATGCGAAGCTTACGTCAAGAAGTTGATGCCGGACAAGCTCGAACCCAAAGCGGAGAAATGCGTCTTCATAGGATACCCTAAGGAAACTATTGGGTATACCTTCTATCACAGAACCGAAGGCAAAGTGTTTGTCGCAAAGAACGGTTCCTTTCTTGAGAAGGAGTTTCTCTCGAAAGAAGTGAGTGGGAGGAAAGTAGAGCTAGACGAGGTTATTGAACCTTCTCTTGAATTGGAGAGTAGCGCAGCACCTGAAATTGTTCCAGTGCCGCCTGCACCAACGATAGAGGAAACTAATGACAAGGATTATGAAGCTTCGGACGATGCTGCTACTGAACGTCACAGGTCGACAAGGTCACGTGCCCCTCCTGAGTGGTACGGCAACCCTGTCTTGACTGTCTTGTTAGTAGAAGACAGCGAACCTACGAACTATGAGGAAGTGATGATGAGCCCAGACTCTGAGAAATGGCTAGAAGCCATGAAATCCGAATTGGGATCCATGAGCGAAAACCAAGTATGGACTTTGGTGGACCCTCCTAGCGACCGAAAGGCCGTTGAGTGCAAATGGATCTTCAAGAAGAAAACGGACGCGGATGGTAATGTTACCGTCTATAAAGCACGGCTTGTTGCGAAAGGTTTTCGACAAGTTCAAGGTGTTGACTACGATGAGACTTTCTCTCCCGTAGCGATGTTTAAGTCCATTCGGATTTTATTAGCAATTGCTGCGTTTCATGATTATGAAATATGGCAAATGGATGTCAAGACTGCTTTCCTCAATGGCAACATTGATGAAGAGTTGTATATGATGCAACCCGAAGGTTTTGTCGATCCTAAGGATGCTGATAAAGTATGCAAACTTCAGCGTTCCATTTATGGACTGAAGCAAGCGTCTCGGAGTTGGAACCTTCGTTTTGATCAAGTGATCAAGAGCTTTGGATTTGTTCCAAATTGCTACGAAGCTTGCATCTACAAGAAAGTGAGTGGGAGCTCGGTGACGTTTCTGGTACTATATGTGGATGACATATTGATTATTGGAAATGACATCGACATGCTTAACGATGTGAAGAGTTATTTGAACAAGTGTTTTTCAATGAAAGACCTAGGTGAAGCTGCTTATATATTGGGCATCAAAATCTATAGAGATAGACAAAGACGCCTGATAGCTTTAAGCCAGAGTACATACCTAGACAAAGTTCTGAAAAGGTTCAGAATGGATAAGGAATTGAAAGGTTCAGTGCCTATGTTGTCAGGTAAGATATTGAGCAAGGCTCAGTGTCCAGCTACGGTAAATGATAGGGAAGCTATGAGCAAAGTGCCTTATGCCTCGGCCATAGGTTCCATCATGTATGCCATGCTGTGTACTAGACCGGATGTGTCTAATGCTCTTAGTTTGACAAGCAGATATCAAAGTGATCCAGGAGTGGAACACTGGACAGCCGTGAAGAACATCCTAAGGTACCTAAATAGGACTAAAGAAATGTTCTTAGTCTATGGGGGTGATGAACAGCTTGTCGTAAAAGGTTACGTCGATGCTAGTTTCGACACCGACAAGGATGATGCTAAATCTCAGACAGGATACGTGTATATTTTGAATGGAGGAGCTGTGAGCTGGAGAAGCTGCAAGCAAAGCGTGGTCGCGGGATCTACAGTAGAAGCGGAATACATGGCTGCTACAGAAGCGTCAAGTGAAGGAGTTTGGATCAGAAACTTCATCACTGAGCTTGGCGTGGTTCCAAGTGCATTGGACCCACTGGAGATATTGTGTGACAACACTGGCGCCATAGCACTCGCTAAGGAACCAAGATATCATCCAAATACCAAGCATATCAACCGCAAGTTTCATATAATCCGAGATTATATAGCAGATAGAGATCTGAAGATCAGCAAAGTACATACAGATCTGAATGTCGCAGATCCATTGACTAAACCTCTTCCACGTGTAAAACATGATCAGCACCTCAGTGCCATGGGTGTAAGATTGTTGCCAAATGTAAACTAGATTATTGACTCTAGTGCAAGTGGGAGACTGTTGGAATTATGCCCTAGAGGCAATAATAAAGATGTTATTATTATAATTCTTGTTCATGATAAAGTTTATATTCCATGCTAGAATTGTATTAAGCGGAAACATTAATACTTGTGTGGTTTGTGAACAACACCGTGTCCCTAGTACGCCTCTATGGACTAGCTCATTGATTAATGATGGTTAAGGTTTCCTAACCATGGACATGAGTTGTCAATTGATAATGAGATCATATCATTGGGAGAATGATATGGTGGACAGACCCAAACTAAGCAAAGCTATTAGATCGTTTCATCGTGTTCGTCTTTGCGAAGCTTTTCTCATGTCAAATATTGTATTCCTTAGACCATGAGATAATACAACTCCCTGGTATCGGAAGAAAGCTTTGAGGTCATCAAACGTCATCCTATGAGAGGGTGATCATAAAGGTGTCTCTCAGGTGATCGGAAAGTATCTGTTGGGTTGTATGTATCGAGATGGAATTTGTCCCTCCCAAGTCGGAGAGATATACTTCGGGCCCACTCGGTAATCTATATCAACACCGCTTGCAAGCATGTGGTTAAGGAGTTAATCACAAAGTGATATCGGATTACGGAACGAGTAAAGTACTTGCTGTGAACGAGATTGAACTAGGTATGACGATACCGACGATCGAATCTCGGGCAAGTAAAATATCGCGAGATGAAGGGAATATATATATGGGATTGATTGAATCCTGGCATCGTGGTTCATCCGATATGATCATCGATGAATGTGTGGGAGTCAATATGGGTGCCCAGACCCCGCTGTTGATTATTGATAGAAGATCATGTCTGCATATTCTCGAACCCGCAGGGTCACACACTTAACGTGTCTCGACGCTAGGATAGATTGGATAATTGGTTTATGAATTTTTTGTTCGGAGTCTCGGATGGGATCCGGGATATGACGAGAGGTTCCGGAATGGTCCGGAGAATAAGATTCATATAAGGCAGTGCAGTTTTTGGAGTTCGGAATTGTTCCGGGTTAATCGGTATTGTACCGGAAGCTTCTAGAACCTTCCGGAAGGGGACCAACGTGGCCCCACCTTCTGGGAGGGGGCATGGGCCTATGAGGGAGTGTACTGGCCGCATTGGGCCAGGGGCACAAGGCCCCATAGGGCCCAGCCGATCCTAGATAAGTTTAAACTCGTTTAAACTAGAGATAGGATTTCTAGATAAGGGAGAGTTTAAATCGTTTAAACTAGAGATAGGCTTGGAGGATGGGCAAGGGCTGGCCGCACCCCCCTCTATATATAGAGGGCTGGTGCGCCCCCTCCCGACCTACCACACACCTTCTCCTCCAACCCTAGCCGCCCTGCTGCCCTTCCTCTCTCCCTCCCGACTGTTTGTAGGCGAAGCCCTGCTGCAGAAATTCTCCACCATATACACCACGCCGTCGTGTTGTAGATCCAATCCATCTCTCCACACTACTTGCTGGTCCGAGGAAGGAGGAGACGTCGAGGTTCTGCACGTGTGCATCTCACGGAGGCACCACCACTTGTGGTGCTAGATCGGATCGGATCGCGAGGAGGAGAAGCGAGTACGACTACATCACCCACGTTCCGACGAACGTTCCGCTGTGCGAATCTTCAAGGGTATGAAGATCTAATCCAATCTCTCTCGTTGTTTGCATCTCCTAGATTAGATCTTGGCTTTCCTTCTGTTCGCTTCCGTAGAAAATTTTGATTTACTATGCTGCGAAACCCTTCAATTTCCTAAGTTAATAATTGGACACTTGGCCAGTGCAATGAAGTCGGATAAGTTTACCGATATTCATTTTAAGAGATGGCAGTATAAGACAATGATGTGGTTTCAAGCTCTAAAAGTATTAGAGGTAGTAATGGCTTACCTGAAGGAACTATATCTAATGAGGATAGGAAAAAGTTTGAGGAAGTCAATACTGACTTTGTGGGATGCATTCTGAGTGTTCTTGACAACAAGTTGTTTGACGTGTACATGCACATCAAAAATGCAAAAGAGCTCTAGGAGGCACTGGACACAAAGTTCGGTGTAGCATATGCTGGCAGTGAACTGTATATCATGGAGAGGTTCCATGATTATAGGATGGCTGAAAACCATTATATAGTCGAACAAGCTCATGAGATATAGTGCATTGCAAAAGAGCTTGAACTCCTTGTGGCTGGGTGCATTATTGCAAAGTTGCCTTCTCCATGGAGGAGTTTGGCCGCACACAATAGACAAGAGATATCGGTTGAAAACCTGATAACATCTCTTGATGTTGAGGAGAAGGCTCGGGCTAAGGACACTATTGATAAAGGAGGCGAGGGTCAGTCTAGCACCAATATGGTGCATAAGAAAACCTCCGACAAGAACAAAGGGAAGAACAAGCCCTCATTCAACAAGCCTGCAAATACTACAACCTTTAAGAAGAATAAGATGCAAACAAGGTTGAGCTAGGTTGCGATACCTATGGAGAGCTCGGCCACTTTTCCAAGGACTGCCCAGAACATGCAGATTGTAGAGGGAAAGTAGGAAGACTGTCAACATCGTAACTTCTAGCAATACTGATGGGTGCGGTAATTTATTTACTGTTCTTTTAGTATTTCAATCACCATGTTGGTGGATTGATACGGGTGCTATGTTCATGTGTGTGCTGACATATCTATGTTCACTTCTTATCAGTTCACCCAGAATTCTTCTGTCCTAATGGGAATGGATCACATGCTTCTGTTCATGGTGATGGAACGGTGGATCTGAAGTTCACTTCTGGAAAGATCCTGCAGCCGAGGAACGTGTAACATGTCCCAACTATGAACAAGAATGTCGTTGGAGGCTCCGATCCCTTCTATGCAAAGATGGTTTTAAGGTTTTTTAGAGTCTAATAAAGTGTTTGTTTCGAAACATGGACAATTTATTGGTAAAGGTTATGAGTTTGGAAGCTTGTTCTGGTTTTCACTTTTTTGAAATCAATCTATGAATCTTATTTGTGGCGGTGTTAATGATGATACCAGTGTTTGGCACTCTCGTTTATGTCACATTAATTTTGGTTTGATGTCTCAGATATCCAGTATGAATTTAATTCTGAATTTCACTATTGCCAAAGGTTCTTAGTGCCATAGTTGTGTGCAATCAAAGCAACCTCGAAACCTCACAAGGTTACCGAGGAGAGAAACTTGGCACCTCTAGAACTCATACATTATGATCTATGCGAGATGAAAGGTGTGTTTCCAAAATGTGGAAAGGATATTTCATGATGTTGATTGATGATGCTACTAAATTCTGCTATCATTACTTGTTGCAAACTAAATATGAGGCTTTAGACTACTATAAAATTTATAAGGCCAAAGTTGAAAATAAACTAGAGAGAAATATCAAGTGTCTTAGGTTGGATCATGGTACTGAGTATTTTCCCAAAATATTTGATAAATTGTGTGAGTAACATGGTGTTATTCATGAGAGGATGCCTCCCTACTCACCCCAATCAAACATGATTGCCGAGATAAAAACCCGCACGCTGACTGACATGGTGAATTCCATGTTAGATGATTTTGATTTATCAAAGGCATGGTGGGGGAGGCTTTGTTGACTTCATGTCATGTTCTGAATATAGTTCCTAACAAGAATAAATAAAAGACCCTTTATGAGGAGTGGTCTGGGAGAAAGCCGTCACTTTCTCACTTGCGCACTTAGGGGTGTTTAGCGAAGGTCAAGATATCGATTCCCAAGAAACACAAGCTCGGACCTAAGGCTATGGATTGTATCTTTCTAAGATATGCTCCACAGAGTGTAGACTATAGATTTTGAGTGGTTAAACATGAGGTACCTGATATGCATGTTGATACTATAATGGAATCTTATGATGCAACATTCTTTGAGAATATGTTTCCTATGAAAGATATGCATAGCACTCCTAGAATTTCTTATGAAATATTTCCTGAATCTGGTGCATCTATTGAGAATTTTGAACAACCACATGAGGAAGTCCTTGAGAAGGATGATGATGAACCTCCCACAAGGAGTAAGAGACAAAGGATTACAAAATCCTTTGGTAATGATTTCAGCGTGTACCTTATGGATGATACTCCTAGATCCATTGCTGAGGCATATGCATATTCTAATGCATATGATTGGAAAGAAGCTATCCAAAATGAGATGGACTCAATTCTTTCTAATGGAACTTGGAAATTATCAGAATGGCCCTATGTTTGTAATCATGTGGGCTGTAAGTGAGTTTTCAATAAGAAGCTAATGAATTATGGTACTATTGAGAAGTACAAGACACGTCTTGTAGAAAAGGGGTACACACAGAAAGAAGGCAAAGATTACTTTGACACCTATTCACATGTCGCTAGACTAACCACCATTCGAGTACTACTTTCCCTAGATGCCTCTTATGGTCTTCTCATTCATCAAATGGGTGTGAATACATCTTTCCTTAATGGAGAGTTGGAAGAGGAGATCTATATGGATCCGCCGAATTGGTTTGTGGTAAAGGGTGAAGAGACAAAGGTGTGCAAGTTGTTAAAATCTTTATATGGCCTAAAATAAGCACCTAAGCAATTGCATGAGAAGTTTGACAAAACTTTACTTTCTGCTGGCTTTGTCATTAATGAGGCTGATATGTGTGTTTACTATCACCTTGGTGGGGGCAATGGTGTTATATTATGTTTGAACATGGATGACATTCAGATCTTTGGCACAAACATGAAAGTGATAAATGAAGTCAAGTCTTTTCTGTGAAAGAGTTTTGATAAGAAAGATCTGGGAGAGGATGATGTGATTTTGAACATCAAGCTTATTAAGAACTAGAATGTGATTACTTTAATGCAATCTTATTATGTTGAGAAGGTCTTGAGGTGATTTGGCTTTACTACTAGCAAGACTTTTCCAACACCTTATGATCCAAGTTTGACATTATGAAAGAATAAGAAGGAACTAGCAAATCAGTTGAAATATTCACAAATTGTTGGTTCTCTCTTGTACTTAGCAAGCACTACCAGACCCGATATCTCTTTTGTTGTGAGAAAGTTGATTAGGTTCATGTCTAACCCAGGTATTGATCATTGGCATGCACTTGAAAGGGTCATGCATTATCTATGTGGTACCATGCGCAATGAGATTCACTATTCGGGGCATCCTACTGTGCTTGAAGGATGTAGTGATTCAAATTAGATATCTGGTGTTGATCAACTCTATGCCACAAGCAGGTATGTGTTTACCCTTGGAGGTGGTGAAGTGTCATGTAGGTCTCGTAGACAAACCATATTGACAAGGTCAACCATGGAAGCAGAACTTACTACTTTAGACACAACCACTATTGAGTTAGAATGGTTGTGTGAGCTCTTCATGGAATTGCATGTGGTTGAAAAACCTGTATCAGCAATCCTTTTGAATTGTGATAACCAAACTGTTATTGTCAATGTGAACAATTCTAAGGATAACAGGAAGTCATGAAGACACGTAAAGAGAAGCTTAAATCTGCCAGGAAATTGAGAAACTCCGGAGTAATAACTGTTACATATATCCAAATAGACAAAACCTGTCAAATCCCTTTATAAAGGTACTATCACAAAATACGATAGAAAGTGCATCGAGAGAGATGGGGTTGAGACCCATGGTTTTCAAACCATAGTGGTAAACCTACCTATGTGATCGGAGATCCCGTGAATTAGTAACTAGGAAGAACAAGCTAGTGGTCTGACTGAGTAGAGTATTTTGTAACCCTCTCTATGTGAAAATGCATAACTCTTAAAATCTATAAGACAGGTTAGCAACATGCCTTAGTGTGTTTCTGATTGCCTATAACATGTAAATATGTTATCCTAGAGGGAATTCTTGAAAAAACATACCTATGTGAGCTATACTGAGACTTGGGTGATCTCTAGTAAACTCATGAAGAGAATAGGGAGTACGACACATATGCTTTAACCCGCGGAGTAGACTACTGACAGCCAGGTACTAATTATGATTTGAGTGAAATCTATTCGCACCAAACTTGTAATTCAAGGTTCGTCCATTATTCAAGTTGCTAATAGACGTAGCTCAAGACACTAGGCGAAAGTTCAACTTAATAGTCTTTGCTGAAACACTGGTATATAATCAAGTAGTAAGGATTGACAAAATCTTCGAATGGGTATTTGAGATCTACTAGGGGACTTTTAGAAATATAGACTAAATCCTTTAGGCCTGTGTGATTTTCAGATTTTTCCAAAATCTCAAAGCATATGTGTGTGGAAATCCATATGTGAAGCATCCCAAGATGGTGGCAGCTCACATGTAAGTGGCAAGAGGAGTGAAAGCTAAAATTTAGTCCCACATAGAAAGTTGGAGAAGAGTTGCATCACCTTATAAGGTCGAGTGTCTCACCATTTTGTAAGTACGTGAGAAGAGAAGTGCTACACACACGCTCCTCTGACGACGACGGTCGCCCGCCCATCTTGTCTCGTCTCGTCTCGTCACACGGTTTGCGGAATGAGCTGAGCTTATCTTTTTGCTCTTCAGAAAACTGTTGCGGTTATGATAGAGTGTCAACAGTTAGTCGGTTGGGGTTGCTCCCGGATCGTGGGTTACTGTAACTGAACCGAACTCGTGCATGGTGTGGTCTCAGCCCATGTTGTGTCCACGGGATTTTCCGCATTGCTCTACATAAGCCTGTGCGTCTTTCACCATGCAAGAGACCGAAAACCAATCTAGGGTTTTGCCAACCTCTCTGTTTACGCCGCCACCGTAGTCTACTCCACGCGCGCCGGCATGTACTAGTAAACTGGAAAGTAGGTCTCTGGAACATCTCACCTTTGCGATCCTGTTCAGGAGAAGGCACTCTCCGCGCGACTGCTCAAGTTCATCATCACAACTCGTCTTCCTGATCGTCAAGAGCATCCGCGTGCATAAAGTCTGCTTCGGCGTTTTCTTCGACAGGCCACCGCAACCTCTGTACCGACAACCGATCAGTATATATATCATGATTCAATTTGTTGTTATACTATGGCTGTTTTTGTGTATGCACTGCTACTATTCATGTTGATTAATACATCAAGTATGTTAGAGTTTTACATGATCGTAGCTGCTGTAGTCATAAAATGTATTGTGGAATTAATTATGAAATTTTACCTAATACTCCCTCCAATCCATATTAATGGCCTCAATTTTATCTAGATTCAAACGTATCTAGTTAAGTATTTAGATTAGATGTATTCGATATCTAGGCAAGTTGAAAATTTTAATATGTACCAGAGGGGTAGATAATTTTATTTCATCTTATACTATTAAAAGGCTTACTGTCTTGATGGTCGGTAGGTCATAAATTTTTGCTTTCCGAGTTTACCCCTATCGTTTGAAGCAAATTACCGACATTGCCACCCCTAAGTGAAAACCGAACAGTTCACGCCCGACGCTCTGTTCCCTGTCGACACCATCGACCGTCCAGCCGCCCTGCCCGCGTGCGTGCGTCGCAGGCTCGCAGCGTCCCGCCGTGCCCGTGCGCCGCGTTATTGCGGCGACAGCTGCCTACGAGTTTGGCATGGAAGTGCTCATGTTTCATTCCATGGAGGTAGTCAACAGGGCACGATTTCGCAAGAAGACAGTCTGAATCGAACTGGCTCGCCTGGAATCAAAGATCTAGGCTGGAATCGAGTGTTCTCGTCGTCGAATCGAGTCTGGATGTCGCCACTGACGCCAACAGGAGCGTTGACTTTTTCCTGGGCGGTGCTAGAGCGGGAGATGGATGGGGCAGGTTGGTATAGAAGAGCAGGCGCCAGATACAGAAGGCCGGGATGGGGTGCGATGTCCACAGCCAGTGCAACATAGACGTTTAGAGGGAGTGAGCAAGTTCAATTGAGAGAGGAGGGAAGCTCAAATATGAAAATCCACGGCGCCGGTGGAGGTCGAGCACGAGAGGGCCCGCCAAGCTTGCACGATGGGTATGGATCAGAACATCCGTCTCGTCAAGGCGCTGTAAAATTTTCCCCATCGATTCCCTTTTACTCCGTTCGGTGCGTTGCAGGGAAGAAAGGCCATGCCTTATCCTTCTATCTATAATACAAGACATGTTGGCCCATGAGATTTTACGTTAGCAGCACCAACTCTGTTTCCAAATTGCTTCAGGTTTATATGTACCTATTATAACTGTATGACACAAATAGTAGATTTATAGATGGATGTGTGTATCCTTCTTGCTTTTTATTTGCATGTTCTTTTGTTCAGACTCACCGTTGGTAGATGAATTAAGAAGAAATAGTAATGTTTGTGATTTTATTCTAAAATCTTAAGGATTTAACATGAAAAAAGAGTCAGTCTGTCGCCACTCTCCACCCTGCTCCTGCAACCGTGCAGTACCTCAAGGCAATTACATGGCAAAGTGATATGATCATATCACTCCAACCATCTTTTATCCCTCAAACCAAACATAATTATGGCTATTCCTAACCACTTTGCCAACCCAATAACCAAACAGAAAAAATAATTAACCACAAACACGTGGTTGGGGTACCCATAGCCACCTTTTCATACCCACAAATCAGACACACCATAAGAGAATGTGCAGAGTCCACACACTCATAACATGGGCTTTTGGTTACATAGATCTCAATTGAAGTTCAAAATGTCATGACAATAATAGACTAAATATTATGTAGGCAGTTTGTAAATAGTATATTTCCTACAATTTAATTGCACGAAGAGAGAGACAGAGAGAGAGATTTCAAGACATACATATGTATGTTTTGTGCTGGAACCGATCAACATATATAGCTAGCTGCAGAGACGGACTCGAGTGTGCTCTGCTGCACGCAGTCAAGCGCTTTGCGCCAACACCCATGCCGACACGCTCCTAGCATGCACAACTGCCACAACCGGTTTGTGCTGCAAGCGTAGATGCGGCCACCTTAGGCCCAGACCGCGGTGGCACCGCAGAAACATACGCCGCCGCCACATGCCATTGCGCGCACGCATAGTGAGAAAGAGAGGCCGATGGGAGAATGTTTATGGGAGGCCCATACTTGCCTCACCGCCGGTCGTTAGTGTTCCCGACCTGCCGCGGTGTAGTCCCAATCCACCACCGCTGCCGCTTTTCTGTTTTGGTGGGGATATGACGAGGCAAAAGGGATAGAGGTAAGTCTAGTTCACGGGTTTTTTCTCTCTAGGAGGGAAGGTGAGCACCGCCAAAACGATTCGCTGGTGATTCTAGGTTCTTGCCCACGAGTGGTTGGCCTCAACCACCAGTTTTCGGGTGGTGGAGCTCAACCAGCTTTTGAGCAGAATCCGGCTACCCCTAACGACGCTACACCGTAAACCAAACACAGGTCAACCATCTGAAAAGTGGTTACCCCCAACCACTTAGAGGATAACCACTGAACCAAACGTACCCTTAGTGCGTACTCCAGACAATGATGAGAAATGGGGATAATCACTTGGGTGCCTATTTAAATATGAGAAATTCTTTCACCGTAAAACCATGATTGTTAAAGGGGAAGAAATTTCAGAACGCAATGAGGATAGACATAATGGTACAAGGTTCATCAATGAATAATACACTTTCAAGGTAATGAAAAATTGTGTTAGACTATTAAACTATATTCAAAAAAGGTTTTAAATAAAGCTAAATGAAATAATGTGTTAAACAGATTTAGATAAAATAAAAAATCTGGAGATTTGTTCTATTCCAAACAAGTTTATAGTTCCGCATAGAGATTTTTCCCTCCAGTCGCAAGGCACGGGGCATGTCAAATGGGAGGGGAGATTTGGAATTTTATCCCTTTCGACACTTTATGATCTTAGTTCTTCTATATTATGTTATTTAGGCACAAGCTCATGCACTACTAAAATCCATAGTCAGATCAATGGCCATGTAGGCTAATGGAGTGTCTAATTATGGTGTGATGGATTTTGCACAAATTGTTGTATCGACGGTCCGTAAGCGGTATCAGTGGCCATATATTCAATTAAAATCAGAGCATTTTCAAAATGGACGAACAAAGAACAGAAACACTACTTATTTTATTATCATATATCATATATAGATTAATTTTTTAATTATCATGGCAACGCACGGGCATTCAGCTAGTAATCAATAAATCTTGCCGTGAATTTTCGAAAAAAAAATAAATCTTGCCATGGTGGCTTTAAAAAAAAGAGAGAGATCGTGGCCCGTCGTTGCCACCTCACACTTGACACTGGATAGCGATATGATCTGATTTGACAGGGAGGACTTGAGAAGACAGTGCCGAGAGGGCGATCCTGTGAGAATTTGACCTGCTTCCTTCGCGACGAAGGCTGCAATGCTGCTATAATAATCTCAGGCATCTCCTCTCGCTCTCTTCACACTACGCCCGCGACCAAACCCAATTTGGTCGGATCGATCGGATCGAATCAGCCTCCGCATCGATGACCATGGAGGAGGAGCGCGAGGAGCAGCGGCGTCCTCTCCTGTCATCCTCCTCCTCGCCAGGTCCTCCATTCTCCGCCGAATCCACCTACCCGTCTGATCTCACCCCATCTCTGATCCCATCGTGCGAATTCCGTTTCAGCAGCGGTTCACCAGCAGCAGTACCAGCACCTGGGGCGGAGCAGCTCGTTGGCGCTACGCGGAGGCGGAGGAGGGTGGGGCGGCAGCGGCGGCCCAGAGGTCAGCGCTGCCGAGGTCAAGTCCGCCGCCTCCTTCTCCTATCCCCCGGCCCCGGAGCCCCACCATGACGTCGTCTACCCACCGTCCATCCACAGCGCCGTCCTCTCCCCATCCCCGTCGCCTACTCCCACTTCTCCGCATACGCAAGGTAGCTCCTCGGTGTTAGTACTTCCTTATTCCTACCATTTTTTATGCAATTGTAATGCTAACCTTTGGATTCGAACACCACAAGGTTTGGCGATCGCTCCTCAAGGGCCGTACCCGTACGGTGGCGATTACCAACCTTCTCAGCGCGTCGGGAGGTGAGTGGTTCATGTCTGTGTTGCGTCCTGCTGGTAACCAGTGTTTGGTCAACTAGTTGCCGAACAACCATTTAGTATCCGTTCTCATTTTAACGCTGGGACTGCATACCATTCCAAGCCACTAGACTGATCAGCTCAGAAATATTTAACAGTTAGCCAAACAATGAAGTAGGAAGTTACTACATATAACAGGCAATAAATCAGTGTGACTTATATATCTGTGCACGGATT
The DNA here is from genome assembly GCA_916181665.1 of Avena sativa. NCBI lineage: Eukaryota > Viridiplantae > Streptophyta > Magnoliopsida > Poales > Poaceae > Avena > Avena sativa. The sequence goes on from OV702286.1 coordinate 83,019,714, forward strand.
CCATCTCCTACCTAGTTATGGTTGAACAACAGAGTTTGGCATGACCAAATGGAATTATAGTCCTGTTCAGTTTCCAAACTCAATATTCACTGGGTCGGTGCTTAATGATGTATAAATAGACTGGCAACCATCTGTATATCTCGTACTTCACATGAATGATTAAGAAGATGCAATTGTAGTGCTAACGATGTTGCTAATATGTGCTCTCGGACAAAAAGCAGAGCACCTGGAAAATGAGCAAGAAGATCAAGAACTGATTTTTTTTCTTAGATTAAAAGGGATCTCTCCCCGGCGTCATTTTTTTAAAAAATGAAACCATAGAGTACTTGCCTAAACAACGAAAGGAAAAAACACTACCAAAGTACCAGGGAACTAAAAGTAAGCTTACAGTTCAAAAGCGAAACGACCCAAAGCATCTCCAGAACAAGAGAGCCGGTCACACAACACTCACGGACTAGACTCACTCCAAATGCATTGCTCTGGAACGAAAGCAACACGCATGGCAAGAACTTGCATCAGCTCCCCAGCTCAGACGTAGCTCTTCGTTTGCACCACATGGATCGAAGAGGATTCCCCTGGGTGCGTTACCAGGTACTCCAGTGTCACGTGGCCACGATGAGTTTTGCCTTCAGCAGTGGATGTCTAGGTCGAAATCCATTCAAAGCCCTTGCATTTCAGCTGGCTGGCAGGGATAGTGGCGTGTTTAGCTTGAGCAGAGTTCTCTCCATGAACTCCCCCACTTTTCCTCCATCCAGTTCTTTGAATAGGACTTCCAGTTCCTCAGATACATAAGAACCAGCCTCCAGACCTGCTTCATATTAATCAAAGTAGCTCTATTAAAAACTAGTCTATTTCTATTCCAGATACTCCACAAAACAGCGGAAGTAACCGAATTCAAATGCATAAAACGTTTGTTGCAGAGCCATTTCGATGCAACATCTTCAAAGTTATTGATTGAAACACCAAAAACCTCAAAAACAATCACTCCACAGCAATATTGAAACTATGCATTCGAAAAAGAGGTGATGGACAGATTCAAACTCTTTACAGAGTTCGCACTCCATAGATTAGCTATCCCCCCTAGTTCTCAGATTATCTCTAGTCATAATCTTATTTTGAGAGAATAACCACAGGAACACCTGAACCCTAGGTGGAATTTTAAGCTTCCACACAGCAGGCAGGAAAATCTGTTTTACACCTCTAAAATTTACTAGTGCATACAAGGAGCTGGAAGAGTAAATGGCATGACTCATATGCCCAAATAAGTTGGTCATTGTCCACCAGGAAGACAATGCTTCTAGCTATGTCCAGCATCTATTACCACTGTACCATTAGATCATCACTAAAAGTTCTCCTAAAGTCATTTTTGAGTTTTTCACCATCCCACACCTCATAAATGATTTTAGTGATTAGATATAAAGTACAAATCCCAGTACTGTGTTGCTAAGGGGGAATTCCCAAACCACACATCCTCCCAGAATTTGATAAGTTAACCATTACCTACACTCCATCTATGGCCTACCTTAACAGCACTAGAAGCCCACATTACTCCCTTCCAGAAAGTAGAAGGTTGTACATCATGGCATCACAGAATATTGGGGTTCTTTGTATTATATTTAGAGTCAATCACTCTTTTCCAGAGAAATCCCTCATTCTGTATGTACCTCTTAATCCAAGAACCCGACAAAAACAAGTTCAGGTCCTGCAAGTTAGGAATACCTAGCCCCCCATAATCTTTTTTCATACAGATGGAACACCAGTTTGCTAGATGGATCTTATGATTTCCCCCATCATTCCAAAAGAAATTTGCGATTTGGGTGTTAATCAATTTCACAGCCCATTTAGGGAATCAAGACAAAAGGTAAATAGGGATACTTGCTAAGTAAGTTTGTACTAAATCAAGAACTGAAATGAAAGTTGTAAGGACTGTGTTTCACCCACGTTTCTCCACAGGCAAAAAAAATTATAATATTGTTGTCCTGCCCATTACTTCTCTTCTGTCCCATCCTTACGTTGTTTGCAATGCTTGTTTTCCTCAAATACTCACCAACTTATCCATTGCATGACTGGAATTTTCTGATAGGGATGTACTGGATGAGGTAGAGATCCGGCAGCTGCTTATTGAACATGTTGGGCATCGATGTTGCTGGGGAAGTCGGCCTGCCCGCACATGGAAAATAGCATCCATCGAGGATTGCAATGTATATGTTGGAACTTTGGAAACTTTCATTGAGGAAAGGGACACCGTGATAAAGAAGGAACCTTATGATGGTGGGAAAATTGATGGAAGACACCAGGGTCCTGTTCTTTCTGTGTGGGAACTAGATTTGAGGTCTGAGTTTCCTCTACTCTTTGTACCGGAAAAAGAAGTGATGGTCAAGATTCCTCATTCAGAAGTTCCCGAAAAATGCTTAGGTATGATATTCATTTAGCAGAACATGTATACATGTAACTTCCTTTTGGATATTTTAGCAATAACTGTACCATTTGTATTGGCTCTTTTGCTTAGTGGGTGTACATTTTATGTAGCTTATGTATTATTTTTCCATAATATGATCTTTTTTCTAAGTAGTACAAAATGACTTATATTCTGTATTCCTATCTACGACGATGGTGTATATTGTGCTTCCTGCTGTCTATGCATTTTATATTGGTCAAATATCCTATTAGGCATTGCAATTACAAATACATGCATCGACCAAATTTCTCAAACGGTTTTCTCAGGCCCATCAAATATCATAATTTTACCCTTTTTTCCAGCTGCTATATCAGGTCAATGTTAGGGGCGTGGGTCTTGGGCCCGACAGCTAGCCAGATGTGCCGAAGTGGCAGTTAAAAATATTAATTAGTTAGAGATAGAATATACATATAAAGCAACACAGTTATATACTGTTATTTATATCCAAGTTTATGAGTCCAAGATGTCAGCCGGCTATACATAAAGCAACACATTGTATGGAAATTATCAAAGCAATCCTAATTGTATACCCCTAAGTTGTCCATCTATATGTATCGAATAGAAATAAACATGGTCAATTCATACTTATTGAGCACTATGCAGCAGTAAACCTAGATCCTATATAAACTGGTTAATCATTTTATCAGCTATATGCTTTGTCCATTAGTCCTTGTTGATCCCAATGGTTGTGAACCAAATTCTAACTTGTTTGAGAAGAGCTAATAAAAGGTGGACTTCTGTGTGATTGAATATTTCTGTTGTGTTTATCACTAGAACATTTACTTATCTTGGTTCATTTCTGAAGTTGTTAGGAGTTTGGATACCTTTGCTAAGTGTTTTTTTTTCCTCGTCAATCTTCTTTCATAGCCTTACTTGTTCTTTCTGGTTTTGAGAAGTTCCTGATTTCATATTCTAATGTTTCGACAGATTGCGAGGGTCGTGGAGAGACACCATGTCCTACTTGTAATGCTGGTCAACAGCATGGGTTTTACAAGGCAAATCAAATGACCCGGTGCAGTGCATGTCATGGCAGGGGTTTACTCGCTCACCAAGATGGATCTGATACAGTGTTAGTCCTGCCACTTCTTTGTATTCATTTTTTCAGTACTCCCTCGGTACCAAAATACTTAACATCAAATATTTTGGAACAGAGGGAGTATATAATTCACCTCAAGTGAAGCTCATTTATCGTCACATCATAACTCGATGAACATCTATTATGGTACATTCATCTTGCTTGTACTATGTCTTTCTTTGTCAGATGCGGAATGTGCAATGGCCAAGGAATGTTGCCCTGTATAGCATGTGGATCTCGTGGCCTAGTGACATGCAAGACATGTGATGGCTGTGGTTCACTTCTTGCCCAAAGCACTGCTCATGTTCGATGGTAATCTTATATACTAGTATATTTTTCTGAAATTGGTCCTGCATTTTTTATTGAGAAAAGGTGGAGTAGATAAAGAATAGAGAACCAAAAGATTTACTTCAAGTGATGTGTTCTTCCGTAAAGGCCCAAATTGACCTGCTGTGTTTTTACAATGTTATCTATTACGGAATCTCATTTAATTGTTTTAGTAAGCCTGAAACTTTAGGTTAAAAACGTTTTGCAGAAAACTTGGGATGTTAATTGATGGTTCAATTTCTCATTCAGTTCAGTTCAGTTCATTCTTATGATTTATAATTTTATACATTCTAAACATGTGTTACTTTTTACTCTAGTAATTAGTCTTCTCTTTTCTGAAAGCGCTCATATCAAATGAAGCTTCAATGGATAAAAACCTGCAGGGAGTCATATTTTCAAGACTATGAGACTCCACTTCTATTTTTTCAGTTGTACCGCAATCTTTGTTTATCTGCAAACCAGTGCAGCATTATGCATGACAAAGTCATGAGATATACCCAGTAGCCTTGTGCAGTTGTTTGCCTTAGCAATATTTGCACTGTCGTTTACAGGCTATACCTTATACGGCTTTGATAACTAAAGAAGAATTGGTTGTTTATTGAATGTTTGATCTTTCAAAGGGACTAGTTTGCGAAGCTGTTTGACTGCTTGTTTTGTCTCGTGATTTAACTCATAATTTCTACTGTTTCCAGGAAGACACTGTCAGTGAGAAAAGTTAGTGCAACAACAGGGGCTGCTTCGGTTCCTGAAGAAGTTTTCCATAGAGCCAAAGGGGTGCAACTATGCAACATACAGGCATACCAATGCACTCCTGCTTTCTTTGCTGATTCATACCCACTCAACCAGTTTTCCTCAGAGGTTGTCGCTAGCCGGCTGCCAGTTCCACCATCTGCAAGGGTCATTTCGGAGAGACATATTATCTCGGTTGTGCCTGTTACCCGAGTCACAATGTCTTACCGCAAGCGATCTTTCAGCTTCTATGTCGTTGGCTACAGCAGGGATGTTTTTGTAAGGGACTATCCTTCAAAGTTCTGCTGGGGCCTCTGCTGTTGCTTCGAATGGTTGGGGAACTAGCTGCATTTCATGCCATTCTTTTGGCATCAAATATCTGCACTATAGAATCTGGTGTGTAATTGTAAAGGTGTGCTGCGATTTCTGGTGTGTACAGTACAGAATCTAGATTTATGTTTTGTACTGATGAGGCATGTACAACACCAACTATACCGATTATTCGTTGAGCAATAAAACCTTTGCATATTTAGCCATAAAATCTCATTCGCTGCTACCTCCGTTCCTAAGAATAAGGAGGAAATTGCATTTAGCTACCACAATTGTGGCTAGGGTTGCAAACAACTACCACAATTCTGGTCTTTTGCAAAAAATTACCAATTTTGTGACTGATTGTTTCAAATATCTACCAACTCTGTGTAACCGTCGTTTTAACACGAGTTGATCATGTTTCTGATAGGGATCACCCACTGTTTGGCTGACGTGGCATGTGCATTTTGCAAAATAGTCCTTCTGTTACTATGATGAGGTTACGGTGCCAGAATTAGCAGAAGCACTTGTCGTGAGGCATGCAATGATCCTTGTTCTAGAGGAAGGTTTTGACAAGATCATCTTAGCTTCAGAATGTGTCGTGGTATTGCCGACGAGTACGCCATGGAGGGGTCCTCACTGTGCGTGTTTAGAGATGTGGGGTAAGGCGGAGGGTTGGCGGGTACGAGGTAACACAGGTTACCCAGGTTCAAGTCCCACAACGGTGGCGGAACTCTACTCCTGCTATAAATCACTATAATGGCAATACACCGAGTTACAGAGATAGGTTCGCTGTGCGAGGTGTTGCACGTTGTACGTAGCAATTTAAGAGGTTGTGCCCTAAAGGCTCCCACATGTCCGGCTTATAAAGGCACCAGAACCTAGGGTTTACATGGAAATGTCCTTGTCGGACAAGGTAAAGAGTCCTACACTAATACGAACTAATCTTCTGTGTCTTGTACTCCAAGGCTCCGAGTATGTTGGTGACTCCCGCGTAGACTTCCTTTATCCGGCATGAGACTCCCTTCTGGATCAGTCTAACTGGGCCGCCCAGCAGGCCATAGGCCTTGCTACCAACTATGGGCCATCCAGGTTAGCCGGATTGGCGACATGCTATGAGGATACCCATATAGCATATCCCCAATAGTAGCCCACGAAGGACTTTGAAAGCTCGCGTCGTCTTACCCATTAATCTTTGAATATCCCGTCTAAGTGATGTCGGCAATTCGTCAAGTAATATCTCAAAGGTCTCCTAAAGAACCCTGCAATCCTCTCCAACTTCGCAGTGTAGCCGTAGATTCCTTGAGTCTTTGTTTCCAGAGCCGGACATTCTTCGTCTTTGATGGAATCTTCAGATGTGACACTTCACTGCAACTGTCAGGAGGATGACGTAGGGTACAGCCTACGCTACCTCGAAACTCATAGAAAACAGAGAATTAATCATTAGCTATTTTCACATGCGCGAAATCGGAAACGGCGAAACGGAAAATACGGAGGACGTGGCAAAATTACCGCGCATGTTCGCTTCCACGTCGGCAATGCTCCATCGATTGGATCTCTTAGTACGAATTTTGACGCGAAATCTATATATTTTCACCGCGGTCAGTTTGTTTTCTTTTTACTCGCATTTGTTTCCTTGTCTTCGTCTTCCTCTAGCCGTGCGTCCGTTCGAGCTCCTCCTCGAAAACCCTAGCCAGCGCCTTCTTCTCCTCCTCCTACTCCCTCATAGCAATGGCCTCCAGTAGCTCCATTCCTTCGACGGTGGCGACCCCCGTGGCTATTTCAGAGCCATCCCAGGGAGTGACGGTCCCGCCGGAGGGGGTGGTCATCCCCGTCATCGCCGTGGTGGAGACCACCGGCGACGACCAAGAACGAGCGGCGCCAGAAGCTGCTGACGAAGATAACGACTCCCATAAGGGGGTGTGGAGGGGCTCTGATCTCTCCGCCGAGGATCTGCAGGAACTGGTCACCGAGGGGTATCTCCCTGCGGCCAAGGAGTTGGTCTGGTGGGCGGCGCCGACCGGCGAGGTGGTTCCTTCTCCCCAAGACGGAGAGAAGGTGTACCTCAAGGTCCAGCTGGTACGAGGCGTAAGCCTGCCAGTCTCCAACTTCTTCTTGGACGTTCTTCGGCACTTTCGGGTACTTCCCCACAATCTCTCTCCCAACAGTATCTTAGTCATCAGTAACTTCGTAGCCTTGTGCGAAGGATTCCTAGGCATCAAACCTAGGTTAGATCTGTTCGTTTACTTTTTTACCGTCAAGAGAGAGTCCGTAGAGTCCAAAGACGAATTGCGGATTTGTGGAACCATTAGCTTCAAGATCCGCCCTAGCCGGCGCTTCCCCGACATCGTAGGGGATGAGTCATGCAAGAACTGGAAGCGCACGTCCTTCTACGGCCCAGATATTCCTCTTCCTGACCGTTCTGAAGACGCAATAGGTGGCTAGGGCATCATCCACGCCTCCGGCTTCAACATCTCCTTTGTCCGCGACTCCTCTGACATTGTGCCTAGATGACCTCATTGTGCAGGCAGATGCCGTGTATAACAATGCCGGCATCTTCCACACCACATATGCCAATCTGGCCAACAATCTCAAGCTTATTGCCATTGTAAGTCTTTTGAACTTCACTTTGTTTGTTTTGCATAGTATATCCCTCTGTAGCCCTCGAGCTCTTAGGCGGATAAATAAAGGTTATTGGCCTAAGTGCTCCAAAGAAATTTTTAAGAGTAGAACTTGATAGTGTATCCCCCGAGCGTCTAGGTGAAAACTTAGCAGAATTTCGGCTAGATGCTCTAAGAGTAGCATACTTGTTGTTTTGAAAACTTTTGTTGTAGCCCCCCCGAGTGTGTAGTTGAAACTATATAGTTCCGACCAGATGCTCTAGAGAAACTAAGCATGCTTGTTTGTTTGTAGAATTAGAATAGGCGGAGGATCACGGCCAATGAGAGGTTTGCTGCTTTGCGGAAGGAGCTAGACCTTGAACAGGGTAAAACAGCCTTCCTGAAGCAATAGATCAAAAATAGCCAGAGTCTGTTTCTTGTAATAGCTCCTTGCTTTTCCTCATGGACTTATTTTTCTGCCGTCTTCTCATAGTACTTTCTGATTTCCGTCTTACACAGGCCATTGCCATGGCCAAGAGCATCATCGAGCAATCCAAGCATATATAGGAGCTCGATGATGAGAACAAAATTTTGAAGAAGGACATGGACGATGCCGTCAAGGGCCATGAGGCAGCGATGAAGGTGCTGCAAGAATCCGCTGACACCGAGATGCAACGCCTGAAGGACGAGTTTGCACAACTTAAGGAACAACACCAAGCTGCCAAAGAGCAGAATGCGAGGAACCTTGAGGTGTATAAGACAGTTCAGAAGGAGCGGGATGCCTTGGCGGAGACATTCAAGCAAGCGGAGACCAGCATCTTTGGTAACCTTTCTCCGTCTTGGTCACTTATGTACTTTGGATAACCATTTGATTTGTTTGTACTCATGGTCCTTGTATCTTGTGCAAACCACATCTCCCATTGGCTTAGCCAACTTGGGTGAAGGTGCTCCAGACCCCAAGGAATGCATGATTCTTGCCGACAACTTTGTCAGCACCGCCATTGCCCAGGCCAAGGAGATAGCCCAGCCTCTAGGAATCAATATCAAGGCGGCAGACTCAGTGGCCAAGTACGCGTAAATCCTGCGCCAAGCCCTCGAGAAGGTTAAGGACTGGAAGGCCTCCTGTGTCCGGGCTAGTGGTAGGATGTCCCTGTCTTTGGTCAAGGCACACTATGACAACGCCGACATCGACCTGGTGACCTCTGGCTTTCCCAAGCTGGATGAGGAAGGGAGGGAAATCGATAGCGATGCTATTTGGAATTCCCTCTCCGGCTTTGACACCAGGATTGCCAGAATGGTTAATGCAAATGTCTTTGTGCCTGCCGAGATCCTTGACAAAGACATGGCCTCGTCTGAGTCTAGCCCATCTCCCTCCGAGTTTGACGAGCTCTCCTGACCTGGCTCTCCTGATGATGCCACCACGAAGCCCCCTGCAACATAGCCATGAAAAACAATGTTTTGTATTAAATGTATCTCTGCGAAATGTATGCGGAAAAAACTTATGTTCTACTAAGGCAGAAAAAATTGCACTCAAGTTTCCTGCTACTTATCTATTTCCTGCATGTGTATTATTTTTAAGAAAGTGCTTGCTTATCCATTATTCTGGTTCATATGCTTGACCTTTCTTGAGACGGAAGACTTGCAACACAGAACTATGCTCTCAGGTGATGATGCTTAATAGCACCGTTAAGAACCTAAGAGCAAAATCGCCGGCTTTGAGTGCCGAAAATTCACTATTCCAGAATCCACATAAGAACTTCAGAAAATGTGTAGACCAGAAAACTTAAGCTAACACCTGTAGGCAGAATTTTCACAAGTGCAAATGCAAACTTGCGCATAAAAGAGTTTATATGATCCAAAAATGAACAACTAAAGGAGGTAAAGGACTCAGATAATATGAGTGAACCAAATGATTTATTTCACTGATCATATAAGAAACTTATTACATAATGTAAATGTGCTAAGTGTAAAAGGGACGTAGCTGTGCTATGTTCTATGGCCGATCTGTCTCCGGGTAGTCATCATCGGAGTCACGTTGCTTGCGCTTGCGATTTTTTTGGCCTATCTTTTAACTCGCATATATCGACGAGGTAATAGGAACCATTTAGCAATGCTTTGATTATGACGAATGGTCCTTCCCAAGGCGGGGATAGTTTGTGTGATTTCTCCTCCTTGAGTCTAAGCACCAGATCCCCTTCTTTAAACGAGCGATGCTTTACACGGCGACTATGGTAGCCATGTAGCTTCTGCTGGTAGACGACGAATGTTTGGCATGCCAGCATGTGCTCTTCTTCAAGTAGGTCCATAGATATGCGTCTAGATTCTTCAGCGTCATCCTCCTTGTAGGCGACGACTCTTGGTGCATCGTGGAGGATGTCGGATGGAAGGATAGCTTCTGCTCCATAAACCATGAAGAAAGGAGTCAAGCCAGTGGATCTGTTGGGTATTGTTTGTAAACTCCACAAGACATATGGTAATTCATCCGCCCAGGCTCCAGCTTCTCTATGTAGCGGTGCCTCTAAGAGTGGCTTGATTCCGTGCAGAATTAGTCCATTGGCCCTTTCAACTTGCCCATTTGACTGCGGGTGTGCCACAGATGCTAGGTGAAGGCGGATGCCTTTTTCATGATAGTACTCCTCAACTTCTCCAAGAGACAAATTTCTGCCATTGTCGGTGATGATGCTGTGTGGGAGACCAAATCTCACCACTAGATCCTAGACAAATTTTAGGGATGTTTCCCCATCAAGCTTTCTAATGGGTTTAGCTTCGATCCATTTTGTGAACTTATCCACTGCTACTAGCAAGTGTGTAAATCCACAGGGTGTTGTCTGCAAAGGTCCCACCATGTCCAGCCTCCAGACTGCGAACGACCAAGTTATTGGTATTGTTCGCAATTCTTCAGCTGGAACACTTGGTTGTCTTGCATAGAACTGACACCCAAGGCATGTTTGTACCAACTTGTCAGCATCCACCTTGGCAGTTAACCAGTAGAATCCTTGTCGGAAGGCCTTAGCCACCAACGATCGGGGAGCGGCGTGATGCCCGCAATCTCCGAGATGTATTTCTCTAAGGATCTCGATACCTTGCTGCTGGGAGATGCATCAAAGGAAAACTCATGTGGTACTTCTTTTGTATAGCTGGTCGTCAATGATGACATAGCCTTTTGCTTTGCGTAGTATTTGTCGGCTTTTGACTTTGTTGGTGGGCAAAGTTCCATCTTGTAGATAGTCCATGAACGGCTTCGTCCAAGCCAGAGAGGTCACTATTACTGTATTAACAAATGAATCTACTCTATCTAGGTTGTCGGGGTCCGCTCCCTTCACGGATGGGGTCCGTAAATGCTCCAGGAAAACGCCTGGCGGAATTGGTCGATGAGCTGATCCAATCTTTGACAGCAGATCCGCTGCCTCATTCTCCTCCCTTTTGACGTACTTGACTTCGTAGCCATCGAAACACTTGGCTATTTCGTCTACTTCGTCTCGATATGCCGCCATCATAGGGTTCCACATGTTCCAGGTGCCAGCTACTTGCTGGGCAACCAAGTCGGAATCTCCATAGCAAACTATGTGCTTGATGCCAATATCTTTAGCCACGCGTAGTCCGTGAATGAGGGCCTCATACTCCGCCATGTTGTTGGTAGCATTGAAGTGAATCTGCAGGACGTATTGCAACTTTTCTCCTGTTGGTGATTGCAATAATACAGCAGCCCCCGAGCCGTTGAGTAGCTTTGATCTGTCAAAGTGCATGACCCAATATTCTGGCTCTGGCACAAGAGTGTCTTCTGGCAGTTCCGTCCAATCTACGAGAAAGTCCGCCAATGCTTGTGATTTGATAGCGTCGCGTCTCTTGTAGGTGATTTCAAAGGAAGCAAGTTCAATACCCCACTTTGCCACTCTCACTATAGCATCACTGTTGTTGATGATGTCAGACAGTGGAGCCTTGCTCACTACTGTGATAGGATGCTCCTGGAAATAATGCCTTAGCTTGCGTGAAGCAAGGAAAACTCCATAAGCTATCTTTTGGTAGTGCGGGTAACGCTGTTTGGATTCTGTCAAGACCTCGCTTACATAGTAAACGGGTCGCTGAACTCCGTATTCGTGCGTTGGCTCCTTGCGCTCCACCACGATGATGATGCTGATTACTCGATTGGTTGCTGAAAGAAGATTTCATGATCTCTTGTGTTTTGTGTGTTAGATAACAATACCGTGGAGTTTCTCATGTGTGCTAAGTGCTGCAGGTAAGAGAAATTGATGTTGGGGGGCCGGATTATCCGCCCCCATGCTAACTCGTGTAATAATGAGCTCGTTGGGGAACCCCAAGAGGAAGGTATGATGAGCACAACAGTAAGTTTTTCCCTCAGTTATGAAACCAAGGTTATCGAACCAGTAGGAGCAAGGAAACACCTCCAAGGTGTTGTTTCCAACTTGGAATCCTGCCCAACACAATCACAGAACTTTGCCCCCAACTTACAGTGAGGTTGTCAATCTCACCGTTTTTGCTGAAAACAAAGGATTAAACGTATTGTGTGGAAGAAAGTAAAAGCTTGCAGAAAGTAAACAGAAAACAGTAAACAGTTGTAGATTGATGGCAAAAGAAAGGACTGGGGTCCATAGTTCACTAGTGGTGGTTCTCCTTAAGATAGATAACATGTTGGGTGAACAAATTATAGCGGAGCAATTGACAAACATCGAGAAAGCATACATGCATATACTAATCATCTTGACACCTTTGAGATTCGATTGTGCATTACAACATTATACATAGACCGTAATCCAACTGCATCTATGACTAATAATCCACCTTCAGGTTATCATCCAAACCCCTTGTAGTATTAAGTTGCAAGCAACAGATAATTGCATTACGCATTGCGTGTAAAGTAAACAATACGATTGTTCTATGAACAAAGGATTGCTATTTTCTCCCTAGTAGCAACAGCACATCTAGTACCTTAGAGATTTCTGTCACTTCCCCAGATTACTAGAGGCATGAACCCACTATCGAGCATAAATACTAACTCTTGGAGTTGCTAGCATCTACTTAACCAAGATAGCTACTAACAACGGAAAGCATGCAAGATCAAAAATAACAAAGACATGATAGAATCAATAATCAATCTGAAATAGCATCTCAATATCCATCGAATCCCCGCAAACACAACATGTAGGATTACAAATAGATGATCTTGATCATGAACGGAGCTCACAAGATCTAAACATGATAGCACAAAGGAGAAGAACCAACCATCTAGCTACTACATGGACCCGTAGTCCAAGGATGAACTACTCAGGCATCACACCGGAGGCTTGTATGGTGATGAAGAAGGCCTCCAGGGTGAATTCTCCCCTTTGACAGGGTGCTGGGAAGAGCTTCATATCCCTCCCGATCTAGGGATGGAGATGATGGTGCCTACAGGCTCTTTCGTGGAATTTTGATCAGGTACTTATGGTTTATGTATCAGAGAAATCTTATAGTCGGAAGGGGAGGCCGAGGGGGTGCCCTAGGCGGCCATACCACCCCTGGTGCGGGCCAGGCCTGGTCGTGTGGCTAGGTGGTGTGGCGGACCTCTGGCCCCTCTCCGTCTCGTATTCTGGCTCCGTGTTCCCCTAGGTGAAATATTGACTTTGGCTTTTGTCCCGGCCAATTCCGAGAATATTCATTTTCTGACTTTCCTGGAACCAAAAACAGCAGAAAACAGGAAACTGGCACTGTGGCATCTTATTAATAGGTTAGTACAGGAAAGTGTATAAAAATACTCTAAAGTTGGAACAAAACATAAGAAAGTAGATAAAAACCAAGCATGGACCATCAAAAAGGATAGATACGTTAGCAACGTATCAACATCCCCAAGATTAACTCCTGCTCGTCCTCGAGTAGGTAAGTGATAAAAAGAAAGAATAATTTTTGAGGTGACATGCACCATCATAAACTTGATCAAAGTATTTGGAAAACATTGAAAGCTAGGATCATAGTACTTCAACATAGCATGAAAGATAAAGTTCTAACAATAAGACATAGCAACTATGTTGTAACATGAAGAGGTACAAACAAAAGATTCATGAATAACAATGCTTTGCAAGACGTTTGTTTGTTTCACATAAAGAAAACATAGCATAGTGGCATTCAGCTTGTCCCTCATAGAGTAGCAAAATATAAATGCATAGGACACCTTCAAAGTTCATAAGGGTGACTAGATACAAATAGTTTAAGAACAAGCAATATCAAAGTTATGCATCAATCAACAAGTCTTGGGACAATGCACATTATACTAAGAATGGCCACTATGCTCTCTCAATAGGTGCATAAAGATAGAAGGTGGAGACTCAACATAAAAGTAAAAGAAAGGCCTTCATAGAAGGAAGCAGGGATTCAAGTATCATAAAGAGCTTCCAAAAATTATGGTACTTATTAGCTTTCAGTGCCCCTATCATAAGCATCTTTAGGTGATTAAGGTTAAAGTGACACAACTAAGAGGATATGCTTGACAAGTTATAAGCCGAAATCTCATGTCCCTTACTTACGAAGACTGAACCTCATGCTACTCAACTTTAGTCACAAGTAAGCTCTTGTCATTGTAAGTACATATGTATCATAGAGAACCGCCAACAGGGTACCCCTTGCACATGATACAGGAGCTATCCCATAATCAAAATGACAAGGCAAGCAAACAATGATCATCTCAACGATCTTTTTATTTACTATTTGCATAGGTTTTTATTGAGGATGCTTCATAGAGTGCTCATTATGGTTATGCTGCAAGTTTCCACCATGATTAGGCATGGCTTAGGCTAGCGGCCCAGGCGTTTCTCTAACACACATACAAACTCCATGATCTTACAAGTTCCACTTTTATTTCACACCGCCGGGATCCATAAGCAAAAGAATCATGATATCAACGGGGTACAATGTACAAGTGCAATGTTGAAAGCGTTCCCCATGATACATGGTTCTGCTAATTTCAACTTATAAAGCGCAAGCATATACGCAACAAAGATGGGCAAAATGGTTCAAGTTTATTAAGTGCAAGAAAAGTAAAGTGTGCCATCAAGTTCGTGAGAGCTTTAATCACTAATTTTCACATAACAAGTTTAATTCGGAAGGTAGATAAAAACATGAATATAGTTGGAATAGCAAATGCTAATAGGTAGGTATGGTGGACTCTTTGGAATAACTTGGTTTAATGGAGTTGGTTGCATGAGTGGGACTCACACTTGGTTATGGAGGCTAGCAAAAGACTGGGAGCGACCAACTAAGAGAGCAATAATGTCCATAATCATGCAAAGCGACAAAAAATCATTGATTAAAGCATAAAGTGATATTACAACTCGAAAACTAAAGGATCATAAAGGCTATGGTGACTTTGGATAGTCATAACATGGTGTGAGCATGCGCCAAGCCAACCCAAATAAAGCATCAAAGGAGAATACCACAATACTATGCTTTAATATGCTAAAACAACGCATGATTCTTCCAAGGCACATTAAGCAATCTCAATTGTTTATAACAAGTCCTGCTACAGCAATAATCACTAAGCATAAAGCGAAAACAATATCAAGCATGACATGACAAAGCATAGGTCACAATCAAAAACAAGCTTCTTTTACCACTTAAGCATGAACTTTTCCTACTCTTGTCCAATCCAAACCAAATTTATTTGAAAACTAATGTATGAAAGAGGGGGTACAACCAATTTATTCAAGAAAACTAAGGAAACCAAGCAAACAAAAACTAAAACGAAAACAAAAAAAGAAGACGCTCCAACAACAACACAACTGTGCATGAAACAATAAAAATGAAATGTTTGGAAGAAACCTAGGATTTTTATTGATGAAGAAGGCATCCCCAAGCTTGGATGCTTGTACTTCTTGGATATTTCTTGGGGTGAGACGGGTGTCATCCCCAAGCTTGAGCTTTAGTCCATTCTTCATCTCATTACATCATTCCTTCCATACACCTGACATTTTTTCCTTCATACAAAACTTCACACAATCTTTATTAGCAACATTAGTGCACTCAAGATAATAAGTCTTTGGGTTAAGTTTCAACACCAATAAAACTTCCATTAAAACACAAGCTACTGTAGCACTTCCCTCAAAAATCTCAATTCCCCAAAAGAACTAAAAAAAAATCAACAAGAAGCAAATGAAAATAATGGCAGAAATCTGTCAAAATAGACCAGCATGTAAAAACCAATTTTTTCGAACACCTTCTGTTGCTCAAATAGAAAAGTGTTGAACTACCTAAAGTTAGATAACAACCTAGGGAAGAAGAGCAAAAATTCAATCCTCAAACCGATGTGCAGAGATTTTACACGAATTTTTACGGTGAAGAACAAAAATCTGTTTTGGGACAGCAACTTTCCCAAGCATTACTTCTCTCTCATTAGAGGTTACTCTTGGCACAAAAAGCAAATAAAAAGGATAAGGAGAGGTTATTATAGAGGTAATAACTTCCAAGACTCATCTAAAACTTTTTGGTTATCTCCCAATAAGTGCTTTTCTTTAACGCCTTTGAGCTAGGCATAAGAATTCCGATGATGCTCACATAAAAAAAATGAATTGAAGTAAAAGAGAGCATCAAGGAGAAAATTCAAAACAAATTTAAGTCTAACCCACTTCCTATGCATAGGAATCTTATATGCAAATAAATTCACAAATAACAAAGTGACAGGCATAGGAAGATAAAACGAGAGTAACTTCAAAACTTTCAGGAAATAGAGAGGTGTTTCAGTACCATGAAAACTTTTACAACCATATTTTCCTCTCTCATAATAATTTTCAGTAGCCTCATGAATAAACTTAACAATATAACTATCACATAAAGCATGATTTTTCATGATCTACAAATACATAATTTTTATGAAGCTCTAAAATGGTGGGATTAAAACCTTCAAACCCACTTTTAACAATTTTATAACAAGATGACTGATCAATCTCATTTTCAATAGTAGTACAATAAATATTGTAAACCAATATAGGACCATCATCTAGAGCTTTATTATAAACATTTTCAAAAGAATCCACACGAACATAACATTCATCCTCCCTTGGTAATCATGGGGGACAATCAAATAATGTAAGGGGTAAAGAGTTACTCTCATTAGAACGTAGGCATGGGTAGATCCATTGTTCCTCCTTTTGTTCATCACTCTCCTCCTCTTTTTCATCTAATGAGATTTCAAGTTCAGCAATTTCTTATTCCATAGGCTCCTGCAAGGCATTAGTCTCTTCTGTTGGTGGAGAGTATTTATTAAGATATTCAAGAATATAGCCATTTTCTTCCTTGTAATTATCAAAGAAAAATTTAAGTATATCATAAACCTCATATTTATAAGGTGCATCATCAGTATTTTCAAGAAAATAAGAAAGTTCAAATGCACCCTTCCAAGCAATAAATTCTTCAATTTGTTCCACATCATAAAAGTCATAATTTCCCTTAACATAAGAAGATATGGTAACATCATCATTATACTCACATTGAAAAGGGAGGTGTTTATACCTCTTACAGCAACAAGATTTATCAAAGCAATAAGTAACATTATAAGTAGAGCACACGTTACTAGGAACGGAATACAATTTATTAATTTGTTCCCATAAGTGTTTCCCTTTCTATGACAAGCGGTGTTCCTTATAATAATATTTTTGTTCTTCCGTGAACCCACCTTGCCAATAAGATTCAGTTTCAAAGAAACCAACCATTGATAGAAAGCATGATAAAGCAACTCAATAACAGACCAAAGAAAATAACAACTATAGTAGGAACTAATTTTTTTGTATTTTTGATAAAGAAACAAGCAAACAAAGTAGAAATAAACTACGAAAAACAAAAAACAACAAAGTAAAGAGATTGGTTATGAGGGACTCCCCTTGTGAAGATGTCCTAGTCTCCCCGGCAATGGTGCCAGAAAAAGTACTTGCTGACTCGTGTAATAACGAGCTCGTTGGGGAACCCCAAGAGGAAAGTATGATGAGCACAGCAGTAAGTTTTCCCTCAATTATGAAACCAAGGTTATCAAACCAGTAGGAGCAAGGAAACACCTCCAAGGTGTTGTTTCCAACTTGGACTCCTACACAACACAATCACAGAACTTTGCCCCCAACTTACAGTGAGGTTGTCAATCTCACCGGTTTTGCAGAAAACAAAGGATTAAACTTATTGTGTGGAAGAAAGTAAAAGCTTGCAGAAAGTAAACAGAAAACAGTAAACAATTGTAGATTGATGGCAAAAGAAAGGACCAGGTCCATAGTTCACTAGTGGTGGTTCTTCTTAAGATAGATAACATGTTGGGTGAACAAATTACATGAGGGCAATTGACAAACATCAATAAAGCATACATGCATATACTAATCATCTTGACTCCTTTGAGATTCGATTGGGCACTACAACATTATACATAAACCGTAATCCAACTACATCTATGACTAATAATCCACCTTCAGGTTATCATCCGAACCCCCTCCAGTATTAAGTTGCAAGCAACAGATAATTGCATCACGCATTGCGTGTAAAGTAAACAATACGATTGTTTTATGAACAAAGGATTGCTGTTTTCTCCCTAGTAGTAATAGCACATCTAGTACCTTAGAGATTTCTGTCACTTTCCCATATTACTAGAGGCATGAACCCACTATCGAGCAGAAATACTAACTCTTGGAGTTGCTAGCATCTACTTGGCCAAGATAGCTAGTAACAACGGAAAGCATGCAAGATCACAAATAACAAAGACATGATAGAATCAATAATCAATCTGAAATAGCATCTCAATATCCATCGGATCCTAGCAAACACAACATGTAGGATTACAAATAGATGATCTTGATCATGAACGGAGCTCACAAGATCTAAACATGATATCACAAAGTAGAAGAACCAACCATCCAGCTACTACATGGACCCGTAGTCCAAGTATGAACTACTCACACATCACACCGGAGGCTTGTATGGTGATGAAGAAGGCCTCCAGGGTGAATTCTCCCCTCCGGCAGGGTGCCGGGAAGAGCTTCAGATCCCTCCCGATCTAGGGATGGAGATGACGGTGGCTACAGGCTCTTTCATGGAATTTTGATCAAGTACTTAGGGTTTCTGTATCGGAGGCATCTTATAGTCGGAAGGGGAGGCCGAGGGGGTGCCCTAGGTGGCCACACACCCCCTGGCGTGAGCCAGGCCTGGCCGCATGGCCAGGTGGTGTGGCGGCCCTCTGGACCCTCTCCATCTCGTATTCTGGCTCCGTGTCCCCCTCGGTGAAATATTGACTTTGGCTTTTGTCCTGTCCAATTCCGAGAATATTCATTTTCTAACTTTCCTGGAACCAAAAACAGCAGAAAACAGGTAGCTGGCACTATGGCATCTTGTTAATAGGTTAGTCCAAGAGAGTATAAAAATACTCCAAAGTTGGAACAAAACATAAGAAAGTAGATAAAAACCAAGCATGGAACATCAAAAATTATAGATACGTTAGCAACGTATCACCCCATCAAGGGCCGGATAATCCGGCTCCCAGGAGAAGTGCCCAAGGGAAGATCAGGGCAAGTCTCTGTCTGGGGGCGGACTTTCCCCTGGACAATCCGAAGTTGGGGCGGATTTTCCCCCAGCCGGATAATCCGTCCCTCCCCTTGTGCCAGATAATCCGGCCCCCAGGAGGAGCTGCCAAGGATGGCTTGGCGCGAGCTTCTGTCCAGGGGTGGATTTTCTGCCGGATAATCCGAGTCTGGGGCAGAGTTTTCCCCAGGCCAGATAATCTGGCCCTCACTAAGGCTGGATATTCTGGCCCCAGATGACTCCAACGGCTCAGTCTGGACATGGGGTATAAAAGTTCTAATGACCCCTCCTGTCAGTCTTCTTGATTCATTCGAAAAAGTTCTGGCCTGTTGAAAAATCTCTCTCACTTCAACCACCCGAAGGCTTCGATCTTTGGGGGAATTGAAGGAGGAGACTTCATTCATCATCATCACGAATCAAGCGCTTCAACTCCTCTCCATTCACTTGAAGAATTCCCAATCTAGTATTCTTGTTAATATCTAGATCTTGTGTTTCGATATTGATAACAATTGTTCTTGTGGCAGCTTGTTTCCGTTATGGGAGCCTCCAATTCGGTTGTGGAGTTGTGCCCCGCTAGTAGTGTAAAGGCATTGGATCCCGCCTCGAAGTGTTCCAATAGTGGAAAGGTGGATCAGGCCTTTGGTGGTGAGATCCATCGGAGAACAGGGTGAGGCCTATTGTGGTGTGGTGGTCTTAGTACTACCCACCCCTCCAACGCAGATGTACTTCCCTTAACAAAGAAGGAAGTGCGGTAAAAAAAATCCTGTGTCTCCGCGTGCTTCACTACGGTTTCTTCGTTCCTCACTCTTACCTGCCTTTACTAGCTAGTAGTTAGGATTGCATATAGGGAAATTCTACTTAGTTGCATATCTAGAGAATTTACCTTTTGTGTCAAGCCTAGAATTCAAAAAGTACTAAAATTTGAAGTAGCACCTATTCACCCCCCTCTAGGTGCCCATACGATCCATTTCAATTGGTATTAGAGCCCCGACTCTTTATTCAGGCTTAACTGCCTAAGAGAAGTATGGGTACTAAGGAAAATGGGAATGAGGTTGTGGACAAGGTAACAATGGATGACCTCAAGACGTTGGAAACAACCTTGTTGAAATTATTTGAAACCAAGATGGAAGAGATGCAGCAAATGATTGCTCGCCTCACATCATCTACAGCCCCATCTCCATCTTCCTCTAAGGCCACCACTCCTCTATCTAAGGATAAGGCTCATGCCGAATCTAAGGAAGATGAGGTGGTGGGTGAGAAACATAATGGCTCCGCCTCCAAGAAGGGAAGTGGTAAGGAGGATTATAGTGAGGTCCCTCACTTGTATTCTCCCGACCCACCTATCCCACATCCTCATATAAACAATAGGGGTGATCCACCCAAGATTACTGCATCTTCATTTAATCAATAGGATCATTGAAGATGGTCTTCATATTAGATACCCCGCCAACTTGACTAGAAGAGAAGTTGTGGACAATTAACTAAATGCAACGGCTCTTCACATGATTCAACTCAGAGTGGGTCCCAAAGACATGCCACATATTGAGCACTTCAACACAGCCAAAGAAGCTTGGGATGCTCTCACCGATCTATTCATCAGAATGAAAGCATGAGAAGAAATAGGTATGATGCTCTTAGCAATGAAGCTGAAGGATTTTACATGTTGGATGGCAAGGACCATGAAGACATGTATAGAAGGCTCAAGAGCATTGCAAAAACATTTAGAAAGCATGGAGCCACTCACATTGATGATGCTTAGATCAAAAGGAAATATGTGAGTGCCCTCATGCTATTTGAGCCAACGGACTTGAAGAGTTTGCAAGGTAGACATAACTACCACCAAATGACTTCCAATGAAGTCATGCAAGAAATGGAGGCCTTCAAGGTTGCCGCCAAGAATGCCAAAGATGCTCGTGCTCGAGAAATTGGAATGCAAAAGGCAGTTAATGTTTCTCTAAAGGCCAATGTTGTTGAACAAGATGAGGATGATAGAGGATACGATGTTGTATCCATGGGATGTCCCGAGGAGGTCAAGCATGCTCATGGTGAGTACATGGCCTTCTACGCAAGGAACTTTTGGAAGGACCCAGCCAAGGCTAAGTCTGAACTTGAGTGCAAGAATGGGTCAAGTGGGTGAAGAGAGAATGGCCCAAAACAGAGGACTTTCTACAATTGTGGGGACCGGTTGCACTTTGTGGCTGAGTGTCCGTATCAAAGTAGAGAAGACAATGGGGGCAGGCTCATCCTCAAAGAAAAGTCCAAGGCACCTCGAAAGAAACCATTTGTCAAGAAGAATGGCCCTTACGAGAAGCAACCCAAGATTGTCTTGGTGGCACAACAGGAATATTCTTCTGCAAGTGAAGACGAAGAGGATGAAGATAGCTCTCGAGAGGTGGCTGCTATAGCCACCACATCTAGACCCACATCACTCTTTGACTCTCCAAATGAAAATGTCATCAACAATAACGTCACTTGCCTTATGGCAAGAGGGTCCGAGGTATCATCTTCTATTTCTTCATTTCCTAAGACTACTATAAATATGGTTATGGATGATCATACTAGTCTTAAGATAAAAGAAGAAGTTATTGCTTTGGAATTTTTTTTCACTAACTTGCAAGGTGAGCACAAACTTCATTTTGATGCTCTTATGAGTCAACTTGCTCATTTCGAAGAACTTCTCGAAGAGAAGGGAAGAATTGAAAGAGAAGATGACTCGAAGATAGCCTCTTTGAAGAATGCTCTGGAGGAAGAAGAGGAAGCTCGATTATCTTTAGAGGAGAAACTCGAGTCAATTGAGGAGTCCCATGAAGAGGTTGTTGCCCAGTTCATAAAAGAACATGACAATGCTCTTGCTAAGGTAAAGAAACTAAAGAAGGAGAAGATTGACTTTGGGGCTGCTCATGCTAGACTCTCAGAGAAGTTTGAGAAACTTTAAATTGCCCACAAGGCATTGGAGAGTGAACATTCTACTCTAAATGAGTCTCGTGATCAGCTCCAAACTCAATTGGACAAGTATGATATGCCCAGCACCTCTACTCCATCGTGTGGACATGAAAATATTATTGAAGAAAATGCAAGACTAAAAGAAGAACTTGTAAATGGGTCTCAACCTAAAGGTAAAGAAGTCCTAGATGAGATTCTTAGCAAGCAAAGGATAAATAATGGAAAAGAAGGTCTTGGTTATGTTCCTAAGACAAAGAATAAGAAGAAGAAGAGCAAAACTGCACAAACAAATGCAAGAACCACAACCAATGGCAAGACTAACTATGTTGGTTTTGCAGGGTATAATAATCCAAATTATGAATTATTCTGTGATTATTATGGTGATGTCTATGATAGATTTGTTGGTCCTTTGATAGTTACATTTATTGGTCTATTTTGGTTCCTAAGACCCTTGTCACTAACATGAGAGGACCCATTGAAAAATGGGTACCTAAAACCAAGAAGTAACTTTCTTGCAGGGCTATGCTTCCGACGAGTCCAAATGGGTGCTCGATAGCGGGTGCACGAGTCATATGACCAGAAGCAAGGAGATCATCTCGGAGATGCCGCCAAATCATGATCACATAACCGTCTCCTATGGTGACAAGTCAAAATCTGAGGTATTGGGTCTTGGCAAGGTTGTGGTGGCTCACAATATCTCTCTCGTGGATGTCATGCTTGTTGAGACCCTTGGTTACAATTTACTTTCTGTTCGTGCCCTTGGTAAGATGGGCTTCGCTATTTTTATTGATGGTGATTTGGTGGTCCTCTTGTGGAGCAAGTCTCTAAAGGTCGCTTTCGTTGGATATGTCGAAAATGACATGTATGTGGCGGACTTTTCGGGGGAAAGCACTATAGGCCCGATGTGTCTTTTTGGAAAGGCTGACGCGGGCTGGCTATGGCATCGCCGACTAGCCCACGTCAATATGAGAACTTTGAAAGTCTTCACAACGGTGGCCACATTCTTGGACTAGAATAAAATGTTTCCTTTGCCAAAGACCGTATTTGTAGGGCTTGTGTTGAAGGGAAGATGCATGACTCTCCCCATCGACAGAAGACTATTATTTCATCAAAGAGGATTTTGGAGCTTCTTCATGTGCATCTCTTTGGTCCTCCATCTCATGCAAGCCTCAGTGGGAAGAAATATTGCCTCGTAATTGTTGATGATTATTCAAGATATACATGGGTCTATTTCTTCAAGTTGAAGAGCGAGACTCAACAAACGGTCATCGATTTTGCCAACAAGGTTCAACGTCAACACAACATCCCCATTTTGGCAATTAGAAGCGATAATGGCTCCAAGTTCAAGAACTGCACTCTAAATGAATTCCTAAGTGAAGAGAGGATAAGACACTAATATTCCGCTGCGTATACCCCTCACCAAAATGGTGTAGCCGAGAGGAAGAACTGGACCTTAATGTATGCTAGCTGAATTCAAGTCACCTTATAACTTCTGGGCTGAAGCAATTTCTACCGCATGCCACTCTTCGAACCGGCTCTACCTCTGCAAATCTTGGACAAGACACCTTACGAAATACTTACCGGTAACAAGCCAAACATCTCCTACTTCCAGGTAGTTGGTTATAAGTGTTTCTTTCTTATCAAAGGAGTTCGTCTTTCTAAATTCGAGTCTAAGGCTTTAGAAGGCATTTTTGTTGGTTATGGTGCCGAATCCCACACTTATAGAGTCTACAATAAGCTCTCCGGAACTGTTGTAGAATCTTGTAGTATGGTGTTCGAGGAAAATGATGGCTCCTGTGCGGGGCAAGTTGATGTTTGTGATGCAGATGTTGAAATACCCCAAGAAGCCATAAGAAGAATGGGCGTGGGATTTTTCCGCCCCATTGAGGAACCCCTTGTGGTGGATCGGGAAGGACAATGCTCTAACCAAGTAGAGGCCTCATCAACACAAACTCAACATGCTCCAACTGCTGGAGAAACCTCTACACCAACACCACAAACTGCTGAAGCTCATCAATCCGCTGCTCTAGAAAGCTCCAGGCTGGATTATCCGGTGGACACCGGATTATCCGGCCAACCTCGTTGACTGGCAGAAGCGAACGCAATATTGAAGAATATGCTGCAAGTCCCAGACCGGATTTTACGGCTGACCCGGATTAGTTGGCCCCTCTCTAGTTCAAGCCAGAACCGTTCAAGACAGTAAAGATGGACCAAGCTCTCCCAGGCCGGATTGTCTGGCCACTCCCTCATCCAGATTATCCTGTTATGGATTCTAATCAAAATCAAGGGCAAGATTTGTCACCTTCTATTCCTGCTGATCGAGCTAAAGATCAAGGCCAAGATAATAATTCCAACGAAGACTCAAATGATGAAGTTAACCCACCAAGAGACATCAAGTTGATTGAACTTCATCGCAAAGCTCGTGTAGATAGGAATCTTGAATTAAGGGGTCACACCCTTGACAAAGTTGTAGGTGATCTCAGATGAAGGGTGTCCACAAGAAGGGAGCTTGCAAGCTTTGGTGAGCACCAGGCTCACATATCAATGGTGGAACCCAAGAAAGTATTTGAAGCCCTTGAAGACTCGGACTAGGTTGTTGCTATGCATGAAGAATTAAATAAATTTGAGCGCAACAAAGTCTGGAAATTAGTAGAGAAGCCCAAGGATTGCCGCAACGTTATCGGCACAAAATGGATTTTTAAGAATAAGCAAGATGAAAATGGAATTGTTGTAAGGAACAAGGCAAGACTCGTGGCACAAGGCTATTCCTAAGTTGAGGGCATCGACTTCGGTGAGGCTTATGCTCCAGTGGCTCGTCTTGAGTCCATCCGTATCCTTCTTGCTTATGCTGCTCATAATAATTTTAAATTACAACAAATGGACATTAAGAGTGCCTTTCTTAATGGTCCTCTACATGAGTTGGTATGCATAAAGCAAGCCCTGGGATTTGAGGATCCTAACTTTCTGAACCATGTCTAGAAACTCGATAAGGCACTCTATGGCCTTAAACAAGCCCCACGTGCGTGGTATGAGCACCTTAAAGAGCTTTTTCTAGACCGTGGCATCAAAGTTGGGCAAATCGATCCCACTCTTTTTACTAAGAAGGTGAAGGGAGAGCTCTTCGTATGCCAACTATATGTAGACGACATCATCTTTGGCTCTACTAATAAAGCTTTTAATGATGAATTTTCAAAGCTTATGACTGATAGGTTTGAGATGTCTATGATGGGGTAGTTACGTTTCTTTCTTGGATTTGAGATCAAACAACTTAGAGAATGAACCTTCATAAATCAAGCAAAATACATCCAAGACATGCTCAAGAGATTCAAGATGATGGATCTTAATGGCGTCGCCACCCCGATGCAAACTAAATGTCATCTCGAACTCAATCCCCACGGTAAAGATGTGGACCAAAAGGTATACCATCCATGATCGGCTCTCTTCTTTACCTCTTCGCATCTAGAACTGATATTGTGTTGAGTGTGGGTGTGTGTGCAAGGTATCAAGCGACTGTTGGGGATATACTTTCCGGGTATCCTCATAGTTCCTCACTGACCAGGGTGGCCCACTTCGGGTTAGAGCTTTGCTTCACGGGCGGCCCAGTCAGGGAGAAAGATGGAGTCCAATCTGGCTACGGGAAGGCCCAGAAGACTTACCGACTTAGGCCCATAAGATTACTTGTAGTTCAAGATGTACTCTGTAACCGACTCTTAGTCGTAGACAGATAGATCTCTCTTGTAAACCCTAGGCCGGATATCTATATAAGCCGTCTTAGGGAGAGCCTTTAGGGCAACACTTTAGACCCTCAATAGTCTACAACCTCAACTCGCACAGGCGAACCCTTGTAACCCATATTCCGTCTCTGCCGTATTACTGGATTGCTAGCAGGAGTAGGATCCGTCCAAAGCCTGCGGATTCGAACCTAGGTAAACTTGTGTGCTCACCGTCCCGGAACACCGTACGTCTCACACCCCTCTCTTCCGCACGCCTCGAGGACCCCCTCATGGCGTACTTGTCATCAATACGATGACAGTTGGCGCCCACCGTGGGGCAAGTGAGCTTCGGATCTGCGTTCCGAGTGGAATCTGCAAGAATCGGAATCGGCGAAACTATCGTCGTCGGTCGCATCCTCTACGCCAGCGACGTCCCTCTCATCATTCTCGACGAGACCTGGATTCTAGCTAGGGAGGCTGTGACTGCCTACACAATCATGTCTTTTGGCGAGATCGATGTTTACATCGGTTTCGCTGAACCTGCCCCACCCACCCCAGCGGTGATGATAGAGGCAGAAGAATCTTCTAGGTCCCCTTTGTCCACGGAGGCGGCAGAATTCCGGATCTCAGAAAATCCTAATCCCACCCAGCCCGCACCAGCTACGGAGATAGTGGAGAAATCCGAGCCTGAGGAAGACCTAGCGGTCGAAATCGAATCTGGAGTGGATCTCCTAGGAGAGACCGGATCCCAGATCGACCCGCCCGCGGAAGTCGAAAACCAGGAGGAGCTCATCAATGACACTGATTCCGGCTCTGAGGATGCCAGGACAGAGAGACCTTTCCTAAGGTACACACTGTGACGTATGATAATGCAAGATGCAAGCGTAGATGCAATTCTTGAGACCATCAAAAGTTTCGACATGGCTGACCGCGAGAGCTGCAGGTACCTCAGGAAGCACGTGTCGCACTTCGTCGGATATGTGGGATCCGGATCCGGCTCTGCCGATGCTGGAGAAAACACCGACTCTGTGCTAGAGGCGATTGGAACAAATGCCGACGTACCCGCATCCTCGGATGAGTCGATGACGTCAGTGGATTTTCGAAAGTTCTCCGCGGAATATGAAGAGGAGTATAACTCCAAAGCTGCAGAAGAAGGAGAAGCCATGGATGAAGGATCCGGGGAACACTCTCCCAAAGCGCAGGATGACATGGACGTCGGAGATAATCCCGAAGTCCAGATGTCCGAAAGTACCGATCAGAGCTGGACTCCAGGAAATGGACCCAAAGCCGTCTTTTCTACTGGCGCTGCCAAGAAGGCAAAGAAGAAGAACAAGAAGAACAAGACCCTGACAAAAGACCCTCTAGCAGAAGAGGTGATTGCCGAGGAATATGATGAAGACTCGGATGGAGCACTTATACCAGAAGAGCCGAAAAAAGAAGAATCGGTGGATGGACACGTGATCACCGAAGGTGCGTGTAAACTCATCGATGCTGCATTAACCACACCTATTCCTACAGCTGCAGAACTTACTGCTGAAGAGCTGGACGAAAGGGCCCAAGCCTTAGAAGCGCGTCGTCAAAAACTCCTGGATGAAGCCAAAAACATCGAGGAGGAGAAGAAACGCATGGCAACTAAGGATTACATGTCTCGGTTGCATCAAAAGACACAGAAGCGTCACACCAATGATGACCAATTCCCACATATCCGTGCCGTCCTTTTTGGAGATGAGATGGGGAAGCCACGGAAAGATAGCAAAGGAGATTAGGTATATCCAACCCCAGTACAGAATACCGTGGTGACCCGAGAAATTCTATCGGCTAATCCAGGACCGGAGGAGATCCGTTTGGGTATCAAACTAATCAACAAGGGACTGGAGCAGCAAAAGGTCGCCCTGTCCGGAAGTCAAAAACTAGTCTCAGATTCCGATCAATGTCGCACAGATCGGGCATGGGCTGACCTAAGACCCCATCGTGTTCCGGAGCAGCATCATCGCCCCGAATGTCGGGAGGACAATTATTCGAGAACCGGATCGTCAGGACAACATCACAAAACTATGCATGACTGGAGCAACATCGCCCCAGCGGCCAAAAAAGAGGCCATCGCTGCACTGAATCCGAGGAATCCTCCCCGACAAGAGTCTAACGATCGAAGGGGAGAAGATAAAGAGAAACGTCGGGAGGAGGATCGTCAAAAAATGCCACCTCCTAGACATGCAAGCCGTCCGGCTGAGCCTCACCATAGTGGGAACGACGGACTAAGGAACGACGAAAACCATGCCGGGACAAGCCGGCAGGGGGCTCGTCGTAGCCAAGACCCTCCCCGAAACCGGAATAATGACGCTCCGGATGGAGGCCGGCGATCAGCCAGAAACTATCCAGCTGCCTCACCTTCTCCACCAAGCAGTCATCACAACGGCTCCCAAGGGGGACAAGGAGGACGACATGGTGGAGGAGGTGGTGGCAGAAGCCGAAGTCCGGCTCCAAGGCACTGCAGCCATAGCCGACATTCGGGACAATCACTATCCCCGAACGACGCAAGGCACAAGATCAATTCCAACATAGAGGCGCAGTGCTATGAAAACGATGATAACTACATGGGCCTAAAATGCTTTGGACCACGCATCAGAGCTACAAGATTCCCGAAAGGATTTGCTATCTCAAGACATATCCAAGCCTACGACGGCATTGCTCGGCCAGACACCTGGCTATAGGATTTTTTCCAAGCTTGCTGCATCGCCAAAGGCGGAAATAGCCTGGTCGCAACCCGATATCTCCCACTTATGTTGCGGAAGACGACACGATCATGGCTTAATGAACTTCCGGAGAACACCATCCACAACTGGTATGACATGCAAAGTGCGTTCTTTTAGAATTTCGAAGGCACGTATCGGAGGCCCTGTACGGTCAGAGACCTACAACGTTGCACCCAGAAGGCCGGAGAAACTTGTCGGGATTACCTCGGATGATGGATCAACACCAAGAACTCCTGCGAAGGAGTAAATGATCAAACTGCGATTGAAGCTTTCATCGCAGGTCTCCCAATTGGTCTACTGCGCCATCGCTTGAAGTGTGACAAGGTCACTGATTTGGGAGAGATGATAGAAACAGCGAGCAAGTATGCAGATGCCGACGACGATGCAGAGGGATTACTCAATGCCCTAGCTGTGCCTCAGTCAGCAAAACAACCAAAGCAACAAGCTCAGAAGCACAAAAATACCTCGGAAGAGAAACCCAACGTGGAAACAGTACTGATCACTGCTACTTTCGGGTCTAGAGGACGAGGAGGACACGGCGGAGGCCGCGGGCGTGGCCGTGGGACTTCAAGGGTCCAAGGGAGAGGAGACCAGCAACCAGGAAAAACCTACTCTTGGGCCGACATTGCCAATAACCCATGTGTGCATCACCCAGACGCCAATGGTGGCTCGTCCCACACCAACGCCGAATGTCGTTTCAATGACGACATCAAAAGAGATGACACCACGGGCTACAAAGCTAAGCAGAAGAAGGGAAAGAAGAATCCCGAAAAGGAAAAAGAGACCAAGGAAGATTCTGACATGGAGGAAGCTGATGCTTCAAATCCCAAGCCGGAAGGGAAGAAAAGTTTTCCCACCAAGAAGGACACTTATGTCACTTTCCTCAGATCTCAACCAGCAAAGGTCAAGAAAGCAGTTCTACACGAGCTCAATGCAATAGTTCCGGCTGTACCCCAATACCTGGACTGGTCGGAAGTGGCAATCACATTTGACCACGCTGATCATCCGCCTAAGTTGCATAGGCGAGGAAAATACGCCTTAATCGTCAATCCACTTATTGACGGTTATGGTTTCTGCAAGACCCTCATGGACGGTGGTAGCAGCATCAATATTCTCTATGTCGAAAGGCTACGCCAGATGAGGATCTTGGAAACCCAGCTGAACCATAGCTCTGTGATCTTTCACGGAGTTGTCCTGGGAAGACAAGCTAATTCCCTGGGAGAGATTACTTTGGATGTTACCTTTGGAACTCCAAAGAACTATCGAACAGAAGCACTTACCTTCGAAGTGGTCCCGTTCAAGAGCGCGTACCACGCTATATTCGGACGCTCGGCTTACTAGGATTTTATGGCTCGTCCGTGTTACATTTACAATATGATGAAAATTCCAGGTCCCAACAGCATGATCACCATCAAGGGAGACCCGAAGAAAGCGCGAGAGTGCGAGGATGGAAATGCTGCCTTTGCCGAAGCCGTGATGCACGCCCAGGAGTACCAGGAGATCAAGAAGAGTATAGATCCGTCCGAGATGCCCGCAACGAAGAAGGAGGTGACAAAGCCAAATCCGGAGTTCAAGGCATCAGAAGAGACGAAGAAGACGCTGTTGAAGGATGATGACCCCTCCAAGGTGACCTAGATAGGCATAGACCTAGGTAGCGCATAGGAAAGCGCGCTCATCAAGTTCCTCTAAGCAAATCAAGATAACTTCGCATGGCAGCCATCTGACATGACCGGAGTACCTAGGGAACTTGCCGAGCACTCTCTAAATGTAAACCCGAACGCTAAACCCGTCAAACAGTCCCTACGACAATTTGGCGATGAAAAGCGTAAGGCAATAGCTAAGGAACTAGCACGGCTCGAGTTAGCCGGATTCATAGAAGAGGTCATCCACACTGAGTGATCGGCCAATCC
Source organism: Avena sativa (assembly GCA_916181665.1). Lineage (NCBI taxonomy): Eukaryota > Viridiplantae > Streptophyta > Magnoliopsida > Poales > Poaceae > Avena > Avena sativa. The sequence goes on from OV702286.1 coordinate 83,050,066, forward strand.
TGTAATGGTCCCTAAAAAGGACACCACTGATTTAAGGATGTGTGTTGATTATACTGCCTTGAACAAGGCTTGTCCAAAAGATCCGTTCGCTCTACCTAGAATTGATCAAGTTATCGATTCTATGGCAGGCTCGGAACTCCTCTGTTTTCTCGACGCATATTCCGGTTATCACCAAATCCGGATGAAGGAATCTGATAAAGTCAAAACTTCATTCATAACCCCTTTCGGAACCTTCTGTTTTGTTACGATGCCCTTTGGGCTGAAGAATGCAGGAGCTACGTACCAGCGCACGATGCAGCGTTGCCTCCATGACAAACTCAGACGCAATGTACATGCATACGTGGATGATATCGCAGTAATGTCCAAAAAGAAGGAATCACTGATTTCCGACTTGGAGGAAACATTAGCCAATCTACGAAAATACAACATCATGCTTAACCCGAAGAAATGCTTCTTTGGAATACCAGCCGGAAAATTGTTAGGTTTCATCGTGTCTCAGAGAGGCATCGAGGTGAACCGGGACAAAATCAAGGCTATACTCAATATTTCCAGGCCAACTCGCCTAAAGGACGTAGAAAGATTAACTGGTTGCATCGCTGCGGTCAGTCGATTTGTAAGCCCGCTTGGTGAAAGAGCCGCACCATTATACAAACTCCTGAAAAAGACCAAGGATTTTGTTTGGACTAATGAAGCTGAAGCTGCACTACAAGACCTAAAGAAAGTACTCTCATCTTCTCCTATCCTTGCAGCGCTGGAACCTCAGGAACCGATGTTGCTTTATCTTGCTGTGACAAATAAGGTCGTTAGTATTGTCATGGTGGTGGAGAGACCGGAGGAAAATCAGGAGAATCTGGTGCAGCGTCCGACTTACTTTGTCAGTGAAGTCCTGACAGAGTCAAAACAGCGGTATCCGCACTATCAAAAGGTGGCTTACGGTGTTTTTCTAGCATCGTGTAAGTTACGACACCATTTTCAGGAGCATCCAATTACCATGGTGAGCACAGCTCCCATGAGAGATATAATCAACAACAGTGACGCCACAGGACGCGTCACCAAATGGGGCATAGAGCTTTCAGCTTTTGATATTGAGTATAAACCTCGGAAAGCAATCAAATCCTAGATCCTTGCTGACTTCGTTGCTGATTCGATAGAGACGAAGGAGAACATGATCCTCCCTGAGTCGGAATATTGGACCCTCTTTTTCGATGGGTCTAAGGCTCAAGGGGGCTCGGGGGCTGGCATGGTGCTCAAATCACCCCAAGGAGATAAACTTTTATACGTGTTGCAGATCCACTTCACAGCGACAAATAATATTGCTGAGTATGAAGCACTGCTACATGGAATCCGGATTGCTAAACATTGGCATCCGACGTTTGATGTGTTACGGAGATTCGGATCTTGTTGCTCAACAAGTGTCGGATATTTGTAATGCAAATAAACACATGGCAGCGTATAAAGCTATCATGGATGATCTATCTAAATTGTTCGAAGGATTTGAGGTTCAAGACATCCCTCGAGCAGAAAACGAGGAAGCAGATACACTATCTCGGATAGGCTCTACACGGAAAGAGTTCCCGGATGGCGCTTTTTTAGAGCACCTCAAGGTTCCCTCAATAAAGGGAGTAGACGAGGAATATCCGACCAAATCCGACTCACCTCTGATAGCAGTTCTGGCTGTAATTCCCAGCTAGACTCAACCCTACTTAGATTATCTGGTAGATGGCAAATTACCCGAAGACGAGGTTCTGAGCCGGCAGATTATCCGACAAGTGAGCGGTCAAGAGAATCTTCCGATATTTGGTTCATCCCCCAAATTTTGGTCCACGGTATCCCAAGGGCTCCAATTTCTCTCTATGTGGCTATACTGATTCAGATTGGGCTGGTGATAAGGACGATAGGAAATCAACTTCTGGAGCTTTCCAATTCTCGGGAAGATCCTTGGTTTGTTGGTCTTCTAAAAAGCAGAATTATATATCTCTCTCCACCGCCGAGGCTGAATATGTGGCTGCTGCTAGTGCATGTACAAAATTATTATGGATGAGGCAAAATTTAAAGGAATATGGTGTCAATTGTGACAAAGTGCCTCTTTTATACAACAATGAAAGTGCAAACAAAATTGTGTACAACTCGGTGCAACACACAAGGACAAAGCATATTGAGATTTGGAATCATTTTATCCGGGACCATGTAGCTCGTGGTGATATTGATCTCTCTTTTGTGAGCACGAAGACCAACTTGCTGATATCTTAACGAAGCCACTTGATGAAGCAAGGTTTTGTTACTTGAGGAATGAGCTAAATATCGTTGATTCAGGGAGCTTGTCTTGATTACCCATGCACTCACTCTTATATCTCCTCCTTATTTGGTCTAGGTGTGGGCATGGATATAGGGGGAGTGTGGTCCTGATTGATTGGGCTAACCCCCCCTATAATGCGAAAGCAAGTAAAATCATTCCTCTTAATATCATTCTATGATATGTGAGCCTTTTGATGAGTATTGGTTATGAACCCAAGATATATCTTCGTGGTGTCATACCATGCACTCCAACAAGGTGGCCTCGGCCATCGCCCTGTTCCGTGCGAAGAGTTGGTTCTATATGGACCTTTTTGGGTATTTTTGCTCATCTCTTGTTCTTATGGAAATCAATCTCAATTTTGGCTTTTAGTTGATTTTACTCTTGCAATCTTGAGTGTGTAGTACCATCTCAGTTTGGTTGTCTAATCCCAAGCCTCTCTCTATCCCTAAGCCATCTCTTCTAGCACACAAGTCCATTGTTCACCTTGTGGGGATTTTGTTTGGGGACACGCGGGCCTGAACCTGTGTATAAAAGGAATTCAGAGTTCAGGCCGGATAATCCGGCCCTGGCGGACTCAGTCTGTTAAGGGCTGGGCGTCGGGGGAAGGGCTCACAAAGAGCAGTTCTTCTCCCCCGACCCCTCTCCCTCTCCCCAGCCACCGCCTACCACCCCCACCCTCCCCGGAGCCTTCCCGGCCACCGGATTCTCCGGGCCTCCCCTGGATCTTCTTCCCCGCGCCTCTGTGTACCTTCTCCTTCGCGTTCTTCCTTCAATGAGTGAGGGTAACTCCCTTTTGTCCCCATCTTTTGAGTTGATGTGTCACTTGTCGCTGGAACATGGAGTAGAAGGTTGTTATTTCGTGTAGAGATTGTAGTCTTGCAGTTCCTTAGTCCTATCTATGTCTTTGGATTCAATCTAGGCAAATCTGAGAGTTTCTGCCAGGGCTGGATTATCCGCCCCTGGCCAGGACGGATAATGCGGCCTGACAGAGTCAAATCTGCTTCAGATTTCTATGGATTTTTTGCAGCATGTATGTTTGGACTATGGACTGTTTGCCTACCACCTCTACTTTCTCTCCCGGACTTGTGTGTGTGCTTATCCCCATGCTATCCATCTTATTCGTTTCACAGGTGGTTCTAGTGCTCCCAATACCTACAAGCGCCATCCTCATGGCCTCTATTTCCGGGACAATGGTGAGGGTGGTCTCGTGGACGAGGTTGAACTGAGACGGAGGAACAAAGAGGCTGACTGCATGGCTGAACAGGCAAAGAGGGATAGGAGCAGGAAGGGTGTATCCAAGAAAAGGGAAAGGAACCAAAGATTAAGTATAAGAAGATGGATGCTGTTACTTACTCTTCTATTCACCATCGTGATCTGTTTGTGGAATCTGCGCAAGATATTGAGCTTGGTGACTCCCGCTTTTTGTGTGCTGACCAAAAGTCTATTTATGAAGATGTTAATGCTCAGCTGAAGTTTTGTCCTATGCATCCCATGATTATTGCTGAGGCCATGGAAAAACCTCAACTTGTTGATGCTATGGACATGACTGAGAGGATGGGGCTGCACCATCTCATGGCTCTTCAGTGTTCCTATGACTCTGAGGTAGTGAAGCAATTCTTCTCCACTTTGGTCATTTGTGGTGATGAGCACCGCACCATGAAGTGGATGACTCGTGACATGCCAATGCAAGCTGATTTTCATACTTTTGCTAGGGTGCTTGGATATCCTTTCTGCCACAAGGACCGTGCTAGTGGCCATCGTATGATCACCCAGCTCAAGACCAATAAAGATGTTGTCCTCTCTCCTTGCACAATTGACAATGGTATGGTGGGTTCCTTTGCTGGTATTTCTCCTCTGTATGCTAGCTTGGTGGGCATTTTCTGTGACTCTATCACTCTAAGTGGGGGAAACAACGATAGTATTCGTGGTCATTTGGTTCAGCTGCTAGATTTTTTCTATGAGGTGGCCTCTTGTGAGGATGAGTCTACGGACTACAAGCTGGATGTGATGGATTTCATCTATCATGAGTTGACTGATGCAATGTTCAATAGGCTCTCCATCCCATATGCCCCTTATATTATGATGCTGATCAAGCACCTGCTTCCCACTGGAGAGTTTCACATTGATGATGAACATAAGGAGAAGAAGATATACAACAAGGTTAGGAAGACCTATCATCCATCTTCTACTTTTGAGGGCTTCATGAGGGATGCCCGTACCAATGCTCGCAGGCCCCCAGTGCCTCCTATTGCTCGTGAGGTCAAGTAGCTGAATTGGTTCCAGCGGAAAATTCTTTGCATGGGGGTGGACACTCGCAAGGGGAAGTATGCGGCGTACAAGCAGAGCCATGAGATGGCCCATACTCAGCAGCTCATTCTTCACCATGTGTCCGGGGCGTCAGGCGATTCTGCCACTCCTACTTCTCCCACTCCATATGCTCAGTGGAATTCTTCGTTAGGGCTCAACTATGGAGAGCTTGAGCGTCACCTGTTTCCTACCCGGGCGAGGGAGCCTGCTGCACTAGCTGATGACGAGGAGGAAGACACCGAGGAGCTTGAGGATGAGGACTAGGACGGGGAAGATGATGAGGACTATGAGTGATCACTTGGGAGCTAGCATCGCTCTTCTTCCTTTTTGGCGTTTCGATGCCAAAGGGGATAAGTAGTTCTATTAGGTCTTCGTGGATTTGCATGGGTCGGGCACAAGCATTTGCACTTTTATTGTTTTAGTCTTTATCTCGCTTGTGCCCATTTAGCGTTGAACTTTTATTTGTGATTTGCGTTGTATGAGACTATGTTTATGTGTGGCTCTGGATTTATCTCGTGGATTATTCTTATGGATTCATCTATCATATTGGCTAAATTGGATATTTATCTCGAGGAAGGTGTCCATAATGGTTATCACATTGGGTATTCTTAGACTATATTGAGGATTCCTCTCTCTCTCACGGTGGTATGATTATTTTGTTTATGTTTCAATGAAATAGACTTGTACCTAATTGTGTGCATTTGTATTCAAATGCAAACTTTTATTATGCACACATTGAGGGGGAGTCTTTTTCATTCGTTAAATGATGGTGTTATTAGAGCTATCTTGGAAATCCTAGTATTGTCATCTAACACCAAAAAGGGGGAGATTGAAAGAACATTTCGTGATCTCTTGTGTTTTGTGTGTTAGATAACAATATTGTGGAGTTTCTCATGTGTGCTAAGTGCTGCAGGTAAGAGAAATTGATGCTGGGGGCCGGATTATCCGCCCTCGTCAAGGGCCGGCTAATCTGGCCTAACCCTCCTGGCTAGAGTTGGCTGTGTGTGAGCTTCTGTCTGGGGGGCAGATTTCCCCCGGACAATCCGTGGCTGGGGCAGATTTTCCCCTAGCCGGATAATCTGGCCTACTCTTGGGCCGGATAATTTGGCCCCCAGGAGAAGTGCCCAAGGGAAGATTGGCACGAGTCTCTGTCTGGGGGCAGACTTTCCCCCAGACAATCCAAAGTTGGGGTGGATTTTTCCCCTAGCCGGATAATCCGGCCCTCCCCTTGGGATGGATAATCCGCCCCCCAGGAGGAGCTGCCAAGGATGGCTCGGCGCGAGCTTTTGTCCGGGGGCGGATTTTCCCCTGGATAATCCGAGTCTGGGGCAGATTTTACCCCAGGCTGGATAATCTGGCCCTCACTAAGGCCGGATAATCTGGCCCCAGATGACTCCAATGGCTCAGTCTGGATAGGGGTATAAAAGTCCCAATGACACCTCCTGTCAGTCTTCTTGATTCATTCGAAAAAGTTCTAGCCTGTTGAAAAAGCTCTCACTCAAGATCTCTCACTTCAACTACCCGAAGCTTCGATCTTTGGGGGAATTGAAGGAGGAGACTTCATTCATCATCACGAATCAAGCGCTTCAACTCCTCTCCATTCACTTGGAGAATTCCCGATCTAATATTCTTGTTAATATCTAGATCTTGTGTTTTGATATTGATAACAATGTTCTTGTGGCAGCTTGTTTCTGTTACGGGAGCCTCCAATTTGGTTGTAGAGTTGTGCCCCTCTAGTTGTGTAAAGGCATCGGATCCCGCCTCGAAGGGTTCCAATAGTGGAAAGGTGGATCAGGCCTTTGGTGGCGAGATCCATCGGAGAATAAGGTGAGGCTTATTGTGGCATGGTGGTCTTAGTACCGCCTGCCCCTCCAACGCAGATGTACTTCCCTTAACAAGGAAGGAACTGCGGTAAAACAAATCCTATGTCTCCGCGTGCTCCACTACGGTTTCCTCATTCCTCATTCTTACCTGCCTTTACTCGCTAGTAGTTAGGCTTGCATATAGGGAAATTCTACTTAGTTGCATATCTAGAGAATTTACCTTTTGTGTCAAGCCTAAAATTGAAAAAGTATTAAAATTTGAAGTAGCACCTATTCACCCCCCCTCTAGGTGCCCATACGATCCATTTCAGTTGCCGCCATGTAAACTAACATAGGCTCTGTTGACACCGGTGCTGCAAGTATTGGCGGGGAGGAGAGTATTCTCTTCAACTCCTACAGTGCTGCGTCAGCCTCGTCCGTCCATGTGAATTTGTCCGCCTTCTTGAGCAACTTCTAGAGCGGCATAGCCTTCTCGCCAAGTCGACTGATGAACCGGCTTACTGCTGCTACACAGCCCGTGAGCCTTTGTATGTCCTTCAGGCATGTCGGATGCTTGATGTCGAGGATGGCCTTGATTTTCCCCGGGTTCACCTTGATTCCGTGATGTGAAATGATGAAACCCAATAGTTTTCCGGAAGGTACCCCGAAGACACACTTCTTGGGGTTCAGCATCATGTTGTATTTCCGGAGGTTGTCAAAGGTTTCCTGCAAGTTGGTGATAAGATCATTTGATTTCTTTGACATTACCGCGATGTCATCCACGTAAGCATGTACGTTGCGACCTATTTGGTCATGTAAGAAACGTTGCATTGTCCGCTGGTAAGTAGCACCAGCGTTTTTCAACCCAAAGGGCATTGGATGCCCTTGCAATACGTGCCATAGGGTGTGGTGAACAAATTGGCCAGTTGGTCCGAATTTCGGATCCGGATTTGGTGGTAACCTGAGTAAGCGTCGAGAAAACACAGAAGTTCCAAGCCAGCCGTCGAGTCAATGACTTGGTCAATGCGAGGCAAAGGAAACGGATCCTTCGAACACGCTTTGTTCAAGACGGTGTAATCAACACACATTCTTAGTTCATTGGTTCCCTTTTTGGGGACAAGTACACGATTTTCCACTCATCGGGTGTGAATAACTTCTCGAATAAAGCCATCCTTAAGTAACCTAGCTATTTCATTGCCTATGGCCCTTCGTCTTTCGTCACCAAAGCGTCGTAGAGGTTGCTTCACCGGTTTGGCATTGGGATCAATATTCAAGCTGCTTGACAAGTTCCCTAGGTACACCTTTCATGTCAGCAGGTTGCCAAGGGAAGATGTCCCTATTCTCATGGATGAACTTAACGAGCGCTCTTTCCTATTTGGGATCCAGGTTCGTGCCAATGGCGGTGGTCTTGGAGGAATCTCCTTTAACAAGCTCCACCTACTTGGTCTTGATGGCGACCTTGAATGCAGGTTTGGCAGCAGTGATCTGCTTCTTCGAAGCCAGCATCACCGAGGCATCGACCTGGTTCTAGATGTCTTTGAACTCATCACCATAGAGAACTGCTTCGGCGAAGGTGGCTTCGCTGAGCTCGCACTCCCGTGCCTTGGTGAAGCTTCCGTCAACGGTGATGATGTCGTTTGGTCCGGGAATCTTGAGCTTGTTGTAGACAAAGCATGACCTTGCGAGGAAGGAGTGGAAGATGTCACGTCCGAAGATTACGTGGTACACGCTCTTGAAGGGCACCACTTCAAAGGTCATGCGTTCTTGGCGGTAATTGTTAACATCGCCAAAAGCGACCTGAAGGGTGATGCAGCCCAGGTAAATTGCTTGTCGGCCGGGGACAACCCCATGGAACACGGTGTTGCTCTTCCTTAGCTGGGGCTCCATCAAGTTCATCTTGTGCAGTGTATCTAGGTACATGATATTGGTGTTTCTTCCACTGTCCACGAGGCACTTGGTGAACTCTGTGCCATCAATCAAAGGGTTGATGACCATGGCATACAGGTTCTCTGTTGGGATAAGGTCTGGGTGATCCTTCCTATCCCAAGTAATTGGAATTTCCGACCACCTAACATACTGGGGGACCGGAGGGAGGCTAGCCATCAGTATCCTCAGAGAGGTTTTTTGGGCCCAGACGGTGGGAGTGCCAAGAAAGGTATGGTAACATGGAGCCTTCTTTTCGAAGGGATTCTTCCCTGTACCCTCTCCCTTATCGGAATATTTGGGTTCCTGTCTTCATCCATATCACTTGATTCCTTGGACTCCTACTCCTTGTTCTTCCCTTTGCCCTTTTCGTGGGGTCTGTTCTTCCGACTTCGCTTGTAGCCGGACTCAGGGTCTTCCTTGAGGTTGTTGACAAATTTGCGTTGGCGGTTGGTGTGGGTGGCTTTTCCGTTTGCATCTAGATGTACGAAACACGACATATCACGTTACTCTTCGTACATTTGGGGAACATGGGGCGCTGAGGGTGTAGGATCACTCCTCTGCTGGCCACTGCTAGCCCCGACGACGTCCACACTGTCCGCCTCCGCCTCTGCCAGTGAACGTTGCGGCGACCATGTCGGCTGCTTGCTTTTCTTCAGGTGGATTTTTCCGCTTGTTATTGTTGTTCTTCCTGGCCTGGGTAGGGATTGCTATTTCCGGCAACAATCCGCGCGAGTCATCGTCAGTAGCGGCGAACTTGCTAGCCATGGCGATCATTGCATTGAGGTTGAGCTCATTGTTGTCTTGCTTGCACTTCAACGTATGCTAGAGCAAAGTTCCCTTTTCTAGACCGTCGATGAAGGTGACCATTGATACGTTGTAAACGTATCAATAATTTTTGATGTTCCATGCTTGTTTTATATCTACTTTCTTATGTTTTGTCCACACTTGGAGTATTTTTACACATTTTCTGGAACTAACCTATTAACAAGATGCCCTAGTGCTAGTTGCTTATTTTCTGCTTTTTTGGTTTCAGAAAAGCTAGTAAGGAAATATTCTCGGAATTGCACCGGACAAAAGCCAAAGTCAATATTTTACCCGAAGCAACACGGAGTCCGAAGGGGAGACGAACCGGGGAACCAGGTGGCCACACCCTAGGGCGGAGCGGCTAGGGCAGGTGTGGGCCCCCTGGTGCTCCACCGACCTATCCCTTCCGCCTATAAAGACCCCTCGTGATGAAAACCCTAAGTACCCGATCAAAATTCCACGAAAGAGTCTGTAGCCGCCGTCATCGCCATCCCTAGATTGGGAGGGATCTGAACCTCTTCCTAGCACCCTGCCGGAGGGGATAATTCACCCTGGAGTCCTTCTTCATCACCATGCCTGTCTCCGGTGTGATGCGTGAGTAGTTCATCCCTGGACTATGGGTCCATGTAGTAGATAGATGGTTTGTTCTCCTCCTTTGTGCTACCATGTTTAGACCTTCTGAGCTCCGTTCATGATCAAGATCATCTATTTGTAATTCTACATGTTGTGTTTGCGGAGATCCAATGGATATTGAGATACTATTTCAGATTGATTATTGATTCTATCATGTCTTTGTTATTTGTGATCTTACATGCTTTCCGTTGTTAGTAGCTATCTTGGCCAAGTAGATGCTAGCAACTCCAAGAGGGAGTATTTATGCTCAATAGTGGGTTCATGCCTCTAGTAATCTGGGGAAGTGACAGAAATCTCTAAGGTACTAGATGTGCTGTAGCTACTAGGGAGAAAACAACAATCCTTTGTTCATAGAACAATTGTATTGTTTACTTTACACACTTTGCTTAATGCAATTATTTGTTGCTTGCAACTTAATACTGGAGGGGGTTCGGATGATAACCTGAAGGTGGATTATTAGTCATAGATGCAGTTGGATTATGGTCTATGTATAATGTTGTAATGCTCAATCAAATCTCATAGGAGTCAAGATGATTAGTATATGCATGTATGCTTTCTCGATGTTTATCAATTGCCCCGCCGTAATTTGTTCACCCAACATGTCATCTATCTTAAGGAGAATCACCACTAGTGAACTATGGACCCCGGTCCATTCTTTTACCATCAATCTACAATCTACTGTTTACTATTTACTTTCTTCAAGCAATTACTATCTTCCACACAATATGTTTAATTCTTTGTTTTCAGCAAAACTGGTGAGATTGACAACCTCACTATAAGTTGGGGGCAAAGTTCTGTGGTTGTGTTGTGCAGGATTCCAAGTTGGAAACAACACCTTGGAGGTGTTTCCTTGCTTCTACTGGTTTGATAACCTTGGTTTCATAACTAAGAGATAATTTGCTACTGTACTCATCATACCTTCCTCTTGGGGTTCCCCAACGAGCTCGATACATTTTGAGCCATCAAGCAACTTTTTCTAGCGCCATTGCCGGGGAGTCAAGGACATCTTCACAAGGGAAGTCCCTCATAACCAATCTCTTTACTTTGTTTTATTTGTTTTTCTTAGTTTATTTCTGCTTTGTTTGCTTGTTTCTTTATCAAAAACAGAAAAAATTAGTCGTACTAGTTTGCTTCCTTTATCAAAACACAAAAATAGGTCTTTCTATAGTTGTTACCTCATTCTTAGCTTACCATGTTGATCCCTAAGTTCACCTTGAAATATCTTTCAATAGGTAGTGGCTCTATAATTGGGAAACATAATATTGAAGAATTCTTTAATCATGTTAGCAAGCATGAGGATATTTAGGATAGATCCCTAGTATAACTTGCTCCAAATTATGAAATTGCTGCAGCTTCTCTAGTTCACATGTTGGAAGCTAGGTTTGTTAACCTTAACCCCATAATGCAAGTGATGTTTCTTAAACTTAAAGATATTAAGGATACTGAAAAAAGAGATTTCATTCTAGAAACTTTGCTTAAGCAATTCTATGATGTTGCTAAAGAAGCTAGAAAAGTCTTTGATCGTTTTAATATGCTAGGCTCATGTGTAGATGTTATTTGTACACGAGAAAAGATGGACAAAGCCAAACCAAATGGGGAGGAAATTGAGATAGCAATACCTTTTAAACTTGTAGGAATGCACGAAGCCTTAGAAAAGAATTTTGATTGGATTGTCCCTAAAAACCCGTTTGATGAAAATAGTGAACCCAAGAGCATTGAGAGAGGATCCTCTAGAACTTATTTGGATGAGATACCTTGCCTTGTTGAAGATATTTCTGGTATTGATCTTAATGCTTCTTCATTTGAGAATACTTGATTCTTGCTTCTTGTGCCTAGCTCAAAGGCGTTAAAGAAAAGCACTTATTGGGAGATAACCCAAATTTCGTTAGGAGTCTTTTGTTGAGTCTTGGAAATTATTACCTCTGTAATAACCGCTCCTTATCCTTTTTGTGTGGTTTTTGTGCCAAGAGTAACCTCTAATGAGAGAGAAGTAAGACTTGGGAAAGTTGCTGTCCCGAAACAGATTTTTGTGCTTCGCTGTAAAAATTTGTGAAACATCTCTGTACGTAGGATTTAGCTGTAATTGTTTGTGCTTCTGAACCAAGTTGTTATCTAACTTTCGTTAGTTCAACACTTTTCGATTTGAGCAACATAAGGTCTTTGAAAAAATTAGTTTTTACCTGCTGGTCTGTTTTGACAGATTTCTGCCATTATTTGCATTTGCCTCTTAATCTATTTCTCTTTGAGTTTTCTTTGATCACTTGAATTTTTTAAAGGAAGTGATACAATAGCTTGTGTTTTAATGGAAGTTTTACTTACGTTGGAACTGAACCTAAAGACTTATTATCTTGAGTGCACTAATGTTGCTAATGAAGATTGTGTGAAGTTTTGTATGAAGGAAATTTTTAAGTGTAGGGAAAAATAATGTGATAAGATGAAGTATGGACAAAATCTCAAGCTTGGGGATGCCACCCGTGTCACCCCAAGAAATATTCAATAAGTACAAGCGTCAAAGCTTGGGGATGCCCAAGGCATCCCCTTCTTCATCAATAAAAATCTCAGGTTTTCTTCCAAACACTTCATTTTTATTGTTTGATGCATAGGTGTGTTGTTCTTGGAGCGTCTTCGTTTTTTCTTAGTTTTAGTTTGCTTATTTTGCTTGAATAAATTGGTTGTACCCCCATATTCATACATTAGTTTTCAAATAAGTTGGTTTGGATTGAAAAAGAGTAGGAAAAGTTCATGCTTAAGTGGTTTAAAAGGAGTCTTGTTTTTGACTGCGGCTTAGACTTTGTCATGTCATGCTTGATATTGTTTTGGCTTTTTGCTTAATGATTTTTTCTGTAGCATGAATTGTTACAAATAATTGAGATTTCTTAATGTGCCTTGAAAGAATCATGCGTTGTTTTAGCATATAAAAGCATAATATTGTGGCATTCTCCTTTGATGCTTTATTTGGGTTGACTTGGCGCATACTCACACCATGTTAAGACTATACCAAGTCACCATAGCCTCTATGGTCATTTAGTTTTTGACTTGTAATATCACTTTATGCTTTAATTAATGATGTCTTGTCGCTTTGCATGATTACGGCCATTATTGCTCTCTTAGTTGATTGCTCTCAGTCTTTTTCTAGCCTCCATAACGAGTATGAGTTCCACTCATGCATCCAACTCCAAACAAAACCAAGCTATTCCAAAGAGTCCACCATACCTACCTATTAGAATTTTCTATTCCAAGTATATTCATGTTTTATCTACCTTTCGAATTAAATTTGTTATGTGAAAATTAGTGATTAAAGCTCTCACAAACTTGATGGCACACTTTACTTTTCTTGCACTTAATAAACTTGAACCATTGTGCCCATCTATGTTGCGTATATGCTTGCGCGTTATAAGTTGTGAATTATAGAACCATGTTGAAATGGATCGTATGGGCACCTAGAGGGGGGGGGGTGAATAGGTGCTACACCAAATTTTAATACTTTTTCAATTTTAGGCTTAGCACAAAGGGTAAATTCTCTATATAAACTATTAGGTGGAATTTCCCTATATGCAAACCTATCTACTAGCGAGTAAAGAGCGAGTGGAAGAGGAACGGGTAAACCATAGTGAAGCACGTGGAGACACGGGATTTGTTTGACCGCAGTTCCTTCCTTGTTAAGGGAAGTATGTCTGCGTTGGAGGGGTGGGCGGTACTAAGACCACCACGCCACAATAGGCCTCACCCTGTTCTCCGATGGATCCTGCCACCAAAGGCCTGATCCACCTTTCCACTATAGGTACCCTTCGAGGCGGGCACCGGCGCCTTTACACAACTAGCGGGGTAACAACTCCACAAACAACTTGGAGGCTCCCGAAATGACAACAAGCTGCCACAAGAACAAATTATCAAATACAATGAACAAGATCTAGGTATTGACAAGAATACTAGATCAGGGATTTCTCCAAGTGAATAAAGAGGAGTTGAAGCGCTTGATTCGTGATGATGATGAACTTCTCCTCCTTCAATTCCCCCAAAGATCAAGACCTTCGGGTGGTTGAAGTGGGAGATTGAGAATGAGAGCTCTTGCACAATGTCTGGACAATTTCGAATGAATCAAGAGTTTTGAATGTTGGGGAAGAAGGGGTATTTATACCCCCTTCAGAAATCAGCCGTTGGACACTTTGGGGGCCGGATTATCTGGCCCAAGTGAGGGCCGGATTATCCGGCCTGAGGAAAACACCGCCCCAGACTTGGACTACCCGGCAGATAATCCGCCCCCTATCAGAGCGTCGCGGCGAGCTTGCCCTTGATCAACTTCTGAGGGCCGGATTATCCGGTCCTATGTGAAGGCCGGATTATCTAGCCTGGGAAGGAAAAACCGCCCCAGTTTGGATTTTCTGGGAGAAAATCCGACCGGATACCAAGCGACACGCCTTGGCTCCCTTTGCTAAAAAACGGGGGGACGGATTATCCGGCCCATGCGATAGCCGGATTATCCGGCCTGGGGAGGAAAAACCGCCCAAGTTCGGATTTTCTGGGAGAAAATCCGACTGGATACCGAGCGATGCGCCTTGGTTCCCTTTGAGCAATGAGGTAGGCCGGATTATCTGGCCCTTGGTGGGACGGATAATCCGCCCCCCCTCAAAGCTTCCTGCACACTGAGAGCACATGAATAATCTCCACAGTATTGTTATCTAACACGCAAAACATAGGAAAACATGAAATGTTCTTTCAATCTCCCCCTTTTTGGTGTTAGATGACAATACCAGGATTTGCAGCAGAAAGTCACAAGACAAACAGTAATAACCATGAAAGAGACTCCCCCTCAATGTGTGCATAATAAAATTTTGCATTGGAATACAAATGCACACAAATAGGTGAATCTATTCCATAGACATATGAGCAACATAAACATACCACCGAGGTAGAGGGAAGGCATCCTTGACATAAGCCACAATTATTACCAGATAACCAATATAAGCGCCTTCCGTGATAAAAACCTCCAGCAATAGGATATGAATAGATAGATCCATACGCATAATCCATGAGATGAAATCCATAGGCATAATCCAGACAACCACATAGAGTCTCAAACAATCACAAACCACAAATTTAAAGTTCAACGCTAAATGGGCATAAGCAAGAAAACAACGACGAATAGAAAAATGCAAGTGCTTATGCCCGACCCATGAAAATCCACGAATATCCTAATAGAACTACTTCTCCCCCTTTGGCATCGAGACACCAAAAAGGGAGAAGAGCGATGCTAGCGCCCCACGGGATCACTCGTAGTCCTCGTCTTCATTCTCATCCTCATCCTCATCTTCAAGCTCCTCGGTGTCACCTTCCTCATCCTCATCATCAGCAACAGGCGCAGAGGGGAACAAGTGACGCTCCAACTCACCATAGTTCAACCCGGAGGAAGAGTTCCACCGAGCATACGGTGTGGGAGGTGTAGGAGCCGGAGGATCACCCGAAGCACCGGAAACATGGTGGAGAATGAGCTGCTGGGAGTGAGCCAACTCATGGCGCTGCTTGTATGCCTCGTACTGACCCTTGCGCATGTCCACTCCCATGCACAGTATGTTACGCTAGAACCAGTTCAGCTGCTTGATCTCACGGGCAACAGGAGGCACTAGGGGCCTGCGAGCATCCCTCATGAGGCCCTCAGGAGCAGAGGAGGGGTGAGAGGTCTTCCGAACCTTGGTGTAGATCTTCTTGGCCTTATGCACCGAGTCAATGTGGAACTCCTCAGCAGGAAGCAGGTGCCTGATGAGCATCATAATATAGGGTGCATAGGGAATGGACAGACGGTTGAACATGGCATCAGTCAACTCATGGTAAATGAAGTCCATGACATCCAGCCTGTACTGCACCGACTCGTCCTCGCAAGAGGCAACCTCATGAGAAAACTGAAGTAGCTGAACAAGGTGACCACGGATGCTGTCATTGTTACCCCCACTCGGAGTGATGGAGTCATGGAAGAGACCCACTAAGGCATCATAGATGGGAGCAAGGCCAGCCAGAGTGCCCACAATGCCATTGTCCACAGTGCAAGAAGAGAGAGCTGCATCTTTGTTGGGCTTCAGCTGGGTGATGATGCGGTGGCCACTGGCTCTATCCCTGCTGCGGAAAGAGTATCCAAGAACCTCAGCAAACACGTGAAAATCAGGAGTTATAGGCCTGTCATGAGTCATCCACTTCATAGTGCGACGCTCATCCCCACAAATAACCAAAGTGGAGAAGAACTGCATCACCACCTCAGAGTCAAAGGAGCACTGGAGAGACATGAGATGGTGCAGCCCCATCCTCTCAGCCACAAACATCGCATCCACAAGATGAGCCTTTTCCAAAGCATCAACAAGTACCAGTGGGTGCATAGGCCTAATGTTCATCTTGGCATACACATCTTCATAGATACCTTTCTGTTCTGCACACCAAAAACGAGTATCCCCCAGCTCATCATCACGAGGCAGCTCAGCAAACAAGTCTCGGTGACGGATGGAGGAATAGGTGACCACATCCAAAGTCCTGTAGTTGATCTTGGGCTCCTTGCCCTTCCTCTTGGACACCCCCTTCCTAGTCCTCTTTGCTTGTTCAGCCATGCGCTTCTCTTCGTTCTTTCTTCTCCTCAACTCAACTTCGTCCACTAAGTTACCCTGTCCGTCGTCCCGAAAGTATTTGGCGCGAGGGCGGTGCTTGTAGGTCTTGGGAACACTGGAACCACCTGTGAGGAGAATAAGGGTGATAGCAAGGGGATAAGCATACACACAAGTCCATGAGAGAGAATGGAAAAAGTAGTCAAAAAGTTCATAGAACAAATCTACTTAATGCATACTCCATAGTGAAACTGAACCAGAATCGAATCTGTCAGGCCAGATTATCCGGCCTGGCCAGGGGCGGATAATCCGGCCCTGGCAGAAAATTTTGATTTCACCTAGATTGAATGCAAAAAAGTAGATCGGTCCTAGAAACTGCAAGACTATGATTTCTATGCGAAAACACATCCTTCTAGACAACGTTCCACCCAACAAGTAACACATCTAGCCAAATATGGGGAGAGAGGGAGTTACCCTCACTCATTGGAGGAAGAACGCGGAGGAGAAGGTACCCGGAGGCGCGGAGAATAAGATCCGGGGAGGCCCGGAAAATCCGGTGGCTGGAGAGGCTCCGGGGAGGGTAGGGGACGGCAGGCGGCGGCTGAGGAGGAGGAGAGGGTTGGGGGAGAAGTGCTGCTCGTTATGAGCCCTTCCCCCCGATCCCTTCCCTTTAAGACGAAATCCTCCAGGGCAGGATTATCCGGCCTACACTTGGGCCGGATTATCCGGCCTCAAATCTGGAATTCTATTGTACATAGAACCAGGCCCGCGCGTCCCCAAACAACACCCCCACAAAGTGTACAAGGGACTTGTGTGCTAGAATAGATGGCTTAGGGGTAGGGAAAGGCTTAGGATTAAGAGAGCCAAACTGAGATGGTACTAGACACTCAAAATTGCAAGATCCAAATCAAATAAAAGCCAAGATTGAGTGTGATTCCCATAAGAACATGAGATAGCAAAGAACAGCCAAAAAGATCCAATTATCCTCAAGGGAGAGGGCGGTGGCTGAAGCCACCTTGTTGGAGTGTATGATGTGACACCACGTAGATATATCTTGGGTTCACGGCCAATACTCATCAATAGGTTCACATATCACAAAATGATATTAAGAGAAATGATTTATCTCGCTTTTGGCATTATGGGGGGAGGGTTAGCCTAATGAGTTAGGACCACACTCCCCCTATATCCATGCCCACACCTAGACCAAAGAAGGATTGAGATGTACGAGTGAGTGCATGGGTAATCAAGACAAGCTCCTGGAATCAATGATATTTAGCTCATTCCTCAAGTAGCAGAATGATATTTAGATCTTCTGAGCTCCGTTCATGATCAAGATCATCTATTTGTAATTCTACATGTTGTGTTTGCGGAGATCCAATGGATATTGAGATACTATTTCAGATTGATTATTGATTCTATCATGTCTTTGTTATTTGTGATCTTACATGCTTTCCGTTGTTAGTAGCTATCTTGGCCAAGTAGATGCTAGCAACTCCAAGAGGGAGTATTTATGCTCAATAGTGGGTTCATGCCTCTAGTAATCTGGGGAAGTGACAGAAATCTCTAAGGTACTAGATGTGCTGTAGCTACTAGGGAGAAAACAACAATCCTTTGTTCATAGAACAATTGTATTGTTTACTTTACACACTTTGCTTAATGCAATTATCTGTTGCTTGCAACTTAATACTGGAGGGGGTTCGGATGATAACCTGAAGGTGGATTATTAGTCATAGATGCAGTTGGATTATGGTCTATGTATAATGTTGTAATGCTCAATCAAATCTCATAGGAGTCAAGATGATTAGTATATGCATGTATGCTTTCTCGATGTTTATCAATTGCCCCGCTGTAATTTGTTCACCCAACATGTCATCTATCTTAAGGAGAATCACCACTAGTGAACTATGGACCCCGGTCCATTCTTTTACCATCAATCTACAATCTACTGTTTACTATTTACTTTCTTCAAGCAATTACTATCTTCCACACAATATGTTTAATTCTTTGTTTTCAGCAAAACTGGTGAGATTGACAACCTCACTATAAGTTGGGGGCAAAGTTCTGTGGTTGTGTTGTGCAGGATTCCAAGTTGGAAACAACACCTTGGAGGTGTTTCCTTGCTTCTACTGGTTTGATAACCTTGGTTTCATAACTAAGAGATAATTTGCTACTGTACTCATCATACCTTCCTCTTGGGGTTCCCCAACGAGCTCGATACATTTTGAGCCATCAAGCAACTTTTTCTAGCGCCATTGCCGGGGAGTCAAGGACATCTTCACAAGGGAAGTCCCTCATAACCAATCTCTTTACTTTGTTTTATTTGTTTTTCTTAGTTTATTTCTGCTTTGTTTGCTTGTTTCTTTATCAAAAACAGAAAAAATTAGTCGTACTAGTTTGCTTCCTTTATCAAAACACAAAAATAGGTCTTTCTATAGTTGTTACCTCATTCTTAGCTTACCATGTTGATCCCTAAGTTCACCTTGAAATATCTTTCAATAGGTAGTGGCTCTATAATTGGGAAACATAATATTGAAGAATTCTTTAATCATGTTAGCAAGCATGAGGATATTTAGGATAGATCCCTAGTATAACTTGCTCCAAATTATGAAATTGCTGCAGCTTCTCTAGTTCACATGTTGGAAGCTAGGTTTGTTAACCTTAACCCCATAATGCAAGTGATGTTTCTTAAACTTAAAGATATTAAGGATACTGAAAAAAGAGATTTCATTCTAGAAACTTTGCTTAAGCAATTCTATGATGTTGCTAAAGAAGCTAGAAAAGTCTTTGATCGTTTTAATATGCTAGGCTCATGTGTAGATGTTATTTGTACACGAGAAAAGATGGACAAAGCCAAACCAAATGGGGAGGAAATTGAGATAGCAATACCTTTTAAACTTGTAGGAATGCACGAAGCCTTAGAAAAGAATTTTGATTGGATTGTCCCTAAAAACCCGTTTAATGAAAATAGTGAACCCAAGAGCATTGAGAGAGGATCCTCTAGAACTTATTTGGATGAGATACCTTGCCTTGTTGAAGATATTTCTGGTATTGATCTTAATGCTTCTTCATTTGAGAATACTTGATTCTTGCTTCTTGTGCCTAGCTCAAAGGCGTTAAAGAAAAGCACTTATTGGGAGATAACCCAAATTTCGTTAGGAGTCTTTTGTTGAGTCTTGGAAATTATTACCTCTGTAATAACCGCTCCTTATCCTTTTTGTGTGGTTTTTGTGCCAAGAGTAACCTCTAATGAGAGAGAAGTAAGACTTGGGAAAGTTGCTGTCCCGAAACAGATTTTTGTGCTTCGCTGTAAAAATTTGTGAAACATCTCTGTACGTAGGATTTAGCTGTAATTGTTTGTGCTTCTGAACCAAGTTGTTATCTAACTTTCGTTAGTTCAACACTTTTCGATTTGAGCAACATAAGGTCTTTGAAAAAATTAGTTTTTACCTGCTGGTCTGTTTTGACAGATTTCTGCCATTATTTGCATTTGCCTCTTAATCTATTTCTCTTTGAGTTTTCTTTGATCACTTGAAATTTTTAAAGGAAGTGATACAATAGCTTGTGTTTTAATGGAAGTTTTACTTACGTTGGAACTGAACCTAAAGACTTATTATCTTGAGTGCACTAATGTTGCTAATGAAGATTGTGTGAAGTTTTGTATGAAGGAAATTTTTAAGTGTAGGGAAAAATAATGTGATAAGATGAAGTATGGACAAAATATCAAGCTTGGGGATGCCACCCGTGTCACCCCAAGAAATATTCAATAAGTACAAGCGTCAAAGCTTGGGGATGCCCAAGGCATCCCCTTCTTCATCAATAAAAATCTCAGGTTTTCTTCCAAACACTTCATTTTTATTGTTTGATGCATAGGTGTGTTGTTCTTGGAGCGTCTTCGTTTTTTCTTAGTTTTAGTTTGCTTATTTTGCTTGAATAAATTGGTTGTACCCCCATATTCATACATTAGTTTTCAAATAAGTTGGTTTGGATTGGAAAAGAGTAGGAAAAGTTCATGCTTAAGTGGTATAAAAGGAGTCTTGTTTTTGACTGCGGCTTAGACTTTGTCATGTCATGCTTGATATTGTTTTGGCTTTTTGCTTAATGATTTTTTCTGTAGCATGAATTGTTACAAATAATTGAGATTTCTTAATGTGCCTTGAAAGAATCATGCGTTGTTTTAGCATATAAAAGCATAATATTGTGGCATTCTCCTTTGATGCTTTATTTGGGTTGACTTGGCGCATACTCACACCATGTTAAGACTATACCAAGTCACCATAGCCTCTATGGTCATTTAGTTTTTGACTTGTAATATCACTTTATGCTTTAATTAATGATGTCTTGTCGCTTTGCATGATTACGGCCATTATTGCTCTCTTAGTTGATTGCTCCCAGTCTTTTTCTAGCCTCCATACCGAGTATGAGTTCCACTCATGCATCCAACTCCAAACAAAACCAAGCTATTCCAAAGAGTCCACCATACCTACCTATTAGAATTTTCTATTCCAAGTATATTCATGTTTTATCTACCTTTCGAATTAAATTTGTTATGTGAAAATTAGTGATTAAAGATCTCACAAACTTGATGGCACACTTTACTTTTCTTGCACTTAATAAACTTGAACCATTGTGCCCATCTATGTTGCGTATATGCTTGCGCGTTATAAGTTGTGAATTATAGAACCATGTTGAAATGGATCGTATGGGCACCTAGAGGGGGGGGGGTGAATAGGTGCTACACCAAATTTTAATACTTTTTCAATTTTAGGCTTAGCACAAAGGGTAAATTCTCTAGATAAACTATTAGGTGGAATTTCCCTATATGCAAACCTATCTACTAGCGAGTAAAGAGCGAGTGGAAGAGGAACGGGTAAACCATAGTGAAGCACGTGGAGACACGGGATTTTTTTGACCGCAGTTCCTTCCTTGTTAAGGGAAGTATGTCTGCGTTGGAGGGGTGGGCGGTACTAAGACCACCACGCCACAATAGGCCTCACCCTGTTCTCCGATGGATCCTGCCACCAAAGGCCTGATCCACCTTTCCACTATAGGTACCCTTCGAGGCGGGCACCGGCGCCTTTACACAACTAGCGGGGTAACAACTCCACAAACAACTTGGAGGCTCCCGAAATGACAACAAGCTGCCACAAGAACAAAGTTATCAAATACAATGAACAAGATCTAGGTATTGACAAGAATACTAGATCAGGGATTTCTCCAAGTGAATAAAGAGGAGTTGAAGCGCTTGATTCGTGATGATGATGAACTTCTCCTCCTTCAATTCCCCCAAAGATCAAGACCTTCGGGTGGTTGAAGTGGGAGATTGAGAATGAGAGCTCTTGCACAATGTATGGACAATTTCGAATGAATCAAGAGTTTTGAATGTTGGGGAAGAAGGGGTATTTATACCCCCTTCAGAAATCAGCCGTTGGACACTTTGGGGGCCAGATTATCTGGCCCAAGTGAGGGCCGGATTATCCGGCCTGAGGAAAACACCGCCCCAGACTTGGACTACCCGGCAGATAATCCGCCCTCTATCAGAGCGTCGCGGCGAGCTTGCCCTTGATCAACTTCTGAGGGCCGGATTATCCGGTCCTATGTGAAGGCCGGATTATCTGGCCTGGGAAGGAAAAACCGCCCCAGTTTGGATTTTCTGGGAGAAAATCCGACCGGATACCAAGCGACACGCCTTGGCTCCCTTTGCTAAAAAACGGGGGGACGGATTATCCGGCCCATGCGATAGCCGGATTATCCGGCCTGGGGAGGAAAAACCGCCCAAGTTCGGATTTTCTGGGAGAAAATCCGACTGGATACCGAGCGATGCGCCTTGGTTCCCTTTGAGCAATGAGGTAGGCCGGATTATCTGGCCCTTGGTGGGACGGATAATCCGCCCCCCCTCAAAGCTTCCTGCACACTGAGAGCACATGAATAATCTCCACAGTATTGTTATCTAACACGCAAAACATAGGAAAACATGAAATGTTCTTTAAATCTCCCCCTTTTTGGTGTTAGATGACAATACCAGGATTTGCAGCAGAAAGTCACAAGACAAACAGTAATAACCATGAAAGAGACTCCCCCTCAATGTGTGCATAATAAAATTTTGCATTGGAATACAAATGCACACAAATAGGTGAATCTATTCCATAGACATATTAGCAACATAAACATACCACCGAGGTAGAGGGAAGGCATCCTTGACATAAGCCACAATTATTACCAGATAACCAATATAAGCGCCTTCCGTGATAAAAACCTCCAGCAATAGGATATGAATAGATAGATCCATACGCATAATCCATGAGATGAAATCCATAGGCATAATCCAGACAACTACATAGAGTCTCAAACAATCACAAACCACAAATTTAAAGTTCAACGCTAAATGGGCATAAGCAAGAAAACAACGATGAATAGAAAAATGCAAGTGCTTATGCCCGACCCATGAAAATCCACGAATATCCTAATAGAACTACTTCTCCCCCTTTGGCATCGAGACACCAAAAAGGGAGAAGAGCGATGCTAGCGCCCCACGGGATCACTCGTAGTCCTCGTCTTCATTCTCATCCTCATCCTCATCTTCAAGCTCCTCGGTGTCACCTTCCTCATCCTCATCATCAGCAACAGGCGCAGAGGGGAACAAGTGACGCTCCAACTCACCATAGTTCAACCCGGAGGAAGAGTTCCACCGAGCATACGGTGTGGGAGGTGTAGGAGCCGGAGGATCACCCGAAGCACCGGAAACATGGTGGAGAATGAGCTGCTGGGAGTGAGCCAACTCATGGCGCTGCTTGTATGCCTCGTACTGACCCTTGCGCATGTCCACTCCCATGCATAGTATGTTACGCTAGAACCAGTTCAGCTGCTTGATCTCACGGGCAACAGGAGGCACTAGGGGCCTGCGAGCATCCCTCATGAGGCCCTCAGGAGCAGAGGAGGGGTGAGAGGTCTTCCGAACCTTGGTGTAGATCTTCTTGGCCTTATGCACCGAGTCAATGTGGAACTCCTCAGCAGGAAGCAGGTGCCTGATGAGCATCATAATATAGGGTGCATAGGGAATGGACAGACGGTTGAACATGGCATCAGTCAACTCATGGTAAATGAAGTCCATGACATCCAGCCTGTACTGCACCGACTCGTCCTCGCAAGAGGCAACCTCATGAGAAAACTGAAGTAGCTGAACAAGGTGACCACGGATGCTGTCATTGTTACCCCCACTCGGAGTGATGGAGTCATGGAAGAGACCCACTAAGGCATCATAGATGGGAGCAAGGCCAGCCAGAGTGCCCACAATGCCATTGTCCACAGTGCAAGAAGAGAGAGCTGCATCTTTGTTGGGCTTCAGCTGGGTGATGATGCGGTGGCCACTGGCTCTATCCCTGCTGCGGAAAGAGTATCCAAGAACCTCAGCAAACACGTGAAAATCAGGAGTTATAGGCCTGTCATGAGTCATCCACTTCATAGTGCGACGCTCATCCCCACAAATAACCAAAGTGGAGAAGAACTGCATCACCACCTCAGAGTCAAAGGAGCACTGGAGAGACATGAGATGGTGCAGCCCCATCCTCTCAGCCACAAACATCGCATCCACAAGATGAGCCTTTTCCAAAGCATCAACAAGTACCAGTGGGTGCATAGGCCTAATGTTCATCTTGGCATACACATCTTCATAGATACCTTTCTGTTCTGCACACCAAAAACGAGTATCCCCCAGCTCATCATCACGAGGCAGCTCAGCAAACAAGTCTCGGTGACGGATGGAGGAATAGGTGACCACATCCAAAGTCCTGTAGTTGATCTTGGGCTCCTTGCCCTTCCTCTTGGACACCCCCTTCCTAGTCCTCTTTGCTTGTTCAGCCATGCGCTTCTCTTCGTTCTTTCTTCTCCTCAACTCAACTTCGTCCACTAAGTTACCCTGTCCGTCGTCCTGAAAGTATTTGGCGCGAGGGCGGTGCTTGTAGGTCTTGGGAACACTGGAACCACCTGTGAGGAGAATAAGGGTGATAGCAAGGGGATAAGCATACACACAAGTCCATGAGAGAGAATGGAAAAAGTAGTCAAAAAGTTCATAGGACAAATCTACTTAATGCATACTCCATAGTGAAACTGAACCAGAATCGAATCTGTCAGGCCAGATTATCCGGCCTGGCCAGGGGCGGATAATCCGGCCCTGGCAGAAAATTTTGATTTCACCTAGATTGAATGCAAAAAAGTAGATCGGTCCTAGAAACTGCAAGACTATGATTTCTATGCGAAAACACATCCTTCTAGACAACGTTCCACCCAACAAGTAACACATCTAGCCAAAGATGGGGAGAGAGGGAGTTACCCTCACTCATTGGAGGAAGAACGCGGAGGAGAAGGTACCCGGAGGCGCGGAGAATAAGATCCGGGGAGGCCCGGAAAATCCGGTGGCTGGAGAGGCTCCGGGGAGGGTAGGGGACGGCAGGCGGCGGCTGAGGAGGAGGAGAGGGTTGGGGGAGAAGTGCTGCTCGTTATGAGCCCTTCCCCCCGATCCCTTCCCTTTAAGACGAAATCCTCCAGGGCAGGATTATCCGGCCTACACTTGGGCCGGATTATCCGGCCTCAAATCTGGAATTCTATTGTACATAGAACCAGGCCCGCGCGTCCCCAAACAACACCCCCACAAGGTGTACAAGGGACTTGTGTGCTAGAATAGATGGCTTAGGGGTAGGGAAAGGCTTAGGATTAAGAGAGCCAAACTGAGATGGTACTAGACACTCAAAATTGCAAGATCCAAATCAAATAAAAGCCAAGATTGAGTGTGATTCCCATAAGAACATGAGATAGCAAAGAACAGCCAAAAAGATCCAATTATCCTCAAGGGAGAGGGCGGTGGCTGAAGCCACCTTGTTGGAGTGTATGATGTGACACCACGAAGATATATCTTGGGTTCACGACCAATACTCATCAATAGGTTCACATATCACAAAATGATATTAAGAGAAATGATTTATCTCGCTTTTGGCATTATGGGGGGAGGGTTAGCCCAATGAGTTAGGACCACACTCCCCCTATATCCATGCCCACACCTAGACCAAAGAAGGATTGAGATGTACGAGTGAGTGCATGGGTAATCAAGACAAGCTCCTGGAATCAATGATATTTAGCTCATTCCTCAAGTAGCAGAATCTTGCTTCATCAAGTGGCTTTGTAAAAATATCCGCAAGTTGATTCTTCGTGCTCACAAAGGATAGATCAATATCGCCACGAGCAACATGGTCTCGAATAAAATGATTCCGAATCTCAATATGCTTCGTCCTTGTGTGCTGAACATGATTATACGCAATTTTGATTGCACTTTCATTATCACATAAAAGAGGCACTTTGTCACAATTGACACCGTATTCCTTTAAAGTTTGCCTCATCCACAATAATTGGGTGCAAGCGCTGGCAGCAGAAACATATTCAGCTTCGGCGGTGGAGAGAGATATACAATTCTGCTTTTTAGATGACCAACATACAAGAGATCTTCCCAAGAATTGACAAGCTCCAGAAGTGGATTTCAGATCATCCTTATCACCAGCCCAATCTGAGTCAGTATAACCACATAAAGAGAAATTGGAACCCTTGGGATACCAGAGACCAAAGTTAGGGGAATGAACCAAATATCGAAAGATCCTCTTGACTGCCACTAAGTGGCTTTCTTTAGGAGCTGCTTGATACCTTGCACACACTCCCACACTCAACACGATATCGGGTCTAGATGCGCAGAGGTAAAGAAGAGAGCCGATCATGGACCAGTATACCTTTTGGTCCACATCTTTAACATGTTGGTTAAGTTCAAGATGACATTTTGTTTGCATCGGAGTGGCGACCCCATTTAGATCAGTCATCTTGAATCTCTTGAGCATGTCTTGGATGTACTTTTCTTGATTAATAAAAGTTCCTTCTCTAAGTTGCTTGATCTCGAATCCAAGAAAGAACCATAATTCCCCCATCATAGACATGTCAAACCTGTCAGTCATAAGCTTTGAAAACTCATCATTAAAAACTTTATTAGTAGAACCAAAGATGATATCATCTACATATAGTTGGCATATGAAGAGATCCCCCTTAACATTCTTAGTAAAAAGAGTGGGATCGATTTGCCCAACTTCGAAGCCACGATCTAACAAAAGCTCTTTAAGGTGCTCATACCATGCACGTGGGGCTTGTTTAAGGCCATAGAGTGCCTTATCGAGTTTGTAGACATGGTTCAGAAAGTTAGGATCCTCAAAACCCGGGGGTTGCTTTACATATACCAACTCATGTAGAGGACCATTAAGTAAGACACTCTTGACGTCCATTTGCTGCAACTTAAAATTGTTATGGGCAGCATAAGCAAGAAGGATACGGATGGACTTAAGGCGAGCCACTAGAGCATAGGTCTCGCCGAAGTCAATGCCCTCAACTTGAGAGTAACCTTGTGCCACAAGTCTTGCCTTGTTCCTCACAACAATGCCATTCTCATCTTGCTTGTTTTTAAATATCCACTTGGTGCCGATAACATTGCGGCAATCTTTGGGTTTCTCCACGAGTTTCTAGACTTTGTTGCACTCGAAATTATTCAATTCTTCATGCATAGCAACAACCCAGTCTGGATCTTCAAGAGCTTCAAAGACCTTCTTAGGTTCCACCATAGAGATATGAGCTTGATGCTCACCAAAACTGGCCAATTCTCTTCTTGTAGAAACCCTTCGTCGAAGATCACCAACAACCTTGTCGAGGGTGTGACCCCTCAACTCAAGGTTTCGATCAGCTCGAGCCTTGCGACAAAGTTCAATAAGTTTGTTGTATCTTGGAGGAGTAGATTCATCACTTGAATCTTCATTGGAAGCATTTACTCGACCTTGATCAGGAACTGGAATATCAGCAGCAGGTGCTGGTGACGCGTGCCCTTGAGGTGAGTCAGTAGCCGTAACAGGACGCTACTGAACTGGTGAGATAGGGCCAGATAATCCGGCCGATGGAGAGGCCGGATAATCCGGCCTGGGAGTGCTTGTATCAGCTTCATCAGGATGCCTACGGCTTGCTTGAACTGGCGAGGGGCCGGATAATCCGGGGCTTGCCGGAAAATCTGGCCTGGAGCTTGCATTGATATCTTCACCACCAGGAGCAAAATGGTCAGCTAGAGCAGGGTGGCCGGATAATCCGATGTCCACCAGATAATCCGGCCTGGAGTTTTCTAGAACGCCTTGACCTTCAGCAGTTGATGGAGATGGTGCAGAATTTGCTCCCGTGGTGGGAACATGTTGTGCATGTGTAGATGAGGGCTCTTCATGGGAAGAGCATTGTCCTTCCCGATCCGCCCCAAGGGGTTCCTCAATGGGGAGGGAAAATCCCACGCCCATTCTTCTTATGGCATCTTGGGGTATTTCAACATCTGCATCACAAACACCAACTTGCTCCGCACGGGAACCGTCATTTTCCTCGAACACCACACTACAAGATTCTACAACAGTTCCGGAGAGCTTATTATAGACTCTATAAGTGTGGGATTCGACACTATAACCAACAAAAATACCTTCTAGAGACTTAGATTCGAACTTAGATAAACGAACTCCCTTGATAAGAAAGAAACACTTACACCCGAATAACC
Source organism: Avena sativa (assembly GCA_916181665.1). NCBI lineage: Eukaryota > Viridiplantae > Streptophyta > Magnoliopsida > Poales > Poaceae > Avena > Avena sativa. Next base: position 83,078,017 of record OV702286.1, read on the forward strand.
GAAAGTATGAGATGTTTGGCTTGTTACCGGTAAGTGTTTCATACGGAGTCTTGTCCAAGATCTTGCGGAGGTATAATCGGTTGGATGAATGACAAGCAGTAGAGATTTCTTCAGCCCAGAAGTTATATGGAGATTTAAATTCGGCTAACATTGATCTTGCCATATCCATTAGAGTTCGATTCTTCCTCTCGGCTACACCATTTTGTTGAGGGGTGTATGCAGCAGAATATTGATGTCTTATCCCCTCTTCACTTAGGAACTCATTTAATGTGTAGTTCTTGAACTCAGAGCCGTTATCACTTCTTATAGCCAGAATGGGGACGTTGTGTTGACGTTGAACCTCATTGGCGAAGTCAATGACTGTTTGTTGAGTTTCACTTTTCAACTTGAAGAAATAAACCCAAGTGTATCTTGAGTAATCATCAACAATCACTAGACAATACTTCTTCCCACCAAGGCTTGCATGAGATGGAGGTCCGAAGAGGTCCACATGGAGGAGCTCCAAAATCCTTTTTGATGAGATAATAGTTTTCCTTCGATGAGGTGAGTCATGCATTTTCCCTTCAACACACACCCTACAAACACGATCTTTGGCAAAGGAGACATTTTATTTTAGTCCAAGGATGTGGCCACCCTTGTGGAGACTTTGCAAAGTTCTCATATTGACGTGGGCTAGTCGGCGATGCCATAGCCAACCCGCGTCAGCCTTTCTGAAAAGACACATCGGGCCTATAGTGGTTTTCCCCGAAAAGTCCACCATGTACAGGTAATTTTCGACATATCCCATGAAAGCGACTTTTAGAGACTTGCTCCACAAGAGTACCACCAAATCAGCATCAATATAAACTGCAAAGCCCATCTTACCAAGGGAGCGAACAGAAAGTAAGTTGTACCCGAGGGTCTCAACAAGCATGCCGTCCACGAGAGAGATATCGTGAGCCACCACAACTTTGTCGAGACCCAATACCTTAGATTTTGACTTGTCACCATAGGAGATGGTTATGTCATCATGGTTTGGCCGCATCTCCATGATGATCTCCTTGCTTCCGGTCATATGACTCGTGTAACCGCTATCGAGTACCCATTTAGAACCACCGGAAGCATAGCCCTGCAAGAAAATTACTTCTTGGTTTTAGGTACCCATTTTTCAATGGGTCCTCTCATGTTAGTAACAAGGGTCTTGGGAACCCAAATAGACCAAGGAATGTAACAATCATAAGGGCCTACATAACTAGCATAAACATCACCATAATAATCGCAATATAGTTCAAAGTTAGGATTGTTGACCCATGCAAAACCATCATAATTAGTCTTGTCATTGGTAATGTTGCTAGTCTTTGGTTGAGCAGTCTTGCTCTTCTTCTTCTTCTTCTTCTTCTTCTTCTTCTTCTTCTTGTTTTTCTTGCTCTTTGTCTTGGGAATGTAACCAAGACCTTCTTTACTATTTTTTGTCCTTTGCTTGCTCAATATCTCATCAATAACTTCTTTACCTTTGTATTGAGAACTTCTTGCAAGGTCTTCTTTTCCATAGGATGTAGTGGAGGTACTTGGCACATCATACCATTTCAATTGAGTTTGGAGCTGGTCATGAGACTCATTTAAAGTAGAATGATTACTCTTCAATGCCTTGTGAACACTTTGAAGATTATCATACTTCTCCAAAAGTCTAGCACGAACAGCCCCAAAGTCAATCTTTTCTTTCTTTAGTTTCTTTACCTTGGCAAGAGCATGGTCACGTTCTTTAATGAGCTGAGCCACAGCTTCTTCCTGTGACTCTTCAATGGATTCGAGTCTCTCTTCCAAAGACACTCGAGCTTCCTATTCCTCTTCCAAGGCATTCTTCAAAGAGGCTATCTCCAAGGCATCTTCTCTTTCAATTCTGCCCTTTTCTTCAAGAAGATCTTCGGCTTGAGCAAGTTGACTCATAAGAGCATCAAAATGGAGTTTGTGCTCACCTTGCAGGTTAGTGAAAAAGGTATCCAAAGCAATAACTTCTTCTTTCATTTTAAGACTATCATGATCATCCATATCCAAAATTATGTTATTCTTAGGAAATGAAGAGCTAGAAGTTGATACCTCGGACCCTCTTGCCATTAGGCAAGTGGCGTTGTTGTTGATGACGTTCTTGTTTGGCGAGTCGAAGAGAGATGAAGGAGTAGATGTGGTGGCTATAGCAGCCACCTCGCGAGAACTATCATCATCCTCTTCATCTTCACTTGTAGAGAAGTATTCTTCTTATGTAACTAAGACGATCTTGGGTTGCTTCTTGAAGGGGTCATTCTTCTTAATAAATGGCTTCTTCTTAGGTGCTTTAGATTTCTCTTTAAGAATGAGCCTGCCACCATTGTCTTCTCTATTTTGATACGGACACTCGGCTACAAAGTGCATTCTATCTCCATAGTTGTAGCAAGTTCTCAGTCTTGGGCCACTCTCTCTTCTTCCATTTGACCTGTTCTTGCGCTCGAGTTTCGACTTGGCCTTGGCAGGATCCTTCCAAAAGTCCCGTGCATAAAATGCCATGTACTCACCATGAGCATGTTTGACTTCATCAGGGCAGTCCATGGAGGCCCCCTCAAAAACTCTTTCATCTTCCTCTTGCTCAACAACATTGGCTTTGAGAGCCACATTGACACCCTTTTGCATTCCAATGGCCCGAGCACGGGCATCTTCAACATTCTTTGCTTCCACTTTGAATGACGCCATTTCTTGCTTGACTTCATTGGATGTCATTTGATGGTAGCTATGTCTACCTTGCAGGCTCTTCAAGTCCGTTGGCTCGAAAGGCATTAAGGCACTCACATATTTCCTTTTTATCCATGCATCATCAATGTGAGTAGCCCCATGCTTTCTAAATGTTGTTGCGATGCCCTTAAGTCTTCTATACATGTCTTCATGATTTTCACCATCCAACATATAGAATCCCTCAGCTTCATTACTAAGGGCATCATACCTGTTCCTTCTCATGCTTTCATTCCCAACAAAGAGATCCGTAAGAGCATCCCAAGATTCTTTAGCTGTGTTGAGATGTTTAATGTGTGGCATGTCCTTGGGACCCACACCAAGATGTATCATGTGGAGAGCAGTGGCATTTAATTGGCTGTCCACAACTTCTCTTCTTGTTAGGTTGGTTTGATCTCCAATATGAAGACCCTCTTCAATAATCCTCCAAAGTTCAATAGAGGAGTTGAAAACATGAGATTTCATTAAGAATTGCCATTGATTGAAAGAGGATGCAGTGAGCTTGGGTGGATCACCCCTATTGTTTATATGAGGATGAGGGATAGGTGGGTTGGGGGAATATACGTGGCGAACCTCACTATTTTCTTCCTTACCACTTCCCTTCTTGGAGGTGGAACCATTAAGTTTTTCACCCTCCACATCATCATCCTTGGATCCGGTGTTACCCTTTTCCTTAGATGATGGTGTGGCTGCCTCAGAGGAGGATGGATATGGGGCTATGGATGATGTGAGACGAGCAATAATTTGATTCATCTCCTCCATCTTGGCCTCAAAGGATTTCAACAAGGTTGTTTCCAATGACTTGAGATCATCCATTGTGACCTTATCCATAGCCTCATTCCCATCATCCTTGGTACCCATACTACTCTTAGGCGGTTAAGCCCGAAATAAGAGCCGGGGCTCTGATACCAATTGAAATGGATCGTATGGGCACCTAGAGGGGGGGGGGGGTGAATAGGTGCTACACCAAATTTTAATACTTTTTCAATTTTAGGCTTAGCACAAAGGGTAAATTCTCTAGATAAACTATTAGGTGGAATTTCCCTATATGCAAACCTATCTACTAGCGAGTAAAGAGCGAGTGGAAGAGGAACAGGTAAACCGTAGTGAAGCACGCGGAGACACAGGATTTGTTTGACCGCAGTTCCTTCCTTGTTAAGGGAAGTACGTCTGCGTTGGAGGGGTGGGCGGTACTAAGACCACCACGCCACAATAGGACTCACCCTGTTCTCCGATGGATCCCGCCACCAAAGGCCTGATCCACCTTTCCACTATAGGTACCCTTCGAGGCGGGCACCGACGCCTTTACACAACTAGCGGGGCAACAACTCCACAAACAACTTGGAGGCTCCCGAAATGACAACAAGCTGCCACAAGAACAAAGTTATCAAATACAATGAACAAGATCTAGGTATTGACAAGAATACTAGATCAGGGATTTCTCCAAGTGAATGGAGAGGAGTTGAAGCGCTTGATTCATGATGATGATGAACTTCTCCTCCTTCAATTACCCCAAAGATCAAGACCTTCGGGTGGTTGAAGTGGGAGATCAAGAATGAGAGCTCTTGCACAATGTCTGGACAATTTCGAATGAATCAAGAGTTCTGAACGTTGGGGAAGAATGGGTATTTATACCCCCTTCAGAAACCAGCCATTGGACACTTTGGGGGCCGGATTATCCGGCCCATGTGAGGGCCGGATTATCCGGTCTAGGGAAAACACCGCCCTAGACTCAGACTATCCGGCAGATAATCCGCCCCCTATCAGAGCGTCGCGCCGAGCTTGCCCTTGATCAACTTCTGGTGGCCGGATTATCCGGTCCTATGTGAAGGCCGGATTATCTGGCCTGGGGAGGAAAAACCTCCCCAGTTCGGATTTTTCGGGAGAAAATCCGACCGGGTACCGAGCGACGCGCCTTGGCTCCCTTTGCTCAAAAACTGGGGGCCGGATTATCCGGCCCATGCGATAGCCGGATTATCCGGCCTAGGGAGGAAAAACCGCCCAAGGATACCAAGCGACGCGCCTTGGTTCCCTTTGAGCAATGAGGTAGGCCGGATTATCCGGCCCTTGGTGGGGCGGATAATACGGCCCCCTCAAAGCTTCCTGCACACTTAGCGCACATGAATAATCTCCACAGTATTGTTATCTAACACGCAAAACATAGGAAAACATGAAATGTTCTTTCACATGTTACCATGGGGAACGCTTCCAACATTGCACTTTATTTGGTTGATATCATGTTGTTTTGCTTATGGATCCCTGTAACATCCCAAAACTTTAATCCAAGCTTATCAAGATCAAATCATCCAAAAATAGGGTTAACAAAAACTTTTCCAAATTTAAAATGAAAGCATTCATATGGGTATGCATTTAAAATAGGAGTTGTTTGAATTGCCATGATTGATTGATCCAATGCTTGTAAAATGTTTCTTAGGTGATTTAAACATCATCTACATCATTCCCAAACTTTTCCTAAAGAAAATCAAATCAAAAAGAATTAAAAGGAAGGAATGGTCATTTTGGCAAATTTAACTCTCATGCCTACTTTGGCTATTTCTATTACTCAATTCTTAGTAGAAACAATTCTTGATCTTTGCACCCCTTGCTAGTACACATAATGAGGTACCAAGGCCCACCTTTTGATCTGCTAAAAACATTCTGTTAACTATTTTAAATGACAGTTTAAAATTGAATCTAATGCATATGCATAGATCACCCCTATTTCAAAAACCATCTATTTGAGCTCCACTTTCAAAACCCTTGCAACCAGAGACTACCTATCACTAGTGGAGATTACTCAAAAAATTTGAACTCAAAATTCAAAATTTTTTCTCTTGCGGCCATTTCATCAAACACATGGCAGGCAGAATCAAACACAAATAGCTAGCTCACTGTTTCTACAGAGTTTAGCCACCCATTTGACCACAAAACACTCCCTCTGTCTCCACTTGATCAAACCATGCCATTACCACCCCAACCCCTATACCCTAGTGGCCAGGCCAAGCCATGGCGAGCACCAACTCGCCGGCCAACCTTGCCCTCACCCCAGCCGACCACCTCCTCCTTCCTCTCCATGTCTAGGAGGTAGCCAGCACCTCACCGCCCCTCTCTATCCCCTGCCCGAGCTAAGTGCTTCCATGGACCACCGAGGAAAGCCCGCGCGCAGTGCCACCGCACCATGCCGATGCCACCCGCAGAGCATGCTCTGTCCCCGCGTGCACAAGCTGCCGCTCGACCACAGCTCGCGCCCGCCACTCCGCCTCGACCTGGAGAACACCCCGGACATCCCCGTTCGCCGCCCAAAGCCTCACATCCACCGCTCGCCGCGGACACCGCAGCTTCGGCCGCACAGAGCGCCACCTCACCCAGACCGTGTACCACCGCCCCTACGGCCGCATTTAAGTCCTAGAGCACCGCCAGGGAACCGCCCATCGATCGCCACCCCCAGCTATGCCTCTAACTCGCCGTAGCCATGTCGCCACCGTCGACCGCCCATCCCGCTCGGTCTCACCGTCGGGCCTATAAAAGGATCCCTCCCCGGCCATTCTTCTCCACACCATTCCACTTCCCTCACCTCTCTGAACCTTACCCACCTCTAGCCGGAGCAAGTGGAGCAGCAGCTCGCCGGAATTGGAACCGGAGCCGCCGCCTCTGGAGGAGAAGGGCGCCGTTGATTTCGACCGCCCCAAGCTCAAGGAACCGTGCCTCGCCTCGCCGTCATCTCCCAGTTCGTTTGGCCGCCTCGCCCACCCTGCTGGAGCCCTGGTACACCCCCAGTAGACCTCCAACGAGTCGCTAGGGTTTGAGCTCGCCGGTGACCTGTTCGTCGTTGACGACGACCCTCAGCCGTTGATCTCGCTTCTAATCGCATGACCCACAGCGCGCATACCGTTTCACGTGTTAAGTGTCGCTGACACGTGGGACCCCCCTGTCAGCTGAGCCCCGCGCCGCGAAGCGCCACTGGGCCGGCCCATTTCTTTTCCCGCGCTAGCCCACCCATTCAAATCTGGATTTTTCTTTTTAGTTAAATCTAGTTTCTGTCCACTATTTCAAAATTCAATTTTGTGAGTTTGACAAATCCAAATAGCATGAAATAAATTTTGTCTGAAAGGTATTGAAATAATCTATCCAAGACCGTTGGATTTATTTCACTTAGAGTTATAGATCTCTCCTAATAAAAATAACAAAACAGAAGCTTTTGCACCTTGCAACATTTTTATAAAATCAACCAAGTTAGCTTTTGAGTTGATTCCAACTCTCAAAAATCACATTTCATCATATCTATCCAAATATGTAATAATATTAAGGTTTACATGCAGTGACTTTGGACTAGTACCAAAATAATGCTATATAGGCATTTCTAGTCACTTTAAATCACTAAATAATGAACTTAAACTAAAGTAATATTGATCCAACCTTTAAATCTCATTCCCACATGTTAGAATATGTGGTGAGGACATGTGTCCACATGATCCCATATTTTGGTGGTGAATATTAAATTTTAGTTAAAATTTCAATGAGTAGAAATTACTTTTCTAAAATAAAAAGGTTGAAACTATTGAGTTAAACTTGTGATGCTTGTGATGATAATAGATCATCAATTGTGTGTTTTAGAATGATACTTAGCCTAGTTAAGTATTGTTTGGTGATTGTATACTCCCTATGTATTTATAGACGCTAGTACCGACCAAACTTTCGAGGAGGAGGAGTCCTACCAAGAAGAAGAAGAAGAAAACTTCAACCACTGCACCAACCAAGGCAAGCTATTGTTAGCAGGCTAGATTTAAAACTAGATGGTTTAGCAAAGATGCCTTAAGCATGCTTTGATCACACCCCTTTAACTATTAGTACCCCAAGTCTTATTGACAAGTTTTACCTCCCTTAGTTGACACAAAGATCTTTACTTGTTTTGAAGGTAGCATAAAAAGTATAAAACTTGACCTACTTAGAAACCTTTAGATGTCATTCTATGGCATGAGATTGAAACCATCTTTTCCACCTTAGTGAATACTCTTAACTTAGTATTTTAGAATAGATCAAAAACTTGAGTCACTTTAGATGGGAACACTTGGTGAAAATGAATTGTGAAAACCTTGGAATGATGAGTCATTCTATTGAGATTTTTTGACATGTGTTGAGAGACACAACTGGTTTATGATGATGAAAATGATGAGGCATGAGCCTTAACCCTTTTATAAAACTGATGGTTGGATTCGGATGCGATACCATTCCAAATTTACCGTACAACCACATTACCTGAATTGGGTAAGGCTTAGCTGGAAATTTATATGCATTAGTATTAGTTCCCTCACGGGAGAGGTTTGAGCTGAGGCTACCTCTCATGATGTCCACCTATGCAGTGCCCAAGATGACTGATGGTCATGGTTGGGAGGCCATGCTCATAGGAGAGGTGCTTGTACTAGGGTGTGTAAAGGGAAGGTTATGTTTGATTATCTGCATACTAAGTATGATGATTCAGGGTTATCCCTGACAGATGTATCGAATCTTGTGGTGAAAGTGTACCACCTCTGCAGAGTGTCAAACTATTCGAATAGCCGTGTCCGCGGTTATGGACAGTTGGAATGGCCATGCTGTTTCGTTGTTAGATGTTTTCTAAATAACTTGAAACGAATGATGAACTTTGACTTGACCACAACAGGGTTATGTTGATGCTAATAGCTTACCAACTTAAGTGATTCTAGAACCTTATTTTATCTTTCTTTGTTTCTGAACTCATCTTAGGTTCCAAACTTAACTTGATAGTTAACTTAGATTCAGTACTTTAACTTAGAATTATACTCCTTGCTAGTAGTAGTTTGCGAGTACTTAAAGAGTACTCATGGCTTTTGTCCCTGGCTATTATCATGGCCAGACTATGAAGTATATTATCAAGATGATGGTCAACAGGACGACTATGATAACTAGGACTATCTGCCTTCGTCAGCATTGCCTGTGCCCCTGAAGATAGACCCCACCGCTACGCTATCGTTTATTTCCGCTGCTTGTTGTATTAAAGACTGGATCATGAGATCCTTATTTGTGTAAAACCTTATGTATGGTTTGTAATGGATGATGTACTGTGATATCCAATCCGTTATGTCTCGCAAAAATGGTAATCCTGGGATTGCGAGGTATGGCATAACGGGCATCTGGGATTAAAAATCTGGGTGTTGACAAGTTGGTATCAGAGCCATCCTGACCATAGGAGACCCTAGTTAGAATGGACGTCCAAACAAAAAACTTAGCTTCAAAACCAAAGAGAGTATTTATGAAAAACTATTTCCCCTCTTACCCTTGTGAACTCATTCTTTCTCAAAAATGCATGTTCCACAAAATTCTTACATTACTACTTAAAATTGGACACACTTGATCACTTCACTAACTTCCTCATCCTAAATTCTTGTAGATGGAGACTCAGTTCAGCAAGTTTTACCAGTTGGGAAACGGAGGTCAGCTGATCTTCGAGAGGGATCTGGATTCGCTGTCGGAGTTACTGGGACGCCCACATCTGGAGTTTCTTGGAGCTCAACTTCTAGGACCCCCAGGAGGATACCTATAGTGGCTAGTCACCGCGGATCTTCGGGGAAGCATCGAAGCACCAACTTCCGGGAGAATTCAGTTCTCCGTGAGAGAGAACAACTGTCTAGATGGATTAGCCAGGGCAATGCACGAAGCTCTCGCACGTCTATGTGCCCTCAGCGTCAACAAGATTCAAGGAACCCGTTTTGCCCACTATGCAAGGGTGACTTCATGGGAATGCCGATGGAGATGCCAAGTCACCCAGAGTTGAGGCGTCAAGTGGAGAACCTTGACTTCTTGCTTCATGACAGGTAGCAGGAACTGGACAATGCCAGAGAGTTAGCCAATGAGAACCGTGCCATTGCTGACCAGAAGGCCCAGACTTTCGCACTGCTTGTCCAAGATCGTCAGTCTCTTTGCCGCCAGCGTGCAAAGAAGGATCGCACCATCGCCCGTATTTGCAAGAAGGTGGCCAACCTCGAGATGACCGTCAAGGAGCAGGAAGCTCAACTTGCTGCCAAGGAAGAAGAAGATGAGGGTGAAGACATCCAGGGAGATATGGATTCTTACCTCAGCAACGATGATGACTTTTTAGAGGAGGATGCTGTGGACTTCTACACTGATGATGAAGACTCCGACTTCATCGATGATGAGTAGATGCACTAGAGCACTGTCGTAGCATGAGTTGTATCGGTCCCATTGTATCGTAGCTTGCAGAATGGTTCTTCAAACCATCTGCTTTCCTTTGATTGTTGTGGTGTGTTTTGTATCGGGTGCTTGCTTGCATGAATGAAAATGAAGTTAGTTGAAAAACCTGAGTCTAACTCAAAGTTTTAGCTTTGAAAACCCAAAACCATGAACCTTAGAATTTCCCTCTTACCCCTATATCTATCTCAATCTTCAGATGACTCGTGGAAACCAAGGAGGGAGCAGCTCGTCGCAGGACCCAATGCTGTAGATCTTGCAGAATCTCATCGCGGACCGTGAAGCAAGCAGGGCCGAGCATCAAGCCAACTTAGCAACATTGCAGAAGATTGTCCAAATGGCTCTCAACAACCAAGGACATGGAAATCAGGACCACCAAGGATCCAAACTCAAAAAATTTCAGAACACAAATCCCCCAATCTTTAACCAATCTAAAAACCCATTAGATGCTGATGACTGGTTACAGACCATGGAAAACAACTTAGAGGTTGCCAGAGTTGATGAGAATGAGAAAGTTCTCTTTGCCACCCACTATCTGGCGGGAGATGCAAGAGCTTGGTGGAATAGCATCCGCAATATGAACCATGGCCAGGTGATGACCTGGGAAGCATTCAAGGTCAAGTTCAGCCGCACCCACGTGCCGCAAGGTCTTGTCAACAGGATGAGAGATGAATTCCGTGAATTGAAGCAAGGAAGAATGACTATGGTGGAGTACCATGACAGATTCTTGTCACTTGCCAGATATGCACCAGATGAGATCAACACGGAGGCCAAGAAGAAAGAGAGATTCTTAAACGGACTGCATGATGAGATGTAGACTGTCCTCGTCAACATCCATTTCGATGATCTTGAAGAGCTAGTCGACTCTGCCATTCAGATGGAAGGGAAGATTAACCAGGCAAATGACAACCGCAAGCGTTGTATGATGCAGCAATCAGGATCCAGTAGTCACCAGAAGTACCATCCCAACCCTTCACCAGGATATGCACCAAGGAACAACCGACCCCCAAATTCTCGCCCAAGCTACCCCAACCATAGAGGAGGAAATGTGAAGTCCGGAGGAAACAATCACAACTCCGGCAATGCCAACAATTTCAACCGTGCCCCTCCCAAGAGCAACAAAAACAACACTGCACCCAGAACTGGCAGCAATGCTGTACCTGTCGCAGTCAAGGACAAGTCCCAGATCACTTGTTTTGAGTGTGGAGTGAAGGGTCACTACTCCAATGAGTGTCCCAAGAAGACTGCCGCTAATGCCCCTGTGAATGCCCCAGCTCAGCAGCAGCGTCGTGTTCAACCAGGAAGGAGATTTGCCCTAGGGAACCCGCACAACCGCAACGGTCATCTCTTCCACATGAATGCAGAAGAAGCCCAGGAAGCGCCAGATGTAGTGCTGGGTATGTTTTCTGTCAACTCAGTTTTAGCAAGAGTATTGTTTGATTCTGGAGCATCGCATTCATTTGTCACCGAAGAATTTGTATGCAGTAGTAAGATTCGCCCAACCAACCTAAAGCATGTCATGATAGTGCAAATCCCCGGTTCAACAACAAAAGCTAGAAAAATTTGCAAAGCTGTACCTATCAGAATACATGGGATAGATTTTTATGCCAACCTAATTGTATTTGGAACCAAAGGATTGGAAGTAGTACTAGGTATGGACTGGATGTCAAGGCATAAAGGACTGATAGGCTGTGCTAAGAAAGCCATCACCATGACCAGTAGTTCTGGAGTAACAGTAGAGCATATCTCTAAAAGCTTACCCCGTCAATTCAAGTGCAATAAGAGTGTAGCCCTGCCTACTATTGACCAAGTCAGAGTAGTCTGTGAATACCCCGACGTATTCCCAGATGAATTGCCAGGTATGCCCCCGGATAGGGATATTGAGTTCATTATCGAACTAATCCCCGGAACCGAACCTATAGCCCAGAGACCCTATACCAAGAACCTCTCAGAGTTAGTGGAACTGAAGAAGCAGTTGGATGCCATGTTAGCAACATGCTTGATTCAGCCAAGCGCATCGCCATGGAGATCACCGGTGTTATTTGTCGACAAGAAAGATGGAGTCAATCGTCTATGTACAGATTACAGAAAGTTGAATGACTTCACTATCAAGAGCAAGTACCCTTTGCCAAAGATAGAGGATCTATTTGATCAGTTGACCGGAGCTCAGGTATTCTCAAAGATTGATCTTAGGACTGGTTATCACCAACTTAAGATTCGTGCAACGGATATTCCGAAGACCGCCTTTACTACTCGCTATGGTTTATACGAGTATACAGTTATGTCTTTTGGATTAACCAATGCCCCTGCTTATTTCATGAATCTCATGAATAAGATCTTTATGAATTTCCTCGATAAGTTTGTAGTTGTGTTTATCGACGGCATCCTTATCTACTCCAAGTCAGAAGAAGAGCACGAGCAACATCTGAGAATCATCCTAGAAACCCTGAGAGAGCATCAGTTATATGCCAAGTTCAGCAAGTGTGAGTTTTGGCTGAAAGAAGTAGGATTCCTAGGACATATTGTGTCTGCTGGAGGAGTCTCTGTTGATCCCACCAAGATCAAAGATGTCGAAGAATGGGAAGCCCCAACCAATCAAGCCCAAGTTCGTTCATTTCTCGGATTAGCGGGATATTACCGCAAGTTCGTAGAAGGATTCTCGAGCATAGCCCGACCAATGACCCAATTGTTGAAGAAGGACAAGAAGTTTGAATGGACAGACAAATGTGAAGCCAGTTTCCAGGAGCTGAAGAAGAGATTGATATCAGCCCCAATTTTGATCATGCCAGACATCAAGAAGCCGTTTGATGTGTATTGTGATGCATCCAAGATTGGCCTAGGATGTGTATTGATGCAAGAAGGCAAAGTCATCGCGTATCTGTCTCGACAATTGAAGCAACATGAGCAGAACTATCCGACCCATGATCTTGAGCTAGCAGCCGTGGTTCTAGCGTTGAAGACATGGCGTCATTATTTGATGGGTAATCGCTATGAGATTTACTCAGATCATAAGATCTTGAAGTATATCTTCATCCAGAAGGATCTGAATATGAGGCAAAGAAGATGGATAGAGTTAATCAAGGATTATGACCTTGACATTCACTATCACCCCGGCAAAGCCAATGTGGTAGCGGATGCTCTTAGCAGATTGCCATGTAGGCTTAACACCATGATCAAAGAGAAACAACCAAGTTTGTATGAGGAGTTGGAGCAGTTCAGGACTGAGTTAGTTAGCAAAGGATTCCTAGCTAGCATTGAACTTCAACCCACTTTGATTAGCCAAATCAAGGAAGCCCAGAAGGGAAATGAGAGTATCGATGGAATCAAACATCGTATTGGTACAGGAAAGGTACCTGGATTCACCGAAGACGAAGAAGGAGTACTGTGGTACAAAGGACGTATCTGTGTGCCAGCAGAGTCGGAGCTGAAGGAGGTTATCATGAAGGAAGCTCATGATACTCTTTATTCTATCCACCCCGGAGGAACAAAGATGTATTAGGATTTGAAAGAGCAATTTTGGTGGCACAAGATGAAAAGAGAGATCGGAAGCTACATCGCCAAATGTGACATCTGTCAATGAGTCAAAGCAGAGCATCAGAGACCTGCAGGACTATTGCAACCATTGCAGATTCCGGAATGGAAATGGGATTCCGTTGGAATGGACTTTATCACCGGTTTACCCACTTCTAGTAGGGGAAATGACTCAATCTAGGTCATAGTTGATAGACTGTCCAAGGTAGCCCACTTCATACCAGTCAAGACAACCTACCAGAGTGCAAAGCTAGCAGAGCTGTACATTGCTAGGATTGTTAGTCTGCATGGAATCCCCAAGACCATCGTCTCAGATCGAGGAACCCAGTTTACTTCAAGATTTTGGCAGAAAGTTCAGGAAGGCTTAGGAACCAAGTTGAATTTCAATACCGCGTATCACCCGCAAACAGATGGACAAACTGAGAGAGTCAACCAGATCTTGGAGGATATGTTTAGAGCTTGTGTGTTGGAATACGGATCAAAATGGGAAGACTGTCTGCCTTTCACAGAATTCTCATATAACAACAGTTATCAGGCTAGTTTGTAGATGGCACCATTCGAATTCCTATACGGAAGAATGTGCCGTACCCCTTTGAATTGGTCGCAAGTAGGAGAGAGTCAGATCTTTGGACCCGACATTCTTCGAGAAGCAGAAGAGAAATTTCACAAAGTCCGTGAGCACCTCAAGACCGCCTAATCCAGACAGAAGAGCTATGCTGACAAGAGAAGGAGAGACCTAACTTTCAATGTCAGAGATTTCGTATATCTCAAGGTTTCACCATTGAAGGGAACTCAACGCTTTAATCTGAAGGGAAAGTTAGCTCCCAGATATATCGGACCTTTCAAGATTCTGAACCGCCGAGGAGAAGTATCGTATCAACTGGAACTGCCTGAAGAGATGTCAGCCATCCACAATGTGTTCCATATCTCGTTACTTCGCAAATGCTTGGAAGTGCCTGAGAGGACTGAAGTTTTCAAGAATATCGATCACAGAGCTGTGGAAATCAACAATAACCTGACCTATCGGGAAGTACCCATCCGTATCTTAGAAGAAGCCTACAGAACCACCAGGACTAGGAGTATCAAGTTTCTCAAGATTCAGTGGAGCAACCATACCGAGGAGGAAGCCACTTGGGAACGCGAAGATTACATTAGGACAGAGTTCCCAGATCTCTTTAGTTCCTAGTTTTCTTTGTAAATCTCGGGACGAGATTTCGTTTAAGGGGGGAAGGTTTGTAACATCCCAAAACTTTAATCCAAGCTTATCAAGATCAAATCATCCAAAAATAGGGTTAACAAAAACTTTTCCAAATTTAAAATGAAAGCATTCATATGGGTATGCATTTAAAATAGGAGTTGTTTGAATTGCCATGATTGATTGATCCAATGCTTGTAAAATGTTTCTTAGGTGATTTAAACATCATCTACATCATTCCCAAACTTTTCCTAAAGAAAATCAAATCAAACAGAATTAAAAGGAAGGAATGGTCATTTTGGCAAATTTAACTCTCATGCCTACTTTGGATATTTCTAGTACTCAGTTCTTAATAGAAACAATTCTTGATCTTTGCACCACTTGCTAGTACACATAATGAGGTACCAAGGCCCACCTTTTGATCTGCTAAAAACATTCTGTTAACTATTTTAAATGACAGTTTAAAATTGAATCTAATGCATATGCATAGATCACCCCTATTTCAAAAACCATCTATTTGAGCTCCACTTTCAAAACCCTTGCAACCAGAGACTACCTATCACTAGTGGAGATTACTCAAAAATTTTGAACTCAAAATTCAAATCTTTTTCTCTTGCGGCCATTTCATCAAACACATGGCAGGCAAAATCAAACACAAATAGCTAGCTCACTGTTTCTACAGAGTTTAGCCACCCATTTGACCACAAAACACTCCCTCTGTCTCCACTTGATCAAACCATGCCATTACCACCCCAACCCCTACACCCTAGTGGCCAGGCCAAGCCATGCCGAGCCCAACTCGCCGGCCAACCTTGCCCTCACCCCAGCCGACCACCTCCTCCTTCGTCTCCATGTCTAGGAGGTAGCCAGCACCTCACCGCCCCTCTCTGTCCCCTGCCCGAGCTAAGTGCTGCCATGGACCACCGAGGAAAGCCCGCGCCCAGTGCCACCGCACCATGCCGATGCCGCCCGCAGAGCACGCTCTGTCCCCGCATGCACAAGCTGCCGCTCGACCGCAGCTCGCGCCCGCCGCTCCGCCTCGACCTGGCGAACACCCAGACATCCCCGTTCGCCGCCCAAAGCCTCATAGCCACCGCTCGCCGTGGACACCGCCGCTTCGGCCGTACAGAGCGCCACCTCACCCAGACCACGTACCACCGCCCCTACGACCGCATTTAAGTCCTAGAGCACCGCCAGGGAACCGCCCATCGATTGCCACCCCCAGCCATGCCTCTAACTTGCCGTAGCCATGTCGCCACCGTCGACCGCCCATCCCGCTCGGTCTCACCGTCGGGCCTATAAAAGGAGCCCTCCCCAGCCATTCTTCTCCACACCATTCCACTCCCCTCACCTCTCTGAACCTCACCCACCTCTAGCCGGAGCAAGTGGAGCAGCAGCTCGCCGGAATTGGAACCGGAGCCGCCGCCTCTGGAAGAGAAGGGCGCCGTTGATTTCAACCGCCCCAAGCACCACCGCAACCGTGCCTCGCCTTGCCGTCGTCTCCCAGTTTGTTTGCCCGCCTCGCCGACCCTGCTGGAGCCCTGGTACACCCCAGTAGACCCCCAACGAGTCGCTAGGGTTCGAGCTCGCCGGTGACTTGTTCGTCGTCGATGACGACCCTCAGCCGTTGATCTCGCTTCTAATCGCACGGCCCATATCGCGCGTACCGTTTCACGTGTTAAGTGCCGCTGACACGTGGGACCCTCCTGTCAGCTGAGCCCCGCGCCGCGGAGCGCCACTGGGCCGGCCCATTTCTTTTCCCGCGCTAGCCCACCCATTCAAATCTGGATTTTTCTTTTTAGTTATATCTTGTTTCTGTCCACTATTTCAAAATTCAATTTTGTGAGTTTGACAAATCCAAATAGCATGAAACAAATTTTGTCTAAAAGGTATTAAAATAATCTATCCAAGACCGTTGGATTTATTTCAATTAGAGTTATAGATCTCTCCTAATAAAAATAACAAAACAGAAGCTTTTGCACCTTGCAACATTTTTATAAAATCAACCAAGTTAGCTTTTGAGTTGATTCCAACTCTCAAAAATCACATTTCATCATATCTATCCAAATATGTAATAATATTAAGGTTTACATGCAGTGACTTTGGACTACTACCAAAATAATGCTATATAGGCATTTCTAGTCACTTTAAATCATTAAATAATGAACTTAAACTAAAGTAATATTGATCCAACCTTTAAATCTTATTCCCACATGTTAGAATATGTGGTGAGGACATGTGTCCACATGATCCCATATTTTGGTGGTGAATATTAAATTTTAATTAAAATTTCAATGAGTAGAAATTACTTTTCTAAAATAAAAAGGTTGAAACTATTGAATTAGACTTGTGATGCTTGTGATGATAATAGATCATCAATTGTGTGTTTTAGAATGATACTTAGCCTAGTTAAGTATTGTTTGGTGATTGTATACTCCCTATGTATTTATAGACGCTAGTACCGACCAAACTTTCGAGGAGGAGGAGTTCTACCAAGAAGAAGAAGAAGAAAACTTCAACCATTGCACCAACCAAGGCAAGCTATTGTTAGCAGGCTAGATTTAAAACTAGATGGTTTAGCAAAGATGCCTTAAGCATGCTTTGATCACACCCCTTTAACTATTAGTACCCCAAGTCTTATTGACAAGTTTTACCTCCCTTAGTTGACACAAAGATCTTTACTTGTTTTGAAGGTAGCATAAAAAGTATAAAACTTGACCTACTTAGAAACCTTTAGATGTCATTCTATGGCATGAGATTGAAACCATATTTTCCACCTTAGTGAATACTCTTAACTTAGTATTTTAGAATAGATCAAAAACTTGAGTCACTTTAGATGGGAACACTTGGTGAAAATGAATTGTGAAAACCTTGGAATGATGAGTCATTCTATTGAGATTTTTTGACATGTGTTGAGAGACACAACTGGTTTATGATGATGAAAATGATGAGGCATGAGCCTTATCCCTTTTATAAAACTGATGGTTGGATTCGGATGCGATACCATTCCAAATTTACCATACAACCACATTACCTGAATTGGGTAAGGCTTAGCTAGAAATTTATATGCATTAGTATTAGTTCCCTCACGGGAGAGGTTTGAGCTGAGGCTACCTCTCATGATGTCCACCTATGCAGTGCCCAAGATGACTGATGGTCATGGTTGGGAGGCCATGCTCACAGGAGAGGTTCTTGTACTAGGGTGTGTAAAGGGAAGGTTATGTTTGATTATCTGCATACTAAGTATGATGATTCAGGGTTATCCCTGACAGATGTATGGAATCTTGTGGTGAAAGTGTACCACCTCTGCAGAGTGTCAAACTATTCGAATAGCCGCGTCCGCGGTTATGGACAGTTGGAATGGCCATACTATTTCGTTGTCAGATGTTTTCTAAATAACTTGAAACGAATGATGAACTTTGACTTGACCATAACAGGGTTGTGTTAATGATAATAGCTTCCCAACTTAAGTGATTTAGAACCTTATTTTATCTTTCTTTTCTTCTGAACTTAGCTTAGGTTCCAAACTTAACTTGATATTAACTTAGATTCAGTACTTTAACTTAGAATTATACTCCTTGCTAGTAGTAGTTTGTGAGTACTTAAAGAGTACTCATGGCTTTTGTCCCTGGCTATTATCATGGCCAGACTATGAAGGATATTATCAAGATGATGGCCAGCAGGACGGCTATGATAACTAGGACTATCTGCCTTCGTCAGCATTGCCTGTGCCCCTGAAGATGGACCCCACCGCTACACTATCGTTTATTTCCGCTGCTTGTTGTATTAAAGACTGGATCATGAGATCCTTATTTGTGTAAAACCTTATGTATGGTTTGTAATGGATGATGTACTGTGATATCCAATCCGTTATGTCTCGCAAAAATGGTAATCCTAGGATTGCGAGGTATGGCATAACGGGCATCTGGGATTAAAAATCCGGGTGTTGACAATCCCGGTGGTGTGAAATACAAGGGGAGCTTGTAAGCTCATGGAGTTTGTATATGTGTTAGAGAAACACCTGGGCCGCTAGCTTAATCCATGTCTAACCATGGTGGAAACTTGCAGCATAACCATAATGAGCAATCTATGAAGCATCCTCAATGAAAACCTATGCAAATAGCAAATAAAAAGATCGCTGAGATGCTCATTGTCTGATTGCCTTGTCATTTTGATATGAGAAAGATCATGTATCATGGGGCAAGGGGTACCCCGTTGGCGGTTCTCTATGATACACATGTACTTACAATGACAAGAACTTACTCGTGACTAAAGTTGAGTAGCATGAGGTTCGGTCTTCGTAAGTAAGGGGCATGAGATTTCAACTTATAACTTGTCAAGCATATCCTCATATTTGTTCACTTTAATCTTAACCACCTAAAGATGCTTATGATAGGGGAAATGAGAGCTGAAAGCTAATAAGTACCATAATTTTTGGAAGCTCTTTATGAGGCTTGAATCCCTGCTTCCTACTATGAAGGGCCTTTCTTTTACTTTTATGTTGAGTCTCCATCTTCTATCTTTATGCACCTATTGAGAGAGCATAGTGGTCATTCTTAGTTTAATGTGCATTGTCCCAAAACTTGTTGATTGATTCATAACTTTGATATTGCTTGTTCTTAAACTATTGGTATCTAGTCACCCTTATGAACTTTGAAGGTGTCCTATGCATTTATGTTTTGCTACACTATGAGGGACAAGCTGAATACCATTCTCATTATGTTTTCTATATGTATAACAAACAAATGTCTTTCAAAGTATTGTTATTCATGAATCTTTTGTTTGTACCTTTTTATGTTACAACATAGTTGCTATGTCTTATTGTTAGAACTATATCTTTCATGCTATGTTAAAGTACTATGATCCCAGCTATCAATGTTTTATAAATACCTTGATAAAGATTGTGATGGTGCATGTCACCTTAAAAATTCTTCTTCTTTTTTATCACTTACCTACTCGAGGACGAGCAGGAGTTAAGCTTGGGGATGTTGATACGTTGTAAACGTATCTATAATTTTTGATGTTCCATGCTTGTTTTATATCTACTTTCTTATGTTTTGTCCACACTTTGGAGTATTTTTTACACATTTTCTGGAACTAACCTATTAACAAGATGCCACCATGCCAGTTGCCTGTTTTCTATTGTTCTTGGTTTCAGAAAAGCTAGAAAGGAAATATTCTCGGAATTGGACCAGACAAATGCCAAAGTCAATATTTTACCCGAAACAACACGGAGTCCGGAGGGGAGACGAAGCGGGGAACAAGGGCGGCCACACCCTAGGGTGGCGTGGCCAGCCCTAGCCGTGCCACCACCAGGTGTGGGCCCCCTGGTGCTCCACCAACCTAGCCCTTTCGCCTATAAAGACTCCTTGGGACGAAAACCCTAAGTACCCGATCAAAATTCCACGAACGAGTCTGTAGCCACCGTCATCTCCATCCCTAGATCAGGAGGGATCTAACGCTCTTCTCGACACCCTGCCGGAGGAGAGAATTCACCCTGGAGGCCTTCTTCATCACCATGCCTGCCTTCGGTGTGACGTGTGAGTAGTTCATCCCTAGACTACGGGTCCATGTAGTAGCTAGATGGTTGGTTCACCTCCTTTGTGCTACCATGATTAGATCTTGTGAGCTCTGTTCATGATCAAGATCATCTATTTGTAATTCTACATGTTGTGTTTGCGGGGATCCGATGGATATTGAGATACTATTTCAGATTGATTATTGATTCTATCATATCTTTGTTATTTGTGATCTTGCATGCTTTCCATTGTTAGTAGCTATCTTGGCCAAGTAGATGCTAGCAACTCCAAGAGGGAGTATTTATGCTCGATAGTGAGTTCATGCCTCTAGTAATCTGGGGAAGTGACAGAAATCTCTAAGGTACTAGACGTGCTATTGCTACTAGGGGGAAACAACAACCCTTTGTTCATAGAACAATCGTATTATTTACTTTACACACTTTGCTTAATGCAATTATCTGTTGCTTGCAAGTTAATACTGGAGGGGGTTTGGATGATAACCTGAAGGTGGATTATTAGTCATAGATGTAGTTGGATTACGGTCTATGTATAATGTTGTAGTGCCCAATCAAATCTCATAGGAGTCAAGATGATTAGTATATGCATGTATGATTTCTCGATGTTTGTCAATTGCCCCGCTGTAATTTGTTCACCCAACATGTCATCTATCTTAAGGAGAATCACCACTAGTGAACTATGGACCCCGGTCCATTCTTTTACCATCAATCTACAGTCTAATGTTTACTATTTACTTTCTTCAAGCAATTACTATCTTCCACACAATACGTTTAATCCTTTGTTTTCAGCAAAACCGGTGAGATTGACAACCTCACTGTAAGTTGGGGGCAAAGTTTTATGGTTGTGTTGTGTAGGATTCCAAGTTGGAAACAACACCTTGGAGGTGTTTCCTTGCTCCTACTGGTTCGATAACCTTGGTTTCATAATTGAGAGAAAACTTACTACTGTGCTCATCATACCTTCCTCTTGGGGTTCCCCAACAAGCTCGATACATTTTGAGCCATCAGCCATAGCGGTCTAGTCGTGCATCCCTGCGCAGAAATTTTTCATATCTAGCCAGCAAGAGAGGTAGGCACGAAAGGTTTCATCATTTTCTTGCACACACCATTGTAGGTCACCGATAGTGCAGGGACGCTTGTACGTACCCTCGAAATACTTGGTGAACGCTTCATACATGTCCAACCAATTGCATATTGATTTCTCTAGCAAGTCGTCGATCCATTGCCTGGCGGTGCCAGTCAACATGAGTGGGAGGTACTTGACAGCGACATTGGGGTTTCCCCCTGCGATGTGAATCGCTTCGCTATAGTCCTGCAACCATGTTGTTGGCCTGGCGGTGCCGTCGTAGGGCTTGACGGTCTTGTCTATTTAGAGGCCCTTGGGGTAGTTTGCGGCCCGTATGACTGGTCCAAAACAATGTGGCCCAAGGTATGGGAGCTCCCGATCTTCTTGGATCTTGTCCAGCCGTGTACGCGCATCATACGGCTCTGGGTGCTTCCCTTTTCTGTCATGGGGAGGGGAGTTGTGGCGTGATCTATGAGATCCACCGTGGCCTCCTCCATGATGGCTGCTAGCTGGCGACGGTGGTGGTGGAGGCGGTGAGTTAGCCTTCTTGCTATGCCCCTCCTGGGACTCCTCGCGCCTGTCGCGGTTACTTGTCGGACATGGCGGTTCCTTGTGGGACCTACTCCTATATTCTTCGATGCCGCTGCGCTCTCCGGCATGCCAGGAACTGCTCACCCTGGTCGCGTATAATGATGCCGGTCTGGGGACGCCTTGGCGGTGACATGCTTGTACGGTGGCGCGACTGTGGTTCCTCGTGATGCCGATATGGTGGTGGAGGTGGTGACCGGCGGGGACGAGCCCTTTCTCCGTGACCGGAGGATATGGGGATGGCGTCAGTCCTGTTGCGTGCCTCTCTCCGTCTTCGCTCCGTGGAGCCTGTGTGGGATCCCTCGTCATGGGGAGATTTTGGCCTTCTACGGCTGTTCAGGGTTGACTGGCAAAGCTCCAGGTTGGACTCAAGCCTCTGTGAGGTAGCCTTTTCCTGTTGCTTACATGCCTTAGCGACAAGGTCGTACACCTGAGCAACTGCTTCCGGTGACCTGTCTTGTTCCAGGAGGGTCTTAGCAACGGCGATGTTGAGGGAGGGGGTTGGCATGACTTGCCTCCCCTCTGAATCGATGTATGGGGTGGATTTTGTCGGCTTGGACCCGTCATATCCCAACCTACGCCGAACGCTGGGGTCTTCGACGACGTGAGCTGGCACTTTCTTGGCCTTTTGCTTTAACAACAATTGCTTGTACTCATCCTCCATATCTCTTGCCGCCTTGATGGATTGTTGCGCCTTGGCCATGTCTTCATCTAGCTTAGCGCCCTGCTCCACAATGCACTTGGCCTCCGCTAGAATTGCGCCACGGTGGGCGCCAACTGTCGTGGTATTACCGACGAGTATGCCATGAAGGGGTCCTCACTGTGCGTGTTTAGAGACGTGGGGTAAGGCGGAGAGTTGGGGGTTACGAGTTAACACAACTTATCCAGGTTCAAGTCCCAAAACGGTGGCGGAACTCTACTCCTGCTATAAATCACTATAATAGCAATACACCGAGTTACATAGATAGGTTCGCTGTGCGAGGTGTTGCACGTTGTACGTAGCAATCTAAGAGGTTGTGCCCTAAAGGCTCCCACATGTCCGACTTATAAAGGCACCACAACCTAGGGTTTACAAGAAAAAGTCATTACCGGGCAAGGTAAAGAGTCCTACACTAATACGAACTAGTCTTCCGTGTCTTATACTCCAAGGCCCCGAGTATGTCAGTGACTCCCGCGTAGCCTTCCTTTATCCGGCATGAGCCTCCCTTCTGGATCCGTCTAACTGGGCCGCCCAGCAGGCCATAGGCCTTGCTACCAACTACGGGCCACCCGTTAGCCGGATTGGTGACATGCTATGAGGATACCCATATAGAATATCCCCAACAGAATGTTTATCTGTCATTCAGCGCATCAACTCTCCTTTGATGGATCGGATTGGCATCGGCGTCGTGGTATAGGATGTCAAGGCAATGATGGAAAATTTCTCGTATATGAAGTTCATTCACATTAGTCGTTTGCTTAGAGCAAGTATAATAAGCCTAGTCAGCAGGCTATAGTATTTGCCACATCATTAAAAATCCTAGTTGGACGAGAGAGAAATAAGGAAAGAGAGAAGAGCTGACTCTTATTCTGTAGCCCGACTATAGCACAAGAATCAAGAAAAAGAGGCTTGCATGTAGCCTAAAGCCAGTAGCATACATGCATTAAATAATTAAATATTAATTAAAGTATATTTAAGAGCCAACTAATAGCTCATCTATTATATGAGTGAGCTATATGATGACTCTTAGATGACATGGTATGCCCTTATAGCCGGTTGCTGGCTATATTATTAACCTTGCTCTTAATGTTTCAGTACACACTCTTGCTCGTTGAGCCGAGAATCTTAGTTTTCCTACTTTTCATGATGGGGTCCGGAGTGTATCCGTGAAGCCCATTGTAATGATTTGCGTTTAACCAATAAAGTGCTGTTACCCTAAAAAAAACCCAGAGAGCTTAGAGCTCGTCTAAGATTCTATGCACTCCTTCCCACGAGAGTGGATATTTGACTCTCCTCGGTGCCATGCCTTCATCCTATACTATACTAGTCTTCGAGACTTTGCGGTGCTTGTGGTTCACAACAAAAAATATGTCTGCTGCGAGATCAAAATCAAGAGATGAGTATAAAATAACAACCTATCACATTGTTCCTTGTGTACTCCTACAGCAATCCTCTCCTACTCTTTACCTCACACACGGCAGCACATTTCTTGGGGTGAAGGGACAATCTTCTTGCATACCTTGGCACTCACATCACTCACTCCTACGGTCACACCTCTTTCTCTCTCTCTCTGGTGCCCACCTGTTATAAATTCCATCCTCATCTCTTGCCTATTCAACATCCAACAAGGTCATTCACACCTCGAGCAGGGAGAGTAAAGGAGCGTGCACAGAGAAAGGAGTAAAGAGAGGCAGGCCCCAGGTCATCATACTCGCAGCTAAATCAGGTACGGTCGCAAGCACAAGAGCAAGCCTGCAATGGCCATGGTTTCTCCCTTGCTTCCCTGTGCCGTCATGGCACTCCTGGTCTCTGTTCTCCCGTCGCCGACCGTCGCCGGCGACCCCGATTTGCTCCAGGACATCTGCGTTGCCGATTTAACTTCAGGTAAGTTGCCCTGACTTGAATTCAGAACATCAGAAATAAAACCAGTACACTGTGGTCATGTTCCACTGAATTTCCCTTGCAGGCGTGAAGGTGAATGGGTTCGCTTGCAAGGCGACGGTAACCGAAGATGACTTCTACTTCAAAGGGCTGGGCGCCGCAGGCAACACCAACAACACGTACGGCTCTGTGGTGACCGGAGCGAACGTGGAGAAGGTGCCCGGGCTCAACACCCTCGGCGTCTCCATGTCGCGCATCGACTACGCGCCCGGTGGGCTCAACGCGCCGCACACCCACCCGCGCGCCACGGAGATGGTCTTCGTCCTACAGGGCGCCCTCGACGTCGGCTTCATAACGACCGGGAACAAGCTCATCTCCAAGACCATCGCCGACGGCGATGTCTTCGTCTTTCCCCGTGGCCTCGTCCATTTCCAGAAGAACAACGGCGACGGCCCCGCCTCCGTCATCTCCGCATTCAACAGCCAGTTCCCCGGCACGCAGTCCCTTGCCATGACGCTGTTCGGGGCCACGCCGGCGGTGCCCAACAATGTGCTCACCAAGGCGTTCCAGGTCGGCACCAAGGAGGTGGAGAAGATCAAGTCCAGGCTTGCCCCGAAGAAGACTTGAGTAAACAATGCTAAGTAAGGTGTTTCTTTCGACTGACATGAATCCGGGCACTGAGTTGTATCGGAACTCCACCCTTTTTTTTACCTGTGCACTCCTGTTGTTTTTCAATTTGATCAGTCCTCATTGTGTAATGCTGCCGTGGAAAAAAATAGCGCGCTATTTCTTCGCTATAGCGTCGCTATAGCATATTTGGGACGCGAACGCTGCGCTATGCAAAATCTACTCGCTATGGCGCTAATTATGCTTTAGCGGCGCTAAATACGCTATAACGTCACAACGCAATAGCGCTGCTAAGAAAATCTATGAATATAGCGTCATCCCATAAGCCCATTGAGCCCACGACTCCACCACACCCAACACTCTACATCTAAATCTATGTCAACTCAACCCTATTTCCTAGTTCTCCCTCCTCACATGATGGTGGCGATTGCTAACAGACTGCAACGCCCGTCTCCTCCAGGTCCAGCCGGTCGGCCACCTCTCTTCTTGGCACGTCCACTAGACACAGTGAAGAACCAGGAGGACGCACGTCTCAAGTTCTCGACTAGTGAGCTGACCTAATGCAGGTATTGTCCTCTAACTTGTATTGCACCGGATGTCAAGCAAACTTTGTCATTTGTCACTACTAGTTAATTGTTTATGCATGTATTACTCAAAAAAATAGCTGCTGAAATTTCTAGAAATACATGCTAGACCTTATTTTTTTATTTTTTACCCACGCTATTTTAAAAAATAGCGCGTTATTAACACGCTATAACTTGCATAGCGTTTGGAGAAGGGTCACGCTAAAAGAAATAGCCCTGCAGCGAGTAAAAAGCCAGCAGGCGTTGCTTGTAATAAGACAATTGGTTTGTTCGTTCCAGATTCAATCATTTCACCATTATGGTGACCATTTCAGGACCTTTTAATTTTATCCAGTCCGTTCTTTGTTTCTGCCTTGGATATGATAGTTCCGAGAACAGAAAAAAGGCTCCTTATGCCCATGCAAACATGCTAAAGTGGCCAAGAATGATGTGAATGAGTAATCTGACGAGCTTAAAGAACCACCGGTACCACGTAAAATGGTCGATCAGCTCCACTGCTCCGGTTATATTAATATAGCAACGACGTAATACAATCGTGATAGTCTTGAAAAAAAAGAATAGACTAGGACAGGAGCCAACACACGTCCAAAGAAAAGTAAAGAAGAAATAAAATATAGAAGGAGTATCACCACTCTCCTAGCACCAAATCGTCAAGTACCAAGTAGCGCCTTCAAAAAGGAAAGCGATGTTGCTGCCCGGACCAAAGACTGGTCCTAGGGTTTTTCCCGGCACACAGAGGGAAGCAGACGAAGGGTAGCCACGACCATAGTAGCCAAGTTTCGGTGGGTTCGAGAAACGGGAATGAGGGATGGGGAATCGGTGAGTGCTCAAGAACGAGGAATGACACGGGTATACAAATTTTGAACGTCTGTTCAGCATCGGGGACACGACTCGAACTGATCGGGAACGATGAACCTGGAATGGAGGGACGTATCTACCCAGATGGGCTACATCTAGGCTAAGCCACAACCCAAATGATGACGAGTGGAAGGCCCGAAAGTTTCCAAACCCAATAACTTCCACTCATTATCCTTATCTTGCCCAATCTAGTGAGGAGTCCTGTCGATTCTGCCATCGTGAGCATTCCCTAGTGTCCCAGGCGTGTCACCGCTTTGCCTCGTCGTCAGCCACCTCATCGAAGAGCCGCCAAATATCTTTCCTCACAAGGTCGCTCACTAGCCTCCAACAGAAGCTTGCACTGCGTGAGAGTTTCTTCGCGGCCATGATGGACCTAGCCAATTGGGTCGCATTACGTCTATCGACTCGCGTTCTTCCGTGTAGCGCCTCTGGCACTGTATCTAGGACGACGATATAGGTTCAAGGAACATGGCACTGTTCCCCATTTCTGGCTACTATGGCCACGACGCCCTCCAAGAAGGAATGGAGACACCCTCAGGCAGCCCCGAATGATTGGATGAACAAGAGCCCAACGAGGTCGAGGCCTCGACACTACCAAACTTGCCGTCCATGAACATGCGCCACTATGGTTATGAAGCTGCTATCATCATCTCACCAAGGTGTAACATCCCAAAACTTTAATCCAAGCTTATCAAGATCAAAACATCCAAAAATAGGGTTAACAAAAACTTTTCCAAATTTAAAATGAAAGCATTCATATATGTGTGCATTTAAAATAGGAGTTGTTTGAATTGCCATGATTGATTGATCCAATGCTTGTAAAATGTTTCTTAGGTGATTTAAACCTCATCTACATCATTCCCAAACTTTTCCTAAAGAAAATCAAATAAAAAAGAATTAAAAAGAAGGAATGGTCATTTTGGCAAATTTAACTCTCATGCCTACTTTGGCTATTCCTAGTACTCAATTCGTAACAGAAACAATTCTTGATCTTTGCACCCCTTGCTAGTACACATAATGAGGTACCAAGACCCACCTTTGGATCTACTAAAAACATTCTGTTAACTATTTTAAATGACAGTTTAAAATTGAATCTAATGCATAAGCATAGATCACCCCTATTTCAAAAACCATATTTTTGAGCTCTATTTTCAGAACCCTTGCAACCAGAGACTACCTATCACTAGTGGAGATCACTCAAAAATTTTGAACTCAAAACTCAAAACTTTTTCTCTTGCGGCCATTTCATCAAACACATGGCAGGCAAAATCAAACACAATTAGCTAGCTCACTGTTTCTACAGGGTTTTGCCACCCAATTGACCACAAAATACTCCCTCTGTCTCCACTTGATCAAACCATGCCATTACCACCCCATCCCCTACACCCTAGTGGAAAGGCCAAGCCATGCTGAGCACCAACTCGCCGGCCAACCTTGCCCTCACCCCAGCCGACCACATCCCCCTCTCTCTCCATGTCTAGGAGGTAGCCAGCACCTCACCGTCACTCCCTGTCCCTTGCCCGAGCCAAGAGCAACAGTGGACCACCGAGCACAACCCGCACCCAGTGCCACCGCACCATGCCGAGAGCACGCCAGAGCGCCGTACCCGGCACACGTGCACATGCCGCCGCTCGACTGCAGCCCGCGCCCGCCGCTCCGTCTCGACCTGGAGAACACCCCAGACATCCCCGTTCGCCGCCCAAAGCCTCACAACCACCGCTCGCCGTGGACGCCGCTGCTTCGGCCGCGCAGAGCGCCACCTCGCCCAGACCGCGTGCCACCGCCCCTACGGCCGCATTTAAGTCCTAGAGCACCGCCAGGGAACCGCCCATCGATCGCCATCCCCCGCCATGTCGCTAGCTCGCCGTAGCCATGTCGCCACCGTCGACCGCCCATCTCGCTCGGTCTCACCGTCGGGCCTATAAAAGGAGCCCTCCCCAGCCATTCTTCTCCACACCATTCTACTCCCCTCACCTCTCTGAACCTCACCTACCTTTAGCCGGAGCAACTGGAGCAGCATCTCACCGGAATTGGAGCTGGAGCCGCCGCCTCCGGAGGAGAAGGGTGCCGTTGATTTCGACCGTCCCAAGCTCCGCCGCGACCTCGCCTCGCCTCGCCGTCGTCTTCCACTTTGTTTGCCCGCCTCGCCGACCCCGCTGCAGCCCTGGTACGCCCCCAGTAGACCCCCACCGAGCCGCTAGGGTTCGAGCTCGCCGGCGACCTGTTCGTCATCGACGACGACCCTTAGCCGTTGATCTCGCTTCTAATCCTACGGCCCACAGCGCGCGTACCGTTTCGCGTGTTAAGTGCCGCTGACAAGCGGGACCCCCCTGTCAGCTGAGCCCCGCGCCGTGGAGCGCCACTGGGCCGGCCCAAGTCCTTTCCCGCGCTAGCCCATAGATTCAAATCTGGTTTTTCCTTTTTAGTTAAATCTAGTTTATGTCCCCTATTTCAAAATTCAATTCAGAGAGTTTTATAAATCCAAATTGTATGAAACCAATTTTGTCTGAAAGGTATTAAAATGATCTATCCAAGACCGTTGGATTTAATTCAATTAGAGTTATAGATCTCTCCTAATAAAAATAACAAAACAGAAGCTTTTGCAACTTGCAACATTTTTATAAAATCAACCAAGTTAGCTTTTGAGTTGATTCCAACTCTCAAAAATCACATTTCATCATATCTATCTAACCATGTAATAATATTAAGGTTGACGTGCAGTGACTTTGGACTAGTACCAAAATAATGCTATATATGCATTTCTAGTCACTTTAAATCATTAAATAATGAACTTAAACCAAAGTAATGTTGATCCAACCCTTAAATCTCATTCCCACATGTTAGAATATGTGGTGAGGACATGTGTCCACATGATCCCATATTTTGGTGGTGAATATTAAAATTTTAGTTAATATTTCAATGAGTAGAAATTACTTTTCTAAAATAAAAAGGATCAAACTATTGAATTAAAACTTGTGATGTTTGTGATGATAATAGATCATCAAATGTGTGTTTTAGAATGCTACTTAGCCTAGTTAAGTACTGTTTGGTGATTGTGCACTCCCTATGTATTTATAGACGCTAGTACCGACCAAGCTTTCGAGGAGGAGGAGTTCTACCAAGAAGAAGAAGAAGAAGAAGAAGAAGAAGAAGAAGAAAACTTCAACCACTGCACCAACCAAGGCAAGCTATTGTTAGCAGGCTAGAATTAAACTAGATGATTTAGAAAAGATGCCTTAAGCAGGTTTTGATCACACCCCTTTAACTATTAGTACCCCAAGTCTTATTGACAAGTTTTACCTCCCTTAGTTTACACAAAGTTTTTTACTTAATTTTGAAGGTAGCATAAAAAGTATAAAACTTGACCTACTTAGAAACCTTTAGATGTCACTCTATGGCAGGAGATTGAACCCATCACTTCCACCTTAGTGAACACTCTTAACTTAGTATCTTAGTATAGATCAAAAACTTGAGTCACTGTAGATGGGAATACTTGGTGAAAATGAATTATGAAAACCTTGGAATGATGAGTCATTCTATTGAGATGTTTTGACATGTGTTGAGAAACACAACTGGTTTATGATAATGAAAATGACGAGACATGAGCCTTAACCCTTTTATAAAACTGATGGTTGGTTTCAGATGCGATACCATTCCAAATTTACCGTACAACCACATTACCTGAATTGGGTAAGTCTTAGCTGGAAATTTATATGCATTGGTATTAGTTCCCTCACGGGAGAGGTTTGAGCTGAGGCTACTTCTCAATGTTGTCCACCTATGTAGTGCCCAAGATGACTGATGGTCATGGTTGGAAGGCCATGCTCATAGGAGAGGTGCTTGTACTAGGGTGTGTAAAGGGAAGGTTATGTTTGATTATCTGCATACTAAGTATGATGATTCAGGGTTATCCCTGACAGATGTATCGAATCTTGTGGTGAAAGTGTACCACCTCTGCAGAGTGTCAAACTATTCGAATAGCCACGTCCACGGTTATGGATAGTTGGAATGGCCATACTGTTTGATTGTCAGATGTTTTTCTAAATAACTTGAAACGAATGATGAACTTTGACTTGACCACAACAGGGTTGTGTTGATGATAATAGCTTCCCAACTTAAGTGATTCTAGAACCTTATTTTATCTTTCTTTGCTTCTGAACTCAGCTTAGGTTTCAAACTTAACTTGATAGTTAACTTAGATTCAGCACTTTAACTTAGATTTATACTCCTTGCTAGTAGTAGTTTGCGAGTACTTAAAGAGTACTCATGGCTTTTGTCCCTGGCTATTATCATGGCCAGACTATGAAGGAGATTATCAAGATGATGGTTAGCAGGACGACTATGACAACTAGGACTATCTGCCTTCGTCAGCATTGCCTGTGCCCCTGAAGATGGACCCCACCACTACGCTATCGTTTATTTCTGCTTCTTGTTGTATTAAATACTGGATCATGAGATCCTTATTTGTGTAAAACCTTCTGTATGGTTTGTAATGTATGATGTACTGTGATATCGAATCCGTTATGTCTCGCAAAAATGGTAATCCTGGGATTGCGAGGTATGGCATAACGGGCATCTGGGATTAAAAATCCGGGTGTTGACAAGTTGGTATCAGAGCCATCCCGACCATAGGAGACCCTAGTTAGAATGGACGTCCAACCAAAAACTTAGCTTCAAAACCAAAGTGAGTATTTATGAAAAACTATTTCCTCTCTTACCCTTGTGAACTCATTCTTTCTCAAAAATTCATGTTCCTCAAAATTCTTACATTACTACTTAAAATTTGACACACTTGATCACTTCAGTAACTTCCTCATCCTTAATCCTTGTAGATGGAGACTCAGTTCAACAAGTTTTACTAGTTGGGAAACAGAGGCAGCTGATCTTCGAGAGGGATCTGGATTCGCTGTCGGAGTTACTGGGACGCCCACATCCGGAGTTTCTTGGAGCTCAACTTCCAGGACCCCCAGGAGGAGACCTACAGTGGCTAGTCACTGCGGATCTTCCGGGAAGCATCGAAGCACCAACTTCTGGGAGAATTCAGTTCTCTGTGAGAGAGAACAACTGGCTAGATGGATTAGCCAGGGAAATGCATGAAGCTCTCGCACGTCTATGTGCCCTCAGCGTCAACAAGATCCAAGGAACCCGTTTTGCCCACTATGCAAGACGTGACTTCATGGGAATGCCGATGGAGATGCCAAGTCACCCAGAGTTGAGGCGTCAAGTGGAGAACCTTGACTTCTTGCTTCATGACCGACAGCAGGAACTGGACAATGCTAGAGAGTTAGCCAACCAGAACCGTGCCATCGCCGACCAGAAGGCCCAGACTTACGCACTGCTCGTCGAAGATCGCCAGTCTCTTCGTCGCCAACGTGCAAAGAAGGATCACACCATCGCCCTTCTTCGCAAGAAGGTGGCCGACCTCGAGAAGACCGTCAAAGAGCAAGAAGCTCAGCTTGCCGCCAAAGAAGAAGAAGATGAGGGTGAAGACATCCCGGGAGATATGGATTCTTACCTCAGCAATGATGATGACTTTCTGGAGGAGAATGCTGTGGACTTCTACACTGATGATGAAGACTCCGAATTCATTGACGATGAATAGATGCACTAGAGCACTATCGTAGCATGAGATGTAACATCTCATTGTATCGTAGCTTGCAGAATGGTTCTTCAAACCATCTGTTTTCCCCTTTGCTTGTTGTGGTGTGTGTTGTATCATGTCCTTGCTTGCATGAATGAAAAAGAAGTTAGTTGAAAAACCTGAGTTTAACTCAAAGTTTTAGCTTTGAAAACCCAAAACCATGAACCTTAGAATTTCCCTCTTACCCCTATATCTATCTCAATCTTCAGATGACTCGTGGAAACCAAGGAGGGAGCAGCTTGTCGCAGGACCCAATGCTGCAGATCTTGCAGAATCTTATCGCGGACCGTGAAGCAAGCAGGGCCGAGCGTCAAGCCAACTTAGCAGCATTGCAGCAGATTGCCCAAATGGATCTCAACAACCAGCGACATGGAAATCAGGATCACCAAGGATCCAAACTCAAAAAAATTTAGAACACAAATCCCCCAATCTTTAACCAATCTGAAAACCCATTAGATGCTGATGACTGGTTATAGACCATGGAAAAAAACTTAGAGGTCGCTAGAGTTGATGAGAATGAGAAAGTTCTCTTCGCCACCCATTATCTGGCGGGAGATGCAAGAGCTTGGTGGAATAGCATCCGCATTATAAACCATGGCCAGGTGATGACCTGGGAAGCATTCAAGGTCAAGTTCAGCCGCACCCACGTGCCGCAAGGTCTTGTCAACAGGATGAGAGATGAATTCCGCGAATTGAAGCAAGGAAGAATGACTGTGGTGGAGTACCGTGACAGATTCTTGTCACTTGCCAGATATGCACTGGATGAGATCAACACGGAGGCCAAGAAGAAGGAGAGATTCTTAAACGGACTCCATGATGAGATGAAGACTGTCCTCGTCAACATCCGTTTTGATGATCTCGAAGAGCTAGTCGACTGTGCCATTCAGATGGAAGGGAAGATTAACCAGGCAAACGACAACCGCAAGCGCCGTATGATGCAGCAGTCTGGATCCAGTAGTCACCAGAAGTACCGTCCTAACCCCTCACCAGGATATGCACCAAGGAACAACCGACCCCC
Organism: Avena sativa; assembly: GCA_916181665.1. Lineage (NCBI taxonomy): Eukaryota > Viridiplantae > Streptophyta > Magnoliopsida > Poales > Poaceae > Avena > Avena sativa. Next base: position 83,111,205 of record OV702286.1, read on the forward strand.
AAATTCTCGCCCAAGCTACCCAAACCGTAGTGGCGGCAATGTGAAGTCCGGAGGAAACAATCACAACTCCGGCAATGCCAACAATTTCAACCGTGCCCCTCCCAAGAGCAACAACAACAACACTGCACCCAGAACTGGCAGCAATGCTGTACCTGTCGCAGTCAAGGACAAGTCCCAGATCACTTGTTTCGAGTGTGGAGTGAAGGGTCACTACTCCAATGAGTGTCCCAAGAAGACTGCCGCCAATGCCCCTGTGAATGCCCTAGCTCAGCAAAAGCGTCGTGTTCCACCAGGAAGGATATTTGCCCCAGGGAACCCGCACAACCGCAACGGTCGTCTCTTCCACATGAACGCAGAAGAAGCCCAGGAAGCGCCAGATGTAGTGCTGGGAATGTTTTCTGTCAACTCAGTTTTAGCAAGAGTATTGTTTGATTCTGGAGCATCGCATTCATTTGTCACCGAAGAATTCGTATGCACTAGTAAGATTCGCCCAACCAACCTGAAGCATGTCATGATAGTTCAAATCCCCGGTTCAACAACAAAAGCTAGAAAAATTTGCAAAGCTGTACCTATCAGAATACATGGGATAGATTTTTATGCCAACCTAATTGTACTTGGAACCAAAGGATTGGAAGTAGTACTAGGTATGGACTGGATGTCAAGGCATAAAGGACTGATAGACTGTGCTAAGAAAGCCATCACCATGACCAGTAGTTCTGGAGTAACAGTAGAGCATATCTCCGAAACCTTACCCCGTCAATTCAAGTGCAACAAGAGTGTAGCCCTGCCTACCATTGACCAAGTCAGAGTAGTCTATGAATACCCCGACGTATTCCCAGATGAATTGCCAGGTATGCCCCCGTATAGGGATATTGAGTTCATTATCGAACTAATCCCGGGAACCGGACCTATAGCCTAGAGACCCTATACCATGAACCCCTCAGAGTTAGTAGAACTGAAGAAGCAGTTGGATGCCATGTTAGCAACATGTTTGATTCAACCAAGTGCATCACCATGGAGATCACCAGTGTTATTCGTCGACAAGAAAGATGGAGGCAACCGTCTATGTACAGACTACAGAAAATTGAATGATGTCACCATCAAGAACAAGTACCCTTTGCCAAAGTTAGAGGATCTATTTGATCAGTTGACCGGAGCTCAGGTATTCTCAAAGATTGATCTTAGGACTGGTTATCACCAACTTAAGATTCGTGCAACGGATATTCCGAAGACCGCCTTTACTACTCGCTATGGTTTATATGAGTATACGGTTATGTCTTTTGGATTAACCAATGCCCCTGCTTATTTCATGAACCTCCTGAATAAGATCTTTATGAATTTCCTCGATAAGTTTTTAGTTGTGTTTATCGACGACATCCTTATCTACTCCAAGTCAGAAGAAGAGCATGAGCAACATCTGAGAATTATCCTAGAAATCCCGAGGGAGCATCAGTTATATGCCAAGTTCAACAAGTGTGAGTTTTGGCTGAAAGAAGTAGGATTCCTAGGCCATATTGTGTCTGCCGGAGGAGTCTCTATTGATCCCACCAAGATCAAAGATGTCAAGGAATGGGAAGCCCCAACCAATCAAACCCAAGTTCGTTCATTTCTTGGATTAGCGGGAAATTACCACAAGTTCGTAGAAGGATTCTCGAGCATAGCCCGACCAATGACCCAATTGTTGAAGAAGGAAAAGAAGTTTGAATGGACAGACAAGTGTGAAGCCAGTTTCCAGGAGCTGAAGAAGAGATTGATATCCGCCCCGATTTTGATCATGCCAGACATCAAGAAGCCGTTTGATGTGTATTGTGATGCATCCAAGATTGGCCTAGGATGTGTATTGATGCAAGAAGGCAAAGTCATCGCGTATCTGTCTTGACAACTGAAGCAGCATGAGCAGAACTATCCGACCCATGATTTTGAGCTAGCAGCCGTGGTTCTAGGGTTGAAGACATGGCGTCATTATTTGATGGGTAATCGCTGTGAGATTTACTCAGATCATAAGAGCTTGAAGTATATCTTCACCCAGAAGGAGCTGAATATGAGGCAAAGAAGATGGATAGAGTTAATCAAGGATTATGACCTTGACATTCACTATCTCCCCGGCAAAGCCAATGTGGTAGCGGATGCTCTTAGCAGATTGCCGTGTAGGCTTAACACCATGATCAAAGAGAAGCAACAAGGTTTGTACGAGGAGTTGGAGCAGTTCAGGACTGAGTTAGTTAGCAAAGGATTCCTAGCTAGCATTGAACTTCAACCCACTTTGATTAGCCAAATCAAGGAAGCCCATAAGGGAAATGAAAGTATCGATGGAATCAAACGTTGTATTGGTACAAGAAAGGTACCTGGATTCACCAAAGACGAAGAAGGTGTACTATGGTACAAAGGATGTATCTGTGTGCCAGCAGATTCGGAGCTGAAGGAGGTTATCATGAAGGAAGCTCATGATACTCTTTATTCTATCCACCCAGAGGAACAAAGATGTATCAGGATTTGAAAGAGCAATTTTGGTGGCACAAGATGAAGAGAGAGATCAGAAGGTACATTGCCAAATGTGATATCCGTCAACGAGTCAAAGCAGAGCATCAGAGACCTGCAGGACTATTGCAACCATTGCAGATTCCGGAATGGAAATGGGATTCCGTCGGAATGGACTTTATCACCGGTTTACCTACTTCTAGTAGGGGAAATGACTCAATCTAGGTCATAGTTGATAGACTGTCAAAGGTAGCCCACTTCATACCAGTCAAGACAACCTACCAGAGTGCAAAGCTAGAAGAGCTGTACATTGCTAGGATTGTTAGTCTGCATGGAACACCCAAGACCATCGTCTCAGATCGAGCAACCCAGTTTACTTCAAGATTTTGGCAGAAAGTTCAGGAAGGTTTAGGAACCAAGTTGAATTTCAGTACCGCTTATCACCCGCAAACAGATGGACAAACTGAGAGAGTCAACCAGATCCTAGAGGATATGCTTAGAGCTTGTGTGTTGGAATACGGATCAAAATGGGAAGACTGCCTGCCTTTCGCAGAATTCTCATATAAGAACAGTTATCAGGCTAGTTTGTAGATGGCACCATTCGAATTCCTATACGGAAGAAAGTGTCGTACCCCTTTGAATTGGTCGCAATTAGGAGAGAGTCAGATCTTTGGACCCGACATTCTCTGAGAAGCAGAAGAGAAAGTTCACAAAGTCTGTGAGCACCTCAAGACCGCCCAATCCAGACAGAAGAGCTATGCTGACAAGAGAAGGAGAGACATGACTTTCAATGTCGGAGATTTCGTATATCTCAAGGTTTCACCATTGAAGGGAACTCAACGCTTTAGTCTGAAGGGAAAGTTAGCTCCCAGATATATCGGACCTTTCAAGATTCTGAACCGCCGAGGAGAAGTATCGTACCAACTGGAACTGCCTGAAGAGATGTCAGCCATCCACAATGTGTTCCATATCTCGTTACTTCGCAAATGCTTGTAAGTGCCTGAGAAGACTGAAGTTTTCAAGAACATCGATCACAGAGCTGTGGAAATCAACAATGACCTGACATATCGGGAAGTACCCATCCATATCTTAGAAGAATCCTACAGAACCACCAGGACCAGGAGTATCAAGTTTCTCAAGATTCAGTGGAGCAACCATACAGAGGAGGAAGCTACTTGGTAGCGCGAAGATTACATTAGAACAGAGTTCCCAGATCTCTTTAGTTCCTAGTTTTCTTTGTAAATCTCGGGACGAGATTTTGTTTAAGGGGGGAAAGTTTGTAACATCCCAAAACTTTAATCGAAGCTTATCAAGATCAAATCATCCAAAAATAGGGTTAACAAAAACTTTTCCAAATTTAAAATGAAAGCATTCATATATGTGTGCATTTAAAATAGGAGTTGTTTGAATTGCCATGATTGATTGATCCAATACTTGTAAAATGTTTCCTAGGTGATTTAAACCTCATCTACATCATTCCTAAACTTTTCCTAAAGAAAATCAAATAAAAAAGAATTAAAAAGAAGGAATGGTCATTTTGGCAAATTTAACTCTCATGCCTACTTTGGCTATTCCTAGTACACAATTCTTAACATACACAATTCTTGATCTTTGCACCCCTTGCTAGTACACATAATGAGGTACCAAGACCCACCTTTGGATCTGCTAAAAACATTCTGTTAACTATTTTAAATGATAGTTTAAAATTGAATCTAATGCATATGCATATATCACCCCTATTTCAAAAACCATCTTTTTGAGCTCCATTTTCAGAACCCTTGCAACCAGATACTACCTATCACTAGTGGAGATCACTCAAAAAATTTGAACTCAAAATTCAAAACTTTTTCTCTTGCGGCCATTTTATCAAACACATGGCAGGTAGAATCAAACACAATTAGCTAGCTCACTGTTTCTACAGGGTTTTGCCACCCAATTGACCACAAAACACTCCCTCTGTCTCCACTTGATCATACCATGCCATTACCACCCCATCCCCTACACCCTAGTGGAAAGGCCAAGCCATGCCGAGCACCAACTCGCCGGCCAACCTTGCCCTCACCCCAGCCGACCACCTCCTCCTCTCTCTCCATGTCTAGGAGGTAGCCAGCACCTCACCGCCACTCCCTGTCCCTTGGCCAAGCCAAGAGCAGCAGTGGACCACCGAGCACAACTCGCGCCCAGTGCCACCGCACCAGGCCGAGAGCACACCAGAGCGTCACACCCGGCACGCGTGCACATGCCACCGCTCGATCGCAGCCCACCCCCGCCGCTCCGCCTCGACCTGGAGAACACCCCAGACATCCCCGTTCGCCGCCCAAAGCCTCATAGCCACCGCTCGCCCTGGACGCCGCCGCTTCGGCCGCGCAGAGCGCCACCTCGCCCAGACCGCGTGCCACCACCCCTATGGCCGCATTTAAGTCCTAGAGCACCGCCAGGGAACTGCCCATCGATCGCCATCCCCCGCCATGCCGCTAGCTCGCCGTAGCCATGTCGCCACCGTCGACCGCCCATCCCGCTCGGTCTCACCGTCGGGCCTATAAAAGGAGCCCTCCCCAGCCATTCTTCTCCACACCATTCCACTCCCTCACCTCTCTGAACCTCACCCACCTTTAGTCGGAGCAACTGGAGCAGCAGCTCGCCGGAATTGGAGCCGGAGCTGCCGCCTCTGGAGGAGAAGGGTGCCGTTGATTTCGACTGCCCCAAGCTCCGCATGACCACGCCTCGCCTCGCTGTCGTATTCCACTTCGTTTGCCCGCCTCGCCGACCCCGCTGGAGCCCTAGTACGCCCCCAGTAGACCCCCACCGAGCTTCTAGGGTTCGGGCTCGCCGGTGACCTGTTCGTCGTCGACGATGACCCTCAGCCGTTGATCTCGCTTCTAATCCTACGACCCATAGCGCGCGTACTGTTTTTCGCGTGTTAAGTTCCGCTGACAAGCGGGACTCCACTGTCAACTGAGCCCCGTGCCGCGGAGCGCCACTGGGCCGGCCCAAGTCCTTTCCCGCGCTAGCCCATAGATTCAAATCTGGTTTTTCCTTTTTAGTTAAATCTAGTTTCTGTCCCCTATTTCAAAATTCAATTCAGAGAGTTTTATAAATCCAAATTGTGTGAAACCAATTTTGTCTGAAAGGTATTAAAATGATCTATCCAAGCCCGTTGGATTTAATTCAATTAGAGTTATAGATCTCTCCTAATAAAAATAACAATAGAGAAGCTTTTGCAACTTGCAACATTTTTATAAAATCAACCAAGTTAGCTTGTGAGTTGATTCCAACTCTCAAAAATCACATTTCATCATATCTATCTAACCATGTAATAATATTAAGGGTGACATGCAATGACTTTGGACTAGTACCAAAATAAAGCTATATAGGCATTTCTAGTCACTTTAAATCATTAAATAATGAACTTAAACCAAAGTAATATTGATCCAACCCTTAAATCTCATTCCCACATGTTAGAATATGTGGTGAGGACATGTGTCCACATGATCCCATATTTTGGTGGTGAATATTAAAATTTTAGTTAATATTTCAATGTGTAGAAATTACTTTTCTAAAATAAAAAGGATAAAACTATTGAATTAAAACTTGTGATGTTTGTGATGATAATAGATCATCAAATGTGTGTTTTAGAATGCTACTTAGCCTAGTTAAGTACTGTTTGGTGATTGTGCACTCCCTATGTATTTATAGACGCTAGTACCGACCAAGCTTTCGAGGAGGAGGAGTTCTACCAAGAAGAAGAAGAAGAAAACTTCAACCACTGCACCAACCAAGGCAAGCTATTGTTAGCATGCTAGAATTAAACTAGATGATTTAGCAAAGATGCCTTAAGCAGGCTTTGATCACACCCCTTTAACTATTAGTACCCCAAGTCTTATTGACAAGTTTTACCTTCCTTAGTTTACACAAAGTTCTTTACTTAATTTTGAAGGTAGCATAAAAAGTATAAAACTTGACCTACTTAGAAACCTTTAGATGTCACTCTATGGCAGGAGATTGAACCCATCACTTCCACCTTAGTGAACACTCTTAACTTAGTATCTTAGTATAGATCAAAAACTTGAGTAACTCTAGATGGGAATACTTGGTGAAAATGAATTATGAAAACCTTGGAATGATGAGTCATTCTATTGAGATGTTTTGACATGTGTTGAGAAACACAACTGGTTTATGATGATGAAAATGACGAGGCATGAGCCTTAACCCTTTTATAAAACTGATGGTTGGTTTCAGATACGATACCATTCCAAATTTACTCTACAACCACATTACCTGAATTGGGTAAGGCTTAGATGAAAATTTATATGCATTAGTATTAGTTCTCTCACAGGAGGGGTTTGAGCTGAGGCTACCTCTCAATGTTGTCCACCTATGCAGTGCCCAAGATGACTGATTGTCATGGTTGGGAGGCCATGCTCATAGGAGAGGTGCTTGTACTAGGGTGTGTAAAGGGAAGGTTATGTTTGATTATCTGCATACTAAGTATGATGATTCAGGGTTATCCCTGACAGATGTATCGAATCTTGTGGTGAAAGTGTACCACCTCTGCAGAGTGTCAAACTATTCGATTAGCCGCGTCCACGGTTATGGACAGTTGGAATGGCCATACTGTTTCATTGTCAGATGTTTTCTATATAACTTGAAACGAATGATGAACTTTGACTTGACCACAACAGGGTTGTGTTGATGATAATAGCTTCCCAACTTAAGTGATTCTAGAACCTTATTTTATCTTTCTTTGCTTCTGAACTCAGCTTAGGTTTCAAACTTAACTTGATAGTTAATTTTGATTCAGCACTTTAACTTAGATTTATACTCCTTGCTAGTTGTAGTTTGCGAGTACTTAAAGAGTACTCATGGCTTTTGTCCCTGCCTATTATCATGGCCATACTATGAAGGATATTATCAAGATGATGGTCAGCAGGACGGCTATGATAACTAGGACTATCTGCCTTCGTCAGTATTGCCTGTGCCCCTGACGATGGACCCCACCGCTACGCTATCGTTTATTTCCGCTGCTTGTTGTATTAAAGACTGGATCATGAGATCCTTATTTGTCTAAAACCTTCTGTATGGTTTGTAATGGATGATGTATTGTAATATCCAATCCGTTATGTCTCGCAAAAATGGTAATCCTGGGATTGCGAGGTATGGCATAACGGGCATCTGGGATTAAAAATCCGGGTGTTGACACAAGGTAACCGCCACGAGGCCTGCAAGGTTGAGGTGAATACTAGCTTGAATCAGGGCCATGAGAACCGTAGCCGCGCGGGAGGGAACTGCCTCCACCACTAATGGTGGTAGTCGATCAGATGCGGTGACGGTCACACTACTCCCAGTTGGGTTCGGCCAAACCCAACGGGCCCGTAAAGCCCCCACGGAGGCACACTCATCCCAAAGGGTCCAACCAGTTCGAGATTGAGCTTGTAGAGCCCACCAGCATGCTGCAACGGGCGGTTCGTCCTTTTCCCTAGCCCTAGCGCGAGCTTACATTACCGCCGTCTATAGAGCACACTGAGTACAGGGTACACCTGCCCGCCCCCGACCCAGATGGGTCCCTACGGGCCTATATCTGGGCCAAACAGACTCAACAACGCCGTCCCACTGCCGCTTGCCGCCCCATGGTTCCCCGCAGCAGCATGGCCTCGCCGCCGCGATGCCACCTCCCTGCCAAAGTAGGACCATCGCCGCCCTAGGAGCACCATTGTCTAGAGGTAAAGGACCCGACCTCGCCACCGAGCCATGGGGAGAAGCACTCTACCACCGCCGATGCCACGCGGGCTGCGCCCGACGGCCTCGATCGGCTGCGGCAATGGGGAATGAGGCCAGCGGGAGAGGGGAGAGGCTGAAGAGGAGGGGAATCCCACGTCGCGCTCGAGGGGCGAGGGGCGTCGGGGGTAGTGAGGTAGACGACTATTATCCAACATACTCCATCCATCCACAAATAAGTGTACTTCTAACTTTTATCATAAGTCAAACTTAGCAAAATTTGACCAACTTTATAGAAAAACGTAGCAATATTTATGAGACTTAGTTAGTACCATTAGATTTCTTTTGAAATGAATTATATATATTGCTGTATTTGTATACAAAGTCGGTCAAATTTTAGAAAGCTTGACTCAAAGCAAAAGTTAGAAGTACACTTACTTTTATTTGCGGACAGAGGGAGTAGCTGCCCATATATATGGGATCACTAAATGTATCCTTCTTTCAAAATCTACTTAGGCCTCGTTTGGCAGAGGAGTTTTAAACAGGTTTGTAGTGGATTATCCCAGCCTAATCTCAATAGACGTGAAGCCATAAATCAGCCGTTTGGTAGGCCGGTTTTGACCGGGCTTGGTCCCAAAAAAATCCCCAGGATACTCGTCGGGTCAACGTGTATTGCAGACGCTCCTGCCCCCTCTTGTTTTTTTTAGTGTCGGCGGCTGACAAAAGTATTTTCACCCAATCCCCTCAAATGAACACTCTCAAATACTCTCTGAAACACTTTTGCCGAACGAGGCCTTAACGGTAAGCAGGAAGACGAATATATGCATATGACAAGAGAATAACAGGAAGTGGACCGAGACCGGGTACCATCCTTTATGGCGAAAAGGCACGTCGTTGTGGGTAGGACCTGCTAAGGCAATGGAGCAGAACGTAAATCAGCTTTTCTTCTCACACTTTTTAATGTGCCGGGCACGAACAGCACGACACCGTCACTTTCACATCAAGCAATTCCACGATGACCCCATACCTACAAAAAGGGAGCTGGAAGAGCATTCACAAAGCTAGCTCAATATCACAAGCCCCTGCCGGGTTGCTCGAAGAAGCACACCAAGACTTATCTCCACTCGTCTCCTATACGGCGTCCGGTGCCGTCTAATTTTTGTCCATATGGGTTCACGATTTTGGGGAGGGGGCGGCTTCCAGTCGTATGTCCATAAAACAGTACGGAAATCTTCATTCGACGATTTATTTATTACAAGAAAAACTAAAACTAGTCGTAATCCTGCCTAGGCCTGTAGTACACGGCTTCAGGGTCCTCGGCGTAGTCGCCGTGCTCGTCGTTGTCGCTTGGCTCGCGCGGCTGGAACCTGAGCCCTTCTGCGGTTTGATGCGGGTAGCGTAGGCCGTCGATCAGCGCAGACCGGCGGCCGCAGTTGCTGCAGCAGCCTGTTGTGCCATCCTCGGCGCGATCCAAAGAGGTGCGCATGGCCGCGCGCTGGCCTGGGAAGTCCTCCGGGTCACCGGTGCGCTCATGCTGGCGCGCCGCCATAGTGTACTCCGGTGGCACCTGCCACTCCGACCTCGGAGGCCGGCCACCCGGAGGTGGGGTGCCCCGACTAGCGACACGAGCGCTGTTGCCGCCTCTGCTGGGGCTCCGCGGAGGCTGAAAATGCCGGCACCGCAGGCGAGGGCGATCTCCTTTGGCGATGTGGCGCATCACACCGGCGAGCGTCTGGTTCGACCACCACAATCGTCGGCCGGCTTCGTTGTGGTTGACTGGAGGAGGGCCGTCACCCTCATACCTGGCGAGCTCTCTTTCCCGCCAATTAGTGAAGAAGGAGGTCCAGGTCGCGGTGTTGTCGGGGCACCAATTGGGATTTGTCCGCTGCTCTGGCGTGAGCTCGAGGTAGTAGTGGCTCGTGATGGCCGTCCGACGGGCGGAACCGCGATGCACAGGAGGGACGGGCACCCCTCCGGCGCTCAGCGCCTAGTCGAAGGCGCACATCACCTCCATCTCCTCGAGTGGTAGAAAGGCCTAGTGTGGGTTGTCCATGGTGAGAACGAGAGGTGTGGATATGTGGATTGCAATGGCGGCCGCCCTGGTTATAGCAGGAAACGGCGGGAAACCTGGGCGTGAAGGGTTGGAAAGGGCGGGAAGGATGCGCCTACCTCACAGCCAGGACTGGACCACTTTGTTTTCAGCTCCATCCGCCCCCCCCCCCCCGCTTGCCCCCTCCCCCACGTAGTTTGGGTTTGTCCTAGAGGAACCGGATAACTAAACGAGCCACGCCGGCGCGGAAATAAGTTTGGGGGGGGGAGGGGGGCGGGCTGGGCGCGATTTTGAGCGTCGGCACCCCCATAGCCCTTTAGGGGGTGACGAGGGGTTAACTCATTAATGACCATCGTTGATGCACTTAGGTTCGAGGAAGTAGGAAGCGCTGAAGGCATCGATCGGCTAGCAAACAAGCACATAGCTGACACGGGGTTTTACCCAGGTTCAGGCCTCGTAGAGGACCCTACTCCTGCTTGTATTCTCTTGATTACGAGGGAGTCAGAAATTACCAGGGTGCGCAGATGTAATCTGGCGAGGTGTATGCGGGAGGTTGTGGATTGTCCTCCTCGCCGCCCCCTCCTAGCCTTTATATAGGGAGGCTCGGTTTCGGGGTAGCAGGTCGAGTCGGTTACAGGTTAGGGTTTTCCCTTTAAATTTCTATCTACACTTTGCCGTGTTCTTCAAAAAGTCAAACTCCTGTGGGCCACCCGAATCTTTGATGGGCTATGTCCGCACCGTGGACTCCTTCTTGGACTAGACCGCATAGGATAATCTCGAGTACCTATAAGGTATACCCATGTCAGTAGCCCCCAAGTGTCTAGCCGAATCGTAGATTCGGGTGGAGACTATAAGTCTTTCGAGTGCATGGGATATAGGCTCATCCAAAGTTCTTTCAAGTGCCGCAGTTTGTGTCATAGGGATTGTCGATATGCATGCCCGATTCATCCGACAGATCGGGATCAGCTAACTGTCTTAGGGAAAAAATGCTATCTACTCAAACTCGAGTCCTCGGACTCGAATTCGGAATAATGCTAGCATAATTCGACCCTTGTCATGGAGGTCTTATAGACTCGAATTCCAGTGTTTTGGGTGTGAGCACTCGACGCGTCTGTCGAGGCCTTTTCATCGTGCCTGTAAGCACGGATTATTTCTGGTAGAGCGCATCAGGTGCGTTGCCAGGCCTTTTGCAGGTCTTACCTTCATGTTGTTAATGCGGCATCCGAAAGTTTATTCACCACAGAGGTGATTCGGGTGACCCAAGAGACGCTGTCTCTTTGAAGGGTACGTTCAGTGATTGTGAGGCGGAGTGGCAAAATGCTTCGAATGCTTATAGCGTGGACGTGGTCAAAGCTTTTGCCATGTACATATAGTTTTTCGTTTCATAGGGTCCGCAACCAGCGCTCCTTATGGGAGTAGCCCCCAAGTGCCTACTCGAGTCACAGACTCGAGTGGGGACTTTGAACAATTGCCGGCTGCTGTCATTAGTTTTATTTTTGCCGATTGTGCTTTCAGCACTCCCTATGGGAGGAGCCCCCAAGTCCACAATCAAATCGTTAATTCGACAGAGGGGGTGAAATATAAATGCCTTGTACGTTTTTCATGGCAGTGTATGCCCTTTTTGTAATGTCCGGGTGCATGGCCAGCATTCCTGTTAGGAGTAGCCCCCGAGTGCTTGGTCGAGTGGACCAAAGACTAGATGAGTCTAAGAGAAAGCTCCTTCTAGAGTGGGTTTTGCGTGACGTCCATGCTGATGACATTGTCGTCGGGTTGATGACAAGTACGCCATGAGGGGGTCCTCGAGGCGTGCAGAAGAGAGGGGGGGTGAGACGTACGGTATTCCGGGATGGTGAGCACACAAGTTTACCCAGGTTCGAATCCGCCGGCTTTGGACGGATCCTACTCCTGCTAGCAATCCAGTAATACGGCAGAGCCGGAATATGGGTTACAAGGGTTGCGCCTGTGCGAGTTGAGGGTCTAAAGTATTGGGTGTTATCTGGTGCCCTAAAGGCTCTCCCTAGGACGGCTTATATAGATATCCGGCCTAGGGTTTACAGGAGAGATCTATCCGGCTACGACTAAGAGTTTGTTACAGAGTACATCTTGAACTACAAGTAACATTATGGGCCTAAGTCGGTAAGTCTTCCGGGCCTTCCCGTAGACGGATTGGACCCCGTCTTCTCTCCCCGACTGGGCCGCCCGTGAAGCAAAGCTCTAACCCGAAGTGGGCCACCCTGGTCAGTGAGGAACTGTGAGGATATCCGGAAAGTATATCCCCAACAGCAGCCCCCCGAGGCCTCCAAGATCCAAAGTCGGATTTTATCATCGTCTAGCTTGATCTTCGGCTTGCAGAATCTTGAAGGGTTCCTGAAACTTCACAACAAAAAATACGATCCGGGTCTTCAAAGTAAGTTGGACCTTTCAATTAGTTACTCGGATTTTCCAGCTCGCTTTTAAACTAAGCTGAAACTTGATCTCTAACGCCACCTGACACAAGCATGGTCAAGTCACCTTATCTGACAGACGTTCCGTCAACATGATCAAGGAGCGGATTGAGAGGAGGATTCCGGAGGTTTCTCTGGATATGCACACGGCGGAAAACCCCGTGGTTTCGGTAAGCTTTTATCATCACATCTTTTATGTGTTTCTATCTTCGAGTTATATTGCAATGCTGATACATTTTCTTGTTTTCAGCTTGTTGACATCCCCGAGTCGGAACTTGCTCCGCTCGAAGGATACCCTCCGGAGTTCTCTCAGGAGATGGAAGTGGTTCCACTGCCGGATCTTATGCTCAAGAAGCGCAAAGCTCCGACAGTAGCAGTTGGCGCAAAGGAGGTGCCAGTCGTGAAGAGGTAACCTTCTATCACAACTTTTCCGCCTTTGTTGTTTACTCAAGTTTCTTTCTGAGATGTAATGTTTCCGACTTTACTACTTTCTCAGAGCAAAATCAATCATCAAGGGCAAGGAGAAGGGGTCTTCTTCGAAGCCCTTGCGCCAGACGAAGCTTACAGTAGCTTCCCCTGCCGTGGCTCCTCCGACTCCGGTCCCTCAACCTTCTGCAACTCCGGCGATCATCCCTTCTCCGGTGATTGCAGAAGATCCGGCTCCTCAAGCGGAGCCGACGATCCTTGGGTCGCATACTGACGTCACCACCAGTGCGTCAGCTCAAGATAAGGGTGAACCCTCTTTGGGTAATGATCCCTCGGCTGAAATCTTCACCGAGAACCTCCTCAACAATCTGGGTCTTGCCAAATTTGGCCTGACCCGCAAATCTGCAGAGGAGATCCAGCGGCTGGCCAGGCAAGTCCTGGACAAAAGCCATTTATCCGACCTTCTTACTCAAGTCCGCCTTCACGACGAGAGGATCAGGACTGGCGAGCTTCCAACAACTCTAGTGATCCCTCTTACTCTCGCCGAGAAGGTGGCAACTGAAGTGAAAGCGGGTTTAGACAAACTCACCCGCGAGCAATATGTAAGTCGGAATTCCAACTCTTGTTTTTACATTATGTTATATCATATCCTCTAGCCCCCAAGCATAAAGTAGGATATAGAATTCGAGTTTATGCTTTCATTAGGATGCCAAAGAATGAACTATTGTAGCCCCCAAGGCTCGTGCTGATATTTAGTAAAAATATTAGCCCGAGTCTTAAGTAGCTTTCTGACTTTGGGTATTCTGACTTACAGAAATTATGTTCCGATAACCAGGAATTATTGTCCAATGTCTGTAATAAGCGGAGAGAGATCAAAGCTCTCTGACTTAAAAATGCTGAGCTCAAGGTAGCCAAGGACGAAGCCGAAGGTAAACATTTCGACATTCAAACCTTGCCTTTTGCTTTTTAATGTCGAATTTTTCTGAACTGTTGTTCTTTTTTGACTTACAGCATTGGTGAAACAATCCATCGCTATGATTGAAGAGGCCGAGAACCTCAAGACCTTGGTGGTGGAGAACAAAGGAGTTCGCTAAGAGCTGGAAAAGGTCAAGTTGGATCATGAAACGAGCATAGCTCAAGTCCTGGAATCCTCCTCCATGGCCACTGAAGAGCGCGATCGCAAGATTGCCGCTCAAGATAAAGTTATCTCGGACCTCAAGAATGAGGTTGACAGGGAGAAGGATATTTTCCAAGCACTCCGGGCTGAACTCCAGAGTCTCCGGGAGGAGAAAGCCAAGATTGACGACATCATTCTTGGTAAGTTCCATCTATATGACTTATCATTTCCCCGACTTTTATCAATGTCGGTTTTTCCTTATCTTCATTTCGTGTATAGGTCCTCTGAACTTGACGGACTCCTCCTTGTCCGAGCCCCGCACTCACCGGCTTACCCAAGTCGGTGATCTTCTTCATGACTACCGCCAATCCCTTGAGTATATTGGCGAGTCTCTCAGGATTCCGGACATGCCAAGCATGTCGGACTTCCAGGTGCGGGAGAAGGCCAAGGAGATGCCGCAGCTCGTTAGGGACTGGAACATGTCCTACGCACGGACCGCCGCGCAGAATGCCCTCTCCATGGTCATGAGCCACCATGGAAACATGGAAATATGGCAAGTGACTAAAGGGTACTACAAAGTAGATGAAGACGCCAGGAGCAGGACCTTCAAGCCATCATGCACTCCTGCGCTGGATATGGGTGCCACGTAGCTGATCTGACCAGCTACGAGATCTCCTTCTTCACCCGCGTGGATACTCTGCCACCTCCTCCAGAAGATGCCGAAGAAGTTTCCGACGATGAACGGACCACCTCGGATCCGGACATCTCGGAACGATATCAAGGCGGAGTAAACAGCGAGCCAGTAGATCCTTCATCTCCTCCTGCATCATAGACCACAAACTTATGTATTATTCTGTGAAAGAACATGATGCGTTTTGTAAATATGAAGTACTATGGCTTTTGCTAGTGCTAAGTTTTTTTTATCTATTCAGCACTTTTGTTTTAGACTTTTTGTGTGCTTGAAATGTTTGCATAAGCACCTAGAATTTTTCATCTCTACTTATCGTTTATCTGGCTTTCCGCCTCGTCCCTTTCGTGAGCCGGCTAAACCTTCAGCCGGAAACTTTGCCGAGCAACGGAGCTCAATTGCTAAACCAGTTTAAACTCAGAAACAAAGCCGGCTTCCAGTACCAACAATTCACTACTCGGAAAATACCCGCATCCAGCAATCAGACAAATAACCTAAGTAAAGACTAGAATTTTTTAGAGTTATACCCGAAGGTAGCAGTTTTAGAGTCGGAAATCTAAACCAGAACGAACATGAGCATAAAGTACTTTCAAGCATTCTGGGATTTTTGACTATGACATGATCATTAGGAAATAATATGGTAAAAACTTCTCAGGAAAACTTTGAGGTGACCAAAACTTTTATTTCTCACAGAACACGTGCATATGTATGATTACAAAGAAGGATAAACTAAGAATAAAAGGGACGTAGCTGAGCAATATTCCATGGTCTGTCTAACTCATCTGGATTTGTACAACCTCCAACTCTCTTTCTCTTCTTAGTAGCAGGTCTTTCTTTGACTGGCCTCATGTCAGTTAAGTAGTACGATCCATTGTGCAATACTCGACTAACTAAAAAGGGCCCTTCCCATACTGGGGAAAGTTTGTGCTTTCTTTGTTGCACAAGCCGGAGAACCAAATCACCTTTACTAAAAGATCTAGTTCGGACTCTCTGGCTATGATACTTGCGTAACTTCTGCTGATAGGCTGTAGATCTCATTTCAGCAACGACGCGAACTTCTTCGACTAAGTCAAGATCATTTTGTCGAGAAATCTCGGCATCCTCTTCGATATACACGGCCACTCTAGGAGAAGTATGAATTAAATCACTAGGAAGAACTGCTTCTGCGCCATGGACCAAGAAGAAAGGTGTATATCCTGTTGACCTGTTCGGAGTTGTTCGCAAACTCCAAATTACAGAGGGTAGTTCCTCTGCCCAAGCCCCCGCAACACGTCTTAGTGGTGCTTCGAGTCTTGGTTTCAAGCCTTGTAGAATTAAACCATTTGCTCTTTCGACTTGTCCGTTAGCCTGTGGATGTGCGACTGACGCAATGTCAAGCCGGATATTTTGCTCATCACAGAATTCATCCAGTTCTCCTATAGAAAAGTTACTCCTGTTGTCCGTGATAATGCTATGCGGATAACCATACCGGATTATAACATCCTCGACAAATCTTTTGGCTGTTGCTCCATCAGAACTAGTGACAGGTTTAGCCTCGGTCCACTTTGTGAATTTCTCCACCATCACTAAGAGGTGCGTGAATCCACTTGGTGCTTGTTTAAAAGGTCCTACCATATCAAGCCCCTAGACCGCAAAAGGCCATGTTATAGGTATTGTTGGCAACTGATCGGCCGGAACATGAGCTTGCTTGGCGTACTTTTGGCAGCCTTTGCATGTCTTGACTAATCGTTCGTCATCTGCCTGAGCTGTAAGCCAGAAAAAGCCATGTCGAAAAGCTTTTGCCACTAAAGATTTGGCTGCAGCGTGGTGACCACACTTGCCTTCGTGGATTTCTCTTAAGATCTCCACTCCTTCTTCCAGAGATACACAACGCTGAAAAACCCCAGAAACACTCTGTTTATGGAGCTCACCTTTAACAATAGTATAGGCTTTTGCTCGTCGGATAATCTGCTGGCTCAGCACCTCATCTTCGGGTAATTTGCCATCTACCAAGTAATCAAGGTAGGGTTGAGTCCAGCTAGGAATTATAGTCAGAACTTCTATTAAAGGTGAGTCGGATTTGGTCGGATATTCCTCATCTACTCCCTTTATCGAGGTAACTTTGAGGTTCTCTCAAAATGCACCATCCGGGACCTCTTTCCGCGCAGAGCCTATTCGAGATAGTGCATCTGCTTCCTCATTTTCTGCTCGAGGGATATGTTGAACTTCAAACCCTTCGAACGATTTAGATAGATCATCCACGACAGCTTTATATGCTGACATGTGCTTATTTGCATTAAAAATATCCGAGACTTGCTGAGCAACAAGATGTGAATCTCCGTAACACATCAAACGTCGGATGCCAATATCCTTGGCAATCCGGATTCCGTGCAGCAGTGCTTCATACTCGGCAATATTGTTTGTTGTTGTGAAGTGGATCTGCAACACGTATAATAGTTTATCTCCTTGGGGAGATTTGAGCACCACGCTAGCCCCCGAGCCCCCTCGAGCCTTAGACCCATCAAAAAAGAGGGTCCAATATTCCGACTCAGGGAGGACCATGTTCCCCTTCGTCTCTGTCCAATCAGCGACAAAGTAAGCAAGGATCTGGGATTTGATTACTGTCTGAGGTTTATACTCAATATCGAAAGCTGAGAGCTCTATGCCCCATTTGGCGACACGTCCTGTGGCGTCGCTGTTGTTGATTATGTCTCTCATGGGAGATTTGCTCACCACGGTAATTGGATGCTCCTGAAAATAGTGTCGTAACTTACGGGATGCTAGGAAAACACCGTAAGCCAACTTTTGATAGTGCGGATATCGCTGTTTTGATTCTGTCAAGACTTCGCTGACAAAATAAGTCGGACGCTGCACCAGGTGTTCCTAATTTTCCTCTGGTCTCTCCACCACCATGACGATACTAACGACCTTATTTGTCGCAGCAATATAAAGCAACATCGGTTCCTGAGGTTCCGGCGCTGCAAGGATAGGAGCAAATGAGAGTACTTTCTTCAGGTCTTGTAGTGCAGCTTCAGCTTCGTCAGTCTAGACAAAATCTTTGGTCTTCTTCAGGAGTTTGTATAATGGTGCGGCTCTTTCACCAAGCCGGCTTACAAATCGACTCACTGCAGCAATGCAACCAGTTAATCTTTGTACGTCCTTCAGGCGAGTTGTCTTGGAAATATTGAGAATAGCCTTGATCTTGTCGCGGTTTACCTCTATGCCTCTTTGAGACACGATGAAACCTAACAATTTTCCAGCTGGTATTCCAAAGAAGCATTTCTTCGGGTTAAGCATGATGTTGTATTTTCGTAGATTGGCGAACGTCTCCTCCAAGTTGGAAATCAATGTTTACTTCTTTTTGGACATGACCACGATATCATCCACGTATGCATGTACATTGCGTCCGAGTTGGTCGTGGAGGCAACGCTGCATCGAGCGCTGGTACGTAGCTCCTGCGTTCTTCAGCCCAAAGGGCATTGTAACAAAACAGAAGGTTCCGAAGGGGGTTATGAATGAAGTCTTGACTTTGTCAGATTCCTTCATCCGTATTTGGTGATAACCGGAATATGCGTCGAGAAAACAGAGGAGTTCCGAGCCTGCCGTAGAATCGATAACTTGATCAATTCTAGGCAGAGCGAACGGATCTTTTGGACAAGCCTTGTTCAAGGCAGTATAATCAACACACATCCTTAAATCAGCGGTGTCCTTTTTAGGGACCATTACAGGGTTGGCCGACCAATCAGTATGGATGACCTCTTCTATGAATCCGGCTAACTCGAGCCGCGCTAGTTCCTTAGCTATTGCCTTACGCTTTTCATCACCAAACCGTCGTAAGGACTGTTTGACGGGTTTAGCGTTCGGGTTTACATTTAGAGAGTGCTCAGAAAGTTCCCTAGGTACTCCGGTCATGTCAGATGGCTGCCATGCGAAGATATCTTGATTTGCTTGGAGGAACTTGACGAGCGCGCTTTCCTATGCGCTACTTAGGCCTACGCCTATCTGGGTCACCTTGGAGGGGTCGTCATCCTTCAACGGTGTCGTCTTCATCTCTTCTAATGCCTTGAACTCCGGATTTGGCTTTGTCACCTCCTTCTTTGTCGCAGGCATCTCAGACGGATCCATCCTCGCATTCTCGCGCCTTCTTCGGGTCTCCCCTGATGGTGATTACGCCGTTGGGACCTAGAATTTTCATCATATTGTAAATGTAACACGGACGAGCCATAAAATCCTAGTAAGTCGGACGTCCGAATATAGCGTGGTATGCGCTCTTGAACGGGACCACTTCGAAGGAAAGTGCCTCCATCCGATATTTCTTTGGTGTTCCAACAGTAACATCCAAAGTGATCTCTCCCAGGGAATTAGCCTGTCTTCCTGGGACAACTCCGTGAAAGATCACAGAGCTGTGTTTCTGAGATCGTCATCCGGCGTAGCGTTTCGACATAGAGGATATTGATGCTGCTACCACCGTCCATGAGGGTCTTGGAGAAACCATAACCATCAATAAGTGGATTGACGATTAAGGTGTATTTTCCTCGCCTATGTAGCTTAGGCGGATGATCAGCGCGGTCAAATGTTATTGCCACTTCCGACCAGTCCAGATACTGAGGGACAGCCGGAATTGTTGCGTTGAGCTCGTGGAGAACTGCTTTTTTGACCTTTGCTGGTTGAGATCCGAGGAAGGTGACGTAAGTGTCCTTCTTGGTGGGAAAAGTTTTCTTCCCTTCCGACTTGTGATTTGAAGCATCGGCTTCCTCCATGTCGGAATCTTCCTTGGTCTCTTTGTCTTTTTCAGGATTTTTCTTTCCCTTCTTTCGCTTAGCTTTGTAGCCCGCGGTATCATCTCTCTTGATGTCGTCGTTAAAACGACATTCAGCGTTGGTGTGGGATGAGCCCCCATTGGGGTCCAAATGATGCACACATGGGTTATTGGCGATGTCGACCCAAGTGTAGGTTTTGCCTGATTGTTTCTCTCCTCTACCTTGGACCCTTGATGTCCCACGGCCATGCCCGCGGCCTCCGCCACGTCCTCCAGACCCGGAAATAGTAGTGACTACCGCTGTCTCCGCGTTGGGTTTTTCTTCCGAGGTATTTTTGCGCTTCTGAGCTTGTTGCTTTGGTTGTTTTGCCGACTGAGGCACATCCAGGGCATTGAGTAATCCCTCTGCATCGTCGTCAGCATCTGCATACTTTCTCACTATTTCTATCATTTCTCCCAGATCAGTAACCTTGTCACATTTCAAGCGATGGCGCAGTAAACCAATTGGGAGACCTGCGATGAAAGCTTCAATCGCAGTTTGATCGTTTAATCCTTCGCAGGAGTTCTTGGTGTCAATCCATCGTCCGAGGTAATCTCGGCAAGTTTCTCTGGCTTTCTGGGTGCAACGCTGTAGGTCTCCAACCGTACAGGGCCTCCGATATGTGCTTTCGAAATTCCGAAAGAACGCACTTTGTAAATCATACCAGTTGTGGATGGAGTTCGCCGAAAGCTCATTGAGCCATGATCGTGCCATCTTCCTCAGCATGAGTGGGAGATATCGGGTAGCGACCAGGCTGTTTCCGCCTTTGGCGATGCAGCAAGCTTGGAAGAAATCCTGTAACCAGGTGTCTGGCCGAGCAATGCCGTCGTAGGCTTGAATATGTCTTGAGATAGCAAATCCTTCCGAGAACTTTGTAGTTCTGATGCGTGGTCCGAAGCACTTTGGGCCCACGTACACGTCATCGTTTTCATAGCGCCGAGCCTCTATGTTGGAGTTGATCCTATGCCTTGCGTCGTTCGGGGATAGGGATCGTCCCAAATGCCGGCTGTGGCTGCGGTGCCTTGGAGCCGGACTTCGGCTTCTGCCACCACCTCCTCCGCCATGTCCTCCTTGACCTCCGTGGGGGCCGTTGTGATAACTGTGTGGTGGAGAGGGTGGTGCAGCGGGGTAGTTTCCGGCTGATCGCCGGCCTCCATCCGGAACGTCATCATTCCGATTCCGGGGAGGGTCTTGAGTATGACGAGCCCCCTGCCGGCTTGTATCTGCATGGTTTCCGTCGTTCCTTCGTCCGTCGTTCCCACCATAGTGAGGCTCAGTCAAACGGTTCTCATGTCTAGGAGGCGACATTCTCTAACGACCCTCCTCCCGATGTTTCTCTTTATCTTCTCCCCTTCGATCCTTAGATTCTCGTCTGGGAGGATTCGTCGGATTTAGGGCAGCGATGGCGTCTTTCTCTTCCGCTGGTGCGACATTGCCCCAACCGCGTGTGGTTTTGTGATGCTGTCCTGAAGATCCGGTTCTCGAATAATTGTCTTCCCGTCGTTTGGGGCGATAATACTGCTCCGGAACGTAATGGGGTCTTACGCCAGCCCATGCCGGATCCATGCGACATTGGTCAGCATCTGAGACCAGTTTTTGACTTCTGGACAGGGCGACCTTTTCCTGCTCTAGTCCCTTGTTGAGTAGCTTGATACCCAAACGGATCTCCTCTGGTCCTGGATTAGCCGACAGAATTTCTCAGGCTGCCATGGCATTTTGTACTGGTGTTGGGTAATACCTAATCTCCGTTGCTATCTTTCCGTGGCTTCCCCATCTCATCTCCAAAAAGGACGGCACGGACACGTGGGAATTGGTTGTCATCTATGTGACGCTTCCGTGTCTTCTGATGCAGACGAGACATGTACTCCTTGTTCAACATGCATTTCTTCTCCACCTTGATGTTTTTGGCTTCATCGAGGAGTTGTTGACGATGCGCTTCTAGGGCTTGCGCCCTTTCATCCAGCTCATCTGCAGTAAGTTATGCAGCTGTAGGGATAGGTGTGGTTAATGCGGCATCAATGAGTTTACGCGCACCTTCAGTGATCACGTGTCCATCCACCGATGCTTCTTTTTTCAGCTGGTCTGGGATAAGTGCTCCGTCCGAGTCTTCTTCGTATTCCTCAACAATCACCTCCTCTGTCAGAGGGTCTTTTACCGGGGTCTTGTTTTTCTTGTTCTTCTTCTTTGCCTTCTTGGCAGCGTCGGTAGCAAAGACGGCTTTGGGTCCGTTTCCTGGAGTCAAGCTCTGATCGGTACTTTCGGACATCTGGACTTCGGGATTATCTCCGACGTCCATGTCATCCTGCGCTTTGGGAGAGTGTTCCCCGGATCCTTCATCCATGGATTCTCCTTCTTCTGCAGCTTTGGAGTTGTACTCCTCTTCATATTCCGCGAACTTTCGGAAATCTGCTGACGTCATCGACTCATCCGAGGATGCGGGTACGTCGGCGTTTGTTCCAATTGCCTCTAGCACCGAGTCGGTGTTTTCTCCAGCATCGGCAGAGCCGGATCCGGATCCCACATATCCGACGAAGTGCGACGCGTGCTTCCTGAGGTACCTGCGGCTTTCGCGATCAGCCACATCGAAACTTTTGATGGTCTCGAGGATTGCATCTGCGCTTTCGCCTTGCAGTATCATACTTCGTAGTGTGTACCTTAGGAAAGGCCTGTCTGTTCCGGCATCATTAGAGCCGGAATCAGTGTCGTTGATATGCTCCTCCTGGATTTCGACTTCCACGGGTGGGTCGATCTGGGATTCGGCTCCTCCGGGGAGATACACTCCAGATTCGACGTTGACCGCTAGGTCTTCTTCAGGTTGGGGTTTCTCCACTATCTCCGCATCTGGTGCGGGCTGGGTGGGATTAGGGTTTTCTGAGATCCGGAATTCTGCTGCCTCCACGGACAAAGGGGACCCAGAAAATTTTTCTGCCTCTATCATCACCGCTGGGGTGGGTTGGGCAGGTTCAGCGAAACCGATGTAAACATCGACCTCGCCAAAAGACATGATTGTGTAGGCAGTCACGGCCTCCCTTGGCGGAATCTAAGTCTCGTCGAGAATGATGAGAGGGACGTCGCTAGCGTAGAGGATGCGACCGACGGCGATGGTCTTGCCGATTCCGATTCTTGCATATTCCGCTCAGAACGCAGATCCGTAGCTCACTTGCCCCATGGTGGGTGCCAACTATCGTCGGATTGATGACAAGTACGCCATGAGGGGGTCCTCGAGGCACGCGGAAGAGAGGGGGGGGTGAGACGTACGGTATTCCGGGACGGTGAGCACACAAGTTTACCCAGGTTTGAATCCGCCGGCTTTGGACGGATCCTACTCCTGCTAGCAATCCAGTAATACGGCAGAGCCGGAATATGGGTTACATGGGTTTCGCCTGTGCGAGTTGAGGGTCTAAAGTATTGGGTGTTATCTGGTGCCCTAAAGGCTCTCCCTAGGACGGCTTATATAGATATCCGGCCTAGGGTTTACAGGAGAGATCTATCCGGCAACGAGTAAGAGTCTGTTACAGAGTACATATTGAACTACAAGTAACATTATGGGCCTAAGTCGGTAAGTCTTCTGGGCCTTCCCGTAGCCGGATTGGACTCCGTCTTCTCTCCCTTACTGGGTCGCCCGTGAAGCAAAGCTCTAACCTGAAGTGGGACACCCTGGTCAGTGAGGAACTATGAGGATACCCAGAAAGTATATCCCCAACAGACATGATGAGGTCAGTTGCCCGCATAAGCGGTGCTGATGGGACGTGACAGAGGTGGGCCCCAAAGTCTTACCGGGATTTGACCAGTCACGCGTAATCTTTGGGTTTAACTGTGCCTCCTTGATTCTCGTGCGTAGTGGGGAATGTACAGTGACGGTTCGATGTTACCACTGCCATGCGTCTTCGTTGATGTACGCCACGTGTGGGGGTGAGTGTCTGCGAGCCGTTAGATGGCATTCTTCTGGTGCTTAAGTAGGGTTTTATGTGCGGTAAATTTTCGCACTAATCTTCTTCCGCCTTCACACACTTTTGCCATTGCCATTCTTCCCTGCTTCATCATGCTCACCATCCTTGTTGCACTGGACATTCTTAGAGCGTTTCCCAGTTACTTCCTCTGATCCCTCCACAGCCGAAGGATGGGGAAAAAGAAGGGAGGCGCTACCGTTGGATCTGCCGTTGTCGCCACCGCGATGAAGACGAAGGGCGTCGTCGCCACTGGTTCTAGCACCGCCACCGCCACCAATAAGAAGGGTCCTGGAACCCGCGTGACCAATGGGTCATGGCGGCGCACTTCATTGAAGGAGCATGGGCTCCAGACGCATCACCAGGACGGTCTGCTCCCTGCCAAGGAAGCAGATTGCCCGATGCCAGGACCAGAGGTAATCCCAATCCCCCTGCTGGATTTCGGGTGATGTTTTTGGCGTTCATCCTCCGCGGTCGTTCTATCCCCCTCCACAAATTTGTGCGAGGTTTGCTATGTTTCTATGGGCTCCAGCTGCATCAGCTGTCCCCAAACTCCATCTTGCACATTGCATGCTATATTACCCTCTGCGAGTGTTGGCTCGGAATCGAGCCACACTTCGGCCTCTTCAAGAAGCTGTTCAAGGTGAAGCGGCAATCGGGTTCGGGCTTAGTCGTGTATCATGTTGGTGGCTACGAGATCTACATGGAGCCCAATGTCTAATACTTCAGCCTAAAAATCACCGAGTCCGTCTAAGGTGGAGGGAGAAATGGTTCTACATTCGCGATCAACATGTTGACAGCGAACAGTATGGACTTGCTCCTTTCGATCCCAAGGCTGAGCTGAGGAGGAAGAGGTCCTGGAAGAATGTTGTGATGCCGGCCAAGGAGGAAGTAGTTGAAGTCTTGTACAAGCGCGTCTGTGATCTTCAGCTTGTCCCAGGCTAAGAAATCACCGGCGTCGACCTTATTCGCAGATTCTTGCGGAGGCGGGTGCAGCCTCTGCAGGCCAAAGCGCATCCGATGTATCTCTGGACTAGTGTCGATGAAATCACTCGAGTCTCCAAGGAGAACATATCTTCAAGCAAGGTTGACAAAAGGGTTAGGTCACTGACCAAGTACACTGCTAATGTTGAACTTCCTGGCGACTCAGCTGTCCTGCCTTTCTGTGTGAGTAACTCCCCTCCTAAGGTAACTTATCATCAACTTGTCTTCTGCTTGTTAGTTTGCGTGTAAGGCTTTCCTTGATTGTAGTTTGATGGTCGTATCAGGAATGGAAAGTGGCGACTTCACTACCACCTCAGTCGGAGGAGGTTCTGCCCTCCGAGGCCGAAGAGGACGAGGAATCAGGGTCGACTGTGCCTGCACAGGAGATTCCTGATTCCAGCAAGGATGGCACTCGCAAGCGCTCTCGGAGCAAGGATTCTGACGTGACTATGGAAGAGGCACCGAAGGATGCTTCGCCTGAAGTGAGTACTGATGGCCCAAATTATATCGAGCTTGGGGGGGAACCCCAAGAGGAAGGTATGATGAGCACAACAGCAAGTTTTCCCTCAGTTATGAAACCAAGGTTTATCGAACCAGTAGGAGCAAGGAAACACCTCTAGGGTGTTGCTAGCTGGACTTTGGCAGGGCGCACTACCGGTGCTAGCAGCGACGTGGAGACCTGCACAACACAACCACAAAACTTTGCCCCCAACTTGCGATGAGGTTGTCAATCTCACCAGTTTTGCTGAATTCACAGGATTAAACATATTATGTGGAAGAAAGTAAAAGCTTGCAGAAAGTAAACAAAAAGCAGTAAACAGTTGTAGATTGATTGTAAAAGAAAGGATCGGGTTCCATACTTCACTAGTGGTGGCTCTCCTTAATATAGATAACATGTTGGGTGAACAAATTACAGCGGGGCAATTGACAAACGTCGAGAAAGCATACATGCATATACTAATCATCTTGACTCCTTTGAGATTTGATTGAGAATTACAACATTATACATAGACCGTAATCCAACTGCATCTATGACTAATAATCTACCTTCAGGTTATCATCCGAAACCCCTATAGTATTAAGTTGCAAGCAACAGATAATTTCATTACGCATTGCGTGTAAAGTAAACAATACGATTGTTCTATGAACAAAGGATTATTGTTTTCTCCCTAGGAGCAATAGCACATCTAGTACCTTAGAGATTTCTGTCACTTCCCCAGATTACTAGAGGCATGAACCCACTATCGAGCATAAATACTAACTCTTGGAGTTGCTATCATCTACTTGGCCAAGATAACTACTAACAACAGAAAGCATGCAAGATCACAAATAACAAATACATGATAGAATCAATAATCAATCTATAATAGCATCTCAATATCCATCGGATCCCCGCAAACACAACATGTAGGATTACAAATAGATGATCTTGATCATGAACGGAGCTCACAAGATCTAAACATGATATCACAAAGGATAATAACCAGGCATCTAGCTACTACATGGACCCGTAGTCCAGATATGAACTACTCACGCATCACACCGGAGGCTTGCATGATGATGAATAAGGCCTCCAGGGTGAATCCCCCTCTCCAGCAGGGTGCCGGGAAGAGCTTCAGATCCCTCGCTATCTAGGGACAAAGACGACGGCAGCTACAGACTCTTTTGTGGAATTTTGATCGGGTGCTTAGGGTTTCTGTATCGGAGGCATCTTATAGGCGAAAGGGGAGGCCGAGGGGGTTCCTGGGGCGGCTAGACCACCCCCTAGCCCGCGTGGCCAGGTGGTGTGGCGGCCCCCTAGCCCCTCTCCATCTCGTATTCTGGCTCCGTGTCCCCCTCGGTGAAAAACTGACTTTGGCTTTTGTCCTGTCCAATTCTGAGATTATTCATTTTCTGACTTTCCTGGAACCAAAAACAACAGAAAATAGGCAGTTGACACTGTGGCATCTTGTTAATAGGTTAGTCCAAGAAAGTATATGAAAATACTCCAAAGTTGGAACAAAACATAAGAAAGTAGATAAAAACCAAGCATGTAACATAAAAAATGATGGATATGTTAGCAACGTATCAGGTACCACCGTTCCTATCCCAGCGGTTCCTGTCCGCGGCATGGCTTCGCTGCCGCTGAAGAAGCCGAAGAAGTTGAAAGAGCCAGTAGATGAGGACTTTGACCTCGAAAACTTTGACGGGTAAGTCTTCTCCTGGAGTATTAAGGTTTTCCTGACTTGCAACTATCTTTGTGTTGAACGCTGTTGTGAACTTGCTGTAGTAGGACAACATCATCGTCATCATCGAATGATTGCCACTTCCTGGAGGATGTCGGAGTCATGGAATCCAGAGGTGCGGATGTAGAGGGGTCAACACCGTCCCCAAAGATAGCGGTCAACTCCGACGCGAGTTCCTCGAGCTTGCCCCACATGGGGCAACATAGGGTTCTTGTGCGGATGCCCACCAAGATAACACCTTTAGAATCTTCGGGTGAGCACGTAAGTGTTCATGAGCTTAGCACTTGAAGTGTTTGTTCGGAGTCAAAACTTTGTGGTGATATATGTTTTCCTCTATGGCCCATCCCGCAGGAGGTTGTTCATTTAGGCGAGCAAATCATG
Source organism: Avena sativa (assembly GCA_916181665.1). Classification (NCBI taxonomy): domain Eukaryota; kingdom Viridiplantae; phylum Streptophyta; class Magnoliopsida; order Poales; family Poaceae; genus Avena; species Avena sativa. Next base: position 83,138,438 of record OV702286.1, read on the forward strand.
ACCCTGGGCCGGCAGCATCCAGGACTGGATATTGACAACTAGTAGCCGCAAAGCAAACCTGTTAACCTATGTTGTGCTGCTGAATCTTTGTTTTGTCTGGACTTGACGTGTTTCCCTTTTTCTTCAGAGGAAAACAATGATCTGCTTCGTCAAGTGACTTCGCTTGAGAAGGGTTTGAGCGTGGTAGAGACCAAGCGAGATGAGGCACTCGAATCCCTCGAGCGCCTTAAACAATGGTCAAAGAAACGCGAGCATGACCTGATGGCCGTCACGGCCATCAGAGAAAAGGGGTTCGCAGAGCAACTTTTCTCTGTCACACAAGCGGTCTCGGGTATGTGTATATTTGATCTTTTTCTTTATGCTTGTATTTTCCTCTTTGGTCATGTTTGCTAACTTGATGGAATGCGATTCTAGATGTTGCCGGTGTTGGCTTTGACTATCAGGCTCTGGCCCGTGGGGACCCCTTGGTTGATGCTGTGACTACGGTCGAAGATCGCGGTGCCTCCGCTCAAGACGCCCTCAAGAAAGCCAGACCTGTTCTAGGACTCCTTCATGAAGAGATGCTCCCCAAGGCCAAGCTAGTTGAAGATCTAATGGCCTAGTCAAGACCTTCGTGGGTGGCGTGCCTATGGACTTCATGAACGCGCAGAAGGGAGCCGACGCATCCTTGGGGTTGGTGATGGCACAGGTCTGCGGCGCCAATATGGACGTCAGCCGGATAACTTCGAGGATGCCAACGACCGTGGAGGGCTAGGAGGTAGTTTTTGCTCCCTTTGCTGCTAGCTGTCATAAATATGGGCTACAGCTCATAGAGAGACTCGTGAAGTACTCTGCGGGGCAAAAACGGCTGAAGGCGGCGAAGGCCACGGTGTCAAGGGCCACCAGCAGGGGCTACAACATAAGGAGCCACCGCAGTGAAGGCCACGATGTCGGTGGCTGCTACGGAGTCGAAGAAGCCCGTGGGTGCCGACGTATAGGCGTAGCTGTTTATTGTTTTCCTTTTGTAGCATCGTGGAAACATGGCCTTGTCTTTGAACAATATATGTGGGCGTGCCCCTGTTAAAACCTGGTGCTATTCTAGATGTATAAATTATCTCTGTGCTTGCGCCATTTGGATTCCATGTGTAGTGTCTCTTATTCTTCCAATCTTCTGCTTGGTTAGGGCCCTTCGAGTGGTTCGCAATATGTGCCTTCTGCTGATGCGCTTGTGGCGCAGTGACATTCGAAAGTGGAGGAGCTGTCTATCCTATCACGCTTGCATAATCCTGTGAAGTATTTGGAGCGAGACACGCTAAAGATTCACGGCAATGCTGATGTCTGGAAGTCAAAGGTAGAAAAAGGTGTAGAACAGGAAGCTTATCTTCTTGGCGAGGTGGCCCAAATCAATGAGCAGTTGCAATGTGGGTGTTTCTTCCACTTTGTTGATGCAGTGTGCTTGTGTTATTGTTTCTAGTGGCCGATGCCTTTATGTTGATGTCTTTGCAGTTGTCAATCTCATTCTGCAGGAAAAGAGGGACCGCGTCAGCGTTCGACTGAGCTGTTTGACTCAGGAACAACTAGAAGCTGGTGGATTTTTCTTGACTGTCCAGGATCATGTGATCAAATTGGCAACGCTGCAGGACCGCGTATCACAGGTGCTTCACTTTTTGAAGAAAGCACAATCGTGTTTGAAGCATATCTTTAGGGCGATGTATCCGCTGGATGCTGCACCCTCAAGCTTGCTAGCTCTGATGTGAAGGTTTCATAGTGTTGATGTTGTACACGAGTGCGTGCACCATCAACTAGTTGCGGGTGCCAAGGATGCGTTGGCGCTTGTGCGCATGTAGCGACCCGACGTAGACTTGGATGCCGTTGCCGCAGGACCACCGCTGCCTCCAGCAGGAATGGCATGGAATATGGTACCCCATTATCGAGCGGTTGATCGTCCAGCGGAAGAAATCGTGAGCTTCTTCGACAAGCGCACCAATGTTCTTCTTTCGTGTCAGTGGAATAGTTATTAATCTGCACAGGATGTATAAGTGTTGTAAAACTTGTATAATGTTTCGACTAGGTGTTGTTACCCACTTGTTTGAAAAGTTGCTAGCTTATTTGTTTCATGAGTGTGCTTTGTATGCAATGCCTTTTCGTTAGCCTGACGCTTGTAGATCTCATCGCCTTGCCATCCTGGTAGTTGTGTTACAACTGGGTTGGTTTTATCAAGAGTTTGATTGGCAGTTTGATCAGCTACTCGGGTCATTGCTCTGTGAGGTTGTATATGTGACGAGGCCGTCAGGGAGGAGCAGCCCCCGAGTGCAGAAACAACAATGAAAGTAAATGTAACAAGATACATGGTTGGAGGCACTTAGCTTTATTTATTTGTAGAATATCAGGAGGTAAAATATTTGGCTAAGTATACTGGCTAAGCAGCCTTATCGTAAAGAAAAAACATCTAAGGATAAAAACATTACAACTGCGTGACGTTCCAGGGGTTGGAGTATGCGACTCCACTTTCTACGTCCTTCAGGCGATAGGTGCCACCTAGGATTACTTCAGTAATCACATAGGGTCCCTCCTAGGGGGACTCGAGCTTGAGGTGTCCTTTCTGCTTTAGACGCAGGACGAGGTCTCCTTTCGACAAAGGATCTTGGGCGCAGCCGTTGGCTGTGGTAGTTGCGAAGGCTCTGCTGGTAGATCGTTGATCCTTCTGCCGCGATCTCGTGTGCTTCATCGTGGAGGTCGACGGAGTCTTCGATTACGGCCGTAGATTTGGCCTCGCTGTACGCGACGACCCTTGGGGCCTTGTAGCGCAGTTCTGCACGTAGTACTGCCTCGGCACCATGTACCATGAAGAATGGGGTGTAGCCGGTGGTGCTGTTTAGAGTTGTGCGTAGGCTCCATAGTATGGATGGCAGCTCCTCAGCCAAACAACCAACTTCTTGCTCGAGTGGTCGGAGGAGTATTTTCTTGATGCCGCCTCAGACGAGGCCGTTGGCCTTTTTTGACTTGACCATTGGTCTGGGGATGTGCTACCGAAGCGTAGCTGATGTTGATTCCCAGGTTTTCGCAGACATCCTGGAACTCATTCAAGCTGAAGTTTGTCCCGTTGTTGGTGATGATGTTGTGTGGCACTCCAAACCTGAAGAGGATGGACTCGAAGAACTTGAAGGCGGTGGCGCCTATCTAGTTCATCATCGGCATGGCCTCGATCCACTTGGTGAACTTGTCGACTGCGAGGAGGAGGAAGACGTATCCTCTAGGTGATAATTTTTGCAGCTTGCCCACCATGTCGAGTCCCCATTGAATGAAGGGCCAAGCCACAGGTATTGGCCTGAGTTCTGCGCCTGGTGCGTGCGGTTTATACGTGAATCTTTTACAAGAATTGCACTTCTAGACGATGTCCTTGGCATCGCGCATCACCGTTGGCCAGTAGAAACCAGCCCGTAGAGCTTTGGCGATGAGGGCGCGACTCCTGGCGTGATGACCGTTGCTACCATCGTGTATCTCGAGGAGTATATCTCTCCCATCACCATTGGAGACGCATCGCTGAAGGACTCCTATAAGGCTGTGTTTGTATAGCTCGCTGTTGATAAAGGTGAAGGCTTTGGAGCACCGTGCTATATGTCGCGCATTTGTCAGGTCGTTTGGCAGCCTGTTGGTGGGCAGGTATGTGATATACGGCTGTGTCCAGGATGGCTCGATGAGCATGACCTCCATGGGGCCTTCAGGTTTGGGTCCTTGTTCTGCATTGCTGGGACCTTCGAGTTCTCCGGGAGGCGTAGCCCCTCAGGTCCTTTGATGTGCTGGATGGTCCTTTAGGAGCCTTTGGCTTGATGGAGCACTCGTAGATCTGCTCCAATAATACACCGGGTCGTACCAGAGCGCAGGTGGACCCTATGTTCGCGAGCGTGTCCGTTTCCTCGTTGCTTTCGCAGCCTATGTGCCGCAGTTCACCGCCATCCTTCAAGTGTGTCGTAGAGGTTGCAGTAGGCGATCATGTTGTCACTTAGAGCATCGCATTGGTTCATGCTTTGGTCCACCACAAGCTTGGAGTCGCCGTAGATGATGAGTCGCGTTGCGCCGAAGGCTTTGGTCATCCGCATCCCGTGGAGTAGGGCCTCATATTCTGCCTCGTTGTTGGAGGCACGGAACTGCATTCGCAGGACATATCTCATCTTGTCGCTCTACGGTGACATCAGGTTGACGCCTGCGCCAGCTCCTTCTTAATGTTTGGATCCGTCGAAGTGCATTGTCCATAGGCAGGACATATCCGGTGTGTCTAGGAGTTGGTTCTCCATCCAGTGAACGAGGAAGTCTGGGAGAACTTGTGACTTGATCGACAATCACCGCTCGTATGTAATGTCTCGTGGAGACAGCTCGATTCCCCAAAGGGTGACTCGTCTCGTGGCGTCTGTATTGTTGAGGATGTACCCTAGTGGAGCGTTGTTCACCACGACGATGGGGTGCTCCTGAAAGTAGTGGCACAGTCACCGTGTTGTCATGAAGACACCGTAAGCCAGCTTCTAGTAGTGCGGGTACCGCTATTTCGTTGGCGTGAGTACCTCACTGAGGTTATAGAATGGGCGTTGCACACCATGAACTTTGTTGTCTTCGGCTCGTTCTACCACTAGTACGATACTGACCACCTGGTTGGTGGTGGAGATTTATAGTAACATTGGCTCCTTTTCCTTGGGGGTCACCAACACTAGAGAGGTGGAGAGTAGGCGTTTGAGGTCGTCGAAAGCATCCTGTGCCTCATCCGTCCATTCAAACTTCTCAGCTTTGCGGAGGAGCTGATAGAATGGTAGTGCCTTTTCGCTCATTCGACTGATGAATTGACTGAGCGCTGTGATTCACCTAGCCAGCTGCTAGACGCCTTTGGCATCCTTTGGCTTCTCCATGGCCAGTATAGCCTTTTTCTTTTTTGTGTTGGCCTCGATTCCCCTTACGGATATGAGGTACCTGAGCAGTTGTCCAGATGGCACACCGAAGGCACACTTCTCCGGGTTTAGCTTGATCCAGTAGCGGTCGAGGTTGTCGAAGGTCTTGTGGAGATCGTCGAGTAATGTTGCTTCCTCCTTAGTTCTGATGATGATGTCGTCGACATATAAACTTGGATATTCAGGCCAAGCTGGCTTTTGAGGCAAGCCTGCATACACCGTTGATAGGTGGCTCATGCATTCTTCAGCTGTCGTGGTGGTGTCACGGCAGATGCCATGGATAGGCTAAAGGTGGGGACAAGATGCACTAGAGGAATCCAGGGAGGGATAGTGTGGTGATTCTACACACAGATGTTTGTATTCGATTCACTTCCAATGTTTACAAATGCTCCTTGAGCTGTATTGGGGAGAGGAGGAAGAAGGAACTCTCTTACTCTCTCCACTAGCTAGCCCTCAGGAACATACTAGTAAAACTCAACCCACTCGAGATCAACCCCTTCTACAGAGGCCCTAGCCCTCCTTATATAGGAGTGCCTAGGTCTCCAATTAGGGCATACATGGAGGCATATTCCAGGGAATATGCCTCTTCCCAAAATAGCAAACCGACCGGGTCACTTTTCCCCTTCGTAAGTTATGCAGAGGCTACGTGAGCCTCTGCGGCGCCAACATCATCCGACACACGCGATGTCACCCTTGTCGGCCATGCCTCGGTGGTCCTGGCCTCTGTCCGCTTCACTCACACTCTGCGCACAGTGGCCACCTTTTGACCAGCGAGATAACTTCCTTCTCTTGCAAGCTTGATATAACCCGGATCGTGCCTGGTTGATCCGGCCACACCGGTACCTGCATACAAGTTACATAAATCCTGCCGGCATACGACATAAGTCGGCCGGGACTCAGTTAGGCGGACATCCTCAGGTCCGGGTTACTCTGTGATTCGGCCTGCCTTGAGGTGACTCGGCCAACACTTGCTTTGACCTTGCCGTACCTGGGCTAACTCGGCCATTATACCCCGGCGTGACCCTACCTGGGGGTATCCCCCCAACATTAGTCCCCGAAGCTGGTGCGGTCTTAGCAGCCTCAGCCGCTAAGGCCACAACAGGTTCAATTTTACCGAGCCTTTTGCCCTCTCTTCCAAGTTACCTCATATCCCGGATTTCATGGGCTATCTTTTCCCTTGGCACATTCCGAGTTTTCACTCGCTGGCCGTGTCACCCTATAGTTATCTGAGTTATTCTTCCTTCCCTAGTACGCTTCCCCACATGGAGGGTAATCATTATTTTGCCTCATTTTAAGGGCCTGCGCCAGTTACTGCCGCAGTTAATGTTAGGTGTTACTGTTGCACACGTCACATCGTGTCTGTCTCCTCGTTAGATGTATCACCACGTCACGTCGTGGGATCACCTGCGCCCTGTGGCCCTTCCTGTGGCTCGTTTCTGATTGGTTGATCCGGATTATACACAGCCACACCGTGTGGCCCTTCCGCATAGCAAGATCCCACTACCCCTCCGGGGCGTGGTTAAATAGGGGAGGGGCGCGCCCCTTGGGACTTTTTCCCATCTTAGCGCCCCTCGGCCTCTTCTTCTTCTTCCTCCCAGTGATAGCGCCGCCGCCGCACCTGCTTAGCTGCGCCGCCGCCGCACCGTTCCTCACGCACCAGCGTTGCCGCCACTCCCGCGCATCTCCACCGCCACGGGTCCGCGCCAGTCTAGGCCACTCCCCCCACCGCCGATAGGGCCAGTGAGGACAGTGACCTAGAAATGACACAGGTAGAACTCGCCGTCGCGGAACAGGAGATGGAGGAGGATGCGGAGAACGCCGAGCGCGGTGCCTGGGATGGGTCCTGGGTATGCCAGGACGACCTAGACTGGTTGTACCGCACCCGGCGTATTCTAGAGGGCGTCATCGCCCGCCTTGCCGTCGAGGAGCTCGCTCCCTCACCCAATCCTGGTGAGTTGTAGTGTTCCTCTCCCACTTCCAGCGTGGGTTCGGCCTCCCCATCAGTGACTTCTTCCTCGATTGGCTCAACACCTACGAGCTTCAACCGCATCACCTTCCGGCGAATGCCATCACTTCCCTTTCTACCTTTGCTTCCACCATAGAGGGTTACGCCAGATTGTGGCCCACAAAGGAGCTCTGGATCTGGTTTTTCGGTCTCCGCCAGAATGTGATTCCGAACAGAGAGCTTGACCCAGAGGACAAACAACTCACGCAGTTCGGTGCTGCCTCTATTTCTCCTCGGAAACAATCCGTCTTTCCCCGAGTCACGGGGCTTGATTCTTGCAAGGGCTGGGCCCGAACCTTCTTTTATGTCAAAAATGGCACGACTGAAGATCTGATCCGGCTGCGCCCCTACGCTCCTTGTCCTCCTAATCTGGATCTATGGGACCAGATCCCTAAGAAACCCACTGTCCTGGCGACCAAGTCAACAAACGGTTTCAGGAGCTGAAGGATCAGGGACTGCGCAACAAGGACGCGATGATCACTTTCGTCCACAACCAGATCTCCCCTCTCTAGCAACGCACGCATAAACTTTGCCACATGAGCTGGCGCCTTGACCCCAACCGGACCTCCTAGTCGAGTTGAGCAATACCGAGATATTTCGTCGGGTCAAGGCCCTCTTCACTAGCAACAAGAACTTCTCTGCTGATTGGGAGTGGGGGATCGAGCACTTCTGCTGAGATAGGCTTCCTCCTGCGGTAAATCTCGTGCTCCCATCTTTTTCCGAGTTAAATCTTATGTCGGAATTTCTTGTATGTTTGATCCCTTCGCATTTTCTCTCTTAGATATTTCTTCAGCAAACTCTTGAGGATGGCACTGAGCCTTCTCTCAACTGGGCCCCGGATCGAGATGTCCCGGACGAGGAGGAGCCGGATCAGGAGATGTTCCTGCCGTTCCCCGATGCGACCAAGCGACACACCGGTAAATTCTCTTCCATTAGAGATTGGCCTGACGATGAAGATGATTCCGACGTAGAGGTGATGGAAGCATTTGACGCTGTCCCCCTTTCTTACGCCTTTCCGGCAACAGCTAACCCTGGTGGGCAGATTCATGAAGATCCTCCCCTCGCCACGGGTGAACCTGTTCCGGTTGCGTCCAAGAAAAGGGGAGCTGCATCTGCTTATTCTTCCGGACCTTCCAAACCAACGAAGAGACGAAAGAAGTCCACAGACAAAGCTACCACCAAGCCTACGACCAAGGCCATAACCCGGAGAGCTCGCAAGCCCAAGGAGCCTTTGACCTCTGATGAGTAAGTCATTTCTTCCTTATCCAATTTTCTGCTTCGTGTTTTGCTATTCATTTGTTATTCCTTTGTTATAGTTTCTTACCATTCATCATTTGATTCGGCAGGGCCGTGGTGGAGGTTCCTCAGAGCGGATACGACATCGCCTCGCCGCTCCGACATAGCCCTTCTCTCCCTCATGGCGGCGATTCTCGCCCGCTGAGCCCCATTCAGGAGGGTTCAGCAGCTGCTCCGGGTTCTAGCCCACCTCGTCCAGAGGAGGGAAACCTCGAAGAAGGGGGAAGTGGCTCTGCCGAGGCAGCGGTTTCTCCCAGCTCCACTTTGGCTCTGCCGCAACCAGCTACATCCGAGATACCAACATCACCCCCGCCAAGACAATAATCAGCACCAGCACTAGCGCCAACAGCAGTAGTAGCACGAGCATCAGCAACAGCACCAAGCCCCTCCGCCTCGTCTGAGTCTTCCAAGACTCGGCGAGAAGGCACCAGCAGCGCCAAGGCTAGCACTAAGGCAGCTCCCAAGGCCAAATCTGCGGCTCATACCTCCACCTCTCAGCAGCAGCCCAAGGGCAAGAAAGCTCCTGACGCCACCAGGACAGCATCTATTGAAGGTGGGCAGCGTACACTTGCGTCCATGCTTTCGAAGAATACCCCGCCGAAGAAGGACATCTCTGTCGGGTCAGCTGATGCCCAACTTGTTTTGCACACTAGCCCCATTGTTGCACAAGTTGAGAGAAGGGAGGCCCACGCCAAGGGTTTAGTCGTGCCACATATGCTTAGCGGAGAGCGCTATCCTGCGGCCTTGATCGAGTTTGTCAATAACTAGAACAAGGCGGAGTTCGTCCACAACGATGATTTCCTGGAGAAATTTGGGCCTGCCAAATTTGCCGCGTAGATGAACACAGCCGCTAAGGCTATAAACCTTGCGGGTCGGATGATGGAGGTACGATACTTCGTCTTTTCTTTAACATGTACTAGAGCTTAGTTATATAACCATTAGTCCCCGAGCCTCCGGGGGAGTTGTTACTCGGCCGGATGCTCCCTAGAGAATTAGTGTAGCTCCTTAGTAACTTTGAATATGCACATACCTAGAGCCGGGTTAAGTTCCACTTGGCCCGGATTTTGTACACTTCGAATATGCACACACCTAGAGCCGGGTTAGTTCCACTTGGCCCGGATTTTGTACACTTCGAATATGCACACACCTAGAGTCGGGTTAAGGTCCACTTGACCCGGATTTTGTACACTTCGAATATGCACACACCTAGAGCCGGGTTAAGTTCCACTTGGCCCGGATTTTGTACACTTCGAATATGCACACACCTAGAGCCGGATTAAGTTCCACTTGGCCCGGATTTTGTACACTTCGAATATGCACACACTTAGAGCCGGATTAAGTTCCACTTGGCCTAGATCTTGTACACTTCGAATATGGACATGATCAAATCAACTTTGCTCTTCACAGGTTACCACCAATCGCCGAAGCACTGAGTTTTAATGCCTCTTGGACACACATAAGTAGCTGCGCACGAAACATTCTACACTTCTCGCTGAGTTCGAGAAAAGGGGTAAGTTTTCTCCATAGCTTTTTCCCCATCTTTCTTTGTTTTTCCCGCCGTACTAATTCATCATTCGGATTGCGCAACTGGAGTGGAGGCCAAGAACATCCTTATGAGGAAAATTTTGGACCAAATAAAGGGTAAGTTATTTTTGCTTAATCTTGCTCTACGCTCTATCTCCTTTTTCTGCTTGGCTTGACAAATATTCATACCTCGGCTTTGCCGTGTCAACAAACTATTTCAGCATCTCTTGAAGATAGTGTGCCCGTGCCTGACATGTTGCTGCATTTTCTCAAACAAGAAGGGCAGCATCAGGCTGAACTCAAGAAGAAGGATGATGAGCTCGCTCTCCTCCGGACCAAGGATGAAGAGATTGCCAAGCTCAAGGCAGACATGAAAAAACTCAAGGCGCTTCACAAATCCGAGATGGATAAGGTTGTCCAAGATTTTACCAAAGAGCGAGAGCGTCTGAACCTCCAAATTGCCAAGGACCAAGAACTGCTAAAAGAGGCCGACACTAAGCTTGAGTCGGCGAATGCTGAACTTGCGCAACTCCGGAAGAGGCGTGACAACTGCACCAAGGAGCTGACCCAGATCCATAGCCATATTTCTCGTAAGTTATTTTCCTTCAGTTGGCATGAATTTCCCCGGGTTAACCTCCCTCACCAGTTTCACTTGTCTTGTTTTCAGGCAAATTTCCGGAGGGTGATGCCATTGCAACCACTGCCGTTGCCAAGTTCCGCCAGAAGAGGGGTATGCTAGTTGGTCCTGGCGCTGAAATTATTCCCTATGACATGGAGGACTTGCTGGTCAGCTTATCTTCTCACGTTGAAATCGTGAAGAACTATGGTAAGGATATCCTGGATGTGGCAATCCGGATCTTCAATGCCTTTTGGCCTGATGAAGATACTCCGGAGGGGACCAATGCTCTTATTGCCAAGTTAATGGAGTGCGAGACCCAGCTCGATCTTTGGAGGGAATCCGCTGGACGCGCCGGAGCTGAAATCGTCCTCCACTATGTGCTCACATGGTATGAGAAAATCAATCTCAATCTTCTTGAGCAGATGTGCACCGGATCAAGGTGGTCCAATGATCCGGATTGGATAGCTCGGCGCAAGGCTTGCGCTCATAGCTTTATTCAGTATGCCCCCACCCATCAATGGAATGAAGGACCAAGCTTCCTTGGCACCACCGACGACGAAAATGCCGAAGATGATTCGGGTGAGGAGGAAGAGGACGAAGCCTCGGACGTCGAGGAAGGTGAAGATGATGCTGAAGCCGAGGCCGGAGCTGCATCTTCTGGTGCCGAGTTGCCTCCTCCTGCTGCTCCTTGATTAAAAACACTTTGCAGTTTATCAGATCCCTGGTATACCGGGTGCAAATGTATTAAGCACACAAGTTATATTTTTCTACTAAGTTGCTTGTGCCGGATTAACTTGGTTGTAGTCCCCGAGTTTCATTTTCTTGTTTCTCCAATTTCTTGGCTCGGCTCGTGTCTACCTTGGTTCGCTTTTATGACTTACGAGTCCGAGTTTCAAAAATTGACTTAACAATACTTGGAAACTTTAGGATTAGCTCAAAATAATTCAGCATAGTAAACATAAAGTAAACATAAGGTTAGTCCGAATAACAAATGTCGGCTCGATTAAGTTCCTTTCCTTAGTCGTTTTTCGTGTGCTACGCAATTCCAAACTTGTTCTCTTGCTTGCCATGAAGCCAAATCTTGTTGGACAGCAGCAAGTCGAAGAGTTAGGTTTTTGGTGCTCACACACTACTAATCCGGCTTAGGTAGAAGCAACTTACGCCAGCCGACATATAAATACAGAAAACAAACAATAAATATCACTAAGGCAGTCCCCGAGTTACTGCTCGAGGTTCCAAAATCTCATTGATAAGCTCACTGTCGGCATACATACCGACATATGAGAGACTCGGATACACACACTTCTTTGCTCAGTGTAGAACGGACGAAGTAGAGCTACATTCCATGGACGCTTAGATTCCTCGCCGGACCTGTCCGCCTTTTTCTTCTCCTGTAGTTTTGCATCGATAAGATAATATGAGTCATTGTGCAATGCTTTGCTCACAATGAATGGTCATTCCCATGGGGAGGATAGCTTATGCATGCCAGCAGTACGTTGTACCAACCGGAGTACCAGATCACCTTCCCGGAAGTCTCGGGGGTTTACTTTCCGGCTATGATAGCGTCGGAGATTTTGCTGATATATGGCGGATCTGGAAAATGCCAATTCTCTCGCTTCTTCCAGCAGACCAACATCATTTTGCCGGGCTTCTTGCACTTCGGCTTCTGTGTATTGGGTGACTCTAGGCGAATCATGCTCTATGTAGGCTGGTAATACAACTTCTGCCCCATATACCAGAAAGAATGGCGTATAGCCTGTTGATCGATTCGGAGTTGTTCTTAAACTCCACAGTACTGCTGGTAGTTCTTCTATCCAGCACCCCGCTGATCTTTACAGCGGCTCAATGAGCCGGGGTTTTATCTCGGATAATACTAATCCTTTGGATCTCTCCACTTGTCCGTTTGATGCGGGGTGGGCTACCGAGGCAACGTCCAGCCGGATCTTCTTATCTCGGCAGAATCGCGCAAATGCTCCTTCAGCAAAATTTGTGCCATTATCTGTTATTATACTGTGAGGGTAGCCGTATCTCAAGATGATATCTTTGAGGAATGTTACGACCGTAGCTCCATCACATTTTCTTATTGGCTTTACTTCAATCCATTTTGTGAACTTATCAACCATGACTAGGATGTGGATCATGTTCCCCTTCGCAGGTTTAAACGGGCCAACCATGTCCAAACACCATACAACAAATGGCCAGGTAATTGGTATAGTCTTGAGCTCCGACGTTGGCATGTGTGTCTTGGTAGCATACCTCTGACAGCCATTGCATTTTCTTACTAGATCTTCTGCTTGTTCCAAGGCACTTGGCCAGTAGAACCCATGTAGAAAAGCTTTTGCCACCAATGCTCTGGATGAGGCATGATGCTGATACGTCCATTTTGCATCACTATTCTATGTCTTAATTCACTATTATTATTTGATATATTTTATATTGAGAGGTGATACTTATGTTATTTCATCTATTTTTGCATGATTGATGACTTTTGGAGCATGGACCGCTGCAGTCAGGATTCTGATGGAAAAGGTGCTGTTTGGAGGAAAAAATCGCGAAGATCAGAAAATCCGAGAAAATATACGGAAAATCCTATTTTTCCAGAAGACTAAGTATGCCAGAAGATGGAGTGGAGGTGGGCCACAGGGGGCCCATACCACCCCATGGCGCGGGCAGGCCTAGGCCGCACCTGGAGATGGTGTGGCCACCTTGGCCCACTCCAGCCTCTCCCCTCTAGCGTATATCAACCTCCCGAAGCCCTAAGACTTGGAGAGCGACCACAGAAAGATTTCGCCGCCTCTGCGGGGCGGAAAACACCGAGAGAGAAAGATCTCTCCAGCAGACAGATTTCTGCCAGGGGAATTCCTTCCCGGAGAGGGGAGATCGTCGCCATCAACACCACCATCAAGCTGGACTTCATCGGGATCATCATCATCATCACCATCATCATCACCATCAGCACCCTCATCACCATCTCCATATTGCTGTAACAATTGCATTGAATCTTGCATAGTTCATAGGGGAAACTTTCCCAGTGTTGATTACTCTCTATAGTTGATGCTATTGAGTGAACAATTGAATTAGTGTTTATGTTCAGATTGTTATACATCATTATTCCATCTCTGATCATGATCCATATGATGTCTTGTGAGTAGTTCGTTTTGTTCCTGAGGACATGTGAGAAGTCTTGTTGTTAGTAGTGGAATTGCGTTGAGAAAGATTCAATAGATTGTTATTTAAGTTGTGGTGTACTTCTTCTAGTGGTGTCATGTGAACGTCGACTACATGTCACTTCACTTATATGGGCATAGGGGAATGCATTGTGTATTTGGCTACTAATCGTAGGGGTTGCCGGAGTGACAGAAACCGGTACCCCCGTTAGGAAACCATTGCACAAGGGACGTAAGGGTCTTAGAGTTTAAAGCTATGGTTAGGTTTCTACCTTAATTACTTTCTTGTACTTATGGATGTTTGCAAGGGGTATAATCACAAGTATGTATTAGTCTTGGATGGGGCGGTACATTAGCACAGGTTCACCCACACAACACGTAGCAAGCTAGAGAAGATTAATCAGCTATATCAAGCGAAAGAACTTGACAGTCTTCCCATGTGTCCTCGGGAACGTTTGGTCATCTTAAGTAATACAACCGGCTTGTCCTTTGCTGCATAAAGGATTGGGCCACTTGCTGCATTTATTCCTACTGTCTTTTATTTACTCGTACTTTTTTACTTGCTTTATCAAAAAAACCCTAAAAATCCGTTTGTTAAGTATTTGCAGAAAATTCCTGATCCATACCACTAGCCAGCACCTTCTTCTCCTCGTTGGGTTCGACACTCTTACTTATCGAAAATATTGCGATACACCCCCTATACTTGTGGGTCATCAAGACTATTTTCTGGCGCCGTTGCCGGGGAGTGAAGCGCTATTGGAGAGTGGAACTGGTAAAGGAAACTTCTACTATGAGTATTGTTTACTTTTGCTAGTTGCTTTATTTTCGTTATGGATAATTCACTGAGTTTCTTATTTGGTAATGCTACTACCACTGCTAAGGTAGTAGATAAGCCACCACCTGCTGAGAATGATGTTTTTAAAATACCTACAAGAATTATTGATCGTGTTATGGATAACTATTATGTTGGGGATGGAACTGTCCATCCCAGTGATCATTTACTCTTTATACACGAATTATGCGGGTTGTTCAAGTCTGTAGGTATTACTACTAATCAAGTTAAGAAGAAGTTATTCTCATTATCACTAAAAGGAAGAGCTGAGGAATGGTATAAGCTGCTGAAGAATGGTCAAGCTCTGGAATGGGAGGAAATAGTGCCTCTCTTTTATTCAAAGTTTTATCCTCCTAGTGAGATTCATAAAGATCGGAATCAAATATACAACTTTTGGCCTCTTGATGGAGAGAGTACAACTCAAGCTTGGGGGAGATTGAAGTTACTAATGCTCAAATGTCCCATTCATGAGCTCCCCAACAATATTATTATCAACAACTTTTATGCAACGCTCCCTCTACATGATAAAGATTTATTGGATGCTCCTGTGCTGGATCATTCACTCGTATGGAAGAAGAAGCTAAATGGGACCTTCTAGACCGTATTCAAGACAATGCTGAAGCTTGGGAGAATGACAAAGGTAGAAAGTTAGGTATAAATTATGATTATGAATGCATTGAATCTTTTATGGGAACTGATGACTTTCAAAATATTAAAAATGCTTATGGTCTAGACTCTCAAGCTATTGCTTCTTATTTTAAGGCTTTTGCTTCTTACATTGAAGTGCCTAAAAAGAAGTGGAATAAGTATCATGAACCTTATAAAGATGTTGCTAAAAGTGTTCCTGCAAGGAATACTGAAGTTTATACTGCTAATCATGTTTTACCTAAACCTTATATTGAGAAAATGCCTTTTCCAGTTAAGGTAAAGGAGCATTCTATGATAGCTAGTATGGTTAATGAAAGTATGAATAAAGCTGTTGAACCTGATAAACAAATGGTTGATGAACCTATAATAGCAAATGTGAAAAACTTTGTCACTAAGGATGAGGAAGAGGGACACACTATCCTTTGTAAGGATACCTCTAATATTGTTTCACAAAATAGTGTTATGAGAGCTAGTATTCCCGTGTTTTCTGTTAGAATAAGCGATCATTGCTATGATGGTCCTTGTGATAGCTATATTGTTAAGTTTATGCATGGTACTGAAAGTTACTATGAGAGAGGGAAAAGTGTTCTTATGTATCTCAATAATATCAAGTTTCCTCGTTTTATGCTGAAAGTTTTTATATTGCACTTCTTTTGCCTTCTTATGCAAGTTGCCTTTGGTTTCAATAACTTGTTTGTTTACAAAATCCCCTTGCATAGGAAGTGGGTTAGACTTAAATGTGTTTGTTTTTGCTTCTTAATGCTCTCTTTCACTTCAATTCATATCCCTATGAGAGATTCTTCAAAATTATCATGCCCATCTTAAAGGCTATAAAGAAAGAGCTTTATGGGAGACAACCCAATTTGTTTTTGGTTTTAGTTTGTTTTTGTTTCTTTGAGTCTTGGAAGTTATTACTTCGGTAATAACGCTCCTTATCCGTTTTGTTTGGTTTTTGTGTCAACATCAACCTCTAATGAGAGAGAAGTAAGATTTAGGGAAGTTGCTGTCCTGAAACAGATTTTTGTGCTTCACCGTAAAAATTAGTGAGAGATCTCTGTATGTCGGATTGAGCTGTAATTTCTTTGTGCTTCTGCCCCAGGTTGTTATTTAACTTATGTTAGTTTTGCACTTTTTGATTTGAGCAACAGAAGATTTTTGAAAGAATTGATCTTTACCTGCTGGTCTGTTTTGACAGATTTAGCCACTCTTGCATTTGCTTCTTTATTCGATTTCCTTTTGAATTCTTTTTGTGTTTTTGGAAGGAGTTGCTACAATAGCCTATGTTTTGATGGTTTTAAGTTGAAGTTGGACTCAAAAGGTTCTATCACTTCACTTATACTAATGTTGCTAATAAGAACTGTGTGAAGTTTTGTGTGAAAGAAATTTCCAGGAAGTGGAGATAATGGTGTAATAAGAAAGAGAAGGGTTTTATGACTCAAGTAATAAGTGTATGAAGATGAATATATTGATGCCTTTCAAGTTATAACTCTAGAGAAATTCATTGAGGACCAAATTCAGAGACCTGCAGAGTCCGTTTCCAACTAGGTAACAGTTCTGGTAAGAAAAGTTCCGCGAAAATACAATCCAACTATACTTTTGCAGTTTTCAATCAATAAGGGAAGCTACGAAGCGAAAAAGAGACGGAAGCGGAGCCAGGGTGGCTCACACCACCCTGTGGCGCGGGCCCTCCCCTAGACGCGCCACCAGGTGGTGAGGCCACCCAGGACTCCGCCTCCGACTCGTTTTCTCCCAGTACCTTCCTTTTGATGTGAAACTTCATAATATATAACCCCCCGGATCTTCCGAGGTTCGTATATCGTGTTTTCGTCGTGCTTTTGTTTCGATCTGTTTCTGCCAGGTAGAATCCCAGATTTGGAGCCACAATGTCTTCCTCTGGATCATCCAAGGGAGATTCCTTAGAAGATATCATCAACCCATACATGAGAGAATTGAAGATTCATCCCAAGGAGTTGTTGATCGAAGGTGGGGAAGTCCGGATTAAAGAGGTTCAAGGCCCTGAAGGTGAAGGAAGTCGGGAGGACAGGATGGAATCATTGGAATAAGAAGTCTTTAGGTACAAGAAGATGGCGGAGTGCAAAGTGGATATCATCCATAAGATTTGTTCCGAACTCATCATCGAGCACCAGAAGGAGACTGCTGAACTCAAAAACGAAGTCCCCTCACTCCGCCAAACAACCAACAAACTGCAAGCACAGTTCTGTGACATTCAAAATCAAAACTGTGAGTATGAGGCTAGATTTAAACGCATAAGTGCTGCTGCAAGTTTCAGGATGTTGGAAACCACGATGTCCTTTGTTGATGGGAAGCCTTTACCCTGGAAGATGGACGAAGATGAGAAGACACCACCACCACCTAAGGAGTAATTCGTCATCAGGTTTGGCATCCCCTTGGTTTGTTCCAAGCTTGGGGGAGTGACGCGGTATCACATCATTATCTTCTATCTTTTTACCTTATTAGTAGAGTCATATCATGAATAGAGGATTTATTATGTAGTATGGTTTGCATTATGGAAGTGTCCCCTCTCTTGTTCGATGTGTATCCCTTGGTGTGAGTTACCGTTATGGAATATTAATGAGAAGTTCTATCATTCACTCTTTTGCATAGCTTATATTAGTTTTCAGTTCGTGGTTATATGATTGATCTTGTTGTTAGTATTGGTATCACTTTGGGATCATTGAGTTAATTTAGTTGGTTTTGGAGAACCTGGCTCGGTCAGTAGCAACACCTTTTTGGGAGTTGAAAAGAAAAAGATAGAAGTACTCTAAAGAAAAATAATTTCATCATATTTCTTTCTTGATTTGCTCATAAGTCTAGTATTCTCTAGTTAAGATCTTTTGTGCTTCCAGGGAAGATTGCATGTTTGTCTTTATCATTTGTATGTTTGGTTGTTTCCTCCAACTCTTGTACTTGCTTCCCAGCCTTGCTAGCCAAAAACCTGTACTGAGAGGGAATTCTTCTCGTGCATCCACCTCCTTAAAACCAAAACCTTTGCCATTTGTGTCCACCATACCTACCTAGTAGCATTATTGCTATTCCAAGTAAATTCTTGTTTTATCTACCTCCCAAATTAAACTTGTTATTTGAAAATTAGTGATTAAAGCTCTCACGAACTTGATGACACACTTTACTTTCTTGCATTTAATAAACTTGAACCATTGTGCTCACCTATGTTGCGTATATGCTTGCGCTTTGTAAGTTGTGAATTAGCAGAACCATGCTGTCATGGGGAACGCTTTCAACATTGCACTGGTAGTTTGTACCAAGTTGATATCATGTTCTTTTGTCTATGGATGTCGTCGGTGTGAAATGAAAGGGGATCTTGTAAGTCCATGGAGTTATGCATGTGTGTTAGAGAAACGCCTGGGCTGCTGGTCTAATCCATGCTGACATGGTGGAAACCTGCAGCGTAACCATAATGATTATCTATGAAGCATTCTTCTTATAAAAAAAGAGATTGAGATTGAGAAAAAGAGAAAAGAAAAAAAAGATATTATGAAAAGAGGAAAGAGAGAGAAACAAGCACCATATTCCCATGGTAAATAAGATTGCTGAGATACTTGTTGTCTGCTTGCCTTGTCATTTTGATAGGGGAATTCTTCCGTATCATCGGGCAAGGGGTACCCCGTTGGCGGTTCTCAATGATACACATATGCTTACGATGACAAGAACTTACCGATGACTAAACTTGAGTAGCATGAGGAGCGGCCCTCATATTCAAGGGACATGAGATTCTCAATTTACAACTTGTCAATGCATATCCTCATATTTGATCACTTTAACCTTAATCACCTAAAGATGCCTATGATAGGGGCAATGAGAGCTGAAAGCTAGTAAGTATCATAACTTTTGGGAGCTCTTTATGAGACTTGCAATCCCTGCTTCCCTCTTTGAAGGGCCTTTCTTTTACTTTGTAGTTGAGTCAGTAAACCTACTTCCTCTCTATCTCAGCAAATATTTTGAGTTGATGTGTTTCATTCATTCATATGATGATTTATTCAATCATGTCTTATGTTCCTTGTTTTGCACATTGCTCTTATCTTGATGTTTACTACTTTGAAAGCTTTCATTGAAAAACCAACTATTTGTGAACTCTAGCAAATTATCAACTATTCTTCGACCAAGAGCTAAGTTTGCCATTACCAATTATGATTCACTTTATGTATCTTTATTGTGTTTCCTTTACTCATTGCAAGTTGAGTTATATAATAGTGAGTTCTCTTCTATTATGATCTATGTATTTGATGAATGTGATGCTTCTTGTTCGTATTCTTTTATCGACTCTTCACTCCATAAACCTGAGGCCATGTTTATTGAGCTCAGTTTTGCTTGGGGACAAGCGAAGTCTAAGCTTGGGGGGAGTTGATACGTCCATTTTTCATCACTATTCTATGTCTTAATTCACTATTATTCATTGATATATTTTATATTGAGAGGTGATACTTATGTTATTTCATCTATGTTTGCATGATTGATGACTTTTGGAGCATGGACCGCCGCAGTCAGGATTCTGATGGAAAAGGTGCTGTTTGGAGGCAAAATTCGCGAAGATCAGAAAATCTGGGAAAATATACGGAAAATCCTATTTTTCCAGAAGACTAAGGATGCCAGAAGATGGAGTGGAGGTGGTCCACAGGGGGCCCACACCACCCGATGGCGTGGGCAGGCCTAGGCCGCGCCTGGAGGTGGTGTGGCCACCCTGGCCCACTCCAGCCTCTCCCCTCTGGCGATATCAACCTCCCGAAACCCTAAGACTCGAAGAGCAACGATAAAAAGATTATGTCGCCTCTGCGGGTCGGAAAACACCGAGAGAGAAAGATCTCTCCGGCAGTCAGATTTCTGCCGGGGGAATTCCTTCCCAGAGAGGGGAGATCGTCGCCATCAACACCACCCTCAAGCTGGACTTCATCGGGATCATCATCATCACCATCATCATCACCATCAGCACCCTCATCACCATCTCCATATTGCTGTAACAATTGCGTTGAATCTTGCATAGTTCATAGGGGAAACTTTCCCGGTGTTGATTACTCTCTGTAGTTGATGCTATTGAGTGAACCATTGAATTATTGTTTATGTTCAGATTGTTATACATCATTATTCCATCTCTGATCATGATCCATATGATGTCTTGTGAGTAGTTCGTTTTGTTCTTGAGGACATGGGAGAAGTCTTATTGTTAGTAGTGGAATTGCGTTGAGAAAGATTCAATAGATTGTTATTTAAGTTGTGGTGTACTTCTTCTAGTGGTGTCATGTGAACATCGACTACATGACACTTCACCTATATGGGCCTAGGGGAATGCATTGTGTATTTGGCTACTAATCGTAGGGGTTACCGGAGTGACAGAAACCTGAACCCTCGTTAGGAAACCATTGCACAAGGGACGTAAGGGTCTTAGAGTTTAAAGTTGTGGTTAGGTTTCTACCTTAATTACTTTCTTGTACTTACAGATGTTTGCAAGGGGTATAATCACAAGTATGTATTAGTCTTGGATGGGGCGGTACATTAGCACAGGTTCACCCACACAACACTTAGCAAGCTAGAGAAGATTAATCAGCTATATGAAGCGAAAGCACTTGACAGTCTTCCCATGTGTCCTCAAGAACGTTTGGTCATCTTAAGTAATACAACCGGCTTGTCCTTTGTTGCATAAAGGATTGGGCCACTTGCTGCATTTATTCCTACTGTCTTTTATTTACTCGTACTTTGTTTACTTGCTTTATAAAAAAAACCCTAAAAATCCGTTTGCTAAGTATTTGCAGAGAATTCCTGATCCATACCACTAGCCAGCACCTTCTGCTCCTCGTTGGGTTTGACACTCTTACTTATCGAAAATACCGCGATACACCCCCTATACTTGTGGGTCATCAGATGCCCACATTCCCCTTGATGTATATCCTGGAGGATGTCAAGCCCTTCGTCCGGGTCAACACATCGTTGGAGGACATTTGTAATGCTTCTCTTGTATAGTTCGGCATTGATGATTGTGTACGCCTGTGCGCGCCTCTGAATTTTCCTGGAAAGCACCTCTTCACTGGGCAAAGTTCCATCCTTCAGGAATTGAAATATGGGTAGCGCCCAAGCTGGTATAGCTCGCACTGGAAACACCTCCTCATCTACTTCCATTTGCTCCACCGGCATAACCTCGGCCGGACCGTGCTGCGCAGTCCCCGGGTTCTGCGAAGCAGTCCCTAGGTTTCCTGAACCACTTCCCACGTCAATGTCCATGGGTACAGCTACGGACTCCGGATCTGCCGGGATATAGAGATAGTCGGTTTTTGGGGACGGCCTGATAGATGGTTTTCTGAGGTGTTCTAGTGCGACACCCGGTGGAATTGCTTGTCGGGTTGATCCGAGCTTCGACAATACATCGGTAGCCTCATTCTCCAGCCAGGGTACATGGTGAAACTCGCATCCCTCAAAGTATCCAGATATCTTTTGCACATGGAATCTGTACAATGCCATGTTTGGATCAAGAGCGTCCCACTGCCCTGAGACTTGCTGAACTACCAAATCCGAGTCACCAAAGCATTGGATCCGACGTATTCCAATCTCTTTTGCCACTTTGAGCCCGTGCACAAGTGCTTCATATTCGGCGACATTGTTTAATGCTGCAAAATGGATCTGCAGCACATACTTCAGCTGGTCGTTCTTTGGCAAGGTAAGTACAACTCCGGCGCCTAACCCTGTTTTTGTTTTTGATCCATCAAAGTGCATTCTCCAATAGTTCGGATCTAGTAGCGGTGGTTCGTATTGCATCTCTGCCCAATCCACGAAAAAGTCGGCCATAGCCTGAGACTTGATCGCATCTCTCCTGTCGTATTGCGGAGCATAAGGGGCTAGCTCAATTGCCCATTTTGCGATTCGGCTGCTTGCATCCTTGTTACTCATTATCTCAGATATAGGGGCTTCACATATCACTTTGATGGGGTGCTCTTCAAAGTAGTGTTTTAGCTTCTTTGCCGACATGTACACACCATATGCCATTTTCTGATAGTGAGGATAGTTTTGCTTCGATGCGGATAATACCTCGCTCAGGTAATAGACTGGCCGTTGCACCGACTTACCCTCTTTGTCGCGCTCTACCACTATTACTACACTTACAACTCGGTTGGTTGCGGCTATATAGAGCAACATTGGCTCTTTTGATAGTGGAGAGGCTAACACTGGTGCAGTGGCTAGCATCTTCTTTAATTGGATAAAGGCTTTGTTGGCCTACGGCGTCCATACGAACTTGTCTGCTTTTTTCATTAGTTGATAGAGAGGAAATGCCTTTTCTCCCATCCGACATACAAACCGACTTAAAGATGCCAGGCAACCAGTGAACTTTTGGACATCGTTAAGACATTTCGGCAGCTCCATTATCTCTATGGATCGGATTTTAGTTGGGTTAACTTCAATACCCCGGCTGGATACAAGAAATCCGAGTAATTTTCTAGCCGGGACACCGAAGGTACATTTTTCCGGGTTAAGTTTCCTCCGGAATCTCCTTAGGTTCGCGAACGTTTGCCTGATATCATCAAGGAGCGTTTTTCTTTCCTTGGTTTTTATAACCACATCATCCACATACACTTGGACATTCTGGCTGAATTGGTCGTGCAAACATTTTTGCATACATCTTTGGTACGTTGCCCCTGCATTACATAAACCAAAAGGCATGGTGTGATAGCAATAAGCCCCATACACGGTAATAAACGCAGTCTTTATTTGATCATTCAGATTCAGAGGTATCTGGTGGAAACCATAATATGCATCTATGAATGACAACAGTTCACACCCAGCCGTTGAATCTATGACCTGATCTATCCTTGGCAGTGGGAATGGATCTTTTGGGCACGCCTTATTCAGGTTTGTGTAATCGATACACATACGCCAAACCACTGCCACATTCAGATCGTCTTTCTTATTTTCCACCAGCATCGGGTTAGATAGCCAATCCGGGTAAAGTACTTCCATGATAAACCTAGCTTCTAGGATCCGAGCTATCTCATCTCCAATGACTTTTCTCCTATCTTTGGCGAAGCGGCAGAGAGGTTGCTTCAACGACCTTGCTCCGGGTCTCACATTCAAAGAGTGCTCGGCCAACTCCCTCGGAACTCCTTGCACGTCCTGTGTGGACCAAGCAAAGATATCCCGATTCTCACAGAGGAAGTTGACGAGCTCGCTTTCCTATTTGTCATTTAACCCGGCACTGATTTTTATGGTGCGCTCTGGGAACAGATCATCAACAGGCACTTTCTTCATATCTTTCGTTGCTTGAAACGAAACACTTCCATGCGGGTTACTCAGCGCCGGCATATACTGCTGAGCGGGTTGAGCCAATGCCGCCACTTCCTGTATCTTTCTTTTCTCTTGCGCAATCACGAGTGACTCGGCCAGGTTAGACCCGGCTGACGCACACTCAATGGAACGTCTGAAATCTCCAGCTATGGTAATTACTCCATTTGGGTCGGGCAACTTCATCTTCAGGTAACTGATGTGACAACTTGCCATGAATTTGTTTAGGACAAGTCTGCCAAGTAACGCGTGATACGCACTTTCTACGTTCACTACTTCAAACTCCAAATTTTCAGTTCGGCAGTTATCTCTGGTGCCAAATAGCACATCTACCCGGACCTTGCCAATGGGTTCACAGGAAATGCCTGGCACAATGCCATGAAACGTTGTTCTGGTAGCCTAGAGCATGTTCTCTGAGATACCCAACTTGCGCATTGTATTCACGTACATGATATTGATGTTGCTGCCATTGTCTATCAGCACCTTAGAAAATCTCACGTTGATATTTGGTCCGATGAACGTTGGGTCCAGTACTAACGCATATGAACCGGGGCTCGGCATAAGCTTGGGATGATCCTTGATACTCCATGTAATTTCCTGATCCGACCAAGCCATATACCTCGTCGCTGCGGGCATTACCGCATTCACCTCCATATGTCAGCGCTGCAAACTCTTTCTATCTATTTCCTCTGTGGTAAATACACAATAACTCTGGTGATGCTCTCTGTATTCATTTCTCCCCTCATTTCCGGGATACCTCTGATCTGGCTGATGTTGGTTTTCTACCTGATGCACTGCATATCTTCTTTCATGGTTTTCATACCTCGGTGGAGGGGGTGGCAACATTAACTGTTGCGTGTTCGCTCCGGAGAGCAATTGCTTCCGGGGTAACTCCTGCCGAGGTTAATCGTTCCGAGGTGCCTGAGCATTCCCCGAACCATTTTGTTCTATCTTCCTCATCCATTTAAATTGCCGAGTCGTGTGACCCGCCGGGTTACTCGGATTTGGCGTGTGAAATTTACACGGCTGATCCAGCATTGCCTCATAAGTATACCTCGGACGATCCTTCTTTTCTTGCCACTGTTTCTTCTGCTCTGGCGTCCAAGTTTTCTTGCCATCATTTCTTGGAGTCCATTGTTGCCCTCCAGTTTTTTGACACCGATTACTCCCTGCTCCGGGTTGATCTTGATTTACAGCTGCAACTTGTTGCGAACTGTACCTGTAATCCGGCCTATCATCTCTTCTCTTACCCTAGTATTCATTCTACCGGGATGATCCGGCTCCATCTCGTTGGTAGTACTCCTCATTTGACTCGCTTGACATAAGCCTAGGTTGACTCGGATCACCCAAGGCATACGAATCAGCGATCTGGATTGTCTCTGCCAGTGTAGTTGGCATATCCCTTTGCAACCTTTGCCATAACATGCTTGCATATCTGCACCCTTGTGCAAACCATGCTATGGCCTGCGATTCAATCACACCCTCACACGAGTCTCGCACGTTGCACCAACGGGTCAAGAACTCCCGGTCTGTCTCATTCGGTCTCTGCTTGCACATTGCTAGGGTCTGTGGCCTATTCATCCTCTGATACGTGCTCGAGAATTTACTCACAAACAACTCCTCAAAATCAATCCAACAGTTGATACTTCCAGGTGGTAAGTTGTTTAGCCATACCCTTGCTGGCCCCTCCAGCATTTGAGGTACGTATCTCACAGTCCATCTCAAGTTGCCTGTTGCAATTTTCACCGCTATCGCGTAGTTGATGAACCAATCCTCCGGCTTGGTGCTACCGTCATATGTTTTTGTGCCTCTAGGTAACTGAAAGTTAGGCACCAGAGGCTCCTTCATGATCCGGGGCCCAAAACACGCAGGACCCGGAGGACCTTGACACTCAATTTGCTCCGACCTATAGAGCCGATCCAGTTTTAACTTGGCGTCATCAGGCATCAAGTTCCTGCTTCCCAACCTTGATCCTATCACGTGATAGTCCGGCCTAGGGTATCCTGCGTTCACCATTTCCGAATCACCATCATTGTATCTATCTTGCTCTTGTGGAGATGCTCTCTGTTGGATACCTTGGCCGGCACTTCGCTCTTGCCGTGGTACATTCCGCTGCTGCGGTTGCCCTGCACCCACCGAGTTACGCTGTCCGGCATTGCCGTTCACAGTGTTTCCCTGACCAGCATTCCCTTGGTCGCGGTTAGCTCGGCCAGCTTCACCTCGGCTCACACTTCGTGGATCCTCATTTCTCTGCACTTATTTTCCTTTCCCTGCCCTTGCCGGGTCATACGGGACTATCTGCTTGTTTCTCCTTGCCGAGGTTACGACCTCCTCTCTTCTTGGGCAACCATGAGGAGACGATGCAGCTCCAGCAGATTTCTCCGGATTACCTACTGCTGAGTGAACGACTTTGGAGGCCCCAGCTGTTCCCGGATTAGCCCTGAGTAACTCTTCATTTTGTTTGTTCGCGATCCTAACTAACTCATTGACTCTATCCTGCTGTCTTTGCCAGGCTTCACCCGTCAAACCCTGTAACTCGGACGCAGCTGCATCTGCTGCTCTGAGGTTCTTTGCCGGGGTACTATACGTCGGCAGCCCCACAGACAGAACGTTCTCTGATTCCTCAACTCTAGTATCACCCTCTTTGTTCATTTCACTGATGAGGTTTCTCCCCTTCACTTTTACAGCATCTACCTTATTTGCCTTTGCGTACTCACGCAGTGTCATGTTCAACGACTGCTGAGCCGCTGCTATCTTTTTTGCACCCTCTAGTATTTTCTGCCTAGTCTCCTCTAACTCGGCCTGTGCCTGAGCCAGATCTACTGCAGGTGCTATGGGGTTCTCTAGGCTATCTATCGCCTGCTGCAGCACATTCTCTGGCCTCTCTAGTGGAGGACCTCCACTTTTCCTTGGTGCCTTTGGTGTTACCTCCGGATCTGGTGCCGGATCCTTGCTCGCGCCAGCGTTAGGCGCAGTCATCATCACCTCGGCGCGGTCAGGTGAGCGAGTGATAGGCGCCCCGCAAGCCGCGCTAAGGGGTGGCTCGCCTCCCTCGACAACGTGTCGTGGGTGAACGCACGACACATCGACATCGACATAGATCTTGTGCACGCCGAGCTGGACGAAGAGGCCGTTGTGCGGAAGGGGTCGCTTGCCGAAGCATCCATCGTTGTCGCTGACAAAGTCCAGTGCTCCAAAGCACTGAACAAGCCCAGAGACGATGCATTCGCCGGTGCCGATGAGGTTTCCCATCCTGATCTTCACTCCTGCTAGCGCCGCTAGCCCCACGGTGGGCGCCAACTGTCGTGGTGGTGTCACGGCAGATGCCATGGATAGGCTAAAGGTGGGGACAAGATGCACTAGAGGAATCCAGGGAGGGATAGTGTGGTGATTCTACACACAGATGTTTGTATTCGATTCACTTCTAATGTTTACAAATGCTCCTTGAGCTGTATTGGGGAGAGGAGGAAGAAGAAACTCTCTTACTCTCTCCACTAGCTAGCCCTCAGGAACATACTAGTAAAACTCAACCCACTCGAGATCAACCCCTTCTACAGAGGCCCTAGCCCTCCTTATATAGGGGTGGCTAGGTCTCCAATTAGGGCATACGTGGAGGCATATTCCAGGGAATATGCCTCTTCCCAAAATAGAAAACCGACCGGGTCACTTTTCCCCTTCGTAAGCCATGCAGAGGCTACGTGAGCCTCTACGGCGCCAGCGTCATCCGACACAGGCGATGTCACCCTTGTCGGCCACGCCTCGGTGGTCCTGACCTCTGTCAGCTTCGCTCACGCTCTGCGCATAGTGTCCACCTTTTGACCAGCGAGATACCTTCCTTCTCTTGCAAGCTTGATATAACCTAGATCGTGCCTGGTTGATCCGGCCACACCGATACCTGCATACAAGTTACATAAATCCTGTCGGCATACGACATAAGTCGGCCGGGACTCAGTTAGGCGGACATCCTTAGGTCCGGGTTACTCCGTGATTCGGCCTGCCTTGAGGTGACTCGGCCGGCACTTGCTTTGAGCTTGCCGTACCTCAGCTAACTCGGCCCTTATACCCCGGCGTGACCCTACCTGGGGGTATCCCCCCAACATCAGCCCGAAGGGCATTGTTGTGTAGCAGTAGATGCCAAAGAGCATGATGAAGGCTGTCATCTCCTGATCTTCCTCCTCCATGCGGATCTGATAGGAGCCTGAGTAGGCATCGAGGAATCATAGGCGGGCGCATCCCGCAGTGGAGTCGATCATCTGATTGATCCGCGGTAGCGGGAGGTGGTCCTTCGGGCAATGCTTGTTGAGGCAGGTGAAGTCCACGCACATCTGCAGGATATATGTGTCCTTTTTAGGAACAAGAACAGGGTTTGCTACCAGGTGATCTCCTTTATTTCTCATATAAAGTTGGCGTCGAGGAGTCTATTGACTTCCATACAGACCGCCTTTGCCCTTGGTTTTGATAGTCCTCTTATCAACTGCTTGACTGGTCTGGCGTCAGGATTCATGTTGAGTGTGTGCTCAGTTAATTCGCTGGGAACTCCTGGCATGTTCGCTGGACACCAGGAAAAGATCTCCTAGCACTCACGGAGGAATTCAACGAGCGCGAGTTCCGATGCGGAACTCAAGTTGTTGGCAATGAGGGCCATCTTGGTCGGGTCCGTCGGATGGACCTGGATCGCCTTGGTATGCACCAATGAGTCCAAGGATTGGTCAGGTGCGTTCAGCTTACTCGGAGGAGGAAGACTGTTGTCTGTCAACTCCTTCATCCTTGCCACCTCTTCTTGCATGTCGAAAGATTGGGAGATTCTGTTGAATTCCCTGTCGCAACTGTCTGACTTGGCAAAGCTTCCACTGGATGTAATAATGTCATTGGGTCCGATGTCTTCATCTGTAGGTAGGCCTAGTGCAGGACCACCATGAACCTTGCGAACATGACACGTGCGAGGATTGTGTGATATTGCCAGGGCCAGTCGACCACTTCGAACTCGAGGTGCTCTTGCCAAAAGTTTGCTAGTGTGCCAAACATGACGACCAGGTTGATTTTGCCCAAGGGATATACGCCTTTCCCTGGGACAATGCCGTGGAACATTGTGTTAGAGGCCTCTAGGCAAGACAGGGGGATCCGCATGGCGCGCAGGTGATGTGTGCAAGTGCACAGATCGTTTGTAGCTAGTTTCGAAGTATAGATATCGATCCCACAAGGAGCCCAAAGGTAAGTGTTTATGAGTGAAGTCTGTGTCACACTCAAAGTTGTCACAGGTCTTCGAGTGAATTGACTGCAAGTGTGGAAATAAGAGTGAAATTTGGATTAAACTAGATGTATCTAAAGAAAACTAAAATCTAAACTTCCGGAATAAAAAGCATAAAAGTAAAGAACGATTCAATTGTTTGTGGTTTTCTACAGATGACAAAGAAGGCGCGGGGAGATTCAGTTCATGGTAATAGTGACTGTGCCAAGTGGACGGATGATAAATGTAACAATTGTAATCTTATAAGTATATGTGTAGGCGAGCAACCATAATTAGCTGAAACTCCTCTTGGTAGATTTTATCCCAACTTCAATAATCGTACTAGCTTGTTATGAAAACCAAGGTTAGACACTATACGATTAAGATCCTTCAGGTTGCTTAGCAATTTAGCTCCTTGGATTGGACTAATGCAATAAGCACAGTGGTTCCTTGTTATGCTCGAGTCAACTAGTTTTACATTGATATCCCCGTGTCACTCGGGGGTCGCCGGTCTGCTAGCGAACAAGATCCTATCTATCTAGAACAAAGGATCATGTTGTCTGGGCCCTTAATTGGACAACAAGCATTAGGCATCCCACAGATAGTCAAGCACACATAATATAGTAATTAAAATCAATCACAAACTAATGGAAAATATATGGAGGCACAGCACATCTCACCAATCCCTTACATCTCCCATGCCCAAGGGACTTACTCACACATGAGAGAAGAAAGCATCATCGATATAATTAAATAAAGGGAGTTCTTCTCGATATTACCGTGGAGATCCACAATAAGTATTGAAATATAATCCAACACAATTCAAGATAGAAAGAAACAATCTCAAACCCTAATCTTGCAAGGTGAAGATCTCTCTCTCTCTCAAGTACAAGTAATGGCTATGAGGTTGTGATGGCTAGGAGGTCGAAGATCGTGGAGCGAGATGAAGAACGTCTCCCCCTTCTTCTTCGGATCTCTTCTTTCTCCTTTCTGGATGGGATGGCGGCTGCTGTGTCATGATTTCGTGTCTGGCCTCTTCACAAAAGTTGTCCCTTTTGACAAGATGGAGGTGGAGCCAGCTATACGGCGGGAACTATACGACCAGAAAATATTCCCGCCGTATAGTTGCTCATTAAAGCCTCTGTATGCCTCCCTCGGTTGCTTCCAAAAAGAGACTTGTTTGGTTTTGCCTGAATATTGTGTTTCTCTTGTTAAACCTTATGCTGACGTTCATAACCTGAAACACATATTAAAAACCTAGTTTTCTTCGCTACCGAAGTACTAGCGTTAGGTAAAGCTAGAAAACGATCAAGTCCGGGAGAAAACCATCATAAAAACCATCAAAAAATGTCGAATCCCACTGCTATAAACTCCCCCAAGCCTAGACATTGCTCGCACTCGAGTGACAAGGAAATAAGGAAGAATAGTGGAGATTCGAGACTGCAATAAAAGAACTTACAAGCTAGAATTTGTGTCAAATTCTTTTCTTCACAATTCCTGCAATTTTAAACATGATCATACAAGTATTCACAAGATTGCACTGAGTCCACTTCCTAACCGTGTATGTCTTGCTAGCAAATAAATCATATGCCCGAACAAGGCTCAAAAGTTTAGGTAGGAAAGTGAATCAAATTCTTTTGGTGTCTCTCTTTGTTAAGAGATGAAAACTTTTTTGCTCTTGTTTCTTTAATCAATTAAGAGTACTCAAGTTGGCACCAAAAACATTCAATTTAAGAATAACTCATCTATTCCCATATTAAAATTTCAAGACTCTCAAAGCACCTTTTTCCTTTCCTTGCTTTTCAAAAACTTCAGCTCTTTCATAGAGAAACCATACCACTATTTTTAACATGTTAATTGGGACTGTGTTGTGCACTCGTGACCATGCGAATAAATAATTGTTGAGCAATAATCGGTTAGAGGAGTACTACAACTTCACTTGGAACGTGAAACCATGAGGAGACTAATTTTTTTACCCGTCACAGCATTGCCGCTACAGACGTTTACATAACTCAATAGCCGAAATCAAGTGGTTTCCACATTTAGATTGTTTATTGGCCAACGGAGTTAATAGTTCCCCATGGAGCATGACAGTGTTGTAATGACACGCCTAACACAATATCTTACGGTAATTATTAGAAAAAGTAGTGCCATAATATCTACTACTTCAAAGCATCCATTTTATTAGACAATTTCATTCAAGGGTGCTATCGAGTGTATTTACATTAAGCTCAAATGGGATGGAGTAGTTCTAAAATAAAATCCTTTGGGCTAAACATGGACTTAGGTCATCTTTTGGATGCCTTTTCTTGTTGTAAAAATGTTGGAAATATTTTTAACCAAGTTCATTTCTCATTGTTTCAAAGCTAAAAAGGAGACACTAGCAAGGGAATATAATTTATATGATAGCAAGCTAAGTGGGGAGTGACTCCAGTGCAAGCGAGTGAATAATTGTAGGATCAATTTAAAGTTGCAGAAAAGGTGATGAAAGGAATGGGGCACCTCCTCTTGCTTGCATCGTTCTCGTACTTGAGTCGAACCCCCTCTATATTTTCCTATTTCCAAGTCACCTAAAATTGAGCAATCTCCGAGAGAAACAAAGAAATGAATTTGCAATAAAAGTTACAACCAATATTTTTGTATTTTTGGTTTAGGAATGCAAAATGAAAGTAAACATGCAATTTTGAAGAAGTAAAATAAATCAAAAGAAGAATTAAAGATATGAATGCAAGGTTTGGAGGTTTTCAAACCTCCCCCAAACTTAGGCTATTGCCAGGCACAGTTGTTGCCATCATTCGGCGACTGGTGCAGATACTGCTGGTAGTAGTCGGGGAAGTTGGTCATGAAGTGACTGAAGTTTTGAGTTAAGATACTCACATCTTCATTCACTCCTTGTAGAGTGTGGTAAATCTCCCCAACGTGTTGGTTGAGTTGCTGAAATTCTTGATAGGGGACATAGTTGGGCCCCTGCTGCAGCTGATTGGGACATGGGTCCCAGGACCCCCCCTTGCTACTGCTGCTGTCCCTCCAAAGCAGGGTTGTATTCCTGCTCCTACTCCTTCTCATCCTGCTGCTCTCCTTCTTCATCTTCCTCTTGATCAGGCTAGAGTTCAGCCATGACCTTCACCAGTTGATCCTTGGTGAGGATCCATGTGTCCTTCTCCACAATTGAAAAGCTTGGGGATAGGGCAATGGAACCTGCTCAACCTATGCATCACCTGGATAACCAAACTGATATGCTCGGAGCCTCTTATTAGCTCGGAAAACACCGAGGAAACCACAAGCAGTCAAATATTTGACATCCATAAGTTTGGAGCCATCAACAGGTTGCATCACAGGTAAGATAATGTTTAATGCATGAGGAAGGTGGGTTACCAATCCACCAACGCAAATGGCACCGTTCGTCTTGTTGCTCTGGTGATGAAAGTGCTAGATGAGTAGAGCCCCGGGATTGGGGCTTTGTGGTGCATTGGGGAAGAGTGCCTTGGTGATCATTGCCATGTACGCATTAGTCATGGAACCGGTATCTCATCTTCCCAGCAGTGTGTTG
This sequence comes from Avena sativa, assembly GCA_916181665.1. Classification (NCBI taxonomy): domain Eukaryota; kingdom Viridiplantae; phylum Streptophyta; class Magnoliopsida; order Poales; family Poaceae; genus Avena; species Avena sativa. The sequence continues at coordinate 83,170,520 of OV702286.1, forward strand.
GCGAGGAACAAGGCGTAGTAGCGAACTGTTGGGTTCTGAATGGTGGACATCTTCTTCTGGTAGAAGTCCCTGCCACCGTTAACAGAAACAACCCCCCAAGTTTCTCCACTTGTGACGCTATATAGATTAGTAACAGTTGACTCCCCATCGTGTGGGAAGCCAAAAGCATCACAAAATTGTTCAAAAGATATTTCATAATGCCGCTGGTTCATGGTGAAGCTTACCGTGCATGCATTACCTTTCTCCCTGTGGTCATCGTAGAAGGAGGCAAGGAACTCATATGTGAGCTTGGCGTAGGTATTGTGGCTTGCATAGGCGAGTAGTGCAAGCCTTGAGTTTGCACACATGAGGTCGAAGTCCGCCCTCAACCCTGCCACAGTGAGAAAGCTATCATCGGCCCAACTTGTGGGCATCATCCTCCTTGATGAAACTATGGCCAGCTTAGGGTTGAGCTCGGCCCAGTGCCCCGAACTCTTGCCACATTGGCGGTTGCTCTTGCGAAAAATGTTACAAATTTTGTTCATCTTGATGCACTAAACAATTTCACCATGAAACCTTAGGCATATAGTTTCTACATGATATACGAACGGTTCTATGTGGAAAATTTTAATCCTAACGTGAGAAATCAAAAAGAAAAAGAAAATAAGCTTGAGTTCATCCACTAGATCAATGTGAGAGTTTCAACCATGGAATCTTGAAAATAAAGCATGGATAGGGAGAGAAACATATCGATCTGTTAATTCCCCCACTCAAACGAATGAAATCCGCGAAGAATCAAGACTTCTAGGTGGATTTTGAGATGTTTGGAGAGAGAATATGAGAGAAAAAGTGAGAAGGGAGAAGAAACCTAGCCGCCCCGACGCGATTATGAGGTCGCGCCGAACTATACGGCTGTAACTATATGGGGATGATATGTAGTTCCCGTCATATAGTTGCGGTGGCGCCGCCAATTAGGGTTTCTTTAAGCTAGAACACAGCTATACGGGCGCAACTATACATCCGGATCATAACGGTCCCGCCGTATAGTTGGTCGTCAAAATGTCTGTGCCCTCAAGATAAATTTTCTTGGACAGGCCTCGATAACTATACGGCCAAATTATACGGCCAGACTTTTTATTCCCGCCGTATAGTTGGTCATCAAACCATCAGTACCTTTGAAAATAAATTTGATGAAGGCATCGATATCTATACGGTCAAAACTATACGGGCATAATTTTTATTCTCGCTGTATAGTTGGATGTTAAATCCTCTGTGCCTACGAAAGAAAATTTGTTGATGGCAGGGCTAGAATTTTTATTCCCGCCTTATAGTTGGTCGTTAAACCTTCAGTACTCATCAAATTTTTTCTATTTCTTTGAGAATACCATATGATCCTGAAACTTAGCAAAACACCTTGTTTTTGACAGAAAAATGACAGTAGAAATTGTTGACGAAAAACAACATGTATAGAGCAGGATTTCTAGTACTACCTAACTTCTTCTCCTCAACTAGAGGTTCACTTTTTAATCCAGACAAAATGATTAAGCTAGTTTTTGTAGATAAAACTCAAACTTTTATTTTTTAAACTTATTCTACGCTTGTTCAATCGATATTTCTACTACTTTTTGACAGCTGCATCTTCACGGGCGCGCTTCTGCAAGAATGTCTGTGAAAACATTGTAAGAATGCGATGAACATTTTATTCTTTAGTTTATTTTCTTAAAGTGATGGGTTGACTCCCATTAAGCATTTTATTAAGAATGTTGAGTAACTCAACCCCTTCTTTGTTCTCGAATTCTTACCTTGGGTTTCCCCTTATCAAAGGCACTTACCACATGAACTCGTTTTGCCGGTGGAATATATATTTATCCTGCTTCTAGCTTCTTTGGAAAATACCGGATGATTTCAGCATCATAAACATTAAAGATTATTTTTCCCTCAGCACAATCAACTAATGCTCATGCAGTACTAAGGAAAGGTATTCCAAGTATTATGTATAATTTTTCATCCTCTGGCATTTCAAGAATAATAAAATCTGTGGGAATAACATGCTCATCTATTCTAAGTAGAACATCCTCAATCATACCAATGGGTTGTTTTAGTGGACTTGTCAGCCATTTGTAAAGTGATAGTAGTAGGGGAATACTCCCCTAATCCTAACCTTTTATAGAGGGAATATGGCATTACACTAACTCCTGCACCTAAATCACACAATGCATTGTGAATATCAGTTTTGCCAATTGAGCATGAAATAGTTGGTATTCCGGGATCTCCTGATTTAGACAATAGCTTCCCATTAGCAGGATAACTAGTCATCATGGCAACGGTTTCAGTTATTTCTTTCTTTCTACTAAGAATATCACAGAGGAATTTAGAATAGGTGGGAACTTTTACTGCATCCGCAGATTGAATTTCTAGACGAAGATCACCAAGTGCCTTTTTGAAAGAATCATAGATTACCTGATCCGGTGCTTTCTTTTTCGATCTGGATAAGGAAGCTTTTCCTCACCTTTCTTATTTTTGTCTTTTACCTTTTGTGGGGGATCAGGCTCTTTTGTTGCTTTCTTTTGTTGTTGCTTGTCGCTTTTCTCGTTCTCTACTACAACAACTTCATCTTCATTGCTTGTCTCTTTTTGTTCTCTTGGATCAACCGTCTCTACATCAGAGTCATACCAGTCATCTTGTGCATCATCTTGGTCCTCCTTGGTTTGATCTTGTGTTTCTTGAGTAGTTTCATCTTGAGGATCCACCAGTGTATCATCTTCTTGGCTTGCTTTGAGCAAGGCTTTTTCCTTTCGCTCTCTTTCAGCTTCATATTCCGGTGGTCCTCATGGTCCTGTAACAACTGCACCTTGATGACTGCAAGTGCACATATCGTTTGTAGCTAGTTTCGAAATAAAGATATCGATCCCACAGGGAGCAGGAGTCTGTAGTCTAATAACTCTTGAAATAAATATTACGATAGAAATGCTAGATAAAGTTCTTAGTGACAAGGTAAAATGCAAGTATTGTGTAAAAAGGTGTTTTTGGGGTTTAGGTATAAGAGCAATAATAAAGTAAAGAAAAATAACTTAATACAGAAAGTAAGTATCGTGTATGTAAGAGAGATTGGAACTGCAGTAGGGAAAAGGCGTTCTCAGGGAGTAGCGGATACACCACTAGTATTGTAAAGATTTAAGATAAAGATTATCATCATGAACATTCTCAACTATGTATGTGTGGGAGGAACTCTGTATTTGGACGAATAGGAAGCAACTACTGCTCACATCATCCTCATAGCCATAGTAGTCAGCAATCGACATCAATCGAATTACTACGCTATTAAGGGACGTATCCCATGGCATGGATAGTGTTCCGTGAGTTTCCTCGGTTTCCCAAGTTGCTACGTAATGGGTGCCAACAACTTTATAGTCACTGTAAGTGCTAGCACGCCTCTGTCTACACACAAGTAGTTTCCTCCATCAAGTCCCCACAAGAGGCAAATGTGAGAGGTCGACTTCTCTCAACATCAAGATGTAGAAAATCTAACACATGGTCACAACGATGAATACCATAATAGACTTTATCTTATTTCAATCTCATACTAGGGTTTCTCCATCTCCCCAAGAACTAATGATCTACTCAGACATGTTGGCAATCAACATCATGGCAATGGTAATGGAAACAATCATAGCTGAATAGCACTTGTATAAATCCACAACGAGTATAGGAATTACAACAAGATCTAGACAATATGTAGATGGCACTACAAGAAAAGTTTCCTTCCGCAACGAATTGGCCCAACGGTCGTCATAGAAGGCGCGTCTTCCACGACAAAATTCTCGGCTCAGCTGTGGCCGATGGAAAACTTTTTTTTCCGGTTTCGCGGCCCTCTACTACGATGGATCTGCTAAAAACATGGAGGAAGCTCGGCCAGCGCGTGGCAGAAGCAAGATTTTCGTTTCCTCACGCGATGTTGACTCGCCAAAGTCTTTTGAGGTGTGTGTGGGTCCCAGACGTCAGTTTCTCTAGCGGACCATACTTTTCGGTCGCGCCTCCCTGATTTGAACTTGATAACGTTGCTCGAGGCGTCTGCCGTTTAGTCAGGCTGTTTGGTCCCACATGTCAGCCTCTCATTAGAAGGATCGTGTGCATTTCCAAATAGTTCAAACTCAAATTGATCAGCTTATTAAAGTACAAAAAGACTTGCTAGTTAATGCTACTAAAGAAAAACATGCTTATGAAATTAGACCTAGAAGTGGTGCTGCCACCTAGGATCCTCTATATCCTGAGGGGCATCCTAAAAGAATTGAGCAGGATTCTCAAAAAATCGAAAATAGTGGTACTACTCCTAAGAAAAGGAAAAAGAAACATAAAACTATTATAGAATCTTCTGAACCTGCTAAAGATCCTAATAGTATATCTATCTCTGATGCTGAAACTGAAAGTGGTAATGAGGAAAATGATGCTCCTGATAAAGAAAAAGTGGAAGAAGAACCTGAAAGGCACACTAAGAATACTAAATACACTAAAGAAGATTTTGTTGCTAAAACATGGTACTGAAAGAGAACCTTGGGTCCAAAAACCTATGCCTTTCCCTGATAAGAAACACAAGTCAAAGGAAGATGAACACTACAACAAGTTTTGTGAGTGGATGAAACCTTTATTTTTGCAAATTCCTTTGACTGATGCTATTAAATTGCCTCCTTATTCAAAATATATGAAGGACATTGTCTCTCATAAAAGGAAGATTCCTAATGAGGAAATTTCTACTTTGCTTGCTAATTATTCCTTAAATGGTAAAGTTCCAAAGAAACTTGGAGACCCTGGGATTCCAACCATTCCATGCTCTATTATAAACAATTATGTTAGAACTACCTTGTGTGATTTAGGAGCAAGAGTCAGTGTTATGCCTTTTTCTCTCTATAAGAGACTTCAATTGGAAAAACTAATACCAACTGATATATATTTGGAAATGGCTGATAAATCTACTACTATTCCTGTTGGTATATGTGATGATGTACCTGTTCAAGTGGCTCATAATTGCTTGATATTAACTGACTTTGTTGTGCTTGAAATGCCTGAAGATGACAATATGTCTATTATTCTTGCGAGACCTTTTCTTAATACTGTAGGAGCTATTATTAATTGCAATCAAGGAAAGGTAACTTTTAATGTTAATGACAAGGAGCATACTGTCTATTTCCCCAAGAAAATTAATAGGAATTATGGCTTAAATTCAATTGAAAATATTGAGGGCATTCAAGTTGGAGAAATATATTGTCCCATACCAAGAGAAAAATATGAAATTATTATGATAGGGACCATTGCTATCAAGGTTGAGGTAACATAATCATTGAGTGGAATAAAAAGTTTTGATTCATATAAAATTGTTTTGGTAACAAGACCTGATCAACCTTGTTAACAAAGTGATTTTAATGAACAAAACAATGTTTTCACCATGATTATCTTCGCTTACTTTTATTTTATCCATTTTAGTTTTTGCTTTCGTTTAGTTTATTTTTCTTTTGCTAGTTGTTTGGATATTAGAGTGTCTTAGAACTTCTGAAGTTTAGGTCTTGTTTTGTTATTGCATCATTCCAAAATCTTCTTTCTGTCAGAAAATCATTCATCCATACCTGAAAATTGCTCAAAAATAAAGTGGCTCGAAAAATTCTAGAAAATTCATATTAAATTTTTACGTGAAAAAAGGGGTAGAGAAGTGCCTGGAGAGTACCAGGGGGCCCACCAGGCAGGCACACCACCTGGTGGCGTGGCCACACCAGGGGCGCGCTTGGCCATGGTGTGGGCCACCCCTGGCCTTCCACTTACTCTCTCACTTGCCACTTCTTTCTCTCTCCCAAGAAAACAGCAGTTCATTGCTCAAACTCGTGTTCTTGCTGTTCTTGCTCGCGATTTTTTGATCTCCTTGCTCAGCCCATCTTTGCTGCTGAAATTTGGAGCATTTGTTCTCCGGTATGCGACTCCTCCACTTGTCCAAGTAGATTTGTGTTTAGTGGATTATGTCTTGAGTATTTTGCTACTGTAGGTGACAAGTTATGTGAGCTTGTAAGATTGTTCAATCCTTAGAAAAATTGTTTTGATGCATGTTTAGGCCTCTTACAAGTCCCTATAAGTAGGTCCTTGCATTATGTAATCACTTTGCAATCACTTGTACGATGGTTGTCTAAAATTTCAGAAAAGAGATGGACAACCACACTTTTGGAGAGATATTTGAGAGGGACACACCTAGGAGGGCAAGGCCTTCAATATCGACTTCTCAATTTAGGCCATCATATAATGAAGATCTTATTTCACCATGCTTTGGCAATGAAGGAGATGAGGGAGATGCTCACCTATCTAATTTCCCTTGTTTTACCTTTTTGCAAGCTGCAGGGATCCTCGATGAGTTCTTACTCCTCGTTCAGAGGGTTGGGCTGACCACTTACATGGAAGATGAGAGTGAGCAATATGCCGTGTGACACGTTGCTAACGTATCCATAATTTTTGATGTTCAATGCTTGGTTTTATATACTTTCTTATGTTTTGTCCACACTTTGGAGTACTTTTCATACATTTTCTTGGACTAACCTATTAACAAGAGCCATAGTGCCAGCTGCCTATTTTCTGCTGTTTTTGGTTCCAGGAAAGTTAGAAAATGAATATTCTCAGAATTGGACGGGTCAAAAGCCAAAGTCAGTTTTTCACCGAGGGACACAAGGAGCCAGAATACGAGACGGAGAGGGGCCAGGGGGGGCGCCACACCACCTGGCCATGCGGCCCAGCCTGGCCCGCGCCAGGGGGTGGTCTGGCCGCCTCCGGCACCCCCTCAGCCTCCCCTTTCGCCTATAAGATGCCTCCGATACAGAAACCCTAAGGACCTGATCAAAATTCGACGAAAGAGTCTGTAGCCGCTGGCATCCCCATTCCTAGATCGGGAGGGATCTGAAGCTCTTCCCGACACCCTGTCGGAGAGGGGAATTCACCCTAGAGGCCTTCTTCATCATCAGTCAAGCCTCTAGTGTGATGTGTGAGTAGTTCATCTCTAGAGTACGGGTCCATGTAGTAGCTAGATGGCTGGTTCTCCTCCTTTGTGCTATGATGTTTAGATCTTGTGAGCTCCGTTCATGATCAAGATCATCTATTTGTAATCCTACATGTTGTGTTTGTGGGGATCCGATGGATATTGAGATGCTATTTCAGATTGATTATTGATTCTATCATGTCTTTGTTATTTGTGATCTTGCATGCTTTCCGTTGTTAGTACCTATCTTGGCCAAGTAGATGCTAGCAACTCCAAGAGTTAGTATTTATACTCGATAGTGGGTGATACATTGCAAATGTATCTATAATTTTTGATGTTCCATGCTTGGTTTTATCCACTTTCTTGTGTTTTGTCCAAACTTTGGAGTACTTTTCATATGATTTCATGGACTAACCTATTAACAAGAGCCACAGTGCCAGCTGCCTGTTTTCTGCTGTTTTTGGTTCCAGGAAAGTCAGAAAATGAATATTCTCAGAATTGGACGGGACAAAAGCCAAAGTACCTATTTTTCCGGAAGTCATCAGATGCCAGAATACGAGACAGAGAAGGGCTGGGGGCCGGCCACACCACCTGGTCGCATGGCCAGCCTGGCCTGCGCCAGGGGGTGGTCTAGCTGACCCCAGCACCCCCTCGGCCTCTCCTTTCGCCTATAAGATGCCCTCGGGACGAAAGCCCTAAGTACTGGATCAAAAATCCACGAAAGAGTCTGTAGCCGCTGTCATCTCCATCCCTAGATCGGGAGGGATCTGAAGCTCTTATCGGCACCCTACCAGAGAGGGGAATTCACCCTGGAAGCCTTCTTCATCACCATGCAAGCTTCCAGTGTGATGCGTGAGTAGTTCATCCTTGGACTACAGATCCATGTAGTAGCTAGATGGCTGGTGTTCCTCCTTTGTGCTTTCATGTTTAGATCTTGTGAGCTCCGTTCATGATCAAGATCATCTACTTGTAATTCTACATGTTGTGTTTGCGGGGATCCGATGGATATTGAGATGCTATCAGATTGATTATAGATTCTATCATGTCTTTGTTATTTGTGATATTGCATGCTTTCCGTTGTTAGTAGCTATCTTGGCCAAGTAGATGCTAGCAACTCCAAGAGTTAGTATTTATGCTCGATAGTGGGTTCATGCCTCTGGTAATCAGGGGAAGTGACAGAAATCTCTAAGGTACTAGATGTGCTGTTTCTACTAGGGAGAAAACAACAATCCTTTGTTCATAGAACAATCGTATTGTTTACATTACACGCAATTCGTAAAGCAATAATCTTTTGCTTGCAACTTAATACTGGAGGGGGTTCAGATGATAACCTGAAGGTGGATTATTAGTCATAGATGCAGTTGGATGGCGGTCTATGTATAATGTTGTAATCAAAATCAAGTCTCAGAGGAGTCAAGATGATTAGTATATGCATGTATTGCTTTCTCGATGTTTGTCAATTGCCCCGCTGTAATTTGTTCACCCCGCATGTTATCTATCTTAAGGAGAGCCACCTCTAGTGAACTATGGATCCCGGTCCTTTTCTTTTACATACAATCTATAAAATATTTACTGCTTTGTGTTTACTTTCTGCAAACTATCACTTCTTTCCATTCGATACGTTTAATCCTTTGTTTTCAGCAAAACACGGTGAGATTGACAACCTCATCGCAAGTTGGGGACAAATTTTGTGGTGGTGTTGTGTAGGTCTCCACGTTGCTACTAGCACCGGTAGTGCGCCCTGCCAAGGCTCACCTAGCAACACCTTTGGGGTGTTTAATTGCTCCTACTAGTTTGATTAAACCTTGGTTTCATAACTGAGGGAAACTTGCTGCTGTGCTCATCATACGTTCCTCTTGCGGTTCCCAACGAGCTCTACATCAACACTGAGCCATCAAGCATTTTTCTGGCGCCGTTGCCGGGGAGTCAAGGACATGTTCACAAGGGGAGTCCCTCATAACCAATCTATTTACTTTGTTATTTTTGTTTTGCTTAGTTTCTTTTTTCTTTGTTTGCTTGTTTCTTTATCAAAAACACAAAAAAAAATTAGTTTTACTAGTTTGCTTTCTTATTTGAAAACCCAAAAAAATGACTACTCTTGAAAACACTAAGTTGTGTGACTTCACTAGCACCAACAACAATGATTTTATGAGCACACCTATTGCTCCACCTGTGCCTGAAGATACTTTCTTTGAGATAAAACCTGCTTTGCTCAATCTTGTTATGAGAGAACAATTTTCTGGTATTGGTAATGAAGATGTCGCTGCCCATCTAAATAACTTTGTTGAACTTTGTGAGATGCAAAAGCATAGGGATATAGATGGTGATATTATTAAGCTGAAATTGTTTCCTTTCTCTTTGAGAGGAAAAGTTAAAGAATGGTTGAATTCCTTAACTAGGAATAGTATTGATTCTTGGACTAAATGCAAGGATGCTTTCATTGGAAAATACTATCCACCTGCTAAGATTATATCTATGAGAAGTGAAATAATGAAGTTTAAACAATCTGATAATGAACATGTTGCTCAAGCTTGGGAAATAATGAAATCTTTGGTAAAGAATTGTGCCACTCATGGACTGACTGCTTGGATGAACATCCAAAAAAAATATGCAGGATTGAATTATTCTTCAAGGAACCTATTGGATTCTACTGCTGGAGGTACCTTTATGACCATCACTTTGGGTGCTGCAACAAAACTTCTGGACAATATGATGGTTAATTATTCTGAATGGCATACCGAGGGAGCTCCACAAGGTAAGAAGGTAAATTCTGTTGAGGAAACCTCCTCCTTGAGTGATAAGATTGATATTATTATGTCTATGCTTGTGAATGGAAAAGTCTATATTGATCCAAATAATGTTCCCTTAGCCTCTTTGGTTGCTCAAGAAGAGCAAGTTGATGTGAACTTCATAAGAAATAATAATTTTGGCAACAATGCTTTTGGTAATAACAATTATAGGCCCTACCCTCCTAATAATACTTATGGTTATAGTGGTAAACCTGGATTACCTAGTGAAGGAAGAATTTTAGAAGTTGAAAGATCCACTAAAAACTTCATGCAAATGCAATATGAGCAAAATAAACTATTTACTAAAACAATGGAGGAACAATCTACCATCTTAAAGAACATTAGCAATCAACTTGAGAGTCTAAATAGGGAAATTCCTAGTTTACAATTGAAACTCTCTCATGCTGAAAGGAATATATCATCTCTATCTGAAGCTCAATCTTCATTGATTAATAAAATGTCCGCTAAACCTGCTATACAAGTAAGAATTGATGAAAATGTTAGACTATTAGCTGAATTACAAGCTAAGTGGGAAAGAGAAGATGAAATTGCTAGAAACATTTATGTTTCTACTATCACTACCACTAGTGTCGAGGCTAGTAATAGTTCTACTACTTTAGATGATAAATTTGATTTTGATCTTGATGGTTGCAATATCTCTGGAGTTATTAAGTTCCTACAAAAGCTTGCTAAAAGTCCTAATGCTAGTGCTATGAACATGGCCTTTACAAAACACATTACTGATGCTCTCATAAAGATTAAAGAAGAAAAGATGAAACATAAAGCTTATATTCCTATAAAACAAGAAGATGGTTGGGAACCCATCATTAATATGAAAGTGAATGACTTTGATTTCAAAGCATTATGTGATCTTGATAGTAGTGTTTCTATTATGCCTAAAAGGATTTATGATATGCTTGATTTGCCTCCACGTGAAGATTGTTATTTGAATGTCCCACTTGATGATAATGCTAAAAATAAACTCATGGGGAGTCTAAATGATATTCTTATTATGGTTAACAATGCCTATGTCCCTGTTGATTTCTATGTTTTGGATGTTGAATGCAATGCTTCTTGTCCTATCACTTTGGGAAGACCTTTTCTTCGAACTGTTGGTGCCATTATTGATATGAAAGAAGGAACCATTAAATAGGTATAGAACACTTCCCTAAGATGAGAGAGAAGATTTATTTTGCTTCTCTTATGAAAACAAAATTTGGTCTTAATGCTTCTTCATTTGAGAACACTTGATTCTTTTTCTTGCTTCTTATGCCTAACTTAAAGGCGTTAAAGAAAAGTACTTATTGGGAGATAACCCAAAAGTTTTCGATGAGTCTTGGAAGTTATTACCTATGTAATAACTGCTCCTTATCCTTTTTTTTGCTTTTTGTGCCAACAGTAACCTCTAATGAGAGAGAAGTAATGATTGGGAAAGTTGCTGTCCCGAAACAGATTTATGTGCTTCACCGTAAAAATTCGTGTAAAATCTCTGAATGTCTTTTTGAGGCTTCAATTTTTATTATTCTGCCCCAGGTTGTTATCTAACTTTCGTTAGTTCAACACTTTTTGATTTGAGCAACATAAGGTCTTCGAAAAAATTCGTCTTTACCTGCTGGTCTGTTTTGACAGATTTCTGCCATTTTCTGCATTTGCTTCTTGTTGGTTCCTTTTTGAGTTCTTTTAGGAAATTGAGCTTTTTGAGGGAAGTGCTACAGTAGCTAGTGTTTTAATGTAAGTTTATTTGGTGTTAGAACTGAACCTTAAGACCTATTATCTTGAGTGCACTAATGTTGCTAATAAAGATTGTGTGAAGTTTTGTATGAAGGAAAAATTTCAGGTGTATGGAAGGAATGAGTAATGAGATGAAGGATGGACTAAAGCTCAAGCTTGGGTATGCCACGCGTGTTACCCCAAGAAATATCCAAGAAGTACAAGCGTGAAAGCTTGGGGATGCCCAAGGCATCCCCCTCTTCATCAATAAAAATCCCAGGTTTCTTCCAAACGCTTCATTTTTATTGTTTCATGCACAATTGTGTTGTTCTTGGAGCGTGTTTTTTTCGTTTTCATTTTAGTTTTTTGTTTGCTTTTGTTTGCTTAGTTTTCTGAATAAATTGGTTGGACCCCCTCTTTCATACATTGGTTTGCAAATAGTTTGGTTTGGATTGGAAAAGAGTAGGAAAGTTCATGCTTATGTGGTAAAAAGAGCTCGTTTTTGACTGTGGCCTATGCTATGTCATGCCATGCTTGATATTGTTTTGGCTTTATGCTTAGTATTATCTTCTGTAGCATGAATTGTTATAAACAATTGAGATTGCTTAATCTGCCTTGGATGAATCATGCGTTGTTTTAGCATATTAAAGCATAGTATAGTGGTATTCTCCTTTGATGCTTTATTTGGGTTAACTTGGCGCATGCTCACACCATGTTATGACTATCTCAAGTCACCATAGCCTTTATGATCCTTTATTTTTCAACTTGTAGTATCACTTTATGCTTTGATCAATGATGTTTTGTCGCTCTGCCTGATTATGGCCATTATTGCTCTCTTAGTTTGTCGCTCCCAGTCTTTTGCTAGCCTCCACAACCAAGTATGAGTTCCACTCATGCATCCAACTCCCTAAACCAAGTTATTCCAAAGAGTCCACCATACCTACCTACTATCTTATGCTATTCCAAGTATATTCATGCTTTTGTTTACCTTCCAAATTAAACTTGTTATGAGAAAACTAGTGATTAAAGCTCTCACGAACTTGATGGAACACTTTACTTTTCTTGCCCTTAATAAACTTGAACCATTGTGTCGTCTATGTGGTATATGCTTGCACTTATTTGTTGGGAATTAGCAGAACCATGCTGTCATGGGGAACGCTTTCAACATTGCACTTGGTACTTGTACCTAGTTGATATCATGCTTTTTTGTATATGGATGTCGTCGGTGTGAAATGAAAGGGGAGCTTGTAAGTCCATGGAGTTATGTATATGTGTTAGAGAAACGCCTAGGCCACTGGTCTAATCCATGCTGACATGGTGGAAACCTACAGCGTAACCATAATGAGCTGTCTATGAAGCATTTTTCTTATAAAAAAAGAGTCCTATATTGAGAAAAAAAGAGAAAAGAAAAAAAGAGATATTATGAAAAGAGGAAAGAGATAAAAAAGCACCATATTCCCATGGTAAATAAGAAGATTGTTGAGATGCTTGTTGCCTGTTTGCCTTGTCATTTTGATATGGGGATTCTTCCATATCATCGGGCAAGGGGTACCCCGTTGGCGGTTCTCTATGATACACATGTACTTATGATGACAAGAACTTACCGGTAACTAAACTTTAGTAGCATGAGGAGCGGCCCTCGTATATAAGGGACATGAGATTTCTAACTTATACTTCGTCAAGCATGTACACCATAGTTTGTTCACTTTAACCTTAATCACTTCAAGATGCTTATGATAGGGGCAATGAGATCTGAAAGCTATAAGTACCATAATTTTTGGAAGCTCTTTGTGAGACTTGAATCCCTATTTCCTTCTATGAAGGCCTTTCTTCCACCATTATATTGAGTCTCCACCTTCTACCTTTATGCACCTACTTTGAGAGCATAGTGGCCATTCTTAGTTCTTTGTGCATTGTCCCAAGACTAGTTGATTGATGCATAACTTGATATTGCTTGTTTTAAACTATTTGTATCTAGTCACGCTTATGAACTTTGAAGGTGTCCTATGCATTTATATTTGCTACTCTATGAGGGACAAGCTGAATACTATTATGCTATGTTTTCTTTAGGTGAAACAAACATACATCTTGCAAAGCATTGTTATTCAAGAATCTTTTGTTTGTGCCTTTTCATGTCGCATCATAGTTTCTTTGTCTTATTGCTAGAATTTTTTCTTTCATGTTATGATTGAAGTACTATGATCCCAGCTTCGAATGTTTTACAAATACTTTGATCAAGTCTTTGATGGTGCATGTCACCTAAAAAATTATTCTTTCTTTTTATCACTTACCTACTCGAGGACGAGCAGGAGTTTAGCTTGGGGATGTTGATACATTGCAAATGTATCTGTAATTTTTGATGTTCCATGCTTGGTTTTATCCACTTTCTTGTGTTTTGTCCATACTTTGGAGTACTTTTCATATGATTTCTTGGACTAACCTATTAATAAGAGCCACAGTGCCAGCTGATTGTTTTCTGCTGTTTTTGGTTCTAGGAAAGTCAGAAAATGAATATTCTATGAATTGGACGGGATAAAAGCCAAAGTGCCTATTTTTCCGGAAGTCATCAGATGCCAGAATACGAGACGGAGAAGGGCTGGGGGCTGGCCACACCACCTGGCCGCGCGACCAGGCCTGGCCCACGCCAGGGGGTGGTCTGGCTGACCCCAGCACCCCCTCGGCCTCTCCTTCCGCCTATAAGATGCCCTCGGGACGAAAACCCTAAGTACCCGATCAAAAATCCACGAAAGAGTCTATAGCCGCCGTCATCTCCATCCCTAGATCGGGAGGGATCTGAAGCTCTTCACGGCACCCTGCCGGAGAGGGGAATTCACCCTGGAAGCGTTCTTCATCACCATGCAAGCCTCTGGTGTGATGCGTGAGTAGTTCATCCTTGGACTACGGATCCATGTAGTATCTAGATGGCTGGTTCTCCTCCTTTGTACTTTCATGTTTAGATCTTGTGAGCTCCATTCATGATCAAGATCATCTACTTGTAATTCTACATGTTGTGTTTGCGGGGATCCGATGGATATTGAGATACTATTTCAGATTGATTATTGATTCTATCATGTCTTTGTTATTTGTGATCTTGCATGCTTTCCGTTGTTAGTAGCTATCTTGGCCAAGTAGATGCTAGCAACTCCAAGAGTTAGTATTTATGCTCGATAGTTGGTTCATGCCTCTGGTAATCTGGGGAAGTGACAGAAATCTCTAAGGTACTAGATGTGTTGTTGCTACTAGGGAGAAAACAACAATCCTTTGTTCATAGAACAACCGTATTGCTTACTTTACACGCAATGCGTAATGCAATTATCTGTTGCTTGCAACTTAATACTGGAGGGGGTTCGGATGATAACCTGAAGGTTGATTATTAGTCATAGATGTAGTTGGATTACGGTCTATGTATAATATTGTAATGCCCAATCGGATCTCAAAGGAGTCAAGATGAGTAGTATATGCATGTATGCTTTCTCGATGTTTGTTAACTGTCCCGCTGTAATTTGTTCACCCAACATGTCATCTATCTTAAGGAGAGCCACCACTAGTGAACTATGGACCCCGATCCTTTCTTTTATCTTTAATCTACAATAAACTGTTTATTGTTTTATATTTACTTTCTACAAACTATTACTTTATTCCACATAATACATTTAATCCTTTGTTTTTAGCAAAACCGGTGAGATTGACAACCTCATCGCAAGTTGGGGGTAAAGTTCTGTGGTTGTATTGTGCAGGTCTCCACCTTGGTGCTGACGCCGGTAGTGGACCCTGCCAAAGTCCAGCTAGCAACACCTTTGGAGTGTTTCTTGCTCCTATTGGATTGATAACCTTGGTTTCATAACTGAGGGAAAACTTGCTATTGTGCTCATCATACCTTCCTCTTGGGGTTCCCCAACAAGCTCGATATATTTTGGGCTAAGCAACTTATTTTCTAGCGCCATATCCGGGGAGTCAAGGACATCTTCACAAGGGGAGTCCCTCATAACCAATCTCTTTACTTAGTTATTTTTGTTTTTCTTATTTTATTTTTGCTTTGTTTTCTTGTTTCTTTATCAAAAACACAAAAAAATTAGTTTTACTAGTTTGCTTTCTTTATCAAAAACACACAAAAAATCAAGTATTTCTATAGTTGTTACCTCTTCCTTAGCTCACCATGTTGATCCCTAAATTCACCCTAAAAGACCTTTCAATAGGTAGTGGCTCTATAATTGGAAAAGATAATATTGAAGAATTCTTTAATCATGTTAGTAAGCATGAGGACATTGAGGATAGACCCCTTGCAGAACTTGCTCCAAATTATGAAATTGTTGCAGCTTCTTTAATTCACATGTTGGAAGCTACGTTTGTTAACCTTAACCCCTTAATGCAAGTAATGTTTCTTAAACTTAAGGAAATTGAGGTCCCTGAAAAGAGAGATTTTATTCTGGAAACTTTGCTTAAGGAATTCTATGATGTTGCCAAGGAAGTTAGAAAAGTCTTTGAACGTTTTAATATGCTAGGATCATGTGTAGATGTTATTGGTATACAAGAAAGGATGAAAAAAACCAAACCTAATGGGGAGGAAATTAAGATACCAATACCCTTCAAACTTGTAGCAATGCATGAAGCCATAGAAAAGAATCTTGATTGGATTGTTCCTGAAAAACCATTTGATGAAAGTAGTAAACCCAAAAGCATTGAGAGAGGATCCTCTAGAACTTATTTGGATGAGATACCCTGCCCTGTTGAAGATATTTCTGGTATCAATCTTAATGCTTCTACATTTGAGAACACTTGATTCTTTTTTCTTGCTTCTTATGCCTAACTTAAAGGCGTTAAAAAAGTACTTATTGGGAGATAACCCAAAAGTTTTAGATGAGTCTTGGAAGTTATTACTTCTGTAATAACCGCTCCTTATCCTTTTTATTTTCTTTTTGTGCCAAGAGTAACCTCTAATGAGAGAGAAGTAGTGATTGGAAAAGTTGTTGTCCCGAAACAGATTTCTGTGCTTCACCGTAAAAATTCATGTAAATTCTCTGTATGTCGTTTTGAGGCGTGGATTTTTTTGCTTCTACCCCAGGTTGTTATCTAACTTTTGTTAGGTCAACACTTTTTGATTTGAGCAACAGAAGGTCTTCTAAAATATTCATCTTTACCTGTGGTCTGTTTTGACATATTTTTGCCATTATTTGCATTTGCTTCTTGTTGGTTCCTTTTTGAGTTCTTTTGGGGAATTGAGATTTTTGAGGGAAGTGCTGCAGTAGCTTGTGTTTTAATGGAAGTTTTATTTGTGTTTAAACTGAACCTAAAGACTTATTATCTTGAGTGCACTAATGTTGCTAATAAAGATTGTGTGAAGGAAAAATTTCAGGTGTATGGAAGGAATGAGTAATGAGATGAAGAATGGACTAAAGCTCAATCTTGGGGATGCCAAACGTGTCACCCCAAGAAATATCCAAGAAGTACAAGCGTCAAAGCTTGGGATGCCCAAGGCATCCCCTTCTTTATCAATAAAAATCCCAGGTTTCTTCCACATACTTCATTTTTATTGTTTCATGCACAGTTGTGTTGTTCTTGGAGCGTCTTCTTTTTCGTTTTCGTTTTGGTTTTTTGTTTGCTTGGTTTTCTTAGTTTGCTGAATAAATTGGTTGGACCCCCTCTTTCATGCATCGGTTTTCAAATAGTTTGGTTTGGATTGGGAAAGAGTAGGAAAGTTCATGCTTAAGTGGTAAAGAGAGCTTGTTTTTGACTGTGGCCTATGCTTTGTCATGTCATGCTTGATATTGTTTTGGATTTATGCTTAGTATTCTTTGTTGTAGCATGACTTGTTATAAACAATAGATATTTCTTAATGTGCCTTTGAAGAATCATGCGTTGTTTTAGCATATTAAATCATAGTATTGTGGTATTCTCCTTTGCTGCTTTATTTGGGTTGACTTGGCACATGCTCACACCATGTTATGACTATCCCAAGTCACCATAGCCTTTATGATATTTTAGTTTTCAACTTGTAGTATCACTTTATGCTTTGATTAATGATGTTTTGTCTCTCTACATGATTATGGCCATTATTTCTCTCTTAGTTGGTCGCTCCCAGTCTTTTGCTAGCCTCCGTAACGAAGTATGAGTTCCACTCATGCATCCAACTCCTAAAACCAAGTTATTTCAAAGAGTCCACCATACCTACCTATTAGCATTTGCTATTCCAAATATATGCATGCTTTTGTTTACCTTCCGAATTAAACTTGTTATGAGAAAACTAGTGATTAAAGCTCTCACGAACTTGATGGCACCCTTTACATTTTTTTGCCCTTAATAAACTTGAATCATTGTGTCGTCTATGTTGTATATGCTTGCACTTATATGTTGGGGATTAGTAGAACCATGCTATCATGGGGAACGCTTTCAACATTGCACTTGTACTTTGTAAATAGTTTATATCATGCTCTTTTGTCTATGGATGTTGTCGGTGTGAAATGAAAGGGGAGCTTGTAAGTCCATGGACTTATCTATGTGTGTTAGAGAAATGCCTGGGCCGCTAGTCTAATCCATGCTGTCATGGTGGAAACCTACGACGTAACCATAATGAGCTGTCTATGAAGCATTCTTCTTATAAAAAAGAGTCAGATATTGAGAAAAAATAGAAAAAGATAAAAAAAAGATATGAGAAAAGAGGAAAGAGAGAAAAAAGCACCATATTCCCATGGTAAATAAGAAGATTGCTGAGATGCTCGTTGTCTGCTTGCCTTGTCATTTTGATATGGGGATTCTTCCGTATCATCAGGCATGGGGTACCCCATTGGTGGTTCTCTATGATACACATGTACTTACTATGACAAGAACTTACCGGTAACTAAACTTTAGTAGAATGAGGAGCGGCCCTCGTATTCAAGGGACATGAGATTTCCAACTTATACTTCGTCAAGCATATACTCCATAGTTTGTTCACTTTAACCTTAATCACTTCAAGATGCTTATGATAGGGGCAATGAGAGATGAAAGCTAACAAGTACCATAATTTTTGGAAGCTCTTTATGAAACTTGAATCCCTACTTCCTTCTATGAAGGCATTTCTTCTGCTTTTATGTTGAGTCTCCACCTTCTATCTTTATGCACCTATTTTGAGAGAATGGTGGCCATTCTTAGTTCTATGTGCATTGTCCCAAGACTTGTTGATTGATGCATAACTTTGATATTGCTTGTTTTAAACTATTTGTATCTAGTCACACTTATGAACTTTGAAGGTGTCCTATGCATTTATGTTTGCTACTCTATGAGGGACAAGTTGAATGCCACTATGCTATGTTTCTTTATGTGAAACAAAGAAACGTGTTGCAAAGCATTGTTATTCATGAATCTTTTGTTTGTGCCTTTTCATGTTGCAACATAGTTGCTTTGTCTTATTGTTAGAACTTTATCTTTCATGCTATGTTGAAGTACTATGATCCCAACTATCAATGTTTTACCAATACTTTGATCAAGTTTATGATGGTGCATGTCACCTCAAAAATTATTCTTTCTTTTTATCACTTACCTTCTCGAGGATGAGCAGGAGTTAAGCTTGGGGATGTTGATTCATTGCTAACGTATCCATAATTTTTGATGTTCCATGCTTGGTTTTATCTACTATTTTATGTTTTGTCCATACTTTGGAGTACTTTTCATACATTTTCTTGGACTAACCTATTAACAAGAGCCACAGTGCCAGCTGTCTATTTTCTGTTGTTTTTGGTTCTAGGAAAGTCAGAAAATGAATATTCTCGGAATTGGACGGGATAAAAGCCAAAGTCAGTTTTTCACCGAGGGACACAAGGAGCCAGAATACGAGACAAAGAGGGGCCAGGGGACGCCACACAACCTGGCCGCACGGCCCAGCCTGGCCTGCGACAGGGGGTGGTCTGGCCGCCTCCGGCACCCCCTCGGCCTCCCCTTTCGCCTATAAAATGCCTCCGATACAGAAAAACCTAAGGACCTGATCAAAATTCCACGAAAGAGTCTGTAGCCCCGTCATCTCCATCCCTAGATTGGGAGGGATCTAAAGCTCTTCCCGGCACCCTGCTGGAGAGGGGAATTCACCCTGGAGGCCTTCTACATCATCATGCAAGACTCCGCTGTGATGCGTGAGTAGTTCATCTCTGGACTACGGGTCCCTGTAGTAGCTAGATGGCTGGTTCTCCTCCTTTGTGCTATGAGGTTTATATCTTGTGAGCTCCGTTCATGATCAAGATCATCTATTTGTAATCCTACATGTTGTGTTTGCGGGGATCCGATGGATATTGAGATGCTATTTCAGATTGATTATTGATTCTATCATGTCTTTGTTATTTGTGATCTTGCATGCTTTCCGATGTTAGTAGCTATCTTGGACAAGTAGATGCAAGCAACTCCAAGAGTTAGTATTTATGCTCGATAGTGGGTTCGTGCCTCTAGTAATCTGGGGAAGTGACAGAAATCTCTAAGGTACTAGATGTTCTATTGCTACTAGGGAGAAAGCAACAATCCTTTGTTCATAGAACAATCATACTTGTTTACTTTACACGCAATGCGTAATGCAATTATCTGTTGCTTGCAACTTAATACTGGAGGGGGTTCGGATGATAACCTGAAGGTGGATAATTAGTCATAGATGCAGTTGGATTACAGTCTATGTATAATGTTGTAATGCCCAATCGAATCTCAAAGGAGTCAAGATGAGTAGTATATGCATGTATGCTTTCTCGATGTTTGTCCATTGCCCCGCTATAATTTGTTCACCCAACATGTCATCTATCTTAAGGAGAGCCACCACTATTGAACTATGGACCCCGATCCTTACTTTTATCATCAATCTACAATCAACTGTTTACTGTTTTCTGTTTACTTTCTGCAGACTATTACTTTCTTCCACACAATACGTTTAATACTTTGTTTTTAGTAAAACCGGTGAGATTAACAACATCATCGCAAGTTGGGGGCAAAGTTCTGTGGTTGTGTTGTGCAGGTCTCCACGTTGCTACTGACGCCAGTAGTGCGCCCTGCCAAAGTCCAGCTAGCAACACCTTTGGGTTGTTTCCTTGCTCCTACTTGATTGATAACCTTGGTTTCATAATTGAGGGAAAACTTGCTGCTGTGCTCATCATACCTTCCTCTTGGGGTTCCCCAACGAGCTCGATATATTTTGGGATAAGCACCGTGCTCACCAAAACTTTCGTTGAGAGTTTCTCTTTCACTAACACCCCATATCAGTCAACTGTTTTTTTAAAAATTTATAATCTGCCTCTTACCATGTCATTGGAAAGATTTTGTAGTATTGTAAGCATAGGCATGACTGGGACAGTGAAGAAGATCCAAGGTCGACCCGCTGATTTGCTGGAGCTCTATCGAAGTGTGACAAATGACGATGACCACGCAGCTCAGCGCGGGAAGATAAGGAACATTCAACTCCCAGCTCTTAGATATTTTGCTTATTATCTTGCCACTAGCATTCTTGGTAGGGAGAACACTAGTAACATTTCTAATTATCATTTATCCTTCCTCGCTGCTGCACTTAATAATGATACCAAGTATAATATTGGTTCTCTCATTGCTCGCCGCCTAGCCGCTAGAGGACCTATTTATGGGGGCATTATTGCCTCACGCATGTTCGTTGCTTTAGAACTTTCTGTGGATCCTAATGACACTGTGTTGACTCCACAAAGGCTTGATCTTGCTGCTATGAAAACACATCACTTTGTTACTACTGAATCTAGTATCGAGAGTTTAGTTTACAGGATGTTGTTCACTGACGGAGATGAGAGGGAAATTCCTTTGCCACAACCTTCTTTGTTCAGTATTTGCAGGATGCCATGGTCGCGCTCCAAGGAGGAGGTGGACGAGCAACTCCGCTTGCTGGGTTTCCACAAGCAGCACTAGGAGGATGTGGCCTCTTACGACTACTCTGCGCACTACGCTGGGGCGTCCTCGAGTTCGTATCAGGACGAAGGTACCTCTTCGCCATATTACAGAGACGCTCCATCTTGGCCAGCTTGGGATTGATCTCCACTTAGGCCAAAAGCCTAAGCTTGGGAGGAGGTACGCCGACATCACACTCGTCTACATATCATGTTCAGTCGGCACTTTATATATCCATGTTTCGCTTTCTTTTTACTTTCTGTTCTTGCTTTGTTTCTGCTTTCCAAAACACAAAAAGACCAAAAATATTTTCGTTGTTTATCTTTGTTTGCTTCTTTTTCTTTTTGCCTTTTTTCCTTTTAGCTTTGTTTTGATTATTCGAAAAACCCAAAAAGATTTCGCTTTGCTTGTTCTTCCTTTTGGTTCTTGCCTTTAAAATCGAAAACCCAAAAATATTTGTTGTTCTTCTTTGGTTTTGTGAAGTTCGTTGCAGGGTTCAGGAGTCCTCAGTGGAGTATGGTTTCATGTTATTATTCAAGCCACACAAGTGAAGGGTAATAATGAAGATTAATGACAACTTGAGTGTGGTAAGAGGCCGGTAACGAACTCTATTTGTTTTCATTTTTGTACATATACTCATCATTATGGGCATGCTTAGTCTGTTCATGTAAGGTGTATGTTATTTATGGATGCTTAGCAGTTCTTGCTTTCTTATGATTAGCCCCATCTTGCTAGTAGTTTGTAGCATGACATATGAATGCTTGCTTGCATTGTTCTATTCATAACTTGGTATGACACTTTGGTATCCTCCTCTAAATGTTTCACTTGAATTGACATGGCACATGCTCACGCATGCATATGACTGAAACAATTAGTTAAGCCTCAATGAATTATTTTGCCTCAGGGTTCTTGAATCACTTTCATGCCATAATTAGTCCTGTTTTGCTGCAAGCATGATTATGATAGTTATTGCTCTCTCGTTTGTCGCTCCCTTGCTATTGCTAGCCTTCACTTGTGCTGAGTATAAGCTTTACTCGTGCATCCAACTCCCCAAAACCAATATTGCCAAAAGTGTCCACCATACCTACCTATTAGCATCATTTGCTATTCCGTGCATATTAAGTATGCCTTGTTTTCTTCCAAATAAAATGTTCGCTTGTTATGAGAAAGTTAGTTAGTAAAGCTCTTAGGAACTTGATGGCACCCTTTACTTTTCTTGCACTTAATAAACTTGAATCATTGTGCCCATCTATGTTGCGTATATGCTTGCGCTTCATAACTTGAAGTTAGTAGAACCATGCATCATGGGGAACACTTTCAGCATTGCACCTATATTCCGTTGATATCATGATTCTTTTGCTTATGGATCCCGACGGTGTTAAATAAAAGTGGAACTTGTAAGATCATGGAATTTGTATGTGTGTTAGAGAAACGCCTGGGACGCTAGCATAAGCCATGCCTAATCATGGTGGAAACTTGCAGCATAACCATAATGAGCACTCTATGAAGCATTGATACATCCAAAATGTATCTACTTTCCCGAACACTTTTGCTATTCTTTCTCCTCTAAACTTGTGTGATTTGGATGCAACTAACATGGACTGACGCTGTTTTCACCAGAATTGCCTTGGTGTCTACTTTTTGTGCAGAAAATCAACTATCAGAAAAAATCCCGGAGAATATGCCAAAAATCCTATTTCACCCGAAGACTCCAGGAGCCAGAATACGAGACGGAGAAGAGCCAGGGGTGGCCACACCACCTGGTGGCGCGGGCCAGGCCAAGGGGTGGTGTGGGCCCCCCAGGTACCCCCTCGGTCTCCCTCTTCGCCTATAAGAAGCCTTCTGACTTAAAAACTCTGGGGGGTTCGACGTTTTTCCAGAAGGAGTTCTGCTCCGCCGCCACCACCAGATTCCACGAAACAGCACCAGAAACTCCGTTCTAGCACCCTGCCGAGACAGGGAATTGGAGGAGATCGTCGCCATCATCATCACCATCGCTTCTCCATCGACCATGCATGTTTCCCCCATCTATGAGTGAGTAATCCCCCGCTTTAGGCTATGGGGATGGTAGGGATTGGATGAGATCGTTCATGTAATGGCATCAGATTGTTAGGGCATGGTGCCTAGTATCTTTTATTAGTGCTTTATGACTTTGTTGCGACTTGTTGTGCTTAATGCTTGTCACTAGGGCCCGAGTGCCATGATTTTAGATCTGAACATGTTATTGATTCATTATGATAGTATTTTTTATGGTCTTATCTGCAAGTTATATACACACATTGTCCGGAACCAATGGCCCCGAAGTGATAGAAATCGGGATAACCGGAGGGAATGGCTTTGATGTGAGGATCACATGTGTTCACGGAGTGTTAATTCTTTGCTCTGGTGCTCTATTAAAAGGAGCACCTTAGTTGCCAGTAGTTCCCTTGAGGCCCGGCTGCAAACGGGCTAGCAGGACAGAAGATGTTGTGCAAGTTCTCATTGCGAGAACGTATGACTATATATGGGACACATGCCTAGGATTATCTAGTACTTGGATGTTTTATCTTATTTATCTGCAATTGCCCTATGTTCTGATTGCTATGTGAATTGTCTTGTCCATGCAACACCCGTCCATCCATCCCTATGCCTACCGCACTCGAATCCTACTGTTTACTGCTATTGATACTACTGTCTTTACTTTACTACTGCTATTACTTTGCTATTCCTACTATAAAACTGTTGCTACTGATAAACTGCTGTGAGCAAGATTGTTTCCAGGTGCAGCTGAATTGACAACTCAGTTGTTAAGGCTTATAAATATTCTTTGGCTCCCCTTGTGTCGAATCAATAAATTAGGTTTCACTTCCCTCGAAAATACTGCGATACACCCCCTATACTTGTGGGTCATCAAGACTATTTTCTGGCGCCGTTGCCAGGGAGCATAGCTTTATTTATCAAGTTCACTTGGATTCTCTATTGTTCACTGCTATCCATCCATCATGGGTAAGTCTCGTGATGGCAAGGTTCCTATTTTACCATCCACTACAAGAAGAGGTACGGTTCTGAACACCTCTGCTGCTCTTGATTCACCATCTGTTATAAGTAAGCTTGTTACACCACCACATACACATGCTACACACACTGCTACTACTGCTGAATCTGAAACTTCTGATGCTTATGATGCTGCTTCTACTGTGCTTGATAAGAGTGGTTCATTAGGTCCTTTCCTAGATGCTACGATTGCTAGAACTATAGCTCGAAATACTGAAACTCCTAATGAAGACACTACCACACCTATTAGTTCACCTGAGTCTAGTGAAAGTTATGATATTGAAGATGGTTATGTTGAGATGACCGATGAATTTATTAAAGAATGTAAAAACACCCATGATAGGAGCGCTACTAAGAGAACCTTGGGTCATCTATTACACCCAATTTGTCTCATATTGCTAAGTTTGCTGCTTCTCCCATAAACATTATAGATGAAGATTATGATTTCTCTCTCAATCTATCTTACATAGCTATTGTCGAGAAAGAACCTTTTTGTGGGACTAAGAATGAAAGTGCGGTAGCACATATGATGAACTTTCTACCATGAGTGGCTTGTTTTCTGATGATATTAAGATGTGTACTTACTTTGTTGCTAAGATTTTCCCCTTTTCATTGAAAGGAGAAGCTAAAACTTGGTTTAGTAATTTACCTCCTAGATCTATTGATAGCCCTGAGTGCTTGATTAGTACTTTCCTGCAGAAATATTTTCCTCCTAGTGCTAGACATGCTATTTTGCAGGAACTTTTTGATTTTAAACAGGAAGAAAAAGAGGTATTGCCTGAATCTTGGGCAAGGTTTTGTGCTTTGATTCATGCACAAGCTAGAAGTCCATTACCTAAGAATGAGCTTCTTGATATATTTTATAATGGACTAACCGAAGAATCTAGGACATACCTAGATAGTTGTGATGATTGTGTTTTCAGGAATAAGACTCCTAAGGAAGCTGAGGAATTAATGGCTAAAATAAGCAAGAACTATGAAGATTGGACTCCTCCTGAACCAGCTATACCTGAAGTAATTGTACCTGAACCTACTATTCTGGTGCCTATTCCAACATCAAAGAAGAGGGGAGTTATTGAATTAAATGATGAAGTGATGAAGGAAGCTAAGAAATGTCTTAAGGAGAAGGGAATTAAAGCTGCAGATGTCAAGAATTTACCTCCTATAGAAGAATTATGTAAGCCTATTCCCTACTCACCCACTATTGAAGTACACTCTCTCCAACACTTTGATGAAGGTGGTATCCCTTACTCTAAACCTCCTGATCAATGCTTAGAAGAATTCGATATCTTTATTGTTAAGCAAGATAATTTTAATAAAAGGGTGCAAAATCATCTAATGGAAAACACTAGAGCTATTTTTGAGTTGAAAGATATTGTGGAAAGAACCTCTAATGATGTTAAAATGATTGTTAAACACTTTCAAATGGTTCAAACTCAAATAGATCAACTCGTTAAAGTGCAAAACGACTTGCTAGTTAATGCTGCTAAAGAAAAACATGCTTATGAAATTAGAACTAGAAGTGGAGCTACTACCCAGGATCCTCTATATCCTGAGGGGCATCCCAAAAGAATTGAGCAGGATTCTCAACAAGCTGAAAATAGTGGCTCTACTCGTAAGAAAAGGAAAAAGAAACATAAAACTGTTGTAGAACCCTCTGAACCTGCTTTAGATCCTAATAGTATATCTATCTCCGATGCTGAAACTAAAAGTGGTAATGAAGAAAATGAAGCTCCTAATGAAGAGAAAGTTGAGGAAGAACCTGAAAACCACACTAAGAATACTAAATACACCAAAGAAGATTTTATTGCTAAAAAACATGGTAGTGAAAGAGAACCTTGGGTCCAAAAACCTATGCCTTTCCCTGATAAGAAACACGAGTCAAAGGAAGATGAACACTATAATAAGTTTTGTGAGTGGATGAAACCTTTATTCTTGAAAATTCCTTTGACTGATGCTATTAAATTGCCTCCTTACTCAAAGTATATGAAGGATATTGTCTCGAATAAAAGGAAGATCCCTAATGAATAAATTTCTACTTTACTTGCTAATTATTCCTTCAATGGTAAGGTTACTAAGAAACTTAGGGATTCTAACTATCCCTTGCTCTATTAAGAACAGTTATGTTAGAACCGCTTTGTGTGATTTGGGAGCTGGAGTTAGTGTTATGCCTTTCTCTCTCTATAAGAGGCTTCAACTAGAAAAATTAATACCAACTGATATATCTTCGCAAATGGCTGATAAATCTACCACTATTCCTGTTGGTATATGTGAGGATGTACCTATTCAAGTGGCTCATAATTGCTTGATATTAACTAATTTTGTTGTGCTTGGAATGCCTGAAGATGATAATATATCTATTATTCTTGGGAGACCTTTTCTTAATACTGCAAGAGCTGTTATTAATATTAATCAAGGAAAGGTGACTTTCAATGTGAATGACAAGGAACATACTGTCTATTTCCCCAAGAAGGTTGAAAGAATTTATGGTTTGAATTCAATTGAACATGTTGAGGGCATTCAAGTTAGAGAAATATATTGTCCCATACCAAGAGAAAAATTTGAAACTATTATGATTGAGACCATTGCTATCAAGGTTGAGGTAACATAATCATTAGTGGAATACAAAGTTTTGTCTCATATGGAATTGTTTTGGTAGCAAGACCTTCTCAACCTTGTTAACAAAAGGATTTCATTGAACAAAACAATGTTTTCACTATGATTATTTCTATGTACTTCTATTCTATCCATTTTAGTTTTTGCTTTCATTTATTTTTCTTTGTGTTGTTAGTTGCTTGCATGTTAGAGTGTCTTAGAACTTCTGTAGTTCTAACTTTGTTTTGTCCTTGCATCATGTTTCCAAAAAAATCTGTCTATCATAAAATCATTCTTCTATGCCTGAAAATGCCCAAAAATAAAGTGTCTCGAAAAATTCCAGAAAATTCATATTAAATTTTTACGTGAAAAAAGGGGCAGAGGAGTACCTGGGAGGTACCAGGGGGACCCACCAGGAAGGCACACCACCTGGTGGCGCAGCCTGCCCTGGGTGGCGCCATGCCTTGGTGTGGGCCACCCTTGGCCCCCACTAACTCTCTCACCTGCCACTTTCTTCTCTCTCCCGAGTAAGCTTCGGTTCATTGCTCAAAATCGCGTTCTTTTTGTGTTTGCTCTCGATTTTTTCGATCTCCTTGCTCAGCCCTTCTTTCTTTCTGAAAATTGGAGCATTTGTTCCCTGGTATGTGACTCCTCTCCTTGTCCAAGTAGATTTGTGTTTAGTGGATTATATATTGAGTATTTTGCTGCTGCAGGTGACTGGTTATGAGAGCTTGTAAGCTTGTTTGATGCTTAGAGATATAGTTTTGATGCATGTTTAGGCCTCTTACAAGTCCCTATGAGTAGAATCCTTCATTATATTTACTTTGCAATCACTTGTTTAATAGGTGTTTAAATTTCAGAATAGAAGATGAGTGAGCACCACCTAAACCAACATGAACTATGGGTGCCTGAGATCATGAAGGTCCATCGGGAGGAAGAAGTTTTTCCCTCCATTTATCCATGTTCCGAGTTCATGAGAGCTGCAGTAATTCTCCAAGATTTCCACACTTTGGTTTCTAATGCAGGGTTAGAGCACTTTTTGGAAGATGAACCTTGTCAATTTGTGAAGCTAACCATGTCTGTGGTGTAGGACTTCCAATTTAGTCACTCTTTGCCTAACCCCATGGTCCATTACAAAATTTACAATATTGCTGTCGACCTTTCTCTTGATGATTTTTGTGCAGCTATTAAGGTACCTCGATGGGGATCATGTAGAAGGATTAAGGAGCGACCTGAACCACTCATGGATTTATACGCAGAAATTTGCCAAGGGAGCAGCTTCTCGAAGGAGAATGGAAAAATCCATAACATTCATCTTCCCTCCATTCGTTACTTTGCCTACTTTGTTGCCAAGTGTGTTCTTGCTAGGAAAACTGCCAATAAGTTATCTTCATATGATCTAGCATTTATCTCTGCTGCTCTTAAACGAGATAGGTCTTACAACTTAGGGGCTTTGATAGCTTTCTGTCTTGCTGCTAACCATGAGAAAGGTGGAATTTGTGGATGCATCATTGCTTCTCGTTTACTAGCATTGCATGGTTTAGTGCCTCATTATCTAGACCTACAGTTTCCCATAGAGAGGCTCGATCTTAATTCCATGATATAGCATAAATATGTTTCCTCATGGGGTAGTATGAGTGAGTTATCTTATGAAATAACCTTTCTCAAAGCTGGTTGGAGAAAGAGCAAGTCCGAGCGTGTTGTTCTTTTGCCTGCACCTGTTTTGTTTAACCTTGATAACAGGGAAGGATGGTCCCTCACTGAGGAGGATCTTGACACGTACTTGGGAGAGCTCTCCCCACATGAGCAGGACACTAGAAGGGAGGTCACGGATGATTCGGTCCAGCCCTTGAATGACGGAGAGTCTTCATATCAGCATCCTGCTTATGATTGGGGAGCTTCTTCTTCTTCCGATGGGCCCAACTACAACCATTCTTATCAAGATCCGCCTTCTTGGAACCCCTATTCGTACATGGATTGATACCCACTTAGGCCAAAAGCCTAAGCTTGGGGGGAAGTACGCCGACATCGCACTCATCTCCATATCATGTTGCGTCGGTACTTTGTATATTCATGGTTCACTCTCTTTTTAGTTTTTGTTCTTTCTTTGCTTTTGCTTTCTAAAACACAAAAAGACCAAAAATATTTCTGTTTTTTCTCTTTGGTTTACTTCTTCTTATTTTTGCCTTGGTTTGTTTTTCCCTTTTTGCTTTGTTTGAACTATTCGGAAAACCCAAAAAGATTTTGCTTTTCTTGTTTTTCCCCCTATGCTTCTTGTTTTAAAAATTTAAAACACCAAAAATATTTGTCGTTCTTCTTTGGTTTTGTGAGTTTGCTATAGGGTTCATCAGTCCTCAGTGGATACTGGTTTCATATTATTATTCAAGCCACACAAGTGAAGAGCAATAATGAGGATTAATGACAACTTGAGGCGTGGTAAGAGGCTGGTAACGAACTCTATTTGTTTTCATTTTTGTATATATACTCATCACTGTGGGCATGCTTAGTCTGTTTGTGTAAGGTGTATGTTATCTTTGAATGCTTAGTAGTTCTTGCTTTCGTATGATTAGCTCCAGCTTGCTAATATTTTGTAGCATGTCTTATGGATGTTTGATTGCATTATTCTATTCATAACTTGGTATGACTCTGTGGTATCCTCCTCTGAATGTTTAATTTGAATTGACTTGGCACATGCTCATGCATGCACATGACTGAAATAATCAGTTAAGCCTCGATGAATTATTTTGTCTTAAGGATCTTGAATCACTTTCATGCCTTGAGTAGTCTGAGGGGTAGGTAAGGGGACTACAGGAGTGGTCAGAGAGGCATATGTTATGTGGACAAGCAAAATGGTTTATTATACAACAGTAACTCCTAGATAGAGATGAGAGTATACAAGCGAATTAAGTTACTACCTCTATTCTTTCTCCTACTGAGGTCAACAGGTACCATTTCAGGAACTGGGGCCGGTGCCAGCAACTTGATGCTGGCACCCTTCTGGGTGGTACATAAGGGGAAGCAGACTGTAAAAGTGGTCAGGGTCATATGATGAGTAAAGACAATGGTGCAGAACAGTTAGTCACAAGAAAATCATTAGAGGTTGTGATGAGTACATAATCAAATTAATTAGTACTACCTCTGTTCTTGGTCCTTCGGTCAAGAGGTGTATGATGGTGTGCAAGAATCTTCCCAGGCTTGCTAAAATCGAATGTTACCTCACCCCCCTGCTTCAGACCATTTGCACGGACATACTTAGACCAACCTCGGCCACCCAAATAGGTGGTGGCCATCGTCTAGGAGACATCCACATCATATAGTTGCCGCATGCCTTTAGGGCCCTCGCTATACAGACTTAGAAAGTTGTCGTTTCCGAACATCTTGTTTATAATGGGGCGAGCGACACAAGGGACAGCCTTCATGAGAAAATTGATAGAGAAGTAAGGCGGAAAAAAAGTGAGATACAAGATCTTACATCAGGTCGGTCTAGACCACTTGGAATCCATACCTGATACCATGGGTACCCTTTGCAAAGGGTGGCCATGCACCATTTTTCATCCCTCTTCCTTTGGAATGGCATACATGGGCCCCCTTTCAATCCACAAGCTTGACGAGAGGAGGGTAGCAGAAAGGGCTGAGTAGCTGGTGCGTGGTACTGATTGAAATTAAGTGCAAAGGTTAAATTATGTAAAGAGGAAGTAAATCTAATAATATAAGAAAAAACCATTGCCTGTAAAGCAAACAGATTTTATTTTTGTGAACTTCTAATGAGCGTAAACATATAGTACTAGCTGATAAAAATAATATGGAAAATCATAACATGTGAAATTGTGGATTTCCAAATTATACCCACTTCTTAGAGAGGTCACTGCCCACCTGGGTACTGTGTTGGCGCTTCCTCGTTGTGTAGACGATGTCCTCTTTTGGTGCGGGCATCAGAAATCTACTGGCCTCTACAGCATCCACAGTCTCCGCAATAGCACCTTCAATCTGCATAAATAGCATAGAGCTCAACAGTTCAATACTATGTAAAGTTTGGTCAAACTTTCCGTCGCTAGACTTTTCAAAAAATACAGTATATGCCTAAGCCTTGGGACGAGGGAGTATAGTACATAGTAGTCATATACTAACTGTATGAGACAGTCTGACAGATCCAGATCTGGATTCACATAAACACAGTGCCAGAATTAATAAAATCACACATATGTTTCTAAACATCTGATAAGCATGCATCACACTAAGTGGGTAATACTTAAATCTGTCTGCACCATGGTAATAAGGGTATTAAGAACAAATACCTTTCTCTTTAAGATGGGCCCTCTCAGCTGGTCGGTGGCCTTGCGCTTGTTTTTTGGTGAGTAGTGGTACTCGCCGGATCCTGGGGCATGTGGGGGTACCATCCTGTTTGCCGCACCTAGAGCACCGCACGTTCGCAGTTATGTACCACCATGCTACAGTAAATGAAGAAGAGATGGTGTCACAGAGGCTTCCACAAAAACATGATGCAGGTAGAGACAACTTTTAGCATAGGGATACATCCAAGTTGCAGCCAACCACTTTCAGCATTGGAAAGAATGGAAGAACGCAACGAATATACTGCTACATTACCTTTTTAGGAAACTTTTAAGGGAACTGACGGGACCATCCCTGTCCATAGTGGTCGTGCGCGCCACTGACCCATAGTTCTCCATACAGAATCTGACGCAAAATCCATTGCACATTACAAGTAGCAACTAAAGGTTACAGAAGTGAAGAACACCTAAATCGAACCCGACCAAATGCCCGAATCAGAACAGCGGTGACCGTGCCATGATCCGGAATCCATACAAAATTAGTACCACCTCCCCCACCCCCACCCCCCATCCCCACCACCACCACCACCCCACCCAAATGACCCAATCGATTAGAGAAGAGGAAAAATATCCTGATTAGGTGATTCCGAGGTGACAAATAAGCAAGAACTCCACAATCAAAGCATACTGAATACTACTACTCCTAGTACTAATAGTACCCCCAATGGCACAATGGGAAGCAAATTAAGCAAAGCCGGATTTCGAGGTGAGCAAATACACCCACCTATTTCAACAAGAACTCCCCAACCGGAGGTTGCACCAGTTCCAACAGTTTCTTGCTAGATGTGAGCTAGCTAGTGATGGTTTCTTGTCTTGTCGTCGGTAGAAAGGCATGGACAGGGGAGTAGTAGTACTAGCAGTAGTAGGGCTAGGTAGTACACTTTTTTCTACAGTATTTTTAAGTGGTAGTGGAGGGAACATTTTGCCGGGATAGAATCCCGAATTTTTGATCCCAACTATCACGTGGTGGCCTACAGCTGTTTTAAGCAGGACCCACGTCAGGGGTGAGTTAAAGCAGGTCCCACATCAAGTGGGTGAGATAATTGACCGAGCCAACCTCCTCCTTCCCTTGGTACCAGTACTAGTTCTCCTTGGTTCCTCTCCAAGGACAAAGAAAATCGCCCCTCTTCGAATCAAATTGGTCCCAGCTTATTATCCTTCTGCTGATTCATCTCACGGAGAAGTGGACAAGACAACGGTAATTGCAGCATAGGGCACCAGTGCCGGGGCCTCAAAAATAGTAGGAACCGATAAAATGGTAATTTCGGATTTCAGACTAGAAACACACATAAACACACATATACTCCGGTATATACTAATATACAGAATAGTTTCCAATTACAGTTCTGCTAACAAAGGCCTAGAAATCATAATAAGGTAGTTCCATATTACAGAACTTCGATAGTAGCGAACCAATCATGGGATAGCTCTACACCCGAAGAGTTTTGTAGCTAGACTAGTGGTCATGAACGGCCCTAAAAGTACACCCTTGATGATTAGCAGCCCTGCATCAAATCCATCTAGACACAGTGTACCCGATCCACAGCCTCAGGTACAGGCTCATCAATTAACAGGTCATCGTCATTACCATCAAAGTCCTCTTCGGTCGTCTGCTTCTGTGATTAGTAGATTAACAGATACGTTTATAGACAAACATCAAAGACACACAACTTGAACATTTGTCGTTCTACAGATATACCTTGTCATCTGGCATAGTGGTAGTACCAGAAATGAATCCTGTTTCGTGCAGCTTGTGCTTTTTCTCTGCTCCCCCTTCTCCAAGTTGATCTGGATGCTTAGGAGTTGCGTCTCTCAGTTGATCTAGTTGATCAACATCTGCCTCCCCTACTTGATCTTGATGATAAAGATGTGCTTCCCCCAGTTCAGATGGAGGATCATATGGTTCACCATGAAATACCCATCTAACATATGTGTTAAGCATCCCAAATGTAAAAATATGGTATTCCACTATACTTTGAGGCAGCACCCTACGATTCGCACACAACCGGCATGGGCAATGTACTTTTGAGTTGTCACAATAAGCTCTAACAAATCCCATAAATCGTAGAACATCAAGGATACGTTTAGCGCTGCCTAATGGAGCAATCTCTATCCAAAAATCACCGAAGGTATTTAGGAACAAAGATCCAGCGCAGAATAAACTATGACCATGTAGATTGAGGACAAATTAAACTACGCAGGAGTATTTGAAAGGGCAATAAAAAATCCAACCAGATCGAGCCAGAGATAGAAGGACTACCGTGGGATCGACGTGCCCACCGGTGCGTCTCAAAAAGACCGATAGGTAGGGAAAGCTTCTTCGCGCATGTTGGTGATGAGGAGCGGCCGTAAGCGTATTTGTTTGATGGGGAAGGGGGTGACGCCTAGGTGGCGGAGGGTGGAAGTTAATACACAGCACGAAGGGGTGCGGACCGCGGAGGGATAACTTTGGAAAATCTGACCTACCCTGCTTTGGGCACGACCATATACGTGGCCCACCTGCTAGTCACCATAGATCAAAATTGATCCAAAACTTGTCAATATACAAGTTTATGTTTTACCATAGAAACTAGTGCACATAGCATTGCACTTTGTGAACGAATGGCTTTATGTCAAAAAGTTATTTAATTTCAGTATCTTCAGCTAGGAAGCTTGGAAACTCATGAAAGTAGGGCATTATCCATCAAATCTGGAATCTCCTGTGTAAACAATTGCTTGAAATGCCAAGACGCACCGATCTACCAAATATGGCCAGGTTCGTAAGCTTGGTTGGCGAAGATACTTCAATGTACGTAGTAGTACAAAAGATGAAAAAGGTACATAAACTATAGCTGTGACCTTGCTCCTCTTGTTTGAAAGCCTTGAATTAATTTTCATTAATTTCGGCAGATGTCTATAAACTCATTAAATGCTGGAAAGCATATAGGCCTGTGGGTCTATCTGACGGGGAGATCATCCCAAGTGGGAGTAGCGTACCTTAGAAGCTTCAACTTCAAAATATCGGTAGAGCGCCGAAATATCCCGCCCACCCATTCAAAAATCGAGCCCCAAAAATTATTTTATTTCACAAATTTAGCCTGGAAGCTTGAAAGGGCGTTATACATTGTGTGAAAAAAGGGGGCGGTGGCATTTTGAGCCATCATCTTTGTAGTTGATTCACAACAAAACACATTGTTGTTACTTGGAAATTCGAAAACAAACTTCAAATTTGGAAGCAGACATATTGGTTGATTTGCAAAGATGCACCGATCTACCAAATACGGACACGTCATCATAAACTATTTCCATGACCTTGGTCACCTTTTTTTGGGACGATGGTCATCTCCTTGAAAGCCTTAAATTGTTCGGAAATTTTAGCAAATGCCTGGAAACTCATTTAAATGCTAGGAAGCAACTCTCGCTGGCGTGTGGGCCTAGAAGGTGACAGCGCGTCCGAGAGGCCCCATGTCGGAGTAGCGTATGCTAGAAGCTTCGACCTCAAAATTTGGTACGGCGCCCAAACATCGCACCCATCCATTAAAATATCCGCGCATCCATTCAAACATGCTTCACCTCCTTCTAGAATGCAAAATTCCTCTTCTATCCCTGCTCCGGAAACAAGAATCCGAGAGAGCGCTGTAATAACAGAGGGATATAGGTGGTAAATTTGCTTTCTCCCAAGTGCATCACCCCATCCACGTTTCCCAGCCCTTCTTCAATATTTACCTGCCCGCCCACTCCGACCTACACCGACTTTTTGGACCCACTATGCAAGTGACCGACATGTCAATGAGCCAGAATTACGGGAAGTAGAGATTCCCATCGCTTGTTGTTCAAAATTCGAACATTTTTTGCTAAACCAAGATAAAATCATTAAAATCATCCAACCTGACTTATACTATCATTCCACTATGTCAAAGTAAAAGATAAAAAACAAATCCAAAAACACGTTCGTAGCTTTATAAGCCAAAAATCAAAAGCCAGAATTCGAGCCCAACCAAATAGCGCCTAAATCTCTAGGAACTCTTCCTGTTTCTCCCTTGTTTTAGTACCCGGGTACATTCAATTTTATTTAACAAGAAATATGACCAAGCAGGATATCATCGACTTGTAGATAAATTTTTGAGACACTGGCATTAAATTGCGGTAACACCATTCTGTTCCAGGAATATATATAACCATAAAGTTTCAAAATATTATTGAGAATTCACGAAATCCTAAACCATAAAATCTAAACCCCTAAACCCTGACCAAGCAGGTATCGCGCAACTATAGACCAAAAATTGAGATACTTTAGTTAAATCAAGTAACGCCATTCTATTAGACGAATATAAGCATAAATCATGAGCATTACCAAAAATTCTCTGAACCCAAAACTGGAAACAACCCACAAAACTAAAATGTAAAACCCTAAACCCTTGGCCCATAAACCCTAATCAAGCAGGTATCGTGCACTTATACATCAAAAATTGAGATACTTTCATTAAATTGCGGTAACGTCATTCTATTCCACGAACATAAGCATAAAGCTTGAACATTGTGTAAAATTCCCGAACCCCAAAATCTAAACACTAATTAAACCCAAAATCCTTAACAAACACGTAGCATGCACTTATCCATCAAAATTTGATATGTTTTCATTAAACTGGTAACTCCATTCTATTCGATGAATATAAGCATAAATCTTGAGCATTATCGAAAATACCCTAAACCCTAAACAACCCCTAATAAAACCTAAACCTAAAAACCCAAACCCTCAATCCATAAACCTTAACAGAACAGGTATCATGCACTTTTAAATCAAATTTAGAGATACTTTCAATGAGTTAGGTAACGCCATAAATATTCTATTCGACGAATATAAGCATAAAGCTTGAGTATTATTGAAAATTCGATAAACCCCCTAAACTCTATTCAATCCATAAAACCTAAACCGTAAAACCCTAAAACCCTAAACCCTCGACCCATATAAACCCTAACCAAGCAGGTATCGTGGACTTATAGATCAAAATCTGAGATTTGATCTTTCATTAAATTGCGGTAACGCCATTCTATTCCACGAATATAACAATAAAGTTTGAACATTGTTGGAAATGCCCTAAACCCTAAAACCCTAAACCCTCAACACCGCACGTAGCATGCATATCGATAAAAAATTGATATATTTGCATTAAACTGGTAACTCCATTCTATTTGATTAATATAAGCATAAATCTTGAGCATTATTGAAAATACCCTAAACAACCCCTAATAAAACCTAAACCTAAAACCCCAAACCCTCGACCCATAAATCCTAACCAATCAGGTATCATGCACTTATAGAACAAATTTTGAGATACTTTCATTGAGTTAGGTAATGCCATATTCTATTCAACGAATATAAGCATAAAGCTCGAGTATTATTGAAAATTCGATAAACCCCCTAAACCCTATTCAGTCCATAAAACCTAAACCGTAAAACCATAAAACCCTAAAACCTCGACCCATATAAACCCTAACCAAGCATATATCATGGACTTATAGATCAGAATTTGAGATAAGATCTTTCATTAAATTGCGGTAACGCCATTCTATTACACGAATATAAAGATAAAGTTTGAACATTATCGAAAATGCCCAAAACCCTAAAACCCTAAACCCTCAACCCCGCCTAAACGACATTGGCAAATGAGGTATCACATGCACTTGTAGATCAAAATTTTAGATAAAGATTCCTCAAATTGTGCTAACGCTATTCAGTTCCATGAATATAAGCATATATAAAGAAGCTTGAACATTATCGGAAATTCCCAAAAAACCTAAACCTTAAACACCTAAACCCCCAAAACCATAAAATACCTAAACCCTCAACCTCTTACCAAGTAGGTATGATGCACTTATAGATCAAAATCCAAGATACTTTCATTAAAGTGCGATAACACGAGTCTATTCCACGAATATATATAAGCATATATATATAAGCTTGAACATTATTATTGAAAAATCATAAACCCTAAAACCTAGAAAACCCTAAAACCCCAAACCCTAAATACCAACCTTAAACTCCTAAGCCTAAACCCTAAAATCCTAAATCATATACCATAAACCCTAAACCCCTAAACCCTCAACCCAAAAAACACGAACCCTAAGCCCTAGGCTATATATATCTTGTGTGGAAACTAGGGCAATGGGATTTTGATCCATACTTATTTGTAGTTTCTTCATGAAAAAAGCCATTGTCGTCGCTTGAAAAATTTAAAATATCTTCAAATTAGAAAGTTTCCTTTGTAAATAATATTTTCAATGCCAATACTATGGACCAATCTACCAAATACAAACATGTTGTTATAAACTATAGCAAAGGTGTGGCCATGACCTTGGTCACCTGTTTGAAAGCCATGCAAATTCATACATGGTACGCCATATATCATATGACAAAATTAAAGCCATTATTATCGATTGGAGCTTTTAAAATAACTCCAAATATGGAAGCTCTTTTTCTAAATAATGTTGAAATACCAATATGCACCAATCTACCAAACATGGTTACATTATCATAAAGTATGGTATAACATATGGCCTTGGCATTGGTCATCTAGTTTTCGAAAGCCTTGAATGTTCAAACATGGTACGCCATATTGTGAAACAAGTTTTTCAAGAGTTATCAAATTTTATATATTTTCATGGAAACTAGCCAATGCACACAGTGAGACACCAACCGAGAAACGAATGGTTGTATTTCATTTTATATTTTGTTTCTTTATTTTTTTTAAAGACTGGCCCCAATTTGGTGTCATTACTATTCATATCAAAAAATTGAAATCTTGCAAAACTCTCGGTGTTCTCCAATATTTACCTAATTTGGTACCCTTAAACTATTTTTAAAAAGTCAAGAGCAAGCTATATCACACACTTTGTAGTACATAAATATACTTACTTTTAATCATCAAAAAGTTATTTAATTTCTGCATATTCAGTTAGGAAGTTTGGAAACTCATGAAAGTAGGGCATTATCCATCAAATCTGGAATCTCCTTTGTAAACAATTGCTTGAAATGCCAAGATGCACCGATCTACCAAATATGGCCAGGTTTGTAAGCTTGGTTGGCGAAGATGCTTCAATGTACATAGTAGTACACAAGATGAAAAAGTGCAGAAACTATGGCTGCGACCTTGCTCCTCTTGTTTGAAAGCCTTGAATTAATATTCATTAATTTCGGCAGATGTCTATAAACTCATTAAATGATGGAAAGCATATAGGCATATGGCTCTATCTAACGGGGACATTATCCCAAGTGGGAGTAGCGTACCTTAGAAGCTTCAACTTCAAAATATCGGTAGAGCGAAATATCCTGCCCACCCATTCAAACATCCCGCCCATCCATTCAAACATCCAGCCCCCCAAAAAAACATCCAGACCCAAAAATTATTTTATTGCACAAATTTAGCCTAGAAGCTTGAAAGGGCATTACACATTGTGTGAAAAAAGGCGGCGATGGCATTTTGAGCCATCATCTTTGTAGTTTCTTCACAACAAAACACATTGTTGTTACTTGGAAATTCGAAAACAAACTTCAAATTTGGAAGTAGACATATTGGTTGATTTGCGAAGATGCACCGATCTACCAAATACGGACACGTCATCATAAACTGTTTCCATGACCTTGGTCACCTTTTTTTGGACGATGGTCATCTTCTTGAAAGCCTTAAATTGTTCGAAAATTTCAGCAAATGCCTAGAAACTCGTTTAAATGCTGGGAAGCAACTCTCGCTGGCGTGTGGGCCTAGACAGTGACAGTGCGTCTGAGAGGCCCCACGCCGGAGTAGCGTATGCTAGAAGCTTCGACCTCAAAATTTGGTACGGCGCCCAAACATCGCAACCATCCATTAAAATATCCCGCGCATCCATTCAAACATGCTTCACCTCTTTTTAGAATGCAAAGTTCCTCTTCTATCCCTGCTCCGGAAACAAGAATCTGAGGGAGCACTACAATAACAGAGGGATATAGGTGGTAAATTTGCGTTATCCCAAGTGCATCACCCTATCCACGTTTCCTAGCCCTTCTTCAATATTTACCTGCCCGCCCACTCTGACCTACACCGACTTTTTGGACCCACTATGCAAGTGACCCACATGTCAATGAGCCAGAGGTACGGGGAGTAGAGATTCCCATCACTTGTTGTTCAAAATTCGAACATTTTTCACTAAACCGAGATAAAATCGTTAAAATCATCCAACCTGACTTATACTATCATTCCACTATGTCAGAGTAAAAGCTAAAAAAACAAAGCCAAAAACACGTCCGTAGCTTTATAAGCCAAAAATCAAATGCCAAAATTCGAGCCCAACCAAATAGGCCAACTAATTTTATTTAATAAAAAATATGACCACGTAGGATATCATCGACTTGTAGATCAATTTTTGAAATACTTTTATTAAATTGCGGTAACACCATTCTGTTCCACGCATATATATAACTATAAAGTTTGAAAATATTATTGAGAATTCACGGAATCCTAAACCATAAAATCTAAACCCCTAAACCCTGACCAAGCAGGTATCATGCAACTATAGATCAAATTGAGATACTTTCGTTAAATAAGGTAACGCCATTCTATTAGACGAATATAAGCATAACTCCTGATCATTACCAAAAATTCTATGAACCGTAAACCGGAAACAACCCATAAAACTAAACTTGAAAACCCTAAACCCTCGACCCATACACCCTAATCAAGCAGGTATCGTGCACTTATATATCAAAATTTGAGATACTTTCATTAAATTGCGGTAACGCCATTCTATTCCACGAATATAAGCATAAAGCTTGAACATTATTTAAAATTCCTGAACCCTGAAATCTAAACACTAAACCCTAAATCCTTACCAAATACGTAGCATGCACTTATCAATCAAAATTGATATATTTTCATTAAACTGGTAACTCCATTTTATTCGATGAATATAAGCATAAATCTTGAGCATTATCGAAAATTCCCTAAACCCTAAACCCTAAAGAACCCTTAAAACCTAAACCCTAAAACCCCAAACCCTCAACCCATAAACACTAACCAAGCAGGTATCATGCACTTTATAGATCAAAATTTGAGATACTTTCATTAAATTATGTAATGTCAGTCTATTCGACAAATATAACAATAAAGCTTGAGCATTATTCTAAATTTGCTAAACTCTAAACCCTATACAATGATAAAACCTAAACTGTAAAACCCTAACCAAGCAGGTATCATGCACTTATAGATCAACATTTGTGATACTTTCATTAAAGCAGGTAACACCATTCTATTCGAGGAATATAAGTATAAATCTTTGAGAATTATTGAAAAATCGCTAATCCCTAAACCCTAATCAACCCATAAAACCTAATCCGTCAAACCCTAAATCATCAACCCATAAACCCTAAACCAGCAGGTACCATGCACTTATAGATCAAAATTTGAGATACTTTCGTTAAATTGTGGTAACACCATTCCATTACATGAATATAAGCATGAAGCTTGAAGATTATTGAAAATCATAAACCCTTAACCGTAAACCCTAATAACCTCCTAACCCTAGAACTCTAACTTACTAAACCTAGAACCCTAAACCCTTACCAAGGAGGTATAATGCACTTATAGATCAAATTTCGAAATACTTTTATTAAATTGCGATAACACCATTCTATTCCATGAATATAACCATATATATAAAGCTTGAACATTATTATTGAAAATTTCCTAAACCTTAAAACCTAAACTATCATAAATCATAAAACCTTGAACAACCCTAAACCCTAAACCACTAAACCCTAAAAGCCTAAACCCTAAAATCCTAAACCATAAACCATGAACCCTTAAACCCTCAACCCAAAATAAATCCCCGAACCCTAAACTTAATTAACCCTAGGCTATATATACGTTGAGTGAAAACCGGGGCAGTGAGATTTAAAGCCATGTTTTGTAGTAGCTTCATGACTAAAGCCATTGTTGTGCATTAGAAAATTTAAATAACTTCCAATTCAGAAGCTTCCTTTCTAAATAATATTTTAAATGCCAATACACACCATAACAAATATGGATAGGTTATTATAAACTACAGACAAGATATGGCCATGACTTTGGTCATCTAGTTTGAAAGCCATGCATATTCTTACATGGTACTCCATATATATTGTGATACAATTTTTCTCGGAAATTATCAAATTCCAAGATTATATTTTTTGATGGAAACTAGCTAGTGCACATAGTGAGACATGAATAGAGAAAATAATGGATGCATTTCTTTTTATATTTTGTTTCTTTGTATTTTTTTTAAAATGGCTGAAATTAGGTGTCATTACCATTCATATCAAAAAGTAGAATTTTCCAAAACTCTCGGTGGTTCTCCAATATTTGATTACTTGATATCTTTGAATTATTTTAAAAAGTCAAGAGCAAGGTATATCACACACGTTCTAGTTCGAAATTAGACATATTTACTTTAGATTGTCAAAAAGTCATTTTATTGCATAGATTTAGCTAGAAAGTTTGGAAATTCATGAAAGTTGGGCATTGTCCATCAAATCCAGAATCTTCTTTTCAAATGACAAGATGCAGCTATCTACCAGATATGGACACACTATTATAAACTATAATAGAGATATGGTCGTGACCT
Source organism: Avena sativa (assembly GCA_916181665.1). Lineage (NCBI taxonomy): Eukaryota > Viridiplantae > Streptophyta > Magnoliopsida > Poales > Poaceae > Avena > Avena sativa. Next base: position 83,212,444 of record OV702286.1, read on the forward strand.
TAGTCATCTTGTATGAAAGCCTTCAAAATATATTGTTTATCAATTTAGGCAAATGTGTGGAAACTCATTTATATGTTGGTAAGCATACTATCCCTGGCATGTGGGTCTAGACGGGGCCAACACGTGAGAGCGTCCGCGTCGGAGTAGCGTACGTCAGAAGCTTCAACCTCAAAATTTCCGCATGGTGCCAAAATATCCCGCACATCTATTCGAATATCCCGCCCCGCTTTTTGCAAATGCAAAATTCCTCTTCTATCCCTGCTCTGGAAACAAGGATCGTGGCAGTACTGCAATATTAGAGAGGTATAGGTCGTAAATGTGCGTCATCCCACCTATATCCCTCCATCGTCTCTTCCCCGTCCACAACCCTCCAACCTAGACCTTACTCTAGCTTCTTCACCGCCGGCTCTCTCTTCCACAACGGAGTTCCACTACAGGTGCTCTTTACCAGAACTATTTCACCGACTCCCTCGCGGCACCGGATCTGCTTCGCCAACACCATCGTCTACCCTACCGGGGCCGGTTCACTGAATCATTCATTGCTGACCCTGAAATGCCGATCCACCACCCCCGGCACCCACTTGCCCGTCCCACCCACTTGCCCCCGGTTCACTGAATCTTTACCAGAACTATTTCACCGACTCCCTCGCGGTAGCGGTAATTTCTCTTGCCCGTTTGCTATATTTTTGTTACTCGTAAGCTATGAAATCTTCAAGATGTTCCTCAATATCCTGGATGCTATTGCCATTTCGTTTGCACCCTTCATCTTATAGGTCCTATCCACCTCATTAGCTTCTTACTTTTATTCCCTTTATTTAATCCTCCAACACGAACTCATAGATTCTATTCTTTCCGAGCGCTCGCACGGGTCATGCAAACAGCTCATAGAGGATCCAACACAGACAATCTGACGCCCAGCAAGGCTGAATCGTGAGGTTTCCTTGTGTTACTTAGGCCAGTTTCCTGTCATGTTAATTAGTTGTCATTCTACCTAAGAACTTGCCATGACATTTGCATTTATGTTCAATTGTGAATATATGTGCGAATGCTTAATTCGTAAAATGTCCATCTAGTTTGGATGATATATCTGGTCATTTTTAATGCTATATGTTGGTGTTTTCACCTAGTTTCATCCTTCCAAACCAGCTATCTAGTTTGAAACATACGTCTGGTAATTTTTAATGCTATGGTTTTGGTGTTTTTCAAGAGTTTTCATCCTTCCAAACCAACCAACTTGGTTTCAAATGTCATGCAGAGAAATGACAATGGAGTACAAGGACCAGAGTTCCAACTTCTCTGCTCAGGTTCTTCTGGCAGATTGACCAGGAGTTGCAGCCGCTCGAGAAGGAGCTACTGTCAGCCTGAACGTCCTACTGTAAGTTCATACTTACTTTAAATGATCTCTACTTTATATAATACTACTTGTTTCCCTTGTTGTTTGTTTTAACCTATTTCACCATATTTTAGCAGACTGCAGTTAAAACCCAGCAGGAGTCCTTGGAAGGTAGGACTGAAAGTTGTGATCCCTCGTCCCATTCATCCTCCCATTGCATTGCCGAAGCAAACTTACTTAACCGTCCACCTAGAACAACTCCTGCATGTGATAAATATATAAATGTTGTATTGCATGCAGAACGAAAGGGTGTAGCTGCTCTTAGATCTGTAGCTGAAATGTTGAAGAAGAGGACAGATGATTTCACCATGTACCGATCTCTTATTGATGGTACTGACACGTTGTAATCTGTCGGCATTACGATCTTGTTGTATAACCTGTTGTAACAAACTTTTATTGTTGTGTAATAAGTAATGTTAATTTCTGTGTGTTTATTAATTGATGTCTTGATATTCACCTATTTTGCGAAAAGTAGGCGCTAGGAAAAAAAGTCTGAAATAGTAAGAACGTGCGCATGGACGGCCCAAAGCGGCCAGAACAGTAAAAGGCCAGAACTGTAAAAGGTCATAACTGTAAAAGGCTAGAACAGTAAAAGGCCAGAACAGTGAAAGGCCAAAACAGTGAAAGGCCAGAATAGTAAAAGGTCAGAATAGTAAAGGACCATAACAGTAAAAGGCCAGAATATTAAAAGGCCAGAACAGTAAAAGGCCATAGCAGCAAAAGGCCAGAACAGTAAAAGGACAAAACCATAAAAGGCCAGAACAGTAAAAGGCCAGAACAGTGAATAGGCCGGACCAATAAAAGGTCAGAACCGTAAAAGGTATCAACAGCAAAAGGCCAGTACGGTGGCAGGCTAGTACAGTAACAGGCCAAACAGTGCAGCCTTAACAGGCAAAAGCCCAAACACTAAAGGGCCTAAACAGTAACGGGTCGAAATTCGTAAAAGGCTGAAATAGTAACATGACTGAACAGCAAAAGGCTAAATTGGTAATAGGCCTGAACAGTGCAGGGCCGGACTTGTGCAGGCCTCAACTGGTAGCACAGTATTGGACAAACATGGGCCTTCTATAGGCCGAAATAGAATCGGGCCTGAAAGTTCGCGGGCCGCATCTCTGGGCCTATTTCAAATAGTGCAGGACAAAACAGTAACGGGCCATCTTCTTGTTGGGCTGCCCTGATGGGCCGGCCTAGTTAGTACTTAGCAGGCCTTGGCTGGGCCTGGCTTCTGCCACTGTTTCTATGACTGTTAACAGCGGTAACCGGTCGCTAACGATGGCTGCCACGTGGCAGTTTGCATGACGACAGCCGTCAGCGTGGCTGGCGAATAGATCTACGACGGAACATGTTTTCGTTGCTGAAGGGTGCGATCCGCCACAGGTGAAAAAAAACCGTGGTTAATTCATTTGTGACGGGGCTTTTACCACGAAGGCCATCCGTCGGCCACGAGAAACTGGCCTTCAACCACGAAAATCGTCTGTTGTAAAAGCCAACTTTTCTTGTAGTGTGGGATGGATTGAGATGGTGGTGATGTAGCAGTGGATGATGAAGATCGATGCCTTAGCCTCTGGGATCTACGCAGGGCGATGATGGATCCCTTGTGGATGGGTCCCCCTCCAGATGCCTTCCGGAGGTGAGGTTTCTATGATTTCTAGGTGTTATGTATGTCGTCTCTTTGAACCAATTGCACAGGGTGAAACTATTTGACGAGGCGGAGGTGGCGCCAACTATATTGCCGGAGCTATACGGCCGGAAAAATTGCTCTGGTCGTATAGTTGGTCATTGGACTCTCTGCCTCCCTTGTTCGCTTCTGGTTTTCTTTTGCTATTATTAATATTTCCCAAATAAGCGATTTATGTTGTTTTTGACTCATTTTCTCCATAGTACAACTGCTCCAAGAATTGTATCCATTAGATACATCATCTGTCCTGATCCTGGTGAAAATAGACATACAATGTGCGTGCGAGCACCGTGAAATACCAAGATCCTACATCTACAATGCAAAATAATAATGTAAAACATGATGCAAATATGCACACATCATCTTCCCCAAGCTTAGACTCTTGATCGTCCCGAGCAAGTTTTAGCTTAATGGATGTGATCCTCATATTCATGAAGCTGAGTCAATTAAGATAAATGAGGCAGTTGCAGCATGTGTTTATCATATACGATACATAGAATAAGTTCGTGAATAGTACCTTACTCGAACTATCTGAATAGTATTAGCAGGCTTCCATACGTTAGTTATCAATAGTTCATAAAAGATGAATCTCAACATAATGTATATCCGGTTCAACGGAATGAGTTAACAAGGTAGTCCCAAGTGTTTTAGGATCAACGTATTCACATGGGATTCAAAATCTCAAAAGTGTCTCTTTGTCATACTATAATACAGTAGTATATGCCTATTTCCTGTTTACACCTTCGCTCTTTTTCTTCTTTCTTTCTCTTTTCTTTTGCATATATGCTCACACTTTTGTTTTAACTGTTGTGCAAAGGAGCTAGCCATATATTCCACCTTATGTAGGAATTCAAAGTTCAATGATCTTAATTATCAAATTTCAACTGTATATGAAGCATTCTTATGACTTGGATATTCTACCACGACTTGTTCTCACTCAATTTCGATAGCACTTTCATTTTCCCTTGTTCAAGGTTTCCTTTTCAACTTAATTGTATAGATAATTTCTCTTTGTAAATCAAATCGTAGACTTACAACATGTTGACCAAATTATCTTTATGTGTTCCATTAACACCAATGGTGTGGAAGACTCCTATTTCTATCATCAGGTGCAAGTAAAATCATACTCAAGCCATTCATATATCATTAAAGCAAACACAAACTCAATATTGCTCCATATATAATAATAAACTCGGAATTTCATTAACGGGATCGACTATTTTTGATGGGAATTCTAATGATGCAAACTTTATTTCTAGTTTGAACTAATGGAAAAATAATAATAATAACTTATAGGATAGATTACAAGGTCTTAAAGATCTCCCCAAGCTTGGAATCAAGCCAGTGGGATCAAATAATCCCTTGCGATTATTTGACACCGTGATTGTTGTAGATCACTGTGGTGCCATGGCGTCTAACAGTGCGGTGCATAGCTTATTGTTGGTCTCCTCCGGAGTAGTTATGCGGCTATAGCACCTGCGCAGATCAGATTGGAGTGTCCACTCTATCTGTGAGCTTAGTCACCAATGGAAGGAGGTCTTCCTTCTTCTCCATCTCATTGGGATGATGACAGACTTTGACGCGATGGAGTAGCTCCTTCTTCTGATATATCTCTAGTGCCCGCTCGCGATCTTTGGTCCTGGGGACAGCTTCTTCATCGTCATCCATAATTGGACCAGGGAAGTGTAAACCGTACCTCAACACTTCTTGAGGCTTAACCTTCATACGAGCGCCAATGGTTGGCTTTGAGAGTGGAACCTCCCCTTCCTTGCTAGCACCTGCACCAATATTAGATAATTCCTTATGCTTGTGCGGCCTTGGATCTTTGGTGATGAACTTGACCGTCTCCACATGCCCTTTTCCATGTGTCTTGTGATCTTCTCTCTCTTGTTGAGCTTTCTTCATCACCGCCCAATTGATCTCTGGTGGATCATAGACGTCTCGGTGGATGTAGATGTTAACCATGTCATCTCCAGAATCGTTGTTGAAGTAGCTTGGCTCGACGTACTCCTTGTACCTCGGGCTAAACCTCTCCCCCTCCTCGTCATCGTCCTCCATGGACGGGTTGCTAGATCATTCCATGGGAGGAGCAATGAGCCCCATGGGTTTTCCAGGCCTGGGACAGGATACCGCATTGCTAGATTGGTTCCTGTAGATTGCGATTAGAGAGAGAGACAATGGCCGCATATAAGGAGGGTCAGAGGTCGGTAAAACTCGCGAGAAACACCAAATTGTCGCCCAAGAAAAGAATCCAAACAAAACAAGGAAAGAAATCACGGATTTGGAAGTGTCCTACCGTGTAATGACCAACTATATGGGCGCGGCCTGTATAGGTCCGGCCGTATAGTTGGTTTCGGGTAGATATTTCCAAATATCTCGAGTACAGGTAGATTAAATCACGACTCGGAACCGACAGTAATGTTTTTTTAATAGATGAAAAACAAATGAAAAGTGTCTGAGAGTTTAACGACCAACTATATGGCCAGAATTTTTTACTCCGGTCATATAGTTGTGACCGTATAGATACAACCACCGAAAATCAAAAGTGTATGAGAGTTTAACGACCAACTATACGGTCAGAATTTTCGCTCCGATCGTACAGTTGCGACCGTATAGATACATACACCAAAAGCAAAACTATCTGAGAGTTCAACGACCAACTATACGGCCGAAATTTTTGCTCCGGTCGTATAGTTGTGACCGTATAGGCTCAAATATCGAAAACAATTTCACAAAGAAGATACCGAGAGTTTAACGACCAACTATATGGCGAGACCTCCCTCTCCGGTCGTATAGTTGGTAAAACCCCTCTAAAACTTTAGAAAAACACAAGGAATTCGAAGGCAGGATTTTCAAAAGTAAAAATTGTGAAAACATATCACTTATTTGGGTAAAAACACTTACCTTGCACTTACCATTTTCTTATTCGGGGTGAAAAGTTCCTCCCACAACAAGGACTCCTTCTCTTTTGGAGGAATTGACTTTCGCTCATTAAATAATTCCCGTAAACGAAAATCACCAGGACTAAAGTTCCTCTCCATAAGATTGGTGTCTTCCTGAGCAAACATGGACACTGCATCTAAATTTTTTATTTCTTGCCTCTGCATAATCTACAACTCAAATTCTTGAAGTGAAAGAATCCAACGGATTAGCCTTGGCTTATGGTCTTTCCTTTGAAGGAGTTCTTTTAAGCCATCATGATCCGTGTGAACTCTCACCTTTGCATCAACTATATAAGAACGAAATTTATCACAAGAGAAAAATACCGCAAAAGTTCCTTTTCTTCCTTAGGGTAATTCTTTTGAGCACCATTGAGAGTTCTACTAGCATGATGTATAATATTAAATCTACGACCAATATGTTGTCCAAGAGTTACTCCTACAACATCATCGCTAGCTTCACATATTAAGTCAATGGTTGTATCCAGGTAGGTGGTTTAATGGTGGGAGCACGAGTTAAAGCACTTTTAAGTTTGTCAAAGGCTGCAACACACTTATCACCAAAATTAAATCTCATTCCCTTTTGTAAGAGGTTAGTCAAAGGTTTAGATATCCTAGAGAAATTTCTAATGAACCTTCTGTAAAAACCCACATGACCAAGAAAACTTCTTATACCTTTAATATCCCTAGGTTGCAGCATTCTCTCTATTGCTTCAACTTAGCTCTATCAACTTCAATTCCCTTACCTGATACCTTGTGTCCGAGGACTATACCTTCTTTAACCAAAAAGTGGCACTTCTCCCAGTTTAGAAGAAGTTAGTTTCTTCACGACGCTACAAAAATCTTTTGAGATTATCCAAGCAACTAGTAAATGAAGTTCCATAGACAGAAAATTCATCCATAAATACTTCCATTATAAGTTCTATAAAATCCGCAAAAATAGCCGTCATACATCGTTGAAAAGTAGATGGAGCATTACATAGACCAAAAGGCATACGCCGGTAAACATATAAACCGTAAGGACTTATGAAAGTTGTTTTAAGTTGGTCATCCGGATGAACATCTATTTGAGAGAAACCAGAGTATCCGTCCAAGTAACAAAAATGAGTATGGTTTGCTAACCTTTATAAAGTTTGATCTATGAACGGTAATGGATAGTGATCTTTCCTAGTCTCTTTATTTAATTTCCTGAAGTCTATGCACATCCTGTGCCCAACAATAGTTCTATTAGGTATCAATTCATTGTTTTCATTAGGAAGAACAGTAAAACCGCCCTTCTTAGGGACACAATGAACAAGACTTACCCAGTCACTCTCTTTAATAGGATAAAATATACCTGCGTCTAGTAGGCATACAATTTCTTTTCTTACCACTTCTTTCATTTCAGGCCTTAATCTTCTATTAAATTCTGCAACTGGTTTAGCACCTTCTTCCATGAATATTCGATGGACGTCTATCATGGGACTAATGCCCTTCAAGTTCTCCATTGAGTACCCAAAGGCTTGGTGATGTTCCTTAAGTATCTCCATAAGTTCTTCTTCTTCTTTTCCTGAAAGTTTAGCACTAATAATAACAAGAAATTTATTTGTATCATCTGGAAACCTGTATTTGAGATAATCTAGTAGAGTCTTCAACTCTAGGGGTGGTAATTCCTCGTCCCCTCTCTTTTCTAGCTCTTCGAAAGCCTCATTGGTCCGAGGTCCCAAAACATAAAGTGAATTGAATTCATTTTCTAGTTATCCCAGGGACTGTACTCCATAACTATTTCTTCGTAATTTGGATCTTCATTTATTTCTTCTTCTTGATTACCAAAGAAAAGAGTCGCCATTTCCTCAATAGTTCTCTCTCCTTCTTGTATTTGTGGAGGCCTGTCTTTAAATTTGGAAAAAACGGAATTCATTTTCCATTCCCCCAAGCCTAAGAGACATAATCTTCTTCTTGAAATTAACATCGGCACCTATATCACCCAAAAAGTTTCTTCCAAATATAATAGGGCAAAGAGTATCAGCTGACATATCAACAACTACAAACGATAGGAAAGTTTTTGTTGCCAATTGTGGCAGTTGCATTATCAACTACTCCCATTGGAATTCTACGGTTTTTATCGGCTAACATAATTGTTATATCAGTATTTTCAATTGTAGCCGGTTCTATTTCTTCTTTTATTTATAAGTAGAAATCATAAGATATAAAATTACCCTCGGTGCCAAGATCACATAAACCGTAATGAGAGGTTTCTTTAAATATGCAGGGAAGAATAGGCTTACCCACATCTTTTACCTTTATTTTACCTTCAACCAAAACAGAAGTTTCTTCATCAAGTTCAACTATGTTACAGTGTGAGTACATAGCCATAATTTTTTCCTTGGTTACCTTTTCATCTTTGGTTTCTTCCAGGCGTTCCATGACTCCTAGCATGCTTTCGTCTTCCTTCTTTTCCTATACTGCTTTGACCTATTCATATTCAAAAATATGCTTGTGTGTAGTGTTAGGGAAAGGCACTTCATATATTGGTTCTACGGAGGCAAGTGTTTCTTTAACTTCTCTTTTCTTTTCTGGTTCAGGTGGTGGATCATACTTGACTGGACCCTCCTTTGGAGCTTTAATATGTTCTGTAAAAGCTTTAACAACTTGCAACACAAGATCTGAATCCAAATAAAGTTATTTAGATAATTCTTTAACATCGCCTTTTTTATTATAGTCATGAATACAATCATGCTCTATTTCTATGCCTCCCTCACTTCCTAGGCTAAAATTCCATGAAACTCTATGATCACGAATTTTATTAAGTAGAGCCCAAGCTTTAGGTATAGGAAGATTCTTAAAGGCTTCTTCCGCGAAAGAGTCTAGTTCAATTTTATTAGGTTCAATTAAACTGCCATAAAAGATATGTAGTAAATACCATTCAAGCAAATCATGATGAGGACATAGTCTTAGTAAATCTTTAAATCTAATATAAGCTCTTAATAGTCCTTCATTAGAACGATTCTTCTAGGTCATTATAAGATGCCTGATTCCAAAAGATTTTGATAATGGATAATATTTTGATAGAAATTCATATGCTAGATTATCCCAAGTAGTAGTGGCTTCAGGGGTAGAGATCTATACCATGAGAGAGCTGTACTTGTCAAAGTTTGACAAAAACGTTTAACCCTTACCTCTTCAGCGGTATATCCCGTCAATAGAAAAGTGCCACATATATCTTTAAAACATGCAATATGCTTAGATGGATTAGGATCTTCTTCATCTCCAGTAAATTGCTTCTTATGTAGAATACTAAGTAGTAGAGGATTTATTTCAGTCCCCCTTGTATTCTCATTGGAGTTGTCTCTTTTATAAATATCATAGGGTTTCCCAAAGTGGTTGAGTGGGTTAGCACTAGTCATATGCTCAAACTCCATCATGTTGGTGGAAACCTGTAACTCAAAACAAAATTTAGCAAGACAAAAATAAATAAGCAAAAACTAAAAGACCTACAGTGCTTAGCTCCCCGGCAACGGCGCCAGGAAATAGCTTGATGACTGCAAGTGCACAGGTCATTTGTAGCTAGTTTTGAAATAAAGATATAGATCCCACAGGGAGCAGGAGTCTGAAGTCTAATAACTCTTCAAATAAATATTACCATAGAAATGCTAGATAAAGTTCTAAGTGACAAGGTAAAATGCGAGTATTGTGTAAAAAGGTGTTTTGGGGTTTTAGGTATAAGGGCAATAATAAAGTAAAGCAAAATAACTTAATACAGAAAGTAAGTATCGTGTATGTAAGAGAGATTGGAACTGTAGTAGGGAAAAGGCGTTCTTAGGGAGTAGCAGATACACCACTAGTATTGTAAACATTTAAGATAAATATTATCATCATGAACATTCTCAACTATGTATGTGTGGGAGGAACTCCGTATTTGGACGAATAGGCAGCAACCGCTTCTCACATCATCCTCATAGCCATATCAGTCAGCAATCGACATCAATCGAATTACTGCGCTATTAAGGGACGTAATCCCGTAGGACATATCCCATGAAATGGATAGTGTTCCGTGAGTTTCCTCGGTTTCCCAAGTTGATACGTAAGGGGTGCCAACAGATTTATAGTCACTGTAAGTGCTAGCACGCCTTCGTCTACCAACAAGTAGTTTCCTCCATCAAGTCTCCACAAGAGGCAAATATTGAGAGGTCGACTTCTCTCAATATCAAGATGTAGAAAATCGAACACATGGTCACAATGATGAATATCATAATAGACTTTATCTTATTTCAATCTCATACTAGGGTTTCTCCATCTCCCCAAGAACTAATGATCTACTTAGACATGGAGGCAATCAACATCATGGCAATGGTAATGGAAACAATCATAGATGAATAACACTTGTATAAATCCACAACGAGTATAGGAATTACGACAAGATCTAGACAATATGTAGATGGGATGGATGGAGATGGTGGTGATGCAGCGGTGGATGATGAAGATCGATGCCTTAGCCTCCTGGATCTGCGCAGGGCGAAGATGGATCCCTTGTGGATGAGTTCCCCCTCCAGATGCCTTCCGAAGGTGAGGTTTCTATGATTTCTAGGTGTTTTGTATGTCGTGTCTTAGAACTAATTGCACGGGGGGAAACTATTTGACGAGGCGGAGGCTACGCTAACTATACAGCCAGAGCTATACGGCTGGAAAAATTGCTCCGGTCGTATAGTTGGTCGTTGGACTCTCTACCTCCCTTGTTCGCTTGTGGTTTTCTTCTGGTATTATTAATATTTCCTAAATAAGCGATTTACATTGTTTTTACTCCTTTTCTCCATAGTATAACTACTCTAAGAATTATATCCATTGGATCCATCATCTGTCCTAATCCTGGTGAAAACAGACATAAAATGTGTGCGCGAGCACCGTGAAATACCAAGATCCTACATCTACAATGCAAAATAATAATGTAAAACATGATGCAAATATGCACTCATCACACCTCTTCTTGTAACAACATTAGTAGAAACAGGAATATTTATATCATCTTGAAGAAAAATTTGGTAACCAGATGCTATTTGCTCACATTGGGTTTCAATCATACTAAGATACTTGTGAAATAATTTTATTTCTTGGCCAATCTCATCATAATTTTCCACGAGTTCTGCCAAAATCTTTTTATGTTTTTGAAAATGCTTATGCAGGTTATTATGAGACTTTGCTTGTCGATGTTTTAATTCTTGAAAAACTTTTCTAGTTTCATCTTCTTCAGTAAAAACTTGTAACAAGTCTACTTTGTTTTCCTTAACAAGTTTAGAAGGTATACCTTTTTCTTTCATTGTTTTGCGTACTTCAGGCATAAGATCAGGATTTATACGAAGCATCCCTTTTTCCAACTTAGTGTCCAAATCAGGATTGTATATAGAATCATTCTTATCCCTAGTAGACATTAATTCCAAACATGCTTTAACAGTTAAAGTATTAATCGATCCTCCGGCTGATAAGTTGAGCAACTCTTTGCTTTGAGTATTAAGACCATGGTAAAATAAATAGCAAATAGTTGATTTAGAATAGCCATTATTAGGAATTCTATTGATCATTCCAAAGAATCTATCACGGGCTTGTGGGTAGTTTTCTCCCACGTTCTTACTAAAGTTTCCTATATTCTTTCTAGTTTTAGTTACCTTCTTAAAAGGATTAAACCTATTTATGAATTTGACAATACAGTTTTCCCAACATTTAATGTAATGGCGAGGGAGATAATATAACCAGTCTAGAGCTTTACCTTTAAGAGACCAACAAAAAAAATTAGACGAGAGAAGTCTCTTGGTAAACCTTTTGGTCCAAGTGTTGTCATCAAATCGTCAAACACTCTAATATGTCTTCTTGGGTGTTCATCTTCCCTTCACTAAAAGCTTTTTCCTTCTAGATTTTAATAATTCCACCATCAAATCGATATTCTCTAACACCAGGGTTAGGAAATTCTATTGGTTGTTTAAGGAAAGCAGAGTTTGGAGAACTATATTCTCTGAGAGTTTTCTCAGGTTTCTTGGGAGTTGTCCTGTAAATGGACACGATTTCCATAAAATCACTCAAGTTTTCAACTTCAACCTTATCTAATCTTAAAAGTTTTTCAATAATTTCTTCGCACCCTTGAATAAGCACGCGCTCAAAATAATCTGGTAAATAGGTCCTACCAGAGCGTGTAGACCCTTTGTCTCCTAGGGAGACCATTTTGTAGTAGTAACACCTGAAATGTCAAGAGACAAAAACTTAGCACTTACCTCCCTGGTAACAGCGCCAGAAAATAGCTTGATGTCTGCAAGTGCACATATTGTTTGTAGTTAGTTTTGAAGTATAGATATCGATCCCACAGGAAGCCCAAAGGTAAGTGTTTATGAGTGAAGTCTTTGTCACACTCAAAGTTGTCATAGGTCTTCACCTGAATTGACTGCAAGTGTGGAAATAAGAGTGAAATTTGGATTAAACTGGATGTATTTAAATAAAACTAAAATGTAAACTTCAAGAATAAAAAACATAAAAGTAAAGAACGAATCGATTGTTTGTGGTTTTCTGCAAATGACGAAGAAGGCGCGGGGAGATTTAGTTCATGGTGATAGTGACTGTGCCAGGTGGACGGATGATAAATCTAACGATTGTAATCTTATAAGTATATGTGTAGGCGAGCAACCCATAATTAGCCGGAACTCTGATGACCCACAAGTATAGGGGGTGTATCGCAGTATTTTCGAGGGAAGTGAAACCCAATTTATTGATTCGACACAAGGGGAGCCAAAGAATATTTATAAGCCTTAACAACTGAGTTGTCAATTCAGCTGCACCTGGAAACAATCTTGCTCACAACAGTTTATTAGTAGCAAAAGTTTGGTAGTAGCAATAGTAAAGTAATAGCAGTAGTAAAAGTAAAGACAATAGTAACAATTGCAGCAAACAGTAGGATTAAAGCGCGGTAGGCATAGGGATGGATGGACGGGTGTTGCATGGACAAGACAATTCATATAGCAATCAAGATATAGGGCATTTGTAGGTAAATAAGATAAAGCATCCAAGTACTAAATAATCATAGGCATGTGTTCCATATATAGTCATACGTGCTCGCACTGAGAACTTGCACAACATCTTTTGTCCTGCCAGCCCGTTTGCAGCGGGGCCTCAAGGAAACTACTGGCAATTAAGGTGCTCCTTTTAATAGAGCACCGGAGTAAAGTATTAACACTCCGTGAACACATGTGATCCTCACATCAAAGCCATTCCCTTCGGTTATCCCAATTGCTTTCACTTCGGGGCCATTGGTTCCGGACAATAACGTGTGTATACAACTTACAGGCAAGACCAAAAACAATACTATCATAATGAATCAATAACATGTTCAGATCTGAAATCATGGCACTCGGGCCCTAGTGACAAGAATTAAGCATAACAAGTTGTAACAAAGTCAAATAGCAATAATAATAGATACTAGGCACCATGCCCTAACAATCTAGTGCCATTACATGAACGATCTCATCCAATCCCTACCATCCCCATAGCCTACAGCAGGGGATTACTCACTCATAGATGGGGGAAACATGGATGGTCAATGGAGAAGCGATGGTGGTGATGATCACCTCCAATTCCCTGTCCCGGCAGGGTGCCAGATCGGAGTTTCTGGTGCTGTTTCGCAGAATCTGGTGGTGGCGGCGGAGTGGAACTCTTTCTGGAAAAACGTCGAACCCCCTTGGTTTTAGGTCAAGAGGCAACTTATAGGCGAAGAGGGAGGCCGAGGGGGCAGTCGATGCAGCCTCACCACCCCCAGGCGCGGCCTGGCCTGGCCCGCGCGACCAGGTGGTGTGGGCCCCTCGTGGCCCTCCTCCGTCTCGTCTTCTGGATCCGAGAGTCTTCTGGTGAAATAGGATGTTTGGCATATTTTCCGGGATTTTTCTTGATAGTTGATTTTCTGCACAAAAACTAGACACCAAGGTAATTCATCTAAAAACAGCGTCAGTGCGTGTTAGTTGCATCCAATTCACACAAGTTTAGAGGAGAAACAATAGCAAAAGTGCTCGGGAAACTAGATACGTTTTGGACGTATCAACTCCCCCCAAGCTTAGCTTATTGCTTGTCCTCAAGCAATTTAGTTGAAAACTGAGTGCGATAAAAGAAACTTTCACGAACACATTTGCTTCATATGATGTATATATTCTCAGCATGTGATCAACTACTTAGGCAATTCATAATAAAGAGTATGCTACTGAGTTTACTTAATAGTCATTGCAAGCTATGACGAGATTCCAACTCAAAAATAATAAGTAGCATGGAACATAAACATAAGCAACATTGCAATGCTCATAACAAGGTATGATAGAGTGGTATCTCGCTTGCCTTCGATTGTCGAGCAAATATAAATGCCAAGGCACCTCTGAAGTTCAAGTGAAAACTAGAAGTAAAGATATCAAAGGTACAAGCATCAAGGTCATAACATAATTACTCAAGTTTTGAGGCAAGCACATTATACTAAGAATGACAACCATGCTCTCAAGAAAGTGCTCGAAGAACGTATGGAGACTCAACTAGGAAAACGAAAAGGTTTTGAAAAGTTTGAAAGGCTTCCAAATGCTGAAAGTATGGTACTCGTTAGCTCTGAGCTCTCATTGCCCTATCATAAGCATCTTTAAGTGGTTAAGGTTAAAGTGGATATGCTTGACAAGTTATAAATCGAAGTCTCATGCCCCTTACTTACGAAGACTGAACCTCATGCTACTCAACTTCAGTCACAAGTAAGCTCTTGTCATTGTAAGTACATATGTATCATAGAGAACCGCCAACGGGGTACCCCTTGCACATGATACAAGAGTTATCCCATAATCAAAATGACAAGGCAATCAGACAATGAGCATCTCAGTGATCTTTTTATTTACTATGTGCATAGATTTTTATTGAGGATGCTTCATAGAATGCTCATTATGGTTATGCTGCAAGTTTCCACCATGATTAGGCATGGCTTAGGCTAGCGGCCCAGGCATTTCTCTAATACACATACAAACTCCATGATCTTACAAGTTCCACTTTTATTTCACACTGTCGGGATCCATAAGCAAAAGAACATGATATCAACGAGGTACTAAGTACCAGTGCAGTGTCGAAAGCGTTCCCCATGATACATGGTTCTGCTAACTTCAACTTATAAAGCGGAAGCATATACGCAACAAAGAAGGACGCAATGGTTCATGTTTATTAAGTGCGAGAAAATAAAGTGTGTCATCAAGTTCATGAGAGCTTTACTAACTAACTTTCTCATAACAAGCAAACATTTTATTCGGAAGAAAACAAGGCATACTTAATATGCACAGAATAGCAAATGATGCTAATAGGTAGGTATGGTGGACACTTTGGCAATATTGGTTTTGGGGAGTTGGATGCACGAGTAAAGGTTATACTCAGCACAAGTGAAGGCTAGCAATAGAAAGGGAGTAACAAACGAGAGAGCAATAACTGTCATAATCATGCTTGCAACAAAACAAGACTAATTATGGCATGAAAGTGATTCAAGACCCCTGAGGCAAAATAATTCATCGAGGCTTAACTGATTATTTCACTCATATACATGCATGAGCATGTGCCAAGTCAATTCAAGTGAAACAATCAGAGGAGGATACCACCGTGTCATACCAATTTATGAATAGAGCAATGCTAGCAAACATTCATATGACGTGCTACAAACTATTAGCGAGCTGGAGCTAATCATAAGAAAGCAAGAACTACTAAGCATCCATAAATAACATACACCCTACATGAATAGACTAAGCATGCCCACAATGATGAGTATATGTACAAAAATGAAAACAAATAGAGTTCATTACCAGCCTCTTACCACACCTCAAGTTGTCATTAATCCTCATTATTGCCCTTCACTTGTGTGGCTTGAATAATAACATGAAAACCAAACTCCACTGAGGACTGCTGAACCCTGCAACAAACTTCACAAAACCAAAGAAGAACAACAAATATTTTTGGTGTTTTTGAGTTCTAAAGGCAAGAGCAAAAAGGAAAAACAAGCAAAGCAAAATATTTTTGGGTTTTTTGAATAATCAAAACAAAACCAAACGGAAGAAACAAACCAAGGCAAAAAGAAGAAGAAGCAAACAAAGAGAAACAACAGAAATATTTTTGGTCTTTTTGTGTTTTAGAAAGCAAAAACAAAGCAAGAACGAAAACTAAAAAGAGAACGAAATATGGATATACAAGGTACCGACTAAACATGATATGGAGATGAATGTGATGTCGGTGTACCTCCCCCCAAGCTTAGGCTTTTGGCCTAAGTGGGTATCAATCCCAAGCTGGTCAAGATGAAGTGTCTCCATGGTACGACGAGGAGGTGCCCTCGTCCTGGTACGAGCTCGAGGATGCCCCACCATAGGGCGCAGAGTAGTCGTAAGAAGGCACATCCTCCTGGTGCTGCTTATGGAAACCAAGCAAGTGGAGCTGCTCGTCCACCTCCTCCTTGGAACGCGACCATAGCCTCCTGTGAACACTGAACAAAGTAGATTGCGGCAAAGGGATCTCCCTTTCATCCCCGTCAGTAAACAACATCCTGTATACTAAACTGTCCATATCAGAATCAGGAGTGACGAAGTGATGTGTTTTCATGGCAGCAAGATCAAGCCTTTGTGGTGCCAATATAGTATCATTAGGATCCACAGAAAGTTCAAACGCAGTAACCATACGTGAAGCAATAATGCCTCCATAAATGTGTCCCCTAGCAGCTAGGCGGCGAGCAATGAGAGAGCCTAGATTATACCGAGTATCATTGTTAAGTGCAGCAGCGAGGAAGGCTAAATGATAATTGGAGATATTACTTGTGTTATCCCTACCCAGAATGCTAGTAGCAAGATAATAAGCAAAGTATCTGAGAGCTGGGAGTTGGATGTTTCTTATCTTCCCGCGCTGAGCTACGCGGTCATCGTCATTGGTCACACTTCGATAGAGCTCCAGCAAATCAGTGGGTCACCCTTGGATTTTCTTCACGGTCCCTATCATACCTATACCTATAATGCTGCAAAATCTTTCCAATGGCATGGTAAACGGCATATTATAAATTCTGAAAGAAATAGTTGACTGATAGGGGGTGTTAGTGAAAACGAAACTCTCAACGAAAGTTTTGGTGAGCAATATTGCTCAGTCTCATCTTCCATGTATGAGGTCAAACCGACCCTCTGAACCAGTAGTAAGAAATCATCGAGGATCCCTGCAACTTGCAAGAAGGTATAACAAGGAAAAGTAGATGGGTGAGCATCCCCCTCATCTCCTTCATTGCCAAAGCATGGTGCAATGAGATCTTCATTGTATGAAGGCCTAAACTGAGAGGCTGATCTTGAGGGCCTCGACCTCCTAGGTGTGTCCCTCTCAAATATTTCTCCAAATGTGTGGTTGTTCATATTTGATATTCTGAAATTTAAACATCCATTAAACAAGTAGTTTCAAAGTGAATATATAATGAAAGGCACTACTCATAGGGACTTCCAAGAGGCCTAAACATACATCAAAACTATATCTCTAAGCATTGAACAAGCTTACAAGCTCTCATAACCTGTCACCTACAGCAGCAAAATACTCAAGATTTAAACCACTAAACACAAATCTACTTGGACAAGCGGAGGAGTCACATACCAGAGAACAAATGCTCCAAATTTCAGCAGCAAAGATGGGCTGAGCAAGGAGATCGAAAAATCATGGGCAAGAACAGCAAGAACGCAATTTTGAGCAAAGAACTGATGTTTTCTCGGGGAGAGAGGAAGCAGTGGCAAGTGAGAGAGTGAGTGGAGGGCCAGGGGTGGCCCACACCATGGCCAGGCGCGCTCTTAGGCTGGCTGCGCCACCAGGTGGTGTGCCTGCCTGGTGGGTCCCCCTGGGTCACTCCAGGCACTTCTCTGTCCCTTTTTTCACGTAAAAATTTAACATGAATTTTCTGGAATTTTTTGAGACACTTTATTTTTGAGCAATTTTCATGTATAGATGAATGATTTTTCTGCAGAAAAGTGATTTTGAAAAGATGCAATGACAAAACAAAACTAAGACTTCAGAAGTTCTAAGACACTCTAATATGCAAGCAACTAACAACTGAAAGTAAACTAAGCGAAAGCAAAAACTAAAAATGGATAAAGTAAAAGTAAACAAAGATAATCATGGTGAAAAAATTGTTTTGTTCATTGAAATCCTTTTATTAACAAGGTTGATCAGGTCGTGTTACCAAAACAATTTTATATGAAACAAAACTTTGTATTCCACTAATGATTATGTTACCTCAACCTTGATAGCAATGGTCCCAATCATAATAGTTTCATATTTTTCTCTTGGTATGGGACAATATATTTCTCCAACTTGAATGCCCTCAACATATTCAATTGAGTTTAAATCATAAGTCCGATCAATCTTCTTGGGGAAATAGACAGTATGCTCCTTGTCATTAATATTAAAAGTCACATTTCCTTGGTTACAATTAATAACAGCTCCTGCAGTGTTAAGAAAAGGTCTCCCAAGAATAATAGACATATTATCATCTTCAGGCATTTCAAGCACAACAAAATCAGTTAATATCAAGAAATTATGAGCCACTTGAACTGGTACATCCTCACATATACCAACAGGAACAGTAGTAGATTTATCAGCTATTTGCAAAGATATATCAGTTGGTATTAGTTTTTCCAGTTGAAGTCTCTTGTAGAGAGAAAAAGGCATACCACTAACTCCTGCTCCCAAATCACACAAAGCAGTTCTAACATAACTATTCTTAATAGAGCAAGGAATAGTTGGCATCCCTGGGTCTCCAAATTTCTTTGGAACCTTAGCATTAAAGGAATAATTAGCAACCAAAGTAGAAATTTCTTCATTAGGGATCTTCCTTTTATTAGAGACAATATCCTTCATATACTTTGAATAAGGAGGCAATTTAATAGCATCAGTCAAAGGAATTTGCAAAAATAAAGGTTTCATCCACTCACAAAACTTATTATAGTGTTCATCTTCCTTTGACTTGTGTTGCTTATCAGGGAAAGGCATAGGTTTTTGGACCCAAGGCTCTCTTTCACTACCATGTTTCTTAGCAACAAAATCTTCTTTAGTGTATTTAGTACTCTTAGTGTGCTTTTCAGGTTCTTCTTCAACTTTTTCTTTATCAGGAGCATCATTTTCCTCATTGCCACTTTCAGTTTCAGCATCAGAAACAGATATACTATTAGGATCTATAGCAGGTTCAGGAGATTCTACAATAGTTTTACGTTTCTTTTTCCTTTTCTTAGGAGAAGTACCACTATTTTCAACTTGTTGAGAATCCTGCTCAATTCTTTTAGGATGCCCTTCAGTATATAGAGGATCCTGGGTAGTAGCACCACTTCTAGGTCTAATTTCATAAGCATGTTTTTCTTTAGCGGCATTAACTAGCAAGTCTTTTTGCACTTTAATAAGTTGATCTATTTGAGTTTGAACCATTTGAAAGTGTTTAACAAGCATTTTAGCATCATTAGAGGTTATTTCCACAATATCTTTTAACTCAATAATATCTCTAGAGTTTTCCATTAAATGATTTTGCACCCTTTTATTAAAATTATCTTGCTTAACAATAAAAATATCGAATTCTTCTAAACATTGATCAGGAGGTTTAGAGTAAGGGATATCACCTTCATCAAAGTGTTGGAGAGAGTGTACCTCAATAGTGGATGAGTAGGAGATTGGCTTACATAATTCTTCTATAGGAGGTATATTCTTCACGTGTTCAGCTTTAATACCCTTCTCCTTTAGACATTTCTTAGCTTCCTTCATCACTTCATCATTTAGTTCAATAACCCCCCTCTTCTTTGATGTTGGTATAGGCACAGGAATAGTTGGTTCAGGTATAGCTGTCTCAGGTATAGCTGGTTCAGGACAAGTCCAATCTTCATAGTTCTTGCTCATTTTAGCCATTAAATCCTCAGCGTCCTTGGGAGTCCTATTCCTGAAAACACAATCAGCACAACTATCCAGGTATGTCCTAGATTCTTCAGTTAGTCCATTATAAAATATATCAAGGAGTTCATTCTTAGGTAATGGGCATCCAGCCTGTGCATGAATCAAAGCACAAAACCTTGCCCATGATTCAGGAAATATCTCTTTCTTTCTCTGTTTAAAATCAAAAAGTTCCTGCAACATAGCATGTCTAGCACTAGGAGGAAAATATTTCTGCAGGAAAGTACTAATCAAGCAATCAGGGCTATCAATAGATCCAGGAGGTAAATTATTAAACCAAGTTTTAGCTTCTCCTTTCAACGAAAAAGGGAAAATCTTAGCAACAAAGTAGTTGCGCATCTTAATATCATTAGAAAATAAACCACTCATAGTAGAAAGCTCAGTCATATGTGCTACCGCACTCTCATTCTTAGTCCCACAAAAAGGTTCTTTCTCAACAATAGTTATGTAAGATAGATCAAGAGAGAAATCATAATCCTTATGTTTATTGTTTATGGGAGATGCAACAAACTTAGCATTAGGAGACAATTTGGGTTTTATAGTACGCCTCTCAAGGAGACTCTTAGAAGAACTCCTATCATGGGTGTTTTGACATTCTTCAATAAATTCATCGGTCATCTCTATATAATCGTCTTCAATATCATAGCCTTTGTAGACTCAGGTGAACTAACAGGTGTAGTAGTGTCTTCATTAGGAGTTTCAGTATTTCCAGCTATAGTTCTAGCAATCATAGCATCTAGGAAAGGACCTAATGAACCACTCTTATCAAGCACAGTAGAAGCAGCATCATAAGTATCAGAAGTTTCAAATTCAGCAGTAGTAGTAGTGTGTGTA
The DNA here is from genome assembly GCA_916181665.1 of Avena sativa. NCBI lineage: Eukaryota > Viridiplantae > Streptophyta > Magnoliopsida > Poales > Poaceae > Avena > Avena sativa. Next base: position 83,233,241 of record OV702286.1, read on the forward strand.
GCATGTGTATGTGGCGGTGTAAGGAACTTACTCATAATAGATGGTGAATCAAGAGCAACAGAGATGTTCAGAATGGTACCTCTTCTTGTAGTGGATGGTAAAATAGGAACCTTGCCATCACGAGACTTACCCATGATGGATGGATAGCAGCGAACAATAGTGATTCCAAGTGAACTTGATAAATAAAGCTATGCTCCCCGGCAACAGCGCCAGAAAATAGTCTTGATGACCCACAAGTATAGGGGGTGTATCGCAGTATTTTTGAGGGAAGTGAAACCCAATTTATTGATTCTACACAAGGGGAGCCAACGAATATTTATAAGCCTTAACAACTGAGTTGTCAATTAAGCTGCACCTGGAAACAATCTTGCTCACAGCAGTTTATCAGTAGCAACAGTTTGGTAGTAGCAATAGTAAAGTAATAGCAGTAGTAAAAGTAAAGACAATAGTAACAACTGCAGCAAACAGTAGGATTAAAGCGCGGTAGGCATAGGGATGGATGGACGGGCGTTGCATGGACAAGAAAATTCATATAGCAATCAAGATATAGGGCATTTGCAGATAAATAAGATAAAGCATCCAAGTACTAAATAATCATAGGCATGTGTTCCATATAGTCATACGTGCTTGCAATGAGAACTTGCACAACATCTTTTGTCCTGCCAGCCCGTTTGCAGCGGGGACTCAAGGGAACTACTCAAAATTAAGGTGCTCCTTTTAATAGAGCACCAGAGAAAAGCATTAACACTCCGTGAACACATGTGATCCTCACATCAGAGCCATTCCCTCCGGTTATCCCGATTGCTGTCACTCCGGGGCCATTGGTTCCGGACAATAACATGTGTATACAACTTGACCAAAAACAATACTATCATAATGAGTCAATAACATGTGCAGATCTGAAATCATGGCACTCGGGCCCTAGTGACAAGCATTGAGCATAACAAGTTGTAACAAAGTCAAATAGCACTAATAATAGATACTAGGCACCATGCCCTAACAATCTGATGCCATTACATGAACGATCTCATCCAATCCCTACCATCCCCATAGCCTACAGCGGGGGATTACTCACTCATAGATGGGGGAAACATGGATGGTCGATGGAGAAGCGATGGTGGCGATGATGGCGATGATCTCCTCCAATTCCATGTCCCGGCAGGGTGTCAGAACGGAGTTTCTGGTGCTGTTTCACGGAATCTGGTGGTGGCGGCAGAGCGGAACTCTTTCTGGAAAAACGTCGAACCCCCCTTGGTTTTAGGTCAAGAGGCAACTTATAGGCAAATAGGGAGGCCGAGGGGGAAGCCGAGGCAGCCACACCACCCCAGGCGCGGCCTGGCCTGGCCCGCGTGGCCAGGTGGTGTGGGCCCCTCGTGGCCCTACTCTGTCTCATCTTCTAGCTCCGGAAGTCTTCTGGTGAAATAGGATTTTTGGCATATTTTCCGGGGATTTTCCTGATAGTTGATTTTCTGCAGAAAAACTAGACACCAAGGTAATTCTACTGAAAATAGCGTCAGTCCATGTTAGTTGCATCCAATTCACACAAGTTTAGAGGAGAAACAATAGCAACAGTGTTCGGGAAAGTAGATATGTTTTGGACGTATCAAACTCCTCTTGGTAGATTTCATCCCAACTTCAATAATCCTACTAGCCTGTTACCAAAACCATGGTCAAACACTAGATGATTAAGATTCTCCAATTTATTCTCTCTCTCTTCCGTGACCATGGTCCCATGTCCGGATCACGCGAGAAGGAGTCTTCTTCACCACGGAGTGCCATCGTGCTGTGGGATTCGGATCTAGGAGCTCTACTTCCGCAACTGCTGCTGGGTTGGAGGAGCAGGAGTCATCTCTAGGCACCGGATGTGTGTAACTCCTTGCGAGGTGCAACACTTGGGGCACTAGGAGTCATTGGAGCCATAGGTGTTACCGAGACTTCAACATGACCTTGAGGTCGGCTTCGGTTCGTCTACATCAACCACGCTCTCCTGAGCATTGACAATGCTTTTCGATCTTCAAGGGTAAGTTCGCGAAAATCCCCTCCTATTATAGCATTACTAATAGATAGCACCTGGCAACTGGGGTTCTAGGCATAGGGAAAAATTTATAGTTTTCATGTGCGAACCCCTATAGTGGTATTAGAGCTAGATCTATGCGTAGTACTACTAGTACAGGTAGAACACATGAGTTGTAGCATGTGGGCGTTGATCTTTTAGTTGTTACCCTCCCACGTGTACTTGTGTATACCGCAGTAATGCTTGATGAAGCGGGCCCCGACCAACTTTACACGTTCATTCACGAGACTAGTCCATGCCTGACATATAGCTTGTACCGTATAAAGTGGCTTTGGGGGGTGTATATCTCTCTCACATTAGTTGGTATGCCATTTGCATGGAGGGCCCCGAAAGGGGTGTAATATACACAACTACTTGATTAGCGTTGTGGTGAAAGTTCGTAGGTAAGAACTGTTATTGTGCGTATGCCCTATCAGCCACATAAAACATGCAAAGATAAAGTAGAGGCATCTAACTTTGTTTTGCAGGGGGTGTTGTGACGTGATATGGTTGTGGCAAAGGTAAAATAGTTTACTTTATGTTGCTAAGTAGTAGTAGATGGTCATGGACATGATGGTCTACCACACCGGAGGGCACCGGTACCTGGTGCCTATGGCGCAGGAACCCTGGCGCTGGAATCTGGAGGTGTGAGATAGAGATCACAGCGAGAAGGACCATATCGCATCACACTTACATTCAATGTTTATTGTTTCTACATCTTATTTTTTGGTAGTATTATACACTCTACAGTATCCTAATAAGATGATCCCTAATCAAAATACCAATATAAGTGTTCTCCCTTAGCATGCACCACCAAGAAAGTTCTCCGATATGAGGCATGCCATGACGATCGGGTGTCAGACATATCTGTGTTTGCATATAGTGGGTGTAAGCCATGTTGCACAGCAAATACACTAATGTTAAGTTGGAGCCTAGCATGTGTAGATATGGCCTCAGAACACGGATGGTCGAAAGATCGAGCACGAGTCACATGAATGATGTGATCAACATTTTGGCGTCCACCTTTGAAACTATATCGTCGGCCGTGACGATCGGGCGCGGTGTAGTGAATAGGGACTGTGTAATCACTAAAACCCTTATAGGGATTAGAAGTTTTTAGTGGAGTTATTATTTTAACTCATATAATTATAAACTTAGTCTATATTCCTTCTGTAATTATAAATGTAGAAAATGGTTCTCCCTGATGTTACCTTCCCCATTGACGACTGGTTAGACAGAGAAAAGCTCAAACTAGACGGATCAAACTTTTCTATGTGGGTTGCACGTCTCCATGTTCTCCTTAGTGAGAATGATGTGGTCGACTATATACTCTACGAGATGGATTTGGAGCATCCCTATTTCTATGAGACCCCAGAGTAGCGGAAATACCGTTGCTGCCATCGTGTGATGCTCACCTTCATATCAGTGACGATGTGCTTCGGAATGGTTGATGAGCTGTGGCCAATTGTGGGTAGCATTGACCCTCGTACGGTTATGGTACAACATAGATCACATGTCGTGGAACAAATGTGCATATGGGAGCATGAGCTGATGGGATATTTCCTCTCCATAAAGATGGAGGAGAACTCTTTGCTTGATGTCCACTTGGAGCGCATGGATGATGCATACATGAGGCTTGCATACTTCCTGGACAACTAGCTCATGAGCTCTTTTGCAATAGGGGTGTTGTTGCGGTCGCTGCTACCAAATACTCGCCAGGACTTGCATCATGAGAGGTGATGGGGAAACATAAGATTTCCATGAGTTCATATCACATTTCAGGAATGTGAAAGTTGAACCCAATTGCTGGAGAGGTCATCGATGACAAAGGTATATATTTTATATACAGTTTTATAAATGTTATAATCTTGCAAACACATATTGCAGTGTTAAAGTATTTTATACTTATTCTGTTTCGGTAAAAACAGGTCCTTCTGCATGAGAGCTGCTTGCTGGAGATAAGGTGACATTGCGTGTTGATGGCGAGCATGATGATGATAGCCAACGACACTCTCCCTCGACATTTATAATTTAGTTTATCATTTTTTGATGATTATTGCAATCGATAGATTGTGGACTTATTTAGTGTGTACACTTTGTGAGATGGTTATTCATATGAGTTTGTAACAAACAACTCTTCTGCTTCTATGAATGATTTCTATTTGCGTTCATATCTTCTTCAATTATGTGTGAATTATCATGGTTATGAAACTAATTGATAATGCATGAACATTTGTAAAATATTGAAAATGCCTTGAAAAATACCCAACTTAGTGATATATTCATTTTGAATGAAACCATTGTTTAAATTCAAAGTTATGTTGATAATATGTGAAATACATTTGATTTCTTGTCACATATGAATCATGCCCAAGTTAGGCAAGATAACTTAACACACCATGTATTGCATGAATACAAAGTGTTTCATGAATTGTTGAAAGAAATACATATTCGATGTATCGTATTTCAATGAAGTGGTGATTATCATTTTAAGATTGTTTGAATTTAGTAAAAGAGTTTACCAAAAGAAACATGAGCATGAAACTATTTGATATGATCAAAGTATTTCATCATCCCAGGGTATTAAAGATAAAAGAGAATCTAGTTACTATGATTTGATCAATAGTAATTAAATTTGATGTTATAAAATTGGCATATGGAATTGTGAAATGCAATGAATTTGATACGCCAAAGTGAAAAGCATCACAATGTGATATTAATTATCAAGTGGGTCAATAGATTTCACTGAATAAATCGTTGTAGTGTAGATGTAAAGACCATTAACTAGAAATAGTAAACACTCAATTAGTGTATATAGTGAACCATCTGGATTCGTGAGATCGGCACAATATCTTGTATGGATCGTCGTGAAAGTTTTGGACTTATTCGATATCACCAAAATAATAGCGAATAAGTCCTTGTAAGAGTATTCATTGGAAACTTTGAATACGAAATCCTTGGCTAGATCCAAAATAAAGGCAAAACTAGTATTGCTTGAATTTTGATGAATTCTCGAGAAATTTGATGTTACCGATTGTAAAGCTTATGGAAGATAGTGAAAACACGATGAGGATTCAAAACCCTGCATCAGAATGTTGAGAAGCGCAATGGAAAGTGTTCCTGAATGATTCTCTTCATAAAGGAAAGAATCAATGATAATGATCATTGTGTTTTCTCCAGTAGTATTTTCACTACATGAAGTAGGATTCAAAATGTACTCCACATCTTGTATGGAGATATTTGTGAATCACTTGTCATATTACCGAAATATGACATACTATGAACTACGAAGGAAAGCAATGGTAAACTAAAATTATGAGAAATCCTAGAGGCAAAATTCACTTAAGATTAGAAAGCAATTCATTGCTGAATCTTACCAAGTAATGGGTTACATGAATTTTCCAAATGACTGCACAGTCATGAAGGAAAAGGTGAATGACAAAGGCACGATTTTTCATGAATAATGTATTGGAAAAATTCAAAAGAATTTGATTCAGGAGTGTTGAAAGTCTAGTGGATTTAATACTAGTAAGATTAGTGTCTCATAATAAATCTCTTAGTTTGATAATTGATCAAAGGATTTTGAAGTTATTCAAAATACTGAGAGGATATGCAATTTGCATAAAATTGAGTGGGAGTTGTAAAATTCTTCCTAAAACAATATGTGAATGACATATTTTGAGTAGCAGCGATATAAGTCTCGGACTCAAATATGTTGGGAAGATATTTTGAGTGGGAGCTTAGAGATTGATACTTAAGTGTGTTTACGACACATTAAGAATGAAAGCGCAAGTACCAATAAATAATGATTCATATGGATTAGAAGTTGAAAGTAAGTATATTACAATATTACGTCATATTCCTAAAAGAGATTCTGAAAATAGTTTTGGAAAAAGAATTCATTAAGGAATGGTCCTTGGTCACTCGAATTAGGAATAGCATTAAGTTAAACATCAATGGTTGAAAGAAAGAAAAAGGATGATCATCATCCACTATGTTGATACATAGGTTCTGTTTTGGAAACCATGATGATAGCTTAACATAATATATGATACGGAAAGGAATGTTTGAAAAGTGATTAGGTATGAATCATGGAACATTGAGCTAAGTTTGTCCATGGTGTCTAATTGAAAACTGTAGACATGTTTTCAAATCTATGAAGGATGACATATCTTAAAACATAAAGGGTTATGTTATAAGGGAATGTGTTAACCTTAGAAGATTGGAAACCCCTGCATCCATAATACCGACTAAAGTTAAATAGGAAGCGAGGTGATAAAAACATCGAAAGTTGCACAAGATGCACTAGTGTTTTGATGATTACATTTATAATAAAAAGATAAGGGTACTGATAGTTGTGAGATTCAACATATGTTTGATGGTTTTTATTGATGGTTTTCTTCTGGATTTGATTGTTTTCTAGCTTTACCTAACGCTAATACTTCTGTAGCAAAGAAAACTTGGTTTTTAATATGTGTTTCAGGTTCTGAACATCAACAGAAGGTTTTAACAACAGAAACACAATATTCAGGCGAAAACAAGCAAGTCTCTTTTCAGAAGCAATCAGGAAAGCATACAGAAGCTTTAACGAGCAACTATACAGCGGGAATATTTTTCCGGCCATATAGTTCCCGCCGTATAGCTGAAGACGCCTCTGTCTTGTCAAAAAGGACTACTTTCGTGAAGAGGCTAGACATGAAATCATAACATAGCAGCCGCCATCCCATCCAGAGAGGAGAAAGAGGAGATCCGGAGAATAAGGGGAAGACGTTCTTCATCTCGCTCCACGATCTTTGACCTCCTAGCCATCACACCCTCATAGCCATTACTTGTACTTGAGAGAGAGAGAGAGAGATCTTCACTTTGCAAGACTAGGGTTTGAGATTGTTTATTCCTATCTTGAATTGTGTTGGATTACTTTTCTATTCTTATTGTGGATCTCCATGGTAATATCGAGAAGAACTCCCTTTATTTAATTATATCGATGATGCTTTGTTATCTCATGTGTGAGTAAGTTCCTTGGGCATGGGAGATGGGATTGGTGAGATGTGATGTGCCTCCATATATTTTCCATTAGATTGTGATTGATTTTAATTATTATATTATGTGTGCTTGACTATCTGTGGGATGCCTAATGCTTGTTGTCCAATTAAGGGCCCATACAACATGATGCTTTGTTCTACATAGATAGGATCTTGTTTTCTAGTAGACCGACGACTCTTGAGTGGCACGGGGATATCAATGGGAAACTAGTTTGACTCAGGGATCACAAGGAACCACTGTGCTTATTGCATTAGTATGATCCAAGGAGCTTAATTGCTAAGCAACCTGAAGGATCTTAATCATCTAGTGACTGGCCATGGTTTTGGTAACAGGCTAGTAGGATTATTGAAGTTGGGATGAAATCTACTAAGAGGAGTTCCGGCTAATTATGGATTGCTCGCCTACACATATACCTATAAGATTATAATTGTTACACTTATCATTCGTCCACCTGGCATAGTCACTATCACCATGAACTGTATCTCCCCGCACCTTCTTTGTCATCTGCAGAAAACAAAAATAATCGAAGCGTTCTTTACTTTTATGCTTTTTATTCCTGAAGTTTACATTTTAGTTTTATTTAAATACATCCAGTTTAATCCAAATTTCATTCTTATTTCCACACTTGCAGTCAATTCACTCGAAGACCTGTGACAACTTTGAGTGTGACAGAGACTTCATTCATAAACACTTAGCTTTGGGATCCCTCTGGGATCCATATCTAAATTTCAAAACTAGCTACAAATGATCTGTGCACTTGCAGACATCAAGCTATTTTTTGGCACTGTTGTCAGGGATCTAAGCGCTAAGTGTTTCTCTCTTGACATTTCAGGTGTTACTACTACAAAATGGTCTCCCTAGGAGACAAAGGGTCTACACGCTTTGGTAGGGCCTATTTACCAGATTATTTTGAGCGTGAACCTATTCAAAGGCGCGAGGAAATTATTGAAAAAAAATTAAGATCAGATAAGGTTGAAGTTGAAAACCTAAGTTATTTTATGGAGATCATGTCCATTTACAAGACAACTCCCAAGAAACATGAGAAAACTCTCAGAGAATACAGTGCTCCAAACTCTGCTTTCCTTAAACAACCAATAGAATTTCCTAATCCTAGAGTTAGAGAATATCGATTTGATGGTGGAATTATTAAAATTTTGCAGGAAAAAGCTTTTAGTGGAAGGGAAGATGAAGACCCATGAAGACATATTAGAGAGTTTGACGATGTGATCACAACACTTGGACCAAAAGGTTTTCCAAGAAACTTGTCTTGTCTAATTTTTTTCGTTGGTCTCTTAAAGGTAAGGCTCTATACTGGTTATATTCTCTCCCTCATCATTACACTAAATGTTGGGAAACTTTATTGTTAAATTCATAAACAGGTTTAATCCTTTTAAAAAGGTAACTGAAACAAGAAAGAATATAGGCAACTTTAGTCAGAACGTGGGAGAAAACTACCCACAAGCCTAGGAAAATTCTTTAGAATGATCAATAGAATTCCTAATCATGGCTATTACAAATCAACTATTTGCCATTTATTTTACCATGGTCTTAATACTCAAAGCAGAGAGTTGCTTGACTTATCACCAGGAGGATCGATAAATACTTTAACTATTAAAGCATGTTTGGAAATGATATCTACTAGGGCTAAGAATGATTCTTTATATAATCATGATTTCGACACTAAGCCGGAAAAAGGGATGCTTCATATAACTCCTGATCTTATGCCTGAACTACGCAAAACAATGAAAGAAAAAGGTATACCTTCTGAACTTGATAAGGAAAGCAAAGTAGGCTTGTTACAAGTTTTTACCGAAGAAGATGAAACTAGAAATTGTTTTCATGAATTAAAACATTGACAAGCAAAATCTCATAATAACCTACATAAGAAATTTCAAAGGCATAAGAAGATTTTGGCGGAACTCACAAAAAATGATGATGAGATTGGCCAAGAAATAAAATTATTTCACAAGTACCTTAGTATGATTGAAACCCAATGGGAACAAATAGCATATGTTTATCAAATTTTTCTTCAAGATGATATAGATATTCATGTTTCTACTAATGTTGTTACAAGGGGAGGTGCAGTTATTACATGACCATTAGGACCACCAAAATATGAAGCTAAAAAAGATCGAAAGGAAAAAGGCTTGGTCAAAGAAAGCCTAGAAGATGATACACTGGTGGACCCTCAAGATGAAACTGCTCAAGAAACACAAGATCAAAACATGAATGAGCAAAATGATGCACACGGTGACCGTTATGACTCTGATGCAGAGACAGTTGATCCAAGAGAAGAAAAAGAGATAAGCAATAAAGATGAAGTTGTTGTAGTAGAAAAGAAGAAGAGCGATAAGAAGCAATAAAAGGAACCAACAAAAGAGCCTGTTCCCCCATAAAAGGTAAGATACAAGGATAAGAAAGGTGAGCAAAAGCTTCCTTATCCATATCGAAAAAAGAAAGCACCAAATCAGGTAATCTATGATTCTTTCTAAAAGGCACTTGGTGATCTTAATTTGGAGATTCCATTTTCGGATGCAATAAAAGTTTCTACCTATTCTAAATTCCTCCATGATATTCTTAGTATAAAGAAAGAAATAACTAAAATTGTTTCCATGGTGTCTAGTTATCTTGCTAATGTGAAGCTATTGTGTAAATCGGGAGATCCGGGAATACCAACTATTTCATGCTCAATTGGCAAAATGGATATTCACAATGCCTTATGTGATTTAGGTGCATGAGTTAGTGTAATGCCATATTCCCTCTATAAAAGGTTAGGATTAGGGGAGTATTCCCCTACTACTATCACTTTAAGATGGCTGACGAATCCACTAAACAACCCATTGGTATGATTGAGGATGTTCTACTTAGAATAGATGAGCATGTTATTCCCACTGATTTTATTATTCTTGAAATGCCAGAGGATGAAAAATTATCCATAATACTTGGAAGACCTTTCCTTAGTACTGTAGGAGCATCAGTTGATTGTGCTGAGGGAAAAATAATCTTCAACGTTTATAATGCTAAAATCATCTGGTTTTTCCAAAGAAGCTAGAACCAGGAGAAAGGTATATTCCACCGGCAAAACGAGTTCATGTGGTAAGTGCCTTTGACAAGGGGAAACCCAAGGTAAGAATTCGAGAACAGAGAAGGGGATGAATTATTCAACCATTCTTAATAAAATGCTTAATGGGAGTCAACCCATCACATGAATAAAATAAATTAAAGAATAAAATGTTCATCACATTCCTACAACTTTTTCAAAGACATTCTTGTGGAAGCGCGCCCGTGAAGATGCAGCTGTCAAAAATATGTAGAAATATCGATTGAACAAGCATAGAATAAATATAAAAATAAAAGTTTGAGTTTTATCTATGAAAACTAGCTTAATCATTTTGTCTAGATTAAAGAGTGAATCTCTAGTTGAGAAGAAGAAGCTCGGTAGTACTAAAAAAATCCTGCTCTATACATGCTGATGTTGGTCGACAATTTTTACTGTCATTTTTCTGTCAAAAACAAGGTGTTTTTGCTAAGTTTCAGGATAAGAAAGGACTCTCGAAGAAATAGAAATTTTTTGATGACTACTGAAGGTTTAACGACCAACTATATGGCGGGAATAAAAAATCCGGCCGTATAGTTTGGCCGTATAGATATCTTTGCCATCGACAAATTTTCTTTCTTAGGCACAGAAGGTTTAACGACCAACTATACGGCGGGAATAAAAATTCTGGCTGTATAGTTCCAGCCGTATAGATATCAATCCCTTCATCAAATTTCTTCTCCAGGATACTAAAGGTTTAACGACGAACTATATGGCGGGACCATTTTGATCCGGCCGTATAGTTGTGCCTGTATAGCTATGATCTGGCATAAACAAACCCTAATTGTCGACACCGCCGCAACTATATGGTCGGAACTACTTATCATGCCCGTATAGTTGAGGTCGTATAGTTCGACGCGACCACTTAAATGCGCCGGGGTGGCTAGGGTTCTTCCTCCTCCTCACTTTTTTTCTCATATTCTCTCTCCAAACCCCTCAGAACCCACCTAGAATTCTTGCTTCTTTGTGGATTTTGTTCGTTTGAGTTGGGGAATGAACAGATCGGTATGTTTCTCTCCCTATCCGTGCTGTATTTTCAAGATTCCATGGTTTAAACTCTCACATTGATCTAGTGGATGAACTCAAGCTTATTTTGTTTTTCCTTTTGATTTCTCATGTTAGGATTAAATTTTTCCATGTAGAATCGTTTATATATAATGTAAAAACTATATGTCTAATGTTTAATGGTGAAATTTTTTTGTGCATCAAGATGAACAAAATTGGTAGCATTTTTCGCAAGAGCAAGCACCAATGTGGCGAGAGCTCGGGGCTCTAGGTCGAGCTCAACAACAAGTTGGCCATGGTTTTATCAAGGAAGGTGATGCCCACACGTTGGGCCAATGATAGCTTTCTCACTGCGACAGGGTTGAGGGCGGACTTCGACCTCATGTGTGCAAATTCAAGGCTAGCACTACTCGCCTACGCAAGCCACAACACCTACACCGAGCTCATCTATGAGTTCCTCGCCTCTTTCTACAATGACCACAAGGATAAAGGTAATGCGAGAACGGTAAGCTTCACCATGAACCAGTAGCATTATGAAATAAATTTCGAACAATTTTGTGATGCTTTTGGCTTGCCTTACGATGGGGAGTCAACTGTTACAAATTTATATAGCGTCTCAAGTGGAAAAACTTGGGAGGTTATGTTGGGGATATACTTTCCGGGTATCCTCATAGTTCCTCACTGACCAGGGTGGCCCACTTCGGGTTAGAGCTTTGCTTCACGGGCGGCCCAGTCAGGCAGAAAGACGGAGTCCAATCTGGCTACAGGAAGGCCCAGAAGACTTACCGACTTAGGCCCATAATGTTGCTTGTAGTTCAAGATGTACTCTGTAACCAACTCTTAGTCGTAGCCGGATAGATCTCGCCTATAAACCCTAGGCCGGATATCTATATAAGTCGTCCTAGGGAGAGCCTTTAGGGCACACCTCAATAGTCTACAATCTCAACTCGCACAGGCGAAACCCTTGTAACCCATATTCCGGCTCTTTCGTATTACTGGATGCTAGCAGGAGTAGAATCTGTCCAAAGCCGGCGGATTCGAACCTGGGTAAACTTGTGTGCTCACCGTCCCGGAATACCGTACGTCTCACATCCCTCTCTTCCGCACGCCTTGAGGACCCCCTCATGGCGTACTTGTGATCAATCCGACGATAGTTGGCGCCCACCATGGGGCAAGTGAGCTTCGGATCTGCGTTCCGAGCGAAATCTGCAAGAATCGGAATCGGCGAGACTATCGCCGTCGGTTGCATCCTCTACGCCAGCGATGTCCCTCTCATCGTTCTCGACGAGACCTGGATTCTGGCTAAGGAGGTTGTGACTGCCTACACAATCATGTCTTTTGGCGAGATCGATGTTTACATCGGTTTCGCTAAACCTGCCCAACCCACCCCAGCGGTGATGATAGAGGCAGAAGAATCTTCTGGGTCCCCTTTGTCCGTGGAGGCGGCAGAGTTCCGGATCTTAGCAAACCCTAAACCCACCCAGCCCGCACCAGTTGCGGAGATAGTGGAGAAACCTGAGCCTGAAGAAGACCTAGCAGTCCAAGTCGAATCTGGAGTGGATCTCCCTGGAGAAGCCGGATCCCAGATCGACCCACCCGTGGAAGTCGAAATCTAGGAGGAGCATAACAACGACACTGATTCCGGCTCCAATGATGCTGGGACAGACAGGCCTTTCCTGAGGTATACACTCAGACGCATGATACTGCAAGGCGAAAGCGCGGATGCAATCCTCGAGGCCATTAAGAGTTTCAACATGGTTGATCGTGAAGGCCGCAGGTACCTTAGGAAGCATGCGTCGCAATTTGTCGGATACGTGGGATCCGGATCCGGCTCTGCCGATGCTAGAGAAAACACCGACTCTGTGCTAGAGGCAATTGGAACAAACGCCGACGTACCCGCATCCTCGGATGAATCAATGACGTCGGTGGATTTCCGAAAGTTCTCCGCAGAATATGAAGAGGAGTATAACTCCAAAGCTGCAGAGGAAGGAGAAGCCATGGATGAAGGATCCGGGGAACACTCTCCCAAAGTGCAGGATGACATGGACGTCGGAGATAATCCCGAGGTCCAGATGTCCGAAAGTACCGATCAGAGCTAGACTCTGGGAAACGGACCCAAAGCCGTCTTTGCTACCGGTGCTGCCAAGAAGGCAAAGAAGAAGAACAAGACCCCAGCAAAAGACCCTCTGACAGAGGAGGTGATTGCCGAGGAATACGGAGAAGACTCGGATGGAGCACTTATCCCAGAAGAGCCGAAAAAAGAAGAATCAGTGGATGGACACGTGATCACCGAAGGTGCGCGTAAACTCATCGATGCTGCATTAACCACACCTATCCCTACAGCTGGAGAACTTACTGCTGAAGAGCTGGACGAAAGGGCCCAGGCCCTAGAAGCGCGTCATCAACAACTCCTCGATGAAGCCAAAAACATCGAGGTCGAGAAGAAACGCATGGCAACTAAGGACTACATGTCTCGGTTGCATCAGAAGACACGGAAGCGTCACACCGATGATGACCAATTCCCACATGTCCGTGCCGTCCTTTTTGGAGATGATATGGGGAAGCCACGGAAAGATAGCAAAGGAGATTGGGTATACCCAACCCCAGTACAGAATACCGTGGCGGCCCGAGAAATTCTATCGGCTAATCCAGGACCGGAGGAGATCCGTTTGGGTATCAAACTACTCAACAAGGGACTGGAGCAGCAAAAGGTCGCCCTGTCCAGAAGTCAAAAATTGGTCTCGGATTCCGACCAATGTCGCACAGATCTGGCATGGGCTGACGTAAGACCCCATCACGTTCGGGAGCAGTATCATCGTCCCGAACACCGGGAAGACAATTATTCAAGAACCAGATCGTCAGGACAGCAGTATAGAACTACGCGTAACTGGAGCAACATCGCTCCAGCGGCCGAAAAAGATGCCATTGCTACACTGAATCCGAGGAACCCTCCCCGACGAGAGTCTAACGATCGAAGGGGAGAAGATAAAGAGAAACGTCGGGAGGAGGATCACCAAAGAATGCCACCTCCTAGACATGCAAGCCGTCCGGCTGAGCCTCACCATGGTGGGAATGACGGACGAAGGAACGACGGAAACCATGCTACGACAAGACGGCAGGGGGCTCGACATAGTCAAGATCCTCGCCGGAACCGGAATAATGATGCTCCAGAAGGAGGCCGGCGATCAGCCGGAAACAATTCAGCTGCCCCACCCTCTCCACCAAGCAGTCATCACAACGGCTCCCAAGGAGGGCAAGGAGGACGACAAGGCGGAGGAGGTGGCAACAGAAGCCGAAGTCCGGCTCCAAGGCACTAAAGCCACAGCCGGCATTCGGGACGATCTCTAGCCCTGAACGACGCAAGGCACGGGATCAATTCCAACATAGAGGCGCGTCGCTACGAAAACGATGACATTTACATGGGCCCAAAGTGCTTCGGACCACCCATCAGAGCTACAAAATTCTCGGAAGGATTTGCTATCTCAAGGCATATCCAAGCCTACGACATCATTGCTCGGCCAAATACCTGGCTTCAGGATTTTTTCCAAGCTTGTTGCATCGCCAAAGGCAGAAACAGCCTGGTCGCAACCCGATATCTCCCACTTATGTTGCAGAGGACGGCGCGATCATGGCTCAATGAACTTCCGGAGAACACCATCCATAACTGGTATGACATGCAAAGTGTGTTCTTTTGGAATTTCGAAGGCACATATCGGAGGCCCTGTTTGGTTAGAGACCTACAGCGTTGCACCCAAAAAGCCGGAGAAACTTGTCGGGATTACCTCGGATGATGGATCGACACCAAGAACTCCTGTGAAGGAGTAAACGACCAAACCGCGATTGAAGCTTTCATCGCAGGGCTCCCAATTGGTCTACTACATCACCGCTTGAAGTGTGACAAGGTCACTGATTTGGGAGAGATGATAGAAACAGCGAGCAAGTATGCAGATGCTGACGACGATGCAGAAGGATTGCTCAATGTCCTAGCTGTGCCTCAGTCGGCAAGACAACCAAAGCAACAAGCTTACAAGCGCAAAAATACCTCGGAAGAAAAACCCAACACGGAAACAGCGGTGGTTACTATTGTTTCCGGGTCTGGAGGACAAGGAGGATGTGGCGGAGGCTGCGGGCATGGCCGTGGGACGTCAAGGGTCCAAGATAGAGGTGAACAGCAACCAAGCAAAACCTACTCTTGGGCCGACCGCCAATAACCCATGTGTGCATCACCTAGACGCCAATGGGGGCTCGTCCCACACCAACGCTGAATGTCATTTCAATGACGACATCAAAAGAGATGACACCGCGGGCTACAAAGCTAAGCGGAAGAAGGGAAAGAAAAATCCCGAAAAGGACAAGGAGACCAAGGAAGATTCCAACATGGAGGAAGCTGATGCTTCAAATCCCAAGTCGGAACGGAAGAAAACTTTTCCCACCAAGAAGGACACTTATGTCACTTTCCTCGGATCTCAACCAACAAAGGTCAAGAAAGCAATTCTACACGAGCTCAATGCAACAGTTCCGGCTGTCCCCCAGTATCTGGACTGGTCGGAAGTGGCAATCACATTTGACCGTGATGATCATCCGCCTAAGTTACACAGGCGAGGAAAATAAGCCTTAATCGTCAACCCACTTATTGACGATTATGGTTTCTCCAAGACTCTCATGGATGGTGGTAGCAGCATCAATATTCTCTATGTCGAAACGCTACGCCAGATGAAGATCTCGGAAACCTAGCTGAACCATAGCTCTGTGATATTTCACGGAGTTGTCCCAGGAAGACAAGCTAATTCCCTAGGAGAGATTACTTTGGATGTTACCTTTGGAACTCCAAAGAACTATCGGACGGAGACACTTTCTTTCGAAGTGGTCCCGTTCAAGAGCGCATACCACGCTATATTCAGACGTCCGGCTTACTGGGCTTTTATGGCTCGTCCGTGTTACATTTACAATATGATGAAAATTCTAGGTCCCAATGGCGTGATCACCATCAGGGGAGACCCGAAGAAAGCGCGAGAGTGCGAGGATGGAAATGCCGCCTTTGCCAAAGCCGTGCTGCACGCCCAGGAGTACCAGGAGATCCAGAAGAGCATAGATCCGTCCGAGATGCCTGCAACGAAGAAGGAGGTGACAAAGCCAAATCTGGAGTTCAAGGCATCAGAAGAGACGAAGAAAGCACCGTTGAAGGATGATGACCCCTCCAAGGTGACCCAGATAGGCGTAGGCCTAGGTAGCGCATAGGAAAGCGCGCTCGTCAAGTTCCTCCAAGCAAATCAAGATATCTTCGCATGGCAGCCATTTGACATGACCGGAGTACCTAGGGAACTTGCCGAGCACTCTCTAAATGTAAACCTGAATGCTAAACCCGTCAAACAGTCCCTATGGTGGTTTGGCGATGAAAAGCGTAAGGCAATAGCTACGGAACTAGCGCGGCTCGAGTTAGCCGGATTCATAGAAGAGGTCATCCACACTGAGTGGTCGGCCAATCCTTTAATGGTCCCTAAAAAGGACACCACTGATTTAAGGATGTGTGTTGATTATACTGCCTTGAACAAGGCTTGTCCAAAAGATCCGTTCGCTTTGCCTAGAATTGATCAAGTTATCGATTCTACGGTAGGCTCGGAACTCCACTGTTTTCTCGACGCATACTCCGGATATCACCAAATTCGGATGAAGGAATCTGACAAAGTCAAAACTTCATTCATAACCCCTTTCGGAATCTTTCGTTTTGTTACGATGCCTTTTGGGCTGAAGAACACAGGAGCTACGTACCAGCGCACGATGCAGCGTTGCCTCCATGACCAACTCGGACGCAATGTACATGCATACGTGGATGATATCGCGATAATGTCCAAAAATAAGGAAACACTGATTTCCGACTTGGAGGAAACATTTGCCAATCTACGAAAATACAACATCATGCTTAACTCGAAGAAATGCTTCTTTGGAATACCAGCCGGAAAATTCTTAGGTTTCATTGTGTCTCAAAGAGGCATAGAGGTGAACCGAGACAAAATCAAGGCTATATTCAATATTTCCAGGCCAACTCGCCTGAAGGACGTACAAAGACTAACTGATTGCATCGCTGCGGTCAGTCGATTTGTAAGCCGTCTTGGTGAAAGAGCCGCACCATTATACAAACTCCTGAAAAAGACCAAGGATTTTGTTTGGACTAACGAAGCTGAAGCTGCACTACAAGATCTGAAGAAAGTACTCTCATATGCTCCTATCCTTACAGCACCGGAACCTAAGGAACCAATGTTGCTCTATCTTGCTGTGACAAATAAGGTCGTTAGTATCGTCATGGTGGTGGAGAGACCAGAGAAAAATCAGGAACACCTAGTGCAGCGTCCGACTTACTTTGTCAGCGAGGTCCTGACAGAATCAAAACAGTGGTATCCGCACTATCAAAAGTTGGCTTACGGTGTTTTTCTAGCATCTCGTAAGTTACGACACTACTTTCAGGAGCATCCAATTACCGTGGTGAGCACATCTCCCATGAGAGATATAATCAACAACAGTGACGCCACTGGACGCGTCGCCAAATGGGGCATAGAGCTTTCATCTTTCAATATTGAGTATAAACCTCGGACAACAATCAAATCCCAGATCCTTGCTGACTTTGTCATTGATTGGACAGAGACGAAGGAGAACATGATCCTCCCTGAGTCGGAATATTGGACCCTCTTTTTCGATGGGTCTAAGGCTCGAGGGGTCTCGGGGGCTGGCGTGGTGCTCAAATCACCCCAAGGAGATAAACTTTTATATGTGTTGCAGATACACTTCACAGCGACAAACAATATTACCGAGTATGAAGCACTGCTGCATGGAATCTGGATTGCTAAGGATATTGGCATCTGACGTTTGATGTGTTACGGAGATTCGGATCTTGTTGCTCAGCAAGTGTCGGATATTTGTAACGCAAATAAACACATTGCAGCATATAAAACTGTCGTGGATGATCTATCTAGATCATTTGAAGGGTTTGAAGTTCAACACATCCCTCGAGCAGAAAATGAGGAAGCGGACGCACTATCTCGGATAGGTTCTGCACGGAAAGAGGTCCCGGATGGCGCTTTTTTAGAGCGCCTCAAAGTTCCCTCAATAAAGGGAGTAGATGAGGAATATCCGACAAAATCCGACTCACCTCTGATAGCAGTCCTGGCTGTAATTCCCAGCTGGACTCAACCCTACCTCGATTATTTGGTAGATGGCAAATTACCCGAAGACGAGGTGCTGAGCCGGCAGATTATCCGACGAGCAAAAGCCTATACTATTGTTAAAGGTGAGCTCCATAAACGGAGTGTTTCTAGGGGTTTTCAGCGTTGTGTATCTCCGGAAGAAGGAGCGGAAATCTTAAGAGAAATCCACGGAGGCGAGTGTGGTCACCACGCTGCAGCCAAATCTTTAGTGGCAAAAGCTTTTCGACACGGATTTTTCTGTCTTATAGCTCAGGCAGATGCCGAACGATTAGTCAAGACATGCAAGGGCTGCCAAAAGTACGCCAACAAGCTCATGTTCCGGCTGATCAGGTTCGAACAATACCTATAACATGGCCCTTTGCTGTCTGGGGGCTTGATGTGGTAGGACCTTTTAAACGAGCTCCAAGTGGATTTACTCACCTCTTAGTGATGGTGGATAAATTCACCAAATGGATTGAGGCTAAACCTGTCACTAGTTGTGATGGAGCAACAGCCAAAAGATTTGTCGAGGATGTTATAATCCGGTATGGTTATCTGCATAGCATTATCACGGACAACGGGAGTAACTTTTCTATGGGAGAACTGGCTGAATTCTGCAACGAGCAAAATATCCGGCTTGACATTGCGTCAGTCGCACATCCACAGGCTAACGGATAAGTCGAAAGAGCAAATGGTTTAATTCTTCAAGGCCTAAAACCGAGACTCGAAGCACCACTACGACGTGTTGCGGGGGCTTGGGCAGAGGAATCACCCTCTATAATTTGGAGTTTACGAACAACTCCAAACAGGTCAACAGGATACACACCTTTCTTCTTGGTCTATGGCGTAGAAGCAGTTCTTCCTAGTGATTTGATTCATACTTCTCCTAGAGTGGCTGCGTATATCGAAGAGGATGCCGAGATTTCTCGACAAAATGATCTCGACTTAGTCGAAGAAGTTCGCGTCGTTGCTAAAATGAGATCTACAGCGTATCAACAGAAGTTACGCAAGTATCATAGCCAGAGAGTCCGAAATAGATCTTTCAATAAAGGAGATTTGATTCTCCGGCTTGTGCAACAAAGAAAGCACAAACTTTCCCCAGTATGGGAAGGGACCTTTTTAGTTAGTCGAGTATTACACAATGGATCGTACTACTTAACTGACATGAGGCCATTCAAAGAAAGACCTGCTACTAAGAAGAGAAAGAGAGTTGGAGGCAGTACAAATCCGAATGAGTTAGACAGACCGTGGAATATTGCTCAGCTATGTCCCTTTTATTCTTACTTTATCCTTCTTTGTAATCATATATATGTACATGTTCTCTGAGACATAAAAGTTTTGGTTGCCTCAAGTTTTTCTGAGAAGTTTTTACCATCTTATTTCCGAATAATCATGTCATAGTCGAAAATCCTAGAATGCTTGAAAGTACTTTATGCTCATGTTTGTTCTGGTTTAGATTTCCGATTCTAAAAATTGCTACCCTCGGGTATAACTCTAAAGTTTCTAGTCTTTACTTTGGTTATTTGTCTGATTGCTGGATGCGGGCATTTTCCGAGTAGTGAATTGTTGGTACTGGAAGCCGGCTTTGTTTCCGAGTTTAAACTGGTTTAGCAATTGAGCTCCGTTGCTCGACAAAGTTTCTGGCATAAGGTTTAGCCGGCTCACGAAAGGGATGAGGCGGAAAGCCAGATAAGTGATAAGTATAGACGAAAAAATACAAGTGCTTATGTAAACATTTCAGGCACGCAAAAAGTTTAAAGCCAAAAGTGCTGAATAGATCAAAAGCTTAGCACTAGCAAAATTAAAGTACTGCATATTTACACATGCATCATGTTTTTCCAGAATAATACAAAAATTTCTGATCTATGATGCAGGAGGAGATGAACGAGCTGCCGGCTCGCTGGAGATTCCGCCTTGATATCGTTCCGAGATGTCCGCATCCGAGGTGGTGCGTTCATCGTCGGAAACTTTTGCTGATTCTTCTGGAGGAAGAGGCAGAGTAGCCACACGGGTGAAGAAGGGGATCTCGTAGCTGGTCAGGTCAGCCACGTGACACCCATATCCGGCGCAGGAGTGCATGATAGCTTGAAGGTCCTGCTCCTGGCCGTCTTCATCTACTTTGCAGTACCCTCTGGTCACTTGCCATATTTCCATGTTTCCATGGTGGCCCATGACCATGGTGAGAGCGTTCTGCGCAGCAGTCCACGCGTAGGACATGTTCCAATCCCGAACAAGTTGCGGCATCTCCTTTGCCATGTCCCGCACCTGAAAATCCGACATGCTTGGCATGTCCGGAATCTTGAGAACTTCGCCAATGTCCTCAAGGGACTGGCAGAAGTCATGAAGCAGGTCACCGACTTGGGTAAGCCGGTGGGTGCAGGGCTCGGAGGAGGAAGAGTCCGTCAAGTTCAGAGGACCTATACACAAAAAAAGTTAAGAAAAATCCGACATTCATAAAAGTCGAAGAAAGATACAAGTCAGATAGATGGAACGTACCGAAAATGACGTCGTCAATTTTGGTCTTCTCCTCCCGGAGACTCTGGAGTTCAGCCCGGAGCGCCTAGGACATGTCCTTCTCTCTGCTAAGCTCATTCTTGAGGTCCGAGATTATTTTATCTTGAGCAGCAATCTTGCGATCACGCTCTTCAGTAGCCATGGAGGAGGATTCAAGGACTTGAGCTATGCTCTTTTCATGATTTGCCTTGAGCTGGTCCAGCTCTTGGCGAAGCTCCTTGTTCTCCACCACCAAGGTCTTGAGGTTCTCGGCCTCTTCAATCATGGCGACGGATTGTTTCACCAGCGCTGCAAGTCAAAAAGAACAATACTTCAGAAAAAATTTGACATTGAAAATAACAAAGACAAGGTTTGAGTCTCGAAAAGTTTACCTTCAGCCTCATCCTTGGCAACTTTAAGTTCAGCAATTTTAAGCCGGAGAGCTTTGATCTCTCTCCGCTTATCACAGACATTCTTCAATAAATCCTGGTTATAGGAACATACTTTCTGTAAGTCAGAATACCCAAAGTCAGAAAGCTACTTAAGACTCGGGCTAATATTTTTGCTAATATCAGCACGAGCCTTGGGGGCTACACTAGTTCGTTCTTTGGCATCCTAATGAAGCATAAACCCGGATTATATATCCCACTTCATGCTTAGGGGCTAGAGGATATGATATAAAACAATGGAAAAATAGGAGTTGGAATTCCGACTTACATATTGTTCGCAAGTGAGTTTATCCATACCCGCGTTCACTTCAGCGGCCACCTTTTCAGCGAGAGTCAGAGGAATCACTAGGGCTATTGGGAGCTCAACAGTCCTAATCCTCTCGTCATGAAGGCGCACTTGAGCGAGAAGGTCGGAGAACTTGACGTCCTCTGCTTCTTGCGCTTCTTCCTCGGCAGATAAGGTTCTTTTCTCCAAGCATTGCTTGGCGAGCCGCTGGATTTCTTCAGCAGATTTCCGAGACAGGCCAAACTTGGCAAGTCCCGGATTGCTGATAAGGTTTTCGGTGAGGTTTCTGCCGAGGGATCATTACCCAAAGAGGGTTCTTCCTTATCTAGATCTGACGCACCCATGGTGACGTCAGTTTGTGACTCAAGGTTCGCAGGCTCCATTGGAGGAGCCGGATCTTCTGCAGCGTCCGGGGATATCACCGGCGTTGTGGAAGGTTGAGGGGCAGGAGTCGGAGGAGCCACGACAGGAGAAGATACGGTAAGCTTTGTCTGCCGCAGCGGCTTCGAAGGAATCCCTTTTACTTTGCCCTTGACGAGCGGTTTTGCTCTAAGAATGTATTAAAGTCGGAAACATTACATCTCAGAAAGAAATTCGAGTAAAGAACAAAGGCGGAAAGTTTTGATTGAAAGTTACCTCTTCACGACAGGCACCTCCTTTGTGCCGACAGCCACTATCGGAGCTTTGCGCTTCTTGAGTGCAAGATCCGGCAATGGGACCACCTCTACCTCCTGAGAGAACTCTGGAGGATATCCTTCGAGCGGAGCAAGTTCCGACTCGGGGAGGTCAGCAAGCTGAAAAGAAGAAAACATATTAGTATTGCGATATAACTCAAAGATTGAAACACATAAAAAGGTGTACTGTTAGAAGCTTACCGGCACTACGGGATCATCCGCCATATGCATATCCAGAGAAACCTTCGGGATTCTCCTCTCGATCCGCTCCCGGATCAGCCACTTGATCTGGCTTATGTAGCCTTGAGTGGTGTAGGCTTTGGGGCTGATTCGGAGAGAGTCTTTTTTGGACGACGTTCAGTCGGGTCCCATAGTATTGAAGGGGCTGGATCCGACGTGAGACCCAGCACTAGACCAAGTCGGATCCCTTCAGACCCTTGTGTTTGATCAAGTATTCGATCCGCCTCTTAGCGAGGATCAGATCGTCGGTGAGAGCCGGAGCAGCCTCGTCCTAGGATGGTTGGGCCGTGGCGGCTCCGTCGATGAAAGCTGGCAAAGCAGTGGCTTTGCTGGGAGCCGAAATATCCCTATGATAGAAAAACGTGGCTGGCCATGGTTTGACCGAGTCACTAGCTAAAATTTTGGGATACGCACGCTCGCGTCTAAGCGAAAAACTAATAGTGCCGGTGATATAAGGAACACCGGCGGTAATGGAGTTTCTCCGGACATGAAAATAGTACCGGAAAAGAGTCAAACTCAGCCTAATGCCGAGAAAGCCCTCGCACAATGAAGCGTATGCACTCATCTCTAAAAGAGAGTTGGGAGGAAGATGATGGAGTTGAACTCCGTAATGATCAATCACCTCGGAGAAGAACTCCGAGGAAGGAAACGACAAACCTTAGTCGAGGTGGGCACCTAAATGGACCCGCTCACCGTCATGCGGGTTGGGGACGGTTTCCTCGAAGCCGCTCCGCCAGTCGCTGGCGGCGAGAAGCCCCTCCTTCTCCACGTTCTTGAGGCCCTCCTTGTTGAGTGCGCAGGGAATCTAGAGCCCGCGAAAGCTCTCTTTCTCCGCCACCGCTTCCGCCGTCGCCGCCGCCGCCACTGCCGCCAAGCCGGAGGAAGAAGATGAAGCCATTTCTCTGGCGAGCAGTTAACCTAAAAGGGGCGGCGCTGGGGGTTCTGTGGGGGAGGAACGGGAGAGCTCTATGCGTGCAGGGAGATTGGGAGGAGAAGAAAAGGCAAAGGACTGGTGGAAGGAGAAGGAAGAAATCCTAACCCCTTATATCCACCTAACTGCGCCAAGATTCATGCAAATGCTACAGTGTAACCACCACGCATCGTGGAAGGAACTAGGAAGGTCCCACGCGATGATTACGTCGCCTCGATCTCCACGCATGCATTGAAACGGTGCCTCGGTTCCACGAACCTTGGACCCACCAACGGTCGTGCTGACGGAATGCCTGTCAGATGACGTGACTTAACCATGACTTGTGTCAGGTGGCATTAGAGATCAAGTTCCGACTTAGTTTGAAATCAAGCTGGAAAATCCGAGTAACCTATTGATAGGTCCGACTTATTTTTAAGACCCGGAACGTATTTTTTGTTGTGAAGTTTCAGGAACCCTTCAAGATTCTGCAAGCCGAAGATCAAGCTAGACGATGATAAATCTGACTTTGGATCTTGGAGGCCTCTAGGGGCTGCTGTTGGGGATATACTTTCCGGGTATCCTCACAGTTCCTCACTGACTAGGGTGGCCCAATTCGGGTTAGAGCTTTGCTTCACGGGCGGCCCAGTCAGGGAGAAAGACGGAGTCCAATCCGGCTACGGGAAGGCCCAAAAGATTTACCAACTTAGGCACATAATGTTGCTTGTAGTTCAAGATGTACTCTGTAACCAACTCTTTGTCGTAGCCGGATAGATCTCTCCTGTAAACCCTAGGCCGGATATCTATATAAGCTGTCCTAGGGAGAGCCTTTAGGGCACACCTCAATAGTCTACAATCTCAACTCGCACAGGCGAAACCCTTGTAACCCATATTCCGGCTCTGTCGTATTACTGGATTACTAGCAGGAGTAGAATCCGTCCAAAGCTGGCGGATTCGAACCTGGTTAAACTTGTGTGCTCACCGTCCCGGAATACCGTACGTCTCACACCCCTCTCTTCCGCACGCCTCGAGGACCCCCTCATGGCGTACTTGTCATCAGTCCGACGACAGGTTATTTCTATGAACGGTGGTAGGGACTTCTACCAGAAGAAGATGTCCACCATTCAGAACCCAACTATTCGCTACTACGCCTTGTTCCTCGCCAATACACTGCTGGGAAGAGGAGATACCGGTTCCATGGAAAATGCGGACATGGCCATGATCACCAAGACACTCTTTCCCAATGCACCGCAAAGCCCCAATCCTGCAGCTCTACTCCTCCAGAGCTTTCATCACCAAAGCAACAAAAATAAAGGTGACATTCGCATTGGTGAATTGGTAACCCACCTTGCCCTAGCATTGAACATTACATTACCTGTGATGCAACTTGTTGACGGCTCCAAACTTACGGATGTTAAATATTTAACTGCCTGTGGTTTCCTCGGTGTTTACCGAGTTGACAAGAGGCTCCGAGCATATCAGTTTGGTTGTCTTGGTGATGCACAGGTTGAGTAGGTTCCATTAACCTGTCCACAAGCCTTCTCGATTATGGAAAAGGACAACTGGATCCTCAACAAGGATCAAGTGGTGGAGATCATGGCTAAATTCCATCCTGATCAAGAAGAATATGAAGAAGGGGAGCAGTAGGATGAGAAGGAGCAGGAATACAACCCTTCTTGGGAGGGACAACAGAAGCAACAAGGGGGATCGTGGGACCCATGGCCCAATCAGTCGCAACAGGGGTTCAAATACGACCCCTATCAGGAGTTTCAGCAGCTCAATCAACGCATTGGGGAGATTGACCACACGCTACAAGGAGTGAATGAGGATGTGGGTGCCTTTACTCACAACTTCAGTTACTTCATGACCCACTTCCCCGACTACTACCAGCACTATCTGCACCCGCCGCCAAACGACGGCAACAACTGAGCCTAGCAACAGCCTAAGCTTGGGGGAGGTTTGAAAACCTCCAAACCTTGCATTCATATTTTTTTTCTTCTTTTGATTTATTTTAATTCTTCAAAAATTCATGTTTACTTTCAGTTTGCATTTCTAAACCAAAAACACATAAAAATTAGTTGTAACTTTTATTGCGAATTTGTTTCTTTCTTTCTCTCGAAGATTGCTCAATTTCAGGTGACTTGGCAATAGGAAATATAGAGGGGGTTCGACTCAAGTACGAGAACAAAGCAAGCAAGAGGAGGTATCGCATTCCTTTCATCACCTTTTCTACAACTTTAAATTGACCCTACAATTATTTACTCGCTTGCACTTGAGCCACTCCCCACTTAGCTTGTTATCCTATAAATTCTATTCCTTTACTAGTGTCTCCTTTTTAGCTTTGAAATAATGAGCAATGAACTTGGGTAAAAATATTTCCGACATTTTTACAACAAGAAAAAGCATCCAAAAGATGACTTGAGTCCAAGTTTAGCACAAAGGATTTGATTTTAGAACTACTCAACCCCATTTGAGCTTAATGTAAATAGACTCGATAACACACTTGAATGGAATTTATCTGATAAAATGGATGCTTCGAAGTAGTAGAGATTATGCCACTACTTTTTCGAATAATTTCATTAAGATATTGCTTTACGCGTGTCATTACAACACTATCGTGCTCCATGGGGAACTATTAACTCCGTTGGCCAATGAACGATCTAAATGTGGAAAACCACTTGATTTCGGCTATTGAGTTATGTAAGCGTCTGTAGCAGCAATGCTATGATGGGTAAAAATTTTAGTCTCCTCGTGGTTTCATGTTCCAAGTAAAGTTGTAGTACTCCTCCGACCCACTATTGCTCAACAATTATTTATTGGCATGGTCACGAGTGCGCAACACAGTCCCAATTAACATGTTAAAAATAGTGGCATGATTTCTCTATGAAAGGGCTGAAGTTTTTGAAAAACAAGGAAAAGAAAAAGGTGCTTTGAGAGTCATGAAATTTTTACATGGGAATATATGATTTGTTCTTAAATTGAATGCTTATGGTGCCAACTTGAGAACTCTTAATTGATTAAAGAATCGAGAGCAAAAAGTTTTCATCTCTCAGCAAAGAGAGACACCAAAAGAATTTGTTTCACTTTCCTAGCTAAACTTTTGACACTTGCTTGGGCATATGATTTGTTTGCTAGCAAGATATACATGGTTAGGAAGTGGACTCAGTGCAACCTTGTGAATACTTGTATGATCATGTTTAAGATTGCAGGAATTGTGAAAAAAAGAATTTGACACCAATTCGAGCTTGTAAGTTCTTTTATTTCAGTATCGAATATCTGCTATTCTTCCTTATTTTCTTGTCACTCAAGGGCGAGCAACATCTAAGCTTGGGGGAGTTGATAGCTGTGAGATTCGACATATTTTTTATGGTTTTTATTGATGGTTTTCTTCTGGATTTGATCATTTTCTAACTTTACCTCACGCTAATACTTCGGTAATGAAGAAAACTTGGTTTTTAATATGTGTTTCAGGTTTTGAACATCAACAGAAGGTTTTAACAAGAGAAACACAATATTTAGGCAAAAACAAGCAAGTCTCTTTTCGGAAGCAATCAAGGGAAGCATACAGAAGCTTTAACGAGCAACTATATGGCGGGAATATTTTTCCGGCCATATAGTTCCCGTCATATATCTCCCGCTGCCTCTGTCTTATCAAAAGGGACAACTTTCGTGAAGAGGCCAGACGGGAAATCATAACACATCAACCACCATCCTATCCGGAGAGGAGAAATAGGAGATTCGGAGAAGAAGGGGAACATGTCCTTCATCTCGCTCCACGATCTTCGACCTCCCAGCCATCACACCCTCATAGCCATTACTTGTACTTGAGAGAGAGAGATCTTCACTTTGCAAGACTAGGGTTTGAGATTGTTTCTTCCTATCTTGAATTGTGTTGGATTACTTTTCTATTCTTATTGTGGATTTCCATGGTAATATCAAGAAGAACTCCCTTTATTTAATTATATCAATGATGATTTCTTCTCTCATGTGTGAGTAAGTTCCTTGGGCGTGGGAGATGTAAGGGATTGGTGAGATGTGATGTGCCTCCATATATTTTCCATTAGTTTGTGATTGATTTTAATTATTATATTATGTGTGCTTAACTATCTGTGGGATGCCTAATGCTTGTTGTCCAATTAAGGACCCATAGAACATGATGCTTTGTACTACATAGATAGGATCTTGTTTGCTAGTAGACCGGCGACCCTTGAGTGACATGGAGATATCAATGGGAAACTAGTTTGACTTGAGGATCACGAAGAACCACTGTACTTATTGCATTAGTCCGATCCAAGGAGCTTAATTGCTAAGCAACCTGAAGGATCTTAATCGTCTAGTGACTGACCATGTTTTTGGTAACAGGCTAGTAGGATTATCTAAGTTGGGATGAAATCTACCAAGAGGAGTTCAGGCTAATTATGAGTTGCTCGCCTACATATATACCTATAAGATTACAATTGTTACACTTATCATTAGTCCACCCGGCATAGTCACTATCACCATGAACTGTATCTCCCCGTGCCTTCTTTGTCATCTGCAGGAAACACAAATAATCGAATCGTTCTTTACATTTATGCTTTTTATTCCTAAAGTTTACATTTTATTTTTATTTAAATACATCCAGTTTAATCCAATTTTATTCTTATTTCCACAATTGCAGACAACTCACTCAAACACCTGTGACAACTTTGAGTGTGAAAGATACTTCATTTATAAACACTTACCTTTGGGCTCCCTATGGGATCGATATCTAAAGTTAAAAACTAGCTACAAATGATTTGTGCACTTGCAGACATCAGGTACCATCTAACGTAATGCATATTTTTATGGCGGGACTAGTTCGTATTTATGCAGAAGGTGTGTCCCAGGGCACAGTGCCCATGAGAAAGTTTGTTGTGGCTGATCTAAAGTCACTGCTGGCTCCTAGAAACTGACCTCATTCTACTTCCATAACTACGATGCATACATAAAGTTGTTATCATGAGATGATAAAGTATTAATGTCAATCAAGGTGACGTTAGTAAGTTGCAAAGGATTTGGAACTATAAAGTACAGACCCAAGACTCAACCTCTTCCATGAGCAAGCATGTTCAAGGTACCGGGATATATAGTGCAATGATTAGGAACAAATGCAGCTAGTTTATTTATACTCTAGTGCAAGTGGGAGACTGTTGGAAATATTCCCTAGAGACAAATAGTAATAAGTATTATTATCATATTTAATAAAGTTTATGATTAATTTTTATATCATTCTATAACTGTATTAAAAGGAAACGTCAATACACGTGTGATATATAAACAACCAGGAGTTCCCAAGTGAAGCTCTAGTCACTAGTTCATTGGTCAACAGATAATCAAGGTTTCCTGATCATGTGGCATTTATGCCAGTTGACAATGGAGTCGCCTCATTATGAGAATGAGATGATGATCTATACCCAACCTAAGCATCGTGACCCGATCATGTCATGAAGTTCAAGTTATGATGGTTAGAATAGACTTAATTTACTATTTCTTAGACCGTGAGATCATATCAATCACTATTACCTGAAGGTCCTTTGATAGCATCAAACGTCACTCGGTGACATGGTGATCATAAAGGTGTGTTCAGGTATTCGGAGGGACAGTTGAGGCAATATGCGTCAAGAGCGGGATTTATCCAGCCGCGTGACGGAATAGATACTCGAGGGCCCACTCAGAGAAGTTGTATCCAATAGCTGCGCATCATGTGATTTGATCACGGGGATATCACTTGTCAGAACGAGTCAAGTAGAATTTGTTGGTAACGAGATTGAACACGACATGATGATGTCATTGATCAGATCTCAAACAATGCAACTATCGAGAGACAAAAGTAATATGACACGACGTTCATGGTTCAAACAACGAAAGATTTCGTGGAATCCACAGGGATCACATGGCCATCCAGATCCCTCTATTGATCATTGGTGTGGGAGGGTCCTGAACAGGTATGAGTGTTCCTGGACCATGGGGTATCACGCTTAAGGGCTTGATGATGGTCAGAGAGTGTTTTAGGATCGGCAAAATCACCGAAGAAAAGAGAAGAGAGAAAACCAGAAAGGTTTCGGTAAGTCCGAAGGATGTCCGAAATGAGAGGGAATGAGTTCCACATCAATGGGGATTGAATAATATGTAAGTGAATGTTGAATATTGATTTAATCATTCAATTATATTTATTCAATAAAAAAGAATTAAAAAGGGTCAAATACCTAATTGGGCCAAATCCAGAGGGAAAAGGGCCCATGAGGGGAAGACTGAAGGGACGAAGGAGGAGGGGATGGCTGACTGGGCCAAGGCACCCCGCGTTGGGCCCACTTGGTCCCTATATGGCGCTGGCCACTCCTTCCCCTCTCCCTCTCCCTTGTTTAGTCCCACATGGCTAAGCTAGTTAGCTATGTGGGGAGGTCCCATATATAAAGAGAGGTATTTTGACAAATTAAATACACAATAATCAATAAAAGGTTCCCTCTATTTTGGGGAGACCTCCAATTGATTCTCTCTCTCTCCTGTGACCATGATCCCATGTCCAGATCGCGCGAGCAGGAGTCTTCTTCACCATGGAGCACTGTCGTGCTGCGGGATTCGGATCCAGGAGCTCTACTTCCACAACTGATGCTGGATTGGAGGAGCGGGAGTCATCGCCAGGCACCATATATGTGTAACTCCCTATGAGGTGCAACACTTGGGGAACTAGGAGTCGTTGGAGCCACAGGAGCTGCCGGGACTTCAATACGACCTTAAGGTCAGCTTCGGTTCATCTACATCAACCATGCTCTCCCGAGCGTTGACAACGCTATTCGGTATTCAAGGGTAAGTTCGCGAAAAGCCCCTCCCATTACTGCATTACTCATAGATAGGTCCTGGCAACTAGGGTTTTGCGCGTAGAGAAAAAATTATTGTTTTCATGCGCGAACCCTTTCACGAGGAAGCCGCAACATCAGCACTCCTATTTTCCACAGGCGGCGCCAATTTATAAGGGGTTAACTCATCAATGCCCATTGTTGATGGACTTAGATTCGAGAAAGTAGGGAGCGCTGGAGGCATCGATCGGCTAGAAAACAAGCACATAGGTGACACGAGGTTTTACCCAGGTTCAGGCCTCGAAGAGGATCCTAATCCTGCTTGTCTGCTCTTGATTACGAGGGAGTGTGCGCAGATGTAATCTAGCAAGGTGTATGTGAGAGGTTGTGGATTGTCCTCCTCGCCACCTCCTCTTAGCCTTTATATAGGGAGGCTAGCTAGGTCTCGGGATAGCAGGTCTCGTCGGTTATAGATTAGCGTTTTCCCTTTAAATTTCTAACTACACTTTGTCGTGTTCTTCAAGAAGTCGAACACTTGTGGGCCACCCGAATATTTGATGTGCTACGTTCACACTGTGGATTCCTTCTTGGGCTAGACCACATAGGATAATCTCGAGCTCATGTCAGGGGAGCTTTAGGGCCTCCGAGTGGAGATGCTCGTAGGGTGGCTTCTCGGTTTCTCAAACTTGAAAAGCAAAGCTTCTATATGATATCATATATTAATATTTTATTGACAAAGATCAATGCAAGGATTTGGCATACTAAAGATGCCAATGGCGCCATTATAATGTTCAAAACTAAATATTCTCACACCACTTATGTTTTTTCTAAGAACACGAGTGAGCCTTACATGCAGGGTCGATTTACCATCTAGTCAACCCTGGGCACGTGTGCGGGCTCGGCGGCACCACTTACCTACACTCTGGTGAGCTTCCAGAGCTATCTATGTCGCTAGAACAGCTGGGATTGAAGTATTGAGCTGCAAAATAGGCACAGATTTATGACTGGGTCATATTGCACCTATTCCTTTGACGTTTGGGGGCATTGGGAGGGCATTGGGCTAGAACCCAAAGGTCAGCTTACCTTGTATAAATAACTTTTCATGAAGCTACGAGCTATAGCAGTGGAGCAGATCGATTGGTACCTCTTCTAAAAATATAAGGATCGATCTGCCTATTTGTAACCTGTTCATCTTGCTCGCCGGACCAAACTGAAAATGCGAGTCCCAGGACACCGGGCGCCGATGACTGCGGCCTGCGTGCCTAGGCTTTGAAAAGTTCCTAGATCCGCCACTGCTCACGTATCTTCATTCATTAAGATAGGAAAATAAGTTATGATTTTACAAGAATGTTACTGAACAAATCAGTGACATCGAACTCCCCTATTACACCCCACTTGACACCTAAGTGATTCCTTGTTGTGATCCACTTCCACTTAGTTTTCTTGCCTCCACAGCTCGAACGCTTGCTATAACATCGTCTACGGAGTGTAGCATTATCTCCGAAGCCCAAGTAGGAAGGAACATGGGTGGATCCAGGATTTGAGCATAGGATGGGCTTGAAGACAACGATGGCTGAATATCGGTGTAACATAAGGATATCTAGGTACTTTTAAATACCTCATCAATATTGAATTGAAAAAATATATGTTATGTACAACTGAAAAGAGTTTGTATATCGACTGGTCGGGGCGGAGCTAGGTTTTACATAATGGGTATTTGAAGTTACAAAAAAGCATCTACCTAACATTATGAAAGTCACTATGAAAGTCACGATACTGGCAGGAAACCTTAATACAATTCATAGTAGTGACAGCAACTCCTATATTTAAGTTAGATTTCAAGAACAAATGATTACTCACATTTTGAACTTGTCTTTCAACCTCACTAGACATCATCATTATATTTTGTGTCTTCGAAGCTTTATCCCACAATTTTTTGCTTCTATTTATTCTTGATTTTACCTACAAATAAATCATGGTTTATTACATCTGTGACCCTAGTTCACGCGAAAATTGGAACGGTGTCACTACAAATCGGGCAATTGGAGTTATACCATCAATAGACACGGGTTCGTTATGTCCATGCCCCTAGATAGACGTGACGCTGGTAGCCGTTACGTTGGGCTTGATTTCCCTCTATTCGACTCATTTTTTTACATGCGGGAGCTCCTCTTTGCCATGTTAGATAAAATAAAAACTAATAGATACGTTGCCTTCTAACATGTGGGACCAAGAGCACCACCCACCAGTGGAGCCGAAAATAATTAGATTTGTATTTCTTCTAACGTGCGGGACCCAACATTTAGCCACGTAAGCAGCGGTGAAATAACAGTCAACAAAGTTTATCCCAGAGACGTGGCCAGCCCCAACGCGGCCGTTCTAGACATGCTGGACGGCTACCTAACCATGTTAGTCACGTTTTTCTGATCTCGGTATCATGATACAGTTAATCGTGCACACTCGGAAGCACGCGTCTATTGGTACATAAATGTCGGATTCGTGGAAATACACGAGTTTGAGCTCAGCTTAGAGCGAATATGAGTAATACATTTTAGGTATTTATCGATTGAACTATACGGTAGTGCAAGACCTGAGGGACCCAGCACGTAGAGGCATCAACAACATCGAAAGAATGCTCTAGAACATCTATCTCGAGCCCTCCCAAGCCTCGTAGCAGCCACTCTGACGAAGGATGTTGCCCTGTCGGTGCTTCGCATCGCTAAAAAGGCGACAATAGAAACCAAACACCTCACGCTAGAAGATTGACCCAAAAATCGACCCAAAAATCTCCTACTATGAGGATGGTTTTGCATGAGCTTCGTCGGCTTCTTTGCCGGCTTAGCGTGTTGAGAACAATAACCTGAATCGAAGAGTTGCCATCTCGTAGATGTGTGACACGATGGACAATCTGAGGAGCAGGAGGGTGTCATGAATATGGATTGATTATTCTTGCAGCAATCATCGATGCAGAACATGAGACGAACATGAGTTGATTATGCTTGAAGTAGCCAGCAAATGAAGGATTATTTCTGTGAAAGGAAAGCAGGGTATTTATACAAGGAAGTGATGTACTGGTGGCTGGAGGGGAATAGAGAGGCAGCTACCCAATCGCCTACCTAGGCGATTAAGTATCAAGTCGGCTCATTTTCATGTTAGGAGATGAGGGGAGAGTTTGATGAGAAGACAATGCGGTTTCTTTTTTTCTTTTTTTTCCGTGCTAGCTACAGATTCGACCAAAGGTGGGATGGCTAAAAAGGAAGGTTGGTCCCTAAAGAAACACATGAAGTAAACCCCTTTGCGCTGAAAAAATATGAGCGATCACATGGCAGCTTAATGACATGATTGGGGATTAGCTTTGTAGGGGATTAGATGGTGACATGGATTCTTTGCATGTAAAGCTTGCAAACATTAAATACACTTAGTGGGTATGAACTTTATACTACTTCCGTTTTAAGGAATAAGGCGTCATGTATTTCAAAGTAAAGTTTGACCAAATAATTAGAGCAACTAATACTTGATCATATTGTGTAAAATTAGTATCTTGTATTGAAACGCATTTTTCAATGATGCTAATTTTATACCAACATTCTTTAAATATTTGGAGTAAATCTTGGTCAAAAAAACACGCAAAACAAAGACGCCTTATTCTTTAGAACGGAGGTAGTATATATTATAGATAACATGGATAATAGTGGATCACCCTGATACTAGTCATAATGGGAGTATCATATAGTTGTATCATGCATATGATACTAGTATATGATACCATCACCACAATGCATAGTATCATGTAGTAGTACCTTATCTTATTGTATTTATCGTTTTGTAGAATCTCAATGTAGAATTGTGAACAAGATTTATTTAAAATTAGTTTTTCTAGTTCTACATGCTATGATACCGCATCTACCTATGATACTAACATAATCTCTTTCATTATTAATTGCAGTGACACGTAAGCATTTTGCATGCATGTAATACATGATACCACCTAAGATACCCCCATTCGGGCTAGTCTAATGTAGGCTCCTTTGAGAAGTAATGGCCCGCATCACCATTCATTTGTATTCCCACACTACTTCTAAACGCGAAACTATTGACCCATGCATGTCACTATTCAGAGAAACCCTTCATTCTCATGTTTTTTATCATTAGCCTTTTCAAAGTTGATGGGTTTCCATGTAATATGGTAACACTACAAAGATAAAGAACTAACATGGGACGAATTAAGAGATAGTATAACCCAACAACCTATGCTCTTCCACAGCAATTTGGCACTTTGCACCGTTGGATCCAGCTATTCAATGATTCAGATCCTCCAATGCTGAAACGTTGCTGAGTCTTGGAGAGCGGCGAACATGGAGCTCGGTAATTCAAAATTCAACACAAATTTAAATTTAAAGATATAAAAATTATGGAAAAATACCAGCATGTAGGTTATGTTATACACTACGTGTATGCCAAAACATTGGGTAGAAATACATTATATTTTGGTCTCAGTAAAAAATGAAATTTTTAAATCTGAGACTTCACTAGTAGAAAAAGAGCCTTTCATTCGAAGCATTTGTCCCGATTCTGCCATGAACCGGGACTAATGCTCACATTTGTCCCGGTTCAAGTGGCCCGAGCATCGTACGGGAGCCGGGGGCATACGTCCTGGTCCGTAAGAGACTATTCGTCCCGGTTCGTATTACGAATCGGGACGAATAGTCCGCCTAATAAATATGTCGCCCTAGCCTGTCCCTCCCTCTGTTTTTTCTTGGTGGAAGGTGTGAGGTGTGTGTTAGTTTTTTTCCTATCACATTAGATGTTTGATGAAATGCCTGAAAGAATGATGCTGTTTGATTTCACATAAAACAAAAATGATATGAGGTGCCCGAGCCACACTTAAGCTTTCTCCTCATTCTTTCCTCCTCGATCGAGGTTAGCCACCTTATCCGTTCATTTGTCATTGATACAATAATGCATGTATCAATGTAAAGTGGTCATTTCAATATTCATGATGTTTTGTAATGGTTTTTGATAAACTTAATTATATGATGCACATGAACTGACGCGGATGGATGTACGGTGATCGACACACTTCCGGGTACATTCAAGGCGTGGATAAATTTATCAATGTGGCTAAGGAAAATAAAGAGAATGGTTTTATGTGTTGTCCATGTGTTGACTGTCGGAATATTAAAGAGTATTCTTTCTCAAAAATCCTTCGTGGTCACCTGGTTCGGAGAGATTTCATGCCCAGCTATAATTGTGGGACCAATCACTGAGAAATAGGGGTTATGATGGAAGACAATGAAGAAGAAGGGGATGATGAGAACTATCATCCTATGTTCCTTGAATACAGTGATATCGCAATGGAAGACAATGAAGAAGAATGAGGTGAAGAACGGGCATTAGATGAGCCTGCTGATGATCTTGGTCGGGTCATTTCTAATGCTAAGCGAAACTGTGAAATACAAAACGAGAAGTTGAAGTTGGAGGTCATGCTAGAGGATCACAAAAACGGTTGTACCCAAATTGCGAAGATGGCAGCACAAAGCTCGATACCACACTAGAATCGCTGAAATGGAAGGCAGCGACTAGTTTATCTGACAAGAAATTTGAAAAGTTACTGAAAATAATGAAGCCGAAGCTTTCAAAGGATAACGAATTGCCCAAGAGTACGTACGAAGCAAAGAAGACTCTCTTCCCTCTAGGATTAGATGTGCAGAAGATACATGCATGCATTAATGACTGCATCCTCTACCGCGATGAGAAGTACGAAAATTTAGATAAATATCCGGTATGCACTGCACTGTGATATAAGATCAGATGAGATAACCCTGGTGATGATGAGCCCCCACGAAGAGGATACCTGCTAAGACTATGTGGTATGCTCCTATAATACCAAGGTTGAAACATCTGTTCATAAACAAAGAGCATGCCAGGTTGTTGCGATGGCACAATAAAGACTGTCAGAAATACGGGAAGTTGAGACACCTCGCTAATGGGTCATAGTGGAGAAAAATCGAGAGAGAGTTTCTAAACTTTGCAGGTGACGCGAGGAACTTATGGTTTGGTTTAATTATAAATGGCATGAATCCTTTTGGGGACCAGAGCCGCAGTCACAGCACCAGGCCTATGAATCTATGTACCTACAACCTTCCTCCTTGGTTGTGCATGAAGCGTAAGTTCATTATGATATCAGTACTCATCCAAGGCCCGAAGCAACCTGAGAACGACATTGATGTGTACCTAAGGCCATTAGTTGAAGAACTCTTATAGTTGTGGGGAAAACTAGGTGTATGTGTATGGGATGAGTACAAACAGGAGCTATTTGACCTACGAGCATTGCATTTCATAACCATCAATGATTGGCCTGCTCTTAGTAACCTTTCAGGACAGACAAACAAGGGATACACGACATACACGCACTATTTAGATGATACTGAAGCTACATATTTGTATAGATGCAAGAAGGTTGTGTACCTGGAGAATCATCGATTTCTTCTGACCAATCATCAAGTAAGAAAGAAAGGCAAGCATTTTAAAGATAAGGCAAATCACCGGAAGAAGCCTGACCTCCCTATTAGTGATGATATATTTATTATGGTCAAGGATATAGAATTAATTTTTGGAAAGGGTCCTGGTAGTCAATATGTTCCAAACGACGTCACTACTAGACAAACGCCCATGTAGAAGAAGAAATATATATTTTAGGAGCTACCCTATTGAAAAGTCCTACGTGTCCACTCTTCAATCAACGTGATGCACGTAACGAAGAATCCTTGCATGAATCTGCTAGGCTTCCTGGGTGTATATGGGAAGACAAAAAATACACCAGAAGCACGGGAGGACCAACAACATATAAAAGACCCAAAGAACATGCATCCACAGAACAAGATGGATAAAGGGTGTCACTTAAGTCCTGCCAGCTATGCATTATGAAAACAGAAAAGGAAATCTTTTTTGAAGTCCTTTACAGTATCAAGGTGCCATCTGGCTTCTCGTCTAATATAAAGGGGATAATAAATATGGCAGAGACAAATTCCAAAACCTGAAGCAAAAAACAAGGAACACATCGTGCTTCCAAATCGGATGCCAAGGCCATCGACTCCTCAGAGCACTCCATCTTCGTTGCAGTCCCACCTGTCTCTAGCGCATCAGTCATCTTTGTCGTCGTCTCGTCAGGCGCCGTCTCCGCCTCAACAAGCCCTTCCTCCAGTGCAGCCGTCTCTGCCAAAACAGGCCCTTTCTCCAACGCAGTCGTCTTCACCGTTGCGTCACCTGTCTCAGCCCACTAAGGATTAGGGCCAAAAGCGTAAGAGTAATCGATCACCAAAACATCGACTGGAGCCCCTCCCAAAAGTACCAAAGGTTCCTCCCATGAGAACTTACGACTATACTAAAGAGGAGAATACGGTGATCGCAAAGGCCCAAACGCAACAGTGGTTTGATAACTGGAAGCGGCAAAAAGAGGCAGATTTCCCCAGCACCAAAGAAGAAAAAGCCAAAGTGCGAAAAATGTTGAAGACTCTTCATCAACCCGAGCCAAAGCTGTCATCAGACTATGACCGCTCTATTATCAAGTCACATCAGTCAATGATGCGGTCGGAGAGTAGTAGTGCAAACGGGAAATCAGTTCCCCAGCTTGGTTTACAGAAAAATCAATCATGCCCGCCTCTCAAGGTGATTTCTGATACCGGGGTGGGGTCGAGCAAAGGTGCAGACGAGCAGTATGATCCAGAAATTGTTGAACTGTACGGAGAAGTGGCTGATATTCATGGTTTAACTATTGCTGAGTACGTAGCCTAGTTAGAGTTCCCCATGGCTGAGGAAGCATACAAATACCAGTACGGGAAATCTCTCATCAAATCTGAGGAGTTCAAGTATCTACCATCAAAAATGCGAAGATTGCATAATTGATACATGCAAGCCACAAAGGAATGGGCAAACTGGATAGTGTTGGGAGTTAGAAACGAGCATTACGGGTATGGAGATGCCCAGATACTGATTGAATTTCCTGAACTATTTCAATTTTAGAATCAAGACGCTATCGACAAATCGATCATCAGTGCCTATTGTCTGTAAGTATTATTTCTGTAATTAAGTCTCTAGTTAGCTCACGTCGTTTATTGCATGTATAATCATACTTACTATATTATGCAGAGTGAATATTCTCGAACGCAAAAGAGGGCGGATCTATGACATTGGATTCATTGACCCATATTGGATTCATGAACTTACTCTGAAATTTAATCCCAAGGAAACAAAGGATAAAATTGCATTGGTGTTAAGGTTTCAAGAAACCAAAAAGAAAATACTATTTTCTTACAACTTCGGGGTGAGTGTTACTGTCTTGTACACATTCTATTTCACTTACTCGATATTAAGTGT
This sequence comes from Avena sativa, assembly GCA_916181665.1. NCBI lineage: Eukaryota > Viridiplantae > Streptophyta > Magnoliopsida > Poales > Poaceae > Avena > Avena sativa. The sequence goes on from OV702286.1 coordinate 83,271,860, forward strand.
ATAATTGATGAGTTATGCGTGTGTAGCTTCCACTTTATTATGCTAATCATTCAACCTGACAATGGAGTAGTATAAGTCATGTACTCAAAAAGTAAACCCCTTGCGAAGTGGGCGAACATGCATGAACTACTCTAGCGGTAATTTTTGTCATTATGACACTATAACTCTTTTTATTTATTTTTTTGCCGGGCAGCGTTTGAAAACGGTTCACCAACAAGGCTAAGGGTGTCTGGAAAGAGGAGCTTATATTTAAATCACTAGATGTAAGTACTACTAGCTAGATCCACGCATCTCTTTGATTTTAGTTTCGATATAAATATCATGCTTGATTATTATTATTATTTTGATTGAACTCTATTCTCGTAAAGTGCATGAGGCAGGAACACAGAAATAATTTATGTGTACTATATTTGTGAGTTTATTTGTCACACGACCTGTGAGACGGACAAAAATTTAGAACAACTTCGAGTATGTAAAATATATTCACAATTTTATTTTATTACCATCAATAGTGATTAGTTTTATTCATATATGTTGACTCTTTTTTTAAAATTAGATCGAACGGTTGTGGGACGATCTTCTACCAAAGGATCGCGTACAAGCAATCCAAGAGGAAATTGCGAGATTCTTAGATGAAGAGGTCCTAAATTCAAAAGGAGAATACTATCGAAAGATGATGATAACATAATAGGGATCATAAAATACTTTATACTGTATATATGCATGAAACTCGTGTACCATATGTAATATGTTCGATACTTGTTATGTAATATAATCGAGAGATGTGTGTAATATAATGGTTCCTTCATTGCGGAGTGCAAAACACAAAATAAAAAGGAAATAGATAAAGGGGAAAATAGATAAATGAAAATATATAAAATGAATTCTTTGTCGGGGTACAAAAAATGCCCAAAATGCTTCCGCGACAGAGACATATAGATCCCAATTTATAATACGAACCGGGACGAATGCCCCTCCCCTCGCCCCAGCCAGTGGCCACGTGGATTGCCCTTTTGTCCCGCTTCGCAGCCCAACCGAGACTAAAGGGTTAGGATTTTAGTTCTGATTGCCCCGTTCTGGTTGGGCAACCGGGACTAAAGCTCCTTACGAACCGGGACAAATGCCCCGTTTCCACTAGTGCGTGAATAGTACATATACGAAATTTGAAAAACTTATTTTTTTTACGTCGAAATATAGGGAGGGTCTAATTGAAACTTTGCAGATGCGTAGTGCGGTACGTTGGCTACGTGCCGGTATTTGTTTCGAATATTTTTGAAGCTCTTTTGAAAAGCCTAAAATCGGTCCAAATTGGATTGGAGGGGACGGATAACGAGCGCTGTGTCACGATTCTGAGTCTTCCCATTTTTTACGGCACCGTCCTCACGATGCGCTCGATAGTCGACCCAACCTAACTAGGCTGCTACTCCTCAGAACGAGTTGTATGCCTTCTCGTACATCGGGCCCTGTGACAGTAATTGGGCTACTTTGTTTGTTCCTTGGGCTTTCGGCAGCGGGTTGTGCCATGCCTCCAAGGAAGGCCATGGAGTCTCACTGCTACCGTTGCTTCATGCAATTAATAGCAATAGAATGTGCACAGCCATTGCCCTTCCGTTTCCTTGCTTTCCTTTTATAGTAGAATTCGTCTCTGTTCTCCCCTATTACATGGGATATTGCTTATGCTTTTCTTCAATTGTATCGCCCCCTTGTTATCGCTTCTTGTGGTAGACATTTGATTTCTCTTTGCCATGTTTCGTTGGAATAGATAGTTCGGCCACGACAACGAGCTAGATGGGACGTCGACGGTGACGGGGCACTATGCAGAGGAGGAAGCGCTGGTGTCAACAGCTCAAAGTCAAGGACGCGGAGGAGGCAGCGCCACAGCGGCTGTAGTGGTGTCTCACTACAAGGAATGTGTTAACTATTGACCCCTAATATTAGTCACTGAAAGGTCATAGTAATCCATTATGACCTTTCTATAACCAAAACGAGTAGGTCATATACCGAGGGTCACTATAGAGAACTCACGACCTTTTTTTTGAATTGGTCATGGACCACTATGACCAAAATAGATGGTCATAGAGCCCATGACTAAAATTTTGGTCATGGGTAATCTACCATGTCCTCGTCAGATTGTCCTACGTGGCAAGAATGTAGCCCAGTCCATAATTGTCTTCTTATTGGGCCAAGCCCAATAACTTGGGACATATGCTTGGGTCGTTGCATATTTTGTTTTTTTAAATGAGATGGGACCCACTTATCAGGAAGATCACTAGGACCCACTTGTCAGATCAATTCGTTCATCCCACTTGTCAGGTCAGGTCAATATCGAGCCTACTTGTTAGGTTAACAAGCTAGCCCACTAGTAATTTCTTTTTCTTTTTTCATTTTAAATGCATCCCATAACCCAGACATACAGCTCTCATCAGGTGAAATAATAAATAATTTGTTTCATACAACAAATCTTATAAACACACTATAATTTATACAACAGCCAAAGAAAATATATTACAATGATTAATAATAATATCAGGTGTTCAAATATCAGGTGTTCAACAACGAAAATATATCTACAGGACGTGAGCTATTCCACATAAGCTACAAGTCACTGTAGGTCAAACTCCGAAGTGCAATTCTCCCAACTGTGACGACTCTCGTAATAAGAAATACTGAAGTACTACAACGAACGTTTGTGTTCATACAAGGGAGCACGAAATGGCCTCTCTCGACCGACAAATCGAAGCTGGCAAGATTCTTTCTTTCCTCCGAGCCCTCCTCCTATAAAAAGAAAATTAAAAGTAGTATGAAGTTCAACTCAAATACACTGTCTGAGTTTGAGATTATACTTCAGCAAGGAACATACCAAGCCTCCTTGGAATCCATCCAGGCATAAGTTGTTGCCTGTAGTAGTCTACAATGACTTCACTGCCATCAATAATGGAATGGTGTGCATCCTTTAGGAAAAAATTCATAATTCCCTCTGAGAACATAAATATACTAGAATGCAGCAGGAAACAAACAACCAAAATAACTTAAAACACAGCTCATACCTCATAAGCACAACACATCTCTTTGTCTGTTTCATAATCAACAAACACATAACCACGAGAAGCACCGTTAACTGAAAATGAAGTAGCCAAATAAGTAAAAAATGACTGCAAAATCCAAACGATATGAAAAGATGCTACAACAATAGCAGTTTATTTTGAAGTTGGAGAGTGGTGTTGATTACAAGATTAAACACCCCATTGAAGCTTACCCACAAGGAACACCTTGTTCCACTGTGCTATCAGAGTATCGACACAACACAGTAAAACTAACTAGTTTGCATCGAGATGAACTGTACTAAGGATACAACACAAACCCAGCACAGACTAAGCATATCGTATTTGCCCATTTATTCAGCATCAATATTACCTCGAGGAAAAATGTTCACTAAGCATATCGTATTTGCCCATTTATTAGAATATAATATGGTCACAAACATTAGTAGACTAGACAAACGACATATCATCTCATATGTAACCAAAGTCATAAGTATGGATGGATTTTAGATAAAATAAGGCCTAGTACTCTAAGGAACATTAGAGGGAACATAATCTGATTACAGGCAATTAGGCAAATACATTGCCATAACATATGGAGCATCAGAATGGATATTTCGATTTAAACATGAAACGCCATTAAAGCTCTATTGTACAAAAACTGTCACAACACCAGTGCAACTTTGCTGTTCAAGGGATAAAGCATGGACGAATCCACATGAGAAATACTACAGTACATGAGCAATACCATGAGCAACTCTATTGCAGTAAACATTTAATCGAAGTTAACATGCATATTTCAAACAAGTATCCAACAACAACTATGAGGGTCCAGAGAGGATGGTGGAGCAGTTTCCTACTAATCCTAAGAGGACAATAAATGCATAACATTTTCACTGAGAAGCTTGGTTGGAGCATGTTAGAGGAAAATAGGGAGTAATTGTAAGACAGAGTATGTCTAACAATTATATCAGAATTTCAAACTCGCGGTACCACCACCAAACCTTCAAGGAATTGCCATGACTACTCTGCAAGCAAAAGAAGCAAAGTTACCAGCTACTCCATTTATTCCAGTACTACACCATGTTCTAGTACTAATAAAGATGTGCAGCTAATGTTCTTCTTAGATGGCATATGACACCAAAACAACCTTGAAATAAACCTTGTAATACAATGATGTGAACAAGTTCTAGGGCAGAAACTATATATATATATTTCCCAGTCACTTAGAAATTATTTCAGTTAACCACTAAGTCTCCAGATGATCCTGAACTAAACAAGCCGTTCAACATTGTGAAATCCACATGACAACAACGGCAGCACCAACCAGCGAACAGGGACGAGCTAATCAATTCCATACAAGGACGAACCCTAACCTAACCCTTCTCAGGAAAACGAACCTTACTGTTGAACATGTTGATGTGGACGTCGCTGATCTGCCGCCCGAGAGATGGACGTGGTCGATGCGGAGGTGGTACAGCGCCTAGAATGCGGCGGCGAGGCACTCATCGCATCGGAATGCGGTGGCGAGGCACCCATGGAGGCGGACCTTACCACCTCGACCTAGCTCCCTCAAGCGCATCTTTATTTCCACAAGAAGCAACAGTTCCTCCAGTCACCCGCACCTCCGCCTCGAGAGAGCAAGCAAGTCTAGGTCTGACGGGATCTAGCGATGGGGAGGCCGGCTGTGGCTGCATCCGGCGACAAGGGAGGCCGGGGAAGGCCGCATCTGGCGGAAGGTGTTGTCTCAAGATCGAGATCGAGACCAGGAGAAGCAGGGTCAGGGGTGTTGAGGCGGTGTTGAGGGCGACGGATTCATGGGTAGCGGCTCTGTGGATTCATGGGAGGCGGCGCTGCGGTGTTGGATCCTGGTCGGGTGGAGAGATGAACATAGGGGCGGCGGAGGGGGCGGGAGGTGGAGAGGGGCGGCTGTAGTTGGGGTCTCATGATGAGGGGATTAGGGTTCGATGGCAGTTTTGTTGGTGGCGTGGTAAGGTGGGGTGGAGGATTTTACCCAAATACCCCTGATCATTTTTGTGGTGAGAGTAGGAACCATAGGGCATTTCAGACTTTCGGTGGGGGCGGGGGAGGGGGTTGTGGATATTTTGGGTGTTGGATGGAGGCAATATGGACGGCTGAGATCTATTTTAGTAGGGTGATCCGTGGGTAGTGTTGTTCTCTTTTCTGATTGGCTGACTCTATTTTCTATTTCTCGAGTGGCAAAACTGGGTTTTTTGTGAACCAACCACCAAAATAAGTTAAACATTGTTCCACCCTATTTTTCAAAAATACTAGACCACCTTACATAAACAATGTCCTAACCGGAGATTTTAAAACATTTCCGTGCACCCATGATGAAAATGACAAATGTCTGCCGAATCGGCAGGAAGTGGGTCTGGTTTGAACTACAGGTTCATGATCTAATGGTCATGATTGTTTGCAAAAATCATTTTTAGACTCACATTATGATGTTTCTTCAGAGATATGGTGCAAGTTTTAGCGAGCTCATCCCCTATCTTCATGTCTGTCGTTTTGACCGTAGTTTGAAATGGGACAATTTTAAAACGGGCATAAGAAATTCAAAAAAGGTCCGAAGAAGATAAATCTTTCGCGTGCTATCATATTATGTGACATAGTTGCAAGGAAAAATACCAAACTTGGTATATTGATTGCATCTCGAAAAAACCTTCACAGAAATGACATATCTTGTGCGGGGTTTCATGGCTTTCGGGTCAAACGACCAATGTTATGGTCAGAATCTCAGTATAGTTTGTGATAATGTGCCCAAATTATGCACGCGTGTGCATCTTGGGATGGCAAACAATATTGCAGGAGAAAGTTTTCCTTTTCGTCGCACGAAAAAGTCATTTTCCATTTTCTGAGTACCAAAATCGGAGCATTTTGTGAAGCAACACCAAATGTAAATTCAAAAATGCTACCACCCTATTTTTCAAAAATACTAGACCATCTTACATGAACAATGTCCCAACCGAAGATTTTAAAATATTTCCGTCCACCCCTGATGAAAATGACAAATGTCTGCCGAATTGGAAGGAAGTGGGTCCGGTTTGAACTACAGGTTCATGATCTAATGCTCATAATTTTTTACAAAAATCATTTTTAGACTCACATTATGATGTTTCTTCAGAGATCCAATGCAAGTTTAGAGAGGATCATCCCCTATCTATGAACCTCCGTGCCCACCGTTTTGACCATAGTTTGAAACGGGCATGAAAAATTCCAAAACGGTCCAAACAATGTAAAACTTTCGCGTGGTGTCATATTATGTGACATATTTTCAAGGAAAAATACCAAACTTGGTATATTGCGAACATCTCGAAAAAACCTTCACAGAAATGACCTATCATGTTCGAGGTTTCCTGGCTTTTAGGTCAAACGACCAATGTTATGGCCAGAAGTGTGACATAGTTTGTGATAATGTGCCCATATTGTGCATGCATGTGCATCTTGGGATGGCGAACAATGTTGCAGGAGGAAGTTTTCCTTTTCGTCGCACAGAAAATGCATTTTCCATTTTCCGAGTGCCAAAAACGGGGCGTTTTGTGAAGCAACCACCAAATGGCTAATTCATAGTGCTACCGCCATATTTTTAAACAATACTAAACCACCTTACATAGACAATGTACCAAGTAGGATATCTCAAACCTTTCCTTCCGTCCATGGCAAAAAAGACAAATTCGTGCCGAATTGGTAGGAAGTGGGTCTGATTTGAACTATAGCTAGATGATCTAATGCTCATAATTTTTTGCAAAAATCATTTTTAGACTCACAATATGATGTTTCTTCATAGATCCAATGCAAGTTTAGAGAGGATCATCCCCTATATATGAACCTCCGTGCCCACCGTTTTGACCATAGTTTGAAACGGGCATGAAAAATTCAAAAACGGTCCAAACAATGTAAAACCTTCGCGTGGTGTCATATTATGTGACATATTTTCAAGGAAAAATATCAAACTTGGTATATTGCGAACATTTCGAAAAAACCTTCACATAAATGACCTATCATGTTCGAGGTTTCCTGGCTTTTAGGTCAAACGACGAATGTTATGGCAAGAATTGTGACATAGTTTGTGATAATGTGCCCATATTGTGCATGCATGTGCATCTTGGGATGGCGAACAATGTTGCAGCAGGAAGTTTTCCTTTTCGTCACACAGAAAATGCATTTTTCATTTTCCGAGTGCAAAAAACGGGGCGTTTTGTGAAGCAACCACCAAATGGCTAATTCATAGTGCTACCGCCATATTTTAAAAAAATACTAGACCACCTTACATGGACAATATACCAAGTAGAATATATCAAACCTTTCCTTCCATCCATGGCGAAAAAGAGAAATTCGTGCCGAATCGGTAGGAAGTGGGTCCGATTTGAACTACAGCTAGATGATCTAATACTCATAATTTTTTGCAAAAATCATTTTTAGACTCACAATATGATGTTTCTTCATAGATACAATGCAAGTTTAGAGAGGATCATCCCCTATCTATGAACCTCCGTGCCCACCGTTTTGACCATAGTTTGAAACGGGCATGAAAAATTCAAAAACGGTCCAAATAAATTAAAAACCTTCGCGTCGTGTCATATTATGTGACATATTTTCAAGTCAAAATACCAAACTTGGTATATTGCGAACATCTCAAAAAACCTTCACATAAATGACCTATCATGTTCGAGGTTTCCTGGCTTTTAGGTCAAACGACCAATGTTATGGCCAGAATTGTGACATAGTTTGTGACAATGTGCCTATATTGTGCATGCATGTGCATCTTGGAATGGCGAACAATGTTGCAGGAGGAAGTGTTCCTTTTCGTCGCACAGAAAATGCATTTTCTATTTTCCGAGTGCAAAAAACGGGACATTTTATGAAGCAACCCCCAAATGGCTAATTCATAGTGCTACGGCCATATTTAAAAAAATACTAGACCATCTTACATGGACAATGTACCAAGTAGGATATCTCAAACCTTTCCTTCCACCCATGACGAAAAAGAAAAATTCGTGCCGAATCGGTAGGAAGTGGGGCCGATTTGAACTACAGCTAGATGATCTAATACTCATAATTTTTTGCAAAAATCATTTTTAGACTCACAATATGATGTTTCTTCATAGATACAATGCAAGTTTAGAGAGGATCATCCCCTATCTATGAACCTCCGTGCCCACCGTTTTGACCATAGTTTGAAACGGGCATGAAAAATTCAAAAACGGTCCAAATAAATTAAAAACCTTCGCGTCGTGTCATATTATGTGACATATTTTCAAGAAAAAATACCAAACTTGGTATATTGCGAACATCTCAAAAAACCTTCACATAAATGACCTATCATGTTCGAGGTTTCCTGGCTTTTAGGTCAAACGACCAATGTTATGGCCAGAATTGTGACATAGTTTGTGATAATGTGCCCATATTGTGCATGCATGTGCATCTTGGGATGGCGAACAATGTTGCAGGAGAAAGTGTTCCTTTTCGTCGCACAGAAAATGTATTTTCCATTTTCCGAGTGCAAAAAAGGGACGTTTTGTGAAGCAACCCCCAAATGGCTAATTCATAGTGCTACGGCCATATTTAAAAAAATACTAGACCACCTTACATGGACAATGTACCCAGTAGGATATCTCAAACCTTTCCTTCCACCCATGGCGAAAAAGAAAAATTCGTGCCGAATCGGTAGGAAGTGGGGCCGATTTGAACTACAGCTAGATGATCTAATGCTCATAATTTTTTGAAAAAATCATTTTTAGACTCACAATATGATGTTTCTTTAGATATCCAATGCAAGTTTAGAGAGGATCATCCCCTATCTATGAACCTCCGTGCCCACCGTTTTGACCGTAGTTTGAAACAGGCATGAAAAATTTAAAAACGGTCCAAACAATGTAAAACCTTCGCGTGGTGTCATATTATGTGACATATTTTCAAGGAAAAATACCAAACTTGGTATATTGTGAACATCTCGAAAAAATCTTCACATAAATGACCTACCATGTTCGAGGTTTCCTGGCTTTTAGGTCAAACGACCAATGTTATGGCCAGAATTGTGACATAGTTTGTGATAATGTGCCCATATTGTGCATGCATGTGCATCTTGGGATGGCGAACAATGTTGTAGGAGGAAGTTTTCCTTTTCGTCGCACAGAAAATACATTTTCCATTTTCCAAGTACCAAAAACGGGGCGTTTTGTGAAGCAACCACCAAATGGCTAATTCATAGTGCTACCGCCATATTTTTAAAAAATACTAGACCACCTTACATGGACAATGTACCAAGTAGGATATCTCAAACCTTTCCGTCCACCCATGGTGAAAAAGACAAATTCGTACCGAATTGGTAGGAAGTGGGTCCGATTTGAACTACAGCTAGATGATCTAATGCTCATAATTTTTTTACAAAAATCATTTTTAGACTCATAATATGATGTTTCTTCAGATATCCAATGCAAGTTTAGCGAGACTCATCTCGTAGAAGAAGAAAATCAATTTCAAACCCCTATTGTCAAAACCATGATTCAAAAATCTCTATTTACAAATATTAAGGTTTTATATGAACAATATCTTATTGTAGTCCTAAAAAGTCAAAGTGTTCCATAATATCCTAAAAACATTCTCCAAAATTTTACAATTTTTCTGAATTTTGTTTGACTAAATTTGAATTTATGATTAAAAAGATACAAAAGAATCAAAAAAAAGAAAAATAGACATGCTAACGGTTTAATGGGCTGTTGCCCCAGCCGACCGAGTAGGACACGGCCTAGGTCGCTTGAGGCCTAGGCCCAACAACCAGTTTTATTGACTAAATAGGGCGAAGCGCGAGTCATCAACAACAAAGTCGGTGTGGTGGGGTGGTTCGGTTCCTTTGGTGGTAATGAGAGGTTCCTGCTTCGAATTCCCGTGCATCCACCTATTTTTTGCATTAATATCAACCTGGCAGGCTTCGAAGTGGTGGTTAAAAGGGCCGAGCTCCCTTACTAACATGAAGGAGTGGATTGGTGTAGTGGTTAGGACGGATGTTGGAGTCGGCGAGGTCATGAGTTCAAACTTCCACAACACTTCTTTTTTGAAATAATTTCCACACGCCAGCACCACGGTGGTCCCTGGTGCCACGTAGACTAAAAAATGACACATGGACATGACATGAAGGTGATATTGCTGAGTTGGCAATTCTGTAATTTTTTTTCTCAAAATTTAACCATAACGATCTTTTAAATTGGTCGTAGTCTACCAAATAAAAGGCTCCAAACCAATCATATCCGTCTATGACCTTTTTGTGTTAGGAGATTATGACTTTTTGACAAATTTGGTCATTATTTTTTAAGGTTTGGACCCTTCCAAATTCGCTACGACCAACTGGGTCAGAATGGTCACAGATCTATGACCAAAAAAATCCATGGTCGTTAAGAAAAAGGTCACCATATTTCTTGTAGTGTCTCGTAGGAGAATCACTAGGCGGGGGCGACCGCTGGACTACCATCTTCGACGGCGCATGAATGACCGACTGACAATCTACATTGATCCGGTAAAACTTTACCACAACTCTTCGCCTTACATCCCTGAGACCTCTCGTACTCGCCTCACTCTAGGGTTCATCTTGTTGGGTACATGGGTACGAGTGTCTTCCACAACACTTCTTTTTTGAAATAATTTCCACACGCCAGCACCACGGTGGTCCCTGGTGCCACGTAGACTAAAAAATGACACATGGACATGACATGAAGGTGCTATTGCTGAGTTGGCAATTCTGTAATTTTTTTCCTCAAAATTTAACCATAACGATCTTTTAAATTGGTCGTAGTCTACCAAATAAAAGGCTCCAAACCAATCATATCCGTCTATGACCTTTTTGTGTTAGGACATTATGACCTTTTGACAAATTTAGTTATTATTTTTTAAGGTTTGGACCCTTCCAAATACCCTACGACCAACTGGGTCAGAATGGTCATAGATCTATGACCAAAAAATCCATGGTCGTTAAGAAAAAGGTCACTAGTCACCATATTTCTTGTAGTGTCTCGTAGGAGAATCACTAGGTGGGGGCGACCGCTGGACTACCATCTTCGACGGCGCATGAGTGACCGACTGACAATCTACATTGATCCGGTAAAACTTTACCACAACTCTTCTCCTTACATCCCTGAGACCTCTCGTACTCGCCTCTCTCTGGGGTTCATCTTGTTGGGTACATGGGTACGAGTGTCAGGCTGGGTGAGGATCGAATGAGGAATAGGAGATGGTCTGTGCCGCTGCTGCTTCCTGCCAGACATGAACATGAAAATGTTATACGGAAACAATTCTACATCATCTGGCTCAGATTCCTCTGTGTATGGCATCCGCTGCCATGATCCCTAGTGCACCCACTTCAGTTGATCGATGAAGGGATCCAGCTGTTCTCCTCTGCTACTCTGCTAATCACTACTCCCTCCATTCAGAAATATAAGACAAGACATTTTAGCTTTGTGAAATAAATGTACCTAGATGCTTTTTAGTGTATAGATTCACTCAAAACCTCTATAAACCTATATACTAAAAGACGTTTAAATACAATCGATTTACAAAACTAAAACATCTTAGTTAGACATTTGTTATTCTGATTTGTAAAAGTTAGGAGGACTACAAAAGCTTCCAAACCGAGTGTTGTGTGCAATCACACGCATGGACAATAATGGCTCTGGTGTGATGAACTTCTACAACATCTATGGCCGATGGCAGGAATAATAGATTTTATTTTATCATATTTCGTTTCATATGCATGGACAATAATGACTCTATATGTGATGAACTCCTCCAACCTCTACGATATCAGTTGACTGGTATGCAATCTGCAGAGGTTACAATTGCTTTCATAAGAAGTAATAGATTAGAAAAAACTTTGTTTGTGCATCTATTAGGCTAACATGAGTGCAGATTCCTTTTGGCGAGTAACCTGATTGTATGTTGACCTGTTATTTCCTCTGCATATGAGATTTTCAATGATACACCACTATAACTGAATACTAAACCCTAACACAAAGATACATATAAATGCAGATGATGAGAAAGAGGTGAGCTCGGATTTTGTTGATACAATATGTCACGAGGGTTTAAGAAGGTTTCTTTGGTCTTGTACTTCTCGGTCCGTTGATATGCAAACTAAAGTCAGTTATTTTGTCGTTGTTCGTATAGAATCCATGGATGATGCCCTGCAAAAAAAACATGGATGATGGGCATCCATTGTGTGCATGATAGCAAAACTTTTGGCTTGGCTCTACACCCGAGGGACATCTTTATTTTAAGGGTTGCACTTTATATCGACTTTCAAGTTTACCCATTAAAATAAACTATATAAGTGCTTAGCAATGCGGGAACTAAAGTCTTTTAGAACGAACCTCACCTTCATATTATAGCTAATACATGCATGGTAGAAGATGAGAGCCTTTAGAGTATGGAATTTGTAATATTTTGATCCGTCCATTTTTAGCATCTTATCATGAGTGTGATCTAGAGAAATTTTGAATAAGCAAGAGAGCTAAACAAAATGTAAAAAAAATAAAGCAGCTTTGTGAGGCTATTAGTTCTAAGTTTTCAAGTTTTACCTAATGTCTATAATTCCAAGTTTTTCCTAATATTTCTGAATTTCTTCTTAAACATGAACGGGCGTGGCAACGCGTCCTTTCATGCTCTAGTTGAACTTTATTGTTGGATATGTTTGTCTAGCCAACAAAACAATTTCACTAAAATTTCATCTAAGCGGGTCGAGGTGTCCAGCATGCCGAACAACTAAGAAATGAACTCCCTCGTGGCATCCCAAAGTGTTGATAAAACTCATTTCGGAAACAATGTAGACCAACAACTTTATTATGCTTCATTTGGGAAACATGAACTCTCAAGTCCTCAGGAAAAGGTAAGTAGAGAATTGTCGTCGGATTGATGACAATTACACCATGAGGGGGTCCTCGAGGCGTGCGAAAGAGAGGGGTGTGAGATGTACGGTGTTCCGGGATGGTGAGCGCACTAATTTACCTAGGTTTGAATCCACCGGCTTTAGACGGATCCTACTCCTGCTAGCAATCTAGTAATACGGCAGAGCCGGAATATGTGTTATAAGGGTTTCGTCTATGCGAGTTGAGATTGTAGACTATTGTGGGGTGCCCTAAAGGCTTGTCCTAGGACGATGCACTAGGTGTTCCTATTTTTCCTCTCCACCACTATGACGACACTGACAACTCTGTTTGTCGCAGCGAGATAGAGCAACATCGGTTCACGAGGTTCTGGTGCTGCAAGGATAGGAGCAGATGAGAGTACTGTTTTCAGGTCTTGTAGTGCAGCTTCAGCTTCGTCAGTCCAAACGAACTTTTTAGTATTTTTCAGGAGCTTGTAGAGTGGTGCGTCTCTTTCACCGAGCCGGCTTACAAACCGACTGACTACAGCAATGCAACCAGTTAGTCTTTGAACGTCCTTCAGGTGAGTCATCCTGGAAATATTGAGTATAGCCTTATTTTTGTCTCGGTTCACCTCTATGCCTCGTTGAGACACGATGAAACCTAATAATTTGCTGGCTAGTATTCCAAAGAAACATTTGTTTGGGTTAAGCACTATGTTGTATTTTCGTAGATTAGCAAACGTTTCCTCCAAGTCAGAAATTAAGGTTTCCTTATTTTTGGACATCACCGCTATGTCATCCACATATGCATGTACATTGCATCTGATTTGATCGTGGAGGCAATGCTGCATAGTGCGCTGGTACATAGATCCTGCATTCTTGAGCCTAAAGGGCATCGTAACAAAACAGAAGGTTCTGAAGGGGGTTATGATTGAAGTTTTGACTTTGTCTGATTCCTTCATCCGAATTTGGTGATAACCGGAATATGCGTCGAGAAAACATAGGAGTTCCGAGCCTGCCGTAGAATCGATAACTTGATCAATTCTAGACAGAGCAAACGGATCTTTGGGACAAGCCTTGTTCAAGGCGGTATAATCAACACACATCCTTAAATCAGTGGTGTCCTTTTTAGGGACCATTACAGGATTGGCTGACCACTCAGTGTGGATGACCTCTTCTATGAATCCGGCTAACTCGAGCCGAGCTAGTTCCTTAGATATTTCTTTTCGCTTTTCATCGCTGAAATGTCGTAAGGACTATTTGATGGGTTTAGCATTTGGGTGTACATTTAGAGAGTTCTCGGCAAGTTCCCTAGGTACTCCGGTCATGTCAGATGGCTGCCATGCGAAGATATCTTGATTTGCTTGGAGGAACTTTATGAGCGCGCTTTCCTATGCGCTATCTAAACCTACACCTATCTAGGTCACCTTGGAGGGGTCATCATCCTTCAACGATGTCGTCTTCGTCTCTTTCGATGCCTTGAACTCCGGAGTCGGCTTTGTCACCTCCTTATTTGTCACGGGCATCTCGGACAGGTTGATGGTCTTCTTGATCTCCTGGTACTCCTGAGCATGTAGTACGGCTTCAGGAAAGGCAGCATTTCTGTCCTTGCACTCCCGTGCTTTCTTCGGGTCTCCCCTGATGGTGATCACGCCCTTCGGACCTAGAATATTCATCATATTGTAAATGTAACACAGACGAGCCCTGAAAGCCCAGTAGGTCGGACGTCCAAATATAGCGTGGTATGCGCTCTTGAACGGGACCACTTTGAAGGAAAGTGCTTCCATCCGGCAATTCTTTGGAGTTCCAAAAGTAACATCCAAAGTGATCTCTCCCAGGGAATTTGCTTGTCTTCCTGGGAAAACTCCGTGAAAGATCATAGAGCTATGATTCAGCTGAGTTTCCAAGATCCTCATCCGACGCAGTGTTTTGATGTAGAGGATGTTAATGTTGCTGCTGTCGTCCATGAGAGTCTTGGAGAAACCATAGCCGTCAATAAGTGGATTGATGACTAAGGCGTATTTTTCTCGCCTGTGCAACTTAGGCGGATGATCAGCGCCGTCAAAGGTGATTGTCACTTCCGACCAGTCCAAGAATTGAGGGATAGCTAGAATAGTTGCGTTGAGGTCATGCAAAACTGCCTTCTTGACCTTAGCTGGTTGAGACCCAAGGAAAGTGACATAAGTGTCTTTCTTTGTTGAGAAGTTCTTCTTTCCATCCGACTTGGGATTTGAAGGGTCAGCTTCCTCCATGTTGGAATCTTCCTTGGTCTCCTTTTCTTTTTCGGGATTCTTCTTTCCCTTCTTCCACTTAGCCCTGTAGCTAGCGGAATTGTCTTTCTTGATGTCGTCATTGAAACGACACTCGACATTTGTGTGGGACGATCCCCCGTTGGCAATGTCATCCCAAGAGTAGGTTTTGCCAGGTTGCTGGTCTCCTCTACCCTGGACTCTTGATGTCCCACGACCGCGTCTGCGGCCGCCTCTGTGCCCTCCTCGTCTTCCATACCCAAAAGTAACAGTGACAACTGCGGTTTCCGCGTTGAGCTTTTCTTCCGAGGTGTTCTTGCGCTTCTAAGCTTGTTTCTTCGGCTATTTTGCCGACTGTGTACCACCAGGATGTTTAGTAGTTCTTTTGCATCATCATCAGTATCTGCATATTTGCTTGCCGTTTCTATCATCTCTCCTAGATCAGTGACCTTGTCGCACTTCAAACGGTGACGTAGTAAATCAATTAGGAGTCCTGCAATGAAAGCTTCAATCACAGTTTGATCATTTACCCCTTCGCAGGAGTTCTTGGTGTCGATCCATCATCCGAGGTAATCTCGGCAAGTTTATTCGGCTTTCTGGGTGCAATGTTGCAGGTCTCCTACCATACAGGGCCTCCGATATGTGCCCTCGAAATTCTGAAAGAAGGCACTTTGCATGTCATACTAGTTGTGGATGGTATTCTTCGGAAGTTCATTAAGCTAGGATCGTGTCGTCTTTCGCAGCATAAGTGGGAGATACCGGGTTGCGACCAAGCTATTTCCGCCTTTGGCGATACAGCAAGCCTGGAAAAAATCCTGGAGCCAATTATCTAGCCGGGCCACTCTATCGTAGGCTTGGATGTGTCTTGAGATAGCAATCCTTCCGGGAAGTGTGTTTGTCGAATTCGTGGTCCGAAGCATTTTGGACCCATGTAGATATCATCGTTCTCGTAGCGCCACGCCTCTATGTTAGAGTTGATCCGGTGTCTCGCGTCACTTGGTGATAGAGAATGCTGTCTTGGTTGTTCATTGTGGCTGCGAAGCCTTGGAGCCAGACTTCTGCTTCTGCCACCACCTCCTCTGCCATGACGCCCTCCTTGTCCTCCTTGAGAGCCATTGTGATGGCTGCTTGGTGGAGACGGTGGTGCAGGTCGATTGTTTCCGGCTGATCGCCGGCCTCCGTCCGGAGCGTCATTATTCCGGTTCCGGGGAGGGTCTTCATTACGATGAGCCCCCTGCCGGCTTGACTCAGCGCGTTGTCCATCGTTCTCCCCACCACGGTAGGGTTCAGCCGGACGGCTTGTATGTCTAGGAGGTGGCATCCTTTGTCGGTCCTCCTCCTGACGCTGCTCTTTGTCGTCTTCCCTGCGATTGTTCGACTCTCGCCGGGGAGGGTGTCTCGGACTAGTGCCACAACCGCGTCTCGCTCTGCGGCTGGAGCAACATTGCTCCAGTCACGTGCGGTTCTATGCCGTTGCCCTGAAGATCCGGTTCTTTAGTAGTTATCTTCCCGACAGTCGGAACGGTGATGTTGTTCCGGGACCCGTTGGGGCCTAATATCATGCCAGGCCGGATCCGTATGACATTGGTCAGATTGAGAGACCAATTTCCCGCTTCCGGATCTCAAGACCTTCTGTTGCTCTAGACCTTTGGTGAGCAGTTTTACGCCCAACCGGATTTGATCTAGGTTTGGATTGTTTGCCAGGATATCTCGAGCTGAAGCAGTGTTTTCCACTGGTGTGCCATACACCAGATCTCCCTTCCTATCCAGCCGAGGTTCTCCTTTGACGGTGTCATCTCCCTCAAAGAGGGTCTTGTGGACTTCCAGATTTTTGTTAGCCCGCACGGGGCCGTTCCGGGTCTTCTGATGCTGCAGGGAATTGAACTGCCCCGCAGCAGCAATGCGCTTCTTCTCTTCCATAAGGTTGTTAGCCTCATCCAGGAGTACTTGACGACGCGCTTCTAGGGCTTGAGCACTTTCTTCTAATTCTGCAGGTGTAAGCTCTGCAGCAGTAGGGATAGGCGTAGTTAACGCAGCATCAATGAGTTTACGGGCACCAGCGGTAACCACGTATCCATCCACCAGAGTTTCCTTTGGCTCGTTTGGGATTAGAGCTCCATCCGAGTCTTCTTCGTATTCTTCGGCAATCACTTCCTCTGCTGGAGGATCTTTCACCGGAGTCTTGTTCTTCTTGTTCCTCTTCTTTGCCTTCTTGGCAGCGCTAGTAGAAAAGACGGCTTTGGGCCTGTTTCCCGGAGTCAAGCTCTGATCGGTACTTTCGGACATCTAGACGTCGGGATTGTCTCCGAGATCCATGTTATCCTGCGCTTTGGGAGAATTTTCTCCGGATCCTTCGTCCATGGCTTCTCCTTCTTCTGCAGCTTTGGAGTTGAACTCCTCTTCATATTCCACGGAGAACTTTCGGAAATCCACCGACATCATGGAATCATCCGAAGATGCCGGTAAGTCGGTGTTTGTTCCGATCGCCTCCAACACCGAGTCTTCATTGTCTCTAGCATCGGCAGAGCCGGATCCGGATCCAACATATCCGACAAAGTGTGATGCGTGCGTCCTGAGGTAGTTGCGGCTTTCCTCGTGGGCTTACTCGAAACACCTGATGGTCTCGAGAACCTCATCCATGCTTGCGCCTTGCAGCATTATGCGCCTCAACGTGTGCCTCAAGAAGGGTTGATTTGTTCCGGGATTGGCGGAGCCGGAACCAAAGTTGTTATCTTGGACCTCCTGGATTTTGACCTCGATGGGTAGATCGATCTGGGATTCGGCCTCGCTAGGGAGATCCACTTCAGATTCGACTTGCACCGCAAGATCTGCTTCAGACTCAGCTTTCTCCACCATCTCCGCAATAGGTGTAGGATGGGTGGGATTAGGGTTTCCCAAGATCCGAAACTCTGCCACCTCCACGGACAAAGTGGACCCAGAAACTTCTTTTACCTTTATCATCACCGCTGGGGTGGGTGGGGCAGTTTCAGCGAAACCGATGTAAACATTGATCTCACCAAAGGACATGATGGTGTAGGCAGTCACGGCTTCCCTAGCCGGAATCCAGGTCTCATCGAGAATGATGAGAGGGACGTCGCTAGCGTAGAGGATACGACCGATGGCGATGGTTTCACCGATTCCGATTCTTGCAGATTCCGCTCGGAACGCAGATCCGAAGCTCACTTGCTCCACAATGGGCACCAACTGTCGTCGGATTAATGACAAGTACGCCATGAGGGGATCCTCGAGGCGTGCTAAAGAGAGGGCTGTGAGACGTATGGTGTTCCGGGACGGTGAACGCACAAGTTTACACAGGTTCGAATCCGCCGGCTTTGGATGAATCCTACTCCTGCTAACAATCCAGTAATACGGCAGATCCGGAATATGGGTTACAAGGGTTTCGCCTGTGCAAGTTGAGATTGTAGACTATTGTGGGGTGCCCTAAAGGCTTGTCCTAGGACGGCTTATATAGATATCCGGCCTAGGGTTTACAGGAGAAACCTATCCGGCTACGGCTAAGAGTCGGTTACATAGTACATCTTGGACTACAAGTAACATAACATGCCTATGTCGGTAATCTTCTAGGTCTTCCCGTAGCCGGACTGGACTCCGTCTCTTCTCCCTGACTGGGTCGTCCGTGAAGCAAAGCTCTAACCCGAAGTGGGCCACCCTGGTTAGTGAGGCACAGTGAGGATATCCGGAAAGTATATCCCCAACAAGAATCTCATTATTCGCCTCCTCTCGTGCCTAAAAATACTCTTATAAACACGATCCGACATTACGCTCGCCGTCAATTTGCTTGCTAAATACAATTCTGAGCCTACCAAGATAACTTGGAAATACGTCAAGGACATCTTCCGATACCTTCAAGAGACTAAAGACTTTGGTTTGTTCTATAGGAGGATCAGAGCCACGAATGGATATGTTTTTCTTTGTCATGGAATTGCAATTTCCTAAAAAGTTCTCTAAGCAAAATCTTGTACTCCCTCCTATCCAAATTAATTGACTCGGATTTGTCTAGATTCGGATGTATCTAGCACTAAAACATGTCTAGATACATCCGAATCTAGACAAACCGAAGTCAATTAATTTGGACCGGAGGAAGTATCGACTTTGACGAACCACACTAGAGAATTCGTAGAAATATATAAAACATCACGAGAGTGTGCATTGAGTTTGACTGTAAGAAACCAAGCGGGTGATGGGAAATCGAGGCCCCAACCGTTTGGTGTGATTCTATATTTCTTGGTTGGAAGATTTTCGTTTAGTCATTATTCACATGCCCCTCTCCTTCTATATATATTGTTGTATTGTATGGAGGAGATGACTCACCATATGATAAAAAGAGCGGTTCCAACTATTTTCCTACTTTCTGCAGTTGTGACTGATCCTTGCATGTACGACTACTTTGACTAAGATTTCACTCCACGCCTTTACAATAGACTCGCCGCCAAAGATTGTGGACCTCTATAAACGTATTCGACACAACTATGACAGAGAGGAATGAGGATAATCATATTGAACATAGGCTTTCCGTCTCAAAATTTTAAATCCCGGTCAGTCCGCACACTGGAGAATGGAGATACCATTTGGAGCCTAAACCTAGTACGGCCCCAACACCGACCCGGCGATGGGTGTGAAGATGCATCGTTTTTGGAGTTGACTAAACTGGGAGGTTGGGGTATGATCTGTCACGATGTTTTAGCTGATATCTAGTTCGCTGCTACATGTCCTCTGAACGACTTGAGCAATCGATTTTGCCTGGGTGTTAGGCTAGCTATATTCGAGTATGATTATGCTTGGGTGTGGCTATGGGAGGTGGCGCGGGCGTGGCTTGGGAGTTGGTCCCAACAACACCACTGGCAGCAACGTGAGTGACGAGCAACCAGGAGATGCCAATGATGGCATGATGGCATGCATGAGAGCTTGTCTTTATATTGAACTATGTTGATGTCTATGCTTTGAACAAAGCATTGTGTATGTGTTTGCGTTGAACTATATCGATGGTGAAGTAGTCTATGTTATGTGGATTTTAAAAGTATTTTTATGTATGTGTGTGTGATGATTTTGGTGATAATTTCAGTTTTTTTAGTTGTGTATATGTTTGATGATCATTATTAGGTTAAAATTTTGGACATGAGATGAAAATAGGTGATGCATATTTTTTACATAATTTGTTTTGGGTTCCCTATTTTCCAGCACTGTTAGAGTAACGGTGTCTGTAAACACAGTCAAACTTGTAAAAAATGAGCGGTTACGGTCCGGTTGAAAACGCGTGCTCTAGCGGATCCTGTAAAACCAGGTCGACCCGTAAATTTGTTTACAGAGCACCAAGAACCCACTCCCGTGATCCACGTATACTTAGTGTCGGAGGCGAATCTGAGCCAATATTGCAGGCAAATGTAATCGGTCAAGACCGGTAAATAGCCAGATGACCGCCCAAATTGCCGGAAAATCGTAGCCCATACTCAGTGTCGAAGGCCAGGCGGCGGCGCGAGGCACATCCAGGCGCGGACGGCCGGCCAGGGGTGGCACAGGTGGTCGGCAACGGGCAGCAGGGCAGGGGAGACGCACGACCATGGGAGGCGAGGTCGGGCGGCCGGGGGTGGCGCCGTCGGGCGCCGGCTAGGGGAGGTGCGGTCGGCCGGCCAGGAGCTTGCACACGGGCGGGGCACGGGACGGCACACGGCACTCTCAGCGTGTTTGGTTCAAGGGAAGTGGGGGCAGGAAATGGGAGTTATGGCCATAGAGACTTGTGGTACGCTGTTTGTTTGGAGGGAATGGGAGTTGAGAAGGGAAGAGAATGGGAATTCACGTTATTAAACTTCTCCAAATCTCTTACCCGGGTGAGACCTGGTAATTAAGATGGGGATTGGGAATTGCCGTTAAAGTCCCATTCCATTTCCTTCTAATTGCCAAACAAGCTGTCCGAGTCAGGGGATCGGGGGCAGTGAGAGAGGCGGGCACGGGGCAGTGTCGGGTGGCGGCGCGGGGCTGGACTCCGTGGCGCGCGGGAAGGGAACATGAAGGAGAGGAAAATAGGATATTCATGGGCCCACCAAAAGATATCTTTTTACAGATTGTTTTTTGCGTTCCGTTCTGCGTTCTGCGCGAGCCGTTTTCGATCTGTCAAACACGCTTTCAGTGAATGTAAAGGAGTTTTACAGTTACAGCCCCGTTAGAGATGCATTTAGTGGTCTAGTACGTCACCAACACCGACCCGGCGATGGGTGTGAAGACGCGTCGTTTTCGGAGATGACCTAAAGTGGGAGGCTGAAGTATGATTTGCCGCGAGCTCTCTGAACGACTTGAGCAGCGCACTCGAACGCAGCTAAGACTGTAGTATTACACGCCGCAATGGATATCGCTGATCATCTGGGTGTTAGACGTGCTATATTCGAGTTAGATCTTCCAAGTTGAAATTCCAGGCTTAGCACATCTCAACTGTGTGGACGACGCTCTTCCCTATGTTCCGTGTGAACAAGAATTCTGTTTGTGCAGAGGAAAATAAATAAAACAATCATGCCGTGGCTCTGTTTATTGTGCGTGATTATGTATGTGCTCATGCAACAAGGGCCGATCATCAGCACAGACAACCCTTGTTGCATGAGAGCGCTCCTGCGGAGGCAGTCATCTGCGCCACGAAAGATGCAGACTTGGTAAAGTTATGGGCTTCGGCCTCAGGTACCGGCCTGCCCGACGCCGTGAAGAAGGCGCCGTTGAGCATCAGGTCGCCCTCCGATATCCAGCTCCAGTTCTGCCACTCGCTCTCTGGCGCATCGCCGTCACGCTTCGTCACCTGCAGGAATTTCAATCACAGTTTCATGACCATCGATCAGCTTCAAAGACAGGACCACACAAGGCGAGGGCACTACGCAAAGAAAATACAGCACCTGTTTTTCCTTGTCAGCGTAGAATCTATTGCCCTGACTAAGGATGGTTGGGGAGGCGCTGCCACCAATGGCGTATTTCTCCCAGCTCACGTAGTCATGGTTGACTACGTGGAAGACTCCGAACCGGCACCTGTCAAAAATATCACATCCATCGATCGATTAGCGTCGTCCTAGACCAACGAGACGTTTGCACATACGCCTCGCCTCTTATGTACAGAAAAAGAAAAGATGGCATATAACCTTGGCATTCTCTGGACGAGACCTGGCCCGAAACGGTTGAACGCGACAGTGACCCGCATGCCCCTGTCGTCGGGGAAGGCGTCGCTGTGTCCGAGGAGCATGACCTTGTCATGGTTGGTCAAGAGATTGTTGGTGACAGTCACGGCGGTGGAGTTCTCGGTCACGTCGACGAGGCCGTCAGCGCAGGCCTCGAGGGAGCAGTGGTCAATCCACACGTCCCTGGAGCGGGTGACGCTGACGCCGTCGCCGTCCGACATCTCGTAACACGACGAGGCCTTGCGCGCGGGCTTGCAGTTGCGTATGGTCACGCCGTGGATGATGACGTTGCTCACGTTCCTCAGCATGAAGCACGCACCGCCCTCGCCAACCACGATGCGGGCGCCGCGGCCGTCCACGATCTTGTACGACCTCACCAGGAGCTCCTCCTTTGGCTGGATCGTCATGTCGCGGTTGAAGACGATCCAGAGGGGCTCGTCCTGGGCGAGGCCGTACCGGAGTGTGCCGGGAGATGGCCTCGCCGGGTCGTCGTCGCTGGGGTCCGTCACGACGTATACCCTGCCGTTCTTGCCGCCTAGGGCGTTGAGGCCGAACCCGATGGCGCAGTTGGCGAGGCGCTGCCGGTTGTCGGCCCAGCCGGGGTCGCAGCGCCAGCAGTCGTCCACCGCGTTGCCGGTGCCGCAGCTCCCAGTTAGCGTCCGACGGTGCAATAACGACATCTTGTCTTTGTTGTTCGAGTTCTCATTGATCGGGAGCGGAGAACCTCGAGTGCAGGAAATGGGTAAGATGGATGTGAGCAACAAGATGAGGAGAATGGACATTGTTCCTGGTGGTGATGTCTTGGCAGCGGCTAGCGAGATGCAGACTCTGCAGATCGAGATCTACTCTGAGGCAGAAGGAGAAGATCGCGTATATATATTGGCGCCCAATGTATGGGAACATATCGTGGAAATCTCCATTTTAGGAACTACATGATTTTCCTGCTGGATGATTCTCAATAGTAATGATAGACTGATCTTAAGCGACACATATCAGGTATGTATGGATTTTCTCTTAAAGCTTGCATACGGATCACAGGCAGGCCAGAATCATATCATAAATTACATACTGCCGAAATGGAAACCGAAAATTGAGGGGACAGCCTATTCTTTTCCGATGCCAGAGTTATTTTGTACGGAGTACTTCCCTAATTATTTCTACGTAGCAGATTTGTCCAAATCGTTGACAGGGCTCCCCATGGCTAGATAAGCGTGTTTTGGGTATAGATATTTGCGAATCAAGACAAATCTATGACATCTATTGGGACAAATCTGTGACATCTGTTGGGACAAAAAAAAAAACCTTGCGTGTCGCACCCCAGGGCGACACAGAGGGCGCCGCCGCACGTCGCCAAAGCTCCCCCGCCGCCGCTGCTCCTCGCGCCGCCGCTGTCGCTGGCCTCGCCACGGTTGCGACTGGCCCGACGGCCGAAGGTGGTCCGGGGTGGATGAAGACCGGAGTTAGCCGCCATGGCTGCTGGGACAGATGTGGTCGCATCGACGATGGCTGGCAACCAGGGCGGCGTCCCTAGTTGGGGTGGTGGCGGAGGTCCCTCCCGGCGGCGCCATGACCAGCGGTGGAAGTCTAGGGCCAAGCCGGATGGTGTTGGAAACCCTAGATCTTTCGATCTTGGGCTCCGATGCTACCTCCCTGGTACTCTTCGCTGCTGGTAGGGCCGGATCTAGTGGAGGTTGACCCTGCTCTGTTGCCATATCTCTCGTTACTAGCCTAGCCGCAGGGCTGCTGGTATGGTTGGTGTGGCGGATCTTACAGGTTATCAGAGGGTGGCGAGGGGGCTGCCGGCACGGTATGAATAAAGGTGGTGGCCCTCGGATTCCTCTCGCACCAAGACGAAGATCTACTTGATGCGTGTCTCCATTGATCTGATCGGAGTGACGAGTTTAGGAAACCTACTTCGGCGAACTCCCATGGAAACATCATGCCTGGAGATTGCTGGATCGGAATGTATTCGGTCATGCGTACCATGTTTTTTCTGGCCGCTTGGGTTCATATTGAATTGCATGCACCAGTCAACGCAACCAACAGTCCGAATTGATAGAAAGGGCTAGGCAATATATTTCAACACTCACCCTATATCTTTGCCCTTTGGCCTATTATGACGTATGTTTGGGGAGCCGAATTATTTATTTTTAATTTTTGCGTTGGTCGGGATTTGATCGTAGGACCTCCTGCTTTGATACCATATTGAATTGCATGCACTAGCCAACGCAACCAAAAGCCCGAACTGATGGAAAGAGCTAGGCAATATATTTCAACAACACTCACCCTACGTCTTTGCCCTTTGGCCTATTGTGACGTTTGTTTGGGGAGCCGCAATATTTTTTTCTTAATTCTTACGTTGGCGAGGATTTGATTTTAGGATCTCCTGCTCTAATACCATATTGAATTGCATGCATTAGCCAACACAACCAACAGTTCAAACTGATGAAAATGACTAGGCAATATATTTCAACATTTACCCTACGCCTTTCGCCCTTTAGCCTATTGTGACATATGTTTGGGGAGTCGCAATATTTATTTTTAATGTTTGCGTTGGTTAGGATTTGATCCTAGGACCTCCTGCTCTGATACCATATTGAATTGCATGCACCAGCCAACGCAACCAACAGTCCGAACTGATGAAAAAGGCTAGGCAATATATTTCAACACTCACCCTACGTCTTTGACCTTTGGCCTATTATGACGTTCCTACGTCTTTGACCATTGTGACTTTTGTTTGAACAACCCCAATATTTCTTTTTAATTATTGCGTTGGCCAAGATTTGATTCTACGACCTTCTGCTCTGATACCATATTGAATTGTATGCGCTAGCCAATGCAACCAACAGTCCGAACTGATGAAAAAGGCTAGGCAATATATTTTAATAGTACAGAGGGTGCGCTTCGAAGCTCTGTTAATATCATGGGGCATGTTCTCGTTCCATGGTGCTGACAGAAAATGTCTTGAAGACCAAGATCTGAGGACTGACTATGGTGATTTGAGTCTGGATGGTGATAAGAAATTAGCTTGGTGACTCGTACTTTGGAGCATTGGCATGTGAGTGGGAGCGACTGCAGAGGAGAGCTTTTTTCTCATATAAAAAGGGGACTTTTTTTTTTGAAAACGCAAAAGCTTTCCATGTCGATTCATTTGTAAAAAAAATCATGTACAATTCCATAAGGACCAACACCCCACCATACAACTCGACCCAAACTAATTAGGGAAGAAGCTCGTGACGCTAATGCGCAGGATATCGTCTCAGTTTTGATCGTGTCAGGCAGCAAAGACATTGAATGGCTAAGAGCATCTCCAGCCGTTTTCCCCTCCCAGCGAACCCGTCGGTACAGTTTAAGCGCTACCTCCGGTGGTTTTTTTGGATGGGGTGGTGCGTTCTCCTAGTCGCGTCCTCAAATTTGGACCCAACGATTCATATATTGGCTATATTTTTGAAATTTCATTTCCCGCTACCAAAAACAGGCACAAGTTCGCACAATTCGATAGTACGATGATCAAACCAGCTATAGTTTGTTGTCAAATTATCATAGAAAACGTAGAAATGTCAAGGAGCAAGTTCCTCCACCATGGCAGAAGGATCCTCCTACGCGGGGTCACAGCTCGGCGACGACTTGGAGGACGATGCAGGAGAAGAGTCTGGCGAGGCATTGGTCGTAGCCGTGGTGGTGGTAGCAGAGGCGGAGATCTTTGACGTAGCAGAGCTCGGCGGAGGCACCCGCATCTCTTCCAGGATGAGCCGCGCTGTGCCATGTATCATGCCTTCACTTCGTTATCCATCGCCGCCGTGTCGCCTCCCAGCAGGAACGAGAGGTTGGTGTTCCTCTTCTTCACCGCGACGTTACCCTGTAGTAGGCCGATCTTGACGTCCTGCTTCTGCAACATCACCGTCCACCTCATGTCATTCTTCCCTCGTGATGGCGTGAGCCTTGACATCGGCAATGCACCGGTTGATCGATGACTGCAGCCTTTTGCCGGAGGGTGCCATGTTCTTGGTGAGCTTGGATTTTTTGTGTCCATCTGGGCGACCTTCCGTCGCATTTGTGGCTGGCTCGTCGGGGTTGTAGACGCCGTCCTTTCCCTTGGCAAGGAGCATGTAGACATCCCTCCACTTCTCGCAATTTTCAATCCTCAAGAAGACGTGGAAGTACTTGAAGTCGACACTTTTGCTGTATTGGCGGTAGTTGTCGAGCCTGTGGACCATCTGCAAAACGAGCGTTTGTCAGCAAACAGGCAGGCTACAAGAACGGCGAACTTGTGGCGCTGTGCATACCTTGAGATCATAGTTGGTGCCTCTCTCTAGGCGAGCATGCACTTCCTCTTGAAACTTGTGTCATTTGTGGCACGCTTGTTGGTCGATCGCCCAATGGTTTTCCATGGCCTTCTCGCCGCGATCCATATGAATCATCATGAATTCAGGATCGCAAAGCTTGTGCTCATCGAACGACGACTTCACCCTCTTCCAATAGCTCTCGGAATTTTTATTTGCATCAGTGATTAGATCCATGCTCACACTCTTCCATGCTCCGCAAGGCACCCGTATTCTTTGGAGGTACACTTGATTCGAGGCTCAGCCAGTGCATGAGTTTTCGTCGCCTTTCCCTTCTTCTTCTTCCCCATAGTCATCGTCGACTCTTCTTCTTCTTCTGGCTCGCCTTCCTCCTCAAGATCCTGCAATTCCTCACTGACCTCCTGCGAGTCCATGGTGTTGTTTTCCTCTTGTGTGAAGTACTCGGGGGAAGACGCAACAGCCATGGAGCCGGTGGCAATGATCTCATTCATGGAGGTGTCGCCTGACACTCCGCCGAGCATGCTGCGGGCGTTGATGGTGGCACCCGCAAACAAGCTCGACGACCCAACACCATGGTTTGGGACAAAGGGAAGAGGGTCGTGGCGCAGCGCAAGCGAGTTCACATACGTCGGTGAGCCGTAGGGGACGTTGAGTTCGGCGGTGAAGACGGGGCCACGAGGAGGAGGGAAGTGATGGAAGAAAGGGTTGGGGTTGAAGCCGCCGAGGGGATCATCGGTGGCATACTTCATAGATGGAGGCGAGAAGCATGTGAGCGGCGCGTTGTGGCGATGGCTCTCTTGAAACATCGCCGGAGTGGTTGGGGAGTAGCCCGACGTAGAGGCCATGATCGCCTGACTACTCCACACACTACGGGGAAGTAATGGTTGGCTTGGCTCGACCGCTCCATGGCCATCTTCACTGTCGCGACATTCTTCTCCGTGAGAAGTTGCGCCTCATGTGCCTATTGTGCTGCCTCTGTCGCTTGCTTTTCCTTGAATTTTAGGCCTCTCTGTCGGCGATCTCCTATGACCACCTTCATGTGATTGATGTAGGACTCCCACCTGGATTTGGTCATGCCCGACGGCCTTTGCTTCTCCTCCCACTTCTTGCTCTGCTTCGGCTCCCCCTTGCTTTGGTAGTAAACTAAGGTCATGTGAACTTCTTCGATGTCATGGAGGTTTGGTAGGAAGATCTCGGTGGGTGAAGAGTGTGAGGTGGGAGAATGACGGGCATATGGGGAGGAAAAGGAGGGAAATGAAAATGGAGGGAACCTCGACTTGTGTCACTGATAGAGCTATCCCCCACTTATTTTTTGCTACGTTCGGCACCTCCTAGCGCAGTGGATTCGGCATGGCTTTGTCTACTCAAAATTCGGCCCAATCCGGCGAAATTTTGGCTTCTGTGGGGTGACTAGGAGGAAAATGCTTCTCCGACACAAAAAGGGTTCCTAGGCTCTTGGGGGGCTAGATGGAGATGCTCTAATGCTATCAAAGACTGCCGTGTTCTGCTGCTTCCATAGTCACCAATACATGAGGATAATAATCGATGAGGTGACTTTGCGTAGTTGCCGAGGAGTGGCCCTGATGTGGGGTTAACATGTCAATGCCCATAGTTTATGGCCTTGGGTTACAGGAAGAACGGCGAGGTGGAGACTTCATCGGCTAGCACACAAGAAACACGGGGACATGGTGGTTTATCCAGGTGCAGCCCCCTAGATGGAAAACCCTACTTCTGCTTGTCTTCTCTCGATTGATGATGAACCGAAGGTTACATGGGTGCCTTGATGGCAATGGTGCACAGATGTAATCTAGCGGGTGTATGTCCTAGGGTTTCAGATGATACTCCTCGTTGCTCCCTCCAGGCCTTTATATGAGGAGGTCGGGTCTCAATATACAAACGAGTCAGTTACAAGTTAGGGTTAACACTTTAAACTTTCTATCTAAAGCTTGCCATATCAATCAAGGAGTCGCATCCTTCATGGGCCTGGGGCCACCCGAATCTTCATGAGCTTCACCACTGACATCCGATCGTTGCGTGGATTCCTACTGGGCCGAAATGAGTAGGCCCATATTAGGCACCCGCGGTGCATATATATGTCAGTAGCCCTCAAGTGTCCATTCGAATCATAGATTCAAATGGAGGCTTTGAAGTCTCCGGTCATCAAAAGCATGTGTGTATCACCCGAAGGTTTATCGGGTCACATTGTTTGAGTCATAGGGATGATTGATGCACGTGTCTAGCTCATCCGACATATCAGAACCAGTTAATTGCTCTCGGGAAAAAAACAACGTCATCTATTCAAATTCTAGTCCTAGACTTGAATTCGTAAATTGCTGGTGTAGTTCGACTCATGCGACGGAGGCCGTACTAAGTACAATTCCATTGGTAATGGTTATGTACCAAACACGTCCGTCGGGATTTTTCATCACACCTATTGGTATGGTTTTTATATGGTAGAGCATGGCGAATGCGTTTGCTAGGCCATCAGAATGGATTTGTAGGTCTTATCTTTACATTGTGGATGTAGCATCCAAATGTTTGTTACCACGGAGGTGGTTCGGGTGGCTGAGAATATGTTGTCTCTTTGCTTGACATTGCATTGTATAAGAGGCGGAGTCGCTGAAAGCTTCGAGACTACCGATGGGTGGACCTAGGTTGTGGACATAGTCAACACAGAGGCTTCAAGGAGTGAATGCGTTGGGTTTTCTTTATTCTTTTTTCTCATAGGGTGCACGACCAGCGCTCCCTATGGGAGTAGCCTCCCAAGTGTCTGTTCGAGTCGTAGACTCGAGCAGGCACTTATAGCCATCGAGTCTTGTGAATGCCGTTACTGGCCACACTTCGCCGTATGCGCGACCAACACTCCCTATGGGAGTATCCCCCGAGTCTGTAGTCGAATCATTGATTTGAAAACGAGTTGAAGCTTAGTACTATCCCAATGCTTTGCGGTTGTTGAGCTGTACACTAGACCCGGAAGTATGTCGGCTACGCAACCATTTCAAAATTGCGAAAGTTTGAACTCCGATTCTAATAATAGTATGAGTACTGTACCTTTTGTCGCTAAGCCCCAAAATGGTTCCTTCTTATGCACACCAACGCAGAACGCATGATACTGACATGGAGCTGCCGACAAGGCACGTCGACGCACATGCGCAGCGTCACGTTTTAGACGAGGGAGAGATCAGCTAGCTAGGGTGTGAGGATGGTGATGAGGCAGTGAAGGAGTGAGAAAACACA
This sequence comes from Avena sativa, assembly GCA_916181665.1. Taxonomy (NCBI): domain Eukaryota; kingdom Viridiplantae; phylum Streptophyta; class Magnoliopsida; order Poales; family Poaceae; genus Avena; species Avena sativa. The sequence continues at coordinate 83,301,737 of OV702286.1, forward strand.
ATTTGTTTTGCATGCATACAGTATATAGTAAAGGTCCTGAAATTTACTAGCACTAGTTCTGTACTGCTAGTACCACTAAGTGACTATACCTTGTACCTCGTGTCAGGAAGCCATCAGAATTTTGCTCTGATATCGCACCACCTTCAACTCCTCCTCTTCGCTGCTCTCTCGAGCTGCTTCCTCTGTGCTCATAGTTTTTTCTTCTTTCTCTTTGTTTGTTTTCTACAGAAAATACATATCCTTCCTAGTTGCTTTACAGAAAATACACTCCTATCACTTGGAAAATTGATTTTTTTCTTTCCTAATGGTTGGAAACTCCGAGTGGCAACATTGTTACCATGCCATGTTCACCCATTTACTCTCAAATATGGGAACACGAACAGTGAGAGTACAATTTACATCAAGGACCTAAAAATGGAGAAAATTATATAGAGGTCCTTACATTTAGCACGGAGCACCGTAAAATTAAGCAAGGGAAATAGTCGGGTCCGGCTCCTTCTTGAGAGAACATCTCATCGATCCATACTCTTCATACTACTTTTTTTGTTTTCAAAATATATTGCCAAAATTGGCAGCATTCAAATTCCTGGACATGGGATCATCATCAGCATAAAGTATGATGTAGATATGTCCATGACCTTGGTCGTTCGGCTTGAAATCGAAGAATGTTCGTACTCATTGACAACGAATAACCTTAAATATGTTTAAATTTTACCACTTTATTTTAGGTTCGAATTTTACACGTATAGAGGGTGAGAATACATTTTACATCAAGGACCTAAAAATGTTAAAATTACATCAAGGTCCATACATTTAGCACAAAGCACCCTAAAATTAAACAGGGAAACAGTCATGTTTTGCTCCTTCTCGAGAGCTGATCGAGTCATACTCTTCATACTACTTCCTCTTCATTTGTTTTCAAAATATGGCTAAATTTGGCAGCATGCAAATTCTTGGATATGGGATCATGAATCATCACCATAAAGTATGATGTAGATATGGCCATGACCTTGGTAGTTCGTATTAAAATCCAAGAATGTTCATACTCATCAACAACTAATAATCTTAAATATGTTTAAATTTTACCACTTTCTTTTAGGTTCGACTTTTACACATACGAACGGTGGGAGTGCATCTTACATCAAGGACCAAAAAAAGGTAAAAATTACATCGAGGTCCATACATTTAGCACGAAGAACCCTGAAATTAAGCAGGGAAAACAATCATGTTTTGCTCCTTCTCGAGAGAAAAGTTGATCGAGCCATACTCTTTATACTACTTCCTCTTCGTTTGTTTTCAAAATATTGCCAAATATGATGGCATGCAAATTCTTGGATATGGGATCATGAATCATCAGCATATAGTATGATGTATATATGGCCATGACCTTGGTTGTTCGTCTTGAAATCTAAGAATGTTCATACTCATCGACAACTAATAATCTTAAATACATTTATATTTTACCACTTGCTTTTAGGTTCAAATTTTACACGTACGGATGGTGGGAGTACATTTTACATCAAGGACCTAAAAAGGGTAAAATTACATCGAGGTCCATATATTTAGCACGAAGCACCCTAAAATTAAGCACGGAAAATAGTCATGTTTTGCTCCTTCTCGAGAGAAAAGCTGATCGAGCCATACTCTTCATACTACTTCCTCTTTGTTTGTTTTCAAAATATGGCCAAATTTGGTGACAAGCAAATTCTTTGATATGGGATCATGAATAATCAACATAAAGTATGATGTAGATATGGCCATGACCTTGGTCATTCGTCCTGAAATCCAAAATTTTCATACTCATCGATAACTAACAATATTAAATACGTTTAAATTTTACCACTTGCTTTTAGGTTCGAATTTTACATGGACAGTGGATTACATTTTACATCAAGGACCTAAAAAAGGTAAAATTACATCGAGGGCCATACATTTAACACGAAACACCCTAAAATTAAGCATGGAAAACAGTCATGTTTTGCTCCTTCTCGAGAGAAAAGCGGACCGAGCCATACTCTTTATACTACTTCCTGTTTGTTTGTTTTCAAAATATTGCCAAATATGACGGCATGAAAATTCTTGGATATGGGATCATGAATCATCAACATAGAGTATGATGTATATATGGACATGACCTTGGTTGTTCGTCTTGAAATCTAAGAATGTTCATACTCATCGACAACTAATAATCTTAAATACATTTATATTTTACCACTTGCTTTTAGGTTCGAATTTTACACGTACAGATGGTGGGAGTTCATTTTACATCAAGGACCTAAAAAGGGTAAAATTACATCGAGGTCCATACATTTAGCATGAAGCACCCTAAAATTAAGCATGGAAAATAATCATGTTTTGCTCCTTATCGAGAGAAAAGCTGATCGAGCCATACTCTTCATACTACTTCCTCTTTGTTTGTTTTGAAAATATGGCCAAATTTGGTGACAAGCAAATTCTTTGATATGGGATCATGAATCATCAGCATAAAGTATGATGTAGATATAGCCATGACCTTGGTCGTTCGTCCTGAAATCCAAGAATGTTCATACTCATTGACAACTAATAATATTAAATACGTTTAAATTTTACCACTTTCTTTTAGGTTCGAATTTTACATGGACAGTGGGAGTATATTTTACATCAAGGACCTAAAAAAGGTAAAATTACATCGAGGTCCATATATTTAGCATGAAGCACCCTAAAATTAAGCAAGGAAAACAGTCATGTTTTGCTCCTTCTCGTGAGACAAGCTGATTGAGCCATACTCTTGATACTACTTGCTCTTTGTTTGTTTTCAAAATATGGCCAAATTTGGCGGCAAGAAAATTCTTGGATATGGGATCACGAATCATCATCATAAAGTATGATGTAGATATGGCCATGACCTTGGTTGTTTGTCTTGAATCCAAGAATGTTCATACTCATCGACAACTAATAATCTTAAATACGTTTAAATTTTACAACTTGCTTTTAGGTTCGAATTTTAAACGGACAGTGGGAGTACATTTAACATCAACGACCTAGGAAGGTAAAATTATATCGAGGTCCATACTTTTAGCACAAAGCACCATAAAATTAAGCAGGGCAAACAGTCATGTTTTGCTCCTTCTAGAGAGAGAGAAGTTGATCGAGCCATACTCTTCATACTACTCCCACTTCGTTTGTTTTCAAAATATGGCCAAATTTGGCGGCATGCAAATTCTTCGATATTGGATCATGAATCGCCAGCATAAAGTATGTTGTTGATATGTACATGACCCTGGTCGTTCGGCTTGAAATGCAAGAATGTTCATATTCGTTGACAACTAATAAGCTTAAATAGGTTTAAATTTTACCACTTGCTTTTATGTTCGAATTTTACACGGATGGTGGGAGTATATTTTACATCAAGGACCTAAAAAAGGTAAAATTACATCGAGGTCCATACATTTAGCACGAAGTACCCTAAAATTAAGCAGGGAAAACAGTCGGGTTCTGCTCCTTCTCGAGAGAGCAGCTGGTCGAGCCATACACTTCATACTATTTCCTCTTTGTTTGTTTTCAAAATATGGCCCAATTTGGCGGCAAGCAAATTCTTGGATATGGGATCATGAATCATCAATATAAAGTATGATGTAGATGCCATGACCTTGGTCGTTTGGCTTAAAATCTAAGATTGGTCATACTCATTCACAACTAACCTTAAATTCGTTTAAATTTTACCACTAACTTTTTGGTTCGATTTTTACACGAATGGTGGGAGTATATTTTACATCAAGGACCTAAAAAGGGGGGATAATTACATCGAGGTCCATACATTAACCATGAAGTACCCTAAAATTAAGCAAATAAAATAGCCGGCTTTGGCTCCTTCTCGAGAGAGTAGCTGATCGAGCCGTACTCTTAATAGTACTTCCTCTTCGTTTGTTTTCATCAAGGACCTAAAAGGAGAAAATTATATCGAGGTACATAAATTTAGCACAAAGCATGTCTTAAAATTAAGCAAAGGAAAATAGTCAGGTTTGGATCCTTCTCGAGAGAGAACCTGACCAAGCCGTACTCTTCATACTACTTCCTCTTCATTTGTTTTCAAAATATGGCTAAATTTTGCAGCATGCAAATTCTTCGATATGGAATCATGAATCATCAACATAAAGTATGATGTACATATGTCCATGACCCTAGTCGTTTGGCTTCAAATGCAAGAATGTTCATACTCATTGACAACTAATAATCTTAAATACATTTAAATTTTACCACTTGCTTTTATGTTCGAATTTTACACGACCGGTACAGCTACCCGCATAGCATCATCACAGACCACTGGACCAACTTCACCAAGGGTGCAAGGCTGATTTCTGTGAAGAGCATGGCATACGAATCGACCTCGCCTCTGTCGCCCACCCGGAGTTGAATGGCCAAGCAGAGCACGCCAACCAAAGCATCCTCCATGGCCTCAAGCCACGACTACAGGTCCCCCTCGAGCAGACCCCTAGGTGTTGGGTCGAAGAACTCCCCTCCGTGCTGTGGGGCATTCACACCTCCGTCAACCGCTCAACAGGGTTCACACCCTTCTTCATGGTGTATGGCGCTAAAGTCATTGTGCCAACCGACCTGGAACACGACTCACCTCGGGTCATCAAATATGCGGAGCAAGACAACGAAATCGCCTGCCAAAACAGGGTCAACCAGCTCGATGAAGCCCGCGACCTAGCTCACTCGCGCACCGTCATCTACCAGTAGGGACTCCACTGCTACCACCGCCGCCGAGTCCGAAGCCTCACCTTCCAGGAAGGTGACTTAGTCCTGTGACTGATCCAGGACAAGAAGGGCATGCACAAGCTTTCTCCCCCATGGGAGGGGCCATTCGCTATAGGGCGAGTCCTTAGCAACGACGCCTACTACCTCATCGATATACAGGTGATGGCCAGCTCGATGTCGGGCGGCCATGGAATGTAAATATCCTCCGCAAGTTCTATACATAGAACAAAAACTTGTACCAAGCAGTCATATGATGAAATAAATTTAGATCGCACAAATTGTGTCTACTCGCCATCTCCTTATGCCAATCACACTCGTGCACTTAGCAATACGCTACCCACGGAAGTCAACCCTTGGTCAGGCGACCGAATCGGCTAAGTAGTGTGGCCCAAGGGCACCAAAAATATTCGGGTCTTGTGTCATCCACAAAAACGCCACCCCGGAGCCACCATCGGAGTCGCCCCACTTGACTGGCATGCCAGGCCAAGACAACCGAACATGCTTCTCACAGCAAATCCGTCCTCCCCATCCCCGCACACAGCGACTCGAAAGGTCAAGTACCATGCTCGAGGACTCGTCAAAACGACCCTCACGCGGCTCGGGAATGCACCAAGTACAAGAGCCTACCTCGGACTCTCCACGCGGCTACCTCTCCAAGGCAGGGGGTGACACGTTACAAACAACGTACAAACGTCCTCACCTACCTTGGGCATGCGACTAGAACAGCCAGTACCACGCTCGGGGAGTCGCCTAACCGACCCCGGTCGCGTCCGGGAAAACGACCAAGTACAGAGCACCCCTTGGGGTTGCCAAGCGACTGGCTCCACGAGCCACGGCGAGTCGACTCCAGTTAACCTAAGAATCTAACACAAACCAACACACATATACGCGAGGTGAACCCCACTAAAGGGCGAACGTGCTTGGGGACTCGTACAACCAAAAATACAAACATACAAAAACCACAAAGCAATGCAAGTTGATTAACCTTTTTTACTTCAGCAACAAAATATATTGTTCATCATTGAGGTACATTACAAAAGTGGCCAGTCGCCACGACTAATGCCCCATGGCAATTCATTCACTCTACAGGTTTCGAGGAAGAAGCGCCGCCATAACCCTTGACCCGGACATATGGCTCCCAAGGGTTCGACAGGTACATTGTCAACTGCTTCACCAACGATGACCGGAAGGGTTGCTCCGTCTTCAAGTCGTGGTGCTCTGGCTCGGAGTCGCCTGGCACCACCACTGTTTCCTGATAAGGCAACAGATCACTCATTGCTAATACCTTCTCCGTGAACGGGGCGGCCTTGGCGGTCAACCTGAGCACTTCCGCAATCTCCACTGAGCCAGTTGCAGAGGGATACCCGCTGGTGACATCATTGAGGTCGAAAAATCGTCGGGGAAGTGCGCGAGCCCAAGACTAAGCGCCATGATGTCCCTGCGCCGGAAGGTCGATCGCGCCATCCACTCGATAACATTAGGCGCCTCCTCAAGGTAGCGTCAAACCTCCGTTAGTCCCCCAGGAGATCCCTTGAAGAACAGCCTGGACGCACATCGCCGAAGTGGTGGCCGCGTTCACCACCACGGTCACACATTGCGAGGCATCAAACGTCTGCACCACCGGGTCGCTTTGACCTATCATGGCTGCAATGTCAGAAAATCAAGATCACAAGAAAGAAAACTAGTGGTCTCACCCACTTGAGGACTAGCCCACCTAGGGACTCGCCAGATACCAGAAAGAAGAAGGAGTAGAAGAAGGTGATTCTCACCAAGGAGTTTGCGGCAGCTCTCGGTCACGAACTTCTCTAGCGCGACCAGTTTCTCTTGCAACCCAAGGATGATTAAGTCGGAGGCCTTCCGTTCATCCTCCAGAGCAACGACCATAGCCTTGGCCCTCTCTTCAGAAGAAACCATCATGGATTTCACCGCTTCCAGCTCCTTCACCAGCGAGCCGACCCGCTCCTCTGTCGCAGCCAACATCGCCTTCGCAGCATCCAGCTCGGTGACCGGAACATATCCCTCGTGGGCCTTCGCAATTGCAGCAGGGAGATCATCTAAAGGACAAGAGGACCACAATTCAATCTTTGCACAACATCAAAAGTCCAAGTTCAGCAAGATAAAATCAACTCACTAGTAGATGATTGGACTCGCCGGTTGGTTTCCTACGCTATCCGCGGTTCGCGTTCCAGGCATTCCTTCGCGGCCTGCCGATCGAACAATTCCCTTTGCAGGCCATAAAGACAGAAACTATAAGAAACTAGACTACTAAAGTTCTAAGTGTCTAGCCACTGAAATTTAGCAACTAGACCCTCTGGGATTGGACGACTAAAGTTCTAAGGGTCTAGCTGCTAAAATTCAGCAACTAGACCCTTGGGGACTGGACGACTAAAGTTTTAAGTGTCTAGCCACATAAATTTAGCAACTATACCCTCGGGGACTGGACATACATGTATAGCAGCACATAACATGCTGTGAAGCTCGCTCACACCCGTTGAAGCAACCACGAACGATGTACACCCCTGATGTTGCCCGACGTCGCCATCAACGACCTCAGGAACCTGTGGCGACTGTGTTCCAGTAGCCGCGACAAAGGCCGTCACCACAAAGCGAGGGAACATTGTGGCCGTTGTTGCCGGAGCACTAGCTGCAGGCACCGGCGCCTCCGTCGGCATGGTCGGTTTGCTCGGCTCCGAGCTGGCGACCACTTCACCTTCAACAGGAATGGCGGAACCTCCCTTCCCCACGTCTTCTTCCGCCATGGTAGCGTAGTCGCCCTCCTTTCTCCTCTTCGTGCCTTCACCTGGTGCCTCGACTTTGGCGGCCTTCCTCTTCTTGGAAGGGTCGACCTCCCACTTGGTGTCAACTGGCGGAACCTTGGCCACCGAAGGGTGGCCGATCTTCTTGGCACCACTCCTATGTGATCAAACACGATCACCGACCTAACAATACAAGAACGCGCCAAGACATGAGAAATAAAACATTACAAACTTACTTGGCAACGGGGAGAACGTGCAAGATGGTGCTAATGTGGGCAGGATTCTCTAGCTCCGGGCCCAATCAATGCGTGAGCCCTTTCTCGAACACACTCGCGGCCCACGACACCGCGGGCTTCTTCGACATCGAGGTTGCGGCTCTAGGAATCTCTGACCCAGAAGATACAGGCGCCTTTTTTGGCGGAAGGGTTCCCGACCATGTGGTTACAACAGTCCCTGGCCCCAAGGTCGCCAAGACTGTCGGCGCGATCGTGGTGAGTGGGACTGCTGATTCCACGACCGCGTCCATGCCCACCGTTTCCATCATTGGATTTGGATCCTCCAGAATCTTGGTCGTAACATCAGCCTCCTCCTCATTGGTCTCCTCGTCCGACTCAAACATTGCCACTGACCTAGGCGGCGACAACTGCTTCACCGTTGGCTTCTTTGTGGGCGACTTCGGCTTTGGCGTAGGCTTTGCCGGTGTAGCCACGCGCCGAGAGCTAGGATCTTGCACGAGGTTGTCATCACTGTCGCGCTCCTCGAGACCGCGACTTGCCTTGATTTCACGCTGCTTTTTCCCACGGGTCTTCCGAGCCACGAGCACGGGCGTGGCGACCTCCATTATCTTGTCCTCACTATCGAAGGACCCTTCTTCCTCCTCTTCAAGCTCCTTGGGAACGTCTTCATCGAGTGGAGGGAGCCAATTCTCGAGGACTTGGAACAACTAGCAGATACAGAAGGAATAATGGTCAAATCAACAAATGCAACCAAAGGACTATGGCCGCAAGGTTGTGACTGCATAAATGAAATTACAAGACAAAGAAACTCACCGTAGGAGACTGACGCTTCACGGCGTTATACGGAGCGAGCCCGGCCTTTGGGTCGGAGTACTCTGCATCCATGATATTCTTCAGTGCGGCGATGTAGTCCTTGGTGTCCCACTCCACCTTGCTCGCCTTCGTGACGTCGTCCTTACTAGTGTACTGGTACATCCAATGGGCTCAGGTGGCTAATGGAACCAGTCGCCGCTCAAGCCAATAGTTGTACAAATTGATGGTCTCCAAGCCCTCCTTCTTCAGCTCACGTCCATTTTGCATCACTATTCTATATCATAATTTATTGTTATTCATTGATATATTTCATATTAAGAGATGATAATTATGCAATTTCACTTGTTTTTGCATGGTTGATGACTTTTGGGAGCATGGACCGCTGTAGTCAGGATTCTGATAGAAAAGGGGATGTTTGGAGGCGAAATTCACGAAGATCAGAAAATCCAGGAAAATACATGGAAAATCCTATTTTTCCAAAATACGAAGAAAGCCAGAAGGGAGAGTGGAGATGGGCCATAGGGGGCCCACACCACCCCCTAGCACGGGCCACCCTAGGCCGCGCCACCAGGTGGTTTGGCCGCCCTGGTCCACCCCTGGCTCTCCCCTCTGGCGTATATTATCCTCCCGAAACCCTAAGACTCGGGGAGCGACCACAGAAAGATTCTGCCGCCTCTGCGGGGCAGAAAACACCGAGAGAGAAAGATCTCTCCGGCAGATAGAATTCTGCCGGGGGAATTCCTTCCCGGAGAGGGGAGATTGTCGCCATCAACACCACCATCAAGATGGACTTCATCGGGAATTGGTTTCTTTGGGACTCATTGATACTAATGTTGCTAATGAGAACTGCGTGAAGTTTTGTGTGAAAGAAATTTCCAGGTTAGTGGAGAAAAATGGTGTCATAAGAAAGTGAAAGGTTTCATGACTCAAGAAATATGTGTATGAAGATGAAGATATTGATGCTATGAAAGCTTTGACTCCGAAATAATCTACTAAATACCAAATCCAGAGACCCGCAGAGTCCGTTTTCGAATAGGTAACAATTCTGGTAAGAAAAGTTCCACGAAAAATCTGTCCAGTTATATTCTTACAGTTTTTATCCAACAAGGAAAGCAATGAAGCGAAAGAGGGACAGAAACGGAGCTTGGGTGGCTCACACCACCCTGTGGCGCGGGCCCACCCCTGGCCGCGCCACCAGGTGGTGTGGCTACCCCGGACTCCGTCTCCGACTCGTTTTCTCCCAGTACCTTCCTTTTGTTGTAAAACTTTGTAATATATAATCCCCCGGATCCCCGAGGTTCGTATATTGTGTTCTCGTCGTGTTTTTGTTTCGATCTATTTCTGCCAGGAACTATTCTTGAAATATTAGAAGCACAATGGTGTCCGCCAAGGATAAGTGTAAGGAGCCTATGGAGGATGATCTCCAAGACCTCGGGCAGGAGAAGGAGATCAAGAGTGAAGTTGACGAGGAGGAAAAGCACACCGGCACTACCATTGCAAGCATTGGAGTGTTGGCAAACCCCGCCAGGATTATGTCAACTGGAGGGAAGCCTCCTCATCACTATTCGGATCCATGGTCACTTCATCCACGCACCAAGAATCCCTTCCATACCCTTATCCATGAGCATCAATACCAGAATATGCCCAAGGAGAAACTACCCTCCAATTGGGATATGCCTCGTTCTAACCATGCAGGAAAAGAAGACTTCAAGGAGGCAGACTGGGGGAAGAACCGCAAGAGCTGGGATTCACAACCTGACATGATCATGCACCGCATCGAGCACAACTCGGACTTGATTCGTACTCTCACCTTCGAGGTTGAGGACTTGGGGAAATTGATCAAAAATCTCATCGAGAGAATACCACCACCACCACCGAAGGAGTAATTCGTCATCAGGTTTTGGCATCCCCTTGGTTTGTTCCAAGCTTGGGGGAGTGCCGCGGTATCACATCACTATCTTCTATCTTTTTACCTTTTTAGTAGAGTCATATCATGAATAGATAAGTTATCATGTAGGATGGTTTGCATTCTGGAAGTGTCCCCTCTCTCGTTAGATATGTATCCCTTGGTGTGATTTGCCGTTATGGAATATTAATGAGAAGTTCTATCATTTACTCGTTTGCATATCTTATATTAGTTTTCAATTCATGATTATATGATTGATCTTGTTGTTAGTATTGGTATCACTTTGGGATCATTGAGTTAATTTAGTTGGTTTTGGCAAACCTGGCTTGGTCAGTAGCAACACTATTTTTGAGAGTTGAATGAAAAAGATAAAAAGTACTCTAAAGAAATTTAATTTCATCATCTTTCTTTCTTGATTTGCTCATAAGCTTAGTATTCTCTGGTTAAGATGTTTTGTGCTTCCAAGGAAGATTGCATGTTTGTTTTTATCACTAGTATGTTTGTTTGTTTTGTTCAACTCTTATATTTGCTACCCAGCCTTGCTAGCCAAAAACCTGTACTGAGAGGGAATCCAATCCTTAAACCAAAACCTATGCCATTTTTGTCCACCATACCTACCTATTAGCATTATTGCTATTCCAAGTAAATTCATGTTTTTATCTACCTTCCAAATTAAACTTGTTATGTGAAAATTAGTGATTAAAGCTCTCACGAACTTGATGGCACACTTTACTTTCTTGCATCTAATAAACTTGAACCATTGTGCCCTGCTATGTTGCGTATATGCTTGCGCTTTGTAAGTTGTGAATTAGCAGAACCATGCTGTCATGGGGAACGCTTTCAACATTGCACTGGTACTTTGTGCCTAGTTGATATCATGTTCGATGTCGTCGGTGTGAAATGAAAGGGGAGATTGTAATTCCATGGAGTTATGTATGTGTGTTAGAGAAACGCCTGAGCCGCCAGTCTAATCCATGCTGTCATGGTGGAAACCTGCAGCGTAACCATAATGAGCATCTATGAAGCATTCTTCTTATAAAAAAAGATAGAGATTGAGAAAAAGAGAAAAAGAAAAAATTAAAAAAATGAGAAAAGAGGAAAGAGAGAAAAAAGCACCATATTCCCATGGTAAATAAGAAGATTGGTGAGATGCTTGTTGTGTGCTTGCCTTGTCATTTTGATACGGGGATTCTTCGGTATCATCGGGCAAGGGGTACCCCGTTGGCGGTTCTCTATGATACACATGTAGTTACTATGACAAGAACTTACAAGTAACTAAACTTGAGTAGCATGAGGAGCGGCCCTCGTATTCAAGGGACATGAGATTTTCAACTTACAACTTGTCAAGCGTATCCTCATATTTGATCACTTTAACCTTAATCACCTAAAGATGCTTATGATAGGGGAAATGAGAGCTGAAAGCTATTAAGTACCATAATTTTTCGAAGATCTTTATGGAACTTGAAATCCCTGCTTCCCTTTATAAAGGGCCTTTCTTTTACTTTTCAGTTGAGTCAGTAAACCTATTCCCTTCTATCTCAACAAGTATTTTGAGTTGTTGTGTTTCATTCATTCATATGATGATTTATTCAATCATGTTTCTTATGTTCCTTGTTTTGCACTTTGCTCTTATCTTATTGTTTACTACTTTGAAAGCTATCATTGAAAACCAGTTATTTGTGAACTCCTGCAAATTGTCAACTATCCTTTGACCAAGAGCTAAGTCTGCCATTACCAATTATGATTTACTTTATGTATCTTTATTGTGTTTCCTTTACCCTTTGCAAGTTAAGTTATATAATGGTGAGTTGTCTGCTTTTATGATCTATGTATTGATGAATGTGATGCTTCTTGTCCATATTCTTTTATCGACTCTTCACTCCATAAACCTGAGGTCATGTTTATTAAGCTCAGTTTCGCTTGGGGACAAGCGAAGTCTAAGCTTGGGGGGAGTTGATACATCCATTTTGCATCACTATTCTATATCATAATTTACTGTTATTCATTAATATATTTCATATTAAGAGATGGTACTTATGTAATTTCACTTGTTTATGCATGGTTCATGACTTTTGGGAGCATGGACCGCTGCAGTCAGGATTCTGATGGAAAAGGGGCTGTTTGGAGGCAAAATTCACGAAGATCAGAAAATCTAGGAAAATACATGGAAAATCCTATTTTTCTAGAAGACGAAGAAAGCCAAAAGGGGGAGTGGAGATGGGCCATAGGGGGCCCACACCACCCCCTGGCACGGGCCACCCTAGGCCGCGCCACCAGGTGGTGTGGCCACCCTGGTCCACCCCTGGTTGTCCCCTCTGGCATATATTATCCTCCTGAAACCCTAAGACTTGGGGAGCGACCACAGAAAGATTCCGCCGCCTCTGCGGGGCGAAAAACACCGAGAGAGAAAGATCTCTCTGGTAGACAGAATTCTGCCATGGGAATTCCTTCCCGGAGAGGGGAGATTGTCGCCATCAACACCACCATCAAGCTGGACTTCATCGGGATCATCATCATCATCATCATCACCATCATCTCCAGCAGCACCATCATCACCACCATCATCTCGCTTTAACAATTGGGTTGAATCTTGCATAGTTCTTAGGGGAAGCTTTCCCGGTGTTGATTACTCTTTGTAGTTGATGCTATTGAGTGAAACCATTGAATTATTGTTTATGTCCAGATTGTTATACATCATTATTCCATCTTTGATTATGATCCATATGATGTCTTGTGAGTAGTTCTTTTTGTTCTTGAGGACATGGGAGAAGTCATGTTGTTAGTAGTGGAGTTGTGTTGAGAAAGATTCAATGGCTTGTTAATTAAGTTGTGGTGTACTTCTTCTAAGGTGTCATGGGAACATCGACTACATGAAACTTCACCTATATGGGCCTAGGGGAATGCATTGTGTATTTGGCTACTAATCGTAGGGGTTGCTAGAGTGACAGAAACCTGAACCCCCATTAGGAAACCTTTGCACAAGGGACGTCAGGGTCTTAGAGTTTAAAGCTGTAGTTAGGTTTCTACCTTAATTACTTTCTTGTACTTGCGGATGCTTGCAAGGGGTTTAATCACAAGTATGTCTTAGTCCTAGGAAGGTCGGTACATTAGCACAGGTTCACCCACACAACACTTAGCAAGCTAAAGAAGATTAATCAACTATATGAAGCGAAAGCACTTGACGATATTCCCATGTGTCCTCAAGAACGTTTGGTCATCTAAAGTAATACAACCGGCTTGCCCTTTGCTGAATAAAGGATTGGGTCACTTGCTGCATTTATTCTTATTGTCTTTCATTTCCTCATACTTTATTTACTTGCACTATCAAAAACCCCCAAATTCCGTTTGCTAAGTATTTGCAGAGAATTCCTGATCCATTCCACTAGCCAGCACCTTCTTCTCCTCATTGGGTTCGACACACTTACCCATCCTCTGGTCGTCGGGGAGGTTGCCGCGGATAGCTGGCGCGGCTCTCTCCTCTTGGCGGTATACATCGGGAGCGCCACTTCACCATCGGGGGTGGATTTAGTCACATAGATCCAGAACTTCTTCCACTTGCTTGTGGACTTCTTCGGCAGTAGTAGCTTCAGGAAATTGGCCTTGGGCTTCAGCAGGAAGGTGACTCCGCCTGCCGCCAAGACCAGGCCACCCACCGCCTCACGACTGAGGCGACTGTGGAAATGGTCCAGCCATAAGGGGAAGTAGGGGTGGCACCCAAGATAACATTCGTGAGATGCTCGACGCTATGCGGCCCTAGACCTGACGGCTTGATCATGTAATATGCGCAGAACCACCAGAAGAAAATTGAGGAGGGGAACCCTAGCCCCCTCTCCAAATGGATCTGGAAACAGATGAACTCCCCGAGCGAGGCTTTGCAAAGGATGCCCACATCCTGGAAAGACTTCAGGGAGGCGGTGGTGCACTTTGATTTGCCCCACAGGTCCTTCGGAGGTGCCATCGGAGAAGATCAAAGCCGCTCGGTTTGAAGATTCGAGATCAGGAGAAGATCGGGAGACTAAAGGTGTGCAGGGGCGAATAAATGCGGAGAAGGTTCGCAACTCCCCTCGTCATTCTCCTTATAAAGGGGGTGCTACCCGCCAATTTCGGGGTGGCCGTTGCCCCATGGTAATTATGCCGAAGTTACCGTTGGGTTACCCAATGGCTAGGTTGACGAAGCTAAAGGTCCAACTTCATTCACTCGACTCGCCTGTTGGTGTGCCTTGTCCACTCGACTGGGTGTAGCGACTCGAGCATAATTCCACTCGCTGATGTTGCGACTAAGGACATGCTGGAGAGACTTCTTCCATCATTGAGAGAGTCCATTGTCGATTCAACTGGGCGTCCAAATTGGACTCGCCTACTTCGACTGCCAAATGAACACCTGCGTCGAACCGACACTAGCCTCGGGGACTACTTATGGGCATATGTCGAAGGGGGTACACCCAACAGGATGTTTCAACTAGACCAGAGCCTTTGCAAGTGGGCCTGCAGGACGGCAACTAGAATGCGATTGGAAAGAAAGCCTGGTGACTGGAAGCTGGAGGCCCAGAAGCGTAGCTAGGCCTAGTCGGATTAGGTCAAATCCTTTGAGTCCCTAACTGATTCGGTTGTATATCTGTAAACCCTAGCGAGGCACCCCCTATATAAGCCTCCCTAGGGTACTCTCTGTACTTACGTTCCATCATACACCCCATCGGCTTGCTGCCTAGCCACCAAGCTCACCACCATTGTACTCACTCGATAATACAATCTAGCAGGAGTAGGTCTTTACCTTACAGGGAGTCGAACCTGGTTAAATCCCTGTGTCTTTGCCTTCATCTCGCTTCGCAGATGGCTTTCCTCTCTTGCCCCAAAACCTTCCAATCGTTACCCCTAGTAGCGTCTGCCTAGTCATTTCCACGACATTTGATGTATTAACTTGTTATTCTTAGTTTCAGACAACAATTATTTTAAGAAGTTTGCAGCTGATGTAATATCTAGATAACTCGCAGAGGCCAAGTAGGCATTTAGTGGACCTCATCCACACATGGCGGTAGGCGGTACCATAACTACACCAGCCAGGTCGATTAGGGTACAATATCATGCTTTGTTTTTGGCCTGTCTTGTGTTTGGCCATCGATAAACAGTAAAAGATGATCCCTAATTATACACGCTTGATGATATTGGCATGGGCTTCAGAAAGTCTGAACCTTTAAAAGGCCATAAACAAAATGGGCCGACCCACATGTGGTAACAGGCTATAACAGTAACAAGTCGTAACTGTAATAGACCATAACAATAACAGGCCAGAACAGTAGCAGGCCATTGTAGTAATAGGCAAGAAACTATAAAATGGTAGAACTATAACAGGCCAGAGAAATGATGGGCCGAAACAGTAGCGGGCCTCAACAGTAAAGGGTCGCACGAGTAAAGGGCCAAATCAGTTAAAGGCTAGAACAGTAACGAGCCTGAACAGTACAACCCAAGAAAATTTCCAGACAAGGGCAGTAATAGGCCGACCAATTTACCAGGCTAGAATAGTAACAAGCCTCTTATGGGCCTAAACAGTTAACGGTCGGAACAGTAAAATGCCAGAATAGTAATGAACCATCTCAAAGAAGGGCCGTTAGTAGGTGGCCCACGATGGACTGTGATAATAGTGATGGGCTCACCGCATGCCTTAAGTGTACAAAAGCAACTAGGCGCATGCTGCTAATGGGTCGCATAGTGTTGGACCAACATGGGCCTTCTGTAGGCCGAAAAAGGATCGGCCTAAAAGTTCGCGGGCCGCCGCTGGCTACATTATTGGGCCCATTTTAAGCAGTGCAGGTTAAAACAGTAAAAAATCGTCTTTTTATTAGGATCTCCTCATGGGTCGGCCCAGTTAGTATTTAGCAGGCCTTGGATGGGCCTGGCTTCTTTCACGGTATCTGTGACTGTTAATGGTGGTAACCGGCCGCTAACGGCGGCTGCCAGGTGGCAGTTTGCATGACGGCAGCAGTCAACGCGGCTGACGAACAGATCTATGATAGAACAAATTTTTGTGGCTGAAGGTGCGATCCGCCATGGTCGGAAAAAACATGGTTGACTCATTTGTGACGGGGCTTTTACCATGAAGGCCATCCATCGTGGAAGATTTTTTGACCACGAAAAAGGGCCTTCAACCACAAAAATCGTTCGTTGTAAAACCAACTTTTTGTTGTAGTGAAAGACCACCAACTCCATGACTACCAGAGAGCTAACGACCTATGTTTCCGTTGTGGTGACAAATATGATGCACAACGCCAGTGTGGCAAGAAAGAAGAAGTGAATGTTCTGTCCGTGGATGATAATCAAGCTGAAATTTTTGACGATGTCCTCGAACAATTGGAACTACAGGACTTGGCCAATGTGGAAGAATTGTCGTTTTCCATCAATGCATTGTCAGGAAGACATGTGGAAGGTACCATTCGCATTCAGGTCCTAGTGCATAATCAGGTTATGCTACTACTTGTGGATTCTTGCAACAGTCACATGTTCATAAATTTTGCATTTGTCCAACGTCTGAATTGTTCAACTGTGTCCATACCTGCTGTCTCAATTAAGGTGGCCAACGGACAAGTTTTGTCTTGTGATCAAATGGTACCACAATTATGTTGGTGGGCACAAGGCCACACGTTTTCCACTGACATCTGATTGCTACCTCTGGGCGCATATGAAGCCATACTAGGTGTCGATTGGCTGCAACAATGTGGTGAAATGCTTTGTAGTTGGGTGACCAAGACACTGAAATTTGAACATCACGGGCAATCTGTCATACGAAAGGGGATTCAGACAAAACAACAAGACAAATTGCAAGAGTTACCCGTTGAACAATTTCTTAAACGGATGACGAGCAACGACATATGGCCACTGGCTCTCATTGAACAATTAGAGCATGATGTAGAACAACCAGTACCGCCCTAGCAGATTCAAGTAGTGTTGGATCAGTTTGAGCCAATTTTTGTTGAGCCTCAAGGGTTACCTCCACACCATGAATATGATCATGCAATTACTCTATAGCTCAATGACGCACCAGTTAATGCAAGGCTGTAACGATATTCACCACTCCATAGAGATGAAATCGAACGACAAATCTCTGAAATGCTAAAGTATAGGGTGATTGTACCTAGCACCAGCCCATTTTCCTCTCAGGTTCTATTGGTTCAAAAGAAATATGGGGAATGGCAGTTTTGTATTGATTACCGTCGCCTCCATGAACTCAGAATCAAGAACACCTTTCTGATGCCAGTAATCGAAGAGCTCTTGGATAAACTTGTAGGCGCACCACTGTTCTCTAAGTTGGATTTGCACTCAAGTTATCACAAATCTGCATGAGGGTAGAAGATGAGGAGAAGACAACTTTCAAAACACATCAAGTCCATTACCAATTTTGTGTGATGCCCTTCGGCCTGTCCAATGCACCAACAAGATTTCAAGGTGTGATGAACTATGTGCTCAGCTCGTGCCTTCGGAAATTCGCTCTTGTTTTCATGGATGATATTCTCATCTATAGATCCTCGCTAGAGAGTCATGCAACTCACTTAACCACTGTTCTGTAGCTATTGAGTGATAATCAGTTCAATGTGAAGCCCTAAAAGTGCTCATTTGTGTAGACTGAACTAGAGTACTTGGGACACATTGTATCAACTAAAGGTGTGTCCACGGATCCTCAAAAGACCCGGGCGATACAGAACTGGCCCAGACCTACATGTACCACTGAATTACGAGAGTTCTTGGGTATTATGGGCTACTATCATAAATTCGTCAAAGGTTATGGCATTATGGCGAAGCCCCTCACAAATTTGCTGAAGAAAAATGGGTTGGCATGGTCTCTGGAAGCTGAAACAACATTTCTTCAACTGAAACAAGCCATGATGACCACCCCGGTACTCGCTTTACCTAACTTCAACAAGAAATTTGTGGTTGAAGCGGACGCATGTGACTCCGGGTTTGGCGCTATTCTCATGCAAGAAGGCCACCCATTGGTGTTTCTCAGAAAATCCTTGAGTGTACAACACAGGTCTCTGTCGATATATGAAAAAGAGTTTCTAGCCTTGATCATGGTAGTGGAGAGGTGGCCCTCTTATCTGGAGCGCAATGAATTCTTGATTAAAATTGATCACCAAAGTCTCACTTACTTGGAGGAGCAAAACTTATAATCTCCGATGCAGCGCATGGACATGGCTCGGCTGATGGGTTTGCAATTCAGAATTCCTTACAAGAAAGGTGCTGAGAATTAGGCAGTAGATGCCTTATCTCGGGTCGGCCAAGTTTTTCAGCTACTGGCTATTTCAGAGTTGTGCCCCACGTGGTTACAAGAAGTTCTCAAGTCATGTGTTACTGATAAAATTGCTCAGGACAAGCTACACGCTCTCGCCATTCAGAGCCTAGATGAGTAAGGGTTTGAGCTGACCCAGGGCTTCATCAAAGTACATGGGAAGAATTGGGTGGGTGCCAACTCTGCCTTACACACTAAGTTCATCACTGTGTTCCGTAATAGTGCAATGGGTGGCCACTCTGGTATGTTCCCTACTTACAAGTGCTTGAAGTGATTGCTCTCATGGTATGGCATGAAACAGAGGTGGATGATTTTGTTAGGCAGTGCTTGACATGCCAACAAGCAAAGCACAACCAAAATAGACCGGCAGGCCTACTCCAACCTTTGACGATCTGAAAAGGCATCTAGCGTGAGCTGACCATGGATTTCATTGAGGGTCTCCCATTATCTGCTAGTGCAAACGTCATTATGGTGGTGGTCGATAGATTATCCAAGTACGCCCATTTTTTCCTCTCAAACATCCTTTCACAGCTATATTAGTGTCACAAGATTTTCTAGACACTATGGTAAAATTGCATGGTGTTCCATTGTCCATGTATCAGACAAAGATCATATTTTCCTCAGCCATCTGTGGAAGAAATTATTCTCCTCACTGGGTACTAAGATGCAATTCACCACTACATATCACCCATAGATGGATGGACACAACGAGCTGGTTAACCAACACGTGGAAATGTTTCTCCGTTGCTTTGTGCATGATACACCCAAGCAATGGTGTCAGTGGCTGCCACTAGCCAAGTTTTGGTACAACTCATCACGTCACTCTGATATCGGATGTTCCCCTTTCAGAGCTATATATGGTTGTGAGCCTAACTTGGGTGCAATTCCTGCTATGACCAAGGATAATATATGAGAAGTTGATCTGATTCTGCGAGATCGTCAAGCTCAATCGGACTGCCTCAAGCTTCATCTGGCCAATGCCCAAAATAGAATGAAAATCCAAGCAGTTTGTCATCGCTCCGAGAAGGAATTCATGGTGGGGAGAAAGGTTTACCTAAAACTACAGCCCTATGTCCAGTCCTCTGTGGTGAACAGGCCATTCCCAAAGCTGGCATTCAAATACTTTGGCCCATATGAAATTCTATAGCGTGTTGGCACTATGGCTTACTGTCTAGCTTTACCTGAATCTAGTGCAATTTTCATCCGGTTTTCATGTTTCACAGCCCAAGGAGTTTGTTCTAGATCATACTCCCGTGTTTCATGACTTATCCAAGATTTTCGAGCTAGACATTGTGGATGCGGTGCTGGAGGCTATTCTAGACAGATGCCTAGTGAAGAAGGGGAGCACAACAATTCCACAAGGCTTGGTGAAGTGGAAGAAACTCGACCCAGGAGCAGCTACGTGGGAGGACATCACAGTGCTGCGAGCTTGCTACCCTGATTTCAGTGCTTGGGGGAAAACACCTGCTCCAGAGGGGGGAAGCTTAACACTGGTGCGGGGTGCCACCGACGAGGCAGGGAGCAAGATGTAAAGTGAAGAGGTGCCTTCGAGGTTTCGACGATGCTGTGAGTAGTGGGTGTGTGCCCACTAGCAGAGGTGTGGCGTGATGTGCTAGGTCACTTATATGAGCTGTAGGTGTGATGAGAACATGCCAGAAATAGATGAATGAAAATATTTAGAACTCTCTCCTACCTTCCGTGTTCTCCCTTCCCTCTATTAGATCTCTCAATCCTCTGTATCCTTCCTGAGCTCACGCCCCGATACCCATTTGTGGCAAGGGGTATGACAATAACTACCATTTATCAAGGGTACTTACCACTTGAACATATTTAGGTGGTGGTACATACTTCCCACCTTGTTATTGTTTCCTTAGGAAATAACGAACAATCTAATCATCATATATGTTGAAGACAATTTTCCCGCTATAGCAGTCAACATTAGCCCCTGCAGTGTTAAGAAAAGATCTTCCAAGCATGATTGAAAGTTTGTCATCTTCAGGAACATCAAGTATAATAAAATCATTAGATATGAAATGCTGATCAATTCTAAATAAAACATCTTTGATCATACCAATAGGTTATTTAGTGGTTTTATCATCCAGTTGTAAGGTAATTGATGTAGGAGCGTAATATCTAAGATTTAGTTTCTTAAAGAGGGAATATGGCATTAAGCTAACACCTGCACCTAAATCACATAGAGCATTGAGTATGTTAGTTTTTCCAATAGCACAAAATATAGTTGGTATACTAGGATCCCCAAGCTTAGCAGGAAGCTTGTAACCAAATCTTGTCATCACCGCTACAATCTTAGTTACCTTTTTATTTCTATTAATGATATCTCCCATGAACTTTTTATAAGTAGGGACTTGAATTGCATTAGCCAGAGGAAGTTCTTAACGAAGATTACATAGAGCCTCAGCAAATGAGTCATAGTGACCCTTGTTAGGTTCATATTGAACACAATTAGGATAAGGGATTTCCTTTTTAGTTGGTTTTACCTTTTCCTTTACCTTGGCAGCCGGCTCAGTGATGACTGCAAGTGCACAGATCGTTTGTAGCTAGTTTCGAAATAAAATATCGATCCCACAGGGAGCAGGAGTCTAAAGTCTAATAACTCTTGAATTAAATACTACAATAGAAATGCTAAATAAAGTTCTAAGTAACAAGATAAAATGCGAGTATTGTGTAAAAATGTGTTTTTGGATTTTTGGTATAAGCAAACAATAAGTAAAGCAAAACAACTGAACACAGAAAGTAAGTATCGTGTATGTAAAATAGATTGGAACTGCAATAGGGAACAAGGCGTTCTCATGGAGTAGCGGATACACCTCTAGCATTATAAAGAGCTAAGGTAAAGATTATTATCATGAACATTATCAACTATGTATGTGTGGGAGGAACTCCGTATTTGGACAAATAGGCGGCAACCACTACTCACATCCTCCTCATAACAACAACAGACAGCAATCGACATCAATCGAATTACTGTGCTATTAAGGGACGTAATCCCGTAGGACGTATCCCATGGCATGGATAGTGTTCCGTGAGTTTCCTCGGTTCCCAAGTTGATACATAAGGGGTGCCAGCTGCTTTATGGTTACTATAAGTGCTAACACACCTCCGTCTACAAACAAGTAGTTCCCTTCATCAAGTCCCCACAAGAAGCAAATATTGAGAGGCCGTCTTCTCCCAACATCAAGATGAAGACAGTCTAACACATGGTAACAACGATGAATATCATAATAAACTTTATCTTATTTCAATCTCATACTAGGGTTTCTCCATCTCCCCAAGAACTAATGATCTACTCAGACATGGAGGCAATCAACATCATGGCAATAACAATGGAATCTATCATAGATGAATACTAATTGTATAAATCCACAACAAGTATGGAAATTACAACAAGATCTATACAAGATGTAGATGGGATGGATGGAGCTGGTGGTGATGCATCGGTTGATGATCAAGACCAATTCCTTACTCCCGGATCTACGCAGGGCGAAGATGGATCCCCGGTGGATGAGTTCCCCCTCCAGATGCCTTCCGGAGGTGAGGTTTCGGTGATTTCTAGTTGTTTTGTATGTTGTCTCTCTGATCTAGTTGCACGGGGTGAAACTATTTGAGGAGGTGGTGGCGGCGCCAACTATACGGCCGAAAATTTGTTCCCGCCGTATAGTTGGTCGTTAAACTCTCTGGATGCCTCGATCGCTTCGGTTTTTCTCCTAGTGTTATTGATATTTCCCAAATAAGCAATTTTACATTGTTTTTCACGCCTTTTCTCCCCAATACAACTGCTCCAATAATTGTGTCCATTGTATCCATCATATGTCCTGATCCTGGTGAAAATATACATAAAATGTGCGCGTGAACGCCGTAAAATACCAAGATCCTACAACTACAGTGCAAAATAATAATATAAAACATGATGCAAATATGCACTCATCACTCAACATATTTTTTATTCTTCTTCTTTATCGTAGGATTCTGCTTCTCACCTTCTTTCTCCTTTGATATCATAACTTGTTCCTCTTATTCACGACTAAGCTCAACTTCTTCTCTTGGGTTGACAGTTTCAGTGTCAGAATCATATTGTTTATCTTTGTCTTATGCCTCTTCCTCTTCTTTCATTTTAATTTGAAGCTTCTATATCAATATCATCTTGTGGATCAACAAGGTCTCTTGACTCATTTCTTGAGTCTCCCTTACTTTCTGGGCCTATTCTTCTTGATACCAAGGTGACACTAGAGGTTCCTATGTTTCTGTACCACATCTAGTAACAATATTAGTAGACACGGTATTGGGATCATGATTACTTTGACTTAAAATCAAAGATTGTGTTTCAGCTATTTGATCACATTGTATTTTAAGCATATTAATATGTTTATCAAGATGTCTAGTAGCATGTCCTAGATCATCAAAGGTTGCATCCAAATGTTCAACATTTTATTGTGAAGAATTAGGTTTTTATAATATCTATCACGGAACTGACATTGTTGATATTTAAATTTTTGCAAAACAAGATTCATTTCATCTTGTAATACAAAAGTTTGTATAATATCTACTTGATTTTCTTTTATGAGTTCTGCTGCTATTCCTTTTTATTCCATGGACTTTTTAACTTTAGGCATAAGTTCCGAAGGTACATGAAGCATACCTTTTCTTGGTTTGATATCTTCAATAAAATTATACTGTTCATCATTGAAGGATCTTACCGTGAAAAGATCTATACATTCAGGTAGCGTCAAATTACTCAAAGCTCCGCCTGTAGTTAAATTAATCATTTGTTTGGAGTCATCAGTGAGTCCATTATAAAAGTATTGTATGATTAAATGCTCCTCAAAACCATGATTTGGGACTTTCATTATCATCCCATAAAATATTTTCCATGCTTCAGAAAAAATTTCTTCAATTCTCTGAAAGAAATTTGATATGTCGTGCTTCATCTACATAATCTTACTAAATGAGCAGAAATTTTGCATAAGCTCTCAGATGCAATCCGCCTAGCTTTTTATAGTGTGGTTAGGAAAGGATTGTCACCAAGTAGAATCTTTATCTTTTAATGATTAGCGGAAAAGTTTAAGGAGTACAAGCTCTTTTGGTAACCCTGTTGGTTTAAGAGTATCGCAAAGGTCATGGACCTTCATCAAGTGATCACTTGGATCATCATTGTAACACCCCGTCCACTCCTGGGCCTGGGGGTGTCACTCCTGGTAGCTTAATAGGATATCTAGACTGGCCCCACAGACCAACACTAGTCTTTTCTGCGCACTTTGTCCTCACTCGTGCGCACCCGGTACCCACTTCCCGGTCGGTCACCCATCCTAGAATTGCTCTAGGCCAAGCACGCTTAACCTTAGAGTTCTTTTGGAATGAGCTTTCGAAAAAGAAGTTGCAACTTGTTGATATGGGTATCCTATCAATCATATTAAGCCATGTGCCTAGATCTCACAATCATCTTCTCTTCCTGCAAAAGAAATTTCTTCCATCATAAATATTAGCTCGGGATGTATTTCAAATTCCATTCTTTCTAGATCAGGATAGAGAATAGGTATTTTTTTAAGATGCCTAGATGCATCCCATAATCTCCCAATAATTTTTCAGGCTCTTCCGCCCCTTGGGTGATGGTCAAATGTCTGGCTTCAACAGAGATCATAAATGGTTTCAACACAAACAAATGTCAAGGAACAAACACTTAGCACTTATCTCCCCGGCAACGGCGCCATAAAATAGCTTGATGGCCTGCAAGAGCACAGGTTCGTTAGATCATGTTTCATGGAGGTATTGGTTCTTGTTTTTATATCGATCCCAATAAGGAGCTTAGGAAAGTGTTTATCTGTGGTGTTTCTTTCGCATTCAAGGTGTCACTTGTCTTGAGTGAATTGACTACAAGTGTCGAGGTGGAAATGAGCGAGTGAAAGAAAGTAGTTTTGAGTATTGAATGGTACTTAAAGTAAATAACATGAAAGTAAATATCCTAGGGTTGTTCGATGTTTCCTACAGATGAAAGGTTAGGCGCAGAGAGAAACGGTTCATGGTGATAGTGAATTTGTGAGGTGAATAAAATGGGATAAGTGATTATGATACTTCTTATTCATATGTGAGTAGGCAAGCAACCCATATACCAATCAAGAGTCCTCTTAGTAGATTCTTGTTGGTTCCAATGATCCTTCTGCCTGTTACAAAATATTCAGGCGACTTTGACTCCATTGTTCTCCTAACATCCGATGAAATCCCTAGCATTCTCTTTTCCGCAAAACCCTAAGTCCTTCTCGATGGACATTGCCGAGATCACCCCTCGTCAATCGGCGCTGTCTGTGGGAAACTTGAATGCTGGAACCATGGATTCAGCGGAACTCTCTTTTCCAAGCAGCAACCCAACAAAAGCGGATCCACACCCGCCCATCCCTGTGATGGTACCTGCTGAATTCAATGGCAGATCCGATCTAATCATCGGAAGCTTCCACTTCCAAGTAGAAGACCCCCAAGAATCACACCATTCGGCCCTGATTACATCAGAACCGTCAGTGGAAAAGACTGTGCTTACGGCGATACCAGCATCATCTGTCGGATCCTCCGTGGAAGTCACGGTGGAAACCGAAGCAGCCAAAGAAAACAAACAAGATGAGACGGATCTGGGGGGACCTTGATGATCTTTATCATAATCTCTCCTTTGGATCAGATTCTCAACTAACTCCACCACGCGGAACAAGCCCAGAAAACTCTGAACCCAAAGAAAGCGGTGAAAGCATCGACTTCAGGTTAAGGATGGTAGAAATCTACCCAGAACAGAAACTAACAGACTTCATCGATTCACCCGACAGTGTCTCCCTCAGTTCAGATGACGACGTCACCAGTTCATATATTACCTAGCACCAAGTATGCGTGATCATCGGAGACGTGTCGACTCAGCAAGACTCCAATGGTAATCCTATTTTTAACCCTGACGATATCCTATCAAGCGACAATGTAGGAAACCACGAAAATGAAGGAAATCGCGGAAACCAGGAAGACCCAACAAACAACCGCATAACCCCAGGAGGAGGAAAACCACGTGGAGGTGAGAGGCAAACTCTCTGGCTACCAGTCGAAGCATGGAAAAAAGCAAGAGCGGCAATTTCATGTGTAGTCCCCATGATAGCTGACGCCACTCACGAAGATCTACTAGCATACCAATATTTGCTTCATCATAAAAAAACAAAGTTGCTTAGGATGCAAAGGCAACTGGATGAAAGGAAAAGGTTAGCCGACAAATCTGGCCTGCAACAGGCGCATCTAAGCTCTACCCGAGGACCAGGGAGCATAACAGGAGGAGCACCACCAAGAAGGGGAGCATCTTGGCTACAGAACATCCCCAAAGTAGAAAGAAGCGAATTGATCTAAGACCTAGATCTATCATTTATGTCAATAGATCAAGCAGGAAATATCAAGGGAAAAATGGCTCAAGCAGCAATCGTGGCTGCACAAACATATTTGATCACAACTCGACCCTCACCCGACGATCCTCGCGCGGCCTCCACCACTCTGCCCTGATGAACCTCGGCATGGTAGGAGCATATCTCGTGTAGGTAGATCAAGGAACCACGCGGAAACCCGACAGATCCCCACGCCGTCGCAGCAGCCCTCGGCAAGTAGGTCACACCCGACGATCACGGTCACCACAGCGGGTTCATTTCTCGGGATCAGAGCCACGAAATGATGCAAGAGCGTAGTAGCCAAAGATACTATGACGGTGAAAGCGAAGAAGAACAAGAACTATGTGGAGTTACTTGCTTTACCTAACGGGTCCGCAAGACTCTAGTACCAAAATACTTCAAATTACCTCATGATCGTTAGAAATACAATGGCCTC
Organism: Avena sativa; assembly: GCA_916181665.1. Taxonomy (NCBI): domain Eukaryota; kingdom Viridiplantae; phylum Streptophyta; class Magnoliopsida; order Poales; family Poaceae; genus Avena; species Avena sativa. The sequence continues at coordinate 83,328,317 of OV702286.1, forward strand.
CAAGAACTTGAATCCTGGTTAACAGATTATCTCGCAACAGTCAAGCTACAAGGCGGCTCTAAGGATACCGCAATGCAAAGATGGTAGTTGCACCTAACCAGCACAACGCGCTCTTTTCTAAGATAACTACCTAAAGATTATATCAGCAATTGGAACAATGTTGAGGACAAATTTATCAGAAATTTGCAATCCACATTCAAGCGACCCGCGTCTCTGGAACAATTGCGAGCTTGTAAACAAAAACTAGGAGAGTCAATACGAGCTTTCGTCCAGCGATTGGATATTATCAAAAACTCTGCTAAAACTATATCCGATGAAAGAGCAATCGATGCTTTCAACGACGGACTTCATCGGCAAGAATTCATTGAATAACTAGGGCGGATCAAACCAAAGACAATTTCACAGTTGATGGACATTGCCAATCACTGGGCCGACGGAGAAGACGCATTACACAACAAGAGAGCCCGCTCACCTGAAGAAGACAGGGATAGGCGCAATAACGATAGAATGCGACGAAGTAACGATGGGTATATCACACCAAGTTATGTTGCAGCCGGTTTCTCTAGAGGGGACAACCGACAAAGCGATGATTACAACAATGGGTACCGCAGTAGCAGGGACGATGCTGGCGGAAGCCAGACACAGCAACGGTACTAGCCAAAAAGTCGAGATCCACCTATGTCAGTAGGACAAATGTTGGAAGGACCATGCAATATGCACTTCTACGTCGACTCGACAGGAAAGAGGCAATCCAATCACCTCCTAAAGGAGTGCCGAACATTCTTAAAAATGAAAGAGCTATGTAACGCAAGGGAAACCGAAGTATCAAACCGAGGCTATGCTACTACACCTAGTGCTTTTTCTATCGGTGCACCACCAGCACCACCGGGGCATCCGCCAGCGGGACAGCCGCAAAACACAAGAAACCAAGAAGACGAGTACCCTAGATCAAAATGAGCAATGTCGATGATCCAGAAAGGACGACCCTCTAATAGAACACATAAGCTGATCACCAGACAAGTGAATATGGTAGTAACAACACCACCCCCACGCTGGAGTATCTTCATTGGTCAGAACAAGAAATAACCTTCAATAGAGCTGACCACCCACTTCGGGTCCCACGACCTGGTCAATCAGCACTAATAGTAGAGGCACAAATCGATGGGTTCGACATGAGCAAGGTTTTATTGGATGCAGGAAGCAGCATTAACCTCATCTATGCCAAAACTCTATGGGCAATGAATTGGTCCCTAACGAATCTAGCACCAATAGATACAACTTTTCACAGAATAGTTCTAGGCAAAGCGAAAACTCCTCTGGTCAAAGTGCACCTCGACGTAGTCTTCAGATCGAGAAGCAACTTCAGGCACGAAAAACCGGAGTTCAAAGTCATGGACTGGCCATCACGGTACCATGTGATCCTAGGACGACCAGCTTTCGCTAGATTCATGGCAGTACCCCACTATGCATACCTGGTGCTGAAAATGCCAGCCCCCAATGGGGCCATAACAGTAAAAGGATGCTTTAGCCGCTCAGATAGCCGAGATCGAGAATTCAACAAAATATCATAATCATTCAGAATGGAGACGCAATTTGACTAGTTGTAAATAGAGGATGAAGAACTACTACACGAAGGATGCGTCTCCAGCGAGCGAACCCCAGAAGATCAGGTACATCACACACCCGTAAAAGCTACCTATTCGGCTTCCACTCCTGGTCCCGCATAGGAAGGCGCACTTGTCGGGTTCCCTCATGAGAATTGGAGAATCGTCGGAAACTACGTCAACAAGGAAAAAGCCCAAAAGGAACTTGACGAGCACCCAGCAAAATCAAGCAGAGCCGCCAACAGAAAACCCACCCGACAAATCAAGGCCATTGGAGAGAAAACTCCTCACCTCATAAACACATGGCGTGTCACGGAGATAACAAAAGCAACATGGATAGCCAACCCAATGCTCGTCCCCAAAGGAAGCGACGGCCTACGCGTATGCATCGACTTCCCAAGTATAAGCGACTCCGTAAACCAATTACTTTTCTCTTTGGTCCGCCACACAGACATAGCACCTCTAGTCGAAAAGATGAAGCTCCCCTCAAACCAATAAAGGGCATGATGGAGTACCTCAAGAGAGAAGCCGTAGTTTTTATTCTTTACTATTATATATTTCTATATTCAATAAGGCAAACGGACAGGGGAACACGCCAATGCAATGTATCCCCTTATAATTATCAATGAATCAAGAAAGTACTTCTCGGCATAACACTTCAAAGGTATACGAAGACAATAGTAATTATGCGAAGAACATTAACTCATCAGGTCCTATACAAAAGGCTATAACATACAATCAAAATCTCGTATAATCATATGAATTTTTTGACAAGTATAAATAGCTCTATAGAGTATTTCTTCTAAAAAGTACAAAGGCATACAATGGGAGAAGAAACATTCAGATAGCAAAGTTCATAAAAACTCCTCGTCTGCCTCTAGGCACCTCCAGACAATCTTAATCGCAAAACTACGAGCGGCGGCATAGTGAGGCTCCATACTAACAAGACCACCATCAGAAGGACAAGGCAGCACCAACGATGTGACATCCAAATCCAGTGTCGAATGGTGCGCATGCACACATGACAGCGCAAGCTTGTCACCCGCCACAAGTTGAAGCTTTACAAAATGATGAATCTGTTCACCCTGTCGAAACTTCGCCATCAAATTAGCCAAAGTCTAAGGTTGGGGATCCTGAGGAAACATGACATTATAAACGATGGCCGGCGATCTATGACAACACTCAACAAATTGCTCCACCTCAAGTATGTGGTCTTGAAGCAGAGCCACGACATAAGCACGACAATGATCAATCTAAAAGTCCGTCCCGGAATTTTTAGAAGCAGACACAAGAGCTTGAATTCGGTTGTACAGACGTTGGGTTTCTTTCCTCTCGCAATCGAATGCCTACAAAACAAAAAAGGGAGAAAGCGTTGGCATCCCTCAAAAAGGGGAGCAGCAAAAAGCAAACACAAAAGGACTTACATATCATATTTTCACTTGCCTCGGAAATTTCGTCCAAGAAGTATGCTTCACGATTGAGGGCCTGGCATGTTTTCGGCTGGGCAACATCCACCATTGATTAAACAACCCACAGTTTCCCTTCAAGCTTCTTCACTTGCTCAATTTTTTCAGCATACAACGGCGGGTCTATTGTACGTACAATGGCAGTCTTGGTTGCACCCATTCTAGATGAGGACGGGATTGCATCTGACGTCTGCGCAGGCGCAGAAGGAGCCGCCGAATCACTCAAAATCTGGCAAGGCACACAAAAGATAGAAAACCTTCAGCATACAAAGAGCCACTCATATGCATATGTACGGAAATTTTCTTCTCATAAAAGGAAGAATTCAAGCAATAGGATAACTTCAATACTCATTACAATAGTAGCAAAAGAAACACGGAAAACTACAAAACAAAGCTACGAGCCGATTTCTCCAAGGACAAAGTCGCACTAGCAGAAGGAGCACTACCTATGGGATTAGAAGGGGCAGCAGCCGAAGAAGGAGCAATAGTCTAAGAAGGGGTAGCTGATTTCTCCGGACCTAAGCTTATGCCTAGAAGCAACCAGGAGTATTTCTTGGCCCTCTTAATGAAAGGCTTCAAATCAACCGCTTGGCATTTGGAGTTGACTAGGAGAAAGGATCTAACCTTCTCCCAGTCGACCTTCTCGTTGTGCGCCATCGCCAATTCCATCGAAGTTTCGGCGCCCCTCTTCGATTGTGTCATGCTATGGCCAACTAGAGGACTTGGATCATCACCAAAAATAGCGACGAGGTCGTTCAAATCAGCAGGTACTTCCTTCGATGGAAAAACTTTGGCATGCAGGCTCTTGAAGGCACGGCGTGAGCATACGAGGAGGTTGCCCACATGAACATTGTTAACCTCCAAAGTTCTAACAACATCCAATAAAGGATCAACCTTCTTATCTTCATGCAACAGCAAATTTTGGCATGTCAGCTTTACACATACCAAAAAAGGGGGAATAAGAACGCAGAAGCCAAAAAATTGGGGATTGAAACAAAAAAATCCTTGCCAACAGAAAACTTACGAGTCAAAGAAACATTGAGAGTCTCCAAGCGCTTCCGAAGACTTTCATCTTAGATGGCAGCTTGTTTGGCCTTCTCTTCGGCATCATCGCTGGCTTTCTTCTTGGCCTCTTCCAAAGCTTCCTCGGCAATCCAAATTTTGGCCTCCAGATTGTTGGCACGCTTCATCGCCTCGTCCCGGATGACCTCTGACTCTTTGGCGGCAACTAAAGAAATCAGAAGATAACACAAAAAGTCAGAAAAATAGAAGGAAGTGCAAAAGCCGCATAAAGATGAAAATATACCTTTTAGACCTTCGGCTTCATTACGGATCCTGATGAAGTGAGAGGCCATATCAACCATCTCACGCATCACAGGCTATGAAGAAGAACATTAGGAAAAACAAGCAAAGGAGGATCCATGGTGAAATTAAAAAGCACGGATACACATACGTCTTGCATATCCACCTCGGCAGGGCTTTCATATATCACCACGCCTTTACAAGCTGATTTTCTTCTTTTCTATGGTGGCGGTCTGTGTGAAGTCACAACATCTTTGTGGATAATTTGACCCACAGGAGATGCATGCAAATACTTTGGGCCCTTGGATAGCTGCGAAGACTTTGCAGAAGGAGGGGCAATAGACGTGCCGGGAGGAGACAAAGGAGGATTGTCCCCGTCACCACCACTACAAATTAAGCGCACAATGTCCCGAGAAATAAAAAAGGCAGTAAGTACTTACGAAGAAACATTCTGCGTAAAGCGGGACAAATTCACCTGGGGAGGAGTCGATGAAACTAGGATGGCACGCAAAGGCTTTGAACTAGTGGATTCATCCAAGTCCTCAATTGCTTCCATGGCGTCAGGACGTTTCCTTTCTTCACTAGCAGGTGCCACGCGAAAATCTTCCGAACAAGCCGATGGAAGCGACGGTGTCCCTGATGAAGATTCTGCGGTAGACGTCTCCATCTCCTCATCAGCAGCAGTCCCAGTCTTAGGGAGATCGTCGGATGCAGAAGGATTGGCGGGAAGCTCACCTGTCGGGGGGATGACCCCCGGATACCCCAACCAGACAAGAACTAAGGCAGACGGCTCGCGTCCGGTTAGCAGATCATAGCCAGATGTTGGCGCTTCATACTGGCTACCAGTCGGTAGCCGGAACCAGGAAGGGTGGAAAGGTACGGATCCTGCTACACGAACATAGCCGGGCACAATCAAGAGGACAGGGCGACATGCTGCACAGTGCATAGTACACCCTGGTACAGCGACAAGATCCGCAACTACGAGGCCATACCGAAGACTTTGCTGGTGATGCAGGCATAGTGGCCGGATGCGGACGACAGGCTCGCATGGCGTTCACTATACCCACGACGACCCACACGACTTGTACTTTGACATGACATACGTTACCGAGTATCGTGCATGACTATCTGGCTGGGGCCCGCCTGTGGGACCTGCCAGCCGGACTGGCCAGTGAGACCGTTGCCCCTTTGCCTATATAAGGAGGGGCAAGGCTCTCGTAGCAAGCACTGGGCACTTAAGAGGTAGCTAGTTCATACAGCTCGAGGAGCAATTGTACCCCGTATTCTACCCATAGTCAGATCGGCAGGAGTAGGAGTTTTACCTCACCACGAGGGCTCTGAACCTAGGTACTTCTTGTGTCCCGTTACATTTGCTCGTATCCAATCCTGCCTGTGAACACCGTCAAGAGCTTCCCTGTTAGTCCCCACACCTCTATCTATCCTTCTCAGGTACTGCCGTTCCCAACACAACGACAGTTGGCGCCCACCATGGGGATAGATGGCTTCGACCGAAGTCACGTTCCGCAAGGGGCCCCGCACTTCAGCCGGTGAGTGAGTGGCCTCTGGCCTAGTGCTTACACTCAGCAAGTTTGACTGTGTCATTGACAACGCGTCATGTTTCGCTGGATCCACCTTTTCGACAAACGGCTCCATCCTGCTATTCGGTGACCTCCCTGTCTATGTCGCCACCGTACCGGAGTGTTTCCCTAGGGAGATTTTCTCCGTCTCGGAGTCGCTGCTCCCCAGCAGTGGCATTTCCGTCGCTCCACACGGTGTTGAGGTCATGATGGCCAGCTCTAGCTCCCAGCCTCGCCGTCCTCAAGAGCAGGGCGGCGACGAGGCCGGAACTCCCCCCCGCGGCCGAAGAACCTGGTGGAGGAGGCCATTGACCGGATCCTCGCTCTGGTTAACCTCGAGGACAACCCGGAGGAGGCAGAGGCGAACTTCACCATGGAGAGGCAGGTCCTCCTGCAGGCCATCGAGCTAGCTGCCGCCAAGAAGCAAGTCAACATCACCATGCGTGAGTACGACCATGCCCACGGCCATACTCCGGCTACCAAGGAGCCTAGCTGGCGCGGGCAGGTGTGACGCTGGGCAGCGAGTTAGGCAGAAGGCTGGAGATGGATAGCGAGTTGTATCCACCACCTCTCCCTGGCCGGCCTACCTACAACACGCCCATCAAGAACCTGCACGCGGCATGAGCCGCAGTAGACGAGCTTCCCAACCTCGAGGGCGAGGCGCGAGACCGGCAACATGCCCGATTGCAGGAGCTCCTCCGGATCGCGGATGAGCAGGATGACGCCATCCGACAAATGCACGAGGACCCTAGCGACTCCAGGGGAAGCAAGCCGCCCGGGTACAGCAAGGGTGGACCTCGCAAGACCCAGCAGACGTCCTCTCCTCCGACAAGATCCCACGGCAGGCGCATGACCGCATAAACGATGCCCATGACCGCATAGAGATCCTAGCTCAAGCACGCATCATGGAGGAGGAAGATTCCATCGGGCCGGTTTGTTTTGGACCTCGCATCCGGAATGAACCGTTTCCTGATAAGTTTACCCTGCCGCGGGATACCCCAAGTACGATAGTAGCATGAAGCCAGAGGACTGGCTGACCGACTATGCCACGACAGTAGGCATCGCCCCCGGGAACAAGCGCATAGCGGTGAGCTACGTCCCCCTCATGCTAACCTGCTCGGCAAGGACATGGATCAACATCCTCGCGCCCAACAGCATCAATGCCTGGCCGGACTTTGAAAGGGTGTTCATCCGCAACTTCAACGACATGTACAAGCGCCCAGGTCACCCTCGTGATCTGGCCCTTTGCATCCAGGGCGACCATGAGTTGGACCACGAGTACCTCGCCAGGTGTACCAAGATATGCAACACTCGCGAGGGCATCCTAGAGAGCCAGTCAATCAGGTTCTTCATCGAGGGGTGCCAGGAAGACACCATGCTTTGCCACCGGCTACTGTGTGATGAGCCAAAAACCATGGCGGAGGTCATGACGGTTGTAGACCAGTATGCCACGGCTGATGCCACTATGAACAAACCCCTCTGGGTGAATGCCGATGGCCGGCCGACTCCCACAGATCCGGCTCACGACCGACCAAGTAACCCGGGCGGCGAAGCCGGATCCTCCAGATGGCACCATGGCAGCGACAACCGGTTCCACAGGGACCGCCAAGCTGGTCAGCAGAAGCCTCGCTATCACGCGAGGCAGGTCAACACTGTGGAGGGCGCGCCGGCTAGCGACACAAGAAGACAGAAGCCGTGTTTCACCTTCGAACAAATGTTCGATGACCCATGCAAGTGGCACATCGAACCCTTCAAACCAGCTACTAACACCAGTTAGAACTGCAGCTGGACCTGCTAGATGAAATACCAAGGAGGCCAATGCCATATACCACCGCCCGTCCCGGCGGACCACCACCACCGGCTAGGGGAGCTAGCACCAATGGCAATGGCGGCAACAACAACAGCGGCTACCCTCAGCCGCACACCGCTTACCACATCTTTGAGACAGAGCCGGACGACAAGCACAACCGCAGGTAGTGCTCTAGGGAGGTCAACACCATCGCCTCCCCTGTTCCCTAGTACCTGAACTGGTCGGAGACCCCCATCACCTGGAGCCAGGAGGATCAGCCGAATCGCCTCCTGATACATTGCAAACGTATCTATAATTTTTGATGTTCCATGCTTGGTTTATATCTACTTTCTTATGTTTTTTCCACACTTTGGAGTATTTTTATACACTTTCTAGGACTAACCTATTAACAAGAAGCCACAGTGCCAGTTGCATGTTTTCTGCTGTTTTTTGTTCCAGAAAAGTCAGAAAATAAATATTCTCGGAATTGGACCGGACAAAAGCCAAAGTCGATATTTTACCGGAAGACTCATGGAGCCAGAAGACGAGACGGAGAGGGGCCAGGGGCTGGCCACACCATGTGGTGGCGCGAGTGAGCCCTGGCCGCGCCACCAGGTGGTGTGGGCCCCTGGTCCACCCACCGACCTTGCTCTTTCGCCTATAAGAAGCCTCCGATGCAAAAACCCTAAATCATCCAGCTTCCAGCCACGAAAAGTTCCGCAGCACCGCCGCCGCCGAAGGGGATATTCGGGGGACAGAAAGTCTCTGTTCCGGCACTCTGCCAAGACGGGGAAGTGCCCCCGGATCCATCTCCATCAATCTCCACCACCATCTCCATCACTGTTGCTGATTCCCATGATGATGAGGGAGTAGATCTTCCTCGAGGCTAAGGGTTCTACCGGTAGCTATGTGTTCATCTCTCTCTCGAGAATATCATTTTGCGGCCCGAAAGTTGGGTCGCCCAGGCAACGCGGTACCCAAGTTGATTTTAATCACCGTGATTTGAAAAGTTGGGGCGCCAATTGCTGAGAGGGGTCTTTCGAGAGAATGATGGCCAAACCAAATATTTTCAAATCGCGCCCGTTAAGTCAGGATATTCTGTTACACTAGTTCCTGATGTGCCCCTTCTTCGCCGTTCACTCTTCTTAGCCACCCTGCACGTGTCGTAGGGGCAAATCCATTACTATACTTTCTCAACTCTCGACACTGAATCTTGCTGCGGTGGCGGTCCCTTTTCTTCCCTTCCCCGACCCTAAATCTGCTGGCGGTGAAGGACCTTTTTTCTCCCTCCCCTGACACTGAATCCGACAGCGGTGGCCCAACATGTCTTGCAAGGCGAAGGTTGTAGCTACATCGCCGACTAATTCGGGTCCATCAGGGCCCAAGTCTGGAGCTCAACGCATAGCAGCGGTGAGGTCTTCAGCCCCGGTTAGCGAGGAGGCCAGCAAGGATTCTGCTCCCAAGATACCTACGAGCAGCGGGTTGAAGAGAAAAGCAAGGCTGGCGGTAGATTGTTCGGCTCCGTGGGCGGATGCAGCACCCAGATCTCGAAGAAAAAAACCGGGAGAAGAGCGAGAGGTGAATTTTTCTTATCTGTGCCTTATCTTGCAAGTAGATTAGTTACGGCATAATAGAATCGAATGAACTGAAATGTTCCCCTTTTTAATCAAATTAGGCATAGCTTTGATACAAGGGGCCTATATGAGTTCACAATTCATGTTCGGCAGTACACTGCAAAACTTGATTTTGGTTGCGAGAGGGTTATGTTCGGGCAAGATGTGCATCTGCTTGTGAATTGCAAAGAGGTTATGTCTCTTTCGCAGCTGGTAGATATGCTTGCCGCTAGAATTCCCTTGGGTTCTATACAGAGGACAAAATTGGTGTGGCGCAACATGAATGATACCTATCAGCAAATTGAGCACTCCCATGAGCTTCAAATGGTTTGGGAGTGTTGTGCAGCTGATCGTAAGGTGAAAGTTGAAGCGATGATTAATGATATGTATGCAGATGCTAGAGATCTTGTTGCCAGAGGTTCTGCTCCTAGAGAATACGGACCAATAGATGCTGATCTAGATAAGTTCAGTATACGCATAGAGGTGGATTCATACATGGAAAAACATGATGAGGCAGTTAATAAGCCAGTTTCGTCATGTACTGTGGAGATCACTGTCGATTCCAAAAAACATAACTCTTGATGAAATGAGAGAGATGATCGGTAAGGAAATCAGTATTGGCCCTAAGCAGATGGCAAAAATCTGGTGGTGGCATCATAAGAAGCAGCAATTCATAGATGTTTTGGATACTGAAGATCTTATGCAGATTATGCGACGAAAGAAGCGAACTAGGAAGGTGTTCTTCCTTGGTACCATTTCTAATGATGTTGAATAGGTTATAGTGGATGTAGATGCCCCTATAGTGGCTAATCAGAATGAGGTGGTCGACGTTGATGAGATCTGATGAGAGCTGCTACCCTAGGCTTGTCATATGGACCACGGGGTTCCCTTGCCTATATTTGTAATATTGACTGTTGTTGCATTTAGAGAATTTTTGTGATTATGTTTGTTGAGAGATTGCAATAGAATGTTGTGCGAGCTATTGAGATTTTCAGACATGTCACTCACTGAAACCATCGTTGTTATAATAAGACATAAGTATATTGTAATTGACATGATTATGTTTCTTAAGTTGACGTACCGTACTTGTTTCTGTTATTATGTTTGTTGGGACATTGTAATGCAATGTTTTATGAAACCATGACTGGACAAGTGATGCATAGATACATTGTAGTTGACATGATTATGTTTCTTGAGATGATGTACTCTACTTGTTTCTGTTATTTTGTTTGTTGAGAGATTGTAATGTAATGTTTTGCGAAACCATGACAGGATAAGTGATGCGTAAGTACCTTGTAGTTGACATGATTTTGTTTCTTGAGTTGATCTAATATGCTTGTTTCTGTGATTATGTTTGTTGAGAGATTGTAATGTGATGTTTTGTGAAACCATGAAGTGATTATGTTTGTTGAGAGATTGTAATGTAATGTTTTGTGAAACCATGACTAAAGAAGTGATGCATAAGTACCTTGTAGTTGACATAGAGAATCCATATTAGGCAGGAGACAATAATCTAGGGAAAGGGCATGGTATCCATTAAACTATTGTAACATGCCAATTTAGTCATTGTTACAGTGGTAAAAGGGTTGCTCTCTCTCTCTCTCTCTCTCTCTCTGGCCGACGCCGACGCTGTCGCCTGCAATGACGCATTCGCCATGATGTCCTTGAACGGCGAGGATGACCAGTTGAGCAGCGACAGCCTTCTCTCCCACATCGAGTATTCCTCCCATGATGTGAGTTCCTCTGTTTTCTTGGGCTAGGGTTAGGCAATGGTAAATCTCTCAATCTGAGCTCCATATGTGCATGCAATCGTGTTCGATTTCAGCTTTGCATTTACCAATAGGTACCACGGACGATCTACGACTCCGAATAGGAGGGCCTAGATCTCGATGGAGAAGTGCCATGTGACCATGGGCTAAAACTGAGGAGATATGTTGCATTCGAAGGCAGTAACACTGGGAGAAGGTTTTTGGGATGTAGAAATCAGGTTCGTTTACATTATGTGCAACTGTGACATGAAGTAAAATGTATCGTGCATGTTCATAACACTATAGTGTGTGTGTTTTTAGGTTAGCCCGGTGTGTAAAGCAGTAGAGTGGGTGGATCTTGAGTGGCTAGATGCACTTAAGAAATGTTTGGCACAATTATGGGAGATGTATGAGTTGGAAAGGTCGGGGAGATTTACTGATGTAAGTGATGCAGCTGAAAAAAATTACAAGCTATCGGTACGAAATAAGGAGCTGGAACAAGAAATCGAGAAATTGCAGTCAGAGCTAACTGACGGAATCGATGTGAGCTTGGTTGTTGGAACTGCAAAGAAGCTTCAGGATAGTCACAGGTTGCTGATTCATAATGCAGAAAGGAGAGGGATTAGCTCAGGGAAGACAAGAAGAAGCTAGAGTACTGCATTGTGGATCTGTTGAAGGAACTGAAGAAGGCGCGCGAGGGTGAACAAGGACAAACTATAGACGGTAAAGGAAATTTGAGATGAATAATTTATGTTGTGCTAATGCCTGAAACTAGTTAACTGTAAGACTTGCAGTTGCGCTTTCTTAACTAAGCCAGACTCAATCCTCGAGCAAACTAATTTTAAACGAACACACATATCGTGCATAGAGTTAAGTTCATGCTTACAAAATCACCATTTCAGAGGATAAACCAGGCAGTTCAGTACTAAATAGACATATGTTGTGTTCAAGCGAGCCTGACCCAGAGCTGCCTGTTTTCCTCCCTAAGATCGGCCAGCTCCTTCAGTACTATGTCGTGCTTTAGCTGTAGGTTCCAGCGCTCCGCCACGGATTGGAGAAGTTGGTCCATAGCCATACGATTTTCCTTCAAGATCCCTTTCATGATCTCCGTCTGCTTCCTAGCCGAGGTGCGACCTTCACTGTGTAGCTTTGCCCAGCCGGCGTTTAACTCCTTCAGTTTCTAGCACTTGTCAAAAAGGACCGCGAGTTCAGTGCGCAGGTGGTCAAAGGCCAGTTTTTGGGAATTTAGCTTCTCCCTTTGGATTGCTATCTTGTCATTTAGCCAGGTCGCCAGGTCTTGGTCAATCTTTCGCCTCTTTCCCTGCAACAAAAATACATACTATGGTTTGTTCAGTTCACCAGGACAAGCTGGTTAGTTTCCATAATTAATTGAATCGACTAGTGGCACTGTCATAATTTCAAGGAAGAAGCAATCTAGAACTAATCAACATTTTATGAATCGACTAGTGGCACTGTCATAATTTCAATTTCAAAGATAAATAAGATTTATCTGCAGTTTAGTGTGCTGTGGGTTTTTCCCTATATCACCAAATAGTAGTGGGAGAGTGGCAAACTCATAATGTAGAAACCCATGTCCAGATACATAATAGAAAGAGCACATGGTGTCCATTCATGAACATGAACACCAACACATGTCTAGATAGATAAGGAGTTGCCCTAGGATTCTTATTGCACCCTATAATGGGAAGCAGACTTGGGCATTGCTCCCTGGACCCTAAACATTACAAAAGGAGTGGAGGACGAACTAATATTCATGTCCCCACTAATGGGAATCAGACTTGGGCATTGCTCTGATACGCCTCCAGACATGCCCTTAGCTCCTCGTTCTCTTTCTGAACACCCTCGAGTACGGTGATCCCTCTGCTCATGTCCTCCTTCATCTCCTTCACTGCATCCAGGCAACGGTTCCTGTCATGGTAGGCTCGGATGGTAGCCTTGGTGTCCTCGACGCGTCCTCTGAGAGCCTTGCCGACTTCGTCCTGCAAGAGAGTGCACCTTTCCACGAGATTCTTCTTCTCCTCCACGAGCTCGTTGATTATCTTTATGGCCTGTTCTTGCCTGTTCAAGTTACGGTCGAGCACTTTCTGCAGCCTAACAACGTCACGTGCAAAATCTAGCGAGATCTCCTTCTGCACAGATAATTGCTTGTGTAGGCTCTCATTAGCTTGGGTGAGGAAGCGTGCAAGGTCATGTTGGTTGACAATCTTGGAACTGATCGCGGCCACCTTGTCACGGTACTCGGCCTTCGATCGCTGCATTGTTCATGTTAATTGAAATAGGAATTCTATAATTACACTCCAGGTTCCAGGTGAATACTAATACAGATCAAAAAATCCCCGTTGAATCTATTGACCGCATTGTTAAAAAATGGACCTAGAGATCTATTCATGACCACGATAAACTAATCCTAATCACAAAAAATCCATAGTGAATCTACGAACAACAGTATTAAGGAAAGACCAAGACATCCAGTCATATTCATGAAAACTAATACAACTCACAAAAGAAGAAGAAAAACCGATGCGGGGCGGACAGGATCTAAGAAATCCACAACACAACTCGGAGAAATAATAACGTGGAGATTTGCTACCTTGCTGAGACATGGAACGGGGCCGAACGGGTCCTGCAACGCCTCCATCATGGTGGATTCGGGCTCCACGGCTGGCCTGTAATACGTAGAAGAAAAATAAAAACAAGACGAAGTTGAATAAGATCATGATGGAGAGGGAGATGGAGAAGAAGTAGAACAAGAAGACCGTACCGGGAGGATCCCTCGCCTGCTAGAACATTTGGCGCCATTGTCGGGGGAGATTGGGCCTCGATGAGAGGGTGGGCTTGAGCGGCTGGTAGAGCAAGAAGTGCCTCGTGGCGATTTCTCTCCCTTTTCTCCGCGAGGATCGTCGACCGGCCTCTCCCCCTCCTTAGTGGAGCCATGGCTTGCAGGGTGAGGGTGGCGGCGGCAGGAGGAAGGAGATAGTGATTAGTGTGGGAGAAGAGTCAAAGAGTATAGGTTGTGGTCCAGTAGTACTAGTACTATTATACAAGACCACCATGTACGGTCTACCTTCTCAAAGAAGCCAGGGAGGCAGGGGTAGGGAATCGATGGGACTTGTCTTTATTGCGATGGACACTTCAATGGTCTTCGGCGCCGCCCAAAATATAGTATATAATAAGGGGTGTGCGAGCCGGGTGGTCATCACGGGAATCGGCACGCACATCCTGCGTGCGTGTGTCACGTGTTGATGGGCCAGTGACGCGCGCAACTGCTGCACGATCATGTCGGCACGTCGAACTCCACGTGACAGGCATGCCCGGGATATTTATGAGTCTAGAATACGCTGTGCCACTTTTGTTGTGATCAAATTATGTTCAGTACGTGAGATATTACTTCTTTCTTCTTTTTTTGATAATCGACAAATGCATGCGTGGACAAGACGCACGAAACTGCTGCTCATCCTTGATCAGATCGGCACCCCACTATGTGTACCCGCCATCGACCATTCGGAGCAACTACCTCGAGCACGATGCCCCCTCGTCGTGGCAATGGCAGGTCCAAGCCGTCCACTGACCGTCCTGCGTCCTCGGCTCTTCGGTGCATCGTTCACGCTCGCGATTCGCCTGCGGAGGCAGCACGTCGTGTCCGACCGCGCCAGGATCCATCGACATCAGCACTCAAGGACACCGTGACGTCGAAGCTCGTACCGGCCGCGTAGGAGGAGCATGGGGTACCTGCAGCGTCGAACGAGTAAAAAGCAGTAGCCATGACGGGGGCGCATGTTGGACGGGTGAGTACGGACAAGAAGAGGAACGAGAAGAAGACCAGGAAGAAGAGAGGAGATAGCTATTTGGACGAGTCTGACTCGGCCAACAAGGAGGCGTTCATCGATCAGTTGGAGGCAAAAGCGGAGGAGAGTGACATGGACCCGTGGGACTACGAAGAGGAGGAGGAGGACTCCGACAAGGAGATAGCGCGCTTATTCTAGGAAGGGGCAGTGTCGATTCGTCAGAGGAGGACACCGACGGCGGCGATGGTAGGGACCATGGCGTTGACGAAGACGAGGACGAACCAGAAGACGAACAGGATGGCTTCTTCGAAATATGATCATTTATTTTAGTTAGATAGATGGATTTTCACTTGTTTATGGAGGTAAAGTACCGGTGGCACAGATAGAGAGGTGGCACGGATTGACCATGCATAAAAAAAGGGGAGAAGGGAGGGGTTATCCTGCCCGTTGGATCACATAGGATCAACGGTTGGTGGAGACGATCCGCGTGACATCTGTGTCAGCCAATCAGGGCATAGCACCCAGAGTGAGCACACGTTTGGGATCTCCACACGTTTGGGCTTTTGTGAGATTTGTGACCGAGAGAGAGGGCAAATCTCTTTTCACAATCCGCCTATGGATCCACCAGTGTCATTGCATGTGTGTTCTTCTCATTAACCACGGCTAGAGTTATTGCATGTGTGTTCTTTTAACAGACCACATATGAAACCACCAGTGTCATTGAAATGTGTGTTCTTCTCGTTAACCACAGCTAGAGTCATTGCATGTGTGTTCTTTTCACATACCACATATGGATCCACCAGTGTCATTGAAATGTGTGTTCTCTTTAGAGACCACACATGGATCCACCAGTGTCATTGCATGTGTGTCCTTTTTACTAACAACAACCAGAGTCATTGCATGTGTGTTCTTTTTACTAACAACAACCAGAGTCATTGCATGTGTGCTCTTTTTACCAACAACAACCAGAGTCATTGCATGTGTGTTCTTTTTACTAACAACAACTAAACTCATTGCATGTGTGTTCTTTTTTACTAACAACAACCAGAGTCACTGCATGTGTGCTCTCTTCAGAGACCACACATGGATTCACCAGTGTCATTACATGTGTGTTCTTTTTACTAACAACAACTGGAGCAATTGCATGTGTGTTCTTTTCACATACCACATATGGATCCACCAGTGTCATTGAAATGTGTGTTCTCTTCAGAGACCACACATGGATCCACCAGTGTCATTACATGTGTGCTATTTTTACTAACAACAACCAGAGTCATTGCATGTGTGTTCTTTTTACTAACAACAACCAGAGTCATTGCATGTGTGTTCTTTTTACTAACAACAACCAATGTCATTGCATGTGTGGTCTGTTTAGAGACCACACATGGATCCACCAGTGTCATTGCATGTGTGTTATTTTTACTAACAATAACTGGAGTCATTGCATGTGCGTTCTTTTCATATACCACATATGGATCCACCAATGTCATTGAAATGTGTGTTCTCTTTAGAGACCACACATCGATCCACCAGTGTCATTGCATGTGTGCTCTTTTTACTAACAACAACAAGAGTCATTGCATGTGTCTTATTTTTACTAACAACAACCAGAGTCATTGCATGTGTGTTCTTTTTACTAACAACAACCATAGTCATTGCATGTGTGTTCTCTTCAGAGACCACACATGGATCCACCAATTTCATTGCATGTGTGTTCTTTTTACTAACAACAATTGGAGTCATCTCATGACTGTTCTTTTCACATACCACATATGGATCCACCAGTATCATTGAAATGTGTGTTCTCTTTAGAGACCACACATGGATCCACCTGTGTCATTGCATGTGTGTTCTTTTTACTAACAACAACGAAAGTCATTGCATCTGTGTTCTTTTTGCTAACAACATCCAGAGTCATTACATGTGTGTTATTTTTACTAACAACAACAAGTTCCATTGCATTGGTGTTCTCTTCAGAGACCACACATGGATCCACCAGTGGCATTGCATGTGTGTTATTTTTACTAACAAGAACTAGAGTCATTGCATGTGTGTTCTTTTCACATACCACATATTGATCCACCAGTGTCATTGCATGTGTATTCTGTTCACATACCACACATGGATCCACAAGTGTCATTGAAAAGTGTGTTCTCTTCATAGACCACACATGGATCCACCAATGTCATTGCATGTGTGTTCTTTTTACTAACAACAACCAGAGTCATTGCATGTGTGTTCTTTTCACATACCACATATGGATCCACCAGTGTCATTGCATGTGAGTTCTTTTAACAATCCACCTATGGATCCACCCGTGTCATTGCATGTGGAGACCACACATGGATCCACCAGTTTCATTGCATGTGTGTTCTTTTTACTAACAACAACCAGAGTCATTGCATGTGTGTTCTTTTCACAATCCACCTATGGATCCACCAGTGTCATTGCATGTGTGCTCTTTTACTAACAACAACCAGTGTCATTGAAATGTGTGTTCTCTTCAGAGACCACACATGGATCCACTAGTGTCATTGCATGTGTGTTCTTTTTACTAACAACATCTGGAGTCATTGCATGTGTCTTTTTTTCATATACCACATATGGATCCACCAGTGTCATTGAAATGTGTGTTCTCTTCATAGACCACACATGGATCCACCAGTGTCATTGCATTTGTGCTCTTTTTACTAACAACAACCAGAGTCATTGCATGTGTGTTCTTTTTACCAACAACAACCAGAGTCATTACATGTGTGTTTTTTTTACTAACAACCATCAGATTCATTGCATGTCTGTTGTCTTCAGAGACCACACATGGATCCACCAGTGTCATTGCATGTGTGTTCCTTTTACTAACAACAATTGGAGTCATTTCATGACTGTTCTTTTCACATACCACATATGGATCCACCAGTGTCATGATAATGTGTGTTCTCCTCAGAGACCACACATGGATCCACCAGTGTCATTGCATGTGTGTTATTTTTACTAACAACAACCAGAGTCATTGCATGTGTGTTCTTTTTACTAACAACAACCAGAGTCATTGCATGTGTGTTCTTTTTACTAACAACAACCAGTGTCATTGCATGTGTGGTCTCTTTAGAGACCACACATGGATCCACCAGTGTCATTGCATGTGTGTGATTTTTACTAACAATAACTGGAGTCATTGCATGTGCGTTCTTTTTATATACCACATATGGATCCACCAATGTCATTGAAATGTGTGTTCTCTTTAGAGACCACACATCGATCCACCAGTGTCATTGCATGTGTGCTCTTTTTACTAACAACAACCAGAGTCATTGCATGTGTCTTATTTTTACTAACAACAACCAGAGTCATTGCATGTGTGTTCTTTTTACTAACAACAACTAGAGTCATTGCATGTGTGTTCTCTTGAGAGACCACACATAGATCCACCAATTTCATTGCATGTATGTTCTTTTTACTAACAAGTATTGGAGTCATTTCATGACTGTTCTTTTCACATACCACATATGGATCCACCAGTATCATTGAAATGTGTGTTCTCTTTAGAGACCACACATTGATCCACCTGTGTCATTGCATGTGTGTTCTTTTTACTAATAACAACGAAAGTCATTGCATCTGTGTTCTTTTTACTAACAACATCCAGAGTCATTACATGTGTATTATTTTTACTAACAACAACAAGTGCCATTGCATTGGTGTTCTCTTCAGAGACCACACATGGATCCACCAGTGGCATTGCATGTGTGTTATTTTTACTAACAAGAACTGGAGTCATTGCATGTGTGTTCTTTTCACATACCACATATTGATCCACCAGTGTCATTGCATGTGTGTTCTGTTCACATACCACACATGGATCCACCAGTGTCATTGAAAAGTGTGTTCTCTTCATAGACCACACATGGATCCACCAATGTCATTGCATGTGTGTTCTTTTTACTAACAACAACCAGAGTCATTGCATGTGTGTTCTTTTCACATACCACATATGGATCCACCAGTGTCATTGCATGTGAGTTCTTTTAACAATCCACCTATGGATCCACCTGTGTCATTGCATGTGGAGACCACACATAGATCCACCAGTTTCATTGCATGTGTGTTCTTTTTACTAACAACAACCAGATTCATTGCATGTGTGTTGTTTTCACAATCCACCTATGGATCCACCAGTGTCATTGCATGTGTGCTCTTTTACTAACAACAACCAGTGTCATTGAAATGTGTGTTCTCTTCAGAGACCACACATGGATCCACTAGTGTCATTGCATGTGTGTTCTTTTTACTAACAACATCTGGAGTCATTGCATGTGTCTTCTTTTCATATACCACATATCGATCCACCAGTGTCATTGAAATGTGTGTTCTCTTCAAAGACCACACATGGATCCACCAGTGTCATTGCATTTGTGCTCTTTTTACTAACAACAACCAGAGTCATTGCATGTGTGTTCTTTTTACCACAACAACCAGAGTCATTACATGTGTGTTCTTTTTACTAACAACCATCAGATTCATTGCATGTGTGTTGTCTTCAGAGACCACACATGGATCCACCAGTGTCATTGCATGTGTGTTCCTTTTAATAACAACAATTGGAGTCATTTCATGACTGTTCTTTTTACATACCACATATGGATGCACAAGTGTCATTGAAATGTGTGTTCTCCTCAGAGACCACACATGGATCCACCAATGTCATTGCATGTGTGTTATTTTTACTAACAACAACCAGAGTCATTGCATGTGTGTTCTTTTTACTAACAACAACCAGAGTCATTGCATGTGTGTTCTTTTTACTAACAACAACCAGTGTCATTGCATTGGTGTTCTCTTTAGAGACCACACATGGATTCACCAGTGTCATTACATGTGTGTTCTTTTTACTAACAACAACTGGAGTAATTGCATGTGTGTTCTTTTCACATACCACATATGGATCCACCAGTCTCATTGAAATGTGTGTTCTCTTCAGAGACCACACATGGATCCACCTGTGTCATTGCATGTGTGCTCTTTTTACTAAAAACAACCAGAGTCACTTCATGTGTGTTCTTTTTCTAACAACAACCAGTGTCATTGCATGTGTGTTCTTTTTACTAACAACAACCAGAGTCATTGCATGTGCGTTCTCTTCATAGACCACACATGGATCCACCAGTGTCATTCCATGTGTGTTCTTTTTACTAACAACAACTAGAGTCATTGCATATGTGTTCTTTTCACATACCACATATGGATCCACCAGTGTCATTGAAATGTGTGTTCTATTCAGAGACCACACATGGATCCATGATGGCTCTGAGTATGGCGCCGGAAAAATGCTGGAGCGTGGTTGATGTAGAGCTCGTTGGGAACCCCAAGAGGAAGGTATGATGAGCATAGCAGCAAGTTTCCCTCAGTTATCAAACCAAGGTTTAATCGAACCAGTACGAGCAAGGAAACACCCCAAAGGTGTTACTAGCTGAGCTTTGGCAGGGTGCACTACCGGTGCTAGTAGCAACGTGGAGACCTGCACAACACAACCACAGAACTTTGTCCCCAACTTGCGATGAGGTTGTCAATCTCACCGTGTTTTGCGGAAAAAATTAGATAAATAAAATGTTGGGTGAAAAAATTACAGTGGGGCAATTGACAAACATCGAGAAAGCAATACATGCATATACTAATCATCTTCACTCCTTTGAGACTTGATTGGGCATTACAACATTATACATAGACCGCCATACAACTGCATCTATGACTAATAATCCACCTTCAGGTTATCATCCGAACCGCCTCTAGTACTAAGTTGCAAGCAACAGATTATTGCTTTACGAACTGCGTGTAAAGTAAACAATACGATTGTTCTATGAACAAAGGATTGTTGTTTTCTTCCTAGTAGCAACAACACATCTAGTAGCTTAGAGATTTCTGTCACTTGCCCAGATTACCAGAGGCATGAACCCACTATCAAGCATAAATACTAACTCTTGGAGTTGCTAGCATCTACTCGGCCAAGATAGCTACTAACAACGGAAAGCATGCAAGATCACAAATAACAAAGACATGATAGAATCAATAATCAATCTGAAATAGCATCTCAATATCCATCGGATCCCCGCAAACACAACATGCAGAATTAGAAATAGATGATCATGATCATGAACTGAGCTCACAAGATCTAGACATGAAAGCACAAAGGAGGAGAACCAGCCATCTAGATACTACATGGATCCGTAGTCCAAGGATGAACTACTCACGCATCACACTCGAGGCTTGAATGGTGAGGAAGAAGGCCTCCAGGGTGAATTTCCCTCTCCGGCAGGGTGTCGGGAAGAGCTTTAGATCCCTCCCGATCTAGGGATGGAGATGACGGCGGCTACAGACTCTTTCGTGGATTTTTGATCGAGCACTTAGGGTTTTCGTCCTGAGGGCATCTTATAGTCGGAAGGGGTGCCTGGGCTAGCCTCACCACCCCTTGGCGCGGGCCAGGCCTGACCACGTGGCCAGGTGGTGTGGCCGCCCTATGGCCCCTCTCTGTCTCGTATTATGGCACTTGATGTCTTCTGAAAAAATAGGCACTTTGGCTTTTGTCCCGTCCAATTCCGAGAATATTCATTTTCTGACTTTGCTGGAACCAAAAACAGCAAAAAACAGGCAGCTGGCACTATGGCTCTTGTTAATAGGTTAGTCCAAGAAATCATTGTCGTCAGATTGATGACAAGTACGCCATGAGGGGGTCCTCGAGGCGTGCGGAAGAGAGGGGTGTGAGACGTACGGTATTCCGGGACGGTGAGCACACAAGTTTACCCAGGTTCGAATCCGCCGGCTTTGGACGAATCCTACTCCTGCTAGCAACCCAGTAATACGGCAGAGCCGGAATATGGATTACAAGGGTTTCGCCTGTGCGAGTTGAGGGTCTAAAGTATTGGTGTGTCCTAAAGGCTCTCCCTAGGACGTCTTATATAGATATCCGGCCTAGGGTTTACAGGAGAGATCTATCCGGCTACGACTAAGAGTCGGTTACAGAGTACATCTTGAACTACGAGTAACATTATGGGCCTAAGTCGGTAAGTCTTCTGGGCCTTCCCGTAGCCATATTGGACTCCGTATTTCTCCCTGACTGGGCCGCCCGTGAAGCAATGCTCTAACCCGAGGTGGGCCACCCTAGTCAGTGAGGAACTGTGAGGATACCCGGAAAGTATATCCCAACAATCATATGAAAAGTACTCCAAAGTTGGAACAAAACACAAGAAAGTGGATAAAACCAAGCATGGAACATCAAAAATTATAGATACATTTGCAATGTATCAACATCCCCAAGCTTAACTCCTGCTCGTCCTCGAGTAGGTAAGTGATAAAAAGAAAGCATAATTTTTGAGGTGACATGCACCATCAAAGACTTGATCAAAGTATTTGCAAAACATTCAAAGCTGGGATCATAGTACTTCAATCATAACATGAAATACAAAGTTCTAGCAATAAGCAAAGAAACTATGATGCAACATGAAAAGGCACAAACAAAGATTCATGAATAACAATGCTTTGCAAGACATTTGTTTGTTTCACATAAAGAAAACATAGCATAATAGCATTCAGCTTGTCCCTCAATAGAGTAGAAAATATAAATGCATAGGACACCTTCAAAGTTCATAAGAATGACTAGATACAATAGTTTAAAACAAGCAATATCAAGTTATGCATCAATCAACTAGTCTTGGGACAATGCACATAAAACTAAGAATGGCCACTATGCTCTCAAAGTAGGTGCATAAATATAGAAGATGGAGACTCAATGTAATGGTGGAAGAAAAGCCTTTTGTAAAAGGAACTAGGGATTCAAGTATCATAAAGAGCTTCCAAAAATTATGGTACTTATAGCTTCCAGCTCTCATTGCCCCTATCATAAGCATCTTTAAGGTGATTAAGGTTAAAGTGACACAACTAAGAGGATATGCTTGACAGGTTATAAACCGAAATCTCATGCCCCTTACTTACGAAGACCGATCCTCATGCTACTCAACTTTAGTCACGAGTAAGCTCTTGTCATTGTAAGTATATGTGTATCATTAAGAACCGCCAACGGGGTACCCCTTGCACATGATATGGGAGCTTTCCCATAATCAAAATGACAAGGCAAGCAGACAATGAGCATCTCAGCGATCTTTTTATTTGCTATTTGCATAGGTTTTTATTGAGGATGCTTCATAGAATGCTCATTATGGTGATGCTGCAAGTTTCCACCATGATTAGGCATGGCTTAGGCTAGCTGCCCAGGCGTTTCTCTAACACACATACAAACTCCATGATCTTACAAGTCCACTTTTATTTCACACCGCCGGGATCCGTAAGTAAAAGAACATGATATCAATGGGGTACAAAGTACAAGTGCAATGTTGAAAGCGTTCCCCATGAAACATGGTTCTGCTAATTTCAACTTATAAAGCGCAAGCATATATGCAACAAAGAAGGACCCAATGGTTCAAGTTTATTAGACGCAAAAAGTAAAGTGTGCCATCAAGTTCGTGAGAGCTTTAATCACTAGTTTTCTCATAACAAGTTTAATTTGGAAGGTAAAAAAAGCATGAATATACTTGGAATAGCATAAGCTAGTAGGTATGTATGGTGGACTCTTTGGAATAACTTGGTTTAGGGAGTTGGATGCATGAGTAGAACTCATACTTTGTTGTGGAGGCTAGCAAAAGACCGGGAGCGACAAACTAAGAGAGCAATAATGGCCATAATCATGCAGAGCGACAAAACATCATTGATCAAAGCATAAAGTGATACTACAAGTTGAAAACTAAAGGATCATAAAGGCTATGGTGACTTGAGATAGTCATAACATGGTGTGAGCATGCGCCAAGTTAACCCAAATAAAGCATCAAAGGAGAATACCACTATACTATGCTTTAATATGCTAAAACAATGCATGATTCATCCAAGGCACGTTAAGAAATCTCAATTGTTTATAAAAAGTCATGCTACAGCAAAGAATACTAAGCATAAAACCAAAACAATATCAAGCATGGCATGACCAAGCATAGGCCACAGTAAAAAACAAGCTCTTTTTACCACATAAGCATGAACTTTCCTACTCTTTTCCAAACCAAACCAAACTATTTGCAAACCAATGTATGAAAGAGGGGGTCTAACCAATTTATTCAGAAAACTAAGCAAACCAAGCAAACAAAAACAAAAAAGAAGACGCTCCAAGAACAACACAATTGTGCATGAAACAATAAAAATGAAGCGTTTGGAAGAAACCTAGAATTTTTATTGATGAAGAAGGGGATGCCTTGGGCATCCCCAAGCTTTGACGCTTGTACTTCTTGGATATTTCTTGGGGTGACACGCGTGGCATCCCCAAGCTTGAGCTTTAGTCCATCCTTCATCTCATTACTCATTCCTTCCATACACCTGGAATTTTTCCTTCATACAAAACTTCACACAATCTTTATTAGCAACATTAGTGCACTCAAGATAAATAAGTATTAAGGTTCAGTTCTAACACCAAATAAACTTCCATTATAACACCAGATACTGTAGCACTTCCCTCAAAAATCTCAATTCCCCAAAAGAACTCAAGAAGGAACCAACAAGAAGCAAATGCAGAAAATGGCAGAAATCTGTCAAAACAGACCAGCAGGTAAAGACGAATTTTTTCGAAGCCCTTCTGTTGCTCAAATCAAAAAGTGTTGAACTAACGAAAGTTAGATAACAACCTGGGGCAGAAGCACAAAACATTACAGCTCAATCTGACATACAGATCTCTCTCACGGATTTTTACGGTGAAGCACAAAAATCTGTTTAGGGACAGCAACTTTCCCAATCATTACTTCTCTCTCATTAGAGGTTATTCTTGGCACAAAAAGCAAATAAAAAGGATAAGGAGAGGATATTACAGAGGTAATAACTTCCAATACTCATCTAAAACTTTTGGGTTATCTCCCGATAAGTAATTTTCTTTAACGCCTTTAAGTTAGGCATAAGAAGCAAAGAAAGAATCAAGTGTTCTGAAATGAAGAAGCATTAAGACCAAATTTTGTTTTCATAGGAGAAGCAAAAGAAATATTTTCTCTCTTTTTAGGGAAGTGTTCTATACCTTTCTTGAGTGGGAGTTGATATTTAATGGTGCCTTCTTTCATATCAATGATGGCACCAACAGTTCTAAGAAAAGGTCTTCCCAAAGTAATAGGACAAGAAGCATTGTATTCAACATCCAAAACATAGAAATCAACGGGGACATAGGAATTGTTAACCATAATAAGAACATCATTAAGACTCCCCATGAGTTTCTTTTTAACATTATCATAAAGTGAGACATTCAAATAACAATCTTTAAGAGGAGGCAAATCAAGCATATCATAAATCCTTCTAGGCATAATGGAAACACTACTATCAAGATCACATAAAGCTTTGAAATCAAAGTCATTCACTTTCATATTAATGATGGTTCCCAACCATCTTCTTGTTTTATAGGAATAGAAGCTTTATGTTTCATCTTTTCTTCTTTAATCTTTATGAGAGCATCAGTAATGAGTTTTGTAAAGGCCATGTTCATAGCACTAGCATTAGGACTTTTAGCAAGCTTTTGTAGGAACTTAATAACTTCAGAGGTGTTGCAACCATCAAGATCAAAATCAACTTTATCATCTAAAGTAGTAGAACTATTACTATCCTCAACACTAGTGGTGGTAATAGTAGAAACACTAATGTTTCTAGCAATTTCATCTTCTCTTTCACACTTAGCATGTAATTCAGCTAATAGTCTAACATTTTTATCAATTCTTACTTGTATATCATTAGTACCTGCAAAGGGATTCTCATTAGTTTCAGGTTTAGCAGCCATTTTATTCAAAGTAGTTTGAGCTTCAGCTAAAGATGCTATATTTCTTTCAGCATTAGAGAGGTTTTCCTCAATAGTTTTATTGAAAGCAGTTTGTTTACTAATAAACTCTTTAAGCATAACTTCCAGTTCAGAGGGAGCACTCTTATTATTGTTGTAAGAATTTCCATAAGCATTACCATTGTTGGGAGGATATGGCTTATAATTGTTGTTACCAAAATTACTCCTATAAGCATTATTACCGTAAGCATTGTTGCCAAAATTGTTATTTCTTATGAAGTTCACATCAACTTTCTCTTCTTGAGCAACCAAAGAAGCTAGAGGAACATTATTTGGATCAATATGGGCTTTCCCATTAACAAGCATAGACATAATAATATCAATCTTATCACTCAAGGAGGAAGTTTCCTCAATAGAATTTACCTTCTTACCTTGTGGAGCTCTCTCAGTATGCCATTCAGAATAATTAACCATCATATTGTCCAAAAGTTTTGTTGCAGCACCCAAAGTGATGGTCATAAAGGTACCTCCAGCAGTAGAATCCAATAGGTTCCTTGAAGAATAGTTCAATCCTGCATAAAGAGTTTGGATGATCATCCAAGCAGTCAGTCCATGAGTGGGACAATTCTTTACCAAAGATTTCATTCTTTCCCAAGCTTGAGCAACATGCTCATTATCAAGTTGTTTAAACTTCATCATTTCACTTCTCATGGATATAATCTTAGCAGGAGGATAGTATTTTCCAATAAAAGCATCTTTGCACTTAGTCCAAGAATCAATACTATTCCTAGTTAAGGAATTCAACCATTCTTTAGCTTTTCCTCTCAAAGAGAAAGGAAACAATTTTAGCTTAATAATATCACCATCTATATCCCTATGCTTTTGCATCTCACAAAGTTCAACAAAGTTATTTAGATGGGAAGCAGCATATTCATTACCAAAACCAGAAAATTGTTCTCTCATAACAAGATTGAGCAAAGCAGGTTTTATCTCAAAGAAAGTATTTTCAGCCACAGGTGGAGCAATAGGTGTGCTCATAAAATCATTGTTGTTGGTGCTAGTGAAGTCACACAACTTAGTGTTTTCAAGAGTAGTCATTTTTTTGGGTTTTCAAATAAGAAAGCAAACTAGTAAAACTAATTTTTTTTGTGTTTTTGAAGAACAAAACAAGCAAACAAAGCAAAAAAAAACTAAGCAAAACAAAAACAACAAAGTAAAGAGATTGGTTATGAGGAACTCCCCTTGTGAAGATGTCCTTGACTCCCCATCAATGGCGCCAGAAAATCGCTTGATGGCTCTGAGTATGGCGCCAGAAAAATGCTAGAGCATGGTTGATGTAGAGCTCGTTGGGAACCCCAAGAGGAAGGTATGATGAGCACAGCAGCAAGTTTCCCTCAGTTATGAAACCAAGGTTTAATCGAACCAGTAGGAGCAAGGAAACACCCCAAAGGTGTTACTAGCTGAGCTTTGGTAGGGCGCACTACCGGTGCTAGTAGCAACGTGGATACCTGCACAACACAACCACAGAACTTTGTCCCCAACTTTCGATGAGGTTGTCAATCTCACCGTGTTTTGCAGAAAACAAAGGATTAAACGTATCGAATGGAAAGAAGCAATAGTTTGCAGAAAGTAAACATAAAGCAGTAAACAGTTTGTAGATTGAATGTAAAAGACAAGGATCGGGATCCATAGTTCACTAGAGGTGGCTCTCCTTAGATAAATAACATGCTGGGTGAACAAATTACAGCAGGGCAATTGACAAACATCGAGAAAGCAATACATGCATATACTAATCATCTTGACTCCTTTGAGACTTGATTGGGCATTACAACATTATACATAGACCGCCATCGAACTGCATCTATGACTAATAATCCACCTTCAGGTTATCATCCGAACCGCCTCCAGTATTAAGTTGCAAGCAACAGATTATTGCTTTACAAACTGCGTGTAAAGTAAACAATACGATTGTTCTATGAACAAAAGATTGTTGTTTTCTCCCTAGTAGCAACAGCACATCTAGTACCTTAGAGATTTCTGTCACTTCCCTAGATTACTAGAGGCATGAACCCACTATCGAGCATAAATACTAACTCTTGGAGTTGCTAGCATCTACTCGGCCAAGATAGCTACTAACAACAGAAAGCATGCAAGATCACAAATAACAAAGACATGATAGAATCAATAATCAATCTGAAATAGCATCTCAATATCCATCGGATCCCCGCAAACACAACATGCAGAATTACAAATATATGATCATGATCATGAACGGAGCTCACAAGATCTAGACATGAAAGCACAAAGGAGGAGAACCAGCCATCTAGCTACTACATGGATCCGTAGTCCAAGGATGAACTACTCACGCATCACACCAGAGGCTTGAATGGTGATGAAGAAGGCCTCCAGGGTGAATTCCCCTCTCCGGTAGGGTGCCGGGAAGAGCTTCAGATCCCTCCCGATCTAGGGATGGAGATGACGGCGGCTACAGAATCTTTCGTGGATTTTTGATCGGGTACTTAGGGTTTTCGTCCCGATGGCATCTTATAGTCGGAAGAGGAGGCCGAGGGTGCACCTGGGCTGGCCTCACCACCCCCTAGCACGGGCTAGGCCTGGCCACACGGCCAGGTGGTGTGGCCGCCCTCTGGCCCCTCTCCGTCTCGTATTCTGGGACTTGATGTCTTCCGGAAAAATAGGCACTTTGGCTTTTGTCCCGTCCAATTCTGAGAATATTCATTTTCTAACTTTCCTGGAACCAAAAACAGCAGAAAACAGGCAGCTAGCACTCTGGCTCTTGTTAATAGGTTAGTCCAAGAAATCATATGAAAAGTACTCCAAAGTTGGAACAAAACACAAGAAAGTGGATAAAACCAAGCATGCAACATCAAAAATTATAGATACATTTGCAATGTATCAATCCACCAGTGTCATAGCATGTGTCCTCTTTTTACTAACAACAACCAGAGTCATTGCATGTGTGTTCTTTTTACTAACAACCAGAGTCATTGCATGTGTGATCTTTTTCCTAGCAACAACTAGTCATTGGATGTGTGTTCTTTTTACTAACAACAACCAGAGTCATTGCATGTGTGTTCTTTTTACTAACAACAACCAGTGTCATTGCATTGGTGTTCTCTTCAGAGACCACACATGGATCCACCAGTGTCATTGCATGTGTGTTCTATTTACTAACAACAACTGGAGTCATTGCATGTGTGTTCTTTTCACATACCATATATGGATCCACCAGTGTCATTGAAATGTGTGTTCTCTTTAGAGACCACACATGGATCCACCAATGTCATTGCATGTGTGCTCTTTTTACTAACAACAACCAGAATCATTGCATGTGTGTTCTTTTTACTAACAACAACCAGTGGCATTGCATGTGTGTTCTTTTTACTAACAACAACCAGAGTCATTGCATGTGTGTTCTCTTCATAAACCACACATGGATCCACCAGTGTCATTGCATGTGTGTTCTTTTTACTAACAACAACTGAGTCATTGCATGTGTGTTGTTTTCAGATACCACACATGGATCCACCAGTGTCATTGCATGTGTTTTCTTTTTACTAATAATAACTAGTGTCATTGCATGTTTGTTATTTTCACAATCCTACTGTGCATCCACCAGTGTCATTGCATGTGTGCTCTTTTTACTAACAACAACCAGTGTCATTGAAATGTGTGTTCTCTTCAGAGACCACACATGGATCCACCAGTGTCATTGCATGTCTGTTCTTTTTTACTAACAACAGCCGGAGTCATGGCATGTGTGTTCTTTTCACATACCACACATGGATCCACCAGTGTCATTGAAATGTGTATTCTTCTCGTTAACCACAGCTAGAGTCATTGCATGTGTGTTCTTTTCACATACCACATATGGATCCACTAGTGTCATTGAAATGTGTGTTCTCTTCAGAGAACAGACATGGATCCACCAGTGTCATTGCATGTGTGCTGTTTGTACTAACAACAACCAGAGTCATTGCACGTGCGTTCTTTTTACTAACAACAACTAGACTCATTTCATGTGTGTTCTTTTTACTAACAACAACCAGAGTCATTGCATGTGTGCTCTCTTCAGAGACCACACATGGATTCACCAGTGTCATTGCATGTGTGTTCTTTTTACTAACAACAACTAGAGTAATTGCATGTGTGTTCTTTTCACATACCACATATGGATCCACTAGTGTCATTGAAATGTGTGTTCTCTTCAGAGACCACACATGGATCCACCAGTGTCATTGCATGTGTGCTCTTTGTACTAAGAACAACCAGAGTCATTGCATGTGTGTTCTTTTTACTAAAAACAACCAGAATGATTGCATGTGCGTTATTTTTACTAACAACAACCAGAGTCATTGCATATGTGTTATCTTCAGAGACCACACATGGATCCACTAGTGTCATTGCATGTGTGATCTTTTTACAAACAACAATTGGAGTCATTTCATGACTGTTATTTTCACATACCACACATGGATCCACCAGTGTCATTGCATGTGTGATCTTTTTACTAACAACAACCAGAGTCATTGCATGTGTGTTCTTTTTACTAACAACAACCGGAGTCATTACATGTGTGTTCTTTTTACTAAGAACAACCAGTGTCATGGCATGTTGCTCTCTTTAGAGACCACACATGGATCCACTAGTGTCATTGCATGTGTGTTCTTTTTACTAACAACAATTGGAGTCATTACATGTATGTTCTTTTCACATACCACATATGGATCCACCAGTGTCATTGCAAGTGTGTTCTTTTCACAATCCACCTATGGATCCACCAGTGTCATTGCATGTGGAGACCACACATGGATCCTCCAGTGTCATTGCATGTGTGTTCTTTTTACTAACAACAACCAGAGTCATTGCATGTGTGTTCTCTTCAGAGGCCACACATTGATGCACAAGTGTCATTGCATGTGTGTTCTTTTTACTAAAAACAACCAGAGTCATTGCATGTGTCTTCTTTTTACTAACAACAACCAGAGTCATTGCATGAGTGTTCTTTTTACTAACAACAACTAGTGTCATTGCATGTGTGTTCTCGTTAGAGACCACACATGGATCAACCAGTTTCATTCCATGTGTGTTCTTTTTAGTAACAACAACCAGAGTCATTTCATGACTCTTCTTTTCACATACCACATATGGATCCACCAGTGTCATTGAAATGTGTGTTCTCTTCAGAGACCACACATGGATCCACTAGTGTCATTGCATGTGTGCTCTTTTTACTCACAACAACCAGAGTCATTGCATGTGTGTTATTTTTACTAACAACAACCAGTGTCATTGCATGTGTGTTCTTTTTACTAACAACCAGAGTCATTGCATGTCTGTTCTCTTCATAGACCACACATGGATCCACTAGTGTCATTGCATTTCTGTTCTTTTTACTAACAACAATTGGAGTCATTTCATGACTGTTCTTTTCACATACCACATATGGATCCACCAGTATCATTGAAATGTGTGTTCTCTTTAGAGACCACACATGGATCCACCAGTGTCATTGCATGTGTGCTCTTTTTACTAACAACAGCCAGTGTCATTGCATGTGTGTTCTTTTTACTAGCAACAACCAGAGTCACTCTTCATAGACCACACATGGATCCACCAGTGTCATTGCATGTGTGTTCTTTTTACTAACAACAATTGGAGTCATTTCATGACTGTTCTTTTCACATACCACATATGGATCCACCAGTGTCATTGAAATGTGTGTTCTCTTCAGAGACCACACATGGATCCACCAGTGTCATTGCATGTGTGCTCTTTTTACTAACAACAACCAGAGTCATTGCATGTTTGTTCTTTTTACTAACAACAACCAGTGTTATCGCATGTGTGTTCTTTTTACTAACAACAACCAGAGTCATTGCATGTGTGTTCTTTTTACTAACAACAACCATAGTCTTTGCATGTTTGTTCTTTTTACTAAAAACAACTAGAGTCATTGCATGTGTGTTCTCTTCAAATACCACACATGGATCCACCAGTGTCATTGAAATGTGTGTTCTTCTCGTTAACCACAGCTAGAGTCATTGCATGTGTGTTCTTTTCACATACCACATATGGATCCACTAGTGTCATTGAAATGTGTGTTCTCTTTAGAGACCACACATGGATCCACCAGTGTCATTGCATGTGTGCTCTTTTTACTAACAGTAGCCAGAGTCATTGCATGTGTCCTTTTTACTAACAACAACCATAATCATTGCATGTGTGTTCTTTTTACTAACAACAACCAGAGTCATTGCATATGTGTTCTCTTCAGAGACCACACATGGATCCACCAGTTTCATTGCATGTGTGTTCTTTTTACTAACAACAAATGGAGTCATTTCATGACTGTTCTTTTCACATACCACATATGGATCCACCAGTGTCATTGCATGTGTATTGTTTTACTAACAACATCCAGAGTCATTGCATGTGTGTTCTCTTCAGAGGCCACACATTGATCCACAAGTGTCATTGCATGTGTGTTCTTTTTACTAACAACCAGAGTCATTGCATGTGTCTTCTTTTTACTAACAACAACCAGAGTCATTGCATGAGTGTTCTTTTTACTAACAACAACTAGTGTTATTGCATGTGTGTTCTCTTCAGAGACCACACATGGATCCACCAGTGTCATTGCATGTGTGTTCTTTTTACTAATAACAACCAGAGTCATTGCATGTGTGTTCTTTTCACATACCACATATGGATCCACTAGTGTCATTGCATGTGTGTTCTTTTCACAATCCACCTATGGATCCACCAGTGTCATTGCATGTGTGTTCTTTTTACTAACAACAACCAGAGTCATTGCATGTGTGTTCTTTTCACATACCACATATGGATCCACTAGTGTCATTGCATGTGTGTTCTTTTTACTAACAACAGCCAGTGTCATTGAAATATGTTCTCTTTAGAGACCACAAATGGATCCACCAGTGTCATTGCATGTGTGTTCTCGTTAGAGACCACACATGGATCAACCAGTGTCATTGCATGTGTGTTCTTTTTACTAACAACAACCAGAGTCATTTCATGACTGTTCTTTTCACATACCACATATGGATCCACCAGTGTCATTGAAATGTGTGTTCTCTTCAGAGACCACACATGGATCCACCAGTGTCATTGCATGTGTGCTCTTTTTACTAACAACAACCAGAGTCATTGCATGTGTGCTCTTTTTACTAACAACAACCGGAGTCATTGCATGTGTGTTCTTTTTACTAAGAACAACCAGTGTCATGGCATGTTGCTCTCTTCAGAGACCACACATGGATCCACTAGTGTTATTGCATGTGTGTTCTTTTTACTAACAAGAATTGGAGTCATTGCATGTGTGTTCTTTTCACATACCACATATGGATCCACCAGTGTCATTGCATGTGTGTTCTTTTCACAATCCACCTATGGATCCACCAGTGTCATTGCATGTGGAGACCCCACATGGATCCGCCAGTGTCATTGCATGTGTGTTCTTTTTACTAACAACAACCATAGTCATTGCATGTGTGTTCTCTTCATAGGCCACACATTGATCCACAAGTGTCATTGCATGTGTGTTCTTTTTAATAACAACAACCAGAGTCATTGCATGTGTCTTCTTTTTACTAACAACAACCAGAATCATTGCATGAGTGTTCTTTTTACTAACAACAACTAGTGTCATTGCATGTGTGTTCTCTTCAGGGACCACACATGGAACCACCAGTGTCATACATGTTTGTTCTTTTTACTAACACCAACTGGAGTCATTGCATGTTTGTTAATCTCACATACCAAATATGGATCCACCAGTGTCATTTAAATGTGTGTTCTCTTCAGAGACCACACATGGATCCACCAGTGTCATTGCATGTGTGCTCTTTTTACTAACAACAACCAGAGTCATTGGACGTGTGTTCTTTTTACTAACAACAAGCGGTGTCATTGCATGTGTGTTCTTTTTACTAACAACAACCAGAGTCATTGCATGTGTGTTCTCTTCATAGACCACACATGGATCCACCAGTGTCATTGCATTTCTGTTCTTTTTACTAACAACAATTGGAGTCATTTCATGACAGTTCTTTTCACATACCACATATGGATCCACCAGTATCATTGAAATGTGTGTTCTCTTTAGAGACCACACATGGATCCACCAGTGTCATTGCATGTGTGCTCTTTTTACTAACAACAACCAGTGTCATTGCATGTGTGTTCTTTTTACTAACAACAACTAGAGTCACTCTTCATAGACCACACATGGATCCACCAGTGTCATTGCATGTGTGTTCTTTTTACTAACACCAATTGGAGTCATTTCATGACTGTTCTTTTCACATACCACATATGGATCCACCAGTATCATTGAAATGTGTGTTCTCTTCAGAGACCACACATGGATCCACCAGTGTCATTGGATGTGTGCTCTTTTTACTAACAACAACCAGAGTCATTGCAGGTTTGTTCTTTTTACTAACAACAACTAGTGTTATCGCATGTGTGTTCTTTTTACTAACAACAACCAGTGTCATTGCATGTGTGTTCTTTTTACTAACAACAACCAGAGTCATTGCATGTGTGTTCTCTTCATAGACCACACATGGATCCACCAGTGTCATTGCATTTCTGTTCTTTTTACTAACAACAATTGGAGTCATTTCATGACTGTTCTTTTCACATACCACATATAGATCCACCAGTATCATTGAAATGTGTGTTCTCCTTAGAGACCACACATGGATCCACCAGTGTCATTGCACGCGTGCTCTTTTTACTAACAACAATTAGTGTCATTGCATGTGTTCTTTTTACTAACAACAACCAGAGTCATTGCATGTGTGTTCTCTTCATAGACCACACATGGATCCACCAGTGTCATTGCATGTGTGTTCTTTTTACTAACAACAATTCGAGTCATTTCATGGCTGTTCTTTTCACATACCACATATGGATCCACCAATGTCATTGAAATGTGTGTTCTGTTCAGAGACCACGGATGGATCCACCAGTTTCATTGCATGTGTGTTATTTTTACAAACAACAACCAGAGTCATTGCATGTGTGTTCTTTTCACATACCACACATGGATCCACCAGTGTCATTGAAATGTGTGTTCTTCTCATTAACCACAACTAGAGTCATTGCATGTGTATTCTCTTTAGAGACCACACATGGATCAACCAGTGTCATTGCATGTGTGTTCTTTTTACTAACAACAGCCAGAGTCATTGCATGTGTGTTCTTTTCACAGACCAAACATGGATCCACCAGTGTCATTGAAATGTGTGTTCTCTTCATAGACCACACATGGATCCACTTGTGTCATTGCATGTGTGCTCTTTTACTAACAACAACCAGAGTCATTGCATGTGTGTTCTTTTCTCATACCACATATGGATCCACTAGTGTCATTGCATGTGTGTTCTTTTCAAAATCCACCTATGGATCCACCAGTGTCATTCCATGTGGAGACCACACATGGATCCACCAGTGTCATTGCCTGTGTGCTCTTTTTACTAACAACAGCCAGAGTCATTGCATGTGTTCTTTTTACTAACAACAACCATAATCATTGCATGTGTGTTCTTTTTACTAACAACAACCAGAGTCATTGCATATGTGTTCTCTTCAGAGACCACACATGGATCCACCAGTGTCATTGCATGTGTGTTCTTTTTACTAACAACAATTGGAGTCATTTCATGACTGTTCTTTTCACATACCACATATGGATCCACTAGTGTCATTGAAATGTGTGTTCTCTTCAGAGACCACACATGAATCCACCAGTGTCATTGCATGTGTGTTCCTTTTACTAACAACAACCAGAGTCATTGCATGTTTGTTCTTTTCACATACCACATATGGATCCACTAGTGTGATTGCATGTGTGTTCTTTTCACAATCCACCTATGGATCCACCAGTGTCATTGCATGTGGAGACCACACATGGATCCACCAGTGTCATTGCATGTGTGCTCTTTTTACTAACAACAACCAGAGTCATTGCATGTGTGTTCTTTTTACTAACAACACCCAGAGTCATTGCATGTGTGTTCTTTTTACTAACAACAACCAGAGTCATTGCATGTGTGTTCTCTTCAGAGACCACACATGAATCCACCAGTGTCATTGCATGTGTGATCTTTTTACTAACAACAATCAGTTACATTGACATGTGTGTTCTCTTTAGATACCACACATGGATCCACTAGTGTCATTGCATGTGTGCTCTTTTTACTAACAACAACTAGAGTCATTGCATGTGTGCTCTTTATACTAACAACAGCCAGAGTCATTGCATTGTGTTCTCTTCAGAGACCACACATGGATCCACCAGTGTCATTGCATGTGTGTTCTTTTTACTAACAATAACTTGTGTCATTGCATGTTTGTTCTTTTCACAATCCACTTATGGATCCACCAGTGTCATTGCATGTGTGCTCTTTTTACTAACAATAGCCGGTGTCATTGAAATGTGTGTTCTCTTCAGAGACCACACATGGATCCACCAGTGTCATTGCATGTGTGTTCTTTTTACGAACAACAGCCAAAGTGATTGCATTTGTGTTCTTTTCACATACCACACATGGATCCACCAGTGTCATTGAAATGTGTGTTCTTCTCATTAACCACAGCTAGTCATTGCATGTGTGTTCTCTTTAGAGACCACACATGGATCAATCAGTGTCGTTGCATGTGTGTTCTCTTCAGAGACCACACATGGATCAACCAGTGTGATTGCATGTATGTTCTTTTTACTGTCAATAGCCAAAATCATTGCACGTGTGTTCTTTTCACATACCACACATGGATCCACCAGTGTCATTGAAATGTGTGTTCTCTTCAAAGACCACACATGGATCCACTAGTGTCATTGCATGTGTGCTCTTTTTCCTAACAACAACCAGAGTCATTGCATCTGTGTTCTTTTCTCATACCACATATGGAACCACCAGTGTCATTGAAATGTGTGTTCTTTTCACAATCCACCTATGGATCCACCAGTGTCATTGCATGTGTGCTCTTTTTACTAACAACAACCAGAGTCATTGCGTGTGTGTTATTTTTACTAACAACAACCAGAGTCCTTGCATGTTTGTTCTTTTTAATAATAACAACCAGAGTCATTGCATGTGTGTTCTCTTCAGATACCACACATGGATCCACCAGTGTCATTGAAATGTGTGTTCTTCTCGTTAACCACAGCTAGAGTCATTGCATGTGTGTTCTTTTCACATACCACATATGGATCCACCGGTGTCATTGAAATGTGTGTTCTCTTCAGAGACCACACATGGATCCACCAGTGTCATTGCATGTGTGTTCTTTTTACTAACAACAGCCAGATTGATTGCATGTGTGTTCTTTTCACATACCACACATGGATCCACCAGTGTCATTGAAATGTGTGTTCTTCTCATTAACCACAGCTAGTCATTTCATGTGTGTTCTCTTCAGAGACCACACATGGATCAACTAGTGTTGTTCCATGTGTGTTCTCTTCAGAGACCACACATGGATCAACCAGTCTCATTGCATGTGTGTTCTTTTTACTAACAACAGCCAGAATCATTGCATGTGTGTTCTTTTCACATACCACACATGGATCCACCAGTGTCATTGAAATGTGTGTTCTCTTCAAAGACCACACATGGATCCACTAGTGTCATTGCATGTGTGCTCTTTTTCCTAACAACAACCAGAGTCATTGCATGTGTGTTCTTTTCTCATACCACATATGGATCCACCAGTGTCATTGAAATGTGTGTTCTTTTCTCAATCCACCTATGGATCCACCAGTGTCATTGCACGTGTGCTCTTATTACTAACAACAACCAGAGTAATTGCGTGTGTGTTATTTTTACTAACAACAACCAGAGTCATTGCATGTGTGTTCTTTTTACTTACAACAACCAAAGTCATTGCATGTGTGTTCTTTTCACATACCACACATGGATCCACCAGTGTCATTGAAATGTGTGTTCTTCTCATTAACCACAACAAGAGTCATTGCATGTGTTTTCTCTTCAGAGACCACACATGGATCAAGCAGGGTCATTGCATGTGTGTTCTTTTTACTATCAACAGCCAGAATCATTGCATGTGTGTTCTTTTCACATACCACACATGGATCCACCAGTGTCATTGAAATGTGTGTTATCTTAAGAGACCACACATGGATCCACCAGTGTCATTGCATGTGTGCTCTTTTTCCTAACAACAACCAGAGTCACTTCATGTGTGTTCTTTTCTCATACCACATATAGATCCACCAGTGTCATTGAAATGTGTGTTCTTTTCACAATCCACCTATGGATCCACCAGTGTCATTGCATGTGTGCTCTTTTTACTAACAACAACCATAGTCATTGCATGTGTGTTCTTTTTACTAACAACAACCAAAGTCATTGGATGTTTGTTCTTTTTACTAATAACAACCAGAGTCATTGCATGTGTGTTCTATTCTGATACCACACATGGATCCACCAGTGTCATTGAAATGTGTGTTCTTCTCGTTAACCACAGCTAGAGTCATTGCATGTGTGTTCTTTTCACATACCACATATGGATCCACCAGTGTCATTGAATTTTGTGTTCTCTTTAGAGACCACACATGGATCCACCAGTGTCATTGCATGTGTGCTCTTTTTACTAACAACAACTAGAGTCATTGCATGTGTGTTCTTTTTACTATCAACAACCAGAATCATTGCATGTGTGTTCTTTTTACTAACAACAACCAGAGTCATTGCATATGTGTTCTCTTCAAAGACCACACACGGATCCAGCAGTGTCATTGCATGTGTTTTCCTTTTACTAACAACAATTGGAGTCATTTCATGACTGTTCTTTTCACATACCACATATGGATCCACCAGTATCATTGAAATGTGTGTTCTCTTTAGAGACCACACATGGATCGACTAGTGTCATTGCATGTGTCTTCTTTTTACCAACAACAACCAGAGTCATTGCATGTGTGTTCTTTTCACATAACACATATGGATCCACTAGTGTCATTGCATGTGTGTTCTTTTCACAATCCACCTATGGATCCACCAGTGTCATTGCATGTGGAGACCACACATGGATCCACCAGTGTCATTGCATGTGTCCTCTTTTTACTAACAACAACCAGAGTCATTGCATGTGTGTTATTTTTACTAACAACAACCAGAGTCTTTGCATGTGTGTTCTTTTTACTAACAACAACCAGAGTCATTGCATGTGTGTTCTCTTCAGAGACCACACATGGATCCACCAGTGTCATTGCATGTGTGCTCTTTTTACTAACAACAACTGGAGTCATTGCATGTGTGCTCTTTTTACTAACAACAGCCAGAGTCATTGCATGTGTGTTCTCTTCAGAGACCACACATGGATCCACCAGTGTCATTGCATGTGTGTTCTTTTTACTAACAATAACTAGTGTCATTGCATGTTTGTTCTTTTCACAATCCACCTATGGATCCACCAGTGTCATTGCATGTGTGCTCTTTTTACTAACTACTGCTAGAGTCATTGTATGTGTGTTCTCTTCAGAGACCACACATGGATCCACCTGTGTCATTGCATGTGTGCTCTTTTTACTAACAATAGCAAGTGTCATTGAAATGTGTTCTCTTTAGAGACCACACATGGATCCACCAGTGTCATTGCATGTGTGTTCTTTTTACTTACAACAACCAGAGTCATTGCATGTGTGTTCTTTTCACATACCACACATGGACCCACCAGTGTCATTGAAATGTGTGTTCTTCTCAATAGCCACAACTAGAGTCATTGCATGTGTGTTCTCTTCAGAGACCACACATGGATCAATCAGTGTCATTGCATGTGTGTTCTTTTTACTAACAACAGCCAGAGTCATTGCATGTGTGTTCTTTTCACATCCCACACATGGATCCACCAGTGTCATTGAAATGTGTGTTCTCTTCAGAGACCACACATGGATCCACTAGTGTCATTGCATGTCTGCTCTTTTTACTAACAACAACCAGAGTCATTGCATGTGTGTTCTTTTCTCATACCACATATGGATCCACTAGTGTTATTGCATGTGTGTTCTTTTCACAATCCACCTATGGATCCACCAGTGTCATTGCATGTGGAGACCACACATGGATCCACCAGTGTCATTGCATGCGTGCTCTTTTTACTAACAACACCTAGAGTAATTGCATGTGTGTTCTTTTTACTAACAACAACCAGAGTCTTTGCATGTTTGTTATTTTTACTAACAACAACCAGAGTCATTGCATGTGTGTTCTCTTCAAATACCACACATGGATCCACCAGTGTCATTGAAATGTTTGTTCTTCTCGTTAACCACAGCTAGAGTCATTGCATGTGTGTTCTTTCCACATACCACATATGGATCCACCAGTGTCATTGAAATGTGTGTTCTCTTTAGAGACCACACATGGATCCACCAGTGTCATTGCATGTGTGCTCTTTTTACTAACAACAGCTAGAGTCATTGCATGTGTTCTTTTTACTAACAACAACCAGAATCATTGCATGTGTGTTCTTTTTACTAACAACAACCAGAGTCATTGCATATGTGTTCTCTTCAGAGACCACACATGGATCCACCAGTGTCATTGCAGGTGTGTTATTTTTACTGACAACAATTGGAGTCATTTCATGACTGTTCTTTTCACATACCACATATGGATCCACCAATGTCATTGAAATGTGTGTTCTCTTCAGAGACCACACATGGATCCACCAGTGTCATTGCATGTGTGTTCTATTTACTAACAACAACCATAGTCATTGCATGTTTGTTCTTTTCACATAGCACATATGGATCCACTAGTGTCATTGCATGTGTGTTCGTTTCACAATCCACCTATGGATCCACCAGTGTCATTGCATGTGGAGACCACACATGGATCCACCTGTGTCATTGCATGTGTGCTCTTTTTACTAACAACAACCAGAGTCATTGCATGTGTGTTATTTTTACTAACAACAACCAGAGTCTTTGCATGTGTGTTCTTTTTACTAACAACAACCAGAGTCATTGCATGTGTGTTCTCTTCAGAGAACACACATGGATCCACCAGTGTCATTGCATGTGTGTTCTTTTTACTAACAATAACTAGTGTCATTGCATGTTTGTT
The DNA here is from genome assembly GCA_916181665.1 of Avena sativa. Classification (NCBI taxonomy): domain Eukaryota; kingdom Viridiplantae; phylum Streptophyta; class Magnoliopsida; order Poales; family Poaceae; genus Avena; species Avena sativa. The sequence goes on from OV702286.1 coordinate 83,369,196, forward strand.
CTTTTCACAATCCACCTATGGATCCACCAGTGTCATTGCATGTGTGCTCTTTTTACTAACTACTGCTAGAGTCATTGTATGTGTGTTCTCTTCAGAGACCACACATGGATCCACCTGTGTCATTGCATGTGTGCTCTTTTTACTAACAATAGCAAGTGTCATTGAAATGTGTTCTCTTTAGAGACCACACATGGATCCACCAGTGTCATTGCATGTGTGTTCTTTTTACTTACAACAACCAGAGTCATTGCATGTGTGTTCTTTTCACATACCACACATGGACCCACCAGTGTCATTGAAATGTGTGTTCTTCTCAATAGCCACAACTAGAGTCATTGCATGTGTGTTCTCTTCAGAGACCACACATGGATCAATCAGTGTCATTGCATGTGTGTTCTTTTTACTAACAACAGCCAGAGTCATTGCATGTGTGTTCTTTTCACATCCCACACATGGATCCACCAGTGTCATTGAAATGTGTGTTCTCTTCAGAGACCACACATGGATCCACTAGTGTCATTGCATGTGTGCTCTTTTTACTAACAACAACCAGAGTCATTGCATGTGTGTTCTTTTCTCATACCACATATGGATCCACTAGTGTTATTGCATGTGTGTTCTTTTCACAATCCACCTATGGATCCACCAGTGTCATTGCATGTGGAGACCACACATGGATCCACCAGTGTCATTGCATGCGTGCTCTTTTTACTAACAACACCTAGAGTAATTGCATGTGTGTTCTTTTTACTAACAACAACCAGAGTCTTTGCATGTTTGTTATTTTTACTAACAACAACCAGAGTCATTGCATGTGTGTTCTCTTCAAATACCACACATGGATCCACCAGTGTCATTGAAATGTTTGTTCTTCTCGTTAACCACAGCTAGAGTCATTGCATGTGTGTTCTTTGCACATACCACATATGGATCCACCAGTGTCATTGAAATGTGTGTTCTCTTTAGAGACCACACATGGATCCACCAGTGTCATTGCATGTGTGCTCTTTTTACTAACAACAGCTAGAGTCATTGCATGTGTTCTTTTTACTAACAACAACCAGAATCATTGCATGTGTGTTCTTTTTACTAACAACAACCAGAGTCATTGCATATGTGTTCTCTTCAGAGACCACACATGGATCCACCAGTGTCATTGCAGGTGTGTTATTTTTACTGACAACAATTGGAGTCATTTCATGACTGTTCTTTTCACATACCACATATGGATCCACCAATGTCATTGAAATGTGTGTTCTCTTCAGAGACCACACATGGATCCACCAGTGTCATTGCATGTGTGTTCTATTTACTAACAACAACCATAGTCATTGCATGTTTGTTCTTTTCACATAGCACATATGGATCCACTAGTGTCATTGCATGTGTGTTCGTTTCACAATCCACCTATGGATCCACCAGTGTCATTGCATGTGGAGACCACACATGGATCCACCTGTGTCATTGCATGTGTGCTCTTTTTACTAACAACAACCAGAGTCATTGCATGTGTGTTATTTTTACTAACAACAACCAGAGTCTTTGCATGTGTGTTCTTTTTACTAACAACAACCAGAGTCATTGCATGTGTGTTCTCTTCAGAGAACACACATGGATCCACCAGTGTCATTGCATGTGTGTTCTTTTTACAAACAACAACTAGAGTCATTGCATGTGTGCTCTTTTTACTAACAACAGCCAGAGTCATTGCATGTGTGTTCTCTTTAGAGACCACACATGGATCCACCAGTGTCATTGCATGTGTGTTCTTTTTACTAACAATAACTAGTGTCATTTCATGTTTGTTCTTTTCACAATCCACCTATGGATCCACCAGTGTCATTGCATGTGTGCTCTTTTTACTAACTACTGCCAGATTCAATGTATGTGTGTTCTCTTCAGAGACCACACATGGATCCACCAGTGTCATCGCATGTGTGCTCTTTTTATTAACAATAGCAAGTGTCATTGAAATCTGTTCTCTTTAGAGACCACACATGGATCCACCAATATCATTGCATGTGTGTTCTTTTTACTTACAACAACCAGAGTCATTGCATGTGTGTTCTTTTCACATACCACATATGGATCCACCAATGTCATTGAAATGTGTGTTCTCTTCAGAGACCACACATGGATCCACTAGTGTCATTGCATGTGTGTTCTTTTTACTAACAACAACCAGAGTCATTGCATGTTTGTTCTTTTCACATACCACATATGGATCCACTAGTGTCATTGCATGTGTGTTCTTTTCACAATCCACCTATGGATCCACCAGTGTCATTGCATGTGGAGACCACACATGGATCCACCTGTGTCATTGCATGTGTGCTCTTTTTACTAACAACAACCAGAGTCATTGCATGTGTGTTCTTTTTACTAACAACAACCAGAGTCTTTGCATGTGTGTTCTTTTTACTAACAACAACCAGAGTCTATGCATGTGTGTTCTCTTCAGAGACCACACATGGATCCACCAGTGTCATTACATGTGTGTTCTTTTTACTAACAACAACTAGTGTCATTGCATGTTTGTTCTTTTCACAATCCTACTATGCATCCACCAGTGTCATTGCATGTGTGCTCTTTTTACTAACAACAACCAGTGACATTGAAATGTGTGTTCTCTTCAGAGACCACACATGGATCCACCAGTGTCATTGCATGTCTGTTCTTTTTTACTAACAACAGCCGGAGTCATGGCATGTGTGTTCTTTTCACATACCACACATGGATCCACCAGTGTCATTGAAATGTGTGTTCTTCTCGTTAACCCTAGCTAGAGTCATTGCATGTGTGTTCTTTTCACATACCACATATGGATCCACTAGTGTCATTGAAATGTGTGTTCTCTTCAGAGACCACACATGGATCCACCAGTGTCATTGCATGTGTGCTGTTTGTACTAACAACAACCAGAGTCATTGCACGTGCGTTCTTTTTACTAACAACAACTAGACTCATTGCATGTGTGTTCTTTTTACTAACAACAACCAGAGGCATTACATGTGTGCTCTCTTCAGAGACCACACATGGATTCACCAGTGTCATTGCATGTGTGTTCTTTTTACTAACAACAACTGGAGTAATTACATGTGTGTTCTTTTCACATACCACATATGGATCCACCAGTGTCATTGAAATGTGTGTTCTCTTCAGAGACCACACATGGATCCACCAGTGTCATTGCATGTGTGATCTTTGTACTAACAACAAACAGAGTCATTGCATGTGTGTTCTTTTTACTAACAACAACCAGAATCATTGCATGTGCGTTATTTTTACTAACAACCACCAGAGTCATTGCATATGTGTTATCTTCAGAGACCACACATGGATCCACTAGTGTCATTTCATGTGTGATCTTTTTACTAACAACAATTGGAGTCATTTCATGACTGTTCTTTTCACATACCACACATAGATCCACCAGTGTCATTGCATGTGTGCTCTTTTTACTAACAACAACCAGAGTCATTGCATCTGTGTTCTTTTTACTAACAACAACCGAAGTCATTGCATGTGTGTTCTTTTTACTAAGAACAACCAGTGTCATGGCATGTTGCTCTCTTTAGAGACCACACATGGATCCACTAGTGTCATTGCATGTGTGTTCTTTTTACTAACAACAATTGGAGTCATTACATGTGTGTTCTTTTCACATACCACATATGGATCCACCAGTGTCATTGCAAGTGTGTTCTTTTCACAATCCACCTATGGATCCACCAGTGTCATTGCATGTGGAGACCACACATGGATCAACCAGTGTCATTGCATGTGTGTTCTTTTTACTAACAACAACCAGAGTCATTGCATGTGTGTTCTCTTCATAGGCCACACATTGATGCACAAGTGTCATTGCATGTGTGTTCTTTTTACTAACAACAACCAGAGTCATTGCATGTGTCTTCTTTTTACTAACAACAACCAGAGTCATTGCATGAGTGTTATTTTTACTAACAACAACTAGTGTCATTGCATGTGTGTTCTCGTTAGAGACCACACATGGATCAACCAGTGTCATTGCATGTGTGTTCTTTTTACTAACAACAACCAGGGTCATTTCATGACTGTTCTTTTCACATCCCACATATGGATGCACCAGTGTCATTGAAATGTGTGTTCTCTTCAGAGACCACACATGGATCCACTAGTGTCATTGCATGTGTGCTCTTTTTACTAACAACAACCAGAGTCATTGCATGTGTGTTATTTTTACTAACAACAACCAGTGTCATTGCATGTGTGTTCTTTTTACTAACAACAACCAGAGTCATTGCATGTCTGTTCTCTTCATAGACCACACATGGATCCACTAGTGTCATTGCATTTCTGTTCTTTTTACTAACAACAATTGGAGTCATTTCATGACTGTTCTTTTCACATACCACATATGGATCCACCAGTATCATTGAAATGTGTGTTCTCTTTAGAGACCACACATGGATCCACTAGTGTCATTGCATTTGTGCTCTTTTTACTAACAACAACCAGTGTCATTGCATGTGTGTTCTTTTTACTAGCAACAACCAGAGTCACTCTTCATAGACCACACATGGATCCACCAGTGTCATTGCATGTGTGTTCTTTTTACTAACAACAATTGGAGTCATTTCATGACTGTTCTTTTCACATACCACATATGGATCCACCAGTGTCATTGAAATGTGTGTTCTCTTCAGAGACCAAACATGGATCCACCAGTGTCATTGCATGTGTGCTCTTTTTACTAACAACAACCAGAGTCATTGCATGTTTGTTCTTTTTACTAACAACAACCAGTGTTATCGCATGTGTGTTCTTTTTACTAACAACAACCAGAGTCATTGCATGTGTGTTCTTTTTACTAACAACAACCAGAGTCTTTGCATGTTTGTTCTTTTTACTAACAACAACTAGAGTCATTGCATGTGTGTTCTCTTCAAATACCAAACATGGATCCACCAGTGTCATTGAAATGTGTGTTCTTCTTGTTAACCACAGCTAGAGTCATTGCATGTGTGTTCTTTTCACATACCACATATGGATCCACCAGTGTCATTAAAATGTGTGTTCTCTTTAGAGACCACACATGGATCCACCAGTGTCATTGCATGTGTGCTCTTTTTACTAACAACAACTAGAGTCATTGCATGTGTGTTCTTTTTACTAACAACAACGAGAATCATTGCATGTGTGTTCTTTTTACTAACAACAACCAGAGTCATTGCATATGTGTTCTCTTCAAAGACCACACACGGATCCAGCACTGTCATTGCATGTGTTTTCTTTTTACTAACAACAATTGGAGTCATTTCATGACTGTTCTTTTCACATACCACATATGGATCCACCAGTATCATTGAAATGTGTGTTCTCTTTAGAGTCCACACATGGATCGACTAGTGTCATTGCATGTGTCTTCTTTTTACCAACAACAACCAGAGTCATTGCATGTGTGTTCTTTTCACATACCACATATGGATCCACTAGTGTCATTGCATGTGTGTTCTTTTCACAATCCACCGATGGATCCACCAGTGTCATTGCATGTGGAGACCACACATGGATCCACCAGTGTCATTGCATGTGTCCTCTTTTTACTAACAACAACCAGAGTCATTGCATGTGTGTTCCTTTTACTAACAACAACCAGAGTCTTTGCATGTGTGTTCTTTTTACTAACTACAACCAGAGTCATTGCATGTGTGTTCTCTTCAGAGACCACACATGGATCCACCAGTGTCATTGCATGTGTGTTCTTTTTACTAACAACAACTGGAGTCATTGCATGTGTGCTCTTTTTACTAACAACAGCCAGAGTCATTGCATGTGTGTTCTCTTCAAAGACCACACATGGATCCACGAGTGTCATTGCATGTGTGTTCTTTTTACTAACAATAACTAGTGTCATTGCATGTTTGTTCTTTTCACAATCCACCTATGGATCCACCAGTGTCATTGCATGTGTGCTCTTTTTACTAACTACTGCCAGAGTCATTGTATGTGTGTTCTCTTCAGAGACCACACATGGATCCACCAGTGTCAGTGCATGTGTGCTCTTTTTACTAACAATAGCAAGTGTCATTGAAATGTGTTCTCTTTAGAGACCACACATGGATCCACCAGTGTCATTGCATGTGTGTTCTTTTTTACTTACAACAACCAGAGTCATTGCATGTGTGTTCTTTTCACATACCACACATGGACCCACCAGTGTCATTGAAATGTGTGTTCTTCTCATTAGCCACAACTAGAGTCATTGCATGTGTGTTCTCTTCAGAGACCACACATGGATCAATCAGTGTCATTGCATGTGTGTTCTTTTTACTAACAACAGCCAGAGTCATTGCATGTGTGTTCTTTTCATATCCCACACATGGATCCACCAGTGTCATGGAAATGTGTGTTTTCTTCAGAGACCACACATGGATCCACTAGTGTCATTGCATGTGTGCTCTTTTTACTAACAACAACCAGAGTCATTGCATGTGTGTTCTTTTCTCATACCACATATGGATCCACTAGTGTTATTGCATGTGTGTTCTTTTCACAATCCACCTATGGATCCACCAGTGTCATTGCATGTGGAGACCACACATGGATCCACCAGTGTCATTGCATGCATGATCTTTTTACTAACAACACCTAGAGTAATTGCATGTGTGTTCTTTTTACTAACAACAACCAGAGTCTTTGCATGTTTGTTATTTTTACTAACAACAACCAGAGTCATTGCATGTGTGTTCTCTTCAAATACCACACATGGATCCACCAGTGTCATTGAAATGTTTGTTCTTCTCGTTAACCACAGCTAGAGTCATTGCATGTGTGTTCTTTCCACATACCACATATGGATCCACTAGTGTCATTGAAATGTGTGTTCTCTTTAGAGACCACACATGGATCCACCAGTGTCATTGCATGTGTCTTCTTTTTACTAACAACAACCATAGTCATTGAATGTTTGTTCTTTTCACATAGCACATATGGATCCACTAGTGTCATTGCATGTGTGTTCGTTTCACAATCCACCTATGGATCCACCAGTGTCATTGCATGTGGAGACCACACATGGATCCACCTGTGTCATTGCATGTGTGCTCTTTTTACTAACAACAACCAGAGTCTTTGCATGTGTGTTCTTTTTACTAACAACAACCAGAGTCATTGCATGTGTGTTCTCTTCAGAGACCACACATGGATCCACCAGTGTCATTGCATGCGTGTTGTTTTTACTAACAACAACTAGAGTCATTGCATGTTTGCCTTTTTACTAACAATAGCCAGAGTCATTGCATGTGTGTTCTCTTTAGAGACCACACATGGATCCACCAGTGTCATTGCATGTGTGTTCTTCTTACTAACAATAACTAGTGTCATTTCATGTTTGTTCTTTTCACAATCCACCTATGGATCCACCAGTGTCATTGCATGTGTGCTCTTTTTACTAACTACTGCCAGAGTCATTGTATGTGTGTTATCTTCAGAGACCACACATGGATCCACCAGTGTCATTGCATGTGTGCTCTTTTTACTAACAATAGCAAGTGTCATTGAAATGTGTTCTCTTTAGAGACCACACATGGATCCACCAGTGTCATTGCATGTGTGTTCTTTTTACTTACAACAACCAGAGTCATTGCATGTGTGTTCTTTTCACATACCACATATGGATCCACCAATGTCATTGAAATGTGTGTTCTCTTCAGAGACCACACATGGATCCACGAGTGTCATTGCATGTGTGTTCTTTTTTACTAACAACAACCAGAGTCATTGCATGTTTGTTCTTTTCACATACCACATATGGATCCACTAGTGTCATTGCATGTGTGTTCTTTTCACAATCCACCTATGGATCCACCAGTGTCATTGCATGTGGAGACCACACATGGATCCACCTGTGTCATTGCATGTGTGCTCTTTTTACTAACAACAACCAGAGTCATTGCATGTGTGCTCTTTTTACTAACAACAACCAGAGTCTTTGCATGTGTGTTATTTTTACTAACAACAACCAAAGTCATTGCATGTGTGTTCTCTTCAGAGACCACACATGGATCCACCAGTGTCATTGCATGTGTGTTCTTTTTACTAACAACAACTAGTGTCATTGCATGTTTGTTCTTTTCACAATCCTACTGTGCATCCACCAGTGTCATTGCATGTGTGCTCTTTTTACTAACAACAACCAGTGTCATTGAAATGTGTGTTCTCTTCAGAGACCACACATGGATCCACCAGTGTCATTGCATGTCTGTTCTTTTTTACTAACAATAGCCGGAGTCATGGCATGTGTGTTCTTTTCACATACCACACATGTATCAGCCAGTGTCATTGAAATGTGTGTTCTTCTCGTTAACCCTAGCTAGAGTCATTGCATGTGTGTTCTTTTCACATACCACATATGGATCCACTAGTGTCATTGAAATGTGTGTTCTCTTGAGAGACCACACATGGATCCACCAGTGTCATTGCATGTGTGATGTTTGTACTAACAACAACCAGAGTCATTGCACGTGCGTTCTTTTTACTAACAACAACTAGACTCATTGCATGTGTGTTCTTTTTACTAACAACAACCAGAGTCATTGCATGTGTGCTCTCTTCAGAGACCACACATGGATTCACCAGTGTCATTGCATGTGTGTTCTTTTTACTAACAACAACTGGAGTAATTACATGTGTGTTCTTTTCACAAACCACATATGGATCCACCAGTGTCATTGAAATGTGTGTTCTCTTCAGAGACCACACATGGATCCACCAGTGTCATTGCATGTGTGCTCTTTATACTAACAACAAACAGAGTCATTGCATGTGTGTTCTTTTTACTAACAACAACCAGAATCATTGCATGTGCGTTATTTTTACTAAAAACAACCAGAGTCATTGCATATGTGTTATCTTCAGAGACCACACATGGATCCACTAGTGTCATTGCATGTGTGATCTTTTTACTAACAACAATTGGAGTCATTTCATGACTGTTCTTTTCACATACCACATATGGATCCACCAGTGTCATTGCATGTGTGCTCTTTTTACTAACAACAACCAGAGTCATTGCATGTGTGTTCTTTTTACTAACAACAACCGAAGTCATTGCATGTGTGTTCTTTTTACTAAGAACAACCAGTGTCATGGCATGTTGCTCTCTTTAGAGACCACACATGGATCCACTAGTGTCATTGCATGTGTGTTCTTTTTACTAACAAGAATTGGAGTCATTACATGTGTGTTCTTTTCACATACCACATATGGATCCACCAGTGTCATTGCAAGTGTGTTCTTTTCACAATCCACCTATGGATCCACCAGTGTCATTGCATGTGGAGACCACACATGGATCCACCAGTGTCATTGCATGTGTGTTCTTTTTACTAACAACAACCAGAGTCATTGCATGTGTGTTCTCTTAAGAGGCCACACATTGATGCACAAGTGTCATTGCATGTGTGTTCTTTTTACTAACAACAACCAGAGTCATTGCATGTGTCTTCTTTTTACTAACAACAACCAGAGTCATTGCATGAGTGTTCTTTTTACTAACAACAACTAGTGTCATTGCATGTGTGTTCTCGTTAGAGACCACACATGGATCAACCAGTGTCATTGCATGTGTGTTCTTTTTACTAACAACAATTGGAGTCATTTCATGACTATTCTTTTCACATACCACATATGGATCCACCAGTGTCATTGAAATGTGTGTTCTCTTCAGAGACCACACATGGATCCACCAGTGTCATTGCATGTGTGCTCTTTTTACTAACAACAACCAGAGTCATTGCATGTTTGTTCTTTTTACTAACAACAACCAGTGTTATCGCATGTGTGTTCTTTTTACTAACAACAACCAGAGTCATTGGATGTGTGTTCTTTTTACTAACAACAACCAGAATCTTTGCATGTTTGTTCTTTTTACTAACAACAACTAGAGTCATTGCATGTGTGTTCTCTTCAAATACCACACATGGATCCACTAGTGTCATTGAAATGTGTGTTCTTCTCGTTAACCACAGCTAGAGTCATTGCATGTGTGTTCTTTTCACATACCACATATGGATCCACCAGTGTCATTAAAATGTGTGTTCTCTTTAGAGACCACACATGGATCCACCAGTGTCATTGCATGTGTGCTCTTTTTACTAACAATAGCCAGAGTCATTGCATGTGTTCTTTTTACTAACAACAACCATAATCATTGCATGTGTGTTCTTTTTACTAACAACAACCAGAGTCATTGCATATGTGTTCTCTTCAGAGACCACACATGGATCCACCAGTGTCATAGCATGTGTGTTATTTTTACTAACAACAAATGGAGTCATTTCATGACTGTTCATTTCACATACCACATAGGATCCACTAGTGTCATTGCATGTGTGTTGTTTTCACAATCCACCTATGGATCCACCAGTGTCATTGTATGTGGAGACGACACATGGATCCACCAGTGTCATTGCATGTGTGTTATTTTTACTAACAACAACCAGAGTCATTGCATGTGTGTTCTCTTCAGAGGCCACACATTGATCCACAAGTGTCATTGCATGTGTGTTCTTTTTACTAACAACCATAGTCATTGCATGTGTTTTCTTTTTACTAACAACAACTAGAGTCATTGCATGAGTGTTCTTTTTACTAAGAACAACTAGTGTCATTGCATGTGTGTTCTCTTCAGAGACCACACATGTATCCACCAGTGTCATTGCATGTGTGTTCTTTTTACTAACAACAACCAGAGTCATTGCATGTGTGTTCTTTTCACATACCACATATGGATCCACTAGTGTCATTGCATGTGTGTTCTTTTCACAATCCACCTATGGATCCACCAGTGTCATTGCATGTGTGTTCTTTTTACTAACAACAACCAGAGTCATTGCATGTGTGTTCTTTTCACATACCACATATGGATCCACTAGTGTCATTGCATGTGTGTTCTTTTTTCTAGCAACAGCCAGTGTCATTGAAATGTGTTCTCTTCAGAGACCACAAATGGATCCACCAGTGTCATTGCATGTGTGTTCTCGTTAGAGACCACACATGGATCAACCAGTGTCATTGCATGTGTGTTCTTTTTACTAACAACAACCAGAGTCATTTCATGACTGTTCTTTTCACATACCACATATGGATCCACCAGTGTCATTGAAATGTGTGTTCTCTTCAGAGACCACACATGGATCCACCAGTGTCATTGCATGTGTGCTCTTTTTACTAACAACAACCAGAGTCATTGCATGTGTGTTCTTTTTACTAACAACAACCGGAGTCATTGCATGTGTGTTCTTTTTACTAAGAACAACCAGTGTCATGGCATGTTGCTCTCTTCAGAGACCACACATGGATCCACTAGTGTTATTGCATGTGTGTTATTTTTACTAACAAGAATTGGAGTCATTGCATGTGTGTTCTTTTCACATACCACATATGGATCCACCAGTGTCATTGCATGTGTGTTCTTTTCACAATCCACCTATGGATCCTACAGTGTCATTGCATGTGGAGACCCCACATGGATCCACCAGTGTCATTGCATGTGTGTTCTTTTTACTAACAACAACCATAGTCATTGCATGTGTGTTCTCTTCAGAGGCCACACATTGATCCACAAGTGTCATTGCATGTGTGTTCTTTTTACTAACAACAACCAGAGTCATTGCATGTGTCTTCTTTTTACTACAACAACCAGAGTCATTGCATGAGTGTTCTTTTTACTAACAACAACTAGTGTCATTGCATGTGTGTTCTCTTCAGGGACCACACATGGAACCACCAGTGTCATACATGTTTGTTCTTTTTACTAACACCATTTGGAGTCATTGCATGTTTGTTAATTTCACATACCATATATGGATCCACCAGTGTCATTTAAATGTGTGTTCTCTTCAGAGACCACACATGGATCCACCAGTGTCATTGCATGTGTGCTCTTTTTACTAACAACAACCAGAGTCATTGCATGTGTGTTCTTTTTACTAACAACAAGCGGTGTCATTGCATGTGTGTTCTTTTTACTAACAACAACCAGAGTCATTGCATGTGTGTTCTCTTCATAGACCACACATGGATCCACCAGTGTCATTGCATTTCTGTTCTTTTTACTAACAACAATTTGAGACATTTCATGACTGTTCTTTTCACATACCACATATGGATCCACCAGTGTCATTGAAATGTGTGTTCTCTTTAGAGACCACACATGGATCCACCAGTGTCATTGCATGTGTGCTATTTTTACTAACAACAACCAGTGTCATTGCATGTGTGTTCTTTTTACTAACAACAACTAGAGTCACTCTTCATAGACCACACATGGATCCACCAGTGTCATTGCATGTGTGTTCTTTTTACTAACAACAATTGGAGTCATTTCATGACTGTTCTTTTCACATACCACATATGGATCCACCAGTGTCATTGAAATGTGTGTTCTCTTCAGAGACCACACATGGATCCACCAGTGTCATTGCATGTGTGCTCTTTTTACTAACAACAACCAGAGTCATTGCATGTTTGTTCTTTTTACTAACAACAACCAGTGTTATCGCATGTGTGTTCTTTTTACTAACAACAACCAGTGTCATTGCATGTGTGTTCTTTTTACTAACAACAACCAGAGTCATTGCATGTGTGTTCTCTTCATAGACCACACATGGATCCACCAGTGTCATTGCATTTCTGTTCTTTTTACTAACAACAATTGGAGTCATTTCATGACTGTTCTTTTCACATACCACATATAGATCCACCAGTATCATTGAAATGTGTGTTCTCCTTAGAGACCACACATGGATCCACCAGTGTCATTGCACGCGTGCTCTTTTTACTAACAACAATTAGTGTCATTGCATGTGTGTTATTTTTACTAACAACCAGAGTCATTGCATGTGTTTTCTCTTCATAGACCACACATGGATCCACCAGTGTCATTGCATGTGTGTTCTTTTTATTAACAACAATTGGAGTCATTTCATGGCTGTTCTTTTCACATACCACATATGGATCCACCAATGTCATTGAAATGTGTGTTCTGTTTAGAGACCACAGATGGATCCACCAATTTCATTGGATGTGTGTTCTTTTTACAAACAACAACCAGAGTCATTGCATGTGTGTTCTTTTCACATACCACACATGGATCCACCAGTGTCATTGAAATGTGTGTTCTTCTCATTAACCACAACTAGAGTCATTGCATGTGTGTTCTCTTCAGAGACCACACATGGATCAACCAGTGTCATTGCATGTGTGTTCTTTTTACTAACGACAGCCAGAGTCATTGCATGTGTGTTCTTTTCACATACCAAACATGGATCCACCAGTGTCATTGAAATGTGTGTTCTCTTCATAGACCACACATGGATCCACTTGTGTCATTGCATGTGTGCTCTTTTACTAACAACAACCAGAGTCATTGCATGTGTGTTCTTTTCTCATACCACATATGGATCCACTAGTGTCATTGCATGTGTGTTCTTTTCAAAATCCACCTATGGATCCACCAGTGTCATTCCATGTGGAGACCACACATGGATCCACCAGTGTCATTCCATGTGGAGACCACACATGGATCCACCAGTGTCATTGCCTGTGTGCTCTTTTTACTAACAACAACCAGAGTCATTGCATGTTTGTTCTTTTCACATACCACATATGGATCCACTAGTGTGATTGCATGTGTGTTCTTTTCACATACCACATATGGATCCACTAGTGTCATTGAAATGTGTGTTCTCTTCAGAGACCACACATGGATCCACCAGTGTCATTGCATGCGTGTTCCTTTTACTAACAACAACCAGAGTCATTGCATGTTTGTTCTTTTCACATACCACATATGGATCCACTAGTGTGATTGCATGTGTGTTCTTTTCACAATCCACCTATGGATCCACCAGTGTCATTGCATGTGGAGACCACACATGGATCCACCAGTGTCATTGCATGTGTGCTCTTTTTACTAACAACAACCAGAGTCATTGCATATGTGTTCTTTTTACTAACAACAACCAGAATCATTGCATGTGTGTTCTTTTTACTAACAACAACCAGAGTCATTGCATGTGTGTTCTTTTTACTAACAACAACCAGAGTCATTGCATGTGTGTTCTCTTCAGAGACCACACATGAGTCCACCAGTGTCATTGCATGTGTGCTCTTTTTACTAACAACAATCAGTGTCATTGAAATGTGTGTTCTCTTTAGAGACCACACATGGATCCACTAGTGTCATTGCATGTGTGCTCTTTTTACTAACAACAACTGGAGTCATTGCATGTGTGCTCTTTATACTAACAACAGCCAGAGTCATTGCATGTGTGTTCTCTTCAGAGACCACACATGGATCCACTAGTGTCATTGCATGTGTGTTCTTTTTACTAACAATAACTAGTGTCATTGCATGTTTGTTCTTTTCACAATCCACCTATGGATCCACCAGTGTCATTGCATGTGTGCTCTTTTTACTAACAATAGCCGGTGTCATTGAAATGTGTGTTCTCTTCAGAGACCACACATGGATCCAGCAGTGTCATTGCATGTGTGTTCTTTTTACTAACAACAACCAGAGTCATTTCGTGTGTGTTATTTTTACTAACAACAACTAGAGTCATTGCATGTTTGTTCTTTTTAATAATAACAACCAGAGTCATTGCATGTGTGTTCTCTTCAGATACCACACATGGATCCACCAGTGTCATTGAAATGTGTGTTCTTCTTGTTAACCACAGCTAGAGTCATTGCATGTGTGTTCTTTTCACATACCACATATGGATCCACCAGTGTCATTGAAATATGTGTTCTCTTTAGAGACCACACATGGATCCACCAGTGTCATTGCATGTGTGCTCTTTTTACTAACAACAACCAGAGTCATTGCATGTGTGTTCTTTTTACTAACAACAACCAGAATCATTGCATGTGTGTTATTTTTACTAACAACAACCAGAGTCATTGCGTATGTGTTCTCTTTAGACCACACATGGATCCACTAGTGTCATTGCATGTGTGTTCTTTTTACTAACAACAATTAGAGTCATTTCATGACTGTTCTTTTCACATACCACATATGGATCCACCAGTGTCATTGAAATGTGTGTTCTCTCTAGAGACCACACATGGATCCACCAGCGTCATTGCATGTGTGTTCTTTTGACTAACAACACCCAGAGTAATTGCATGTGTGTTATTTTTACTAACAACAACTAGAGTCATTGCATGTGTGTTCTCTCCAGAGACCACACATGGATCCACCAGTGTCATTGCATGTGTGTTCTTTTTACTAACAACAACTGGAGTCATTGCATGTGTGCTCTTCTTACTAACAACAGCCAGAGTCATTGCATGTGTGTTCTCTTCAGTGACCACACATGGATCCACCAATGTCATTGCATGTGTGTTCTTTTCACTAACAATAACTAGTGTCATTGCATGTTTGTTCTTTTCACAATCCACCTATGGATCCACCAGTGTCATTGCATGTGTGCTCTTTTTACTAACAATAGCCAGTGTCATTGAAATGTGTTCTCTTCAGAGACCACACATGGATCCACCAGTGTCATTGCATGTGTGTTTTTTTTACTTACAACAACCAGAGTGATTGCATGTGTGTTCTTTTCACATACCACACATGGATCCACCAGTGTCATTGAAATGTGTGTTCTTCTCATTAACCACAGCTAGTCATTGCATGTGTGTTCTCTTCAGAGACCACACATGGATCAACCAGTGTCGTTGCATGCGTGTTCTTTTCACATACCACACATGGATCCACCAGTGTCATTGAAATGTGTGTTCTTCTCATTAACCACAACTAGAGTCAATGCATGTGTGTTCTCTTCAGAGACCACACATGGATCAACCAGTGTCATTGAAATGTGTGTTCTTCTCATTAACCACAACTAGAGTCATTGCATGTGTGTTCTCTTCAGAGACCACACATGGATCAACCAGTGTCATTGCATGTTTGTTCTTTTTAATAATAACAACCAGAGTCATTGCATGTGTGTTCTCTTCAGATACCACACAGGGATCCACCAGTGTCATTGAAATGTGTGTTCTTCTCGTTAACCATAGCTAGAGTCATTGCATGTGTGTTCTTTTCATATACCACATATGGATCCACCAGTGTCATTGAAATGTGTGTTCTCTTTAGAGACCACACATGGATCCACCAGTGTCATTGCATGTGTGCTCTTTTTACTAACAACAACCATAGTCATTGCATGTGTGTTCTTTTTACAAACAACAACCAGAGTCTTTGCATGTGTGTTCTTTTTACTAACAATAACCAGAGTCATTGCATGTGTGTTCTCTTCAGAGACCACACATGAATCCACCAGTGTCATTGCATGTGTGCTCTTTTTACTAACAACAACCAGTGTCATTGACATGTGTGTTCTCTTTAGAGACCACACATGGATCCACTAGTGTCATTGCATGTGTGCTCTTTTTACTAACAACAACTGGAGTCATTGCATGTGTGCTCTTTTTACTAACAACAGCAAAAGTCATTGCATGTGTGTTCTCTTCAGAGACCACACATGGATCCACCAGTGTCATTGCATGTGTGTTCTTTTTACTAAAAATAACTAGTGTCATTGCATGTTTGTTCTTTTCACAATCCACCTATGGATCCACCAGTGTCATTGCATGTGTGCTCTTTTTACTAATAATAGCCAGAGTCATTGAAATGTGTGTTCTTTTCAGAGACCACACATGGATCCACCAGTGTCATTGCATGTGTGTTCTTTTTACGATCAACACCAGAGTGATTGCATGTGTGTTCTTTTCACATACCACACATGGATCCACCAGTGTCATTGAAATGTGTGTTGTTCTCATTAACCATAGCTAGTCATTGCATGTGTGCTCTCTTCAGAGACCACACATGGATCAACTAGTGTCGTTGCATGTGTGTTCTCTTCAGAGACCACACATGGATCAACCGGTGTCATTGCATGTGTGTTTTTTTACTAACAACAGCCAGAATCATTGCATGTGTGTTCTTTTCACATACCACACATGGATCCACCAGTGTCATTGAAATGTGTGTTCTCTTCAAAGACCACACATGGATCCACTAGTGTCATTGCATGTGTGCTCTTTTTCCTAACAACAACCAGAGTCATTGCATGTGTGTTCTTTTCTCATACCACATATGGATCCACTAGTGTCATTGAAATGTGTGTTCTTTTCTCAATCCACCTATGGATCCACCAGTGTCATTACACGTGTGCTCTTATTACTAACAACAACCAGAGTCATTGCGTGTGTGTTATTTTTACTAACAACAACCAGAGTCATTGCATGTGTGTTCTTTTTACTTACAACAACCAAAGTCATTGCATGTGTGTTCTTTTCACATACCACACATGGATCCACCAGTGTCATTGAAATGTGTCTTCTTCTCATTAACCACAACTAGAGTCAATGCATGTGTGTTCTTTTTACTATCAACAGCCGGAATCATTGCATGTGTGTTCTTTTCACATACCACACATGGATCAACCAGTGCCATTGCACGTGTGTTCTTTTTACTATCAACAGCCAGAATCATTGCATGTGTGTTCTTTTCACATACCACACATGGATCCACCAGTGTCATTGAAATGTGTGTTCTCTTCAGAGACCACACATGGATCCACCAGTGTCATTGCATGTATGCTCTTTTTCCTAACAACAACCAGAGTCACTGCATGTGTGTTCTTTTCTCATACCACATATGGATCCACCAGTGTCATTGAAATGTGTGTTCTTTTCACAATCCACCTATGGATCCACCAGTGTCATTGCACGTGTGCTCTTTTTACTAACAACAACCAGAGTCATTGCATGTGTGTTCTTTTTACTAACAACAACCAGAGTCATTGGATGTTTGTTCTTTTTACTAATAACAACCAGAGTCATTGCATGTGTGTTCTCTTCAGATACCACACATGGATCCACCAGTGTCATTGAAATGTGTGTTCTTCTCGTTAACCACAGCTAGAGTCATTGCATGTGTGTTCTTTTCACATACACATATGGATCCACCAGTGTCATTGAAATTTGTGTTCTCTTTAGAGACCACACATGGATCCACCAGTGTCATTGCATGTGCGCTCTTTTTACTAACAACAACCAGAGTCATTGCATGTGTGTTCTTTTTACTAACAACAACCAGAATCATTGCATGTGTGTTCTTTTTACTACCAACAACCAGAGTCATTGCATATGTGTTCTGTTCAGAGACCACACACGGATCCAGTAGTGTCATTGCATGTGTTTTCTTTTTACTATCAACAATTGGAGTCATTTCATGACTGTTCTTTTCACATACCACATATGGATCCAGCAGTATCATTGAAATGTGTGTTCTCTTTAGAGACCACACATGGATCGACTAGTGTCATTGCATGTGTCTTCTTTTTACCGACAACAACCAGAGTACATTGCATGTGTGTTCTTTTCACATACCACATATGGATCCACTAGTGTCATTGCATGTGTGTTCTTTTCACAATCCTCCTATGGATCCACCAGTGTCATTGCATGTGGAGACCACACATGGATCCACCAGTGTCATTGCATGTGTCCTCTTTTTACTAACAACAACCAGAGTCATTGCATGTGTGTTCTTTTTACTAACAACAACCAGAGTCTTTGCATGTGTGTTCTTTTTACTAACAACAACCAGAGTCATTGCATGTGTGTTCTCTTGAGAGACCACACATGGATCCACCAGTGTCATTGCATGTGTGTCCTTTTTACAAACAACAACTGGAGTCATTGCATGTGTGCTCTTTTTACTAACAACAGCCAGAGTCATTGCATGTGTGTTCTATTCAGAGACCACACATGGATCCATCAGTGTCATTGAAATGTGTGTTCTTCTTGTTAACCACAGCTAGAGTCATTGCATGTGTGTTCTTTTCACATACCACATATGGATCCACCAATGTCATTGAAATGTGTGTTCTCTTTAGAGGCCACACATGGATCCACCAGTGTCATTGCATGTGTGCTCTTTTTACTAACAACAACCATAGTCATTGCATGTGTGTTCTTTTTACTAACAACAACCAGAGTCATTGCATGTGTGTTCTTTTTACTAACAACAACCAGAGTCTTTGCATGTGTGTTCTTTTTACTAACAACAACGAGAGTCATTGCATGTATGTTCTCTTCAGAGACCACACATGAATCCACCAATGTCATTGCATGTGTGCTCTTTTTACTAACAACAACCAGTGTCATTGAAATGTGTGTTCTCTTCAGAGACCACACGTGGATCCACTAGTGTCATTGCATGTGTGCTCTTTTTCCTAACAACAACTGGAGTCATTGCATGTGTGCTCTTTTTACTAACAACAGCCAGAGTCATTGCATGTGTGTTCTTTTTACTAACAATAACTAGTGTCATTGCATGTTTGTTCTTTTCACAATCCACCTATGGATCCACCAGTGTCATTTCATGTGTGCTCTTTTTACTAATAATAGCTAGTGTCATTGAAATGTGTGTTCTCTTCAGAGACCACACATGGATCCACCAGTGTCATTGCATGTGTGTTCTTTTTACTAACAACAGCCAGATTGATTGCATGTGTGTTCTTTTCACATACCACACATGGATCCACCAGTGTCATTGAAATGTGTGTTCTTCTCATTAACCACAGCTAGTCATTGCATGTGTGTTCTCTTCAGAGACCACACATGGATCAACTAGTGTTGTTGCATGTGTGTTCTCTTCAGAGACCACACATGGATCAACCAGTGTCATTGCATGTGTGTTCTTTTTACTAACAACAGCCAGAATCATTGCATGTGTGTTCTTTTCACATACCACACATGGATCCACCAGTGTCATTGAAATGTGTGTTCTCTTCAAAGACCACACATGGATCCACTAGTGTCATTGCATGTGTGCTCTTTTTCCTAACAACAACCAGAGTCATTGCATGTGTGTTCTTTTCTCATACCACATATGGATCCACCGGTGTCATTGAAATGTGTGTTCTTTTCTCAATCCACCTATGGATCCACCAGTGTCATTGCACGTGTGCTCTTATTACTAACAACAACCAGCGTCATTGCGTGCGTGTTATTTTTACTAACAACCTCCAGAGTCATTGTATGTGTGTTCTTTTTACTTACAACAACCAAAGTCATTGCATGTGTGTTCTTTTCACATACCACACATGGATCCACCAGTGTCATTGAAATGTGTGTTCTTCTCATTAACCACAACTAGAGTCATTGCATGTGTGTTCTCTTCAGAGACCACACATGGATCAAACAGTGTCATTGCATGTGTGTTCTTTTTACTATCAACAGCCAAAATCATTGCATGTGTGTTCTTTTCACATACCACACATGGATCCACCAGTGTCATTGAAATGTGTGTTCTCTTCAGAGACCACACATGGATCCACCAGTGTCATTGCATGTGTGCTCTTTTTCCTAACAACAGCCCGAGTCACTGCATGTGTGTTCTTTTCTCATAACACATATGGATCCACTAGTGTCATTGCATGTGTGTTCTTTTCACAATCCACCTATGGATCCACCAGTGTCATTGCATGTGGAAACCACACATGGATCCACCAGTGTCATTGCATGTGTGCTCTTTTTACTAACAACACCCAGAGTCATTGCATGTGTGTTCTTTTTACTAACAACAACCAGAGTCATTGCATGTGTGTTCTTTTTACTAACAACAACCAGAGTCTTTGCATGTGTGTTCTTTTTACTAACAACAACGAGAGTCATTGCATGTATGTTCTATTCAGAGACCACACATGAATCCACCAATGTCATTGCATGTGTGCTCTTTTTACTAACAACAACCAGTGTCATTGAAATGTGTGTTCTCTTCAGAGACCACACGTGGATCCACTAGTGTCATTGCATGTGTGCTCTTTTTCCTAACAACAACTGGAGTCATTGCATGTGTGCTCTTTTTACTAACAACAGCCAGAGTCATTGCATGTGTGTTCTCTTCAGAGACCACACATGGATCCACTAGTGTCATTGCATGTGTGTTCTTTTTACTAACAATAACTAGTGTCATTGCATGTTTGTTCTTTTCACAATCCACCTATGGATCCACCAGTGTCATTGCATGTGTGCTCTTTTTACTAACAATAGCCAGTGTCATTGAAATGTGTGTTCTCTTCAGAGACCACACATGGATCCACCAGTGTCATTGCATGTTTGTTCTTTTTACTAACAACAGCCAGATTGATTGCATGTGTGTTCTTTTCACATACCACACATGGATCCACCAGTGTCATTGAAATGTGTGTTCTTCTCATTAACCACAGCTAGTCATTGCATGTGTGTTCTCTTCAGAGACCACACATGGATCAACTAGTGTTGTTGCATGTGTGTTCTCTTTAGAGACCACACATGGATCAACCAGTGTCATTGCATGTGTGTTCTTTTTACTAACAACAGCCAGAATCATTGCATGTGTGTTCTTTTCACATACCACACATGGATCCACCAGTGTCATTGAAATGTGTGTTCTCTTCAAAGACCACACATGGATCCACTAGTGTCATTGCATGTGTGCTCTTTTTCCTAACAACAACCAGAGTCATTGCATGTGTGTTCTTTTCTCATACCACATATGGATCCACCAGTGTCATTGAAATGTGCGTTCTTTTCTCAATCCACCTATGGATCCACCAGTGTCATTGCACGTGTGCTCTTATTACTAACAACAACCAGTCATTGCGCGTGTGTTATTTTTACTAACAACATCCAGAGTCATTGCATGTGTGTTCTTTTTACTTACAACAACCAAAGTCATTGCATGTGTGTTCTTTTCACATACCACACATGGATCCACCAGTGTCATTGAAATGTGTGTTCTTCTCATTAACCACAACTAGAGTCATTGCATGTGCGTTCTCTTCAGAGACCACACATGGATGAAGCAGTGTCATTGCATGTGTGTTCTTTTTACTATCAACAGCCAGAATCATTGCATGTGTGTTCTTTTCACATACCACACATGGATCCACCAGTGTCATTGAAATGTGTGTTCTCTTCAGAGACCACACATGGATCCACCAGTGTCATTGCATGTGTGTTCTTTTTCCTAACAACAACCAGAGTCACTGCATGTGTGTTCTTTTCTCATACCACATATGGATCCACCAGTGTCATTGCATGTGTGTTCTTTTCACAATCCACCTATGGATCCACCAGTGTCATTGCATGTGGAAACCACACATGGATCCACCAGTGTCATTGCATGTGTGCTCTTTTTACTAACAACACCTAGAGTCATTGCATGTGTGTTATTTTTACTAACAACAACCAGACTCTTTGCATGTGTGTTCTTTTTACTAACAACAACCAGAGTCATTGCATGTGTGTTCTCTTCAGAGACCACACATGGATCCACTAGTGTCATTGCATGTGTGCTCTTTTTCCTAACAACAACCAGAGTCATTGCATGTGTGTTCTTTTCTCATACCACATATGGATCTACCAGTGTCATTGAAATGTGTGTTCTTTTCACAATCCACCTATGGATCCACCAGTGTCATTGCATGTGTGCTCTTTTTACTAACAACAACCAGAGTCATTCCATGTGTGTTCTTTTTACTAACAACAACCAGAATCATTGGATGTTTGTTCTTTTTACTAATAACAACCAGAGTCATTGCATGTGTGTTCTCTTCAGATACAACACATGGATCCACCAGTGTCATTGAAATGTGTGTTCTTCTCGTTAACCACAGCTAGAGTCATTGCATGTGTGTTCTTTTCACATACCACATATGGATCCACCAGTGTCATTGAAATTTGTGTTCTGTTTAGAGACCACACATGGATCCACCAGTGTCATTGCATGTGTGCTCTTTTCACTAACAACAACCAGAGTCATTGCATGTGTGTTCTTTTTACTAACAACAACCAGAGTCATTGCATGTCTGTTCTCTTCATAGACCACACATGGATCCACTAGTGTCATTGCATTTCTGTTCTTTTTACTAACAACAATTGGAGTCATTTCATGACTGTTCTTTTCACATACCACATATGGATCCACCAGTATCATTGAAATGTGTGTTCTCCTTAGAGACCACACATGGATCCACCAGTGTCATTGCATGTGTGCTCTTTTTACTAACAACAAACAGTGTCATTGCATGTGTGTTCTTTTTACTAGCAACAACCAGAGTAACTCTTCATAGACCACACATGGATCCACCAGTGTCATTACATGTGTGTTCTTTTTACTAACAACAATTGGAGTCATTTCATGACTGTTCTTTTCACATACCACATATGGATCCAACAGTGTCATTGAAATGTGTGTTCTCTTCAGAGACCACACATGGATCCACCAGTGTCATTGCATGTGTGCTCTTTTTACTAACAACAACCAGAGTCATTGCATGTGTGTTCTTTTTACTAACAACAACCGGAGTCATTGCATGTGTGTTCTTTTTACTAAGAACAACCAGTGTCATGGCATGTTGCTCTCTTCAGAGACCACACATGGATCCACTAGTGTTATTGCATGTGAGTTCTTTTTACTAACAAGAATTGGAGTCATTGCATGTGTGTTCTTTTCACATACCACACATGGATCCACCAGTGTCATTGAAATGTGTGTTCTCTTCAAAGACCACACATGGATCCACTAGTGTCATTGCATGTGTGCTCTTTTTCCTAACAACAACCAGAGTCATTGCATGTGTGTTCTTTTCTCATACCACATATGGATCCACCAGTGTCATTGAAATGTGCGTTCTTTTCTCAATCCACCTATGGATCCACCAGTGTCATTGCACGTGTGCTCTTATTACTAACAACAACCAGTCATTGCGCGTGTGTTATTTTTACTAACAACATCCAGAGTCATTGCATGTGTGTTCTTTTTACTTACAACAACCAAAGTCATTGCATGTGTGTTCTTTTCACATACCACACATGGATCCACCAGTGTCATTGAAATGTGTGTTCTTCTCATTAACCACAACTAGAGTCATTGCATGTGCGTTCTCTTCAGAGACCACACATGGATGAAGCAGTGTCATTGCATGTGTGTTCTTTTTACTATCAACAGCCAGAATCATTGCATGTGTGTTCTTTTCACATACCACACATGGATCCACCAGTGTCATTGAAATGTGTGTTCTCTTCAGAGACCACACATGGATCCACCAGTGTCATTGCATGTGTGTTCTTTTTCCTAACAACAACCAGAGTCACTGCATGTGTGTTCTTTTCTCATACCACATATGGATCCACCAGTGTCATTGCATGTGTGTTCTTTTCACAATCCACCTATGGATCCACCAGTGTCATTGCATGTGGAAACCACACATGGATCCACCAGTGTCATTGCATGTGTGCTCTTTTTACTAACAACACCTAGAGTCATTGCATGTGTGTTATTTTTACTAACAACAACCAGACTCTTTGCATGTGTGTTCTTTTTACTAACAACAACCAGAGTCATTGCATGTGTGTTCTCTTCAGAGACCACACATGGATCCACTAGTGTCATTGCATGTGTGCTCTTTTTCCTAACAACAACCAGAGTCATTGCATGTGTGTTCTTTTCTCATACCACATATGGATCTACCAGTGTCATTGAAATGTGTGTTCTTTTCACAATCCACCTATGGATCCACCAGTGTCATTGCATGTGTGCTCTTTTTACTAACAACAACCAGAGTCATTCCATGTGTGTTCTTTTTACTAACAACAACCAGAATCATTGGATGTTTGTTCTTTTTACTAATAACAACCAGAGTCATTGCATGTGTGTTCTCTTCAGATACAACACATGGATCCACCAGTGTCATTGAAATGTGTGTTCTTCTCGTTAACCACAGCTAGAGTCATTGCATGTGTGTTCTTTTCACATACCACATATGGATCCACCAGTGTCATTGAAATTTGTGTTCTGTTTAGAGACCACACATGGATCCACCAGTGTCATTGCATGTGTGCTCTTTTCACTAACAACAACCAGAGTCATTGCATGTGTGTTCTTTTTACTAACAACAACCAGAGTCATTGCATGTCTGTTCTCTTCATAGACCACACATGGATCCACTAGTGTCATTGCATTTCTGTTCTTTTTACTAACAACAATTGGAGTCATTTCATGACTGTTCTTTTCACATACCACATATGGATCCACCAGTATCATTGAAATGTGTGTTCTCCTTAGAGACCACACATGGATCCACCAGTGTCATTGCATGTGTGCTCTTTTTACTAACAACAACCAGTGTCATTGCATGTGTGTTCTTTTTACTAGCAACAACCAGAGTAACTCTTCATAGACCACACATGGATCCACCAGTGTCATTACATGTGTGTTCTTTTTACTAACAACAATTGGAGTCATTTCATGACTGTTCTTTTCACATACCACATATGGATACAACAGTGTCATTGAAATGTGTGTTCTCTTCAGAGACCACACATGGATCCACCAGTGTCATTGCATGTGTGCTCTTTTTACTAACAACAACCAGAGTCATTGCATGTGTGTTCTTTTTACTAACAACAACCGGAGTCATTGCATGTGTGTTCTTTTTACTAAGAACAACCAGTGTCATGGCATGTTGCTCTCTTCAGAGACCACACATGGATCCACTAGTGTTATTGCATGTGAGTTCTTTTTACTAACAAGAATTGGAGTCATTGCATGTGTGTTCTTTTCACATACCACATATGGATCCACCAGTGTCATTGCATGTGTGTTCTTTTCACAATCCACCTATGGATCCACCAGTGTCATTGCATGTGGAGACCCCACATGGATCCACCAGTGTCATTGCATGTGTGTTCTTTTTACTAACAACAACCATAGTCATTGCATGTGTGTTCTCTTCAGAGGCCACACATTGATCCACAAGTGTCATTGCATATGTGTTCTACTAACAACAACCAGAGTCATTGCATGTGTCTTCTTTTTACTAACAACAACCGGAGTCATTGCATGAGTATTCTTTTTACTAACAACAACTAGTGGCATTGCATGTGTGTTCTCTTCAGGGACCACACATGGAACCACCAGTGTCATACATGTTTGTTCTTTTTACTAACACCAACTGGAGTCATTGCATGTTTGTTAATTTCACATACCACATATGGATCCACCAGTGTCATTTAAATGTGTGTTCTCTTTAGAGACCACACATGGATCCACCAGTGTCATTGCATGTGTGCTCTTTTTACTAACAACAACCAGAGTCATTGCATGTGTGTTCTTTTTACTAACAACAAGCGGTGTCATTGCATGCGTGTTCTTTTTACTAACAACAACCAGAGTCATTGCATGTGTGTTCTCTTCATAGACCACACATGGATCCACCAGTGTCATTGCATCTCTGTTCTTTTTACTAACAACAATTGGAGTCATTTCATGACTGTTCTTTTCACATACCACATATGGATCCACCAGTATCATTGAAATGTGTGTTCTCTTTAGAGACCACACATGGATCCACCAGTGTCATTGCATGTGTGCTCTTTTTACTAACAACAACCAGTGTCATTGCATGTGTGTTCTTTTTACTAACAACAACTAGAGTCACTCTTCATAGACCACACATGGATCCACCAGTGTAATTGCATGTGTTTTCTTTTTACTAACAACAATTGGAGTCATTTCATGACTGCTCTTTTCACATACCACATATGGATCCACCAGTGTCATTGAAATGTGTGTTCTCTTCAGAGACCACACATGGATCCACCAGTGTCATTGCATGTGTGCTCTTTTTACTAACAACAACCAGAGTCATTGCATGTTTGTTCTTTTTACTAACAACAACCAGTGTTATCGCATGTGTGTTCTTTTTACTAACAACAACCAGTGTCATTGCATGTGTGTTCTTTTTACTAACAACAACCAGAGTCATTGCATGTGTGTTCTCTTCATAGACCACACATGGATCCACCAGTGTCATTGCATTTCTGTTCTTTTTACTAACAACAACCGAAGTCATTGCATGTGTGTTCTCTTCATAGACCACACATGGATCCACCAGTGTCATTGCATGTGTGTTCTTTTTACTAACAACAATTGGAGTCATTTCATGGCTGTTCTTTTCACATACCACATATGGATCCACCAATGTCATTGAAATGTGTGTTCTGTTCAGAGACCACATATGGATCCACCAGTTTCATTGCATGTGTGTTCTTTTTACAAACAACAACCAGAGTCATTGCATGTGTGTTCTTTTCACATACCACACATGGATCCACTAGTGTCATTGAAATGTGTGTTCTTCTCATTAACCACAACTAGAGTCATTGCATGTGTGTTCTCTTCAGAGACCACACATGGATCAACTAGTGTCATTGCATGTGTGTTCTTTTTACTAACAACAGCCAGAGTCATTGCATGTGTGTTCTTTTCACATACGAAACATGGATCCACCTGTGTCATTGAAATGTGTGTTCTCTTCATAGACCACACATGGATCCACTTGTGTCATTGCATGTGTGCTCTTTTACTAACAACAACCAGAGTCATTGCATGTGTGTTCTTTTCTCATACCACATATGGATCCACTAGTGTCATTACATGTGTGTTCTTTTCAAAATCCACCTATGGATCCACCAGTGTCATTCCATGTGGAGACCACACATGGATCCACTAGTGTCATTCCATGTGGAGACCACACATGGATCCACCAGTGTCATTGCCTGTGTGCTCTTTTTACTAACAACAGCCAGAGTCATTGCATGTGTTCTTTTTACTAACAACAACCATAATCATTGCATGTGTGTTCTATTCAGAGACCACACATGGATCCACCAGTGTCATTGCATGTGTGTTCTTTTTACTAACAACAATTGGAGTCATTTCATGACTGTTCTTTTCACATACCACATATGGATCCACTAGTGTCATTGAAATGTGTGTTCTCTTTAGAGACCACACATGGATCCACCAGTGTCATTGCATGCGTGTTCCTTTTACTAACAACAACCAGAGTCATTGCATGTTTGTTCTTTTCACATACCACATATGGATCCACTAGTGTGATTGCATGTGTGTTCTTTTCACAATCCACCTATGGATCCACCAGTGTCATTGCATGTGGAGACCACACATGGATCCACCAGTGTCATTGCATGTGTGCTCTTTTTACTAACAACAACCAGAGTCATTGCATGTGTGTTCTTTTTACTAACAACACCCAGAGTCATTGCATGTGTGTTCTTTTTACTAACAACAACCAGAGTCATTGCATGTGTGTTCTCTTCAGAGACCACACATGGATCCACCAGTGTCATTGCATGTGTGCTCTTTTTACTAACAACAACCAGTGTCATTGCATGTGTGTTCTTTTTACTAACAACAACTAGAGTCACTCTTCATAGACCACACATGGATCCACCAGTGTCATTGCATGTGTGTTCTTTTTACTAACAACAATTGGAGTCATTTCATGACTGTTCTTTTCACATACCACATATGGATCCACCAGTGTCATTGAAATGTGTGTTCTCTTCAGAGACCAACATGGATCCACCAGTGTCATTGCATGTGCTCTTTTTACTAACAACAACCAGAGTCATTGCATGTTTGTTCTTTTTACTAACAACAACCAGTGTTATCGCATGTGTGTTCTTTTTACTAACAACAACCAGTGTCATTGCATGTGTGTTCTTTTTACTAACAACAACCAGAGTCATTGCATGTGTGTTCTCTTCATAGACCACACATGGATCCACCAGTGTCATTGCATTTCTGTTCTTTTTACTAACAACAATTGGAGTCATTTCATGACTGTTCTTTTCACATACCACATATAGATCCACCAGTATCATTGAAATGTGTGTTCTCCTTAGAGACCACACATGGATCCACCAGTGTCATTGCACGCGTGCTCTTTTTACTAACAACAATTAGTGTCATTGCATGTGTGTTCTTTTTACTAACAACAACCAGAGTCATTGCATGTGTGTTCTCTTCATAGACCACACATGGATCCACCAGTGTCATTGCATGTGTGTTCTTTTTACTAACAACAATTGGAGTCATTTCATGGCTGTTCTTTTCACATACCACATATGGATCCACCAATGTCATTGAAATGTGTGTTCTGTTCAGAGACCACAGATGGATCCACCAGTTTCATTGCATGTGTGTTCTTTTTACAAACAACAACCAGAGTCATTGCATGTGTGTTCTTTTCACATACCACACATGGATCCACCAGTGTCATTGAAATGTGTGTTCTTCTCATTAACCACAACTAGAGTCATTGCATGTGTGTTCTCTTCAGAGACCACACATGGATCAACTAGTTTCATTGCATGTGTGTTCTTTTTACTAACAACAGCCAGAGTCATTGCATGTGTGTTCTTTTCACATACCAAACATGGATCCACCAGTGTCATTGAAATGTCTGTTCTCTTCATAGACCACACATGGATCCACTTGTGTCATTGCATGTGTGCTCTTCTACTAACAACAACTAGAGTCATCGCATGTGTGTTCTTTTCTCATACCACATATGGATCCACTAGTGTCATTGCATGTGTGTTCTTTTCAAAATCCACCTATGGATCCAGCAGTGTCATTCCATGTGGAGACCACACATGGATCCACCAGTGTCATTCCATGTGGAGACCACACATGGATCCACCAGTGTCATTGCCTGTGTGCTCTTTTTACTAACAACAGCCAGAGTCATTGCATGTGTTCTTTTTACTAACAACAACCATAACCATTGCATGTGTGTTCTCTTCAGAGACCACACATGGATCCACCAGTGTCATTGCATGTGTGTTCTTTTTACTAACAACAATTGGAGTCATTTCATGACTGTTCTTTTCACATACCACATATGGATCCACTAGTGTCATTGAAATGTGTGTTCTCTTTAGAGACCACACATGGATCCACCAGTGTCATTGCATGCGTGTTCCTTTTACTAAAAACAACCAGAGTCATTGCATGTGTGTTCTTTTCACATACCACATATGGATCCACTAGTGTGATTGAATGTGTGTTCTTTTCACAATCCACCTATGGATCCACCAGTGTCATTGCATGTGGAGACCATACATGGATCCACCAGTGTCATTGCATGTGTGCTCTTTTTACTAACAACAACCAGAGTCATTGCAAGTGTGTTCTTTTTACTAACAACACCAAGAGTCATTGCATGTGTGTTCTTTTTACTAACAACAACCAGAGTCATTGCATGTGTGTTCTCTTCAGAGACCACACATGAATCCACCAGTGTCATTGCATGTGTGCTCTTTTTACTAACAACAATCAGTGTCATTGAAATGTGTGTTCTCTTTAGAGACCACACATGGATCCACTAGTGTCATTGCATGTGTGCTCTTTTTACTAACAACAACTGGAGTCATTGCATGTGTGCTCTTTATACTAACAACAGCCAGAGTCATTGCATGTGTGTTCTCTTCAGAGACCACACATGGATCCACTAGTGTCATTGCATGTGTGTTCTTTTTACTACCAATAACTAGTGTCATTGCATGTTTGTTCTTTTCACAATCCACCTATGGATCCACCAGTGTCATTGCATGTGTGCTCTTTTTACTAACAATAGCCGGTGTCATTGAAATGTGTGTTCTCTTCAGAGACCACACATGGATCCACCAGTGTCATTGCATGTGTGTTCTTTTTACTAACAACAACCAGAGTCATTGCGTGTGTGTTATTTTTACTAACAACAACCAGAGTCATTGCATGTTTGTTCTTTTTAATAATAACAACCAGAGTCATTGCATGTGTGTTCTCTTCAGATACCACACATGGATCCACCAGTGTCATTGAAATGTGTGTTCTTCTCGTTAACCACAGCTAGAGTCATTGCATGTGTGTTCTTTTCACATACCACATATGGATCCACCAGTGTCATTGAAATGTGTGTTCTCTTTAGAGACCACACATGGATCCACCAGTGTCATTGCATGTGTGCTCTT
Source organism: Avena sativa (assembly GCA_916181665.1). Lineage (NCBI taxonomy): Eukaryota > Viridiplantae > Streptophyta > Magnoliopsida > Poales > Poaceae > Avena > Avena sativa. Next base: position 83,400,138 of record OV702286.1, read on the forward strand.
TTTACTAACAACAACCAGAGTCATTGCATGTGTGTTCTTTTTACTAACAACAACCAGAATCATTGCATGTGTGTTCTTTTTACTAACAACAACCAGAGTCATTGCATATGTGTTCTCTTTAGACCACACATGGATCCACTAGTGTCATTGCATGTGTGTTCTTTTTACTAACAACAATTAGAGTCATTTCATGACTGTTCTTTTCACATATTACATATGGATCCACCAGTGTCATTGAAATGTGTGTTCTCTCCAGAGACCACACATGGTTCCACCAGCGTCATTGCATGTGTGTTATTTTGACTAACAACACCCAGAGTCATTGCATGTGTGTTCTTTTTACTAACAACAACCAGAGTCTTTGCATGTTTGTTCTTTTTACTAACAACAACTAGAATCATTGCATGTGTGTTCTCTCCAGAGACCACACATGGATCCACCAGTGTCATTGCATGTGTGTTCTTTTTACTAACAACAACTGGAGTCATTGCATGTGTGCTCTTCTTACTAACAATAGCCAGAGTCATTGCATGTGTGTTCTCTTCAGAGACCACACATGGATCCACCAATGTCATTGCATGTGTGTTCTTTTTACTAACAATAACTAGTGTCATTGCATGTTTGTTATTTTCACAATCCACCTATGGATCCACCAGTGTCATTGCATGTGTGGTCTTTTTACTAACAATAGCCAGTGTCATTGAAATGTGTTCTCTTCAGAGACCACACATGGATCCACCAGTGTCATTGCATGTGTGTTTTTTACTTACAACAACCAGAGTGATTGCATGTGTGTTCTTTTCACATACCACGCATGGATCCACCAGTGTCATTGAAATGTGTGTTCTTCTCATTAACCACAGCTAGTCATTGCATGTGTGTTCTCTTCAGAGACCACACATGGATCAACCAGTGTCGTTGCATGTGTGTTCTTTTCACATACCACACATGGATCCACCAGTGTCATTGAAATGTGTGTTCTTCTCATTAACCACAACTAGAGTCATTGCATGTGTGTTCTCTTCAGAGACCACACATGGATCAACCAGTGTCATTGAAATGTGTGTTCTTCTCATTAACCACAACTAGAGTCATTGCATGTGTGTTCTCTTCAGAGACCACACATGGATCAACCAGTGTCATTGCATGTTTGTTCTTTTTAATAATAACAACCAGAGTCATTGCATGTGTGTTCTCTTCAGATACCACACATGGATCCACCAGTGTCATTGAAATGTGTGTTCTTCTCGTTAACCATAGCTAGAGTCATTGCATGTGTGTTCTTTTCACATACCACATATGGATCCACCAGTGTCATTGAAATGTGTGTTCTCTTTAGAGACCACACATGGATCCACCAGTGTCATTGCATGTGTGCTCTTTTTACTAACAACAACCAGAGTCATTGCATGTGTGTTCTTTTTACAAACTACAACCAGAATCTTTGCATGTGTGTTCTTTTTACTAACAATAACCAGAGTCATTGCATGTGTGTTCTCTTTAGAGACCACACATGAATCCACCAGTGTCATTGCATGTGTGCTCTTTTTACTAACAACAACCAGTGTCATTGAAATGTGTGTTCTCTTCAGAGACCACACATGGATCCACTAGTGTCATTGCATGTGTGCTCTTTTTACTAACAACAACTGGAGTCATTGCATGTGTGCTCTTTTTACTAACAACAGCCAGAGTCATTGCATGTGTGTTCTCTTCAGAGACCACACATGGATCCACCAGTGTCATTGCATGTGTGTTCTTTTTACTAACAATAACTAGTGTCATTGCATGTTTGTTCTTTTCACAATCCACCTATGGATCCACCAGTGTCATTGCATGTGTGCTCTTTTTACTAATAATAGCCAGTGTCATTGAAATGTGTGTTCTCTTCAGAGACCACACATGGATCCACCAGTGTCATTGCATGTGTGTTCTTTTTACGAACAACAACCAGAGTAATTGCATGTGTGTTCTTTTCACATACCACACATGGATCCACCAGTGTCATTGAAATGTGTGTTCTTCTCATTAACCATAGCTAGTCATTGCATGTGTGTTCTCTTCAGAGACCACACATGGATCAACTAGTGTCGTTGCATGTGTGTTCTCTTCAGAGACCACACATGGATCAACCAGTGTCATTGCATGTGTGTTCTTTTTACTAACAACAGCCAGAATCATTGCATGTGTGTTCTTTTCACATACCACACATGGATCCACCAGTGTCATTGAAATGTGTGTTCTCTTCAAAGACCACACATGGATCCACTAGTGTCATTGAACGTATGCTCTTTTTCCTAACAACAACCAGAGTCACTGCATGTGTGTTCTTTTCTCATACCACATATGGATCCACCAGTGTCATTGAAATGTGTGTTCTTTTCACAATCCAATTATGGATCCACCAGTGTCATTGCACGTGTGCTCTTTTTTACTAACAACAACCAGAGTCATTGCATGTGTGTTCTTTTTACTAACAACAACCAGAGTCATTGGATGTTTGTTCTTTTTACTAATAACAACCAGAGTCATTGCATGTGTGTTCTCTTCAGATACCACACATGGATCCACCAGTGTCATTGAAATGTGTGTTCTTCTCGTTAACCACAGCTAGAGTCATTGCATGTGTGTTCTTTTCACATACCACATATGGATCCACCAGTTTCATTGAAATTTGTGTTCTCTTTAGAGACCACACATGGATCCACCAGTGTCATTGCATGTGTGCTCTTTTTACTAACAACAACCAGAGTCATTGCATGTGTGTTCTTTTTACTAACAACAACCAGAATCATTGCATGTGTGTTCTTTTTACTAACAACAACCAGAGTCATTGCATATGTGTTCTCTTCAGAGACCACACACGGATCCAGCAGTGTCATTGCATGTGTTTTCCTTTTACTATCAACAATTGGAGTCATTTCATGACTGTTCTTTTCACATACCACATATGGATCCAGCAGTATCATTGAAATGTGTGTTCTCTTTAGAGACCACACATGGATCGACTAGTGTCATTGCATGTGTCTTCTTTTTACCAACAACAACCAAAGTACATTGCATGTGTGTTCTTTTCAAATACCACATATGGATCCACTAGTGTCATTGCATGTGTGTTCTTTTCACAATCCACCTATGGATCCACCAGTGTCATTGCATGTGGAGACCACACATGGATCCACCAGTTACATTGCATGTGTCCTCTTTTTACTAACAACTTGCATGTGTGTTCTTTTTACTAACAACAAGCAGAGTCTTTGCATGTGTGTTCTTTTTACTAACAACAACCAGAGTCATTGCATGTGTGTTCTCTTCAGAGACCACACATGGATCCACCAGTGTCATTGCATGTGTGTCCTTTTTACAAACAACAACTGGAGTCATTGCATGTGTGCTCTTTTTACTAACAACAGCCAGAGTCATTGCATGTGTGTTCTATTCAGAGACCACACATGGATCCAGCAGTGTCATTGAAATGTGTGTTCTTCTCGTTAACCATAGCTAGAGTCATTGCATGTGTGTTCTTTTCACATACCACATATGGATCCACCAATGTCATTGAAATGTGTGTTCTCTTTAGAGGCCACACATGGATCCACCAGTGTCATTGCATGTGTGCTCTTTTTACTAACAACAACCAGAATCATTGCATGTGTGTTCTTTTTACTAACAACAACCAGAGTCATTGCATGTGTGTTCTTTTTACTAACAACAACCAGAGTCTTTGCATGTGTGTTCTTTTTACTAACAACAACCAGAGTCATTGCATGTATGTTCTCTTCAGAGACCACACATGAATCCACCAATGTCATTGCATGTGTGCTCTTTTTACTAACAACAACCAGTGTCATTGAAATGTGTGTTCTCTTCAGAGACCACACGTGGATCCACTAGTGTCATTGCATGTGTGCTCTTTTTACTAACAACAAAGGGAGTCATTGCATGTGTGCTCTTTTTACTAACAACAGCCAGAGTCATTGCATGTGTGTTCTCTTTAGAGACCACACATGGATCCACCAGTGTCATTGCATGTGTGTTCTTTTTACTAACAATAACTAGTGTCATTGCATGTTTGTTCTTTTCACAATCCACCTATGGATCCACCAGTGTCATTGCATGTGTGCTCTTTTTACTAACAATAGCCAGTGTCATTGAAATGTGTGTTCTCTTCAGAGACCACACATGGATCCACCAGTGTCATTGCATGTGTGTTCTTTTTACTAACAACAGCCAGATTGATTGCATGTGTGTTCTTTTCACATACCACACATGGATCCACCAGTGTCATTGAAATGTGTGTTCTTCTCATTAACCACAGCTAGTCATTGCATGTGTGTTCTCTTCAGAGACCACACATGGATCAACGAGTGTTGTTGCATGTGTGTTCTATTCAGAGACCACACATGGATCAACCAGTGTCATTGCATGTGTGTTCTTTTTACTAACAACAGCCAGAATCATTGCATGTGTGTTCTTTTCACATACCACACATGGATCCACCAGTGTCATTGAAATGTGTGTTCTCTTCAGACACCACACATGGATCCACTAGTGTCATTGCATGTGTGCTCTTTTTCCTAACAACAACCAGAGTCATTGCATGTGTGTTCTTTTCTCATACCACATATGGATCCACCAGTGTCATTGAAATGTGTGTTCTTTTCACAATCCACCTATGGATCCACCAGTGTCATTGCATGTGTGCTCTTTTTACTAACAACAACCAGAGTCATTGCATGTGTGTTCTTTTTACTAACAACAACCAGAGTCATTGCATGTGTGTTCTTTTTACTAACAACAACCAGAATCATTGCATGTGTGTTCTTTTTACTAACAACAACCAGAGTCATTGCATATGTGTTCTCTTCAGAGACCACACACGGATCCAGCAGTGTCATTGCATGTGTTTTCCTTTTACTATCAACAATTGGAGTCATTTCATGACTGTTCTTTTCACATACCACATATGGATCCAGCAGTATCATTGAAATGTGTGTTCTCTTTAGAGACCACACATGGATCGACTAGTGTCATTGCATGTGTCTTCTTTTTACCAACAACAACCAAAGTACATTGCATGTGTGTTCTTTTCACATACCACATATGGATCCACTAGTGTCATTGCATGTGTGTTCTTTTCACAATCCACCTATGGATCCACCAGTGTCATTGCATGTGGAGACCACACATGGATCCACCAGTGTCATTGCATGTGTCCTCTTTTTACTAACAACTTGCATGTGTGTTCTTTTTACTAACAACAAGCAGAGTCTTTGCATGTGTGTTCTTTTTACTAACAACAACCAGAGTCATTGCATGTGTGTTCTCTTCAGAGACCACACATGGATCCACCAGTGTCATTGCATGTGTGTCCTTTTTACAAACAACAACTGGAGTCATTGCATGTGTGCTCTTTTTACTAACAACAGCCAGAGTCATTGCATGTGTGTTCTATTCAGAGACCACACATGGATCCATCAGTGTCATTGAAATGTGTGTTCTTCTCGTTAACCATAGCTAGAGTCATTGCATGTGTGTTCTTTTCACATACCACATATGGATCCACCAATGTCATTGAAATGTGTGTTCTCTTTAGAGGCCACACATGGATCCACCAGTGTCATTGCATGTGTGCTCTTTTTACTAACAACAACCAGAATCATTGCATGTGTGTTCTTTTTACTAACAACAACCAGAGTCATTGCATGTGTGTTCTTTTTACTAACAACAACCAGAGTCTTTGCATGTGTGTTCTTTTTACTAACAACAACCAGAGTCATTGCATGTATGTTCTCTTCAGAGACCACACATGAATCCACCAATGTCATTGCATGTGTGCTCTTTTTACTAACAACAACCAGTGTCATTGAAATGTGTGTTCTCTTCAGAGACCACACGTGGATCCACTAGTGTCATTGCATGTGTGCTCTTTTTACTAACAACAACGGGAGTCATTGCATGTGTGCTCTTTTTACTAACAACAGCCAGAGTCATTGCATGTGTGTTCTCTTCAGAGACCACACATGGATCCACCAGTGTCATTGCATGTGTGTTCTTTTTACTAACAATAACTAGTGTCATTGCATGTTTGTTCTTTTCACAATCCACCTATGGATCCACCAGTGTCATTGCATGTGTGCTCTTTTTACTAACAATAGCCAGTGTCATTGAAATGTGTGTTCTCTTCAGAGACCACACATGGATCCACCAGTGTCATTGCATGTGTGTTCTTTTTACTAACAACAGCCAGATTGATTGCATGTGTGTTCTTTTCACATACCACACATGGATCCACCAGTGTCATTGAAATGTGTGTTCTTCTCATTAACCACAGCTAGTCATTGCATGTGTGTTCTCTTCAGAGACCACACATGGATCAACGAGTGTTGTTGCATGTGTGTTCTCTTTAGAGACCACACATGGATCAACCAGTGTCATTGCATGTGTGTTCTTTTTACTAACAACAGCCAGAATCATTGCATGTGTGTTCTTTTCACATACCACTCATGGATCCACCAGTGTCATTGAAATGTGTGTTCTCTTCAGAGACCACACATGGATCCACTAGTGTCATTGCATGTGTGCTCTTTTTCCTAACAACAACCAGAGTCATTGCATGTGTGTTCTTTTCTCATACCACATATGGATCCACCAGTGTCATTGAAATGTGTGTTCTTTTCACAATCCACCTATGGATCCACCAGTGTCATTGCATGTGTGCTCTTTTTACTAACAACAACCAGAGTCATTGCATGTGTGTTCTTTTTACTAACAACAACCAGAATCATTGCATGTGTGTTCTTTTTACTAACAACAACCAGAGTCATTGCATATGTGTTCTCTTCAGAGACCACACACGGATCCAGCAGTGTCATTGCATGTATTTTCCTTTTACTATCAACAATTGGAGTCATTTCATGACTGTTCTTTTCACATACCACATATGGATCCAGCAGTATCATTGAAATGTGTGTTCTCTTTAGAGACCACACATGGATCGACTAGTGTCATTGCATGTGTCTTCTTTTTACCAACAACAACCAAAGTACATTGCATGTGTGTTCTTTTCACATACCACATATGGATCCACTAGTGTCATTGCATGTGTGTTCTTTTCACAATCCACCTATGGATCCACCAGTGTCATTGCATGTGGAGACCACACATGGATCCACCAGTGTCATTGCATGTGTCCTCTTTTTACTAACAACTTGCATGTGTGTTCTTTTTACTAACAACAAGTAGAGTCTTTGCATGTGTGTTCTTTTTACTAACAACAACCAGAGTCATTGCATGTGTGTTCTCTTCAGAGACCACACATGGATCCACCAGTGTCATTGCATGTGTATCCTTTTTACAAACAACAACTGGAGTCATTGCATGTGTGCTCTTTTTACTAACAACAGCCAGAGTCATTGCATGTGTGTTCTATTCAGAGACCACACATGGATCCATCAGTGTCATTGAAATGTGTGTTCTTCTCGTTAACCATAGCTAGAGTCATTGCATGTGTGTTCTTTTCACATACCACATATGGATCCACCAATGTCATTGAAATGTGTGTTCTCTTTAGAGGCCACACATGGATCCACCAGTGTCATTGCATGTGTGCTCTTTTTACTAACAACAACCAGAATCATTGCATGTGTGTTCTTTTTACTAACAACAACCAGAGTCATTGCATGTGTGTTCTTTTTACTAACAACAACCAGAGTCTTTGCATGTGTGTTCTTTTTACTAACAACAACCAGAGTCATTGCATGTATGTTCTCTTCAGAGACCACACATGAATCCACCAATGTCATTGCATGTGTGCTCTTTTTACTAACAACAACCAGTGTCATTGAAATGTGTGTTCTCTTCAGAGACCACACGTGGATCCACTAGTGTCATTGCATGTGTGCTCTTTTTACTAACAACAACGGGAGTCATTGCATGTGTGCTCTTTTTACTAACAACAGCCAGAGTCATTGCATGTGTGTTCTCTTCAGAGACCACACATGGATCCACCAGTGTCATTGCATGTGTGTTCTTTTTACTAACAATAACTAGTGTCATTGCATGTTTGTTCTTTTCACAATCCACCTATGGATCCACCAGTGTCATTGCATGTGTGCTCTTTTTACTAACAATAGCCAGTGTCATTGAAATGTGTGTTCTCTTCAGAGACCACACATGGATCCACCAGTGTCATTGCATGTGTGTTCTTTTTACTAACAACAGCCAGATTGATTGCATGTGTGTTCTTTTCACATACCACACATGGATCCACCAGTGTCATTGAAATGTGTGTTCTTCTCATTAACCACAGCTAGTCATTGCATGTGTGTTCTCTTCAGAGACCACACATGGATCAACGAGTGTTGTTGCATGTGTGTTCTCTTTAGAGACCACACATGGATCAACCAGTGTCATTGCATGTGTGTTCTTTTTACTAACAACAGCCAGAATCATTGCATGTGTGTTCTTTTCACATACCACACATGGATCCACCAGTGTCATTGAAATGTGTGTTCTCTTCAGAGACCACACATGGATCCACTAGTGTCATTGCATGTGTGCTCTTTTTCCTAACAACAACCAGAGTCATTGCATGTGTGTTCTTTTCTCATACCACATATGGATCCACCAGTGTCATTGAAATGTGTGTTCTTTTCACAATCCACCTATGGATCCACCAGTGTCATTGCATGTGTGCTCTTTTTACTAACAACAACCAGAGTCATTGCATGTGTGTTCTTTTTACTAACAACAACCAGAATCATTGCATGTGTGTTCTTTTTACTAACAACAACCAGAGTCATTGCATATGTGTTCTCTTCAGAGACCACACACGGATCCAGCAGTGTCATTGCATGTGTTTTCCTTTTACTATCAACAATTGGAGTCATTTCATGACTGTTCTTTTCACATACCACATATGGATCCAGCAGTATCATTGAAATGTGTGTTCTCTTTAGAGACCACACATGGATCGACTAGTGTCATTGCATGTGTCTTCTTTTTACCAACAACAACCAAAGTACATTGCATGTGTGTTCTTTTCACATACCACATATGGATCCACTAGTGTCATTGCATGTGTGTTCTTTTCACAATCCACCTATGGATCCACCAGTGTCATTGCATGTGGAGACCACACATGGATCCACCAGTGTCATTGCATGTGTCCTCTTTTTACTAACACTTGCATGTGTGTTCTTTTTACTAACAACAAGCAGAGTCTTTGCATGTGTGTTCTTTTTACTAACAACAACCAGAGTCATTGCATGTGTGTTCTCTTCAGAGACCACACATGGATCCACCAGTGTCATTGCATGTGTGTCCTTTTTACAAACAACAACTGGAGTCATTGCATGTGTGCTCTTTTTACTAACAACAGCCAGAGTCATTGCATGTGTGTTCTATTCAGAGACCACACATGGATCCATCAGTGTCATTGAAATGTGTGTTCTTCTCGTTAACCATAGCTAGAGTCATTGCATGTGTGTTCTTTTCACATACCACATATGGATCCACCAATGTCATTGAAATGTGTGTTCTCTTTAGAGGCCACACATGGATCCACCAGTGTCATTGCATGTGTGCTCTTTTTACTAACAACAACCAGAATCATTGCATGTGTGTTCTTTTTACTAACAACAACCAGAGTCATTGCATGTGTGTTCTTTTTACTAACAACAACCAGAGTCTTTGCATGTGTGTTCTTTTTACTAACAACAACCAGAGTCATTGCATGTATGTTCTCTTCAGAGACCACACATGAATCCACCAATGTCATTGCATGTGTGCTCTTTTTACTAACAACAACCAGTGTCATTGAAATGTGTGTTCTCTTCAGAGACCACACGTGGATCCACTAGTGTCATTGCATGTGTGCTCTTTTTACTAACAACAACGGGAGTCATTGCATGTGTGCTCTTTTTACTAACAACAGCCAGAGTCATTGCATGTGTGTTCTCTTCAGAGACCACACATGGATCCACCAGTATCATTGCATGTGTGTTCTTTTTACTAACAATAACTAGTGTCATTGCATGTTTGTTCTTTTCACAATCCACCTATGGATCCACCAGTGTCATTGCATGTGTGCTCTTTTTACTAACAATAGCCAGTGTCATTGAAATGTGTGTTCTCTTCAGAGACCACACATGGATCCACCAGTGTCATTGCATGTGTGTTCTTTTTACTAACAACAGCCAGATTGATTGCATGTGTGTTCTTTTCACATACCACACATGGATCCACCAGTGTCATTGAAATGTGTGTTCTTCTCATTAACCACAGCTAGTCATTGCATGTGTGTTCTCTTCAGAGACCACACATGGATCAACGAGTGTTGTTGCATGTGTGTTCTCCTCAGAGACCACACATGGATCAACCAGTGTCATTGCATGTGTGTTCTTTTTACTAACAACAGCCAGAATCATTGCATGTGTGTTCTTTTCACATACCACACATGGATCCACCAGTGTCATTGAAATGTGTGTTCTCTTCAGAGACCACACATGGATCCACTAGTGTCATTGCATGTGTGCTCTTTTTCCTAACAACAACCAGAGTCATTGCATGTGTGTTCTTTTCTCATACCACATATGGATCCACCAGTGTCATTGAAATGTGTGTTCTTTTCACAATCCACCTATGGATCCACCAGTGTCATTGCATGTGTGCTCTTTTTACTAACAACAACCAGAGTCATTGCATGTGTGTTCTTTTTACTAACAACAACCAGAGTCATTGGATGTTTGTTCTTTTTACTAATAACAACCAGAGTCATTGCATGTGTGTTCTCTTCAGATACAACACATGGATCCACCAGTGTCATTGAAATGTGTGTTCTTCTCATTAACCACAGCTAGAATCATTGCATGTGTGTTCTTTTCACATACCACATATGGATCCACCAGTGTCATTGAAATTTGTGTTCTCTTTAGAGACCACACATGGATCCACCAGTGTCATTGCATGTGTGCTCTTTTTACTAACAACAACCAGAGTCATTGCATGTGTGTTCTTTTTACTAACAACAACTAGAATCATTGCATGTGTGTTCTTTTTACTAACAACAACCAGAGTCATTGCATATGTGTTCTCTTCAAAGACCACACACGGATCCAGCAGTGTCATTGCATGTGTTTTCTTTTTACTAACAACAATTGGAGTCATTTCATGACTGTTCTTTTCACATACCACATATGGATCCACGAGTATCATTGAAATGTGTGTTCTCTTTAGAGACCACACATGGATCGACTAGTGTCATTGCATGTGTCTTCTTTTTACCAACAACAACCAGAGTCATTGCATGTGTGTTCTTTTCACATACCACATATGGATCCACTAGTGTCATTGCATGTGTGTTCTTTTCACAATCCACCTATGGATCCACCAGTGTCATTGCATGTGGAGACCACACATGGATCCACCAGTGTCATTGCATGTGTCCTCTTTTTACTAACAACAACCAGAGTCATTGCATGTGTGTTCTTTTTACAAACAACAACCAGAGTCTTTGCATGTGTGTTCTTTTTACTAACAACAACCAGAGTCATTGCATGTGTGTTCTCTTCAGAGACCACACATGGATCCACCAGTGTCATTGCATGTGTGTTCTTTTTACTAACAACAACTGGAGTCATTGCATGTGTGCTCTTTTTACTAACAACAGCCAGAGTCATTGCATGTGTGTTCTCTTCAGAGACCACACATGGATCCACCAGTGTCATTGCATGTGTGTTCTTTTTACTAACAATAACTAGTGTCATTGCATGTTTGTTCTTTTCACAATCCACCTATGGATCCACCAGTGTCATTGCATGTGTGCTCTTTTTACTAACTACTGCCAGAGTCATTGTATGTGTGTTCTCTTCAGAGACCACACATGGATCCACCAGTGTCATTGCATGTGTGCTCTTTTTACTAACAATAGCAAGTGTCATTGAAATGTGTTCTCTTTAGAGACCACACATGGATCCACCAGTGTCATTGCATGTGTGTTCTTTTTACTTACAACAACCAGAGTCATTGCATGTGTGTTCTTTTCACATACCACACATGGATCCACCAGTGTCATTGAAATGTGTGTTCTTCTCATTAGCCACAACTAGAGTCATTGCATGTGTGTTCTCTTCACAGACCACACATGGATCAATCAGTGTCATTGCATGTGTGTTCTTTTTACTAACAACAGCCAGAGTCATTGCATGTGTTTTCTTTTCACACTCCACACATGGATCCACCAGTGTCATTGAAATGTGTGTTCTCTTCAGAGACCACACATGGATCCACTAGTGTCATTGCATGTGTGCTCTTTTTACTAACAACAACCAGAGTCATTGCATGTGTGTTCTTTTCTCATACCACATATGGATCCACTAGTGTTATTGCATGTGTGTTCTTTTCACAATCCACCTATGGATCCACCAGTGTCATTGCATGTGGAGACCACACATGGATCCACCAGTGTCATTGCATGTGTGCTCTTTTTACTAACAACAACCAAAGTCATTGCATGTGTGTTCTTTTTACTAACAACAACCAGAATCATTGCATGTGTGTTCTTTTTACTAACAACAACCAGAGTCATTGCATATGTGTTCTCTTCAGAGACCACACACGGATCCAGCAGTGTCATTGCATGTGTTTTCTTTTTACTATCAACAATTGGAGTCATTTCATGACTGTTCTTTTCACATACCACATATGGATCCAGCAGTATCATTGAAATGTGTGTTCTCTTTAGAGACCACACATGGATCGACTAGTGTCATTGCATGTGTCTTATTTTTACCAACAACAACCAGAGTACATTGCATGTGTGTTCTTTTCACATACCACATATGGATCCACTAGTGTCATTGCATGTGTGTTCTTTTCACAATCCACCTATGGATCCACCAGTGTCATTGCAAGTGGAGACCACACATGGATCCACCAGTGTCATTGCATGTGTCCTCTTTTTACTAACAACAACCAGAGTCATTGCATGTGTGTTCTTTTTACTAACAACAACCAGAGTCTTTGCATGTGTGTTCTTTTTACTAACAACCAGAGTCATTGCATGTGTGTTCTCTTCAGAGACCACACATGGATCCACCAGTGTCATTGCATGTGTGTCCTTTTTACAAACAACAACTGGAGTCATTGCATGTGTGCTCTTTTTACTAACAACAGCCAGAGTCATTGCATGTGTGTTCTATTCAGAGACCACACATGGATCCATCAGTGTCATTGAAATGTGTGTTCTTCTCGTTAACCACAGCTAGAGTCATTGCATGTGTGTTCTTTTCACATACCACATATGGATCCACCAATGTCATTGAAATGTGTGTTCTCTTTAGAGGCCACACATGGATCCACCAGTGTCATTGCATGTGTGCTCTTTTTACTAACAACAACCAGAGTCATTGCATGTGTGTTCTTTTTACTAACAACAACCAGAGTCATTGCATGTGTGTTCTTTTTACTAACAACAACCAGAGTCTTTGCATGTGTGTTCTTTTTACTAACAACAACCAGAGTCATTGCATGTATGTTCTCTTCAGAGGCCACACATGAATCCACCAATGTCATTGCATGTGTGCTCTTTTTACTAACAACAACCTGTGTCATTGAAATGTGTGTTCTCTTCAGAGACCACACATGGATCCACCAGTGTCATTGCATGTGTGCTCTTTTTACTAACAACAACCAGAGTCATTGCATGTGTGTTATTTTTACTAACAACAACCAGTGTCATTGCATGTGTGTTCTTTTTACTAACAACAACCAGAGTCATTGCATGTTTGTTCTCTTCATAGACCACACATGGATCCACTGGTGTCATTGCATTTCTGTTCTTTTTACTAACAACAATTGGAGTCATTTCATGACTGTTCTTTTCACATACCACATATGGATCCACCAGTATCATTGAAATGTGTGTTCTCTTTAGAGACCACACATGGATCCACCAGTGTCATTGGATGTGTGCTCTTTTTACTAACAACAACCAGTGTCATTGCATGTGTGTTCTTTTTACTAGCAACAACCAGAGTCACTCTTCATAGACCACACATGGATCCACCAGTGTCATTGCATGTGTGTTCTTTTTACTAACAACAATTGGAGTCATTTCATGACTGTTCTTTTCACATACCACATATGGATCCACCAGTGTCATTGAAATGTGTGTTCTCTTCAGAGACCACACATGGATCCACCAGTGTCATTGCATGTGTGCTCTTTTTACTAACAACAACCAGAGTCATTGCATGTTTGTTCTTTTTACTAACAACAACCAGTGTTATCGCATGTGTGTTCTTTTTACTAACAACAACCAGAGTCATTGCATGTGTGTTCTTTTTACTAACAACAACCAGAGTCTTTGCATGTTTGTTCTTTTTACTAACAACAACTAGAGTCATTGCATGTGTGTTCTCTTCAAATACCACACATGGATCCACCAGTGTCATTGAAATGTGTGTTCTTCTCGTTAACCACAGCTAGAGTCATTGCATGTGTGTTCTTTTCACATACCACATATGGATCCACCAGTGTCATTGAAATGTGTGTTCTCTTTAGAGACCACACATGGATCCACCAGTGTCATTGCATGTGTGCTCTTTTTACTAACAACAGCTAGAGTCATTGCATGTGTTCTTTTTACTAACAACAACCAGAATCATTGCATGTGTGTTCTTTTTACTAACAACAACCAGAGTCATTGCATATGTGTTCTCTTCAGAGACTACACATGGATCCACCAGTGTTATTGCATGTGTGTTATTTTTACTAACAACAATTGGAGTCATTTCATGACTGTTCTTTTCACATACCACATATGGATCCACCAATGTCATTGAAATGTGTGTTCTCTTTAGAGACCACACATGGATCGACTAGTGTCATTGCATGTGTGTTCTTTTTACTAACAACAGCCAGAGTGATTGCATGTGTGGTCTTTTCACATACCACACATGGATCCACCAGTGTCATTGAAATGTGTGTTCTTCTCCTTAACCATAGCTAGTCATTGCATGTGTGTTCTCTTCAGAGACCACACATGGATCAACTAGTGTCGTTGCATGTGTGTTCTCTTCAGAGACCACACATGGATCAACCATGTCATTGCATGTGTGTTCTTTTTACTAACAACAGCCAGAATCATTGCATGTGTGTTCTTTTCACATACCACATATGGATCCACCAGTGTCATTAAAATGTGTGTTCTCTTTAGAGACCACACATGGATCCACCAGTGTCATTGCATGTGTGCTCTTTTTACTAACAATAGCCAGAGTCATTGCATGTGTTCTTTTTACTAACAACAACCATAATCATTGCATGTGTGTTCTTTTTACTAACAACAACCAGAGTCATTGCATATGTGTTCTCTTCAGAGACCACACATGGATCCACCAGTGTCATTGCATGTGTGTTCTTTTTACTAACAACAAATGGAGTCATTTCATGACTGTTCTTTTCACATACCACATATGGATCCACCAGTGTCATTGCATGTGTGTTCTTTTCACAATCCACCTATGGATCCACCAGTGTCATTGCATGTGGAGACGACACATGGATCCACCAGTGACATTGCATGTGTGTTATTTTTACTAACAACAACCAGAGTCATTGCACGTGTGTTCTCTTCAGAGGCCACACATTGATCCACAAGTGTCATTGCATGTGTGTTCTTTTTACTAACAACCATAGTCATTGCATGTGTCTTCTTTTTACTAACAACAACCAGAGTCATTGCATGTGTTCTTTTCACTAACAACAACTAGTGTCATTGCATGTGTGTTCTCTTCAGAGACCACACATGGATCCACCAGTGTCATTGCATGTGTGTTCTTTTTACTAACAACAACCAGAGTCATTGCATGTGTGTTCTTTTCACATACCACATATGGATCCACTAGTGTCATTGCATGTGTGTTCTTTTCACAATCCACCTATGGATCCACCAGTGTCATTGCATGTGTGTTCTTTTTACTAACAACAACCAGAGTCATGGCATGTGTGTTCTTTTCACATACCACATATGGATCCACTAGTGTCATTGCATGTGTGTTCTTTTAACTAACAATAGCCAGTTTCATTGAAATGTGTTCTCTTCAGAGACCACAAATGGATCCACCAGTGTCATTGCATGTGTGTTCTCGTTAGAGACCACACATGGATCAACCAGTGTCATTGCATGTGTGTTCTTTTTACTAACAACAACCAGAGTCATTTCATGACTGTTCTTTTCACATACCACATATGGATCCACCAGTGTCATTGAAATGTGTGTTCTCTTCAGAGACCACACATGGATCCACCAGTGTCATTGCATGTGTGCTCTTTTTACTAACAATAACCAGAGTCATTGCATGTGTGTTCTTTTTACTAACAACAACCAGAGTCATTTCATGACTGTTCTTTTCACATACCACATATGGATCCACCAGTGTCATTGAAATGTGTGTTCTCTTCAGAGACCACACATGGATCCACCAGTGTCATTGCATGTGTGATCTTTTTACTAACAATAGCCAGAGTCATTGCATGTGTTCTTTTTACTAACAACAACCATAATCATTGCATGTGTGTTCTTTTTACTAACAACAACCAGAGTCATTGCATATGTGTTCTCTTTAGAGACCACACATGGATCCACCAGTGTCATTGCATGTGTGTTCTTTTTACTAACAACAAATGGAGTCATTTCATGACTGTTCTTTTCACATACCACATATGGATCCACCAGTGTCATTGCATGTGTGTTCTTTTCACAATCCACCTATGGATCCACCAGTGTCATTGCATGTGGAGACGACACATGGATCCACCAGTGTCATTGCATGTGTGTTATTTTTACTAACAACAACCAGAGTCATTGCATGTGTGTTCTCTTCAGAGGCCACACATTGATCCACAAGTGTCATTGCATGTGTGTTCTTTTTACTAACAACCATAGTCATTGCATGTGTCTTCTTTTTACTAACAACAACCAGAGTCATTACATGAGTGTTCTTTTTACTAACAACAACTGGAGTCATTTCATGACTGTTCTTTTCACATACCACATATGGATCCACCAGAGTCATTGCATGTGTGTTCTTTTTACTAACAACACCCAGAGTCTTTGCATGTTTGTTATTTTTACTAACAACAACCAGAGTCATTGCATGTGTGTTCTCTTCAGATACCACACATGGATCCACCAGTGTCATTGAAATGTTTGTTCTTCTCGTTAACCACAGCTAGAGTCATTGCATGTGTGTTCTTTTCACATACCACATATGGATCCACCAGTGTCATTGAAATGTGTGTTCTCTTTAGAGACCACACATGGATCCACCAGTGTCATTGCATGTGTGCACTTTTTACTAACAACAGCTAGAGTCATTGCATGTGTTCTTTTTACTAACAACAACCAGAATCATTGCATGTGTGTTCTTTTTACTAACAACAACCAGAGTCATTGCATATGTGTTCTCTTCAGAGACCACACATGGATCCACCAGTGTCACTGCATGTGTGTTATTTTTACTAACAACAATTGGAGTCATTTCATGACTGTTCTTTTCACATACCACATATGGATCCACCAATGTCATTGAAATGTGTGTTCTCTTTAGAGACCACACATGGATCGACTAGTGTCATTGCATGTGTGTTCTTTTTACTAACAACAACCAGAGTCATTGCATGTTTGTTCTTTTCACATACCACATATGGATCCACTAGTGTCATTGCATGTGTGTTCTTTTCACAATCCACCTATGGATCCACCAGTGTCATTGCATGTGGAGACCACACATGGATCCACCTGTGTCATTGCATGTGTGCTCTTTATACTAACAACAACCATAGTCATTGCATGTGTGTTCTTTTTACTAACAACAACCAGAGTCATTGCATGTGTCTTCTTTTTACTAACAACAACCAGAGTCATTGCATGAGTGTTCTTTTTACTAACAACAACTAGTGTCATTGCATGTGTGTTCTCGTTAGAGACCACACATGGATCAACCAGTGTCATTGCATGTGTGTTCTTTTTACTAACAACAACCAGAGTCATTTCATGACTGTTCTTTTCACATCCCACATATGGATCCACCAGTGTCATTGAAATGTGTGTTCTCTTCAGAGACCACACATGGATCCACCAGTGTCATTGCATGTGTGCTCTTTTTACTAACAACAACCAGACTCATTACATGTGTGTTATTTTTACTAACAACAACCAGTGTCATTGCATGTGTGTTCTTTTTACTAACAACAACCAGAGTCATTGCATGTCTGTTCTCTTCATAGACCACACATGGATCCACTGGTGTCATTGCATTTCTGTTCTT
The DNA here is from genome assembly GCA_916181665.1 of Avena sativa. Classification (NCBI taxonomy): domain Eukaryota; kingdom Viridiplantae; phylum Streptophyta; class Magnoliopsida; order Poales; family Poaceae; genus Avena; species Avena sativa. Next base: position 83,418,473 of record OV702286.1, read on the forward strand.
TTTACTAACAACAATTGGAGTCATTTCATGACTGTTCTTTTCACATACCACATATGGATCCACCAGTATCATTGAAATGTGTGTTCTCTTTACAGACCACACATGGATCCACCAGTGTCATTGGATGTGTGCTCTTTTTACTAACAACAACCAGTGTCATTGCATGTGTGTTCTTTTTACTAGCAACAACCAGAGTCACTCTTCATAGACCACACATGGATCCACCAGTGTCATTGCATGTGTGTTCTTTTTACTAACAACAATTGGAGTCATTTCATGACTGTTCTTTTCACATACCACATATGGATCCACCAGTGTCATTGAAATGTGTGTTCTCTTCAGAGACCACACATGGATCCACCAGTGTCATTGCATGTGTGCTCTTTTTACTAACAACAACCAGAGTCATTGCATGTTTGTTCTTTTTACTAACAACAACCAGTGTTATCGCATGTGTGTTCTTTTTACTAACAACAACCAGAGTCATTGCATGTGTGTTCTTTTTACTAACAACAACCAGAGTCTTTGCATGTTTGTTCTTTTTACTAACAACAACTAGAGTCATTGCATGTGTGTTCTCTTCAAATACCACACATGGATCCACCAGTGTCATTGAAATGTGTGTTCTTCTCGTTAACCACAGCTAGAGTCATTGCATGTGTGTTCTTTTCACATACCACATATGGATCCACCAGTGTCATTGAAATGTGTGTTCTCTTTAGAGACCACACATGGATCCACCAGTGTCATTGCATGTGTGCTCTTTTTACTAACAATAGCTAGAGTCATTGCATGTGTTCTTTTTACTAACAACAACCAGAATCATTGCATGTGTGTTCTTTTTACTAACAACAACCAGAGTCATTGCATATGTGTTCTCTTCAGAGACCACACATGGATCCACCAGTGTTATTGCATGTGTGTTCTTTTTACTAACAACAATTGGAGTCATTTCATGACTGTTCTTTTCACATACCACATATAGATCCACCAGTATCATTGAAATGTGTGTTCTCCTTAGAGACCACACATGGATCCACCAGTGTCATTGCACGCGTGCTCTTTTTACTAACAACAATTAGTGTCATTGCATGTGTGTTCTTTTTACTAACAACAACCAGAGTCATTGCATGTGTGTTCTCTTCAGAGACCACACATGGATCAACCAGTGTCATTGCATGTGTGTTCTTTTTACTAACAACAGCCAGAGTCATTGCATGTGTGTTCTTTTCACATACCAAACATGGATCCACCAGTGTCATTGAAATGTGTGTTCTCTTCATAGACCACACATGGATCCACTTGTGTCATTGCATGTGTGCTCTTTTACTAACAACAACCAGAGTCATTGCATGTGTGTTCTTTTCTCATACCACATATGGATCCACTAGTGTCATTGCATGTGTGTTCTTTTCAAAATCCACCTATGGATCCACCAGTGTCATTCCATGTGGAGACCACACATGGATCCACCAGTGTCATTCCATGTGGAGACCACACATGGATCCACCAGTGTCATTGCCTGTGTGCTCTTTTTACTAACAACAGCCAGAGTCATGGCATGTGTTCTTTTTACTAACAACAACTATAATCATTGCATGTGTGTTCTTTTTACTAACAACAACAGAGTCATTGCATATGTGTTCTCTTCAGAGACCACACATGGATCCACTAGTGCCATTGCATGTGTGTTCTTTTTACTAACAACAATTGGAGTCATTTCATGACTGTTCTTTTCACATACCACATATGCATCCACTAGTGTCATTGAAATGTGTGTTCTCTTCAGAGACGACACATGGATCCACCAGTGTCATTGCATGCGTGTTCCTTTTACTAACAACAACCAGAGTCATTGCATGTTTGTTCTTTTCACATACCACATATGGATCCACTAGTGTGATTGCATGTGCGTTCTTTTCATAATCCACCTATGGATCCACCAGTGTCATTGCATGTGGAGACCACACATGGATCCACCAGTGTCATTGCATGTGTGCTCTTTTTACTAACAACAACCAGAGTCATTACATGTGTGTTCTTTTTACTAACAATACCCAGAGTCATTGAATGTGTGTTCTTTTCACTAACAACAACCAGAGTCATTGCATGTGTGTTCTCTTCAGAGACCACACATGAATCCACCAGTGTCATTGCATGTGTGCTCTTTTTACTAACAACAATCAGTGTCATTGAAATGTGTGTTCTCTTTAGAGACCACACATGGATCCACTAGTGTCATTGCATGTGTGCTCTTTTTACTAACAACAACTAGAGTCATTGCATGTGTGCTCTTTATACTAACAACAGCCAGAGTCATTGCATGTGTGTTCTCTTCAGAGACCACACATGGATCCACTAGTGTCATTGCATGTGTGTTCTTTTTACTAACAATAACTAGTGTCATTGCATGTTTGTTCTTTTTAATAATAACAACCAGAGTTATTGCATGTGTGTTCTCTTCAGATACCACACATGGATCCACCAGTGTCATTGAAATGTGTGTTCTTCTCGTTAACCACAGCTAGAGTCATTGCATGTGTGTTCTTTTCACATACCACATATGGATCCACCAGTGTCATTGAAATGTGTGTTCTCTTTAGAGACCACACATGGATCCACCAGTGTCATTGCATGTGTGCTCTTTTTACTAACAACAACCAGAGTCATTGCATGTGTGTTCTTTTTACTAACAACAACCAGAATCATTGCATGTGTGTTCTTTTTACTAACAACAACCAGAGTCATTGCATATGTGTTCTCTTTAGACCACACATGGATCCACAAGTGTCATTGCATGTGTGTTCTTTTTACTAACAACAATTAGAGTCATTTCATGACTGTTCTTTTCACATACCACATATGGATCCACCAGTGTCATTGAAATGTGTGTTCTCTCCAGAGACCACACATGGATCCACCAGCGTCATTGCATGTGTGTTCTTTTGACTAACAACACCCAGAGTCATTGCATGTGTGTTATTTTTACTAACAACAACCAGAGTCTTTGCATGTTTGTTCTTTTTACTAACAACAACTAGAGTCATTGCATGTGTGTTCTCTCCAAAGACCACACATGGATCCACCAGTGTCATTGCATGTGTGTTATTTTTACTAAGAACAACTGGAGTCATTGCATGTGTGTTCTTTTCACAATCCACCTATGGATCCACCAGTGTCATTGCATGTGTGCTCTTTTTACTAATAATAGCCAGTGTCATTGAAATGTGTGTTCTCTTCAGAGACCACACATGGGTCCACCAGTGTCATTGCATGTGTGTTCTTTTTACGAACAACAGCCAGAGTGATTGCATGTGTGTTCTTTTCACATACCACACATGGATCCACCAGTGTCATTGAAATGTGTGTTCTTCTCATTAACCATAGCTAGTCATTGCATGTGTGTTCTCTTCAGAGACGACACATGGATCAACTAGTGTCGTTGCATGTGTGTTCTCTTCAGAGACCACACATGGATCAACCAGTGTCATTGCATGTGTGTTCTTTTTACTAACAACAGCCAGAATCATTGCATGTGTGTTCTTTTCACATACCACACATGGATCCACCAGTGTCATTGAAATGTGGGTTCTCTTCAAATACCACACATGGATCCACTAGTGTCATTGCATGTGTGCTCTTTTTCCTAACAACAACCAGAGTCATTGCATGTGTGTTCTTTTCTCATACCACATATGGATCCACCAGTGTCATTGAAATGTGTGTTCTTTTCTCAATCCACCTATGGATCCACCAGTGTCATTGCACGTGTGCTCTTATTACTAACAACAACAAGAGTCATTGCATGTGTGTTATTTTTACTAACAACAACCAGAGTCATTGCATGTGTGTTCTTTTTTACTTACAACAAGCAAAGTCATTGCATGTGTGTTCTTTTCACATACCACACATGGATCCACCAGTGTCATTGAAATGTGTGTTCTTCTCATTAACGACAACTAGAGTCATTGCATGTGTGTTCTTTTTACTATCAACAGCCAGAATCATTGCATGTGTGTTCTTTTCACATACCACACATGGATCAACCAGTGTCATTGCACGTGTGTTCTTTTTACTATCAACAGCCAGAATCATTGCATGTGTGTTCTTGTCACATACCACACATGGATCCACCAGTGTCATTGAAATGTGTGTTCTCTTCAGAGACCACACATGGATCCACCAGTGTTATTGCATGTATGCTCTTTTTCCTAACAACAACCAGAGTCACTGCATGTGTGTTCGTTTCTCATACCACATATGGATCCACCAGTGTCATTGAAATGTGTGTTCTTTTCACAATCCACCTATGGATCCACCAGTGTCATTGCACGTGTGCTCTTTTTACTAACAACAACCAGAGTCATTGCATGTGTGTTCTTTTTACTAACAACAACGAGAGTCATTGGATGTTTGTTCTTTTTACTAATAACAACCAGAGTCATTGCATGTGTGTTCTCTTTAGATACCACACATGGATCCACCAGTGTCATTGAAATGTGTGTTCTTCTCGTTAACCACAGCTAGAGTCATTGCATGTGTGTTCTTTTCACATACCACATATGGATCCACCAGTGTCATTGAAATTTGTGTTCTCTTTAGAGACCACACATGGATCCACCAGTGTTATTGCATGTGTGCTCTTTTTACTAACAACAACCAGAGTCATTGCATGTGTGTTCTTTTTACTAACAACAACCAGAATCATTGCATGTGTGTTCTTTTTACTAACAACAACCAGAGTCATTGCATATGTGTTCTCTTCAGAGACCACACACGGATCCAGCAGTGTCATTGCATGTGTTTTCTTTTTAATATCAACAATTGGAGTCATTTCATGACTGTTCTTTTCACATACCACATATGGATCCAGTAGTATCATTGAAATGTGTGTTCTCTTTAGAGACCACACATGGATCGACTAGTGTCATTGCATGTGTCTTCTTTTTACCAACAACAACCAGAGTACATTGCATGTGCGTTCTTTTCACATACCACATATGGATCCACTAGTGTCATTGCATGTGTGTTCTTTTCACAATCCACCTATGGATCCACCAGTGTCATTGCATGCGGAGACCACACATGGATCCACCAGTGTCATTGCATGTGTCCTCTTTTTACTAACAACAACCAGAGTCATTGCATGTGTGTTCTTTTTACTAACAACAACCAGAGTCTTTGCATGTGTGTTCTTTTTACTAACAACAACCAGAGTCTTTGCATGTATGTTCTCTTCAGAGACCACACATGGATCCACCAGTGTCATTGCACGTGTGTCCTTTTTACAAACAACAACTGGAGTCATTGCATGTGTGCTCTTTTTACTAACAACAGCCAGAGTGATTGCATGTGTGTTCTCTTTAGAGACCACACATGGATCCATCAGTGTCATTGAAATGTGTGTTCTTCTCGTTAACCACAGCTAGAGTCATTGCATGTGTGTTCTTTTCACATACCACATATGGATCCACCAATGTCATTGAAATGTGTGTTCTCTTTAGAGGCCACACATGGATCCACCAGTGTCATTGCATTTGTGCTCTTTTTACTAACAACAACCAGAGTCATTGCATGTGTGTTCTTTTTACTAACAACAACCAGAGTCATTGCATGTGTGTTCTTTTTACTAACAACAACCAGAGCCTTTGCATGTGTGCCCTTTTCACTAACAACAACCAGAGTCATTGCATGTGTGTTCTCTTCAGAGACCACACATGGATCCACCAGTGTCATTGCATGTGTGTTCTTTTTACTAACAACAACCAGAGTCATTGCATGTGTGTTCTTTTCTCATACCACATATGGATCCACCAGTGTCATTGAAATGTGTGTTCTTTTCTCAATCCACCTATGGATCCACCAGTGTCATTGCACGTTTGCTCTTATTACTAACAACAACCAGAGTCATTGCGTGTGTGTTATTTTTACTAACAACAACCAGAGTCATTGCATGTGTGTTCTTTTTACTTACAACAACCAAAGTCATTACATGTGTGTTCTTTTCACATACCACACATGGATCCACCAGTGTCATTGAAATGTGTGTTCTTCTCATTAACCACAACTAGAGTCATTGCATGTGTGTTCTCTTCAGAGACCACACATGGATCAACTAGTGTCATTGCATGTGTGTTCTTTTTACTAACAACAGCCAGAGTCATTGCATGTGTGTTCTTTTCACATACGAAACATGGATCCACCTGTGTCATTGAAATGTGTGTTCTCTTCAGAGACCACACATGGATCCACCAGTGTCATTGCATGTGTGCTCTTTTTCCTAACAACAACCAGAGTCACTGCATGTGTGTTCTTTTCTCATACCACATATAGATCCACCAGTGTCATTGAAATGTGTGTTCTTTTCACAATCCACCTATGGATCCACCAGTGTCATTGCATGTGTGCTCTTTTTACTAACAACAACCAGAGTCATTGCATGTGTGTTCTTTTCTCATACCACATATGGAACCACTAGTGTTATTGCATGTGTGTTCTTTTCACAATCCACCTATGGATCCACCAGTGTCATTGCATGTGGAGACCACACATGGATCCACCAGTGTCATTGCATGTGTGCTCTTTTTACGAACAACAACCAGAGTCATTGCATGTGTGTTCTTTTTACTAACAACAACCAGAGTCATTGGATGTTTGTTCTTTTTACTAATAACAACCAGAGTCATTGCATGTGTGTTCTCTTCAGATACCACACATGGATCCACCAGTGTCATTGAAATGTGTGTTCTTCTCGTTAACCACAGCTAGAGTCATTGCATGTGTGTTCTTTTCACATACCACATATGGATCCACCAGTGTCATTGAAATTTGTGTTCTCTTTAGAGACCACACATGGATCCACCAGTGTCATTGCATGTGTGCTCATTTTACTAACAACAACCAGAGTCATTGCATGTGTGTTCTTTTTACTAACAACAACCAGAATCATTGCATGTGTGTTCTTTTTACTAACAACAACCAGAGTCATTGCATATGTGTTCTCTTCAAAGACCACACACGGATCCAGCAGTGTCATTGCATGTGTTTTCTTTTTACTAACAACAATTGGAGTCATTTCATGACTGTTCTTTTCGCATACCACATATGGATCCACCGGTATCATTGAAATGTTTGTTCTCTTTAGAGACCACACATGGATCGACTAGTGTCATTGCATGTGTCTTCTTTTTACCAACAACAACCAGAGTCATTGCATGTGTGTTCTTTTCACATACAACATATGGATCCACTAGTGTCATTGCATGTGTGTTCTTTTCACAATCCACCTATGGATCCACCAGTGTCATTGCATGTGGAGACCACACATGGATCCACCAGTGTCATTGCATGTGTCCTCTTTTTACTAACAACAACCAGAGTCATTGCATGTGTGTTCTTTTTACTAACAACAACCAGAGTCTTTGCATGTGTGTTATTTTTACTAACAACAACCAGAGTCATTGCATGTGTGTTCTCTTCAGAGACCACACATGGATCCACCAGTGTCATTGCATGTGTGTTCTTTTTACTAACAATAACTAGTGTCATTGCATGTTTGTTCTTTTCACAATCCACCTATGGATCCACCAGTGTCATTGCATGTGTGCTCTTTTTACTAACTACTGCCAGAGTCATTGTATGTGTGTTCTCTTCAGAGACCACACATGGATCCACCAGTGTCATTGCATGTGGAGACCACACATGGATCCACCAGTGTCATTGCACGTGTGCTCTTTTTACTAACAACAACCAGTGTCATTGCATGTGTGCTCTTTTCACATACCACATATGGATCCACCAGTGTCATTGCATGTGTGTTCTCTTCAGAGACCACACATGGATCCACCAGTGTCATTACATGTGTGTTCTTTTTACTAACAACAACCAGTGTCATTGAAATGTGTGTTCTCTTCAGAGACCACACATGGATCCACTAGTGTCATTGCATGTGTGCTCTTTTTGCTAACAACAACTGGAGTCATTGCATGTGTGCTATTTTTACTAACAACAGCCAGAGTCATAGCATGTGTGTTCTCTTCAGAGACCACACATGGATCCACCAGTGTCATTGCATGTGTGTTCTTTTTACTAACAATAACTAGTGTCATTGCATGTTTGTTCTTTTCACAATCCACCTATGGATCCACCAGTGTCATTGCATGTGTGCTCTTTTTACTAACAACACCCAGTGTCACTGAAATGTGTGTTCTCTTCAGAGACAACACATGGATCCACCAGTGTCATTGCATGTGTGCTCTTTTTACTAACAATAGCAAGTGTCATTGAAATGTGTTCTCTTTAGAGACCACACATGGATCCACCAGTGTCATTGCATGTGTGTTCTTTTTACTTACAACAACCAGAGTCATTGCATGTGTGTTCTTTTCACATACCACACATGGATCCACCAGTGTCATTGAAATGTGTGTTCTTCTCATTAGCCACAACTAGAGTCATTGCATGTGTGTTCTCTTCAGAGACCGCACATGGATCAATCAGTGTCATTGCATGTGTGTTCTTTTTACTAACAACAGCCAGAGTCATTGCATGTGTGTTCTTTTCACATCTCACACATGGATCCACCAGTGTCATTGAAATGTGTGTTCTCTTCAGAGACCACACATGGATCCACTAGTGTCATTGCATGTGTGCTCTTTTTACTAACAACAACCAGAGTCATTGCATGTGTGTTCTTTTCTCATACCACATATGGATCCACTAGTGTTATTGCATGTGTGTTCTTTTCACAATCCACCTATGGATCCACCAGTGTCATTGCATGTGGAGACCACACATGGATCCACCAGTGTCATTGCATGCGTGCTCTTTTTACTAACAACACCTAGAGTAATTGCATGTGTGTTCTTTTTACTAACAACAACCAGAGTCTTTGCATGTTTGTTCTTTTTACTAACAACAACCAGAGTCATTGCATGTGTGTTCTCTTCAAATACCACACATGGATCCACCAGTGTCATTGAAATGTTTGTTCTTCTCGTTAACCACAGCTAGAGTCATTGCATGTGTGTTCTTTTCACATACCACATATGGATCCACCAGTGTCATTGAAATGTGTGTTCTCTTTAGAGACCACACATGGATCCACCAGTGTCATTGCATGTGTGCTCTTTTTACTAACAACAGCTAGAGTCATTGCATGTGTTCTTTTTACTAACAACAACCAGAATCATTGCATGTGTGTTCTTTTTACTAACAACAACCAGAGTCATTGCATATGTGTTCTCTTCAGAGACCACACATGGATCCACCAGTGTCATTGCATGTGTGTTATTTTTACTAACAACAATTGGAGTCATTTCATGACTGTTCTTTTCACATACCACATATGGATCCACCAATGTCATTGAAATGTGTGTTCTTTTCAGAGACCACACATGGATCCACCAGTGTCATTGCATGTGTGTTCTTTTTACTAGCAACAACCAGAGTCATTGCATGTTTGTTCTTTTCACATACCACATATGGATCCACTAGTGTCATTGCATGTGTGTTCTTTTCACAATCCACCTATGGATCCACCAGTGTCATTGCATGTGGAGACCACACATGGATCCACCTGTGCCATTGCATGTGTGCTCTTTTTACTAACAACAACCAGAGTCATTGCATGTGCGTTCTTTTTACTAACAACAACCAGAGTCTTGGCATGTGTGTTCTTTTTACTAACAACAACCAGAGTCATTGCATGTGTGTTCTCTTCAGAGACCACACATGGATCCACCAGTGTCATTGCATGTGTGTTCTTTTTACTAACAACAACTAGAGTCATTGCATGTGTGCTCTTTTCACTAACAACAGCCAGAGTCATTGCATGTGTGTTCTCTTTAGAGACCACACATGGATCCACCAGTGTCATTGCATGTGTGTTCTTTTCACTAACAATAACTAGTGTCATTGCATGTTTGTTCTTTTCACAATCCACCTATGGATCCACCAGTGTCATTGCATGTGTGCTCTTTTTACTAACTACTGCCAGAGTCATTGTATGTGTGTTCTCTTCAGAGACCAGAGAACACACATGGATCCACCAGTGTCATTGCATGTGTGCTCTTTTTACTAACAATAGCAAGTGTCATTGAAATGTGTTCTCTTTAGAGACCACACATGGATCCACTAGTGTCATTGCATGTGTGTTCTTTTTACTTACAACAACCAGAGTCATTGCATGTGTGTTCTTTTCACATACCACACATGGATCAACCAGTGTCATTGAAATGTGTATTCTTCTCATTAGCCACAACTAGAGTCATTGCATGTGTGTTCTCTTCAGAGACCACACATGGATCAATCAGTGTCATTGCATGTGTGTTCTTTTTACTAACAACAGCCAGAGTCATTGCATGTGTGTTCTTTTCACATCCCACACATGGATCCACCAGTGTCATTGAAATGTGTGTTCTCTTCAGAGACAACACATAGATCCCCTAGTGTCATTGCATGTGTGCTCTTTTTACTAACAACAACCACAGTCATTGCATGTGTGTTCTTTTCTCATACCACATATGGATCCACTAGTGTTATTGCATGTGTGTTCTTTTCACAATCCACCTATGGATCCACCAGTGTCATTGCATGTGGAGACCACACATGGATCCACTAGTGTCATTGCATGTGGAGACCACACATGGATCCACCAGTGTCATTGCATGCGTGCTCTTTTTACTAACAACACCTAGAGTAATTGCATGTGTGTTCTTTTTACTAACAACAACCAGAGTCTTTGCATGCTTGTTCTTTTTACTAACAACAACCAGAGTCATTGCATGTGTGTTCTCTTCAAATACCACACATGGATCCACCAGTGTCATTGAAATGTTTGTTCTTCTCGTTAACCACAGCTACAGTCATTGCATGTGTGTTCTTTTCACATACCACATATGGATCCACCAGTGTCATTGAAATGTGTGTTCTCTTTAGAGACCACACATGGATCCACCAGTGTCATTGCATGTGTGCTCTTTTTACTAACAACAACTAGAGTCATTGCATGTGTTCTTTTTACTAACAACAACCAGAATCATTGCATGTGTGTTCTTTTTACTAACAACAACTAGAATCATTGCATGTGTGTTCTTTTTACTAACAACAACCAGAGTCATTGCATATGTGTTCTCTTCAAAGACCACACACGGATCCAGCAGTGTCATTGCATGTGTTTTCTTTTTACTAACAACAATTGGAGTCATTTTATGACTGTTCTTTTCACATACCACATATGGATCCACGAGTATCATTGAAATGTGTGTTCTCTTTAGAGACCACACATGGATCGACTAGTGTCATTGCATGTGTCTTCTTTTTACCAACAACAACCAGAGTCATTGCATGTGTGTTCTTTTCACATACCACATATGGATCCACTAGTGTCATTGCATGTGTGTTCTTTTCACAATCCACCTATGGATCCACCAGTGTCTTTGCATGTGGAGACCACACATGGATCCACCAGTGTCATTGCATGTGTCCTCTTTTTACTAACAACAACCAGAGTCATTGCATGTGTGTTCTTTTTACTAACAACAACCAGAGTCTTTGCATGTGTGTTCTTTTTACTAACAACAACCAGAGTCATTGCATGTGTGTTCTCTTTAGAGACCACACATGGATCCACCAGTGTCATTGCATGTGTGTTCTTTTTACTAACAACAACTGGAGTCATTGCATGTGTGCTCTTTTTACTAACAACAGCCAGAGTCATTGCATGTGTGTTCTCTTCAGAGACCACACATGGATCCACCAGTGTCATTGCATGTGTGTTCTTTTTACTAACAATAACTAGTGTCATTGCATGTTTGTTCTTTTCACAATCCACCTATGGATCCACCAGTGTCATTGCATGTGTGCTCTTTTTACTAACTACTGCCAGAGTCATTGTATGTATGTTCTCTTAAGAGACCACACATGGATCCACCAGTGTCATTGCATGTGTGCTCTTTTTACTAACAATATCAAGTGTCATTGAAATGTGTTCTCTTTAGAGACCACACATGGATCCACCAGTGTCATTGCATGTGTGTTCTTTTTACTTACAACAACCAGAGTCATTGCATGTGTGTTCTTTTCACATACCACACATGGATCCACCAGTGTCATTGAAATGTGTGTTCTTCTCATTAGCCACAACTAGAGTCATTGCATGGGTGTTCTCTTCAGAGACCACACATGGATCAATCAGTGTCATTGCATGTGTGTTCTTTTTACTAACAACAGCCAGAGTCATTGCATGTGTGTTCTTTTCACATCCCACACATGGATCCACCAGTGTCATTGAAATGTGTGTTCTCTTCAGAGACCACACATGGATCCACTAGTGTCATTGCATGTGTGCTCTTTTTACTAACAACAACCAGAGTCATTGCATGTGTGTTCTTTTCTCATACCACATATGGATCCACTAGTGTTATTGCATGTGTGTTCTTTTCACAATCCACCTATGGATCCACCAGTGTCATTGCATGTGGAGACCACACATGGATCCACCAGTGTCATTGCATGCGTGCTCTTTTTACTAACAACACCTAGAGTAATTGCATGTGTGTTCTTTTTACTAACAACAACCAGAGTCTTTGCATGTTTGTTCTTTTTACTAACAACAACCAGAGTCATTGCATGTGTGTTCTCTTCAAATACCACACATGGATCCACCAGTGTCATTGAAATGTTTGTTCTTCTCGTTAACCACAGCTAGAGTCATTGCATGTGTGTTCTTTTCACATACCACATATGGATCCACCAGTGTCATTGAAATGTGTGTTCTCTTTAGAGACCACACATGGATCCACCAGTGTCATTGCATGTGTGCTCTTTTTACTAACAACAGCTAGAGTCATTGCATGTGTTCTTTTTACTAACAACAACCAGAATCATTGCATGTGTGTTCTTTTTACTAACAACAACCAGAGTCATTGCATATGTGTTCTCTTCAGAGACCACACATGGATCCACCAGTGTCATTGCATGTGTGTTATTTTTACTAACAACAATTGGAGTCATTTCATGACTGTTCTTTTCACATACCACATATGGATCCACCAATGTCATTGAAATGTGTGTTCTTTTCAGAGACCACACATGGATCCACCAGTGTCATTGCATGTGTGTTCTTTTTACTAACAACAACCAGAGTCATTGCATGTTTGTTCTTTTCACATACCACATATGGATCCACTAGTGTCATTGCATGTGTGTTCTTTTCACAATCCACCTATGGATCCACCAGTGTCATTGCATGTGGAGACCACACATGGATCCACCTGTGTCATTGCATGTGTGCTCTTTTTACTAACAACAACCAGAGTCATTGCATGTACGTTCTTTTTACTAACAACAACCAGAGTCTTTGCATGTGTGTTCTTTTTACTAACAACAACCAGAGTCATTGCATGTGTGTTCTCTTCAGAGACCACACATGGATCCACCAGTGTCATTGCATGTGTGTTCTTTTTACTAACAACAACTGGAGTCATTGCATGTGTGCTCTTTTCACTAACAACAGCCAGAGTCATTGCATGTGTGTTCTCTTTAGAGACCACACATGGATCCACCAGTGTCATTGCATGTGTGTTCTTTTCACTAACAATAACTAGTGTCATTGCATGTTTGTTCTTTTCACAATCCACCTATGGATCCACCAGTGTCATTGCATGTGTGCTCTTTTTACTAACTACTGCCAGAGTCATTGTATGTGTGTTCTCTTCAGAGACCAGAGAACACACATGGATCCACCAGTGTCATTGCATGTGTGCTCTTTTTACTAACAATAGCAAGTGTCATTGAAATGTGTTCTCTTTAGAGACCACACATGGATCCACTAGTGTCATTGCATGTGTGTTCTTTTTACTTACAACAACCAGAGTCATTGCATGTGTGTTCTTTTCACATACCACACATGGATCAACCAGTGTCATTGAAATGTGTGTTCTTCTCATTAGCCACAACTAGAGTCATTGCATGTGTGTTCTCTTCAGAGACCACACATGGATCAATCAGTGTCATTGCATGTGTGTTCTTTTTACTAACAACAGCCAGAGTCATTGCATGTGTGTTCTTTTCACATCCCACACATGGATCCACCAGTGTCATTGAAATGTGTGTTCTCTTCAGAGACCACACATGGATCCACTAGTGTCATTGCATGTGTGCTCTTTTTACTAACAACAACCAGAGTCATTGCATGTGTGTTCTTTTCTCATACCACATATGGATCCACTAGTGTTATTGCATGTGTGTTCTTTTCACAATCCACCTATGGATCCACCAGTGTCATTGCATGTGGAGACCACACATGGATCCACTAGTGTCATTGCATGTGGAGACCACACATGGATCCACCAGTGTCATTGCATGCGTGCTCTTTTTACTAACAACACCTAGAGTAATTGCATGTGTGTTCTTTTTACTAACAACAACCAGAGTCTTTGCATGTTTGTTCTTTTTACTAACAACAACCAGAGTCATTGCATGTGTGTTCTCTTCAAATACCACACATGGATCCACCAGTGTCATTGAAATGTTTGTTCTTCTCGTTAACCACAGCTAGAGTCATTGCATGTGTGTTCTTTTCACATACCACATATGGATCCACCAGTGTCATTGAAATGTGTGTTCTCTTTAGAGACCACACATGGATCCACCAGTGTCATTGCATGTGTGCTCTTTTTACTAACAACAACTAGAGTCATTGCATGTGTTCTTTTTACTAACAACAACCAGAATCATTGCATGTGTGTTCTTTTTACTAACAACAACTAGAATCATTGCATGTGTGTTCTTTTTACTAACAACAACCAGAGTCATTGCATATGTGTTCTCTTCAAAGACCACACACGGCTCCAGCAGTGTCATTGCATGTGTTTTCTTTTTACTAACAACAATTGGAGTCATTTCATGACTGTTCTTTTCACATACCACATATGGATCCACGAGTATCATTGAAATGTGTGTTCTCTTTAGAGACCACACATGGATCGACTAGTGTCATTGCATGTGTCTTCTTTTTACCAACAACAACCAGAGTCATTGCATGTGTGTTCTTTTCACATACCACATATCGATCCACTAGTGTCATTGCATGTGTGTTCTTTTCACAATCCACCTATGGATCCACCAGTGTCATTGCATGTGGAGACCACACATGGATCCACCAGTGTCATTGCATGTGTCCTCTTTTTACTAACAACAACCAGAGTCATTGCATGTGTGTTCTTTTTACTAACAACAACCAGAGTCTTTGCATGTGTGTTCTTTTTACTAACAACAACCAGAGTCATTGCATGTGTGTTCTCTTCAGAGACCACACATGGATCCACCAGTGTCATTGCATGTGTGTTCTTTTTACTAACAACAACTGGAGTCATTGCATGTGTGCTCTTTTTACTAACAACAGCCAGAGTCATTGCATGTGTGTTCTCTTCAGAGACCACACATGGATCCACCAGTGTCATTGCATGTGTGTTCTTTTTACTAACAATAACTAGTGTCATTGCATGTTTGTTCTTTTCACAATCCACCTATGGATCCACCAGTGTCATTGCATGTGTGCTCTTTTTACTAACTACTGCCAGAGTCATTGTATGTGTGTTCTCTTCAGAGACCACACATGGATCCACCAGTGTCATTGCATGTGGAGACCACACATGGATCCACCAGTGTCATTGCATGTGTGCTCTTTTTACTAACAACAACCAGTGTCATTGCATGTGTGCTCTTTTCACATACCACATATGGATCCACCAGTGTCATTGCATGTGTGTTCTCTTCAGAGACCACACATGGATCCACCAGTGTCATTACATGTGTGTTCTTTTTACTAACAACCAGTGTCATTGAAATGTGTGTTCTCTTCAGAGACCACACATGGATCCACTAGTGTCATTGCATGTGTGCTCTTTTTGCTAACAACAACTGGAGTCATTGCATGTGTGCTATTTTTACTAACAACAGCCAGAGTCATTGCATGTGTGTTCTCTTCAGAGACCACACATGGATCCACCAGTGTCATTGCATGTGTGTTCTTTTTACTAACAATAACTAGTGTCATTGCATGTTTGTTCTTTTCACAATCCACCTATGGATCCACCAGTGTCATTGCATGTGTGCTCTTTTTACTAACAACACCCAGTGTCACTGAAATGTGTGTTCTCTTCAGAGACAACACATGGATCCACCAGTGTCATTGCATGTGTGCTCTTTTTACTAACAATAGCAAGTGTCATTGAAATGTGTTCTCTTTAGAGACCACACATGGATCCACCAGTGTCATTGCATGTGAGTTCTTTTTACTTACAACAACCAGAGTCATTGCATGTGTGTTCTTTTCACATACCACACATGGATCCACCAGTGTCATTGAAATGTGTGTTCTTCTCATTAGCCACAACTAGAGTCATTGCATGTGTGTTCTCTTCAGAGACCGCACATGGATCAATCAGTGTCATTGCATGTGTGTTCTTTTTACTAACAACAGCCAGAGTCATTGCATGTGTGTTCTTTTCACATCCCACACATGGATCCACTAGTGTCATTGAAATGTGTGTTCTCTTCAGAGACCACACATGGATCCACTAGTGTCATTGCATGTGTGCTCTTTTTACTAACAACAACCAGAGTCATTGCATGTGTGTTCTTTTCTCATACCACATATGGATCCACTAGTGTTATTGCATGTGTGTTCTTTTCACAATCCACCTATGGATCCACCAGTGTCATTGCATGTGGAGACCACACATGGATCCACCAGTGTCATTGCATGCGTGCTCTTTTTACTAACAACACCTAGAGTAATTGCATGTGTGTTCTTTTTACTAACAACAACCAGAGTCTTTGCATGTTTGTTATTTTTACTAACAACAACCAGAGTCATTGCATGTGTGTTCTCTTCAGATACCACACATGGATCCACCAGTGTCATTGAAATGTTTGTTCTTCTCGTTAACCACAGCTAGAGTCATTGCATGTGTGTTCTTTTCACATACCACATATAGATCCACCAGTGTCATTGAAATGTGTGTTCTCTTTAGAGACCACACATGGATCCACCAGTGTCATTGCATGTGTGCTCTTTTTACTAACAACATCTAGAGTCATTGCATGTGTTCTTTTTACTAACAACAACCAGAATCATTGCATGTGTGTTCTTTTTACTAACAACAACCAGAGTCATTGCATATGTGTTCTCTTCAGAGACCACACATGGATCCACCAGTGTCATTGCATGTGTGTTATTTTTACTAACAACAATTGGAGTCATTTCATGACTGTTCTTTTCACATACCACATATGGATCCACCAATGTCATTGAAATGTGTGTTCTCTTTAGAGACCACCATGGATCGACTAGTGTCATTGCATGTGTGTTCTTTTTACTAACAACAACCAGAGTCATTGCATGTTTGTTCTTTTCACATACCACATATGGATCCACTAATGTCATTGCATGTGTGTTCTTTTCACAGTCCACCTATGGATCCACCAGTGTCATTGCATGTGGAGACCACACATGGATCCCCCTGTGTCATTGGATGTGTGCTCTTTTTACTAACAACAACCAGAGTCATTGCATGTGTGTTCTTTTTACTAACAACAACCAGAGTCTTTGCATGTGTGTTCTTTTTACTAACAACAACCAGAGTCATTGCATGTGTGTTCTCGTTAGAGACCACACATGGATCCACCAGTGTCATTGCATGTGTGTTCTTTTTACTAACAATAACTGGAGTCATTGCATGTGTGCTCTTTTTACTAACAACAGCCAGAGTCATTGCATGTGTGTTCTCTTTAGAGACCACACATGGATCCACCAGTGTCATTGTATGTGTGTTCTTTTTACTAACAATAACTAGTGTCATTGCATGTTTGTTCTTTTCACAATCCACCTATGGATCCACCAGTGTCATTGCATGTGTGCTCTTTTTACTAACTACTGCCAGAGTCATTGTATGTGTGTTCTCTTCAGAGACCACACATGGATCCACCAGTGTCATTGCATGTGTGCTCTTTTTACTAACAATATCAAGTGTCTGTGTTCTCTTTAGAGACCACACATGGATCCACCAGTGTCATTGCATGTGTGTTCTTTTTACTTACAACAACCAGAGTCATTGCATGTGTGTTCTTTTCACATACCACACATGGATCCACCAGTGTCATTGAAATGTGTGTTCTTCTCATTAGCCACAACTAGAGTCATTGCATGGGTGTTCTCTTCAGAGACCACACATGGATCAATCAGTGTCATTGCATGTGTGTTCTTTTTACTAACAACAGCCAGAGTCATTGCATGTGTGTTCTTTTCACATCCCACACATGGATCCACCAGTGTCATTGAAATGTGTGTTCTCTTCAGAGACCACACATGGATCCACTAGTGTCATTGCATGTGTGCTCTTTTTACTAACAACAACCAGAGTCATTGCATGTGTGTTCTTTTCTCATACCACATATGGATCCACTAGTGTTATTGCATGTGTGTTCTTTTCACAATCCACCTATGGATCCACCAGTGTCATTGCATGTGGAGACCACACATGGATCCACCAGTGTCATTGCATGCGTGCTCTTTTTACTAACAACACCTAGAGTAATTGCATGTGTGTTCTTTTTACTAACAACAACCAGAGTCTTTGCATGTTTGTTCTTTTTACTAACAACAACCAGAGTGATTGCATGTGTGTTCTCTTCAAATACCACACATGGATCCACCAGTGTCATTGAAATGTTTGTTCTTCTCGTTAACCACAGCTAGAGTCATTGCATGTGTGTTCTTTTCACATACCACATATGGATCCACCAGTGTCATTGAAATGTGTGTTCTCTTTAGAGACCACACATGGATCCACCAGTGTCATTGCATGTGTGCTCTTTTTACTAACAACAGCTAGAGTCATTGCATGTGTTCTTTTTACTAACAACAACCAGAATCATTGCATGTGTGTTCTTTTTACTAACAACAACCAGAGTCATTGCATATGTGTTCTCTTCAGAGACCACACATGGATCCACCAGTGTCATTGCATGTGTGTTATTTTTACTAACAACAATTGGAGTCATTTCATGACTGTTCTTTTCACATACCACATATGGATCCACCAATGTCATTGAAATGTGTGTTCTTTTCAGAGACCACACATGGATCCACCAGTGTCATTGCATGTGTGTTCTTTTTACTAACAACAACCAGAGTCATTGCATGTTTGTTCTTTTCACATACCACATATGGATCCACTAGTGTCATTGCATGTGTGTTCTTTTCACAATCCACCTATGGATCCACCAGTGTCATTGCATGTGGAGACCACACATGGATCCACCTGTGTCATTGCATGTGTGCTCTTTTTACTAACAACAACCAGAGTCATTGCATGTGCGTTCTTTTTACTAACAACAACCAGAGTCTTTGCATGTGTGTTCTTTTTACTAACAACAACCAGAGTCATTGCATGTGTGTTCTCTTCAGAGACCACACATGGATCCACCAGTGTCATTGCATGTGTGTTCTTTTTACTAACAACAACTGGAGTCATTGCATGTGTGCTCTTTTCACTAACAACAGCCAGAGTCATTGCATGTGTGTTCTCTTTAGAGACCACACATGGATCCACCAGTGTCATTGCATGTGTGTTCTTTTCACTAACAATAACTAGTGTCATTGCATGTTTGTTCTTTTCACAATCCACCTATGGATCCACCAGTGTCATTGCATGTGTGCTCTTTTTACTAACTACTGCCAGAGTCATTGTATGTGTGTTCTCTTCAGAGACCAGAGAACACACATGGATCCACCAGTGTCATTGCATGTGTGCTCTTTTTACTAACAATAGCAAGTGTCATTGAAATGTGTTCTCTTTAGAGACCACACATGGATCCACTAGTGTCATTGCATGTGTGTTCTTTTTACTTACAACAACCAGAGTCATTGCATGTGTGTTCTTTTCACATACCACACATGGATCAACCAGTGTCATTGAAATGTGTGTTCTTCTCATTAGCCACAACTAGAGTCATTGCATGTGTGTTCTCTTCAGAGACCACACATGGATCAATCAGTGTCATTGCATGTGTGTTCTTTTTACTAACAACAGCCAGAGTCATTGCATGTGTGTTCTTTTCACATCCCACACATGGATCCACCAGTGTCATTGAAATGTGTGTTCTCTTCAGAGACCACACATGGATCCACTAGTGTCATTGCATGTGTGCTCTTTTTACTAACAACAACCAGAGTCATTGCATGTGTGTTCTTTTCTCATACCACATATGGATCCACTAGTGTTATTGCATGTGTGTTCTTTTCACAATCCACCTATGGATCCACCAGTGTCATTGCATGTGGAGACCACACATGGATCCACTAGTGTCATTGCATGTGGAGACCACACATGGATCCACCAGTGTCATTGCATGCGTGCTCTTTTTACTAACAACACCTAGAGTAATTGCATGTGTGTTCTTTTTACTAACAACAACCAGAGTCTTTGCATGTTTGTTCTTTTTACTAACAACAACCAGAGTCATTGCATGTGTGTTCTCTTCAAATACCACACATGGATCCACCAGTGTCATTGAAATGTTTGTTCTTCTCGTTAACCACAGCTAGAGTCATTGCATGTGTGTTCTTTTCACATACCACATATGGGTCCACCAGTGTCATTGAAATATGTGTTCTCTTTAGAGACCACACATGGATCCACCAGTGTCATTGCATGTGTGCTCTTTTTACTAACAACAACTAGAGTCATTGCATGTGTTCTTTTTACTAACAACAACCAGAATCATTGCATGTGTGTTCTTTTTACTAACAACAACCAGAGTCATTGCATATGTGTTCTCTTCAGAGACCACACATGGATCCACCAGTGTCATTGCATGTGTGTTATTTTTACTAACAACAATTGGAGTCATTTCATGACTGTTCTTTTCACATACCACATATGGATCCACCCATGTCATTGAAATGTGTGTTCTCTTCAGAGACCACACATGGATCCACCAGTGTCATTGCATGTGTGTTCTTTTTACTAACAACAACCAGAGTTATTGCATGTTTGTTCTTTTCACATACCACATATGGATCCACTAGTGTCATTGCATGTGTGTTCTTTTCACAATCCACCTATGGATCCACCAATGTCATTGCATGTGGAGACCACACATGGATCCACCTGTGTCATTGCATGTGTGCTCTTTTTACTAACAACAACCAGAGTCATTGCATGTGTGTTCTTTTTACTAACAACAACCAGAGTCTTTGCATGTGTGTTCTTTTTACTAACAACAACCAGAGTCATTGCATGTGTGTTCTCTTCAGAGACCACACATGGATCCACCAGTGTCATTGCATCTGTGTTCTTTTTACTAACAACAACTGGAGTCATTGCATGTGTGCTCTTTTTACTAACTACTGCCAGAGTCATTGTATGTGTGTTCTCTTCAGAGACCACACATGGATCCACCAGTGTCATTGCATGTGTGCTCTTTTTACTAACAATAGCAAGTGTCATTGAAATGTGTTCTCTTTAGAGACCACACATGGATCCACCAGTGTCATTGCATGTGTGTTCTTTTTACTTACAACAACCAGAGTCATTGCATGAGTGTTCTTTTCACATACCACACATGGATCCACCAGTGTCATTGAAATGTGTGTTCTTCTCATTAGCCACAACTAGAGTCATTGCATGTGTGTTCTCTTCGGAGACCACACATGGATCAATCAGTGTCATTGCATGTGTGTTATTTTTACTAACAACAGCCAGAGTCATTGCATGTGTGTTCTTTTCACATCCCACACATGGATCCACCAGTGTCATTGAAATGTGTGTTCTCTTCAGAGACCACACATGGATCCACTAGTGTCATTGCATGTGTGCTCTTTTTACTAACAACAACCAGAGTCATTGCATGTGTGTTCTTTTCTCATACCACATATGGATCAACTAGTGTTATTGCATGTGTGTTCTTTTCACAATCCACCTATGGATCCACCAGTGTCATTACATGTGGAGACCACACATGGATCCACCAGTGTCATTGCATGTGGAGACCACACATGGATCCACCAGTGTCATTGCATGCGTGCTCTTTTTACTAACAACACCTAGAGTAATTGCATGTGTGTTCTTTTTACTAACAACAACCAGAGTCTTTGCATGTTTGTTCTTTTTACTAACAACAACCAGAGTCATTGCATGTGTGTTCTCTTCAAATACCACACATGGATCCACCAGTGTCATTGAAATGTTTGTTCTTCTCGTTAACCACAGCTAGAGTCATTGCATGTGTGTTCTTTTCACATACCACATATGGATCCACCAGTGTCATTCAAATGTGTGTTCTCTTTAGAGACCACACATCGATCCACCAGTGTCATTGCATGTGTGCTCATTTTACTAACAACAGCTAGAGTCATTGCATGTGTTCTTTTTACTAACAACAACCAGAGTCATTTCATGTGTTCTTTTTACTAACAACAACCAGAGTCATTGCATATGTATTCTCTTCAGAGACCACACATGGATCCACCGGTGTCATTGCATGTGTGTTATTTTTACTAACAACAATTGGAGTCATTTCATGACTGTTCTTTTCACATACCACATATGGATCCACCAATGTCATTGAAATGTGCGTTCTTTTCAGAGACCACACATGGATCCACCAGTGTCATTGCATGTGTGTTCTTTTTACTAACAAAAACCAGAGTCATTGCATGTTTGTTCTTTTCACATACCACATATGGATCCACTAGAGTCATTGCATGTGTGTTCTTTTCACATCCCACACATGGATCCACCAGTGTCATTGAAATGTGTGTTCTCTTCAGAGACAACACATAGATCCCCTAGTGTCATTGCATGTGTGCTCTTTTTACTAACAACAACCACAGTCATTGCATGTGTGTTCTTTTCTCATACCACATATGGATCCACTAGTGTTATTGCATGTGTGTTCTTTTCACAATCCACCTATGGATCCACCAGTGTCATTGCATGTGGAGACCACACATGGATCCACTAGTGTCATTGCATGTGGAGACCACACATGGATCCACCAGTGTCATTGCATGCGTGCTCTTTTTACTAACAACACCTAGAGTAATTGCATGTGTGTTCTTTTTACTAACAACAACCAGAGTCTTTGCATGCTTGTTCTTTTTACTAACAACAACCAGAGTCATTGCATGTGTGTTCTCTTCAAATACCACACATGGATCCACCAGTGTCATTGAAATGTTTGTTCTTCTCGTTAACCACAGCTACAGTCATTGCATGTGTGTTCTTTTCACATACCACATATGGATCCACCAGTGTCATTGAAATGTGTGTTCTCTTTAGAGACCACACATGGATCCACCAGTGTCATTGCATGTGTGCTCTTTTTACTAACAACAACTAGAGTCATTGCATGTGTTCTTTTTACTAACAACAACCAGAATCATTGCATGTGTGTTCTTTTTACTAACAACAACTAGAATCATTGCATGTGTGTTCTTTTTACTAACAACAACCAGAGTCATTGCATATGTGTTCTCTTCAAAGACCACACACGGATCCAGCAGTGTCATTGCATGTGTTTTCTTTTTACTAACAACAATTGGAGTCATTTCATGACTGTTCTTTTCACATACCACATATGGATCCACGAGTATCATTGAAATGTGTGTTCTCTTTAGAGACCACACATGGATCGACTAGTGTCATTGCATGTGTCTTCTTTTTACCAACAACAACCAGAGTCATTGCATGTGTGTTCTTTTCACATACCACATATGGATCCACTAGTGTCATTGCATGTGTGTTCTTTTCACAATCCACCTATGGATCCACCAGTGTCTTTGCATGTGGAGACCACACATGGATCCACCAGTGTCATTGCATGTGTCCTCTTTTTACTAACAACAACCAGAGTCATTGCATGTGTGTTCTTTTTACTAACAACAACCAGAGTCTTTGCATGTGTGTTCTTTTTACTAACAACAACCAGAGTCATTGCATGTGTGTTCTCTTTAGAGACCACACATGGATCCACCAGTGTCATTGCATGTGTGTTCTTTTTACTAACAACAACTGGAGTCATTGCATGTGTGCTCTTTTTACTAACAACAGCCAGAGTCATTGCATGTGTGTTCTCTTCAGAGACCACACATGGATCCACCAGTGTCATTGCATGTGTGTTCTTTTTACTAACAATAACTAGTGTCATTGCATGTTTGTTCTTTTCACAATCCACCTATGGATCCACCAGTGTCATTGCATGTGTCCTCTTTTTACTAACTACTGCCAGAGTCATTGTATGTATGTTCTCTTCAGAGACCACACATGGATCCACCAGTGTCATTGCATGTGTGCTCTTTTTACTAACAATATCAAGTGTCATTGAAATGTGTTCTCTTTAGAGACCACACATGGATCCACCAGTGTCATTGCATGTGTGTTCTTTTTACTTACAACAACCAGAGTCATTGCATGTGTGTTCTTTTCACATACCACACATGGATCCACCAGTGTCATTGAAATGTGTGTTCTTCTCATTAGCCACAACTAGAGTCATTGCATGGGTGTTCTCTTCAGAGACCACACATGGATCAATCAGTGTCATTGCATGTGTGTTCTTTTTACTAACAACAGCCAGAGTCATTGCATGTGTGTTCTTTTCACATCCCACACATGGATCCACCAGTGTCATTGAAATGTGTGTTCTCTTCAGAGACCACACATGGATCCACTAGTGTCATTGCATGTGTGCTCTTTTTACTAACAACAACCAGAGTCATTGCATGTGTGTTCTTTTCTCATACCACATATGGATCCACTAGTGTTATTGCATGTGTGTTCTTTTCACAATCCACCTATGGATCCACCAGTGTCATTGCATGTGGAGACCACACATGGATCCACCAGTGTCATTGCATGCGTGCTCTTTTTACTAACAACACCTAGAGTAATTGCATGTGTGTTCTTTTTACTAACAACAACCAGAGTCTTTGCATGTTTGTTCTTTTTACTAACAACAACCAGAGTCATTGCATGTGTGTTCTCTTCAAATACCACACATGGATCCACCAGTGTCATTGAAATGTTTGTTCTTCTCGTTAACCACAGCTAGAGTCATTGCATGTGTGTTCTTTTCACATACCACATATGGATCCACCAGTGTCATTGAAATGTGTGTTCTCTTTAGAGACCACACATGGATCCACCAGTGTCATTGCATGTGTGCTCTTTTTACTAACAACAGCTAGAGTCATTGCATGTGTTCTTTTTACTAACAACAACCAGAATCATTGCATGTGTGTTCTTTTTACTAACAACAACCAGAGTCATTGCATATGTGTTCTCTTCAGAGACCACACATGGATCCACCAGTGTCATTGCATGTGTGTTATTTTTACTAACAACAATTGGAGTCATTTCATGACTGTTCTTTTCACATACCACATATGGATCCACCAATGTCATTGAAATGTGCGTTCTTTTCAGAGACCACACATGGATCCACCAGTGTCATTGCATGTGTGTTCTTTTTACTAACAAAAACCAGAGTCATTGCATGTTTGTTCTTTTCACATACCACATATGGATCCACTAGTGTCATTGCATGTGTGTTCTTTTCACAATCCACCTACGGATCTAGCAGTGTCATTGCATGTGGAGACCACACATGGATCCACCTGTGTCATTGCATGTGTGCTCTTTTTACTAACAACAACCAGAGTCATTGCGTGTGTGTTCTTTTTACTAACAACAACCAGAGTCTTTGCATGTGTGTTCTTTTTACTAACAACAACCAGAGTCATTGCATGTGTGTTCTCTTCAGAGACCACACATGAATCCACCAGTGTCATTGCATGTGTGCTCTTTTTACTAACAACAACCAGTGTCATTGAAATGTGTGTTCTCTTTAGAGAACACACATGGATCCACTAGTGTCATTGCATGTGTGCTCTTTTTACTAACAACAACTGGAGTCATTGCAGGTGTGCTCTTTTTACTAACAACATCCAGAGTCATTGCATGTGTGTTCTCTTCAGAGACCACACATGGATCCACCAGTGTCATTGCATGTGTGTTATTTTTACTAACAATAACTAGTGTCATTGCATGTTTGTTCTTTTCACAATCCACCTATGGATCCACTAGTGTCATTGCATGTGTGCTCTTTTTACTAACAATAGCCAGTGTCATTGAAATGTGTGTTCTCTTCAGAGAGCACACATGGATCCACCAGTGTCATTGCATGTGTGTTCTTTTTACAAACAACAGCCAGAGTGATCGCATGTGTGTTCTTTTCACATACCACACATGGATCCACCAGTTTCATTGAAATGTGTATTCTTCTCATTAACCACAGCTAGTCATTGCATGTGTGTTCTCTTTAGAGACCACACATGGATCAACCAGTGTCATTGCATGTGTGTTCTTTTTACTAACAACAACCAGAATCATTGCATGTGTGTTCTTTTCACAAACCACACATGGATCCACCAGTGTCATTGAAATGTGTGTTCTCTTTAGATACCACACATGGATCAACTAGTGTCATTGCATGTGTGCTCTTTTTACTAACAACAACCAGAGTCATTGCATGTGTTTTCTTTTCTCATACCACATATGGATCCACCAGTGTCATTGAAATGTGTGTTCTTTTCACAATCCACCTATGGATCTACCAGTGTCATTGCATGTGTGCTCTTTTTACTAACAACAACCAGAGTCATTGCATGTGTATTCTTCTTACTAACAAGAACGAGAGTCATTGCATGTGTGTTCTTTTCAAAGACCACACATGGATCCACTAGTGTCATTGCATGTGTGTTCTTTTTACTAACAACAGCCATAGTCATTGCATGTGTGTTCTTTTCATATACCACACATGGATCCACCAGTGTCATTGAAATGTGTGTTCTCTTCAGAGACCACACATGGATCCACCATTGTCATTGCATGTGTGCTCTTTTTACTAACAACAACCAGTGTCATTGCATGTGTGTTATTTAACATACCACATATGGATCCACTAGTGTCATTGAAATGTGTGTTCTTTTCACAATCCACCTATGGATCCACCATGTGATTGCATGTGTGCTCTTTTACTAACTAGAACCAGAGTCACTGCATGTGTGTTCTTTTTACTAACAACAACCAGAGTCATTGCATGTGTGTTCTCTTCAGAGACCACACATGGATCCACTAGTGTCATTGCATTTGTGTTCTTTTTACTAACAACAACTAGAGTCATTGCGTGTGTGTTCTTGTCACATACCACATATGGATCCACCAGTGTCATTGAAATGTGTGTTCTCTTCAGAGACCACACATGGATCCACCAATGTCATTGCATGTGTGCTCTTTTTACTAACTACATCAGAGTCATTGCATGTGTGCTCTTTTTACTAACAACAACCAGAGTCTTTGCATGTGTGTTCTTTTTACTAACAACAACCAGAGTCATTGCATGTGTGTTCTCTTCAGAGACCACACATGGATCCACCAGTGTCATTGCATGTGTGCTCTTTTTACTAACAACAACCAGTGTCATTGCATGTGTGCTCTTTTCACATACCACATATGGATCCACCAGTGTCATTGCATGTGTGTTCTCTTCAGAGACCACACATGGATCCACCAGTGTCATTACATGTGTGCTCTTTTTACGAACAACAACCAGTGTCATTGAAATGTGTGTTCTCTTCAGAGACCACACATGGATCCACTAGTGTCATTGCATATGTGCTCTTTTTGCTAACAACAACTGGAGTCATTGCATGTGTGCTCTTTTTACTAACAACAGCCAGAGTCATTGCATGTGTGTTCTCTTCAGAGACCACACATGGATCCACCAGTGTCATTGCATGTGTGTTCTTTTTACTAACAATAACTAGTGTCATTGCATGTTTGTTCTTTTCACAATCCACCTATGGATCCACCAGTGTCATTGCATGTGTGCTCTTTTTACTAACAACAGCCAGTGTCACTGAAATGTGTGTTCTCTTCAGAGACCACACATGGATCCACCAGTGTCATTGCATGTGTGTTCTTTTTACTAACAACAACCAGAGTGATTGCATGTGTGTTCTTTTCACATACCACACATGGATCCACCAGTGTCATTGAAATGTGTATTCTTCTCATTAACCACAGCTAGTCATTGCAAGTGTGTTCTATTCAGAGACCACACATGGATCAACCAGCGTCATTACATGTGTGTTCTTTTTATTAACGACAGCCAGAATCATTGCATGTGTGTTCTTTTCACATACCACACATGGATCCACCAGTGTCATTGAAATGTGTGTTCTTTTTACTAACAACAACCAGAGTCATTGCATGTTTGTTCTTTTTACTAATAACAACCAGAGTCATTGCATGTGTGTTCTCTTCAGATACCACACATGGATCCACCAGTGTCATTGCAATGTGTGTTCTTCTCGTTAACCACAGTTAGAGTCATTGCATGTGTGTTGTTTTCACATACCACATATGGATCCACCAGTGTCATTGAAATGTGTGTTCTCTTTAGTGACCACACATGGATCCACCAGTGTCATTGCATGTGTGCTCTTTTTACTAACAACAACCAGAGTCATTGCATATGTGTTCTCTTCAGAGACCACAGATGGATCCAGCAGTGTCATTGCATGTGTTTTCTTTTTACTAACAACAATTGGAGTCATTTCATGACTGTTCTTTTCACATACCACATATGGATCCACCAGTGTCATTGAAATGTGTGTTCTCTTCAAAGACCACACATGGATCCACCAGTGTCATTGCACGTGTCTTCTTTTTACTAACAACAACCAGAGTCATTGCATGTTTGTTCTTCTCACATACCACATATGGATCCAGTAGTGTCATTGCATGTGTGTTATTTTCACAATCCACCTATGGATCCACCAGTTTCATTGCATGTGGAGACACCACATGGATCCACCAGTGTCATTGCATGTGTCCGCTTTTTACTAACAACAACCAGAGTCATTGCAGGTGTGTTCTTTTTACTAACAACAACCAGAGTCTTCGCATGTGTGTTCTTTCTACTAACAACAACCAGAGTTATTGCATGTGTGTTCTCTTTAGAGACCACACATGGATCCACCAGTGTCATTACATGTGTGCTCTTTTACTAACAACAACCAGTGTCATTGAAATGTGTGTTCTCTTCAGAGACCACACATGGATCCACTAGTGTCATTGCATGTGTGCTCTTTTTACTAACAATAACTGGAGTCATTGCATGTGTGCTCTTTTTACTAACAATAGCCAGAGTCATTGCATATGTGTTCTCTTCAGATACCACACATGGATCCACCAGTGTCATTGCATGTGTGTTGTTTTTACTAACAATAACTAGTGTCATTGCATGGTTGTTCTTTTCACAATCCAGCTATGGATCCACCAGTGGCATTGCATGTGTGCTCTTTTTACTAACAACAGTCAGTGTCACTGAAATGTGTGTTCTCTTCAGAGACCACACATGGATCCACCAGTGTCATTGCATGTGTGATCTTTTTACTAACAACAACCAGAGTGATTGCATGTGTGTTCTTTTCACATACCACACATGGATCCACCAGTGTCATTGAAATGTTTATTCTTCTCATTAACCACAGCTAGTCATTGCATGTGTGTTCTCTTCAGAGACCACACATGGATCAACCAGTGTCATTGCATGTGTGCACTTTTTACTAACTACATCAGAGTCATTGCATGTGTGCTCTTTTTACTAACAACAACCAGAGTCTTTGCATGTGTGTTCTTTTTACTAACAAGAACCAGAGTCATTGCATGTGTGTTCTCTTCACAGACCACACATGGATCCACCAGTGTCATTGCATGTGTGCTCTTTTCACATACCACATATGGATCCACCAGTGTCATTGCATGTGTGTTCTCTTCAGAGACCACACATGGATCCACCAGTGTCATTACATGTGTGCTCTTTTTACTAACAACAACCAGTGTCATTGAAATGTGTGTTCTCTTCAGAGACCACATATGGATCCACTAGTGTCATTGCATGTGTGCTCTTTTTGCTAACAACAACTGGAGTCATTGCATGTGTGCTATTTTTACTAACAACAGCCAGAGTCATTGCATGTATGTTCTCTTCAGAGACCACACATGGATCCACCAGTGTCATTGCATGTGTGTTCTTTTTACTAACAATAACTAGTGTCATTGCATGTTTGTTCTTTTCACAATCCACCTATGGATCCACCAGTGTCATTGCATGTGTGCTCTTTTTACTAACAACACCAAGTGTCACTGAAATGTGTGTTCTCTTCAGAGACAACACATGGATCCACTAGTGTCATTGCATGTGTGTTCTTTTTACTAACAACAACCAGAGTGATTGCATGTGTGTTCTTTTCACATACCACACATGGATCCACCAGTGTCATTGAAATGTGTATTCTTCTCATTAACCACAGCTAGTCATTGCATGTGTGTTCTCTTCAGAGACCACACATGGATCAACCAGTGTCATTGCATGTGTGCTCTTTTTACTAACTACATCAGAGTCATTGCATGTGTGCTCTTTTTACTAACAACAACCAGAGTCTTTGCATGTGTGTTCTTTTTACTAACAAGAACCAGAGTCATTGCATGTGTGTTCTCTTCATAGACCACACATGGATCCACCAGTGTCATTGCATGTGTGCTCTTTTTACTAGCAACAACCAGTGTCATTGCATGTGTGCTCTTTTCACATACCACATATGGATCCACCAGTGTCATCGCATGTGTGTTCTCTTCAGAGACCACACATGGATCCACCAGTGTCATTGCAATGTGTGTTCTTCTCGTTAACCACAGTTAGAGTCATTGCATGTGTGTTGTTTTCACATACCACATATGGATCCACCAGTGTCATTGAAATGTGTGTTCTCTTTAGTGACCACACATGGATCCACCAGTGTCATTGCATGTGTGCTCTTTTTACTAACAACAACCAAAGTCATTGCATGTGTGTTTTTTTACTAACAACCAGAGTCATTGCATATGTGTTCTCTTCAGAGACCACAGATGGATCCAGCAGTGTCATTGCATGTGTTTTCTTTTTAATAACAACAATTGGAGTCATTTCATGACTGTTCTTTTCACATACCACATATGGATCCACCAGTGTCATTGAAATGTGTGTTCTCTTCAAAGACCACACATGGATCCACCAGTGTCATTGCACGTGTCTTCTTTTTACTAACAACAACCAGAGTCATTGCATGTGTGTTCTTCTCACATACCACATATGGATCCAGTAGTGTCATTGCATGTGTGTTATTTTCACAATCCACCTATGGATCCACCAGTTTCATTGCATGTGGAGACACCACATGGATCCACCAGTGTCATTGCATGTGTCCGCTTTTTACTAACAACAACCAGAGTCATTGCAGGTGTGTTCTTTTTACTAACAACAACCAGAGTCTTCGCATGTGTGTTCTTTCTACTAACAACAACCAGAGTTATTGCATGTGTGTTCTCTTCAGAGACCACACATGGATCCACCAGTGTCATTACATGTGTGCTCTTTTACTAACAACAACCAGTGTCATTGAAATGTGTGTTCTCTTCAGAGACCACACATGGATCCACTAGTGTCATTGCATGTGTGCTCTTTTTACTAACAACAACTGGAGTCATTGCATGTGTGCTCTTTTTACTAACAATAGCCAGAGTCATTGCATATGTGTTCTCTTCAGATACCACACATGGATCCACCAGTGTCATTGCATGTGTGTTCTTTTTACTAACAATAACTAGTGTCATTGCATGGTTGTTCTTTTCACAATCCAGCTATGGATCCACCAGTGGCATTGCATGTGTGCTCTTTTTACTAACAACAGTCAGTGTCACTAAAATGTGTGTTCTCTTCAGAGACAACACATGGATCCACCAGTGTCATTGCATGTGTGATCTTTTTACTAACAACAACCAGAGTGATTGCATGTGTGTTCTTTTCACATACCACACATGGATCCACCAGTGTCATTGAAATGTTTATTCTTCTCATTAACCACAGCTAGTCATTGCATGTGTGTTCTCTTCAGAGACCACACATGGATCAACCAGTGTCATTGCATGTGTGCACTTTTTACTAACTACATCAGAGTCATTGCATGTGTGCTCTTTTTACTAACAACAACCAGAGTCTTTGCATGTGTGTTCTTTTTACTAACAAGAACCAGAGTCATTGCATGTGTGTTCTCTTCACAGACCACACATGGATCCACCAGTGTCATTGCATGTGTGCTCTTTTCACATACCACATATGGATCCACCAGTGTCATTGCATGTGTGTTCTCTTCAGAGACCACACATGGATCCACCAGTGTCATTACATGTGTGCTCTTTTTACTAACAACAACCAGTGTCATTGAAATGTGTGTTCTCTTCAGAGACCACATATGGATCCACTAGTGTCATTGCATGTGTGCTCTTTTTGCTAACAACAACTGGAGTCATTGCATGTGTGCTATTTTTACTAACAACAGCCAGAGTCATTGCATGTATGTTCTCTTCAGAGACCACACATGGATCCACCAGTGTCATTGCATGTGTGTTCTTTTTACTAACAATAACTAGTGTCATTGCATGTTTGTTCTTTTCACAATCCACCTATGGATCCACCAGTGTCATTGCATGTGTGCTCTTTTTACTAACAACACCCAGTGTCACTGAAATGTGTGTTCTCTTCAGAGACAACACATGGATCCACTAGTGTCATTGCATGTGTGTTCTTTTTACTAACAGCAACCAGAGTGATTGCATGTGTGTTCTTTTCACATACCACACATGGATCCACCAGTGTCATTGAAATGTGTATTCTTCTCATTAACCACAGCTAGTCATTGCATGTGTGTTCTCTTCAGAGACCACACATGGATCAACCAGTGTCATTGCATGTGTGCTCTTTTTACTAACTACATCAGAGTCATTGCATGTGTGCTCTTTTTACTAACAACAACCAGAGTCTTTGCATGTGTGTTCTTTTTACTAACAAGAACCAGAGTCATTGCATGTGTGTTCTCTTCACAGACCACACATGGATCCACCAGTGTCATTGCATGTGTGCTCTTTTTACTAGCAACAACCAGTGTCATTGCATGTGTGCTCTTTTCACATACCACATATGGATCCACCAGTGTCATCGCATGTGTGTTCTCTTCAGAGACCACACATGGATCCACCAGTGTCATTACATGTGTGCTCTTTTTACTAACAACAACCAGTGTCATTGAAATGTGTGTTCTCTTTAGAGACCACACATGGATCCACTAGTGTCATTGCATGTGTGCTCTTTTTGCTAACAACAACTAGAGTCATTGCATGTGTGCTATTTTTACTAACAACAGCCAGAGTCATTGCATGTGTGTTCTCTTCAGAGACCACACATGGATCCACCAGTGTCATTGCATGTGTGTTCTTTTTACTAACAATAACTAGTGTCATTGCATGTTTGTTCTTTTCACAACCCACCTATGGATCCACCAGTGTCATTGCATGTGTGCTCTTTTTACTAACAACACCCAGTGTCACTGAAATGTGTGTTCTCTTCAGAGACAACACATGGATCCACCAGTGTCATTGCATGTGTGTTCTTTTTACTAACAACAACCAGAGTGATTGCATGTGTGTTCTTTTCACATACCACACATGGATCCACCAGTGTCATTGAAATGTGTATTCTTCTCATTAACCACAGCTAGTCATTGCATGTGTGTTCTCTTCAGAGACCACACATGGATCAACCAGTGTCATTGCATGTGTGTTCTTTTTACTAACAACAGCCAGAATCATTACATGTGTGTTCTTTTCACATACCACACATGGATCCACCAGTGTCATTGAAATGTGTGTTGTTTTCACAATCCACCTATGGATCTACCAGTGTCATTGCATGTGTGCTCTTTGTACTAACAACAACCAGAGTCATTGCATGTGTGTTCTTTTTACTAACAAGAATCAGAGTCATTGCATGTGTGTTCTCTTCAAAGACCACACATGGATCCACTAGTGTCATTGCATGTGTGTTCTTTTTACTAACAAGAACCAGAGTCATTGCATGTGTGTTCTCTTCAAAGACCACACATGGATCCACTAGTGTCATTGCATGTGTGTTCTTTTTACTAACAACAGCCAGAGTCATTGCATGTGTATTCTTTTCATATAACACACATGGATCCACCAGTGTCATTGAAATGTGTGTTCTCTTGAGAGACCACACATGGATCCAGCAGTGTCATTGCATGTGTGCTCTTTTTACTAACAACAATCAGAGTAATTGCATGTGTGTTCTTTTAACATACCACATATGGATCCACTAGTGTCATTGAAATGTGCGTTCTTTTCACAATCCACCTATGGATCCACCAGTGTGATTGCATGTGTGCTCTTTTTACTAACTAGAACCAGAGTCACTGCATGTGTGTTCTTTTTACTAACAACAACCAGAGTCATTGCATGTGTGTTCTCTTTAGAGACCACACATGGATCCACTAGTGTCATTGCATTTGTGTTCTTTTTACTAACAACAACTAGAGTCATTGCATGTGTGTTCTTGTCACATACCACATATGGATCCACCAGTGTCATTGAAATGTGTGTTCTCTTCAGAAACCACACATGGATCCACCAATGTCATTGCATGTGTGCTCTTTTTACTAACTACATCAGAGTCATTGCATGTGTGCTCTTTTTACTAACAACAACCAGAGTCTTTGCATGTGTGTTCTTTTTACTAACAACAACCAGAGTCATTGCATGTGTGTTCTCTTCAGAGACCACACATGGATCCACCAGTGTCATTGCATGTGTGCTCTTTTTACTAACAACAACCAGTGTCATTGCATGTGTGCTCCTTTCACATACCACATATGGATCCACCAGTGTCATTGCATGTGTGTTCTCTTCAGAGACCACACATGGATCCACCAGTGTCATTACATGTGTGCTCTTTTTACTAACAACAACCAGTGTCATTGAAATGTGTGTTCTCTTCAGAGACCACACATGGATCCACTAGTGTCATTGCATATGTGCTCTTTTTGCTAACAACAACTGGAGTCATTGCATGTGTGCTCTTTTTACTAACAACAGACAGAGTCATTGCATGTGTGTTCTCTTCAGAGACCACACATGGATCCACCAGTGTCATTGCATGTGTGTTCTTTTTACTAACAATAACTAGTGTCATTGCATGTTTGTTCTTTTCACCATCCACCTATGGATCCACCAGTGTCATTGCATGTGTGCTCCTTTTACTAACAACAGCCAGTGTCACTGAAATGTGTGTTCTCTTCAGAGACCACACATGGATCCACCAGTGTCATTGCATGTGTGTTCTTTTTACTAACAACAACCAGAGTGATTGCATGTGCGTTCTTTTCACATACCACACATGGATCCACCAGTGTCATTGAAATGTGTATTCTTCTCATTAACCACAGCTAGTCATTGCATGTGTGTTCTACCACACATGGATCAACCAGTGTCATTGCATGTGTGTTCTTTTTATTAACGACAGCCAGAATCATTGCATGTGTGTTCTTTTCAAATACCACACATGGATCCACCAGTGTCATTGAAATGTGTGTTCTTTTTACTAACAACAACCAGAGTCATTGCATGTTTGTTCTTTTTACTAATAACAACCAGAGTCATTGCATGTGTGTTCTCTTCAGATACCACACATGGATCCACCAGTGTCATTGCAATGTGTGTTCTTCTCGTTAACCACAGCTAGAGTCATTGCATGTGTGTTGTTTTCACATACCACATATGGATCCACCAGTGTCATTGAAATGTGTGTTCTCTTTAGTGACCACACATGGATCCACCAGTGTCATTGCATGTGTGCTCTTTTTACTAACAACAACCAGAGTCATTGCATGTGTGTTCTTTTTACTAACAACCAGAGTCATTGCATATGTGTTCTCTTCAGAGACCACAGATGGATCCAGCAGTGTCATTGCATGTGTTTTCTTTTTACTAACAACAATTGGAGTCATTTCATGACTGTTCTTTTCACATACCACATATGGATCCACCAGTGTCATTGAAATGTGTGTTCTCTTCAAAGACCACACATGGATCCACCTGTGTCATTGCACGTGTCTTCTTTTTACTAACAACAACCAGAGTCATTGCATGTGTGTTCTTCTCACATACCACATATGGATCCAGTAGTGTCATTGCATGTGTGTTATTTTCACAATCCACCTATGGATCCACCAGTTTCATTGCATGTGGAGACACCACATGGATCCACCAGTGTCATTGCATGTGTCCGCTTTTTACTAACATTAACTAAAGTCATTGCAGGTGTGTTCTTTTTACTAACAACAACCAGAGTCTTCGCATGTGTGTTCTTTCTACTAACAACAACCAGAGTTATTGCATGTGTGTTCTCTTCAGAGACCACACATGGATCCACCAGTGTCATTACATGTGTGCTCTTTTTACTAACAACAACCAGTGTCATTGAAATGTGTGTTCTCTTCAGAGACCACACATGGATCCACTAGTGTCATTGCATGTGTGCTCTTTTTACTAACAACAACTGGAGTCATTGCATGTGTGCTCTTTTTACTAACAATAGCCAGAGTCATTGCATATGTGTTATCTTCAGATACCACACATGGATCCACCAGTGTCATTGCATGTGTGTTCTTTTTACTAACAATAACTAGTGTCATTGCATGGTTGTTCTTTTCACAATCCACCTATGGATCCACCAGTGGCATTGCATGTGTGCTCTTTTTACTAACAACAATCAGTGTCACTGAAATATGTGTTCTCTTCAGAGACCACACATGGATCCACCAGTGTCTTTGCATGTGTGTTCTTTTTACTAACAAGAACCAGAGTCATTGCATGTGTGTTCTTTTCATAGACCACACATGGATCCACCAGTGTCATTGCGTGTGTGCTCTTTTTACTAACAACAACCAGTGTCATTGCATGTGTGCTCTTTTCACATACCACATATGGATCCACCAGTGTCATTGCATGTGTGTTCTCTTCAGAGACCACACATGGATCCACCAGTGTCATTACATGTGTGCTCTTTTTACTAACAACAACCAGTGTCATTGAAATGTGTGTTCTCTTCAGAGACCACACATGGATCCACTAGTGTCATTGCATGTGTGCTCTTTTTTCTAACAACAACTGGAGTCATTGCATGTGTGCTATTTTTACTAACAACAGCCAGAGTCATTGCATGTGTGTTCTCTTAAGAGACCACACATGGATCCACCAGTGGCATTGCATGTGTGTTCTTTTTACTAACAATAACTAGTGTCATTGCATGCTTTTTCTTTTCACAATCCACCTATGGATCCACCAGTGTCATTGCATGTGTGCTCTTTTTACTAACAACACCCAATGTCACTGAAATGTGTGTTCTCTTCAGAGACAACACATGGATCCACCAGTGTCATTGCATGTGTGTTCTTTTTACAAACAACAACCAGAGTGATTGCATGTGTGTTCTTTTCACATACCACACATGGATCCACCAGTGTCATTGAAATGTGTATTCTTCTCATTAACCACAGCTAGTCATTGCATGTGTATTCTCTTTAGAGACCACACATGGATCAACCAGTGTCATTGCATGTGTGTTCTTTTTACTAACAACAGCCAGAATCATTGTATGTGTGTTCTTTTCACATACCACACATGGATCCACCAGTGTCATTGAAATGTGTGTTGTTTTCACAATCCACCTATGGATCTACCAGTGTCATTGCATGTGTGCTCTTTGTACTAACAACAACCAGAGTCATTGCATGTGTGTTCTTTTTACTAGCAAGAACCAGAGTCATTGCATGTGTGTTCTCTTCAAAGACCACACATGGATCCACTAGTGTCATTGCATGTGTGTTCTTTTTACTAACAAGAACCAGAGTCATTGCATGTGTGTTCTCTTCAAAGACCACACATGGATCCACTAGTGTCATTGCATGTGTGTTCTTTTTACTAACAACAGGCAGAGTAATTGCATGTGTGTTCTTTTCATAAACCACACATGGATCTACCAGTGTCATTGAAATGTGTGTTCTCTTCAGAGACCACACATGGATCCACCAGTGTCATTGCATGTGTGCTCTTTTTACTAACAACAATCAGAGTCATTGCATGTGTGTTCTTTTAACATACCACATATGGATCCACTAGTGTCATTGAAATGTGTGTTCTTTTCACAATCCACCTATGGATCCACCAGTGTGATTGCATGTGTGTCTTTTTACTAACTAGAACCAGAGTCACTGCATGTGTGTTCTTTTTACTAACAATAACCAGAGTCATTGCATGTTTGTTCTTTTTACTAATAACAACCAGAGTCATTGCATGTGTGTTCTCTTCAGATACCACACATGGATCCACCAGTGTCATTGCAATGTGTGTTCTTCTCGTTAACCACAGCTAGAGTCATTGCATGTGTGTTGTTTTCACATACCACATATGGATCCACCAGTGTCATTGAAATGTGTGTTCTCTTTAGTGACCACACATGGATCCACCAGTGTCATTGCATGTGTGCTCTTTTTACTAACAACAACCAGAGTCATTGCATGTGTGTTCTTTTTACTAACAACCAGAGTCATTGCATATGTGTTCTCTTCAGAGACCACACATGGATCCAGCAGTGTCATTGCATGTGTTTTCTTTTTACTAACAACAATTGGAGTCATTTCATGACTGTTCTTTTCACATACCACATATGGATCCACCAGTGTCATTGCACGTGTCTTCTTTTTACTAACAACAACCAGAGTCATTGCATGTGTGTTCTTCTCACATACCACATATGGATCTAGTAGTGTCATTGCATGTGTGTTTTTTTCACAATCCACCTATGGATCCACCAGTTTCATTGCATGTGGAGACACCACATGGATCCACCAGTGTCATTGCATGTGTCCTCTTTTTACTAACAACAACCAGAGTTATTGCAGGTATGTTCTTTTTACTAACAACAACCAGAGTCTTCGCATGTGTGTTCTTTCTACTAACAACAACCAGAGTCATTGCGTGTGTGTTCTCTTCAGAGACCACGCATGGATCCACCAGTGTCATTACATGTGTGCTCTTTTTACTAACAACAACCAGTGTCATTGAAATGTGTGTTCTCTTCAGAGACCACACATGGATCTACTAGTGTCATTGCATGTGTGCTCTTTTTACTAACAACAACTGGAGTCATTGCATGTGTGCTCTTTTTACTAACAACAGCTAGAGTCATTGCATGTGTGTTCTCTTCAGATACCACACATGGATCCACCAGTGTCATTGCATGTGTGTTCTTTTTACTAATAATAACTAGTGTCATTGCATGGTTGTTCTTTTCACAATCCACCTATGGATCCACCAGTGTCATTGCATGTGTGCTCTTTTTACTAACAACAACTAGTGTCATTGAAATGTGTGTTCTCTTTAGAGACCACACATGGATACACCAGTGTCATTGCACGTGTGATCTTTTTACTAACAAAAACCAGAGTGATTGCATGTGTGTTCTTTTCACATACCACACCTGGATCCACCAGTGTCATTGAAATGTGTATTCTTCTCATTAACCACAGCTAGTCATTGCATGTGTGTCCTCTTCAGAGACCACACATGGATCAACCAGTGTCATTGTAGGTGTGTTCTTTTTACTAACAACAACCAGAGTCATTGCAGGTGTGTTCTTTTTACTAACAACAACCAGAGTCTTTGCATGTGTGTTCTTTCTACTAACAACAACCAGAGTTATTGCATGTGCGTTCTCTTCAGAGACCACACATGGATCCACCAGTGTCATTACATGTGTGCTCTTTTTACTAACAACAACCAGTG
This sequence comes from Avena sativa, assembly GCA_916181665.1. Taxonomy (NCBI): domain Eukaryota; kingdom Viridiplantae; phylum Streptophyta; class Magnoliopsida; order Poales; family Poaceae; genus Avena; species Avena sativa. The sequence goes on from OV702286.1 coordinate 83,458,342, forward strand.
GCATTGAAATGTGTGTTCTCTTCAGAGACCACACATGGATCCACTAGTGTCATTGCATGTGTGCTCTTTTTACTAACAACAACTGGAGTCATTGCATGTGTGCTCTTTTTACTAACAACAGCTAGAGTCATTGCATGTGTGTTCTCTTCAGATACCACACATGGATCCACCAGTGTCATTGCATGTGTGTTCTTTTACTAACAGTAACTAGTGTCATTGCATGGTTGTTCTTTTCACAATCCACCTATGGATCCACCAGTGTCATTGCATGTGTGCTCTTTTTACTAACAACGGCCAGTGTCACTAAAATGTGTGTTCTCTTCAGAGACCACACATGGATCCACCAGTGTCATTGCACGTGTGATCTTTTTACTAACAACAACCAGAGTGATTGCATGTGTGTTCTTTTCACATACCACACATGGATCCACCAGTGTCATTGAAATGTGTATTCTTCTCATTAACCACAGCTAGTCATTGCATGTGTGTTCTCTTCAGAGACCACACATGGATCAACCAGTGTCATTGCATGTGTGTTCTTTTTACTAACAACAGCCATAATCATTGCATGTGTGTTCTTTAAACATACCAGACATGGATCCACCAGTGTCATTGAAATGTGTGTTCTCTTCAGATACCACACATGGATCAACTAGTGTCATATCATGTGTGCTCTTTTTACTAACAACAACAAGAGTCATTGCATGTGTGTTCTTTTCTCATACCACATATGGATCCACCAGTGTCATTGAAATGTGTGTTCTTTTCACAATCCACCTATGGATCTACCAGTGTCATTGCATGTGTGCTCTTTTTACTAACAATAACTAGAGTCATTGCATGTGTGTTCTTTTTACTACCAAGAACCAGAGTCATTGCATGTGTGTTCTCTTCAAAGACCACACATGGATCCACTAGTGTCATTGCATGTGTGTTCTTTTTACTAACAACAGCCAGAGTCATTGCATGTGTGTTCTTTTCATATACCACACATGGATCCACCAGTGTCATTGAAATGTGTGTTCACTTCAGAGACCACACATGGATCCACCAGTGTCATTGCATGTGTTCTCTTTTTACTAACAACAACCAGAGTCATTGCATGTGTGTTCTTTTCTCATACCACATATGGATCCACCAGTGTCATTATAATGTGTGTCCTTTTCACAATCCACCTATGGATCTACCAGTGTCATTGCATATGTGCTCTTTTTACTAACAACAACTAGAGTCATTGCTTGTGTGTTCTTTTTACTAACAAGAACCAGAGTCATTGCATGTGTGTTCTCTTCAAAGTCCACACATGGATCCACTAGTCCTTGCATGTGTGTTCTTTTTACTAACAACAACCAGAGTCATTGCATGTGTGTTCTTTTCACATACCACATATGGATCCACTAGTGTCATGGCATGTGTGTTCTTTTCACAATCCACCTATGGATCCTCCAGTGTCATTGCATGTGTGCTCTTTTTACTAACAACAACCAGAGTCATTGCATGTGTGTTATTTTAACATACCACATATGGATCCACTAGTGTCATTGAAATGTGTGTTCTTTTCACAATCCACCTATGGATCCACCAGTGTGATTGCATGTGTGCTCTTTTTACTAACTAGAACCAGAGTCACTGCATGTGTGTTCTTTTTACTCACAACAACCAGAGTCATTGCATGTGTGTTCTCTTCAGAGACCACACATGGATCCACTAGTGTCTTTGCATGTGTGTTCTTTTTACTAACAACAACTAGAGTCATTGCATGTGTGTTCTTGTCACATACCACATATGGATCCACCAGTGTCATTGAAATGTGTGTTCTCTTCAGAGATCACACATGGATCCACCAATGTCAATTCATGTGTGCTCTTTTTACTAACTACATGAGAGTCATTGCGTGTGTGCTCTTTTTACTAACAACAACCAGAGTCATTGAAATGTGTGTTCTCTTCAGAGACCACACATGGATCCACCAGTGTCATTGCATGTGTGCTCTTTTTACTAACAACAACCAGTGTTATTGCATGTGTGCTCTTTTCACATACCACATATGGATCCACCAGTGTCATTACATGTGTGTTCTCTTCAGAGACCACACATGGATCCACCAGTGTCATTACATGTGTGCTCTTTTTACGAACAACAACCAGTGTCATTGAAATGTGTGTTCTCTTCAGAGACCACACATGGATCCACTAGTGTCATTGCATATGTGCTCTTTTTGCTAACAACAACTGGAGTCATTGCATGTGTGCTCTTTTTACTAACAACAGCCAGAGTCATTGCATGTGTGTTCTCTTCAGAGACCACACATGGATCCACCAGTGTCATTGCATGTGTGTTCTTTTTACTAACAATAACTAGTGTCATTGCATGTTTGTTCTTTTCACAATCCACCTATGGATCCACCAGTGTCATTGCATGTGTGCTCTTTTTACTAACAACAGCCAGTGTCACTGAAATGTGTGTTCTCTTCAGAGACCACACATGGATCCACCAGTGTCATTGCATGTGTGTTCTTTTTACTAACAACAACCAGAGTGATTGCATGTGTGTTCTTTTCACATACCACACATGGATCCACCAGTGTCATTGAAATGTGTATTCTTCTCATTAACCACAGCTAGTCATTGCAAGTGTGTTCTATTCAGAGACCACACATGGATCAACCAGCGTCATTGCATGTGTGTTCTTTTTATTAACGACAGCCAGAATCATTGCATGTGTGTTCTTTTCACATACCACACATGGATCCACCAGTGTCATTGAAATGTGTGTTCTTTTTACTAACAACAACCAGAGTCATTGCATGTTTGTTCTTTTTACTAATAACAACCAGAGTCATTGCATGTGTGTTCTCTTCAGATACCACACATGGATCCACCAGTGTCATTGCAATGTGTGTTCTTCTCGTTAACCACAGTTAGAGTCATTGCATGTGTGTTGTTTTCACATACCACATATGGATCCACCAGTGTCATTGAAATGTGTGTTCTCTTTAGTGACCACACATGGATCCACCAGTGTCATTGCATGTGTGCTCTTTTTACTAACAACAACCAGAGTCATTGCATATGTGTTCTCTTCAGAGACCACAGATGGATCCAGCAGTGTCATTGCATGTGTTTTCTTTTTACTAACAACAATTGGAGTCATTTCATGACTGTTCTTTTCACATACCACATATGGATCCACCAGTGTCATTGAAATGTGTGTTCTCTTCAAAGACCACACATGGATCCACCAGTGTCATTGCACGTGTCTTCTTTTTACTAACAACAACCAGAGTCATTGCATGTTTGTTCTTCTCACATACCACATATGGATCCAGTAGTGTCATTGCATGTGTGTTATTTTCACAATCCACCTATGGATCCACCAGTTTCATTGCATGTGGAGACACCACATGGATCCACCAGTGTTATTGCATGTGTCCACTTTTTACTAACAACAACCAGAGTCATTGCAGGTGTGTTCTTTTTACTAACAACAACCAGAGTCTTCGCATGTGTGTTCTTTCTACTAACAACAACTAGAGTTATTGCATGTGTGTTCTCTTTAGAGACCACACATGGATCCACCAGTGTCATTACATGTGTGCTCTTTTACTAACAACAACCAGTGTCATTGAAATGTGTGTTCTCTTCAGATACCACACATGGATCCACTAGTGTCATTGCATGTGTGCTCTTTTTACTAACAACAACTGGAGTCATTGCATGTGTGCTCTTTTTACTAACAATAGCCAGAGTCATTGCATATGTGTTCTCTTCAGATACCACACATGGATCCACCAGTGTCATTGCATGTGTGTTCTTTTTACTAACAATAACTAGTGTCATTGCATGGTTGTTCTTTTCACAATCCAGCTATGGATCCACCAGTGGCATTGCATGTGTGCTCTTTTTACTAACAACAGTCAGTGTCACTGAAATGTGTGTTCTCTTTAGAGACCACACATGGATCCACCAGTGTCATTGCATGTGTGATCTTTTTACTAACAACAACCAGAGTGATTGCATGTGTGTTCTTTTCACATACCACACATGGATCCACCAGTGTCATTGAAATGTTTATTCTTCTCATTAACCACAGCTAGTCATTGCATGTGTGTTCTCTTCAGATACCACACATGGATCAACCAGTGTCATTGCATGTGTGCACTTTTTACTAACTACATCAGAGTCATTGCATGTGTGCTCTTTTTACTAACAACAACCAGAGTCTTTGCATGTGTGTTCTTTTTACTAACAAGAACCAGAGTCATTGCATGTGTGTTCTCTTCACAGACCACACATGGATCCACCAGTGTCATTGCATGTGTGCTCTTTTCACATACCACATATGGATCCACCAGTGTCATTGCATGTGTGTTCTCTTCAGATACCACACATGGATCCACCAGTGTCATTACATGTGTGCTCTTTTTACTAACAACAACCAGTGTCATTGAAATGTGTGTTCTCTTCAGAGACCACATATGGATCCACTAGTGTCATTGCATGTGTGCTCTTTTTGCTAACAACAACTGGAGTCATTGCATGTGTGCTATTTTTACTAACAACAGCCAGAGTCATTGCATGTATGTTCTCTTCAGAGACCACACATGGATCCACCAGTGTCATTGCATGTGTGTTCTTTTTACTAACAATAACTAGTGTCATTGCATGTTTGTTCTTTTCACAATCCACCTATGGATCCACCAGTGTCATTGCATGTGTGCTCTTTTTACTAACAACACCCAGTGTCACTGAAATGTGTGTTCTCTTCAGAGACAACACATGGATCCACTAGTGTCATTGCATGTGTGTTCTTTTTACTAACAGCAACCAGAGTGATTGCATGTGCGTTCTTTTCACATACCACACATGGATCCACCAGTGTCATTGAAATGTGTATTCTTCTCATTAACCACAGCTAGTCATTGCATGTGTGTTCTCTTCAGAGACCACACATGGATCAACCAGTGTCATTGCATGTGTGCTCTTTTTACTAACTACATCAGAGTCATTGCATGTGTGCTCTTTTTACTAACAACAACCAGAGTCTTTGCATGTGTGTTCTTTTTACTAACAAGAACCAGAGTCATTGCATGTGTGTTCTCTTCACAGACCACACATGGATCCACCAGTGTCATTGCATGTGTGCTCTTTTTACTAGCAACAACCAGTGTCATTGCATGTGTGCTCTTTTCACATACCACATATGGATCCACCAGTGTCATCGCATGTGTGTTCTCTTCAGAGACCACACATGGATCCACCAGTGTCATTACATGTGTGCTCTTTTTACTAACAACAACAAGTGTCATTGAAATGTGTGTTCTCTTCAGAGACCACACATGGATCCACTAGTGTCATTGCATGTGTGCTCTTTTTGCTAACAACAACTAGAGTCATTGCATGTGTGCTATTTTTACTAACAACAGCCAGAGTCATTGCATGTGTGTTCTCTTCAGAGACCACACATGGATCCACCAGTGTCATTGCATGTGTGTTCTTTTTACTAACAATAACTAGTGTCATTGCATGTTTGTTCTTTTCACAACCCACCTATGGATCCACCAGTGTCATTGCATGTGTGCTCTTTTTACTAACAACACCCAGTGTCACTGAAATGTGTGTTCTCTTCAGAGACAACACATGGATCCACCAGTGTCATTGCATGTGTGTTCTTTTTACTAACAACAACCAGAGTGATTGCATGTGTGTTCTTTTCACATACCACACATGGATCCACCAGTGTCATTGAAATGTGTATTCTTCTCATTAACCACAGCTAGTCATTGCATGTGTGTTCTCTTCAGAGACCACACATGGATCAACCAGTGTCATTGCATGTGTGTTCTTTTTACTAACAACAGCCAGAATCATTACATGTGTGTTCTTTTCACATACCACACATGGATCCACCAGTGTCATTGAAATGTGTGTTGTTTTCACAATCCACCTATGGATCTACCAGTGTCATTGCATGTGTGCTCTTTGTACTAACAACAACCAGAGTCATTGCATGTGTGTTCTTTTTACTAACAAGAATCAGAGTCATTGCATGTGTGTTCTCTTCAAAGACCACACATGGATCCACTAGTGTCATTGCATGTGTGTTCTTTTTACTAACAAGAACCAGAGTCATTGCATGTGTGTTCTCTTCAAAGACCACACATGGATCCACTAGTGTCATTGCATGTGTGTTCTTTTTACTAACAACAGCCACAGTCATTGCATGTGTATTCTTTTCATATAACACACATGGATCCACCAGTGTCATTGAAATGTGTGTTCTCTTGAGAGACCACACATGGATCCACCAGTGTCATTGCATGTGTGCTCTTTTTACTAACAACAATCAGAGTAATTGCATGTGTGTTCTTTTAACATACCACATATGGATCCACTAGTGTCATTGAAATGTGCGTTCTTTTCACAATCCACCTATGGATCCACCAGTGTGATTGCATGTGTGCTCTTTTTACTAACTAGAACCAGAGTCACTGCATGTGTGTTCTTTTTACTAACAACAACCAGAGTCATTGCATGTGTGTTCTCTTTAGAGACCACACATGGATCCACTAGTGTCATTGCATTTGTGTTCTTTTTACTAACAACAACTAGAGTCATTGCATGTGTGTTCTTGTCACATACCACATATGGATCCACCAGTGTCATTGAAATGTGTGTTCTCTTCAGAGACCACACATGGATCCACCAATGTCATTGCATGTGTGCTCTTTTTACTAACTACATCAGATTCATTGCATGTGTGCTCTTTTTACTAACAACAACCAGAGTCTTTGCATGTGTGTTCTTTTTACTAACAACAACCAGAGTCATTGCATGTGTGTTCTCTTCAGAGACCACACATGGATCCACCAGTGTCATTGCATGTGTGCTCTTTTTACTAACAACAACCAGTGTCATTGCATGTGTGCTCCTTTCACATACCACATATGGATCCACCAGTGTCATTGCATGTGTGTTCTCTTCAGAGACCACACATGGATCCACCAGTGTCATTACATGTGTGCTCTTTTTACTAACAACAACCAGTGTCATTGAAATGTGTGTTCTCTTCAGAGACCACACATGGATCCACTAGTGTCATTGCATATGTGCTCTTTTTGCTAACAACAACTGGAGTCATTGCATGTGTGCTCTTTTTACTAACAACAGACAGAGTCATTGCATGTGTGTTCTCTTCAGAGACCACACATGGATCCACCAGTGTCATTGCATGTGTGTTCTTTTTACTAACAATAACTAGTGTCATTGCATGTTTGTTCTTTTCACCATCCACCTATGGATCCACCAGTGTCATTGCATGTGTGCTCCTTTTACTAACAACAGCCAGTGTCACTGAAATGTGTGTTCTCTTCAGAGACCACACATGGATCCACCAGTGTCATTGCATGTGTGTTCTTTTTACTAACAACAACCAGAGTGATTGCATGTGCGTTCTTTTCACATACCACACATGGATCCACCAGTGTCATTGAAATGTGTATTCTTCTCATTAACCACAGCTAGTCATTGCATGTGTGTTCTACCACACATGGATCAACCAGTGTCATTGCATGTGTGTTCTTTTTATTAACGACAGCCAGAATCATTGCATGTGTGTTCTTTTCAAATACCACACATGGATCCACCAGTGTCGATGAAATGTGTGTTCTTTTTACTAACAACAACCAGAGTCATTGCATGTTTGTTCTTTTTACTAATAACAACCAGAGTCACTGCATGTTTGTTCTCTTCAGATACCACACATGGATCCACCAGTGTCATTGCAATGTGTGTTCTTCTCGTTAACCACAGCTAGAGTCATTGCATGTGTGTTGTTTTCACATACCACATATGGATCCACCAGTGTCATTGAAATGTGTGTTCTCTTTAGTGACCACACATGGATCCACCAGTGTCATTGCATGTGTGCTCTTTTTACTAACAACAACCAGAGTCATTGCATGTGTGTTCTTTTTACTAACAACCAGAGTCATTGCATATGTGTTCTCTTCAGAGACCACAGATGGATCCAGCAGTGTCATTGCATGTGTTTTCTTTTTACTAACAACAATTGGAGTCATTTCATGACTGTTCTTTTCACATACCACATATGGATCCACCAGTGTCATTGAAATGTGTGTTCTCTTCAAAGACCACACATGGATCCACCTGTGTCATTGCACGTGTCTTCTTTTTACTAACAACAACCAGAGTCATTGCATGTGTGTTCTTATCACATACCACATATGGATCCAGTAGTGTCATTGCATGTGTGTTATTTTCACAATCCACCTATGGATCCACCAGTTTCATTGCATGTGGAGACACCACATGGATCCACCAGTGTCATTGCATGTGTACGCTTTTTACTAACATTAACTAGAGTCATTGCAGGTGTGTTCTTTTTACTAACAACAACCAGAGTCTTCGCATGTGTGTTCTTTCTACTAACAACAACCAGAGTTATTGCATGTGTGTTCTCTTCAGAGACCACACATGGATCCAACAGTGTCATTACATGTGTGCTCTTTTTACTAACAACAACCAGTGTCATTGAAATGTGTGTTCTCTTCAGAGACCACACATGGATCCACTAGTGTCATTGCATGTGTGCTCTTTTTACTAACAACAACTGGAGTCATTGCATGTGTGCTCTTTTTACTAACAATAGCCAGAGTCATTGCATATGTGTTATCTTCAGATACCACACATGGATCCACCAGTGTCATTGCATGTGTGTTCTTTTTACTAACAATAACTAGTGTCATTGCATGGTTGTTCTTTTCACAATCCACCTATGGATCCACCAGTGGCATTGCATGTGTGCTCTTTTTACTAACAACAATCAGTGTCACTGAAATATGTGTTCTCTTCAGAGACCACACATGGATCCACCAGTGTCATTGCATGTGTGATCTTTTTACTAACAACAACAAGAGTGATTGCATGTGTGTTCTTTTCACATATGACACATGGAACCACCAGTGTCATTGAAATGTGTATTCTTCTCATTAACCACAGCTAGTCATTGCATGTATGTTCTCTTCAGAGACCACACATGGATCAACCAGTGTCATTGCATGTGTGCTCTTTTTACTAACTACATCAGAGTCATTGCATGTGTGCTCTTTTTACTAACAACAACCAGAGTCTTTGCATGTGTGTTCTTTTTACTAACAAGAACCAGAGTCATTGCATGTGTGTTCTCTTCATAGACCACACATGGATCCACCAGTGTCATTGCGTGTGTGCTCTTTTTACTAACAACAACCAGTGTCATTGCATGTGTGCTCTTTTCACATACCACATATGGATCCACCAGTGTCATTGCATGTGTGTTCTCTTCAGAGACCACACATGGATCCACCAGTGTCATTACATGTGTGCTCTTTTTACTAACAACAACCAGTGTCATTGAAATGTGTGTTCTCTTTAGAGACCACACATGGATCCACTAGTGTCATTGCATGTGTGCTGTTTTTTCTAACAACAACTGGAGTCATTGCATGTGTGCTATTTTTACTAACAACAGCCAGAGTCATTGCATGTGTGTTCTCTTAAGAGACCACACATGGATCCACCAGTGGCATTGCATGTGTGTTCTTTTTACTAACAATAACTAGTGTCATTGCATGCTTTTTCTTTTCACAATCCACCTATGGATCCACCAGTGTCATTGCATGTGTGCTCTTTTTACTAACAACACCCAATGTCACTGAAATGTGTGTTCTCTTCAGAGACAACACATGGATCCACCAGTGTCATTGCATGTGTGTTCTTTTTACTAACAACAACCAGAGTGATTGCATGTGTGTTCTTTTCACATACCACACATGGATCCACCAGTGTCATTGAAATGTGTATTCTTCTCATTAACCACAGCTAGTCATTGCATGTGTATTCTCTTTAGAGACCACACATGGATCAACCAGTGTCATTGCATGTGTGTTCTTTTTACTAACAACAGCCAGAATCATTGTATGTGTGTTCTTTTCACATACCACACATGGATCCACCAGTGTCATTGAAATGTGTGTTGTTTTCACAATCCACCTATGGATCTACCAGTGTCATTGCATGTGTGCTCTTTGTACTAACAACAACCAGAGTCATTGCATGTGTGTTCTTTTTACTAGCAAGAACCAGAGTCATTGCATGTGTGTTCTCTTCAAAGACCACACATGGATCCACTAGTGTCATTGCATGTGTGTTCTTTTTACTAACAAGAACCAGAGTCATTGCATGTGTGTTCTCTTCAAAGACCACACATGGATCCACTAGTGTCATTGCATGTGTGTTCTTTTTACTAACAACAGGCAGAGTAATTGCATGTGTGTTCTTTTCATAAACCACACATGGATCTACCAGTGTCATTGAAATGTGTGTTCTCTTCAGAGACCACACATGGATCCACCAGTGTCATTGCATGTGTGCTCTTTTTACTAACAACAATCAGAGTCATTGCATGTGTGTTCTTTTAACATACCACATATGGATCCACTAGTGTCATTGAAATGTGTGTTCTTTTCACAATCCACCTATGGATCCACCAGTGTGATTGCATGTGTGTCTTTTTACTAACTAGAACCAGAGTCACTGCATGTGTGTTCTTTTTACTAACAATAACCAGAGTCATTGCATGTTTGTTCTTTTTACTAATAACAACCAGAGTCATTGCATGTGTGTTCTATTCAGATACCACACATGGATCCACCAGTGTCATTGCAATGTGTGTTCTTCTCGTTAACCACAGCTAGAGTCATTGCATGTGTGTTGTTTTCACATACCACATATGGATCCACCAGTGTCATTGAAATGTGTGTTCTCTTTAGTGACCACACATGGATCCACCAGTGTCATTGCATGTGTGCTCTTTTTACTAACAACAACCAGAGTCATTGCATGTGTGTTCTTTTTACTAACAACCAGAGTCATTGCATATGTGTTCTCTTCAGAGACCACACATGGATCCAGCAGTGTCATTGCATGTGTTTTCTTTTTACTAACAACAATTGGAGTCATTTCATGACTGTTCTTTTCACATACCACATATGGATCCACCAGTGTCATTGCACGTGTCTTCTTTTTACTAACAACAACCAGAGTCATTGCATGTGTGTTCTTCTCACATACCACATATGGATCTAGTAGTGTCATTGCATGTGTGTTTTTTTCACAATCCACCTATGGATCCACCAGTTTCATTGCATGTGGAGACACCACATGGATCCACCAGTGTCATTGCATGTGTCCTCTTTTTACTAACAACAACCAGAGTTATTGCAGGTATGTTCTTTTTACTAACAACAACCAGAGTCTTCGCATGTGTGTTCTTTCTACTAACAACAACCAGAGTCATTGCGTGTGTGTTCTCTTCAGAGACCACGCATGGATCCACCAGTGTCATTACATGTGTGCTCTTTTTACTAACAACAACCAGTGTCATTGAAATGTGTGTTCTCTTCAGAGACCACACATGGATCTACTAGTGTCATTGCATGTGTGCTCTTTTTACTAACAACAACTGGAGTCATTGCATGTGTGCTCTTTTTACTAACAACAGCTAGAGTCATTGCATGTGTGTTCTCTTCAGATACCACACATGGATCCACCAGTGTCATTGCATGTGTGTTCTTTTTACTAATAATAACTAGTGTCATTGCATGGTTGTTCTTTTCACAATCCACCTATGGATCCACCAGTGTCATTGCATGTGTGCTCTTTTTACTAACAACAACTAGTGTCACTGAAATGTGTGTTCTCTTTAGAGACCACACATGGATACACCAGTGTCATTGCACGTGTGATCTTTTTACTAACAACAACCAGAGTGATTGCATGTGTGTTCTTTTCACATACCACACCTGGATCCACCAGTGTCATTGAAATGTGTATTCTTCTCATTAACCACAGCTAGTCATTGCATGTGTGTTCTCTTCAGAGACCACACATGGATCAACCAGTGTCATTGTAAGTGTGTTCTTTTTACTAACAACAACCAGAGTCATTGCAGGTGTGTTCTTTTTACTAACAACAACCAGAGTCTTTGCATGTGTGTTCTTTCTACTAATAACAACCAGAGTTATTGCATGTGCGTTCTCTTCAGAGACCACACATGGATCCACCAGTGTCATTACATGTGTGCTCTTTTTACTAACAACAACCAGTGGCATTGAAATGTGTGTTCTCTTTAGAGACCACACATGGATCCACTAGTGTCATTGCATGTGTGCTCTTTTTACTAACAACAACTGGAGTCATTGCATGTGTGCTCTTTTTACTAACAACAGCTAGAGTCATTGCATGTGTGTTCTCTTCAGATACCACACATGGATCCACCAGTGTCATTGCATGTGTGTTCTTTTACTAACAGTAACTAGTGTCATTGCATGGTTGTTCTTTTCACAATCCACCTATGGATCCACCAGTGTCATTGCATGTGTGCTCTTTTTACTAACAACGGCCAGTGTCACTAAAATGTGTGTTCTCTTCAGAGACCACACATGGATCCACCAGTGTCATTTCACGTGTGATCTTTTTACTAACAACAACCAGAGTGATTGCATGTGTGTTCTTTTCACATACCACACATGGATCCACCAGTGTCATTGAAATGTGTATTCTTCTCATTAACCACAGCTAGTCATTGCATGTGTGTTCTCTTCAGAGACCACACATGGATCAACCAGTGTCATTGCATGTGTGTTCTTTTTACTAACAACAGCCATAATCATTGCATGTGTGTTCTTTTCACATACCACACATGGATCCACCAGTGTCATTGAAATGTGTGTTCTCTTCAGATACCACACATGGATCAACTAGTGTCATATCATGTGTGCTCTTTTTACTAACAACAACAAGAGTCATTGCATGTGTGTTCTTTTCTCATACCACATATGGATCCACCAGTGTCATTGAAATGTGTGTTCTTTTCACAATCCACCTATGGATCTACCAGTGTCATTGCATGTGTGCTCTTTTTACTAACAACAACTAGAGTCATTGCATGTGTGTTCTTTTTACTACCAAGAACCAGAGTCATTGCATGTGTGTTCTCTTCAAAGACCACACATGGATCCACTAGTGTCATTGCATGTGTGTTCTTTTTACTAACAACAGCCAGAGTCATTGCATGTGTGTTCTTTTCATTTACCACACATGGATCCACCAGTGTCATTGAAATGTGTGTTCACTTCAGAGACCACACATGGATCCACCAGTGTCATTGCATGTGTTCTCTTTTTACTAACAACAACCAGAGTCATTGCATGTGTGTTCTTTTCTCATACCACATATGGATCCACCAGTGTCATTGAAATGTGTGTCCTTTTCACAATCCACCTATGGATCTACCAGTGTCATTGCATATGTGCTCTTTTTACTAACAACAACTAGAGTCATTGCATGTGTGTTGTTTTTACTAACAAGAACCAGAGTCATTGCATGTGTGTTCTCTTCAAAGACCACACATGGATCCACTAGTCCTTGCATGTGTGTTCTTTTTACTAACAACAGCCAGAGTCATTGCATGTGTGTTCTTTTCATATACCACACATGGATCCACCAGTGTCATTGAAATGTGTGTTCTCTTCAGAGACCACACATGGATCCACCATTGTCATTGCATGTGTGCTCTTTTTACTAACAACAACCAGAGTCATTGCATGTGTGTTATTTTAACAAACCACATATGGATCCACTAGTGTCATTGAAATGTGTGTTCTTTTCACAATCCACCTATGGATCCACCAGTGTGATTGCATGTGTGCTCTTTTTACTAACTAGAACCAGAGTCACTGCATGTGTGTTCTTTTTACTCACAACAACCAGAGTCATTGCATGTGTGTTCTCTTCAGAGACCACACATGGATCCACTAGTGTCATTGCATGTGTGTTCTTTTTACTAACAACAACTAGAGTCATTGCATGTGTGTTCTTGTCACATACCACATATGGATCCACCAGTGTCATTGAAATGTGTGTTCTCTTCAGAGATCACACATGGATCGACCAATGTCAATTCATGTGTGCTCTTTTTACTAACTACATCAGAGTCATTGCGTGTGTGCTCTTTTTACTAACAACAACCAGAGTCATTGAAATGTGTGTTCTCTTCAGAGACCACACATGGATCTACCAGTGTCATTGCATGTGTGCTCTTTTTACTAACAACAACCAGTGTTATTGCATGTGTGCTCTTTTCACATACCACATATGGATCCACCAGTGTCATTGCATGTGTGTTCTCTTCAGAGACCACACATGGATCCACCAGTGTCCTTGCATGTGTGTTCTTTTTACTAACAACAACCAGTGTTATTGCATGTGTGCTCATTTCACATACCACATATGGATCCACCAGTGTCATTGCATGTGTGTTCTCTTCAGAGACCACACATGGATCCACCAGTGTCCTTGCATGTGTGTTCTTTTTACTAACAACAACTAGAGTCAATTCATGACTATTCTTTTCACATACAACATATGGATCGACCAGTGTCATTGAAATGTGTGTTCTTCTTATTAACCATAGCTAGTGTCATTGCATGTGTGTTCTCTTTAGAGACCACACATGGATCCACTAGTGTCATTGCATGTGTGTTCTTTTTACTAACAACAACTGGAGTCATTGCATGTGTGTTCTTTTCACATACCACATATGGATCCACGAGTGTCATTGAAATGTGTGTTCTCTTTAGAGGCCACACATGGATCGACTAGTGTCATTGCATGTGTGCTCTTTTTACTAACAACAACTGGTGTTATTGCATGTGTGCTCTTTTCACATACCACATATGGATCCACCAGTGTCATTGCATGCGTGTTCTTTTTACTAACAACAAATGGTCTCATTGCATGTGCACTCTTTTCACATACCACAAATGGATCTACCAGTGTCATTGCAATGTGTGTTCTCTTCAGAGACCACACATGGATCCACCAGTGGCATTGCATGTGTGCTCTTTTTACTAACAACAACCAGAGTCATTGCATGTGTGTTATTTTTACTACTAACAACCAGTGTCATTGTATGTGTGTTCTTTTTACTAACAACAACCAGAGTCATTGCATGTGTGTTCTTTTTACTAACAATAACCAGAGTCTTTGCATGTGTGTTCTTTTTACTAACAACAACCAGAGTTATTGCATGTGTGTTCTCTTCAGAGACCACACATGGATCAACCAGTGTCATTGCAGGTGTGTTCTTTTTACTAACAACAACCAGAGTCATTGCAGGTGTGTTCTTTTTACTAACAACAACCAGAGTCTTCGCATGTGTGTTCTTTCTACTAACAACAACCAGAGTTATTGCATGTGTGTTCTCTTCAGAGACCACACATGGATCCACCAGTGTCATTACATGTGTGCTCTTTTTACTAACAACAACCAGTGTCATTGAAATGTGTGTTATCTTCAGAGACCACACATGGATCCACTAGTGTCATTGCATGTGTGCTCTTTTTACTAACAACAGCTAGAGTCATCGCATGTGTGTTCTCTTCAGATACCACACATGGATCCACTAGTGTCATTGCATGTGTGTTCTTTTTACTAACAATAACTAGTGTCATTGCATGGTTGTTCTTTTCACAATCCACCTATGGATCCACCAGTGTCATTGCATGTGTGCTCTTTTTACTAACAACAGCCAGTGTCACTGAAATGTGTGTTCTCTTCACAGACCACACATGGATCCACCAGTGTCATTGCATGTGTGATCTTTTTACTAACAACAACCAGAGTGATTGCATGTGTGTTCTTTTCACATACCACACATGGATCCACCAGTGTCATTGAAATGTGTATTCTTCTCATTAACCACAGCTAGTCATTGCATGTGTGTTCTCTTCAGAGACCACACATGGATCAACTAGTGTCATTGCATGTGTGTTCTTTTTACTAACAACAACCATAATCATTGCATGTGTGTTCTTTTCACATACCACACATGGATCCACCAGTGTCATTGAAATGTGTGTTCTCTTCAGATACCACACATGGATCAACTAGTGTCATTGCATGTGTGCTCTTTTTACTAACAACAACAAGAGTCATTGCATGTGTGTTCTTTTCTCATACCACATATGGATCCACCAGTGTCATTGAAATGTGTGTTCTTTTCACAATCCACCTATGGATCTACCAGTGTCATTGCATGTGTGCTCTTTTTACTAACAACAACTAGAGTCATTGCATGTGTGTTCTTTTTACTACCAAGAACCAGAGTCATTGCATGTGTGTTCTCTTCAAAGACCACACATGGATCCACTAGTGTCATTGCATGTGTGTTCTTTTTACTAACAACAGCCAGAGTCATTGCATGTGTGTTCTTTTCATATACCACACATGGATCCACCAGTGTCATTGAAATGTGTGTTCACTTCAGAGACCACACATGGATCCACCAGTGTCATTGCATGTGTTCTCTTTTTACTAACAACAACCAGAGTCATTGCATGTGTGTTCTTTTCTCATACCACATATGGATCCACCAGTGTCATTGAAATGTGTGTCCTTTTCACAATCCACCTATGGATCTACCAGTGTCATTGCATATGTGCTCTTTTTACTAACAACAACTAGAGTCATTGCATGTGTGTTCTTTTTACTAACAAGAACCAGAGTCATTGCATGTGTGTTCTCTTCAAAGACCACACATGGATCCACTAGTCCTTGCATGTGTGTTCTTTTTACTAACAACAGCCAGAGTCATTGCATGTGTGTTCTTTTCATATACCACACATGGATCCACCAGTGTCATTGAAATGTGTGTTCTCTTCAGAGACCACACATGGATCCACCATTGTCATTGCATGTGTGCTCTTTTTACTAACAACAACCAGAGTCATTGCATGTGTGTTATTTTAACAAACCACATATGGATCCACTAGTGTCATTGAAATGTGTGTTCTTTTCACAATCCACCTATGGATCCACCAGTGTGATTGCATGTGTGCTCTTTTTACTAACTAGAACCAGAGTCACTGCATGTGTGTTCTTTTTACTCACAACAACCAGAGTCATTGCATGTGTGTTCTCTTGAGAGACCACACATGGATCCACTAGTGTCATTGCATGTGTGTTCTTTTTACTAACAACAACTAGAGTCATTGCATGTGTGTTCTTGTCACATACCACATATGGATCCACCAGTGTCATTGAAATGTGTGTTCTCTTCAGAGATCACACATGGATCCACCAATGTCAATTCATGTGTGCTATTTTTACTAACTACATCAGAGTCATTGCGTGTGTGCTCTTTTTACTAACAACAACCAGAGTCATTGAAATGTGTGTTCTCTTCAGAGACCACACATGGATCCACCAGTGTCATTGCATGTGTGCTCTTTTTACTAACAACAACCAGTGTTATTGCATGTGTGCTCTTTTCACATACCACATATGGATCCACCAGTGTCATTGCATGTGTGTTCTCTTCAGAGACCACACATGGATCCACCAGTGTCCTTGCATGTGTGTTCTTTTTACTAACAACAACCAGTGTTATTGCATGTGTGCTCTTTTCACATACCACATATGGATCCACCAGTGTCATTGCATGTGTGTTCTCTTCAGAGACCACACATGGATCCACCAGTGTCCTTGCATGTGTGTTCTTTTTACTAACAACAACTAGAGTCAATTCATGACTATTCTTTTCACATACAACATATGGATCGACCAGTGTCATTGAAATGTGTGTTCTTCTTATTAACCATAGCTAGTGTCATTGCATGTGTGTTCTCTTTAGAGACCACACATGGATCCACTAGTGTCATTGCATGTGTGTTCTTTTTACTAACAACAACTGGAGTCATTGCATGTGCGTTCTTTTCACATACCACATATGGATCCACGAGTGTCATTGAAATGTGTGTTCTCTTTAGAGGCCACACATGGATCGACTAGTTTCATTGCATGTGTGCTCTTTTTACTAACAACAACTGGTGTCATTGCATGTGTGCTCTTTTCACATACCACATATGGATCCACCAGTGTCATTGCATGCGTGTTCTTTTTACTAACAACAAATGGTCTCATTGCATGTGCGCTCTTTTCACATACCACATATGGATCTACCAGTGTCATTGCAATGTGTGTTCTCTTCAGAGACCACACATGGATCCACCAGTGGCATTGCATGTGTGCTCTTTTTACTAACAACAACCAGAGTCATTGCATGTGTGTTCTTTTTACTACTAACAACCAGTGTCATTGTATGTGTGTTCTTTTTACTAACAACAACCAGAGTCATTGCATGTGTGTTCTTTTTACTAACAATAACCAGAGTCTTTGCATGTGTGTTCTTTTTACTACCAACAACCAGAGTTATTGCATGTGTGTTCTCTTCAGAGACCACACATGGAACCACCATTGTCATTACATGTGTGCTCTTTTTACTAACAACAACCAGTGTCATTGAAATGTGCGTTCTCTTCAGAGACAACACATGGATCCACTAGTGTCATTGCATGTGTGCTCTTTTTACTAACAACAACTGGAGTCATTGCATGTGTGTTCTTTTTACTAACAACAACCAGAGTCATTGCATGTGTGTTCTCTTCAGAGACCACACATGGATCCACCAGTGTCATTGCATGTGTGTTCTTTTTACTAACAATAACTAGTGTCATTGCATGTTTGTTCTTTTCACAATCCACCTATGGATCCACCAGTGTCATTGCATGTGTGCTCTTTTTACTCACAACAACCAGTGTCACTGAAATGTGTGCTCTCTTCAGAGACCGCACATGGATCCACCAGTGTCCTTGCATGTGTGTTCTTTTTACTAACAACAACCAGAGTGATTGCATGTGTGTTCTTTTCACATACCACACATGGATCCACCAGTGTCATTGAAATGTGTATTGTTCTCATTAACCACAGCTAGTCATTGCATGTGTGTTCTCTACAGAGACCACACATGGGTCAACCAGTGTCATTGCATGTGTGTTCTTTTTACTAACAACAGCCATAATCATTGCATGTGTGTTCTTTTCACATACCACACATGGATCCACCAGTGTCATTGAAATGTGTGTTCTCTTCACAATCCACCTATGGATCTACCAGTGTCATTGCATGTGTGCTCTTTTTACTAACAACAACCAGAGTCATTGCATGTTTGTTCTTTTTACTAACAAGAACCAGAGTCATTGCATGTGTGTTCTCTTCAAAGACCACACATGGATCCACTAGTGTCATTGCATGTGTGTTCTTTTTACTAACAACAGCCAGAGTCATTGCATGTGTGTTCTTTTCATATACCACACATGGATCCACCAGTGTCACTGAAATGTGTGTTCTCTTTAGAGACCACACATGGATCCACCAGTGTCATTGCATGTGTGCTCTTTTTACTAACAACAATCAGAGTCATTGCATGTGTGTTCTATTAACATACCACATATGGATCCACTAGTGTCATTGAAATGTGTGTTCTTTTCACAATCGACCTATGGATCCACCAGTGTGATTGCATGTGTGATCTTTTTACTAACTAGAACCAGTGTCACTACATGTGTGTTCTTTTTACTAACAACAACTAGAGTCATTGCATCTGTGTTCTCTTCAGATACCACACATGGATCCACTAGTGTCATTGCATGTGTGTTCTTTTTACTAACAACAACTAGAGTCATTGCATGTGTGTTCTTGTCACATACCACATATGGATCCACCAGTGTCATTGAAATGTGTGTTCTCTTCAGAGACCACACATGGATCCACCAATGTCATTGCATGTGTGCTCTTTTTACTAACTACATCAGAGTCATTGCATGTGTGCTCTTTTTACTAACAACAACCAGAGTCATTGAAATGTGTGTTCTCTTCAGAGACCACACATGGATCCACCAGTGTCATTGCATGTGTGCTCTTTTTACTAACAACAACCAGTGTCATTGCATGTGTGCTCTTTTCACATACCACATATGGATCCACCAGTGTCATTGCATGTGTGTTCTCTTGAGAGACCACACATGGATCCACCAGTGTCCTTGCATGTGTGTTCTTTTCACATACAACATATGGATCGACCAGTGCCATTGAAATGTGTGTTCTTCTCATTAACCACAGCTAGTGTCATTGCATGTGTGTTCTCTTTAGAGACCACACATGGATCCACTAGTGTCATTGCATGTGTGTTCTTTTTACTAACAACAACTGCAGTCATTGCATGTGTGTTCTTTTTACATACCACATATGGATCCACGAGTGTCATTGAAATGTGTGTTCTCTTTAGAGACCACACATGGATCGACTAGTGTCATTGCATGTGTGCTCTTTTTACTAACAACAACTGGTGTCATTGCATGTGTGCTCTTTTTACATACCACATATGGATCCACCATTGTTATTGCATGCGTGTTCTTTTTATTAACAACAAATGGTCTCATTGCATGTGCGCTCTTTTCACATACCACATATTGATCTAGCAGTGTCATTGCAATGTGTGTTCTCTTCAGAGACCACACATGGATCCACCAGTGGCATTGGATGTGTGCTCTTTTTACTAACAACAACCAGAGTCATTGCATGTGTGTTCTTTTTACTACTAACAACCAGTGTCATTGCATGTGTGTTCTTTTTACTAACAACAACCAGAGTCATTGCATGTGTGTTCTCTTCATAGACCACACATGGATCCACCAGTGTCATTGCATGTGTGTTCTTTTTACTAAGAACAACTGGAGTCATTGCATGTGTGTTCTTATCACATACCACATATGGATCCACAAGTGTCATTGAAATGTGTGTTCTCTTCAGAGACAAGACATAGATGCACCAGTGTCATAGCATGTGTGCTCTTTTTACTAACAACAACCAGAGTCATTGCATGTGTGTTCTTTTTACTAACAACAACTAGAGTCATTGCATGTGTGTTCTTTTTACTAACAGCAACCAGAGTCATTGAAATGTGTGTTCTCTTTAGAGACCACACATGGATCCACTAGTGTCATTGCATGTGTGCTGTTTTTACTAACAACAACCAGAGTCATTTCATGACTGTTCTTTTCACATACCACATATGGATCCACCAGTGTCATTGAAATGTGTGTTCTCTTCAGAGACCACACATGGATCCACCAGTGTCATTGCATGTGTGCTCTTTTTACTAACAACAACCAGAGTCATTGCATGTGTGTTCTTTTTACTAACAACAACCAGAGTCATTGCGTGTGTGTTCTTTCTACAAATAACAATCAGTGTCATGGCATGTTGCTCTCTTCAGAGACCACACATGGATCCACGAGTGTCATTGCATGTGTGTTCTTTTTACTACAAACAATTGGAGTCATTGCATGTGTGTTCTTTTCACATACCACATATGGATCCACCAGTGTCACTGCATGTGTGTTCTTTTCACAATCCACCTATGGATCCACCAGTGTCATTGCATGTGGAGACCACACATGGATCCACCAGTGTCATTGCATGTGTGTTCTTTTTACTAACCACAACCGGAGTCATTGCATGTGTGTTCTCTTCAGAGGCCACACATGGATCTACCAGTGTCATTGCATGTGTGTTCTTTTTACTAACAACAACCAGAGTCATTGCATGTGTCTTCTTTTTAGTAACAACAACCAGACTCATTGCATGTGTGTTCTTTTTACTAACAACAACTAGTGTCATTGCATGTGTGTTCTCTTAAAAGACCGCACATGGATACACCAGTGTCATTGCTTGTGTGTTCGTTTTACTAACAACAACTCGAGTCATTGCATGTGTGTTATTTTCACATACCACATATGGATCCACCAGTGTCATTGAAATGTGTGTTCTCTTCAGAGACCACACATGGATCCACCAGTGTCATTGCATGTGTGCTCTTTTTACTAACAACAACCAGAGTCATTACATGTGTGTTCTTTTTACTAACAACAACCAGTGTCATTGCGTGTGTGTTCTTTTTACTAACAACAACCAGAGTCATTGCCTGTGTGTTCTCTTCATAGACCATACATGGATCCACCAGTGTCATTGTATGTGTGTTATTTTTACTAACAACAATTGGAGTCATTTCATGACTGTTGTTTTCACATACCACATATGGATCCACTAGTGTCATTGAAATGTGTGTTCTCTTCGGAGACCACACATGGATCCACTAGTATCATTGCATGTGTGCTCTTTTTACTAACAGCAACCAGAGTCATTGCATGTGTGTTCTTTTTACTAACAACAACCAGTGTCATTGCATGTGTGTTCTTTTTACTAACAACAACTAGAGTCATTGCATGTGTGTTCTCTGCATAGACCACACATGGATCCACCAGTGTCATTGCATGTGTGTTCTTTTTACTAACAAGAACTGGAGTCAATTCATGACTGTTCTTTTGACATACCACATATGGATCCACCAGTGTCATTGAAATGTGTGTTCTCTTCAGAGACCACACATGGATCCACTAGTGTCATTGCATGTGTGTTCTTTTTACTAACAACAACCAGAGTCATTGCATGTGTGTTCTTTTCACATACCACATATGGATCCACTAGTGTCATGACATGTGTGTTCTTGCCACAATCCACCTATGGATCCTCCAGTGTCATTGCATGTGGAGACCACACATGGATCCACCAGTGTCATTGCATGTGTGCTCTTTTTAGTAACAACACCCAGAGTCATTGCATGTGTATTCTTTTTACTAACAACAACCAGACTCTTTGCATGTGTGTTCTTTTTACTAACAACAACCAGAGTCATTGCATGTGTGTTCTCTTCAGAGACCACACATGGATCCACCAGTGTCATTGCATGTGTGTTCTTTTTACTAACAACAACTGGAGTCATTGCATGTGTGCTATTTTTACTAACAACAACCAGAGTCATTGTATGTGTGTTGGCTTCAGAGACCACACATGGATCCACCCGTGTCATTGCATGTGTGTTCTTTTTACTAACAACAACTAGAGTCATTGCATGTGTGTTCTTTTTACTAACAACAACTGGAGTCATTGCATGTGTGCTATTTTTACTAACAACAACCAAAGTCATTGTATGTGTGTTGGCTTCAGAGACCACACATGGATCCACCCGTGTCATTGCATGTGTGTTCTTTTTACTAACAACAACTGGAGTCATTGCATGTGTGTTGTTTTTACTAACAACAACTAGAGTCATTGCATGTGTGTTCTTTTTACTAAGAACAACCAGTGTCATGTCATGTTGCTCTCTTCAGAGACCACACATGGATCCACTAGTGTCATTGCATGTGTCTCCTTTTTAATAACAACAATTGGAGTCATTGCATTTGTGTTGTTTTCACATACCACATATGGATCCACCAATGTCATTGCATGTGTGTTCTTTTCACAATCCACCTATGGAGCCACCAGTGTCATTGCATGTGGAGACCACACATGGATCCACCATTGTCATTGCATGTGTGTTCTTTTTACTAACAACAACTAGAGTCATTGCATGTGTGTTATTTTCACATACCACATATGGATCCACCAGTGTCATTGAAATGTGTGTTCTCTTCAGAGACCACACATGGATCCACCAGTGTCATTGCATGTGTGCTCTTTTTACTAACAACAACTAGAGTCATTACATGTGTGTTATTTTTACTAACAACAACCAGTGTCATTGCGTGTGTGTTCTTTTTACTAACAACAACCAGAGTCATTGCCTGTGTGTTCTCTTCATAGACCATACATGGATCCACCAGTGTCATTGCATGTGTGTTATTTTTACTAACAATAATTGGAGTCATTTCATGACTGTTCTTTTCACATACCACATATGGATCCACTACTGTCATTGAAATGTGTGTTCTCTTCGGAGACCACACATGGATCCACTAGTGTCATTGCATGTGTGCTCTTTTTACGAACAGCAACCAGAGTCATTGCATGTGTGTTCTTTTTACTAACAACAACCAGTGTCATTGCATGTGTGTTCTTTTTACTAACAACAACTAGAGTCATTGCATGTGTGTTCTCTTCATAGACCACACATGGATCCACCAGTGTCATTGCATGTGTGTTCTTTTTACTAACAAGAACTGGAGTCAATTCATGACTGTTCTTTTCACATACCACATATGGATCCACCAGTGTCATTGAAATGTGTGTTCTCTTCAGAGACCACACATGGATCCACTAGTGTCATTGCATGTGTGTTCTTTTTACTAACAACAACCAGAGTCATTGCATGTGTGTTCTTTTCACATACCACATTTGGATCCACTAGTGTCATGGCATGTGTGTTCTTTTCACAATCCACCTATGGATCCTCCAGTGTCATTGCATGTGGAGACCACACATGGATCCACCAGTGTCATTGCATGTGTGCTCTTTTTAGTAACAACACCCAGAGTCATTGCATGTGTATTCTTTTTACTAACAACAACCAGACTCTTTGCATGTGTATTCTTTTTACTAACAACAACCAGAGTCATTGCATGTGTGTTCTCTTCAGAGACCACACATGGATCCACCAGTGTCATTGCATGTGTGTTCTTTTTACTAACAACAACTGGAGTCATTGCATGTGTGCTATTTTTACTAACAACAACCAAAGTCATTGTATGTGTGTTGGCTTCAGAGACCACACATGGATCCACCCGTGTCATTGCATGTGTGTTCTTTTTACTAACAACAACTAGAGTCATTGCATGTGTGCTCGTTTTACTAACAACAGCCAGAGTCATTGTATGTGTGTTCTCTTCAGAGACCACACATGGATCCACTAGTGTCATTGCATCTGTGTTCTTTTTACTAACAACAACTGGAGTCATTGCATGTGTGCTCTTTTTACTAACAACAGCCAGAGTCACTGTATGTGTGTTCTCTTCAGAGACCACACATGGATCCACCAGTGTCATTGCATGTGTTTTCTTTTTACTAATAATAACTAGTGTCATTGCATGTTTGTTCTTTTCACAATCCACCTATGGATCCACCAGTGTCATTGAAATGTGTGTTCTTCTCATTAACCACAACTAGAGTCATTGCATGTGTGTTCTCGTCAGAGACCACACATGGATCAACCAGTGTCATTGCATGTGTGTTCTTTTTACTAACAACAACCAGAGTCATTTCATGACTGTTCTTTTCACATACCTCATATGGATCCACCAGTGTCATTGAAATGTGTGTTCTCTTTAGAGACCACACATGGATCCACCAGTGTCATTGCATGTGTGCTCTTTTTATTAACAACAACCAGAGTCATTGCATGTGTGTTGTTTTTACTAACAACAACTAGAGTCATTGCATGTGTGTTCTTTTTACTAAGAACAACCAGTGTCATGTCATGTTGCTCTCTTCAGAGACCACACATGGATCCACTAGTGTCATTGCATGTGTCTCCTTTTTAATAACAACAATTGGAGTCATTGCATTTGTGTTGTTTTCACATACCACATATGGATCCACCAATGTCATTGCATGTGTGTTCTTTTCACAATCCACCTATGGAGCCACCAGTGTCATTGCATGTGGAGACCACACATGGATCCACCATTGTCATTGCATGTGTGTTCTTTTTACTAACAACAACTAGAGTCATTGCATGTGTGTTATTTTCACATACCACATATGGATCCACCAGTGTCATTGAAATGTGTGTTCTCTTCAGAGACCACACATGGATCCACCAGTGTCATTGCATGTGTGCTCTTTTTACTAACAACAACCAGAGTCATTACATGTGTGTTATTTTTACTAACAACAACCAGTGTCATTGCGTGTGTGTTCTTTTTACTAACAACAACCAGAGTCATTGCCTGTGTGTTCTCTTCATAGACCATACATGGATCCACCAGTGTCATTGCATGTGTGTTATTTTTACTAACAATAATTGGAGTCATTTCATGACTGTTCTTTTCACATACCACATATGGATCCACTAGTGTCATTGAAATGTGTGTTCTCTTCGGAGACCACACATGGATCCACTAGTGTCATTGCATGTGTGCTCTTTTTACTAACAGCAACCAGAGTCATTGCATGTGTGTTCTTTTTACTAACAACAACCAGTGTCATTGCATGTGTGTTCTTTTTACTAACAACAACTAGAGTCATTGCATGTGTGTTATCTGCATAGACCACACATGGATCCACCAGTGTCATTGCATGTGTGTTCTTTTTACTAACAAGAACTGGAGTCAATTCATGACTGTTCTTTTCACATACCACATATGGATCCACCAGTGTCATTGAAATGTGTGTTCTCTTCAGAGACCACACATGGATCCACTAGTGTCATTGCATGTGTGTTCTTTTTACTAACAACAACCAGAGTCATTGCATGTGTGTTCTTTTCACATACCACATTTGGATCCACTAGTGTCATGGCATGTGTGTTCTTTTCACAATCCACCTATGGATCCTCCAGTGTCATTGCATGTGGAGACCACACATGGATCCACCAGTGTCATTACATGTGTGCTCTTTTTAGTAACAACACCCAGAGTCATTGCATGTGTATTCTTTTTACTAACAACAACCAGACTCTTTGCATGTGTATTCTTTTTACTAACAACAACCAGAGTCATTGCATGTGTGTTCTCTTCAGAGACCACACATGGATCCACCAGTGTCATTACATGTGTGTTCTTTTTACTAACAACAACTGGAGTCATTGCATGTGTGCTATTTTTACTAACAACAACCAGAGTCATTGTATGTGTGTTGGCTTCAGAGACCACACATGGATCCACCAATGTCATTGCATGTGTGTTCTTTTTACTAACAACAACTAGAGTCATTGCATGTGTGCTCGTTTTACTAACAACAGCCAGAGTCATTGTATGTGCGTTCTCTTCAGAGACCACACATGGATCCACTAGTGTCATTGCATCTGTGTTCTTTTTACTAACAACAACTGGAGTAGTTGCATGTGTGCTCTTTTTAAAACAACAACTAGAGTCATTGCATGTGTGTTCTCATCAGAGACCACACATGGATCAACCAGTGTTATTGCATGTATGTTCTTTTTACTAACAACAACCAGAGTCATTTCATGACTGTTCTTTTCACATACCTCATATGGATCCACCAGTGTCATTGAAATGTGTGTTCTCTTTAGAGACCACACATGGATCCACCAGTGTCATTGCATATGTGCTCTTTTTATTAACAACAACCAGAGTCATTGCATGTGTGTTGTTTTTACTAACAACAACTAGAGTCATTGCATGTGTGTTCTTTTTACTAAGAACAACCAGTGTCATGTCATGTTGCTCTCTTTAGAGACCACACATGGATCCACTAGTGTCATTGCATGTGTCTCCTTTTTAATAACAACAATTGGAGTCATTGCATTTGTGTTGTTTTCACATACCACATATGGATCCACCAATGTCATTGCATGTGTGTTCTTTTCAAAATCCACCTATGGAGCCACCAGTGTCATTGCATGTGGAGACCACACATGGATCCACCATTGTCATTGCATGTGTGTTCTTTTTACTAACAACAACTAGAGTCATAGCATGTGTGTTCTCTTCAGAGGCCACACATTGATCCACTAGTGTCATTGCATGTGTGTTCTTTTTACCAACAACAACCAGAGTCATTGCATGTGTCTTCTTTTTACTAACAACAACCAGAGTCATTGCATCAGTGTTCTTTTTACTAAAAACAACTAGTGTCATTGCATGTGTGTTCTCTACAGAGACCGGACATGGATCCACCAGTGTCATTGCATGTGTGTTCTTTTTACTAACAACAACTGGAGTCATTGCATGTGTGTTATTTTCACATACCACATATGGATCCACCAGTGTCATTGCAATGTGTGTTCTCTTCAGAGACCACAGATGGATCCACCAGTGCCATTGCATGTGTGCTCTTTTTACTAACAACAACCAGAGTCATTGCATGTGTGTTCTTTTTACTAACAACAACCAGTTTCATTGCATGTGTGTTCTTTTTACTAACAACAACCAGAGTCATTGCATGTGTGTTCTCTTCATAGACCACACATGGATCCACCAGTGTCATTGCATTTCTATTCTTTTTACTAACAACAATTGGAGTCATTTCATGACTGTTCTTTTCACATACCACATATGGATCCACCAGTATCATTGAAATGTTTGTTCTCTTTAGAGACCACACATGGATCGACTAGTGTCATTGCATGTGTTCTCTTTTTACTAACAACAACTGGTGTCATTGCATGTGTGATCTTTTCACAAGCACATATGGATCCACCAGTGTCATTGCATGCGTGTTCTTTTTACTAACAACAAATGGTCTCATTGCATGTGCGCTCTTTTCACATACCACATATGGATCTACCAGTGTCATTGCAATGTGTGTTCTCTTATGAGACCACACATGGATCCACCAGTGGCATTGCATGTGTGCTATTTTTAATAACAACAACCAGATTCATTGCATGTGTGTTCTTTTTACTAACGACAACCAGTGTCATTGTATGTGTGTTCTTTTTACTAACAACAACCAGAGTCATTGCATGTGTGTTCTCTTCATAGACCACACATGGATCAACCAGTGTCATTGCATGTGTGTTCTTTTTACTAAGAACAACTTGAGTCATTGCATGTGTGTTCTTTTCATATACCACATATGGATCCACCAGTGTCATTGAAATGTGTGTTCTCTTCAGAGACAAGACATAGATCCACCAGTGTCATAGCATGTGTGCTCTTTTTACTAACAACAACCAGAGTCATTGCATGTGTGTTCTTTTTACCAACAACAACTAGAGTCATTGCATGTGTGTTCTTTTTACTAACAGCAACCATAGTCATTGAAATGTGTGTTCTCTTCAGAGACCACACATGGATCCACTAGTGTCATTGCATGTGTGCTCTTTTTACTAACAACAATCAGATTCATTTCATGACTGTTCTTTTCACATACCACATATGGATCCACCAGTGTCATTGAAATGTGTGTTCTCTTCAAAGACCAGACATGGATCCACTAGTGTCATTGCATGTGTGTTCTTTTTACTAACAACAACCAGTCATTGCATGTGTGTTCTTTTCACATACCACATATGGATCCACTAGTGTCATTGCATGTGTGTTCTTTTCACAATCCACCTATGGATCCACCAGTGTCATTGCATGTGGAAACCACGCATGGATCCACCAGTGTCATTGCATGTGCGCTCTTTTTACTAACAACACCCAGAGTCATTGCATGTGTGTTCTTTTTACTAACAACAACCAGACTCTTTGCATGTGTGTTCTTTTTACTAACAACAACCAGAGTCATTGCATGTGTGTTCTCTTCAGAGACCACACATGGATCCACCAGTGTCATTGCATCTGTGTTCTTTTTACTAACAACAACTAGAGTCATTGCATGTGTGCTCTTCTTACTAACAACAGCCAGAGTCATTGCATGTGTGTTCTATTTACTAACAACAACCAGACTCTTTGCATGTGTGTTCTTTTTACTAACAACAACCAGAATCATTGCATGTGTGTTCTCTTCAGAAACCACACATGGATCCACCAGTGTCATTGCATGTGTGTTCTTTTTATTAACAACAACTGGAATCATTGCATGTGTGCTCTTTTTACTAACAATAGCCAGAGTCATTGTATGTGTGTTCTCTTCAGAGACCACACATGGATCCACCAGTGTCATTGCATGTGTGTTCTTTTTATTAACAACAACTGGAGTCATTGCATGTGTGCTCTTTTTACTAACAACAGCCAGAGTTATTGTATGTGTGTTCTCTTCAGAGACCACACATGGATCAAACAGTGTCATTGCATGTGTGTTCTTTTTACTAACAACAACTGGAGTCATTGCATGTGTGCTCTTTTTACTAACAACAGCCAGAGTCATTGTATGTGTGTTCTATTCAAAGACCACACATGGATCCACCAGTGTCATTGCATGTGTGTTCTTTTTACTAATAGTAACTAGTGTCATTGCATGTTTGTTCTTTTCACAATCCACCTATGGATCCACCAATGTCATTGCATGTGTGCTCTTTTTATTAACAACAGCCATTGTCATTGAAATGTGTTCTCTTCAGAGACCACACATGGATCCACCAGTGTCATTGCATGTGTGTTCTTGTTACTAACAATAGCTAGAGTCATTGCATGTGTGTTCTTTTCACATACCACACATGGATCGACCAGTGTCACTGTAATGTGTGTTCTTCTCATTAAACACAACTAGAGTCATTGCGTGTGTGTTCTCGTCAGAGACCACACATGGATCAACCAGTGTCATTGCATGTGTGTTTTTTTACTAACAACAACCAGAGTCATTGTATGTGTGTTCTTTTCACATACCACACATGGATCCACCAGTGTCATTGAAATGTGTGTTCTCTTTAGAGACCACACATGGATCCACCAGTGTCATTGCATGTGTGCTCTTTTTATTAACAACAACCAGAGTCATTGCATGTGTGTTCTTTTTACTAACAACAACTAGAGTCATTGCATGTGTGTTCTTTTTACTAATAACAACCAGTGTCATGGCATGTTGCTCTCTTCAGAGACCACACATGGATCCACTAGTGTCATTGCATGTGTGTTCTTTTTACTAACAACAATTGGAGTCATTGCATGTGTGTTGTTTTCACATACCACATATGGATCCACTAGTGTCATTGCATGTGTGTTCTTTTCACAATCCACCTATGGATCCACCAGTGTCATTGCATGTGGAGACCACACATTGATCCACCAGTGTCATTGCATGTTGAGACCACACATTGATCCACCAGTGTCATTGCATGTGTGTTCTTTTTACTAACAACAACCAGAGTCATTGCATGTGTCTTGTTTTTACTAACAACAACCAAAGTCATTGCATGAGTGTTCTTTTTACTAACAACAACTAGTGTCATTGCATGTGTGTTCTCTTCAGAGACCACACATGGATCCACCAGTGGCATTGAATGTGTGTTCTTTTTACTAACAACAACTGGAGTCATTGCATGTGTGTTATTTTCACATACCACATATGGATCCACCAGTATAATTGAAATGTGTGTTCTATTTATAGACCACACATGGATCCACCAGTGCCATTGCATGTGTGTTCTTGTTACTAACAATAGCCAGAGTCATTGCATGTGTGTTCTTTTCACATACCACACATGGATCGACCAGTGTCATTGTAATGTGTGTTCTTCTCATTAAACACAACTAGAGTCATTGCGTGTGTGTTCTCGTCAGAGACCACACATGGATCAACCAGTGTCATTGCATGTGTGTTCTTTTTACTAACAACAACCAGAGTCATTGCATGTGTGTTCTTTTCACATACCACACATGGATCCACTAGTGTCATTGAAATGTGTGTTCTCTTTAGAGACCACACATGGATCCACTAGTGTCATTGCATGTGTGCTCTTTTTATTAACAACAACCAGAGTCATTGCATGTGTGTTCTTTTTACTAACAACAACTAGAGTCATTGCATGTGTGTTCTTTTTACTAATAACAACCAGTGTCATGGCATGTTGCTCTCTTCAGAGACCACACATGGATCCACTAGTGTCATTGCATGTGTGTTCTTTTTACTAACAACAATTGGAGTCATTGCATGTGTGTTGTTTTCACATACCACATATGGATCCACTAGTGTCATTGCATGTGTGTTCTTTTCACAATCCACCTATGGATCCACCAGTGTCATTGCATGTGGAGACCACACATTGATCCACCA
Source organism: Avena sativa (assembly GCA_916181665.1). Classification (NCBI taxonomy): domain Eukaryota; kingdom Viridiplantae; phylum Streptophyta; class Magnoliopsida; order Poales; family Poaceae; genus Avena; species Avena sativa. The sequence continues at coordinate 83,489,985 of OV702286.1, forward strand.
GTGTCATTGCATGTTGAGACCACGCATTGATCCACCAGTGTCATTGCATGTGTGTTCTTTTTACTAACAACAACCAGAGTCATTGCATGTGTCTTGTTTTTACTAACAACAACCAAAGTCATTGCATGAGTGTTCTTTTTACTAACAACAACTAGTGTCATTGCATGTGTGTTCTCTTCAGAGACCACACATGGATCCACCAGTGGCATTGAATGTGTGTTCTTTTTACTAACAACAACTGGAGTCATTGCATGTGTGTTATTTTCACATACCACATATGGATCCACCAGTATAATTGAAATGTGTGTTCTATTTAGAGACCACACATGGATCCACCAGTGCCATTGCATGTGTGTTCTTGTTACTAACAATAGCCAGAGTCATTGCATGTGTGTTCTTTTCACATACCACACATGGATCGACCAGTGTCACTGTAATGTGTGTTCTTCTCATTAAACACAACTAGAGTCATTGCGTGTGTGTTCTCGTCAGAGACCACACATGGATCAACCAGTGTCATTGCATGTGTGTTCTTTTTACTAACAACAAGCAGAGTCATTGCATGTGTGTTCTTTTCACATACCACACATGGATCCACCAGTGTCATTGAAATGTGTGTTCTCTTTAGAGACCACACATGGATCCACCAGTGTCATTGCATGTGTGCTCTTTTTATTAACAACAACCAGAGTCATTGCATGTGTGTTCTTTTTACCAACAACAACTAGAGTCATTGCATGTGTGTTCTTTTTACTAATAACAACCAGTGTCATGGCATGTTGCTCTCTTTAGAGACCACACATGGATCCACTAGTGTCATTGCATGTGTGTTCTTTTTACTAACAACAATTGGAGTCATTGCATGTGTGTTGTTTTCACATACCACATATGGATCCACTAGTGTCATTGCATGTGTGTTCTTTTCACAATCCACCTATGGATCCACCAGTGTCATTGCATGTGGAGACCACACATTGATCCACCAGTGTCATTGCATGTTGAGACCACACATTGATCCACCAGTGTCATTGCATGTGTGTTCTTTTTACTAACAACAACCAGAGTCATTGCATGTGTCTTGTTTTTACTAACAACAACCAAAGTCATTGCATGAGTGTTCTTTTTACTAACAACTAGTGTCATTGCATGTGTGTTCTCTTCAGAGACCACACATGGATCCACCAGTGGCATTGAATGTGTGTTCTTTTTACTAACAACAACTGGAGTCATTGCATGTGTGTTATTTTCACATACCACATATGGATCCACCAGTGTAATTGAAATGTGTGTTCTCTTTAGAGACCACACATGGATCCACCAGTGCCATTGCATGTGTGCTCTTTTTACTAACAACAACCAGAGTCATTGCATGTGTGTTCTTTTTACTAACAACAACCAGTTTCATTGCATGTGTGTTCTTTTTACTAACGACAACCAGAGTCATTGCATGTGTGTTCTCTTCATAGACCACACATGGATCCACCAGTGTCATTGCATTTCTATTCTTTTTACTAACAACAATCGGAGTCATTTCATGACTGTTCTTTTCACATACCACATATGGATACACCAGTATCATTGAAATGTGTGTTCTCTTCAGAGACCACACATGGATCCACCAGTGTCATTGCATGTGTGCTCTTTTTACTAACAACCAGTGTCATTGCATGTGTGTTCTTTTTACTAATAACAACTAGAGTCATTGCATGTGTGTTCTCGTCATAGACCACACAAGGATCCACCAGTGTCATTGCATGTGTGTTCTTTTTACTAACAACAATTGGAGTCATTTCATGACTATTCTTTTCACATACCACATATGGATCCACAAGTGTCATTGAAATGTGTGTTCTCTTCAGAGACCACACATGGATCCACCAGTTTCATTGCATGTGTGTTCTTTTTACTAACAACAACCAGAGTCATTGCAAGTGTGTTCTTTTCACATACCACATATGGATCCACTAGTGTCATTGCATGTGTGTTCTTTTCACAATCCACCTGTGGATCCACTAGTGTCATTGCATGTGGAGACCACACATGGATCCACCAGTGTCATTGCATGTGTGCTCTTTTTACTAACAACACCCATAGTCATTGCACGTGTGCTCTTTTTACTAACAACTACCAGAGTCTTTGCATGTTTCTTCTTTTTACTAAGAACAACCTGAGTCATTGGATGTGTGTTCTCTTCAGAGACCACACATGGATCCACCAGTGTCATTGCATGTGTGTTCTTTTTACTAACAACAACTGGAGTCATTCCATGTGTGCTCTTTTTACTAACAACAACCAGAGTCATTGCATGTGTGTTCTCTTCAGAGACCACACATGGATCCACCAGTGTCATTGCATGTGTGTTCTTTTTACTACAATAACTGGTGTCATTGCATGTTTGTTCTTTTCACAATCCACCTATGGATACACCAGTGTCATGGCATGTGTGCTCTTTTTACTAAGAACAGCCAGTGTCATTGAAATGTGTTCTCTTTAGAGACCACACATGGATCCACCAGTGTCATTGCATGTTTGTTCTTTTTACTAAGAACAACCAGAGTCATTGCATGTGTTTTCCTTTCACATACAACACATGGATCCACCAGTGTCATTGAAATGTGTGTTCTTCTCATTAACCACAACTAGAGTCATTGCATGTGTGTTCTCTTCAGAGACCACACATGGATCAACCAGTGTCATTGCATGTGTGTTATTTTTACTAACAACAGCCAGAGTCATTGCATGTGTGTTCTTTTCACACACCACACATGGATCCACCAGTGTCATTCAAATGTGTGTTCTCTTCAGAGACCACACATGGATCCACTAGTGTCATTGCATGTGTGCTCTTTTTACTAACAACAACCAGAGTCATTGCATGTGTGTTCTTTTCTCATACCACATATGGATCCACCGGTGTCATTGAAATGTGTGTTCTTTTCACAATCCACCTATGGATCCACCAGTGTCATTGCATGTGTGCTATTTTTACTAACAACAACCAGAGTCATTGCATGTGTGTTCTTTTTACTAACAACAACTAGAGTCATTGGATGTGTGTTCTTTTTACTAATAACAACCAGTGTCATGACATGTTGCTCTCTTCAGAGACCACACATGGATCCACTAGTGTCATTGCATGTGTGTTCTTTTTACTAACAACAATTGGAGTCATTGCATGTGTGTTGTTTTCACATACCACATATGGATCCACCAGTGTCATTGCATGTGTGTTCTTTTCACAATCGACCTATGGATCCACCAGTGTCATTGCATGTGGAGACCACACATTGATCCACCAGTGTCATTGCATGTTGAAACCACACATTGATCCACCAGTGTCATTGCATGTGTGTTCTTTTTACTAACAACAACCAGAGTCATTGCATGTGTCTTGTTTTTACTAACAACAAACAAAGTCATTGCATGAGTGTTCTTTTTACTAACAACAACTAGTGTCATTGCATGTGTTTTCTCTTCAGAGACCACACATGGATCCACCAGTGGCATTGAATGTGTGTTCTTTTTACTAACAACAACTGGAGTCATTGCATGTGTGTTATTTTCACATACCACATATGGATCCACCAGTATAATTGAAATGTGTGTTCTGTTTAGAGACCACACATGGATCCACCAGTGCCATTGCATGTGTGCTCTTTTTACTAACAACAACCAGAGTCATTGCATGTGTGTTAACAACAACCAGTTTCATTGCATGTGTGTTCTTTTTACTAACGACAACCAGAGTCATTGCATGTGTGTTCTCTTCATAGACCACACATGGATCCACCAGTGTCATTGCATTTCTATTCTTTTTACTAACAACAATCGGAGTCATTTCATGACTATTCTTTTCACATACCACATATGGATACACCAGTATTATTGAAATGTGTGTTCTCTTCAGAGACCACACATGGATCCACCAGTGTCATTGCATGTGTGCTCTTTTTACTAACAACCAGTGTCATTGCATGTGTGTTCTTTTTACTAATAACAACTAGAGTCATTGCATGTGTGTTCTCGTCATAGACCACACAAGGATCCACCAGTGTCATTGCATGTGTGTTCTTTTTACTAACAACAATTGGAGTCATTTCATGACTATTCTTTTGACATACCACATATGGATCCACTAGTGTCATTGAAATGTGTGTTCTCTTCAGAGACCACACATGGATCCACTAGTTTCATTGCATGTGTGTTCTTTTTACTAACAACAACCAGAGTCATTGCAAGTGTGTTCTTTTCACATACCACATATGGATCCACTAGTGTCATTGCATGTGTGTTCTTTTCACAATCCACCTGTGGATCCACTAGTGTCATTGCATGTGGAGACCACACATGGATCCACCAGTGTCATTGCATGTGTGCTCTTTTTACTAACAACACCCATAGTCATTGCACGTGTGCTCTTTTTACTAACAACTCCCAGAGTCTTTGCATGTTTGTTCTTTTTACTAAGAACAACCTGAGTCATTGGATGTGTGTTCTCTTCAGAGACCACACATGGATCCACCGGTGTCATTGCATGTGTGTTCTTTTTACTAACAACAACTGGAGTCATTCCATGCGTGCTCTTTTTACTAACAACAACCAGAGTCATTGCATGTGTGTTCTCTTCAGAGACCACACATGGATCCACCAGTATCATTGCATGTGTATTCTTTTTACTACAATAACTAGTGTCATTGCATGTTTGTTATTTTCACAATCCACCTATGGATCCACCAGTGTCATTACATGTGTGCTCTTTTTACTAAGAACAACCAGTGTCATTGAAATGTGTTCTCTTCAGAGACCACACATGGATCCACCAGTGTCATTGCATGTTTGTTCTTTTTACTAAGAACAACCAGAGTCATTGCATGTGTTTTCCTTTCACATACAACACATGGATCCACCAGTGTCATTGAAATGTGTGTTCTTCTCATTAACCACAACTAGAGTCATTGCATGTGTGTTCTCTTCAGAGACCACACATGGATCAACCAGTGTCATTGCATGTGTGTTATTTTTACTAACAACAGCCAGAGTCATTGCATGTGTGTTCTTTTCACACACCACACATGGATCCACCAGTGTCATTCAAATGTGTGTTCTCTTCAGAGACCACACATGGATCCACTAGTGTCATTGCATGTGTGCTCTTTTTACTAACAACAACCAGAGTCATTGCATGTGTGTTCTTTTCTCATACCACATATGGATCCACCAGTGTCATTGAAATGTGTGTTCTTTTCACAATCCACCTATGGATCCACCAGTGTCATTGCATGTGTGCTCTTTTTACTAACAACAACCAGATTCATTGCATGTGTGTTCTGTTTACTAACAACAACCAGAGTCATTGCATGTGTGTTCTCTTCAAAGACCACAACATGGATCCACCAGTGTCATTGCATGTGTGTTCTTTTTACTAACAACAGCCAGAGTCATTGCATGTGTGTTCTTTTCACATACCACACATGGATCCACCAGTGTCATTGAAATGTGTGTTCTCTTCAAAGACCACACATGGATCCACCAGTGTCATTGCAAGTGTGCTCTTTTTACTAACAACAACCAGAGTCATTGCATGTGTGTTCATTTAACATACCACATATGGATCCACCAGTGTCATTGAAATGTGTGTTCTTTTCACAATGCACATATGGATCCGCCAGTGTCATTGCATGTGTGCTCTTTTTACTAACAACCAGAGTCATTGCATGCTTGTTCTTTTTACTAACAACAACCAGAGTCATTGCATGTGTGCTTTCTTCAGAGACCACACATGGATTCACCAGTGTCATTGCATGTGTGCTCTTTTTACTAACAACAACTGGAGTCATTGCATGCGTGTTCTTTTCACATACCACATATGGATCCACCAGTGTCATTGAAATGTGTGTTCTCTTCATAGACCACACATGGATCCACCAATGTCATTGCATGTGTGCTCTTTTTACTAACAGCAACCAGACTCATTGCATGTGTGCTCTTTTTACTAACAACAACCAGAGTCATTGAAATGTGTGTTCTCTTCAGAGACCACACATGGATCCACCGGTGTCATTGCATGTGTGCTCTTTTTACTAACAACAACCAGTGTCATTGCATGTGTGCTCTTTTCACATACCACATATGGATCCACCAGTGTCATTGCATGTGTGTTCTCTTCAAAGACCACACATGGATCCAACAGTGTTATTGCATGTGTGTTCTTTTTACTAACAACAACTAGAGTTAATTCATGACTATTCTTTTCACATACAACATATGGATCCACCAGTGTCATTGAAATGTGTGTGTTGGGACACGCATAGATAAACAAAACTTTTTCCTTAACGCGGTACTCCCAAGATCCAGCTCAGGTAATAGGCCACGAGATTACCGCTAGACCCGTAGATGCGGAAGTTGATGTTGCACGTCGAAGCAGTGCCGAACGATCCCACGGACAGCCCTCCAAATCCCACAGACAGCTACACCGGATCCCACGAACTCCTTCGCCAGATCCCCATGATCTTCCCTCTCTCCAGCGCCGCACGTGCAATGCCTCTACGGGTATCCACACATACAGGATGGAGCTTCGGACAGAGGATTGCTAGATCCTGTCTAGCCCAAAATGGAAGTGGAGAAAGTGATGGCTAGGTCAGGGACTATCCCTTGTCACTCCACTTATATACACTCCTAGTTGGGCTCAACGCTTGAGGCCCATCTAGGCTGTACTCCAATCTCCACATGGTTTTAATCCACATGGGCTCTTTACCCTTAAGTCTGTGACCTTGTAGGTTCACGTACACCTAGACACAACATGAGCTACTCCTCCAAGTATCCCGTCATGGCTTTGAGTCCAACTCACTTCCATGAACACTCGGTCTCAAGTCGATAGATGGTAGTGGCCTCTAGCAAGACGTGCCAACTACCTTTGCCACACGATATATTTGTTAAGCTATATGAGTAGTTGCCATCCCTTAAATAGCTTAACTCTCTTCTCGTACCATGATATGTGATTCACTAGACTAACTCTTAGTCCGACTCCTAAGTTAACACTTAACTGAGTAGCGCATGGCCATGCTTCTGAATCATATCACACGAGAGGGCCTAGAGAATATCTCTCCATTATGGAGGGGCAAACCCCATCTTGGTAATCCACGTCACGCAACTTGCTTCACAACCAACCCGAACTCTACCTTTATAACTGCCCATTTACGGAACAACATTTGATAGAACCTAAGTTGGCGATCCACAACTCGGATCATGCAATCACCTCAGGTCAAAGGATTCCATTGCTTGAGACTGCAAATGACAACATGCTCGTTGCATCTCAACTGTGGGTCAGTCCGACTCGCTAAACTCTTTAGCTGAATCAGTGTAAGTCGGAATAGCATCACCATGCCCATGACAAGTGGAACCGTGTCATCGGCCGACTTGCACATTGGTCTAAGTTGTGTGTCCAGCACAACCTCAACGACCAAGGACAATCTAGTATGAACAATCATGAATATATAGTTCCACAACTGAATCACGTATACAGTGATACATATCTGATGTTCATACAAGGACAACTTTACTTTATGAATACTTTGGGAAATATCATCAACCATGATTGCCTCTAGGGCATATTCCCAACAGTCTCCCACTTGCACTAGAGTCAATCATCCCGACATCATATGTCTAGGCATCTAATGCCCATGGCTCTTACGTGCGCCTCATGCTTAGGCTGTGGAAGTGGCTTTGTCAACGGATCTGCAACGTTTGCATCCATGTGTACCTTGCATAACTTGAAATCACCATGATCCACGAACTGGCGAATCAGGTGGTATCGCATGAGTATATGTTTGTTATTCTGGTGCTGTCTAGGTTCCTTGGCTTGTGCAATAGCACCATTGTTGTCACAATAGACGTCTAATGGATTGGACGAGCCCTGAACCACACCAAGATCACCCAGGAAGTTCCTAATCCAAACAGCTTCCTTTGCCGCCTTCCGAGGCAGCAATATACTCATCTTTTGTTGTAGATGTAGACATAGTCTCTTGCTTGGAACTCTTCCAGCTCACAACCCCTCCGTTCATAATGAACACGTACCTAGATTGCGAAGGAGAATCATCAGAGTCAGTAAGGTAACTCGCATCCGTGTAACCCCTTACACTGAGTTCAACCTCACCTCCATAAACTAGGAACACATCCTTAGTCCTTCTCAAGTACTTAAGAATGTTCTTAACTGCTGCCTAGTGGATTTCTCCAGGGTCAGCCTGGTATCTGCTCACAACACATAGAGCATAGGAAACATCTGTCCTAGTACAAATCATGGCATACATGATGGACCCGACTGCCGAGGCATACGGAATCACACTCATCCTACTTCGCTCATCAGTTGTCGAAGGACACTGAGTCTTGCTAAGTCTTATGTCATGGGACATCGGTAAGAACCCCTTGTTAGACGATTCCATGTTGAACTTCTTCAACACTTTGTCCAAATATGTACTTTGGCTCAATCCAATGAGCCGCCTGGATCTATCTTTATAGATCCTGATTCCTAGTATGTAAGTTGCCTCACCCAAGTCCTTCATTGAGAAACTCCTTTCCAATGACTTATTGGTTTCTTGCAACATCTGGACATCATTTCCAATCAATAATATGTCATCCACATATAAGATCAAAAAGTTTACTTTGCTCCCACTAAACTTCTTGTATAAACAAGAATCATGATCACTCTTGATGAAGCCAAACGATTTGACTACCTCATCAAAGCGAATGTTCCAACTCCGAGATGCTTGTTTCAACCCATAAATGGATTTTTGAAGTTTGCATACCTTGTTAGCATTAGACGGATTGACAAAACCCTCGGGATGTATCATATACACGTCCTCAGTTAATTTTCCATTAAGGAAAGCCGTTTTGACATCCATCTGCCATATCTCATAGTCGAAATAGGATGCTATAGCTAACATGATCCAAACTGATTTAAGCATCGCTACAAGTGAGAAAGTCTCATCGTAGTCAAATACTTGAACCTATCGGAACCCCTTCGCGACAAGCCGTGCTTTATAGATAGAAACATTTCCATCCATATCAGTTTTCTTCTTAAAGACCCATTTGCACTCGACGGGTCTTGCACCGTCTGGCAGATCAACCAAGTTCCAAACTTGATTATCATCCAAGGACTTTAACTCAGATCTCATGGTTCCAAGCCATGACTCAAAATCAGAACCCACCATCGCTTTCGAATAAGTTGCCGGCTCATCACTTTCTAACAGCAATACATCACGAACACTTCGCAATCTTGCCGATCTTTGCAGTGTAGGTGTAGCTGTCGGCTCAGCTACCATGGCTGGCTCAACCTCCAAGGCTTTCACCAAATCGCTACTGACCGGTTCCTCTCGAACTTCTTCGAGCCACACCGTACTCCCACTGACTTCCCGACTAAGAAACTCTTTCTCAAGGAAGACACCGTTCTGAGTGACAAACACTTTGCCCTCTTCTCGGTTGTAGAAGTAGTAACCCAAGGTTTCCCTTGGATACCCAACGAAAATGCACTTATCTGACTTGGCTGTAAGCTTGTCTGACTGAAGTCGCTTGACAAATGCTTCACAACCCCAAATCTTAAGAAAAGACAAACTCGGCTTCTTGCCAGTCCACATCTCATGTGGTGTCTTCTCTTCCGATTTTGATGGTACTCTGTTTAGTGTGAATGCCGCCGTTTCTAGACAATAACCCCAAAATGATAAAGGTAGATCTGTCTGACTCACCATTGATCGTATCATGTCCAACAAGGTCCGATTCCGCCATTCCGACACCCCGTTCCTCTGCGGTGTTCCCGGTGGAGTGAGCTGAGGAACTATTCCACAACTCTTCAGGTGGTCATCAAACTCATGGCTCATGTACTCGCCTCCTCGGTCCGACCGAAGAAACTTTATTTTCTTGCCGAGTTGATTCTGTACTTCATTCTAGAATTCTCTGAACTTTTCAAAGGCTTCCGACTTATGCTTCATCAAGTAGACATATCCATATCTACTCAAATCATCAGTGAAGGTAATGAAGTACTCATAACCACCCCTAGCTGTCGCGCTCATTGGGCCACATACATCACTATGTACTAGTCCCAACAAGTCAAACGCCCTTTCACAACTCCTTGTAAAAGGTGTCTTGGTCATCTTGCCCAGAAGGCAGGATTCGCATGTCTCGAACGACTCCAAGTCGAACGAACTTAGGAGTCCATCATCATGGAGCTTCTTGATGCGTTTCCAACTTATATGACCAAGTCGATAGTGCCAAAAGTAAGTCATATCCAGATCATTTAGTTTCAACCTTTTCACATTTATGTTATAGACCGACCCACCATCAAGATTCAAAATAAATAACCCGTTCTGAATGGGTGCAAAGCTGTGAAACATATCATTCAAATATAAAGAACAACCATTGTTCTTAAAATTAGACTCATAGCCTTGTCTCATCAATCATGAGGCAGAAATGATGTTTCGACTAAGCACTGTAACATAATAACAATTATTTAGTTCCATTAAGAATCCTGAAGGTAAATGAAGTTGCATCGTGCTGACTTCCAACGTAGCAACTCTTGCTTTGTTGCCGACCCGAATGTCAACCTCGCCTCTTGCTACGCCCCTAGTTCTTACCAGTCCCTGCAACGAGTTGCAGATATGAATGACTTATCTGGTATCATATACCCAAGAACTACCGGGTGCATCAGCAAGATAAAGGTCTATAACATTGCAAACAAGTGTACCTGAGTTGGAAGTCACATCTCCACTCTTGGCTTTATCCGCCAAATACTTGCTGCAATTCCTCTTCCAGTGGCCATCTGTCTTGCAATAAAAGAAAGGGGATCCGGCTGAAGGAGATGACTTAGTCCCTGAGGAAACGCTTGGGATCTCATCCTGAGCATTACCTCCTGACTTACCCTTCTTCTTCTTAGTCCAAGAACTCTTCTTAAACTTAGCCTTATTCTGTACCACCAACACTTGGCTAGTACCTTTCTTGAGATCAACCTCTGCCTGCTTAAGCATCCCATGCAATTCAGTGAGCTTCTTATCCATACCATGCATGTGGTAGTTTGATATGAACTGACCATACGCACTAGGAAGAGAGTTCAGAATTATATCTGTAGCGAACTCTTCGCTAATGGGGTAGCCAAGCCTTTCTAGAGACTGCACATAACCAACCATCTTGATTACATGCGCACTCAGTGGATCACCATCCTTAAGCTTACAACTCAGCAAAGCTTGAGAGACTTGGTACCTCTCGGTCTTTGCCTCATCTTGGAACATCTTTTGAGACTTTCGATCATATCGTAGGCGTCAACATTCTTGAACTGCTGCTACAAGTCCGGTTCCATGTGAGCAAGCATAAGACAGCTAATTTATGTAGACTCATCACATGTTCTACGATAGGCATTGGTTGTCGACACTCGCATTCTCATCCGGCATATCTGGAAGCGGGTTGTCTAGAACATGGTCCCTTTTTTCTTGTTTGAGAACAATTCTTAGATTACGATACCAGTTGGTGAAGTTTGTTCCATTAAGTTTATCTTTCTCTAGGATGGTCCTCAACGCAAAACTGGATAACTGAGGGAGACTTCTACTAGGTGCCATTATCTACAACAGAAATATGCAAAACACTTAAGACAAGTATTCATAAAAGAGCAGGCGTATTAAACATTTTAATACTTATGTTCCCACTAGAACCAATATCCCTCCAATGGTTACTTAGTGATTCAGGACCCTAAATAAGCAAGCCGACTAGTGAGCTTTAGCATCACCGCTACCCGTCAAGTGATCTAGGTAGGCAACCTCTTGCCAATCGCATCTCATGCGACTCCTGTTGGTCGGGTGGCATCACATGCCCTGGCTCCCGACCGCGCTCTCCCCGGGCCCCACAACCATTGTGATAGACCCGTCTAGCCTACCAAGTGCTTCCACTGTAAGAGTCCGACTCGAGCCCATCTAGCCGAAAAGAATTGGTAGCACCTCAATTTTATGAGCCCACTACCAAGAATGTCCGACTTGTGATGGTGCAGCACCGGCGGGGAGACCGACTAGACCTTCTTTTAGGGATTAAAGTTTAACCACTATCTCATAGGGGTAAAACTAGAGAGATAACAATCACACAAAATAATCCAATTATAATGTGAAATGGTATGGCTCTCTTCATGGTGATCTCCATCGCCATGAACCTGTTCGTCATGCCTTTGGCTACAGTGTCCTTCAAGTCTTCCAAACATGCTACACTAGCACTAAGGAATTTACAAGAAGATGGCATCTCATGCCGACACGCAGGTCGTTATACAATAATAGTGACAGCACTTTGGCTCCAGCCGATTGACAAATCATCACGTATGGATTACACACATCACATGCACATAAGCCATACCATTCACAACTTCCTGCAAAAACAAGTTATGCATAGATACGATATCTACCGGCGTTGTGAACCTCGCAACGACATCTAATGCGCTATGACAGGGCGAAGCCGGTGGTCGACATCTAATGCGCTACGACATCTAATGCGCTACGGCAGCACCCGACGATTTTCCGAGATCGCAGATCTAATCTGCATTCCGAACCATGGATTCCTTCATTGGATAAAACACTTTTACCCAAATCTGATCCCTGTGCAGATCTGACCAATCTCATTGATCATCCGCGCTTGATCTTCCATGCACCCCCGAGTGCGATTGATCCAATCAATCTTGCACAAAACCGATCTATCTCATAGATCGACCACCGAAACCCTAAGTGGATCTCATCCACCACCTCGTGCATATCACATACACACAGATCTAGATCCTAAAACCAGAAGCTTTCGCTCTGATACAACTATTGGGACACGCAGAGATAAACAAAACTTTTTCCCTAACGCGGTACTCCCAAGATCCAGCTCAGGTAATAGGCCACGAGATTACCGCTAGACGCGTAGATGCGGAAGTTGATGTTGCTCGTCGAAGCAGTGCCAAACGATCCAACGGACAGCCCTCCGAATCCCACGGCCAGCTACACCAGATCCCACGAACTCCTTCGCCAGATCCCCAGGAGCTTCCCTGTCTCCAGCACCGCACGTGCAACACCTCTACCGGTATCAACACATACAGGATGGAGCTTCGGACAGAGGATTCCTAGATCTTGTCTAGCCTGAAATGGAAGTAGAGAAAGTGGCGGCAAGGTCAGGGACTATCCCTTGTCACTCCACTTATATACACTCCTAGTTGGGCTCAACGCTTGAGGCCCATCTAGGTTGTACTCCAATCTCCACATGGATCTAATCCACATGGGCTCCTTACCCTTAAGTGTGTGACCCTGTAGGTTCACGTAAACCTAGACACGACATGAGCTACTCCTCCAAGTATCCCGTCATGGATTTGAGTCCAACTTACTTCCATGAACACTCGATCTCAAGTCGATAGATGGTAGCGGCCTCTAGCAAGACATGCCAACTCCCAAGTGCCATAAAGTCAGAATATGAACCTTCAATGTGACTTTTGTCCAAGTCCCTTTGCCACACGATATATCTGTTAAGCTATGGGCGAGTAGTTTCCATCCCTTAAATATCTTAACTCTCTTCTCGTACCATGATATGTGATTCACTAGACTAACTCTTAGTCTGACTCCTCAGTTAACACTTAACTGAGTAGCGCATGGCCATGCTTCCAAATCATATCACACGAGAGGGCCCAGAGAATATCTCTCCATTATGGAGGGGCAAATCCCATCTTGGTAATCCACGTCACGCAGCTTGCTTCACAACCAACCCAAACTCTACCTTTATAACTTCCCATTTATGAAACAACGTTTGATAGAACCTAAGTTGGCGATCCACAACTCGGATCATGCAATCACCTCAGGTCAAAGGATTCCATTGCTTGATACTGCAAATGACAACATGCTCGTTGCATCTCAACTAGGGGTCAGTCTGACTCGCTAAACTCTTTAGCTGAATCAGTGTAAGTCGGAATAGCATCACCATGCCCATGACAAGTGGAACCGTGTCATCAGCCGACTTGCACATTGGTCTAAGTTGTGTGTCCAGCACAACCTCAACGACCAAGGACAATCTAGAATGAACAATCATGAATATATAGTTCCACAACTGAATCACGTATTCAGTGATACATATCTGATGTTCATACAAGGACAACTTTACTTTATGAATACTTTGGAAAATATCATCAACCATGATTGCCTCTAGGGCATATTCCCAACAGTGTGTCATTGAAATGTGTGTTCTCTTCAGAGACCACACATGGTTCCACCAGTCTCATTGCATGTGTGATCCTTTTACTAACAACAACTAGAGTCATTGCATGTGTGTTATTTTTACTAACAACAACTAGAGTCATTGCATGTATGTTCTTTTTACTAACAACAACTAGAGTCATTGCATGTGTGTTCTCCTCAGAGACCACACATGGATCCACCTGTGTCATTGCATGTGTGTTCTTTTTACTAACAACAATTGGAGGCATTTCATGACTGTTCTTTTCACATACCACATATGGATCCACCAGTGTCATTGAAATGTGTGTTCTCTTCAGAGACCACACATGGATCCACCAGTGTCATTGCATGTGTGTTCTTTTTACTAACAACAACCAGAGTCATTGCGTGTGTGTTCTTTTTACTAACAAGAACCAGAGTCATTGCATGTGTGTTCTTTTTACTAAGAACAACCAGGGTCATTGCATGTGTGTTCTCTTCGGAGACGACACATGGATCCACCAGTGTCATTGCATGTGTGTTCTTTTTACTAACAACAACTGGAGTCACTGCATGTGTGTTCTTTTCACATACCACATATGGATCCACTGGTGTCATTGAAATGTGTGTTCTTTTCATAATCCACCTATGGTTCCACCAGTGTCATTGCATGTGTGCTCTTTTTACTAACAACAACCAGAGTCATTGCATGTGTGTTCTTTTAACTAACAAGAACCAGTGTCATTGCATGTGTGTTATTTTTACTAACAACAACCAGTGTCATTGCATGTGTGTTCTCTTCGGAGACCACACATGGATCCACCAGTGTCATTGCATGTGTGTTCTTTTTACTAACAACAACTGGAGTCATTGCATGTGTGTTCTTTTCACATACCACATATGGATCCACTAGTGTCATTGAAATGTGTGTTCTTTTCATAATCCACCTATGGATCCACCAATGTCATTGCCTATGTGCTCTTTTTACTAACAACAACCAGAGTCATTGCATGTGTGTTCTCTTCAGGGACCACACATGGATCCACCAGTGTCACTGCATGTGTGTTTTTTACTAACAACAACTGGAGTCATTGCATGTGTGTTATTTTCACATACCACATATGAATCCACCAGTGTCATTGAAATGTTTGTTCTCTTTAGAGACCACATATGGATCCACCAATGTCATTGCATGTGTGCTCTTTTTACTAACAACAACCATAGTCATTGCATGTGTGCACTTTTTACTAACAACAACCAGAGTCACTGAAATGTGTGTTCTCTTCAGAGACCACACATGGATCCACCAGTGTCATTGCACGTGTGCTCTTTTTACTAACAACAACCATTGTCATTGCATGTGTGCTATTTTCACATACCACATATGGATCCACCAGTGTCATTGCATGTTTGTTCTTTTTACTAACAACAACTAGAGTCAACTCATGACTATTCTTTTCACATACAACATATGGATCCACTAGTGTCATTGAAATGTGTGTTCTTCTCATTAACCACAACTAGTGTCATTGCATGTGTGTTCTTTTTACTAACAACAACTAGAGTCATTGCATGTGTGTTCTTTTCACATACCACATGTGGATCCACCAGTGTCATTGAAATGTGTGATCTCTTCAGAGACCACACATGATTCGACCAGTGTCATTGCATACGTTCTCTTTTTACTAATAACAACTAGTGTCATTGCATGTTTTCTCTTTTCACATACCACATATGGATCCACCAGTGTCATTGCATGTGTGTTCTTTTTACTAACAACAAATGGTCTCATTGCATGTGTGCTCTTTTCACATACCACATATGGATCCACCAGTGTCATTGAAATGTGTGTTCTCTTAAGAGACCACACATGGATCCACCAGTGTCATTGCATGTGTGTTCTTTTTACTAACAACAACTGGAAATTGCATGTGTGTTCTTTTCACATACCACATATGGATCCACCAATGTCATTGCATGTGTGTTCTTTTCACATACCACACATGGATCCACCAGTGTCATTGAAATGTGTGTTCTCTTCAGAGACCACACATGGATCCACCAGAGTCATTGCATGTGTGTTCTTTTTACTAACAAAACCAAGAGTCATTGCATGTGTGTTCTTTTCACATACCACATATGGATCCACCAGTGTCATTGCATATGTGTTCTTTTCACAATCCACCTATGGATCCACCAGTGTCATTGCATGTGGAGACCACACATGGATCCACCAGTGTCATTGCATGTGTGTTCTTTTCACAATCCACATATGGATCCACCAGTGTCATTGCATGTGTGCTCTTGTTACTAACAACAACCAGTGTCATTTAAATGTGTGTTCTCTTCAGAGACCACACATGGATCCACCAATGTCATTGCATGTGTGCTCTTTTTACTGACAATAACTAGAATCATTGCATGTGTGTTCTTTTTACTAACAACAACCAGAGTCATTGCATGTGTGTTCTTTTTACTAACAACAACTAGAGTCATTGAAATGTGTGTTTTCTTCAGAGACCACACATGGATCCACTAGTGTCATTCCATGTGTGATCTTTTTACTAACAACAACCAGAGTCATTTCATGACTGTTCTTTTCACATACCACATATGGATCCACTAGTGTCATTGAAATGTGTGTTCTCTTGAGAGACCACACATGGATCCACCAGTGTCATTGCATATGTGCTCTTTTTACTAACAACAACTAGAGTCATTGCATGTGTGTTCTTTTTACTAACAACAACCAGTGTCATTGCATGTGTGCTCTCTTCAGAGACCACACATGGATCCACCAGTGTCATTGCATGTGTGTTCTTTTTACTAACAACAACTAGAGTCATTGCATGTGTGTTCTTTTCACATACCAAATATGGATCCACCAGTGTCATTGGAATGTGTGTTCTCTTCAGAGACCACACATGGATCCACCAGTGTCATTGCATGTGTGCTCTTTTTACTAACAACAACCAGAGTCATTGCATGTGTGTTCTTTTTACTAATAACAACCAGAGTCATTGCATGTGTGTTCTCTTCAGAGACCACACATGGATCCACCAGTGTCATTGCATGTGTGTTCTTTTTACTAACAACAATTGGAGTCATTTCATGACTGTTCTTGTCACATACCACATATGGATCCACTAGTGTCATTGCATGTGTGTTCTTTTTACTAACAACAACCAGAGTCATTGCATGTGTGTTATTTTTACTAACAAGAACCATAGTCATTGCATGTGTGTTCTTTTTACTAACAACAATCAGTGTAATTGCATGTGTGTTCTCTTCGGAGACCACACATGGATCCACCAGTGTCGTTGCATGTGTGTTCTTTTTACTAACAACAACTGGAGTCATTGCATGTGTGTTCTTTTCACATACCACATATGGATCCACCAGTGTCATTGAAATGTGTGTTCTCTTCAGAGACCACACATGGATCCACCAGTGTCATTGCATGTGTGCTCTTTTTACTAACTATCGTCGGATTGATGACAAGTACACCATGAGGGGGTCCTCGAGGCGTTCGGAAGAGAGTGGTGTGAGACGTATGGTGTTCCGAGACGGTGAGCACACAAGTTTACCCATGTTCGAATCCGCCGGCTTTGGACGGATCCTACTCCTGCTAGCAATCCAGTAATACGGCAGAGCCGGAATATGGGTTACAAGGGTTCGCTTGTGCTAGTTGAGATTGTAGACTATGGTGTTGCCCTAAAGGCTCTCCCTAGGACGGCTTATAGAGATATCCGGCCTAGGTTTTACAGGAGAGACCTATCCGGCTACGACTAAGAGTCGGTTACAGAGTACATCTTGAACTACAAGTAACACTATGGGCCTATGCAGGTAAGCCTTCTGGGCCTTCCCGTAGCCGGACTGGACTCCGTCTTTTCTCCCTGACTGGCCCGCCCGTGAAGCAAAGATCTAACCCGAAGTGGGCTACCGTGGTCAGTGAGGAACTATGAGGATACTTGGAAAATATATCCCCAATAGCAGCCCCGGAAGTCTCCAAGATCCAAAGTCGGATTCATCATCGTCTAGCTTGATCTTCGGCTTGCAGAATCTTGAAGGGTTCCTGAAACTTCGAAACAAAAGATAAGATCTGGGTCTCAAAAATAAGTCGGACCTATCAATACGTTATTCGGATTTCCAGCTTGATATTCAAACTAAGCCAGAACTTGGTCTCTAACGTCATCTGACACTAGTCATGGTCAAGTCACGTCATTGACAGACATCACCTATCAGCACGACCGTTGGTGGGTCCACCGTTTGCGGAACCGAGGCGCCGTTTCAATGCGTGCATGGAGATCGAGGAGGCGTAATCATCACGTGGAGGCTTCACAGTTCTTTCCACGACGTGTGGCATGTGTACTGCATCATTTGCACGAATCTTGGCGCGTTTCGGTGGTTATAAGGGGTGAGGACTCCCTCATCTCATCTTCTTCACCTGTTCCCATGCCGTTTCCTTCTCCTCCACTTCTCCCACGCGCACAGAGCTCCCTAGCCTCCACAAATTTCTAGCGCCACCCAACCAAGGTCACCGGCGCACCAAGAAAATGGCTTCCACTTCATCTTTCAGCGCAGCAGCGACGGCGACGATGGCAGCGGCGGCGGAAAAGGAGAGCAATCGCGGGGTCTGGATCCGGTGTGTCCTTGACGACGAGAAGCTCCACGGCGTTGAAGAAGAAGGGCTCCTCCGTGCCGGTGATTGGTGGAGCGGCTTCGGCGAAGCCGTCCCCAACCTCCCAACGGCGAGCGAGTGCACTTCGGCACCCACCTCGACAGAGATTTCTCCTTTCCTCCCTTAGATTTATTTTCTGAGGTGATTGATCATTATAGTGTTCAACTTCACCATCTCCCCCCAAACTCTATCTTAGAGATGAGCGCCTATGCGGCTTTGTGTGAGGGGTATCTCGGCATTAGGCCGAGTCTCACTCTCTTCCGGTACTATTTTCATGTCCGAAGAAACTCTATCACTGCCGGTAATCCTTACATTACCGGGACAATTAGTCTTTCTGTTAGGCGTGAATGCGTCTATCCTCAGATTTTAGCTAGTGAGTCGGTCAAACAATTGCCGGCTACCTTTTTCTATCACAAGGATATTCCCGCTCCCGCCAAAGCTAGTACTTTGCCGGCTTTCGTTGATGGAGCCGCCACGCCTCAACCATCTTGGGACGAGGCCCCTACGGCTCTCAGTGACGATCTGCTTCTCGCCAAGAGGCGGATTGAATATCTGATGAAGCACAAGGGCCTTAGAGGGTCCGACTTGGTCTAGTGCTGGGTGGCATGCCGGATCCAGCCTCTCTAGCACCACGGCGACCGACTGATGTATTCCATCATGGCGCAAAAAATGACTCCCTCCGCATAAGCCCCAGGGCCTTAAAGCTACAAGATTATATAAGCCAAATCAAATGGTTGATCAAGGAGTGGATTGAGAGAAAGATTCCAGATTTATCTCTGGACATGCATAGAGCGGAAGACCCTGTAGTGCCGGTAAGCTTTAGCAGTAAACCCTTTTTATGTGTTTCACCTTTGAAGTTATTTCGCAATACTGAGATATTATCTTCTTTTCAGCTTGCCGACCTCCCCGAGTCGGAACTGGCTCCTATCGAGGGATATCCTCCTGAGTTTTCTCAAGAGGAGGAATTGGTCCCACTGCCGGACGTTCTGTCTAGAAAGCGCAAAGCTCCGACAGTGGCTATCGGCACAAAGGAAGTGCCAGTTGTGAAGAGGTAACTTTCTACACAACTTCCTCCTTTGTACATTACTTCATGATTTCTTTCGAGATATAATGTTCTTCATTCTATTACTTTCTCAGAGCTAAGAAGCTCATCAAGGGCAAGGGGAAGGGGACTATCTCGAAGCCCCTGTGTCAGACGAAGCTAACTAATGCTTCTCCTGCCGTCGCTCCTCTGACTCCTGCCTCTCAACCTTCTACAACACCGATGATTACTCCCTCCCCGGTTGTTGCAGAAGATCCGGCTCCTTCAACAGGGCCAGCGATCCTTGAGTCGCAGACTGACGTCACCATGGGTGACTCAGGTTTTGATAATGGTGAACCCTCTTTGGGTAATGATCCCTCGGTAGAGACCTTCTCCAAAAATCTCCTGAACAATCCAGGACTTGCCAAATTTGGCTTGTCTCAGAAATCTGCGGAGGAAATCCAGTGGCTGGCCCGACAATGCCTGGAAAGCCGTAATCTCTCTGCCGAAGAAGAAGCACAAGAAGCGGAGGACATCAAGTACTCCGATCTTCTCGAACATGTCCGCCTTCACGACGAGGGTTTAAGAGCTGGTGTGCTTCCACCACCTCCGGTTATTCCACTCACCCTCGCCGAGAAGGTTACTACTGAAGTGAACATGTGCCTGAGCAAGCTCACACATGAACATCATGTAAGTCAGAATTCCAACTCACGTTTTTCTTTATTGTACTTTATGTCATATTCTCTAGCCCCCAAGCATGAAGTTGGATAGACAATCCGGGTTTATGCTTCCTTAGGATGCCCAAGAATGAACTAGTGTAGCCCCCAAGGCTCGTGCTGATATTAGCTACAATATTAGCCAAAGTCTTTAGTAGATTTCTGACTCTCGGTATTCTGACTTACAGAAAGTTAATTCATATAACTAGGAATTGTTGAAGAATATCTGCGACAAGCGAAGAGAGATCAAGGCTCTCCGACTTGAAAATGTTGAACTAAAAGTGTCCAAGGATGAGGCCGAAGGTAAACTTTCCGAGACTCAAACCTTGTCTTGATTTTTCATAGTCGAATATTTTTGTTGAACTGTTGTTCTTTTTGACTTACATCACTGGTAAAGCAGTCCTGTGGTATGATCGAAGAGGCCGAGAATCTGAAGACCTTGGTGGTGGAAAACAAGGATCTCCGCCAAGAGCTAGACCAGCTTAAGGCGGATCATTAGAAGGGTATTTCTCAAGTTCTCGAATCATCCTCCATGGCCACTGTGGAGCGTGATCGCAAGATTGCACTCCACGAGAAGAAAATCTTAGATCTCAACGACGAGTTATTCAGAGAGAAGGACCTTTCTGAGGTGCTCCGGGCTAAACTCCAGAGCCTTCGTGAAGAGAAAACCAAAGTTGATGACATTATCTTTGATATGTTTCCATCTTTCTGACTTGTCTACATTCTTTGACTCTTTCGATGTCGGATTTATTTAACTGTTTTGCTTTATATGCATAGGTCCTCTGAACTTGATGGACTCTGCTTCTTCCAAGCCTCGCACGCACCGGCTTTCACAAGTCGGCGATCTTCTCCATGACTTCCGCCAATCCATCGAGGATATTGGTGAAGCCCTCAAGGTTCTGGATATGCATAGCATGTCCGACTTTCAGGTGCGAGACAAGGCAAAGGAGATGCCACAGCTTGTCCAGGACTGGAACATGTCCTACGCGCGAACCACAGCGCAAAACGCTCTCACCATGGTTATGAGCCACAATGGTAACATGGAGATCTGGAAAGTAACCAGAGGGTACTATAAGGTGGACGAAGACGGACAGGAGCAAGACATCAAGACCATCATGGACTCCTGCGCCGGATATGGGTGTCATGTAGCTGACTTGAACAGCTACGACACTCCCTTCTTCAACCGCATGGACACGCTGCCCCCGCCTCCCGAAGAAGCAGCCGAAGGTTCGACTATGAACAAACCATATCTGTCTTGGACATCTCGAATCATTATCAGGGTGCAGCTAATGTGTCCAGCGAGCCGACAGTTCCTACCTCTCATCCTGCATCATAAGTTATCAAGAAAAAACAGATGTGTTACTCCGAAAACATTATGGGTCTTTAAATATTTAGTATGATACTTTTGATAGTGCTAAGTTTTTATCTATTGAGCACTTTTGGCTTAAATTTTGTGTGCCTGAAATGGTTGCATAAGCAATTGTACTTTTTTGTCTGTACTTATCGTTTATTTGGCTTTCCGCGTCGTCCCGTTTGTGAGCCGGCTAAACTTTCAGCACGGAAACTTTATCGAGCAACGGAGCTCAATTTCTAAACCAGTTTAAACTCGGAAACAAAGCCGGCTTCCAGTACCAACAATTCACTACTCGGAAAATACCCGCATCCGGCAATCAGACAATTAACCAAAGTATAGACTAGGAAATATAGATTTATACCCGAAGGTAGCAATTTTAGAATCGGAAATCTAAACCTGAATGAACATGAGCATAAAGTACTTTCAAGTATTCTGGGATTTTTGATTGTGACATGATCATTCGGAAATAAGATGGTAAAAACTTCTCAGAAAAAACTTGAGGCAACCAAAACTTTTATTTCTCAAAGAACATGTACACATATATGATTACAAAGAAGGATAAACTAAGAATAAAAGGTACGTAGCTGAGCAATATTCCATGGTCTATCTAACTCATCCAGATTTGTACTGCCTCCAGCTCTCTTTCTCTTCTTAGTAGCAGGTCTTTCTTTGACTGGCCTCATATCAGTTAAGTAGTACGAACCATTGTGTAATACTCGACTAACCAAGAAGGGCCCTTCCCATACTGGGAAAGTTTATGCTTTCTTTGTTGCACAAGCCGGAGAACCAAATCGCCCTTATTGAAGGATCTGTTTCCGACTCTCTGGCTATGATACTTTCGTAACTTTTGCTGATAGGCTGTTGACCTCATTTCAGCAATGACACGAACTTCTTTGACTAAGTCGAGATCATTTTGTCGAGAAATCTCGGCATCCTCTTCAATATACGCGGCCACTCTAGGAGAAGTGTGAATCAAATCACTAGGAAGAATTGCTTCTGCGCCATAGACCAAGAAGAAAGGTGTGTATCCGGTTGACCTGTTCGGAGTTGTTCGTAAACTCTATATTACAGAAGGTAATTCCTCTGCCCAAGCCCCCGCAGCACGTCGTAGTGGTTCTTCGAGTCTCGGTTTTAGGCCTTGTAGGATTAAACCATTTGCTCTTTCGACTTGTCCATTAGCATGTGGATGTGCGACAGACGCAATGTCAAGCCAGATATTTTGCTTGTTGCAGAATTCAGCAAGTTCTCCCATAGAGAAATTACTCCTGTTGTCCGTGATAATACTATGCGGATAACCATACCAGATTATAACATCCTCGATAAATCTTTTGGCCGTTGCCCCATCACAACTAGTGACGTGTTTAGCCTCAATCCATTTGGTGAATTTATCCACCGTCACTAAGAGGTGAGTAAATCCACTTGTAGCCCGTTTGAACGGTCCTACCATATCAAGCCCCCAGACCGCGAAAGGCCATGTTATAGGTATTGTTCGCAGCTGATCAGCCAGAACGTGAGCTTGTTGGCGTACTTTTGGCAGCCCTTGCACGTCTTGACCAGCCGTTCGGCATCTGCCTTGGCTGTAAGCCAGAAAAAACCGTGTCGGAAAGCTTTTGCCACTAAAGATTTGGCTGTAGCATCGTGACCACACCCACCTTCGTGGATTTCTCTTAAGATTTCCACTCCTTCTTCCGGAGATACGCAGCGTTGAAAGAACCCAGACACACTTCGCTTATAGAGCTCACCACTAACTATAGTATAGGCTTTTGCTCGTCGGATGATCTGCCGGCTCAGAACTTCGACTTCGGGTAATTTTCCATCTACCAGATAATCAAGGTAGGGTTGAGTCCATCTGGGAATTACAGCCAGAACTGCTATTAGAGGTGAGTCTGATTTAGTTGGATATTCCTCGTCTACTCCCTTTATTGAGGGAACTTTGAGGTGCTCTAAAAAAGCGCCATCCGGGACCTCTTTCCGTGTAGAGCCTATTCGAGATAATGCATCTGCTTCCTCATTTTCTTCTCGAGGGATGTGTTGAACCTCAAACCCTTCGAACGATTTAGATAAATCGTCCACAACAGCTTTATATGCTGCCATGTGTTTATTTGCATTACAAATATCCGAGACTTGCTGAGCAACAAGATCCGAATCTCCGTAACACATCAAATGTTGCATGCCGATATCCTTAGCAATCCATATTCCATGCAGCAGTGCTTCATACTCGGCAATATTATTTGTCGCTATGAAGTGGATCTGCAACACGTATAAAAGTTTATCTCCTTGGGGTGATTTGAGCACCACGCTAGCCCCCGATCCCCTGCGAGCCTTAGACACGTCAAAATATAGGGTCCAATATTCCGACTCAGGGAGGGTCATATTCTCCTTCGTCTCTGTCCAATCAGCAACAAAGTCGGCAAGGATTTGGGATTTGATTGCTGTCCGAGGTTTGTACTCAATATCGAAAGCTGAGAGCTCTATGCCCCATTTGGCGACGCGTCCTGTGGCGTCACTATTGTTGATTATATCTCTCATGGGAGCTGTGCTCACCACGGTAATTGGATGTTCCTGAAAATAATGTCGTAGCTTACGAGATACTAAGAACACACCATAAGCTAGCTTTTGATAGTGCGGACACCGCTGTTTTGATTCTGTTAAGACCTTGCTGAGAAAGTAAGTCGGACGCTGCACCAAGTGTTCTTGATTTTCCTCCGGTCTCTCCACTACCACCACAATACTGACGACTTTGTTTGTCGCAGCGAGATAGAGCAACATCGGTTCCTGTGCTTCTGGGGATGCAAGGATTGGAGCAGATAAGAGTACTGTTTTCAGGTCTTGTAGCGCAACTTCAGCTTTGTCAGTCCACACAAAATCCTTGGTATTTTTCAGGAGTTTGTATAATGGTGCGGCTCTTTCACCGAGCCGGCTTCCAAACCGACTAACTGTGGCAATGCAAACAGTTAGTCTTTGTATGTCCTTCAGGCGAGTTGGCCTAGAAATATTGAGTATAGCCTTGATTTTGTCTCGGTTCACCTCTATGCCGTTTTGACACACGATGAAACCTAACAAGTTTCCGGCTGGGATTCCAAAGAAGCATTTCTTTGGATTAAGCATTATGTTGTATTTTCGTAGATTGGCGAACATTTCCTCCAAGTCGGAAATCAATGTTTCCTTCTTTTTGGACATCACCGCAATATCATCCACATATGCATGTACATTGCGTCTGATTTGATCGTGGAGGCAACGCTGCATTGTGCGTTGGTACATAGCTCCTACGTTCTTCAGCCCAAAGGGCATCGTAACAAAACAGAAGGTTTCGAAGGGGCTTATGAATGAAGTTTTGACTTTGTCAGATTCCTTCATCTAGATTTGGTGATAACTGAAATATGCGTCGAGAAAATAGAGGAGTTCCGAGCCTGCCGTAGAATCGATAACTTGATCAATCCTAGGCAGCACGAACGGATCTTCGGGACAAGCCTTGTTCAAGGCAGTATAATCAACACACATCCTTAAACCAGTGGTGTCCTTTTTAGGGACCATTACAGGATTGGCCGACCACTCAGTGTGGATGACCTCTTCTATAAATCCGGCTAACTCGAGCCGTGCTAGTTACTTAGCTATTGCCTTACGCTTTTCATCGCCAAAACATCGTAAGGACTATTTGATGGGTTTAGCATTCCGGTTTACATTTAAAGAGTGCTCGGCAAGTTCCCTAGGTACTCCGTTCATGTCAGATGGCTACCATGCAAAGATATCTTGATTTGCTTGGAGGAAGTTGACGAGTGCGCCTTCCTATGCGCTATCTAGGCCTACGCCTATCTGGGTCACCTTGGAGGGGCCATCACCCTTCAACGACGTATTCTTCGTCTCTTCTGATGCCTTGAACTCCGGATTCGGCCTTGTCACCTCCTTCTTTGTCGTGGGAATCTCGGACGGATCTATGCTCTTCTTGATCTCCTGGTACTCCTGGGCGTGCAGCACGGCTTCAGCAAAGGCGGCATTTCCATCCTCACACTCTTGCACTTTCTTCGGGTCTCCCCTGATGGTGATCACGCCGTTGGGACCTGGAATTTTCATCATATTGTAAATGTAACACGGACGAGCCATAAAATCCTAGTAAGCTGGACGTCCAAATATACCGTGGTACAAACTCTTGAACGGGACCACTTCGAAGGAAAGTGCCTCCGTCTGATAGTTCTTTGGAGTTCCAAAGGTAACATCCAAAGTGATTTCTCCCAGGGAATTTGCTTGTCTTCCTGGGACAACTCTGTGAAAGATCACAGAGTTGTGGTTCAGCTAGGTCTCCGAGATCTTCATCCGGCGTAGTGTTTCGACATACAGAATGTTAATGCTGCTGCCACCGTCCATGAGAGTCTTTGAGAAACCATAACCGTCAATAAGTGGATTGACGATTAAGGCGTATTTTCCTCGCCTGTGTAACTTAGGCGGATGATCAGCACGGTCAAAGGTGATTGCCACTTCCGACTAGTCCAAGAATTGAGGGACAGCCAGAACTGTTGCGTTGAGCTCATGTAGAACTACTTTCTGACCTTTGCTGGTTGAGATCTGAGGAAGGTGACGTACGTGTCTTTCTTGGCTGGAAAATTTTCTTCCCCTCCGGCTTGGGATTTGAAGCATCAGCTTCCTCCATGTCGGAATCTTCCTTGGTCTCTTTTTCCTTTTCGGATTCTTCTTTCCCTTCTTTCGCTTAGCCCTGTAGCCAGCGGTATCATCTCTATTAATGTTGTCATTAAAACGACACTCGGCGTTTGTGTGGGACGATCCCCCATTGGTGTCTAGGTGATGCACACATGGGTTATTGGCAATGTCAGCACAAGAGTAGGTTTTACCAGGTTGCTGGTCTCCTCTACCTTGAACTCTTGACGTCCCACGACCGCGTCCGCGGCCACCGCCACGTCCTCCTCGTCCTCCAGACCCGAAAGTAGTAGTGACCACTTCCGTTTCCGTGTTGGGTTTTTCTTCCGAGGTATTCTTGCACTTCTGAGCCTGTTGCTTTGGTTGTTTTGCCAACTGTGGCACAACTAGGGCGTTCAGTAATCCCTCTGCCTCCTCGTCAGCATCTGCATACTTGCTCGTTGTTTCTATCATCTCTCCCAAATCAGTGACTTTGTCACACTTCAAGCGATGATGTAGTAAACCAATTGGGAGTCCTCCAATGAAAGCTTCAATCGTAGTTTGGTCATTTACTCCTTCACAGGAGTTCTTGGTGTCGATCCATCATTCGAGATAATCCCGGCAAGTTTCTTCGGCTTTTTGGGTGCAACGCTGTAGATCTCCGACCGTATAGAGCCTCCGATATGTGCCTTCGAAATTCTGAAAGAACACACTTTGCATGTCATACCAGTTGTGGATGGTGTTCTCCAGAAGTTCATTGAGCCAGATCTCCCACTAATGTTGCGGAAGATACCGGGTTGCGACCAGGCTGTTTCCGCCTTTGACGATGCAACAAGCTTGGAAGAAATCCTGTAGCCAAGTATCTGGCCGAGCTATGCCATCGTAGGCTTGAATATGTCTTGAGATAGCGAATCCTTTCAGGAATTTTGTAGCTCTTATGCGTGGTCCGAAGCACTTTGGGCCCACGTATATGTCATCATTTTCATAGCGCCGTGCTTCTATATTGGAGTTAATCCTATGCCTTATGTCATTTGGGGACAAAGATCGTCGCCCTGAGTGACGGCTATGGCTGCGGTGCCTTGGAGCCGGACTTCGGCTTCCGCCACCACCTCTTCCACCACGATGCCCTCCTTGGCCACCTTGGGAGTTGTTGTGATGACTACTTGGCAGAGAGGGTGGGGCAGCTGGATTATTTCCGGCTGATCGCCGGCCTCCATCAGGAGTGTCATTGTTCCAATTCCAGGGAGGGTCTTCATTGCGATGAGCCCCCTGTCGGCTTGTCTCGGCATGGTTTTCGTCGTTCCTTCGTCTGTCACTCCCACCATGGTGGGGCTCAGCTGGACGGCTTGTGGGTCTAGGAGGTGGCATCCTTTGACGGTCCTCCTCTCGACGTTTCTCTTTGTCCTCTCCCCTATGATCGTTCGACTCTCGTCGGGGAGGATTTCTCCGATACAGTGCAGCAATTGCTTCTTGCTCGGCAGCTGGAGCTACATTGCGCCAGTCACGTGCAGCTCTGTGATGCTGTCCTGATGATCCGGTTCTTGAGTAGTTGTCTTCCCGTCGGTCGGAACGGTTATGCTGTTTCGGAACCCGTTGGGGCCTTATATCATTCCAGGCCGAGTCTGTGTGACATTGGTCAGATTTGGAGACCAGTTTTCCGCTTCCGGATTTCGCGTCCCTTTGTTGTTCTGGACCCTTGGTGAGTAGCTTGATGCCTAATCGAACATGTTATGGGCCTGGGTTATTCGATAGGATATCTCGAGCTGCGATAGTGTTCTATACCGGTGTTGGATACACCAGATCTCCCTTGCTGTCGAGACGAGGCATCCCTGAGTCTCCTTCGAAGAGAACCTTGTGTACTTCCGGGAATTGATCATCACGTGTGTGATGTTTCCGGGTCTTCTGATGCTGCCGAGATATGTACTTCTTCGCGGTTGCCATGTGTTTCTTCTCCTCCTCGATGTTTTTGGCTTCATCCAGGAGTCCTTGACGACGCGCTTCTAGGGCCTAGGCCCTTTCATCCAGTTCTTCGGCAGTAAGTTCTGCAGCTATAGGGATAGGTGTGGTTAATGCAACATCGATGAGTTTACGCGCACCTTCAGTGATCACGTGCCCATCCACCAATTTTTCTTTTGGCTCGTCTGGGATAAGTGCTCCATCCGAGTCTTCTTCGTATTCCTCGGCAATCACTTCCTCTGCCAGAAGATCTTTTGTCGGGGTCTTGTTCTTCTTCTTTGCCTTCTTGGCCATTCTGGTAGCAAAGACGGCTTTGGGTCAGTTTCCCGGAGTCAGGCTCTGATCAGTACTTTCGTCCATTTGTTTCTTGGGATCCTCTCCGAATTCCATTTTGTCCTGCACTTTGGGAGAGTTTTCTCCGGATCCTTCATCCATGTCTTCTCCTTCTGCAGCAGCTATGGAATTAAGCTCCTCTTCATATTCCACGGAGAACTTTTGGAAATCTGCCGACATCATCGAGTCATCCGAGGATGCGGGTACGTCGGCGTTTGTTCCGATCACCTCCAGGACTGAGTCGGTGTTGTCTCCAGCATCGGCGGAGCCGGATCCGGATTCAACGTATCTGACAAAGTGTGACGTGTGGGTCCTGAGGTAGTTGCGGCTTTCCTCGTGGGCTTCCTCGAAGATCCTGATGGTTTCGAGAACCTCATCCACGTTTGCGTCTTGTAGTATCATGCGCCTCAATGTATGCCTCAGGAACGGTTGATCTATTCCGGCATTTGCAGAGCCGGAACAATGGGTTGTTACTGTGCTCTTCCTGGATCTCGACCCCGGCCGACAGATCGATCTGGGATTTGACCTCCCCCGGGAGATCCACTCCAAATTCGATTTGAACCACATGATCAGCTTCAGGTTCAGCTTTCTCCATTATCTCCGCTATTGGTGCGGGCTAGGTGGGATTAGGATTTTCTGAGCTCTGGAACTCTGCCGCCTCCGCAGACAAAGGTGACCCAGAAATTTCTTCTGCCTCTATCATCACCGCTGGGGTGGGTGGGGTAGGTTCAGCGAAACCGATGTAAACATCGATCTCGCCAAAAGACATGATGGTGTAGGTGTTCACGGATTCCCTAGCCGGAATCCAAGTCTTGTCGAGAATGATGAGAGGGACGTCGCTGGCGTAGAGGATGCGACCGACGGCGATAGTCTCACCGATTCCGATTCTTGCAGATTCTGCTCGGAACACAGATCCGAAGCTCACTTGCCCCACGGTGGGCGCCAATTATCGTCGGATTGATGACAAGTACGCCATGAGGGGGTCCTCGACGCATGCTGAAGAGAGGGGTGTGAGACGTATGGTGTTCCGAGATGGTGAGCACACAAGTTTACCCAGGTTCGAATCCGCTGGCTTTGGACGGATCCTACTCCTGCTAGCAATCCAGTAATATGACAAAGCCGGACTATGGGTTACAAGGGTTCGCCTGTGCGAGTTGAGATAGTAGACTATGGTGTTTCCCTAAAGGCTCTCCCTGGGACGGCTTATATAGATATCCGGCCTAGGGTTTACAGGAGAGACCTATCCGGCTACGACTAAGAGTCGGTTACAGAGTACATCTTGAACTACAAGTAACACTATGGGCCTATGTCGGTAAGTCTTCTGGGCCTTCCCGTAGCCGGACTGGACTCCGTCTTTTCTCCCTGACTGGGCCCCCCGTGAAGCAAAGCTCTAACCTAAGTGGGCCACCTTGGTTAGTGAGGAACTGTGAGGATACCCGGAAAATATATCCCCAACACTAACAACAACCAGAGTCATTGCATGTGTGTTCTTTTTACTAACAGCAACCAGTGTCATTGCATGTGTGTTCTTTTTACTAACAACAACCGGAGTCATTGCATATGTGTTCTCTTCATAGACCACACATGGATCCACCAGTGTCATTGCATGTGTGTTCTTTTTAGTAACAACAACTGGATTCATTTCATGACTATTCATTTCACATACCACATATGGATCCACCAGTGTCATTGAAATGTGTGTTCTCTTCAAAGACCATTCTCTTCAGAGACCACACATGGATCCACCAGTGTCATTGCATGTGTGTTCTTTTTACTGACAACAACCAGAGTCATTGCATGTGTGTTCTTTTCACATACCACATATGGATCCACCAGTGTCATTGCATGTGTGTTCTTTTTACTAACAACAACTAGAGTCATTGCATGTATGTTCTTTTCACATACCACATATGGATCCACCAATGTCATTGCATCTGTGTTCTTTTCACATACCACACATGGATCCACCAGTGTCAATGAAATGTGTGTTCTCTTCAGAGAGCACACATGGACCCACCAGTGTCATTGCATGTGTGTTATTTTTACTAACAACAACTAGAGTCATTGCATGTGTGTTCTTTTCACATACCACATATGGATTCACCAGTGTTATTGCATGTGTGTTCTTTTCACAATCCACCTATGGATCCACCAGTGTCATTGCATGTGTGT
The DNA here is from genome assembly GCA_916181665.1 of Avena sativa. Taxonomy (NCBI): domain Eukaryota; kingdom Viridiplantae; phylum Streptophyta; class Magnoliopsida; order Poales; family Poaceae; genus Avena; species Avena sativa. The sequence continues at coordinate 83,521,042 of OV702286.1, forward strand.
TCTTTTTACTAACAACAACCAGAGTCATTGCATGTGTGTTCTTTTCACAATCCACCTATGGATCCACCAGTGTCACTGCATGTGTGCTCTTTTTACTAACAACAACCAGAGTCATTGCATGTGTGTTCTCTTCAGAGACCACACATGGATCCACCAGTGTCATTGCATGTGTGTTCTTTTTACTATCAACAACTCGAGTCATTTGATGACTATTATTTTCACATACCACATATGGATCCACCAGTGTCATTGCATGTGTGTTTTCTTCAGAGACCACACATGGATCCACAAGTGTCTTTGCATGTGTGCTTTTTTTTCTAACAACAACCAGAGTCATTGCATGTGTGTTCTTTTCACACACCACATATGGATCCACCAGTGTCATTGCATGTCTGTTCTTCTCATTAACCATAGATAGAGTCATTGCATGTGTGTTCTCTTCAGAGACCACATATGGATCCACTAGTGTCATTGAAATATTTTTTTCAACTACAGCCGTTGGCCACAAACAATCGGGAAGCAGAGCTAACCAGCAACCGCTCTGGGCTTCTAGAAGATCCGATCCCCGATTGTTAGGCGCAGTTGGATCGGGGTGCGTGGACGATAAGGATGTCCTTCACGAGGGCGATCCGCGAGAAGTCTGTTCTGCGAACTGATTGGCAGTGGCAACGACGCTGGGCCTACGTCCTTGCCCTTATCCCTCAGGGCCGAAGCTCAGATCGTGTTCATTCATCGCCATGGAGAGGGAGAGGCCCAAACTCAGCTTCATGAGGCTCAGATGTTCGCCCACTACGACATACTCACGCCGCCGTTCACGAGGCTTCCGGCCGGCTTCGAGCTCAGCTATGCCGGGGTTCCTGTCGCGCCACTCTTACGCGATAACGCATTGGTGAGGCAGATCGAGGAGCACTGCCGCCAGCTGTCAGAGCAGAAGAGGGCAATGGCATGGTACTCGCGCACGAGCATGTACTGGCGAAAGCTGTTCGAGAAGGAGCGGGCTGTGTTGATTGAGCTGTGCAGAACCCTCCGGCGGGAGATCCACCCAGATCTGCGAAACCCCGAAGGGATGCAGCGCTTCTAGGCAATGCCTGGGCATAGGACCTCCACCGTTATCGATGAAGTGTGCCGGGAAGAACCCATGAGGAGGAGGAACGCTGCCGGGAACATCGGCATCGTTTCCGAAGCGGAGGAGGCTGGCTGCGACGCAGAAAACATCGTCAATGATGGAGACTGCGGGAGCGTCATAGTCGATTAGGGCCACTTAAGCATAAATTAAATCTATGTACGGTATTTTAATGCCGTCTTTGGATCTGGGTCACTTGAGTCATGGTCGATTATCATCATAATCTATATATGTTGGCCATGTTTTAGTTGTCTTTGTCTTTGAAACTAGTTGATCGAAACTTGTCCGATCCTAAAAATAAAGTTCGCGTGTTCCTGGCATATCTGATGGGACAATACGCTGACTCTGCTCCCAGTAGTTGATGGCACAACCATAATTTGGAGTGCGCCAGAGGAGAAGGTATTGAGCGTGTTGTAATAGTGTACTACTCTTGTCCAGATATAACTGACTTAGTTTTTTAGATATTTAATAAATATGTCTATATCCAAAACATGTCTAGATACATGTTTTAGGTTTCTCTGTCTTTCAAACTAATCAAAAGTGATCAAATTATGAACAAACAAAGTCATTGCATTCACATCTGATGGGACAATACGCTGACTCTGCTACTTGATGACATAGCCATAATTCTGGAGTGCGCCAGAGGAGATGGGAATGTAAGGGAGATGGGAACTAGTAGCCGCGTCCAAACGCAGGTAAAAAATTAATGTAATAATATTTAAAAAATTGTAATCTGGTCCACATGACCCCATCACAGACACGTTGCATGCGCTAGATATAAATAAAGACGACACTACTAGGTTAGTTTCAATGATATAATTCAACATACGACGTTACTGTGCCCGCATCTTTCTGCTCCTCTTATTAGTCTGCTAGCCCACGCTGCATTAAGCATCAGTTGATGAGGATAAAACAATGATAAAATAGCAAATAAAACAATTTTTAAGCTTACCTTTCATCCGGAGAATCGTACAAAGATGAAATTGGCAGGGATTTATTATTTCTCATGCAGTTAGTCGAAAGATCCTCAAGAACATCCTCAATCACCCCTGCAACCTCATATTCTAATACACCCCCATTATTTGCCCTTTCCTTCCTGTTCCGCTTACCCTTTTGTTTCTCTTCACCCCCTTTTCTCGCCGACACCTTCACTTTCTTCATAAATTGGCTGCTTACGTACGTTTTCCTTCGAGTGCTCATCACCGTCTTCGTGCTGCTCTTCCTCCAGTTTAGGCTGAGAAGCCTCATTTTCTGCCACCAGGGTGTGAACAAGGACAATATCATGTGTAACTGGGTTTTTGCACAACCTCTTGATATGGCCGAATCTGCCACAACGTTTGCATTTCCTTTTCCTAGCTCCCAGCCTTGAACCTTTATCGATGGAGGCTTCGATCCTTAGCTTTCTAGGCCTCCCAGGTGGCCTCCTAAGAAGTGGTGGTTGAAGTTTGAACCCTGGATCGACAATCTCCCAATCATTTTCATCGGCCATAGGTGGTACGTTTTCTGCATAAGTTGCAGCAAAGTTGTCCACGGAGGATAGTTGTTGACATAGTTATCTATTTCAGCTCCACTACGTCTAAGCTTTAAGATGAAGTAAATTTCATGGTGACATGGCATACCAGTAATCTACCACTGCCTGCATGAACAAGTCTTGTTTCCAATGTCTACAGTGTACCTTCGTTCACTTCCACGCTTGTATTCTGCATAAACCTCAGCCAATGTTCTGGAACTTCTGACCATCCTCATCTTTATCGTTCTCATTGCCCTGGTTCTTGCATTCAATAACATAACCACCTTTGGAACTATTTTATGGCCTAAAAAATTTCTTGCACAAATTCTTTGCCTTAAATCTATCTTCACCATTATGCACTGTCTTATTGCATCCAACAAAATAACAATTCCAAGTGTCTTCATGCCCGAAATCTTATCATTGAAACTCTGCCAAATTATTGCTAACAAAATCCACCTTGCTTAACTCACCAAACTTGCTTCTGGCCCATAACTTGGTGTGATGTTCTTCAAGGTATTTTTTCACCTTTGGCACTACATACATGTTCTGCAAGTAAGTAGCATGCGTGCTTGGGGTGTATGTGTATGCTGATCGCCACAAGTCCTCTTCAAAGATCTTTCCTTTGAACTTCTTCATGAAGTTAGTAGAGAGGTGCCGCATGCATTCCTTATGCTCAACCCCAGGAAACACAGCATCAACAGCATTCTCAAGACCCTCGCATGCACCGATGTGTATCACCAAGCCTTCAGGGTGACCAATTACTTCCCATAGTCTCTGCATGAACCATGTCCAGCTTTCGTTTGATTCACCCTCAAGAACAGCATAAGCTACGGGTAGAAGCCAATTATACGCGTCCAGAGCACAAGCAGAAGCAACATGTCCCTTGAACTTCCCTGTTAAAGAAGTTGCACCTATTGCCAAGTATGGCCTACAGCCATCTAGGAACCCCTTCCAGCATGCCTTCAGGCAGACAAAACATCTCCTGAAGCATATCTTATCTGCCTGCTTATACCTGACCCCCCTCGAGACCTTTTCTCTTCCTTTCACAACCTCGTAATCGATGTCAACAACACTACCAGGTGATGTTTTCTCTACCTGAGCGTTGAAACTATACAACATATGAAAACAATCATTCCAGTTGCCTTGAATGAAGTCTAGAGCCATCGCCTTCCCATCAAAGACTCTGTGGTAAGGAATCAGAACGTTAAACTTTTTGCTAATCTTTGCTCTGAGTTCAGCAGGTCCAATGTTATGATCCTGCCTCACCCAGTCAAGTATAGTAGCAGCAATCCACTTGGTAGTCGCCGGTCTAATTTTATCACTTAAAGAAGTATTGGGGCAGTTGTGTTTCTTCATGTTTACTTTGATCTACATTCGATAAGAATCCAAATAATTCAGAGCTAGTTATCGGCAGAATAAATATGAGAAAGACTGAAACTAAATGTAGCTATTGCAACCTGAAATGGGTGTCCACCCCGCATTGGAGATGCATGTAATCTCCATTTACAGACATTACTTTCCCTATAGTGCAACCTAAATCTCTTTTGGTCGCTCTTTTCAATGATAAATTCGAACCCAACTCTGATTGCATAGGTTGCAACTGCATATCTGCAGTCCTCCACATTATCAAAGATAGTCCCCTCATCAATTGTAGGATTGTCCCTGTCAAAGTGTATCACTGGCCTGTCCTCGTCTTCGTCGTCGTATCTACATCCCATTTCCACATCTTCACATTCTTCTTCCTCATCAGTCCCACAGTCAGGCTCAAAGTTCGAATCAACCAAATATTCCCTACTCTCCATCCTACCAGGGTCAGCAACCACGTTTGGATATGCTTTCTTATCATCATCCGCACTGCCACACATTTTAGTGCCTTCATGCTCGCTTGACAAAGCATCATGCTCAAGGACAAGCTGTACAAACGTCATGCGGTTACCAACACATATCCTTGCCATCACCACGGGACTAGAAACACTAATTGGGGTATGCAGAAAAGGAATCACAGTTCTTACCCTTCAATGTGGACGCACAACACCTTCTCCGGGCTCCATACCTCCAAAGCTCTGCACCCCACTTCCTCTCCCCCTGTTTTGTTGTCCTCTATGCTCTCCAAACTTGAAGGAGATTCCGTGCTCTCTAGCCGCGCAGGACCCATCTCTATGTTCTCAAGCCTCACCGGATCCATCTCCGAACGGAATTCAGATCACCAGCATCGTTGGACCCCTAACCCAACGGCCGACGATCGGTTTTTGTTTCCAAACGTGCCTGGGCGATGGACGGCGGCAAGGAGATAGGGCAGGGAGGGAAGGGGAGGGGACATGAGGGGATGGCAGGGAGGGGAGGGCGGGAGGACGACGGCCCAAGGGGATGACGAGAGCGGTGCACGATTGAGTGGAGTGGCGGCGGCAGGAGCAGAGGAGCGGAGCAAAGCTGGTTGCGACAAAGCATGGAAAATTGCACAATAATGTGTTGGTGGGCGGCACCAGCCCTCGAACCTGGGATGTGCGCCATCGAAGGTGGAGGAGGCGGGCCCGCCAGTCAGAAAACATGCCACCTTTCAGCGCACTATGCACGGTAGCACTTCACGGAATTTTTTAGCAGGTCCCACATGTCTGTTTGCTTGATCAAAACTTGCAGTGCGTGGCTGGTTCACGTGCTAGTTCCGAAAAAAAGCCCGTTGATCCAAACTTGAAGGGCAGTTCCGCTTCTTTTCCCTCGTCTCCTTGTCTCATCGAAGTGGCAGTTCCGCTTCGTCTCCCTCGTTTGTTCTCCCCAGTTCCTCTTCATCCGTCTACTGGCCATGGCTTACGTGTGGGAATGTTTCGATCGAGGAAGAAAGAAGAACTACATATGCTGCTTGTCGGGAAGTCTGCACCGATTGGCGCCGCACTTTAAAGGTGCCCGCATTCCATCTCAGCAACTGGATCATGATATATCACACACTTCCAGGCGTTGGCAACTTCACCTTCCTCAACCTCGCCACTGGTCGTTGCTTCAGGACAAATCTAATGGACGTCCATCGCAGGTTCACATTCACATCCGATATTTATTGGTATTTTCCATTGTAAATATCTTAGTGCTAACTGGTGCCCTCTTCTTCCAAAAGATTCTACTTCGTCGGTGTTTCTCGTGGCGTCATCGTGCTTGCTCAAAGGGTGGAGCCGTACCAGATTCGGCTTCTGAACCCAATCACTCATAAGTCTAACACTGAGTTTCAAGCACACATACCGTCTGATCTTCTGCAATCTTTCGTCGTGACGAAGTCTCCTATGATGGTGTTCGTTTGCACCGATTATCCAGATCATATTGCATGGGCCGATGAGAGCACCCCAGCGGGGCAAATCAATGAATCATTTGGAGAAGGATTGTATTTGCCACATCCTGGTATGCTTCTGGACTGCATGACGGCATTCCGAGGGGAAGTATATGCATTACTTGAGAATAGAGACATCTTGTCGACCAACATCCAGTTAGAGCAGTGTGCGAGCACTATCACGATGGCCAAAATAATTTCAGCCCCAGTCTTTGAACAGGTATGCAGAACTTACAAATTTTACCTTGTGGAGTCAGATGGTGATCTTCTTCTTCTGTTGAACGGGGATTTCGCCAAAGGGCAACCAGTGTTGTACCGGGTGGACATGGAGAACCGCTCTCTCGAGGCCATCAGTGACATTGAAAGTCATGCCCTCTTTGTTGATTACAATTGGTCTATCTCCATTGACACCAGCTTACACCCCATAGTCAAACCCGGTTGCATATACTACATGAATTATATCAGACTGTACGATCATGAGGTTCAAGCCTGGAAAGAGGAACCAACAATGGTAATGCATAGCTTAAGTATGGAACATACACCGAGGCCTTACCCTCTGGACGAGATACTTGCAGCATATTGCCGACGGAGAGAGTTCTCTGAATATGTGTTGCAACACGCGGGAGCCGACGACGATGAAATAAATAGGGGAGAATGAATCCTATATTCATCCTAGGTTATTTGCTAGCATTTTCAGGTCTATTTTTCAAAGTAGAAATTTGTACTATATTTATATTATTTCGATCATCAGTATGCATATTACCTTTCAGACAAAATTGTAATGTATTTAATTTTAGTACTTTCAGAATTCAAAGTATTTATTTTTAGTAGCTTCTTTCAGAATTTTCTGTATTCGACATGGGCATCAGCTCAGCGCTAGAATTCAGGTTCCACATGGGAAATTGCACAATAATGTGTTGGTGGGCGGCACCAACCCTCGAACCTGGGATGCGCACCGTCGAAGGTGGAGGAGGTGGTCCCGTCAGTCAGAAAACATGCGACGTCTGCATCCCCTATTTCTGACGGTGTTGCTATAATCGATGGTACATGGTGGCATAGAAATAATATTGTATAAACATAAGGGCATAGTCGTCAACATATCTAAAATGAAACCCGAAATCCTACCTGTCCTAGTACATTGCCCGATGAGGTGGATAGCCATGACCGATCTTTTTAATACGTTCGCACTCTTATGCTAAGAAGGAAAATAAAGATTGAGTGGTTAATGCAACGAGTGTCGAATTATTACCCTCTAAGGAAATGAGAGATGGTTATTTTCATGCGTGCCCGTAGTCCAAACCTACTATCAGTCTTTCACTCCCCTTCTCCGACCAACCACATTTCACCTTGCGCAGCTCCTCCGCGCCGCACTACCTAGGGTAACATGGCCCCGCCTAAGCAGCCGCCGCGACAGCGGCCAAAACTGGGGAATTTAGACCCTCTAAGGCAGGTCATGAAGCTCTACTTCAAGGATGGTCTCCCAATGCCCTGCCATGCGGATGATTTCCCCGAATGTGCCGAATCGGCCGCGACGACGACAGCGATGGCGGCGTCGTCGGCACTAGATGCGGCAAGCAGGGCCAAGGGAGCGATGTGGAGAAACCGCGCGGTAGCATTACGACATGCTCTAGGCACTGGGAACAAGGTACGTATCAAATCGTTCACGAGAGCATGCCGCCGAGGGTACACACCCTCAAAGAGGGCAGCGCCAAGGTCTAGGAACTCTCCCGTCCATGCTTCGGTGCGGGCTACCTTACAACAGTGGGGGAGGCTGGGAACACGCTGTCTACGGCAAAGACGCTCCATCCTACGCACCGTCGGAGGCCGTATCGTGGCAGCGACCAAGCGTCTACACTCAGCATGCTGGATTGTTCGACAGCCGGAGCCGGCGGCGGGCATTAGCTCAGCGCCGTAATTCAGGGTCGAGTTCACACAGACCTACGACCCCGAGAAGGAGATGCCGAATTTCAGTTTCGAAGAAATCGTTCCGGTGGCGCGGATGCTCCAACTGAACCGGGACTGGCGCACGCAAATCCTCGTGCATGAACGATGCAGATTTCTTGTAGTTTGGCGGGAAGGCAATAGATCAGTTTGGGTTAAATGATCAAAGAACTTATGTCCTCTCAAGGCAATTGGCCAGCCAAGTTTTCTGGTGGAGATCTGTAGTTTCTTCACTGTAGAATAGTTAAGTTCAGACTGAAGAATGGCTTTTGTAGATGAAATGCTGACGAATTGTTCTATAAACTAGTAGGAAGTTTAGCCCACTTTTGTGCAGGTATAAGACCCCTTTGTATGGAAGAACTACTGTTGTAATCAAATACTATCAAGTATCTATTTCCTTCAACTACTAGTCGTGGTTAAATCTAGTTAACTGGCATTTTTTTATCCCAGACTACATATTTTGAGTCTGCTGTCTGTGTTGTAAACCATTTTTCCTTTGTCTTGTGTTGTCTGCAAAATGGTCATGCAGTTCAACGTGTTACACATATAACTACCTTGCATTTGAAGAGGAGATGGACTACATTTTCCTGGCATCCACAGATTTGACATTGCTCATTGCCAGACCACCCTCTTTTCATGAGGTTGTCCTTGGTTATTTACAGAAATTATCAAGCACGGTGTTCAACTACATCGATTCAAACTATTACACACACTACATCAAATTCATTACCCACACATACTACATCGATTCAAACTATTACACACACATACTACTTCAAACTATTATACACAAGTACTACATCGATTCAAACTATTACACATTTTTAGTCGATGCTAACTTCCTACTACGCTCTCCATACTACAAATTCATTAGCCACACATACCACGGCAATTCACTAGAGCTCTGTCTTCACTCGAGGGAATTCAGAACCACCAGCTCGTCCAAGCCCAGTTCCCCCACTGAAACTGTGTGCGCGTCGTGAAACGGTGGTGGTCCTGTGCCATCGATCCTTCCAGGCCAACACTGCAGGTGACGAGGATGCTTTCAGCCTCTTCGGGGCCCTGAATTCCATGTACCGATTCCAGAACCTCCTCCAGGTGGATAATGACCGGGTGCTTCCAGCAAAGCTGTCGCCCTGCCCTGCTTGGAATCTGCACCTCGTACATCTTAGGAACGGTGTCAGGATCTTTCAGCCACTCCTTTACCTCGATGACCCATCTGTCGCTCGGTGGCACGATTTCCACCAGCTCGCCGCCAAGGCTACTAACGACCTGCTTGAGGGCCTCCGGCTCCCAAGCATCCAATGGGAGGCTGTCAAAGCCGAGTTTGGAGAAGAAATGAAGCTGCCCCAAGCGATCATCCCACCCTACATGCGTGATGCCAACGCATGAAGCTCATTTTCTCCCCGTAGCACTCGAAAGAACGAGAAGAATGCAGAACACGCTCGGTGTCTGAGTTGTGCTCGAATCGGACGAAAAAATCGAATGGTGGCGCGCATACCTCAATCTTGAGCTCATTTCGTCTGATCCCAAAATGAGACCTGAAAGCCGACAGCAACTCTGTCGGCGACACGACAGGACGAACGCCTAGCACGTTGGCCATGAGAGCATGGTCGTTGAACTGCTGTGCCAGGGCTACCATGCCTGGGGTGCACGGCAGCACGCAACTTTGCGAGGCCGTTCGCCGGCCTGGATCGCCCGACGGGACGCGCTCCGCCGTGCGAGAAGGACTAGCCAGAGGCGAGATACTAGTCCGGGGACGCAAAGCTCCGATACGACGGACGATGCGACTGCTGCAAGCTTCGATTAGAGGCGTGGGAGGTTGACCGAACATGGCGGGGACACAAATTAGAGTAAGTGCGAGCTCCAATCTGAGACGAGCAGCCGGAGCTAAGCAAATGTTATGGGGAGGGAAGCAGGGGAGAAGACCAGAGCAGAGCAAAGAAATAGATCTGGTCCACGCAGGGGTAAGCTAGTCCACGACCGCAAAAGATAACGGGGAATACTGACAGGGCAGGCCAAGAAGAGTTAACCTAATGGTGGTATTTGAGTTCAACCTTTTTCGTCTGGTTCAAACGACCGTTTGGCCGTTAGATTTGTATTCACCCCCATTTGGCCCTTCTGGACAATTGGCGATTCTACTACGGCCCCTCCGCGCGATTGATGACAACTCGGGCACCGCGGTGCGCTCACCCGGGAAGTTTGGTACTGCAAACGAACATTCCGATCTCTCTCTATGCATGATCATATTGTGATCATGAGATTTGTAATCAAGTAGATCTACCTTGCTACTCAAGTTCCTTAATAGATCTCTGCTCTCCCCATGTGTGTGAAAGTGACAGCGTGCACACCATGGTGGCACTTAGGCTAGAGATTACAAATACTTGTTATGAGTTATATTTGGAGTTGGATGTCTCTATGAAATTGTGGTGTTTGTTGGAACCATCTAGTGCTCAAGGTGACAGTGTGGGGTTATCTAGATGGGAAAAGCGGACTCTGAGGAGTGCTGTTATAGCCCTACCAATGATTAGAGTGTCCAACCAGAGAGTAGTTCAGAGTAGTATCATAAAGATAAGATATTTATATGAGAGTGTTCACTAGTGAAAGTATGATCCCTAGGCCTTGTTTCTAAGCATTGAAACACTATTTGCAACTAGATCTGTTACATGTTTGCTTGCTTCCATCTTTATTTTAGTTTGCCTTTATTCTCTTCCACGCCATCAAGCTATTTTCTGGCACCGTTGTCTTATATCCATACCACTTGTATTTTACTATCTCTTCGTTGAACTAGTGCACCTATACACCTGGCAAGTGTATTGGGTGTGTTGGGGACACAAGAGACTTCTTGTATCTTGATTGCAGGATTGCTTGTGAGGGAATACCTTTGACCACTTCCTCCCTGAGTTTGATAAACCTTGGGTGATCCACTTAAGGGAAACTTGTTGTTGTTCTACAAACCTCTGCACTTGGAGGCCCAACAACTGTCTACAAGAATAGAAGTGTGTAGACATCAAGCTATTTTCTGGCGCCATTGCCGGGGAAGTAAGGTAAAAGGTACTCAGATCCTCTGGACACTAAACTATCTTCTAGTACTGTTTCTGGTGTGTGAGTGCTCGAAGTTATTTCCTTTAGACTCTGAATTATATGTTTTTGTTTCTTGTTTTTATTTTCACTAGTTAGGCTTAATGGAAAACAACAACAAAATTAGAGAACTTTATAGTATTTATTTTGAGTTAGGACATGAAGTGTTTGAAGAGAAAATTTAAAAACCTATGGAACTTTCTTTGCATGCTAATAGCAATGTTATTAGTATGAATCTTTTGAACACCTTTGTTACTAATGCTATGGAAACGTCTAAGCTTGGGGAAGTTAATTTTTATGAAAATGATCTTTTTAGTTCCCCAGCTTTAAATAAGAAAATTTGCTCTGATGATACTTTATCTACCATATGTGGTAATTCTAATGATACTTGTGATATTTCAAATCCACATACTGAAAGCATCCCTTTTAAAATACCTATAAAAATTGTTAAACGTGTTATGAATAATTGTTATTTTGGAGATGGAATTGTCCATCCTGGTGATCATTTACTCTTTATACACGAATTATGCGAGTTGTTAAAGTGTGCAGGTATTTCAGTGAACCAAGTTAAGAGGAAGCTATTCCCTTTTTCACTAAAGGGCAAAGCAAGGGAGTGGTATGAGCTACTAGATGATCCTCATCGTTTGGAGTGGAAGGAACTTGAATCTCTCTTTTACTCTAAATTTTATCCTCCTCGTGAAATTCATAAAGATAGGAATTACATTTATAATTTTCATCCACATGATGGAGAAAGTATTGCCCAAGCATGGAGGAAATTGAAGTCACTAATGCTCAAATATCCCATTCATGAGCTCCCCAATAATATTGTTATTAATAATTTCTATGCAAGGCTTTCAGAACATTACAAGAACTATCTAGATACTTGTTTAGAGGGATCCTTCACAAAGCTAAGTGGGATCTTCTTGAAACAATTCAAAGCAATACCGGAGATTGGGATAACGACAAAGGTAAAGAACCAGGTATAAACTATGAATATGACTGCATTAAGTATTTCGCTGAAACTGCTGATTTTCAAGATCTTGGTGCTAAATATGGTCTTAATCCTCAAATTCTTGTTGATTGTTTTAGAGCCTTTGCTTCTCATATTAATGCTCCTAAAGAAAAATGGCACATGTATCATGATCCTTTTAATGACACTTGCATGGAAAATGAAATTGTTATTAATGATAGAAATAAACATGCTCAAAACTCTAAAAGTACTATTTCTTATAAGCATGTTAATTTTTGTGGAATACATAGACCTTGTGAGAATAATCAAATTGAAGAAGAATATTGTATCACCCACAGGAATGAAAAAACTAGAATGTGGTATAGGGCTTGAAATGATCTTGGTAAAAAAATTGTGCCCTTTATCCTTTTATTTGTGAACTTTGCTTTGAAGTGGGTCATTTCAATTTTCAATTCTCAGGCCATAATAATAGCCCTTCTAATCCAATGAGTACTGCAAGTTTGTATTGTGATGACATGATCACTCCTAATCAGCATGATGAACTTACATTATTTTTGGGGTGTGAAGAGTTATCAAGAAAAACCTCTTTGGTAGATATGGGTGCTTTTGATATGAATAGTGCCCTGCATGGTTGTCATCTTTATTGTGTTGATAATTGCCACACAAATACTTACATACAAAATATTATAAAAGATGAGGATTTACCAAAATATGACAGGACTAATATGTGTTTTGATCTTATGAATGAAAATGAGGAATCCTCCAAAGTTTCTTTTATTGTCTCTAACAATAAACCAGGGTATATGGAGAAGCTTCCTTTCAAGCCTCTCCCTCCTAAAGACAACAAGAAAAATAAGAAGAAAAGGAGGAGTAAAAGGAGAGAGGAAACGGTATTTCCCCTAAGCATGTTGCTTCTATTATAGTTTTTGATGAGTCTGAACTCAATGATGTTCCTATGCCTGTTACCTATAGTAGTGATCATGATTGGGAAAAGCACAGTACTTTTGATATTGAAAATCTCTTCGGTACCAATTCTGAAAATGATGATATTAATAATTTCTGTACTATTAGTGCTATCCATGTTCCTTCCAATGGTGATATGTTTACAAATGAACACACTTTGGAAGATAACTATTCTATTGCTTATGATGATACTATACCTCCAATATATGATGATTACAATGATGAATATGATATTTTCAGTCCACCTACTATTGAGGAGAAAATTAATTATGATTACAATATGCCTTCCTATATTTGATGATTATGGTGATGAGAATAATAATGATAGCTATTTTGTTGAATTTACTCCCACTACAGTTAATAAAAATGACTATGTTTATGTGGGGAGTATAAATTCTTTTATGCATGTGGCTCATGATAAGGATGTTTCATATGATAGTTATATTATTAATTTTATTCATGATGCTACTGAAAGTTATTATGAGGGAGGGAAACATGGTTTTATGCATCTCAATAATATTAAGTTTCCCCTCTTTATGTTGAAAGTCTTGAAGTTGCACTTGTTTTGCTTTACTATGCTTGTTGCTTTGTGCTTTCATGACTTGTTTTCTTACAAGATTACTATGCATAGAAAGTGGGTTAGACTTAAATGTGCTTTGAATTTGCTTCTTGATGCTCTCTTTTACTTCAATTCATATTTCTTATGTGAGCATCTTCTCAAACTATCATGCCTCACTTAAAGGCGTTAAAGAAAAGTACTTATTGGGAGATAACCCAAAAGTTTTAGATGAGTCTTGGAAGTTATTACCTCTGTAATAACCGCTCCTTATCCTTTTATTTGCTTTTTGTGCAAAGAGTAACCTCTAATGAGAGAGCAGTAATGCTTGGGAAAGTTGCTATCCCGAAACAGATTTTGTGGTTCGCTGTAAAAATTCGTGTAAAATCTCTGTACGTCGGTTTGAGCTGTGAATTTTTGTGCTTATGACCCAGGTAGTTATCTAACTTTCGTTAGTTCAACACTTCTCGATCTGAGCAACAGAAGGTCTTCGAAAAAATGGTCATTACCTGCTGGTCTGTTTTGACAGATTTCTGCCATTATTTGCATTTGCTTCTTGTTGATTCCTTTTTAGGTTCTTTTTGGGGAATTGAGCTTTTTGAGGGAAGTGTTACAGTATCTTGTGTTTTAATGGAATTTTTATTGTTGTTGGAACTGAACCCAAAGACTTATTATCTTGAGTGCACTAATGTTGCCAATAAAGATTGTGTGAAGTTTTGTATGAAGGAAAAATTTCAGGTGTATGGAAAAAGTGATGTAATGAGATGAAGAATGGACTAAAGCTCAAGCTTCGGGATTCCACATGTGTCATCCCAAGAAATATCCAAGAAGTACAAGCGCCAAAGCTTGGGTATGCCCAAGGCATCCCCTTCTTCATCAATAAAAATCTCAGGTTTCTTCCAAACACTTTATTTTTATTGTTTCATGCACAATTGTGTTGTTCTTGGAGCGTCTTCATTTTCGTTTTCATTTGCTTGGTTTTCTTAGTTTTCTTGAATATATTGGTTGGACCCCCTCTTTCATACATTAGTTTTCAAATAAGTGTGGTTTGGATGGAAAAGAGTAGGAAAAGTTCATGCTTAAGTGGTAAAAGGAGCTCATTTTTGACGGTGTCATATGCTTTGTCATGTCATGCTTTATTTTGTTTATGCTTAGTGATTTTTGATGTAGCATGACTTGTTATAAACAACTGAGAATGCTTAATGTGCCTTGAAAGAATCATGCGTTGTTTTAGCATATTAAAGCATAGTATTGTGGTATTCTACTTTGATGCTTTATTTGGGTTGGCTTGGTGCATGCTCACACCATGTTATGACTATCCAAAGTCACCATAGCTTTGATGATCCTTTAGTGTTCGACTTGTAATATCACTTTATGCTTTAATCAATGATGTTTTGTCGCTTTGCATAATTATGGCCATTATTGCTCTCTTAGTTGGTCGCCCCCAGTCTTTTGCTAGCCTCTATAACCAAGTATGAGTCCCACTCATGCATCCAACTCCAAATAAAACCAAGTTATTCCAAAGAGTCTACCATACCTACCTATTAGCATTTGCTATTTCAAGTATATTCATGTTTTTATCTACCTTCTGAATTAAACTTGTTATGTGAAAACTAGTGATTAAAGCTCTCACGAACTTAATGGAACACTTTACTTTCTTGCACTTAATAATCTTGAACCATTGTGTCCATATTTGTTGTGTATATGGTTGCGCTTTATAAGTTGAAATTAGCAGAACCATGTATCATGGGGAATGCTTTTAACATTGCACTTGTACATTGTACCCCGTTGATATCATGATTCTTTTGCTTATGGATCCCGATGGTGTGAAATAACAGTGGAACTTGTAAGATTATGGTGTTTGTATGTGTGTTAGAGAAATGCCTGGGCCGCTAGCCTAAGCCATGCCTAATCATGGTGGAAACTTGCAGTATAACCATAGTGAGCAATCTATGAAGCATTCTTCTTATAAAAAAAGAGATAGAGATTGAGAAAAAAAGAAAAAAAGATGAGAAAAGAGGAAAGAGAGAAAAAAGCACCATTTTCCCATGGTAAATAAGAAGATTGCTGAGATGCTCATTGTATGCTTGCCTTGACATTTTGATTATGGGATAGCTCCTGTATCATGTGCAAGGGGTACCCCGTTGGTGGTTATCTATGATACATATGTACTTATAATGACAAGATCTTACTTGTGACTGAAGTTGAGTAGCATGAGGTTCGGTACTCGTAAGCAAGGGGCATGAGATTTCAACTTATAACTTGTCAAGCATATCCACTTAGTTGTGTCACTTTAACTGTAACCAGTTGAAGATGCTTATGATAGGGGCAATGAGAGCTGAAAGCTAATATGTACCATAATTTTTGGAAGCTCTTTATGAGACTTGAATCCCTGCTTCCTTCTATGAAGGCCTTTCTTTTCCTTTTATGTTGAGTCTGCATCTTCTATCTTTATGCACCTATTGAGAGAGCATAGTGGCCATTCTTAGTTTAATGTGCATTGTCCGAAGACTTGTTGATTGATTCATAAGTTTGATATTGCTTGTTCTTAAACTATTTGTATCTATTCACCCTTATGAACTTTGAAGGTGTCCCATGCATTTATGTTTTGCTACACTATGAGGGACAAGCTAAATACCATTCTCATTATGTCTTCTATATATGAAACAAACAAACGTCTTTCAAAGAATTGTTATTCATTAATCTTTTGTTTGTACCTTTTCATGTTGCATGCATAGTCACTATGTCTTATTGTTAGAACTTCATCTTTCATGCTCATGTTTAGAGTACTTTTATCCCAGCTTTCAATGCTTTCAAATGGTTTGATCAAGATTGTGATGGTGCATGTCACCTCAAAAATTATTCTTTTCTTTTTATCACTTACCTACTCGAGGACGAGCAGGAGTTAAGCTTGGGGATGTTGATACGTTGCAAAGCGTATCTATAATTTTTGATATTCCATGCTTGGTTTGTATCTACTTTCTTATGTTTTGTCCACACTTTGGAGTATTTTTATACACTTTCTGGGACTAACCTATTAACAAGATGCCACAGTGCTAGTTGCATGTTTTTTTTTCTGTTTTTTGGTTCCAGAAAATGAATATGCTCGGAATTGGACCGGACAAAAGCAAAAGTCGATATTTTACCGAAAGACTCACGGAGCCACAAGACGAGACAGAGAGGGGCCAGGGGCTGGCCACACCATGTGGTGGTGAGGGCTAGCCCTGGCCGCGCCACCAGGTGGTGTGGGCCCCTGGTCCACCCACCGACCTTGCCCTTTCGCCTATAAGAAGCCTCCGATGCAAAAACCCTAAATCGTCTAGCCTGCAGCCACGAAAAGTTCCGCAGCGCTGCCGCCACCGAAGAGGATATTTGGGGGACAGAAAGTCTCTATTTCCGGCACTTTGCCGGGACGGGGAAGTGCCCCCGGATCCATCTCTATTGATCTCCACCACAATCTCCATCGCCGTTGCTGATTCCCATGATGATGAGGGAGTAGATCTTCCTCGAGGCTAAGGGTTCTACTGGTAGCTATGTGTTCATCTCTCTCTCTCTACGCATGATCATATTGTGATCATGATCTTTGTAATCAAGTATATCTACCTTGCTACTCAAGTGCTTTAATAGATCTCTGCTCTCCCCATGTGTGTGAAAGTGACAGCGTGCACACCATGGTGGCACTTAGGCTAGAGATTACAAATACTTGTTATGAGTTATATTTGGAGTTGGATGTCTCTATGAAATTGTGGTGTTTGTTGGAACCATCTAGTGCTCAACGTGACAGTGTGGGGTTATCTAGATAGGAAAAGCGGACTTTGAGAAGTGTTGTTATAGCCCTACCAATGATTAGAGTGTCCAACCGGAGAGTAGTTCAGAGTAGTATCATAAAGAGAAGATATTTATATGAGAGTGTTCACTAGTGAAAGTATGATCCCTAGGCCTTGTTTCTAAGCATTGAAACACCGTTTGCAACTAGATCTATTACATGTTTGCTTGCTTCCATCTTTATTTCAGTTTTCCTTTAGTCTCTTCCACGCCATCAAGCTATTTTCTGGCACCGTTGTCTTATATCCATACCACTTGTATT
Organism: Avena sativa; assembly: GCA_916181665.1. Classification (NCBI taxonomy): domain Eukaryota; kingdom Viridiplantae; phylum Streptophyta; class Magnoliopsida; order Poales; family Poaceae; genus Avena; species Avena sativa. The sequence goes on from OV702286.1 coordinate 83,538,586, forward strand.
TTACTATCTCTTCGCCAAACTAGTGCACCTATACACCTGACAAGTGTATTGGGTGTGTTGGGGACACAAGAGACTCCTTGTATCTTGATTGCAGGATTGCTTGAGAGGAATACCTTTGACCACTTCCTTCCTGAGTTCGATAAACCTTGGGTGATCCACTTAAGGGAAACTTGCTGCTGTTCTACAAACCTCTGCACTTGGAGTACCAACAACTGTCTACAAGAATAGAAGTGCGTAGACATCACCTCCCGAATCCCGGAGGCTATGCCATGGTGTTGGACCCCCTCATCATCTCCAACGAACGCACCTGCCGATTTTCACGTGTCCTCATCGACGAGGTTAGCAACCTCAACCTGCTCTACTGGTCCTCCCTGGAGAAGCTCGGCATCCGCGAGTGCGACCTCCGCCCGAAACGACAGTCCACGGTGTACTGCCAGGGCCTGCTTGCACCCCGCTGGGTAAAGTCCTTGTCAACACCTGGATTTTTAATCCCACATGCCTGTTATGCCATACCTTGCAATCCCAGGATTATCATTTTTGCGAGAGAAAATAGATTGGATATCACAATACATCATCCATTACAAACCATTATAAGGTCTTACACAAATAAAGGATCTCATGATCTAGTCTTAATACAAATCAAGCAACGGAATAATAAGCGTAGTAGTGGGCGCCATCTTCAGGGTCACAGGCAATGCTGATGGTGGGAGACGATCCTAGTTGTCATAGACCTCCTGATGTCCATCATCCTGATAGTCCTCCTCATAGTCTGGCCACGGGAATAGCCAGGGACAAAGCCATGAGTACTCTTTAAGTACTCGCAAACTATCACTAACAAGAAAGGTAGCTCTAGTAGGAATCTTAAGCTCTAGGTTTATTTGCAAAAAGCCAGATTTATCTAACTGAGTTTAAAAGTAAAGAAAACCAATTGAATGTTCTAAATCACTTAAGTGGGAAACTAGTTTTCATATTCACAACCCTGTTATGGTCAAGTCAAAATCATAATTCAATTCACAAGTCATTTGGAAACATCTGACGATGGAACAGTATGGCCACTCCAACTGTCCATGACCGCGGACGCAGCTATTCGAATAGTTTGACACTCTGCAGAGGTGGTACACTTTCACCACAAAATTCGATACATCCGTCAGGGATAACCCTGAATCATTCATACTTAGTATATGGATAATCAATCATAACCTTTCAATTACACACTCTAGTATAGGCACCTCCCCTATGATCTTGGCCTCCCATCTATGGCCAGCTACCATCCTAGGCACTACATAGGTGGACATCATCAAGAGGTAGCCTCAGCTCAAACCTCTTCCGCGAGGGAACCCATACTAATGCATATAAATTTCCGGCTAAGTCCTACCCAATTCAGGTATTGTGGTTGTACGGTAAAATTAGAATGGTATCGCATCCGAACACAACCATTAGTTTTTGTAAGGGGCTAAGGCTCATGCCTCAACATTTTCATCATCAAACCATTGTGTTTCTCAACACATGTCAAAACATTTCAATAGAATAAAGCATCATTCCAAGGTTTTCATAATCATTTTCACTAAGTGTTCCATCTAAAGTGATCAACTTTTATGCTTAGCACTAGCCACTAAGGTTAAGAGTGTTCACTAATGAGGGTGCTAATCTTCAATCTCTTGCCATAGAATGATATCTAAGTATAACTAGGTAGGCCTAGTTTTATACTCTTTATGCTATCTATACTAAATCTCCAATACTCACAAAGCACTAACTAAAAGTAAAAAACTTAGGTAAAGTAAAAGAGTAAAGCTTGCAAGTAAAACTTGGGATTGGTATAATCAAAAGGGTATAACCAAAGCATGCCTATTGCATCTTGCGTAAGTTATCAAGGGGGCAAGGGTTAACTTGCATAGTTCTAATTTGCACATAATAGCTTGCCTTGATTGGTGCAGTGATTGAAGTTCTCTTCTTTTTCTTCTTCTTGGTAGAACTCCTCCTTCTCGTATCCTTGGTCGGTACTATCGTCTATAAAGGGATACGGGGTATACAATCACCAAACAATACTTAACTAAGTCTATTTAGTACACTAAGACTCACACTTGATGATCTAGCATCATCACAATCATCACATGAAATAAAGACTAAGTTTTATTTATATTATTTTAGAAAAGTAATTTCTACTCATTGAAATTAACTAAGATTTAATATTCTCCATTTACAATATGGGATCATGTTGACACATGTCATCACCACATATTTTAATACATGGAAATATGATTTAAAGTGTTGATCATATTTCATAAAATTTAAGATTATCATTTAATAGATTTAACCGCCAAAAGATTTGGTTTTTAAATTTCTCGGTCGTTGCTCACGTTGTGGTCTATTCGACCATCTCACGGACTCTTGCCCAGGTTTGTGCTTCGCGTGCCAAGCTTTGGGCCTTCCTTGCCAGGATTGCCTATGCAAAAGGCCTGTTATCAACAATGAGCAAACGTGTACCAAGTGCATGGGCTGTGGGCATTTTGCGATGGACTGTAAATTGGGCATACGATGCAGTCTGTGTAAAAAGCTAGGCCATTGGTCCCGTGCTTGCCTGAGTAGGCAATCTAAATGACAGTTTTGGAGAATAAAGAAAGAAAAGCTTGACTATAACAGATTACAGTCAGCTGGCCGTCAAATTTGGGTCGTTAAGAACAAAAAAGATCTGCAAGGGTATGCTTCTCCTGATGTGCAGGAGTTAACAACCACTGATGTTTCTGAACTCATGGTATGGATGTAGACGGACAGAAACACGGACTATACGGACAGTCTATATCTTTTCTAATTTGCACCGGCTATACAATATTAGGAGCTTTCCTTCTAGTGCGTACGAATTCGGTTTTAGACGGACTGTCCGTGCTGTCCGTTTAATTGTTCGTCTACATCCCTAACTCACGGTGATCACTGCTGAAATTGTAAATGTGCAGTTCAATGCTTCAACTGTAGTTGCTCCCTATTTTGTTCAGCTTGACAATGTTGTTTTTAAAGCCATGATTTGTTTTTTCGGTACATTTATTTATGGCTCTACACCCTGTTTATCAACAACTCCTGAACCTGCTTTCAGTGCCTCAGAAGCTAGCTATTCGGTGACACATGATGAAAGTATCTTATTCTGCCGACTGTTTAGGGATTCTTTTGTCACTGCTTACCTGAGGAATATGACATCACATAACTCAATTATTGACTCTGCTGAAAGGATTGCTATTGAGAGGATAGTGCATCCCACTAAACGTACTTTGGCTGCAGCTTTTGGAAGTTTTCTCTTGAACGAGTTTGGAAGTCTAGTTTGTGCGGATGAAACAGGAATTACTGAGCTGGATTTTCTAATGAGTGTGATGGTTAACAGTGTCCGCTCACTTGTTAGCCCTCAGAATGGAGCTGATCTGAATGAAGCTTTCAATATTTGTGAAACTGCAGAGGTGGACACGCTATCGGAAGCAATGGTTGATGCCTTATCTGAATCAGATTCTAAAGCTATCTTTGTGCCAGAGTCGTCTTTTGCTGAAGCAGCCTCTCAGGAAAATCCTACACTGATTTCAGAACTTACTTTTGTCCGCGTAACTGAATCTTCATCTGATGTTGCTAGCCCTTCTGCACCTGCTAGAGCTCGTGGTCGATCTCGGAAGACTGCCACGCCTCATGTCGAGAACCAAGTCCGTCGCTGCACTCGCCTATGGCTATCTGTATGAGCTTTCGAACCAGCCTTCTCGCCGTCGTGCATCTTCAGTCCCAAAAGCATCTACTCCTGCCATACTTCAAATTGCAGAAATGCAGTGCCTAGGCATGGAAGACTGTCTCATTAATCCTGCAGAACTCACTGAAGAACGCCTATTTCACGAGCGTGAAGATTGAGTGTCGTGCTTTTTTACCAATTATAATCTGCCTGCCCTTGTGTGAAATTTTATTGGATTTCAGAACTTGTTGATTTGCCTATGCATCGTGTCGTTCGAACCTCGCATGTTAATCATACTTGGTGTGTTTTAAACTGGAATATTCGTGGAATTAATGCGGCTGAGAAATGGCCTTTAGTCTATAACAAAATCGAAGAAAGTACGGCCTCAATCATTTGCCTCCAGGAGACAAAAAAGGAGGATTTCGATATGAATTTTATTAAAGGTTTTGCTCCCAGACGTTTTGATCAGTATGCATTTGTCCCATCGGACGGGGCCTCTGGTGGTCTGTTAGTACTTTGGGCCAGCAACATTTTCACATGTCAAGTCCTTATGCAAGAGAGCTTTGGGCTAGTAATCCACTTTCAGTCTACTATCTCTTCTGATAATTTCACGCTTGTTAATATATATGGTCCATGTGATGGTGTAGCAAGAGAAAATTTCATTGCTTGGCTGTTTCACCTGAACATTCCCGATGATTCTCATTGGTTACTAGCTGGAGACTTCAACTTCTATAGATACTCGGAAAATCGCAACACCAGGAGCAAATGTTGATGATATGGCCACTTTTAATTAAGTGATTAGTTACCTTGGCCTTGTTGAATTACCTATTAAAGGTAGATCTTTCACGTGGAGTAATATGCAGTCTGATCTATTGTTGGAACAAATTGACTGGTTTTTTACTTCTCCTTCGTGGACCTTCAAATATCCGAACACTGTGGTTAAACCCCTAGCTCGATCAACCTCAGATCATGTGCCATGTATTATCTCAGTAGGTACCTCTATACCCAAAGCACAAGTGTTTCGATTGAAAAATCATTGGATTAGGATGCCTGGCTTTATGGATGTAGTGAGTCGCATATGGGATATACATTGCCCTGGTGATAGTGCTAAAAGCTTATCGAGCAAATTCAAATTGCTTCGTAAAGGATTGAAGAAATGGAGTACAAGCATCTCGGTAATCAACAAGATCATTGACAATTGCAACAGAGTCATATTCATGCTTGATGAATTAGAAGAGCAACGACATTTGCATATTTCAGAATGGAATTTTCAAGTAATTGTTAAAGCAAGACTGCACCACCCCGTTCTTTGTAAAAAAGAGTATTGGAAAAAGCGCTGCACTACTCGTTGGGCACAGTTAGGAAATGAAAACACTTCATTCTTCCATTCGATGACCACTATTAGATATCGTGATAATTCTAGTTCATTAGCAGTGGAGAACCATGAGAAAGCAGGCTTGATGTGGCAATCTTATGGAGACCGTTTGGGTTTTTCTTCTCCCATTGACACAAATTTTAACTTTGCTAATTTCGTAGATCCAGCTGGGCTACCCCCGAGAAGGCCCCAGGGCCTAATGGATTTACAGGTCTGTTTGTGAAAGTTTGCTGGCCAGTAATCAAGAACGATTTTTATCGTCTCTGTCATGAGTTTTGGGAGGGCACAGTTAATCTTCAGGGCATCAATGACGCTTTCATCACCCTTGTGCCAAAAGTTCACTCCCCTGAAAGCCCAAATGACTACCGCCCAATTTCTTTGCTTAACATTAGCATAAAAATTCTCACAAAGTTTTTGGCGAACAAACTACATAAAGAGATTGTGAAACTTGTCCATGTGAATCAATATGGTTTCTTAAAGAGTAGATCCATACAATATTGTGTGGCATGGGCATATGAGTACATACATCAGTGCAAGAAATCCAAGAGAGAGGTGGTTATTTTGAAGTTGGACTTCACAAAAGCTTTCGACACCATTGAGCACCAAGCAATCATGCGGATCTTGAAGTGTTGGGGGTTTGATGATCGTTGGTTAAACTGTGTTCAGGCAATATTCTCTACTGGTTTCTCCTCAGTTCTATTAAACGGAGTCCCTGGGAAAAAATTCCCTTGTTGTCGTGGCGTTCGTCAAGGAGACCCTTTTTCTCCCATACTCTTTGTCACTGGAGCTGATCTCCTGCAAACCATGGTTAACAACTTGGCCAATGAAGGTTTATTGATGCCTCCTCTTCCCATCCCATCCATTGATTTCCCAATTGTTCAATATGCTGACGACACTCTTCTGATACTTCAAGCCTGCCCAGCTCAACTACTTGCGCTTAAGAACTTGCTTCACACGTTTTCAGCATCAACAGGTCTCAAGGTGAATTATTCAAAATCCTGCTTAATGTCGGTTAATGTTGATGATCAGAAGATCCGGCTGCTTGCTCAAAATTTTGGTTGTGCGGTTGGCGCCCTTCCCTTTGCTTATTTGGGGCTGCCTTTGGGTACAACTAGGCCAACAATACACGATCTGACCCCTATTGTTGATCAGTTGGAGAGACGACTGAATGCTAGTGCTCGCTTCCTTGATTATGGTGGCAGGCTTCAACTTATAAGTTCTGCCTTGTCATCTCCTCCGAATCACTACCTAGCCTCACTTAAGGTTCACAAGACGATAATCAAAATAGTTGATCACTCGCGTCGTCATTTTCTATGGGCCAAAGAGGAAGACTCTACTTCAGTTAACTCCCTTGCAGCATGGTCATTAGTCTGTCGGCCCAAAAAACATTGGAGGACTAGGTGTAATAAACATTGAAATAAAAAACAAATCTCTTGTGCTGAAACAACTTCATAAATTCTACTCCAAGGAAGATGTTCCCTGGGTGAAGCTTGTTTGGTCCCTTTATGCTGTTGATGCTGCTCCACATGCTCAATCTCGGCGGGGCTCCTTTTGGTGGCGCGATGTCTTCAGTCTGGTCGACTTATACAGAGGTATTACGTCCTACAAGGTTGGTGATGGAAAAACAGTTTTATTTTGGAAAGACCACTGGCAGTCAGGTGAACTACTTTCCAATAAATACCCACCTTTACTCTTATGCACTAATTGTGGATGCTACAGGTTCTCACATAACGTCTACCTCAGAACTTGTTTCTGCTTTTGCACTACCTCTCTCGCTTAAGGCTTTTAAGGAATTAAATGAGATCCATATGATCACAAGTGAGCTAGATCCTAATAACGTAAGTGTGGATACTAGGAGCTTTGTATGGGGGAGTGATTTTTATACATCATCAAAGTTTTATAACTTCATCGTTGGAGCACTACCAACTGATCAAAGTTTCAGTTTCATTTGGAAATCTAAGTGCTTGCCTAAGCTTAGAGTCTTTGCTTGACTGCTTCTCATGGATCGTTTGAACACAAAAGACCTGATGTTGAGAAAGAACTAGCAGATTGATGGTGACACCTCTTGCATTTTATGCACAAATCAGGAGGCAGAGACTAGAGACCACCTATTTTTCAACTGTCCATTTGCTGCTGAGTGTTGGCAGCTGGTTGGCATCAGTTGGGACTACTCAATACCCATCTCGCCTCGTTTTGTAAGAGCTCGTGGAATCTTTAATGGGCCTTGCTTTATGGAAATTGCCATTTGTGCAGCATGGAACATTTGGAAAGAGAGATATGACTTCATATTCAAAAACCCGACCCCCTTTGTAACTATATGGAGAGTTAGATTTGTAAGTGATATATCTCTACATCAATTTAGAGTGAAGAGAAGTTTGGTACAACCCCTCCTAGATTGGACCTTATCCTGTTTTAAGTAACTATGTTGCTCCATTATCTTGCCCACTTTCTCCCTCCTTGATGTAATTTCTCTTGTCTTGTTACTTTCTCTGTACATATTTAATATATCAGAAAAACACTGTAGGGGTTTTTCCCTACGGTATCAGTGTCAAAAAAAGAAATGCCTATATAGGCTATAGCATTATTTTGGTACTAGTCCAAAGTCACTGCATGTAAACCTAAATGTATTTACATATTCAGATAGATCTTATCAAGTGTGATTTTTGAGAGTTAGAATCAACTCAAAAGCATTTATGGTTGATTTTTGAAAAATGTTTGAAGTTGGAAAAGTCTCTGTCTTGTTATTTTTAGTATAGGTGATCTATAACTCCAATTGATTTAAATCCATCGGGCTTGGATAGATAATTTAAATAACTTTCTAACAAAATTTAAATCATTCAATTTGGTTCAGTGAAACTCTCTGAATTGATTTTTGAATCTAGGTACAGAATAGGGTTTTAACTAAAATGGAAAATCAACATTTGAATCTCTAGGCCTGCGCGGAAAACTAAATGGGCCGGCCCAACTGCACTGCACAGCGCAGCGGGCTGCTGACAGACGGGTTCCACCAGTCAGCGAGTCTACCTAAACGAAACGATATCTATGCATCTGAGCCCTACGATCAAATTCTAATCCAACGGCTGAGAGTCATCATCGACGACGAACTGCTCCGGCGAGGATTCTAACCTAACGTGGCGGTGGGGGTCCGACAGGGCTCGCCTGGGATCCATCTAGGGTTGGCGACGGGGGTGAATGGGCTTGTCGATGACATCGGTTCCAGTGGTGGTCATGGCAGGTCTTGGGATGGTCGAAATCAACGGCTCCCTTCTCCTCCAGCAGCGGTAGGCTCCGGCCAAATTCCGGCGAGAGAGAGCTCGCCTTGCTCCGGGGAAGAGTGAGGAAGGATCAGTGAGGAGTGGTGAGAATGTTGGTGTGGAGAATGGAGGCGGGGGATGCCTCTACTTATACTACGGCGAGGGGACCGAACGGCGTGGGCTCGGGCTCATCGGTGACGATGCTGCAGGAGGCTAGCAGCACGGCTGAGGGTAGGGTGCGGTGCGCGGTTCCCTGGTGGTTCTCTCTAGCTTAGTGGCACGGCGTGGGGCGGTGTGGGTTGGTCAGGAGTGTGCGGTGCTCCGCGCGGATGCAGAGTTGTTTGCGACAGCGTGCGACAACTACGGGTCGCACGGGGGTGTCTGCGGGGTTGGGGTGATCATGGCGATTTAGTGCACGCGAGGCGGGGGTGAGGCGCGATCTGTGTGAGGCAGTCGGGTGCGGTGAGCTGGTGCGCACTAGGCATGGTGCAGAGGGGCTGGGCGCAACGTAGCTAGGGTGCTCCAGGGCTCTCCTGTGGCCAAGGCTTGGACAGGGGTGGCGGTGGAGTGCGGCGTGTCTGGTGCGCGTCGTGGGCGAGCGCAGCGATGCTCCTGGCGTGCTGTCCACTGTCAGCCGACGACGACCAAACTTGGGCGGCCCTCCACTGTGCACACGGCTAAGAGGGGGCTTGTCTAGGTGCTTCTCGACACTAGAGGGGACAAGGGAGTTATGGGGAGACCAAATGGTTGATTGATTCCTGTTTAAACAATGAAGTTAGGCAGTGTGTTAATTTGTGTAAGCCAAGTGTTTGAGAAAATGGCCGCAAGAAAAAATACTTTGGAATTTTTGAATGATTTTTTTGAGTGATTTAATCTTAAGCTTGAGTATCTATGTTTGCTTGGAGAGGTCAAGGGGAATTGGTTTGATGGGTTTTTGAAAAAGTGTGATCTTCACATATGCATTAGATTCAATTTTCTACTGTCCATTAAATTGATTTGGAAAATGTTTTTGTAACTTTGTAAAGTGGTCCTTGATACACTTTTACTTGGTATAGCAAGGGGTGAAAAGAAGTAGAAATGTTTCTGTTAGAAATCTTCTTCTAGGAACACACAAACTGGCCTAGTGGTTAACTTTGGTCAAAATGACCATTTGCTCTATTTATTCATATTTGATTTCTTTTTCTTTTGATTTTGTTTGTAATTGGCCTAGATGATGTAGCATTCAAATTTAAACCATTTCTTATCATTTGTAGCAATCAAGCATAGCAAATTCAATCAATTCTACACTAATGCAAAACACACATGCATTCATATTCAAATTTGTAATAAAAGTTTTTGTTAACCCTAAACTTGGGTGATGAGATCTTGATAATCTTAATTAGGGTTTTTGGGGTGTTACAAACCTTCCCTCCTTTAACAAAATCTCGTCCCGAGATTTAAGAAAAACTACGAACTAAAGAGATCTGGGAACTCAGTCCTAATGTAATCTTCTCGCTCCCAAGTAGCTTCTTCTTCGGTATGGTTGCTCCATTGGATCTTGAGAAATTTGATACTCTGGGTCCTGGTGGTTCTGAAAGCTTCTTCCAATATACGGTTGGGCACTTCATGATACTTCAGATCCTTGTTGATATCTATGGCTCTGTGATCGATGTTCTTGAAAACTTCGGTCTTCTCCGGAACTTCTAGGCATTTGCGAAGTAGCGAGATATGGAACACATTATGGATGGCTCACATCTCCTCCGACAGTTCCAGTTTATATGATAATTCTCCTCGGCGATTCAAAACCTTGAAGGGTCCAATATATCCGGGGGCTAACTTTCCTTTCAGTTGAAAATGCTGCATTCCTTTCAAGGGTGATACTTTGAGATACACAAAATCTGCGACATTGAAGGTCAGGTCTCGACGTCTCTTGTCAGCATAACCCTTCTGTCTGGATTGGGAGGTCTTGAGGTGCTCATGGACTTTGTGAACCTTCTCTTCCATACTCTAGCACACCAGCTCTCTCCTACTTGCGACCAATTCAAGGGGGTACGACACTTCCTTCCATACAGAAATTCAAATGGGGCCATTTGCAAACTGGCTTGATAACTGTTGTTGTATGAGAATTCTGCGAAAGGCAGACAATCTTCCCATTTTGATCCATACTCTAGCACACAAGCTCTCAACATATCTTCTAAGATTTGGTTGACTCTTTCAGTTTTCCCATCGGGTTGCAGGTGATAAGTTGTGCTGAAATTCAACTTGGTTCCCAATCCTTCTTGGATTTTCTGCCAAAATCTTGAGGTAAAGTGGGTTCCTCGATCCGATACTATGGTCTTAGGGGTTCCATGCAAACTTACGATTCTAGCAATGTACATCTCTGCTAGCTTCGAACTCTAGTAGGTGGTCTTGACAAGTATAAAATGGGCTACCTTGGACAGTCTATCAACTATGAGCCAAATAGAGTCATTTCCCCTACTAGATGTAGGCAAACCAGTGATAAAGTCCATTCCGACAGAATCCCATTTCCATTCCGGAATCTGCAATGGTTGCAAAGGTCCTGCAGGTCTCTGATGTTCCGCTTTGACTCTCTGACAGATATCACACTTGGTTATGTAGCTTCCGATTTCTCTATTCATCTTGTGCCACCAAAATTGCTCCTTCAAATCCAGATACATCTTTGTTCCTCCGTGGTGGATAGAATAAAGAGTACCATGAGCTTCCTGCATGATAACTTGCTTCAACTCTGAATCTGCTGGCACATAGATACGTCCTTTGTACCATAAAACTCCTTCTTCATCTTAGGTGAATCCGGGTACTTTCCCTATACCGATATGAAGCTTGATTCCGTCGATACTGGCATTGCCTTTCTGCGCTTCCTTGATCTGACTGATCAAAGTGGGTTGAAGTTTAATACTGGCTAAAAATCCTTTGCTAACTAGCTCCGTTCTAAACTGCTCCAACTCTTCATGCAAACTTGGCTGGGTTTCTTTAATCATGGTGTTTAATCTACACAGCAATCTTCTAAGAGCATTGATGGCTCAGTGTTGATGTAGAGCTCGTTGGGGAACCCCAAGAGGAAGGCATGATGAGCACAGCAGCAAATTTCCCTCAGTTATGAAACCAAGGTTTAATCGAACCAGTAGGAGCAAGGAAACACCCCAAAGGTGTTGCTAGCTGAGCCTTGGCAGGGCGCACTACTGGTTCTAGTAGCAACTGGACACCTGCACAACACAACCACATAACTTTGTCCCCAACTTGCGATGAGGTTGTCAATCTCACCAGTTTGGCTGAAAACAAAGGATTAAACGTATCGAATGGAAGGAAGTAATAGTTTGCAGAAAGTAAACACAAAGTAGTAAATAGTTTCTAGATTGTATGTAAAAGAAAGGACCGGGATCCATAGTTCACTAGAGGTGGGCTCCTTAAGATAGATAACATGCTGGGTGAACAAATTACAGCGGGGCAATTGACAAACATTAAGAAAGCAATACATGCATATACTAATCATCTTGACTCCTTTGGAACTTGATTGGGCATTACAACATTATACATAGACCGCCATCCAACTGCATCTATGACTAATAATCCACCTTCAGGTTATCATCCGAACCCCCTCTAGTATTAAGTTGCAAGCAACAGATTATTGCTTTACGAATTGCGTGTAAAGTAAACAATACGATTGGTCTATGAACAAAGGATTGTTGTTTTCTCCCTAGTAGCAACAATGCATCTAGTACCTTAGAGATTTCTGTCACTTCCCCAGATTACCAGAGGCATGAACCCACTATCGAGCATAAATACTAACTCTTGGAGTTGCTAGCATCTACTTGGACAAGATAGCTACTAACAACGGAAAGCATGCAAGATCACAAATAACAAAGACATGATAGAATCAATAATCAATCTAAAATAGTATCTCAATATCCATCGGATCCCTGCAAACACAACATGCAGAATTACAAATAGATGATCTTGATCATGAACGGAGCTCACAAGATCTAGACATGAAAGCACAAAGGAGGAGAACCAGCCATCTAGCTACTACATGGACCCATAGTCCAGAGATGAACTACTCACGCATCACACCGGAGGCTTGCATGATGATGAAGAAGGCCTCCAGGGTGAATTCCCCTCTCCGGCAGGGTGCCGGGAAGAGCTTCAAATCCCTCCCGATCTAGGGATGGAGATGACGGCGGCTACAGACTCTTTCGTGGATTTTTGATCGGGTACTTAGGGTTTTTGTCCCGAGGGCAAGATATAGGCGGAAGAAGAGGCCGATGGGGTGTTGGGGTCGGCCAGACCACCCCCTGGCGTGGGCCAGGCCTGGCCGCGCGGCTAGGTGATGTGGCCGACCCCTAGCCCTTCTCCGTCTCGTATTCTGGCATCAGATGTCTTCTGGAAAAATAGGCACTTTGGATTTTTTCCCGTCCAATTCCGAGAATATTCATTTTCTGACTTTCCAGGAACCAAAAATAGCAGAAAACAGACAGCTGGCACTGTGGCTCTTGTTAATAGGTTAGTCCAAGAAATCATATGAAAAGTACTCCAAAGTGCGGACAAAACACAAGAAAGTAGATAAAACCAAGCATGGAACATCAAAAATTGTAGATGTATTTGCAATGTATCAACATCCCTAATCTTAACTCCTGCTCGTCCTCGAGTAGGTAAGTGATAAAAAGAAAGAATAATTTTTGAGGTGACATGCACCATCAAAGACTTGATCAAAGTATTTGTAAAACATTCAAGGCTGGGATCATAGTACTTCAATCATAACATGAAAGATAAAGTTCTAGCAATAAGACAAAGAAACTATGATGCAACATGAAAAGGCACAAACAAAAGATTCATGAATAACAATGCTTTGCAAGACGTTTGTTTGTTTCACATAAAGAAAATATAGCATAATAGCATTCAGCTTGTCCCTCATAGAGTAGCAAATATAAATGCATAGGACACCTTCAAAGTTCATAAGAGTGACTAGATACAAATAGTTTAAAACAAGCAATATCAAGTTATGCATCAATCAACTAGTCTTGGGACAATGCACATAGAACTAAGAATGGCCACTATGCTCTCAAAGTAAGTGCATAAAGGTAGAAGGTGGAGACTCAATATAATGGTGGAAGAAAGGCCTTCATAGAAGGAAGCAGAGATTCAAGTTTCATAAAGAGCTTCCAAAAATTATGGTACTTATAGATTTCAGCTCTCATTGCCCCTATCATAAGCATATTGAAGTGATTAAGGTTAAAGTGAACAAACTATGGTGTACATGCTTGACAAAGTATAAGTTAGAAATCTTATGTCCCTTGAATACGAGGGCCGCTCATCATGCTACTCAAGTTTAGTCACCGGTAAGTTCTTGTCATTGTAAGTACATGTGTATCATAGAGAACCACCAACGGGGTACCCCTTGCCCGATGATATGGAAGAATCCCCATATCAAAATGACAAGGCAAGCAGACAACAAGCATCTCAACAATCTTCTTATTTACCATGGGAATATGGTGCTTTTTTCTCTCTTTCCTCTTTTCATAATCTTTTTTTCTTTTTTCTCAATATAGGACTCTTTTTTTATAAGAAGAATGCTTCATAGACAACTCATTGTGGTTACGCTGTAGGTTTCCACCATGTCAGCATGGAATAGACCAGTGGCCTAGGCGTTTCTCTAACACATATACATAACTCCATGGACTTACAAGCTCCCCTTTCATTTCACACCGACAACATCCATAGACAAAAGAGCATGATATCAACTAGGTACATAGTACCAAGTGCAATGTTGAAAGTGTTCCCCATGACATCATGGTTCTTCTAATTCCCAACAAATAAGTGCAAGCATATACAACATAGACGACACAATGGTTCAAGTTTATTAAGGGCAAGAAAATTAAAGTGTGCCATCAAGTTCGTGAGAGCTTTAATCACTAGTTTTCTCATAACAAGTTTAATTTGGAAGGTAAACAAAAACATGAATATAATTGGAATAGCATAAGCTAGTAGGTAGGTATGGTGGACTCTTTGGAATAACTTGGTTTAGGGAGTTGGATGCATGAGTGGAACTCATACTTGCTTGTGGAGGCTAGCAAAAGACTGGGAGCGACAAACTAAGAGAGCAATAATGGCCATAATCATGCAAAGCGACAAAACATCATTGATCAAAGAATAAAGTGATACTACAAGTTGAAAACTAAAGGATCATAAAGGCTATGGTGACTTGAGATAGTCATAACATGGTGTGAGCATGCGCCAAGTCAACCCAAATAAAGCATCAAAGGAGAATACCACTATACTATGCTTTAATATGCTAAAACAACGCATTATTCATCCAAGGCACATTAAGCAATCTCAATTGATTATAACAAGTCATGCTACAACAAATAGTACTAATCATAAATCCAAAACAATATCAAGCATGGCATGACAAAGCATAGGCCACAGTGAAAAATAAGCTCTCTTTAACACTTAAGCATGAACTTTCCTACTATTTTCCAAACCAAACCAAACTATTTGAAAACCAATGTATGAAAGAGGGGGTCCAACCAATTTATTCAGAAAACTAAGCAAACCAAGCAAACGAAAAACAAAAACAAAAAATAAGACGCTCCAAGAACAACACAACTGTGCATGAAACAATAAAAATGAAGCGTTTGGAAGAAACCTAAGATTTTTATTGATGAAGAAGGGGATGACTTGGGCATATCCAAGCTTTGATGCTTGTACTTCTTGGATATTTCTTGGGGTGACACGCGTGGCATCCCCAAGCTTGAGCTTTAGTCCATCCTTCATCTCATTACTCATTCCTTCCATACACCTGAAATTTTTCCTTCATACAAAACTTCACACAATCTTTATTAGCAACATTAGTGCACTCAAGATAATAAGTCTTAAGATTCAGTTTTAACAACAAATAAACTTCTATTAGAACACTATCTACTGTATCACTTCCCTCAAAAAGCTTAATTCCCCAAAAGAACTCAAAAAGGAACCAACAAGAAGCAAATGCAGAAAATGGCAGAAATCTGTCAAAACAGACCAGCAGGTAAAGCTGAATTTTTTCAAAGACCTTCTGTTGCTCTAATCAAAAAGTGTTGAACTAAAGAAAGTTAGATAACAACCTGGGACAGAAGTACAAAAAATCACGCCTCAAGAAGACATACAGAGATTTTACTCGAATTTTTACGGTGAAGCACAGAAATCTGTTTCGGGACAGCAACTTCCCCAATCATTACTTCTCTCTCATTAGAGGTTACTCTTGGCACAAAAAGCAAATAAAAAGGATAAGGAGCAGTTATTACTAAATTAATAACTTCCAAGACTCATCTAAAACTTTTGGGTTATCTCCCAATAAGTATTTTTCTTTAACGCCTTTAAGTTAGGCATAAGAAGCAAGAAGAAGAATCAAGTGTTCTCAAATGAAGAAGCATTAAGATTAATGCCAGAAATATCTTCAACAAGGCAAGGTATATCATCCAAATATGTTCTAGAGGATCCTCTCTCAATGCTCTTAGGTTCACTACTTTCATAAAAAGGGTTTTTAGGAACAATCTAATCAAGATTCTTTTCTATGGCTTCATGTATTGCTACTAGTTTAAAGGGTATTGGTATCTTAGGTTCCTCCCCATTAGGTTCTGTTTTGTTCATCTTTCCTCGTGTACCAACAACATCTACACATGAGCCTAGCATATTGGAATGTTCAAAGACTTTTGTAGCTTCCTTGGCAACATCATAGAACTCCTTAAACAAAGTTTCTAGAATAAAATCCCTCTTTTCAGGGTCCTCAATTTCTTTAAGATTAAGAAACATTACTTGCATTAAGGGGTTGAGGTTAACAAACCTAGCTTCTAACATGTGAATCAAAGAAGCTGCAGCGATCTCATAGTTTGGAGCAAGTTCTACAAGGGATCTATCCTCAGTATCTTCATGCTTACTAACATGATTAAAGAATTATTCAATATTATCTTTCCCAATTATAGAACCACTACCAATTGAAAGGTCTTTCAGGGTGAATTTAGGGATCAACATGGTGAGATCAGGAAGAGGCAACAACTAAAGGAGACTTAAGTTTTTTTGTGTTTTCAATAAAGAAAGCAAACTAGTAAGACTAATTCTTCTGTGTTTTTGATAAAGAAACAAGCAAGCAAAACAAAAAGAAACAAAACAAAACAAAAATAACAAAGTAAAGAGATTGGTTATGAGGGACTCCCCTTGTAAAGATGTCCTTGACTCCCCGGCAACGGCGTCAGAAAAATGCTTGATGGCTCAGTATTGATGTACAGCTCATTGGGGAACCCCAAGAGGAAGATATGATGAGCACAGTAGCAAGTTTCCCTCAGTTATGAAACCAACGTTTAATCGAACCAGTAGGAGCAAGGAAACACCCCAAAGGTGTTGCTAGCTGAGCCTTGGCAGAGTGCACTACCGGTGCTAGTAGCAACGTGGAGACCTGCACAACACAACCACAGAACTTTGTCCCCAACTTGCGATGAGGTTGTCAATCTCACCGGTTTTGCTGAAAACAAAGGATTAAACGTATCGAATGGAAGGAAGTAATAGTTTGCAGAAAGTAAAGAAAAAGCAGTAAACAGTTTGTAGATTGTACGTAAAAGAAAGGACCGGGATCCATAGTTCACTAGAGGTGGCTCTCCTTAAGATAGATAACATGCTGGGTGAACAAATTACAGCGGGGCAATTGACAAACATCGAGAAAGCAATACATGCATATACTAATCATCTTGACTCCTTTGGAACTTGACTGGGCATTACAACATTATACATAGACCGCCATCCAACTGCATCTATGACTAATAATCCACCTTTAGGTTATCATCCGAACCCCCTCCAGTATTAAGTTGCAAGCAACAGATTATTGCTTGACGAATTGCGTGTAAAGTAAACAATACGATTGTTCTATGAACAAAGGATTGTTGTTTTCTCCCTAGTAGCAACAACACATCTAGTACCTTAGAGATTTCTATCACTTCCGCAGATTACCAGAGGCATGAACCCACTATCGAGCATAAATACTAACTCTTGGAGTTGCTAGCATCTACTTGGCCAAGATAGCTACTAACAATAGAAAGCATGCAAGATCACAAATAACAAAGACATGATAGAATCAATAATCAATCTAAAATAGTATCTCAATATCCATCAGATCCCCGCAAACACAACATGCAGAATTACAAATATATGATCTTGATCATGAACGGAGCTCACAAGATCTAGACATGAAAGCACAAAGGAGGAGAACCAGCCATCTATCTACTACATGGACCTGTAGTCCAGAGATGAACTACTCACGCATCACACCGGAGGCTTGCATGATGATGAAGAAGGCCTCCAGGGTGAATTCCCCTCTTAGGCATGGTGCCGGGAAGAGCTTCAAATCCCTCCCGATCTAGGGATGGAGACGACGGCGGCTACAGACTCTTTCGTGGATTTTTGATCGGGTACTTAGGGTTTTCGTCCCGAGGGCAATATATAGGCGGAAGGAGAGGACGAGGTGGTGCTGGGGTCGGCCAGACCACCCCCTAGAGCGGGCCAGGCATGGCGGCGCGGCCAGGTGGTGTGGCCGGCCCCTATCCCTTCTCCGTCTCGTATTTTGGCATCATATGTCTTCCGGAAAAATAGGCACTTTGGCTTTTGTCCCGTCCAATTCCGAGAATATTCATTTTCTGACTTTCCTGGAACCAAAAATAGCAGAAAACGGGCAGCTGACACTGTGGCTCTTGTTAATAGGTTAGTCCAAGAAATCATATGAAAAGTACTCCAAAGTGTGGACAAAACACAAGAAAGTATATAAAACCAAGCATGGAACATCAAAAATTATAGATACATTTGCAATGTATCAAGCATCCGCTACCATATTGGCTTTGCCGGGGTGATACTGAATGTCAAGGTCATAATCCTTGATTAACTCTATGCATCTCCTTTGCCTCATATTCAGCTCCTTCTGAGTGAAAATATACTTCAGGCTCTTGTGATCCGAATAAATCTCACAGCGATTACCCATAAGGTAATGACGCCATGTCCTCAATGCTAAAACTATAGCTGCTAGTTCAAGATCATGGGTAGGGTAGTTTTTCTCATGTTGCTTCAGTTGTCGGGACAGATATGCTATGACTTTGCCTTCTTGCATCAACACACATCCGAGACCAATCTTGGATGCATCACAATACACATCAAAAGGATTCTTGATATCTGGCATTATCAGAATTGGGGCTGAAATCAATCTCTTCTTGAGCTCTTGAAAACTTGCTTCACATTTGTCGGTCCATTCGAACTTCTTATCTTTCTTCAACAATTGGGTCATCGGTCTTGCGATGCTCGAAAATCCTTCAACAAACTTGTGATAATATCCCGCTAATCCTGGAAATGCACGGACTTGGGTTTGAGTGGTTAGGGCCTTCCATGCTTCAACATCTTTGATCTTGGCGGGATTGACAGCGACTCCTCTTGCCGACACAATATGTCCTAGGAATCCTACTTCCTTTAACTAGAACTCACATTTGCTAAACTTGGCATACAACTGATGTTCTCTAAGGGTTTCAAGGATGGTTCTCAGGTGTAGCTCATGGTCTTCTTCTGACTTGGAATAGATCAGAATATCATTGATAAAAACAACGACAAACTTATCTAGAAAGTTCATAAAAATCTTATTCATGAGATTCATGAAATAAGCAGGGGCATTGGTTAATCCAAAAGACATGACCATATACTCATACAATCCATATCTGGTGGTAAAGGCGGTCTTTGGAATATCCGTTGCACGAATCTTAAGTTGATGATAGCCAGTTCTAAGATCATTCTTAGAAAACACTCTGACACCAGTCAACTGGTCAAATAGATCCTCTATCTTTGGCAGTGGGTACTTGTTCTTGATGGTGACATCATTCAACTTCCGGTAATCCATGCAAAAACGGTTACCTCCATCTTTCTTATCCACAAACAAAACAGGCGATCTCCATGGCGATGCGCTTGGTTGAATCAGGCCTTTCTCCATCATAGCATCAAGTTGCTTCTTCAGCTCCACTAATTCAGATGCGTTCATACTATAAGGTCTCTGAGCTATGGGTCTAGTTCCAGGAATTTGTTCAATGATGAACTCGATATCCTGATCTGGGGGCATACCGGGCAATTCATCTAGGAATACGTCGGGGTATTCACAGACTACTCTGACTTGGTCTAGGGTTGGTTTGGCTAGACTCTTGTTGCACTTGAATTGACGGGGCAAGGTCTCAGATACATGCTCTACTGATACTCTAGAGCTACTGCTCATGGTTATGGCTTTCTTGACACAGTCGAGCAATCATTTATGTTTCGACATCCAATCCATTCCTAGTACTACTTCCAAACCTTTGGTTCCAAGTACTATTAGACTGGCATAAAAATATATGCCATGGATTCTGATAGGTACAGCCTTGCAAATTTTTCTAGCTTTGGTGGTTGAACCGGGGATTTGAACTATCATAACATGCTTCAATTTTGTTGGTTGAATCTTACTAGTGCATGCAAATTCTTCTATAAAAAACGAGTGCGATGCTCTAGAATCAAAAAACACTCTTGCAAGTACTGAGTTAACAGAAAACATACCCAGCACGACATCTGGCGCTTCCTGGGATTCTTCAGGATTCATGTGGAACAGATGGCCATTGCGGTTGAGCGAATTCCCTGGGACAAATCTCCTTCCAGGCTGAACACGACGTTGCTGCTGAGCAGGTGCGTTCACATTGGTGGCTGCTACAAGCTTCTTGGGGCACTCATTGGAGTAGTGACCCTTGACTCCATATTCAAAGCAAGTAATCCAGGACTTGTCTTTGGCTGCAACAAGCACACCATTGCTTCCTGTCCTTGGGGAAGTATTGTTGTTGTTGTTGTTGGACTTGGGCGGTGCACGGTTGAAATTGTTGGAGTTGCCAAGGTTGTTTTTGTGGTTTCCTCCAGTCTTCAAGTTTACTCCGTTACGATTGGGGTAGCTTGGACGTGACATAGGGGGTCTGTTGTTCCTTGGGGCATATCTTGCAGATGGGTTGGGGCGATACTTCTGAGTATTGTGGGACCCAGTTTGGTGCATCATCCTACGCTTGCGGTTGTCATTGGCTTGGTTGATCTTCCCTTCCATCTGGATGGCAGAATCTACTAGCTATACTAGATCTTCAAAATGGATGTTGACCAACATAGTCTGCATCTCATCATGCAGTCCATTTAGGAACCTCTCCTTCTTCTTTGCTTCAGTGTTGATCTCATCGGGGGCATATCTAGCTAGGGACAGAAATTTGTCACGGTACTCCACTACCGTCATCCTTCCTTGCTTCAGTTCTCTGAACTCATCTCTCATTCTGCTGACTAAACCTTGGGGCACATGGGAGCGGCTAAACTTGATCTTGAATGCTTCCCAAGTCATCATCTGACTGTCATTCATGGTATGGTTGCTATTCCACCAGGCTCTTGCATCTCCTGCCAGATAGTGGGTGGCAAACAGTACCTTCTCATTGGCTTCAACTCCTGCGACCTCCAGGTTGTTTTCCATGGTTTGCAGCCAATCATCAGCATCTAAGGGATCCTCAGACTTACTAAAGATAGGTGGGTTGGTATTCTAAAAGTTCTTAAGCTTGGATCCATGATGACCTTGGTTTCCATGGCCTTGATTATTGTGGGCCATCTAAGCTATCTATTGCAGAGTGGCTAGGTTGGCTTGGCGTTTGGCTCTATTAGCTTCACGGTCGGAAACTAGCATTTGCAAAATCTGCAGCATTGGGTCCTGAGATGAACTACTTCCTCCGGGATTTCCACGAGTCATCTGAAGATTGATATAGATAATGAGATAAGAGGGGAATTTCTAAGGTTCATGATTTTGTTTCAAAAGATTTAAACTTTGAGTTTGACTCAGGTTTTGCAAACTAAAAACTTCTTCTCGTTCATTCATTCAAGCACACAATACAAACACACACCACACACAAATAGAAAACATATGGTTTTAAGAACCATTCTTTGAAACTACGATATAGTGGGACCGGTACAACTCATTCCTACAGTAGTGATCAAGTGCATCTAATCATCATCAATGAAGTCGGAATCATCATCATCATTAGTGTGGAACTCCATGGCATCATCATTCAGATAGTCGTTGTCATCACTGAGTGTAGCATCCCAATTGTCTAGCAATTGCAATGCTACTAGCCTAGTATAGTTTTTGCTACTTCCTACATATAATTGTTGCATCATAATTATATCATTCTCATGTCATCATGCCACATTGCATTTGAGCATCATATAAAACCCTTTTTCATTTGGTTCTTATCTCATATGCATTATTAATTGCATTTGCCTCTTGATATATTGTATTTGGTTCTTGATAAACCCTTGATGCCCAAGTTGAGTTGGGGGCATATCTTTTATTACTCCACCACCTTTCTTTGTCACCACCCTATAATTCCACCATCCCAAAATACTTGTGGGCTTGTGCATCTTCTCTTTTGGGTATTGTCTAGCTCACATATATAAAGATGGGTCCCCTTCTATACCACATGCCCCAATGGTGTTACTATTGTTTGCACAATATAAATGATGTGGGTCTACATGTGGAAATACTTCCACATCTTCATATGTTTTACTTCTAAATGAGTGGGCATATCTAAATATAAATGGGACCATATAATTATCTAGTGGCATACACACACTAGCTTTTCCATTATATTTATTCATGCTTATTTCATCAATTCTTGGACATATGGGTTTAATTCCAACCATGTGTTAATTCGTTGTGCATGTATGCTATGTGTGGTACCATCATTTCATGTCGCATGAAATATAAGCCCCACATCCCCATTTTATTCGAGTTCTTCTATTTGGTGTTTTATTCAACCTCTTCAAACCTTTTTGCTTGGGCTTTATTCAAATTTGAGTGCATGGGGCTAAATGGGGTCATTTGATCTTGTGTTTGTTTTCACAAATATAAAGTGGCCTATTTAAGGTTCATGCATGGCCCATGCAAGCTTGTCCATACCTCCTCTTTTTGGGTTTCTTTTGAATTTGGTGTAAAGCTTGTTTGGTTTGGAATCCATCAAATAGCCAAATTCAAAAGGATCCAAATATATAATCTTGTCTCTTTTTATTTCTTGCATGCCTATTATTGCATGTACATGCAACATAGGGCATCTCTTCCTTCATTTCCGCCTTGTGGTATTTTATGTGATGTTTTGAAATATTTCATTTTTTGAACCTTCTTGCATGGCTCGTTTTAAACGAGACCGAAAGGGTTATGCATCAAACAGCCTAGGATGGGTTTCTATTCATCTAATCCCTAAACCCTAATCTCTCTCTCTCTCTTCTCTAGCTTAAACCCTCTCTTTTACCTAGCTTGGCCTTGTTCCTCTCTCTCTCTCTCTCTCTCTCTCTCTCTCTCTCTCTCTCTCTCTCTCTCTCTCTCTCTCTCTCTCTCTCTCTCTCTCTCTCTCTCTCTCTCTCTCTCTCTCTCTTCTACACCTAATCACCACCGAACCACCCCATCCTGGTGCCAGCTCTATACCGCCAAGGCATAGCCCCACCCTGAACCGATCCCCCGGCGGAGCCTTTTCCTCTATCGAGAAACGCCCCGCACCTGACCTCCCTTGCAGAACCTGGTGCACCCGGTCACCTCTCTTCTCTCTGGCTCGACCAAACCCAGTGGACAACGAGCCAGCGCCTGTTTATCTCCTTCCCCGCGCCCACGTGATCAGGCCGAGCAAGGACAGCCCCACACCGAGCCCGTGTCCACAAAAGCAACCCAGCAGCAGTTGGCACAAGGTGCCGTCCCCTTCCACCCCACCGCTAGATCGAGATTCAGCCACCTCCTTCCTCTTGTCGCCACCTAGCCGAAACCCTACCATGTTGTCGCCGTCCATCCCTCTTCACCGCTGATCTACCACGTCATCGGAGCGAAGCAGCCGGGAGGAGTATCACGAGGAGCTGCTGAAGCTGATCGGTACCTGGAGCGTACTGGAGGAGTCCTGGAGCCGCTGCGGATCGCCGACGATGTCCCTGCACGCCCACACGCTCGCCACCGGCCGCATTCACCGTCACCGCGCACGCGAGTACGTCGCCACCATCGCCTCGCCACCGACCTTCCCGCGTTGAGCAACTCACCTTCCCCTACACTCCTTCCCTGGAATGTCACCGCAGTCGCCGCATCTTGCCGCCGCCGCGACGCGCACGACAGCGCCCAGACGCGCAGCAAGCATGC
The DNA here is from genome assembly GCA_916181665.1 of Avena sativa. Lineage (NCBI taxonomy): Eukaryota > Viridiplantae > Streptophyta > Magnoliopsida > Poales > Poaceae > Avena > Avena sativa. Next base: position 83,562,114 of record OV702286.1, read on the forward strand.
TGCGCGCGCGCTAGTCTGCAGCCCCACGCACCTCTCCGTCACCGCTGTTCCCTCCGGTTTTCCGCTCCTCCGGTAAACCTCTCTGAACAAAAGTGGTAGACGATCGTCCCCTCTTTCCAACGAGCTTTATCACCCTCAAAACCATCTAGTAAATCGATCAAGATCATCTCGCGAAAACTAGTGGAAAACGTCGTTTTATCTGCATCTTGTCCGTCAGTCTCGGTCACCGTTTTCGTCCCTGTTCTTTATCTTTTTCCGGGCTCCACAGTGCTCCGCCGAAGAAACTTTGTACACGAACATTGTAGAGCTAGGTGACATCTACACTTTTCGTTTTTACATCATCTCCAAATTGTCGCTAGAATTGTCCTCATCTTCTTTGGAACTCAGCCGATTTCAACTGCATTCCAGATCTCAAAATTTCATTTCAGCCACACCGACGAAGTTTTGCTAAAAAGTCCCTGCGTTTTCGGAATCCTCACCCTGCGCTCCAACCTGGACCCACGTGTTAACCACTTGGCAATCTTACAAAAAGGCACCTGTCTTTTGGTCGTTCTCAACTCGCGCTCCCCTGGATCCACCACGTGGTCGCGCCCTGTTCGCGCACCCGCGTGTGGGTCCGCACGCCACGGGTCCCACCTGTCAAACTCACCGGCTAGCTAACCCCGCGGTGCGAAAAGAACCGAGCGGAGCCGCTGCGCCGTGTCTGCCAGCTCAGCGCCGCGCCTGTCGTGGTGGTGTCACGGCAGATGCCATGGATAGGCTAAAGGTGGGGACTAATATGCGCTAGGGGAATCCAGGGAGGGATAGTAGAGTGATTCTCTACACAGAAGCTTTGTATTGATGTTCAATCTCCAAGATTACAAGAGCTCCTCGAGCTGTATTGACAAGAGGAGGAAGAAGAAACTCGCTTACCCTTGCCTACCAACTAGCCCAAGAACCCTAGATCCACTAGTGCTCAACTAACTAGAATTCTCATTGCTCTGTATCAGAAAAAACCCAACATTAGTCCCCGAAGCTGGTGCGGCCTTAGCGGCCTTGGTCGTTAAGGCCACATCAGGTTCATTCGTATTCGAGCCTCGGACGTTTAGTTCCGGGTTAACTTCTTGTCTCGGATTATATGGATTTATGTTCCCTTCACACGTTCCAAGTTTTCACTTGCCGGTCGGGTTACCATTGTAGCTCGGATCCTATGGTTTTACTTTCCCTCTGCACATTTCAAGTTTTCACTTGTCAGCCGGGTTACCATGGAGGCTCGGATCCGGGCCTTGCTTCCTTCTCTCATACGCCAACCCACGTAAAGGTTAATCATTACGTTGCCTCATTTTAAGGGCCTGTACTATAACTGCCGTAGTAACTGTTAGTGATTACTGTGCGTGGGTTACGTCACGCCTGTCTCCTCGTTTACCGCAACTACACGTCGTGTCATGGGATCATATTTACTCTGTGGCCTCCGCTGTGGCTTCTCTCTGATTGGCTAATGCCGGTGATACACGGCCACAGCGTGTGGCTCTCCAGCGCAGCGCGATCCCACTTTTCGATTACTGGGGGCAGTTAAATAGGGGAGGGGCGCGCTCCTTAGCACTTTTCCATCTCCGCGCCCCTCGCCCATTCCTCTTCTTCTTCCTCGTGACCGCGCCGCCGCCAGTGCCCGTTGCAGCAGCGCCGCCGCCGCACCTTCTCCGTGCCTCCGCCCCGCAGCCACCGCTGCATCACTGCTTAGCCACGAGTCTTCGTCAATCTAGACCGCAGAGCCCCACCGCCGCCAGCTCCAGCGAGGACAACGGATTCGAGATGACGGAGGAAGAGCTCATCGTTGTCGAGCAGGAGATGGAGGAGGACGCCGGCGCGGCGGACCGCGGCGCTTGGGCCGGTTCTTGGGTCTGCCAGGACGACATCGACTGGCTCTACCAGACCCGGCGTATTCCCGCCGGCGTCGCCGCTCATCTCCCCTCCTCGGAATTGGCCCCCTCACCCAATCCGAGTGAGTTCGTTGTTTTCCTATCCCATTTCCAACAGGGATTTGGTCTTCTGGTGAGTGATTTCTTCCAGGACTGGGTCCGGACCTATCACCTGCAACCACATCATCTCCCGGCGAACGCCATCACCTCTCTGTCCGCTTTCGTCTCTTCGATCGAGGGCTACACCAGACTATGGCCCACGAAGGAGCTGTGGATCTGGTTCTTCGGCCTCCATCGCAACGTCGTCCCCAACATCCATGTCGAGTCGGAGGACAAGCAGCTCACTCAGTTCGGAGCTACCTCGATTTCGCCCTGGAGATTTTCAATCTTTCCCCGGGTCACTGGGCTTGACTCCTGCAAAGGATGGGCCCAGACCTTGTTCTACGTCCGGAACGAAGGCACCGAAGACTTGATCTGGTTGCTGCCCTAAGCTCCGGGTCCCCTGGACACGGATTTCTGGGAGGAGGTCGCCAAAAAACCTACAGCTCTGTCCAACCAAGTCAACAAAAGGTTTGTGGAGCTGAAGAAGCTCGGATTGCGCAACGAGGATGCCATGATCACATTCATGCGCAACCGAATCTCTCCCCTCCAGCGGCGCACTCACAAGTTGTGCCATATGAGCTTCAGCCGTGACCCCAACCGAACCTCCTCGTTCGAGTTGAGCAATACAGAGATCTTCCGCCGGGTCAAGGCTCTTTTCACCACCCATAAGGATTTTTCCGCCGAATGGATGTGGGGAATCGAGCATTACTGCCGTGACAGGCTCCCTCCCGCGGTAAGCTTCACGGAGTAAACTTATTTCGGATCAATTACGTGTCTGTTCTTATCGTATTTTTGACTCTGCTCCTTGTGCTTTTTTTTCTCAGCTGTTTCTCCAGCAAACCCTCGAGGATGGTACTGATCCGACCCTTAAGTGGGCCCCGGACCGAGAAATCCCGGATGAGGAGGAGTCGGACCAGGAGATGTTCCTCCCCACAACCGACGCCACCAAACGACCCAGCGGTAAATTCTCTTCTCTTAGAGATTGGCCCGACGATGAGGATGACTCGGATATCGACGTGATTGAACCCGTTGAGGCTGTCCCTCTTTCTTTTGCCTTCCCAGCATCAGCTAACCCCGGTGGGCACATCCACGAGGATTCTCCACTTGCCATGGCGAGCCTGTTCCGGTGGCGTCGAAGAAGAAGCACGGATCCGTGTCAAGTTCTTCTTCCGAACCTTCTCAGCCTACCAAAAGGCAAAAGAAGGCCGGAGACAAGACTGCCTCCAAACGGGCAGGCAAAGCCCCGGCACGGAAGGCCCGGAAACCTAAGGAGGCCGAGACCTCAGATGCGTAAGTCATTTTTCACCGCGTAACACACTTCTCCCTGCCTCGGGGTAATTTCACTCCTAACATTATTTTCTTTTGCAGGGCTCCTATGGAGGTCCCTCAGAGCGGATCGAGCATCTCCTCTCCCCTTCGGTCCGGTCCTTCCCCTTCTCATGACGATGAGTCACGCCCGCTGAGCCCTATTCCGGAGGGCTCTGCGGCCGCTCCGGGTTCTGCAGTACCTCCTTTAGAGGAACGCGACCTCGGATCGGGAGGGGTAGGATCGGCCGAGGCAACGGCGTTCGTCACTTCGGCATTTCCGCAACCAGCAACCACCAAGTCTACCGCAACTCCAGCACCAGCAGCAGCTCTAGCACCAGCCACCGAACCAGCGCCTGTCCTGGCTCTGAAGAAACCAACAGCAGCTCCAGCACCAGCCACCAAAGCTCCCGTGCCAAGTTCGTCTGCCTCGTCCGAGTCATCCCAAGCTCGACGAGGAACAACTCCAGCGGCTTCCAAGGGCAAATCCACTGTGGTCACATCCTCCCAGCAAGCCAAAGGCAAGTCTACCTCTGTCGAGGCCGGGCAGCGAACCTTGTCGTCAATGCTTCCGAAGAAGTCACCGGCAGCGACGGATCCTCCTGCCGAGCCAACCGACTCGCAGCAGATGGTTCTTCACACTAGCCCAGCTCTTGCCCTGATTGAAAGGAAAGAAGCTCACGCAAAGGGCTTGGTGGCACCCCACATGCCCACTGGCGAACGGTACCCTCCGAGCCTCATCGAGTTTGTCATGAACTGGAATAAGGCGGAGATCGTCTACAACGACGATCTCCCGGAAAAGTTCGGCCCCGCTGAATTTTCTGCTCAGATGAATACCGCCGCCAAGGCCATTAACCTCGCTGGGCGAATGATGGTGGTACACCGTTTCTTCTTTACATGCTGTAGATAATAACCATTAGTCCCCGAGCCTCCGGCGGAGTAACTTGTTACTCGGCCGGATGCTCATTAGAAGGTCAACGTAGCTGCATGTAAACTTCAAATATGCACACACCTAGAGCCGGGTTAAGTTCCACTTGGCGGGGATCTCGCACACTTCGAATATGCACACACCTAGAGCCGGGTTAAGTTTCGCTTGGCCCGGATCTCGTATACTTCGAATATGCACATACCTAGAGCCGAGTTAAGTTCCGCTTGGCCCGGATCTTGTACACTTCAAATATGCACACACCTAGAGCCAGGTTAAGTTCCGCTTGGCCCGGATCTTGTATACTTCAAATATGCACACACACCTAGAACCGGGTTAAGTTCCGCTTGGCCCGGATCTTGTATACTTCAAATATGCAACGAACTAATTTTACACGCATGTACCTTTGTCAGGTAACTACCAATCGCTGGAGCGCCGAGTTTCAGCGCCTGCTTGATACCCACAAGATCTTGCGCGCAAAACATGTTACACTTGGCATGGAGCATGAAAAGAGGGGTAATTTCCTCTCTTAACACATCTTCGTTTCATTTGTTTCTGCCGGACTAACCTCCTTATTCGGTTTTTTGCAGTTGGGGTGGAGGCTGAAAACAAAATTATGCGGAAGAACTTGGAGGAAATCCGAGGTATGTCCTCTTTCGGCCAACGTTGTTATGTTTTCCATTCCTTCTTCTCTTTGGCTCGGCAAACATTCACTCCTCGGCTTTGCTGGGTCAACACACTATTTCAGCATCGCTTGAGGATAGTGTGCCCATGCCTGATATGATGCTGCATTTTCTCGAACAAGCAGGACAGCATCAAGCTGAGCTGAAGAAGAAGAACGATGAGCTCGCCCTCCTCCGGACCAAGGACGACGAAATAGCCAAACTCAAGGCCGAGATGGAGAAGATGAAGGCCCAACACAAAACCGAACTTCAAAAAGTTGGCCAGAACTTCACCGAAGAGCGTGAGCGCTTTACCCTTCAGATCTCCAAGGACCAGGACCTGCTTAAGGAATCCGAGGTCCAGCTTGGGTCGGCGCTTGCTAAGCTTGAACAACTTCGCCAGAGACGCGATAGTTGTATCAAGGAGTTGACCCAGATCCATCGTCATATCTCACGTAAGTTTCTTCCCCTTTTCCGACATAGTTTTCCGGGTTAGCTCATATGCCTTTGCTTCAGCATCTTCCCTTTCCTTATTTTCAGATAACTTTCCGGAGGGTACTCCCATCGCCAGTGCTGCCGTTGCCAAATTCCGCCGAGAGAGGGGTACTCCCGTTGCTCCTGATGGTGCGAGCATCCCCTTAGACATGGAGGACCTGTTGGTCAGCGTGTCAGCTCGGGTGGAAACCATCAAGAACTATGGGAAAAATCTCCTCGACGTTGCGGTCCGGATCTTCAACACTTTCTAGCCAAGCGAGAGCGCTCCGAAAAGGATCACACTCCTTGCTGAGAAGCTATTGGAAATCGAGACACAGCTTGATCTCTGGAGAGAATCCGCCGGGCGTGCCGCAGCAGATACCCTCATGCATCATATCCTTACATGGTACGAGAAGATCGACCTGAGCCTCCTCACACGCCGGCGCACCGGATCCAAATGGACCGATGATCCGGAGTGGGTAGCTCGGCGCCAGGCTTGCGCCTACAGCCTTGTCGAATATTCTCCCATCCATGACTGGGTTGAGGGGCCGAGCTTTCTGGAATCTGGCGAGGAGGAGCAGATGGAGAACGTGGAGGATAGGTCGGGCGATGATGGAGAATATGCTGCTTCAGATATTGAGGATGGGTGCAATTGTATGCTGAATACATGATATTTTGCTACTATGCTTGTATGCCGGATTAACTTGGGCGTAGTCCCCGAGTTTCATTTTCTTGTTCGTCTAATTCTTCGGCTCGATCCGTGTCTACCTTGATTCGGTTTTACGACTTACGAATCCGAGCCTCAACAATCGTTTTAACAATACTGAGAAACTTTGAGGCTTGGCTCAAAATAATTCAACATAATAACTTTAAAGTAACTACGGGGTTAGTCCGAAAAAACGAACGTTAGCTAGAATAAATTCGTTTCCTTAGTGGTTTTTCATGTGCTACGCAATTCCAAACTTGTTCCCTTGCTTGCCATGAAGCCAATTCTTGTTGGGCAGCAGCAATTCGAAGGGTTGGGTTTTTGGTGCTCACACATTACTAATCCGGGTTAAGTGAAACGAGTCATTCCAGCTAACGCATAAAAAGTAACAACAATCATTTATTAAGGCAGTCCCCGAGTTACTGCTCGAGGCTCCGCTATTTCATTGATAAGCTCATTGCCGACATACATACCGACATATGAGATGCCTCGGATACATACACTTCTTAGCTAAGTGTAGAAGGGACGAAGTAATGCTACATTCCATGGTCACTTTGATTTCTCTCCAGACCTGTCCGCCTTGTTCTTTTCCTGTGGCTTTGCATCTATAAGATAGTAAGAGTCATTGTGCAATGCTTTGCTCACAATGAATGGTCCTTCCCATGGGGGGGATAATTTATGCATGCCAGTGGTACGTTGTACCAACCGGAGCACCAGATCGCCTTCCCGGAAGACTCGGGGGCACACTTTCCGGCTATGATAGCGTCGGAGATTTTGCTGATATATGGCGGATCTGGACAGTGCCAGTTCTCTCGCTTCTTCTAGCAGATCAACATCATTTTGCCGGGCTTCTTGCACTTCGGCTTCTGTGTATTGGGTGACCCTAGGCGAATCATGCTCTATGTCGGCTGGTGATACAGCTTCTGCCCCATATACCAGAAAGAACAGCGTGTAGCCTGTTGATCGATTCAGAGTTGTTCTTAAACTCCACAGTATCGCTAGTAGTTCTTCTATCCAGCACCCCGCTGATCTTTGCAGCGGCTCAATGAGCCGGGGTTTTATCCCGGATAATACTAATCCGTTGGACCTTTCCACTTGTCCGTTCGATGCGGGGTGGGCTACCGAGGCTAGGTCGAGTCGGATTTTCTTATCTCGGCAGAATCGTGCAAATGCTCCTTCAGCGAAATTTGTTCCATTATCAGTTATAATGTTGTGTGGATAACCGTATCTCAAGATTATGTCTTTGAGAAATGTCACGGCCGTAGCTCCATCACATTTTCTTATAGGCTTCACTTCGATCCATTTTGTAAACTTGTCCACCATGACCAGAATGTGTGTCATGTTTCCTCTTGCTGGTTTGAACGGGCCAACCATATCCAAGCACCACACAGCAAATGGCCATGTAATTGGTATGGTTTTGAGTTCCGACATAGGCATATGTGTCTTGGTGGCGTATCTTTGACAACCATTGCATTTTCTCACCAGATCTTCTGCCTGCTCCAAGGCACTTGGCCAGTAGAATCCATGCCGGAACGCCTTTGCCACTAAGGCCCGGGATGAGGCATGATGCCCGCATTCTCCTTGGTGTATATCTCGGAGGATGTTAAGTCCTTCTTCCGGGTCAACACACTGCTGGAGGACATTGGTTACACTCCGTTTGTACAGCTCGGAATTGATGATTGTGTAAGCTTTTGGCTCTCCTCTGAGTTTGCCTGGATAGCACTTCCTCAGTGGGTAACGTTCCATTTTTCAAGAACTGGTATATAGGAAGTGCCCAAGCTGGTATTGCTCGCGCAGGGAACATCTCCTCATCAATTTCCATTCGATCCACCGGCATAACTTCAGCCGGATCACGCTGAACAGTCCCCGGGTCTAGCGAGGTAGTCCCCGGGTTTGCCGAGGCAGTCCCCGGGTTCGGCGTGCTACCTCCCATGTCAATGTCCATGGGGTCAGCTTCGGATTCCGCGTTTTCCGGGACATAGATTGAATCGGTTCCTGGGGACGGCCTGATAGATGGTTTTCCGAGGTGCTCCAATGCTACGCCCGGTGGAATTGCCTGTCGGGTCGATCAGAGCTTTGACAGCATGCCGACAGCTTCGTTTTCCACGTGGGGTACATGGTGAAATTCGCATCCCTCAAAGTAACCCGAGATCTTCTGCACATGAAATCTGTATAGCGCCATGTTTGGATCCAGGGCGTCCCACACTCCGTACACTTGCTGTATTACTAGATCCGAGTAGCCAAAGCATATTATCCGATGTATGCCGATCTCCTTCTCCACTTTGAGACCATGCACAAGAGCCTCGTACTCAGCGACATTGTTTGATGCTGCGAAATGGATCTGCAATACGTACTTGAGCTGATCCTTCTTTGGCGAGGTAAGCACAACCCCGGCACCTAACCCGGTTTTGGTTTTCGATCCGTCAAAGTGCATCCTCCAGTAGTTCGGATCTGGTGGTGGCGGTTCGTATTGTACCTCGGCCCAATCCATGAAAAAGTCCGCCACAACCTGGGACTTGATCGCTTCTCTCCTATCATACTGGGGTGCGTAAGGTGCTAGCTCAATTGCCCATTTCGCAATTCTGCCATTCGCATCTTTGTTACCCATTATCTCGGATATGGGGGCTTCGCATATCACTTTGATGGGATGCTCCTCAAAGTAGTGCTTTAACTTCTTTGCCGCCATATAAACACCGTATGCCACCTTTTGAAAATGCGGGTAGTTCTGTTTTGAGGCAGACAATACCTCGCTCAAGTAATACACTGGCCTCTGCACCCACTTACCCTCTTCATCTCGCTCCACTACAATCACTGCACTTACAACTCGGTTGGTTGCGGCTATGTAGAGCAACATTGGCTCCTTTGACAATGGAGAAGCTAACACTGGTGCAGTGGCCAACATATTTTTCAAGTGGGCAAAAGCTTCATCGGCCTGCGGCGTCCAAACGAATTTATCTGACTTTTTCATGAGTTGGTAGAGAGGTAGTGCCTTTTCCCCTAACCGACATACAAACCGACTCAACGACGCCAGGCATCCAGTGAACTTCTGGACGTCGTTAAGACACTTCGGCAGCTCCATTCGTTCGATGGCTCGGATCTTAGTTGGATTAACCTCGATACCTCGGCTGGAGACGAGAAATCAGAGTAATTTCCCAGCCGGAACACCAAAGGTACATTTCTCCGGGTTAAGCTTCATCCGGAATCTCTTCAAGTTCGCGAATGTTTGCCTTATGTCGTCAAGGAGCGTTGCGCTTTCCTTGGTCTTAATAACCACATCATCCACGTAGACTTGTACATTTTGACCTATTTGATCGTGCAAACATTTTTGCATACATCTTTGGTACGTTTCTCCTGCATTTCGTAAACCGAACGGCATAGTGCGATAGCAATAAGCCCCGTAAGGGGTAATAAAGGCAGTTTTTATTTGATCATCCGGGTTCAGAGGTATCTGGTGGAAACCATAATAGGCGTCAATGAATGACAACAGTTCACATCCCGCGTTAGAGTCGATGGCCTGATCTATCCTCGGCAGTGGGAATGGATCTTTTGGACACAGCACCGGATTAGAGAGCCAATCCGGATACAACACTTCCATGATAAATCCTGCAGCTAGCAACCGAGCTATCTCGTCACCAATGACCTTTCTCCTATCCTCAGCGAAGCGTCGGAGAGGTTGCTTCACCGGCCTTGCTCCGGGTCTTACGTTCAAAGAGTGCTCGGCCAACTCCCTCGGAACACCTTGCAAGTCCTGTGTGGACCAAGCAAAAATATTCCGATTCTCACGGAGGAAGTTGACGATCTCGCTTTCCTATTTGTCAGTTAACCCGGCACCAATTGTTATGGTACGCTCCGGAAACATGTTATCCACTGGAATCTTCTTGGTGTCCTTCGTGGCTTGAAACGAAACGCTTCCATGCGGGTTGCTTAACGCCGGCATATACTGCTGCGCGGACTGAGCTAATGCCGCCACCTCTTGGATTTTTCTTTTCTCTTGGGCAATTACGAGTGACTCGACTAGGTTAGACCCGGCTGAAGCGCACTCAATAGAACGTCGGAAATCCCCAGTGATAGTAATTGCTCCATTTGGCCCGGGCAACTTCATCTTCAGATAACTAACGTGGCAACTTGCCATGAATTTGCTCAGTGCTGGTCTCCCGAGTAATGCATGATACGCGCTCTCCAAGTTCACCACCTCAAACTCCAGATTCTCAGTTTGGCAGTTATCCCTCGTACCGAATAGCACGTCGACCCGGACTTTGCCTATGGGCTCAGAGGATATGCCTGGTACGATACCATGGAAAGTTGTTCTTGTAGCCTGGAGCATGTTCTCCGAGATGCCCAACTTGCGCATCGTATCCGCATACATGATGTTAATGCTACTGCCATTGTCGATCAGTACCTTGGAGAACCTCACATTAATGTTTGGTCCAATGAACGTCGGATCTAACACTAGTGCATACGAGCCCGGACTTGGCATAAGCTTGGGATGATCTTTGACGCTCTAGGTAATTTCCTGGTCCGACCAAGACATGTACCTTGTCACTGCAGGCGTAACTGCGTTAACCTCCATATGTCGGTGCTGCAAGCTCTTCCTATCTGTTTCATCTGTTGTGAACACACAATAGCTCTGGTGATGTTCCCTGTACTCATTCCTTCCCTCGTTTCTGGAGTACCTCTGATCCAGTTGTTGCTGGTTTTCCACCTGATGCACTGCATCCCTTCTCTCACTGTTGTCATACCTCGGCGGAGGGGGAGGCAACATCAGTTGTTGCGTGTTTGCTCCGGAGAGCAGTTGCTGCCAGGGTAACTCCTGCCGAGGTTGATCATTCCGGGGTGCCTGAGCATTCCCCGAACCACCTTGTTCTATCTTGCGCATCCACTCACATTGCCTCGTTGTGTGACCCGCCGGACTGTTCGGATTTGGCGTGTGAAATTTACACGGCTGGTCCAACATTGACTCATAGGTATACCTCGGACGATCTTTCTTCTCTTGCTATTGCTTCTTCTGCTCTGGAGTCCATGTTTTCTTGCCATCGCTCCGGGGAGTCCATTGCCCTCCCATTTTCTAGCGTTGGTTGCTCCCTGCTTCGGGCTAATCTTGATTCACGGCTACAACTTGTTGCGAACTATACCGATGGTCCGGTCTATCGTCTCTCCTTTTTCCCCTATAATCGTTCCTCCGGGATGACCCGGCTCTGTCCCTCGGATAGTACTCCTCATTTGACTCGTTCGACGCGATCCTAGGTTGAGTTGGATCACCCAAAGCATAAGAATCCGCAATCCAGATCATCTCTGCCAGCGTGACTGGCATTTTCCTTTGCAATTTCATCCACAACTCGCTGCCATATCTGCACCCTTGTGCGAACCATGCTATAGCCTGTGACTCTATGACTCCCTCACACGAGTTTCTCACGGTACACCACCGGGTCAAGAATTCACGATCCGTTTCGTTAAATCTCTGCTTGCACATCGCCAGGGTCTGCGGTTTATTCGGTCTCTGATATGTACTTGAGAAGTTGCTGATAAACATTTCATAAAAATCTATCCAGCAATTGATGCTTCTGGGTGGCAAATTATTCAGCCATACCCTAGCCGGACCTTCCAACATTTGGGGTACATATCGAACATCCCATCTCAAGTTGCCAGTTGCAATTTTCACAGCTGTTGCATAGTTTATCAGCCAATCCTCCGACTTTGTACTGCCGTCACACGTCTTCGTGCCCCTGGGTAATTGGACATTGGGTACTAGCGGTTCCTTCATGATCCGGGGTCCAAAGCACGCTGGACCCGGAGGACCTTGACATTCAATCTGTTCCGACCTATACAGGCGATCTAGCTTTAACCTGGCATCATCCGGCATCAAATCCCGGCTTCCCAATCTCGATCCTATCACATGATAGTCCGGTCTTGCATATCCCGCATTCATCATCTCCGAGTCTTCGTCATTGTATCAGTCTTGCTCTCGTTGTGCTCCTCTCTGTTGCATACCACGGCCGACACTTTGCTCTTGCCTTGGTTTATTCCGCTGCTGCGGTTGACCTGCTCCTGCCGAGTTTCGCTGTCCGGCATTGCCGTTGGCAGCATTCCCTTGACCGGCATTGCCTTGGTCGTGATTACCTCGGCCCGCTTCACCTCGGCTCACACTTCGTCGATCGTCGTTTTTCCGCATCTCTTTTTCTTTTCCCGCACGCGTTGGGTCGTACGAAACGATCTACTTGTTACGTCTGGCCGAGGTTACTACCTCTTCTCTCCTTGGGCCACCATGAGGCGATGATGCGGCTCCAGCGGATTTCTCCGGGTTACCCATCGCCGAATGGACGATCTTAGAAGCTCCAACTCTCTTCGGGTTACCTCTCAGCAGCTCCTCGTTCTACCTGTTCACGATCCGAACTAGCTCGTTAACCCGGTCTTGCTGTCTTTGATGGGCTTCACCCGTCAGACCCTCTAGCTCGGACGCCACGGCATCTGCTGCTCTGAGGTTCTTCGCTGGGGTACTATACCTCGGCAACCCCACGGACAGATAGTTTTCCGACCCTTCTGGTCCATCATCACCTTCTCTGTTCATCTCACTCATGAAAATTTTCCCTTTTACCCTTACTGCATCAACCTTGTTTGCCTTCGCGTACTCGCGCAGCGTCATGTTCAACGACTGCTGAGCCACTGCTATTTTCTTTGCGCCCTCCAGTATCTTTTGCCGGGTCTCCTCTAGCTCGGCCTGTGCCTGAGCCAGATCTACCACTGCTGCCACCGGGTTTGCCAAGCTATCCATAGCTTCCCTCAGCACGTTCTCAGGCCTCTCTAGCGGAGGAACCCTAGCTTTCCTCGGTGCCTTAGGCGTTACTTCCGGGTCTGGCGCTGGATCCTTGCTCATGCCCGCGCCTGGCACAGTCATCATCACCTCTACATGGTCCGGGGAGCGAGCGATACGCGCCCCGCGAGCCACAGTGAGGGGTGGTTCTCTTGCATCGACGACACGACACGGATGAACGCAAGACACGTCCACAACAACGTAGACCTTGTGCGCACCGAGCTTCACGAAGATGTCGTTGCACGAAAGGGGGCGCGTGCCGAAGCAGCCAGCGTTGTCGCTGACGTAGTCCAGCGCTCCAAAGCGCTGAACGAGCCCGAAGACGATGCGTTTGCCGGTGCCGATGAAGTTTCCCGTCCGGATATTCACCCCTGCTAGCGCCGCTAGCCCCACGGTGGGCGCCAACTGTCGTGGTGGTGTCACGGCAGATGCCATGGATAGGCTAAAGGTCGGGACTAATATGCGCTAGGGGAATCCAGGGAGGGATAGTAGAGTGATTCTCTACACAGAAGCTTTGTATTGATGTTCATTCTCCAGGATTACAAGAGATCCTCGAGCTGTATTGACAAGAGGAGGAAGAAGAAACTCTCTTACCCTTGCCTACCAACTAGCCCAAGAACCCTAGATCCACTAGTGCTCAACTAACTAGAATTCTCCTTGCTCTGTATCAGAAAAAACCCAACCCCCCTACCAGAACCCTAACCCCCCTTATATAGAGGTGGTTCGGTCCTGGCCTAGGGCATACGTGGAGGCATATTCCTAAGAATATGCCCCCTCCCAAAGTAGTAACCCGACAGGGGTGCTTTTTCCCTCGCGTCGCACTTGCTTTAGCGACGTAGCCTCTACGGCGCCCGCGTCAGCCGACTTGAGCGTCGTCACCCTTGTCGGCCACGATCCGGTGGTCCCGCCCTTGCTTTATTCGCTCATTCAGTATGCACCGGACCTTCTTTTTTGACCAGACAGATTCCTTCCTTCTCCTAGAAGCCAAGCGAGGATCCGGATCACAGTTGATCTGGCCACACCTGTCCCTGCATATAAGCTAGACAAGCATTTCCGACTTACTCCTTAAGTCGGACAAGACAATGTTAGGCGACCCTCCTGGTCCGGGTTACTCCGTGATCAGGCCTGCCTTGAGGTGACTCGGCCAGCATCCGCTTTGACCTTGCCGAACCTCGGCTAACTCGGCCCTTATACCCCGGAGTGACCCTACCCGGGATGATCCCCCCAACAGCGCCAACATCGGGCCTGCGCGCCAGTGGCTGTGGCTAGCTTCCTCTGTGTACAAAAAGTCTCTGCACTTTTTCTGTATAATAAAAATATTATCAGAAATGTTTAACGTGATTTTAAATCCAGAAATTAATAACTTTTAATTGGTAAATCCAAATAATCCAAATGATATATGTTTTTGAATCAGAAAAATGTGAGGAATTCAAATCTGCCATCCAAAATAATGTTTGGCTATTTTAAATTTTCGAAATTGTTTAATTGCAATAAAAATGCCTTTTTCTTAATTAATTAATAACTTTAATTCTATAACTCCAAATTTGGCAAATAATATTCCTAAATCGGTCAGCGCGATGAGCCCATCCTATTTATGCATTCCATGTTCTGTTTTGCAGCATGCATAATATCAATATTAAAAATCAGAACTGTTTATGGTAATAAAACTTGACCAAATAATTAATAAAATGAGTTATTCTTGTCCCCACACCTCACCCTTGCCATGCTACATTATTGCCATGTAATTTGTGCATCATTCATCATGGCATGCTTGTTTGATTGTCACATTTTATTTATATGCTTGTGTAGTTTATTTATGTTGGCCCTTGTTTGTTTGGTTCTTCTTTTGAATAGACGCCGAGCAGGGGAAATATCAGGAATCCCAGGAGTACTACCCAGATCCATCTCTCGCTTCAACTGAGCTGCCAGGCAAGCACTACCACATGCTTGCATACATATAGTACCTATTGCCTCTATCTTATTCTTGCATCATTGAGTCGCGAATGCATTAAATTGAATCCCAAGTACTGCATAGCCTTTACTTTAAACCCCATTGAGTAGTAATGGGATAACTAATGAAAGAGGCACCGGTGGGCAATATCTGTTATTTGGTTTTTCATGCTCACTTGTGTCCCATAGGACCCCGAGTACTTGATTCATGTTCCTTGACTATTCGCACTATCGACATCCGGGAGGCCTTATGGACCCCCCCTGAGCCAGAGCTTGATTCATTTCTATTTCTTGGGGCCACAAAGTAGTTTGGGGCTTTATTACTATCTTGTACTTATGCCATGCTTTACAGTTTTATTTAAGATTGTACATGGAGCACCTGTACTATTTTGGATCGTGACACGTTTTCGCTGTATCAACAAGCCCAGTCACACTTTCGGGTTCCCAATCGTTTACCGCCGTCCACACAAACCGTTGGGTTTTGAGTTGGTTTTTCCGAGGTTGATCGAGTGTGTGTTGCTATTTGTGCACCCCTGCAGGGTAAATCTTTCTGAAAGCCGTGTACGCGGTTATGGACGACTTGGAGCACAATTTCTCGATCATAGACAAGTATAACTAAAGTACCGACTTTAATTTGACTAAATATCTGACTAGTAAATAGTGCAATATTCATGGAATGAGTAATAAAACTACCAACAGATGGGTTGTTCGTGCGCTTTCTCGTTGGTAAGCGAGAAGGAGGATGGATCTGTTACTTTATACTATTATAACTGTTGTTTCTAATTAACGGACATCCGTCTATCATTGGTTAGGCGGATGGTTAGCGAGTATCTATAGACTTGTTAGTTATTATCTTTTGCTGCAATTGCGTCACCCCAGGTTGTGTCCCCTTTAGAGGCATAAAGACTTGCTGAGTACCCCTAGGGTCTCACACGATAAATTGTTTGATTCAGATGAACAGGTGTATTCGCAAGATGGATACTGGGTGGAGGAGACAGATGATGTTGGCAACGATCACTTGGTGTAGAGATTCCGGGGATGGGGATCCGTGAGATCTGTGGGCGGGATGTGCTTAGTTATGTGGCATCTTATGCCGATTTGCTTCTTATCCGTACTCGGATCTTGTTTCCCGCTTCCGCTTGATACTCTGTTGATTAATGTATGAGGAGCTATCCTACACTATTATATCTATCTAGGATATTTGGATCTTGCCGTATGGCGTTGCAATATTTCTATTTCTTTTAGATGGTATGGCTCTGAGAACTATTGCAAGGTAGCTTGTATACATACTCACTTGTGTATGTATTTGATCTCTTCGCCTGTTGCCTACGCCGCTCGCTCTTGTCCCGATGTTCTTGGAAGTGGTTAGGGCGGCCAACGGGCCTACACGTGGGTGGCCCTGGGCCTCCGCTGTACTTCTTTAACCACTTTTGGTTCATCCAGGCTTGAACTTAGAGCGTAGGGTCCGAGGTTGTTACACTGAGGTAAGAGTAAAGATCTCCCTGGATATCTTCACCTTGCTACTCTTCTTTTGCTTCAAGCTAGACTTCCTGTTCACGGATGGTCTTCTCGAGATCGGCCAACTTCTTGCGAAGACGATCGATGGTGCGATCCTTCTTGTCGCACTGACGACGAAGTGATTGGCGATCCTTGACGAGCATGGCGATAGTCTGGTCCTTCTTGGCGGCAATGGCAAGGTTGTGGTTGGCGTAAGCGCGAGCATTGTCCAACTCCTTCTGCCTATCATATAGCATGAAGTCAAGATTGTCCACCTGGTGCTTCAGCTCCGGGTGTCCTCGCATCTCCAATGGCATTCCCATAGAATCACGCCATGCGTAGTGAGCAAAGCGAGTTCCCTGGATCAAGTTGATGTTTTGTCCACACAGACGGGCGAGAGCTTCATGCATTGCCCTGGCTAATCCATCTACCCAGTTGTTCTCCCTCAAGGTGAATTGGATCTTGTCCGAAGTTGGCGCTTCCATCTTGCCTCTAAGATCTGCAACTATCAGCCATTGTAGGTCTCCTCCTACGTGATCATTGAGTTGGGCCCCAAAGAATTCCGGGTGCAGACGCTCCAGATACTCTGACAATGCATCTATATCCCTCTCAAAAATTAGGTGGCCTCCATTGCCTAGCTGGTAGAACTTGCAATACTGAACTTCCATCTATAAGAATTTAGGATGAGTAAGTTAGTGAGGTGATCAAGTGTGTCAAATTTTTATGTAGGTTTGAAGGAATTTTTGAGGAACATGAATCTTTTTGAAAGAATCTCAAGGATAAGAATTGGAATAGGTTTTCATAAATACTCACTTCTTTTGTTTTGAAACTAAGTTTTTGTTCGGACGTCCATTCTAACTAGGGTCTCCTATGGTCAGGATGGCTTTGATACCAACTTGTCAACACCCGGATTTTTAATCCCAGATGCCTGTTATTCCATACCTCGCAATCCCAGGATAACCATTTTTGTGACACATAACAAATTGGATATCACAGTATATCATCCATTACAAACCAGTATAAGGTCTTACACAAATAAAGGATCTCATCATCCAGTCTTAATACAAATCAAGTAGCGGAATAATAAGCGTAGTAGTGGGCTCCATCTTCAGGGTCACAGGCAATGCTGGCGATGGGAGATGATCCTAGTTGTCGTAGACCTCCTGTTGTCCATCATCCTGATAGTCCTCCTCATAGTCTGGCCTCAGGAATAGCCAGGGACAAAGCCATGAGTATTCTTCAAGTACTCGCAAATTATCACTAACAATAAAGGTAGCTCTAGTAGTAATCTTAAGCTCTAGGTTTATTTTCAAAAAGCCAGATTTATCTAACTGAGTTTAGAAGTAAAGAAAACTAATTTAATGTTCTAAATCACTTGAGTGGGAAACTAGTTTTCATAAACAACCTTGCTGTGGTCAAGTCAAAATCATAATTCAATTCACAAGTCATTTTGAAAACATCTGACGACGGAACAGTATGGCCAATCCAACTATCCATGACCGTGGACGTGGCTATTTGAATAGTTTGACACTCCACATAGGTGGTACACTTTCACCACAAAATTCGATACATCCGTCAGGGATAACCCTGAATCAATCATACTTAGTATGCGGATAATCAATCATAACCTTTCAATTACACACTCTAGTATAGGCACCTCCCCTATGAGCTTGGCCTCCCAGCCATGGCCATCTGCCATCTTGGGCACTGCATAGGTGGACATCATCAAGAGGTAGCCTCAGCTCAAACCTCTTCCACGAGGGAACCCATACTAATGCATATAAACTTCCGGCTAAGCCCTACCCAATTCAGGTATTGTGGTTGTACAGTAAAATTAGAATGATATCGCATCTGAACTCGACCATCAGTTTTTGTAAAGGGCTAAGACTCATGCCTCAACATTTTCATCATCAACCCATTGTGTTTTCAACACACGTAAAAACATTTCAATAGAATGAAGCATCATTCCAAGGTTTTCATAATCATTTTCACTAAGTGTTCCCATCTAAAGTGATCAGCTTTTATGCTTAGCACTAGCCACTAAGGTTAAGAGTGTTCACTAATGAGGGTGCTAATCTTCAATCTCTTGCCATAGAATGACATCTAAGTATAACTAGGTAGGCCTAGTTTTATACTCTTTATGCTATTTATACTAAATCTCCAATACTCACAAAGCACTAAGTAAAAGTAAAGAACTTTGGTAAAGTAAAAGAGTAAAGCTTGCAAGTAAAACTTGGGATTGGTATAATCAAAAGGGTATAACCAAAGCATGCCTATTGCATCCTGCTTAAGTTATCAAGGGGGCAAGGGTTAACTTGCATAGTTCTAACTTGCACATAATAGCTTGGCTTGATTGGCGCAGTGATTGAAGTTCTCTTCTTCTTCTTGGTAGAACTCCTCCTCCTCGTATCCTTGGTCAGTACTATCGTCTATAAAGGAATACGGGGTATACAATCACCAAAACATACTTAACTAAGTCTATTTAGCACACTAAGGCTCACACTTGATGATCTAGCATCATCACAATCATCACAAGAAATAAAGACTAAGTTTTATTTATATTATTTTAGAAAAGTAATTTCTACTCATTGAAATTAACTAAGATTTAATATTCTTCATTTACAATATGGGATCATGTTGACACATGTCATCACCACATATTCTAATACATGGTAATGTGATTTAAAGTGTTGATTATAATTGATAAAGTTTAAGATTATCATTTAATAGATTTAAAGTGACTACACATGCCTATATATCATTATTTTGGTACTAGTCCAAAGTCACTGCATGTAAACCTAAATGTTTTTACATATTCAGATAGATCTTATCAAATGTGATTTTTGAGAGTTGGAATCAACTCAAAAGCATTTATGGTTGATTTTTGAAAAATGTTTGAAGTTGGAAAAGTCTCTGTCCTGTTATTTTTAGTATAGGTGATCTATAACTCCAATTGATTTAAATCTAGTGGGTCTGGATAGATAATTTAAATACCTTTCTAACAAAATTTGAGTCATTTAATTTGGTTCAATTAAACTCTCTGAATTGATTTTTGAATCTAGGTACATAATAGGGTTTTAACTAAAATGGAAAATCAACATTTGAATCTCCAGGCCTACGCGGGAAACTAAACAGACCAGCCCAACTGCACTGCACAGCACAGCGGGTTGCTGACAGACGGGGTCCACCAGTCAGCGAGTCTAACTAAACGAAACAGTATCTACGCATATGAGCCCTACGATCAAATTCTAATCCAACGGCCGAGATTCATCGTCGACGACGAACTCCTGTGGCGAGGATTCTAACCTAACATGGCGGTGGGGGTCCGGCGGGGCTCGCCTAGGCTCCATCTAGGGTCGGCGACGGGGGCGAATGGGGTTGTCAATGATGGCGGTTCTAGTGTTGGTCGCGGCAGGTCTTGGGATGGTCGAAATCAACGGCGCCCTTCTCCTCCAGCAGCAGCAGGCTCCGGCCAAATTCTGGCGAGAGAGAGCTCGCATTGCTCCGGGGAAGGGTGAGGAAGGATCGATGAGGAGTGGCGAGGGTGTTGGTGTGGAGAATGGAGGCGGGGGATGCCTCTACTTATTCTACGGCAAGGGGACCGAACGGCGTGGGTTCGGGCTCGTCGGTGACGATGCTATAGGCGGCTAGCGGCACGACTGAGGGTAGGGGGTGGTGCGCGGTTCCCTGGCGGTTCTCTCTGGCTTAATGGCACGGTGTGGGGCGGTGTGGATTAGTCGGGAGCATGCGGCTCTCCGCACGGATGCAGAGGTTTTTACGACGGCATGCGGCAGCTACAGGTCGCGCGGCGGCGAACGGGGCTGTCTGCGGGGTTGGGGTGATCATGGCGATTTAGTGCTCGCGAGCCGGGGGTGAGGCGTGGTTTATGCGAGGCGGTTGGGTGTGGTGAGCTGGCGTGCTCTAGGCATGGTGCAGAGGGGCTAGGAGCAACGTAGCTAGGGTGGTCCAGGGCTCTCCTATGGCCGAGGCTTGGACAGGGGGTGGCGGTGGAGTGCGGCGTGTCTGGTGCGCGTCATGGGCGAGGGCGGCGATGCCCCTGGCGCGCTGTCCACTGTCGGCCAACGACGGCCAAACTTGGGCGGCGCTCCACTATGCACACGGCTAAGGGGGGCTTCTCTAGGTGCTGCTCGACACTAGAGGGTACAAGGGAGTTAAGCTGAGACCAAATTGTTGATTGATTAATATTTAAACAGTGAAGTTAGGAAGTGGGTTAATTTGTGTAAGCCAGGTATTTGAGGAAATGGCTGCAAGAAAAATACTTTGGAATTTTTGAATGAAATTGTTTGAGTGATTTAATCTTAAGCTGGAGTATCTATGTTTGCTTGGAGAGGTCAAGGGGAATTGGTTTGATGGGTTTTTGAAAAAGTGTGATCTTCACATATGCATTAGATTCAAATTTCCACTGTCCATTAAATTGATTTGGAAAATGTTTTTGTAACTTTGTAAAGTGGGCCTTGATACACTTTTACTTGGTCTAGCAAGGGGTTAAAAGAAGTAGACATGTTTCTGTTAGAAATCTTCTTCTAGGAACACACAAAGTGGCCTAGTGGTTAACTTTTTTCAAAATGACCATTTGCTCTATTTATTCATATTTGATTTAATTTTCTTTTGATTTTCTTTGTAATTGGCCTAGATGATGTAGCATTCATCTTTAAACTATTTCTTATCATTTGTAGAAATCAAGCATGGAAAATTCAATCAATTCTACACTAATGCAAAACACACATGCATTCATATTCAAATTTGTAATAAAAGTTTTTGTTAACCCTATACTTGGGTGATGAGATCTTGATAATCTTGATTAGGGTTTTTGGGGTGTTACAGTCCAGCTGGACGTCATCTTCAGAACCGAGGAGAACTTCCGGCGCGAGACGATATGGTTCGAGCTGGTGAACCTAACAAGCTCCTAATACGCTCTCCTCGGGTGTCCCGCCCTCGCCAAGTTCATGGCCATCCCCCACTATGCATACCTCAAGACAAAGATGATGGGGCCAAACGGCGTAATCACCGTCGCCAGCTGCTTCAGGTGGTCCATGGAGTGCGCGTCTGCCGGCTCCAAGCTGGCTGAAGCCCTCATCATTGCCGAGGAGAAGCGCGAGATCATGCGTAATGTGGCCCTAGCTCAGCAAGAGGTGCCGGCTAATAGGAAGCCAACTGGCGACGCGGCTTTCCTGCCAGCCAAGGAGATGAAGAAGATCCTACTCGTCCCCACCAACTCGACCAAGTTCGTCATCATCTGTATCGGCTTGGATAGCAAATAGGAAGGCACACTCGTCGACTTCCTCCGTGAGAATCGGGACATCATCGCATGATCCCCCAAGGACATGTCGGGTGTTCCGAGGGAGTTCGCCAAGCACTCACTCCATGTGTGGCCGGATGACAAGCCGGTCAAGCAGCCCCTGTGTCGGTTCACAGAAGAGAAGAGGAAGGTCATTGGTGATGAGATCACCCAGCTCCTTGCAGCCGGGTTCATCATGGAAGTGTACCACTTAGACTGGCTGGCCAACCTAGTCCTGGTGTTGAATAAAAACAAGACCTAGTGCATGTGTATCGACTACACCAGCCTGAAGAAGGCGTGCCTGAAAGACCCCTTAGCTTTGCCCTGTACCGATCAGGTTATTGATTCTAGGGCCGGCTGCGACTTGTTGTCCTTCTTGGACTGTTATTCCAGTTACAATCATATCCGGTTGAACCTGGCTGACCAGATTAAGACGTCATTCATCACCCCATATGGGGCCTTCTGTTACGTAACCATGCCTTTTGGTCTGAAAAATGCAGGCGCTACTTATCAGTGTTGTATGCAGAAATGCTTGCACTCACAGATCGGCCGAAACGTGCATGCTTACATGGACGATGTCATCCTCAAGATCAAGGAGAAGCGCACCCTCCTCGAAGACTTGGTGAAAACGTTCGGCAACCTCCGCCGGTACTAGATGAAGCTGAACCCGGAGAAGTGCGTCTTCGGCGTCCCATCCGACCAGCTACTCAATTTTCTCGTTTCACAATGAGGGATGGAGGCAAACCCGGAGAAGATTGCAGCCATCGAGAGGATGCAGCCGCCCAAGAGCTTGCTTGGTGTCCAGAAGTTCACCGGATGCCTGGCCTCCCTTAGCTGTTTCGTCAGCTGACTAGGGGAAAAGGCACTCCTGATGTACTAGCTGATGAAGAAGACAAACAAGTTCTCCTAGACCTCGGAAGCCGATGCCACCTTCCACAACCTCAAGCGCATGCTATCCACATCATTGGTTCTAGCCACGCCAGCTAGCAAGGAACCGATGTTGTTCTATATACGAGCCATCAGCCAGGCCATCAACATCGTCCTAGTGGTGGAGCGCCCCGAGGAAGGCAAGGATCAGCCGATTGAGAGGCCCGTCTACTACCTTACTGATGTCCTCTCCCTCTCCAAGCAGAACTAACCCTGCTACCAGAAAATGTGCTACGGCATCTACCTAGCATGCAAGAAGCTCAAGCACTAGTTCTGGGAGCATCCGATTAAGGTGGTGTGCACCACACCCCTTTCGGAGACCATCAGCAACAAGGACGCCACCGGCCGAGTCGCCAAGTGGGCAATCGAGCTCGCCGCCTACTCCATCCAGTACGAGCCAAGGCTCACGATCTAGTCCTAGGCCCTGGCGGACTTCCTTGTCGACTAGGCTGAAACTCAGTTGAAAGATCACGGATGTCACCTAGAGGGGGTGCATAGGCGATTAAAACTTCTACGAGATGGGCTTAACAATGGCGGAATAAAACTAGCATTTTCTTTTGTGAAGCACAAAGCCTAGATATACTAAGGTTCACATATGTGTACCAACAACTTATGCTAAGCAAGACAAGCAACAATATGATAACAATATAGATTACTTCAACCATGATGGCTATCACAAAGTAAAGTGCATAAGTAAAGAGCTTGGGTATAGAGATAACCGAGGCACGCAGGGACGATGATGTTTTACCGAGTTCCTCCCAACAAGGGAGTACGTCTTGTTGGAGTGGTGGGCGGTACTAAGATCACCAATGCCACAAAGGCCTCACCCTATTCTCCCAAGCATCAACCACGCGGGCAAGCACCCGTTCCACTATGGGACACTTAAGGGTGGTCACCAAACCCGTAGAAGATTGGGGCTATCTCCACAACTTAATTGGAGGCTCCCAATATTCACCACTAAGGCCTCAATCTTGGGGGAGCTTCACAACTTAATTGAAGACCCCAAGAACACGCCACAAAGTCCACAAAACCGTCTAGGGTTCCAAGAACCCAAGAGGGACACGCTTCAATGAATATCAACGAACAAATCCTCCAGAGAGAACACAAACCGATGCACCTAATGCAAATGGCAAGAACACCACAAAGATGCCCCAAATCTCCACTCTCAAGTTCCAACAAGGCTACTAAAGCAATTGGGGGAACAAGAGAGGAAGAACACAAAAGGGGAACACAAAACACCCCAAAGATCTAGATCCCAAAGATTCACTCACAAAGAGGTGATTTGGTTTGGTCGAATTGTAGATCTAGATCCTCTCTTACTTCCTCTAAAATATTGGCAAGAATCAATGGAGGGGGAGGAAGAAATAAAGCTCAAAATATTAGAATCAAATAGACAAAGCTTGAGAAAATATGAGAGACGAAGCAATGGACAAAAAGGATAAAGGGGTCCTATATATATGGGGCCAACAAAACTTCCTGTTGGGGCAATTTCAGAGCTGGGTCGGTGGTACCACTGAGGCCTGGTACTACCGGACCTAGCGAACCAGCGACACCAGCGATTTGAAGCAGCAGGTAGCGGCAGCGCAATGGTCAATGCACGCACCGGAATTGGGGCAGCGCGCTGCAAGCTAGAGCTAGTGAGGCATGGCAGCTAGCGAGCTAGGCCAGAAGCGCGGCCCAAGGGAGCGACAGTGGCGAGGAGGGAGCGTGCGCGGGAGCGAGCATGATAGGCAGGGAGCAGAGCGGCAGGGGATCGGGGGAAGCGGGCCTGGGCACAGGGAAGCGAGGAAGCATGCGCAGCTGGAAGCGAGCAAGCGGAGCAAGGCGGCTAGGCTGGGAAGCTGTGTGGCGGACCTGGGCCGGCCGGTAGTACCAGCCCACCCGCGCGGTACTACCGGGCCAGGCCGGTAGCACCGGATGCAGCCACTGGGCGACGTAGAGGGGGAGCAGGCTAGATCAGACACGTCCGGTACTGGGCCCGATAGTACCGGACGGCCTAGAAAATATCTTGTTCCTTTTCTTTTAAAAAGCAAATAAGGCAAAAATTCCAATGGCGATAACTTTTGATTAGTAACTCCGATTGACCCGATTCCAATTGCATTGGAAAGAGGACGAAAAGAGCTACCCAATAAAAGGTGAAAATATTGGATATCACCAAGTGAGAATGTATCTAGTATTATAATGTGAGATACCTCACTTGGTGAGAATCCGGAAAACTGCCTAGATCAAAATTGCAACAAGATATAGAAGGGAGATCCGATTGTGATGAACAAGAGCTTGTTATGAAGATTACCACAAGCTCTATATCCTCACATGGATAGGACCAAATAACAACCAAATATGATGGTGCAAGTATGCAAAGGTTTGAGCTCTCTCCGAACGATATGATCGAGATACTCACTCAAGAGCCTCTCTTGATAGTACGGCTATCCATCCTAAACCCGGTCTCTCAACTACAAAAATGAGACCGGCAAAAGGGAAAACCTATCAAGAATACCTTTGCCTTGAACATACTTTGACCTTGTCTTCATCGATCCATAATCACCGAGGATGGCAAGCCTCAAACATGAGATCTTCTAGGGATGGCGCCTTTTGAGCTTGCACAGCGCATCTTCTTCTTCATTTCATCGATCTTGAAGCCAACACATGCTCCAAGCGATGCCAATGGAAAATTCTGATGGCTCGAGATACGTCGAGCTCGTTGGGAACCCCAAGAGGAAGGTATGACGAGCACATCAGCAAGTTTCCCTCAGTTATGAAACCAAGGTTATCAAACCAGTAGGAGCAAGGAAACAACTCCAAGATGTTGCTAACAACTTGGAATCCTGCACAACACAACAACAGAACTTTGCCCCAACTTCCAGTGAGGTTGTCAATCTCACTGGTTTTGTTGAAAACAAAGGATTAAACATATAGTGTGGAAGATAGTAATTGCTTGTAGAAAGTAAACAGAAAGTTGTAAATAGTAGATGGTATATTAATGGTAAAACAATGGACTGGGGTCCATAGTTAACTAGAGGTGTTTCTCCTTAAGATAAATAGCATGTTGGGTGAACAAATTACAACGGGGCAATTGACAGATTGAGAAAGCATAACAATGCATATACTAGACATCTTGACTCCTATGAGATTTTCTTGGGCATTACAACATTATACATAGGCCGTAATCTAACTGCATCTATGACTAATAATCCACCTTCAGGTTATAATCCGAACCCCTTCCACTATTAAGTTACAAGCAACAGATAATTGCATTAAGCAAAGTGTGTAAAATAAATAATACAATTGCGCCATGGACAAAGGATTGCTATTTTCTCCCTTGTAGCAACAGCACATCTACAACCTTAGAGATTTCTATCACTTCCCCAGATTACTAGAGGCATGAACCCACTATCGATCATAAATACTCCATCTTGGAGTCACAAGCATCTACTTGGCCAAGATAGTTACTAACAGCGGAGAGCATGCCAGCTCACCAATAACATAGACATGATAGAATCAATAATCAATCTGAAATAGTATCTCAATATCCATCGGATCCCCACAAACACAACATGTAAGATTAGAAATAGATGATCTTGATCATTGATACGTCGTAAATGTATCTATAATTTTTGATGTTCCATGCTTGTTTTATATCTACTTTCCTATGTTTTGTTCATACTTTGGAGTATTTTTATACATTTTCTGGAACTAACCTATTAACAAGATGCCATAGTGCCAGTTGCCTGTTTTCTGCTATTTTTGGTTTCAGAAAAGCTAGTAAGGCAATATTTTACCCAAAGCAACACGAAGTCCGGAGGGGAGACAAAGTGGTGCAGCAGGGCAGCCACACCTAGTGGCGGCGCGACCGCCCTCAGGGCGTGCCACCAGGGGGTGTGGGACCCCTGGTACTCCACAGACCTAGCCCTTCCGCCTATAAAAGCCTCCTAGGACGAAAACCCTAAGGACCCGATCAAAAATCCATGAAAGAGTCTGTAGTTGCCGCCATCTCCATCCCTAGATCAGGAGGGATCTGAAGCTCTTCTCGGCACCCTGCTAGAGGGGAGAGTTCACCATGAAGGCCTTCTTCATCACCATACCTGGCTCTGGTGTGATGCGTGAGTAGTTCATCCCTGGACTACGGGTCCATGTAGTACCTAGATGGTTGGTTCTCCTCCTTTGTGCTACCATGTTTAGATCTTGTGAGCTCCGTTCATGATCAATATCATCTATTTGTAATCTTACATGTTGTGTTTGCGGGGATCCGATCGATATTGAGATGCTATTTCAGATTGATTATTGATTCTATCATGTCTATGTTATTTGTGATCCTGCATGCATTCTGTTGTTAGTAGCTATCTTAGCCAATTAGATGCTAGCAACTCCAAAAGGGAGTATTTATGCTCGATAGTGGGTTCATGCCTCTAGTAATCTGGGGAAGTAACAGAAATCCCTAAGGTACTAGATGTGTTGTTGCTACTAGGGATAAAACAGCAATCCTTGGTCCATGGGACAATCATATGGTTTACTTTACACACTTTTCTTAATGCAATTATCTATTGCTTGTAACTTAATAATGGAGGGGGTTCGGATGATAACCTGAAGGTGGATTATGATACGTACATTTTGCATCACTATTCTATGTCATAATTCACTGTTATTCATTGATATATTTCATATTAAGAGGTGAATACTTATGTTATTTCATCTGTTTTTGCATGGTTGATGACTTTTGGAGCATGGACCGCTGCAGTCAGGATTCTGATGGAAAAGGTGCTGTTTGGAGGCAAAATTCGCGAAGATCAGAAAATCCGGGAAAATATACTGAAAATCCTATTTTTCCAAAAAACGAAGGATGCCAAAAAGAGGAGTGGAGATGGGCCACAGGGGGCCCACACCACCCCCTGGCGCAGGCCACCCTAGGCCGCGCCACCAGGTGGTGTGGCCACCCTGGCCCACCTCTGGCTCTCCCCTCTGGCGTATATATTCCTCCCGAAACCCTAAGACTCAGGGAGCGACACAGAAAGATTCCACTGCCTCCGCGGGGCGGAAAACAACAAGAGAGAAAGATCTCTCCGGTAGAGAGATTTCTGCCAAGGGAATTCCTTCCCGGAGAGGGGAGATCGTCGCCATCAACACCACCATCAAGCTGGACTTCATCGAGATCATCATCATCATCACCACCATCAGCACCATCATCACCATCTCCATATTGCTGTAACAATTGGGTTAAATATTGCATAGTTCTTAGGGGAAACTTTCCCGGTGTTGATTACTCTTTGTAGTTGATGCTATTGAGTGGAACCATTGAATTATTGTTTATGTTCAGATTGTTATACATCATTATTCCATCTCTGATCATGATCCGTATGATGTCTTGTGAGTAGTTCGTTTTGTTCTTGAGGACACGGGAGAAGTCATGTTGTTAGTAGTGGAGTTGTGTTGAGAAAGATTCGTTTGATATTTAAGTTGTGGTGTACTTCTTCTAGTGGTGTCATGTGAACGTCGACTACATGACACTTCACCTATATGGGTCTAGGGGAATGCATTTTGTATTTGTCTACTAATCGTAGGGGTTTCCAGAGTGACAAAAACCTGAACCCCTGTTAGGAAACCATTGCACAAGGGACGTAAGGGTCTTAGAGTTTAAAGCCGTTGTTAGGTTTCTACCTTAATTACTTTATTTTACTTACAGATGTTTGCAAGGGGTATAATCACAAGTATGCATTAGTCCTAGTAAGGTCGGTACATTAGCACAGGTTCACCCACACAACACTTAGCAAGCTAAAGAAGACTAATCAGCTATATGAAGCAAAAGCACTTGACAGTCTTCCCATGTGTCCTCGAGAACGTTTGGTCCTCTTAAGTAATACAACCGGCTTGTCCTTTGATGCATAAAGGATTGGGCCACTTGCTGCATTTATTCTTATTGTCTTTTATTTACTCGTACTTCGTTTACTTGCTTTATCAAAAACCCCTAAAAATCCATTTGCTAAGTATTTGCAGAGAATTCCTGATTCATACCACTAGCCAGCACCTTCTGCTCCTCGTTGGGTTCGACACTCTTACGTATCGAAAATACTACGATACACCCCCTATACTTGTGGGTCATCAAGACTATCTTCTAGTGCCATTGCCGGGGAGTTAAGCACTATTGGAGAGTGGAACTGGTAAAGGAAACTTCTACTGTGAGTATTGTTTATTTTTGTTAGCTGCTTTATTTTCGTTATGGATAATTCGTTGAGTTTCTTATTTGGTAATGCTACTACCACCGCTAAGGTAGTAGACAAACCACCGCCTGCTGAGAATGACACTTTTAAAATACCTACAAGAATTATTGATCGTGTTATGGATAACTACTATGTTGGGGATGGAACTGTCCATCCTGATGATCATTTACTCTTTATACATGAATTATGCAGGTTGTTCAAGTCTGCAGGTATTACTACAGATCAAGTTAAAAAAAAGTTATTCTCATTATCACTGAAAGGAAGAGCTGAGGAATGGTATAAGCTGCTGAAGAATGGTCAAGCTCTGGAATGGGAGGAAATAGTGCCTCTCTTTTATTCAAAATTTTATCCTCCTAGCGAGATTCATAAAGATCGGAATCAAATATACAACTTTTATCCTCTTGATGGAGAGAGTACAGCTCAAGCTTGGGGGATATTGAAGTTACTAATTCTCAAATGTCCCATTCATGAGCTCCCCAACAACATTATTATCAATAACTTTTATGCAAGGCTCCCTCTACATGATAAGGATTTATTGGATGCTTCTTGTGTTGGATCATTCACTCGCATGGAAGAAGAAGCTAAATGGGATCTCCTAGAGCGTATTCAAGATAATGCTGAAGCATGGGAGAATGACAAAGGAAGAAAGTGAGGTAAAAATTATGATTATGAATGCATTGAATCTTTTATGGGAACTGATAACTTTCAAAATATTAAAAATGCTTATGGTCTAGACTCTCAAGCTATTGCTTCTGATTTTAAGGCTTTTGCTTCTTACATTGAAGTGCCTAAAAAGAAGTGGAATAAGTATCATGAACCTAATAAAGATATTACTAAGAGTGTTCCTGCAATAAATACTGAAGTTTATACTGCTAATCATGTTTTACCTGAACCTTATATTGAGAAAATGCCTTTCCCAGTTAAGATAAAGGAACATTCTATGATAGGGTGTATGGTTAATGAAAGTACAAGTAAAGCTGTTGAACCTGATAAACAAATGGTTGATGAACCTATAATAGCAAATGTGAAAGATTTTGTCACCAAATATGTAGAAGGAGGACACACTATCCTTTGTAAGGATACCTCTAATATTGTCTCACAAAGTAGTGTTATGAGAACTAGTATTCCTATGTTTTCTGTTAGAATAAGTGATCATTGTTATGATGGTCCTTTTGATAGTTATATCGTTAAGTTTATGCATGATACCGAAGGTTACTATGAGAGAGGAAAAAGTGTTCTTATGTATCTCAATAATATCAAGTTTCCTCGTTTTATGCTGAAAGTTTTTATGTTGCACTTCTTTTGCCTTCCTATGCTAGTAGCCTCTGGTTTCAAAAACTTGTTTGTTTACAAAATTCCCTTGCATATGAAGTGGGTTAGACTTAAATGTGTGTATTTTTTCTTCTTAATGCTCTTTTTCACCTCAATTCATATTCTCATGTGAGCATCTTCAAAATTATCATGCCCATCTTAATGGCTATAAAGAAAGAGCTTTTTGGGAGACAACCCAGTTTATTTGTGTTTTCAGATTGTTTTTGTTTTTCTTTAAGTCTTGGAAGTTATTACTTCGGTAATAACCTCTTCTTATCCCTTTTGTTTGGTTTTTGTGTCAAGATCAACCTCTAATGAGAGAGAAGTAATATTTGGGGAAGTTGCTGTTCCGAAACAGATTTTTGTGCTTCACCGTAAAAATTCGTGAGAGATCTCTGTCTGTCGGATTGAGCTGTAATTTTTTGTGCTTCTGATCCAGGTTGTTATTTAACTTTTGTTAGTTTTGAACTTTTTGATGTGAGCAACAGAAGATTTTCGAAAAACTTGATCTTTACCTGCTGGTCTGTTTTGACAGATTTTGCCACTCTTGCATTTGCTTCTTTATTCGATTTCCTTTTTGAATTCTTTTTGGGTTTTCGGAAGGAGTTGCTACAGTAGCTTATGTTTTGATGGTTTTTAGTTGAAATTGAGCTCAAAAGGTTTTATCACTTCACTTATACTAATGTTGCTAATGAGAACTATGTGAAGTTTTGTGTGGAAGAAATTTCCAGGTAATGGAGATAATGGTGTAATAAGGAGGTGAAAGGTTTTATGACTCAAGTAATAAGAGTATGAAGATGAAGATATTTATGTTATTCAAGTGGTGACTCCGGAAGAATCTAGTAGATACCAAATTCATAGACCTGCAGAGTCCGTTTTCAAATAGGTAATAGTTCTGGTAAGAAAAGTTCCTCGAAAATACTATCCAACTATATTTTTGCAGTTTTTAGACAATAAGGAAAGCTACGAAGCGAAAGAGGGACGGAAACGGAGCCAGGGTGGCTCACACCACCCTGTGGCATGGGCCCACCCCTGGTCACGCCACTAGGTGGTGTGGCCACTCCGGACTCCGTCTCCGACTCGTTTTCTCCTAGTACCTTCCTTTTGTTGTGAAACTTCATAATATATAATCCCCCGGATCCCCCGAGGTTCGTATATCGTGTTTTCGTCATGTTTTCGTTTCGATCTGTTTCTGCCAGGAACTATCTTTGAAAGCTTAGAAGCACAATGGTGTCTGCCAAGGATAAGGGGAAGGAGTCTATGGAGGAAGATCTCCAAGACCCCAAGCAGGGGCTGGTAGCTTTAGTCTCTTGCTCTGCATCAACGGAAGCTCTACGAGTCACTAATGAGTTCTGCAATAAATACCGAGACTTAAGGAGGAAGGTGGAGATGCTTCAATGGGAGAATAATAGGCTTCGCAAGATGCTGGAATATTTCCTCATGTCAACTAAGAAAATATTACCACCACCACTGAAGGAGTAATTCGTCATCAGGTTTGGCATCCCCTTGGTTTGTTCCAAGCTTGGGGGAGTGCCGCGGTATCACATCACTATCTTCTATCTTTTTACCTTTTTAGTAGAGTCATATCATGAATAGAGAAGTTATCATGTAGGATGGTTTGCATTATGGAAGTGTCCCCTCTCTCGTTAGATATGTATCCCTTGGTGTGAGTTGCCGTTATGGAATATCAATGAGAAGTTCTATCATTTACTCTTTTACATATGTTATATTAGTTTTCAATTCGTGGTTATATGATTGATCTTGTTGTTAGTATTGGTATCACTTTGGGATCATTGAGTTAATATAGTTGGTTTTGGCAAACCTGGCTCGGTCAGTAGCAACACTATTTTTGAGAGTCGAATGAAAAGATAAAAGTACTCTAAATAAAAATATAATTTCATCATCTTTCTTTCTTGATTTGCTCATAAGTCTAGTATTGTCTACTTAAGATCTTTTGTGCTTCCAAGGAGGATTGCAAGTTTGTCTTTATCATTGTATGTTTGTTTGCTTCCTCCAACTCTTATACTTGCTACCCGGCCTTGCTAGGCAAAAACCTATACTGAGAGGGAATACTTCTCGTGCATCCACTCCCTAAAACCAAAACCTTTTCCATTTGTATCCACCATACCTACCTATTAGCATTATTGCTATTCCAAGTAATTATTGTTTTATCTACCTTCCGAATTAAACTTGTTATGTGAAAATTAGTGATTAAAGCTCTCACGAACTTGATGGCACTTTACTTTTTTGCACTTAATAAACTTGAACCATTGTGCTCACCTATGTTGCGTATATGCTTGCGCTTTGTAAGTTGTGAATTAGCAGAACCATGCTGTCATGGGGAACGCTTTCAACATTGCACTGGTACTTTGTACCTAGTTGATATCATGTTCTTTTGTCTATGGATGTCGTCGGTGTGAAATGAAAGGGGAGCTTGTAAGGCCATGGAGTTATGCATGTGTGTTAGAGAAACGCCCGGGCCGCTGGTCTAATCCATGCTGACATGGTGGAAACCTGCAGCGTAACCATAACGAGCATCTATGAAGCATTCTTCTTATAAAAAAGAGAGTCCTATATAGAGAAAAATAGAAAAGAAAAAAGAGATTATGAAAAGAGAAAAGAGAGACAAAAGCACCATATTCCGATGGTAAATAAGAAGATTGCTGAGATGCTTGTTGTCTGCTTGCCTTATCATTTTGATATGGGGATTCTTCCGTATCATCGGGCAAGGGGTACCTCGTTGGCGGTTCTCTCTGATACACATGTTCTTACGATGGCAAGAACTTACCGGTGACTAAACTTGAGTAGCATGAGGATCGGCCCTCGTATTCAAGGGACATGAGATTCTCAATTTACAACTTGTCAAGCATATCCTCATATTTGATCACTTTAGCCTTAATCACCTAAAGATGCCTATGATAGGGGCAACGAGAGCTGAAAACTAATAAGTATCATAATTTTTGGGAGCTCTTTATGAAACTTGAAATCCCTGCTTCCCTCTACGAAGGGCCTTTCTTTTACTTTGTATTTGAGTCAGTAAACCTATTCCCTTCTATCTCAGCAAGTATTTTGAGTTGTTTTGTTTCATTCATTCATATGATGATATATTCAATCATGTTTATTCTCTTGGTGTCTACTACTTTGAAAGCTATCATTCAAAATCAGTTATTGGTGAACTCCAGCAAATTATCAACTATTCTTCGACCAAGAGCTAAGTTTGCTATTAACAATTATGATTCACTTTATGTATCTTTATTGTGTTTCCTTTACTTATTGCAAGTTAAGTTATATAATAGTGAGTTGTCTTATATTATGATCTATGTATTGATGAATGTGATGCTTCCTGTCTGTATTCTTTTATCGACTCTTCACTCCATAAACCTGAGGCCATGTTTATTGAGCTCAGTTTCGCTTGGGGACAAGCGAAGTCTAAGCTTGGGGGAGTTGATACGTCCATTTTGCATCATAATTCTATGTCATAATTCACTGTTATTCATTGATATATTTCATATTAAGAGGTGATACTTATGTTATTTCATTTGTTTTTGCATGGTTGATGACTTTTGGAGCATGGACCGCTGCAGTCAGGATTCTGATGCAAAATGTGCCGTTTGGAGGCAAAATTCACGAAGATCAGAAAATCCGTGAAAATATACGGAAAATCCTATTTTTCCAGAATACGAAGGATGCCAGAAGGAGGACTAGAGATGGGCCATAAGGGTCCCACACCACCCCCTTGCGCGGGCCACCCTAGGTCGCGCCACCAGGTGGTGTGGCTGCTCTAGCCCACGTCTGGCTCTCCCCTCTGGCGTATATATTCCTCCCGAAACCCTAAGACTCGGGGAGCAACCACAGAAAGATTCTACCGCCTCTGCGGGGTGGAAAACACCGAGAGATAAAGATCTCTCTGGTAGACAGAATTCTGCCGGGGGAATTCCTTCCCGGAGAGGGGAGATCGTCGCCATCAACACCATGATCAAGCTGTACTTCATCGGGATCATCATCATCATCATCTCCACCATTATCACCCTCATCACCATCTCCATATTTCTGTAACAATTGGGTTGAATCTTGCATAGTTCTTAGGGGAAACTTTCCTGGTGTTGATTACTCTTTGTAGTTGATGCTATTGAGTGAACCGTTGAATTATTGTTTATGTTTAGATTGTTATACATCATTATTCCATCTCTGATCATGATCCATATGATGTCTTGTGAGTAGTTCATTTTGTTCTTGAGGACATGGGAGAAGTCATGTTGTTAGTAGTGGAGTTGTGTTGAGAAAGATTCAATAGTTTTATATTTAAGTTGTGGTGTACTTCTTCTAGTGGTGTCATGTGAACGTCGACTACATGACACTTCACCTATATGGGCCTAGGGGAATGCATTGTGTATTTGGCTACTAATCGTAGGGGTTGTCGGAGTGCCAGAAACCTGAAACCCCGTTACGAAAGCATTGCACAAGGGACGTAAGGGTCTTAGAGTTTAAAGCTGTGGTTAGGTTTCTACCTTAATTACTTTCTTGTACTTACGGATGTTTGCAAGGGGTATAATCACAAGTATGTATTAGTCCTAGGAAGGTCGGTACATTATCACAGGTTCACCCACACAACACTTAGCAAGCTAAAGACGATTAATCAGCTATATGAAGCGAAAGCACTTGACAGTCTTCCCATGTGTCCTCGAGAACGTTTGGTCCTCTTAAGTAATACAACCGGCTTGTCCTTTGCTGCATAAAGGATTGGGCCACTTGCTGCATTTATTATTATTGTCTTTTATTTACTCGTACTTCATTTACTTGCTTTATCAAAAATCCCTAAAATCCGTTTGCTAAGTATTTGCAGAGAATTCCTGATCCATACCACTAGCCAGCACCTTCTGCTCCTTGTTGGGTTCGACACTCTTACTTATCGAAAATACTGCGATACACCCGCTATACTTGTGGGTTATCAGATTATTATTCATAGATGTAGTTGGATTACGGTCTATGTATAATGTTGTAATGCCCAATCAAATCTCGTAAGAGTCAAGATGATTAGTCTATGCATGTATGCTTTCTTGATGTGTGTCAATTGCCCCGTTGTAATTTGTTCACCCAGCATGTAATCTATCGTAAGGAGAATCACCTCTAGTGAACTATGGACCCCGGTCCATTCTTTTACCATCTATCTACCATCTACTACTTACTTATTACTGTTTACTTTCTGCAAGCAATTACTATCTTACACACAATACGTTTAATCCTTTGTTTTGGCAAAACCGGTGAGATTGACAACCTCACTTTAAGTTGGGGCAAAGTTTTGTGGTTGTGTTCCGCATGATTCCAAGTTGGAGACAACACCTTGGGGTTATTTCCTTGATCCTACTAGTTGAATAACCTTGGTTTTATAATTGAGGGAAAACTTGTTGCTGTACTCATCATACCTTCCTCTTGGGGTTCCCAATGAGCTCATCGTATCTTGAGCCATCAAGCCTATTTTCTGGTGTCGTTGCCGGGGAGTCAAGGACAACTTCACAAGGGGATTCCTTCATAACCAATCTCTTTACTTTGTTTTTTGTTTTGCTTAGTTTATTTTTTTGCTTTGTTTGCTTTTTTATTTTATCAAAAAACACAAAAAAATAGTTGTACTTGTTTTGCTTTCCTCATAAAAAACATAAAAAATGAATACTCCTGAAATCACTAAGCTGTGTGACTTCACCAGCACAAAAAACAATGATTTCATATGCACACCTATTTCTCCACCTATTCCCGAAGCTACTTTCTTTGAAATTAAACCTGCTTTGCTCAATCTTGTTATGAAAGAACAATTCTCTGGTGTTGGTACTGAAGATGCTGCTTCTCACCTTAATAACTTTGTTGAACTTTGTGAGATGAAAAAACATAGGGATATAGATGGAGATATTATTAAGCTTAAATTGTTTCCTTTTTCCTTGACAGGAAAAGCTAAAGAATGGTTGCTATCCCTAACTAGAAATAGTATTGATTCTTGGACTAAATGCAAAGATGCTTTCATTGGAAAATACTATCCTCCTGCTAAGATTATATCTATGAGAAGTGAAATAATGAAATTTAAACAATTTGATAATGAACATGTTGCTCAAGATTGGGAAAGAATGAAATCTTTGGTAAATAATTGTCCCACTCATGGATTGACTACTTGGATGATTATCCAAACTTTTTATGCAGGACTGAATTATGTCTCAAGAAATTTGCTGGATTCTGCTGCTGGAGGTACCTTTATGACCATTGCTTTGGGTGATGCAACAAAGCTCCTTGATAATATGATGGTTAACAATTCTGAATGGCACACTGAGAGAGCTCCACAAGGTAAGAAGATAAATTCTGTTGAAGAAACCTCCTCCTTGAGTGATAAAATTGATGTTATTATGTCTATGCTTGTTAATGGGAAAGCTCATATTGATCCAAATCATGTTCCTTTAGCCTCTTGGGTTGCTCAAGAAGAGCAAGTTGATGTGAACTTTATTAGAAATAATAATTTTAGCAACAATGCCTACCAGAATAATTTTGGTAATAAGAATTATAGGCCATATCCTCCCAATAATGGTAATGCTTATGGAAACTCTTACAATAATAATAGGAGTGCATCCTCTGAACTTGAAGTCATGCTTAAAGATTTTATTAGTAAACTAACTGCTTTCAATAAAACTATTGAGGAAAAACTCTCTAATGTTGAAAGAAATATAGCATCGTTGTCTGAAGCACAATCCTCTTTGATTAATAAAATGGCTGCTAAACCTGAAACTATTGAAAACCCCTTTGCTGCTACTAATGCCATACACGTTAGAATTGATGAAAATGTTAGACTATTAGCTAAATTGCATGCTAAGTGAGAAAGAGAAGATGAAATTGCTAGAAATAGTTGTATTTGTACTATCACCACCACTAATGTTGATGCTAGCAACCCACATGAAGTCCCCATTCCTACCGCAACAACACCTAAAACCAATGGAACCTTCTCTAATAAAAATGCTAAAATTCTTCGAATTATGGGAAACAATAGCTCTCCTACCTTGGATGGTAATTATGATTTTGATCTTGATGGTTGCAATATCTCTGAAGTAATTATGTTCCTACAAAAGCTTGCTAAAAGTCCTAATTCTAGTCTTATGAATATGGCCTTTACAAAACACATTACTGATGCTCTCATAAAAATTAAAGATGAAACATAAATATGGTTGGGAACCCAACATTAATATAAAAGTGAATGATTTTGATCTCAAAGCTTTATGTGATCTTGATAGTAGTGTTTCTATTATGCCTAGAAAGATTTATGAAATGCTTGATTTGCCACCATTTGAAGAGTGTTATTTAAATGTCCAACTTGATGATAATGATAAAAAGAAACTCATGGGAAGTATTAATGATTTTCTTATTATGGTTAACCATACCTATGTCCCCATTTATTTCTATGTTTTGGATGTTGAATGCAATGCTTCTTATCCTATTATTTTGGGAAGACCTTTTATAAGAACTATTGGTGCCATTATTGATATGAAAGAAGGCACCATTAAATATCAATTCACATTCAAAAAGGTATAGAACACTTCCCTAAGAAGATAGAGAAGATCCCTTTTGCCTCTCCTATTAAAAAAATTTGCTCTTAATGCTTCTTCATTTGAGAATACTTGATTTTTGCTTCTTATGCCTAGCTCAAAGACGTTAAAGAAAAGACCTTATTGGGAGATAACCCAAATTCTTAGTTAATAAAATTTTCCTTTTGTTGAGTCTTGGAAATTGTTGCATCTGTAATAACCTCTCCTTATCCTTTTTGTGTGGTTTTTGCGCCAAGAATAACCTCTAATGAGAGAAATAATGCTTGGGAAAATTGCTGTCCCGAAACAGATTTTTGTGCTTCACCGTAAAACAATCATGAACAATCTCTGTATGTCCTTTTGAGCTGTACTTTTTGTGCTTCTGCCCCTGGTTGTTATCTAACTTTCGTTAGTTTATCACTTTTCGATTTGAGCAATAGAAGGTTTTCGAAAAAATTGTTTTTACCTGCTGGTCTGTTTTGACAGATTTCTGCCATTATTTGCATTTTCCTCTTGATCTCTTCCTCTTTGAGTTTTTGCCAAATTCTTGAAATTTTAAAAAGGAATTGCTACAGTAGATGGTGTTTTAATGGAAGTTTTACTTGTGTTGAAACTGAACCAAAAGACTTATTATCTTGAGTACACTAATGTTGCTAATGAGGACTGTGTGAAGTTTTGTATGAAGGAAAATTTTCAGGTGTAGGGAAGAATAATGTGATAAGATGATGTATGGACAAAAGCTCAAGCTTGGGGATACCACCCATGTCACCCCAAGAAATATTTAAAAAGTACAAGCGTCAAAGCTTGGGGATTCCCAAGGCATCCCCTTCTTCATCAATAAAAATCTCAGGTTTTCTTCCAAACACTTCATTTTTATTGTTTAATGCACAATTGTGTTGTTCTTGGAGCGTCTTCGTTTTTGTTTTTAGTTTTATTTTCTGTAGTTTGCTTGAATAAATTGGTTGGACCCCCCGCATTCATACATTAGTTTTCAAATAAGTTGGTTTGGATTGGAAAAGAGTAGGAAAGTTCATGCTTATAAGTGGTATAAAAGGAGCTTGTTTTTGACTGTGGCCTAGACTTTATGATGTCATGCTTGATGTTGTTTTGACTTTATGCTTAGTAATTATTGATGTAGCATGACTTGTTACAAATAATTGAGACTGCTTAATGTGCCTTGAAAGAATCATGCGTTGTTTTAGCATATTAAATCATAGTATTGTGGTATTCTCCTTTGATGCTTTATTTGGGTCGACTTGGCGCATGCTCAAACCATGTTAAGACTATACCAATTCACCATAGCCTCGATGATCATTTAGTTTTTGATTGTAATATCACTTTATGCTTTAATTAATAATGTTTTGTCGCTTTGCATGATTATGGCCATTATTGCTCTCTTAGTTGGTCGCTCCCAGTCTTTTGCTAGCCTCCACATGTACCAAGTATGAGTTCCACTCATGCATCCAACTACAAATTAAACCAAGTTATTCCAAAGACTCCACCATACCTACCTATTAGCATTATTACTATTCCAAGTATATTCATGTTTTTATCTACCTTCCGAATTAAACTTGTTATGTGAAAATTAGTGATTAAAGCTCTCACGAACTTGATGGCACACTTTACTTTCTTGCACTTAATAAAGATGAATCATTGTTCCCATCTATGTTGCGTATATGCTTGCATTTTGTAAGGTGTGAATTAGCAGAACCATGTTAACA
Organism: Avena sativa; assembly: GCA_916181665.1. NCBI lineage: Eukaryota > Viridiplantae > Streptophyta > Magnoliopsida > Poales > Poaceae > Avena > Avena sativa. Next base: position 83,601,464 of record OV702286.1, read on the forward strand.
TGGGGAGCGCTTTCAACATGGCACTTTATTTAGTTGATATCATGTTCTTTTGCTTATGGATCCCGGTGGTGTGAAATGAAAGGGGAGCTTGTAAGGCTCATGGAGTTCGTATATGTGTTAGAGAAACCTTGCCTAGGCGGCTGGTCCAACCCATGCCTAATCATGGTGGAAACCTGCAACATAACCATAGTGAGCAATTTGTGAAGCATTCAAAAAAAGAGAAAGGAAAGAAAAGAAAAAAGGGGGAGAAATCCCTATGCAAATATCAAATAAAAGGATTGTTGAGATGCTGATTGTCTGCTTGCCTTGTCATTTTGATATGGTCAATCTTCTGTATGATCGGGCAAGGGGTACCCCGTTGGCGGTTCTCTATGATACACATGTACTTACAATGACAAGAACTTACTTGTGACTAAAGTTGAGTAGCATGAGGAACGGTACTCGTAAGCAAGGGGCATGAGATTTTCAGCTTATAACTTGTCAAGCATATCCTCATATTTGTTCACTTTAAACTTAATCACCTAAAGATTCTTATGATAGGGGAAATGAGAGCTAAAAGCTAATAAGTACCATAATTTTTGGAAGCTCTTTATGAAACTTGAATCCCTGCTTCCTTCTATGAAGCTCCTTTCTTTTACTTTTATGTTGAGTCTCCATCTTCTATCTTTATGCACCTATTGAGAGAGCATAGTGGTCATTCTTAGTTTAATGTGCATTGTCCCAAAGCTTGTTGATTGATTCATAACTTTGATATTACTTGTTCTTAAACTATTTGTATCTAGTCACCCTTATGAACTTTGAAGGTGTCCTATGCATTTATGTTTTGCTACACTATGAGGGACAAGTTGAATACCACTCTCATTATGTTTTCTATATGTGAAACAAGCAAACGTCTTTCAAAGCATTGTTATTCATGAATATTTTGTTTGTACCTCTTCATGTTACAACATAGTTGTTATGTCTTATTGTTAGAACTATATCTTTCATGCTATGTTGAAGTACTATGATCCCATCTATCAATGTTTTACAAATACCTTGATCAAGATTGTGATGGTGAATGTCACCTCAAAAATTATTCTTTTCTATCACTTACCTACTCGAGGACGAGCAGGAGTTAAGCTCGGGGATGTTGATACGTCGTAAACGTATCTACAATTTTTGATGTTCCATGCTTGTTTTAAATCTAATTTCTTATGTTTTGTTCATATTTTGGAGTATTTTTATACATTTTCTGGAACTAACCTATTAACAAGATGCCACAGTACCAGTTGCCTGTTTTCTGCTGTTTTTGGTTTTAGAAAAGCTAGTAAGGAAATATTCTCGGAATTGGACCGGACAAAAGCCAAAGTCAATATTTTACCTGAAGCAACACGGAGTCCGGAGGGGAGACGAAGTGGTGCACTAGGGTGGCCACACCTGGTGGCGGCACGGCCTGGGGGCGCGCCACCAGGGGCTGTGGGCCCCCTGGTACTCCACCGACCTTTCCCTTCTGCCTATAAAGCCTCCCGGGACAAAAACCCTAAGGACCCAATCAAAAATACACGAAAGAGTCTGTAGATGCCATCATCTCCATCCCTAGATCGGGAGGGATCTGAAGCTCTTCGCGGCACCCTGCCGGAGGGGAGAGTTCACCCTGGAGGCCTTCTTCATCACCATGCCTGCCTTCGGTGTGATGCGTGAGTAGTTCATCCCTGGACTACGGGTCCATGTAGTAGCTAGATGGTTGGTTCTCCTCCTTTGTGCTACCATGTTTAGATCGTGTGAGCTCCGTTCATGATCAAGATCATCTATTTGTAATCTTACATGTTGTGTTTGCAAGGATCCGATGGATATCGAGATGCTATTTCAGATTGATTGTTGATTCTATCATGTCTATGCTATTTGTGATCTTGCATGCTTTCCGTTGTTAGTAGATATCTTGGCCAACTAGATGATAAGGTTAGCAACTCCAAGAGGGAGTATTTATGCTCGATAGTGGGTTCATGCCTCTAGTAATCTAGGGAAGTGACAGAAATCCCTAATATACTAGATGTGCAGTTGCTACTAGGGATAAAACAACAATCCTTTGTCCATGGGACAATCGTATTGTTTACTTTACACACCTTGATTAATGCAATTATCTATTGCTTGCAACTTAATAATGGAGGGGGTTCAGATGATAACCTGAAGGTGGATTATTAGTCATAGATGCAGTTGGATTACCGTTTATGTATAATGTTGTAATGCCTAATAAAATCTCATAGGAGTCAAGATGATTAGTATATGCATGTATGCTTTCTCGGTGTCTGTCAATTGCCCCGCTGTAATTTGTTCACACAGCATGTCATCTATCTTAAGGAGAATCACCTCTAGTGAACTATGGACCCCGGTCCATTCTTTTACCATTAATCTACCATCTACTATTTATTGTTTACTTTCTGCAAGCAATTACTATCTTCCACACAATACGTTTAATCCTCTGTTTCAGAAAAAACGGTGAGATTGACAACCTCACTATAAGTTGGGGCAAAGTTCTGTGGTCGTGTTGTGCAGGATTCCAAGTTGGAGACAACACCTTGGGGTTGTTTCCTTTCTCCTACTGGTTCGATAAGCTTGGTTTCATAATTGAGGGAAAACTTCCTGTTGTGATCATCATACCTTCCTCTTGGGGTTCCCAACGAGCTCATCGTATTTTGAGCCATCAATCATGAACGGAGCTCACAAGATCTAAACATGATAGCACAAAGGAGGAGAACCAACCATCTAGCTACTACATGGACCCATAGTCCAAGGATGAACTACTCACGCATCACACCGAAGGTAGGCATGGTGATGAAGGAGCCCTCCAGGGTGATCTATCCCCTCCGGTAGGGTGCCAGGAAGAGCTTTGGACCCCCCGATCTAAGGATGGGAATGGCGGCGGCTACAGACTCTTTCATGGATTTCTGATCAGGTACTTAGGGTTTTCGTCCCGGGAGGGTTTTATAGGAGAAGGGGCAAGGTTGGTGGAGTACCAGGGGCCCACACCGGCCCTCTGGTGGCACGCCTAGGGCTGGCCGCACCGCCACCAGGTGTGGCCGCCCTGGTGCGCCACTTCGGCTCCCCTCCAGACTTTGTGTTCCTTCTGGTAAAATATTGACTTTAGCTTTTGTCCCGTCCAATTCCAAAAATATGTTCTTTCTAGATTTTTTGAAACCAAAAACAGCAGAAAACAGGCAACTGACACTGTGGCATCTTGTTAATAGGTTAGTTTCGGAAAATGCATAAAAATACCTCAAAATGTGAACCAAACATAATAAAGTAGATATAAAACAAGCATGGTATAGATACGTTTACGACGTATCAAATTCCTACAAGTACAACTTAATACACACATTAGTCCATAAAGATTGTCATTAATTACCAAAACCACACATGGGGGCCCACATGCTCTTTCAATCTCCCCCATTTTGGTAATTGATGACAATCCCTTTGAGAGGGTTTATATAATGAATTTAAACAATAAAATGGTAGCCCCAATATCAAACACAACACAAATATGTGATATTGGTACCACCACAAAATATAGAGCAAACTCCCCCACAATCTATGCAAGTGTGATGAACTTGAATTTAATTGCATATATTGCCAATCATTATCATTGGTGGAGTTTCCTCTATATACACAACTTTCTAAGCAACACAAAGATCCAAGAGCGTGAAAGGCAAATGTTTAAGAACCAACTCAAAAGCATGAACCAACTTCCCTTAAACCCTCTAAAACTTCTCCCCCATTGGCATCGATTGCCGAAATGGGTGACAAGTTCTAGAAGGCCAATATAGCGATGGTTCCTCCAAAGGTGTGCCTTCACACATATACAATGATGAATACTTGGGAGGAAGTAGGACTATATTGAGGACCCAAAGATTGCCAAAGAAATAAAATAAAAGAAGCATCAACAAATGACGCAAGCAATCACAAGATCTAAAAGAATTAAATGAACACAACAAATGATACCAGATGAACATAACAAGATAGTATGATAATATCAAAGGTGTGTTTAAAATGAAAATAGAGAAGCTCCCCAAGATTTGTGCACAAATAGAATAGTTGCATTTGAATATATCATGCACAAATATGGAACCCTCGCTCCCCCAGAGGCATTTAAAGCACAATACAAGAGAAAGAAGACAAATGAGCATTATTAAATGAATTAGAGGAGCTCCCCAAGGATTATGCACCAATTATAATAATTATATTTGGGAACAAAGTGCATGATCATGGAATCCTCACTCATCCAAATTCATTTAACAATACAAGGCATGAGAGAACAAATATGAGTGCCCGAAGATGCAAACAAAAGGAACAAGCACCCATAGGCAAATAAATTTGGAAGCCACCGAAGAATCAAAAAAGAAATAAAAGGTGGTATCCAAGAAATAAAAATCTCAACAAAAATTATCTTCTCTTATGTGTATAAGTTTCTAAGTGTAATCCATCACAAAGACATATGTCCACAAAGAAACATTCACACATAATCAAGATACTCAAGAAAGCTCATAAAAACCAAAATGAAGTCATAACATATACTAATAAGATTTTTGCTTGTAAGCATGGTCAATGGCACAATTTTATCTTATTGTTCATTAATAAACTTCAAACACCAACACAATACATATATTACAACAATAACCAAGGGAAAATGATATGGTTGGAATATATGGAGAAAAGCAACAAGCATCGCAAAGAAAAATCAACCAACAAAATCTCATTATTGCACATGAAAGAAGTTGAGGAAATGATAGGAAATAAAATTGCAAGATTGACATATTTAGGATTGGTGAATCATATGCATGATTTTGTATAGTCCCAATTATATACACTCATCTCAAATTACACACATATTCAAAAGGAGGATCTCTTAACACCAAGTCTAGAAACACAACAAATACAAATACAATAATTCATGCTAGAAGGCAACCCACAAACGGTTGGAAACAAGATATACGAGCATGAGAGAGAGAGATACTTGTTATCGAGATATAATTGGTAGGATGTAGAAGATATGAATTCGTTGATCATCCTATAGCTTGCCTCCAATTCTGATGAACGCACCACTTCTTCAAACTTTGAGAGACAAGCATCCAATATATCTCCAATGTACCTAAAACACATTAAGTACAAAATGCCCCCCCAAACATATTGGGTCCAAAGTAGTTAGTGCAACTACAATACACAGGAGGGAATCCACATAAACATGTGCATATTGGATACCAAATTGAATTTCATGCACATCTTGGCCAATTAGGATTTGGTGGAGTTTCCCCTATATATTTGATCTATGAAAGCAAGCATGCTTTGAAATAAACATGTAGTAACAATACATGCAAGGCTTACAAGAACCAAAAGGAGATACACTTTGAACAAGAACACCAAGTAAACCAAGCCAACACACACAAGAGTGTGACATGACAAAAGGTTTCCAAATTGTATCAAAGAACCATCAACACATGAAAGATCATAAGTTCAACAAATGAAAAAGAAAAAATCCAAAGAGCAAGATATAGATAAAAAACAAATGCTCGAGGAATTATCTCATTCAAAAAGGCCAAAACATGAAACAAGGAATGAGACAAAACCAACTCCCAAAAGAGCAAAGTTCCAACACAAGAACCAAACTCACAAACTTTTCATGATGGCAGAAAGTACCAAAACAAAAAGATCAAACTTCCAAGAACATAAAACACGATATGGATCAAAACAATAATCATAAATATGAGTATTTTAAATAATATAGGAGAGCTCGCCCATAAGTAGTACATTATTTAGGAGTTTTGCTTTTAAATGCAAAATGCACACAAATGAGATCATCACTACTACTTATATTAAATAAAACACTAGAGGATACCAATAACCTAAGCAGATCCATAAGAGGCAAGGAAATCTTAGGAGAAACACAAAACAATTTCTTGGCCAAAGATAGGACAAAAATAAACCAAGGCCAAAGTGAATATGATCAATAAATTCTACCACAAATCTAGTACTTATTGTCCAAGGACAAAGTATTGGGAATAATATTCCTGAGGTAGTTCACAAGGATATCCAAGATCATATTCACACCAAGAAGCATATACAAAAAGATAAGAATTAAATTTGATGCTTTGAATGAGATTCTTGGTAGCTTCCAATAGTCACACAAGCACTAGTGATTAGAGTAACTTCAAGCTAATGGTTTCCATGTGGATATAGAGATACAAATATGAAGAAACACATACCAAGAAACACACTCACAAACAAGATCCAAAAGATGAGAAACAAAGGCATTGAACTTGTTTGAGCAAATGTGTCACATAGGAGCTAGATAATTCAATATCAATTGTAAGTGACACAACCTCGAATATTCACATTTTCTAGGTTTGCAATATGCACTAATCATATGACTCCCCCATAATGTGATAACCAATAAATATCAACATGAGGCAAAAGAATCCAAATAGATATAATTAATGGACATTATAGAACTTAAATTTCTCATGAGAATCATACCACATAGAGACTAGATAATATTTCTAAATCACTACTAGGTGGTATTCCTCATGTACACACATTTTTAGGATTGTGAAATGCCAAAGCATAACACTCCCCCAAAATAGGATAGTCCATTAATCTCTCACTAGGGCCAAAAGGATACCAATTGAATTCAATAATAGCTCCAACACAAGAACCACACATACATGGTGTGCAAACCAACAAACACAAATATACTTGATAACTCAAGATAAGAACATGGTAACCACAACATATACAACAAACATGCAAGGTACAAAACCAACACATGCACAAGGGGGCGAGTAACTTTCAATGTAATGAGTTAAGAACATGTTACCGCAAGGAAGAACATTGGTAATGTAATAGATGCGATATAATCCACATGACTTGGCTTGAAAAATATAATAGATGAATATCCCTCAATTCTTCATGATGAAACCAAGTCTCCATTGTCCTCCAAAAATCACCTATTGATCAAGTTTTGGCTTGTTGGTCCCTAACCAAGTTGGGTCCTAAGAAGTTAGTCACAATAGGATTGACAACCCAAATGGTTCTTTTCTTGTCACCACTATTTGGCAAACACATTGCCTACCTCATCCTTATGAAGTGAATAAACATCATCAATCATGATAGGGTTCGATGAGGAGTTACCACTAGTGCATGAGGAAGAAATGTGCCCCTTCTCACGGCAAATGTAGCAAGTTCTTGTCTTGCTAGCTTTCTTACTAGGTGATTCCACAACTTGAGGAAGAGATCGAGTAGTCCCCTTAGGAAGAGCCCCATCTACAACTTGAGGTAGAGCTTGAGGCTGCTGATACGTTGCTAACGTATCTATAATTTTTGTTGTTCCATGCTTGTTTTATATCTAATTTCTTATGTTTTGTCCACACATTGCAGTACTTTTACACATTTTCTGGAACTAACCTATTAACAAGATGCCACAGTGCCAGTTGCATGTTTTCTTCTGTTTTTGGATCCAGAAAATCCAGAAAATGAATATTCTCGGAATTGGACCGGACAAAAGCCAAAGTCGATATTTCACCGGAACACTCACAGAGCCAGAGGACGAGACGGAGAGGGGCCAGGGGCTGGCCACGCCATGTGGTGGCGCGGGTCCCCCTGGCTGTGCCACTGGGTGCTATGGGCCCCTGGTCCACCCTCTGACATCGCCCCTTCGCCTATAAGAAGCCTCCCGATGAGAAAACCCTAAATCATTCAGCCTCCAGCCACTAAAAGTTCCACAGTGCCGCCGCCATCGAAGGGGAGATTTGGGGGACAGAAAGTCTCAGTTCCGACACCCTTCCGGAACGGGAAAGTGCCCCAAGAGCCATCTCCATCGACTCCACCGCCATCTCCATCGCCGTTGCTGATTCCCATGATGATGAGGGAGTAGATCTTCCTCAAGGCTAAGGATTCTACCGGTAGCTATTGTTGGGGATCGACACGGAAAACAAAAAATTTCCTACGTTGAAACGCCAGAAACTAGCCTAGGATCTATCTATGTAGAAATGCGGTAACGGCCGGAGCGTAGAGAATACATACCGTTGTATACCGTACGCGGTTAACGTTTCGCGGGGAACGTGGTTGATGTAGTCGTACTCGAAGCCGACCTCAAGGTCGCGAACCTTCTCGCAGGTCACCCCTTGCTCCTTCTTGATCTTCATCATCTTCATCGTGCAACAGCTTTGGCTCACGACATTCTAGCGCCCCAAGTGTTGCGCCTCGTGTCTTCGTACACATCTGGTGCACGATGAGACCTCCGGCTCCCCAATCTCGCCGGGAGTGCAGAAGTTGATATCTGGCTAGGAATCCCTGCAGCGCAACAGCGTACTGCAGGTGTGCCTCGATCGCACAACCCAGACTTGGGGCCATGGTCACAAGGTATAGAGAGAGGGAGGAGGAAAAAAGTCAACCAAACGACTTCTCCAAAATGTGTCTCTAATCCCACCCATGGGCACCCCTTTATATAGGCGGGCAGGGGGGGTGTGCCCTCCCCATTGGGTTAGCCATGTGGGACTATTCATAAAAGAAAAGGTAGCAGATTTTCGGACTTGCCAAATGGGCCAAAAGAACTCAGCCCAAAATAGCAAACAGAAAATGCCAAATAAAAAGAAAAGGGAAAACAGCAGGGGCTGGCCGGGTGGGCCTTGGCGCGGCCCACCCCGTGCTCAGCACTCCTGCTAGCGACAGCCTAGAAGGGGGGGAAGCCCCGGGTGGGTCGGCCACCCCGGCGGCCCGCTGGCGCCTGCGACCCGGGTGGGACGGCGCCATCCCACGCGGCCCAGCTCGCCCCTAGGCGGCAGCTTGTGTCCTGCCCCGCCCCGCCCGGGTGGGCCGGCTGGCGCGGCGGCCCAACTCGTGCCTGCTTGGCATGGCCCGGCTGTGTGCCGCCCTGTGCGTCGGCATTTATCTTCCGCCCACGGGGCTGGTTATTTTTCTTTTTCCAATTCTTTTTCTGCAGCTTTTTTTTCTAGACTATTTCCCTCCGGGATTTAGCCTAACATAAAAGTTGCCTTTATAAATCTTAATATAAATATTATTTATAATATATTAATTCACAATTAACATATAATAAATATATATATTTAAATTCCCATTTATCCGAAAACACATTTCGGGGCTTTTCCTTTATTCTTTCTCCGAACAAGTTCGGATCTCTCCACGGAACGATTCCGGCTTTCTCTCTTTCTCTACTATGGTTCCATCTTACGAATGATCGCTCTCATCATACCCTTAAGTGTATCCTCTCACGGCTCGGGAATGCTCTAGACATGATCTGTATCAATGATCAACAGAGGGACCAGGGATGTCCATGTGACCCGTATGCATTCCTGATGACAATGTCGTTTGAACCGTCTAAATGTAGCATCCTCTTCCTTTTGTTTCTTGATACAACTTTTCCGAGATCCGATCACTGGTATCCCATACCTTGTTCAATCTCATTCACAACAAGTTATGTTTTCTTGTTACCGTGATATTACATCCCCGTGACCTAGTCACATGTTGCAACATTTATAGATGTAACCTCACCGTGCCGGCCGTATGTATCTTTACCCGTCATGTGGGTGAACAAATCCCGGTCTTGCAGTCACATGTCATCTACTGTTCCTTCGGAATACCCAACGTACACCTTTATGGCCACCGCATTACCAAGTGGCGTTTGATGCAGTCAAAGCAGCCTAGGGAAACAATCAGTAATATGAGCTCACGGTCTAAGGAGAAGGAGTCTAGGTATAGTTGTTGCAACAATGAACTATATGACGTGATCGTGTTGCAATCCTTCGTGGAATGTCCAACCACATCATTCTCCAATGATATGATCTCGTTGTTAGTCGGCATAAATGCCCATGATCTCGAAACCCAGATCATCTTCGTGACCAACGAACTAGTATGAATAGAGGCTACTAGGGACTTGGTTGTTTCATACCACACCTGTACCAATGTTTCTACTTGGCACAGTTCTAGCACAATATGAAACTATTAGACTAATTGAGATATGACAATAAAAACCTATTTATTATTTTCCTCTAGGGCATATCTCCTTCAGTCTCCCACTTGCACTAGAGTACAAATAATCCAGCTTGCATTTTAATCATATAAACCATATATGATATGCGTTTACAGATCATGCATGCTCATGGGAAGCGTCATGTCCATGTTCTGTTTTACCAAATCATTATGTCTTTTGCAATCGTTAATGTCTTCCTAATTTTGACATTCACTCCATTATCGTATAATGGGTCGAAGCATTTGTATGGCAACAAAGAGAGACTTTGTTACTAGTGTTTATGATGACGGTCATTTTCACCGTTGTCATCTAAACTTCGAAACACACTTTGCTATCCTTTGTATATATACTATAGTCATGGCAGCAGAACGAGGCCGGATTCTAGGAGCTTACAGTGACGTTAGATCAACCTCGAGGGCTTTCTCATGGGCACTGGGCCCTGGGACACATCATTCTACATTAAAGGCAAACTAGCCCCGCCATAACATTATACAGCACATCAGATGTAGCCTTTATACTTCTATATCTATGTAGATCCTAGTGCATGAAATGCATCTATGCCACTTGCTTGCTTCTTGCTATTTATGTACAAACTTAATTCTGGTTCTGTGATCAACTCAGGAATCACATAAAGACATGTTCTTACAGTTAAGACTTTGTCCTACCAACCAGAACCTCGGGTCACTTTATGTCGAGTATACAACATGGTTATATGGAAGAACCTATGACTGAGGCACAGGAGATGCAACGCATCTCTTTCTTTCAACCACAGTTGCAATACTAGCTCAATGCTTCATATAGTAAGAACTCCTTTCTTAGCTTGTTCTATTCTGAACTTCTTCAGAATCTTGCTTAGGACATTCTGAACATCTTTCAGAATCAAGTCCAGGAAGCATTCGACATTCAGTGTTTATTAAACTTACAAATCTATCTCGATAGATCTTATTGTTTAATAACTTCAACTTCATCCTTAACTTAAATACTATTAACACCAATCACATCATTCACATATGTCGTCTACATATTCCAGAATGATTTCACGCTCCCACTCAAATATGACATTCATGTTTGAGATCTAGGGATTTCACTTAGCTCCAACTCAAAATATGTCAGTTACATATTATGAATTAGCCAAGATGATTTGCTCCCACTCAGAACTAGGTCCTCTCAATAATCTTGGACATTCCAAAATTCTTTGATCACTATCAATTCAAGAATTCGACTAACGAGATTTCAATGACCATTCATTTCTCGTACTTAGGTCCATCACGTTTCTTTGTATTTAATAGGTATGTCTTGTTCAAAACATGACAAGTGAATTAATGATATAATTCCACAAACTTGTAGAATATATAGTTGAATCCTACTTTCTTTAGTAAAAGTATTCACTGAAACTTTATGATCATTATCAATAGTTTCTCCTCTATTTGTGGAGTTTGGTTTCACGAAACAAATTCCGCTGCGCCACTCAACAATCTAGAGGTAAGGTAAAATACCTTGTTTTGGTCTTTTACTTTCTTCCACATGTATCTTCATCAAGACACGTCAACTTAGGACATTTGCCCCTTCGTGGAAGATGCATTCATAGCTTCCTAAGAATGCTTTACAAAGACTTGTTTATTCGCCACGACTTCGACTTGTCGAAATCTCTAGAAACTCGAACGTGCCATAACACTTATGGTGTTGTTTCCACGAATCTTTAGATGTTCCTTTGTATTTCAAATGAGTGTTTGCTTATTTTGATCTCTAACTCTAAGTGACAACTGTAACCCCAATAAGAGATAATATGTATCTAATACAAAATGATTATGATGTTTAGACACTTCAACAAAGTTTGAATTCGTCCAATTATCATAATCTGTGAAACATCTTTCACAAGTACTTTTATGCTAAACTTAACTTGAATACTTTAGTCATGTCGATCAAATCGAAGACACTTGTTAATTCAATATCCTCTTGTGTTATGAACTCATTTGAACAATTCAAATCATTTCAAACTTCATGTTTCATTAAGTAAATACACTTATTCACTTGAGTCCACAATAAATGATTTCCACTACTTGTTGAAAATGTGATACATCACTATGTATAAGATTCAACATTTCTTCGCATATCACTGTTTTACCAGAATGTGGAGTTTTAGTCATTCTGCCCAAGAGGCATGGTTTTGCAAAGTCTCTAGATTAAGCATCTAGGACCCCGATCTTTCATAAAGAACCTCCAATAACCAAAATGACTTAAACTGTAGTGTCATTTCATTATTATACTTTGGATATCTTTTAGCATTCTAATCCTTTATAAATGTTTAAACTATTATCATTAACAGAGTGATGAGAATAACTTATTTGTGATCGTAATGTGACCATAAGGTATTGTTCATAAGAATAGTACAAACTGGTTTGTAACTTGTTCATATGAATTATCGTCTCACCAAAAGCAAGACACACATACAAGGATTACAAATTATATTCAAGTCCACTAATCCAAATGATAAACTTTGAGGGAAGAGGTGATGTCGGCCATCAACTGTTTTGCTTGCCATCACCAAGTCACGTTGCCTCAAAACCAGCAATTCTCAAGCAGATCCTCCTGTTTTCACAAAACGGGACAAGTATGAAATACTTTGCAATTTGCAACGAGTTTTGCAAGAACCACATTTATAGTTTGTATATCTAACATATACCTTTTCATCCATGACCTCCATTTGCAATCAAGCCCTTCCAAGAGTTCTTAACTCTAATGCAAGATCACTAAGTGTTTTTGCAAACAATCCCGAGTCATCGAATTATCTCCTAATGGTTATTGTATCAATAAGAGAAGATCACCTTTTTACGAGGATATCCCTCAGGCGTGGGTATTAATCTATGAAGTTGGACCCTTTTTGCTAGGTTCCATATTAAGCAATATATTCCCATGGTCGTAAAGGACCTCAATGGGATAGGCTAAGGTCTACTATGATATTTGCAAACAGACATCTAGACTAAGTTTATAATAAGAGATCAATTTATAATTAGTCTCCACTAAAACGGTCATCCCCTGGACGATTTTAGTGATCGCATGATCCCTATCCTCTGCACCTCCCCCGTGTTACACAGCCATTAGTGCATTATCAAAGGTAGACATTCACTAATGCAATCACATCATCCATGTGACTCATGCTCGATCTTTCGATCTCTTTTGTTTCGAGGCCAAGCTTCTATGGCGTGCTAGGCTCGCCAAATCTAACTTGTGGTATTTGTTGTGCAACATGGCTTACACCCACCGTATGCGAATGTAGATATGTCTGACACCTAGGCCTGTAACCCTGGATCGCCTCATACCGAAGAACTTTCTTGGTGGTGCACACACAAGGGGAACACGGAACATTGGAATTAAATAGGGATTATCTTATTTGCTACCGTTGAGTATCTAAATACTAGCACACAATAAGATGTAAAAACTGGTATCAACATCATATGTATAATGTGATATGATATGGTATTTCTTGCGCCTTGATCTCCATCGAGCGCTCCGGCATGATCTCCATCTTGCCATTGGTTTGACGCCAAGTCCACGACGCCTCCACGAGGTCATTCATCGGAACGATCACTATTACTATACTACTTAGCAACAGAAAAGTAAACTACTTTACCTTCGTAACAACCAATGCCATATCATAATCACATGCCCCCTGCAAAATAAACTTAGACGCCTCTACTTTATCTATTGCAAGTTTTACATGGTTGTTAGGGCTTTCGCACTAGAACCGTTTCTAAACTACGAACTTTCCAACCACAACATGGATCCGACAGTTGTCTCTACTACACCCCTTTAGGGGCCCTCCGTTGTAAATGCTATATCAACTATTGAATGAGAGACAGACACCCGCTAGCCACTTATACGGTACAAGCCATATGTTTAGCGTGGAACCAGTCTCGCGTACGAATACGCGTAAGGTCGTTTCGGGCCGCTTCATCAAACAATGTCGTGATATAAACAAGTACATGTTAGAGGGTAACAACTAAGGGATCAATGCCCGCACAAAACTTGTGCGTACTGGCCGTACAACACTCCTACACATATATCGGCTCTGATACCACTGTTGGGGATTGGCGCGGAAAACAAAAAAAAATCTACGTTGAAACCTCAGAAACTAGCCTAGGATCTATCTATGTAGAAATGCGGTAACGGCTGGAGCGTAGAGAATACATACCCTTGTAGACCGTACGCGGTTAACATTCCGCGGGGAACGTGGTTGATGTAGTCATACTCGAAGCCAACCTCAAGGTCGCGAAGCTCCTCGCAGGTCACCCCTTGCTCCTTCTTGATCTTCATCATCTTCATCGTGCAACAGCTCCGGCTCACGACATTCTAGCGCCCCAAGTGTTGCGCCTCGTGTCTTCGTACACATTCGGTGCATGATGAGAACTCCGGCTCCCTGATCCCGCCGGGAGTGCGGAAGTTGATATCCGGCTAGGAATCCCTGCAGCGCAACAGCGTACTTCATGTGTGCCTCGATCGCACAGCCCAGACTTGGGGCCATGGTCACGAGGTATAGAGAGAGGGAGGAGGAGAAAAGTCAACCAAAGGACTTCTCCAAAATGTGTCTCTAATCCCACCCATGGGCACCCCTTTATATAGGAGGAGGGGTGTGCCCTCCCAATTAGGTTAGCCATGTGGGACTATTCATAAAAGAAAAGGTAGCAGATTTTCGGACTTGCCAAATGGGCCAAAAGAACTCAGACCAAAATAGCAAACAGAAAATGCTAAATAAAAAGGAAAGGGAAAACAGCAGGGGCTGGCCGGGTGGGCCTTGGCGTGGCCTACCCCGCAGTCAGCACTCCCGCTGGCGGCAGCCTGGAAGGGGGGAAGCCCCAGGTGGGCAGGCCACCCCCGACGGCCCGCTAGCGCCTGCGACCCGGGTGGGCCGGCGCCATCCCACGCGGCCCAGCTTGCCCCTAGGCGGCGGCCTGTGTCCTGCCCCGCCCCGCCCGGGTGGGCTGGCTGGCGCGGCGGCCCAGGTCGCGCCTGCTTGGCATGGCCCGGCTGCGTGTCGCCCTGTGCGGCGGCATTTATCTGCCGCCCACGGGGCTGGTTATTTTTCTTTTTCCAATTCTTTTTCTGCAGCTTTTTCTTCTAGACTATTTCCCTCCGGGATTTAGCCTAACATAAAAGTTGCCTTTATAAATTTTAATCTAAATATTATTTATAATATATTAATTCACAATTAACATCTAATAAATATATATATTTAAATTCCCATTTATCCGAAAACACTTTTCGGGGCTTTTCCTTTATTCTTTCTCCGAACAACTTCGGATCTCTCCACGGAACGATTCCGGCTTTCTCTCTTTCTCTACTATGATTCCGTCTTACGAATTATCGCTCTCATCGTACCCTTAAGTGTGTCCTCTCACGGCTCGGGAATGCTCTAGACATGATCTGTATCAATGATCAACAGAGGGACCAGGGATGTCCATGTGACCCCTATGCATTCCTGATGACAATGTCGTTTGAACCGTCTAAATGTAGCATCCTGTTCCTTTTGTTTCTCGATACAACTTGTCCGAGATCTGATCACTGGTATCCCATACCTTGTTCAATCTCGTTCGCAACAAGTTATGTTTTCTTGTTACCGTGATATTACATCCCCGTGACCTAGTCACATGTTGCAATATTTATAGATGTAACCTCACCAAGCCGGCTGTATGTATCTTTACCCGTCATGTGGGTGAACAAATCCCGGTCTTGCAGTCACATGTCATCTACTGTTCCTTCGGAATACCCAATGTACACCTTTATGGCCACCGCATTACCAAGTGGCGTTTGATGCAGTCAAAGCAGCCTAGGGAAACAGTGAGTAATATGAGCTCACGGTATAAGGAGAAGGAGTCTAGGTATAGCTGTTGCAACAATGAACTATATGACTTGATCATGTTGCAATCCTTCGAGGAATGTCCAACCACATCATTCTCCAATGATATGATCTCCTTGTCAATCGGCATAAATGCCCATGATCTTGAAACCCACATCATCTTCGTGACCAACGAACTAGTATGAATAGAAGCTACTAGGGACTTGGTTGTTTCATACCACACCTGTACCAATGTTTCTACTTGGCACAGTTCTAGCACAATATGAAACTATTATAAACTAACTGAGATATGACAATAAAAACCTATTTATTATTTGCCTCTACGGCATATCTCCTTCAGCTATGTGTTCATGTCTCTCTCTATGCATGATCATATTCTGATTATGTGATTTGTAATCAAGTAGATCTACCTTGGTACTCAAGTGCTTTAATAGATCTCTGCTCTCCCCATGTGTGTGAAAGTGACAGCGTGCACACTATGGTGGCACTTAGGTTAGAGATTAGAAATACTTGTTATGTGTTATATTTGGAGTTGGATGTCTCTATGAAATTGTGGTGTTTGTTGGAACCATCTAGCGCTCAAGGTGATAGTATGGGGTTATCTAGATGGGGAAAGTGAACTTTGAGGAGTGCTGTTATATCCCTACCATGGATTAGAGTGTCGAACCGGAGATTAGATCAGAGTAGTATCATAAAGAGAAGATATTTATATGAGAGTGTTCACTAGTGAAAGTATGATCCCTAGGCCTTGTTTCTAAGCATTGAAACACCGTTTGCAACTAGATCTATTACATGTTTGCTTGCTTCCATAATTTATCCTTTAGTCTTTTCCTCCCGTCAAGCTCTTTTCTTGCACCGTTGTCTTATATCCATACCACTTGTATTTCACTATCTATTTGCCGAACTAGTGCACCTATACATCTGACAAGTGTATTGGGTGTGTTGGCGACACAAGTGACTTCTTGTATCTTGATTGCAGGGTTGCTTGAGAGGGATACCTTTGACCACTTCCTCCCTGAGTTCGATAAACCTTGGGTAATCCACTTAAGGGAAACTTGCTGTTGTTCTACAAACCTCTGCACTTGGAGGCCCAACAACTGTCTACAAGAATAGAAGTGCGTAGACATCAAGCTATTTTCTGGCGCCGTTGCCGGGGAGGTAAGGTAAAAGGTACTCACATCCACCAGTGGGAGTGCTCAAAGTTATTTCCTTTAGATTCAGCAATTTTGTATTTTTGTTTCTTGTTTTACCTAGTTAGTCTTAATGGAAAACTACAACAAAATTAGAGAGCTTTATAGTATTTATCTTAAGTTAGGACATGAAGTGTTTGAAGAGAAAATTAAAAAACCTATGGAATTTTATTTGCATACTAATAGCAATGTTATTAGTATGAATTCTTTGAACACCATTATTGCTAATGCTATGGAAAAGTCTAAGCTTGGGGAAGATTGTTTTTATGAAGATGATCTTCTTAGTCCCCCAAGCATGGAGGAGAATATTTACTTTGATGATACTATGCCTCCAATATATGATGATTACAATGATGAATATGATATTTTCAGTCCACCTACTATTGAGGAGAAAATTAATTATGATTACAATATGCCTCCTATATTTGACGATTATGCTGTTGAGAATAATAATGATAGCTATTTGTTGAATTTGCTCCCACTACGATTAATAAGAATGACTATGCTTATATGGAGAGTAATAATTCTTTTATGCATCTGCCTCATGAGAAGAATGTTTTATGTGATAGTTATATTGTTAATTTTATTCATGATGCTATTGAAAGTTATTATGAGAGAGGGAAACATGGTTTTATGTATCTCAACAATATTAAGTTTCCCCTCTTTATGTTGAAAGTTTTGAAGTTGCACTTCTTTTGTTTTCCTATGCTTGTTGCTTTGGGCTTTCATGACTTGTTTGTTTACAAGATTCCTATGCATAGGAAGTGGGTTATACTTAAATGTGTTTTGAATTTGCTTCTTGATGCTCTCTTTTACTTCAATTCATATTTCATATGTGAGCATCTTCTCAAACTATCATGCCTAACTTAGAGGCGTTAAAGAAAAGTACTTATTTGGAGATAACCCAAAAGTTTTAGTTGAGTCTTGGAAGTTATTACCTCTGTAATAACCAATCATTATCATTTTTTTTGGTTTTTGTGCCAAGAGTAACCTCTAATGAGAGAGAAATAATGCTTGGGAAAGTTGCTGTCCCCAAACAGATTTTTGTGCTTCGCTGTAAAAATTCATGAAACATCTCTGTACGTCAGTTTGAGCTGTTATTTTTTGTGCTTCTGCCCCTGGTTGTTATCTAACTTTCGTGTTTTTATCACTTTTCGATTTCAGCAACACAAGGTCTTTGAAAAAATTGGTTTTACCTGCTGGTCTATTTTGACAGATTTCTGCCATTATTTGCATTTGCCCCTTAATCTCTTTCTCTTTGAGTTCTCTTTGATCATTTGAACTTGAGCGTTACAGTAGCTTGCATTTTAATGGAAGTTTTACAGTAGCTTGCGTTTTAATGGAAGTTTTACTTGTGTTGAAACTAAACCAAAAGACTTATTATCTTGAGTATACTAATGTTGCTAATGAAGATTGTGTGAAGTTTTGTATGAAGGAAATTTTCAGGTGTAGGGAAAGAATCTTGTAATGAGAATGGTCTAAAGCTCAAGATTGGGGATGCGAAGAAATATCCAAGAAGTACAAGCGTCAAAGCTTGGGGATGCCCAAGGCATCCCCTTCTTTATCAATAAAAATCTCAGGTCTTTCTAGACACTTTGTTTTTATTGTTTCATGCACTATTGTGTTGTTCTTGGAGTTTTAGTTTTCTTTTGCTTTTTTTGCTGCAATAAGTTGGTTGGATCCCAGCACTTCTTTTGGAGAGAAACACAGTCTGCTTTCATTGTTTAGAACACTCTAGTTTTCATTCTTATTGTTTTGTGAGTGTTCTCTTTTGCTAGCACTTTGTTTAGCCTTAGTTCTTGTGCTTTCAGCTTAGAACTTTTTAGGTCTTCCTTTTGGATTTGTGAGACAAGCTCACTAATCTTTATTTATTATTATCTTTGTGAGTTCTTTTAAATAAGTTAATTGGTGTTGGAAGAGAGTAGAAAGCTTCATGCTTTAGTGGTATAAAAGGAGTCTTGTTTTTGACTGTGGCCTAGGCTTTGTCATGTCATGCTTGATATTGTTTTGGATTTATGCTTAGTGATTTTTGCTGTATCATGACATGTTATAAACAATTGAGATTGCTTAATGTGCGTTGAAAGAATCATGCGTTGTTTTAGCATATTAAATCATAGTATTGTGGTATTCTCCTTTAATGCTTTATTTGGGTTGACTTGGCGCATGCTCACACCATGTTAAGACTATACCAAGTCACCATAGCCTCTATGATCATTTAGTTTTTGACTTGTAATATCACTTTATGCTTTAATTAATAATTTTTTGTCGCTTTGCATGAGTATGGCCATTATTTCTCTCTTAGTTGGTCGCTCCCAGTCTTTTGCTAGCCTCCATAACCAAGTATGAGTTACACTCATGCATACAACTCCAAATAAAACCAAGTTATTCCAAAGAGTCCACCATACCTACCTATTAGCATTTGCTATTCCAAGTATATTCATATTTTATCTACCTTCCAAATTAAACTTGTTATGTGAAAATTAGTGATTAAAGCTCTCACGAACTTGATGGCACACTTTACTTTTCTTGCCCCTAATAAAATTGAACCATTGTGTCATCTATGTTGTATATGCTTGCACTTATATGTTGGGAATTAGCAGAACCATGTTGTCATGGGGAACGCTCTCAACATTGCACTCGTACATTGTACCCAGTTGATATCATGCTCTTTTGTTTATGGATGTCGTCGGTGTGAAATGAAAGGGGAGCTTCTAAGTCCATGGATTTATGTACGTGTGTTAGAGAAACGCCTGGGCGGCTAGTTTAATCCATGCCTAATCATGGTGGAAACCTGCAGCATAACCATAATGAAAAATCTATGAAGCATTCTTCTTATAAAAAAGAGATAGAGATTGAGAAAAAAAGAAAAAAAAGAGATGATAAAAGAGGAAAGAGAGAAAAAAGCACCATTTTCCCATGGTAAATAAGAAGATTGCTGAGATTCTTATTATCTGCTTGCCTTGTCATTTTGATATGGGGATTCTTCCGTATCATCGGGCAAGGGGTACCCCGTTGGCGGTTCTCTATGATACACATGTACTTACTATGATAAGAACTTACCGGTAACTAAACTTGAGTAGCATGAGGAGCGGACCTCGTATTCAAGGGACATGAGATTTCCAACTTATACTTTGTCAAGCATATACTCCATAATTTGTTCACTTTAACCTTAATCACTTCAAGATGCTTATGATAGGGGCAATGAGAGTTGAAAGATAATAAGTACCGTAATTTTTGGAAGCTCTTTATGAAACTTGAATCCCTGCTTCCTTCTATGAAGGCCTTTCTTTTACTTTTATGTTGAGTCTCCATCTTGTATATTTATGCACCTGTTGATAGATCATAGTGGCCATTCTTAGTTTAATGTGCATTGTCCCAAAACTTGTTGATTGAATCATAACTTTGATATTGCATGTTCTTAAACTATTTGTATCTAGTCACCCTTATGAACTTTGAAGGTGTCATATGCATTTATGTTTTGCTACACTATGAGGGACAAGCTGAATACCATTCTTATTATGTTTTCTTTATGTGAAACAAACAAACATCTTTCAAAGCATTGTTATTCATGAATCTTTTGTTTGTACCTTTTCATGCTACAACATAGTTGCTATGTCTTATTGTTAGAACTATATCTTTCATGCTATGTTAAAGTACTATGATCCTAGCTATCAATTTTATAAATGCCTTGATCAAGATTGTGATGGTGCATGTCACCTAAAAAATTATTCTTTCTTTTTATCACTTACCTACTCGAGGACGAGCAGGAGTTAAGCTTGCGGATGTTGATACGTTGCTAACGTATCTATAATTTTTGATGTTCCATGCTTGTTTTATAGCTACTTTCTTATGTTTTGTCGACACTTCGGAGTAATTTTACACATTTTCTAGAACTAACCTATTAACAAGATGCAACAGTGCCAGTTGCCTATTTTCTTCTATTTTTGGTTCCAGAAAATTCAGAAAATGAATATTCTCGGAATTGTATCGGACAGAAGCCAAAGTCGATATTTCACCGGAAGACTCATGGAGCCAGAAGACGAGACGGAGAGGGTCCAGGGGCTGGCCACACCATGTGGTGGCGCTGGTCCCCTTGGCCGCACCACCAGGTGGTGTGGGCCCCTGGTCCACCATCTGACATCGCCCCTTCGCCTTTAAGAAGCCTCCCGATGAGAAAACCCTAAATCATCCAGCCTCCAGCCACGAAAAGTTCCACAGTGCCGCTGCCACCGAAGGGGAGATTCGAGGGACAGAAAGTCTCTATTCTGGCACCCTGCCGGGACAGGGAACTGCCCCTGGAGCCATCTCCATCGACTCCACCGCCATCTCCATAGCCGTTGCTGATTCCCATGATGATGAGGGAGTGGATCTTCCTCGAGGCTAAGGATTCTACCGGTAGCTATGTGTTCATCTCTCTCTCTCTATGCATGATCATATTGTGATCATGAGCTTTGTAATCAAGTAGATCTACCTTGCTACTCAAGTGCTTTAATAGATCTCTGGCTCTCCCCATGTGTGTTAAAGTGATAGCGTGCACACCATGGTGGCACTTAGGCTAGAGATTACAAATACTTGTTATGAGTTATATTTGGAGTTGGATGTCTCTATGAAATTGTGGTGTTTGTTGGAACCATCTAGCGCTCAAGGTGATAGTGTGGGGTTATCTAGATGGGGAAAGCAAACTTTGAGGAGTGTTGTTATAGCCCTACCATGGATTAGAGTGTCCAACCGGAGAGTAGTTCAGAGTAGTATCATAAAGAGAAGATATTTATATGAGAGTGTTCACTAGTGAAAGTATGATCCCTAGGCCTTGTCTCTAAGCACTGAAACACCGTTTGCAACTAGATATGTTACATGTTTGCTTGCTTCCATCTTTTTGCCTTTAGTCTTTTCCTCTCGTCAAGCTCTTTTCTGGCACCGTTGTCTTATATCCATACCACTTGTATTTCATTATCTCTTCGCCGAACTAGTGCACCTATACACCTGATAAGTGTATTGGGTGTGTTGGGGACACAAGAGACTTCTTGTATCTTGATTACAGGGTTGCTTGAGAGGGATACCTTTGACCACTTCCTCCTTGAGTTTGATAAACCTTGGGTAATCCACTTAAGGGAAACTTGCTGCTCTTCTACAAACCTCTGCACTTGGAGGCCCAACAACTGTCTACAAAAATAGAAGTGCGTAGACATCAACTCCTTCCCTTGTTGCTTCACACCAAGAGGCTTCTTCTTTAATGGGCAAGATCTAACATGATGCTCTTCTTCCTTGCACTTGAAGCAAATAATGTTGTCCAGATACTTTGCTTGATCTTGGCCATTCTTCTTGTTGCCCTTGTGCTTCAACTTGTTAGTGGACTTGTTCTTGTTATTCTAGTTGAATCCAAGTCCACTCTTGTCATTGGGGGATTTTTGCATACTCAAGATGTGGTTGAGTGTGGCCTTCCCTTTATGACCCTTTTTCAAGTCATTCTTCAAAGAAGTGATTTGAGCCTTGAGCTCTTTGATTTCCTCTACAAGGTTAGTATCAACAATAATACTAGAGGAAGTAGATTCTTCATTGTTAGAGCAACAAGGCAAAGAATGTAATTCATCACAAGATGTAGCAATAGCAGGAGTGGATGAATTACAAGGACTAGCACATGGCAATATCACATTAGGAGTAAAAGTAGTGCTAATGTCCACATGTGGCCCACTAGAAGTTACCTTTGACACAATGGCCTCATGGGCTAACTTTAGACTATCATCGGAGACTAGAAGATCATCATGCGATCTTGAGAGCTTAACATGACTTTCTTCCAATTTCCCATATTTGCTAGCTAGCAAAGCAAGTTGAGCCTTTAGCTCAACATTATCCTTCAAAATAGATGCTTCACAAGATATAGAGTTAGTACCACAAGAATAATTATTAACGGCTAGAGGTGAGGGCAACTTTGCAAGCTCTTTAGAATATGAAGCTTTAAGTTGCTCATGTGACTCGGTGAGTTTGATGAGCTCACTCTTAACAACCCGAGAGCCATTTTCGAGGTGCTTAAAATCCTCGACGAGTTTAGCATGGGCAACTAGAAGTTCATCATTTTTAGTTTTGAGTGAACATGTCACCACAAGTTCTCTATCATGGTTTTCCTTTACTCTAGATAATTCTAGAGCAAAAGTCTCCTCAAGAGATTCCTTGTTTGTTTGTTCTTCCAAATAAGCTTTTCTTAGATCATTAGAGAGGCTTTGAAGTTTTTCAATGGTGTGCTCTTGCTCCTCATCTTGAGCTTGCAATTGCTTAATAATTTTCTTGCTCTTCATAGCAAAAGTCAAGATTTCAACAAAGTTAGAGCAACCAATATTCTTATTAACAAGAGGACGATAAACAACCTCACCTTTTTCATCTAAAGAGGCAATCTCATCATCATCTTCCTCACTATCCTCATCAACGACATCATCATCATCATCATCATTATAAGATGCCATGGGATCCAATGAGGTTACCTTAGTTCCCTTAGCCATAAGGCATATGTGAGAACCGGAGGAGGTTGATGATGAGATTGCATTTGTAGCTCCATTCACAACCTTGTCTTGGTCCATAGAATTTTCGTTTTCCTCTACATGGTTAGTAACATAAGTAATAGAGGAAATAGAAGCATTTTTATCATGGTAACAAGACAAGGCAAGCATATCATCATGTGAATTATTCAAGTCATTTCTACATGATATGCAAGGACTACCAACACTAGCATATGCGGAGTTTTGAGTGCTACAAGTGTTAGTGACATGGTTATACCCTACAGGTACTCGAGTTTGGTATATATGGCCTGGATACAGCAGAAGCCCACGACATTGCCAAGGCCCGAATGGAGAACTCGAGTGGCCCACGGACTCTCGATTGCTTGCGAGACAAGAAGAAGCTAAATATAGAAAGTTTAAAGGGAAAACCCTAACCTGTAACCGACTCGACCTGCTACCCGAGACCTAGCCTATCTATATAAAGGCTAGGAGGGGGCGGCGAGGAGGACACACGCAACCCTAGTTTCCACAACTCTCGCCAGATTGCATCTACGCGCCCCTGTAATCTTCGATTCCTTCGTTAATTCCAAGAGCAGACAAGTAGGAGTAGGGACCTCTATGAGGCCTGAACCTGGGTAAACCTTGCGTCCCTGTGTGCTTGTTTGCTAGCCGACTAATGCCTCCAGCGCTCCCTCCTTCTCCAAAACCCAAGTCCACAACAATGGGCATTGATGAGTTAAACCCTCGTCAATTGGCGCCGTCCGTGGGGATTGGGAGTGCTGATGTCGCGGCTTCTTCGGCCCCATCAACTGCGATCTACAACTCCGCAACAGCAGAGATTCGCCAGCTCTTCAGCGCGTTCGACTTCACCGTCCACACGCCGGCCACTCGCCAGACTTTCGAGTCCGTGGGTGATGGAATCAGTCTAGCGATTGGGAGCTTCCGCTTCCAGGTTGGTCAGATGGGCACGCTTCGCCTGCCTGACCAGCCAACAGCACCCACGATTGCCCTCGCATCGTGGTTCCCGCCACCAATCGGCACCTTCAGCGAGCTCAACACCTCAGCAACAGCTAAGAGCACGGACAGCGACAGTAGTCGCGGATCCGATCTGGGTGACCTAGCGACGAAAGATGGAGTCTACGGCTCCGGATCCAAAAGTTGCGGAAGCAATAGCTTCCCCAACCACTTCATGTGCGCCGTCATCAATGCTGGCGACACCACCGCCAATCGCGAAAATGGTGGCAACGAATTTGGCATCGATCCGCCCAACGGTGGCAAACCTAATGGCAGACCGCCCAACGGCGGCCCCATCAATGGTGGCAATGGCCCGCCCGTCAACAATAGAGGGGCAGTCGAACCACCAACCATGGTGAACAAACACACTGATGAAGGTGTCGTGATCAGACTCAATGACAACGAATGGGCCCGTTGCCGAGAAGCTCTGTGAGGCAACCCTCTGCCCCCCGACAGGCCGCATGAAATCCTGATGGGCTACCATTGGCTACTAAAGGAGGAGTACAGATGCCAGTTGCATGCAATCGTGCAACTCGAGGCGCGTAAAAAGGCGGCAGATGAGTCGAGTCTCCGACGGGCCGAGCTCTCCTCTCACAGAGGATCCTCTTCCAAAGTCAACGAGTACGTCCCCAACAAGAGGCGATCTCGAATGGCCCATCTCACCGAGCAGGAACACATAGAAGCTGCAAAAGTCATCGGCTTCAGCTCTATGACAGTCGACACGCAGGGCAACATGGTCCCAAAGACACCACAAGCTGCGGTAAGAGCGGCCACCATGTACCTCCTCAACAACCAGCCGCTAGCTAGAGATCTCCGAGCCGTCATGCAACTTGGGGCTAGTCGAAGCCTCTCTCGACAAGGAGCCGATGCCGGAGCCGAAGAAAGGCAAGGCTCTGGAAAAACGCTATTCCTCACCCTCGTCCCGCGACGACAGCCACGATCTGTCTCGGTGTCACTGCTCATGGCGGCACGATCGCGACTACGATGTGCGCGATGACCTCACGCAATGCAAAATCGACAAATCAAGGGCAAGACGCGCTCGTTCGACTGACTCAAAAGAGGACGAGACTGAACTCTGCGGCACTAGATGCTTCAGTAGAGCCATCAGGCAAAGGCGAATGCCTAAAGGATTCAAACTCCCATCAGAAAACCCAAAGTTCGACGGCCTACAAGACCCAAAGATCTGGTTGGAGGACCACATCTCCTCCGTCAGGCTACATGGTGGGAGTCGAAGAACGGCCATGCAATGCCTGCAGCTACAGCTGCAGGGTGCCACCTACGCATGGCTCAATAATCTCCCGCACGGGTCCATTCGCAGCTGGGAAGAGCTGGTCTACAGCTTTGTACGCAACTTCAAGGGCACTTACAAGAGGCCCGCATCAATCGAAGAACCGAGGAGCTCCCAACAAAGGTCGGGCGAATCGCTACGCTCGTACATCCAGAGGTGGTCCATCATCAAGAACTCCAGAGAAAACATCTCCGAGGATCGCGCAATCGGTGCGTTCAACGGCGGTGTTCGCCGCATAGAGCTTAGGGAGGAGCTGGGCCGCTCGAAGCCCAAATCAATCGACCACCTGATGGAAATTGTGAATCGGTGGGCCGATGGAGAGGATTCAGTGAAAACCCGCACCTACTCCGATGACGACGACGACCTCGGGCACAGACGCGACCGTCGAGGCAAGCGGTGAATGCGCGTCTACGATGACCGTGACGACATCAACATGGTCACTGCCGGCTACGTTGACAAACGCGACGACAACCGCAACAGCGGCTACCGCAGCGGTGGATACCGCGACTCCGGAAAAACCATGCAGGTGTGGTAGCCCCGCACTTCGCGAAGAGGCACCCGTAACAACCATCAAGGACAAACTGTCCGGGCCATGCAATGTGCACTTCTACATCGACAAACACGATGGCAAGAAAAAATCCAGCCACCTTCTCAAGGACTGCCGCAAGTTTCTCAAGCTCCACGAGGGTATGTCTCGGATGAATCACGACGTAGTCAACAGGGGCTACGGAGTGGCCCCAGGCGCCGTGGCACATGGAGCTCCTCCACCACCGCCCGGAATACCACCACCCGCGGCTGCACCGGTCCAGAATCATGGCGACGAACCATACCCACGACCCGTGGGCAACATGGGGATGATCCAAAAGGGGAGTCCCTCAAATCGAGTGTAGAAGGCCATCACTCGCCAAGTCAACTTGGTGATCAACTCTCCACCTTCCACCATTGAGTACCTCAGTGGAAGCGACTCCTGCATCACCTTCGATCGGCATGACCACCCGCACCAAGTCCCTCGTCCAGGCCACTGTACTCTCGTACTCGAGGCGCAAATTAGGGGATTCGACATGAGCCACGTCTTCATGGATGGAGGCAGCGACATTAACCTAATGTTCGCGAGTACCTTGCGTGCAATGAGTATCCCTCTGACGTGTCTGGAAGTTTCAGATACGACGTTCCATGGCATCATCCCAGGGAAAGGCGTATATCCCCTGGGCAAAATCAACCTCGACGTCATTTTGGCACGCCGCAAAACTTCTGCAAGAGCGCATCGACTTTGAGGTCGTCAACTGGCCCTCACAATAGCACTGCATCCTCGGACGCATTGCGTTCGCAAGGTTCATGGCGGTGCCACACTACGCCTACCTGCAGATGAAGATGCCAGGCCCAAACGGCGTAATTACAATCAACGGCAACTTCGAGAGGTCCGACAGCTGCGACAGGGAATTAAACAGAATCTCTCAGTCCTTCGGCATGCAAGAGGAACTCGCAAGATTGAAGGAATCGACAGACAATAGTCTGCCTCCCCTGACCTGGTCAAGTTCACCCAACATGTCCTTTGACTCGTCTGTGCACACGAAGAAAGTCCAGGTCCACCCAACGGACCCGACCAAGACGACCCTCATCGCCAACAACTTGAGTTCCACATAGGAACTCGCTCTCCTCGAATTCCTCCATGAGCACTGGGAAATCTTCGCCTGGTGTCCAGCGGACATGCCAGGGGTTCCCAGGGAATTCGCTGAGCACGCACTCAATGTCAACCTAGACGCAAGGCCAGTCAAGCAGACAATTCAACGACTGTCTGAACCAAGAGCAAAGGCAGTCCGAATGGAGATCAATAGAATCCTCAACGCCAAGTTCATACACGAGATCAAGGAAAGCACTTGGCTCGCCAACACGGTGCTGGTACCTAAAAAGACACGGACATCCTGCGGATGTGCGTGGACTTCACCTCCCTGAATAAGCACTGCCCAAAGGATCACTTCCCGCTACCGCGAATCGACCAAATCACCGACTCTACTGCGGGATGCGAGCGCCTCTGCTTCCTCGACGCCTACTCAGGCTATAATCAGATTCGAATGAAGGAGGAAGATCAAGAGAAAACAGCGTTTACAACGCCTTTTGGTGTGTTCTGGTACAACACAATGCCCTTAGGGCTCAAAAACGCAGGAGCCACCTATCAGCGGTGCATGCAGGCTTGCCTCAAGAATCAACTTGGTTGCAACATCCAAGTATATGTTGACGACATCGTCATCAAAACAAAAGAGGAAGCCTCGCTAATCGACGAATTACGCGAGACCTTCGCCAACCTCGACCGCTACCGGATCAAGCTCAATCCGGACAAATGCGCCTTCGGCGTACTATGGGCAACTACTCGGGTATCTCATCTGCGCGAGGGGGATTGAGGCGAACCCGAAGAAAATAAAAGCCATACTGGCCATGGAGAAGCCAAAGAATGTAAGAGGCGTCCAACAGCTGGCTGGGCGAATCGCGGCGCTCAGTCGATTCATCATTCAAATGAGCAAAAAGTCACTGCCTTTCTACCAACTTCTCCACAAAACTGACAAGTTCGAGTGGACCGATGAGGCGCAAGAAGCATTCGAAGACCTCAAGCGTCTACTATCCACCTCGCCAGTACTGGTGACTCCACGCGAAAAAGAACCACTATTTCTCTACATCTCTGCCACCAACCAGGTAGTCAGCACGGTGCTCGTGGTGGACGTGCCGAGGAAAACAAGGTCCACTAGGTGCAGCGCCCAGTCTACTACCTCAGCGAGGTGCTCACGCCAACAAAGAAGCGGTACCCGCACTACCAGAAGTTGGCATACGACGTCTTCATGACAGCCAGGCGACTACGCCACTACTTCCAGGAACATTCAATCGTGGTGGTCAATGACGCCCCTCTTGGGCATATCCTCAACAACCCCGATGCCACCAGACGAGTCGCGCTTTGGGGAATCGAGCTGTCTCCACGAGATATTACATACGAAAAGCGTGACGCGATCAAGTCACAAGTCCTCCCCGACTTCCTCATGCACTGGATGGAGAAGCAGCTCCCCGAAAAGCCAGATATGTCCTACCTCTAGACAATGCACTTCGATGGATCCAAAAGAAAGGACAGGGCTGGCGCAGGTGTCATACTGACATCGCCCGAGGGAGATAAGCTGAAATACATTCTACGAATGCAGTTCACTTCCTCCAACAATGAAGCTGAATACGAGGCCTTGCTGCACGGGATGCGGATGGCGAAAGCCTGCGGCGCCAAGAGGCTCATCATCTACGGCGACTCCAAACTGGTGGTCAACCAAACGATGCACGAGTGCGACGCATTGAACGACAACATGATCGCCTACCGTGACCTCTATAACACACTCGAAGGGGACTTCGACGACTGCGAACTATGGCACGTAGGCCGAGAAAGCAATGAAGAGGCACACGCACTCGCCAACATTGGCTCCACCTGCGCCCCCATACCACCTGGGGTATTTCTCGAGCGTATATGCGAACGCTCCATCAAGCCAAAGGCCACAGAGAAGAAAACAAACGCAACCATGGACTCTGGGGCTACGCCACCCAATGAGCCAATGGCACTCGACGAACTGGAGCTTGACACAGGACTCGCGGGACCAGTGGGTGTAATGATGATCGAGCCATCTTGGACCCAACCCTACATCACATATCTTCTCAACAAGAGGCTGCCTGACGACCCGACGGACGCGTGACACATTGCGCGGAGATCCATGGCATTCACCGTCATCAACGGTGAACTATACAAGTGCAGTATCACAAGAGTACTCCAACGGTGCGTCTCCAACACGGACGAAAGGGTCGTCCTCCATGACATCCATGAATGGACTTGCGGGAACCATGCTGGCAATTGCGCCCTTGTCGCCAAAGTTCTACGAGCTAGATTCTACTGGCCCATGGCCATGCGCGACGCCAAAGACATCGTCCAGCGCTGCAACGCTCGCCAGTGATTCATGGACAAACTGCACGCACCTGGCGCAGAACTCTGGCCAATACCATTGGCTTGGTCCTTTGCGCAATGGGGACTCGACATGGTCGACAAGCTCCCAAAATCCTCGCGCGGGGGCTACGTTTACCTCCTGGTCGCAGTCGACAAATTAACCAAGTGGATAGAGGCCATGCCGGTGACAAACCAGTTAGGGGCCAGTGCCGTTAAGTTCTTCGAGTCGATTTTCTATCGCTTTGGAGTGCCACACAACATCATCACGGACAATGGAACAAACTTCACCTCTAAAGAGTTCCAGGGTTTCTGCGAGAACCTGGGAATCAACATAAGCTATGCCTCTGTAGCTCATCCACAGACCAACGTTCAAGTCGAGAAGGCCAACGACCTCGTCTACGGTGGAATCAAGAAGCGACTCCTCCGGCCACTCGATCAAGCCACCGGATGTTGGCCAGATGAGCTGCAGTCCGTACTTTGGAGCCTGCACACAACCCCAAACTGCGCCACGGGATATACCCTGCTCTTCATGGTGCACGGTGCTGAAGCAGTACTACCCACAGAAGTATGCTTTAAAGCCACACGGGTGGTCGCGTACAGCGAGCAGGAGTCAACACTCACACTCGAAAACTCCGTCGATCTCCTTGAAGAGGCACGGGACATCGCAGTAGAAAGATCGACGATCTAACAACAGAACCTACGCAACTACCACATCATAAGGCACCGCCCCAGATCCTTCGTCGAAGGATACCTGGTCCTGCGACTGAAGCAACAAGGGCACCTCTAGCTCGAGTCCCATTGGGAGGGACCATACGTGATTACAGAAGTAATCCCAGGTGGCGCCTATGGCCTTAAAGATTTCGAGACAGGAGTCGCATACTCCAACCCCTGGAACGTCGCGCAGCTGTGTCGCTTCTACCCTTAGTCATTCCTTTTTACATTTCCAAATAAGGCTATTCAGCCAGGGTACTTAGCCACACATTGTACCTCCTACTATTCTACGAATAAATACAGCTAAGTACCCCAAAACTCTATGTTTTTCTATTATTTTCTCGCAATCTTATTACTTGGGGGCTGCGCCACCCTTTACACACCTGTTCTACGAACTAATCGCGATATCCTGAGTAGCTGACACACTAATCGAACCCTTGACAAACACCAACCCTGCTGCAACGCACCTGACAGGCTGGCAAGGTGCTGAGATAAACACACATTAGGCTAACAAAAGGGAATGGCATAGTGGAACGCACTCGAAAAATATATATAGCCAGCAAGCTGTGCACATATCAATAAGTATAAATTACATCCAACATATTCTTATACATTTTACAACACTTGTACAACTATGTGCAGGCTACAAGTTGTACTACTGCTGCAACAAGAGAACGTTTGTCTGATCCTCAAAAAAGTCAACAATTTCTTCCGCTGAGCGATCAACCGCTTGATAATGCAGGACCGTGTCCCAGGCCATACCTTCTGGCGGAGGTGGCGGCCCAGCAGCAACAGCTGCAATATCTACATCCGGCTTATGCAATCGCACCAGCAACAACACAGCCTTAGCGCCAGCCACAAATTGCTGGCGCACGCACTCGCGAACTGCAGTCAAATCTTGAAACTTAGCCAGGAGAGCCAACAGGCTCGAAGGGACGGCGTCCAGTGGAAACATCATCTGGTAGATATTCCTTAGGCATGACTGCGCCTTCTTCAGAAAGTGGAGCACTCGAGAAGCATGATCCTGCAGGGTCGCAAGTGCGATCGCGCGATTATGGTCCACCCAAAAATACCCACTTGCCTGAAGTTGTTCCTGGGTCAGGTCGTTCATTCGAATGGCGATCATGTCTTTCTCATCCTACGGATGATGAGCACTAACAACTACACCAAGCAAAAAGGCAAAATATGAAGACAAGGAACTACCGCGATTGACTACAAGAAAAGATAAGAGGGCAGGAAGCCAACACTTGAACTGATCGCCCAACTACGTCACCTCCTCCAATAGATACTTCTCTCGGGAGGTAGCCTTCTCTGCCCTTGACTTCCATACATCCGCGTTATTGCGGAGGATGGGCAACTCACGTTCTAGCTGCTTAACGTGACCGTGCAGTCGCGAAAGCAGGGACAACTCATCCACCCTTGAACGCGACTGCGCCAAGGTCTCATCAATGGATGGCGGATCCCGAGGATCACTCGAAGGACCACTCGAGGTACCCTATCACGAACCAAACAAAAGCAAAATATGAGGCGGAAGATACACTAACAAAAGGCTCGGATACATTCAAACATAACAAAGTCTTGATAGGGGTATCCCCACAAAATCATTGTCTCACAGACACAAAAGGTCAAACACTAGAGCTATTACATATAAAAACTAAGGAGTAGTGTGTTTCTTAGACTTCGACTTCGGCCTCGAGGGCTTCATCGCATCTGTGGCAATTTCCGATGCCACGGACTTGCCAGTGGTACCCCCAGACGCCGCAGCCTTTGCAGCTTTCGCTTGACGCCGCTCCTTGGAGTACTTGGCGAGTGTCTTGATAAGCTGGGGACCATAATTTTTGCATTTACCAGCAAAGGGAGCAACCACTACCTGCTGGCCTCCAGCGTCGACAGACATCGCCTCAGAGATAGCGGCAGGATCCATCTCCACACCATGGGCCTGCACCATTGCGAGTGCCATGGTGGCGCCGACGGAGCGCTGTGAGTTCTTGAAATCAGCAGGAATTCCACCAGCCAGAGACTCTACCAAGTCATTAAGGTTGTCGATTAGTCTGGCCTTGGGAGTTAAGTCCTCACGGACACGACTGAGCACATCCTTGGCCTTCCCCAGCGTCTCCTGGAGAGATACGATGTGGTCTTCGACTATGGCGATGGCACCAGCCAAGACATCCTCGCAGCGCAGAGATTGGGCATCAAAGCTCAAGCCGCCGTTATCTGCATACACAAAAGCATTAGTATAACAAGCACACATAAAAATACAGAAGAGCAAGGCCTATCCAGACAAAAAGGAAGACCTGAGAGGGACTTGGCAATCGAGAGAAGCTGCTCCTCGAACAACTCCTCCCTCTCAGCAGTGAAGACACGGAGATCCTCCTCTCGCTTCCGCGACTCCTCCAAAGCTGCGACCGCCTCGTCGCGATTCTTTGTCGCCGCGGCCAGCGTCTTCTCCAGTGGAGTAGCACGGCGAAGTAATTCATTATGCTCAGCTACAACATATAGGGAATGCCACCAAATTGAATTGACAATATTCGCAAAGAGAAAGACAAAGTCAAGACTTACTTTCAACAATGTGATGGCGATTGTCTAGTCACGCATGTTGTCGACCCATGTTAAGGACTTGCTCCGCCAGGCAGGCGACCTCCTTCACAATGAGCTGCATCAGGAGACAATAAAGTTCAAGTAAAATAGACCAAGAATAAATTCGACTGCCAAGTACAAAATACCTACATGATCCTCCACGGACTCCGAAGAAGGCTGTTGCACAGTCATCCGGGTAACCATCTGATGTTCCCCAGCATGCGGGGAACTCGATGAATTATGCCAGGAGTGGGCCGCCAATGGAGGACAAGGAGACCGTGAAGCCACCTTCTTGGATTTGGAGTCTGCGACTCTGGACTCTTTCACAAATTGGACGTCGTCAGAAGACGACGTCGCTGTTTGACTGAAATACAAACCAGGTAAAAAGCTTCAGGGCAGATGGCAACTCAAAGAAGAAACCAAAAGAGGTTGTGAATACAGAACTTACCAGTCAAATCTATCAAGATTGAAGGACTGTTCCTCCGACTCCGATGATTCCTTTGGCAGTCGAAGCTTCTTCCGGGCAGGAGGAGCCATAGAACGCACATGAATGGCGGGAATCGGCTCCTCTGCACCAATTGATGGGCCTTCTAGAGTCGACAGAGGCGAAGCATCCGAATCCTTGCTGTGAGTATGCTTGTGAGTGTCCGGATCACTGGACTCGGGGGCTCCCTCCTCCTCTTCAAGTGGGATGGTCGATTCCTACTCGTCCTCTTCATCCACTTCACGAGGAATAACCCCCTCAGGAAGAGGGGGCAAACTGGGAGACACCTTCCAATCCTGCATTCAAAAAACAATTCATTATACAAGAAATTAATGGCAATCGACAAAGAAAGCTACTTCGTAGCGCAATTCTACCTCAGGAGGAGGGTTCGAGGCGTCGAAGGGAGGCATGACTGGTTCGCCTAGGAGAACGTCCTTGGCGGTATGCTTGGTCACTAGTCGCAACCTCTTATCTACATCACCCGCAACAATTCCATCGGCACATATGCGAGTGGCATCGTTCGCACCAGCCCATTGGAACATGGGGTGGACTCTGGCCTGCAGAGGCTGGATGCGACGGTGCAACCATGTGTGAATGAGGACGGCGCCTGCCTCTTCTTTACCCATGCAGCTCTCGAGGTCGCAGAGGCGCTTGTACATCACTTCCGTCTCATCGGACTCGCCAGACATCACTATGTTCTTCCAAGAACGCCTCCTCTTGCACGGCGTTGCGGGGTCGAAGGGTGCGATTTCGTAGTGCTCTCCGTCAGCCTTCTGGTCGCGGATGTAGAACCACTTGTCTCTCCACCCTTGGACGGACGCCATGAGTTTGATATCGAAATAAGTGGCGGAACAGTCGACATGGATTCCGCAGCCTCCTACGTCATAGACTACAGAACCAGATGCTGACTGGCGCTTCAGTTTGAAAATACTCTTAAAGAGGCCAAAGTGTGGCTCGACTCCGAGCCAGCACTCGCAAAGAGTAATATAGCAGGCGATGTGGAGAATATAATTTGGGGACAACTGATGCAGCTGGAGCCCATAGAAGCAAAGGAGGCCCCTGAAGAAAGGATGCAGGGGCAGAGAAAGACCACGGATGATGAACGCGAGGAACATCACCCGGAAACCAGCTGGAGGACAATGAATTACCTCGCCACCTGGCACTCGCGCCTCATCCTCCACGGGCGACAGAACTCCATCTTGATGCAGGAGACGGAGCTCGGAAGACTTGATGATGGATGTGTTCCATGCACCATTGGTGACGCGGGTACCCGCGCCCTTCTTCTTCCCAGCGCCGATGGCGCTGGTACCCACAGTGGTGGATCCGCCCTTCTTCTTGGCGGCGGCGGACTCAGCGGCGACAGACTCAGCAGCGGTGCCTCCCTTCTTCTTACCCATCTTGCGATGGTGGTGCGAGCATAGGAAGTAGCTCGGGAAGACACGGAGTTGGTATAGCGCCACGAAGAGGGTGAGCGCTAGGAAGCAGAGAGCAGCGATAATGGCAATGGAAGCACAAGCAGAGAAAGGGCAGATGGGACAATTACCACAGTTGCACTGCTACTTAACCCCCTTGTGGATGCCATCCAATGGCCAGCAGAAACCCTACTGGACACATGGAGCACATCGCTATCGACACATGGAGAAGCCAAAACACGAACCGTCCCCCACTATCCCCATTACGCGCGGAAATCGAGGAGATGCAGTTAAAACAGAAGATTACGCATGCCCGGTCAAATCAAAGTCGGAAAGTGGGACCCACCGCTCGTCACGTCCCGTCAAAGCCGCTCACACAGGCAACTGAGGTCATCACATCGTCAGCACTGATGTCATCAAGATGAGTATTAGGAGATTTCAACTAGTTTAGTCCTTGCTCGAGTCTTCAACTCCACCAATCACTCGGGGGCTACTCCCATAGGGAGCGCTGGTCGCGCACCCTACGATTCTTTTTATGCAGGAATATGAACATTCAAAGCATACCCAACCACTCGAATCTACCATTCGATTATGGATCATGGGTTACTCCCATAGGGAGCACCGGAAGCAAATTCGGCTGAAACAAGCATCAAAAGACGACAGCAGTCGGAAAAGTTGCTTTTAGTTCGTGCCTGAGTCTTCGACTCAACCAGGCACTCGGTGGCTACTCCCATAGGGAGCGCTGGTCGTGCACCCTATGATTATCTGTACATCGTACTGTGTGTTGATAACATCCACACTCGAATGCTATGGAGATTCCGCCTCATACTTTCGCTACAAAGAGACTGTGTCTCCTGGGCCACCCGAATCATCTCCGCGATGACAAAAATTCAGATGTCGCGCTTAGAACATGAAGATAAGACCTGAATAAGACCTGGCAACACATCTGCTGTGCACTACCAGAAACATATCCGTGCATGCAGGTACGATGAACATGCCTTGACGGACGGGTCGAGTGCTCACACCCATACACTGGATTTCGACTACTGTAAGACCTTCGTGGCCTAAGTCGAATTACGCCAGCACTTTTCCGAATTCGAGTCCGGGGACTCGAATTTGAGTAGATTGCGTTGTTTTGCCCTGAGGAAGTTAACTGATACCGATACATCGGCTAAATCAGGCACGCATATCAACAATCCCTATGACATGAACTGAACACTCGAAAAATACTCAATCATGCACTTGAAAGGCTTCATAAAGTCCCAGTCAAATCTACGATTCCACAAGACACTCGGGGGCTACTGACATGGGTATACCCTATAGGTACTCAAGTTTGGTATATACGGCGTGGATACAGAGGAAGCCCACGACGTTGGCAAAGCCCAAATGGAGAACTCGAGTGGCCCATGGACTCTCGATTCCTTGCGAGACAAGAAGAAGCTAAAGATAGAAAGTTTAAAGGGAAAACCCTAACCTGTAACTGACTCGACCTGCTACCCGAGTCCTAGCCTACCTATATAAAGGCTAGGAGGGGGCGACGAGGAGGACACACGCAACCCTAGTTTCCACAACTCTCGCCAGATTTTATCTGCGCGCCCCTATAATCTTTGATTCCTTCATTAATTCCAAGAGCAGACAAGCAGGAGTAGGGACCTCTACAAGGCCTAAACCTGGGTAAACCTTCCGTCCCTATGTGCTTGTTTTCTAGCCGACTGATGCCTCCAACGCTCCCTCCTTCTACAAAACCCAAGTCCATAACAATGGGCATTGATGAGTTAAACCCTCGCCAGTTAGAGTCCAAAGATAGACCATTGCAACTAGATAGAGATGAAGGATTATCAATAGTAAGCTCACTATCCAAATTGCAATTTCTATCACCACTCACCATATCATTACCTTGTGAAAGATCACATGTTGGTGAAGTGGAAGAAGATGATAACTCATCACAGTCGGAGGTGGAAGGAATACAATCATCCTCGATAATGTTGCACACACCATATTTATCTTGAAACCTTGTAGAATTATCATGAGCACTCTGATAAGGCATGATTGAAGAAGTAACTACATTGCTCACAACAAGTAAAAGCATTTTAGTAGCTTGAGCATCTATATAAGAGTTCATCTTCTCCTATAAAGATTAATTTTGGGGATTCATAGGATACGAGAAACCCGTATATAGAATTCCCTCAACGGATGGGTGAATGTCTTGCAAATAATCTAGCATGCGAGATTTCCATACATCATAATTTGTGCCATCGAATATATAATAAGAATCGTGCACTCCTCCACTAGACGACATCTTTACTCTCAAGGCGGTGAAGCCTAAAAGCGAGAGACCTCACTCTGATACCAATTGAAAGATCACGGATGTCGCCTAGAGGGGGGTGAATAGGCAATTAAAACTTCTACGAGATGGCTTAACAATGGCAGAATAAAACTAGCGTTTTCTTTTGTTAAGCACAAAGCCTAGATATACTAAGGTTAACCTATGTGCACCAACAACTTATGCGAAGCAAGACAAGAAACAATATGATAGCAATATATATTACTTCAAGCACGATGGCTATCACATTGTAAAGTGCATAAGTAAAGAGCTCGGGTATAGAGATAACCGAGGCACGCGGGGACGACGATGTTTTAGCGAGTTCCTCCCAACAAGAGAGTACGTCTCATTGGAGGGGTGGGCGGTACTAAGACCACCAACACCACAAAGGCCTCACCCTATTCTCCCGAGCACCCACCACGCGGGCAAGCACCCGTTCCACTATGGCACACTTAAGGGTAGTCACCAAACCCGTACAAGATTGGATCTATCTCCACAACTTAATTGGAGGATCCCAATAATTGCCACCAAGTCCTCAATCTTGGGGGAGCTTAACAACTTAATTGAAGACTTCAAGAACACACTACAAAGGCCACACAACCGTATAGGGTTCCAAGAACCCAAGAGGGACAAGCTTCAATGAATATCACCGAACAAATCCTCCGGAGAGAACACAAACCGATGCACCTAATGCAAATGGCAAGAACACCACAAAGATGCCCCAAATCTCCACTCTCAGATTCCAACAAGGCTACTGAAGCAATTGGGGGAATAAGAGAGGAAGAACAGAAAAGGGGAACACAAAATGCCCCAAATATCTAGATCCCAAAGATTCACTCACAAAGAGGGGCCTGTTCGTCTGCGGTACCAAAGTTGGCAGGCCAACGCATGGCGGTGCCTAAGCTGCTTGAAATTGCCGTGTTTCGAAAAGTTGGTGTTGGGGGGATACCCCTGGGTAGGGTAACACCGGGGTATAAAGGCCGAGTTAGCC
The DNA here is from genome assembly GCA_916181665.1 of Avena sativa. NCBI lineage: Eukaryota > Viridiplantae > Streptophyta > Magnoliopsida > Poales > Poaceae > Avena > Avena sativa. The sequence continues at coordinate 83,639,775 of OV702286.1, forward strand.
GAGGTACGGCAAGGTCAAAGCGAAAGCTGGCCGGGTCACCTCAAGGGCCGACTTACGAAATAAGCCAGACCGGAGGATGTCCACCTGACTGTGTCCCGGCCGACGTATGTCGTATGCCGGCGGGCTATTTCTAATTTGTATGCAGGTACCCATGGGGCCGGACCATAACAAGCTTGCAAGAGAAGGAAGGTATCTCGCTGCTCAAAAGGTGACCTTTGTGTGCAGGAGCGTGAGCGAAGCGAACAGAGGGAGGGACCAGGGAGGCGTGGCTGACAAAGGTGACGCACCCTATGTCGGCTGACGTTGGCGCCGCAGAGGCTTACGTAGCCTCTGCATGGCTTACGATGGCAAAAGGTGACCCGGTTAGTTTGCTATTTCAAGAAGAGGCATATTCCCAGGAATATGCCTCCACGTATGCCCTAGCTAGTGGCCTGGCCTCCCCTTTATAAGGAGTGCCAGGACCTCAGTAGAAGGGGATCGCGAGTTACTGGCTGGCGCGTGGGGAGTTGGTTCATTGAGTAGAAGTAGTGGTGAGAGTAAGAGAGCTTCTTCTTCCTCCTCTCCCCAAGACAGCTCAAGGAGCATCTGTAAACCTTGTGAGCTTGGAGAATACAAAACATCAGTGTGTGGAATCACCACACTATCCCTCTCTGTATACCTCTAGTGCATATTGGCCCCACCTTTAGCCTATTCATGGCATCTGCCGTGACACCACCACGACAGTTGGCACCCACCGTGGGGCTAGCGGCGCTAGCATGAGTGAAGATCCGGACGGGAAGCATCAACAGCAACAGCGAGCGCATCGTCTCTGGGCTCGTTCTGCACTTTGGAGTGCTGGACTACGTCAGCGACAATGCTGGTAGCTTCGGCAAGCGACCTCCACCGTGCAATGGCGTCTTCGTCCAGCTTGGCGCTCGCAGGATCTACGTCGGCGTCGATGTGTCTTGCGTTCACCCGCTGCACGTTGTCGAGGGAGCCAAGCCACCCCTTAGCACGGCTCACGCTGCGCGTAACACTCGCTCCCCTGACCGCGCTTAGGTGATGATGACAGCGCCTGACGCTGGCGCGAGCAAGGACCCGACACCAGATTCGGAGGTAACACCCAAGGCATCGAGGAAAAGTAGAGGTCCACCGTTAGAGAGCCAGAAAATGTGCTGCAGCAGGCGATAGATAGCTTGGTAAGCCCCATAGCACCTGTGGTAGAACCGGCTAAGGCACATGCCAAGTTAGAGGTAGGCAGAAAATACTAGAGGGTGCGAAAAAGATAGCCGCGGCTCAGCAGTCGTTGACCATGACACTGCGCGAGTACGCAAAAGCAAATAAGGTAGATGTTGTAAAAGTAAAAGGGAGAAACCTCATCAGTGAAATGAACAAAGATGGTGAGACTAGAGTTGAGGAATCAGAAAACATTTTGTCCATGGGGCTGCCGAAGTACAACACCTCGGCAAAGAACCTCAGAGCAGCGGATGCAGCTACATCCTAGTTAGAAGGTTTGACGGGTGAAGCCCGGCAAAGACAGCAAGAGAGGGTCAACGAGTTAGTTCGGATCGCTAATAGACAGAATGAGGAGTTACTCAGGGCTAACCCGGCAAGAGCAGGGGCTTCCAAGGTCGTTTATTCGATAGTGGCCGGAGAAATCTGCTGGAGCTGCCTCGTCCCCTCATGATGGCCCTAGAAGAGAGGAAGTGGTAACCTCGGCAAGGTTAAACAAACAGATAGTCCCGTATGACCCGGCGAGCGCAGGGAAAGGAAAAGCAATGCAAGGAAATGAGGATCGACAAAGTAGCGTACCTCCATCATCTGACCGGCAAGGTTGATAGCCTTGGCTGATGTGTTCATTTGTGCGCTAAATTCGGCGGGCCCAAACTTCTCCGAGAGATCGTTTTTGGGATTGACGAACTCTGCTATGTTCCAATTATTGACATATTCGATCAGAGCCGGAGGATAGCCCTCTCCACTAAGCATGTGGGTCATGACCAGGCCTTTGGCGTGGGCCTCCCTCCTCGCAACTTGGGCGGTAGCAGGGCTGGTATGCAGTGCGAGTTGCTTGCTGCTAGCTGACCCGGAGGGGGCATCTTTTTTCGGCAGCATGGACGCGAGCGTGCGCTATCCAGCCTCGATGGATGTTGCCTTGGTGGATCCAGAACCTTTCTTAGCCTTGGGCTGCTGTTGGGAGGCTGAAGCTTGAGCTGCAGATTTGGACTTGGGCGCGGCCTTGGTGCTAGCGGGGTCTTCTCGCCGGGTCTTGGAAGACTCGGACGAGGCAGAAGGAGTTGTTGCTGGTGTTGGCGGTGGTGCTGCTGCTATTGATGGTACCTCGGAGGTGATGGGTCGTGGCTGAGCTGGTGAAGAGTTAGGAGCATCCGCTACCTCGGCCGTGCCACTTCCCCCCGCTCCGAGGTTGACCTCCTCTGGACGAGGTGAGCTAGGACCCGGAGCAGCCACTGAACCCTCCTGAATTGGGCTCAGTGGGCGTGTATTGTCACCACGAGGGGGAGATGGGGTGAAGCGATGCTGGAGCCGCTCTCGGCAACCTCCATCGCAGCCCTACCGAATCAGACAACGAATAAGAAGTTGTAACAAAAATAAAAGCATATAGACACAGAAGCATGAAGCATGAAGCAGAGATATGGACAAAAGAAAGAAGTGACTTACTCATCAGAAGTCAAAGGCTCCTTGGGCTTTCGAGCTCTCCGAACTATGGCCTTAGTCGGAGGCTTGGTGGCGGCCTTGTTAGTGGACTTCTTCCGCCTTTTGGTTACTTGGGGAGGCTTGGAAGAAGCAACCGAGGTAGTGGCCCGTTTCTTAGACGGGGCAGGAACCAGCTCACTCGTAGCAAGAGGGGGATCCTCGTGGATCTGCCCAGCCGAGTTAGCTGAAGCCGGAAATGCGTAAGAAATAGGCGCCGGGTTATATACCTCTAAAACCTCAATGTCGGAATCATCTTCATCATCAGGCCAATTCCTTAAGGAAGAGAAGTTACCAGAGGGTCGCTTGGTTGCATCCAGGGTAGGCAGGAACATTTCCTGATCCGGCTCCTCGTCGTCTGAGACAAGTCGATCCTTCCCCCATTTGAGAGAAGGTTCGGTGCCATCTTCAAGGGTCTGCTGAAGAAACATCTAAAAGGAAAATGCAAAGGGATCAAATAAACAACAGGCTCTGACATAAGATATAACTCGGAGAAGGATTGGGAAATGAGACTTACCGCAGGAGGAAGCCTATCCCGGCAGTAATGCTCCAACCCCACTCCTAGTCAGAGCTAAAGTCCTTGTCGATTGTGAAGAGGGCCTTGACTCGGCAGAATATCTCGGTGTTGTTTAGCTCGAAGGAGGAGGTCCGGTTGGGGTCAAGTCACCAGCTCATATGGCAAAGTTTGTGCGTGCGCTTCTGTAGGGGGGAAATCCGGCTGCGGACGAATGTGATCATCACATCCTCGTTGCGTAGCCCCAAATGCTTCAGCTACTGGAACCGCTTATTGACTTGATTCGCCAAGACAGTTGGCTTCTTGGAAACCCGGTCCCACAGATCCGGATTAGGAGGACCCATCACAAAGGGGCGCAGCTGGATCAGATCCTCATCCGTGCCATTCCTCACATAGAAGAAGGTCTAGGCCCAGCCCTCACAAGATTCAAGCCCCGTGACCCAAGGGAAGACAGATTGCTTCCGGGGTGAGATGGAGGCCGCACCACATTGGGTCAGGTGCTTGTCCTCCAGGGCACGCAGCGTATTCGGAATCACGTTCCTCCACAGACCGAAGAACCGAATCCAGAGCTCTTTGGTGGGCCACAGGCCGACGTATCCCTCTATGGCGGATGCGAAGGAAGAGAGGGATGTGATGGCGTTCGCCAGAAGATGATGAGGTTGGAGTTTGTAGATGTTGACAAAATCGTGGAAGAAATCACTCACAGGCAGGCTGAAGCCGCGCTGGAAGTGAGAAAGGAAGACAACGAACTCACCTGGATTGGGTGAGGGAGCAATCTCTTTGCAGGGGAGGCGCGAAATTATGCCTTCGGGGATGCGACGGGTGCGGTAGAGCCAATCCAGGTCATCCTGGCACACCCAGGAACCGGCCCAGCCACCGCGCCCTAGAGTTTCGCCCTCCTCCTCCATCTTTTCTTCCCCGACGACGTCGAGCTCCTCCTTAGTCATTTCCAGATCACTGTCCTCACCGGCCAGTTCGGAGGTGGGGGCAGCGATTTACAATGGCGCGGCCCCATGACAATAAGACAGCGTGGGAGCGGCGGCAAGGAGACGCGAAAGTGGGATGCAGCAGCGGCGTTGCGGAGCAGAAGCGGCGGCGGCGGCGCTGTCGCAAGGAGGAAGAAGAGCCAGAAAGGCTAAGGGGCGCGAGAAGGGGAAAAGACCCAAGGGACGCGCCCTCTCCCCTATTTAACCACGCCCTAGCAGTGGGTAGTGGGATCGTGCTATGCATTGAGGCCAGATGGTGTGGCCGTGTATCAGCCGGATCAGCCAATCAGAGACAAGCCACAGGAAGGGCCACAGGAAACAGGGGATCCCACGACACGACGTGGTGATACAGTTAACAAGGAGGCAGTTGCGATGCGACGTTTGCAGCAGTAACCCCTTACAGTAAGTGCAGTAACTGGCACATGCTCTTAAAATGAGGCAAGGTAATGATTACCATCCACGTGGGACGTGGGGAAGTGTATGAGAGAAGGAAGGATAACCCAGAAAACTGAGGGGTAGCCCGGCCAGCGAGTGATGACTCGGAATGTGCCAAGGGAACGCTACATCACAAAATCCGAGTTACAAGGTAACTCTAAAAAAGAAGCAAAAAGCTCAATAGATTGAACCTGCCGTGGCCTAAGCAGCTGAAGTTGCTAAGACCGCACCAGCTTCGGGGACTAATGTTGGGGGGATACCCCCGGTTAGGGTAACACCGAGGTATAAAGGCCGAGTTAGCTGAGGTACGGCAAGGTCAAAGCGAAAGCTGGCCGGGTCACCTCAAGGCAGGCCGACTTATGGAATAACCCGGACCGGAAGATGTCCACCTGACTGTGTCTCGGCCAACGTATGTCCTATGTCGGCAGGCTATTTGTAATTTGTATGCACGTACCCACGGGGCCGGATCATACCAAGATTGCAAGAGAAGGAAGGTATCTCGCTGGTCAAAAGGTGACCTCTGTGCGCAGGAGCGTGAGCGAAGCGAACAGAGGGAGGGACCAGGGAGGCGTGGCTGACAAAGGTGACGCACCCTATGTCGGCTGAAGCTGGCGCCGCAGAGGCTTACGTAGCCTCTGCATGGCTTACGATGGCAAAAGGTGACCCAGTCAGTTTGCTATTTCAAGAAGAGGCATATTCCCAGGAATATGCCTCCACGTATGCCCTAGCTAGTGTCCTGGCCTCCCCTTTATAAGGAGCGCCAGGACCTCAGTAGAAGGGGATCACGAGTTACTGGTTGGCGCGTGGGGAGTTGATTCATTGAGTAGAAGTAGTGGTGAGAGTAAGAGAGCTTCCTCTCCCTCCTCTCCCCAAGACAGCTCAAGGAGCATCTTTAAACCTTGTGAGCTTGGAGAATACAAAACATCAGTGTGTGGAATCACCACACTATCCCTCCCTCGATACCTCTAGTGCATATTGGCCCCACCTTTAGCCTATTCATGGCATCTGCCATGACACCACCATGACAGTTGGGCCGCCAACTACTGAGAGGGGCCATTTCACCCCTGCCAAATTCAAACATTCTGTTAAACTGCCCCGTGAAGTAGACGGTCGGGACCCTCATGTCAGTCATCTGTCCGTGACGCGAGTGCCAACGCAGCAACCTCTTAGGCAAATCGAGGAACTAAGTGGATTGGATGCATTGACCAATTTCACCAATCCATTCCCACCTTTCCCCTGGCACTAGCAGCATCGGAATCCACCCTCTAGGCAGGACAGTCCCTTTGGAAATTTGACTTCCGGCGCCAAGTTTCTGCGCCCAGTTGCTGCACCCAGTCGTTGATCCCGAGCTCCAAGGGCGCATGTTATAGCCGACGTTGCGAGGCTCTGGCCCGCCTCTGCCGCCGACGAGCCGAGCAGCTCGGAGGATGGCAGATCCTTCTACCAAGGAAGAAGAAGTTCTAGTTACAAGCGGCTGAGCTACCCTTCTCTTTGCTATTCGCACTAATTATAACTGCTAGCTGGCTAGTTAACCTCAAATCGTTTGTTAGCCCAACGCTGACAAATATATTTTGTCCACAATTTTCTGTCAAGTGGGATGTCCACGGACCACCATTACCTGGTTACGGTAAGCCTCTTCAGGTACGACTCTAAGGGCAAGTGGTATGGAGACCATTGTATCATGAATGAAGAAGCGCTTGCGCAGATCTGCACTATATCTGGTATGGTTGCTGCTCTGCATAATCATGATGAATTATGGTCGAAGCAGACTGCAAAGTTCAGATTCATGGATGAACGTGGCATCATGGTTCCTCTAACATGTGACAATCAGCTAATTGGGTTGATGAAAAGGTATGTTTTGGCTTGCATGTTTGAGCTGAAATGTGATGTAATGGATGTGGAAGCTGCTGCAACTGGGAGTCGCCCTTCTATTCTTGGACAGGGTGGTTGCTCGAACCCAATTAGCTCCTGGTAAGCAAAAGTCTCTTGGGGTTCGCATGTTTGTGCTGAATTGTAATTTTTGTTTTATTTACTTTGTAGATATTGGGCAGTTATGCAATAGTCCTGTTTCTTTGACAGGAAGCACCGCAAGGTTAGAAACGTGATTGTCAGGTCAGTCATTTAGCTGCCTGAAGAAATTAAAAATGAGTGGAAAGATGATGCTGGAAACGATTCTGGTGCCCATTGTCCCGTCGATGCAGAGTACGTGAAGCTAAGAAAATTGGCACCAAGGAAGAGGAAGAAGGCAGGAAATGAAGAAGCCAGTGGACATGGAGGCTTGGCACCCAGGCTGCAGAAGAAGGCTGCTGGCAATGAAGATGCATAGTAATGTGTTGAACTTGAACCTATATATGTAATACAGTTAAATTCTGGAGCTCTGTGTGTGGTATTTTGCTGGGCGAAACAATCTACCCATGTTCTCTGAGTAAAATGTACCGCGACTTAGGGTTTGGAAACGCCCGAGTCAGTAGTTGAATCTGAAATTGTGATTGTGCCACTGCTATCTGAAAACACGCAGCACCGGTTCCATGATTGCTGAGGGGCAGGAGGTCTCCAAATACGACGGAATGTAAGTGGCATAAAAATAAATTATTTAAGATGCTACACTCCACGAAGCAGCAACTTATTTCAGCTGCTGCACACAATGACATGGCAACATAAATATCAATGGCAACCGATAATGCCCAGATGCTTGAGCCCGTCTATCTCGCCGCTTCCCTGCTCCTGCATCCCCTGCGTCTGGCGAAGCTCCCGAATCTCCATTAACCGGGTGTACGTACTTCCACTTTATAAATTGTGGCTGTGCCATTTTAATGCGGCACAATCCACGTAGATTACATTTAAACAAACCACCAATGTCACAATACCACCATGATCAGACAAAAGGAAGTGATGTAGGGTTAAGACAGACTAACGGGAGAGCAATTTTTTTCCTCCCAGGACTCCGGGACCACTAGTTCAGACCACTAGGTCAACAAGTACTACTATTACAAATTAAAAAGGCACGGAGCTTAAGCTAAATAGAACTAGTTATCACACATCTCCTTGATCTTCCTAATCTTAGCACGATGCGCATCTTCCTGCAAGAGCAAGGATGGATTAGTCTGCTCCTTCTTTTTAGCATCTTCATTGCACAACTTCAATTGTTTCTCTGTATTTTTCCTCATGCACTTGTCAATACTCGTAGTTATGAACTGCAGGACTTTGGCCTGGTGAAGATCATTCCTTGCTTGAGTCAGTTCCTGCTCTGCTTTAGCCTTCAGGGCCAACGCCACGTCCCTCTCCTTCTCGACTTTGCTAACCTTGTCTTGCGCCCTCCTGAGATCTCGGTTAAGATTGGTCGTGTCAAATGGGTCCCATAGCTTCATCTCAACACTGTCAAGAAGTGAGCTGACTACGGATTCTTTCAACTCAACAGTCATATCCCATAGTTTGTCTAGCGTTTTTTGCATCGATTTGGGCCACTCTAGGTCTACCCATTTGACAACTCCGCAACTTCCGCCTTGCATCAATGCACAATGTCCTTGACACCATAGAAACCCCATGCATGCGTTTCGTCCTTCGAACGCTACAAATTTAGCGGGCACATGTCCATGTTTACATATCAGAGGACTGTCTTCATCCACTAAACCGTGATAGTCGGAGTCATACATCGTCTGGTTGGCCTAACACATCATACGTGCATGAGTAAACAGAGTAGATCTAGCTCAAAAAATAGATAACATGCCACAGATGATAGAGATAGAGATGAGATGACTCACATCAAAATCACCATCCCTGTCATCACGACGCGTTTCCTTGCCGTCTCCCCTTGAACCCATGGCGAGAGGGGAGGGGGTGGCTGCCGGAGAGGGGATTGGGATGGAGGCGCCGTTGGCTTGTGGATACGGCAGGATGGGAGTGAAGTGGGGAAAGTGGCTTCGAGGGGAAGGAAGAGAAGTACGGGGAGGAAGAGAAGTAATGGGGACGTGACACTGGGATATGGCCCACTCAACTCATGAGTCGTGACACTTGCAATAGGGGAGCGCCCGGTGTTGCCAGTTTGTCCAGAGCAAGCATGGCCAATCATGCCGCAGTACAGCCTACTCGCGGATCGCTCTCATGAAGACCATCCCAATCGTCCAAGCGCACCGATCGAACGGTATGTAACAATTGTCAAGCAGAACAACTGTGTTACGGAGTGCCTTCTAGAAGACTCGGTCTAACGGCCAAGGTTAGGGCTCTCCTAAGGTTAGGATCCATATGTGGTTTATGAGAGGAACAACCATGCAATGACACTGGGTGTGGTTCATGAAAAGAATAGACATGCAATGACACTGGTGGATCCATAATGGTTTGTGAAAAGAACAAACATGCAATCACACTGGGTGGATCCATGTGTGGTTTGTAGAAAGAACATACATGCAATCACACTAGGTGGATCCATGTGTGGTTTGTGCAAAGGACAGACATGCAATGACTCTGGCTGTGGTTCATGAGAAGAACACACATGCAATGACACTGGTGGATCCATGTGTGCTTTGTGAGAAGCACAGACATGCAATGACACTGGGTGGATCCATGTGTGGTTTGTGAGAAGAACACGCATGCAATGACACTAGGTGTAGTTTGTTTAGAGGAACAGACATGCAATGACACTGTTGGATCCATGTGTGGTTTGTGAAAAGAATAGACATGCAGTGACACTAGGTGGATCATTGTGTGGTTTGTTTAGAGGAACAAACATGCAATGACCCTGGGTGCGGTTCATGAAAAAACAGACATGCAATGACACTTCTGGATCCATGTGTGGTTTGTGAAAAGAATAGACATGCAATGAAACTGGGTGGATCCATGTGTGGTTTGTGAGAAGAACACACATGCAATGAAACTGGGTGTGGTTCATGAGAAGAACACACATGCAATGACACTGGTGGATCCATGTGTGGTTTGTTTAGAAGAACAGACATGCAATGACTCAAGCTGTGGTTCATGAAAAGAACAAACATGCAATGACACTGGTGGATCCATGTGTGGTTTGTGAAAAGAATAGACATGTAATCACACTAGGTGGATCCATGTGTGAGTTGTTTAGAGAAACAAACATGCAATGACACAAGGTTTGTTTAGAGGAACAAACATGCAATGACACTGGGTGTGGTTCATGAAAAGAACACACATGCAATGACACTGGGTGTGGTTCATGAGAAGAACAGACATGGAATGACACTAGTGGATCCATTTGTGGTTTGTGAAAAGAACAGACGCGCAATCACACTCGGTGGATCCTTGAACAATTTGTGGAAAGAACAGACATGCAATGACTCTGGCTATGGTTCATGAGAAGAACACACATGCAATGACACTGGTGGATCCATGTGTGGTTTGTGAAAAGAACAGACATGCATTCACACTAGGTGGATCCATGTGTGGTTTGTTTAGAAGAACACACATGCAATGAATCTAGCTGTGGTTTGTTTAGAAGAACAGACATGCGATGACACTGAGTGTGGTTCATGAGAAGAACAGACATGCAATAACACTGGTGGATCCATATGTGGTTTGTGGAAAGCACATACATGCATGACACTGGGTGTGGTTCATGAAAAGAACAGACATGCAATGACACTGGTGGATCCATGTGTGGTTTGTGAAAAGAACAGACATGCAATGACACTTGGTCGATCCATTTGTGGTTTGTGAAAAGAACAGACATGCAATCACACTAGGTGGATCCTTGAACAATTTGTGGAAAGAACAGACATGCAATGACTCTGGCTGTGGTTCATGAGAAGAACACACATGCAATGACACTGGTGGATCCATGTGTGGTTTGTGAAAATGAACAGACATGCAATCGCACTAGGTGGATCCATGGGTGGTTTGTTTAGAAGAACACACATGCAATGACTCTAGCTGTGGTTTGTTTAGAGGAACAGACATGCAATGACACTGGGTGTGGTTCATGACAAGAACAGACATGCAGTAACTGTTGGGGATATACTTTCCGGGTATCCACACAGTTCCTCATTGACCAGGGTGGCCCACTTCGGGTTAGAGCTTTGCTTCATGGGCGGCCCAGTCAGGGAGAAAGACGGAGTCCAATCCGGCTACGAGAAGGCCCGGAAGACTTACAGACTTAGGCCCATAATGTTACTTGTAGTTCAAGATGTACTATGTAACCGACTCTTAGACGTAGCCGGATAGACCTCTCCTGTAAACCCTAGGCCGGATATCTATATAAGCCATCCTAGGGAGAGCCTTTAGGGCACACCCAATACTTTAGACCCTCAACTCGCACAGGCGAAACCCTTGTAACCCATATTCCCGCTCAGCCGTATTACTGGATTGCTAGCAGGAGTAGGATCCGTCCAAAGCCGGCGGATTCGAACCTGGGTAAACTTGTGTGCTCACCTTCCCGGAACACCGTACGTCTCACACCCCTCTCTTCCGCATGCCTCGAGGACCCCCTCATGGCGTACTTGTCATCAATCCGATGACAGTTGGCGCCCACCGTGGGGCATGTGAGCTTCGGATCTGCGTTCCGAGCGGAATCTGCAAAAATCGGAATCGGCGAGACTATCGTCGTCGGTCGCATCCTCTACGCCAGCGACGTCCCTCTCATCGTTCTTGACGAGACTTGGATTCCGGCAAGGGAGGCTGTGACTGCCTACACAATCATGTCTTTTGGCGAGATCGATGTTTACATCGGTTTCGCTGAACCTGCCCAACCCACCCCAGCGGTGATGATAGAGGCACAAGAATTTTCTGGGTCCCCTTTGTCCGCGGAGGCGGCAGAGTTCCGGATCTCAGAAAACCCTAATCCCACCCAGCCCGCACCAGTTGCGGAGATAGTGGAGAAACCCGAACCTGAAGAAGACCTAGCGGTCCACGTCGAATCTAGAGTGGATCTCCCTAGAGGAGCCAGATCCCAGATCGATCTACCCGCGGAAGTCGAAATCAAGGAGGAGCATATCAATGACACTGATTCTGGCTCTGATGATGCCGGAACAGACAGGCCTTTCCTAAGGTACACACTAAAACGCATGATACTGCAAGGCGAAAGCGCATATGCAATCCTCGAGACCATCAAAATTTTCGATATGGCTGATCGCGAAAGCCGCAGGTACCTCAGGAAGCACGCATCGCACTTTGTCGGGTACGTGGGATCCGGATCCGGCTCTGCCGATGCTGGAGAAAACACCGACTCGGTGCTAGAGGCAATTGGAACAAACGCCGACGTACCCGCATCCTCGGATGAGTCGATGACGTCAGCAGATTTCCGAAAGTTCTCCGCAGAATATGAAGAGGAGTATAACTCCAAAGCTACAGAAGATGGAGAAGCCATGGATGAAGGATCCGGGGAACACTCTCCCAAAGCGCAGGATGACATGGACGTCGGAGATAATCCCGAAGTCCAAATGTCCGAAAGTACCGATCAGAGCTTGACTCCGGGAAACGGACCCAAAGCCGTCTTTGCTACCGGCACTGCCAAGAAGGCAAAGAAGAAGAACAAGAAAAACAAGACCCTGGCAAAAGACCCTCTGACAGAGGAGGTGATTGTCGAGGAATACGAGGAAGACTCAGATGGAGCACTTATCCCAGACGAGCTAAAAAAAGAAGCATCGGTGGATGGACACGTGATCACTGAAGGTGCGCGTAAACTCATCGATGCCGCATTAACCACACATATCCCTATACCTGCAGAACTTACTGCAGATGAGCTGGACGAAAGGGCGCAAGCCCTAGAAGCGCGTCGTCAACAACTCCTCGATGAAGCCAAAAACATCGAGGTGGAGAAGAAACGCATGTCAAACAAGGAATACATGTCTCGTCTACATCAGAAGACACAGAAGCGTCACATAGATGACAACCAATTCCCACGTGTCCGTGCCGTCCTTTTTGGAGATGAGATGGGGAAGCCACGGAAAGATAGCAACGGAGATTGGGTATACCCAACGCCAGTACAAAATACCGTGGCAGCCCGAGAAATTCTATCGGCTAATCCAGAACCAGAGGAGATCCGTTTGGGTATCAAGCTACTCAACAAGGGACTGGAGCAGCAAAAGGTAGCCCTGTCCGGAAGTCAAAAACTGGTCTCGGATTCTGACCAGTGTCGCACAGATCCGGCATGGGCTGGCGTAAGATCCCATTACGCTCAGGCATAGTACCATCACCCCGAACGCAGGGAAGACAACTATTCAAAAACCGGATCTTCAGGACAGCATCACAAAACTTCGCGTAACTGGAGCAATGTCGCCCCAGCGGCCGAGAAAGACGCCATCGCTGCCCTGAATCCGACGAACCCTCCCCGACGAGAATCTAAGGATCGAAGAGGAGAAGATAAAGATAAACATCGGGAAGAGCATCATCAGAGAATGCCACCTCCTAGACATGAGAACCGTCCGGCTGAGCCTCACCATGGTGGGAACTACGGACGAAGAAACGACGGAAACCATGCCGGTACAAGCCGGCAGGGGGCTCGTCGTAGTCAAGCTGCTCCACCCTCTCCACCACACAGTCATCACAACGGCTCCCATGGAGGTCAAGGAGGACGACATGGCGGAGGAGGTGGTGGCAGAAGCCGAAGTCCGGCTCCACGGCACCACAGCCACAGCCGGCATTCGGGACGATCTCTATGCTTGAACGATGCAAGACACAGGATCAACTCCAACTAAGAGGCTCGGCGCTATGAAAATGATGACGTGTACGTGGGCCCAAAGTGCTTCGGTCCACGCATTAGAGCTACAAAATTCCTGGAAGGATTTGCTATCTCAAGACATATCCAAGCCTACGACGGCATTGCTCGGCCAGACACATGGTTATAGGATTTCTTCCAAGCTTGCTGCATCGCCAAAGGCGGAAACAGCCTGGTCGCAACCCGATATCTCCCGCTTATGTTGCGGAAGACGGCACGATCATGGCTCAATGAACTTCCGACGAACACCATCCATAACTGGTATGATTTGCAAAGTGCGTTCTTTCGGAATTTCGAAGGCAGATATCGGAGGCCCTGTACGGTTGGAGACCTATGGCGTTGCACCCAGAAAGCCGGAGAAACTTGCCGGGATTACCTCGAACAATGGATCGACACCAAGAACTCCTGCGAAGGAGTAAATAATCAAACTGTGACTGAAGCTTTCATCGTAGGTCTCCCTATTGGTTTACTGCGCCATCGCTTGAAGTGTGACAAGGTTACTGATTTGGGAGAGATCATAGAAACAGTGAGAAAGTATGCAGATGTTGACGACGATGCAGAAGGACTACTCAATGCCCTAGTTGTGCCTCAGTCAGCAAAACAACCAAAGCAACAAGCTTAGAAGCGCAAAAATAACTCGTAAGAAAACCCCAACGCGGAAACAGCGGTAGTTACTACTGTTTCCGGGTCTAGAGGACGAGGAGGACGTGGCGGAGGCCGCAGGCGTGGCCGTGGGACATCAAGGGTCCAAGGTAGAGGAGAACAACAACCAGGCAAAACCTACTCTTGGGCCGAAGTTGCCAATAACCCATGTGTGCATCACCTAGATGCCAATGGGGGCTCGTCCCACACCAACACTAAATGTCGTTTCAATGACGACATCAAAAGAGATGACACCGCAGGCTACAAAGCTAAGCGGAAGAAGGGAAAGAAAAATCCCGAAAAAGACAAAAGAGACCAAGGAAGATTCCGACATGGAGGAAGCTGATGCTTCAAATCCCAAGTCGGAAGGGAAGAAGACTTTTCCCACCAAGAAGGACACTTATGTCACCTTCCTCGGATCTCAACCAGCAAAGGTCAAGAAAACAATTCTACACGAGCTCAATGCAATAGTTCCGGCTGTTCCCCAGTATCTGGACTGGTCGGAAGTGGCAATCACGTTTGACCGCAATGATCATCCACCTAAGTTACACAGGTGAGGAAAATACGCCTTAATCGTCAACCCACTAATTGACGGTTATGGTTTCTCCAAGACCCTCATGGACGGTGGTAGCACCATCAATATTCTCTATGTCGAAACGCTACGCCGGATGAAGATCTCGGAGACCCAGCTGAACCATAGCTCTGTGATTTTTCACGGAGTTGTCCCAGGAAGACAAGCTAATTCCCTGGGAGAGATCACTTTGGATGTTACCTTTGGAACTCCAAAGAATTATCGAACGGAGGCACTTTCCTTCGAAGTGGTCCCGTTCAAGAGCGCATACCACGCTATATTCGGACGTCTGGCTTACTGGGATTTTATGGCTCGTCCGTGTTACATTTACAATATGATGAAAATTCTAGGTCCCAACGGCGTGATCACCATCAGGGGAGACCCGAAGAAAGCGCGAGAGTGCGAGGATGGAAATGCCGCCTTTGCCGAAGCCATGTTGCACGCCCAGGAGTACCAGGAAATCAAGAAGAGCATAGATCCGTCCGAGATGCCCGCAACAAAGAAGGAGGTTACCAAGCCAAATCCGGAGTTCAAGGCATCAGAAGAGACGAGGAAAGCGCCGTTGAAGGATGATGACCCCTCCAAGGTGACCCAGATAGGCGTAGGCCTAGATAGCGCATAGGAAAGCGCGCTCGTCAAGTTCCTCCAAGCAAATCAAGAAATCTTTGCATGGCAACCATCTGACATGACCGAAGTACCTAGGGAACTTTCCGAGCACTCTCTAAATGTAAACCTGAACGCTAAACCCGCCAAACAGTCCTTACGACGGTTTAGCGATGAAAAGCGTAAGGCAATAGCTAAGGAACTATCACGGCTCGAGTTAGTCGGATTCATAGAAGAGGTCATCCACACTGAGTGGTTGGCCAATCCTGTAATGGTCCCTAAAAAGGACACCACTGATTTAAGGATGTGTGTTGATTATACTGCCTTGAACAAGGCTTGTCCAAAAGATCCGTTCGCTCTGCCTAGAATTGATCAAGTTATCGATTCTACGGCAGGCTCGGAACTCCTCTGTTTTCTCGACACATATTCCGGTTATCACCAAATACGGATGAAGGAATCTGAAAAAGTCAAAACTTCATTCATAACCCCCTATGAAACCTTCTGTTTTATTACGATGCCCTTTGGGCTGAAGAATGCAGGAGCTACGTACCAGCGCACGATGCAGTGTTGCCTCCACGACCAACTCGGACGCAATGTACATGCATACGTGGATGATATCGCGGTGATGTCCAAAAAGAAGGAAACCCTCATTTCCGACTTGGAGGAAACGTTCGCCAATCTACGAAAATACAACATCATGCTTAACCCGAAGAAATGCTTCTTTGGAATACCAGCCGGAAAATTGTTAGGTTTCATCGTGTCTCAAAGAGGCATAGAGGTGAACCGCGACAAAATCAAGGCTATAGTCAATATTTCCAGGCCAACTCGCCTGAAGGACGTACAAAGATTAACTGGTTGTATTGCTGCGGTCAGTCGATTTGTAAGCCGGCTTGGTGAAAGAGCCGCACCATTATACAAACTCCTGAAGAAGACCAAAGATTTTGTCTGGACTGACGAAGCTGAAGCTGCACTGCAAGACCTAAAGAAAGTACTCTCATATCCTCGCAGCGCCGGAACCTCAGGAATCGATGTTGCTTTATATTGCTGCGACAAATAGGGTCGTTAGTATCATCATGGTGGTGGAGAGACCAGAGGAAAATCAGGAACACTTGGTGCAGCGTCCGACTTACTTTGTCAGCGAGGTCTTGACAGAATCAAAACAGCGATATCTGCACTATCAAAAGTTGGCTTATGGTGTTTTCCTAGCATCTCGTAAGTTACGACACTATTTTCAGGAGCATCCAATTACCATGGTGAGCAAAGCTCCCATGAGAGACATAATCAACAACAGCGACGCCACAGGACGTGTCGCCAAATGGGGCATAGAGCTCTCAGCTATTGATATTGAGTATAAACCTTGGACAGCAATCAAATCCCAGATCCTTGCTGACTTTGTCGCTTATTGGACAGAGACGAAGGAGAACATGGTCCTCCCTGAGTCGGAATACTGGACCCTCTTTTTCGATGGGTCTATGGCTCGAGGGGGCTCGGGGGCTGGCGTGGTGCTCAAATCACCCCAAGGAGATAAACTATTATACGTGTTACAGATCCACTTCACAGCGACAAATAATATTGCCGAGTATGAAGCACTGCTGCATGGAATCCGGATTGCCAAGGATATTGGCATCCGACGTTTGATGTGTTACGGAGATTCGGATCTTGTTGCTCAGGAAGTCTCAGATATTTGTAATGCAAATAAGCACATGGCAGCATATAAAGCTGTCGTGGATGATCTATCTAAATCGTTCGAAGGGTTTGAAGTTCAACACATCCCTCGAGCAAAGAATGAGGAAGCAGATGCACTATCTCGAAGAGGCTCTACGCGGAAAGAGGTCCCGGATGGCGCATTTTTAGATCACCTCAAAGTTTCCTCGATAAAGGGAGTATATGAGGAATATCCGACCAAATCCAACTCACCTTTAATAGCAGTTCTAGCTGTAATTCCTAGCTGGACTCAACCCTACCTCGATTATTTGGTAGATGGCAAATTACACGAAGATGAGGTGCTGAGCCGGCAGATTATTCGATGAGCAAAAGCCTATACTATTGTTAAGGGTGAGCTCCATAAACAGAGTGTTTCTGGGGGTTTTCAGCGCTGTGTATCTCTGGAAGAAGGAGTGGAAATCTTAAGGGAAATCCACGAAGGCGAGTGTGGTCAACACGTTGCAGCCAAATCTTTAGTGGCAAAAGCTTTTCGACATGGATTTTTCTGGCTTACAGCTCAGGCAGATGCCGAACGATTTGTCAAGACATGCAAAGGCTGCCAAAAGTACGCCAAGCAAGCTCATGTTCCGGCTGATCAACTGCGAATAATACCTATAACATGGCCTTTTGCGGTCTAGGGGCTTGATATGGTAGGACCTTTTAAACGAGCTCCAAGTGGATTTACTCACCTCTTAGTGATGGTGGATAAATTCACCAAGTGGATCGAGGCTAAACCTATCACTAGTTGTGATGGAGCAACAGCCAAAAGATTTGTCGAGGATGTTATTATCCGGTATGGTTATCCGCATAGCATTATCACGGACAACGGGAGTAACTTTTCTATGGGAGAACTGGGCGAATTCTGCGATGAGCAAAATATTCGGCTTGACATTGCGTCAGTCGCACATCCACAGGCTAACGGACAAGTCGAAAGAGCAAACGGTTTAATTCTACAAGGCCTGAAACCAAGACGCGAAGCACCACTACGACGTGCTGCGGGGGCTTGGGCAGAGGAACTACCCTCTGTAATTTGGAGTTTACGAACAACTCCAAACAGGTCAACAGGATACACAACTTTCTTCTTGGTCTATGGCGCAGAAGCAGTTCTTCCTAGTGATTTAATTCATACTTCTCCTAGATTTGCCGCCTATATCGAAGAGGATGCCGAGATTTCTCGACAAAATGATCTCGACTTAGTCGAAGAAGTTCGCGTCGTTGCTAAAATGAGATCTACAGCCTATCAGCATAAGTTACGCAAGTATCATAGCCAGAGAGTCCGAAATAGATCTTTCAATAAAGGCGATTTGGTTCTCCGGCTTGTGCAACAAAGAAAGCACAAACTTTCCCCTATATGGGAAGAGCCCTTTTTAGTTAGTCGAGTATTGCACAACGGATCGTACTACTTAACTGACATGAGGCCAGTCAAAGAAAGACCTGCTACTAAGAAGAGAAAGAGAGCTGGAGGCAGTACAAATCCGGATGAGTTAGACAGACCGTGGAATATGCTCAGCTACGTCCCTTTTATTCTTAGTTTATCCTTCTTTGTAATCATACATATGTACATGTTCTGTGAGAAATAAAAGTTTTGGTTACCTCACGTTTTTTCTGAGAAGTTCTTAAGCCATCTTATTTCCGAATGATCATGTCATAGTCGAAAATCCCAGAATGCTTGAAAGTTTTTATGCTCATGTTCGTTCTGGTCTAGATTTCCGATTATAAAACTGCTACCTTCGGGTATAACTCTAAAATTTCTAGTCTTTACTTTGGTTATTTGTCTGATTGCTGGATGCGGACATTTTCCGAGTAGTGAATTGTTGGTACTGGAAGCCGGCTTTGTTTCCGAGTTTAAACTCGTTTAGCAATTGAGCTCCGTTGCTCGGCAAAGTTTCCGGCTGAAGGTTTAGCTGGCTCACAAAAGGGACGAGGCGGAAAGCCAAATAAATGATAAGTAGAGACGAAAAAATATAAGTGCTTGTGTAAACATTTCAGGCACGCAAAAATTTCAAAAGTCAAAAGTGCTGAATAGATCAAAAGCTTAGCACTTGCAAAGATAAATAGTACTTAATATTTGCAATCGCATCAGGTTTTTCCGGAATAATACATAAATTTCTAGTCTATGATGCAGGAGGAGATGAAGGATCTGCCGGCTCGCTGGTCACTCCGCCTTGATATCGTTCCGAGATGTCCGAATCCGAGTTGGTGCGTTCATCGTAGGAAACTTCTTCGGCTTCTTCTGCAGGAGGAGGCAGAGTATCCACGCGGGTGAAGAAGGGGATCTCGTAGCTGGTCAGATCAGCTACGTGGCACCTGTATCCGGCGCAGGAGTGCATGATGGCTTGAAGGTCCTGCTCCTGGCCGTCTTCGTCTACCTTGCAGTACCCTCTAGTCACTTGCCATATTTCCATGTTTCCATGGTGGCTCATGACCATGGTGAGAGCATTCTGCGTAGCAGTCCACGCGTAGGACATGTTCCAGTCACGAACAAGCTGCGGCATCTCCTTGGCTCTGTCCCGCAGCTCAAAATCCGACATGCTTGGCATGTCCGGAATCCTGAGAGACTCGCCAATGTCCTCAAGGGACTGACGGTAGTCATGAAGAAGATCACCGACTTGGGTAAGCCGGTGGGTGCAGGGCTCAGACGAGGAAGAGTCCGTCAAGTTCAGAGGACCTATACATCAAAATAAAGTTAAGAAAAAACCGACATTGATAGAAGTCGAAGAAAAATATAAGTCAGAGAGGTGGAACGTACCAAAAATGACGTCGTCAATCTTGGTCTTCTCCTCCCGGAGACTCTGGAGTTCAGCCTGGAGCGCCTGGGATATGTCCTTCTCTCTGCCAAGCTCATTCTTGAGGTCCGAGATTATTTTATCCTAAGCAGCAATCTTGCGATCACGCTCATCAGTGGCCATGGAGGAGGATTCAAGGACTTGAGCTATGCTCTTTTCATGATCTGCCTTGAATTTATCTAGCTCTTGGCGAAGTCCCTTGTTCTCCACCACCAGGGTTTTGAGGTTCTCGACCTCTTCAATCATAGCGATGGATTGTTTCACCGGCGCTGTAAGACAAAAAAGAACAACAAGTTCAGAAAAATTCGACATTGAAAAAAGCAAAGACAAGGTTTGAATCTCGGAATATTTACCTTCGGCTTCATCCTTGGCTACTTTGAGCTCAGCATTTTTAAGCCGGAGAGCTATGATCTCTCTCCGCTTATCACAGACATTGGTCAATAATTCCTAGTTATAGGAACATACTTTCTGTAAGTCAGAATACCCAAAGTTAGAAAGCTATTTAAGACTCGGGCTAATATTTTTGCTAAATATCAGCACGAGCCTTGGGGGCTACACTAGTTCGTTCTTTGGCATCCTAATGAAGCATAAAATCATATTTTATATCCTACTTCATGCTTGGGGGCCCTTCATATTGCTCGCGGGTGAGTTTATCTAAACCCGCGTTCACTTCAGCAGCCACCTTCTCGGCAAGAGTAAGAGGGATCACTGGGGCTGTTGGAAGCTTGCCAGTCCTAATCCTCTCGTTGCGAAGGCGGACTTGAGTAAGAAGGTCAGAGAACTTGACGTCCTCTGCTTCTTGAGCTTCCTCCTCGGGGGATAAATGGCTTTTATCCAGGACTTGCCTGGCTAGCCGCTGGATCTCCTCTGCAGATTTCTGGGTCAGGCCAAACTTGGCAAGACCCGGATTGCTGAGGAGGTTTTCGGCGAAGACTTCAGCTGCGGGATCATTACCCGAAGAGGGTTCACCCTTATCTTGACCTGACACACCCACAGTGACGTCAGTTTGCGACCCAAGGATCGCAGGCTCCAATTGAAGAGTCGGATCTTCTGCAGCATCTGACGAGATAACCGGAGTTGCAGAAGGTTGAGGGGCCGGAGTCGGAGGAGCCACGGCAGGCGAAGCTATGGTAAGCTTCGTCTGGCGTAAGGGATTCGAAGAAATCCCTTTCCCCTTGCCCTTGATGATCGATTTTGCTCTGAGAAGGTAACAAAGTCGAAAACGTTACATCTCGGAAAGAAATTTGAGTAAAGAACAAAGACGGAAAAGTTGTGACTGAAAAGATACCTCTTCACGACAGGCACCTCCTTTGTGCCAACCGCTACCGTCGGAGCTTTGTGCTTCTTGAGCACAAGATCCGGTAGTGGAACTACTTCTACCTCCTGAGAAAACTCCGGAGGGTATCCTTCGAGCGGAGCAAGTTCCGACTCGGGGATGTCAACAAGCTGAAAACAAGAAACATATCAGTATTGCAATATAACTCGAAGATAGAAACACATAAAAGATGTGATGATAGAAGCCTATCGGCACCACGGGGTTTTCCGCCGTGTGCATGTCCAGAGAAACCTCCGGAATCCGCCTTTCGATCCGCTCCTTGATCAGCCACTTGATTTGGCTTATGTAGCCTTGAGTGGTGTAGGCTTTGGGGCTGATGCGGAGGGAGTTGGTTGGAGAAGATGCGATGGAGTGCATCAGTCTATCCCCGTGGTACTGAAGTAGCTGGATCCGACGTGAGACCCAGCAATGGACCAAGTCGGATCCCTTCAGTCCACTGTGCTTGATCAGATATTCGATCCGCCTCTTAGCGAGAATCAGATCATCAGTGAGAGCCGGAGCAGCCTCGTCCCAGGAAGGCTGGGTCGTGGCAGCTCTGTTGACAAAAGCCGGCAAAGCAGTAGCTTTGCCGGGAGCCGGAATATCCCTATGGTAGAAAAAAGTGGCTGGCCATTGTTTGTCCGAGTAACTAGCATAAATTTTGGGATATGCCCGGCCACGTCTAAGATAAAAACTAATAGTGCCGGTGATGTAAGGAACACCGGCAGTAATGGAATTCCTCCGGACATGGAAATAAACCAGAAGAGAAGCAAACTCGGCCTAATGCCGTGAAAGCCCTCGCAAAGCACAGCATATGTGCTCATTTCTAGAAGTGAATTGGGAGGAAGATTGTGGAGTTGAACTCCATAGTGATCTATCAACTCGGAGAAGAACTCCAAGGGAGGAAAAGACAGACCTCGGTCCAGATGGGTGCTGAAGTGGACTCGCTCGCCCTCGTGCGGGTTGGGGACGGTTTCACCGGAGCCGCTCCGCCAGTCGCCAGCGAAGAGAAGCCCCTCCTTCTCCATGTTCTTGAGGCCTGCTTCATCAAGGGCGCAGGGGATCCAGATTCCCCTGTAGCTTTCTTTCTCTGCTACAGCTTCCGCCTTCGCCGCTACCGCTGCTGCCGCCAAACCGGAGGAAGAAGATGATGAAGCCATTTTCTCCGGTGAGAGGGTGACCTTAAAGGGGCGGCACTGGGAGTTTCAGTGGGGGAAGGACGAGGAGGCTCTGTGCGCGTAGGAGGATTGGGAAGGAAGGAAACGACAAAGGACTGGTGGAAAGGAGAAGAAGAAATCTGATCCCCTTATATCCACCTACCTGCGCCAAGATTCGTGCAAACGCTACAGTGTAACCGCCACGCGTCGTGGAAAGAACTGGGAAGGACCCACGCGATGATTGCGTCGCCTCGATCTCCACGCACGCATTGAAACGGCGCCTCGGTTCCGCGAACTGCGGACCCACCAAACGGTCGTGTTGACGAAACGCCTGTCAGATGATATGACTTGACCATGCTTGTGTCAGGTGGCGTTAGAGACCAAGTTCCGGCTTAGTTTAAAATCGAGCTGGAAAATCCGAGTAACCAGTTGAAAGGTCTGACTTACTTTTAAGACCCGGATCGTACTTTTTGTTGTGAAGTTTCAGGAACCCTTCAAGATTCTGCAAGCCGAAGATCAAGCTAGACGATGATAAATCCGACTTTGGATCTTGGAGGCCTCCGGGGGCTGCTGTTGGGGATATACTTTCCGGGTATCCTCATAGTTCCTCACTGACCAGGGTGGCCCACTTCGGGTTAGAGCTTTGCTTCACGGGCGGCCTAGTCAGGGAGAAAGACGGAGTCCAATCCGACTACGAGAAGGCCGAGAAGACTTACAGACTTAGGCCCATAATGTTACTTGTAGTTCAAGATGTACTCTGTAACCGACTCTTAGACGTAGCCGGATAGACCTCTCCTGTAAACCTTAGGCCGGATATCTATATAAGCCATCCTAGGGAGATCCTTTAGGGCACACCCAACACTTTAGACCCTCAACTCGCACAGGAGAAACCATTGTAACCCATATTCCGGCTCTGCCATATTACTGGATTGCTAGCAGGAGTAGGATCCGTCCAAAGCTGGCAGATTCGAACCTGGGTAAATTTGTGTGCTCACCGTCCCGGAACACCATACGTCTCACACCCCTCTCTTACGCATGCCTCGAGGACCCCCTCATAGCGTACTTGTCATCAATCCGACGACAATAACACTGGTGGATCCATATGTGGTTTGTGGAAAGCACATACATGCATGACACTGGGTGTGGTTCATGAAAAGAATAGACATGCAATGACACTGGTGGATCCATGTGTGGTTTGTGAAAAGAACAAACACGCAATGACACTGGGTGGATCCATGTGTGGTTTGTGAGAAGAACACACACACTATGACTCTAGTTGTGGTTTGTGAAAAGAACAGACATGCAATGATACTGGTGGATCCATGTGTGGTTCATGAGAAGAACACACATCCAATGACACTAGTGGATCCTTATGTGGTTTGTGAGAAGCACATACATGCAATGACTCTAGCTGTGGTTCATGAAAAGAACAAACATGCAATGACACTGGGTGGATCCATCTGTGGTTCATGAGAAGAACACACATCCAATGACACTGGTGGATCCATGTGTGGTTTGTGCAAAGAATAGACATGCAATGACTTTGGCTGTGGTTCATGAGAAGAACACACATGCAATGACACTAGTGGATCCATGTGTGTTTTGTGAGAATAACACACATGAAATGACTCTAGCTGTGGTTCATGAAAAGAACACACATGCAATGACACAGGTGCACCCATGTCTGGTTTGTGGAAAGAACAGACATGCAATGACTCTGGCTATGGTTCATGAGAATAACACACATGCAATGACACTGGTGGATCCATGTGTGGTTTGTGACAAGCATAGACATGCAATTACACTAGGTGGATCCATGTGTGGTTTGTGAGAAGAACACACATGCAATGACACTGGGTGTGGTTCATGAGAAGAACACACGTGCAATGACACTGGGTGTGGTTCATGAGAAGAACACACATGCAATGACACTGGTGGATCCTTATGTGGTTTGTGAGAAGAACACACATGCAATGACACTAGGTGGATCCTTTTGTGGTTCATGAGAAGAACAGACATGCAATGACTCTAGCTGTGGTTTATGAAAAGAAGAGACATGCAATGACACTGGGTGGATCCATGTGTGGTTCATGAGAAGAACACACATCCAATGACACTTGTAGATCCTTAGGTGGTTTGTGAGAAGAACACACATGCAATGACACTAGGTGGATCCTTTTGTGGTTCATGAGAAGAACAGACATGCAATGACACTAGTGGATCCATATGTGGTTTGTGGGAAGCACAGACATGCAACGACTCTGGGTGTGGTTCATGAAAAGAACAGACATGCAATGACACTAGGTGGATCCATGTGTGGTTTGTTTAGAAGAACACACATGCAATGACACTGGAGGATCCTTATGTGGTTTGTGAGAAGAACACACATGCAATGACACTGGGTGGGGTTCATCAGAAGAACATACATGCAATGACACTGGGTGTGGTTCATGAGAAGAGCATACATGCAATGACACTGGTGGATCCATGTGTGGTTTGTTCAGAAGAACAAACATGCAATGACTTTAGCTGTTGTTCATGAAAAGAAGAGACATGCAATGACACTGGGTGGATCCATGTGTGGTTCATGAGAAGAACACACATCCAATGACACTTGTGGATCCTTATGTGGTTTGTGAGAAGAACACACATGCAATGACACTAGGTGGATCCTTATGTGGTCCATGAGAAGAACAGACGTGCAATGACACTAGTGGATCCATATGTGGTTTGTGGAAAGCATAGACATGCAATGACTCTGGGTGTGGTTCATGAAAAGAACAGACATGCAATGACACTAGGTGGATCCATGTGTGGTTTGTTTAGAAGAACACACATGCAATGACACTGGTGGATCCTTATGTGGTTTGTGAGAAGAACACACATCCAATGACACTGGGTGTGGTTCATGAGAAGAACAGACATGCAATGACACTGGGTGTGGTTCATGAAAAGAACAAACATGTAATGACACTGGTGGATCCATATGTGGTTTGTGGAAAGCACAAACATGCAATGATTCTAGCTTTGGTTCATGAAAAGAATAGACATGCAATAACACTGGGTGGATCCGTGTGTGGTTTGTTTAGAAGAACAGACATGCAATGACACTGGGTGGATCCATGTGTGGTTTGTGAAAAGAACAGACATGCAATGACACTGGTGGATCCTTATGTGGTTTGTGAGAAGAATGGGCATGCAATGACTCTAGCTATGATTCATGAAAAGAAGACACAGGCAATGACACTGGTGGATCCATGTGTGGTTTGTGAAAAGAACAGACATGTAATCACACTAGGTGGATCCATGTGTGGTTTGTTTAGAGGAACAAACATGCAATGACACTAGGTGTGGTTCATGAAAAGAACAGACATGCAATGACATTGGGTGTGGTTCATGAGAAGAACAGAGATGCAATGACACTGGTGGATCCATGTGTGGTTTGTGAAAAGAACAGACATGCAATCACACTAGGTGGATCCTTGAATAATTTGTGGAAAGAACAGACATGCAATGACTCCAGTTGTGGTTCATGAGAGGAACACACATGCAATGACACTGGTGGATCCATGTGTGGTTTGTGAAAAGAACAGACATGCAATCACACTAGGTGGATCCATGTGCGGTTTGTTTAGAAGAACACACATGTAATGCCATTGGTTGATCCATGTATTTCATTGTACAAGACACTCACTTTCCATTTTTATACTACTCAGTTTTGCCCTTGGTTTTTTGATACTACTCAGTTTTGCCCCCCTCTCTCTATCTTTTGTAGAATCCCAAACCTGTGCTCACTCTGTCTGCTACTCCCTGATTGGTTGTCACAGTTGTCACGCGGATCGTGCGCACCAACCGTTGATTCCGTGCGATCCAACGATGATCTTTGCACACGTCGTGCCCTTCACCGTACAGTGTGAGACAGCATGGACGTCTCCCTCAGCGAGACTTCTACATGAAGGAAGACGATCCCGTCCATGGAAAAAGTCGTCTAGCGGTCATGTCACGTTTAATCAAGTATGAAAAGCCTACTACTGCTACTACTACGCCACAACACATGCGTCATCGAGTGCACGGTCTTTGATGGACAGCTGTAATTTATTGTCACTTGATTTTAATAAGACACGTCCCATTTTTTACGCAGCGGCTCCCAATCTTACTTCCAACTGGGACCCACCATAAGAAGCTTGCATGCGCTAGCCGAAGGGCGAACAGCTGAGCTCGACGAGACCTAACGTCTCCGGCTTCATCGAGTCACTCGCAGCCATCAACACATCCCTTTACCCGATCTATCACAACCCCACAAATCTCGCCGTACAGCCACCTACCTTCCCCTCTGCATTTCCACTTTTAATTATCGCCAATTTTAGGGTCGTGTCAAACTTCGTACATAGAAATTGTGTGTGCTCCCTTTGCATGCGGCTCAATACAGAACTACCATGCATGGCCCGGATAAAAACGTGACGTACCGTGCGCGTGTCGCGGTGCACGGTGCAGTAGACTGTGTGGCGCGTTGCACGGTGGCGCAACGAAACGTGTCTTGCTTCCATCCACCATAACTATAGAGCCCCTCTCCGCACACCCACTCCCACTCTCGCTCACTCTCCCCACGCAACCCTCTCCACTGTCCCATCAGCATCCGCAAACTCCCGAGAATACCCTGTCCGCGCCGGTGATGGCAGAGGAGGATAAGGTGGCCATCGTCGCCTCCGAGGCCGCCAGCGAGGAGGCCCCCGTCTTCTTGCCGGTCCCCCTCGACGCGTTGAAAGCAGCCGCCGTCCCTGTCCAGGCCCCAGTCGAGGCCCCCGCCGGTCACAAGTAGATCAAGCACTTCTTGGGCACCTACGATCCAGATAAGTACGTCGCTCCGCTGAACCCCTACGACACCGGCATCGACGACCCATGGTTGGAGGTAACTAGGGTTTGCTCCGCTCCCCTGGTTCTTCTACCGTTCCCATTGTTGGATGCTAGATCTTGGTTTATTAGGATTCGCTTGTTCGCATTTCGATTGCTCGATCTTCTTACATCATCTACTCCCCCATTTTCCTTTTCTTCCAATAGGCTTCCGACAGCGACGTCTGCAGTGATGACGAGTCCATTCACACCAAGGCTCGTCGGGTGCTGAGGAGGCTGCAGGCTGGCCAGTACGATGCCTTCCTCAGGCGCGGTGACTATAGCTGCCCCTTCCGCAAGGGGATCACCTGCTGCTTGACGAGTCACGCCGGCGGCACCGACTTGAACACCTTACTGAAGCATGCAGAGACCACGGGCTCCGGCATCCACAAAGGTGGCAACCGTGAGACCATGAACATCAATGCCCACATCGCTAAACACCGGGCTCTCGGCATTCACCTCCGAAACCTCTAGTGAGTAGCCATCAAAGAGGGTCGCATGCCTCCAATCAGGCCCAAGGCACCCAAGATCAACGGACTGGGCAACAAGAAGTGAAGGAAGAGCCGGAGAGAGGAGGCGAAGGCACGGGCGCTTGCAGGATGTGCCTGCAGCTGCGGCGGCTGCTGCTGCTGCTAAGCAGCTTCTTTCTAGCTATATCCTATTTCTGGCTAAATGTATCAAACCTCGTTAAGCAACCTACTTTCTATCGCTATATCCTATTTAGCTGCGCACAACTATATCTACATTTGTTTTGTTTTCTGAATGAATGTATTATGCCTGGTGTGATTTGCTGCTCTAGATTTGCTACCTGATCGGAGGCAAAAAGAGGTTCAAAAGGGAACGAATTATCGAAGTGAGAATCTTCTCTAGATTTGCTACCAATTTGGGCAAAATGAAACATATCTGTTTAGCGAGAGAGGAAAAGGGCACTCTTTCAAACTGCCAGTTAACAAGCTACCATCTTGACAAGCTACAAGACACATACATAAACATAACACAACGAGGGTTAAATTTATTTTACTAGTATCACTTGAGGCGCTAGACATCTTGACAAGCTAACTGAGTTCCACAAAACAGAAACATAACAGTGACAAGTAAAATTCAATTCACTTCTCATCAGACCACTTGAGGTGCTTGCCATTGTTCCTAGGCGACAAACTGCGACCATTCCAGGTACTCCATAGCTCATGAAATGCTTCGTCCCACCTGGGATCTGACTTGGCTTCCCTATCTTCAGCGTCCTACGGCACAATTAGCGGTGCATCATAGGCCTGATTGTTGCCGCTAGAAGATGCTGCCTCTCTGTTTGCTGCTTCAGCTACAACCTCTCTGTTAGCTGCTTCTGCTTCAGCTGCAAGCTCTCTTTTAGCTACTTCTGCAGCCTCTCTGTCAGCTGCTTCAGATGCAACCATTTTCTTTGCATATGCAGCTTCAAACTCAGCTATTCTGCATTTTCTACAAAGGGCTCCCCTAAGCTCGTCTTCCCTCTTGCAAATAGGGCAAAACACGAGGTAACGTAGAAAAAAATGGATCTTCTTGTATAGCTGGTAGGTCACGTAAGCATCTATGGCTGCATACTTCAGGTTTATATCAGACAACAGCCACTCGTCCTAGAAATCGTGCCTATACGTAGGGAAATCTTCCTTCATTTTGTCGTACGACTCATCGAGGATTCTAGTTGCGAGTGATGCCATTCCATCCTTCCTCGAGCCCCCTAGGATCTTGACAAGACTCTAAATATTGATCCAGTTGTGCGCAGGAATTATAATTCCCTCTTGATAAAATTTCGAAAAATCAGTTGTTTTGTCGACAGTGCAGAAAACAATTCCCTTTTCTACAAGGAACTGGCGCAGCGCCGGACAATTCCTGTCAGTCCTGAAAGTATGTAGTTTGTCATCACCAAAATTTGTAACTACAAATATTTCGTCAATGCAAGATCTACATCTGAATATAATTTTGAAAAGTTTAGTAAATGCAAGCTCAAGACTCTCAACATTGTCTTGTCATAATTTATTAGGTTTTGCTATTTCTCAGTCGACTGAACGAGTTGCACATTTCTTTTAACTATGGTTGCACTTTTCTTAGGTGATTGAGACTAAAGAAAATCTCAGTCGATCGAGATATAGGCAAAACCTAATTTATTTGGTCCTAAATAAAATCCAGTAGTTGGAAGATGAGCAAGTGGATAAAGAACAAGAGGAGAAAACCCTAAAAGCGGTTAGCTACAGAGAGAAGATCTACAAACCGGGAGAGGTGGTAGATGAGGACGTCTTTCCGCATGGCCAGTTGAACGACAGCGACTTCACTCCCTTCATATGGGTGCTCTGGGGTGTACTCGAGGTCCAATCCCACAAACTTGTCCTTGTCTATCCCAAGCCAACCCTTGTACATCCTCAGGACACGCACCACTGTCTCCTCCTTGTTGGTGTAGACAATGTCTATCTTCTTATTGTCATGGGTAGTGAAGCTTGTCTCTAGACTGCGACGGCCTTCCATGGTGACAAGGAGAAGACGGGAAGAAGACAAATGACTGGAAGAAGAAGAGTGGTTTCTGCAAGGCAGGGGAACGGTGGAACCGTCAATGCGCTTTTAAGGTACTGGTTAACGACGGGGACGAAAGTCCAAGGAGAGACGCGTGGTGGTCGCCGTTCCAGCTTCTGGTAAACAAAAAATAATTATAACGCCGATACAAGTGCCCTGTTTTGTCACGTCAATACACTGGGCAGGGGGTGGGCAGGGTGTGTTGTCCTATCCCCTGTTCCAACGCTGCAAGCCTACGTGACAGCCACCCCGCCTAAGCCACGGGAGCGACATAACGGCGAGAACTGACGGGAGGGGCCCAACTTGACGGCCGTTAGCCTGATTTTTTTGTATTGAAACGTAAAGTTGAATTCGTGCCGAAAAAGACCCTCTGAGTATTTGGCACACCAACTGTAGTCATCCCGGCTGATTTCAGGGAACATGGGTACCGCGTTGCCTGGACGCCCCAACTTTCGGGCCGCAAAATGATATTCTCCATAGAGAGGTGATTTGGTTTGGTAGAGTTGTAGATCTAGATTCCCTCTTACTTCCCCTCAAATATTGGCAAGAATCAATGGAGGGGGAGGAAGAAATCAAGCTCAAAAGATTAGAATCAAATAGACAAAGATTGAGCAAATTTGAGAGAAGAAGCAATGGAGAAAAAGGATAAAGGGGTCCTATATATATGGGGCCAACAAAACTTCCCGTTGGGGCAATTTCAGAGTTGGGCCGGTAGTACCGCTGAGGCCCGGTACTACCGTACCCAGCAAACCAGCGACACTAGCGATTCGAAGCAGCAGCAAGCGGCAGCGCAGCGATCAATGCACGCACGGGAATTGGGGCAGCATGCTGTGAGCTAGAGCTAGTGAGGTTCGGTAGCTAGCGAGCTGGGCCGGGAGCGTGGCCCAAGGGAGCGGTGGCGGCGAGGCAGGAGTGCACGCGCGGGAGCGAGCATGCCAGGCAGGGAGCAGAGTGGCAGGGGCTCGGGGGAAGCGGGCCTGGGAGCAGGGAAGCAAGGCAGCACGCGTGGCTGGAAGCGAACAAGCGGAGCGAGGCGGCTGGGCTGGGAAGCTAGGTGATGGACCTGGGTCGGCCGGTAGTACCGGCCCACCCGGGCGGTACTACCTGGCTAGGCCGGTAGCACAGGATGCGGCCACCGGGCAAGGCAGAGAGGGAGCGGGCCGGATCAGACGCGTCCGATACTGGGCCCGGTAGTACCGGACGGCCCAGAAAATATCTTTTTCCTTTTCTTTTATAAAGCAAATAAGGCAAATATTACAATGGCGATAACTTTTGATTGGTAACTCTGATTGACCCGATTCCAATTGCGTTGGAAAGAGGACAACAAGAGCTACCCAATATTGGATATAACCAAGTGATAATGCATCTATCATTATAATGTGAGATACCTCACTTGGTGAGAATCTGGAAAACTGCCAAGATCAAAATCGCAACAAGATATAAAAGGGAGATCCGATTTTCATGAACAAGAGCTTGTTATGAAGATTACCACAAGCTCTATATCCTCACATGGATAGGACCAAATAACAACCGAATATGATGGTGCAAGTATGCAAAGGTTTGAGCTCTCTTCGAATGATATGATCGAGATACTCACTCGAGAGCCTCTCTTGATAGTACAACTATCTATCCTAAACCCGGTCTCTCAACTACCAACATGGTACCGGCAAAAGGGAAAACCTATCAAGAATACCTTTGCCTTGAACATACTTTGACCTTGTCTTCATTGATCCATAATCACCGAGGATGGCAAGCCTCAAACATGATATCTTCTAGGGATGGTGCCTTTTGATCTTGCACAACGCATATTCTTCTTCATTTCATCGACCTTGAAGCCAACACATGCTCCAAGCGATGCCAATGGACAATTCATACAAGTAAAACTTAATACACACATTAGTCCATAAAGATTGTCATTAATTACCAAAACCACACATGGGGGCCCACATGCTCTTTCACCAGTACATGCCGCCGGTTCCCGACTCGGATCACTGGAGGATGCATTTCGATGGCTCGAAGATGCTCGGGGGCTTAGGAGCCGGCATCGTCCTCACCTCGCCTAAGGGAGACCAGCTGGAGTATGTTCTCCAGATCCACTTCAAGGCCTCCAAGAATGTCGCCAAGACGAGGCACTGGTGCATGGCCTCCGGCTGGCCAGGGAGATCGGCATCAACCGGATCCCTTGCTTCGGTGATTCGGATCTAATCGTGCAGCAAGTGTCCGGTGAATGGGACACCCACGACGCGAACATGTCCCTCTACCGATTCCATGTGCAGAAGCTTAGCGCTTGTTTCGACGGATGTGAGTTCCATCACATCCCTCGCATAAACAATGAGGCAGCCAACTCGCTTGCCAGAATCGGATCCACTAGGAAGGCGATCCCGCTAGGGGTCTCCCTGGAGCATCTGCGTAAACCCTAAATCACCCTGTCCCCCGAGTCGGATTCCATCATCTAGGCCGGAAGTGCGGCGGCTGATGGCTTGGCGGACCCAGAACCCTCAGAACCGGCAAAGAAGAATGCTCGCACTGACTTCGGTGCATCCACACCCTCCGGCTCGGAAGACCCGGGGGCTGACGGCTTGTCAAGTTGCTCGGGGGCTGCCGGCTCTGGCACCCCACCCAGACGACCCCCTGACATCCCTCAGCCGGAGCTCAAGAGCGTCCTCACTATCTGGGAGATACCATCCTGGGTGCAGCCCTTCATGAACTACATCGCTAATGGGGAGCTTCCGCATGATGAGGTGGAGGTCAGGCAGATCCGGCGACACGTGCACACATAAACCATCATCAACAAAGAACTATACAAGCGCAGCGTATCTGGCATTTTTCAGCGGTGCGTCGATGTGGACACAGGCTACCGGCTACTAAAGGACATCCACCAGGGTCAGTACAGACACCACGCTTCATCTCCGGCGATAGTCACCAAGGCGTTTCTCGCCATGGCTTCTATTGGCCCACCGCCCTCGAGGATGCCGAGCAGCTGGTCCGCGCGTGCAATGGTTGCCATTGCTTCAGACAGTTGAGGCACATGCCGGCTATAGTGCTCAAGACCATACCGATTCCTGGCCCTTCACCGTTTGGGGGCTCGACATGGTCGGCCCTTTCAAGTGAGCACGCGCTGGCATGACCCATCTGCTGGTGGCGGTGGACAAGTTCACGAAGTGGATAGAGGCCAAGCCCATCAGCAAGCTGGACGGGGCGACAGTCGTCACCTTCTTCACCGACATCATCAACCGGTTCGGCTACCCAATAGCATCATCACGGATAATGCATCATCATGGATAACGGCACGAACTTCACCAAGGGGGCCTTCGCCCAGTTCTGCAGCAACAAGGGTATTCGGTTGGACCTGGCATCCGTCACACACCTGCAATCCAATGGGCAAGTCGAAAGGGCAAAACAACCTAGTGCTAGCCGGCATCAAGCCATGCCTCATCGAGCCTTTGGAGAGATCAGCCAGATGCTAGATCGAAGAACTTCTGGCTGTGCTGTGGAGCCTCCGCACCACACTGAATCGGTCAACCGGCTTCACCCTGTTCTTCCTCGTCTATAGCTCGAAAGCAGTCCCCTTCGCGGACATCGATTTCGACTCACCCTGCAAGGTCCTCTATGACAAGCTGGCCAATCAAGAGACAAGGGAGGATGGCATATACCTCCTTGAGGAAGCCCGCGAGTCGTTGCTGTCCAGATTGGTGATGTACCAGCAACGCCTGTGCCACTACCATTCGACCGGATCCGACCCATCGCTATCTGCGAGGGCGATCTGGTCCTCCGGTTGTGATGACACGAAGGGCATGCACAAGCTATCGCCGCCTTGGGAGGGCCCCTTCATCATCAGTCGGGTGCTGCACAACAACTCCTACTACCTCATTGCCGCGCAGCAGCCACGCAAGAACAAGATGGACAAGTCGGACGAGGAGACGGAACGCCCTTGGAACACGGCCATGCTCCGTCCATTTTACACCTAGTCATCTGATAGTGTATGTATCCCACGAACTCTGGGAATGAAAATGCGGAACCCCGAGAGATACACAGGAGCTCCTTGCCAGAAATTTGCATATGTTCTTTTCTGGTTCAGTTTTTCCGGCTTCAGCAAACCCTACCCAGGGGCTTGTCGGTTGGCCCGACCTACTAATTCTATAAACAGACTGAGTAGTGTGCGATGGTGTCAGAGGCCCACTCTTCGTCTCAGCTACAGACCGCAACCCGGCTGTCCGGCTAGCAAGAGCAAAAGCCCGAGGCATCCCACACGAAAAACGGTGAAAAGATGTGACAGATCGAGCGGTCCGGCCTTGTGCCTTATTTGAGATTATCCAGCTACTAAGCCTCCAGTAACGTGCACAATGTATTGTCAGCTCCCTTTGATTTCGACTGCAGACTACAACCCGGCTACCCAGTAAGGACGCAGCATAAACAACAGAGCGCATGCGAAAACGACTAAGTAACTTCTGAAGTGCAAGCTAGTTTTCTGAAAAACCGAAGCCATTCTCCGGCTAACAAGTAACACCTTAATCGACTAACACATTAACAATGAACCTATATGTGTGTTTGTTTTGTACGACCACAACGAGTCGGCCATCAAAAGAACGGAAGATTCGAAGTCCTTGCCTTCATCAAGCACTCAGAATCTTTGGGGCTACACCCACTGGGTGCGCTCGCGCGCCCTAGTGGAATCATGTAGATCCGACCGACTAAAGGAGTTTAGCTGGATATTCGAGCCTAGGTGAGGG
The DNA here is from genome assembly GCA_916181665.1 of Avena sativa. Lineage (NCBI taxonomy): Eukaryota > Viridiplantae > Streptophyta > Magnoliopsida > Poales > Poaceae > Avena > Avena sativa. The sequence goes on from OV702286.1 coordinate 83,674,014, forward strand.
AAAGGCCAGGCAAGCCGGCTAGAGGCATCTAGCCAGAAGAAGCTAAGAGTTTGAAGGAAAGAAAGAAGAGAAGATTCGAAGTCCTTGGCTTCGCCAAGAACTCTGAATCTCGAGGGCTACACCCAGTGGGTGCGCTGGCACACAGATACGCCCATTTTGCATCACTATTCTATATCATAATTTACTGTTATTCATTGATATATTTCATATTAAGAGATGATACTTATGTTATTTCATCTGTTTTTGCATGGTTGATGACTTTTGGAGGATGGACCGCTGAAGTCAGGATTCTGATGGAAAAGGCACTGTTTGGAGGCGAAATTCACGAAGATCAGAAAATCCCAGAAAATACATGGAAAATTCTATTTTTCTAGAAGACAAAGGATGCTATAAGGGGGAGCAGAGTTGGGCAACAGGGGCCCACACCACCCCTGGCGCAGGCCACCCCTAGCCACGCCACCAGGTGGTGTGGCCACCCTGGCCCACCTCCAGCTCTCCTTTTTGGCGTATATTATCCCCACAAAACCGTAAGCCTCGGAGAGCAACCAAGTATTTATAGGGAATTCCTGCTCCAAGCCACTCGTCAACACCTTATGCTCCTTGTTGGGTTCGACACTCTTACTTATCGAAAATACTGCGATACACCCCCCTATACTTGTGGGTCATTAAGACTATTTTCTGGCGCCGTTGCCAGAGAGTGAAGCGCTATTGGAGAGTGTTACTGGTAAAGGAAACTTCTACTGTGAGTATTGTTTATTGCTGTTAGTTACTTTATTTCAATATGGATAATTCACTTAGTTTCTTATTTCATAATGATACTACCACTGCTAAGGGAGTAGATGAACCACCACCTGCTGAAAATGATACTTTCAAAATACCTACAAGAATTATTGATCGTGTTATGGATAACTACTATTTTGGGGATGGAACTGTCCATCCCGGTGATGATTTTCTCTTTCTACACGAATTATGCGGGTTGTTCAAGTGTGCAAGTATTACAACTGATCAAGTCAAGAAGAATTATTCTCATTATCACTGAAAGGAAGAGATGAGGAATGATATAAGCTGCTGAAGAATGGTCAATCTCTTGAATGGGAGGAAATAGTGCCTCTGTTTTATTCAAAATTTTATCCTCCTAGTGAGATTCATAAAGATCAGAATCAAATATACAACTTTTGGCCTCTTGATGGAAAGAGTACAGCTCAAGCTTGGGGGAGATTGAATTTACTAATGCTCAAATGTCCTATTCATGAGCTCCCTAACAATATTATTATCAATAACTTTTATGCAAGACTTTCTCTTCATGATAAGGATCTATTGGATGCTTCTTGTGCTGGATCATTTACACGCATGAAAAAAGAAGCTAAATGGGATCTTCTAGACCGTATTCAAGACAATGCTGAAGCATGGGAGAAAGATAAAGGAAGAAAGTCAGGTATAAATTATGATTATGAATGCACTGAATCTTTTATGGGAACTGATGACTTTCAAAATATTAGATATGCGTATGGCCTAGACTCTCAAGCTATTGCAAGTTACTTTAAAGCTTTTGCTTCTTATATTGAAATTCCTAAAAATAAGTGGAATAAGTATCATGCACCTTATAAAGATATTGTTAATTGTGTTCTTGCAAGAAATACTGAAGTTTATACTGCTAATCATGTTTTACATGATCCTTACATTGACAAAATGCCTTTCCCAGTTAAGATAAAGGAACATTCTATGATAGCTAGTATGGTTAATGAAAGTACAAATAAAGCTGTTGAACCTGATGAACAAGTAGCTGTTGAACCTATGATAGCAAATGTGAAATACTTTGTCACTAAATATGTAGAATATGTACACACTATCCTCTGTAAGGATACTTCTAATATTGTTTCACAAAGTAGTGTTATAAGAACTAGTGTCCCTGTGTTTTCTGTTAGAATAAGTGATCATTGATCTCATGGTTCTTGTGATAGTTATATCGTTGAATTTATGCATGATACTGAAAGTTACTATAAGAGAGGGAAAAGTGTTCTTATGCATCTGAATAATATTAAGTTTCCTCGCTTTATGCTGAAAATCTTTATGTTGCACTTATTTTGCCTTCCTATGCTAGCAGCCTTTGGTTTCAACAATTAGTTTTCTTACAAAATTCCCTTGCATAAGGAGTGGGTTAGACTTAAACATGTGTATTTTTTCTTCTTGATGCTCTCGTTTACTTCAATTCATATTCTTATGTGAGCCTCATTGAAATTATCATACCCATCTTAATGGCTATAAAGAAAGAGCTTTTTGGGAGACAACCCAATATATTTGTGCTTTTAGTTTGTTTTTGTTTATTTGAGTCCTGGAAGTTATTACTTTGGTAATAACTTCTCCTTATCCTTTTTGTTTGGTTTTTGTGTCAAGATCAACCTCTAATGAAAGAGAAGTAATATTTGGGAAAGTTGCTGTCCCGAAACAGATTTTTGTGCTTCGTTGTAAAAATTCGTGAAAAATCTCTGTACATCGGATTGAGCTGTAATTTTTTGTGCTTCTGCCCCAGGTTTCTATTTAACTTTCGTTAGTTTTGAACTTTTTGATTTGAGCAACAGAAGATTTTCCAAAAAATAGATCTTTACCTATTGGTCTGTTTTGACAGATTTTTGCCACTCTTGCATTTGCCTCTTAAATGGATTTCCTTTTTGAATTCCTTTTGGGCTTTTCAGAGGAGTTGTTTCAATAGCTTATGTTTTGATGGATTTCAGTTGAAATTGAACCAAAAGGTTTATTATCTTTTATGCACTAATGTTGCCAATGAGAATTGTGTGAAGTTTTGTGTGAAAGAAATTTCCACGTTGTAGGAGAAAATGGTGTAATAAGATGGTGGATGGTTAAATGACTCAAGAAATATGTGTATGAAGATGAAGATATTGATGTTATTCAAGCGGTGATTCAGGAATAATTTATTACATACAAGGTTTAGAGACCTGCAGAGTCTGTTTTATAATAGGTAACAGTTCTGGTAAGAAAAGGTCCGCGAAAAATCTGTCAAGTTATATTTTTGCAGTTTTTTTATCTAACAAGGAAAGCAACAAAGAAAAAGAGGGATGGAAACGGATCCAGGGTGGCTCACACCACCCCATGGCGTGGGCCCACCTAGCCGCACCACCAGGGGGTGTGGCCACCCCGGAGCCCGTCTCCGACCCGTTTTCTCCCAGTACCTTCCTTTTGTTGTTCAACTTCATAATATATAATCTCACGGATCCCCCGAGGTTCGTATATCGTGTTCTCGTCGTGTTTGCATTTCGATTTGTTTCTGATAGGTAGAGTCTCAGTTTTGGAGCCACAATGTCTTACTCCGGATCAGCCAAGGAAGATTCCTCCGCGGACATCGTCAACCCATACATGCGTGAGTTGAGGATTCATCCCAAGGAGTTGTTGCTCGAAGATGGGAAGGTGCAGATAAAAGAGGTTCAGGGCCCTAAAGGTGAAGGCAGTCTGGAGGACAGGATGGAAGCACCAGAGCAAGAAGTCTTTAGGTACAAGAAGATGGCGGAACGTGAAGTGGATATCATCCATAAGATTAGTTCAGAACTCATCGCCGCACACTAGAAGGAGACTGCTGAGCTTAAGGATGAAATTCTCTCACTCCACCGAACAACCAACCAACTACAAGCATAGCTCTATGACGTGCAAAATCAAAACTGTGAGTATGAGGTTAGGTTTAAACGCATAAGTGCTTCTGCTAGTTTTAGTATGTTGGAGACCAGGATGTCTTTTGTTGATGGGGAGCCCTTACCTTGGAAGTCCGATGATGACGGGAGAACACTACCACCACCGAAGGAGTAATTCGTCATCAGGTTTTGGCATCCCCTTGGTTTGTTCCAACCTTGGGGGAGTGTCGCGGTATCACATCACTATCTTCTATCTTTTTACCTTTTTAGTAGAGTCACATCATGAATAGAGAAGTTATCATATAGGATGGTTTGCATTATGGAATTGTCTCTCCTCAAGTTAGATATTTATGTATCCCTTGGTGTGAGTTGCTGTTATGGAATATTAATGAGAAGTTCTATCATTTACTCTTTTGCATATCTTATATTAGTTTTCAATTTTTATTATATGATTGATCTTGTTGTTAGTATTGGTATCACTTTGAGATCATGAAGTAAATTTAGTTAGTTTTGGCAAACCTAGCTCGGTCAGTAGCAACACTATTATGATAATTGAACGAAAAAGATAAAGGTAATCTTAAGAAATACAATTTCATCATCTTTCTTTCTTGATTGGCTCATAAGATTAGTATTCTCTAGTTAAGATCTTTTGTGCTTCCAAGGAAGATTGCATGTTTGTTTTTATCACATGTATGTTTGTTTGTTTCCCTCAACTCTTATGCTTGCTACCCAGCCTTGCTAGCCAAAAACCTGTACTGACAGGGAATGCTTCTCGTGCATCCGATCCTTAAACCAAAACCTATGCCATTTGTGTCCACCATATCTACCTATTAGCATTATTGTTATTCCAAGTAAATTCATGTTTTTATCTACCTTCCGAATTAAACTTGTTATGTAAAAATTAGTGATTAAAGCTCTCACAAACTTGATGGCACACTTTAGTTTTCTTGCACTTAACAAACCTGAACCATTGTGCCCATCTATTCTGCGTATATGCTTGCGCTTTGTAAGTTGTGAATTAGCAGAACCATGCTGTCATAGGGAACGCTTTCAACATTGCACTTTCACATTATACCCAATTGATATCATGCTCTTTTGTTTATGGATGTCGTCAGTTTGAAATGAAAGGGGAGCTTGTAAGTCCATGGAGTTATGTATGTGTGTTAGAGAAACGCCTAGGCGGCTGGTCTAATCCATGCCTAATCATGGTGGAAACCTGCAGCGTAACCATAATGAGCAATCTATGAAGCATTCTTCTTATAAAAAAAGAGATAGATATTGAGAAAAAAAGAAAAAAAGATGAGAAAAGAGGAAAGAGAGAAAAAGGCACCATTTTCCCATGGTAAATAAGAAGATTGCTGAGATGCTCATTATCTGCTTGCCTTGTCATTTTGATATGGGTATTCTTCTGTATCATCGGGCAAGGGGTACCACGTTGGCGGTTCTCTATGATACATATACTTACTATGACAAGAACTTACCGGTAACTAAACTTAAGTAGCATGAGTAGCGGCCCTCATATTCAAGGGACATGAGATTTTCAACTTATAACTTGTCAAGCATATCCTCATATTTGATCACTTTAACCTTAATCACCTAAAGATGGTTATGATAGGGGCAATGAGAGCTGAAAGCTAATAAGTACCATAATTTTTGGAAGCTCTTTATGAAACTTGAAATCCCTGCTTCCCTCTGCGAAGGGCCTATCTTTTACTTTTTAGTTGAGTCAGTAAACCTATTCCCTTCTATCTCAGCAAATATTTTGAGTTGTTGTGTTTCATTCATTCATATGATGATTTATTCAATCATGTTTCTTATGTTCCTTGTTTTGCACATTGCTCTTATCTTGGTGAGTATTACTTTGAAAGCTATCATTGAAAACCCCAATTATGTTTGAACTCCTGCAAATTGTTAACTATTCTTTGACCAAGATCAAAGAGGCCATTAACAATTATGATTTACTTTGTGTATCTTTATTGTGTTTCCTTTACCTACTGCAAGTTAAAGTTATATAATAGTGAGTTGTCTTCTATTATGTTTTATGTGTTGATGGATGTGATGCTTCTTGTCCGTATTCTTTTATCGACTCTTCACTCCATAAACCGGAGGTCATGTTTATTGAGCATAGTTTTTGCTTGGGGACAAGCGAAGTCTAAGCTTGCGGGGAGTTCATACGTCCATTTTGCATCACCATTCTATATCATAATTTACTATTATTCATTGATATATTTCATACTAAGAGATGATACTAATGTTATTTCATCTGTTTTTGCATGGTTGATGACTTTGGAGGATGGACCACTGAAGTCAGGTTTCTGATGGAAAAGGCACTGTTTGGAGGCGAAATTCGCGAAGCTCAGAAAATCCTAGAAAATACATGGAAAATTCTATTTTTCTAGAAGACGAAGGATGCTAGAAGGGGGAGCGGAGTTGGGCCACAAGGGGCCCACACCACCCCCTTGTGCGGGCCACCCCTGGCCGCGCCACCAGGTGGTGTGGCCACCCTGGCCCACATCCAGCTCTCCTCTTTGGCGTATATTATCCCCACGAAACCCTAAGCCTCAGAGAGCGACGACAGAAAGCTTTCGCTGCCTCTACGGGGCGGAAAACTGCAGAGAGAGAAAGAGCTCTTCGGCAGGCAGAAATCAGTCAGGGAAATTCTTTCCCGGAGAGGGGAGATCGTCACCATCAACACCTTCATCAAGCTAGACTTCATCGGGATCATCATCATCATCTCCACTAGCACCATCATCACCACTCCATACCACTATATTAATTGGGTTGAATCTTGCATAGTTCTTAGGGGAAACTTTCCTGGCATTGATTACTTGTTGTAGTTGATGCTATTGAGTGGAACCATTGAATTATCGTTTATGTCAGATTGTTACTCATCATTATTTCATCTCTGATCTTGATCCATATGTATTGTGAGTAGGTCGTTTAGTTCTTGAGGACACAGGAGAAGTCATGTTGTTAGTAGTGGAATTGTGTTGAGAAAGATTCAATAGTTTGTTATTTAAGTTGTGGTGTTATTCTTCTAGTGGTGTCATGTGAACGTCGACTATATGACATTTCACCTTTATGGGCCTAGGGGAATGCATTGTGTATTTGGCTAGTAATCGTAGGGATTGCCGGAGTGACAGAAACCTAAACCCCCGTTAGGAAACCTTTGCACAAGGGATGTTAGGATCTCAAAGTTTAAAGCTGTGGTTAGGTTTCTATCTTAATTACTTTCTTGTACTTGCGGATGCTTGCAAGGGGTATAATCACAAGTATGTATTAGTCCTAGGAAGGTCGGTACATTAGCACAGGTTCACCCACAAAACACTTATCAAACTAAAGAAGATTAATCAACTGTATGAAGCGAAAGCACTTGACGATATTCCCATGTGTCCTCGAGAACGTTTGGTCATCTTAAGTAATACAACCGGCTTGTCCTTTGTTGAAGAAAGGATTGGGCCACTTGCTGCATTCATTATTATTGTCTTTTATTCACTCGTACTTTATTTACCTGCATTATCAAAAACCCCTAAAAATCCATTTGCTAAGTATTTACAGAGAATTCCTGCTCCAAGCCACTCGTCAACACCTTCTGCTCCTCGTTGGGTTCGACACTCTTACTTATCGAAAATACTACGATACACCCCCTGTACTTGTGGGTCATCACACATGCCCACTGGAGTTGGAAGTCATTCGGCTAAAGGAGTTTAGCCAGACAAAGATAGTCAGATGATTGTAACCGGCCAAGGCGAAAAACTTTAGAACACACAAGATCATAAGGAAAAATGGGAACGAGCAAACAACATATTAAGATAAGGGGAGTTGAAGCTCCCAAAGATTCAACCGACATCAACAACAGTCCCCACAGACAACAAGTTCAGCAAAAGGAAATTATTACAAGTCCACCCGACATCCCAGGGATCAAATCTAAACGGTGGGGCCTTTGCCGTGCGGTGGATCCTGGTCGGCTGGAGCTTTGGGAGGAGGAGGAGGAGGCGCGGTGGATGTTATGGCTCTGACATCTCCACGCTTCAGCTGTGATGACGCCTCAGCCTCTGTCTCCGGTTCCCAGCGGACTCCGAGTCGGTGATGACTTCATTGATGTCGCCGTAGCCGGCGATCTTGATGGCAGAGGCGTGGAGTTCGGGATGAGCTTGGCGGATGGAAGCAAGGGCGGCGTCGGCGCGGAAGCCCCTATCGATCTTGCTGATGCGTGCGTCCTTGTACCAGGACAACATCAGTGCCAGAGCCATCTCCGCTCCGGCTCGCGCCGCCAGGTCCCTTAGCCGTTCAATGGCAGCCAGAACCTCCGCAACCTTGGTCGCTAGCTAGGCGATCATCTCTGGCGTGGCCGCATCCAGCCACAGGAAATCAAAGACAACGTGAGCCGCTTTCCGCAGCTCAGCAGCCTCCTCACCAAGAAGGGCAACCAACTCCTAAGAGGTTGGCTGCTCCCCCGGCCAGTTCTCCTGAAGCTAGTTGTAGGCCAGCAGGTCTACGCCTGGATAAAAAGCTATTAGAAAAGGAAAGTCAGGTCCGGCTATCGGATCTGGACAGGAAATGATAGTCGGGAAAAGAACTTACCCTTGGTGGTGCGGCTGATCTGCATCAACTTCTCTAGGAGGGCCTTCTCCCGCTCCCCGAGCCGCTTGATCTCCTCCTCCTAATCCTTGATCTGAGCATCAAGGAGATCGAAGGCTTGGGCCCAGCTGGCGAGGGCGGAGTCGCACTCCTTGATGGTGGCCTCCAGCTAATCCGTCTTGGAGTGCCACTCCTTGTTCTACAGCTGGAGGTTGGAGTTGTACTTCGTCAGCCAGTCGTTCACCTTGGTCAGGCGATTGATCTCCCGTTGGGCGCACACCATGATGGATACAAGAAACCGACTATCAGCAAAAAAGGAAGGTAGAAGGAGAAGGAAAAGCTGAGTAAAATGACTTACTCTGGGAGGTGCCATTCGCAGCGGCCAGCTTCTGCTCCAGCGACCAGTTGCTCCCAGCCACAGCGTCAGCCAGCTCTAGGGTGGTGGCCAGATCCGCCAGCGAGGTGCAGGGGAGGCATCGTCATCGACGTCGTTGAGGGTCAGCGGCTCCTTCGTCTCACGGGCCGCCACCCGCCATTCCTCCACCGTTTCGCCATTAGATTTGTCGTCCTGGACCACAACCAGCTCATTGCTAGCTGCAGCCCTCCTTGTCCCCATGGAGGGGCCACCTCCGCCTTGCGGGCTCGATGCCGCAGCGTCCGACTGCAACACCGTAGTCGACAGGGCATCCTCGGCCTCGACTACCATAGCCTGATCTGCGTGAGGCGGTGGCGGAGCCCTGGACATTGGAGTGGGGCAGCGATGGCAGCAGGAGGCAGGGTGGTAGGCGGAGCGCGGGGCGGCAAGCCAGTCGGCGCCCGTGCTGGGCTGGCAGCGCCGAAGGAGACAAGTGAGCTGCAAATATAAAGGAAAATAAGAAAACAAGAAGAAAAAGAGCCACGCAAGAAGAAGAAAGGAAAGGAAGCGCAAGACAAAGGGACCACAGGAAAGCCTTACCCCTGCACCACTGGCAGCGGTGCCTTCTTCTGGCCAAGCCGGCTCAGCGGCGGCGCACCGGTCCGGCTCCTCTTTGTAACCGGCTCCTTCACTAGAGGTTGTCTTGATCCGCTTCCCCACGCACCGGACCGGCTGGAGTCACCATCTGTTGGTCGGCGTTGGGCCGGTTCGGGAGCCGGGGCGGCCTCCTCCTCCTTGTCAACTAGCGCGTGGGGGTCATGCACCAGATCATCGTTCCAGTTAGGGAAGACATCGGTGTTTCCATCTGACTCCTCGCCAGACCAACGTGCACGTGGCTTGGGGAGGTCGAGCATGAAGTCCTGGAGGGGGGTCTTACCCTCCTCCCGGATGATGCAGGGGGAGTTCTATCAGAAGAAAAGAAGAAAAAGAGTCAGCCGGATGAAAAGAGCAGAACAGAGGATGGAATGTACCGTCTGGATAATAAAACTTACCCAGGGCACGCGGTTGTCACGGGTGTACGGGGCCTTCCTGAACCGCCAGTTCTCTGGCAGCCTCTCCTTCGTGATCGTCCACACCCACTCCTTTAGGTTGTGGTAGCGGGGATCGCGGTGAGACAGCCGGGTGGGGTCCGGCCGGCCAGAGTAGTAGCACATCTTGTGGGCGTGCTGCTGCAGCGGCATCATCAGCCAGGACATCCATCTAAGCGTGATGTCCAGGCCGGTTAAGCCGGTAGTGACGAGGGAGCACATCCGGTGTAGCATCGCATCCGTCTCCGCCTTGTCGCCATGGATCTTCAAGTTCCAGTGTTGTCGGCTGGACTCCACGTCCTGGAAGGCCGACAGGTTGATCAGGTCGACCTCGGTGACGTTGCTGATGTAAAAATACTACTGCTGCCACAGTCGAACCATATCCTGGAGCTTGAATTTGGGGTATCCGGTCTGCGAGCAGGAGTAGATCGACGCCCCGCTGCAGGCGACCAACTGACCCTACGTAAACTGGACCTGTGGCGGGACGCGTTAGAGCCGGCAGAAGAGCCCGAGATCCGGGTAGATCCTGAGGTAGCACACGAAGAAAGCTACAAAGTGCGTGAGGGTGCTAATGGCGTTGGCACCGAGGTGGTGGAGACCGAGGTCGAAGAAGGCCAGAAAAGTGAGGAAGAAGGGGTGCACGGGCAAAGCGAAGCCGCGTGTGAGGTGGGAGAGGAAGATCACCCACTCCCCCTCCTCTGGGTCCGACGATTCCTCCTTCGGCGGCGCGAGCCACACCTTCACCTCCGTCTCCGGTGACAGCACCCGGGTGGCACGATACTTAACGATGTGGTCCTCCGTCACAGAGGACCCGCACCAGGCACCACACTCTGAGGCCATCACGACTTCATCCTCCATGGTGATGGGTTCCGAGAAGCGATGGCCCGTGTCACCAGCGACACAAAGCGTGCAGCAGGGCTAAGTCCGGCAGCGGGCCCACACAAGCAACGGCGAGGCAGCGAGGGCGCAAGGAGGCAGTGAGGAAGCAACGAGCAGAAGTGGGGAACGGCTCCCCGGGGCGGCCTTTTAACGCCTTGGGAGAGCAACCGTATACCATGCCACATGGCGTCCACCGAACTGTGCCACTCCCTTGCCACCGCTCCAGATCTTCTGCGCTGGCGCTAAATGCGCAAGAGATCCCAGGCCAGAAATCGAAACAGTGGATGGCAGTTCCCGAGGCAACGTGCACGATGTGCGATGCGACGTAACACTGCGCGCGACAATGCAATGATGGAGCATGAGTGCGTGGCCGGCTTCAGCACTAACGTCACTAGTAGCGCAACCGTCAGGCGGTAGCCGGACACGAATTTCAAACACAAGAGGGAGCGCGTGCACATTTCACCTAAGGGCGAAATCCACACGTGTTCGGGGGCTAGTGTTGGTTCGATGACCCTCGGATACCGCAACCAGGCAAGAACTAAGGCAGGAAGCTCGCGTCCAGCTAGCATATCATAGCCGGACGTAGGCGTTTCATACTGGCTACCAACCGGTAGCCGGAACCAGGAAGGGCGGCAAGGTACGGATCCGGCTACACGAATGTAACCGGGCGCAATCAAGAGGACAGGGCGACGTGATGCATAGTGCACGGTACGCCCTGGTATAGCGACAAGACCCGCAACTACGAGGCCATACCAAAGACTTTGCTGGTGACGTGGGCATAGTGGCCGGATGCTGACGACGGGCTCCACGGCGTTCACTGTACCCACGACGACCTGCACGGCTTGTACATTGACATGACATACCTTACCAAGTATTATAGATGACCAGCCGGCTAGGGCCCTCCTGTGGGACCCGCTAGCCGGACTGGCCATTGAGACTGTTACCCCTTTGCCTATATAAGGAGGGGCAAGGCTCTCGTAGCAAGCGCGAGGCATTTAAGAGGTAGCTAGTTCATACAGCTCGAGGAGCAATTGTACCCCGTATTCTACCCATAGTGAGATCGGTAGGAGTAGGAGTTTTACCTCACCACGAGGGCTCCGAACCTGGGTACTTGTGTCCCGTTACACTTGCTCATATCCAATCCCACCTGCGGATGTCGTCGAGAGCTTCCCTGCTAATCCCCACACCTCTATCTAACCTTCTCAGGTATGTCGTTCCCAATACAACGACATCACCACTCTCAGGAAGAGGAGGAAGGAAGGATAGATGATCGACTGATCCTTGATGTAAAACCACTTGGTTTTCCATGCTTGGACGGAGTCAGTGATCTTAAAATCAAAATAGTCTACATCAGAGCGAACAGAAAAAATGGCGCCACCAACATCATAAACAATGGAGTCGGTGGCATTCCGATGAACATAAAAGAAGTACTTCCATAGGATCCAATGGGGATGGATCCTGAGGAAGCATTCACAAAGAGTAACAAAGCAAGCAACATGAAGGATAGAGTTGGGCGTGAGCTGATACAGCTGCATGCCATAGACGAAAAGGAGACCACGAAGGATTTCATGGATAGGGAGAGAGAGGCCATGGAAAAGAAAAGAAAGAAACATTACCCTCCAGCCTAATTCGGGGATTGGAGCAGCTTCATCCCTAGGGAGCTTGAAGGCGCCCTCCTCCAGATGGACGAAGTTCCGTGCTTCGCGCAACTCCTGCACAGAGCACTTCGAAGGGTCCCATCTGACAGGCCTCTTTCTGGTGGCCTTGGCGGCTGTGGTGGAAGTCCCCACCCTGCTTTTTCCCATGGTGGTAGAGGAGCGACACTGGCACGCAGAAGAACAGCCGGAGTAGGCGAGGAAGCAAGAGCGAGACAAGGGCGCAAGGAAGAAGATGAAGCTAGCGAGGAAGGGGTAAAAAGAAGTAAAAGAAATCCATTTCGCCTTGTAAAGAACAAGGACACATAGCTTAGACCGTATGATGTAAAATATAACCGTTAGAAAAACACACGATGGTGGCACGTGTCAATAGATTCCGTAAAGGAAAATATCTTAAGAAGTTATTGTTGTGGTAAAATCAGGAGAACAGCGTATGTCGCCTCGATCTTCGCGTGAAAAAGGGGACGTGCAGTCAAAAAACTCCACTGAATACGTCACCATGCTTCATCATTACTGCTGCACAGTCCCATGTTTGAAACGCCTCGCCAAGACGCGTCTTCTGGGAATCAACAGCATAAAAATCATCATCAATGATGTCATAACAAGACAATTCGTAACATTACAGCTCAGTACAAGGGATACGAATCCGAAGAATTTTTTTGGAGTCGAGGTAAAATCCTCCATGACAAAGATTGAGACTACAATCGAATACAAAGATTTCGACTGTAGCCTCGGGGGCTAGTCCTATCGGGAGCGCTGGTCGCTCACCCGACAAAAATCTAAGGAAACATTGATGTCGCAAGTATAATGCAAGATTTTCGAGCCTATGTCCTGATGCATACATCCGAACATAGCCTGGGGGTCTACTCCTATCAAGATCACTGACGCACACCTAATAAAGGAAAACAAATGAACAACTTAAAAAAGTACTCCTATCGGGAGTATCCATAAGAAACTCTCAGTTCCAACTGCTAAATCTGGTGGTCAACAAAATCAATAAATGAGAACCTCTGATCGCACTCGAACGCGATAAAACTCCGAATGTCATGTTCAGAAACATGAAGGTAAGACTCCGGAATTCGTCATGTGTGGCCTGGTAATCGCAAAAGAATGCGCTCTGCCAGCAATATATATGTATCTACAATACGATGAAAAATCCCAACGGACGCATTGGGTACCCAATAAAATAAAACTGGAATTTAATATTCGATAAGACCTCAGCGGCCCAAACTGAATTACGCCAGTAATAAATTCCAAATTTAGGCCAGGGGACTTGAATTTGATGTAGGACAATCTTGCCTTTGCCCAGGAGCAATTAACTAATTCTCGATCCGTCGGATGCATCAGGATCGTTGTACCAAGATCCCTATAAAACTGAAAATAGTAAAAATTGAGCATGTCTTTGAGACTCGACCCGAATCTACGATTCCGGTGGAGTCTTGGGGGCTCCTTACATAGGTACGGTTACTCGGGTACCTATGGTTTGTTACCCTGGTTGTATAAAAGGCTTATGGCCCATGAAGAGTCAAGATGATGGCCCAAAGGAGCAACCAATATAGGCTTTAATTATATTAGGAAATGGAACAAAGGGCCGATACCATGTTGGTATTATAACTACGTATATGTAACCTACCCACGTACAGCTTTGAGACCCGGCCTATTATATATAGGACTAGAGAAACCTATGCAAGGGTACCGAAAAATCCCTAAGCAATCTGTAATAGTGCGATTCATGAAATATTAAGGTGACCTTGACTCCATTGGTCTCCTGACATCTGACAAAATCCCCAACGTTCTCTTTTCCGCAAAACCCTAAGTCCTTCTCTATGGACATTGCCGAGATCACCCCTCGTCGGCCTGCAAGAGCACATGTTCGTTAGAGCATGTTTCACGGAAGTATTGTTTCTTGTTTTATATCGATCCCAATAAGGAGATTAGGAAAGTGTTTATTTGTGGTGTTTCTTTCGCATTCAAGGTGTCACCAAGTGTTGAGGTGGAAATTGGTGAGTGAAACAAAGTATTTTTGAGTATTGAATGGTACTTAAAGTAAATAACATGAAAGTAAATAGCATAGGGTTGTTCGAGGTTTCCTACAAATGAAAGGTTAGGCGCGGAGAGAAACGGTTCATGGTGATAGTGAATGTGCCAAGTGAATATAATGGGATAAGTGATTATGATACTTATTATTCATATGAGAGTAGGAAAGCAACCCATATAACAATCAAGAGTCCTCTTGGTAGATTCTTGTTGGTTCTAATGATCCTTCTGCCTATTACCAAAGCCATAATCATCAAATCAATAAATGTCTTTCAACTAGATCAAGGCTTTAACCTTGATGGTTCCTTGTTGTCCTCGAGTTGTAATAGCTCATCTTTGATATCAGCCATGTCACTTAGGGGTCACTGATTCGCTAGTAAACAATTTCATACCTATGATATCTCAGGATCATGATACCCGGTCCCTTAAATTGGATAACGAGCATTACACACACATAGATAATAATTATCACAATATAATAACCACGACAATAATCACAAATGGATGGAAATAAAGGAGGCACATCACATCTCACCAATTCCATACATCTCCCATGCCTATGGGAATTTACTCACACATGAGAGGAAAGTAGATCAAAGATATAATCATACTACAACTAGAAATCATCTCAACTTTACCTTAGCAAACCACAATATCGTCGAAGATCAAATCAAATACAAACCAAAGAAGGAATAGAGGTTCGATCCATAATATTACAAGTATGAATCTCTCTCTCTCGGTACAAGTGGGGAATTATGGTGGAGTTGATGATCAAGAGGCTCGAGATACTCAAAGGATGAGATGAAGTTCTTCCTTCTACAGATCCGATCTCCTCTCATCTAGATGGTTTTTGGCAGTTTTATTCGTATTTTCCCCCATCTCCTTCACGAAAGTTTGTTGTATTGATATAACAGAGGCGATGGAGGGTCGTACGGTCAAACCGTAAGGATTCTCTCTGGCCATACTGCAGGTCGTTAAAGGCTCTATAGGTCTCGGATGGAAATGCCTTCAATTGGTGATTTGTTCATTTAGGTGTGTTTATCCCATAAATGCTCTCAGATCTTTCCAAAAGTGTCCAGTACCTGAAAGTCATCATAAACAAATAAGGTTTCCCTACCTTGCGATATTAGTGTTAGTTGAAAGATCAAAATCAACGAAACCCGGTGAAAACCAATGGAAAATCCTTGAGAAAAAGCGTCAATGTTTGGAGCTATTAGACACCCTTATGGAAAACATAGTGGATTCCTTAGCAAAGTTAGTGGTCTTCCCAGAAGCTTCATTTCAGGCACTTAAATTGACACCTGATTTCATGGTACCTACAAAAGAGAAAACAAGAAATATTTTAGAGCTCAGTAGAATATTACCTTCTTCTAGGTTGGATGCTCTAAAACTAGCGGTGTCCACTACCATGTCAATTGGAAAACCGTATCCAGGCCTATCTCCCTAGGTGGCTCTAGCGTCCATGACCCGGAGCTCACTAGCCTTGCACTGCGAATGCGCTAGCTCTGGTTCATTTGTATCGACGATGACAGAGCATGGAGTGGCCTTGACCTATAGTTCACAAAAGAAGAGGGTGATTTCTCCTTTGCTTACACCACTATGGAAGTGGGAAATGGCCAGTGCGCCCTCTTCTGGGAGGACCGCTGATCATTGGGCACTTGATTTCTAAGATTGCACCACTCATGTACATTTGCATCCCAAAGTGACACTGTAGAACCAAAACTATTGTTGATGACCTGCGGGGAAACAAATGGGTGTCAAAGATTCAGGGCACAGTTGGCATTCAGGATATAGGCCAATACCTACTGATATGGCAAATGATCAACCACACTGCTCTCATAGTGGATCTAGACAACCTATGATGGAAGTGGAATGCTAGTGGCAAGTATTCTACCTGCTCTGCCTACCTTGCAAGCTTCCACTGATCTGTCAGTTGTGATGCCTGGAAGCTCAGTTGGAAGAGTTGGGTGCCACCGCGCGTATTATTCTTTCACTGGCTTGCCAACCTCGACCCTACTAGACGACATACCACCTTGCTTGGCGAGGGCTGCAACACCCATCGTGATGTCCACTCTATGACCAAGCCCCTTAGACAATCCACCACTTTATCCGAGGATACCCCTTTTCCCGACAAGTATGGCACAAGATTCTATCATATGGTTGTGCCTCTCCTGCCATCCACCGGACAAAGACATTGCCACACTCACCGATTGGTGGGCATGTAGCAAGGCAATGCACTCCGAAGCACATGCTTAAATACCTCACATATGCTACCTTGCACATCCCCTAGATGATCTGGAAGCACCGCAACGCTTCCATCTTCGACGATGTTAAGCCTTTTACAAACCTCGTGGCTGCCAACATTAGAGACGAGGCCACCCTATGGGAATGGGAACGAGCCCTTGGCCCATGATCCATCTAGCCACAAACTTGGGATGTACATTAATCTTCATTTTTCCCATGTAAACTCACCTCCAAGAAGGATTATGCCAAATCTTTCCAATGAAATGAATCACAAAGGTCCTTTTTTCTCGGAAAAAATAATATTTTGTTTTTATTTTAGCGTGGAGAGCTAGAATAATTTCGTGTTGTAACCACTCACATAATGCTATTATTAGATGTAGATCTAGAATCAGTATTAAGAATAATCTTAGATGAAATTGCCGCTTTATGTTCCTTCTGGTAAGAAAGATTGATATATGAATTAATGCTTCTTTCTTTCACAATTGGCTTCTGATTCAGGTCTTTTTATGCACTAAAAAGGGAAAACGAACATTTGGGCTTTTGAGATATTGCTAAACAAAGATGCCATAATGGAGCATGATCTCAGATACTCAGTAGAATATCTATTGCATTTTCATTTCTTTGAAGTAAAACATAAACGATCAAGTAGCAAAGAGAAACAAAAAGGAGATTGTTGTTGTTAGTTATTATATCCATACCGAATACACTTGGATCATAACCATGTATTGGCGGGTTTAGCTTAATATCAGGTCTAGAGTATCTTACAAGATTTTATACAGTTGCCAGAATTTCCCCCAATCTTGCATGCTCCATATTTGTTGGAAAATAGGAACAAATGTAATTGGCGGGAAATCTTACCTAACTACTATCATATTTGAGATCTACTAGACTCTAATAATTCCTATTTTTCTATGACATTTTTGTCTATATTTATATATGTGGTTCACTTTATTTTATTCTCACAAGGGTTTTCTCATGCTTAAGAACGAATTTGGGGGTGCTCATCTCTCAGTTTGATGAATTTAGCCGCTTTTATATTGTTGAAGCTGTGGAATGTAGCTAGGTTCAAGTCCTCTCCATTGAGTGCTTCAGCTTGAAAGCAAATATTAATGATTTCCTTTGGCACTTCTGCAACCTAACCAGTTGCAACCATCGATTTAATAGCAATCCTGCTATATGGTCTTCATAAGTTATCTATTTTGATCCCATATGTTTTTACCTTTATAAAGTGATGGACCGATTTGTGCCATTAAATTTGGCCTATTGCTTGCTGCATTTTCTTAGCTTGCTAGATTTATTGTTCCCTTTAGTGCAAAAACTAATGCCTCAGAGTAACACACTTATTTGTGGAATGACACATTAGACTCTGACCATGAGTTACGACATTATATGTGTGTACGGGTGTTGCTAGAATACCATGCTCAAGTTCATACAGAATGTAGTATCGGACACTTACGGAATCCGATACGCTCATAGCACACATCAATGGACACAAGCGCTACGTTTTTTACATCTACTCATTCCATTAAGAAGGAACACTAAAAAACATAAGGTTCGTTATGCCCTGCTGCATCATAAAACTAAGTGTCCAGGAATATGAGCACCGGCCCACGCGGTGTTAGAACACCATGCAGGCGGCGAGGTGAGGCGAAGCTCACATGTTCTTATAGTAAGCTAATACGCTTGTATGTGTAGACCGAAATCAATTAGTCCTGGGCCTACATGTAACATGGATCCATGAAGTTCCTAACCCATTGGCCATTGTTAGTTTTTGGTGAATAAAATATGCCCGAGAGTGAATAATAAAATGATTATTATTGTATTTCATGTTTATGATAAATTATTCTCATGCTAGAATTATATTAATAGTAAATGTTAATACATGTCTATTTAATAAACAAACCAAAGTTCCTATTAATGACTCTTATTGTACTAACTCGTTAAATAACAGATGATCAAGGTTTCCTGATCATGTACATTGGATGTTGTTAATAATGAGATCATTTTATTAGAAGAATGTTACGATGAACATACACCTAAGTAGATTTAGCAATACGATCTAGTCATTAAGTTTACATTGCTACATCAAGCACATACAAAGTATTCATAGTCCTTAGACCATGAGATCATGTCAATTGCTAACACCGGAAGAATGCTTTGATAACATCAAACGTCACACCGTAACAGGGTGACTATAAAGGTGGGTCCGGGCATCCAAAAGTATTATGTTGAGGCTCATGGATCAAGAGTAGGATTTTTTTCATCCTAATGATGGAGACATATACTCTGTGCTCATATCACATCAACACCGCTTGCAAGCGCATGACTTTGTCATAAGGATGTTGTATTAAAGAATGAGTAAAGAGTACTTGTCAGGAACGAGATCAAACTAGGGTATGGTTGATACCTATGATCGGATCTCGGACAAGTAAAGTATCCCAAGATAAAAGGAATTGGATACGACGTTGATGGTTCGCATGATCACAAGAGTCATCATTGAATGTGCAGGACTCCGTACGGATCTCTAGGTCCTGCTTCTGATTATTGATAAGAGAAGTGTCTCTATAATTTCTGCATTATTCATGAACCATAGGGTGACACACTTAAGGTTCTCCGACACTAAGTGGTAGATAAAACATATCCAAGAATAATTTTGCTAGAGCAGAAATTGTTTCGATGATTACTAGATTTGTTTCGGGTCAAAGCGTTGAAAATGG
This sequence comes from Avena sativa, assembly GCA_916181665.1. Classification (NCBI taxonomy): domain Eukaryota; kingdom Viridiplantae; phylum Streptophyta; class Magnoliopsida; order Poales; family Poaceae; genus Avena; species Avena sativa. Next base: position 83,693,211 of record OV702286.1, read on the forward strand.
TTTTAAGTGTAATATTGAAACAATGCAAGGGGTTTTATGTGAATGTGTGTTAATTCAAGTAATTGACAAAATCCTGAATAAAATAAATAAAAGAGTTTTATTTAAAGAGAAAATTGCATTTATGCTATGTAACACCCCTAGTTCTACTAATATTATTTAGGGTTTGATTGTGCATCATGAGCATATCATGCATATCAACGTTTGATAAATCTTGCATTAAGAGAGAGAAGAATACCCTAAAACCCTAGTGTTTCCCCTCTCTTTGAAAACCTTCAAATGGTTTCAATTATTTTGAAAACTACCAAAACTATGGAGCCCAAACTGAATAGAAGGGCCCCTGCTATATTTCCATATTTTATAAACATTCTGGTATATTTGAAATACTCAAAACAGAAAAGAATTTGAAAATACAAAGAGAAAATGGAAAAACAGAAAAAGGAAAAGGGTTTTTCAAAATAAAAACTAATCCTAACCTAATCTGGGCCGAAGCCCATCTCTCCTCTACCCTCTATCTGCCGCCGCAGCAGCCCGCAACCTAGCCTCCTTTCTCACACGCCGCGTAGCAGATAGCAGTCAGCAGCAGCCCTCCTGGTAAGCTTTGCCGCAGCCCAGCTGAGGCCCAAGCCAGCCCGCCAGCGGCCCTGTACCGCTTCGGCCTCGAAAACCTTTTGTCGTCTTTGTCCCCGACAGAGGAGGCTCCTCGTTGTTGCCGCGCTCGCTGTCCGCCGCCGCGGCCGCACCAAGGTGCGCGCCACCGACGGCCCCAACGCCTACAAGACCCCCTGGCCGCCTCAGTGGAGAACCCTACCCCTCCTTCTCCCTCTCGCGTGTGTTCCCTTCCTCTCTGTGCCACGCGTTCCCGAAACCTGAGCTTGCCGGCCGTCGCCGTCCCCTTCGTTTCCGACCACCCCTCGCACCTCAAGACCATAGGCGTGACCGCCGTCGTCTCCTTGTTCATCCCTGCAGAAGCACACGAGCAGGGAAGCCGTCTACTCGCCGGAATCGAGCTCGAAGCACCGTCGGGCACCGCCGTTGCCGTTGTCGATTCATCGCCGTCCGAGCTCGCCTCGCCTCCCCGACCTCATCACCATGTTCATGGTGAGCCAGCGGTCCTTGTGGACCCTCTATCTCGCTCCCTCTCACTCTCAGTCGCCCCTGCATCGATCATTGTCCGCCGCAGAAGCTCGTCACCGGTCTGGCTCCGGTGACCTATTTTGAGCGGAGCGGCCATCTTTAGGTCCAGCACGCAAGCCTGCGTCCAGCACACCTGCTCCCATTTCCCCGCGCGCAAAGGATCGATCGATCCTTACTCGGCAGAGGAGGTTCTCCATTGCTGACGTCATGCTGACGTCAGCGTGGTGTCATAATGCCTTTTCCTTTTATTTTCTAATTTCTATAATCGTTTTATTAAATGGAAATGCTGATAGGTGGGCCCTGTCTGTCTTTTATTATTTTTGGAAATGATTTATGAAATTAATAAAAGTCTGACATGTGGGGCTAGCTGGAAAATAATTTAGTACATTCCAAAAATGTTTAGTTGTTTTAAATTGATTTAAAATGGATTAAAATTGGGAAAAATCATAACTAACTCATTTTAAGTCAGAAAAATATGTATAATATATCAAAATGTTCAGAAAAATGAGATCTACACAATAGACTCATAATCATACATAGTTAAGCAACTTACATGACAAGTTTAATTAGGAGAACAAAATAACCCCTCTCATATACATCCGGGGTTTCTCCGAATTAGGGTTTGTACCCCTCGGACCCTGTTTAAATTGGTGAAGCATGTCTTAGGGTTTCATTTCAATACATTTTAACTTGTCATATCATCATCCTTTCTTAAGAACTGCATCGATGCCATGTGTTGATTGTTGCTTCCCTTTCCGGTGTTTCTACTTCTTCTCGGTAGACCTCGGAGTTGATGTGAGCAACGATATCGAGTCCAAGATTGAAGATCGAGATCAACACCATCGAAGGATAACAATGAATGATGCCAAACAGATGAACCTGAAGTTCTATATATGAGTATCAACAGGCAAAGGCAAGCAAAACCCCACACATGATAAAATCCTACATTTTCAAAGTATTTAATTCTTGTCATGTGCATATGATTCCAAAGTCTTTTATCGGTAGATACAGTAATCTTATCTGATGCATGTTTACCTTGTAGCCTATACTCCCTGATCAACTGCTCCTAGCATAACTAAGGTTTGGCTTATGAGCTTCGCTAGAGATGTTATATCCGTTGTTCTTAACCATGCTTAGCTATTACCGCTGATCCATCCGGTTGATGAATCAGAGTTGCGAATGAACCTAGTTGGACGGGATGACGTGGTATGATCAGAGATGAAAGTTAAACATGCTAAGTCTTGTATGGGAGGCCATGGTGGGTTGTGGTTTTTGCAGTCCCATAATTGCCACCACTAGGACCTGAGTTCTTGCCTCTTGAGCCAAGACGAGCGTACAACCACTCGGGGGCCTAGAAACCCCCTCGACCAACTAACTTTCCTAGTAGATTCCATGAGTCACATAGTTCAGGCGTTCCATTTGACATATGCATTCTGGTTGTTCTCGAAGGCGGTGGAGGAGGTGCATTCATACAGGTAGGTAAGCGTGGCCAGGAACAAGAGAGGCACGGCCTCTGTAATCTTGAACAATGCACACATCTCTAGGGACCAACTTCGAGACTTGACCCGTTATGGCAGCATCTCCTTAGGGCGTGACTCATGGTCTCGGCGAAAGCAAGGTAAAGGTCGTGGTCAACCACTCTCTGCCAGCCTTCCAAGGAAGAGGGCTAATCTTAAGTGGCATTAAGAATCGGTTGGTACGTGTAGGTAAAGTTGTGCACCCCTGCAGGGTAATAATCTTTTCGAAATGCCGTGTCCACGGTTATGGACGACTTGGGAACGGACATGATGATCATAGAGAATTTGAACCTAATCATAAAACTTGGCAAGTAAATTAATGTGTGATCTAAGGATGCTGATGACCCACAAGTATAGGGGGTGTATCATAGTATTTTCGAGGGAAGTGAAACCCAATTTATTGATTCGACACAAGGGGAGCCAAAAAATATTTATAAGCCTTAACAACTGAGTTGTCAATTCAGCTGCACCTGGAAACAATCTTGCTCACAGTAGTTTATCAGTAGCAACAGTTTTGTAGTAGCAATAGCAAAGTAACAGCAGTAGTAAAAGTAAAGACAGTAGTAACAATAGTAGTAAATAGTAGGATTAAAGCGCCGTAGGCATAGGGATGGATGGACGGGTGTTGCATGGACAAGACAATTCATATAGCAATCAAGACACAGGGCAATTGCAGATAAATAAGATAAAGCATCCAAGTACTAAATAATCATAGGCATGTGTTCCATATATAGTCATACGTGCTCGCAATGAGAACTTGCACAACATCTTTTGTCCTTCCAGCCCTTTTGCAGCGGGGCCTCAAGGGAACTACTGCAATTAAGGTGCTCCTTTTAATAGAGCACCGGAGCAAAGCATTAACACTCCATGAACACATGTGATCCTCACATCAAAGCCATTCCCTCCGGTTATCCCGATCGCTGTCACTTCAGGGCCTTTGGTTCCGGACAATAACAAGTGTATACAACTTGCTGGTAAGACCATAAACAATACTATTATAATGAATCAATAACATGTTCAGATCTAAAATCATGGCACTCGGGCCCTAGTGACAAGCATTAAGCATAACAAGTTGCAACAAAGTCAAGAAGCACTAATAAAAGATACTAGGCACCATGCGCTAACAATCTGATGTTATTACATGAACGATCTCAACCAACCCCAACCATCCCCATAGCCTACATCGGGGGATTACTCACTCATAGATGGGGGAAACTTGGATGGTCTATGGAGAAGCGATGATGGCGATGATCTCCTCCAATTCCCCGTCCCGGCAGGGTGCCAGAATGGAGTTTCTGGTGCTGATTTGCAGAATCTGGTGGTGGCGGCGAAGCGGAACTCTTTCTGGAAAAACATCGAACCCCCCACGGGTTTTAGGTCAAGAGGCATCTTATAGGCGAAGAGGGAGGCCGAGGGGGCAACCGAGGCAGCCACACCACCCCTAGGCGCGGTCTGGCCTGGCCCGCGTGGCCAGGTGGTGTGGGCCCCTCGTGCCCCTACTCCGTCTCGTCTTCTTGCTCCGTGAGTATTCTGGTGAAATAGGATTTTTGGCATATTTTCCAGGATTTTTCCTAATAGTTGATTTTCTGCACAAAAACTAGACACCAAGGTAATTCTGCTAAAAACAGCGCCAGTCCGTGTTAGTTGTATCCAAATCACACAAGTTTAGAGAAAAAACAATAGCAAAAGTGTTCAGGAAAGTAGATACGTTTTGGACGTATCAACTCCCAATAGCAAATTCAGTTTACTTAATAGTCATTGCAAGCTATGAAGAGATTCCAACTCAAAAATAATAAGTAGTAAATTCAGTTTAATTAATAGTCATGTATCATGGGGAAAGTAGATACATTTTTGCTATTGTTTGCAAGCTATGAAGAGATTCCAACTCAAAAATAATAAGTAGTATGAAACATAAACATAAGGAACATTGCAATGCTCATAAAAATGTATGATAGAGTGGTATCTCGCTTGCCTTTGATTGTAGAGCAAATATAAATGTCAAGGCACCTCTGAAGTTCAAGTGAGGACTAGAAGTAAAGATATCATAGATACAAGCATCAAGGTCATAACACAATTAATCAAGTTTTGAGACAAGCATATTACACGAAGAATGACAACCATGCTCTCAACAAAGTGCTCATAGATTATGTGGAGACTCAACAAGGAAAAGGAAAAGGTTTTGAAGAGTTTGAAAGGCTTCCAAATGCTGAAAGTATGGTACTCATTAGCTTTGAGCTCTCATTTCCCCTGTCATACACATCTTTTAGGTAATTAAGGTTAAAGTGACACAACTAAGAGGATATGCTTGACAAGTTATGAGCTGAAATCTCATGCCCCTTACTTACAAAGACCGAACCTCATCCTACTCAACTTTAGTCACAAGTAAGCTCTTGTCATTGTAAGTACATATGTATCATAGAGAACCGCCAACGGGGTACCCCTTGCACATGATACAAGAGCTATCCCATAATCAAAATGACAAGGCAGGCAGACAATGAGCATCCCAGCGATCTTTTTATTTGCTATCTGCATAGGTTTTTATTGAGGATGCTTCATAGAGTGCTCATTATGGTTATGCTGCAAGTTTCCACCATGATTAGGCATGGCTTGGGCTAGCGGTCCAGGCGTTTCTCTAACACACATACAAACTCCATGATCTTACAAGCTCCACTTTTATTTCACACCGCCGGGATCCATAAGCAAAAGAACATGATATCAACGGGGTACAATGTACAAGTGCGATGTTGAAAGCGTTCCCCATGATACATGGTTCTGCTAATTTCAACTTATAAAGCGCAAGCATATACACAACAAAGATGGACACAATGGTGCAAGTTTATTAAATGCAAGAAAGTAAAGTGTGCCATCAAGTTCGTGAGAGCTTTACTAACTAACTTTCTCATAACAAGCAAACATTTTATTCGGAAGAAAACAAAGCATACTTAATATGCACGGAATAGCAATTGATGCTAATAGGTAGGTATAGTGGACACTTTTGGCAATATTGGTTTTGGGGAGTTGGATGCACGAGTAAAGATTATACTCAGCACAAGTGAAGGATAGCAAAAGTAAGGGAGCTACAAACGAGAGAGCAATAACTATCATAATCATGCTTGCAACAAAACATGACTAATCATGGCATGAAAGTGATTCAAGACCCCTGAGGCAAAATAATTCATCGAGGCTTAACTGATTATTTCAGTCATATGCATGCGTGAGCATGTGCCAAGTCAATTCAAGTTAAACATGCAGAGGAGGATACCACAGTGTCATACCAAGTTATGAATAGAGCAATGCAAGCAAACATTCATATGACATTCTACAAACTATTAGCAAGTTGGAGCTAATCATAAGAAAGCAAGAACTACTAAGCATCCATAAATAACATACACCCTACATGAACAGACTAAGCATGCCCACAATGATAAGTATATGTACAAAAATGAAAACAAATAGAGTTCATTACCAGCCTCTTACCACACCTCAAGTTGTCATTAATCCTCATTATTGCCCCTTCACTTGTGTGGCTTGAATAATAACATGAAACCAAATTCCACTGAGGACGGCCAAACCCTGCAACAAACTTCACAAAACCAAAGAAGAACAACAAATATTTTTGGTGTTTTGATTTTTAAAAGCAAGAACCAAAAGGAAGAACAAGCAAAGCAAAATGTTTTTGGGTTTTTCAATAATTAAGACAAAGCTGTGGCACCCCGCAAAAACCACTACTAGAAAATCGCGTTATTTTTGTGCATTGCATCATCATGACCCCATGCTCATGTCATCATGCCACCTCTGCATTTGAGCATCGTCATCAACTTGCATGGTTTGTTTAAAAACTATTTTCGAAAAATCTGTTTTTGTTTTCTAAACGCCCCGTCTTTATTCAAACACAAAACCTGGGTCTCCGGAATATTTTGTTTTGTCCATGGTTTGCAAAAGCCCCGTTTTAAATAAATAAAAATTTAAATTGTTTTTAGGAGGCAGCCCGCCAGGCCCGAAAGCCCAGCTGGCCACCTCCAGATAAAATCCTAGCTACCCCAAATCTTTTCCTGCCTAATCCTAATCTACCCATCCCCAGGCACATCACCCCGGCCAATCACCACCCGCCACCTCACCACTTCCTCCACCCCATCCACTCCTAACCTGCCACCTCACCCCACTCCCCGCCACCACCATACCCCAGCGCGCAGCCGCCCTCTCTCCCCTCTCTGTTTGATCTCGGTCCCACCCCACCGATCCCCACCCTGCTGGCCCCACCTCCCCGAGACCGAGCCTCGCTCGCGTCCACCTCTCCCCGCTCTCTCTCTCCCTGAACCGCAAGCCTCGACCGCGATCCTCTCCTCGCGAGCAACCACCGCCGCCCTGACTTCCTTCCTTTCGGGATCCCCTCGCCGCCAGGGGGACCTCCTCGTCTTCACCCTGTGCACCCCCGAGCAGAGCTCGCCGCCATCGTCCGCAGTTTCCTCTTCTCCGACCGAACCTCGCACGACCCTCGCCTCCGTCCCGCGTGCATCCCCGAGCCCGTCGGCGCCCCCTCCATGGCCGCCCGTCCTCGACCTTCCTCTACGCTTCACCCGCCACCGTCCCCCTTCCCTTGCAGGTCGTGCGCCGTCGCCTTCCGCCATGGCGCCCTCCTCTGCACCTCCGACCGACACCTCCGGCCTCGTCCGTCTCCGTCGAGCCGCCTCATGCCCTGCGAGACCGGCCTCCGTCCTAGGCCCCCGGACCCCCTCGTCGTGTCTAGCCGCAGCGTTGTCGCCGGCGCCCGTCGCCTCCCCGCGTCCCGGCAGAGCGTCGGCCGTGTTGCTCTTGCCTCTGTCCACCTCGGCATGGACACCACAACCCTCTGCTTCTGTTCTGGCCCGCTCGACGCCCGAGGCCGCGCCCTGCGAGCCGCTGACACCGCCGGCCCGTCCCTGCCCCGCGTGCAGCGTTGCCGACCCCCCCTCTGTGCGCTGCCCGGCCCGTGTGCAAGAGCGACACGCTGCCTGCGTGGTTGCGTTTTGTTCCCGGGAAGTGGTACTGCTATCATGTGATCTCCTGCTAACTGGCAACAAAACCGTTTGTGTTTAGCCATGTTGATGGGTGTTTCGACGCCCTCATCGGCTAACTTTGTTTCTGATGCCGACAAGATCTCCAACATGGATAAGATGACCGGACCCCGAAGACCGAACCCGGCACGCCTAGTTCTTCCTCTCGGATCCGAGGACGCCGAGACCCCGGTGCGACAAGTACTCCTTCCCGGACGCCAAGTTCGCCGAGAACCCGGATGCCAAGGTCGCCGACCCGGTACGACAAGACCGCCTTCCCGCACCGACTCCCGGGAGTCGGATGCCAAGTTCTACTTCCAACGAGTTGACCAATGATCGAGACGGCACCCCAAGGTCTTCATCCCGGTACGACAAGCACTTCGCCGCGGAACGCCAAGATCTTCATCAAGAACGCCAAGACCGATCTGATTCGAGGACCCGACAAGATCTTCGTGACGACAAGATTCACACAGAACAACAAGATCTACTTCGCGGGCACCGTGCGACAAGATCTACTCCACGGATCCCAAGACCCCCGGTACCCGATCAACTCAAGTTCGTCGTCAGCGGCAAGATCGACCGTTGGAAACCAAGTTCTCCGTCACGACACGACAAGTTCTCCTCTTGTATCCGAACCTCGCCGATCCCGTCGAACCCTGAGCGCCTGTCGGACCCCGGACCCCTAGAAACCAAGATCTTCGACCCCTAATGTGTGACCCCTTTCTGCGCCCCTATTTTATAAATGAAATACAAATTTGTTGCATATTAAATTGTTCATGCATGCATAATTGTCTGTGGTTTGGGGGCATTATGCCAATTCACCTCGTAATTAAATATGGAGACCATATGCGGGCAAATCTAGTCTTATATTGGTCCCATTTAAATTTGTGTAGCGAACCGGTGCTATCTTTTGTCATGTTAAGACAGCATTTAAATTGCGCGGTATCTAAACAACATGAACCATTCAATAAATTGTCGGGACCCCGGTTCCGCTTAATATTGCCTAATTGCATCGTACCTTGCCATGTCATACATCATACATGCATCATGCCCGATCTTTTGCCGTAGTATTAAATAGTGCATCCGGTGTTTCTGCTAGTGCTTTGCTTCTTCACGGATTAGGCCGATGAGTTGATGCGAGTGTCGCAAGTTCTCCGGATATGAACCTTCGGCAATGTTTTCCAGGCGAGCATCTTCCCCTTTCTACCTATCTTACTTTTATAGTATTTATTCCCTCCTGTTGATCTATTGCTATCTATGTTGCGATGCTCTAGTTTTCGTGCCCGTGATATCCCTTGCGGCCTTATATTGCCTTGGACACATCCTATTACCTGTTGATTGGTAGATAGTTGGACTTGCGCGTCATAGTCGCTTCCTCAAGTGATGTTGCGTGTCGTCAAGTACCACGGTTGTTGGAGTATTGCCGTATGCTTTATGTTGGAGATGATCATGGCTTTAATTATTGTTTAATAACTAAAATTGAAATTAGGTAAATGCAGAGGCACCGGTGGGTAATAGACAATATTTGGTTTTTAACCGCTCACTGGTGTCCCGTAGGCCCCGAGTTCTTGACACCTGTTCCGAGATCGAGCGCGCTAACCACAGGTGGGGTGTGTGGGCACCCCCATCGATTTAGTACCTGATTCCAAGTACTGTACTGGGGGCCACAAAGTAGTTTGGGGCTTTATTACTATCCTGTACTTATGCCATGCTTTACTGCTTTATTTAAGATTGTGCGTGGAGCACCTGTACTGTTTAGGACCGTGACACGTTTTCGCTGTATCGACAAGCCCAGTCACATTTTCGGGTTCCCAGTCGTTTACAGCCGTCGACACAAACCCTGAGTCCGTCTCGGAGACCGGCCGACTTCGTTACGGGTAGCTTAGTGGGGTGGCCCCCCGTGCTTGCTTTGGGTCTGGGAAACGTCGTGTCCGAAACCCCGTCGACATACCGTTGGGTGTATGTTTTGTGATCTTGTACCTACCTGATCTGACAACAAGGGTGTAGGTGCGTGTGGAAACTTTGGTGCACCCCTGCAGTGTTAAATCTTTTCGAGAAGCCGTGTCCGCGGTTATGGACGACTTGGAGCACAGTTCTCGATCATAGACAACTATAACTAAAGTTTACTGTTATAATTTGACTGGTAACCGATATGACTAGTAATCAGCTCCACTACAACGGAATGGCTAAATAAAAGTACCAACAACTGCTGGGTTTGGGATATCTCATGCTAATTATATCTGACTAGTAAGTGTTGCAACTACAACGGAATGGTTAACTAAAAGTGCCCACTGCTTATTATATCAGGATGACTATCTATACCTGACTAGTAATTGATGCAACGATAATTGAATAAATAAAACTGCCAACGGTGTGAGTTCCTCGGTTGACTTCCTCGTTTGGTCTCGAGGGGGAAATACCAGGATGGGTATGTTTGGTGGTAGTATCAGGTTGGTTCCGGATAGGTCTTTATTATCCCTCTCTGATAGCCGACAATTATATCGAGTCTCTATAGGTTGTTTAGTGCATGTTGCGCTGCCGCTTCAGTCCACGATACCTATGTAGGCGAGGACCGCCGAATTCTAGCCTCGCCGTGTACTGGCCTTAGTACTGACCGCTCTCTCTTTTTCCTTTGCCCTTTGTCGGCACCCCTTTTGTTTAAGCAGGTTTTGAGATCGACGTCGTTAGCAGGGTTACCCTTCCGGCTTGGCCTGGGCAGGGTTATGGACGCCATTGGTTATTCTTCAGGGCTCTTAGCTCAATTTGCATCTTGTCCGTACTCGGACGCTGTATCGTTTTCAAGGTGATTTGGATCTTTGTACTGTATATTGTATTCTTGACTCATGGAGTCGTTGTTGTATATATCTGTTTTGTGGGTTCCATCGAGGACTATTGTGTAATGATATTACTTCGTTTTCCACCCGCACGAAAGTGCCTGGTGGGCACCTTTGAATCGTTTCTATGCGAGTTTGGCGGGGATCGCCAAAACTTGCATAGGGCCGATTCCGAGGGTGTTACAGAGTGGTATCAGAGCTCAGCAGTTGTGATACCCCACAAGTCCAGCCTGTAGGATAACCTAGCTAACGGCCGAAGTAGAGTGTCAAAACTATTTTTTCAAAATCGGTTGGATAGTTCTGATTAGGACTGATTTTACTCCTTACCCCTCTGCTGCTCTCCTCTCACCTCTGCATGTTTTGAATCCGCTCTCTTCTCGCTCTTTGAGTCCAGGATTTCTCGTGGTTGGGTTCCAACGTACCTTCAGGGTTTCGCTTCCTCCTTTGGTAACGGTGTTGCTACATCTGGTCTTCATGCTATCTGAGGAATCCTTCGTCTGGTGGACTTCTCTTTGTTCCTTCTCGTGCCTTCCGGTGTTTTCCGACGCGACGACATCATCTACGCCAGATCCGATGCAGAGTCTGCATCACTCCTTTGTTTCTGAACCTCGATTGCCGAGATCTTCAGTCTGATTCCGAGAATGGTTGCACGCTTTTCTACTGATTGTGCAGAGTAATAGTTTGGGTGCGTGATGGATTGGCCCCCATGCCGACTACCCCTTCTATTCACTTTTGTACATTGAAGTGGATGAGAATGCATCGGTTCCCTCTTTCTATCGAAGATAGAGGTGGCTTTATTTGTTGATACCTCTACCTTCGACCTTTTGTTCCCGGAGTGTTCTCTCGATGATCACGGACAACGACCTCTTGTTAGTGGTGTCGCGAGGATCTACACGACGCGAGAAGATTCCGATCGCCGCCCTTCTTCCCGGTACCATGAGGTGGATCTCGAGGGCGAGATCCATTGTTAGTGGTGTCGAATTGTGGCGCCCCGCAAAAACCACTACTAGAAAATCGCGTTATTTTGTGCATTGCATCATCATGACCCCATGCTCATGTCATCATGCCACCTCTGCATTTGAGCATCGTCATCAACTTGCATGGTTTGTTTAAAAACTATTTTCGAAAAATCTGTTTTTGTTTTCTAAACGCCCCGTCTTTATTCAAACACAAAACCTGGGTCTCCGGAATATTTTGTTTTGTCCATGGTTTGCAAAAGCCCCGTTTTAAATAAATAAAAATTTAAATTGTTTTTAGGAGGCAGCCCGCCAGGCCCGAAAGCCCAGCTGGCCACCTCCAGATAAAATCCTAGCTACCCCAAATCTTTTCCTACCTAATCCTAATCTACCCATCCCCAGCCACATCACCCCGGCCAATCACCACCCGCCACCTCACCACTTCCTCCACCCCATCCACTCCTAACCTGCCACCTCACCCCACTCCCCGCCACCACCATACCCCAGCGCGCAGCCGCCCTCTCTCTCCTCTCTGTTTGATCTCGGTCCCACCCCACCGATCCGCACCCTGCTGGCCCCACCTCCCCGAGACCGAGCCTCGCTCGCGTCCACCTCTCCCCGCTCTCTCTCTCCCTGAACCGCAAGCCTCGACCGCGATCCTCTCCTGGCGAGCAACCACCGCCGCCATGACTTCCTTCCTTTCGAGATCCCCTCGCCGCCAGCGCCGCCGCCAGGGGGACCTCCTCGTCTTCACCCTGTGCACCCCCGAGCAGAGGTCGCCGCCATCGGCCGCAGTTTCCTCTTCTCCGACCGAACCTCGCACGACCCTCGCCTCCGTCCCGCGTGCATCCCCGATCCCGTCGGCGCCTCCTCCATGGCCGCTCGTCCTCGACCTTCCTTTGTGCTTCACCCGCCACCGTCCCCCTTCCCTTGCATGTCGTGTGCCGTTGCCTTCCGCCATGGCGCCCTCCTCTGCACCTCCGACCGGCACCTCCGGTCTCGTCCGTCTCCGTCGAGCCGCCTCATGCCCTGCGAGACCGGCCTCCGTCCTCGCCCCCGGACCCCCTCGTCGTGTCTAGCCGCAGCGTTGTCGCCGGCGCCCGTCGCCTCTTCCCCGCGTCCCGGCAGAGCGTCGGCCGTGTTGCTCTTGCCTCTGTCCACCTCGGCATGGACACCACAACCCTCTGCTTCTGTTCTGGCCCGCTCGACGCCCGAGGCCGCGCCCTGCGAGCCGCTGACACCGCTGGCCCGTCCCTGCCCCGCGTGCAGCGTCGCCGACCCCCCCTCTGTGCGCTGCCCGACCCGTGTGAAAGAGCGACACGCTGCCTGCGTGGTTGCGTTTTGTTCCCGGGAAGTGGTACTGCTATCATGTGATCTGCTGCTAACTGGCAACAAAACCGTTTGTGTTTAGCCATGTTGATGGGTGTTTGGACGCCCTCATCGGCTAACTTCGTTTCTGATGCCGACAAGATCTCCAACATGGATAAGATGACCGGACCCCGAAGACCGAACCCGGCACGCCTAGTTCTTCCTCTCGGATCCGAGGACGCCGAGACGCCGGTGCGAAAAGTACTCCTTCCCGGACGCCAAGTTCACCGAGAACCCGGATGCCAAGGTCGCCGACCCGGTACGACAAGACCGCCTTCCCGCACCGACGCCCGGGAGTCGGATGCCAAGTTCTACTTCCAACGAGTTGACCAATGATCGAGATGGCACCCCAAGGTCTTCATCCCGGTACGACAAGCACTTCGCCGCGGAACGCCAAGATCTTCATCCCGAACGCCAAGACCGATCTGATTCGAGGACCCGACAAGATCTTCGTGACGACAAGATTCACACAGAACAACAAGATCTACTTCGCGGGCACCGTGCGACAAGATCTACTCCACGGATCCCAAGACCCCCGGTACCCGATCAACTCAAGTTCGTCGTCAGCGGCAAGATCGACCGTTGGAAACCAAGTTTTCCGTCACGACACGACAAGTTCTCCTCTTGTATCCGAACCTCGCCGATCCCGTCGAACCCTGAGCCCCTGTCGGACCCCGGACCCCCGGAAACCAAGATCTTCGACCCCTAATGTGTGACCCCTTTCTGCACCCCTATTTTATAAATGAAATACAAACTTGTTGCATATTAAATTGTTCATGCATGCATACTTGTCTGTGGTTTGGGGGCATTATGCCAATTCACCTCGTAATTAAATATGGAGACCATATGCGGGCAAATCTAGTCTTATATTGGTCCCATTTAAATTTGTGTAGCGAACCGGTTCTATCTTTTGCCATGTTAAGACAACATTTAAATTGCGGGGTATCTAAACAACATGAACCATTCAATAAATTGTCGGGACCCCGGTTCCGCTTAATATTGCCTAATTGCATCGTACCTTGCCATGTCATACATCATACATGCATCATGCCCGATCTTTTGCCGTAGTATTAAATAGTGCATTCGGTGTTTCTGCTAGTGCTTTGCTTCTTCACGGATTAGGCCGATGAGTTGATGCGAGTGTCGCAAGTTCTCCGGAGATGAACCTTCGGCAATGTTTTCCAGGCGAGCATCTTCCCCTTTCTACCTATCTTACTTTTATAGTATTTATTCCCTCCTGTTGATCTATTGCTATCTATGTTGCGATGCTCTAGTTTTCGTGCCCGTGATATCCCTTGCGGCCTTATATTGCCTTGGACACATCCTATTACCTGTTGATTGGTAGATAGTTGGACTTGCGCGTCGTAGTCGCTTGCTCAAGTGCTGTTGCGTGTTGTCAAGTACCACGGTTGTTGGAGTATTGCTGTATGCTTTATGTTGGAGATGATCATGGCTTTAATTATTGTTTAATAACTAAAATTGAAATTAGGTAAATGCAGAGGCACCGGTGGGTAATAGACAATATTTGGTTTTTAACCGCTCACTGGTGTCCCGTAGGCCCCGAGTTCTTGACACCTGTTCCGAGATCGAGCGCGCTAACCACAGGTGGGGTGTTTGGGCACCCCCATCGATTTAGTACCTGATTCCAAGTACTGTACTGGGGGCCACAAAGTAGTTTGGGGCTTTATTACTATCCTGTACTTATGCCATGCTTTACTGCTTTATTTAAGATTGTGCGTGGAGCACCTGTACTGTTTAGGACCGTGACACGTTTTCGCTGTATCGACAAGCCCAGTCACATTTTTGGGTTCCCAGTCGTTTACAGCCGTCGACACAAACCCTGAGTCCGTCTCAGAGACCGGCCGACTTCGTTACGGGTAGCTTAGTGGGGTGGCCCCCGTGCTTGCTTTGGGTCTGGGAAACGTCGTGTCCAAAACCCCGTCGACATACCGTTGGGTGTATGTTTTGTGATCTTGTACCTACCTGATCTGACAACAAGGGTGTAGGTGCGTGTGGAAACTTTGGTGCACCCCTGCAGGGTTAAATCTTTCCGAGAAGCCGTGTCCGCGGTTATGGACGACTTGGAGCACAGTTCTCGATCATAGACAACTATAACTAAAGTTTACTGTTATAATTTGACTGGTAACCGATATGACTAGTAATCAGCTCCACTACAACGGAATGGCTAAAGAAAAGTACCAACAACTGCTGGGTTTGGGATATCTCATGCTAATTGTATCTGACTAGTAAGTGTTGCAACTACAACGGAATGGTTAACTAAAAGTGCCCACTGCTTATTATATCAGGATGACTATCTATACCTGACTAGTAATTGATGCAACGATAATTGAATAAATAAAACTGCCAACAGTGTGAGTTCCTCGGTTGACTTCCTCGTTTGGTCTCGAGGGGGAAATACCAGGATGGGTATGTTTGGTGGTAGTATCAGGTTGGTTCCGGATAGGTCTTTCTTATCCCACTCTGATAGCCGACAATTATATCGAGTCTCTATAGGTTGTTTAGTGCATGCTGCGCTGCCGCTTCAGTCCACGATACCTATGTAGGCGAGGACCGCCAAATTCTAGCCTCGCCGTGTACTGGCCTCAGTACTGACCGCTCTCTCTTTTTCCTTTGCCCTTTGTCGGCACCCCTTTTGTTTAAGCAGGTTTTGAGATCGACGTCGTTAGTAGGGTTACCCTTCCGTCTTGGCCTGGGCACGGTTATGGACGCCATTGGTTATTCTTCAGGGCTCTTAGCTCAATTTGCATCTTGTCCGTACTCGGACGCTGTATCGTTTTCAAGGTGATTTGGATCTTTGTACTGTATATTGTATTCTTGACTCATGGAGTCGTTGTTGTATATATCTGTTTTGTGGGTTCCATCGAGGACTATTGTGTAATGATATTACTTCGTTTTCCACCCGCACGAAAGTGCCTGGTGGGCACCTTTGAATCGTTTCTATGCGAGTTTGGCGGGGATCGCTAAAACTTGCATAGGGCCAATTCCGAGGGTGTTACAAAAGCCAAAAGAAAAAAGCAAACCAAGGCAAAAAGAAGCAAACAAAGAGAAACAACGAACATATTTTTGGTCTTTTTGTGTTTTGGAAAGAAGAAACAAAGTAAGAACAAAAACTAAAAAGAGAACGAAGCATGGATATACAAAAGTACTGACTAAACATGATATGTAGATGAGTGTGGTGTCGGTGTACCTCCCCCCAAGATTAGGCTTTTAGCCTAAGTGGGTATCAATCCCAAGCTGGCCAAGATGGAGCACCTCCGTGGTATGACGAGGAGGTGCCCTCGTCCTGGTATGAGCTCGAGGATGCTCCTGCGTAGTGCGCAGAATATTCGTAAGAGGGCACATCTTCCTGGTGCTTCCTATGGAAACCAAGCAAGCGGAGCTGCTCATCCACCTCCTCCTTAGAACGCGACCATGGCCTCCTGTAAATACTGAAAAAAGTGGATTGTGGCAAAGGAATTTCCCTCTCGTCTCCGTCAGTAAACAACATCCTGTATACTAAACTGTCCAAACCAGAGTCAGCAGTGATGAAGTGATGAGTTTTCATAGCAGCAAGATCAAGCCTTTGTGGTGCCAACAAAGTGTCATTAGGATCCACAGAAAGTTCCAATGCAACAACCATACGTGAGGCAATAATGCCCCCATAAATAGGTCCCCTAGCAGCTAGGCGGCGAGCAATGAGAGAGCCAAGATTGTAGTTGGTATAATTATTAAGTGCAGCAGCAAGGAAGGCTAAATGATAATTGGAAATATTACTAGTGTTCTCCCTACCAAGAATGCTAGTAGCAAGATAATAAGCAAAATATCTAAGAGGTGGGAGTTGAATATTCCTTATCTTCCTGCGCTGAGCTACGCGGTCATCGTTATTTATCACGCTTCAATAGAGCTCCAGCAAGTCAGTGGGCCGACCTTGAATTTTCTTCACAATCCTGTCATGCCTATACCTATAATGCTACAAAATCTTTCCAATGACATCGTAATAGGCTGATTATAAATTCTAAAAGAACCAGTTGACTGATAAGAGGTGTTAGTGAAAACGAAACTCTCAACGAAAGTTTTGGTGATCATGGCATATTGTTCACTCTCATCTTCCATGTACGTGGTCAGGCCAACCCTCTGAACCAGTAGTAATAAATCATTGAGGATCCATGCAGCTTGCAAAAAGGTAAAACAAGGGAAGGTAGATGGGTGAGCATCTCCCTCATCTCCTTCATTGCCAAAGCGTGGTGCAATAAGATCTTCATTGTATGAAGGCCTAAACTGAGAGGCTGATCTTGAAGCCCTTGACTTCCTAGGTGTGTCCCTCTCAAATATTTCTCCAAATGTGTTGTTGTTCATCTTTGATATTCTGAAATTTAAACATCCATTATACAAGTGATTGCAAAGTGAATACATAATGTCTAGAACTACTCATAGGGACTTGTAAGAGCCCTAAACATGCATCAAAACAATATATCTAAGAATTGAACAAGCTTACAAGCTCTCAAAACCTGTCACCTACAGCACCAAATACTCAAGATATAATCCACTAAACACAAATCTACTTGGACAAGCGGAGGAGTCACATACCGGAGAACAAATGCTCCAAATTTCAGCTGCAAACATGGGTTGAGAAAGGAGATCGAAAAATCGTGGGCAAGAACAGCAAGAACGTGATTTCGAGCAATGAGCTGGTGTTTTCTCGAGAGAGAGAAGGCAGAGGCAAGTGAGAGAGTGAGTGGAGGGCCAGGGGTGGCCCACACCATGGCCAGGCGTGCCCCTGGGCTGGCCGCGACACCAGGTGGTGTGCCTTCCTGGTGGCCCCCCTGGTACTCTCCAAGAACTTCTCTGCCCCTTTTTCACGCAAAAATTTAATGAATTTTCTCGGATTTTTCGAGACACTTTATTTTTGAGCGATTTTTAGGTTTTGATGAATGATTTTATGACAGAAAAAAGTTTCTGGAATGATGCAATGACAAAACAAAACCAAAACTTTAGAAGTTCTAACACACTCTAATAAGCAAGCAACTAACAATAGAAAAGTAAACTAAGCGAAAGCAAAAACTAAAATGGACAAAGTAAAAGTAAGCAAAGATAATCATGGTGAAAACATTCTTTTGTTCATTAAAATCCCTTTGTTAACAAGGTTGATCAGGTCTTGTTACCAAAACAATTTTATATGAAACAAAACTTTGTATTTCACTAATGATTATGTTACCTCAACCTTGAGAGCAATGGTCCTACTCATAATAATTTCATATTTTTCTCGTGGTATGGGACAATATATTTCTCCAACTTGACTGCCCTCAACATTTTCAATTGAATTTAGGCCATAATTCCTATCAATCTTCTTGGGGAAATAGACAATGTGCTCCTTGTCATTAATATTAAAAGTAACCTTCCCTTGATTACAATTAATAACAGCTCCTGCAGTATTAAGAAAATGTCTCCTAAGAATAATAGACATATTATCATCTTCAGGCATTTCAAGCACAATAAAATCAGTTAATGTCAAGCAATTATGAGCCTGGAAACAATCTTGTTCACAGGAGTTTATCAGTAGCAACAGTTTTGTAGTAGCAATACCAAAGTAATAGCAGTAGTAAAAGTAAACACCGTAGTAATAGTAGCAGTAAACAGTAGGATTAAAGCGCGGTAGGCATAGGGATGGATGGACGGGCGTTGCATGGACAAGACAATTCATATAGCAATCAAGATGTATGACATTGCAGATAAATAAGATAAAGCATCTAAGTACTAAATAATCATAGGCATGTGTTCCATATATAGTCATACGTGCTCGCAATGAGAACTTGCACAACATCTTTTGTCCTGCCAGCCCGTTTGCAGTGGGGCCTAAAGGGAACTACTGGCAATTAAGGTGCTCCTATTAATAGAGCACCAGAGCAAAGCATTAACACTCCGTGAACACATGTGATCCTCACATCAAAGCCATTCCCTCCGGTTATCCCGATTGCTATCACTTCGGGGCCTTTGGTTCCGGACAATAACATGTGTATACAACTTGCAGGTAAGACCATAAACAATACTATCATAATGAATCAATAACATGTTCAGATCTAAAATCATGGCACTCGAGCCCTAGTGATAAGCATTAAGCATAACAAGTTGCAGCAAATTCAAAAAGCACTAATAAAAGATAGTAGGCACCATGCCCTAACAATCTGATGCCATTACATGAATGATCTCATCCAATCCCTACCATACCCATAGCCTACAGCGGGGGATTACTCACTCATAGATGGGGGAAACATGGATGGTTGATTGAGAAGCGATAGTGGCAATGATGGTGATGATCTCCTCCAATTTCCCGTCCCGGCAGGGTGCCAGAACGGAGTTTCTGGTGCTAATTTGCAGAATCTAGTGGTGGCGGCGAAGCGGAACTCTTTCTGGAAAAACATTAAACCCCCCTCGGTTTTTAGGTCAAGAGGCATCTTATAGGCGAAGAGGGAGGCCGAGGGGGCAGCCGAGGCAGCCACACCACCCCGAGGCATGGCCTGGCCTGGCCCGCGCGGCCAGGTAGTGTGGGCCCCTCGTGGCCCTACTCTGTCTCGTCTTCTGGCTCCGTGAGTCTTCTGGTGAAATAGGAGTTTTGGCATATTTTCCGGGATTTTTCCTGATAGTTGATTCTTTGCACAAAAACTAGACACCAAGGTAATTCTGCTGAAAACAGCATCAGTCCGTGTTAGTTGTATCCAAATCACACAAGTTTAGAAAAAAACAATAGCAAAAGTGTTCAGGAAAGTAGATACATTTTGGACGTATCAGATGCTTCCTCGGGGATTGAGGGGGTGATCCTAGTTGGTAGGTTTAGATGATAAAGGTTCGGTGGATATCAAAGATGATCAATGCTAGTGATATTGTTTTTTCATCCCCTTTTAAAAGGTTATGCTAGTCGAGCGTCTCCTCTCTCTTTTAGAAAGAAAGTTAGCTTTATGCAAAATAACCCCACTAGCCATAAGTCTTGCGGAGTACACCCCGTACTCAGCCTTGCTTTGTTGATACTTTTGCAGCAGGTAAATGTTACCACAGAAGAAGAGTTTGTTACGGCATCGACGTCGACGAGTAGCTTGGGGTTCCCGGTCAGCAGCCTGTAATCTATGGATTGGGACGTCATCGTTATGCTTCAAGCCTCTTAGGCCATTTGTTAAGTTTGCTATACTTAATAGCATAATTTGCCTTCCGTTGTTTGATGTTTGTGGTCAGTGACCTCTGCTTGTAATATTTTGGTTCTTTGCTCAGTTATGAGCTTGTTGTAACAATTTTTGTGTCGTAGGGTCACTGTAATGTTACAGATTCTCTCTCTGTACGCTTCTGAGATTTAGGTTTGGCTTATATCAGACAGAGGTCTGGGATTGGTCTAGCCTTAATCCCGGGGGTGTCACATGCTAATGGGTAATAAATGCATGTAAGTGAAAGAGGACTTGATGTGAGTGGAGAGTCCACCCACTTGAATGAGGGGAGAGGTGGGGGCACCACCATGGCAGGCGGCCAAGCCCCCTTGGGATGCCCTCTCCCCTATAAAAGGAGCCTAATGCCTCCTCTCCATTTGCACCACCCTCTCGTGAAGGTTTTTTTCCCTCTAGCATTTCTCACATAGTGTCGGATTAGTGAGATACATGTTCTGTTGGATTCTCAGGGTAAGATTTATCTACTCCTTTCGCTGCTCTGCTGGAGTGGAGGCGTGGAGGTTTTCGGGAGCCGAACATGTTCCCGAGGATGGATGCGCTGCTGGTTTGCGGTGCTCTTCAGCCGATCTTGAGATCGGCACGTGATCGATTACATCAATAACAAAATAAGTTTTTGTAAAAGGCTTTCGGTCTTCGAGGGTAAGTTACTCGGGTTACCTCTTACTCGTTACTAGCATCTACTAGATTAGATCATCACGCAATTGGCATTCTTATTGTAGGAATTTTTATTTTCTATGTTGCGAACACTTCATGTGGGACATTGCGTTGTTGAGCAGTGGCTTAGTTAGGCCTTATATGTGCTTATGGCTGATGTTCATTCATGAATACAATTATTAACGTTGCTAATTCCTATTGAGGGGGGGGGCGATTCATAGGGGGTCTGGCACCTTCTCGCGCCCCCGGATCCGCCACTGGGAAGGAATACCATTCTATCAAGTTTATAGGTTTTATGAGTCTTTAGTAGGGTTGCGAGCGGGATCCCACGAAAGTCCCGCTTCTAGTTCATTTCGGATTTTCCTAGTTCAAAGTTTGTTTAAAAAATATACTATCAAATCTTCAAATGAACTAGAAGCGGGACTTTCGCAGGATCCCGCTCGGGCTCGGGTTCTAGGTTGATCTCTGTATTTTGTTTATAATGATAAGTTTAATAATAAATAAAGAGATAAGTGTGCATCATTTTGATGCAGATGCCAGGGATATCACCTCCATTTTTTAAAATTATGAAGTAATATCATTCTGTCAAGAAGACCTAAATTTAAAGAATATGGAACACGATTTAGGACCGAATGTGGTGAACAAAGTTCAAATGTGGTGACGCAGCGGACTCTAGAAAAGTCACCGTGTCAAGCTCCTGGACAAACTCTCCATACTCTATGAAGGTAGAAAAAAGTTCACTAATACCAAATCAACAATCACAGGCGGTGCATCACAATTAGAGGTGTCAGTTCAAGCGAGTGTGACTAGGCTCAGCTCAGCTCATACTAAATATTGAGCAAGCTAAACCAAATGGAATTAATGATCGAGCTGTAAAAATTTGTTCATTCTTAGCTTGTAACGTCGATCTCGAGCTAGTTTCGATATGATAAAAACAATAAAATTTAAATAATACTTGTATATTGAAGGAACAAAAATCCCATGCACAAGATATATAAGAAGATAAATTAACCTTCAAATTTGGTTTAAGTCCCATCCAAAGTAGAAGGAATACATGGCATCTACAAGGCATATAAGGTGATAAATGTCTTATTTCCATTTAATATAGCATACTCCCTCCGTTTTAAAATATAATATGTTTTAGCTTATTTTCAAACACATGTATGTAGACACCTTTTAGTGAAAATGAGCGAATCTACACATAAAAGACGTCTAGATACATGTGTTTCCGAAAAAACCTAAATATCTTATATTTTAGAACGGAGAGAGTAATTATTATGCATAATTATGTTTTTTCAGTTCTCGAGCTAAACCGACCAAGCTAGTGTTAGCTCTAGATCAATTCGTTTTCCAGTCAAGCTATATGGGACACTCATACTCGGCTCATTTCTTTTCGAGTCAATCTCGAGCCGAGATAAAAAAGAGTCAATCAAGCGCTGCTTACGAGTCTCATGATTTTTTTGCAACCCTAGTCAAAATATATCAAACATGCCAATAAAGGGGTTTAACTCCAGCCGTTTGTCCCGTAAATCGTCTAAGAAAGTATGGTTGATTTTTTTTTCAAAATCAGATGATTGTCAAAGTTGGGTCATTGGGAAAAGAGACATGCTTCTGGTCCATAATCAAGGATTGTAATGTTCGCGCAAAAGGATTTGACCTTTTCTATAAGATGTTTCCATCCATTTTCTCGGAATATAACAAGCAACAGATTTGTGTTAAATGCAATTCATGCATTTGTAATATCCAAAGTTTTATGTTGGAGTTTGACACCAAGAATCAACAATCTTCATGATTTTCTTTCCAATACATGTAGAATCAATACAAAAAAATGTACTTCGGATCGTAAGGCCCCACAATTACGTACATAAGGCTCTGTTGGTTTGGGACGTGGCTGGTTGGCTGGCTATGATGTTGTGCAGGGAAAGCTATTTCTCTGATTTTGACTATTTGGCAACTTGACTGGTTGTCTGGCTATGTCCTAAGAAATTGTCTGTAATATCCCTATAATTCATATAACACGTATACTTCACTATTGAAGTGCATAAACACATATGTCATTATTAAATACCATATGTCACATATTGGTTTGTCCAAAATACATATCCGACCATTACACAAATAAAGATAGTTGCATTTTGAACATAGATACATCCACATCGATTAAACCGATCATATACTTCTAGCATTGTACAATGCGGTAGCGATATGATCACACGTTGAGTTCATGTCTACCACGTGTAGTCTACTCGGAGCGATATCATCGACTGATGTTACTGATTGCCTTTGGACCTTAGGAAGGTAGTCTTCATCTGCATCACACCGATCAAACTGCTTATCTCGTAAGTTGGAGTCTCTAATGAAATTGTGAAGCTTTATGCAAGAAAGAATAATTCTTTTCTATGTAACCAGACCGTAAGAAGGAATATACTTCAATATGCGCCACTTGTTTTTCAGGATAGCAAAGACACGCAACAAGGAGCTAAGAACCCTTTTTGTTGAAAATCTCTCCCCTATTCGTTGGTCTCCCTTCTCGATGAAAATCTGGTATGTGGTATGTGTTCTCCTTGTAAGGAGCTAAGAACCCTTTTCTATTGGATAACAAGAATCAACAAGGTAATATTTATCTGCACATGAACGAAAAAATCAAACAACAACTATAATGCATTTGTAACTATGTGTGTATCATGCAGACAAAGATATAGAATATTACCATTAGGAGGACCGGGAACTCTACTAGATACTTCTCAATGGAGCATTGTAGAATGCATATATCATGCGCCGAATTAGGCCATCCAGAAATAACAAAGGTGAATCTCAAATCAAAGTCACATGTCGCTAGAATATTCTGTGATATGTAATCATGCCTTCCTATATGGTTAACCGCCTCTTCTGTAGGTACTTCAACTAGAATGTGCGAGCCATTTATAGTGCCAATAGCATCTTTGAAATGAGGTCAAAAGCGTGCATCTTGAAGTTTCGGATGCACATCCTTGAAACCTCAATCTACTGGCTTTATGTTATCCTTACCCAACTTGTACAAGCAATCAAAAACCATGTGGAACTTCCTATGAATTGTTTCAGTTGAACGACTAAAATGATTCTCAACTTGGCTAAATGACTGTGGTCCTCCAACCATCCATATAAACATAGCTAGGCATTCAACAAATGACATGTCTCTAGTTGAGTTTAGCCCATAGCTAGAAACTAGAAGGTTGTGCAATGCATGAAACCCATTAGGGTATATTCTAAACATTTTGTAGCATCTTTTTCTATTTCCAAGTTGTTCATTCACCCATTCAAACCCAGTTTGTTCTGAAATCCTCCTAGGTTGTTTATTTAAATACTTCTAGCTATAGAGATTACCATATTATCCCAACACGGCAAGGTCAGGCACCATTCCGAGCAACTGTCATGTCCTTTGTAGGTCATACTAACGATCATCTCCACAACCGTCCATCTACAAAATAAGTAGAACATGTCAAAATCAGCAAATGATTTACAAAATAATTACTAGACATGCAACAATCAACAAATGCTTCACAAAATAATTACTACACATGCAACAATCAACAAATGTTTCACACAACGATCATCAAATGTTTCACACAAATAAGATAGCATCATAATGGTTCAGAAGTTTTACAATGATCACAAATAGTCTCGACCAAATAAATAGAAAATGAATAATAACCAGTAGTCTCCAATTGATACATACTACACACAAGTTCTGCAATGATAACAAAGAAATCATACATCTACTTGTTCATCTCATCACGTGTCCTCTTGAGCCAATCGAGCCTTCCCTTTGGGAATGCTGCGAACACCTCTCTATGATCCATGTTCCTAGCTAGCTTACCCGTAGTGTACATAATATCAGTTCGTTCACTGACTCCACAATCTTGAACCATCCCTAAAAACTCCTTCGTAGTTGGAACCTGATCATCCTTGCTGCAAGAACTTCCTTCAGTGTGCCTTGATACAATTGTGTTCAGTGCATGATTGTAAGCCGAGAAAAAGATCCTTCTATACATACTTGTGTTTCCCTGTTATCTTGGAGGTATCATCATTAAGCATTATTGGACCTTCCTTGCCATTTCCTTCTTCATGACCTGCAATGGCAGCTGATTCTCCAGTGACACGTGCCTTCCTAAACATAATATCCTGTTATTCCAAGTTGGGAGGTGGCACATTCCTAAATTTTGCATGGTAAGGATGAATTTGAAAATAAGAACACAATAGGGAGATCAGTCCAATGATCAAAATAACAAATACAAATAAAAGTCAAGTACAGAAAAGGGTAATTTATAACTAGTTGATTCTTTCACCAATCATCATCAGCATCCATTTTGTTGTAGGATCCCAACCAAGCCGGTTCGTATTATGCAGTTCCATCCATGCCGTGTAATTCTTCTTTAAAGCATCCATCCATCTGCGTTAATCTTTTCTCTGTTTTCTTGGCAAATTTATCGCCAAGATTTTTGTACCCCTTTCTACTCAAGCAACCCTCATCCCTATCATTGCCGTTCACTTCCTCCACACAAATGTCATAGAAAACTCTAGTATGGTGTGGATGCGCAAGCTGGGCCAGTACCATTCGCCCGCTCATGACTGCTGACCTTGTCGTCGGCGTATAGAAATTTCCGGTTATATGCCATTTGTCCTGATCATTCAGACGAGTAGGATGGACCATCAGCATTAGCCCAAGGGCCTTAGAACTTATATAAGTGTGCGTGGAAGGGTTGGCTGCTCTTTGGCCCGTTTGTGAGCTTCCGTGTGCAAAAGCCCTCGACTGACAGAACCTGAACCTGAATAATCAAAAGTTGAAAACACACTTAATTCAGCTAGCTTTCCTTGCGATGTTTCCTGTCTGGATTCTCAGCCTGGGTTGTCCGCCGATCCCCCTTCCTCCTCCAGATCGAAACTATAGAATCATGCATGACACCCTGGCCCCGCAAAGTCCACCCTTCGACATGTCTCATCCGGGCCTAAATCCTAGCAGTACCCACGTTGGATTCATGTTACCTCCCACGCGATTTCTCATTTATCCCACACGAACAAAGCAGAAAAGGGAGAAGAAGCATGTGCCTTGCGCATTTAAGTCTAATCTTGCTGGTATACCGATCGACAAGCAAGTCAGAAAACGCAGAGCTAACCAATCCCAATGTTGTGTTCACACGGAATCTTAACTACCGTACTTACGTACTTACCATCGTGGGTCGATCTCACCGCTAGCTTATCACTAATTCGTCTCCAAACAACACCAATTTTAAATAATCCTGTAATCGATCCACCCGTTTCAGAGTTGCAGTTCATCTGGGCGCCAATTGGCCATGTTATCATCGCCTATGGATGGATGTCCTTTCTTCACGGGCCCTACATGTTACACACTACATAAAGTAAGCGCAACGACGTAGCACAATGTAAGACCTCACTAATCAATTGATGGGTCGGACAAAAAAGTTGAATTTAGCACTGCTAATACATGATTGACTCGCAGGACGATCAGAGTTAACAAGTTAACATACATACCACAATCCAACCAACTGACACAATTTTTATTCCGTCCGGAAGGTACAGTAGTTCGTATCCTACGTACGTAATTAGATGCACCCTATCGTAGGCTAGGGCTAGCTAGCCCTCTGTCAGTTTAGACAAGTTAAATCACAGATCAAAACTTTCACAAACAGTGCGTACTGCGTGGCCTCTCATGTGGAGAGTTCTAGTAATAAATGTGACATTGGGACGTCAACGGGGATAAGAGCAGCCAAAACCATGTTAACTCTGAGAAACTTATGCAACAGTTATGAATTATGCAACAAATAAGCCTAGTATCGTAAGCTTGCATGCACACTTCTCTAATCGTCACCAATTAAGGGTGATTGTGAGATGACTAGACAATAAACACGTATATATATACTAGCATATACTTACAAAAGATGTTTCACTAATTTTTCGGCAGCCAAAAAAATACTTTTTCTAAAAGCTATGAAATGTTCGACCTGGATATAGGTATTGGCACCGGTACAAAATGAATGAATGATCTCGACCGGATATAGATTAATGTCGATCAATAAAGACTTCTTCTTCTGTTTCAAAACATAAGGAGTACTATACAAGTTTCCTAATAGTCAAAGCTTACCAAGTTTGTCCAAACAGAGAGCAAAATATCATCATCTGCAATACTAAATAATTATGCTATGAAGTATATATTTTGCGGTGAAGTTTTATTTAGTAAATTAAGGTCAAACTAAGAAGACATTGACAATTGACTAGAAGTATATGCATAATTTTTTTGTGAAGTACTAGCGAACAACTACTCCAATTCTAATTCTCTCGAGGTATACTTCCTCACAGAAAAAAACACAAAGAGACACGCAGGTTCTCTCCGTTTTAAAATATAAGATGTTTTAGTTTTTTCTGAAACACGTGTATCTTGACGCCCTTTAATGTGTAGGCTAGGTTCAGCATTTTGCTCTGAAGTTATACAATAAAAGTCATCTAGATACATGCGTTCTAGAAAAAAGATAAAATATTTTATAATTTGAAACAGAGGGAGTATATCATAACTTTACTAAGCATCTTATACATGTCGTGGGAGTAGTGAATATGTGTCTTGTCCCTGGCTGTAAACCAGGCGGTAAGTCGGTTAGCCCACCGTATGTATACACATTGTGTCAAATGTGTTTATACTTTAGAAAACAATATTCAATGTGTTTATACTTTAGAAAACAATATTCAATTTGTCAAAGCTGTAATAAAATTGCCTGCGTTGTACTTTTCTAAAAAAAAGTTGGTCATCAGGCTTTCTGTTTTCCACCGACTATAAGCTCTGCCAAGTCTACTTAACAAGGTGTCATTAAATTTCCATGTCAGCAGAAATGATTCTCTCACATGCACCGTGGTGTGGCGGGATAGGGAATCTCAGTTAGGGCACATGCGCACAAGAATTTCTCCAGACATGGATGAATTTCTTACAGCATCAAGAACATGGAGAACACGTCAAAGAACATGGAGAGATCAATATTCTTACTAGTTTGAAAACTCGACGTGCCAAAAGTCAAAGGAGGTACAATCAAGGGCCAGGTTTACCTATCAACAACTGTAACAGTTAGAGGGGGGCCGGGTCTCATGACTAGTATAAATTCCAGGGTGCAGCAAAGGCAGCTGAAGGACACAGAGAGCGAGCCCACCAGCCAGCATATTACAAGCCTTGCTTCCTCGGTCGGTCCAAGTAGGTAGTATCGTTCTCTTTCATCTCTAACCATCCAATGGCAAAACAGGGGGTAGTAGTACTGGTGCTTCTGGCTGCGCTTTGTGGCTTAGCTTCCCGTGCAGTAGAGGCCCAGTATTCCTTGACGAGCGCCACGGCGACGTTCTACGGCGGCGGCGACGGCTCCGGCACTATGGGTTCGTGTTTCTGGCCGGCTTCCTCTCCGGCCATTTTCCACCTAGCTAGCTACCTGCATCATCTTTCTCAACCTAGTGTTTTGAGGATAGTACTGCTCATGTTATGTCGATCTGATCCAGGCATCTGCTGTACGTACGTGTGTGTATGCAGGAGGAGCGTGTGGGTTCGGCAACCTGTACAACACCGGATACGGGCTGAACAACGCGGCGCTGAGCTCGGCGCTGTTCAACGACGGCGCCATGTGCGGCGCGTGCTACACCATAACCTGCGACACCAGCAAGAGCACTATGTGCAAGTCCGGCATTTCCATCACCATCTCGGCCACCAACCTGTGCCCGCCCAACTACGCGCTGCCCAGCAACAACGGCGGCTGGTGCAACCCGCCCCGTTACCACTTCGACATGTCGCAGCCCGCCTGGGAAACCATAGCCATCTACAAAGCCGGCATTGTCCCGGTGACCTACAGGAGGTAATTCTTTTTACTCCTAAACATATCTAGACACGTACGGCCGATTGATATAGGGAGATCTCTCGTGCATACCTATGAAAGGGAGCAATGACACTTGGGTGCTTCTGCGCAGGGTCTCGTGCAAGAAGCAAAACGGCATCAGGTTCGGCATAAACGGGCACAACTACTTCGAGCTTGTGATCGTGACCAACGTCGGCGGCACCGGCGTGGTGGCGCAGATGTGGATCAAGGGGTCCAACACAGACTGGATGACCATGAGCAGGAACTGGGGCATGAACTGGCAGAGCAATGGCTACCTCAACGGCCAGACCCTGTCCTTCAGGGTGAGGCTCGACGACGGCCGCCAAGTCACGGCGTACAACGTCGCACCGTCCAACTGGTGGTTCGGGGCTGTCTACACGTCCGGGGTGAACTTCTACTAGCGCGAATCGAGATCCGCAGCAGCAATATATACGTACAAAATCCACCACATGGTACATATATGTGACCTGTAGCTCCGGCGAGCCTCGCGGCGAAAAGCTAGGTCTACTACATGATATGTGCCCGTACATCGCCGACGTAGAGAGATAGGCGATGAGCATTGTTTCGTTAATATTATACTAGTACAGATTTTGTTGTGCCACTTTCTGTTTCATCCTGCCCGCCCGGCTGCCTGTAATAACTGCATTTGTATTGCTTAGTCAGCGGCTTGGTATCACTAATCAGTGCAGTACATATTCATATATGGAATTCATCTGGTCTGTAATTCAATTGCCAGAGCTACTACTACCTGATACCTAGAATTACAGATTACCAAGAGAATTTAGTGTGAATAGGCACTAAATTCTTGCTGATAGTAATTCTCTCGGCTCAGTCAAGGTATGCGAGCTCAATCAGCAGAAAAAATATTAGTAGTATAACACTGAACTACAAGACATAGTAAGCAGTTGTGGGTGGGGATTCGGACCTTACCCCAATCCATGCATAACCCATTTCTGGAACATTCTAGATACAATTGGACTGCCGGCCCATACACATGTGGCTTTTACGCAATAGTGTGACCAACTAGATTGACCGGGGAAGGAAATTTTGAAACCCAACCTCTGGGCCCGCCGGACGTCCACTAGTGGAGAACGGGCTTTTAGTCTCGGTTCGTAAGGGGATTTAATCCCGGTTCTGAAACCGAGACTGGAGAGGCGGGATTAAAGGTCCACTCACTATAACTGGCCCGGTTACCAGCCTCTGCCGCGCGCGGGGTGCCCCCATTAGTCCCGGTTCCTGTTACGAACCGGGACAAATGATTCTCTGCCGCGACAGCATTTTAGCCACTTTCTCTACCGCGGCAGAAAATTCATTTTGTATCATTTTATTTATTTCGTTTTTCATATTAAAATAGTTTTTCTACACTTCCACATACCGTAAACGTTCGTGCATATATAAGATAACTTGTCTTAGAATCGAGCATACAAATATATAGATGATAGTTACATGGACATCACAATTACCGGGACTAGAGCCCGTCTATTCAATTACACATTCGGGGATCATCGGAAGTGCCTATTCACACTAAATTCTCCGGCGTCATCTATCATCTTGTTCATCAAGAATCCTGCCAGTTCTTCAGCAACTCCTAGTACGCGTTGCTCTGGTAGGAGTTGATCCCGCATTCTCTCGAACTATATAAAAATGAGATCAATATGAATATCAATCATGATAACAAAAAGTGACGGTAAATAAAATATTGTTGTGAATGTATTGCTTACATCGACTCTATAATCTTTGTGCTCAGTGGTAAACGTGTGAATGAACTCGCAAACGTAGAATCCACATAGATTCGTCCTGGGTGGTTGCCTCGCACACTTTACGAGAATAGAATTCAATCAAAATAATAATCTAGCATCATAATTATATTGATACAAAAAGTAAAGAGATGCGTGTACTACTTACCGAGACCGGTTTAAACGTCAGCTTCTCACTAAAGTGACCCATAACCGCACTCTTAAACTGGTTCCAAACCCTGCCTGGTAAAGAAAATGAATGAGTTATTTATTAAGAGACTGATGTAGCGCGAATCAACGAAAGAGACTGATGTAGCGCGAAAATTACCTTTGGAGCATGTCCTGCATTTTCCTAAACTGTTCCAGGGGTCTCTTTATTGGGTCCATGACTTCAACTCTTCCCTTATCAAGTTGAATGTTTAGCAGAACCCAATGGAAACTGCACACATTTATATATATATCAGTAACTCATCAAAATTACACTTAATATCGAGTAAGCAAAAGTGAATGTGTACAACAGAGTAAGACCCTCACTTGAAATTGTAAGGAAATAGTATGTGATCACAGAAATTTTTCTCCGTTAGAAACCTTAGAAGGTTTTCCTCCGTCTCCTCAGATTTATCCGTTAGCGTCTTTACATATATTTTATCTGGGTCAATGAATCCAACACTAAAGAGTGACCTTCTTTTACATTCCTAGATCTTCATTCTGCATAATAATAGAGTACAAAAGGATATAATAAGGATAATTACATGCAATGAACTGAACAACTTATATGTAGACAATGAATTCAACAACTTACAGACAATAGCAACTCATGAGACTTTTGTCGAGGGCGTCAAAATTGTATAACTGGAAGAGTTCTGGAAACTCAACGTGGACCTCATCGGCTCGGAAGTAGTAGTCATGTGGGACTTTCGCCACGATAATTATTGTTTTCTCCTTTGCGGCTTTCAAGTACCAGTTATGTAAACTTCGCATTTGTGTTGGCAGTTGTTGCAACCTCTCTACGCTGACCAAAGGCATCCCTAGGACATATGTAGGGACTACATCAGCCTTGGGTAACTTGTCGTCCTGGGAACCTAGCATTTCCTCAACAGTCACATTCATAGCGGCCGCAAGCTTCGCATCTTCTTCCATATCCTGCTAGGGAATGTCATAAGATACCACCTTGATGTGTGGGATCGATTTTTTGGCCTGTTTCCCGAGCTGGGGGATGTCCATTCTTTTCCCGGTTGCACTTTGACTTGATGATTTGTTCCTGCTTGCACTTCTACCTTATTTGCTATTCTTCACTTCCTTTTGAAGTGTGCGTAGATAGTCATCTGGCTTATGGTGCAAGTCATATTGCGATTTTGTGTTCAGAAAACCAAGTGCATACGCTTTTTGCTTCTCGGTGTATACCGGGGCAGGCTCAGGTTTCTTCTTTTGAAGTTGCGCAACACATTCGGCCTTTGCGATCGCTGCGCTTTCCTCTTCGGTACGATCGTAAGGTCTGATGGGAAGATTCTTAAGAGGTACTCTTGGGAAGGGCGATATTTGTTGTTTTGGGCTGCTGCGTCATTTAGTACTCATCGACGGAGCATGCTTCCGCTTATTGTCCTTAGCGGGCGGCGAAGACCGATGACCCTGCGGCGGAGATCGAGATGGACTCACGCTATGGTGGTCGTAGTCATGGGGTGGGCTTCTTGGAGGTGATGGAGGTGAAGGTGACATGCGATGACTCGGAGGCGGTGTTGGCCTTGGCGCTGAGCCTAGAAGCTTGATGTTGTTCTTGTCCCATAGAATGATACCACCCAATACTTCTCTGAGTGTCCTCTCACCTTCAGGTCCAGGGATGTCAAGATCCATTGAGTCCCACCCCGTTGCGATTTCATCCACCCCGACTTTAGCATAGCCAGCTGGAATCTCACGGCCATGCCAGCGTGCGTCAGGTGTACAAGGTAAAGCACATTCGACCGCCACCTTGATGGATAGGTTCTTCACCTTCTGATGGAGCTCACAAGATGTCTACTCCTTGATTCCATCCATGGGGTAGCTGAGACCGCCATCTACCATCCGTGCATCGTCAGACGTGACCTCCGATTCAGCCATGTTGCTTCTCCGCTGAGATGGGACGATGGTAATATCGAGTGCAGGATCTTGCAGGCGCGGTACTCCTCGAAGTTCGTCAATCTGTTGCTGATGCTTTTCAAGTCTTCCTAGCAACTTGTTGAACTGGTCTCCCTCCTCCTCCTGTTGTTGCCTCTTTGCTCTCCCTCGGCTCCTATAAGTATCTCCGTCTTTGGGAAACCCCATCTCCCATGTATAAATAGGGCCAAGGCCTTGTACTCGTCCTCCGTGTTCGTCATTCTCGGGGACCATTGTCAGCAAGTCTTTCTCTCTATTGGGACGGAACTTTGTTGTCCCCTCTTTAATTTCCTTCCCCACTCTCTGCCATGTCTCCCGGGGTATCCTAATCTCGTCACTGCAAATAAGGTCCCCTTTAGTATCATCATACTCACTCCCATGCCCAAGGAACCAATTTCTTGCCCTGAAATCCCATTTTCTGCATATTGGTTCTAGAGTGATCCCTTTAGCAAGCAGCTTAGCATCCCACTTTGGCATGGCATTTGCGTAGCCCCCTGGCCCCAAGTGATGGTGATATTTCTTCTTCGCGACATTTTTCTTGTTTTTTTCTGACTTTTCCTTAGTAGGTTGATACGTCCAAAACATATCTACTTTCTCGAACACTTTTGTTATTGTTTCTCCTCTATACTTGTGTGATTTGGATGCAACTAATGCGAACTGACGCTGTTTTCAGCAGAATTGCCTTGGTGTCTACTTTTTGTGCAGAAAATCAACTATTAGGAAAAATCCCGCAAAATATGCCAAAAATCCTATTTTACCCGAAGACTCCAGGAGCCAGAATATGAGACGGAGAAGAGCCCTGGGGTGGCCACACCACCTGCTGGCGCGGGCCAGGCCAGGCCGCCCCAGGGGGTGGTGTGGGCCCCCCAGGCACCCCCTCGACCTCTCTCTTCGCCTATAAGGAGCCTTCTGACCTAAAAACTTCGGGGGGTTCGACGTTTTTCTAGAAGGAGTTCCGCTCCGCCGCCACCACCAGATTCCACGAAACAGCACCAGAAACTCCGTTCTGGCACCCTGTCGGGACGGGGAATTGGAGGAGATCATCGCCATCATCATCACCATCGCTTCTCCATCGACCATCCATGTTTCCCCCATCTATGAGTGAGTAATCCCCCGCTGTAGGCTATGGGGATGGTAGGGATTGGATGAGATTGTTCATGTAATGGCATCCGATTGTTAGGGTGCTTAATGCTTGTCACTAGGGCCCGAGTGCCATGATTTCAGATCTGAACTTATTATTGATTCATCATAATAGTATTTTTTTGGGTCTTATCTACAAGTTGTTTACACACGTCGTTGTCCGGAACCTATGGTCCCGAAGTGACAGAAAACGGGGTAGCCGGAAGGGAAAGGCTTTGATGTGAGGATCACGTGTGTTCATGGAGTGTTAATGCTTTGCTCTGGTGCTTTATTAAAAGGAGCACCTTAATTGCCAGTAGTTCCCTAGAGGCCCCGCTGCAAACGGGCTGGCAGGACAAAAGATGTTCTGCAAGTTCTCATTGCGAGCACGTATGACTATATATGGAACACATGCCTAGGATTGTCTAGTACTTGGATGCTTTATCTTATTTATATCCAATTGCCCTTTGTTCTGATTGCTATGTGAATTGTGTTGTCCATGCAACGCCCGTCCATCCATCCCTATGCCTACCGCACTCGAATCCCACTGTTTACTGGTTTTGTTACTACTGTCTTTGTTTTGCTGCTACTGTTACTTTACTATTCCTACTACAAAACTGTTGCTACTGATAAACTGCTGTGAGCAAGATTGTTTCCAAGTGCAGCTGAATTGACAACTCAGTTGTTAAGGCTGATAAGTATTCTTTGGCTCCCCTTGTGTTGAATCAATAAATTGGGTTTCACTTCCCTCGAAAATACTGCGATACACCCCCTATACTTGTGGGTCATCAAGACTATTTTCTAGCGCCGTTGCCGGGGAGCATAGCTTTATTTATCAAGTTCACTTGGATTCTCTATTGTTCGCTGCTTTCCATCCATCATGGGTAAGTCTCGTGATGGCAAGGTTCCTATTTTACCATCCACTACAAGAAGAGGTACGGTTCTGAACACCTCTACCGCTCTTGATTCACCGTCTGTTCTGAGTAAGTTCCTTACACCACCACATACACATGCTACACATACTGCTACTACTGTTGAATCTGAAACTTCTGATGCTTATGATGCTGCTTCTATGTGCTTGATAAGAGTGGTTCATTAGGTCCTTTCCTAGATGCTACGATTGCTAGAACTATACTTGGAAATATCGAAACTCCTAATGAACACACTGCTACACCTGTTAGCTCGCCTGAGTCTAGTGAGAGTTATGATGCTAAAGAAGATTATGTTGAGATGACTGATGAGTTTATTGAAGAATGTAGGAACACCCATGATAGGAGAGACGCTAAGAATCTCCTTGAGAGGCGTACTATTAGACCCAAATTATCTCCTGCTGCTAAGTTTGCTGCTTCTCCCATAAACATTATAGATGAAGATTATGATTTATCTCTCGATCTATCTTACATAGCTATTGTCGAGAAAGAACCTTTAGGTGGAACTAAGAATGAAAGTGCGGTAGCACATATGAATGAACTTTCTACCATGAGTGGCTTGTTTCTGATGATATTAAAATGCGTACTTACTTTGTTGCTAAGATTTTCCCTTTTTCACTGAAAGGAGAAGCTAAAACTTGGTTTGGTAATTTACCTCCTGGATCTATTGATAGCCCTGAGTGCTTGTTTAATACTTTCCTGCAGAAATATTTTCCTCCTAGTGCTAGACATGCTGTTTTGCAGGAACTTTTTGATTTTAAACAGGGAGAAAAAGAGGTATTGCCCGAATCTTGGGCAAGGTTTTGTGCTTTGATTCATGCACAGGCTGGAAGTCCATTACCTAAGAATGAACTACTTGATATATTTTATAATGGACTAACCGAAGAATCTAGGACATACCTAGATAGTTGTGTTGATTGTGTTTTCAGGAATAGGACTCCCAAGGAAGCTGAGGAATTAATGGCTAAAATAAGCAAGAATTATGAAGATTGGACTCCTCCTAAACAAGCTATACCTGAAGTAATTGTACCCGAACCATCTATTCCCGTGCCTATTCCAACACCAAAGAAGAGGGGAGTTATTGAATTAAATGATGAAGTGATGAAGGAAGCTAAGAAATGTCTTAAGGAGAAGGGAATTAAAGCTGCAGATGTCAAGAATTTACCTCCTATAGAAGAATTATGTAAGCCTATTCCCTACTCATCCACTATTGAGGTACACTCTCTCCAACACTTTGATGAAGGTGATATCCCTTACTTGAAACCTCCTGATCAATGCTTAGAAGAATTTGATATCTTTATTGTTAAGCAAGATAACTTTAATAAAAGGGTGCAAAATCATCTAATGGAAAACACTAGAGCTATTGTTGAGTTGAAAGATATTGTGGAAAGAACCTCTAACGATGTTAAAATGATTGTTAAACACTTTCAAATGGTTCAAACTCAAATAGATCAACTCGTTAAAGTGCAAAACGACTTGCTAGTTAATGCTGCTAAAGAAAAACATGCTTATGAAATTAGAACTAGAAGTGGTGCTGCTACCCAGGATCCTCTATATCCTGAGGGGCATCCCAAAAGAATTGAGCAGGATGCTCAACAGGCTGAAAATAGTGGTTTTACTCGTAAGAAAAGGAAAAAGAAACATAAAACTATTGTAGAACCCTCTGAACCTGCTATAGATCCTAATAGTATATCTATCTCTGATGCTAAAACTGAAAGTGGTAATGAAGAAAATGAAGTTCCTAATGAAGAAAAAGTTGAAGAAGAACCTAAAAACCACACTAAGACTACTAAATACACCAAAGAAGATTTTATTGCTAAGAAACATGGTAGTGAAAGAGAACCTTGGGTCCAAAAACCTATGCCTTTTCCTGATAAGAAACACAAGTCAAAGGAAGATGAACACTATAATAAGTTTTGTGAGTGGATGAAACCTTTATTCTTGCAAATTCCTTTGACTGATGCTATTAAATTGCCTCCTTACTCAAAGTATATGAAGGACATTGTCTCGAATAAAAGGAAGATCCCTAATGAAGAAATCTCTACTTTGCTTGCTAATTATTCCTTCAATGGTAAGGTTCCTAAGAAACTTGGAGACCCAGGGATTCCAACTATCCCTTGCTCTATTAAGAACAGTTATGTTAGAACTGCTTTGTGTGATTTGGGAGCTGGAGTTAGTGTTATGCCTTTCTCTCTCTATAAGAGGCTTCAGCTTGAAAAATTGACACCAACTGATATATCTTTGCAAATGGATGATAAGTCTACCACTATTCCTGTGGGTATATGTGAGGATGTACCTGTCCAGATGGCTCATAATTGCTTGATATTAACTGATTTTGTTGTGCTTGAAATGCCTGAAGATGATAATATTTCTATTATTCTTGGGAGACCTTTTCTTAATACTGCAGGAGCTGTTATTAATTGTAATCAAGAAAGATGACCTTCAATGTCAATGACAAGTAACATACTGTCTATTTCCCCAAGAAGATTGAAAGGACTTATGGTTTAAATTCAATTGAACATGTTGAAGGCATTCAAGTTGGAGAAATATATTGTCCCATACCAAGAGAAAAATTTGAAATTATTATGATTGGGACCATCGCTATCAAGGTTAAGGTAACATAATCATTAGTGGAGTACAAAGTTGTCTCATATGCAATTGTTTTGGTAGCAAGACTTGATCAACCTTGCTAACAAAAGGATTCCATTGAACAAAACAATGTTTTCATTATGATTATCTCCGTTTATTTCTATCCTTTGTATTTTAGTTTTTGCTTTCGTTTAGTTTTCTTTGTGTTGTTAGTTTGCTTGCATGCTAGAACTCTGTAGTTCTAGCCTTGTTTTGTCCTTGCATCATGTTTCCAAAAAGAAAAAAATATGTCTGTCAAAAATCATTCTTCTATTTCTGAAAATTGCCCAAAAATAAAGTGTCTCGGAAAATTCTAGAAAATTCATATTAAATTTTTACGTGAAAAAAGGGGCAGAAGAGTACCTGGTAGGTACCAGGGGGGCCCACCAGGCAGGCACACCACATGGTGGCACGGCCAGACCTGGGTGGCGCCATGCCCTGGTGTGGGCCACCCCTGGCCCCCCACTACCTCTCTCTCCTGCCACTTTCTTCTCTCTCCCGAGTAAGCTCCAGTTCATAGCTCAAAATTGCGTTCTTTCTGTGCTTGCTCTCGATTTCTTCGATCTCTTTGCTCAGCCCATCTTTCTTGCTGAAATTTGGAGCAATTGTTCCTTGGTATGTGACTCCTCTCCTTGTCCAAGTAGATTTGTGTTTAGTGGATTATATGTTGAGTATTTTGCTGCTGTAGGTGACTGGTTATGAGAGCTTGTAAGCTTGTTTGATGCTTAGAGATAAAGTTTTGATGCATGTTTAGGCCTCTTGCAAGTCCCTATGAGTAGAATCCTTTATTATATTTACTTTGCAATCACTTGTTTAATAGGTGTTTAAATTTCAGAATACCAAGCATGAACAACCATACTTTTGGAGAAATATTTGAGAGTGAGGCACCTAGGAGGTCGAGGCCCTCAAGAACAGCCTCTCAAGCTAGGCCATAATACAATGAAGATCTCATTGCAACTCGTATTGGCAGTGAAAGGGATGATGGGGATGCTCACCCATCCTCTTTTCCGTGTTTTACTTTCTTACAAGCTGCAGGTATTCTTGATGATTTCTTGCTACTGATTGAGAGGGTTGGCCTAACCTCTTATATGCAAGATGAGAGTGCACAGTACGCTATGCTCACCAAAACTTTTGTTGAGAGCTTCTCATTTACTAACACATCCTATCATTCCACTGTCTCCTTTAAAATCTATGATATGCCCTTCACCATGCCTATGGAGAGATTTTGCAGTATTGTAGGTGTGCGTATGACAGGGACCATGAAGAAAATTCAAGGGCGACCCGCTGATTTGTTGGATCTTTATCGAGGGGTGACCAATGATGATGACCACATGGCGCAGCACAGAAAGATAAGAAATATCCAACTCCCTGCTCTTAGATACTTTGCATACTATCTTGCCACTAGTGTATTGGGTAGGGAGAACACTAGTAACATCTCCAACTATCACTTAGCTTTCCTTGCTTCTGCGCTCAACAACGATACTCGGTACAATCTTGGCTCGCTTATTGCTCGCCGCCTAGCTGCTAGGGGGCCTATCTATGGGGGCATCATTGCCTCGCGTATAGTCGATGCATTAGATCTTTCAGTGGCTCCTGATGATGCTATGCTAGCACCACAGAGGCTCGACCTTGTTTCCATGAAAACTCATCACTTTGTCACTGCTACCTCTGATTTGAACAATCTAGTATATAGGATGCTTTTCACTGACGGGGATGAGAGGGAGATCCTCTTGCCACATCCTGCTTTGTTTAGCGTTGACAGGAGACCGTGGTCGCGCTCCAAGGAGGAGGTGGACGAGCAGCTTCGATTGTTGGGTTTCCACGAGTAGCACCAGGAGGACATGCCCTCCTATGATTACTCCGCACATTACGGAGGGGCGTACTCGGGCTCGCACCAGGACGAGGGTACCTCCTCGTTATACCCCGGTGACACTTCATCCTGGCCAGCTTGGGATTGATACCCCACTTAGGCCAAAAGCCTAAGCTTGGGGGGAGGTACGCCGACACCGCACTCATCTCCATATCATGTTGCGTCGGTACTTTGTATATTCATGTTTTCGTTCTGTTTTTAGTTTTTGTTGTTCTTTGCTTTTGCTTTCTAAAAACACAAAAAGACCAAAAATATTTTTGTTGTTTCTCTTTGGCTCGCTTCTTATTTTTGCCTTCGTTTGCTTTTTCTTTTTGCTTTGTTTGAACTATTCGAAAAACCCAAAAAGATTTTGCTTTGCTTGTTTCTCTCTTTTGGTTCTTATTTAAAAATCAAAAACACCAAAAATATTTGTCCTTCTTCTTTGGTTTTTGCGTGTTTTCTTCAGGGTTCGGCAGTTCCCAGTGGATTATTGGTTTCATATTATTCAAGCCATACAAGTGAAGAGCAATAATGAGGATTAATGACAACTTGAGGCATGGTAAAAGGCTGGTAACAAACTCTATTTGTCTTCTTTTTTGTACATATACTCATTTTTGTGAGCTTGCTTAGTCCGTTCATGTAGGGTGTATGTTATCTTTGAATGCTTAGTAGTTCTTGCTTTCTTGTGATTAGCTCCAGCCCGCTAATAGTTTGTAGCATGTCTCATGAATGTTTGCTTGCATTACTCTATTCATAAATCGGTATGACACTGTGGTATCCTCCTCTGAATGTTTCATTTGATCGACTTGGCACATGCGCATGCATGCACATGACTGTAATAATCAGTTAAGCCTTGACGAATTATTTTGCCTTGAGGATCTTGAATCATTTTCGTGCCATGAGTAGTCCTGTTTTGTTGCAAGCATGATAATGACATCTATTGCTCTCTCTCGTTTGTCGCTCCCTTATTATTGCTAGCCTTCACTTCCACTGAGTGTTTTACTCATGTTTCCAACTCCCTAAACCAAATATTTCCAAAGTGTCCACCATACCTACCTATTAGCATCGTTTGCTATCTTCCATGCATATTCAATATGCCTTGTTTTCTTCCGAATAAAATGTTTGCTTGTTATGAGAAAATTAGTTAGTAAAGCTCTCACGAACTTGATGGCACACTTTATTGTCTGCACTTAATAAACCTGAACCATTGCGTCCTTCTTTGTTGCGCATATGCTTGCGCTTTATGAGTTGAAGTTAGCAGAACCATGTATCATGGGGACCGCTTTCGGTGCTTCATAGGTACTTTGTACTTAGTTGATATCATGTTCTTTTGCTTACGGATCCCGACAATGTGAAATAAAAGTGGAACTTGTAAGATCATGGAATTTGTATGTATGTTAGAGAAACGCCTGGGCCGCTAGCCTAAGCCATGCCTAATCATGGTGGAAACTTGCAGCATAACCGTAATGAGCATTCTATGAAGCATCCTCAATAAAAATCTATGCACATAGTAAATAAAAAGATCACTGAGATGCTCATTGTCTACTTGCCTTGTATTTTGATTATGGGATAGCTCCCGTGTCATGTGCAAGGGGTACCCCGTTGGCAGTTCTCTATGATACGTATGTACTTACAATGACAAGAGCTTACTTGTGACTGAAGTTGAGTAGCATCAGGATCGGTCTTCGTAAGTAAGGGGCATGAGATTTCAATTTATAACTTGTCAAGCATATCCTCTTAGTTGTGTCACTTTCACCTTAACCACATTAAAGATGCTTATGATAGGGGCAATGAGAGCTCAAAGCTAACAAGTACCATACTTTCAGCATTTGGAAGCCTTTCAAAATTATTCAAAACCTTTTTCTTCTACTTGTTGAGTCTCCACATATTCTTTGAGCACCTTCTTGAGAGCATTTGTTGTCATTTTTTGTGTTTGTTCCATTACTTGATTACTTGTGTTATGACTTTGATGCTTGTATCTTTGATATCTTTACTTCTAGTCATCACTTGAACTTCAGAGGTGCCTTGACATTCATAATCAAAGGCAAGCGAGATACCACTCTATCATACCTTTCTATGAGCATTGTAATGTTGCTTATGTTTGTGCTTCAAGCTACTTATTATTCTTGAGTTGGAATCTCTTCATAGCTTGCAATGACTATTAAGTAGACTCAGTTGCATACTCTTTATTATGAATTGTGTAAGTAGTTGATCACATTGCTGAGAATATTTACAGCATATGAAGCAAATGTGTTCGTGAAAGTTCTTTTATTGCACTTAGTTTTCAACTGAATTGCTTAAGGACAAGCAATAAGCTAAGCTTGGGGGGAGTTGATACGTCCAAAATGTATCCACTTTCTCGAACACTTTTGCTATTGTTTCTCCTCTATACTTGTGTGATTCGGATGCAACTAATGCGAACTGACGCTGTTTTCAGCAGAATTGCCTTGGTGTCTACTTTTTGTGTAGAAAATCAACTATAAGGAAAAATCCGGGAAAATATGCCAAAAGTCCTATTTTACCCGAAGACTCCAGGAGCCAGAATACGAGACGGAGAAGAGCCCTAGGGTGGCCACACCACCTGCTGGCGCGGGCCAGGCCAGGCCGCGCCAGGGGGTGGTGTGGGCCCCCCAGGCACCCCCTCGGCCTCTCTCTTCACCTATAAGGAGCTTTCTGACCTAAAAACTTCGGGGAGTTCGACG
The DNA here is from genome assembly GCA_916181665.1 of Avena sativa. Lineage (NCBI taxonomy): Eukaryota > Viridiplantae > Streptophyta > Magnoliopsida > Poales > Poaceae > Avena > Avena sativa. The sequence goes on from OV702286.1 coordinate 83,734,906, forward strand.
TTTTTCCAGAAGGAGTTCCGCTCCGCCGCCACCACCAGATTCCACGAAACAGCACCAGAAACTCCGTTCTGGCACCCTGCCGGGACGGGGAATTGGAGGAGATCATCGCCATCATCATCACCATCGCTTCTCCATCGACCATCCATGTTTCCCCCATCTATGAGTGAGTAATCCCCCGTTGTAGGCTATGGGGATGGTAGGGATTGGATGAGATTGTTCATGTAATGGCATCAGATTGTTAGGGCATAGTGCCTAGTATCTCTATTAGTGCTTTATGACTTTGTTGCAACCTTGTTGTGCTTAATGCTTGTCACTAGGGCCCGAGTGCCATGATTTCAGATCTGAACTTATTATTGATTCATCATGCTAGTATTGTTTTGGGTCTTATCTACAAGTTGTTTACACACGTCGTTGTCCGGAACCTATGGTCCCGAAGGGACAGAAATCGGGATAGCCGGAAGGGAAAGGCTTTGATGTGAGGATCACGTGTGTTCATGGAGTGTTAATGCTTTGCTCCGGTGCTTTATTAAAAGGAGCACCTTAATTGCCAGTAGTTCCCTAGAGGCCCCGCTGCAAATGGGCTGGCAGGACAAAACATGTTGTGCAAGTTCTCATTGCGAGCACGTATGACTATATATGGAACACATGCCTAGGATTGTCTAGTACTTAGATGCTTTATCTTATTTATCTGCAATTGCCCTTTGTTCTGATTGCTATGTGAATTGTCTTGTCCATGCAACGTCCGTCCATCCATCCATATGCCTACCACATTCGAATCCCACTGTTTACTGCTTTTGTTACTACTGTCTTTGTTTTGCTGCTACTGTTACTTTACTATTCCTACTACAAAACTGTTGCTACTGATAAACTGCTGTGAGCAAGATTGTTTCTAGGTGCAGCTGAATTGATAACTCAGTTGTTAAGGCTGATAAGTATTCTTTGGCTCCCCTTTTGTCGAATCAATAAATTGTGTTTCACTTCCCTCGAAAATTCTGCGATACACCCCCTATACTTGTGGGTCATCACAGTTTCCGACTCATTGTACTTCACAAATGCATCCCAGTTAGCCTGCTGCTTTGTTAGATAGCCTTCGAATTTAGGAGGAGTCGTTTTCTTCTAATACTTTTCCCATAATGATTTCTTCCAGTTCTTGAATAGTTCGACCATCTTCGTAAGAGTCCACTGCTTGACTTTCTTCCTCAATGCAGCTGTGTCGGCATCATCCTCATATTCTGGCAGGGTGAAATGTGTCATGAGGTCATTCCAAAGACCCTCTTTGTACCTGTCAGTGACATACTCACCCTCTTCCGCCCCTTTTGTCTTATTCCACTCTTGAACAGTGATCGGGATGCGATCCCTAACCATAACTACGCATTGTTGTACAAATACACTTTTAGCCTTTTTGAGTTCCAACGGTTCACCCCGTGGTGATACCACCGTAATTGTATAACGCATAGATCCGTCCAACTTTTTGGTTGGGCCTTGTTTGTAATATTTTTTGCTTGATGTGAAAGCCTAAGAGAAGAAACATTCGTCAATTTATATATATATAACACAATTAATGCATCTACTGATTACCAGACTTCATATATATACCTCGATGGACTTCGTTAAGGGTCCACCGGAGCCGTCGGCTTCTCCATCATCGGAGCCGTCGTTTTCTCCCTGATCATTTCGGTCGACCTCCTTACCCTCACCGAAGGGGTTCGGATATATCGACAGAGATTCGGGTGGATGAACATGGGGGCGCCGTTGATCATATTCTCGAGAATTTCTTCTTGTTCGAGGTGTCTACGGATTGGACTAGGTGGATCCATAGTTTCTGAAAATTGCGAGATGGACACATTATTATTTCAAAATGCACACAATATTTGAACATAGCAAAAAAAATGCAAGATCTACATTTCTATACAATATTTCAATTGCAACACAATATTTACTATACAAATATTTCCTATATAAAAATATTTCCTATATACAAAATATTTCCTATATACAAAAATATATTTCCCTTTTACAAAAAATCCTATATACAAATATTTCCTATATATAAAATTTTTCCTATATACAAAAAAATTCCTATATACAAATATTTCTTATATACAAATATTTCCTATATACAAGAAATTTCCTATATACAAATATTTCCTATATACAAAAATATATTTCCTATATACAAAAAGTTTCCTATATACAAATATTTCCTATATACAAAAAATTTCCTATATACAAATATTTCCTATATACAAAATATTTCCTATATACAAAAATATATTTCCTATATACAAATGTTTCCTAAAAATTTCCTATATACAAAAAACTAGAAAAAATTATCGTGGCCAGCGGTGGCGGCCGGGGCGGTGGCGGCGAAGCTCATGGAGGTGGCGGTGGCGGCCGGCGAGGGGAGGGGCACGGGAAGGCGTGACCGGGGAAGGTGGCGGAGGCGCTCGATGGAGGGGCCGGCGGTGGCGGTGGCGGCCGAGGAGGAGCGCGGTGGTGACCGACGATTTTAGCAGCCTGGCGGCATTATTTGCGTGCTCCTCGTGATGCTAGCTCCAAGTCCTGGTCGATGTATTCGACTGGGGAAGAAGAGGCACTATAAATACCCCCTGGGGCCGTTGTGTGCGTGGCACCAACCGAGACTAAAGGGGGGTCTTTAGTCCCGGTTGGAGCAACGCACCAGGACTAAAGGGTTTGGGATGGCTTTTCGGTTGCAGAGCTTTTAGTCCCGACTGGTGTTTTGGATCGAGACTAAAGGCCTAAACTTGCGCGTGCTGGGCCAAAGTTAGCGCCTGTTTTTTTTAAATTTCAATTTGCATACTATTATATTTTTAAATATTTGAATTATATAGTTTTTACATACTTATGAATTTGAGAAAAATTTCAACATGAAAAGTTCTTAAATTTGAATAAGTAATCCAAATCTATTTTATTTTTTATAAAATAATTATTCTAACTAGCCAAATTATTAACTATTTTGCCATTTTCAATTTATAAATACATTAACTATTATATTTTGCATATTTTTGAATCTCACTAAACTTTCAACATAAAAATGCTTGAATTTGAATAAGTAATCCAAATCCATATTCTGATTTATAAAATAATTATTCTAACTAGTCAAACTATTAACCATTTTGCCATTTTCTATTTAAAAATGCATTAACTATTATATTTTGCATATTTTTTAATCTCACTAAACTTTCCACCGCTTCCTGCCATGTTTTCATGCCCTTTCCTACTAACCAGGACTAAAGATATTTCCCGCCATTTCCCTCCGCTTCCCGCTATATTTTCCTGCCTTTTCCCTCTATATCTAGGCTGGCCGCCATGGCCATCCACACATCCACATCTTCCCCTATCATTACAATAGACACCGCATACTAGGCCATTCTGACCCTCGAGGAGACCGAGGCACTATGGGTCTCCAGCTACCCCAATGCCCGCTAGGATATCGGCTGCCCACCGACTGGATGCTGAGTGCTATAGGAGTTCCTGTCCCTCCTGTGCCTCAAGGTTCTGCTCTCCAGGCGGCCATCACAAACCACTTCTACCTCGAGCTCACACCGGTGCAGCGGATGGATCCCCATTGGGATCCCGATAACTACGACACTTGGAATGCCTTCTTCATTAACCGGCCAGAAAGGGAGCTCCCTAGGTACGAGGGTGATGGCCCACCCCCGGTGAACCACAACGAAGCAGGTCACCACCTGTGGTGGGCAAACTAGAGTATCATTGGTGTGATGCGCTACATCGCCCAAGGAGATTATCCTCGCCTGTGGTGCCCGTACGTTGACCCTCCTGATACGTTGCAAACGTATCTATAATTTTTGATGTTCCATGCTTGTTTTATATCTACTTTCTTATGTTTTGTCCATACTTTGAGGTATTTTTATACACTTTCTGGAACTAACCTATTGACAAGATGCCATAGTGCTAGTTGCCTATTTTCTACTATTTTTGGTTCCAGAAAAGCCAGAAAATGAATATACTCGGAATTGGACGGGACAAAAGCCAAAGTCAATATTTTACCGGAAGACACATGGAGTCTGAAGGAGAGACGAAGGGGAGCCACAAGGCGGCCACACCCCCTTCGCGTGGGTAGCCCTAGGCCGCACCAGGGCATGGTGTGGGCCCCCTGGCCGGCCACCGACCTCGCCTCTTCACCTATAAGAAGCCTCCCGATGCATAAACCCTAAATAATCCAGCCTCCAGCCATGAAAAGTTCCGCAGCGCCGCCACCACCGAAGGGGAGATTTGGGGGACAGAAAGTCTCTGTTCTGGCACCCTGCCGGGACGAGGAATTGCCCCCGGAGCCATCTCCATCAATCCCGACCACCATCTCCATCGTCGTTGCTGATTCCCATGATGACGAGGGAGTAGTTCTCTCTCGAGGCTAAGGGTTCTACCGGTAGCTATGTGTTCATCTCTCTCTCTATGCATGATCATATTGTGATCATGATCTTTGTAATCAAGTATATCTACCTTGCTACTCAAGTGCTTTAATAGATCTCTGGCTCTCCCCATGTGTGTGAAATTGATTGCGTGCACACCATGGTGGCACTTATGATAGATATTACAAATACTTGTTATGAGTTATATTAGGAGTTGGATGTCTCTATGAAATTGTGGTGTTTGTTGGAACCATCTAGCGCTCAAGGTGATAGTGTGGGGTTATCTAGATGGGGAAAGCGAACTTTGAGGAGTGCTGTTATAGCCCTACCATGGATTAGTGTCCAACCAGAGAGTAGTTCAGAGTAGTATCATAAGGAGAAGATATTTATATGAGAGTGTTCACTAGTGAAAGTATGACCCTAGGCCTTGTTTCTAAGTATTGAAACACCATTTGCAACTAGATATGTTACATGTTTGCTTGCTTCCATCTTTATTTCAGATTGCGTTTAGTCTCTTCCTACCCGTCAAGCTCTTTTCAGGCACCGTTACCACTTATAATTATCCATACCACTTGTATTTCACTATTTCTTTGCTGAACTAGTGCACCTATACAAGTGTATTGGGTGTGTTGGGGACACAAAAGACTTCTTGTATCTTGATTGCAGAGTTGCTTAAGAGGGATACCTTTGACCACTTCCTCCCTGAGTTCGATAAACCTTGGGTGATCCACTTAAGGGACACTTGCTATTGTTCTACAAACCTCTGGACTTGGAGGCCCAACACTGTCTACAAGAATAGAAGTGTGCGTAGACATGAACCTATTTTCTGGCGCCGTTGCCGGGGAGGTAAGGTAAAAGGTACTCACATGCTCTAGCTACTAAGTTATCTTCTATTGCGGTTGCTGGTGTGCGTGAGTGCCCGAAGTTATTTCCTTTAGATTCTGCAATTATATCTTTTTGTTTCTTGTTTTTATTTTCACTAGTTAGGCTTAATGGAAAACAACAACAAAATTAGAGAGGTTTATAGTATTTATCTTGAGTTAGGACATGAAGTGTTTGAGGAGAAAATTAAAAAACATATGGAACTTTATTTGCATGCTAATATCAATGTTATTAGTATGAATTCTTTGAACACCATTATTGCTAATGTTATGGAAATTCTAAGCTTGGGGAAAGCTGGTTTTGATGAGCATAATATTTTTAGTCCCCCAAGCATGGATGAGAAAATTACTTTGATGATACTATACCTCCAATATATGATGATTATAATGATGAATATGATATTCTCAGTCCACCTACTATTGAGGAGAAAATTAATTATGATTACAATATGCCTCCTATATTTGATGACTATGGTGATGAGAATAATAATGATAGCTATTTTGTTGAATTTTCTCCCACTATGATTAATAAGAATGACTATGCTTATATGGAGAGTAATAATTATTTTATACATGTGCCTCATGATAAGAATGTTTTATGTGATAGTTATATTGTTAATTTTATTCATGATTCTACCGAAAGTTATTATGAGAGAGGGAAACATGGTTTTATGTATCTCAACAATATTAAGTTTCCCCTCTTTATGTTGAAAATTTTGAAGTTGCACGTGTTTTGCTTTCCTATGCTTGTTGCTTTGTGCTTTCATGACATGTTTCTTTACAATATTCCTATGCATAGCAAGTGGGCTAGACTTAAATGTGCTTTGAATTTGCTTCTTGATGCTCTCTTTTACTTCAATTCATATTTCTTATGTGAGCATCTTCTCAAACTATCATGCCTAACTTAAAGGCGTTAAAGAAAAGTACTTGTTGGGAGATAACCCAATAGTTTTCTTGACTCTTGGAAGTTATTACTTCTGTAATAACCTCTTATTATCCTTTTTATTTGATTTTTGTGCCAATAATAACTTCTAATGAGAGGGAAGTAAGATTTGGGGAAGTGCTGAACCGAAACAAATTTTTGTGCTTCACTGTAAAAATTCGTGAAAAATCTCTGTATGGCGGATTGAGCTGTAAGTTTCTGAATAAATCCCCCAGGTTGTTAGCTAACTTTCGTTAGTTCAACACTTTTTGATTTGAGCAACATAATGTCTTCGAAAAAATCGGTTTTCACCTGCTGGTCTGTTTTGACAGATTTCTTCCATTATTTGCATTTGCCTCTTAATCTCTTTCTCTATGAGTTCTCTTTGAGCATTGGAGCTTTTTAAAGGAAGTTCTACAGCAGCTTGTGTTATAATAGAAGTTTTATTTGTGTTAAGACTGAACCAAAGGACTTATAATCTTGAGTGCACTAATGTTGCTAATGAAGATTGTGTGAAGTTTTGTATGAAGGAAATTTTAAAGTGTAGGGAAGAACAATGTGATAAGATGAAGTATGGGAAAAAGGTCAAGATTGGGGATGCCACCCGTGTCACCCCAATAAATATTCAAGAAGTACCAGCGTCAAAGGTTGGGGATGCCCAAGGCATCCCCTTATTCATCAATAAAAATCTCAGGTTTTCTTTCAAACACTTTATTTTTATTGTTTCATGCACATTTGTGTTGTTCTTAGAGCGTCTTTGTTTTCTTTTTTGGTTTTAGTTTTCTTAGTTTTCTTGAACAAGTTGTTTGGACCCCCTCATTCATACATTAGTTTTCAAATAAGTTGGTTTGGGTTGGAAAAGAGTAGGAAATCTTCATGCTTTAGTGGTAGAAAGGGAGCTTGTTTTTACTATGGCTTAGACATTACCATGTCATGCTTGATATTCTTTTGTCTCGATGCTTAGTGATTATTGTTGTAGTATGACATGTTATAAACAATTGAGATTGCTTAATGTCCCTTGAAAGAATCATGCATTGTTTTAGCATATTAAAAGCATAATATTGTGGTATTCTCCTTTAATGCTTTATTTTGGTTGACTTGGCGCATGCTCACACCATGTTTAGACTACACCAAGTCACCATAGCCTCTATGATCATTTAGTTTTCGACTTCTAATATCACTTTATGCTTTAATTAATGATGTTTTGTCGCTTTGCATGATTCTGGCCATTATTGCTTTCTTAGTTGGTCGCTCCCAGTCTTTTGCTAGCCTCCATAACCAAGTATGAGTTCCACTCATGCATCCAACTCCAAATAAAACCAAGTTATTCCAAAGAGTCCACCATACCTACCTATTAGCATTTGCTATTCCAAGTATATTCATGTTTTTATCTACCTTCCAAATTAAACTTGTTGTGTGAAAATTAGTGATTAAAGCTCTCACGAACTTGATGGCACACTTTACTTTCTTGCACTTAATAAACTTGAACTATTGTGTCCATCTTTGTTGCGTATATGCTTGCGCTTTATAAGTTGAATTAGCAGAACCATGTATCATGGGGAACGCTTTCAACATTGCACTTATATTCCATTGATATCATGACTCTTTTGCTTATGGATCCCGCCAGTGTGAAATAAAAGGGGAACTTGTAAGATCATGGAGTTTGTATGTGTGTTAGAGAAATGCATGGGCTGCTAGCCTAAGCCATGCCTAATCATGGTGGAAATGTCAACACCCGGATTTTTAATCCCAGATGCCTGTTATGCCATACATCGCAATCCCAGGATTACCATTTTTGCGAGACATACCAGATTGGATATCATAGTACATCATACATTACAAAACATAATAAGGTCTTACACAAATAAGGATCTCATGATCTAGTCTTAATACAACAAGCAGCGGAATAAATAATAAGCGTAGCGGTGGGGTCCATCTTCAGTGTCACATACAATGCTGATGATGGGATATAGTCCTAGTTGTCATAGCCGTCCTGCTGTCCTTCCTCTTGGTAGTCCTCTTCATAGTCTGGCCACGGGAATAGCCAGGGACAAATCCATGAGTACTCTTTAAGTACTCGCAAACTACCACTAACAAGTAAGGTAGTTCTTGTAGGAATACCAAACTCTAAGTTTATTTGCAAGGTTAAATTTGAAACCTAAGCTGAGTTCAGAAGTAAAGAAAGATAAAATAAAGTTCTAGAATCACTTAAGTTGGGAAACTAGTTTTCATGTTCACAACCATGTTGTCGTCAAGTCAAAATCAACATTCATTTCATAAGTCATTTTGAAAACATCTGACGACGGAACAATATGGCCACTCCAACTTTCCATGACCGAGGACGCGGCTATTCTAATAGTTTGACACTCTGCAGAGGTGGTACACTTTCACCACAAAATTCGATACATCCATTAGGGATAACCCTGAATCATCATACTTAGTATGCGGATAATCAATCATAACCTTTCAATTACACACCCTAGTACAAGCACCTCTCCTATGAGCTTGGCCTCCCAGCTATGGCCATCTTCCATCCTGGGCACTGCATAGGTGGACAACATTGAGAGGTAGCCTCAGCTCAAACCTCTCCCACGAGGAAACTCATACTAATGCATATAAACTTCTAGCTAAGCCTTACCCAATTCAGGTATTGTGGTTGTACGCTAAATTTGGAATGGTATCACATCTGAACCCAACCATTAGTTTTTATAAAGGGCTAAGGCTCATGCCTCAACATTTTCATCATCATAAACCATTTGTGTTTATCAACACATGTCAAAACATCTCAATAGAATGACTCATCATTCCAAGGTTTTCATAAGTCATTTTCACCAAGTATTCCCATCTAAAGTGATCAAGTTTTTGGTTTATCTCTAAACACTAAGTTAAGAGTGTTCACTAAGGTAGGATGCTAATCTTCAATCTCATGCCATAGAATGACATCTAAGTATAACTAGATAGGCCAAGTTTTATACTCTTTATGCTATCTATAAACAAAGTAAGGAACTTTGGTAAAGTAAAAGAAAGTAAAGCTTGTAAATAAAACTTGGGATGGTATAATCCAAAGGGTATAACCAAAGCATGCTTAAGGCATCTTGCTTAGGTCATCTAGCTTACAAGGGTTAGCTTGCATTGTTAATGATGGCTTTCCTTGGTTGGTTTTGTGGTTGAAATTCTCTTCTTCTTCCTCGGGGTAGAACTCCTCTTCCTCGTAGGCTTGGTTGGTACTATCGTCTATAAGCACATACGGAATACACAATCACCAAACAATACTTAACTAGTCTATTTTAGCACACTAGGGCACATACTTGATGATCTAGCATCATCACAAACATCACAAGGTTTAAAGAATTAGTTTCATTTATTTTATTTGAGAAAAGTAATTTCTACTCATTGAAATTAACTAAGATTTAATATTCTCCAATTAAAATATGGGATCATGTGGACACATGTCATCACCACATATTCTAATGCATGGGAATGTGATTTAAAGGTTTGATCATATTTCAATAAGTTTAAGTTTATTATTTTAATGATTTAAAGTGACTAGAAATGCCTATATAGCATTATTTTAGTACTAGTCCAAAGTCACTACATGCAAACCTCAATATTACTACAGATTCAGATAGGTATGGTCAAATGTGACTTTTGAGAGTTGGAATCAACTCAAAAGCTATTATGGTTGATTTTTTAAAAATGTTTGAATGTGAAAAAGTCTATGTCTTGTTATTTTTGCTAGGAGAGATCTCTAACTCCAATTGATTTAAATCCCACGGTCTTGGATAGAGATTTTAATTATCTTTCCAACAAATTTGGAATCATGCCATTTGGATTGGTAAAACTCCCTGAAGTGATTTTTAAACTTGTGGACAGAATTGAGTTTAAGCTAAAATTTAAAAGGATTTATTTGAATCTACTGGGTTGTGCGGGAAAGAAATGGGCCGGCCCACTGCACACCGCGCAACGCCCGGGCTGACTTAAGTGATGGCCCCACATGTCAGTGGGACAGGGGATGCCGAACAGGTATCAGAGGGTGGTGACCGTAGGATTAGATCCCAGATCAACGACTCACAGCCATCGTCCTCACTAGAACAGTACACGACAGGGAGGAACCCTAGCAAGGTCTGTGACGGTCTGGGGAGGCTTACCGGAGCTCCAGCGAGGGTCGGTGAGGCGGGCAACTAGACGTGTCGAGGACGGCGGTTCTCCTGGTATCGGCGGCGTCCTTGGAGATGGCTTGGATCTATGGCGCCCTTCTCCTCCTTCCGCGGCGGGCTCTGGTGAAATTGGGGAGCTACGGGTAGCAGCTTGCTTTGTTGGGGCTCTAGGAGGTCTCTAAGGTGGAGTGGAGGGGGATGGTGTGAAGAGTTGGTGCCAGGAGGCTCCATTTTTATAGCGGGGCAAGGGGTGCATCACGGCATGGTCGGAGCGCGATGGGGTCGACGGCACAGCGAGCTATTGGCATGGTCCGAGGGCTAGGACGGTGGGCGGTTCCCTGACGATCGTCACGGAGGTGCTCGTGCAGTGCAATGTGGTCGGCAGAAGTGAGCATCGCCGCGCGCACGCTGACTCGGTCGACGGCGAATTTCGCGGCGTTCGTCGGCTACAGGGCACGGTCGAGGGAACGGGCATGTCTATTGGCCTCCTGGGACACTGGTGATCGTGTAGGCTGGTGGTGGGAGCAAGGCAAGGTCGGGTGGAGCGGGTACAGGCGTGAACGGTGGGTGCGGGCGTCGGCATGGCAGACACGGCCCGGGCATGGCGTTTCCTGGCTTCTCCTCTCTCTGTCCTTGAGCTAGGGCTGGCCTGGAGGAGGAAGTGGAGCACGGGCGACGTGCTAGACATGGTAGGCGAGCCTGGCGGTACTTGGGTTGTGATGTCGACGGTGGGGGTGATAAATGTGATCGGCCATGGTGGCCATGACCATTTGGTCGTGTGCACAGTGGGTTCCATGCTAGTACAGGGTGGGAGGTGTACTGGGAGCAGTTTGGTTGCAAAATGGGAGACCAGTTTGGCCAGAACCCTACTCACTATAGTGTTTGTGGACTTTGCCAGATTTGTGCACATAAGGTGTTTGACAAAATGGTCGAAAGAAATCAACTTTGAAATTTTTGAATGAAATTTTTTGAGTGATCTTCACTGATGCTTGGTAGTCTGTGGTTGCTGGGGATTGTCAAATTGAATTCATTTGAGTGGTTTTTTGAAAAAGTGGGATCTAGGTACATACACTTGATTCCATTTTGAAATGCCATTTAAAATTAGAGTTTGAATGTTTTTGGAAGATCACAAAGTGGGCCTTGGTAGATCTTTACTTGTACTAGCAAGGGGTGCAAAGAGTTAGAATTGTTTCTGTTTGAAGTTGAGTGCTAGGAACACCTAAAGTGACCTAGTTGATTAAAATAGCCAAAGTGACCATTTTCCTTTATTAATTATATTTGATTTCTTTTTATTTGGATTTTGCTTGGGAATGATCTAGATGATGTGGAATTCATCCTTGAATCATTTTACAACCATTAGAACAAACAAACATGGAAATTCCAAACAATTCCATATTAATGCAACACACATATGCATGCTTAATTATTTTAATCATAAAAAGATTTTGTTAACCCTAAATTGGGTGATTTGGATCTTGATAACCTTGATTAAAGATTTGGGATGTTACAATCCTTCCCCCTTTAAACAAAATCTCGTCCCGAGATTTAAGAAAGAAAACTAGGAACTAAAGAGATCTGGAATCTCAGTCCTAATGTAGTCTTGTCGCTCCCAAGTGGCTTCCTCTTCGGTATGGTTGCTCCATTGAATCTTGAGAAACTTGATACTCCGGGTTCTGATGGTTCTATAAGCTTCTTCCAAGATACGGATGGGCACTTCACGATACGTCATACCCTTGTTGATATCAACAGCTCAGTGATCGATGTTCTTGAACACTTCGGTCTTCTCTGGCACTTCTATGCATTTGCGAAGTAACGAGATATGGAACACATCATGGATGGCTGACATATCCTCTAGCAGTTCCAGTTGGTACGATACTTCTCCTCTACAATTCAGAATCTTGAAGGGTCCAATATATCTGGGGGCTAACTTTCCTTTTAGACTAAAATGTTGCGTGCCCTTCAATGGCGACACTTTGAGATACACAAAATCTCTGACATTGAAAGTCAGGTCTCTACATCTCTTGTCGGCATAACTCTTCTGTCTGGATTGGGCGGTCTTGAGGTTCTCACGGACATTGTGCACCTTCTCTTCGGCTTCTCGTAGGATGTCAGGTCCGAAAATCTGACTCTCTCCTACTTGCGACCAATTCAAAGGGGTACAACAGTTTCTTCCATATAAGAACACAAATGGGGCCATTTGCAAATTGGCTTGATAACTGTTGTTGTATGAAAATTCTGCGAAAGGCAGATAGTCTTCCCATTTTGATCCATACTCTAGCACACATGCTCTCAACATATCTTCTAAGATCTGGTTGACTCTTTCAGTCTGTCCATCCGTCTGTGGGTGATAAGTTGTGCTGAAATTCAACTTGGTTCCCAATCCTTCTTGGAATTTCTCCCAAAATCTCGAGGTAAATTGGGTTCCTCGATCCGACACTATGGTCTTAGGGGTTCCATGCAAACTAACGATTCTAGCAATGTACAGCTCTGCTAGTTTCGAACTCTGGTAGGTAGTCTTGATAGGTATACAATGGGCTAAATTGGATAATCTATCAACGATGACCCAGATTGAGTCATTTCCCCTACTAGAAGTAGGCAAACCAGTGATAAAGTCCATTCCGACGGAATCCCATTTCCATTATGGAATCTGCAATGGTTGCAACAATCCTGCGGGTCTCTGATGTTCCGCTTTGACTCTCTGGCAGATATCACATTTGTCAATGTAGCTTCCGATTTCTCTCTTCATCTTGTGCCACCAAAATTGCCCCTTCAAATCCCGATACATCTTCGTTCCTTCGGGGTGGATAGAATAAAGAGTATCATGAGCTTCTTGCATGATAACTTGTTTAAACTACGAATCTACTGGCATACAGATATGTCCTTTGTACCATAAAACTCCTTCATCTTCGGTGAATCCAGGTACCTTTCCTGTACCGATACGACGCTTGATTCTATCGATGCCTGCATTTCCCTTCTGGGCTTCCTTGATCTTACTGATCAAAGTGGGTTGAAGTTTAGTGCTAGCTAAAATTCCTTTGCTAACTAGCTCAGTTCTAAACTGCTCCAACTCTTCATGCAAACTTGGCTGGGTTTCTTTGATCATGGTGTTTAATCTACACGGCAATCTGCTAAAAGCATCCACTACCACATTGGCTTTGCCGGGGTGATAGTGAATGACAAGGTCATAATCCTTGATTAACTCTATCCATCTTCTTTGCATCATATTCAGCTCCTTCTGGGTGAAAATATACTTCAAACTCTTATGATCTGAGTAAATCTCACAGCGGTTACCCATAAGGTAATGACATCATGTATTTAATGCTAAAAGTATGGCTGCTAGTTCAAGATTGTCAACACCCAGATTTTTAATCCCAGATGCCTGTTATGCCATACATCGCAATCCCAGGATTACCATTTTGCGAGACATAACAGATTGGATATCACAGTACATCATCCATTACAAACCATAATAGGGTCTTACATGAATAAAGGATCTCATGATCCAGTCTTATTACAACAAGCAGCAGAATAAATAATAAGCGTAGCGATGGGGTCCATCTTCAGGGGCACAGGCAATGCTGACAATGGAAGATAGTCCTAGTTATCATAGCCATCCTACTGTCCTTCATCTTGGTAGTCTCCTTCATAGTCTGGCCATAAGAATAACCAGGGACAAAAGCCATGAGTAGTCCTTAAGTACTCGCAAACTATCACTCACAAGTAAGGTAGTTCTAGTAGGAACGCTAACTCTAAGTTAATTTGTAAAGTTAAGTTTGAAACCTAAGCTGACATCAGAAACAAAGAAAGATAAAATAAAGTTTGAAATCACCTAAGTGGGAACTTAATTGTTATAGTCACAACTCTGTTGTGGTCAAGTCATGTCACAATCATTTCATAAGTTGTTTTGAAAACATCTGAAAACAGAACAATATGGCCACTCCAACTGTCCATAACCATGGACGCGGCTATTAGAATAGTTTGACACTCTGCAGAGGTGGTACACTTTCACCACAACATTCGATACATCTGTCAGGGATAACCCTGAATCATCATACTTAGTATGCAGATAATCAAACATAACCTTTCCTTTACACACCCTAGTATAAGCACCTCTCCTATGAGTATGGCCTCCCAACCATGACCATCTGTCATCTTGGGCACTGCATAGGTGGACAACATTGAGAGGTAGCCTCGGCTCAAACCTCTCCGGCAAGGGACCTAATACTAATGCATATAAACTTCCGGCTAAGCCTTACCCATTTCAGGTATTGTGGTTGTATGGTAAAATTGGAATGGTATCCCATCCAAACCCAACCATCAGTTTTGTAAAAGGGATAAGGCTCATGCCTCAACATTTTCATCATCATAAACCATTTGTGTTTCTCACACATGTCAAAACATCTCAATAGAATTACTCATCATTCCAAGGTTTTCACAATTCATTTTCACCAAGTATTCCCATCTAAAGTGAATCAAGTTTTGGTTTAGCTCTAAACTACTAAGTTAAGAGTGTTCACTAATATGGGGTGCTAATCTCAATCTCATGCCATAGAATGACATCTAAATCTAACTAGATAGGTCAAGTTTTATACTTTTTATGCTACCTTTAAACAAGTAAAGGACTTTAATAAAGTAAAGAAAGTAAAGCGTGGAAATATAACTTGGGGTAGGTAATAGTCAAAGTGGTATAAACAAAGCATGCCCAATGCATCTTCCTTAGGTTATCTAGATAATTCTAGCTTGCTAACAATAGCTTGCCTTGGTTGGTGAAGTGGTTGAAGTTTTCTTCCTCCTCCTCTTGGTAGAACTCCTCCTCCTCAAAATCTTGGTCGATACTATCTTCTATAAATACATATGGGATACACAATCACCAAACAATACTTAACTAGTCCACTTAGCACACTAAGGCACACATTTGATGATCTATTATCATCACAAGCACCACAAGGTTTAATTAACTAGCTTCATTCTTTTTATTTGAGAAAAATAATTTCTACTCATTGAAAATAACTAAGATTTAATATTCTCCAATTAAAACATGGGATCATGTGGACACATGTCCTCACGACATTTTCTAACATATGATAATGTGATTTAAAGGTTGGATCACATTTTAATAAGTTTAAGTTTAATATTTAATGATTTAAAGTGACTAGAAATTCCTATATAGCATTATTTTGGTACTAGTGCAAAGTCACTGCATGTAATCCTTAATATCATTACATATTCAGATAGGTATGGTCAAATGTGATTTTTGAGAGTGGGAATCAACTCAAAAGCTATTATGATTGATTTTATAAAAATGTTTGAATGTGCAAAAGCTTCTGTCTTGTTATTTTTACTAGGAGAGATCTCTAACTCTAAATGATTTAAATCCAACGGGCTTGGATATAGATTTAAAGTAGTTTTCCAACAAAATTGGGATCACTCAATTTGAATTTGTAACACTCTCTGAATTGATTTTTAAACTAAGGGACAGAATTAAGTTTTAATTAAAATAGAAAAACATATATTTGAATTCAGTGGGTCGCACGGGAAATAAATGGGCCGGCCGTAACACCCTCAAATCGGCCCTATGCAAGTTTTAGCCCTTTCCGCCAAACCCGCATAGAAACGATTCAAGGACGCCCACTAGGCACTTTCGTGCGGGTGGAAAATGAAGTAATAACATTACACAACAGTCCTCGATGGGACCCACAGAACAGATATATATACAACAGCGACTCAGCGAGTCAAGAATACAGATATACAATACAAGATCCAAATCACCTTGAAATCGATACAATGTCCGAGTACGGACAAGATGCACATTGGGCTAAGAGCCCTGAAGAATAACCAATGGCGTCCATAACCCTGTCCAGGCCAAGCCGGAAGGGTAACCCTGCTAACAACGTCGATCTCAAACCTACTAAAACAAAAGGGGTGCCGACAAAGGGCAAAGGAAAAAGAGGAGCGTCAGTACTGAGGCCAGTACATGGCGAGGCTAGAATTCGGCGGCTCTCGCCTACATAGGTATGGTGGGCTGAAGCGGCAGCACAGCGACACAAAACAACCTATAGAGACTCTGTAATACTGGCGGCTATAAGAGAGGGATAAGAAAGACCTATTCGGATCCAACCTGATACTAACACCAAACATACCCATCCTGGTATTCCCCCTCGAGACCAAACGAGGAAGTCCAACCGAGGAAACTCACACGGTTGGCAGTTTTATTTAATCTTTCCATGGCAGTTATCCAACTTACTAGTCATCTCAGATGTAAGTCAAATTATAATAGTAAACTTTAGTTATTGTTGTCTATGATCGAGAAACTGTGCTCCAAGTCGTCCATAACCGCGGACACGGCTTTTCGAAAAGATTTAACCCTGCAGGGGTGCACCAAAGTATCCACACGCACTTCGACCATTTTTGCCAGATCAATTAACATACACCCATCGGTATGTCAGCGGGGCCTAAGTCATGACGTTTCCAAGACCAAAGCAAGTACGTGGGGGCCACCCCACTAAGCTACTCGCAACAAAGTCGGCCGGCTCCGGAACAGACCCAGGGTTTGTGTCAATGGATGTAAACGACTGGGAACCCGAAAGTGTGAATGGGCTTGTCGATACCGCGAAAACATTCCACATCCTAAATAGTACAAGTGCTCCACGCACAATCTTAAATAAAGCAGTAAAGCATGGCATAAGTACAGGATAGTAATAAAGCCCCAAACTACTTGTGGCCCCCGGTACAATACTTTGAAATCAGGTAGTAAGCCGATGGGGGTGCCCACACACCCCACCTGTGGTTAGCGCGCTCGATCTCGGAACAGGTGTAAAGAACTCGGGTCCTAGGGGACACTAGTGAGCGGTTAAGAACCAAATATTGTCTATTACCCACCGGTGCCTCTGCATTAAACTACTAACAACATTAATTAATAAACTGTAATTCGAATCATGATCAACACCACCATTAAACATTTGCCAACCGCCCAACAATTGTGGAACATCGACGACGCGAGGCATCACCTGAGCAAGCAACTACGACTCGCAGGGCCAGCTGTCTATCAAGCAACAGGCAATAGGAGGTGTCCGAGGCAATATAAGGGCTGCAAGGAATATATCTGGTGCGGAACACTAAAGCATCGCGACACGGATAGCAATAGATCAACAGGAGGGAATAAAGACTATAAATGCAAAATAGGTAGAAGGGGAAGAGATGCTCGCCTGGGAAAACACTGTCGAGGGATCATATCCGGAGAACTTGTCGGTACTCGCATCAACTCATCGGCCTAGTCCGCAAAGAAGCAAACACTAAAAGAAACACCGGATGCAATATTTAATACTACGGCAGAAGATCCGGCATGATTATGATATGCATGCGAGATGAACAATTTAATATGCAACAGTCGATAATGTCATATTATAAAAATAATAGGGGTCTCGGATAGGGAATCACATATGTGGGTCCGGAAGATCTTGGGTTCCGGGGGTTCGGGGTTCAACAGGGTTCGACGGGGACGAGGTTCGACGGGATCGGTCTCGACCAACGGAAGTAGATCTTGTCGCATCCGGGAAGAAGGACTTGGCTTGGCATCGGGGCACATCGGATTTGCCCTGGTCGGTGTCGATCTTGTCGTTGCGAAGGTCTTGTCGGGTCCGCAGATCGGGTCGGACTTGGCGTTCGGGTTGAAGAACTTGGTGTCCTCGAGGAAGTACTTGGCATATCCGTGAGGAAGATCATGTCGGTCCACGGGGTTCGGTCTTCGGGGTCGGGGCTTCGAAGCTAGGAAGGAGAACTTGGTGTCCACAATGGAGATCTTGGAATGCAGCGCCATCGCATTCGGGTTTTTGGCGTAGAGGTCGATGTTGACGATGCTTCGGGTACCGACTTCATTGTCGATGGCGAACTTGAATAGACGACACCGGGTACAAGATGGCCCCTCGGGTTTTGGCTTCGTACGAAGGCATTGAAGATCCTGCGCCGACAGATCTTGGAAGCGACACTCTGCAATCGTATCCGTGACGGAGCACTCGGTGGACCTCATGGACAAGAATCTATGGCCACACGTGGCAGATCACGGGCCTCACAAAACGGCAACACAAAACAACACACCCACTGGTGCCTCTATGCACACAAGGGAACATGCAGTAGAGGCAAGGAGGTGCTCGGGGCCGGGGCTCCACGGCGCGGTGGTTGGCGGCGCCCAATGGCGAAGCGGCGCTGGGCGCTGCGGCCGGATGCAGGCAGCGTCGACGCGGTCAGCTGCGCGGAGGGTGAGGCCGCGAGGTGAGGCTGCCCGGGTCGATGGCGAGCGCGTCGCAGAGACGAGGTGGTGATGGTGGGCTTTCAAAATGTAGGGAGGCGGACACCGGGATGGAGGACGGCGAGGCCGAGGTCGGCGAGGATGCGCGGCCGGCGGTGCCTAGAGCCAGAGGAGAAGGGGCCGCAGCGGCGAGGTCCCAGGCGGTGACGGGAGGAGGCACGAGCCGGGGAACGGCGAGCATGGGGTAGCCGGCGGCCGGTGGAGAGGGCGGTGGTCGACGGTTGGTCCCGGTGAAGCGAGATGGCGGTGACGGCGGCGAGGTGGGGGCCCGCGGTGGCTCAGCGGTGGCTGGAGGCGGCGAGGCCATGTGGCGGAGGACGCGCCGGTGAGGGGAGGAGCGGGGCGAGGTCGCCGGTGAGGGGGCGCGCAGTAGAGGCGAGCAAGCAGCAGCGGCGGCGGAGGGTGCCGACGCGGGGGAGAGAGAGAGGGGTGCGACGCGGGGGAGGGATAGAGGGATGTGACGCGGGGGCATGTCGGCAAGGGTGGGGCCAGGGGAAAACATGGGCGTACGGGACGCGTCTGTCCATCCCAGGAGGTGGGGTCCGTGTCGGGTAGGTGGGCACGGGAGAGACGCTGGCGGGGTGACGTGCGCGTGGGGAGAGAGAGACGGGGTGTGGCCAGGCTGTCGGGCGGGCGGACCAGGGGAGTGGGGATGCATGCGGTTGGTGCGCGCGGGTGTGTGTGCGTGTGCAGCTGCGTGTGTGTGCGTGTGTGGGCCGGGGAGTGGGTGGATGAGGTGGCAGATGGTGGTTGGGTGGATGGAGGGAGGAGAGATGAGGTGGCGTGCACCGATTGGTGCAGATGAGGTGGAGGGGGCTGGGTAGGAAAAAGGGGTAGGGTATTTGGTAGAAATATTTGGGTGTTTCTAGGGTAGGTAGGATTTTTTATCTGGAGGTGGCCGGCTAGGCTTTCGGTCCTGGCTGGCTGCCTCCCAAAAATAATTAAATATTTTATTTATTAAAAACGAGGCTTTTGCAAACCGTTGGTAGACGAAACAAAATAATCCGGAGACCAGGGTTTTGATTTGAATAAAGACGGGAATATTTAGAAAACAAAACTAGGCGTTTCGAAAATAGTTTAGACTAAAACCATGCATGATGATGATGATGCTCAAATGCAATGAGGCATGATGACATGAGCATGCGGTCATGATGATGCAATGCACAAAAACAACGCGATTTTCTAGTAGTGGTTTTTTGCGGGGCACCACACCAGTTTACTCCGCACAGCGCCCGGGCTGGTTTTAAGTGAGGGCCCTACCTGCCAGTGGGACAGTGGTTGCTGAAGCAGTATGGGCGAACTATGGCCGTAGGATTAGAACTGGATCTAACGGTCCATGATCGTTGTCGATGACAGACACGTCGCTAGCGAGACTGAACCCTAGCACGGTCGGTGGGGGTGCAATAGGGACGTACCGGGGCTCCAGCTAGTGCGGCGAGGTGGGCAAACGAACAAGTCGATGACGGCGGTTCTCCTGGTACTGGCTGCGTCCCTGGAGATGGCCTGGATCAACGACTCCCTTCTCCTCCTTCCACGGCAGACTCTGGCAAAATTCCAGCGCTGCGGGCTACGGCTTGCTCCGGTGGGGCTCTAGGAGTGTTCTGAGGGGGAGTGGAGGAGAGTGTTGTGACAAATTGGTGCTGGGAGGTGCTCTATTTATAGCGGGGCTCGCCGGTGACGATGGTACAATGGGCTAGGGGCTTGGAAGGTGGACTACGACGGTGGGCGGTTCCCTGGCGGTCGTCATGGCGGTGTGCGTGCAGTGAAATGCGGTCAGGAGATGTGAGCGGCGCGACACGCACGATGTCTCTATCGACGGTGAGTTTCACGGTGGCCGGCGGTTACGGGTCACGGTCGGGGAAATGGGCGTGTCCTCTAGCTTCCTGGGGCGGTGGTGATCATGTAGGTGGGCGGCGAGAGCAAGGCGAGGTCTGGTTGAGCGGGGGACCGTGCGCGCTCTGCGGGCGGCGTCTGCATGGCATACAAGCTCCGGGCGTGGCGGTTCCTGGCTGCTCCTCGCTCTGTCCTCAAGCTGGGGCTGGCAGGGAGGAAGAGGTGGACCACGAGCAACATGGTGGGCAAGGTTGGCGAGGCTGGCGGCTTCTGTGGCGCGCTGTCGCTGGTGAGGTGCTCGAGTGGGCCCGGCATTGATGTCCATGACCATTTGGTCGTGGGCACAGTGCTTGGCCGGGCTAGAAAGGGATAGGGGATGCAGTGGAGAGGGTTTGATGGCAATGTTGGAGACAGGTTGGGCTAAAACACTTCTCACACTAATGTTTTTGGTTTTGTTTGATCTGTGCCCACCAAGTGTTTAACAAAATGGCCGAAAGAATAAAAGTTTGGAATTTTGAACTGAATTTTTGTGGAGTGGTTTGACACATGCTTAAACATCTATGGTTGCTTGGGTTTTTGAAATGGAGTTCATTTGAGTGGTTTTAAAAAAGAGTGATCTAGATACATACACTAGATTCAATTTTCAAATGTCATTTAAAATTAGAGTTTGAATGTTTTTGGGAGATCACAAAGTGGGCCTTCGCACATCACTACTTGTACTAGCAAGGGGTGTAAAGAACCACAAGTGTCTCTGTTGGGAATTGAGTGCTAGGAACACCCAAAGTGGGCCAGTTGATTAAAATGTCAAAAGTGACCATTTCCTTATTTAATTCTTTTTGATTTTTTTTCTTTGGGATTTGCTTGGGGATGATCTAGATGATGTGCAATTCACCTTAGAATCATTTTACAATCACTCAAACATGGCAATTCAAAACAACTCCTATTTTAAATGCACACACATATGAATGCTTAAAGATTTTTAAATGGAAAAGTTTTTGTTAACCCTAAATTGGGTAGATTTGATCTTGATCACTTGGATTAAAGTTTTGGGATGTTACAAACCTTCCCCCCTTAAACAAAATCTCGCCCTTAGATTTAAGAAAGAAAACTAGGAACTAAAGAGATCTGGGAACTCAGTCCTAATGTAATCTTCTCGCTCCCAAGTGGCTTCTTCTTCGGTATGGTTGCTCCATTGAATCTTGCGAAATTTGATACTCTAGGTCCTGGTGGTTCTGTAGGCTTCCTCTAGGATACGGATGGTCACTCACGATATGTCAGATCCTTGTTGATATCGACAGCTCGGTGATCGATGTTTTTGAACACTTCGGTCTTCTCCGGCACTTCTAGGCATTTGTGAAGTAACGAGATATGGAACACATTGTGGATGGCTGACATCTCCTCTAGTAGTTCCAGTTGATAAGATACTTCTCCTCGGCGGTTCAGAATCTTGAAGGGCCCGATATATCTGGGGGCTAACTTTCCTTTCAGACTAAAACGTTGGGTTCCCTTCAATGGCGAAACCTTGAGATACACGAAATCTCCGACATTGAAAGTTAGGTCTCTCCTTCTCATGTCAGCATAACTCTTCTGTCTGGATTGGGCGGTCTTGAGGTGCTCACAGACTTTGTGAACTTTCTCTTCAGCTTCTCGGAGAATGTCGGGTCCAAAAATCTGACTCTCTCCTACTTGCGACCAATTCAAAGGGGTAAGGAACTTTCTTCCGTATAGGAACTCAAATGGTGCCATTTGCAAACTGGCTTGATAACTATTGTTATATGAGAATTCTGCAAAAGGCAGGCAATCTTCCCATTTTGATCCATACTCTAACACACAAGCTCTCAACATATCTTCTAGGATTTGGTTGAACCTTTCAATCTGTCCATCAGTTTGCGGGTGATAAGCTGTGCTGAAATTCAACTTAGTTCCTAATCCTTCTTGGACTTTCTGCCAAAATGTCAAGGTAAATTGGGTTCCTCGATCTAATACTATGGTCTTGGGGGTTCCATGCAGACTAACAATTCTAGCAATGTACAACTCTGCTAGCTTCGAACTTTGGTAGGTTGTCTTAATAGGTATAAAGTGAGCTACCTTGGACAGTCTATCAACGATGACCCAGATTGAGTCATTTCCCCTACTAGAAGTAGGCAAACCGGTGATAAAGTCCATTCCGACGGAATCCAGTTTTCATTCTGGAATCTGCAACGATTGCAATAGTCCTGCGGGTCTCTGATGTTCCACTTTGACTCTTTGACAGATATCACACTTGGCGATGTAGCTTCCGATTTCCGTCTTCATCTTGTGCCACCAAAATTGCTCTTTCAAATCTTGATACATCTTCGTTCCTCCGGGGTGGATAGAATAAAGAGTATCATGAGCTTCCTGCATGATAACTTGCTTCAGTTCCGAATCTGCTGGCACACAGATATGGCCCTTGTACCACAGAACTCCTTCTTCATCTTCGGTGAATCCAGGTACCTTTCATGTACCAATACGATGTTTGATTCTGTCTATACTTTCATTTCCCTTCTCGGCGTCCTTGATTTGGCTGATCAGAGTGGGTTGAAGTTCAATGCTAGCTAGAAATCCTTTGCTAACCAGCTCAGTCCTAAACTGCTCCAGCTCCTCATACAAACTGGGTTGCTTCTCCTTGATCATGGTGTTTAGCCTACACGGCAATCTGCTAAGAGCATCCGCTACCACATTGGCTTTGCCGGGGTGATAGTGAATGTCAAGGTCATAATCCTTGATTAACTCTATCCATCTCCTTTGCCTCATATTCAGCTGCTGGAAACTTGCTTCACATTTGTCGGTCCATTCAAACTTCTCTTCCTTCTTCAACAATTGGGTCATGGGTCTGGCTATGCTCGAAAATCCTTCGACAAACTTGCGGTAGTATCCCGCTAATTCTAGAAATGCACGTACTTGGGTTTGAGTGGTTGGGGCTTCCCATGCTTCGACATCTCTGATCTTGGTGGGATCAACAGCGACTCCTCCGGCAGACATAATATATCCTAGGAATCCTACCTCTTTCAGCCAAAACTTACATTTGCTAAACTTGGCACACAACCGATGCTCTCTAAGGGTTTCAAGGATGATTCTCAGATGTTGCTCATGCTCTTCTTCTGACTTGGAGTAGATAAGGATATCATCGATAAACACAACGACAAACTTGTCTAGAAAATTCATAGAGATCTTATTCATGAGATTCATGTAATAAGAAGGGGCATTGGTTAATCCGAAAGACATGACCGTATACTCGTGTAAACCATAACGAGTAGTAAAGGCGGTCTTCGGAATATCCATTGCATGAACCTTAAGTTGGTGATAACCAGTCCTAAGATCAATCTTAGAAAATGCACTTGCTCCAGTCAACTGATCAAATAGATCCTCTATCTTGGCAAAGGGTACTTGTTTTTGAAGGTGAAGTCATTCATATTTCTGTAATCTGTGCAAAAATGGTTGCCTCCATCTTTCTTGTTGATGAATGACACTAGTGATCTCCATGGTGATGCTCTTGGTTGAATCAAGCCTGTTTCTAGCATAGCGTCCAACTGCTTCTTCAATTCCACTAACTCTGAGGGGTTCATGCTATAGGGTCTTTGGGCTATGGGTCCGGTTCCGGGGATTAGTTAAATAATGAACTCAATATCCCTATTTGGGGGCATACTTGGCAATTCATCTGGGAATACGTCAGGGTATTCACAGACTACTCTGACTTGGTCTATGGTGGGTAGGACTAGACTCTTGTTGCACTTGAATTGACGGGGTAAGGTTTCAAATATATGCTCTACGGAGACTCCAGAGCTACTGGTCATGGTGATGGCTTTCTTGGCACAGTCTATCAGTCCTTTATTCTTTGACATCCAATCCAAACCTAGTACTA
This sequence comes from Avena sativa, assembly GCA_916181665.1. Lineage (NCBI taxonomy): Eukaryota > Viridiplantae > Streptophyta > Magnoliopsida > Poales > Poaceae > Avena > Avena sativa. Next base: position 83,759,281 of record OV702286.1, read on the forward strand.
CTTCGAAACCTTTGGTTCCAAGTTCTATTAAATTGGCATAAAAATCTATCCCATGTATTCTGATAGGCACAGCTTTGCAAATTTTCCTAGCTTTTGTAGTTGAACCGGGAATTTGAACTATCATGATATGCTTCAAGTTGGTTGGGTGAACCTTACTAGTGCATGCAAATTCTTCGGTGACAAATGAGTGCGATTCTCCAGAATCAAACAACTCTCTTGCTAAAACTGAATTGACAGAAAACATACCTAGCACTAGATCTGGCGCTTCTTGGGCTTCTTCGGCATCCATGTGGAAGATACGGCCGTTGCGATTGTGACGGTTCCCTGGGGCGAATCTTCTTCCTGGTTGAACATGACGCTGCTATTGAGCTGGGGCATTCACATTGGCAGTGGCGGCAATCTTCTTGGGGCACTCATTGGAATAGTGACCCTTCACTCCACACTCGAAACAAGTGATCTAAGACTTGTGTTTTGCTGCCATGGGCCCAGCATTGCTTCCAGTTCTGGGTGCAGTGTTGTTGTTGGTGTTGCTCTTGGGAGGTGCACAATTGAAATTGCTGGTGTTGCCGGGGTGATTGTTGTTTCATCCGGACATCACATTGCCTCCGCTACGGTTGGGGTAGCTTGGGCGAGACATTGGGGGTCGGTTGTTCCTTGGTGCATATCCCGCAGAAGGGTTAGGACGGTACTTCTGGTGATTGTTGGATCTAGCTTGGTGCATCATACGACGCTTGCGGTTGTCGTTTGCCTGGTTGATCTTCCCTTACATATGAATGGCAGAGTCGACTAGCTCTTCGGATCCTCGAAACGGATGTTGACGAGAACCGTCTGCATCTCATCATGCAGCCCGTTCAGGAATCTCTCCTTCTTCTTGGCCTCTATGTTGATCTCATCAGGTGCATACCTAGCTAGGGACAAGAATCTGTCATGGTACTCCACTACAGTCATTCTGCCTTGCTTCAGCTCTCTGAATTCATCCCTCATTCTGACCCTGTGGCACGTGGGTGCGACTGAACTTGATTTTGAAGGCTTCCCATTTCATCACTTGACCATGGTTCATTGTGCGGGTGCTGTTCCACCATGCTCTTGCATCTCCTGCCAAGTAGTGGGTGGCAAAAAGAACTTTCTCGTTGTCATCAACTCTGGCTACTTCTAAATTGTTCTCCATTGTCTGCAACTAGTCATTAGCATCTAGTGGGTTCTCCGAAGTGCTAAAGATTGGGGGATTGGTATTCTGGAAGTTCTTCATTTTGGATCCTTGATGATGCTGATTTCCATGGCCTTGGTTGTTTTGGGCCATCTAGGCGATATGCTGCAGTGTTGCTAGGTTGGCTTGGCGCTCTGCCCTGCTAGCTTCACGGTCTGCAACTAGCATCTGCATAATCTACAGCATTGGGTCCTGCGATGAGCTGCTCCCTCCGGGGTTTCCACGAGTCATCTAAAGATTGAGATAGATAAAGGGGTAAGAGGGAAAGTTCTAAGGTTCATGGTTTTGATTTCAAAGCTAAAACTTTGAGTTTGACTCAGGTTTTGCAACTAACTTCGTCTCATTCATTAAATCAAAGCACATGATACAAACACACACACACCACAACAACAAAGGAAAAGAGATGATTTTAAGAACCATTATGCAAGCTACGATACAATGGGACCGATACTCCTCATGCTACGATAGTTCTCTAGTGCATCTACTCATCATCGATGAAGTCGGAGTCATCATCGTCGGTGTAGAAGTCCATGGCATCCTCCTCCAGAAAGTCATCATCATTGCTGAGGTAAGAGTCCATATCTCCCTAGATGTCTTCACCTTCCTCTTCTTCTCCTTTTGCTGCAAGATGAGCTTCTTCCTCCTTGATGGTCTTCAAGAGGCCGTCCACCTTCTTACGAACACGGTCGATGGTGAGATACTTCTTTGCATGTTGACGGCGAAGAGACTAATGATCCTTGACGAGCAGTGAGAAAGTCTGGGCCTTCTGGGCGGCATGGGCGAGATTGTGGTTGGCGAACTCCCGAGCATTGTCCAACTCCTTCTGTCTGTCGTACAGTAGGAAGTCGAGGTTCTCCACTTGACGCTTCAACTCTGGGTGACTTGGCATGTCCATGGGCATTCCCATAAAGTCACGCCTTGCATAGTGATCAAAGCGGGTTCCTTGGATTTGGTTTACAGTCATGGCAAACAAACATGCGAGAGCTTCATGCATTTCCCTGGCTAATCCATCTAGATAGTTGTTCTCTCTCACGGAGAACTGGATTCTCCCGTACGTTGGTCCTTCTATCTTGCCTCGAAGATCAGCGGTGACTAGCCATTGTAAGTCTCCTCCTGGGGGTCCAGGAAGTTGAGCTCCAAGAAACTCCGGATGCGGGCGTCCCAAGTGCTCCGATAGTGCATTAAGATCCCTCTCGAAGATCAACTGCCCTCCGTTGCCCAACTGGTAGAACTTCCTGAACTGAGTTTCCATCTATAAGAATTGAGGATGAGAAAGTTAGTGAAGTGATCAAGTGTGTCAAAATTTTATGTAGTAATGTAAGAATTTGGAGGAACATGAATTTTTTCGAGAGAAAGAATTCCCAGAGGTAAGAGAGGAAATAGCTTTCATAAATACTCATTTTGGTTTTTGAAGCAAAGTTTTTGTTTGGACGTCCATTCTAACTAGGGTCTCCTATGGTCAAGATGGCTCTGATACCAACTTGTCAACACCCGGATTTTTAATCCCAGATGCTTGTTATGCCATACATCGCAATCCCAGGATTACTATTTTTGCGAGACATAACAGATTGGATATCACAGTACATCATCCATTACAAACTATAATAAGGTCTTACACGAATAAAGGATCTCATGATCTAGTCTTAATACAACAAGCAGCGGAATAAATAATAAGTGTAGCGGTGGGGTCCATCTTCAGGGGCATAGGCAATGCTGACGATGGAAGATAGTCCTAGTTATCATAGCCGTCCTGCTGTCCTTCATCTTGGTAGTCTCCTTCATAGTCTGTCCATAGGAATAGCCAGGGACAAAAGCGATGAGTACTCCTTAAGTACTCGCAAACTATCACTCACAAGTAAGGTAGTTCTAGTAGGAACGCTAACTCTAAGTTCATTTGTAAAGTTAAGTTTGAAACCTAAGATGAGTTCAGAAACAAAGAAAGATAAAGTAAAGTTTGAAATCACCTAAGTGGGAGCTTAATTGTCATAGTCACAACTCTGTTGTGGTCAAGTCATGTCACAATTCATTTCATAAGTTGTTTTGAAAACATCTGACAACGGAACAGTATGGCCACTCCAACTGTCCATAACCGCGGACGCGGCTATTCGAATAGTTTGACACTCTGCATAGGTGGTACACTTTAACCACAAGATTCAATACATCTGTCAGGGATAACCCTGAATCATCATACTTAGTATGCAGATAATCAAACATAACCTTTCCTTTACACACCCTAGTATAAGCACCTCTCCTATGAGTATGGCCTCCCAACCATGACCATCTGTCATCTTGGGCACTGCATAGGTGGACAACATTGAGAGGTAGCCTCGGCTCAAACCTCTCCGGCGAGGGACCTAATACTAATGCATATAAACTTCCGGCTAAGCCTTACCCAATTCAGGTAATGTGGTTGTATGGTAAAATTGGAATGGTATCGCATCCGAACCCAACCATCAGTTTTGTAAAAGGGATAAGGCGCATTTGTGTTTCTCACACATGTCAAAACATCTCAATAGAATTACTCATCATTCCAAGGTTTTCACAATTCATTTTCACCAAGTATTCCCATCTAAAGTGAATCAAGTTTTGGTTTAGCTCTAAACTACTAAGTTAAGAGTGTTCACTAATATGGGGTGCTAATCTCAATCTCATGCCATAGAATGACATCTAAATCTAACTAGATAGGTCAAGTTTTATACTTTTTATGCTACCTTTAAACAAGTAAAGGACTTTAATAAAGTAAAGAAAGTAAAGCGTGGAAATAAAACTTGGGGTAGGTAATAGTCAAAGTGGTATAAACAAAGCATGCCCAATGCATCTTCCTTAGGTTATCTAGATAATTCTAGCTTGCTAACAATAGCTTGCCTTGGTTGGTGAAGTGGTTGAAGTTTTCTTCCTCCTCCTCTTGGTAGAACTCCTCCTCCTCAAAATCTTGGTCGATACTATCTTCTATAAATACATATGGGATACACAATCACCAAACAATACTTAACTAGTCCACTTAGCACACTAAGGCACACATTTTATGATCTATTATCATCACAAGCACCACAAGGTTTAATTAACTAGCTTCATTCTTTTTATTTGAGAAAAATAATTTCTACTCATTGAAAATAACTAAGATTTAATATTCTCCAATTAAAACATGGGATCATGTGGACACATGTCCTCACGACATATTCTAACATATGATAATGTGATTTAAAGGTTGGATCACATTTTAATAAGTTTAAGTTTAATATTTAATGATTTAAAGTGACTAGAAATGCCTATATAGCATTATTTTGGTACTAGTGCAAAGTCACTGCATGTAATCCTTAATATTATTACATATTCAGATAGATAGGATGAAATGTGATTTTTGAGAGTTGGAATCAACTCAAGAGCTATTATGGTTGATTTTATAAAAATGTTTGAATGTGAAAAAGCCTCTCTCTTGTTATTTTTACTAGGAGAGATCTCTAACTCTAAATGATTTAAATCCAACGGGCTTGGATATAGATTTAAAGTAGTTTTCCAACAAAATTGGAATCACTCAATTTGGATTTGTAACACTCTCTAAATTGATTTTAAACTAAGGGACATAATTAAGTTTTAATTAAAATAGAAAAACATATATTTGAATTCAGTGGGTCGTGCCGGAAATAAATGGGCCGGCCCAGTTTACTCCGCACAGCGCTAGGGCTGGTTTTAAGTAAGAGCCCCACCTGTCCGTGGGACAGTGGTTGCCGAAGCGGTATGGGCGAACTGTGGCCGTAGGATTAGAACTGGATCTAACGGTCCACGGTCGTCGTCGACGACGGACACGTCACCGGCGAGACTGAACCCTAGCGTGGTCGGTGGGGGTGCAATGGGGACGTACCGGAGCTCCAGCTAGTGCGGCGAGGTGGGCAAACGAACAAGTCGATGATGGTGGTTCTCCTGGTACTGGCTGCATCCCTGGAGATGGCCTAGATCAACGGATCCCTTCTCCTCCTTCCACGGCAGACTCTGGCAAAATTCCGGCGCTGCGGGCTACGGCTTGATCCGGTGGGGGCTCTGGGAGTGTTCTGAGGGGGAGTGGAGGAGAGTGGTGTGACGAATTGGTGCTGGGAGGCGCTCTATTTATAGAGGGGCGAAGCGGCAGTGAGGCATGGGCGGTGCTCGCCGGTGACGACGGTACAGCGGGCTAGGGGCTTGGGCGGTGGACTAGGATGGTGGGAGGTTCCCTGGCGGTCACCATGGCGGTGCACGTGCAGTGAAATGCGGTCGGGAGACATGAGCGGCACTGCGCACACGATGTCTCTATCGACGGCGAGTTTCATGGTGGCCGGCGGTTACGGGTCACGGTCGGGGAAATGGGCGTGTCCTCTAGCTTCCTGGGGTGATGGTGATCATGTAGGTGGGCGGTGAGAGCGAGGCGGGGTCTGGTTGAGCGGGGGCCGTGCGCGATCTGCGGGCGGCATCGGCATGGCAGACAAGCTCCGGGCGCGGTGGTTCCTGGCTGCTCCTCGCTCTGTCCTCGAGCTAGGGCTGGCCTGGAGGAAGAGGTGGACCACGAGCGACGTGGTGGGCAAGGTTTGCGAGGTTGGCGGCTACTGTGGCGCGCTGTCGCTGGTGAGGTGCTCGAGTGGACTCGGTATTGATGTCCATGACCATTTGGTCGTGGGCACAGTGCTTGGTCAGGCTAGAAAGGGGTAGGGGATGCAGTGGAGAGGGATTGGTGGCAATGTGGGAGACAGGTTGGGCCAAACCACTGCTCACACTAGTGTTTTTGGTTTTGTTTAATCTATGCCCACCAAGTGTTTGACAAAATGGCCGAAAGAAAAAAAGTTTGCAATTTTGAACTGAATTTTGGTGGAGTGGTTTGACACATGCTTAAACATATGTGATTGCTTGGGTTTTTGAAATGGAGTTCATTTGAGTGGTTTTTGAAAAAGTGTGATCTAGATACATACACTAGATTCAATTTTCAAATGTCATTTAAAATTAGAGTTTGAATGTTTTTGGGAGATCACATAGTGGGCCTTGGCACATCACTACTTGTACTAGCAAGGGGTGCAAAGAACCACAATTGTCTCTGTTGGGAATTGAGTGCTAGGAACACCCAAAGTGGGTTAGTTGATTAAAATGGCAAAAGTGACCATTTCCTTATTTAATTCTTTTTGATTTCTTTTTCTTTGGGATTTGCTTGGGGATGATCTAGATGATGTGCAATTCACCTTAGAATCATTTTACAATCAATAGATAACTCAAACATGGCAATTCAAAACAACTCCTATTTTAAATGCACACACATATGAATGCTTAAAGATTTTTAAATGGAAAAGTGTTTGTTAACCCTAAATTGGGTAGCTTTGATCTTGATCACTTGGATTAAAGTTTTGGGATGTTACAAAGATCATGGGTAGGGTAGTTTTGCACATGCTACTTCAGTTGTCGGGACAGGTATGCTATGCCTTTGCCTTCTTGCATCAACACACATCCGAGACCTATCTTGGAGGCATCACAATACATATCAAACGACTTCTTGATATCTGGCATAATCAATATTGGGGCTGAAATCAATCTCTTCTTGAGCTCTTGGAAACTTGCTTCACATTTGTCGGTCCATTCAAACTTCTTGTCCTTCTTCAATAATTGGGTCATGGGTCTTGCGATGCTTGAAAATCCTTCTACGAACTTGCGGTAATATCTCGCTAATCCGAGAAATGCACGGACTTGGGTTTGAGTGCTTGGGGATTCCCATGCTTCAACATCTCTGATCTTTGCGGGATCAATAGCGACTTCTCTTGCCGACACAATATGTCCGAGGAATCCTACTTCCTTCAGCCAAAACTCACATTTGCTGAACTTGGCATACAACTGGGGTTCTCTCAGGGTGTAAAGGTTGATTCTCAGATGTTGCTCATGGTCTTCTTCTGACTTGGAGTAGATAAGAATATCGTCAATAAAAACAACGACAAACTTATCCAGGAAATTCATAAAGATCTTATTCATGAGATTCATGAAATAAGTGGGGGAATTGGTTAATCCAAAATACATGACCGTATACTCATACAATCCATATCTGGTAGTAAAGGCGGTCTTTGGAATATCCGTTGCACGAATCTTGAGTGGATGATAACCAGTTCTAAGATCAATCTCAGAGAACACGTTGGCACCAGTCAACTGATCAAATAGATCCTCTATCTTGGGTAGTGGGTACTTGTTCTTGATGGTGACATCATTCAGCTTCCGGTAATCTGTGCACAAACGGTTACCTCCATCCTTCTTGTTGACAAACAGAACTGGTGATCTCCATGGTGATGTGCTTGGTTGAATCAAGCCTTTTGCTAGCATAGCATTGAGTTGTTTCTTCAGCTCCACTAGTTCTGATGGGTTCATGCTATAGGGTCTCTGAGCTATGGGTCCAGTTCCAGGGATTAGTTCAATAATGAACTCAATATCCCGATCTAGGGGCATACCGGGCAATTCATATGGGAATACGTCGGGGTATTCACAGAGTACTCAAAATTGGTCTATGGTGGGTAGAGCTAGACTCTTGTTGCACTTGAATTGACAGGGCAAGGTTTCAGATGTATGATCTACTGTTACTCCAGAGCTACTGGTCATGGTTATGGCTTTCTTAGCACAGTCGGTCAATCCTTTATGTTTCGACATCCAATCCATTCCTAGTACTACTTCGAAACCTTTGGTTCCAAGTACTATTATATTAGCATAAAAATCTATCCTATGAATTCTGATCGGCACATCTTTGCAAGTTTTTCTAGCCTTGGTTGTTGAACCAGGTATTTGAACTATCATGACATGCTTCAAATTGGTTGGGTGAATCTTACTAGTGCATGCAAATTCTTCTGTAACAAACGAGTGTGATGCTCCAGAATCAAACAACACTCTTGCTAAAACTGAGTTCATAGAAAACATACCCAGCACGACATCTGGCACTTCCTGGGCTTCTTCGGCGTTCATGTGGAAGAGATGGCCATTGCGGTTGAGCGAATTCCCTGGGGCGAATCTTCTTCCGGACTGAACACGGCGTTGCTGCTGAGCTGGGGCATTCACATTGGCAGTGGCGGCAATCTTCTTGGGACATTCATTGGAGTAGTGACCCTTCACTCCACACTCAAAACAAGTAATGTGGGACTTGTCCTTGGCTGCAACAGGCACAACATTGCTTCTAGTCCTTGGGGCAGTATTGTTGTTGTTGTTGGACTTGGGTGGTGCACGGTTGAAGTTGTTGGAGTTGCCGGGGTTGTTGTTGTTGTTTCCTCTGGAGTTCACATTTCCTCCGCTACGGTTGGGGTAGCTTGGACGGTTCATCGGGGGTCTGTTGTTCCTTGGGGCATATCTTGTAGACGGGTTGGGGCGATACTTCTGAACATGGTTGGATCCACACTGGTGCATCCTTCTACGCTTGTGATTATCGTTGGCTTGGTTGATATTTCTGTCCATCTGGACGGCAGAGTTGACTAGTTCTTCGAGATCGTCAAAACGGATGTTGATTAACACTATTTGCATCTCATCATGCAATCCATTCAGGAATCTTTCCTTCTTCTTGGCTTCAGTGTTGATCTCATCAGGTGCATATCTAGCGAGAGACATGAATCTGTCACGATACTCTACTACAGTCATCCTGCCCTGCTTCAGTTCTCTGAACTCATCTCTCATTCTAGTGACAAAACCTTGTGGCACATGGGTGCGGCTAAACTTGGTCTTGAAGTCTTCCCACGTCATCACTTGCCCGTGGTTCATAGTACGGGTGATGTTCCACCATGCTCTTGCATATCCTGCCAGGTAGTGGGTGGCAAACAGAACGTACTCATTGGCATCAACTCTTGCCACTTCTATGTTATTCTCCATGGTCTGTAAGCAATCATCTGCATCTAGTGGGTTCTCCGAATGGCTAAAGATAGGGGGATTGGTATTCTGGAAGTTCTTAAGCTTGGATCCCAGATGATCCTGATTTCCATGGCGTTGATTGTTGTGGGCCATCTAGGTGAGTTGCTGCAGGGTAGCTAGGTTGGCTTGGCGCTCTGCTCTACTAGCTTCATAGTCAGAAACTAGCATCTACAGAATCTGTAGCATCGGGTCCTGTGATGAGCTGCTTCCTCCGGTGTTTCCACGAGTCATCTGAAGATTGAGATAGATAAAGGGGTAAGAGGGAAAGTTCTAAGGTTCAGGGTTTTGTTTTCGAAAGCTAAAACTTTGAGTTTGACTCAGGTTTTGCAAACTAACAACTTTTCATTCATTCAATCAAAGCACATGATACAAACACACACACCACAACATGAAAGGAAAACAGATGGTTGTAAGAACCATTTTGTGAACTAAGATACAATGGGACCGATACTTCTCATTCCTATGATAGTGCTCTAGTGCATCTACTCATCCTCGATGAAGTCGGAGTCATCATCGTCGGTGTAGAAGTCCATGGCATCATCTTCCAGATAGTCATCATCATTGCTGAGGTACGAGTGAATATCACCCTGGATGTCTTCACCTTCTTCCTCTTCTTCTTCTTTTGCTGCCAGCTGAGCTTCTTGCTCCTTGATGGTCTTCTCGAGGTCGGCCACCTTCTTGCGGAGACGGTCGATGGTGTGATCCTTATTTCCGCATTGACGACTAAGTGATTGACGATCCTTGATTAGAAGTGAGAAAGGCTGGGCCTTCTGGGCGGCAATGGCAAGGTTGTGGTTGGCATACTCTCGAGCATTGTCCAATTCCTTCTGCCTGTCGTACAGTTGGAAGTCAAGGTTCTCCACTTGGCGTCTCATCTCCGGGTGACTTGGCATCTCCAATGGCATTCTCATGGAATCACGCCTTGCATAGTGCGCAAAGCGAGTTCCCTGGATCAAGTTGACATTCTGTCCGCAAAGACCGGTGAGAGCTGCATGCATTGCCCTGGTAATCCATCTAGCCAGTTGTTCTCTCTCATGGTGAATTGAATCTTCTACGAAAGTGGTGCTTCCATCTTTCCTCGAAGATCAGCAACTACTAGCCATTGGAAATCTCCTCCTGGGGGACCATTGAGTTGAGCTCCGAAGAATTCCGGATGCGGGAGTTCCATGTACTCCGACAGTGCATCAAGATCCCTCTCAAAGATCAGTTGGCCTCCGTTGTGCAACTAGTAGAACTTGCAGTACTGAACTTCCATCTATAAGAATTTAGGATGAGTAAGTTAGTGAAGTGATCAAGTGTGTCAAATTTTATGTAGTAATGTAAGAACTTTTGAGGAACATGTATTATTTTTGAGAGAAAGAATCCCAGGGGTAAGAGTGGAAATAGGTTTTCATAAGTACTCACTTCTTTGGTTTTGAAACTAAGTTTTTGTTCGGTCGTACATTCTAATTAGGGTCTCCTATGGTCATGATGGCTCTGATACCAACTTGTCAACATCTGGATTTCTAATCCCAGATGCCTATTATGCCATACATCGCAATCCCATGATTACCATTTTTGCGAGACATAACAGATTGGATATCACAGTACATCATCCATTACAAACCATAATAAGGTCTTACACAAATAAAGGATCTCATGATCTAGTCTTAATACAATAAGCAGCGGAATAAATAATAAGCGTAGCGGTGGGGTCCATTTTCATTGTCACAGACAATGCTGACGATGGGAGATAGTCCTAGTTGTCATAGCCGTCCTGCTGTCCCTCCTCTTGGTAGTCCTCTTCATAGTCTAGCCACGGGAATAGCCAGGGACAAAGCCATGAGTATTCTTTAAGTACTCGCAAACTACCACTAACAAGTAAGGTAGTTCTAGTAGGAATACCAAACTCTAAATTTATTTGCAAGGTTAAGTTTGAAACCTAAGCTGAGTTCAGAAGTAAAGAAAGATAAAATAAAGTTCTAGAATCACTTAAGTAGGGAAACTAGTTTTCATGTTCACAACTCTGTTGTCGTCAAGTCAAAATCAACATTCATTTCATAAGTCATTTTGAAAACATCTGACGACGGAACAGTATGGCCACTACAACTGTCCATGACTGTGGACACTACTATTCGAATAGTTTGACACTCTGCAGAGGTGGTACACTTTCACCACAAAATTCGATACATCCGTCAGGGATAACCCTGAATCATCATACTTAGTATGCGGATAATCAATCATAACCTTTCAATTACACACCCTAGTACAAGCACCTCTCCTATGAGCTTGGCCTCCCAGCCATGGCCATCTGCCATCCTAGGCACTGCATAGGTGGACAACATTGAGAGGTAGCCTCAGCTCAAACCTCTCCCGCGAGGGAACTCATACTAATGCATATAAACTTCCGGCTAAGCCTTGCCCAATTCAGGTGTTGTGGTTGTACGGTAAATTTGGAATGGTATCGCATCCGAACACAACCATCAGTTTTTATAAAGGGCTAAGGCTCATGCCTCAACATTTTCATCATCATAAACCATTTGTATTTATCAACACATGTCAAAACATCTCAATAGAATGACTCATCATTCCAAGGTTTTCATAAGTCATTTTCACCAAGTATTCCCATCTAAAGTGATCAAGTTTTTGGTTTATCTCTAAACACTAAGTTAAGAGTGTTCACTAAGGTAGGATGCTAATCTTCAATCTCATGCCATAGAATGACATCTAAGTCTAACTAGATAGGCCAAGTTTTATACTCTTTATGCTATCTATAAACAAAGTAAGGAACTTTGGTAAAGTAAAAGAATGTAAAGCTTGTAAATAAAACTTGGGACGGTATAATCCAAAGGGTATAACCAAAGCATGCTTAAGGCATCTTGCTTAGGTCATCTAGCTTGCAAGGGTTAGCTTGCATTGTTAATGATGGCTTGCCTTGGTTGGTGAAGTGGTTGAAATTCTCTTCTTCTTCCTCGGGGTAGAACTCCTCCTCCTCGTAGGATTGGTTGGTACTATCGTCTATAAACACATACGGAATACACAATCACCAAACAATACTTAACTAGTCTATTTTAGCACACTAAGGCACATACTTGATGATCTAGCATCATCACAAACATCACAAGGTTTAAAGAATTAGTTTCATTTATTTTATTTGAGAAAAGTAATTTCTACTCATTGAAATTAACTAAGATTTAATATTCTCCAATTAAAATATGGGATCATGTGCACACATGTCATCACTACATATTCTAATGCATGGGAATGTGATTTAAAGGTTTGATCATATTTCAATAAGTTTAAGTTTATTATTTTAATGATTTAAAGTGACTAGAAATGCCTATATAGCATTATTTTGGTACTAGTCCAAATTCACTGCATGCAAACCTCAATATTATTACATATTCAGATAGGTATGGTCAAATGTGATTTTTGAGAGTTGGAATAAACTCAAAAGCTATTATGGTTGATTTTTGAAAAATGTTTGAATGTGAAAAAGTATTTGTCTTGTTATTTTTGCTAGGAGAGATCTCTAACTCAAATTGATTTAAATCCAACTTGCTTGGATAGATATTTTAATTATCTTTCCAACAAAATTAGAATAATGCCATTTGGATTGGTAATACTCCCTGAAGTGATTTTTAAACTTGTGGACAGAATTGAGTTTAAGCTAAAATTGAAAAAGATTTATTTGAATCTACTGGGTTACGCGGGAAAGAAATGGTCTGGCCCACTGCGCACCGCTAAGCGCCCGGGCTGACTTAAGTGATGGCCCCACCTATCAGTGGGACAGGAGATGCCGAATAGGTCTCGGAGATGCCGAATAGGTCTCGGAGGGTGGCTCACAGCTATCGTCCTCACTGGAACAGTACACGACAGGGAGGAACCCTAGCAAGGTCTGTGAGGGTTTGGGGAGGCTTACTAGAGCTTCGAAGAGGGTCGGTGAGGCGGGCAACTAGACATGTCGAGGACGGCAGTTCTCCTGGTACCGGCGGCGTCCTTGGAGATGGCTTGGATCAGTGGCGCCCTTCTCCTCCTTCCGCGGCGGTCTCCGGTGAAATTGGGGAGCTACGGGCAGCGGCTTGCTTTGGTGGGGCTCTAGGAGTTCTCGGAGGTGGAGTGGAGGGGGATGGTGTGAAGAGTTCGTGCCAGGAGGCTCCCTTTTTATAGCAGGGTGAGGGGTGCATCACGGCATGGTCGAAGCACGGCGGGGAGGACGGCTGATGTCTACGCACTTCTATTCTTGTAGACAGTTGTTGGGCCTCCGAGTGCAGAGGTTTGTAGAACAGTAGCAAGTTTTCCCTTAAGTGCATTACCCAAGGTTTATCGAACTTTGGGAGGAAGTGGTCAAAGGTATTCCCTCTCAAGCAACCCTGCAATCAAGATACAAGCAGTCTCTTGTGTCCCCAACACACCCAATACACTTGTCAGGTGTATAGGTGCACTAGTTCAGCGAAGAGATAGAGAAATACAAGTGGTATAGATATAAGAGAACGGTGCCAATACTTTGATGGTGTGGAAGAGACTAAAGGCAAACTGAAATAAAGATGGAAGAAAGGAAGCATGTAATAGATCTAGTTGCAAACGGTGTTTCAATGCTTAGAACAAGGCCTAGGGATCATACTTTCACTAGTTAACACTCTCATATAAATATATTATCTTTATCATACTACTCTAAACTACTCTCCGGTTGGACACTCTAATCCATGGTAGGGCTATAACAGCACACCTCAAAGTTCGCTTTTCCCATCTAGATAACCCCACACTGTCACCTTGAGCACTAGATGGTTCCAACAAACACCACAATTTCATAGAGAAATCCAACTCCAAATATAACTCATAACAAGTATTTGTAATCTCTAGCCTAAGTGCCACCATGGTGTGCATGCTGTCACTTTCACACACATGGGGAGAGCAGAGATCTATTAAAGCACTTGAGTAGAAAGGTATATCTACTTGATTACAAAGCTCATGGTCACAATATGATCATGCATAGAGAGAGAGATGAACTCATAGCTACCGGTAGAACCCTTAGCCTCGAGGAAGAACTACTCCCTCATCATCATGGGAATCAGCAACGGCGATGGACATGGTGGTGGAGATCGATGGAGATGGCTCTGGGGCACTTCCTCGTCCCGGTAGGGTGCCGGAACAGAGACTTTCTGTCCCCCGAATCTCCCCTTCGGTGGCGGCGGTGCTGCGGAACTTTTCGTGGATTTCTTATTGACGATTTAGGGTTTTTGCATCGGGAGGTATCTTATAGGCAAAGAGACAAGGTCGGTGGGCGGCTAGGGGGGCCACACCACTAGGTGGCGCGGCCAGGGTGGACCCGCGCCACCACATGGTGTGGCCGCCCGGTGGTCCCTCTCCGTCTCGTCTTCTGGCTCCGTGAGTCTTCCGGTAAAATATCAACTTTGGCTTTTGTCCCGTCCAATTCCGAGAATATTCATTTTCTGACTTTCCTGAAACCAAAAACAACAGAAAACAGGCAACTGGCACTGTGGCTCATGTTAGTCCAAGAAAACAGGTTAGTCCAAGAAATCATATGCTTGACAAGTTATAAGTCAAAATCTCATGATTAAGGTTAAAGTGACACAACTAAGAGGATATGCTTGACAAGTTATAAGTCAAAATATCATGTCCCTTACTTACGAAGACCGAACCTCATGCTACTCAACTTTAGTCACAAGTAAGCTCTTGTCATTGTAAGTACATATGTGTCATAGAGAACCGCCAACAGGGTACCCCTTGCACATGATACATGAGTTATCCCATAATCAAAATGACAAGGCAAGCAGACAATGAGCATCTCAGCGATATTTTTATTTGCTATTTGCATAGGTTTTTATTAAGGATGCTTCATAGAGTGCTCATTATGGTGATGCTGCAAGTTTCCACCATGATTAGGCATGGCTTAGGCTAGCGTCCCAGGCGTTTCTCTAACACACATACAAACTCCATGATCTTACAAGTTCCACTTTTATTTCACACTGACGGGATCCATAAGCAAAAGAACATGATATCAACGGGGTACAAAGTACAAGTGCAATGTTGAAAGAGTTCCCCATGATACATGGTTCTGCTAATTTCAACTTATAAAGCGCAAGCATATACGCAACAAAGACGGACACAATGGTTCAAGTTTATTAAATGCAAGAAAAGTAAAGTGTGCCATCAAGTTCGTGAGAGCTTTAATCACTAATTTTCACATAACAAGTTTAATTTGGAAGGTAGATAAAAACATGAATATACTTAGAATAGCAAATGCTAATAGGTAGGTGATACATTGCAAATGTATCTATAATTTTTTATGTTCCATGCTTGGTTTTATCCACTCTCTTGTGTTTTGTCCACACTTTGGAGTACTTTTCATATGATTTCTTGGACTAACCTATTAACAAGAGCCATAGTGCCAGCTGCTTGTTTTCTGCTGTTTTTGGTTCCAGGAAAGTCAGAAAATGAATATTCTCGGAATTGCACGGGACAAAAGCCAAAGTGCCTATTTTTCCGGAAGTCATCAGATGCCAGAATATGAGACGGAGAGGGGCTAGAGGCCGGCCACACCACCTGGCCGTGCGGTCAGGCTTAGCCCATGCCAGGGGGTGGTGTGGTGGCCCCTGGCACCCCTCGGCCTCCCCTTCCGACTATAAGATGCCCTCGGGACGAAAACCCTAAGTACCCGATAAAAAATTCATGAAAGAGTCTGTAGCCGCCGTCATCTCCATCCGTAGATCGGGAGGGATCTGAAGCTCTTCCCGGCACCCTGCCGGAGAGGGGAATTCACCCTGGAGTCCTTCTTCATCACCATGCAAGACTCCGGTGTGATGCGTGAGTAGTTCATCCTTGGACTACGGATCCATGTAGTAGTTAGATGGGTGGTTCTCCTCCTTTGTGCTTTCATGTCTACATCTTGTGAGCTCCGTTCATGATTTGTTCACCTAGCATGATGATCAAGTTCCAAAGGAGTCAAGATGATTAGTATATGCATGTATTGCTTTCTCGATGTTTGTCAATTGCCCCACTGTAATTTGTTCACCTAGCATGTTATCTATCTAAGGAGAGCCACCTCTAGTGAACTATGGATCCCGGTCCTTGTCTTTTACATACAATCTACAATCTTTTACTGTTTTGTGTTTACTTTCTGCAAAAGTTTGCTTCTTTCCATTCGATACATTTAATCCTTTGTTTTCCACAAAACACGGTGAGATTGACAACCTCATCGCAAGTTGGGGACAAAGTTCTGTGGTTGTGTTGTGCAGGTCTCCACGTTGCTACTAGCACCGGTAGTGCGCCCCGCCAAAGCTCAGCTAGTAACACCTTTGGGGTCTTTCCTTGCTCCTACTGGTTCGATTAAAACTTGGTTTCATAACTGAGGGAAACTTGCTGCTGTGCTCATCATACCTTCCTCTTGGGGTTCCCAACGATCTCTACATCATCATCGCACCAGCACTTTTCTGGGCGCCATACACAGAGCCATTAGTAGGTATGGTGGACTCTTTGGAATAACTTGGTTTTAGGAGTTGGATGCATGAGTGCGACTCATACTTGGTTATGGAGGCTAGCAAAAGACTGGGAGCGACCAACTAAGAGAGCAATAATGGCCATAATCATGCAAAGCAACAAAACATCATTAATCAAAGCATAAAGTGATATTACAAGTCAAAAACTAAAGGATCATCAAGGCTATGGTGACTTGGTATAGTCATAGCATGGTGTGAGCATGTGCCAAGTCAACCCAAATAAAGCATGAAAGGAGAATACCACAATACTATGCTTTAATATGCTAAAACAACGCATGATTCTTCCAAGTCACATTAAGCAATCTCAATTGTTCATAACATGTCATGCTACAACAAAGAATACTAAGTATAAATCCAAAACAATATCAAGCATGACATGACAAAGCATAGGCCACAGTCAAAAACAAGCTCTCTTTACCACTTAAGCATGAGCTTTCCTACTCTTTTCCAATCCAAACCAAACTATTTGAAAACCAATGTATCAAAGAGGGGGTCCAACCAATTTATTCATCAAACTAAGAAAACCAAGAAAACGAAAAACCAAAATGAAAACTAAAAACAAGACGCTCCAAGAACAACACAATTGTGCATGAAACAATAAAAATGAAGCATTTGGAAGAAACCTGGGATTTTTATTGATGAAGAAGGGGATACCATGGGAATCCCCAAGCTTTGACGCTTGTACTTCTTGGATATTTTTTGGGGTGACACGCGTGGCATCCCCAATCTTGAGATTTAGTCCATTCTTCATCTCATTACTCATTCCTTCCATACACCTAAAATTTTTCCTTCATACAAAACTTCACACAATCTTTATTAGCAACATTAGTGCACTCAAGATAATAAGTCTTTGGTTCAGTTTCAATACTAATAAAACTTCCACTAAAATACAAGCTACTGTAGAACTTCCATCAAAAAGCTCAATTCCGCAAAATAACTCAAAAAGGAACCAACAAGAAGAAAATGCAAATAATGGCAGAAATCTGTCAAAACAGACCAGTAGGTAAAGACAAATTTTTTCTAAGACCTTCTGTTGCTCAAATCAAAAAGTGTTGAACTAACGAAAGTTAGATAACAACCTGGGGCAGAAGCACAAAAATTCATGCCTCAAAAATACATACAGATATGTTACACGAATTTTTACGGTGAAGAACAGAAATCTGTTTCGGGACAGCAACTTTCCCAAGCATTATATCTCTCTCGTTAGAGGTTACTCTTGGCACAAAAAGCAAATAAAAAGGATAAGGAGCGGTTATTACAGAGGTAGTAACTTCCAAGACTCATCTAAAACTTTTGGGTTATCTCCCAATAAGTACTTTTCTTTAACATCTTTAAGTTAGGCATGATAGTTTGAGAAGATGCTCACATAAGAAATATGAATTGAAGTAAAAGAGAGCATCAAGAAGCAAATTCAAAGCACATTTAAGTCTAACCCACTTCCTATGCATAGGAATCTTGTAAAGAAACAAGTCATGAAACCATAAGTGCAACTTCAAGACTTTCAACATAAAGAGGGGAAACTTAATGTTGTTGAGATACATAAAACCATGTTTCCCTCTCTCATAATAACTTTCAGTAGAATCATGAATAAAATTAACAATATAACTATCACAAGAAACATTTTTATCATGAGCCACATGCATAAAAGAATTAATACTCCCCACATAAACATAGTCATTCTTATTAATTGTAGTGGGAGCAAATTCAACAAAATAGCTATCATTATTATTCTCATCACCATAATCATCAAATATAGGAGGCATATTGTAGTCATAATTAATTGCCTCCTCAATAGTAGGTGGACTGAAAATATCATATTCATCATTGTAATCATCATATATTGGAGGCATAATATCATCAAAGTAAATTTTCTCCTCTAAAGATGGGGGACTAAAAAGATCATTTTCATAAAAACTAGCTTCCCCAAGCTTAGACTTTTCCATAGCATTAGCAATAATGGTGTCCAAAGAATTCATACTAACAACATTGCTATTAGCATGCAAATAAAGTTCCATAGGTTTTTTAATTTTCTCTTCAAACACTTCATGTCCTAACTCAAGATAAATACTATAAAGCTCTCTAATTTTTTTGTTGTTTTCCATTAATCCTAACTAGTGAAAACAAAAACAAGAAACAAAAAGACAAAATTGTAGAATCTAACGGAAATAACTTCGAGCACTCACACCGGAGGATGTGAGTACCTTTTACCTTACCTCGCCAGCAACGACGCCAGAAAATATCTTGATGTCTACGCACTTCTATTCTTGTAGATAGTTGTTGGGCGTCCAAGTGCAGAGGTTTGTAGAACAACAACAAGTTTTCCCTTAAGTGGATTACCCAAGGTTTATCGAACTCAGGGAGGAAGTGGTCAAAGGTATTCCCTCTCAAGCAACCCTGCAATCAAGATACAAGTAGTCTCTTATGTCCCCAACACACCCAATACACTTGTCAGGTATATAGGTGCACTAGTTCGGCAAAGAGATAGTGAAATACAAGTGGTATAGATATAAGACAACGGTGCCAGAAAATACTTTGATTGCGTGGAAGAGACTAAAGGCAAACTGAAATAAAGATGGAAGCAATCAAACATGTAACAAATCTAGTTGCAAATGATGTTTCAATGCTTAGAACAAGGCCTAGGGATCATACTTTCACTAGTGAAGAGTCTCATATAAATATATTATCTTTATGATACTACTCTGAACTACTCTCCAGTTGGACACTCTAATCCATCGTAGGGCTATAACAGCACACCTCAAAGTTCGCTTTTCCCATCTAGATAACCCCACACTGTCACCTTGAGCACTAGATGGTTCCAACAAACACCACAATTTCATAGAGACATCCAACTCCAAATATAACTCATAACAAGTATTTGTAATCTCTAGCCTAAGTGCCACCATGGTGTGTACGTTGTCACTTTCACACACATGGGGAGAGCAGAGATCTATTAAAGCACTTGAGTAGCAAGGTAGATCTACTTGATTACAAAGCTCATGATCATAATATGATCATGCATAGAGAGAGATGAACTCATAGCTACCGGTAGAACCCTTAGCCTCGAGGAAGAATTGCTCCCTCATCATCATGGTAATCAACAACGGCAATGGAGATGGTGGTGGAGATCGATGGAGATGGCTCCGGGGGCACTTCGCCGTCCCTGCAGGGTGCTGGAATAGAGACTTTCTGTCCCCCGAATCTCCCCTTCGGTGGTGGCGGCGCTGCAGAACTTTTTGTGGATTTCTGATTGATGATTTATGGTTTTTGCATCGGGAGGTATATTATAGGCGAAGAGGCAAGGTCGGTGGGCGACCAGTGGGCCCACACCACCAGGTGGCATGGCCAGGTTGGACCCGTGCCACCACATGGTGTGGCCGCCCTGTGGCCCCTCTCCGTTTTGTCTTCTAGCTCCGTGAGTCTTCCGGTAAAATATCAACTTTGGATTTTGTCCCGTCCAATTCTGAGAATATTCATTTTCTGACTTTCCTGAAACCAAAAACAACAGAAAACAGGCAGCTGGCACTGTGGCATTTTGTTAATAGGTTAGTCCAAGAAAGTATATAAAAAGTACTCCAAAGTTGGAACAAAACATAAGAAAGTAGATAAAAACCAAGAATGGAACATCAAAAATTATGGATACGTTTGCAACGTATCAACGGCACAGCGAGCTATTGGCGTGGTCCGGGGGCTAGGACGGTGGGCGGTTCCCTGGCGATCGTGACGGAGGTGCTCATGCAGTGCAATGTGGTCGGGAGAAGTGAGCATCACCACGCGCATGTTGTATCGATCGACTGCGAATTTCGCAGCGTCCGGCGGCTACGAGGCACGATCGAGGGAACGGGCATGTTCGTTGGCCTCCTTGGACACTGGTGATCGTGTAGGCTGGCGGCGTGAGCGAGGCGAGGTCGGGTGGAGCGGGGATAGGCGTGAACAGCGGGTGCGAGCGTCGGCATGGCAGACACGACCCGGGCACGGTGTTTCCTGGCTTCTCCTCTCTCTGTCCTTGAGCTAGGGCTGGCCTGGAGGAGGAAGTGGAGCACGGGCGACATGCTAGACATGGTAGGCGAGGCTGGCGGTGCTTGGGTCGTGCTATCGACGGTGGGGGTGATAAATGTGCTCGGCCATGGTGGCCATGACCGCTTGGTCGTGTGCACAATGGGTGGCCATGCTGGTACAGGGTGGGAGGTGTACTGGGAGCACTTTGGTTGCAAAATGGGAGACCAGTTTGGCCAGAACCCTGCTCACTATAGTGTTTGTGGATTTTGCTAGATTTGTGCACATAAGGTGTTTGACAAAATGGTCGAAAGAAATCAACTTTGAAATTTTTGAATGAAATTTTGAGTGATCTTCACTGATGCTTGGTAGTCTGTGGTTGCTGGGGATTGTCAAATTGAATTCATTTGAGTGGTTTTTGAAAAAGTGGGATCTAGGTACATACACTTGATTCCATTTTCAAATGCCATTTAAAATTAGAGTTTGAATGTTTTTGGAAGATCACAAAGTGGGCCTTGGTAGATCTTTACTTGTACTAGCAAGGGGTGCAAATAGTTAGAATTGTTTATGTTTTAATTTGAGTGCTAGGAACATCTAAAGTGCCCTAGTTGATTAAAATGGCCAAAGTGACCATTTGCCTTTATTAATTCTATTTGATTTATTTTTCTTTGGATTTTTCTTGGGAATGATCTAGATGATGTGGAATTCATCCTTGAATCATTTTACAACCATTAGAACAAACAAACATGGCAATTCCAAACAATTCCATATTAATGCAACACACATATGCATGCTTAATTATTTTAATCATAAAAAGTTTTTGTTAACTCTAAATTGGGTGATTTGGATCTTGATAACCTTGATTAAATATTTGGGATGTTACACTTGTGGCATAACCATAATGAGCATTCTATGAGGCATCCTCAATAAAAACCTGTGCAAATAGCAAATAAAAAGATCGTTGAGATGCTTATTGTATGTTGCCTTGTCATTTTGATATGGGATAGCTCTTGTGTCAGAGGCAAGGGGTATGCCGTTGGCGGTTCTCTATGATACATATGTACATACAATGACAAGGGCTTACTTGTGACTGAAGTTGAGTAGCATGAGGTTCGGTACTCGTAAGCAAGGGGCATGAGATTTAAACTTATACTGTGTCAAGCCTATACTCCATAGTTTGTTCACTTTAACCTTAATCACTTCAAGATGCTTATGATAGGGGCAATGAGAGCTGAAAGCTAATAAGTACCATAATTTTTGGAAGCTCTTTGTGAGACTTGAATCCCTTCTTCCTACTATGGAGGCCTTTCTTTTACTTTTATGTTGAGTCTCCATCTTATATCTTTATGCACCTATTAAGAGAGCATAGTGGCCATTCTTAGTTTAATGTGCATTGACCCAAAACTTGTTGATTGATTCATAACTTTGATATTGCTTGTTCTTAAACTATTTGTATTTAGTTACCCTTATGAACTCTGAAGGTGTCTATGCATTTATGTTTTGCTACTCGGTGAGGGACAAGCTGAATGCCACTATGCTATGTTTTATATATGAGAAATAAACAAACGTCTTTCAATGCATTGTTATTCAAGAACCTTTGTTTGTATCATTTCATGTTGCAACATAGTTGCTATGTCTTATTGTTAGAACTATATCTTTCATGCTATGTTAAAGTACTATGATCCCAGCTATGAATGTTTTATAAATGCCTTGATCAAGATTGTGATGGTGCATGTCACCTCAAAAATTATTCTTTCTTTTTATCACTTACCTACTCGAGGACGAGAAGGAGTTAAGCTTGGGGATGTTGATACGTTGCAAACATATCTATACTTTTTTATGTTCCATGCTTGTTTTATATCTACTTTCTTATATTTTATCCACACTTTGAGGTATTTTTATACACTTTCTGACCTATTGACAAGATGCCACAGTGCTAGTTGCATGTTTTCTGCTGTTTTTGGTTCCAGAAAAGCCAGAAAATGAATATACTCGGAATTGGATCGGACAAAAGCCAAAGTCAATATTTTACCGGAAGACACATGGAGTCTGAAGGAGAGATGAAGGGGGCCACAGGGCGGCCACACCCCCCCCCCTTGGCGCGGGCAGCCCTAGGCCGCGCCAGGGCATGGTGTGGGCCCCCTGGCCGGCCACTGACCTCGCCTCTTCGCCTATAAGAAGCCTCCCGATGCAGAAACCCTAAATAATCCAGCCTCCACCCACGAAAAGTTCCGCAGCGCCGCCACCACCGAAGGGGAGATTTGGGGGATAGAAAGTCTCTATTCCGGCACCCTACCGGGACGGGGAATTGCCCTCGGAGCCATCTCCATCGATCTCCACAACCATCTCCATCGTCGTTGCTGATTCCCATGATGATGAGGGAGTAGTTCTCTCTCAAGGATAAGGGTTCTACCGGTATCTATGTGTTCATATCTATCTCTATGCATGATCATATTGTGATCATGAGCTTTGTAATCAAGTAGATCTACCTTGATACTCAAGTGCTTTAATAGATCTCTGGCTCTCCCCACGTGTGTGCAAGTGATAGTGTTCACACCATGGTGGCACTTAGGTTGGAGATTACAAATACTTATTATGAGTTATATTTGGAGTTGGATGTTTCTATGAAATTGTGGTGTTTGTTGGAACCATCTAGCACTCAAGGTGACAGTGTGGGGTTATCTAGATGGGGAAAGCGAACTTTGAGGAGTGTTGTTATAGCCCTACCATGGATTAGAGTGTCCAACCGGAGAGTAGTTCAGAGTAGTATCATAAATAGAAGATATTTATATGAGAGTGTTCACTAGTGAAAGTATGATCCCTAGGTCTTGTTTCTAAGCATTGAAACACCATTTGCAACTAGATCTGTTACATGTTTGCTTGCTTCCATCCTCATTTCAGATTGCCTTTAGTCTCTTCCTACCCACCAAGCACTTTTCTGGAACCACTACCACTTATAATTATCCATACCACTTCTATTTCACTATCTCTTCACCGAACTAGTGCACATATACACCTGCCAAGTGTATTGGGTGTGTTGGGGACACAAGAGATTTCTTGTATCTTGATTGCAGAGTTGCTTGAGAGGGATACCTTTGACCACTTCCTCCCTGAGTTCGATAAACCTTGGGTGATCCACTTTAGGGAAACTTGCTGCTGTACTACAAACCTCTGCACTTGGAGGCCCAACACTGTCTCCAAGAATAGAAGCGTACGTAGACATCACCTCCATAGAGCCACAAGAAGGGAGGCGGTGGTGAAGGCTGCGGGCGTAGCAGCGTTGTCATCTAGGAGCCCCCTCCCTCGCACGTCGTGAATCTGAGGCCAGAGTGGCAGGTGCCCCCGGAATATGACCTGGCTGGGCTTGGGATCCAGCCGCATGCGCCTAGCGACGTGATGACCGTGAAGCTGTGTACTATATGGCTAGACATGACTATGACTAATGGGGGCCTTTAGTCCTGATTCCGTAGTCCCACTTTTTTAATAACAATAAATGTCTTGAGTGTTAGTCCCGGTTTGTGGCTAGACCAGGACTAAAGGGGGGGTCTTTAGTCCCGATTCCGTAGTCCCAGTTTGAAACCGGGACTAATGGATTGTTTCCTACTAGTGTTGGTCTCGCTACAACTTTCCCGAACTATAAAGATGTTATTCTATTCTTGGAATACATCAATGGATCATTTCCTACTAATGTATCGTTTCCTACTAGCTAATTAATTTCACATATTAAGGAGTACATCTATGGCTAACTTGTTGGAGATGCCGGAGGACTGGGCTCCGCTGGCATCTCCCTCAAGTTGGTCGTAGTGTTGTCCCTGCTCTCGCACACCATCAATACGCCAGGGAGCTAACTAATTTCACATATTAGGGAGTGCCTCTATGGCCAGTTTGTTGGAGATGCCGGAGGACTAGATCCTTAGACATCTCCCTCAAACTGGTCGTAGTGGTGGCCCTGCTCCCTCAAGCTGGTCGTAGTGGATCCTTAGTGTTTGTAGTTGATAACTTAACAAGGATGCTGACCTATTTATAGTGTCTCCACCCATGTTTAGTCCAGATTGGTGTCTCCAACCAGGACTAAATATGAACCTTTAGTCCCAGTTGGAAACACCAACCAGGGCTAAACATATTTCCCGCCATGTTTTCTCGCCCTTTCCCTCCGTTTTCCTCCACATTTTCCCGCCACCCATGTTTAGTCCTGGTTGGTGTCTCCAACCGAGACTAAAGATGGAGACACCATCCGGGGCTAAACATATTTCTCGTCATGTTTTCCTGCCATGTTTTCTCGCCCTTTCCCTCTATATATAGGTCTGTGACCTTCATGACCACCACACATCCACACATACACATAGTCCTAGCCACACATCCACACATTCCCTGCTGTCTACTTTAGCATGCCCCCGTGTGTTCTTCCATGACTCGGCGGCAATGACGGAGTACTAGGCTCCATCGAGCATGTTCGAGACTGGGCTCTGCCAGGCTGGCACTGGGAGGCGCTACCTTCCAGGACATGTAGCTTGGTGAGGAATTCGTGTCCCATCGTCTACCCAGAACTTTTTTGGTGGCGGTCACATGGTCTAGGAGCGGTGCAGATGGAGCCGGCCCCCGAGGAGGTGGTACGGAGGCGTGTCGGGGTGGAGGATGAGCATGTCCTCCGCTATATGTATGCGCTGGAGGTCAGGTTTTCTAATACTTGGCAGCTTCTTCAGGGACCTCACCTGAGCTGTGCTCCTGTGATGGTTCCTTCTCTTTGGGTGACCACCTCCCGCGGCCCAGAACCCAGTCGTCGATGTCTAGTTTGATTGAGCAAGATGTATTACATGAAATGGGGGACTTTATGTCTCAAGTAAAAGGTTTAATACATTACATAGATTTATGTCTCAAATAAAATGTTTAATATATTATTACACATCACCAACATCTAGTGTTGTGGTTTTCTTCTGCACCGTAGCCATGGAGAATTTTCATCATTTAACAGGATGCTTGGGTCAGTTTTCACTTTGAAGGGCAGAATTTCATGAAACTTATTGTAATTTTCTGACATGTCTGTCTTGTCATCCACTCCTATGATGTTTCTTTTCCCTAAAAGAACTATGTGGCGCTTTGGCTCATCGTATTCTATATTCTTTTGCTTATCTTTCCTTTGTCTCGGTTTGGTAGACATGTCCTTCACGTAGAAAACCTGAGCCACATTATTGGCTAGGACGAATGGTTCATCCATGTACGCAAGATTGTTGAGATCCACAGTTGTCATGCCGTACTTTTGGTCTACATGTACCCCGCCTCCTGTCAGCTTCACCCATTTGCACCGAAACAAAGGGACCTTAAAAGTAGGTCCATAGTCAAGTTCCCATATCTCCTCTATGTACCCATAATATGTGTTCTTCTACCCATTGTCATCTATTGCATCAAAGTGGACACCACTGTTTTGGTTGGTGCTCTTTTTATCTTGGGTGGTCATGTAAAATGTATTCCCATTTATCTCGTACCCTTGGAAAGTACATATAGTCGAAGATGGTAACCTGGACAACAAGTACAACTGATCTCCAACAGTGGTGTTATTCATGAGATGTGTCTGCAACCAACTGCCGGAATTTTTCTCGTGTTCGCCTTTAATCAAGGAGTCAGGCTTCCCCGGGTTTTCGGAGCGTAGAATATTCTTGTGTTTCTCGATATACGGAGCCACCACCACCACAGTGGAATTGTGTAGAACTGTATAGTGTGCTTGAGTTAAAGAATGCCCGACCCTACATACCATTGATATCCTTCCTAGTGTTCCCTTTCCAGTAAGCCTCCCCTCATACCGAGATTCAAGAACACCAATCGGCTTAAGGGCAGGAAGAAAGTCAACAAAAACTTAATGACCTCCTCTGTTCCATAACCCTTGGAGATGCTTCCTTCTGGCCTAGAACGGTTATGAACATATTTCTTTAAGACTCCCATGAACCTCTCGAAGGGGAACATATTGTGTAGAAACACATGACCAAGAATTCTAATCTCTTCGACTAGGTGAACTAGGAGGTGCGTCATAATATTGAAGAAGGATGGCGCGAACAACAATTCGAAGCTGACCAGACATTGGAACACATCAATTTGTAACTCAAATAGACTTTCTTGATCGATTACCTTCTAAGAAATTGCATTGAGGAATGCGAATACCTTCATAATGGCTAGTCGAACAATTTCTGTTAGAATTCCCCTCAATGCAACTGGAAGCAATTGCATCATAAGCACGTGGCAGTCATGAGACTTTAGGTTTTGAATTTTTTTCTCTTTCATGTTTACTATTCCCTTTATATTCGACGAGAAGCTAGACGGGACCTTTATACTTAAAAAGACTTCAAAAAAGATTTTCTTCTCTTCTTTGGTAAGACCGTAACTGGCAAGCCCTTGAAACTGCCCTGAATGCTTGTCGTCTCGTCCTTTATGATGTTGTTGGTCCTCCTGTGCTGCCGGGGTATCTTTTGACTTCCCATACAAGCCTAGGAATCCTAGAATATTCATCCAAAGTTTCTTCGCCAGGTGCATCACGTCGATTACAGAGCGTACCTCATGCACTTTCCAATAGGGTAGCTCCCAAAATATAGATTTCTTCGTCCACATGGGTGTGTGTCTGTCGGCGTCTTTCAAAATAGGTTGTCCTCTAGGACCCTTTCCAAAGATTACATGTAAATCCTTGACCATACAAAATATATCAGCGCCAGTACGGGTGATGTCTATGCACTTCTATTCTTGTAGATAGTTGTTGGGCCTCCAAGTGCAGAGGTTTGTAGAACAACAACAAGTTTTCCCTTAAGTGGATCACCCAAGGTTTATCGAACTCAGGGAGGAAGTGGTCAAAGGTATTCCCTCTCAAGCAATCCTACAATAAAGATACAAGAAGTCTCTTGTGTCCCCAACACACCCAATACACTTGTCAGGTGTATAGGTGCACTAGTTCGGCGAAGAGATAGTAAAATACAAGTGGTATGGATATAAGATAACGGTGACAGAAAATAGCTTGATGGCGTGGAAGAGACTAAAGGAAAACTGAAATGAAGATGGAAGCAAGCAAACATGTAACAGATCTAGTTGCAAACAATGTTTCAATGCTTAGAAACAAGGCCTAGGGATCATACTTTCACTAGTGAACACTCTCATATAAATATCTTCTCTTTATGATACTACTCTTAACTACTCTCTGGTTGGACACTCTAATCCACGGTAGGGCTATAACAACACACCTCAAAGTAAGCCTTTCCCATCTAGATAACCCCACACTGTTACCTTGAGCACTAGATGGTTCCAACAAACACCACAATTTCATAAAGACATCCAACTCCAAATATAACTCATAACAAGTATTTGTAATCTCTAGCCTAAGTGCCACACACTATCAACTTCACACACATGGGGAGAGAAGAGATCTATTAAAGCACTTGAGTAGCAAGGTAGATCTATAGATTACAAGCTCATGATCTCAATAAGATCATGCATAGAGAGAGAGATGAACACATAGCTACCGGTAGAACCCTTAGCCTCGAGAGAGAACTACTCCCTCCTCATCATGGGAATCAGCAACAGTGATGGAGATGGTGGTGGAGATCGATGGAGATGGCTCCGGGGGCACTTCCCCGTCCCGGCAGGGTGCCAGAACAGAGACTTTCTGTCCCCTGCATCTCCCCTTCGGTGGCGGCAGCGCAGCGGAACTTTTCGTGGATTTCTGATTGGTGATTTAGGGTTTTTGCCTCGGGGGATATATATAGGCGAAAGAGGCAAGGTCGGTGGCTGGCCAGGGGGCCCACACCATGCCCTGGCGCGGCCTGGGGAGGGACCCGTGCCTAGGGGTGGTCTGGCCACCCTGTGGCCCCTCTCCGGCTCTCCTTCTGGCTCCGTGAATCTTCCAGGAAAATATCAACTTTGGCTTTTGTCCGGTCCAATTCCGAGAATATTGATTTTCTGACTTTCCTGGAACCAAAAACAGCAGAAAAAACAGGCAACTGGCACTGTCGCTCTTGTTAATAGGTTAGTCCAAGAAATCATATGAAAAGTACTCCAAAGTGTGGACAAAACATAAGAAAGTAGATAAAACCAAGCATGGAACATCAAAAATTATAGATACATTTGCAATGTATCAACATCCCCAAGCTTAACTCCTGCTCGCCCTCGAGTAGGTAAGTGATAAAAAGAAAGAATAATTTTGGAGGTGACATGCACCTTCATAAACTTGATCAAAGTATTTGTAAAACATTCAAAGCTAGGATCATAGTACTTCAATCATAACATGAAAGACAAAGTGCTAGCAATAAGACCAAGAAACTATGTTGCAACATGAAAAGGCACAAACAAAAGCTTCATGAATAACAATGCTTTGCAAGACGTTTGTTTGTTTCACATAAATAAAACATAGCATAATTGTTGGGTCCCCAGCATAGAAAACAAAAAAAATCCTACGGTGTGAACTACACGCCAAGATCTATCTACTAGGTACAAAGCAACGGGTGGACATACATCCAACGAGAACTTACCCTCATAGACAACGAGCTTTGTTAACGAGTAGGAACTCGTGGTTGATGTAGTCGTACACTTGCCGATCTCAAGATCGTGATGAAGTCTAGCAGGTCTGGCTCCAGCACGTCCATCAGATCCAGCTCCAGCATCACCAAGTCCAGCACCGCAAAGCAGCGGTGCATCCGTGATCGCACACACGTCCGGTACCCTGACAACCTTCATCCCTCGCTCCAGCAAAGCAGCGGAAGTAGCAACTCCTTTCCAAATAAAGCCACCGGGAACATGTATCTCGCTAATCCGAGACCATGGGGGAATAATACTAGAGGGGGAGAGAGATCCTTGACAAGGAGGTGTGTGTGAGAAGTGAGGAGGGGGTGGACTTTTATAGGAGGAGGGGGGTGCCCCTCCTTCATGGCCGGCGCATGGAGGAGGTGACTCTTCACCTCCTCCATTAATGTGGTGGTAACTCCCTCCACATAAATTTGCCCCTTCACATTCTCTTTTAAAGTCTCCACTTTAAATGCATTAAATTTCTCCAAATTTAATGCTCTCTCATTTAATAAAACTCTTTTATTATTTTTATTCAGAATTTTGTTAATTACTTTAATTAACAAACATTCACATAAAACCCCCTGCAACATTTCAATATTACATGCAGAATCAATTTCAGCATTTTCACCCGAAACAGTTTCGGTGTCTATTGAAATAATTCCAGCACTTTCTTAAATCTTTATCTGAAACATATTTGCTCCAAATGGTGTCGGTGTCCCTTAAGTGTGTCACCCTACGGTTCGCGAATAATGCAGACATGATCGGGACCCCTCTCCGATCAATAATCAGCAGCGGGACCTGGAGATCCATACTGACTCCTACACATTCAACGATGACTTCTGTGATCGTGAGAACCTTTAACGCTAGTAACTAAATCCCTTTGTCCCGCGATATATTACATATCCGAGATTCGATCATCGGTATCTCCATACCTAGTTTGATCTCGTTACCGACATGCACTCTTTTCTCATTCCCGTGATATAACATTCTAGTGATCACATCACTTGCTTGCAAGCTATTTCAATGTGATATCACCGAGAGGGCCCAGAGTATATCTATCCGTCATCGGGATGGACAAATCCCACTCTTGATCCATGAGCCTCAACATAACACCTTCATAACACGGAACCCACCTTTATAGTCACCCTGTTACGGTGTGACGTTTGATGTTATCAAGATACTCTTCCGGTGTTAGTAATTAACATGATCTCATGGTCTAAGGATAAAGATTACTTCGTATGATGTTATAGCAATATAAACATAATGACTTTGATCGTAATGCTATACTTCGGATGAATGTTCATCACATCATTCCACCAATGTTGTGACCTCGTTATTAACAACATCCAATGTCCATGATCAGGAAACCTTGATCATCTTGTTAATCAACGAGCTAGTCTATAAGAGAGGCATGACTAGGAACCTTTTATTTGTTTATTAAACACACATGTATTGACGTTTCCTATCAATACAATTATAGCATGCAAAATAAACATTTATCATAAACATGGAATAAGAAAATAACCACTTTATTATTGCCTCTCGGGCATATTCCCTTCAGTCTCCCACTTGCACTAGAGTCAATAATCTAGTTTGAAAAACTTTGCGTATTGAACACCTATGGCTTTCTGGTGTTGCATATACGCTATTGCTAGTGGTTAACATAATCTCTGGGTCTGACAGTTTCAGGTCCGTGTGTATTTGCATGTCTCTGCGTCTCTACGCATCACTCATTCTCAAATGAGATGGCATTGTATAGATTTGGTCCTTTGGTGAGACCTTTAGTTCATTCGGCTCAAAATATGTTGATATTATTGTCACACAATATATCTTCATAGTATTAGCCCACTTTGAACCACACCTAGTTTGATAACAAACTACTTAACACAAATGCCCTCCTATGTTGCTACTATAGCAGTCATATACTTAGCCTTTTGTTGTAGTATCTGTCACAATATCTCAACTTTGGAACTCATCTAAATCCATCATGGAACATCCTTTCCATTATATTGTGCCACCCATAGTTTAAATTGAGATAAATTTAATTTGTATCTTGTGACAAAACTAGTATCAATGTAACACTTTACAATGAACTACCTTTAACTATTTGTCACTTATACATTATATATTCTTAGTTCTTCCAAAGCTCATAAGAATATCTTTACTATTGTCCAATGATCATCTTATGAATCATTCTGGTATATGCTCATAACCTTTAGAGCATAGGACATTCTGGATATATACATATCACGGTATAATCGATCAGAATCTTCATGTGATTTTAGTCACCAAGTGTTGAAACACTTGAATCTGAATACAATTCTTTCCATGCAGCAAGAACTTTTCTTGTTGTTTCTTATTGAACCCTTTCAATATCTCATATTGAACCCTTTCAATATCTTATATATGTATGTCTGGCACAACCATATTAGCCCCTTAATATATCCACATAGATATTGATGCCTAATATTCTAGGTTTGTCGAAGTCTTTCATCGAAATCTTATTTTAATGAAATCCTTAACATGTGTCAATTCAAGGTACATCATTTCCAATCAACAATATGTCCTCTACATAATGTATTAGAAATATGTCTCAGCGCTCCCACTTAATTTCTTGCAAATGCAAGCATCTTCACCATCTCCGATGAATTTAAATCTTTTAACAGTTTCATCATGGTGAAGATTCCAACTCCGCTATGCTTACTTCAACTATTGAAGTTTACATGCCCTTTTAGCACCCTTTGAATTAACAAAACCCTTCGGACCATGTCATGTACATGTCCTAGGTTACCGTTCTATTAGAAGAACCTTGTTTTGTTTATTCAACTACCATATACCAAATTATATGTAGTGGTTGCTACATTAATCCGTCAAGACTATATATCGCTATGAAAGATCTTATCTTGTCATAGTCAACTCCTTGAACATTGCGTAAACTTCTTTCCGACATGTCGACTATTTCATAGATGTTAAAAATCCATGTCTTATTTCTTTATAGATCCAAACACGACCGATAGGCTTCACGCCTTTCCGGAGGGTCTTCCAAGTTCAGAAACTTGATTTCTCGTGTATGGATACTATCACGGATTCTATGACTTCTAGTCATTTTATGGAGTCAGGGCCCATCATCGCTTCTTTGCATGTCGTCGGTTCATTATTGTCAAAACAATAACGACTTGCTTATCAAATCTTACTATTTAATTCTTACCGACCCACACGGTTCTATAGGAACTCTAATCTCCGAGATCACACCTTTTGTAATCACGAGAGCCATGAGCATTGTGGCCGCCACCGGGACACTTTCCGGCGCTGCGCTACTTAGCACATATAGCTAAGGTTCAACAACCTTATCAAAGTTCTATTGTCCTCCCACTTAACTTTTCACGAAAAATTCCTTCTCAAGAAACTTGACGTTCCAAGCGACAAACTCTTTTGTCCTCGGTGTTATGGAGAAATTCCCAACAAATTCTTTGGGATAACCTACAAAGACGTGCTTATCCGACTTTGGTTGTAAACATTTTACTTATGCATAGATACCAAAATTTAAGAAAAGACAATTCGGGTTTTATCCCAAACCATAACTCATATGGTGTCATTTCAACGGATCATGATGGTGCTCTTTTCAGTGTAAAAGCGGTAGTCTCTAAAGCTTCAATCCTTAAAACATAATGGCAGTTTTATAAATGACACCCTTGATCTTACCATGTCAAACATGGTTTGATTTTATCTCTCGAATATGCCATACTCCTATGGTTTATCGGGAAACACAAATCATGGAACAATTCCTCAAGTCTTAGGTGTTTTTGCTAAACATGTAACTCAAATATCTTCCTTTATGATCGAATCATAAACTCTTTATTTTCTTGTTACAATGATTTTCCACTTCATCTTGAAAGTCTTTGAACAATTTTCAAATGTTTCATACTTCTTCCTTATTAAGTAAATATACAGATATATTCACTGAAATTTTCGGAGAAAGCATATGAAGCAAAAAGATCCATCGCATATGGCTACACATAATGGACTATGCACATCAGCATGCACAATTTCCAATAAGCTAGTCATCCGTTCCTCTCTGGCCTATGGACGGAGTTTCAATTATCTCGAGGAAAGTCTCACATGCATCAATTGATCAAAATCAAAGACTCCAAAAATCCATTAACATGGAGTTTCTTCATGTTTTCTTTTCAATATAATTTAAACAGCGATGTCACTTCATAAGTGATCTTTCAATCATTTGTCTTGCGACATTTTAGCAATAGTGTTTATGGATGTGATTTCTCCAACTAGACTTGTAAAAGTTCATCCATCCTTTATGGAATACGGTAATTATTTGAACAGCCATTGTTCTCATGATATCGGAACAAAATAACAATTATTTAAACAAATCTTGAAGGCTTGGTTTGATGACAACGAAAAACACAATAACACTTTATTTGTTTTCAATGAACATCATCACTCATTCTCTTGCTGGTTACTTAGGCCATTGTAGTTCATGAATTGCGTTGTCCTGTATGACACTTCATACCAACCAATTCGGTATCCAATACCTAAGAACCACATTGTTTAACAAGCAAGGAATATAGCCATAACATGTATATCTTCTATATACCTAAGTTGGACATCTCCAACCTTTTATTTTCTGCCAAATATTTTATAGATTCTCTTTCAGCAATTCCTTTTCTTTTAAAAGAATCTATCAACATCAATAGTGGTGTCATCAACATGACACATGGTACAAAGCGTATATAGTCAAATACTAATACCTTTGGACTTGCACTTTGAAGTGGATCACCATCATCAAATGTTTGGTGTTCTTTCAAAAATCCATTCTTTAGTAATCTATTAGTGTAGTAAATCTTTACTTACATCTTCTATTCATCCTTATCATGACAACTTTCATGATCAAGCTACTATAGCTTATAAGGAAGAATCACGAGTATAATATCAGTTCCGAAAACCTTTTTGGTAGATTCGGATGCCTAACATCTCCATCCTTCACAAATTATCATACAATATGAGAACATGTATTTTGCTAAATTATACTCTATCATAATGCAACCAAAAACATTGTTTCAGATATCACAATATCTTTCACACATGATGGTTTCTGAAACAATTTTCAGCTCCAATATAATCTTATATTAAAACAACTTTTTGAATATCAATAATCATGGAGGCAAACATGATACTTTAGATACTAACATTGGAATTCTTACTCTTGATTTAATACTACTTATTAAACTTCATGGAGTAAATAGAGTTTGCTGAAAGTTTGCAATAGGACTTATAAACTTTAAATTGACATTCGAAACAATACGATACCAGTTCGTAAAGTAAATATCCAGAATTCTATAGTTCTATTATCTCAAATAAAAACTAAGCATAAGGTAGAAAACGAATGCCAATGACTACAACAAATTATGCAAATTCACTTCGATTTAGTTTATGACAAATTGAGTTCGACTAATCCAAATTAGAAATGAACTCCCACTCAAAAACGACATCCCTCGTGCCTTTTTGGTGATTACATGAACCAAATCCACTACACCAAGTCCGATCATCACGTGAGTCGGTGTAGCTTCAAAGGCGAGCATCAATATGGTCATCACATCAACTATGTGACTCATGCTTAACCTTTCGGTCCGTGTTCCGAGGCCATGTCTGTACATGCTAGGCTCGCCAAGTAAGAACCTTAGTATTCGCGTGTGTAAAACTGTCTTACACCCGTTGTATGAAAGCATAGAGTTGAGAACACCCGATCATCACGTGATGTCTCGAAACACGATCCATAGAACGGTGCATACTTAAGGAAGAACACATTTTTATCTTGATATCTAAAAGAGGGATCATCTTACAATGCTACAGAAAACACCAAACTAGTAGTATAAGATGCTAACATCTAATGTGTAAAGTGAGATGATATGGTCCATGCATTTGATCTCTATCACTTGCATCGTGGTATGATCTCTATCATTCCTTTGTGTGTAAGGCCAAGGTCTATAGAACTTACACGTTGAGTGTGTTGTAAGAGTATCTATCATACATCTACTTACAACAATACCATATCAATACACTAGCCCAACAACGATCAACAGCGACTCCTCATGCCGACACAATATGTCCTAGGAATCCTACTTCCTTCAACCAAAACTCACATTTGCTAAACTTGGCATACAACTGATGTTCTCTCAGGGTTTCAAGGAGGGTTCTCAGGTGTAGCTCATGGTCTTCTTCTGACTTGGAATAGATTAAGATATCGTCGACAAAAACAATGACAAACTTATCCAAGAAATTCATAAAAATCTTATTCATGAGATTCATGAAATAAGCGAGGGAATTGGTTAATCCAAAAGACATGACTGTATACTCATATAATCCATATCTGGTGGTAAAGGCGGTCTTTGGAATATCCGTTGCATGAATCTTGAGTTGATGATAACCAGTCCTAAGGTCAATCTTAGAGAACACCCTAGCACCAGTCAACTGGTCAAACAGATCCTCGATCTTGGGCAGTGGGTACTTGTTCTTGATGGTGACATCATTCAGCTTCCGTTAATCTGTGCAAAAATAGTTACCTCCATCTTTCTTGTCGACAAACAAAATAGGCAATCTCCATGGCGATGCGCTTGGTTGAATCAAACCTTTCGCTAGCATAGCCTCAAGTTGTTTCTTCAGCTCGACTAGTTCAGAGGGGTTCATACTATAGGGTCTCTGAGTTATGGGTCCAGTTCCAAGAATTAGTTCAATAATGAACTCGATATCCCGATCCAGGGGCATACCAGGCAATTCATCTGGGAATATGTCGGGGTATTGACAGACTACTCTAACTTGGTCAAGGGGTGGTTGGGCTAGACTCTTGTTGCACTTGAATTGACGGGGCAAGGTTTCAGATACATGCTCTACTGATACTCCTGAGCTACTAGTCATGGTTATGGCTTTCTTGGCATAGTCGATCAATCCTTTATGTTTCGACATCCAATCCATTCCTAGTACTACTTCCAAACCTTTGGTTCCAAGTACTATTAGATTGGCATAAAAATCTATCCCATCGATTCTGATAGGTACAGCCTTGCAAAATTTTCTAGCTTTGGTGGTTGAACCAGGTATTTGAACTATCTTAACATGCTTCAATTTTGTTGGTTGAATCTTACTAGTGCATGCAAATTCTTCGGTAACAAACGAGTGCGATGCTCCAAAATCAAACAATACTCTTGCTAAAACTGAGTTGACAGAAAACATACCCAACACAACATCTGGCGCTTCCTGGGCTTCTTTAGTGTTCATGTGGAACAGATAGCCATTGCGGTTGAGCGAGTTCCCTGGGGCAAATCTTCTTCTAGGCTGAACATGGCATTTCTACTGAGCTGGGGCATTCACATTGGCGGCTCCTGCGGGCTTCTTGGAACACTCGTTGGAGTAGTGACCCTTGACTCCACATTCAAAGCAAGTAATCTGGGACTTGTCTTTGGCGGAAACAGGCACAACATTGCTTCTAGTCCTCGTGCATCATGCAATGCTTGCGGTTGTCATTGGCTTGGTTGATATTCCCTCCCATCTAGATGGCGGAATCTACAAGCTCTTCTAGGTCCTCAAAACGGATTTTGACTAACACCGTTTGCATCTCATCATGCAATCCGTTCAGAAATCTCTCCTTCTTCTTGGCTTCAGTGTTGATCTCATCAGGGGCATATCTAGCTAGCGACATAAATTTGTCACGGTACTCCACTACCGTCATCCTGCCTTGCTTCAGTTCTCTGAACTCATCTCTCATTCTAGTGACTAAACCTTGCGGCACATGGGTGCGGCTAAACTTGATCTTGAAAGCTTCCCAAGTCACCACTTTACCGTGGTTCATAGTACGGGTGCTATTCCACCAGGCTCTTGTATCTCCTGCCAGATAGTGGATGGCAAACAATACCTTCTCGTTGGAGTCAACTCCTCCTACTTCCAGATTGTTTTCCATGGTTTGCAACCAATCATCAGCATCTAAAGGGTCTTCAAACTTGCTAAAGATAGGGGGATTGGTATTCTAAGAGTTCTTAAGCTTGGATCCATGATCATCCTGATTTCCATGGCCTTGATTATTGTGGGCCATCTGAGCTATCTATTGAAGAGTGGCTAGGTTGGCTTGACGTTCTGCTCTACTAGCTTCACGGTCAGAAACTAGCATCTGAAGAATCTGCAACATTGGGTCATGCGATGAGCTGCTTCCTTCGGGGTTTGCATGAGTCATCTGAAGATTGAGATAGATAATGAGATAAGAGTTAAATTTCTAAGGTTCATGGTTTCGTTCAAAAAGCTTTAAACTTTGAGTTTGACTCAGTTTTGGCAAACTAACTTCTTCTCATTCATTCATTCATTCAAGCACATAATACAACACACACCACAATACAAAGGAAAAAAGATGGTTTTAAGAACCGTTATGTGAAACTATGATATAGTGGGACAGATACAACTCCTTCCTACGATAGTAATCAAGTGCATCTACTCATCATCAATGAAGTCTGAATCATCATCATCGGTGTAGAAATCCATTGCATCATCCTCCAGGTAGTCGTTGTCACCACTGAGGTATGAGTGAAGATCTCCTTGGATGTCTTCACCTTCTTGCGAATACGAGCAATGGTGCAATCCTTCTTCTCGTGTTGATGACGAAGTGATTTGTGATCCTTGACGATCATGGCGAGAGTCTGGTCCATCTAGGCGGCAATGGAAAGGTTGTGGTTGGCGTAGGCTTGAGCATTGTCCAACTCCTTCTGCCTATCATACAGCTGGAAGTCAAGGTTCTACACTTGGCGCTTCATCTCTAGGTTACTTGGCATCTCTAATGGCATTCCCATAGAATCACGCCTTGCAAAGTGCACAAAGCGAGTTCCCTGGATCAAGTTGATGTTCTGTCCTCAAAGACAGGCGAGAGCTTCATGCATTGCCCTGGCT
Source organism: Avena sativa (assembly GCA_916181665.1). NCBI lineage: Eukaryota > Viridiplantae > Streptophyta > Magnoliopsida > Poales > Poaceae > Avena > Avena sativa. The sequence goes on from OV702286.1 coordinate 83,797,336, forward strand.
AATCCATCTAGCCAGTTTTTTTCTCAAACGGTGAATTGAATCTTCTCAAAAAGGGGTGCTTCCATCTTGCCTCAGAGATCTGCAACTATTAGCCACCTTAGATCTCCTCCTGGGTGATCATTGCCTTGAGCCCCAAAGAATTCCGGATGCGGGCGCTCCAAATACTCTAATAGTGCATCGAGATCCCTCTCAAAGATAAATTGGCCTCTGTTGCCCAATTGGTAGAACTTGCAATACTGAACTTCCATCTATAAGAATTTAGGATGAGTAAGTTAGTGAGGTGATCAACTGTGTCAATTTTTGATGTAGGAACGTAAGAATTTTTTAGGAACATGAATTTTTTTGAAAGAATCAAGGATAAGGGTGGGAATAGGTTTTCATAAATACTCACTTCTTTGGTTTTGAAACTAAGTTTTTCTTCGGACGTCCATTCTAACTAGGGTCTCCTATGGTCATGATGGCTATGATACCAACTTGTCAACACCCGGTTTTTTAATCCCAGATGCATGTTATGCCATACCCCGCAATCCTAGATTACCATTTTTGCGAGACATAACAGATTGGATATCATAGTACATCATCCATTACAAACCATAATAAGGTTTTACACAAATAAAGGATCTCACAATCTAGTCTTAATACAAACAAGCAGCAGAATAATAAAGCATAGTAGTGGGCTCCATCTTCACGGTCACAGGCAATGCTGACGATGGGAGATGACCCTAGTTGTCATAGCCGTCCTGTTTTCCATCTTCTAAATAGTCCTCCTCATAGTCTGGCCATGGTAATAGCTAGGGACAAAGCCATGAGTACTCTTTAAGTACTCGCAAACTATCACTAACAAGTAAGGTAGTTCTAGTAGGAATACTAAGCTCTAGGTTTATTTGCAAAAGCTATATTTATCTTAAGCTAAGTTTAGAAGTAAAGAAAGCTAACTTAATGTTCTAAAATCACCTAAGTGGGAAACTAGTTTTCATATTCACAACCCTATTGTGGTCAAGTCAAAGTCACAATTCATTTCACAAGTCATTTTGAAAACATCTGACAACGGAACAGTATGGCCACTCCAACTGTCCATGACCGCGCACGCGGCTATTCGAATAGTTTGACACTCTACAGAGGTAGTAAACTTTCACCACAAAATTCGATACATCCGTCAGGGATAACCCTGAATCAATCATACTTAGTATGCGGATAATCAATCATAACCTTTCAATTACAAACTCTAGTATAGGCACCTCCCTATGAGCTTGGCCTCCCAGCCATAACCATCTGCCATCCTGGGCACTTCATAGGTGGACACACATCAAGAGGTAGCCTCAGCTCAAACCTCTCCCGCGAGGGAACCCATACTAATGCATATAAACTTCCGGCTAAACCTTAGCCAATTCAGGTATTGTGGTTGTACGGTAAAATTGAAATGGTATCGCATTCGAACCCAACCATCAGTTTTTATAAAGGACTAAGGTTCATGCCTCAACATTTTCATCATCAAATCCTTTGGTGTTTGTCAACACATGTCAAAACATTTCAATAGAATGAAGCATCATTCCAAGGTTTTCATAATCGTTTTCACCAAGTACTCCCATCTAAAGTGATCAAGTTTTATGCTTAACACTAGCCACTAAGGTTAAGAATGTTCACTAATGAGGGGTGTTAATCTTCAATCTCATGCCACAGAATGACATCTAAGTATAACTAGATAGGCCTAGTTTTATACTCTTTATGCTATCTATACTAAAAGTAAACAAAGTAAAGCTTGCAATTAAAACTTGGGATTGATATAATCAAAAATGGTATAACCAAAGCATGCCTAATGCATTTCCTTAAGTTAACAAGGTGGCAAGTGTTAACTTGCTTAGTTCTATCTTCCACATAATAGCTTGCGTTGATTGGTGCAGTGATTGAAGTTTTCTTTGTCTTCTTCAGGGTAGAACTCCTCCTCCTCGTAGACTTGGTCGGTACTATCGTCTATAAAGTAATACGGGGTACACAATCACCAAACAATACTTATCTATTGCTTTTTAGCACACTAAGGCTCACACTTAATGATCTAGTATCATCACAAACATCACATGCATTAAAGAACTAGTTTCATTCATTCTATTTTAGAAAAGTAATTTCTACTCATTGAAATTAATTAAGATTTAATATTCTCCAAATAGAATATGGGATCATCTGGACACATGTCATCACCACATATTCTGATACATGGGAATGTGATTTAAAAGGTTGATCACATTTTATAAAGTTTAAGACTATTATTTAATAGATTTAAAGTGACTAGAAATGCCCTAATAGCATTCTTTTGGTACTAGTCCAATGTCGCTTATGCACTCATAGATATTTTTACATACTCAGATAGATATTATCAAATGTGATTTTTGAGAATTGGAATCAACTCAAAAGCTATTATGGTTGATTTTTGAAAAATGTTTGAAGTTGCAAAAGTCTATGTCTTATTAGTTTTTCTATATGTGAACTCGAACTCCAATTGATTTAAATCCAATGGTCTCGGATAGATATTTTAATTTCCTTTCTAGAAAAATTTGAATCATGCAATTCGGTTAAGTGAAACTTTCTGAATTGATTTTTGAATAAGTGGACAGAATAGGATTTTAACTAAATTGGAAAATACATTATTTGAATATCTGGGCCAGCGCGGGAAAGCTAACGGGCCAGCCCAGCTGCACAGCATAGCGCAGCGCACGGCTGACAGAGGGGGTCCACTGGTCAGTGACTCACTCTACATGAAACGTTATCTTTCAACCAGAGCCCTACGATCTAATTCTAATCCAACAACCGTGGTTCATCATCGACGACGAACAGCTCCAGCGAGGAATCAACCCTAACGGGGCAGTGGGGGTCTCGCGGGGCTTACCTGGGCTCCAGCTAGGGTCGGCGACGGGGGCGATCGACATGGTTGATGACGGCGAGGCGAGGTGTGGTCACGGCGAGGCTCGGGGTGGTCGAAATCAATGGCGCCCTTCTCCTCCAGCAGCGTTGGGCTCCGACCAAATTTCGGCGACGGAGAGCTCACCTTGCTCTAGGAAGAGGTGGGGAAGGTTAGTGAGGAGTGGGGAGTGGCTTGGTGTGAGGAATGGAGGCTAGGGTGGCCTCCTTTTATAGCTCGGCGAGGGGACCGAGCCGTGCAGCGGTGAGCTCGACGGTGGCGTTGCTACAGGCTGCTATCGGTATGGGCGAGGGAGTAGGACGGTGCGGTGCTCCCTGGCGGTTCTCACGGACTTAATGGCGTGGTGTGGGGCGGATTGGTTTGGTCTAGCGCGTGCGGTTCTCTGAGAGGGAGCGGCGGTGTTTGTGATAGCGTGCGGTCGCTACGGGTCGTGCGGCGGCGAACGGGGGTGTCTACCAGGGTGGAGTGATCATGGCGAAGCGGTGCGTGCGTGGTGAGGGCAAGGCGCGGGCTGGTGGGGCTGGTCGGGCACGGCGCACTGGCGCATTCTGGATACAGTGCAGAGAGGCGGTGCGCGGCGGTACTAGTGTGGTCCAGGGCTAGGCTTCAACCATGGGGTGGATCGAGGGTGGCGATAGGAGCTCGCGTGTCTGGTGCACGTCTTGGGCGAGGCTGGCGTGGCTCCTGGTGTGCTTCCCACTGTCAGCCAGCAATGACCAAGAACAGGCGGCGCTCCACTATGCCAGCGGCTAAGGGGAAAGCTGGTCTGCTACTGCTAGACACTCATGGAGACAAGGAGGGTTAAGAGGGAACCATTTGGTCGATGATCACTGTACCAAACAGTGAAGTTAGGGAAAAGCTTAATCTGTGCATGCCAAGTGTTTGATGAAATGGCCGCATGAAAATTATTTTTGAATTTTTGATTCAAATTTTTTGAGTGATCTTAGATTAAGCTTGAGAGACTAGGTTTGCTTGGACAAGACAAGGTGAATTCATTTGATGGGTTTTTGAAAAAGTGTGATCTTAGCACATACACTTGATTCAATTTTCAAATGTCCATGAAATTGATTTGCTAGATGTTTTTGTAAGTTTGTAAAGTGGGCCTTGATACACCTTTACTTGGTCTAGCAAGGGGTGAAAAGAAATAGAATTGTTTCTGTTAAGAATTGTCTTCTAGAAACACCTAAAGTGACATAGTGGTTTAAAACGGTCAAAATGACCATTTGGTTGATTTATTCTTATTTGATTTCTTTCTCTTTGGACTTTGTTTGTAAATGGTCTAGATGATGTGGCATTCACCTTTAAACCATTTCACAACATTTAGAACAATCAAGCATGGCATATACACTCAATTCTACACTAATGCAAACACACATGCATTCATATTAATTTCTTTAATAAAAGTTTTTGTTAACCCCAAATTGGGTGATTAGATCTTGGTAACCTTGATTAAAGTTTTGGTATGTTACAAACCTTCCCGAGATTTAAGAAAAACTAGGAACTAAAGAGATTGGGGAACTCAGTCCTAATGTAATCTTCTCGCTCCCAGGTAGCTTCTTCCTCGGTATGGTTGCTCCATTGGATCTTGAGAAATTTGATACTCCGGGTCCTGGTGGTTCTGAAGGCTTCCTCCAAGATACGGATGGGCACTTCGCGATACGTCAGATCCTTGTTGATATCAATGGCTCGGTGATCGATGTTCTTGAATACTTCGGTCTTCTCTGGAACTTCTAAGCATTTGCGAAGTAACGAGATTGGAACACATTATGGATGGCTGACATCTCCTCTAGCAGTTCCAGTTGATAAGATACTTCTCCTCGGCGATTCAGAATCTTGAAGGGTACAATATATCTAGGGGCTAACTTTCCTTTTAGCTGAAAATGCTGCATTCCCTTCAAAGGTGACACTTTGAGATACACAAAATCTCCGACATTGAAGGTCAAGTCTCGATGTCTCTTGTCAGCGTAACTCTTCTATCTATATTGGGCGGTTTTGAGGTGCTCACAGACTTTGTGAACCTTCTCTTCGGCTTCTCGTAGGATGTCGGGTCCAAAAATGTGACTCTCTCCTACTTGTGACCAATTTAAGGGGGTATGCCACTTTCTTCCATACAGAAACTCAAATGGGGCCATTTGCAAACTGGCTTGATAACTGTTATTGTATGAGAATTCTGCAAAAGGCAGACAATCTTCCCATTTTGATCCATACTCTACAACACAAGCTCTCAACATATCTTCTAAGATCTGGTTGACCATTCAGTTTGTCCATCGGTTTGCGGGTGATAAGCTGTGCTGAAATTCAACTTGGTTCCTAATCCTGCTTGGACTTTCTGCCAAAATCTTGAGGTAAATTGGGTTCCTCGATCTGATACAATGGTCTTGGGGGTTCCGTGCAAACTGAGGATTCTAGCAATGTATAGCTCTGCTAGCTTCGAACTCTGGTAGGTTGTCTTGACAGGTATAAAATGGGCTACCTTGGATAGTCTATCAACTATGACCCAAATAGAGTCATTTCCCCTACTAGAAGTAGGCAAACCGGTGATAAAGTCCATTCCGACGGAATCCCATTTCCATTCCGGAATCTGCAATGGTTGCAACAGTCCTGCGGGTGTCTGGTGTTCCACTTTGACTCTCTGACAGATATCACACTTGGCAATGTAGCTTCCGATTTCTCTCTTCATCTTGTGCCACCAAAATTGCTCCTTCAAATCTTGATACATCTTTGTTCCTCCGGGTGGATAGAATAAAGAGTATCCTGAGCTTCCTGCATGATAACTTGCTTCAGCTCCAAATTTGCTGGCACACTGATACGTCCTTTGTACCACAAAACTCCTTCTTCATCTTCGGTGAATCCAGGTACCTTTCCTGTATCAATACGACGCTTGATTCCATCGATACTTGCATTTCCTTTCTGCGCCTCCTTGATCTGACTGATCAAAGTGGGTTGAAGTTCTATGCTAGCTAAAAATCCTTTGCTAACTAGCTCCATTCTAAACTACTCCAACTATTCATGCAAACTTGGCTGGGTTTCCTTAATCATGGTGTTTAATCCACATGGCAATCCGCTAAGAGCATCCGCTACCACATTGGCTTTTCTGGGGTGATAGTGAATGTCAAGGTCATAATCCTTGATTAACTCTATCCATCTCCTTTGTCTCATATTCAGCTCCTTCTGGGTGAAAATATACTTCAGGCTCTTGTGATCTGAATAAATCTCACAGCGGTTACCCATAAGGTAATGGCGCCATGTCTTTAATGCTAAAACTATGGCTGCTAGTTCAAGATCATGGGTAGGGTAGTTTTGCTCATGCTGCTTCAATTGTCGGGACAGATATGCTATGACTTTGCCTTCTTGCATCAACACACATCCGAGACCAATCTCGGATGCATCACAATACACATAAAAAGGCTTCTTGATGTCTGGCATAATGAATATTGGGGCTGAAATCAATCTCTTCTTGAGCTCTTGAAAACTTGCTTCACATTTGTTAGTCCATTCAAACTTCTTATCTTTCTTCAACAATTGGGTCATCGGTCTCGCGATGCTCGAAAATCCTTCAACAAACTTGCGGTAATATCCTGCTAATCCGAGAAATGTACGGACTTGGGTTTCCATGCTTCAACATCTCTGATCTTGGCGAGATCAACAGCGACTCCTCATGCCGACACAATATGTCCTAGGAATCCTACTTCCTTCAACCAAAACTCACATTTGCTAAACTTGGCATACAACTGATGTTCTCTCAGGGTTTCAAGGAGGGTTCTCAGGTGTAGCTCATGGTCTTCTTCTGACTTGGAATAGATTAAGATATCGTCGACAAAAACAATGACAAACTTATCCAAGAAATTCATAAAAATCTTATTCATGAGATTCATGAAATAAGCGAGGGAATTGGTTAATCCAAAAGACATGACTGTATACTCATATAATCCATATCTGGTGGTAAAGGCGGTCTTTGGAATATCCGTTGCATGAATCTTGAGTTGATGATAACCAGTCCTAAGGTCAATCTTAGAGAACACCCTAGCACCAGTCAACTGGTCAAACAGATCCTCGATCTTGGGCAGTGGGTACTTGTTCTTGATGGTGACATCATTCAGCTTCCATTAATCTGTGCAAAAATAGTTACCTCCATCTTTCTTGTCGACAAACAAAATAGGCAATCTCCATGGCGATGCGCTTGGTTGAATCAAAACTTTCGCTAGCATAGCCTCAAGTTGTTTCTTCAGCTCGACTAGTTCAGAGGGGTTCATACTATAGGGTCTCTGAGTTATGGGTCCAGTTCCAAGAATTAGTTCAATAATGAACTCGATATCCCGATCCAGGGGTATACCAGGCAATTCATCTGGGAATATGTCGGGGTATTCACAGACTACTCTGACTTGGTCAAGGGGTGGTTGGGCTAGACTCTTGTTGCACTTGAATTGACGGGGCAAGGTTTCAGATACATGCTCCACTGATACTCCTGAGCTACTAGTCATGGTTATGGCTTTCTTGGCATAGTCGATCAATCCTTTATGTTTCGACATCCAATCCATTCCTAGTACTACTTCCAAACCTTTGGTTCCAAGTACTATTAGATTGGCATAAAAATCTATCCAATCGATTCTGATAGGTACAGCCTTGCAAATTTTTCTAGCTTTGGTGGTTGAACCAGGTATTTGAACTATCATAACATGCTTCAATTTTGTTGGTTGAATCTTACTAGTGCATGCAAATTCTTCGGTAACAAACGAGTGCGATGCTCCAAAATCAAACAATACTCTTGCTAAAACTGAGTTGACAGAAAACATACCCAACACAACATCTGGCGCTTCCTGGGCTTCTTTAGTGTTCATGTGGAACAGATAGCCGTTGCGGTTGAGCGAGTTCCCTGGGGCAAATCTTCTTCTAGGCTGAACATGGCATTTCTATTGAGCTGGGGCATTCACATTGGTGGCTCCTGCGGGCTTCTTGGAACACTCGTTGGAGTAGTGACCCTTGACTCCACATTCAAAGCAAGTAATCTGGGACTTGTCTTTGGCGGCAACAGGCACAACATTGCTTCTAGTCCTTGGGGCAGTATTGTTGTTGTTGTTGTTGGACTTGGGCGGTGCACGGTTGAAATTGTTGGAGTTACCGGGGTGATTGTTGTTGCTTCCTCTGGACTTCAAATTTCCTCCGCTACGATTGGGGTAGCTTGGACGGGACATCGGGGGTCTATTGTTTCTTGGGGCATATCCTGCAGATGGGTTGGGGCGATACTTCTGGGCATGGTTAGATCCACTCTCGTGCATCATGCAAAGCTTGCGGTTGTCATTGGCTTGGTTGATATTCCCTCCCATCTAGATGGCGGAATCTACAAGCTCTTCTAGGTCCTCAAAACGGATTTTGACTAACATCGTTTGCATCTCATCATGCAATCTGTTCAGAAATCTCTCCTTCTTCTTGGCTTCAGTGTTGATCTCATCAGGGGCATATCTAGCTAGCGACATAAATTTGTCACGGTACTCCACTACCGTCATCCTGCCTTGCTTCAGTTCTCTGAACTCATCTCTCATTCTAGTGACTAAACCTTGCGGCACATGGGTGCGGCTAAACTTGATCTTGAAAGCTTCCCAAGTCACCACTTTACCGTGGTTCATAGTACGGGTGCTATTCCACCAGGCTCTTGTATCTCCTGCCAGATAGTAGAAGGCAAACAATACCTTCTCGTTGGTGTCAACTCCTCCTACTTCCAGATTGTTTTCCATGGTTTGCAACCAATCATCAGCATCTAAAGGGTCTTCAAACTTGCTAAAGATAGGGGGATTGGTATTCTAAGAGTTCTTAAGCTTGGATCCATGATCATCCTGATTTCCATGGCCTTGATTATTGTGGGCCATCTGAGCTATCTATTGAAGAGTGGCTAGGTTGGCTTGACGTTCTGCTCTACTAGCTTCACGGTCAGAAACTAGCATCTGAAGAATCTGCAATATTGGGTCATGCGATGAGCTGCTTCCTTCGGGGTTTGCACGAGTCATCTGAAGATTGAGATAGATAATGAGATAAGAGTTAAATTTCTAAGGTTCATGGTTTCGTTCAAAAAGCTTTAAACTTTGAGTTTGACTTAGGTTTGGCAAACTAACTTCTTCTCATTCATTCATTCATTCAAGCACATAATACAACACACACCACAATACAAAGGAAAAAAGATGGTTTTAAGAACCGTTCTGTGAAACTATGATATAGTGGGACCGATACAACTCCTTCCTACGATAGTAATCAAGTGCATCTACTCATCATCAATGAAGTCTGAATCATCATCATCGGTGTAGAAATCCATTCCATCATCCTCCAGGTAGTCGTTGTCACCACTGAGGTATGAGTGAAGATCTCCTTGGATGTCTTCACCTTCTTGCGAATACGAGCAATGGTGCAATCCTTCTTCTCATGTTGATGACGAAGTGATTTGTGATCCTTGACGAGCATGGCGAGAGTCTGGTCCTTCTAGGCGGCAATGGCAAGGTTGTGGTTGGCGTAGGCTCGAGCATTGTCCAACTCCTTCTGCCTAACATACAGCTGGAAGTCAAGGTTCTCCACTTGGCGCTTCATCTCTAGGTTACTTGGCATCTCTAATGGCATTCCCATAGAATCACGCCTTGCAAAGTGCACAAAGCGAGTTCCCTGGATCAAGTTGATGTTCTGTCCTCAAAGACGGGCGAGAGCTTCATGCATTGCCCTGGCTAATCCATCTAGCCAGTTTTTTTCTCAAACGGTGAATTGAATCTTCTCAAAAAGGGGTGCTTCCATCTTGCCTCAGAGATCTGCAACTATTAGCCACTTTAGATCTCCTCCTGGGTGATCATTGACTTGAGCCCCAAAGAATTCCGGATGTGGGCGCTCCAAATACTCTGACAGTGCATCGAGATCCCTCTCAAAGATCAATTGGCCTCTGTTGCCCAATTGGTAGAACTTGCAATACTGAACTTCCATCTATAAGAATTTAGGATGAGTAAGTTAGTGAGGTGATCAGCTGTGTCAATTTTTTATGTAGGAATGTAAGAATTTTTGAGGAACATGAATTTTTTGGAAAGAATCAAGGATAAGGCTGGGAATAGGTTTTCATAAATACTCACTTCTTTGGTTTTGAAACTAAGTTTTTGTTCGGACGTCCATTCTAACTAGGGTCTCCTATGGTCATGATGGCTACGATACCAACTTGTCAACACCCTCTTTTTTAATCCCAGATGCATGTTATGCCATACCCCGCAACCCTAGGATTACCATTTTTGTGAGACATAACAGATTGGATATCATAGTACATCATCCATTACAAACCATAATAAGGTTTTACACAAATAAAGGATCTCACAATCTAGTCTTAATACAAACAAGCAGCAGAATAATAAAGCGTAGTAGTGGGCTCCATCTTCACGGTCACAGGCAATGCTGACGATGGGAGATGACCCTAGTTGTCATAGCCGTCCTGTTGTCCATCTTCTAAATAGTCCTCCTCATAGTCTGGCCATGGTAATAGCTAGGGACAAAGCCATGAGTACTCTTTAAGTACTCGCAAACTATCACTAACAAGTAAGGTAGTTCTAGTATGAATACTAAGCTCTAGGTTTATTTGCAAAAGCTATATTTCTCTAAAGCTGAGTTCAGAAGTAAAGAAAGCTAACTTAATGTTCTAAAATCACCTAAGTGGGAAACTAGTTTTCATATTCACAACCCTGTTGTGGTCAAGTCAAAGTCACAATTCATTTCACAAGTCATTTTGAAAACATCTGACAACGGAACAGTATGGCCACTCCAACTGTCCATGACCGCGGACGCGGCTATTCGAATAGTTTGACACTCTACAAAGGTAGTAAACTTTCACCACAAAATTCGATACATCCGTCAGGGATAACCCTGAATCAATCATACTTAGTATGCGGATAATCAATCATAACCTTTCAATTACACACTCTAGTATAGGCACCTCCCCTATGAGCTTGGCCTCCCAGCCATAACCATCTGCCATCCTGGGCACTTCATAGGTGGACACACATCAAGAGGTAGCCTCACCTCAAACCTCTCCCGCGAGGGAACCCATACTAATGCATATAAACTTCCGGCTAAACCTTAGCCAATTCAGGTATTGTGGTTGTACGGTAAAATTGAAATGGTATCGCATTCGAACCCAACCATCAGTTTTTATAAAGGACTAAGGTTCATGCCTCAACATTTTCATCATCAAATCCTTTGGTGTTTGTCAACACATGTCAAAACATTTCAATAGAATGAAGCATCATTCCAAGGTTTTCATAATCCTTTTCACCAAGTACTCCCATCTAAAGTGATCAAGTTTTATGCTTAACACTAGCCACTAAGGTTAAGAATGTTCACTAATGAGGGGTGTTAATCTTCAATCTCATGCCACAGAATGACATCTAAGTATAACTAGATAGGCCTAGTTTTATACTCTTTATGCTATCTATACTAAAAGTAAACAAAGTAAAGCTTGCAATTAAAACTTGGGATTGATATAATCAAAAATGGTATAACCAAAGCATGCCTAATGCATTTGCTTAAGTTAACAAGGTGGCAAGTGTTAACTTGCTTAGTTCTATCTTCCACATAATAGCTTGCGTTGATTGGTGCAGTGATTGAAGTTTTCTTTGTCTTCTTCAGGGTAGAACTCCTCCTCCTCGTAGACTTGGTCGGTACTATCGTCTATAAAGTAATACGGGGTACACAATCACCAAACAATACTTATCTATTGCTTTTTAGCACACTAAGGCTCACACTTAATGATCTAGTATCATCACAAACATCACATGCATTAAAGAACTAGTTTCATTCATTCTATTTTAGAAAAGTAATTTCTACTCATTGAAATTAATTAAGATTTAATATTCTCCAAATAGAATATGTGATCATCTGGACACATGTCATCACCACATATTCTGATACATGGGAATGTGATTTAAAAGGTTGATCACATTTTATAAAGTTTAAGACTATTATTTAATAGATTTAAAGTGACTAGAAATGCCCTAATAGCATTCTTTTGGTACTAGTCCAATGTCACTGCATGAACTCATAGATATTTTTACTTATTCAGATAGATATTATCAAATGTGATTTTTGATAGTTGGAATCAACTCAAAAGCTATTATGGTTGATTTTTGAAAAATGATTGAAGTTGCAAAAGTCTCTGTCTTATTATTTTTTCTATATGTGATCTCTAATTCCAATTGATTTAAATCCAACGGGCTTGGATAGATATTTTAATTTTCTTTCTAGCAAAATTTGAATCATGCAATTTGGTTAAGTGAAACTTTCTGAATTGATTTTTGAATAAGTGGACAGAATAGGATTTTAACTAAATTGGAAAATCCATTATTTGAATTTTTGGGCCAGCGCGGGAAAGCTAACGGGCCGGCCCAGCTGCACAGCACAGCACAGCGCAGCGCGCGGCTGACAGAGGGGGTCCACTGGTCAGTCACTCTCTCTACGCAAAACGGTATCTTTCAACCAGAGCCCTTCGATCTAATTCTAATCCAACGACCGTGGTTCATCATCGACGACGAACAACTCCGGTGAGGAATCAACCCTAACACGACGGTGAGGGTCTCGTAGGGCTCACCTGGGCTCCAGCTAGGGTCAGCGACGGGGGAGATCGACATGGTAGACGGCGGCAAGGCGAGGCATGGTCACGGCAAGGCTCGGGGTGGTCGAAATCAACGGTAACCTTCTCCTCTAGCAGCGGCGGGCTCCGACCAAATTCCGGTGAGGGAGAGCTCGCCTTGCTCTAGGAAGAGGTGGGGAAGTTCAGTGAGGAGTGGAGAGTGGCTTGGTGTGAGGAATGTAGGCTAGGGTGGCCTCCTTTTATAGCTCGGCGAGGGGACCGAGCGGTGCGGTGGTGAGCTCGACGGTGGCGTCGCTACAAGCTGCTCTCGGCATGGGCGAGGGCGTAGGACGGTGCGGTGCTCCCTGGCGGTTCTCATGGACTTAATGGCGCGGTGTGGGGTGGCTTGGTTTGGTCTGGCGCGTGCGGCGCTCTGAGCGGGAGCGGCGGTGTTTGCGACGGCGTGCGGGCGCTACGGGTCGCGCGGCAGTGAATGGGGGTGTCTGCCAGGGTGGAGTGATCATGGCGAAGCGGTGCATGCGCGGTGAGGGCAAGGCAGGGGCTGGCGGGGCTGGTCGGTCACGGCGCACTGGCGCGCTCTAGACATGGTGCAGAGAGGCGGTCCACGGAGTTGCTAGTGTGGTCCAGGGCTTGGCTTCGACTGTGGGGTGGCGGTAGGAGCTCGTGTGTCTGGTGCGCGTCTTGGGCGAGGCTGGCATGGCTCCTGGCGTGCTGTCCACTGTCGGCCGGCGACGACCAAGAACGGGTGGCGCTCCACTGTGCCAGCGGCTAAGGGGCAAGCTGGTCTGCTACTGCTAGACACTCAGGGGACAAGGGGGGTTAAGAGGGAACCATTTGGTCGATGATCATTGTACCAAACAGTGAAGTTAGGCAGAAGCTTAATCTGTGCATGCCAAGTGTTTGATGAAGTGGCCGCATGAAAATTATTTTTGAATTTTTGATTCAAATTTTTTGAGTGATCTTAGATTAAGCTTGAGAGACTAGGTTTGCTTGGACAAGCCAAGGTGAATTCATTTGATGGGTTTTTGAAGAAGTGTGATCTTAGCACATACACTTGACTCAATTTTCAATTGTCCATGAGATTGATTTGCTAGTTGTTTTTGTAAGTTTGTAAAGTGGGCCTTGATACACCTTTACTTGGTCTAGCAAGGGGTGAAAAGAAATAGAATTGTTTCTGTTAAGAATTGTCTTCTAAAAACACCTAAAGTGACCTAGTGGTTTAAAATGGTCAAAATGACCATTTGGTTGATTTATTCTTATTTGATTTCTTTCTCTTTGGATTTTGTTTGTAAATGGTCTAGATGATGTGGCATTCACCTCTAAACCATTTCACAACATTTAGAACAATCAAGCATGGCATATACACTCAATTCTACACTAATGCAAACAAACATGCATTCATATTAATTTCTTTAATAAAAGTTTTTGTTAACCCCAAATTGGGTGATTAGATCTTGGTAACCTTGATCGAACTTTTGGAATGTTACATATAGGAGCATACCACATCACCTTGGCAGAAACCCTCTTCTTGGGTGGCTCGCCCTCAACATCACCAGGGTCATCTTTTCTGATCTTATACCACAATGTAGTGCATATCGGGCATTTATCCATATTCTCATACTTCTCACCACAGTAGAGGATGCAGTCATTAGGGCATGCATGTATCTTCTGCACATTCAATCCTAGAGGGCAGACAAGCTTCTTTTCTTTGTAGGTACTAGAGGGAAATTCGTTATTTCTTGGAAGCGGCTTCTTCATTATTACCAGCAATTTTTTAAATCCCGAGTCACTCACACCGGTCTCTGCCTTCCACTTCAGCAATTCCAATGTGCTACCCAGCTTCTTCTGGCCATCTTCACAAGTTGGGTACAACAATTTGTTGTGGTCCTATAACATCTGCTCGAACTACAACCTCTCCTTTTCTGTGTCGTAGTCTTGCTTTGCGTCAAAAATGACCTGACCAAGATCATCAGCGGGCTCATCTGGTTCCTGTTCTTCACCCCCTTCTTCTTCATTGTCTTCCATTGCAGTATCAGCGTATTCATGGAACATAGATCGGTAGTTGTTGTCATTGTTCTCTTCTTCATCGCTGTCTTCCATCATAACCCCTCTTTCTCCATGCTTGGTACAAACATTATAGCGGGACATGTAACCGGACCGAAGCAGGTGGCTCTGATTGACTCTTGAGGAAGTGGCAGCCTGCTCATTCCGACATTCAACACATGGACAACACATAAAACCATCTCGCTACTTGTGCGCCTCGACCACAAGGCAAAAAGAACACACACCTTCTCTGTAAGCGTCAGAGTGTCGGTCACCGTACATCCATGGATGGCTCATCTGCATCATACAACAATGCATATATATCAAACGCAATCACGATGCTCAAATTAGTACCGCGTGGTCTAAATGAGAAAATAGTTGCTAACCTATTAGGACACTTGGAAACAAAGAGGAGAAACCTTAAGTGTGGCTCGGGAACCTCATATCATGCTTGTCTTGTGTGAACTCCAGTGGCATCACTCTCACAGTCATTTCATCGAGCACCTCTAGTGCATATGAAGAGAAAAATCTAACACAAACTATGCCACACCTTTCCTCCATGAAAAAATAGAGAGGGTTATGCCATATATATAGGGCCAGTCCATTTGTCCCGGTTTGAGATACAAACCGGGACTAATGGGGGTGCCTGCAGCACCCAGCAGGCCCCAGACACATTAGTCCTAGTTTGTATCTCAAACCGGGACAAATGCCTCCAACAGGAGCGAGACTAATGGTGTCGTACTAGTGGGTGGCTGGGGTCCGGACCATTAGTCTCGGCCCTAGTCACGGCCGAGACTAATGGCCCGGACAAAAAGCCTGTTTTCTACTAGTGACCCAACTGGAAGTATTCCCACCATGTAGAATCCAGGTTTAACCCATATCGACTCATCTAGAGCTAACAAATCCGATGATAGGCCCAAAAATCCTGCAATAATCTATGAGTCAAACTGAACGTCTATGGTCCAAACATCACTCGATCCCACCATGTGTACTCGGAGCCCACTCCATTGCTAGTGGCCTTCAACCGTCCCAATATGTAGATGAAGATCAGAAGCCCATCAAAACCCTAAAATGCCCTCTCATAAGAGGAGAAGCAAAAGGATAAATATCCAAGGACAAAGTTGTGATACCACACTCGCTTCTTTCATGTATAAAAAATCATAGGAAAGACATGAGAGTTATAAAACCCTAAAGGAATATGCTAGATGACATATAAAATTCTTGTACCAAATACCTAGCTACCCTTAGTCATGTAAAGGTAGCTAATGACACAACCTCTTAACTTGTCGTAGAGGAGCACATGAAAGTGTTTCATCCTCTCACACCAATCCTTTTTTAGTTTCTCACCTCACTTGAACTCTAGGGGACTTGGATGACGCAAAGGACAAGAAAAGCCATGCGGTTCATCTCCAAATCCGGGCCTAAAGAAATGGAGAAAGAATTTGTCCCACTTGAATAAAGTTATTGATTCCTATAGTTATGTATTGCTCTTATGGAAGAACTTGAAGATCAGAGGAAAATTTCCATACAGGAATCAAATTTCAGGAAATCACTCAAGCAACATTTGCTAAAATTACTTGAAGCAAACAGAATCTACTAGAAACACAGAGCAAAAATAAGATGGGCCAAACTTGGGATTGAAAATACTAAGTTATTTCATATTTTTGTCACCAAGAATTATAGGGGAAATCATATTGCAAGTATTAAGATACTCGATGACCGAATTGTGGTAAATCATGCTGCAAAAGCTGCTATTATCTAGGAGTCATTTAAGGATAGAATTGGATTACTAATAATCCAACCATGATGTTTGAACTACAGAGTTTAGTTCAACCAAACCCTGACATTGAATTTGATAGTTTAGTTGTGATTTTCACAAAGGAAGCGATATATGAGATTATAAAACACTTGAGACTGACAAATCCCCGGGACTAAATGGTTTTAATGGTGCTTTATGGAAACATTGTCGGGATACTGTTAAAGAACAATTTATCAACTCTGCAATGACTTTTATGAAGGAAATTTGAACATACAAAGTATCAATACTGCTTTCATCACTTTGATACCAAAAAAAGGAAGTCCAGAATATGTCAATGATTACTGACTAATAGACTCAAAAAATTATCACCCTGCTATTCACAAAAATCAATATGGATTTATCAAGAGCGGGAGTATTCATGACTTCCTTTCTTGGGATTTTGAATACATGCACCTTTTCCATAAATCCAAGAAAGATATTATTATTATAAAATTGGATTCCAAATAGGCTTTTGAAAAAGTTGAATACAATGCCATCCTTCTGATGTAAATGGATTTGGAGATAAATGGATGGAATGGATTAAATGGATTTTGTTCGTTGCATCAATAACTGTTCTCCTAAATGGTGTTCATGGTAAGTAAATTCAATGCAAAAGAGGAGTTGGGCAAGGAGATCCCATATCCCCATTTTTATTTGTCTCAATTGTTGAATTGCTCCAATACATCATAAATGATGCTTAGTAGTGTGGACTTATTGATCTACCACTTGTTTGTTCCTTTGGAATGGATTACCAAATTATACAATATGCAGACGATACTCTTCTCATTATTCTTGTATGCTTTGATCACCTTGCCAAACTTAAGGAATTACTAAAAAAGTTTTCCATTTATACCGGTCTTAGAGTAAACTATAACAAATCTCTCTTGCTCCCATCAATGTTTGGCCTGAAATATGCCATGAACTTGCTATAGTATTTGGTTGCAGAGTTGAAACATTTCCTTTGACCTACTGAAGTTTACCTATGAGAAGTATAAGACCAAGAATGGATCACTTAATAGGCATAGTAGAAAGAATTGATATAAGACTTAATTGGCATTGATGCCACTCTATCTTATGATGGGAGACTTATTGTTGTCAAGTCCATTACTAAGATAGGACATACCATGGGTAATATCATTTGACAAGCTCATTAATCAAATGAAAAAATTCCTTAGAGCACAACCCAATGTGGGTCATTCTGGTGGAAGAGTTGTTTAAGATTATTACATATTTTTGTAGACCGGGCATCTTGTGTCCCTGGAGATGGTGCTACTAATAGATTATGGCTTGATATTTGGACAAACAAAAATCTAAGAGAACAATTTCCTCACTTGTTCTCATTTACTAAGATCAGGGTATTTCACTCAAGAAAGCAGTTGACATCTGTTGCAATGAAGAATTATATGATTTATTTCATATCCCTCTATTAATGATTAGTTCTAATCAATATGAACTCCTGGATACTATGTTGCAAAATCGAGTAGACAATAATTATAAGGATATGTGGCATATGTCAGGACCTAATAAAAATTCTCTAGCAAGAGGAGTTTATGTTGATTTATCTCCATGAGGGTATGTTCCTTCACATTTTGCTTGGATTTGGAAGACATATGTCTTATTTTGTCGGTTGTTACTCCAAGAAAAACTTAATATCATAGATCTATTTCCCAGAAGAAAATCATATAGAATCACTTGATTATGTACTATACATTGAAGGAGATAATGAAGAATACATCCATCTTTTATTTTCTTGTGACTTCAGCCAAATGTTCTGGTGGAAACCGAACTTGGAATGGAACACCGAATTAAATATTTTTGTAGATTCTCATTGAAGCTAGAAGGAGAAACCCACCTAGAAACGATTCAAAGACGCCCATAGAGCACTTGAGTGTGGGTGTAAAATGAAGTAGTACCATTACACAATAGTTCATAATAGAACCCACAAGAACATATATATACAAAAACAACTCAATGAGTCAAGAATACAAATATATACATTACAAAGATCCAAATCATATTGAAAGCGATACAACATCCGAGTATAGATAAGAATACAAATGAGACTAACAATCCTGAAGAATAACCAATGGCGTCATAACACTACCCACGCCAAGCCAGAAGGTTAACCTTGCTAACATCATCAAACTCAACATGTCAACCAAAGGTTGCCAACAAAGCGAAAAAGTAAAAAATAAAACAAGGGTAAGTATTGAGGCTAGTACTTAGCGAGACATAGAATTCAGCTGCTCTCGCCTACATGGGTATGGTGGACTGAAGCGGCAACAAAGCATGCACTAGAAACACCTATAGAGACACGATACAACTATTGGCTATTAGAGAGGGGTAAGGGAGACCTATTTGGAACCAACTTGATATGAACATTAAACATAACCCAGTCAGAGCATTACCTCTTCCCATCACGACTAGAGAGCAATACTAGTGGAACTCACCCACTTGACAATTTTATTAATCTTTCTGTTGTAGTTGCAATATTTACTAGTCAGATATAGATAACATAAGTAAGACATCCTAATATAACTAGCTGTTGGCAGTTTTAATTTAACCATTCCATTATAGTGGCACTATTTACTAGGCATGTTTAGTCAAGTTTATAGGGATACTTTAGTTCAAGTTGTCTCTGGTCGATAAACTTTGCTCCAAGTAGTCCATTATCTGGTCAAAACTTTTCTAAAAGATATTCCCTACAGGGGTGCACCAAAAGCAACACACGCATGATTACCTCAAAAACACCAAAGGAAGTGACAAGGCAAAAAAGTTTCATGACAGAGCAATTCCAAAATCCAAAGGTTGCTTTAGGGGGGCACCCCACTGAGCTACCCGTGACAAAGTCGGCTGAGCTCCGAAAGGATCCAAAGGTTTGCGAAGATGGCTGAAAAAGACCGGGAACCCGAAAGTGTGACTAGGCTTGTCCAGACAATGTAAATGTGGGGCTTACAAAATAGTACAGAATAATAAATGCTCCTCGAGCAACAATAATAAATAAAGCAGTAAGCATGGCATAAGTGTAGGATAGTAAAAAATCTTGAACTAATTGTGGCCCCCAAAGAAACTTCAAATCAAGGTCATGCCAAGGGGGATCTCAGAAAGCCTCCTGCATGTGGTTAGCATGATAGTCAAGGAACATGAATCAAGTACTTGGCTCCTAGGTGGACACAAATGGGTGGGATCAAATCCAAATCTCAATTATCGCAACCGGATGCCTCTTTATTAATTTTATCTACTCCAAGTATTTTAATTAACTAGTTGTAAGTGACCATGATTATCTCCAACATAAGGAATACGGTAACTCTCTCAATGACTTTGGAACTCTATAACTTGAACAAACACATGAGCAAGCAACTATGAATCGCAAGGCGAACTATCTACCAAACAACATGCAATAGGAAGTGACCAAGGCAATATAGGATGCAAGGAGTATTAATGGTATGGAACTATAACATCACAAAATGGATAGAAATAGAAACAAGTAAAGCCATAAAGTAAAATAGGTAGCATAAGATGAGTGATCGCCTGGGAAACATTGTCGAAGATTCATCAGAGGACTTGTCGAAGTTCTCATCAACTCAACATTCTATCTAGAAGCAAAGCACTAGAAAAAACATTGGGTGCAATATTTAATACTAAGAGAGAAGATGCATGATGATTATGATATGATGAATGACATGGCAAGATGTGATACAACTTAGCAATATTAAGCATAATAAGAATCTCGACATTCAAGTTATTTAAGTACCCCGCAAATTAAGGGTTGATTAAATAGCAAAATCATGGCATCGGTGTGTTACACAATTTAAATGGAATCAGAATAAGATAAGAACATTCCGCATATACACTTCATTTAATTTATGTGAATCGACTATTTAACCACGAACAAGAAGATATGTATGCAAGCATTAATGATTTAAATCCAACAAGATATATGACATTTTATAAAGTATAGGGACGGTTTTGGGTTCACACATTCGGGTTTGGAGAACTTAGTTTCGGAGGGGTTTGGCTTCAGGAACGTTCTTTGTGCTTAGGTGATGGAGATCTTCGGGTACAATGGATATGTGAAGGAGACCTAGGGATGTGTCGCCTTCTATTTTGGGTTTCATGTTTGACCATTGGTTATGAACTTGGATGAGTGCCTACGGTTCACTAGATTCATTCGGGTCTGGTTGATCTTGCCAGTGATAATCCCCAAGGGCAGGGGATCACTATAGCACAATTTGATAAGTATTTGAGTGTCGAAACCACGAGGAGATAAAGGTAAACTATCTATTCTATAGAGACCTATAACCCACTTATATGGCCTTTTATGCAATTCAAAGAATGAGAGTGTGTAAGTAACTTCTTACTTCTAACTAGAAAATAGTTAAGTGCTGAAAATAATAAAAGAAAGTAAACTATTGCAAGTAAAGTAAAACTAGTAAAAGTACAATAAGTAAAGTAGCAACAGATAACTCAAGGGAGAAAGTTTTTAGGAAAAAATTTATTTCATTCATTTGGTTGTCACAATTAGTGAAGCACATGGATAGTCTTTTTATTGTTTCTTCAAGAGAGAGGATCCATTAATAGGTGTAGCCAAGTTACTGAGAAAATACTCCACTTAGTGATTGATCCCAAGGTCGTTTACTAGTAATCAAGAGAGTTATTAAGACATAGAGTCCAATCACCGCTGTAAGTTTCAAGGTCCCCATACTTATCCCATGTTAGTTAACCATAAATTAACATAACATGCATATTTAAGACTTGGGACATAGTTTCTGTCAATGTTCGGCCATCCCTCCTCCTATCAACATGGAATAGTGACAACCTTATGCACCCCCAACATATGTGTGCACTCATATATTAGTACACAAGATCATCATATAATATAACGTATACTTGTATGCAGCCAACAATGAACTATTTCACAATTGCCATAAACATATCACTACTCAAACATAGTCATGGAGATACAATAGATCATGGGAAAACAATAGATTTCATCACAAATCATGTTTACCAAGAGATTACAGTAAAGGAATGGAGAGGATCTCACTTTAGATGTTGATGATGAACACACCGAAGGGGGTGGAGACAACCGAGGGCAATTCTGGCAGTGCCCTCCCCTACGATCTCTGTCAGCGCCATCATGCGGACTCTATGTTTTGATTTTTCCGTTCTCTGCCTCTATATGTTCTGAGATCGTGCCGGGGACCATTTTTATAAACATTTTTAGGTCAAGATGAAGAGGATGGCGGCGGATGACATCCGAGCAACAAGACCCAAATAAGGGTAGGTGGTGCGACCCACTATGGTGACCTTGCCACTGGTTCTCTTTCCTGGCCCATGAGGCCCCTGGTGACCTCCTGGTGCTCCATCTACTTCCCTTCATGAAGAAATACTCCTAGGAAAATCCCCAAGCCATTTGACGTTTTTTAGGTCCCTGAAAGATAAAATACACAAAACAGGGTTTTCCTGTCCTGCAAAGTTAGAACCGTAGGAGGGGGATTGTTTATAAAATCCACAAAATCAATGTAAAACATAAATATAACATTCTAAAAGATGTAAATACATGGGAATGTGTGTCAATAAACTACAAAGTTCATGTATGTATTTTACATGCATCAACATCCCCAAGCTTAACCTATGCTCGTCCTCGAGCATAAAGGTGATAAAACTAAACATGGACTTTGGAGTTTGTTGCAATGTTGGAAAGCATAAGTCATAATCATTGCTACACAAGGTTAAATGGTTCATTATTTAAGAAGAACAACAATCAAATGAGCTATGAAGTAACATCTCTTAAGTATTTACATTTATGCTCAACAATATATTAACTTGAGTAATAAAAAAATGAAATTACTATGGACCATTAAGCATATAAAGTGCAAAAAAATCATCTTTTCACTTATTTCTTTCTTCATAACATTTGCAAGCATCTATATACTCCAAATATTCATTACTTAAGGTCATGCTTTAGATCACAGTGCATCAAAAGAATGGGTTCCATTAACCCTATCATCAACATCTTTTAACTTAGCAAAAGAGATAAACTTTCATAGGAATACCAACTAAAGGAAAAGATTACGAACAAGATAGACATGAAGTTAAATCATTCTTTGAACAGCTGAACACTTTAAACACTTGCATGGCATCAGTTAACAGTAATGTTTATTAGTATCCCTAGCATAATCCTTATTTATCGATCTTTCAATCATTCCATATGATCTTTCTGATGAGTATTCACAGCAGAAAACAAAAAAAAATCTATGGTAGAACTAACTAAATGCCTAGATCTATCTACGAGTTAATACAATAACAGGAATATAGGTTTGGTGACATACCCTAGAAGATCGAATACGGTTAATGTCCCACGGGGAACGTGGTTGAAGTAGTCGAACTCGTAGCCAACCTTGAGGTCACGAAGCTTCTCGCCTTCTCCTCCTAGCCCTTGTACGACAGCCACGACCCCACTAATGGTAGTGCCATCTGAGTACTCGCACATGTATGGTGTCTGACGACGAATCCCGTTCTCCTTGATCCAACCGGGATGCAGAAGTAGACCCTCTAGAACTAGGATCCAGCAACGCGACGGCGTTCCGGTGGTGTCCACCGTCTCATGCACAGTTCTTCGTGGAACCGCACTCTAAAGAGTCATCTGAGAAAAAGGAGGAAAAATTCCATAAGGAAATAGTCCTTAGGAAATGCCCTTTTATTTTTGTGTGTCTTTTTCCTCCAATATAGACCCCTTTATATAGCGAGAACAGTAGGACTCCCTCCCTCAAGCCCCACATGGGACTAGAGGAAAAAAGGAATAAGAGAAGGAGGAGCGGAAACCGGCATTGGCCGACTGGACCCTGCCAACGCGTGTGGCCCTCCCGCGGCCTAGTGGCTAGCGCGGCTGAGGCGGTGGCCGGGTGGTCCTGGCCAGGTCGGTCCACCAGCTCGCCCGCAGCCGGGAGACGACCACCAGCTGGGCTGACCTATGCCCCGTGGCCTGCTAGAGCCTAGGTGGTAGCCAGCTACGCGCTGCACGCGCGCCTGCCAGCGCCCACCTGCATGTCCGCATATAGCAGTGTCCAGGCAACGACAGTTGTGCGAGGGGTGGCCTCCCTTTTGGGCTGGTTTCCTCCGGGAAATCGTCCCATGTAGTGGAGGTTGCCCCTAATAATTAATTTAAATATTTTATTTAATATATTAATTCATAAGTAATACATATAAATGTATATTTAAATCCCCATTAATCTGAAACACTTTTTAGCTTATTCCTTCTTCTGATACAACTTCGAATCCTCTTTGGAACTATCCCGACAATGTCTTTATCAGAACAATTCCAATCCTATTATTTCTCATCTTTGATCTCTTCTTTCCATATCAATCTCAGAACATCATTAGAACCTTAAGCGTGTTCGTTCGAGAATGGCATATATGTGATCGATATCACTCTCGATCAATAATCATTAGTGCGACCGGGATGTCCATAATGACCCATATGCATTCACGAGACTCTGTCGCATTTGAATGATAAACTCTGTTTCTCTATCCCTTTGTCTCTTCGATACCTGACTTATCCGAGATTGGATCTATGGTATCAACATATCTATCTCATTACTGACAAGTCCACTTTAACTTGTTATCCTGACATTGTACCCCTTGACCTAGTCAATGGTTGCAACATTTTGGATACAGTCTCACCGAATGGGCCCAGTGTATCTTCTCGTGATGCGGGTGAGAAAATCCTGATCTTGATTCACAGGCCTCAGTTGTTCCTCTAGAATACCCGATGCACACCTTTATGGTTACCTAGTTATGGAAATGACGTTTGATGTAATCAAAGTAGTCGCGAGAGATAGTGATTAATGTGATCTCACGGTCTAAGGAGAAGGTCACTTAGTTTTAGAGGATTGTACCGATAAACCATGTGACTTGATCTAACTGCAATACTTCAATTGGGAAATGTCCATCACATCATTCTCCAATGATGTGACTCTGTTGTCAACAGGCATAAATGCTTCATGATCAGGAAACCTTGATCACCGGTTGCCCAACGAAGTAGTTGAATATAGGCTACTAGGGTCCTGATTTGTTACATACCACACATTTATTAATGTTTCCTCTTGATATAGTTTATACCTTCGATCTGGATTCACGGATGTAGTATAATAGTCTTTTCCCTAGTAGGCCTAGGTTAAATCGAACCTTGGGAAATGAAGCTAAAAGGAATTAAAAAGGACACGCCTACAAGACTTTGTTTTTTTACTTTTACCTTCGTTTACCAGACAAATCTAGTTTACTTTATATCGTGGGTTGATTCAATGGATGGAGATAGGCCAGGGTTGAAGATCCACCTGCAGTTGCACATCATACGGGATAAAGGATAATAATAGGCACAGTCATGTGTAATGTTCTAATAGAGATAATCTCTTGTGGGAAGCACATCCTAATATACTAGAGCCCCTACGAGAAGCAGGCATAGCAATTGTCTTTTGATCCAACCAAGTGCACCGTGAAGCACCAGGCTACAAATAGTTATTAAGTGAAAAACATGGATCAAAGCCTTAAGAAGTGATGTTGTTGTTGATCCCGGATGGGTCGCTAAGCAAAGACCGTACAACCCTTTCTGTCACTGTTTTTCCTATGAGATCGCTGATATCCAAGTATCTCACCTCAAGCCTTTATCGACCTCGAGGATCTTGGGTACCTGCAAGTCCAACGATTGAGTCAAGAGACAAACAAACAAAAGATACAAATCCCTCTTTCAAACAATATACAATACTCCATAGATTATATGCACATAGTTTCTGCGAGGTTTCTCCCCAACCCGCAGCCCGTGAGGACTACTCACGCATAATAATATGATCAAGAATAGAAAACATTGTGCAAAATACTTAGATTGAAATCAAATATTCTTACGATGGTCACCGGATCACAAGGAGATCTCAAGTACAAAGTAATGGCTATGGCTAATGGAGGGGATGGAAGATGGAAGGGATGAACTATGGTGTGGATCTCCTTTGGTGATGTTGTGATGCAATATAAGAATGGCGGCCTTCTACACAGTGGCTAGGGCCTCGAAATATATAGGTGTATTCATGAAAGTTGTAGGGTTTGACGAGATAAATCCGCCGCCACATGGTAGGGGAAGGCGCTTCCTGTACCAGTGGTTGTTATGGCTCCAGACGCCTGGTAATTTCCCAGAATTACTTGGTCGTGTGGACTTCCTCAAAATCTTCATTATGACTCCTAATTTCACATTAAAAAGCATGATTTCCTACACAACACAAATCAAAGCAATGGTTTGCATATCTTTGCAATAATTTTTCATTTGTGGCAAGGCTCGAGAGATTCTTGTCAATTGCTTGACTAAAAACAATGTTTAAATGCAGGAAAAGATGGCTAAATTTAGAGCCATCAACCTCCCCAAAGCTCAAACCTTGATCGCCCTCGAGCAAGAAGAAACAAAAGAACTATAAGGAATTCAATGTTTAAACTTGAAACAATGAGAATATGAGTTCACTAATGATTGGCAGTCATATGCGTCTAGCACTTCATCCATTTGAAAAGGCTTATCAAAGTTAGAGAGATGGGAAGAACACTATACAATCTTGGGTAAATCAAGAGAATCGAAGTAGAGTTTAATATAAGTATAAATAACTAGAAGTGTAATAATCAATCCAATTCCTCTAGTTAACTCTCAGCTTGCCAAGGAACACTAGGATGTTTTAATATAGCAAAATTGAGTAAGAGAATTCATGCCCTAAGTAGCATAACAGTGAAGTGTCTCAATGACACCCACATCCGTAAATCAAGGCTATAAAAACACTTCTATTCCAATCATTTCCTTTCAAGCAAATTCATAATGTAGTAATGAGACCACAAGGACTTGTTATGTGGATCTTCATATATTTTCTCTTCCTTCTTTCAAGGATCATTGATTGGTTCTTTTAAACAATGGTTTGCACAACCTTTGAGAGTACCAATACTTTTGCCCATTATGGTGACATTTATGCCACCCATGTCGTCAACTCATAGCCAAAATTATGGGTTAAACCATAGATAGTCCATAGGCCAGCGGAGTTGTTGGCAACCAAAGGTGTGCATGAAAAACATGGAACTGTTTAAATAGTACCATGGTTTGATCCACAAGGTTAGCTTTGTCATACATCACAATTACCGCTAGACTTCATTTCAATCAAACAACTCCTTTCAAGAGTGTCGTCAAGTCTATCAAAATATCTATGGGGTTAAGTATCTTCAAAGGTAAACTTTCAAGACAATCATTCATCAAACAAGTCATAAATTTCAGACTTTTTCTTATTGTAATTTTTGGGTAAAATTATTTCCAAGGCAAGACTCGGTTAACTAAAAGAACTAGAGCAAAATCTTTCACAACTAATCATTCATTCAAATAAAAAGCTTTACTCTAACTATTTTGAATTACTCCCACTAGCATGTTATCTTAGCAAATCAACCAACTAAAATAAACAATTCAAACTTAAAACATGGGAGACATAGGACATACCTCCCATGAGAGACTTCATAATCCTCTTCCTTATAGGGATGTGTTCCTTCAAAAATCAAGTAAAATCACTCTCATATAAAAATTAAAGCGAAGAAGAAAAGTGCGAATCCACTTTCATGAAAAAGGAAAAGGGATTTTTTTAATTTTTGAGGATAGGGATTAGAGAATAGAAAAGAACTTAAAACCAAGCAAGGAACTAAGAAAATAAAAACAAACAAAAAACAAAAGCAAATGAAAAACGAAATAAAAGTAAAGTGTTGGAACAAACCAACATGAGTGTTTCAAAGCTCTCAAGGAGCTAGTGTACAACCTTATTATTACACAAATAAAATTGTCAGGGGGCACATCCCCAAGCTTAGGCTTTTGCGATCCCTTTTGTTTCTCCTTATGGTGGTGGTGGATAATCTCCCACGTTCCATTGGCTGCTCCAATCATGGAACTGAGTGGCGAGGCTGGCAGTATCATCTCGAAGGTTAATGGAGAGGTTGTTCATGTTCTGAATATTTCCTTTGAGAGCATAAATATCTTCATAGGTGGTGTAGTAGTTTGGTGGCTGCACATCTTGTTCGGGTCCTTCTTGTTATACTTCTTCATCTTCTCCCTCCTCTCCCATGGGTAATTCTTGTTGGGGTAGACTCGCCTCAACCTACACGTCATAACGCAAATGTCCCTCCTTGATAGAGAATAAACCATTAGGCAAAGGAGATGGGATCAAATGATTCGCCCTAGGTATATCAAGGAAGTATCTACCATTAGTTCTAGAAATCATACCACAAACTCTCGGAGTAGAGAAACCAAAACATCGACTTCTTGCAAATGGTTGGATCTTACCTAGGTTGATGTGAAGTTCATGGGCAAGAATGGTTATGACTCCTCCTCCGCATATGGGACCACGAGACTACAGAGCTTGATGCTTAAGGTAAAACAAAAGAAGGGCGCCCAAATTTGGCGTTAAGTTATAGTTAGGAATAACAGCTTTAGCGAGGATCAACATGTCCTCCTCATTGACTCTAGTAAAGTTACCACATGTCTGCAAGGTGTTAGCAATAATATAAAACAAATAACGAATAGTAGGATGATCAATTTGGTTCCCCTTGGGTGTGTTTTCACTAATTCTCATTCCATTAAAGTAAGCCCAAGGTGATGGATTTAGAACAAAGGTGGTGCAGCATATGTCGGTGGTGGTGTTGGTAAACCCAAAGTAGTGAGCTCATTGGTCGAGTGTCAATGAGTACTCATAGTTCATAAGACAGAAATTGATGCGATCAACTCCAGGAATTTGCTCCTCGGGGCAATAGTGTGAGCACACCGAATGTGTCAAGGTGATGAGAAAATCAAGCATCAAGCGGCGGTATGTGGCGACATCCTAAAAGACAGTCATACAAACCAGCATTGTTGCATAATAAATTGAAATCAGTATGAATGCCAAGTTGGTTCAGGATATAGGGGAGCGTGCACTTGGTGTACTTGATTTCTCGGAGATTGAGACGGTTGAAACGGTTTAGATGAAACTCCTTGGTAAACTCGATACCAAGTGACTCGGGGGTCAACTAATTAAAAATTTAGTCCAATAGAAGCATAGCATATACGATCCTCTACACTTGTTACAAAAGAAACTCCTCTGAAATCAAAACTAAGCATGCTCAATATCAAGATTAGCTCAAAACAAGACCTAAGTCTAGATTGATAATAGTGAAATATTGAGCAGAGTTTCGATGCTAATAAGTTGGGGATCGGAGCAGAAACATACCTTATATCGATTGGGTGCGAGGAATCGAAGAAAGATCGAATAAAATTGAAGATCCAACGGAGGTGGTTGGAGTTTAGAGGTAGAACAAAGAGAAGTTTTTGTGTTTTGGGAATTTAGGGTTACCTATTCCTGGGATGATATGCCGGCCGAGTAAGTGGTATAGGCAGGCGGTACGGCCGGAGCCCGCTCGTACCGAGTGCATACCGTGGGGTCAAAGGAATCCTTTCGGCAGCGCACTTGGTACGGATGCACGGTACGGTTGCACTCTCCCGTACTTCTGGTCGTTATGCGTTCAGTATGTTTGCTTCAAAACTGATGTTTTGCTCGAGGGTACGCTATGGGTAGGCGGTACGACCGCCTCTGGTCGTACAAGTTGTCGTTACGGCTACTGAGTCCTGCGGCAAAAATCAATACTTCTATTTTCCATAGCCTCGGTGTGGTACGAGCACATGGTATAGGGTCTCCCGGTCGTACCAGTGGTCCTTACGTGGCTAGTAATCTGAAAAACTTATAGAATTTGGTTAGTAGCTTTATGCGCCTTTACACATCTTAGGAAATGACAAAATAATAGCAAATAGACTTTATAAAAATCAGCAATACCTTAATAAATAAAAGATAGAGGATTACCTTATTTTATTCTCCTCTCTCCAAAGGACTTCTTGAATACTCTTTACAAAAAAAATGAAACAAAAACAAAACAAACAAAACTAAACTAAACTAACACAAGAGTAAAAACTTTTATTTCACATAGGTTGCCTCCCATGAAGTGCTTCTAGTTAAGGTCAATTAGCTTGACCCAGATGGTAATCATTTAGTTTTGTGAGCGGAACACTAACATGGGCATACCTTACAGGTACGTAAAATTAGCCTATACGATTCAGACCAAGAAGGAGTCCACGGTGCAATCAAAGCCCAACAGAGATTCGGCTGGTCCACTGGAGTTCGACTTCTTGGAGGACACGACAAAGTGTAGATAAAAACTTAAAGGGAAAACCCTAAGTTGTAACTGACTTGACCTGCTACCTGATGGCTCAAAATGTAGAGCTCGTTGGGAATCCCAAGTGGAAGGTATGATGAGCACATCGTCAAGTTTTCCCTTAGTATGAAACCAAGGTTATTGAACCAGTAGGAGCAAGGAAACAACTCCAAGTTTGTTGCTAACAACTTGGAATCCTGCACAACACAACCACAGAACTTTGCCCCAACATACAATGAGGTTGTCAATCTTACTAGTTTTGCTGAACACAGAGGATTAAATGTATAGTGTGGAACATAGTAATTGCTTGCATAAAGAAAATAGTAAATAGTAACAACAGATAGAAAAGAATGGACCGGGGTCCATAGTTCACTAGAGGTGATTCTCCTTAAGATAAATAGCATGCTGGGTGAACAAATTATAGCGGGACAATTGACAGATTTGAGAAAGCATACAATGCATATACTATACATCTTGACTCCTATGAGATCTGATTGGGCATTACAACATTATACATAGACCGTAATCCAACTACATCTATGACTAATAATCCACATTCCGGTTATCGTCCGAACCCCTTCCAGTATTAAGTTGCAAGCAACAGATAATTGCATTAAGCAAAGTGTGTAAAGTAAACAATACGATTGTCCCATGGACAAAGGATTGCGGTTTTCTCCCTAGTAGCAACATCACATCTACAACCTTAGAGATTTCTGTCACTTCCCCAGATTACTAGAGGCATGAACCCACTATCGAGCGTAAATACTCCCTCTTGGAGTTGCAAGTATCTACTTGGCCAAGATAGTTATAAACAACGGAGAGCATGCAAGATCACAAATAACATAAACATGATAGAATCAATAATCTGAAATAGCATCTCAATATCCATCGGATCCCCGCAAACACAACATGTAAGATTACAAATAGATGATCTTGATCATGAACGAAGCTCATAAGATCTAAACATGATAGCACAAAGGGGGAGAACCAACCATCTAGCTACTACATGGACCCGTAGTCAAAGGATGAACTACTCACACATCACACCGGAGGCAGGCACGGTGATGAAGAAGGCCTCCAGGATGATCTCTCCCCTCCGGAAGGTTGTCGGGAAGAGCTTAATATCCCTCCCGATCTAGGGATGGAGATGGCGGCGGCTACAAACTCTTTCGTGGATTTTTGATCGGGTACTTAGGGTTTTCGTCCCGGGAGGCTTTTATAGGCGAAGGGGCAAGGTCGGTGGAGCACCAGGGGCCCACTTCAGGTGGCAGCACGCCCAGAGGGACCCACCACCCTAGGGTGTGGCCACCCCGTGGCCCCTCTTCGGCTGCCCTTCGGACTCCGTGTTGCTTCGGGTAAAATATTGACTTTGGCTTTTGTCCGGTCCAATTCCGAGAATATTTACTTACTAGCTTTTTTGAAACCAAAAACAGCAGGAAAAAGGCAACTGGCACTATGGCATCTTGTTAATAGGTTAGTCCCAGAAAATGTATAAAAATACCTCAAAGTATAAACAAAACATAAGAAAGTAGATATAAAACAAGCATGGAACATCAAAAATTATAGATACGTTTAAGACGTATGATACCCCAAGACCTAGCCTCTCTATATAAAGGCCAGGAGGTGGCGGCGAGGAGACGAACTCATACACCCCCGCATACACACCGCCAGATTACCTCTGCACACCATTGTAACCTTCGACTTCCTCATAATCAAGAGCAAACAAGCAGGAGTAGGTCCTCTACGAGGCCTGAACCTGGGTAAAACCTCGTGTCACCTATCTGCTTGTTTTCTAGCTGATGAGTGCATATTTGCGTCATGTTTTACATTATTATTTTGCATTGTAGATGTAGGATCTTGGTATTTTACGGCGCTCGCGCACACATTTTATGTCTGTTTTCACTAGGATCAGGACAGAAGATGGATCCAATGGATACAATTGTTGGAGCAGTTGTACTATGGAGAAAAGGAGTCAAAAAACAACGTAAATCGCTTAATTGAGAAATATTAATAATACCAGAAGAAAACTAGAAGCGGACAAAGGAGGAAGAAGGTCCAACGACCAACTATACGGCGGGAGCAAATTTTTTGGCTGTATAGCTCTAGCCGTATAGTTGGCGCTACCTCTGCCTCCTCAAATAGTTTCACCCCGTGCAACTGGTTCGGGGAGATGACATACAGAACACCCATAAATCGCAGAAACCTCACCTCCGGAAGGCATCTCGAGGGGAACTCATCCACTAGGGATCCATCTTTGCCCTGCGCAGATCCGGGAGGCTAAGGCATCGATCTTCATCATCCACCACTTCATCACCACCATCTCCATCCATCCCATCTACATCTTGTCTAGATCTTGTTGTAATTCCCGTACTCATTGTGGATTTATACAATTACTATTCATCTATGATTATTTCCATTACTATTGCCATGATGTTGATTTCCTCCATGTCTGAGTAGATCTCTAGTTCTTGGGGAGATGGAGAAACCCTAGTATGAGACTGAAATAAGATAAAGTCTATTATGATATTCATCGATGTGACCATTTGTTAGATTTTCTACATCTTGATGTTGAGAGAAGTCGACCTCTCAATATTTGCCTCTCATTGGGACTTGATGGAGGGAACTACTAGTTGGTAGACGGAGGCGTGCTAGCACTTACATTGACTATAAAGCTGTTGGCACCCCTTACGTATCAACTTGGGAACCGAGAAAACTCACGGAACACTATCCATGCCATGGGATACATCCTACGGGATTAAGTCCCTTAATAGCGTAGTAATTCGATTGATGTCGATTGCTGATTGCTGTGGTTATGAGGATGATGTGAGCAGTGGTTGCTGCCTATTTGTCCAAATACGGAGTTCCTCCCACACATATAGAATTGAGAATGTTCATGATGATAATCTTTATCTTAGATCCTTATAATGCTAGTGGTGTATCCGCTACTCCCTGAGAACGCTTTTTCCCTATTACAGTTCCAATCTCTCCTACATGGAGGATACTTACTTTCTGTATTCAGTTATTGTACTTTAATTTATTATTTTTCTCATACTTAAAACCCCAAAACACCTTTTTACACAATACTCGCATTCTATCATGTCACTTAGAACTTTATCTAGAATTTCTATCGTAATATTTATTTCAAGAGTTATTAGACTTCAGACTCCTGCTCCCTGTGGCATCAATATATTTAAAACTAGCTACGAATGATCTATGCACTTGCAGTCATCACTCGCCAATTGATGCCTCTAGTGCTCGCCACTTCCTCGAACCTAAGTCCATTAGCAATGGGCATTGATGAGTTAACCCCTCGTCAATTGGTGCCATCTGCGGGAAGCGGGAGTGCTGATGTTGAGGCTTCCTCGGCCCTATTAACCGTGATCTATGACTCCGCTGCAGCGGAGACTCGCCTCCTCTTCGGCGCCCTCGACTTCACCGCCCACATGCCGGCGACTCGCCCGGATTTCGAGTCCATGGGCGATGGGATTGGCTTGGCAATCGGGAGCCTATCCTTCCAAGTTGGTCAGCTTGGCACACTTCGCCTCCCTAACCAGCTGAAGATCCCCACGATTGCTACTGCATCATGGTTCCCACCGTCGATCGGCACCCTAAGCGAGCTCAACACCTCGACATCAGTTGAGGATATGGATGGGAACAACAGTTGCGACTCCGATCTGGGCGACCTGGAGACAGAAGACGAAGCCTACGACTCCGAATCTGAGAGCTATGGGAGCAACAACTTCCCCATCCACTACATGTGCACCGTCATCAACACTGGCGACGGAGGCACTTCAAGGGAGAACGCCAATGACGGACCCACCAACAATGGGCCTACAAACCGACCCCCTGTCGTCGGGCCCGTCCAAGAAAACCATCAGCCCCATATCCCTGCAAGTGGATGCGCCAACGAGTGACAGTTGATTGAACTCAACAATGCCGAGTGGGCACGATGCAGGAAGGCCTTGGAGGGCAACCCCCTACCACCAACAACTGGTGAGTGCCCAACTCGAGGAGCGCAAAAAGAAGGCGGGCGAATCAAGACTCCGACGAGTTGCGCTCTCCTCTATCTGAGGATCCTCTTCCAAGGGCAACGACTACATGGCCGCCTAAAGGCGCTCTCGACTGGCTCAACTCAACGACAAGGAGCGAGAAGAGGCCACTCGATTCCTCAACTTCTCTTCCATGATGGTGGACTCACAGGACAACGTGCTCCCAAAGACACCACACGTGGCGGTGACGACAGACACCATTTACTTGCTCAACAACCAGCCGCCAGCTGGGGATCCATGATCCTCCATGCACTGATCTATGATCACTAGCCTGGGACTGGTTGAAGCCGCGCTCACCAAGGATCCAACGCCGGAGCCAAAGAAAAGCAAGGCTCTAGCCAAGTACTACTCGCCCTCCTCTAGCGATGACGAACATGACTTGTCACGGAGACGCCGATCACGTCAACATGATTACGACTACGATGCATGTGATGACATCACACAGCACAAGGTCGACAAGATGCGTGCAAGGAGCGCCTGCTCAACAGACTCGGAGGATGAAGGAACAGAGCTCTACGGCGCTAGCTGCTTCAGCAGAGCCATATGGCAAAAGCGAATGCCGAAAGGGTTCAAACTCCCATCAGAGAACCCAAGGATTAATGGCCTGCAAGACCCAAAGATTTGGCTAGAAGACCACATATCCTCCATCAGGCTGCACGACGGAACCAAGAGCACAACCATGCAATGCCTCCAGCTACAGCTGCAAGGCGCTGCCCGCGCATGGCTCAACAACCTCCCCCACGGGTCGATCCGCAGCTGGGAGGAGTTGGTTTACCGCTTCATGCGAAACTTCAAGGGGACTTACAAAAGGCCCGCATCAATCGAAGAGCTAAAGGGCTGCTATCAAAAGCCCGGCGAGTCACTGCGCTCTTACATCCAAAGGTGGTCCATCATTAAAAACTCCGTGCAGGACATCTCCGAGGACCGCGCAATTGACGCGTTCAATGGCGGTGTACGCCGCAGAGAGCTCAGGGAGGATCTAGGCTGCTCGAAGCCAAAAACAATTGACCACCTGGTGGAGATCACGAACAGGTGGGCTGACGGAGAGGACTCGCTGAAAAATAACCATGTCCACTCAAACGATGACGACGACCTCGGCCGCAGACGCGATCATCGAGGAAAGCGTCAGATGCGCGGTTACGAAGATCGTGAAGAAGTGGACATGGTCATGGCCAGCTACGCCAATAGATGCGACGATGGCAACCGCAACAGAGGATATTGTAGTGGTGGATACCGTGACAGCGGAAAGACCACCCAGGTATGGCAACACCGTACCCATGACGAGGCTCCTAGAACGTCGATCTAGGACAAGCTATCTAGACCTTGCAACGTCCATTTCTAGATCAACAAACACGACGGCAAGAAGAAGTCCAGCCATCTCCTAAAGGACTGCCACGAGTTACTCAAGCTCCTCCAAGGCATCACCTAGATGAATCGTGACGCGATAAATCAGGGTTATGGAGCTGCTCCAGGCGCTATAGCTCACAGAGCGCCACCGCCACCACCCGAACCACCACCACATGCGGCTGCACCAGCCCAGAATAACAGAGGCGAACAGTACCCACGAGCGTTGGGGAACATGGGGATGATCCAAAAAGGATGCCCCTCCAGTAGAGTGCAAAAGTCAATCAGTCGCCAAATCAATTTGGCGGTCATCTCTTCACCCTCAACCACTGATTACCTCAGTGGGTGCGAGTCTTGCATCACCTTCGACAAGCACGATCATCCATGCTAAGTACCTCGCCTAGGCCATTCTCCCCTGGTGCTCGAGGCACAAATCGGTGGATTCGAGATGAGTTGTGTCTTCATGGACGGCGGCAGCGGCATCAATCTCATGTTCGCCAGCACCCTGTGAGCCATGCGGATCCCCCTCTCGTGCCTGGAAAACTCTGAGACAACGTTCCACGGCACCGTCCCAGAGAAGGGTGATGACCCACAAGTATAGGGGTTGTATCGCAGTATTTTCAATAAGTAAGAGTGTCGAACCCAACGAGGAGCAGAAGGTGCTGGCTAGTGGTATGGATCAGGAATTCTATGCAAATACTTTGCAAACGGATTTTTAGGGGTTTTTGATAAAGCAAGTAAACAAAGTACGAGTAAATAAAAGATAGTAGGAATAAATGCAGCAAGTGGCCCAATCCTTTATGTAGCAAAGGACAAGCCGGATGTATTACTTAAGATGACCAAACGTTCTCGAGGACACATGGGAAGACTGTCAAGTGCTTTCGCTTCATATAGTTGATTAATCTTCTTTAGCTTGCTAAGTGTTGTGTGGGTGAACCTGTGCTAATGTACCGACCTTCCTAGGACTAATACATACTTGTGATTATACCCCTTGCAAACATCCGTAAGTACAAGAAAGTAATTATGGTAGAAACCTAACCACAACATTAAACTCTAAGACCCTTACGTCCCTTGTGCAATGGTTTCCTAACGGGGGTTCAGGTTTCTGTCACTCCGGCAACCCCTATGATTAGTAGCCAAATACACAATGCATTCCCCTAGGCCCATATAGGTGAAGTGTCATGTAGTCGACGTTCACATGACACCACTAGAAGAAGTACACCACAACTTAAATAACAAACTATTGAAAATTTCTCAACACAACTCCACTACTAACAACATGACTTCTCCCATGTCCTCAAGAACAAACGAACTACTCACAAGACATCATATGGATCATGATCAGAGATGGAATAATGATGTATAACAATTTGAACATAAACAATAATTCAATGGTTCACTCAATAGCATCAACTACAAAGAGTAATCAACACCGGGAAAGTTTCCCCTAAGAACTATGCAAGATTCAACCCAATTGTTACAGCAATATGGAGATGGTGATGAGGGTGCTGATGGTGATGATGGTGGTGATGGTGGTGATGATGATGATGATCCCGATGAAGTCCAGCTTGATGGTGGTGTTGATGGCGACGATCTCCCCTCTCCGGGAAGGAATTCCCTCGGCAGAAATCTGTCTGCTAGAGAGATCTTTCTCTCTCGGTGTTTTCCGCCCCGCAGAAGCGGTGGAATCTTTCTGTGGTCGCTCCCCGAGTCTTAGGGTTTCGGGAGGATGATATACGCCAGAGGGGAGAGCCAGAGGTGGGCCAGGGCGGCCACACCACCTGATGGCGTGGCCTAGGGCTGCCCGCGCTAGGGGGTGGTGTGGGCCCCCTGTGGCCCATCTCCACTCCCTCTTCTGGCATCCTTCGTCTTCTGGAAAAATAGGATTTTCCGCATATTCCCGGATTTTCTGATCTTCGCGAATTTTGCCTCCAAACAACACCTTTTCCATCAGAATCCTGACTGCAGCGGTCCATGCTCCAAAAGTCATCAACCATGCAAAAATAGATGAAATAACATAAGTATCACCTCTCAATACGAAATATATCAATTAATAATAGTGAATTATGATATAGAATAGTGATGCAAAATGGACGTATCAACTCCCCCCAAGCTTAGACTTCGCTGGTCCCCAAGCGAAACTGAGCTCAATAAACATGGCCTCAGGTTTATGGAGTGAAGAGTCGATAAAAGAATACGGACAAGAAGCATCACATTCATCAAATACATAGATCATAATAGAAGACAACTCACTATTATATAACTTAACTTGCAATGAGTAAAGGAAACACAATAAAGATACATAAAGTAAATCATAATTGGTAATGGCAAACTTAGCTCTTGGTCGAAGAATAGTTGATAATTTGCTGGAGTTCACAAATAACTGGTTTTCAATGATAGCTTTCAAAGTAGTAAACATCAAGATAAGATCAATGTGCAAAACAAGGAACATAAGAAATGATTGAATAAATCATCATATGAATGAATGAAACACAACAACTCAAAATACTTGCTGAGATAGAAGGGAATAGGTTACTGACTCAACTAAAAAGTAAAAGAAAGGCCCTTCAAAGATGGAAGCAGGGATTACAAGTCTCATAAAGAGCTTCCAAAAATTATGATACTTACTAGCTTTCATCTCTCATTGCCCCTATCATAGGCATCTTTAGGTGATTTACGTTAAAGTGATCAAATATGAGGATATGCATTGACAAGTTGTAAATTGAGAATCTCATGTCCCTTGAATACGAAGGCCGGTCCTCATGCTACTCAAGTTTAATCACCGGTAAGTTCTTGTCATCGTAAGCATATGTGTATCATAGAGAACCGCCAACGGGGTACCCCTTGCCCGATGATACGGAAGAATCCCCATATCAAAATGACAAGGCAAGCAGACAACAAGGATCTCAGCAATCTTCTTATTTACCATGGGAATATGGTGCTTTTTTCTCTCTTTCCTCTTTTCATAACATCTCTTTTTTATCTTTTCTCTTTTTCTCAATCTCTATCTCTTTTTTTGTAAGAAGAATGCTTCATAGATACTCGTTATGGTTATGCTGCAGGTTTCCACCACATCGGCATGGATTAGACCAACGGCCCAGGCGTTTCTCTAACACATATGCATAACTCCATGGACTTACAAGCTCCCCTTTCATTTCACACCGACGACATCCATAGACAAAAGAACATGATATCAACTTGGTACAAAGTACCAGTGCAATGTTGAAAGCGTTCCCCATGGCAGCAGGGTTCTGCTAATTCACAACTTACAAAGCGCAAGCATATACGTGTAGCACCCCAATAAAACCACTACTAGAAAATCGCTTGCTATTTCTGTTTTGTGCACCATCATGACCGCATGCTCATGTCATCATACCACATTGCATTTGAGCAGCATCATCATCAGGCATCTGTTTGCTAAAACTATTTTCTAAAAAGCTATCTTTGTTTTCTAAATACCTCTCTCTATTTCAAATGTAAAACCCTGGTCTTTTCCAGCTCTTTTATTTGTCTAAAAACTATTTACAAAAGTCTTACTTATAACAGTAAGTGAACAAATAAATAAAAAACTATTTTTTTATCAGGGAAGGCAGCCGTCAACCAGGCCCTAAAGCCCAGCCGCAGCCACCTACTACCCCAAAAGGAAACCCTAATCCTTCCTACCCAAACCTAGCCCTGCCTACCCCATGTGCTGCCAAACCACCCCACACCCATCCACCTAACTACCAAACCCGCACACACCTGCCTGCGCCACACACAAAGCACACAGCCGCCCAGCCCGATCCCGCACATAGCGACCCAAGCCACCCCTCTGCACACCACCGACCATACCACGTTAAACGCGTGGGAGCCCCTGCTCGACATGGCATGCCCATCGACAAGCCCACCACCTCGTCCCGTATGCTCGACCCCACCAAGCGTACCCTACCACCTCGCTTCCTCTCGCGATTCCCCACCCTAGCCCCGTGATCCCCGCCAATCACGCAGCCACCACCTCGCAGGCGCCGCACCCCGCGTCGACTGGCCGCGCGCCCGCCTCGAGCCCTAGCGATCTCCGCCTCCTCGTGCCTACTCGGCGCCTTCCTGAGCCTAGCTCGCAACACCGCGCGTCACCGCCGTCCTCTGCCGCTACCGAGCCGTCCCACCTTGCAAACGCCACCGCTCGCCCGCCCTTGTGTCTACACCCTGACCCATCCAAGATGTAGCAGCAGTCTCTGTGTCTTTGATCTGAAGCTCGAACAAAGCAGCAACCACCTCGCTTCTTCCGTGCAGTAGTAGCACAGTGGGTCGTGTATTGCTGTCGCTGTTGCGGCTTCTATTCAACAGCTTCAAATGTCTTGGTCTCTGTTCATCAATGTCTCGCCGTCACCTGTTCGACAAAATCCTCGTAAGAGTTTTGCCTCCGGTCCCTTTGTCCATGTCTTCAATAGTCACCTCTTCAGATCATCATCATCTCCAATCCATCTGATTAATGTTCAAGTACTACCTTGTCTTCTTCCTATATGTTTTGAAGACGGCAATGTGGAACCCAAAGACGCATAGGTGTGACAAGTTTGAAACTCAAGGTCATCGACACGGATCCATGATCTCCTTCGTCACGGAACGCCAAGACCCCTGACCCACGGATCCGATGGTCGAGACCCCAAAGACCTATCCCTCGAACCCACTATGTGTGACCCTTGTCCTCCCCTATTTTTATAATATATGACATACACTTGTTGCATTTAAATTGTTCATACTTGCATGCATATTGTGGGGTTTGGGGGCATTATGCCGATTCACTCATAATTAAATATGGAGCTATATGCGGGCTATATTTGTCTCATATGGCCCCCATTTAAATTTGTGTAGCGAACCGACGATATGTTTTGCCTTGTTAATACAACATTTAAATTGCGGGGTTACTAAACAACATGAACCATTAATTAATTGTCGGGGCCTCGGTTCCGCTTAATATTGCCTAATTGCATCGCACTTTTGCCATGTCATACATCATACCTGCATCATGCCCGATCTTCTGCGGTAGTATTAAATAGTGTATCTGGTGTTTCTTCTAGTGCTTTTCTTCTTCGTGGATTAGGCCGATGAGTTGATGCGAGTGTCGACCTGATCTTCGGATGAATCTTCAGCAGTGTTTCCCAGGCGAGCATTCTTCCCCTTTCTACCTATTTTGCATTTATAGTCTCTATTTCCTCCTGTTGATCTATTGCTATCTGTGTCGCACTGCTTTAGTGTTCCGTACCAGATATATTCTGTGCAGCCTTTATATTGCCTTGGACACCTCCTATTACCTGTTGTTTGGTAGATAGATGGTCTTGCGAGTCGTAGTCGCTTCCTCAGGTGCGATTCCGTGTCGTGAAGTACCACACAGTTGTTGAAATGTTGTCATATGCTTTACGGTGGAGAGGATCATGACTTTAAATACAACTATTAAATTGCTGGGAATAGATATAACTAATGTAGAGGCATCGGTGGGAAATAGATGTTATTTGGTTCTTCCACGCTCACTTGTGTCCCGTAGGACCCCGAGTACTTGATACCTGTTCCTTGACTATTGCACTATCCGCATGTGGGACCATGAATCCCCTTAGCCAAAGCTTGATTCATTTCTT
This sequence comes from Avena sativa, assembly GCA_916181665.1. Classification (NCBI taxonomy): domain Eukaryota; kingdom Viridiplantae; phylum Streptophyta; class Magnoliopsida; order Poales; family Poaceae; genus Avena; species Avena sativa. The sequence continues at coordinate 83,837,933 of OV702286.1, forward strand.
ATTTCTTGGGGCCACAAACTAGTTTGGGGCTTTATTACTATCCTGTACCTATGCCATGCTTTACTGTTTTATTTACGATTGTGCGTGGAGCACTTGTACTGTTTTGGATGCGGAGTGTTTTCGCGGTATCGACAAGCCCAGTCACACTTTCGGGTTCCCAGTTGTTTATAGCCATTGACGCAAACCTTGGGTCTGTCTCGGAGCCGGCCAACTTCGTTGCGGGTAGCTTAATGGGGTGGCCCCCTGAAATATTTTATGAATCCTGTGATTGCTTTGTCGTGAAAGCCTCGTTGGGTTTTGATTTGGTTTTTCTGAGGTTGATCGTGCGTGTGTTGCTATTTGTGCACCCCTGCAGGGTAAATCTTAAAGAAAGCCGTGTCCGCGGTTATGGATGACTTGGAGCACAGTATCTGGATCATAGACAAGCATAACTAAAGTAGTGCTATAAAATTGACTTAATATGTGACTAGTAATCAACTTCACTATAATGGAATGGATAATAAAAGTGCCAACAACTGGTGGAACTGGGATGTATCGTGTCATGTTATTCCTACCTAGTAAGTATCGCAACTCCAATGGAATGAAATAAAAGTGCCAACAACTGCTGGGTTTGGGATGTCACATGCTATTTGTATCTGACTAGTAAGTACTGCAACTACAACGGAATGGGTAACTAAAATTGCCCACTGCTTATGATATCAGGATGACTCATGCTATCTATATCTGACTAGTAAGTGCTTCAACTATAATGGAATGAATAAAACTGCCAACTGTGTGAGTTCCTCGGTTTTACTTCCTCGTTTGGTCTCGAGGGGGAATACCAGGATGGGTATGATTGGTGTTAGTATCAGGTTGGATTCAAATAGGTCTTTCTTACCCCTCTCTAATAGCCGACATATGTATCGAGTCTCTATAGGTTGTTTAGTGCATGCTTAGTTGCTGCTTCAGTCTACCATACCTATGTAGGCGAGAGCCGCCGAATTCTAGCCTCGCCGTGTACTGGCCTCAGTACTGACACTCCTCTTTTTCCTTTGCCCTTTGTCGGCACCCCTTTTGTTTTAGCAGGTATGAGTTCGACGTCGTTAGTAGGGTTACCCTTTCGGCTTGGCCTGGGCAGGGTTATGGACGCCATTGGTTATTCTTCAGGGCTCTTATCCCAATTTGCTTCTTATCCGTACTCGGATGTTGTATTGTTTTCAAGGTGATTTGGATCTTTGTACTGTATATCTGTATTCTTGACTCATGGAGTCGTTGTTATATATATATATATATATGTTCTGTGGGTCCCATCGTGGACTATTGTCTAATGATATTACTTTGTTTTCCACCTGCACGCAAGTGCCTGGTGGGCATCTTTGAATCGTCTCTATGCGGGTTGGCGGGAATCGCTAAAATCTGCATAGGGCCGATTCGCGGGTGTTACAATATGCAACATAGGTGAGCACAATGGTTCAAGTTTATTAAGTGCAAGAAAGTAAAGTGTGCCATCAAGTTCGTGAGAGCTTTAATCACTAATTTTCACATAACAAGTTTAATTTGGGAGGTAGATAAAATAAGAATTTACTTGGAATAGCACTAATGCTACTAGGTAGGTATGGTGGACACAAATGGCAGAGGTTTTGGTTTAAAGGAGTGGATGCACGAGAAGAATTCCCTCTGAGTACAGGTTTTTGGCTAGCAAGGCTGGGTAGCAAGTACAAGAGTTGAAGGAAACAACCAAACATACAAGTGATAAAAACAAACATGCAATCTTCCTTGGAAGCACAAAAGATCTTAACTAGAGAATACTAGACTTATGAGCAAATCAAGAAATAAAGATGATGAAATTATTTTTCTCTAGAGTACTTCTATCTTTTTCATTCAACTCTCAAAAATAGTGCTGCTACTGACCGAGCCAGGTTTGCCAAAACCAACTAAATTAACTCAATGATCCCAAAGTGATAGAAATACTAACAACAAGATCGATCATATAACCACGAATTGAAAACTAATATAAGATATGCTAAAGTGTGAATGATAGAACTTCTCATTAATATTCCATAACGGCAACTCACACCAAGGGATACATATCTAACGAGAGAGAGGACACTTCCATAATGGAAACCATACTACATAATAACTCCTCTATTCATGATATGACTCTACTAATAAGGTAAAAAGATAGAAGATAGTGATGTGATACCGCGGCACTCCCCAAGCTTGGAACAAACCAAGGGGATGCCAAACCTAGTTAAGAATTACTCCTTTGGTGGTGGTGGTATCCTCTCAATGAGCTCTCTGATGAATTTCCCCAAGTCCTCAATCTCGAAGGTGAGAGTACGAATCAACTCCGAGTTGTGCTCAATACGGCTCATAATCATTTCAGTTTGTGGATCCCAGCTCTTGTGATTCTTTTTCCATTCTTCCCTCTTGGAGTCTTCTTTTCCTGCATGGTTATGGATAAAGGTATGGAAGGGATTCTTGGTGTGTGGAGGAAGTGACCGTGGAGCCAAACTATGATGAGGAGCTTTTCCCCAAGTCTGCATCCGTGTAGTCCTTCTAACCCTGGCAAGTTTCGTCACCACTCCAATGATTGCAATGGTAGTGCCGGTGTGCGGATGTTGGCCTTGCTCCTCTTCACCTTCACTCTTGATCTCCTTCTCCTTCCCGGGGTCTTGGAGGTCTTCCTCCATAGGCTCCTTCCCTTTATCCTTGGTGGAGACCATGGTGCTTCTAAACTTTCAAAGAGTATGTCCTGGCAGAAACAAATTGAAACGAAAACACGACGAAAACACGATATACGAACCTCGGAAGATCCGAGGGGTTATATATTACGAAGTTTCGTATCAAAAGGAAAGTACTGGGTGAAAACGAGTCGGAGGCAGAGTCCGGGGTGGACTCACCACCTGGTGGGGCGACCAGGGGTGGGCCCGCACCACAGGGTGGTGTGTGAGCCACCCTAGCTCCTATTCCGTCCCTTTTTCTCTTCGTAGCTTTCCTTATTGACTAAAAACTGCAAAAACATAGTTCGATTGTATTTTCACGGAACTTTTCTTACCAGAACCGTTACCTATTTGAACACAGACTCTGCAGGTCTCTGAATTTGGTATTTAGTGGATTTTTCCGGAGTCTCCACTTGGATAATCATCAGTATCTTCATCTTTGTACACTTATTCCTTGAGTCATAAAACCTTTCTCTTCCTTATTACACCATTATCTCCACTTCCTGGAAATTTCTTTCACACAAAACTTCACACAGTTCTCATTAGCAACATTGGTATAAGTGAAGTGATAGAACCCTTTGAGTCCAACTTCAACTGAAAACCATCAAAACATAAGCTACTGTAGCAACTCCTTCCGAAAACCCAAAAAGAATTCAAAAAGGAAATCGAATAAAGAAGCAAATGCAAGAGTGGCTAAATCTGTCAAAACAGACCAGCAGGTAAAGTTCAATTTTTTCGAAAATCTTCTGTTGCTCAAATCAAAAAGTGCAAAACTAACCGAAGTTAAATAACAACCTGGGGCAGAAGCACAAAAAATTACAGCTCAAACCAACATACAGAGATTTCTCACGAATGTTTACGGTGAAGCACAAAAATCTGTTTCGGGACAGCAACTTCCCCAAATATTACTTCTCTCTCATTAGAGGTTGATCTTGACACAAAAACCAAACAAAACAGATATGGAACGGTTATTACCGAAGTAATAACTTCCCAGACTCAAAGAAACAAAAACAAACTGAAAGCAAAAACAAATTGGGTTGTCTCCCAAAAAGCTCTTTCTTTATAGCCATTAAGGTGGGCATGATAATTTCGAAGATGCTCACATAGGAATATGAATTGAAGCGAAAGAGAGCATTAAGAAGCAAAAATACACAAGTTTAAGTATAACCCACTTCCTATTCAAGGGAATTTTGTAAACAAACAAGTTGTTGAAACCAGAGGCTACTAGCATAGGAAGGCAAAAGAAGTGCAACATAAAATCTTTCAGCATAAAACGAGGAAACTTGATATTATTGAGATGCATAAGAACACTTTTCCCTCTCTCATAATAACTTTCAGTGTCATGCATAAACTTAACAATATAGCTATCACAAGGACCATCGTAGAAATGATCACTTATCCTAACAAAAAACACAGGAATACTAGCTCTCATAACACTACAGAGGATAGTGTGTCCCTCTTCTTCATAATTGGTGACAAAGTCTTTCACATTTGTTATAATAGGTTCATCAACCATTTGTTTATTAGGTTCAATAGCTTTATTCATACTTTCATCTACCATACTAGCCATCATAGAATGTTCCCTTATCTTAACTAGGAAATGCATTTTCTCAATGTAAGGTTTAGGTAAAACATGATTAGCAGTATAAACTTCAGTATTTCTTGCAGGAACACTCTTAGCAATATCTTTATAAGGTTCATGACACTTATTCCACTTCTTTTTAGGCACTTCAATGTAGGAAGCAAAAGCCTTAAAATAAGAAGCAATAGCTTGAGAGTCTAGACCATAAGCATTTTTAATATTTTGAAAGTCATCAGTTCCCATAAAAGATTCAATGCATTCATAATCATAATTTATACCTGATTTTCTACCTTTGTCATTCTCCCATGCTTCAGCATTGTCTTGAATACGGTCCAGAAGATCCCATTTAGCTTCTTCTTCCATACGAGTGAATGATCCAGCACAAGAAGCATCCAATAAATCCTTGTCATGTAGAGGGAGCCTTGCATAAAAGTTGTTGATAATAATATTGTTGGGGAGCTCATGAATGGGACATTTGAGCATTAATAACTTCAATCTCCCCCAAGCTTGAGATGTACTCTCTCCATCAAGAGGCCGAAAGTTGTATATTTGATTCCGATATTTATGAATCTCACTTGGAGGATAAAACTTTGAATAAAAGAGAGGCACTATTTCCTCCCATTCGAGAGCTTGACCATTCTTCAGCATCTTATACCATTCCTCAGCTCTTCCTTTCAGTGATAATGAGAATAACTTCTTCTTAACTTGATCTGTAGTAATACCTGCACACTTGAACAACTTGCATAATTCGTGTATAAAGAGTAAATGATCACCGGCATGGACAGTTCCATCCCCAACGTAGTAGTTATCCATAACACGATCAATAATTCTTGTAGGTATTTTGAAAACATCATTCTCAGCAGGTGGTGGCTTATCTACTACCTTAGCAGTGGTAGTAGTATTACCAAATAAGAAACTCAGCGAATTATCCATAACGAAAATAAAGCAGCTAGTAGAAGTAAACAATACTCACAGTAGAAGTTTCCTTTACCAGTTCCACTCTCCAATAGCGCTTCACTCCCCGGCAACGGCACCAGAAAATAGCCTTGATGACCCACAAGTATAGGGGGTGTATCGCAGTATTTTCGATAAGTAAGTGTGTCGAACCCAACGAGGAGCAGAAGGTGCTGGCTAGTGGTATGGATCAGGAATTCTCTGCAAATACTTAGCAAACGGGTTTTTAGGGGTTTTTGATAAAGCAAGTAAACAAAGTACAAGTAAATAAAAGACAGTAGGAATAAATGCAGCAAGTGGCCCAATCCTTTATGCAGCAAAGGACAAGCCGGATGTGTTACTTAAGATGACCAAACGTTCTCGAGGACACATGGGAAGACTGTCAAGTGCTTTTGCTTCATACAGTTGATTAATCTTCTTTAGCTTGCTATGTGTTGTGTGGGTGAACCTGTGCTAAGTACCGACCTTCCTAGGACTAAAACATACTTGTGATTATACCCCTTGCAAACATCCGTAAGTACAAGAAAGTAATTAAGGTAGAAACCTAACCACATCTTTAAACTCTAAGACCCTTACGTCCCTTGTGCAATGGTTTCCTAACGGTGGTTCAGGTTTCTGTCACTCCGGCAACCCCTACGATTAGTAGCCAAATACACAATGCATTCCCCTAGGCCCATATAGGTGAAGTGTCATGTAGTCGATGTTCACATGACACCACTAGAAGAAGTACACCACAACTTAAATAACAAACTATTGAATCTTTCTCAACACAACTCCACTACTAACAACATGACTTCTCCCATGTCCTCAAGAACAAACAAACTACTCACAAGACATCATATGGATCATGATCGGAGATGGAATAATGATGTATAACAATCTGAAAATAAACAATAATTCAATGATTCACTCAATAGCATCAACTACAAAGAGTAATCAACACCGGGAAAGTTTCCCCTATGAACTAATGCAAGATTCAACTCAATTGTTACAGCAATATGGAGATGGTGATGAGGGTGATGATGGTGATGATGGTGGTGATGATGGTGATGATGATGATGATCCCGATGAAGCCCAACTTGATGGTGGTGTTGATGGCGACGATCTCCCCTCTCCAGGAGGGAATTCCCCCGGCAGATATCTGTCTGTCGGAGAGATCTTTGTCTCTCGGTGTTTTCCACCCCGAAGAGGCGGCGGAATCTTTATGTGGTCGCTCGCCGAGTCTTAGGGTTTTGGGAGGATGATATACGCCAGAGGGGAGAGCCAGAGGTGGGCCAGGGAGGCCACACCACCTGCTGGCGCGGCCTAGGGCTGCCCGCGCAAGGGGGTGGTGTGGGCCCCCTGTGGCCCATCTCCACTCCCTCTTCTGGCATCCTTCGTCTTCTGGAAAAATAGGATTCTCCGTATATTTTCCCGGATTTTCTGATCTTTGTGAATTTTGTCTCGAAACAGCACCTTTTCCATCAGAATCCTGACTGCAGCGGTCCATGCTCCAAAAGTCATCAACCATGCAAAAACAGATGAAATAACATAAGTATCACCTCTCAATACGAAATATATCAATGAATAATAGTGAATTATGATATAGAATAGTGACATAAAATGGACGTATCAAAGGGCGTGTACCCCTTGGGAAAAATCAACTTGGACGTCATCGTCGACACGCCGGTAAACTTCTGGCGAGAGCGCCTAGAATTCAAAGTGGTCGACTGGCCCTCGCAGTACCATTGTATCCTCAGACGTGTCGTGTTTGCGAGGTTCATGGAAGTGCCATACTACGCCTACCTGCAGATGAACATGTCGGGTCCTAACGGCATTATGACCATCAACAGAAGCTTTGAGAGGTCAGATAGCTGTGACAGGGACTTCAACAAAACTTCACAGTCTTTCAGCATGCAGGAGGAGCTGATGAGGCTGAAGGAGTCGACAGACAACAGTCTACCTCCTCCGAGTAAGCCAAACTCACCCGATTAGTCCTTTGACTCGTCGGTCCACACTAAGGCGGTACATGTCCATCCGACGGACCCGACCAAGATGGCTCTCATCGCCAACAACTTGAGTTCCGCATAGGAACTTGCGATCATCGAATTCCTTCGAGAGCGCTGGGAAATCCTCGCCTGGTCTTCAGCGAACATGCAAGGGGTTCCTAGGGAATTTTATAAGCACTCACTTAACATGAATCTTAAAGCTAGACCAGTGAAGTAGAAGATACATCGATTGTCAGAACCAGGGGAAAAAGCGGTCGGTATGGAAGTCAAGAGACTCCTCGACACTAACTTCATACAAGAGATCAAAGAGAGCACCTGGGTAGCAAACCCCATACTTGTTCCTAAAAAGACACGGATATCCTGCGGATGTGCGTGGACTTCACTTCCCCGAATAAGCATTTCCCGAAGGATCACTTCACATTACAGTGGATCGACTAGATAATCGATTCCACCGTGGGATGTGAGTGCCTCTATTTCCTCGACACCTACTCAGGCTATCACCAAATTCGAATGAAGGTAGAGGAACAGGAGAAAACGACCTTTATCATGCCCTTCGGCGTCTTCTGCTACACAACAATGCCCTTCGGGCTGAACAACACAGGAGCCACCTACCAGCGATGTATGCAGGCCTGCCTCAAGAGCCAGCTTGGTTGAAACATCCAAGTCTACATCGACGACATCGTCGTTAAGACAAATGAATAAGCCACATTACTCGATGATCTCCGCAAGACCTTTGACAATCTCGACCACTACCGGATCAAGCTGAATCTAAAGAAGATAAAAGCCATACTAGCCATGGAAAAGCCAAAATATGTAAAAAACGTCCAGCAGCTGGCTGGGCGAATCACGGTGCTCAATCGATTCATCATTCGAATGGGCGAGAAGGTTCTACTGTTCTACCAGCTCCTCCGCACGGCTGAGAAGTTTGAGTGGACAGAAGAAGTGCAAGAGGCATTCGAAGATCTCAAGCATCTACTATCCACCTCACCCTTGCTGGTGACACCCAGAGAAAAGGAGCCCATGTTGCTATACATCTCCGCCACCAACCAGGTGGTCAGTACTATGCTAGTGGTGGAACAAGCCTAAGAGAACAAGGTCCACGGGGTGCATCACCCAGTTTACTACCTCAGCGAAGTGCCCACACCGACAAAATAGCGGTACTCGCACTACCAGAAGTTGGCATATGGCGTCTTCATGACAGCCTGGCGACTGTGACTACTTCCAGGAGCACCCCATCATTGTGGTAAACGACGATCCACTAGGACACATCCTTAACAACCCCGACGCCATAGGACGAGTTGCGCTTTGGGGGATCGAACAGTCTCCACGTGACATTACATACGAGAAGCGAGATGCGATCAAGTCACAAGTTCTCTCGAACTTCCTCGTTCACTGGATGGAAAATAAGCTCCCTGATACACCAGATATGTCCTGCCTATGGACAATGCACTTCGACGGATCAAAGCATCAAGAAGGAGCTAGCGTCGATGTCATCCTGACGTCGCCACAGGGAGACAAGATGAGTTATGTTCTGTGAATCCAGTTCCGCGCCTCCAACAATGAAGCTCAATACGAGGCCCTGCTCCATGGGATGCGGATGGCCAAAGCTTACGGCGCAACACGACTCGTCATCTATGGTTACTCCAAGCTCGTGGTGGATCAAATAATGAACCAGTGCGGCGCCTTGAGCAACAACATTATCGCCTACCGCAACCTCTACGACGCACTCGAAGGAGATTTTGATGGTTGTGAGGTGCGACACGTAGCCCATGAAAGCAACGAGGAGGCGGATACACTCTCCAACATAGGCTCCACCTGTGCTCCGGTACCAGCCGGAGTATTCTTGCAGCAGATATGTGAGCGCTCCATCAAGCCAAAGGCTCCAGAGCAACCCGCTAGCACGTCAAATGACTCGTGTGCTGCACCGCCTGAAGAACTTGAAAATCCTGATGATGAAGAACAAGAACCTGGACTCAAAGGCCCCATGGAGGTTATGCTCATTGAGCCATCCTGGACGCAGCCGTACATCACATTCCTACTCAGCAAAAGGCTGCCAGATGACTCGATAGATGCGCCACACATAGCGCGATGCTCAAAAGCTTTCACCATCATCAACGGCGAGCTATACAAGCGCACCATCACAATAGTCCTTCAACGATGCATCTCCAATGGCCACGGGAGAGCCATCCTCCTCGAGATACACGAAGGCACCAGTGGCCATCACGCTGGGAGCCACGCCCTTGTCACCAAGGCTCTACGAGATGGTTTCTACTGGCCACCAGCAATGCGCGATTCCAAGTACATTGTCCAAAAGTGCAACACCTACCAAAGGTTCACGGACAAACCGCACGCACCCGACGCAGAACTTAGGCCAATACCTGTGACCTGGCCCTTTGCTCAATGGGGACTCGACATGGTTGGCAAGCTACAAAAGTCATCACCCGGAGGTTATACTTTGCTTCTAGTCGTAGTCGACAAGTTCACCAAGTGGATTGAGGCCATGCCGGTGACGAATCAGACATGCACCACCACTGTCAAATTCTTCGAGTCCATCGTCTTCAGGTTCGGGGTGCCACACATCATCATCACCGACAACGGGACCAACTTCACCTCGAATGAGTTCCAGGATTTCCGTGAAAACCTGGGAATTAACATCAGCTACACCTCGGTAGCACATCCCTAGACCAATGGTCAAGTCAAAAAGGCCAACGGCCTTGTCTGCAACGGCATCAAGAAAAGGCTCCTCAGACCACTCGAACGAGCGGCTGGGTGCTGGCCTGAGGAACTACCATCAGTACTATGGAGCCTGCGCAAAACCCCAAATAGTGCCACAGGCTACACCCCGTTCTTCATGGTACTTGGTGCTGAGGTGGTACTACCTGCAAAAGTGTGCTACAAGGCCCCAAGGGTTATGGTGTATAGCAAGGCCGAGTCAATGGCTGCACTCGAAGACTCTATCGACCTCCTGAACGAAGCACGCAAGATCGCGGCAGAACGATCCACGATCTACCAGCAGAGCCTCCGCAATTACCACAGTAGGTGGCTACGCCCAAGGTCCTTCGTCGAAGGAGACCTCGTCCTGTGACTGAAGCAGAAAGGACACCTTAAGCTCGAGTCCCCCTGGGAGGGGCCCTATGTGATTATTGAAGTAATCCCAGGCGGAGCCTATCGCCTGAAAAATGTAGAGAGCGGAGTCGCATACTCCAACCCTTGGAACATTGCACAGCTGCTCCGTTTCTATCCTTAGATGTTTTTACTTTTTCAATAAAGCTACTCAGCTAGGCTACTTAGCCAAACATTGTATCTGTCGATACTCTACAAATAAATAAAGCTAAGTTCCTCCAACTTTTGTTTGTTTTTCATTTGCTAGGCTATTTTTGCACTCGGTGGCTGCGCCACCCTGTTAACCTCATCACACGAGCAACGTAGTAACCTGAGTAGCTGACACGCTGCTAATCGAACCCTTGATAAAACCCAATCCAGCTGCAACGCATCTGACAGGTTGGCAAGGTGTTGAGATAAGTACACGTCAGGATAACAAAAAGGCACTACATAATTGAAGCTACTCGAAAAACATACAAGCTAGCAAAATTTACATACAATACGGGTAACAAAACACCCAGTCAAACTATACGAACTTTACAACACCTATACAACTATGTGCAGGTCCAAAACTACTCTACTGACATAAAAGAAGAACGTTGGTACGCTGGTCGAAAAACTCGATGATGTCTTCGGCTGGCTGATTGACTGCTTGATAATGGGGTAGCATGTTCCACGCCATCCCCTCTAGAGGTGGTGGTGGACCTACAGCAATGACACCCAAGTCCAGGTCAGGTCAATGCAGGCGCACAAGCGCCAGCGTAGCCTTGGCACCTACAACCAGCTGTTGGTGCACACACTCGTGAACTGCATCGGCACTTTGGAATTTCCTGATCAGGGCCAGCAGGCTCGAAGGTACCGCATCCAAGGGAAACATCGCCCGGAAGATATGCTTCAAGCATGATTGCGCCTTCTTCAAGTAGTGCAGCACCTGCGACACACGATCTTGTAGCGTCCCAATGTGACTGCACGATCCCGGTCAACCCAGAAGTACCCACTAGCTTCCAATTGCTCTTGGATCAGGCAATTCAGTTGTATACGCACACGGTCTTTCTCTTCCTGTGGGAAACGAAGACTAGCAACTGCAAAATACAATCAAACAGCAAAAGAGTGAGTCGCCAATACAAGCGACATGGAAAACGGAAAAGGGAGTCAGACAAACTAACATTGCAGTTGTTCATTAAGCTGGGCCACCTCATGAAGAAGATAGACTTCCCGCTCCAAAGCTTTTTCCGCCTTGAACTTCCAAATGTCGGCAATACCACGGATGACTAGTGCCTCTCGCTTTAAATGCTTCACACAGTTGCGTAGTCGAGACAACAATGATAGCTCCTCCACCTTCAAACGTGGCTGCGCCACAGGTTCGCGAGGGGAGGATTGATCAGGTGCATTAGCAGAAGGCATATCATGAGAATCACTCGAAGGACCCTAACTAGGAAGAAGAATATAAGGATAAGGGACATCATTCGAAAGGAACAAACACAGAAGAATCAAGCATCAAACTTCACAAGTTTTGATAGGGGACACTCCCCACAACCATAATTCAAAACAAGGTCTGCAAGTGCCAGCATGATTACAAAAGGACAACACAACTAAGCCTACGGCTACACATTGGCACTCAGGGGCTTCATCGACTCAGTGGCAGCCTCCGACGTCATGGCCTTCTTAGCTACAGCCCCTGACATCGTGGCCTTCGCCATTTTCAACTGTTTCCGCTCCTCCAAGTACCTCGCGAGCGTCTCTACGAGCCGAGGCCCATATTTTAGACAACGGTTGGCAAAAGGATTGAAATCTACCTGATGGCCATCTGCGGTCACCGACATCATCGAAGAGACCTTGCTGGTGTCCAGGTATACACTGTGGGCCTGCGCCATCACTACACCTAGGGAGGCACCGAGTCCTTTATGGGCATTCTTGAAATCCGTAGGGACACCGCTAGTGAAAGAGTCAATCAGGCCATCCAGGTATTCAATAAGTGTGGCCTTGGGAACCATCTCCTCTCAAAGACGTCCAAGTGCACCCTTGGCCTTTCTGAGCGACTTCTCGATGTTGAGACTACGGTCTTCGACTGTAGCCATGGCGCTGGCCAATGCATCATCGCAAGCAAGAGCTTGGGGGTCGAAACTCACCCTAGAAGCGTCTGTAGAAAACCCACAATTAAAGTCATCAAATGCCAAATAAGAGAGGAAAAGGAAATTCTTTATGGCACAAAAACTACAACAACAGCATACCTGAAAGCATTTTAGCAATGGAACAAAGTTGTTCCCGAACATCTTCTCCCCGCCAGCTGTAGCGGCCGTGAGGTCATCTTCGCGGCTCTTCGACTCCTGTTTAGAACGCTCGAGGGCTGCGAGTGCCTCATCCCTTTTCTTCTCCGTAGTGTTAAGGCCCTTCTCGAGGGTAGTAACATGACGGAGGAGATCGTTGTGCTCAGCTACAGGAATGATGTAGGAGCGTCAAGCTCAGCCAGATTTCTACGATAAACTTACAAAAAAGAGGCTCACCTTCAAGCTGGCAAGTCCGGTTATCTAGCTAGGCATGCTGCTAGCCCAATGACGCAATATGTTTGCCAACGTGAATAGACTCTTTCAAGACAAGTTGTAGAAGACAGCGCAGCATCAGCAACAAAGCAACTTCGAATGACAAGAATGAAGACACTTACATGGTCATCCAGGGACTCCGAAGCCTCTTTCTGGGTGGATGTTCAGGCAACCATCTTGTGGCCCTCTACGTGGGGGGAACTCGAAGAATTGGCGCCAGAGTTGGCCGCTACCTGCGGAGAGCGTGAACGCTCCTCTACATCCTTGCCTTTGGAGTCTACGACTCCGGTATCTTTCAGGAAGAGACAAGCGTCGGATGACGACGCGGGTTTGTTGTAGCAAAATTTGCAACTAACTTTAGGAAAAAGATCTTCAAGACACAAAATTAAAATAGCAAAGTCAAAACCTTATCCGTCGAAATTGTCAAGGTCGAAGGAGTCCTCCAACTCGTCCTTCTTCCCCCTCAACTTATTCCGCGTGGGAGGAGCTATAATGCGCATGGGCACTACAGGGATCGGAGCATCCACCTCCGTTGAAGGACCCTTCAGCGTCTCCAGCAATGAGGCATCTGAGTCCTCGCTTCAGAGGCGCTTGCAAGCACCGACCTCACTGGACTCGGGGGCTTCCTTCTCCTCAACAACAGGGATGGTGGATACAGATTCGTCCTCCTGCTCCGCCTTGGGAGGATTTATCCCTTCCGGCTAGGGGGGGAGGACGGTCGCCACTTTCCATTCCTATAACAAATAGGTGCAATGGCATCACACAAGCCTTGCAGGCAATCGAAGAACCACAGAAGATACAATAATAAAGTTACCTCAGGTGAAGGGTGACTCACACAAAACTGGAGAACGACTGGGTCACCTGGGAGCTTCTCCTTGGCGGTGAACTTGGTCAGTCCCCTGAATCTCTTATCCACTTGACCCGAAGAATGTTCTCCTGGGAGACGCGTGTGATGTCACCAGTGCCAGTCCAGCAGTACATTGGGTGTGCCCTAGCCTGCAAGGGTTGCACTCCATGGCGCATCCAGGTGTGGATGATGTCCAGACCGTTAATCTCTTTCCCTCGAATGAGCTAGAGATCACAAACATGCTTGTACAAATCCTCGACCTCCTCCTCTTCCCCGGGCATCAGGACATTCTTCCAAGATCTTCTCTTCTTCAACTCCTCCTTCAGGTCAAAGGGATCATGCTCGTAAAGTTCACCATCAACCTTCTAATCATGAATGTAAAACCACTTCTCCCTCCACCCCCGGACGGAATCGAAGCTCTTGAGGGAGAAGTAATGGATAGTCATGTCCACATGGATACTGCAGCCTCCAATATCGTAGACCACACATCCAGAACCCGACCGACGCTTCAGCTTGAAGAGTTTTTTGAAAAGACCGAAGTGTGGCTCTATTCCAAGCCAACACTCGCAAAGGGTGATGTATCACGTAATGTGCAAAGTCAAATTTGGGTCAGCTGATGCAGCTGGAGCCCATAAAAGCAGAGTAACCCTCGCACAAACTTGTGGAGGGGGAGAGAAAGGCCCCAAAGGACAAAGGCAAGGAACATCACCCGAAATCCAATAGGGGATCGGCGATTACCTCCAGGCCTGGCATTTTGCAGTCTTTCTCATCGGTAGGAAGAAGACCATCTTGGCGGTGTTGTTGGAGCTCATGCTCCTTGTGTTGGGTCCGCAGCATAGAAAACAAAAAAATTCCTACGATGAGAACTATATGCCAAGATCTATCTACTAGATACAAAGCAACGGGTGGACATACATCCATGGAGAACTTACCCTCGAAGACAACGAGTTTTGTTAATGAGTAGGAACTCGTGGTTGATGTAGTTGTACGCTTGCCAATCTCAAGATCATGTGGAAGTCCGAGCGCCGCAAATCAGCAGCGCATCTGTCCTCGCACACACGTTCAAGCCACCGAACAACCTCCACCTCCTCGCTCCAGCGATCCAGCGGAAGCAGCAACTCCTTCTAGACGAAATGCCACCGGGAACATGTATCTCGCTAATCCGAGACCATGAGGGAATAATTCTAGAGGGGGAGAGAGATCCTTCACAAGGAGGTGTGAGGATGAAGGAGGGAATGGGTGGCCTTTTATAGGAGGAGGGGGGTGCCCCCTCTCTCCATGGCCGGCACATGGGGGGTGACCCCTCACCTCCCCCATTCATGTGGTGGTAACCCCTCCACATTAAAATGCCTCTTCACATTCCCTTTTAAAGTCTCCACTTTAAATGCATTAAATTTCTCCAAATTTAATGCTCTCTCATTTAATAAAACTCTTTTTATTAAATTTATTCGGAATTTTGTTAATTACTTTAATTAACAAACATTCACATATATCCCCTTGCAATATTTCAATATCACATGCAGAACCACCTTCTGCAATTTCACCCGAAACAATTTCCGGTTTCTATTGAAACAATTCCTGCGCTTTGCAATTCTTTCGTCTGAAACATATCTGCTCCAAAATGGTGTCCGGTAACTCTTAAGTGTGCCACCCTACGGTTCGCGAAAAATGCAGACATGATCGAGACCCTTCTCCGATCAATAATCAGCAGCGGGACCTGGAGATCCGTACTGACTCCTACCCATTCAACGATGACTCCTATGATTGTGAGAACCTTTAACGCTTGTAACTAAATCCCTTTGTCTCTCGGTATATTACATGTCCGAGATTCGATCATCGGTATCTCCATACCTATTTTGATCTTGTTACCGACATGCACTCTTTTCTCATCCCGTGATATAACATTCTAGTGATCACATCACTTGCTTGCAAGCTATCCTAATGTGATATCACCGAGAGGGCCCAGAGTATATCTATCCGTCATCTGGATTGACAAATTCCACTCTTGATCAATGAGCCTCAACATAACACATTCGTAGTACTGAACCCATCTTTATAGTCACCCTGTTACGGTGTGACGTTTGATGTTATCAAGATACTCTTCCGGTGTTAGCAATTAACATGATCTCATGGTCTAAGGATAAAGATTACTTCGTATGATGTTATAGCAATATAAACATAATGACTTGATCGTAATGCTATACTTCGTATGAATGTTCATCACATCATTTCACAAATGTTGTGACCTTGTTATTAACAACATCCAATGTCCATGATCAGGAAACCTTGATCATCTTGTTAATCAACAAGCTAGTCTATAAGAGAGGCATAACTAGGAACCCTTTTTGTTTATTAAACACACATGTATTGATGTTTCCTATCAATACAATTATAGCATGCAAAATAAACATCTATCATATACAAGGAATACATAATAACAACTTTATTATTGCCTCCCAGGGCATATTTCCTTCAGTCTCCCACTTGCACTAGAGACAATAATCTAGTTTATATAGTGATAAATCTAACACCCATGGAGTTCTGGGGTTGATCATGTTTTTCCCTAGGGAGTACTTTAGTCAACGGATCTGCTACATTCAGGTCCGTGTGCACTTTACAAATCTTTATATCTCCATCCTTGACATGCTCGCGGATGGAGTGAAACCGGCGCTTAATATGCTTGGAATTCTTGTGAGACCTTGGTTCCTTGGCGTTGGCTATGGCTCCATTATTGTCACAATAGATCACCATTGGGTCCAACGCACTAGGAACCACACCTAGTTCCGTTATGAACTCCTTCATCCAAACCGCTTCCTGCGCTGCTTCTGAAGCAGCAACATATTCCGCCTCCGTCGTTGATCCAGCCACCACATGTTGTTTGGAGCTCCTCCAACTAACTGCTACTCCGTTCAAGAGAAATACGTATTCGGATTGAGACTTACTGTCATCCGAATCAGTGTCAATGCTAGCATCGACATAACACTTAGCGACTAGCTCTTCTTCACCTCCGTATACAAGAAACATATCCTTAGTTCTTCTCAAGTACTTAAGGATATTCTTGACCGCTATCCAGTGTTCCGAACCTGGATCAGATTGGTACCTACTAGTCAAACTAATAGCATGTGCCACATCCAGTCTTGTACATAGCATGGCATACATTATAGAGCCTATGGCTGAGGCATAGGGGATCTTATCCATTATCTCTCTTTCTTCCGCCGTAGCCGGACTTTGAGTCTTACTCAATGTCTTGCCTTGCAACATAGGTAAGTACCCCTTCTTACTTCCGTCCATATTAAACTACTTTAATATCTTATCAAGGTATGTACTCTACGATAGCCCAATTAGGCGTCTTGATCTATCTCTATAGATTTTAATGCCTAATATATATGAAGCTTCACCAAGGTCCTTCATCGAAAATTTGCTATTTAGATAACTTTTAACACTGTTTAAAAGAGCTATATCATTTCCAATCAATAATATGTCATCCACATATAATATCAGAATTGCCACATTGCTCCCACTCACTTTCTTGTAAATACAAGCCTCTCCATAAGTTTGGACAAATCCAAACTCTTTGATCACCTCATCAAAGCGGAGATTCCAACTTCGGGATGCTTGCTTCAGTCCATAGATGGATCGCTGAAGTTTGCACACCTTATCAGCATCCTTAGGATCGACAAAACCCTTAGGTTGTATCATATACAACTCTTCTTCAATATTACCATTGAGAAACGCAGTTTTGACATCCATCTGCCATATTTCATAATCGAAATATGCAGCAATTGCTAACATAATCCTAACCGACTTAAGCATCGCTACGGGAGAGAATGTCTCATTGTAGTCAACTCCTTGAATTTGTCGAAACCCCTTTGTGACAAGTCGAGCCTTATAGATAGTTACATTACCATCAGCATCAGTTTTTCTTTTGAAAATCCATTTATTCTCAACGGCCTTTCGATCGTGAGGTAAGTCCACCAAGGTCCAAACCTGGTTTTCGTACATGGATTCCATCTCGGATTTCATGGATTCTAGCCATTTTTTGGAATCAGGGCTCATCATCGCTTCTTCATACATCGCAGGGTCATCTATTTCATCAATCATGAAATTCATAATAGGATTGCCGTATAGTTCAGGAGCTGCACGTGTCCTGCTTGACCTGCGAGGTTTGGCAGTGTCCTCTTTCGGAGTTTCATTATCAATATCATTAGCTCTCTCTTCATTAGGTGAAGTCAACTCCGAAACAACTTCTAGAGCTGCGCTACTCGCCATTTCATGAAGAGAAGGTTCAATAACCTCTTCAAGTTCTACCTTCCGACTACTCACACCTTTCGCGAGAAACTCCTTCTCAAGAAAGGATCCATTCTTGGCAACAAAGACCTTGCCCTCGGATCTGTGATAGAAGGTATACCTAATCGTTTCCTTAGGGTATCCTATGAAGACGCATTTTTCCGCTTTGGGTTCGAGTTTATCCGGTTGAAGTTTCTTCACATAAACATCGCATCCCCAAACTTTCATAAATGACAACTTAGGTTTGTTTCCAAACCATAATTCATACGGTGTCTTTTCAACGGATTTAGATGGTGCCCTATTTAAAGTGAATGCAGCGGTTTCCAGTGCATAACCCCAAAATGACAGTGGCAAGTCAGTCAGAGACATCATAGATCGAACCATATCCAATAAAGTACGATTACGACGTTCTGACACACCATTACGTTGTGGTGTTCCGGCAGGCGTGAGTTGTAAAACTATTCCACAGTCTTTCATATGTGTGCTAAACTTGTAACTAAGATACTCTCCTCCACGGCCGGACCGCAGAAATTTGATCTTTCTGTTATGATGATTTTCCACTTCATTCTGAAATTCTTTGAACCTTTCAAAGGTTTCAGACTTATGTTTCATCAAATAGATATACCCGTATCTACTCAAATCATCCGTGAAAGTAACAAAATAACGATATCCACCTCGAGCCGACACACTCATTGGTCCACACACATCAGTATGTATGATTTCCAATAAATCTGTCGCCCGTTCCATTGAACCGGAAAACGACGTTCTAGTCATCTTGCCCATAAGGCATGGCTCACATGTATCAAATGATTCAAAATCAAGTGATTCCAAAAGTCCATCAGAATGGAGTTACTTCATGCGTTTAACGCCAATATGACCTAGACGGCAGTGCCACATATATGTAGATATATCATTATCAAGTTTAATCCTTTTAGCATCAACATTATGAATATGCGTAATACTACTATCGAGATCCAACAGAAATAAACCATTCAACACAGGTGCATGACCATAAAAGATATTATTCATATAAATCGAACGACCATTGTTTTGAGACTTAAACGAATAACCACTTTGCATCAAACACGATCCGGATACAATGTTCATGCTCAGTGCAGGCACCAAATAACAATTATTCAGGTTTATAACTAATCCCGACGGCATATGGAGAGGCAGCGTTCCGACGGTGATTACATCAACTCTTGATCCATTGCCGACCCGCATTGTGACCTCATCCCTTGCTAGTTGTCGCTTGTTCCGTAGCCCCTGAACCGAGTTACATATATTAGCAACCGATCCCGTATCAAATACCCAGGTGCTACTGTGAGTACTAGCCAAGTACACATCAATAACATGTATATCACATATACCTTTGTTTGCCTTGCTGGCCTTCTTGTCCGCCAAATACTTGGGGCAGTTGCGCTTCCAATGGCCAGTCCCCTTGCAATAGTAGCACTCGGTGTTAGACTTAGGGCCAGCTCAGGGTTTCTTTTCAGGCGTGGCAACAGATTTGCCGCCCTTCTTTCCCTTCTGCTTGCCTTTCTTGTCCTTCTTGAAACCGGTGGTCTTATTGATCATCAACACTTGATGTTCTTTCCTAATCTCCACTTCTGCAGTCTTAAGCATTGACAGAAGCTCGGGAAGAGACTTCTTCATGCCCTGCATATTATAGTTCATCACGAAGCTCTTGTAGCTAGGTGGCAGATATTGGAGAACACGATGTATGCCTAAGTCAATGGGAATCGTTATTCCCAAGGACACAAGCTTATCGGCGTACCCAGACATTTTGAGTACGTGCTCACTAACGGAGCTTTTCTCTTCCATCATGCAGCTAAAGAACTTTTCAGAAGCATTATAACTCTCTACGGCAGCATGGGTATCAAAAATCATTTTCAATTCTCCCATGGTATCAAAGGCATTGCCATTTTCGAAACATTTTCGAAGTTCTGGCTCTAGCCCATATAGTATGTCGTAATGAACTAAGTTGTGGTCCTCCGGACGAGTTATATAGACGTTATTTTCCTCGTCAGGGCCATCAGGAGCTGGTGGGGGGCCTAGCGGTGCCTCTAGCACATATTGCTTTTGTGCAGCAGTGAGGAGAATCCTCAAATTCATAGCCCAGTTGGTGAAGTTGCTACCATTCGCAGCAAGCTTCTCTTTCTCCATGAACACATTGAAATTAAAAGTAGGTGGTGCCATCTACAACAGAATTTGTAAAATATATTTAGACTAAGTTTATGATAGATTGAGTTCAACTAATCCAAATTACTAATGAACTCCCACTCAAAAACGACATCCCTCGTGTCCTTTTGGTGATTACATGAACCAAATCCACTACACCAAGTCCGATCATCACGTGATTCGGTGTAGCTTCAAAGGCGAGCATCTATATGGGCATCATATCAACTATATGACTCATGCTTAACCTTTCGGTCAGTGTTTCGAGGCCATGTCTATACATGCTAGGATCGTCAAGTAAGAACCTTAGTATTTGCGTGTGTAAAACTGTCTTACACCCGTTGTATGAAAGCGTAGAGTCGAGAACACCCGATCATCACGTGATGCCTCAAAACACGATCCACAAAACGGTGCATACTTAAGGAAGAACACATTTTATCTTGATATCTAAATGAGGGATCATCTTATAATGCTACCAAAAGCGCCAAACTAGCAATATAAGATGCTAATGTGTGAAGTGAGGTTATATGGTCCATGCATTTGATCTCTATCATTTGCATCGTGGTATGATCTCTATCATTCCTTTGTGTGTAAGGCCAAGGTCTATGGAACTTACACGTTAAGTGAGTTGTAAGAGTATCTATCATACATCTACTTACAACAATACCATATCAATACACTAGCCCAGCAACGATCTAAACTAGACGCCTCTAATTTATCAATTGCAAGTTTTACGTGGCTTAGGGCTTTCAGAGATAGAACCTGTCTTACCTACGAACATGAACCACAACGGGGATAACCAAGTTATTAGCAACTCGTTGTAAATCAGATATTGACTATAGTAGGAGAGACAGACACCCGCTAGCCACTTATGCAAAACTAGTTGCATGTCATTCGTGGAACCGGTCTCATGTACGATGACATGTAAGGTTGGTCCGGGCCGCTTCATCCCACTATGCCACCAATATCCAAAGTACATAGAAGATGCAATAACATGATCATCATCGCCCACATATAAACATATGTGTACTACCCGTGCAAAGCACCTACGCATAGATCAGGCTCTGATACCACTGTTGGGTCCACAACATAGAAAACAAAAAATTTCCTATGATGAGAACTATACGCCAATATCTATCTACTAGATACAGAGCAACGGGTGGACATACATCCATGGAGAACTTACCCTCGAAGACAACGAGTTTTGTTAACGAGTAGGAACTCATGGTTGATGTAGTCGTACGCTTGCCGATCTCAAGATCGTGTGGAAGTCCGAGCGCCGCAAATCAGCAGCGCATCCGTCCTCACACACACGTTCAAGCCACCGAACAACCTCCACCTCCTCGCTCCAGCGATCCAGTGGAAGCAGCAACTCCTTCCAGATGAAATGCCACCGGGAACATGTATCTCGCTAATCCGAGATCATGGGGGAATAATTCTAGAGGGGGAGAGAGATCCTTCACAAGGAGGTGTGAGGATGAAGGAGGGAATGGGTGGCCTTTTATAGGAGGAGGAGGGGTGCCCCCTCTCTCCATGGCCGGCGCATGGGGGTGACCCCTCACCTCCCCCATTCATGTGGTGGTAACCCCTCCACATTAAAATGCCTCTTCACATTCCCTTTTAAAGTCTCCACTTTAAATGCATTAAATTTCTCTAAATTTAATGCTCTCTCATTTAATAAAACTCTTTTTATTAAATTTATTCAGAATTTTGTTAATTACTTTAATTAACAAACATTCACATATAGCCCCTTGCAATATTTCAATATCACATGCAGAACCACCTTCTGCAATTTCACCCGAAACAATTTCCGGTTTCTATTGAAACAATTCCTACGCTTTGAAATTCTTTCGTCTGAAACATATGTGCTCCAAAATGGTGTCCGGTAACTCTTAAGTGTGCCACCCAACGGTTCGCGAATAATGCAGACATGATCGAGACCCTTCTCCGATCAATAATCAGCAGCGGGACCTGGAGATCCGTACTGACTCCTACACATTCAACGATGACTCCTGTGATCGTGAGAACCTTTAACGCTTGTAACTAAATCCCTTTGTCTCTCGATATATTACATGTCCGAGATTCGATCTTCGGTATCTCCATACCTAGTTTGATCTTGTTACCAACATGCACTCTTTTCTCGTTCCCGTGATATAACATTCTAGTGATCACATCACTTGCTTGCAAGCTATCCTAATGTGATATCACCGAGAGGGCCCAGAGTATATCTATCCGTCATCTGGATTGACAAATTCCACTCTTGATCCATGAGCCTCAGCATAACACCTTCGTAGTACTGAACCCATCTTTATAGTCACCCTGTTACGGTGTGACGTTTGATGTTATCAAGATACTCTTCCGGTGTTAGCAATTAACATGATCTCATGGTCTAAGGATAAAGATTACTTCGTATGATGTTATAGCAATATAAACATAATGACTTGATCGTAATGCTATACTCCGGATGAATGTTCATCACATCATTTCACAAATGCTGTGACCTTGTTATTAACAACATCCAATGTCCATGATCAGGAAACCTTGATTATCTTGTTAATCAACAAGCTAGTCTATAAGAGAGGCATAACTAGGAACCCTTTTTGTTTATTAAACACACATGTATTGATGTTTCTTATCAATACAATTATATCATGCAAAATAAACATCTATCATATACAAGGAATACATAATAACAACTTTATTATTGCCTCTCAGAGCATATTTCCTTCACCTTGATGGCAGTGCGCCGCCACGAACCATTGGTGACACGCATTCCCACGCCTTTCTTCTTTCTGGGTGCAGTAGCAGTGCCGGAACCGGTGGCGATGGCGCCCTTCTTCTTTGCCGTAGCAGCGGCGATAGCAGATCTAGATGCACCCGCACCCTTCTTCTTCCCCATCTTCCGTTGGAGATGGGAGCGAAGGAAGTAGCTGGGCAAGGTTTTGAGACCGTCTAGCGCAGTGGCAGGAGCGAGAGTAGCATAGTAGTAGCAGTAAACAATGGAAGCAGTGTGCAAGGAGGAAGACGATGAACTGTGGGGAAAATTACCGCACTAGAGCCCCTACTTAACCACAGGGCAGATGCAATCCAATGGCTAGGAAAGCCTCGACCAGACGCGTGGCGCACATCAATGCAGACGCGTGGCGATGGAAACATCGAACCGTCACCGCACTTTCCCCACTACACAAAAAATCGAGGAGACACGGTTAAAACGGAGATTACAAATGCCTGGTCAAATCCCAGGCAGAGATGGGGCCCCACTTTTCTTCACATCCCGTCAAAACTGCTTCAGCAGGCAAATGAGATCACCTAATCATTAGCACTGACGTCATCTTCAAATAGCAAGATATTTCCTTGACTAACTTAGTCCTTGCTTGACTCTATGAGTCGACCAAGCACTCGGGGCCTACTCCTAATAGGAGCGTTGGCCGCGCACCCGAGAATTACAGTAGTGATACACATTACCATGATATCTCCAGCAAAATCTTTCCCTAGCAGGAGCTTCTTTTGGACTCATCTAGTCCTTGGTTGACTGTGCGAGTCGACCAAGCACTCGGGGGCTACTCCTAATAGGAGCACTGGCCGCGCACCCGAAGATTTTATAGGCACAAAACTGCCTTCACCAGTTACAATCCCTCTTGGAATCAGCGAGTCGATTAAGTACTCGGGGGCAACTCCCATAGGGAGCATTGAAAGCATATTCGGCTAAAACCAAAAAATGATAGCAGTCGAAATAGTCCCCACCCAAGTCTGCGACTCGAATAGGCACTCGGGGGCTACTCCCATAGGGAGCGCTAGCCGTGCGCCCTATGATAAAAAATAGTCATTAAACATATGTTGACTACGTCCACATTCAAAATGACAACTCCGCCTCACATTCTCCCTACAAAGAGACTGCGTCTCCTGGGTCACCCGAATCACCTCCACGATGACTAAGATTTTTGATGCCACGTTTACAACGTGAAGGTAAGACCTGAAAAAGGTCTGGCAAACGCATCTGTTGCGCTCTACCAGATATAAACCATGCCTACAGGCACGATGAAATAAGCCTTGACAAACGCGTCGAGTGCCCACACCTAAAACAATGGAATTCGAACTCTGTAAGATCGCCATGGCAAGAGTCAAATTACGCTAGCATTATTCCGAATTTGAGTCTAGGGACTCGAATTTGAGTAGATAGCGTTGTTTCTCCCTAAGGCAGTTAATTGATCCCGATCCATAGGATGAATCAGGCACGCATATCGATAATCCCTATGACATGAACTGTGATACCTGAAATAAACTTCGGATGAGCTTGTATCCCACTCACTCGAAAAACTAGTCTCCACCCGAATCTATGATTTGGCTGAACACTCTGGGGCTACTGACGTGGGCATACCTTACATGTACCTAAGATTACCTATACGGTTCAGCCCAAGAAGGAGTCCACGGTGCAGTCGAAGCCCAACAGAGATTCGAGTGGCCCACTGGAGTTTGACTTCTTGGAGGACATGACAAAGTGTAGATAGAAACTTAAAGGGAAAACCCTAACTTGTAACCGACTCGACCTGCTACCTCGAGACCTAGCCTCTCTATATAAAGGCCAGGAGGGGGCGGTGAGGAGACGAACTCATACACTCATGCATACACACCACCAGATTACATCTACGCACCATTGTAACCTTCGACTTCCTCATAATCAAGAGCAGACAAGCAGGAGTAGGGTCCTCTATGAGGCATGAACCTGGGGAAAACCTCATGTGACCTGTGTGCTTGTTTGCTAGCCGGTCGATGCCTTTAGTCCTCCCCACTTCCTCGAACCTAAGTCCATTAGAAATGGGCATTGATGAGTTAACCCCTCGTCAAACACCCATTCCAACGTAATTGGCTTTTGGTGTAATTATACCATCATCATCATTATTAGGTTTGGCCTTCTTCCTAGGTAAGTGGACTATAAAAGGGTCTCTAGACGATAGTCCTATTCTCACATTCCCTTCATGTAGATTGATTAAAGCTTTAATAGTTCTTACGATTGGCCTACCTAGAATTATAGGTGCTATGGGATCTTCAGGCATGTCCACTATAAAAAGATCAATAAGAGCAGGACTTCCTTTAATTTCAGCAACTATGTTTTCTTTTATCCCAATAGCTTGTTTATAAGTTGAATCGGAAAGATTGGGTCTCAATTCAGTGGTTGCAAAAGGCATGAAGTATAACTTGTCAAATAGACTCTTGGAAATTGTTGAGACGTTTGCACCAAGATCACAAAGTGCAGATATCTCATTAACACCAATTTAAATTTAATAGTGTGCTGAAATATATCATCTAGCTTAGCAGGAAGCTTATCTGCTAGTATTTTATATTCCATTTCTAATTATCAAACTTTAGATGCTACTTGTTGAACAACTTGTTGGTACATAGCATCATTACCTTGTTCTAGACCGGGATTCTTTACGGTGATCATCTTTAATAGATCTTCCATGGTGTATTCAGGTGTTGGCGCATTGCTATAGTCTAGCTCTTCAGTCTTCTCTTCATTCATTTCCACCCTCATCATCTTGAGGTCTTCTACTGGATTTGGCTCGGTCTTTCTAGCAAACTATGCTAGTATGAGAGCTTGGCTCTCAACTACCTTGCCCAATTGTGCCTCCACGGTTTTGTCCTTTCCTGTAGAGCCTTAGTGATTGAATTCACCATTTTTGAGGTTCTTTCCACATGCCATTGGGCATGGTTGTTTTGCATATCATCAAGTAATTTCTTTGCAACACTCACTTGCTTTCCCATGAATGTCCCTCCTGATGTAGTATCTAGCATAGACTTAGACATTGGGTTAATTCCATTATAAAAATAAATGTAATATAAGCCATTCTTTCATCCCATGTATAGGACAGTTCATTACGGCTTCTTTCATCCTTTCCCGTGCAAACGCTAGCGGCTCGTGATCTTCTTGTCTAAAACTTGTAATGTTGGATCTTAGTTGCATACTCTTAGCTAGGGGAATTTAGTTATAAAAAGATCAGTGCATTCCTCCCAAGATTTCATAGTGCCCTTATGTAGAGCTAGCAACCTCTCCTTAGCCTTTCCTCTTAGAGAGAAAGGAAACAAATGTAATTTAATAGCATTTGGATCAAAATCCTTAATACGCATCATGTAGCAAATTTTCAGTAAAGTATTTAAGTGCAAACCTGAATCCTCAAAAGATGAGCCTCCAAATTGGTTCCGCTAAACCAAAATTAAAAGGTTAGGCTTAATTTCGCATGCTTCTGCATCAACAGCGGGCTGAGTAATAGGTGCACGAATAAAATCATCACCGGGAGTGCCATATTGCCCAAGTCTCTTTTGAGCCATATCTCTTCTCTTTTTGGTATTTTTAAGGTAAAGGAAACAAACAACAAGTACCTATTTTTGGGGTTTTCAAATAGATAACAATAAAGTAACCTAATAACAAGAAATAAACTACAAACAAATAAGAAAACTAAAACAAGATCTCTAGTGACCTCACCAGGATAGCGAATTGCTTCCCCGGTAGTGACGCCGGAAAAAGGGTTGATACCTTCGATCTGGATTGATGGATGTAGTATAATAGTCTTTTTTTGTGGTAGACCTAGGTTTAATCGAACCTTTGTAAACAATGCTAAAAGGAATTAAAAGGACATATCTGCAGGACTTTGTTTTTTTGTTTCACCTTCGTTTACCGGACCAATCTAGTTTACTTTATATCATGGGTTGACTCAATGGATGGAGATAGGCTAGGGTTGAGATCCACCTACAGCTGCACACCATATGGGATAAAAGATAATAATTGGCACAATCATGTGTAATGTTCTAATAGAGATAATCTCTTGTGGGTAGCACATCCTAATATACTAGAGCCCTTGAGAGCAGCATGCATAGAAATAGTCTTTTGATCCAACCGAGTGTGTCACAAAGCACTGGTCTACAAACAATTATTAAGTGAAAAACACGAATCAAAGCCTTTAGAAGTGATGTTGTTGTTGATCCCAAATGGGTCGCTAAGCGAAGACCGTATAGCCCTTTCTATCACTGGGTTTCCTATGAGAACCTGCTAGCCAAGTATCTCACCTCAAGCCTTTATTGATCTCGGGGATCTTGGGTACCTAAAAGTACAAAGATCGAGGCAAGAGACAAATAAACAAAAGATACAAATCCCTCTTTGAAACAATACACAATAGTCCCATAAATTATATGCACATAATTGCTGCGAGGTTTATCCCCAACCCGCAGCCCATGCAGACTACTCACTTATAACAATAAGGTCAAGGATAGAAAAAATTACGCAAAATACTTAGATTGAAATCAAATATTTTTAGAATGGTCGCTGGATCACAAGGACATCTCAAGTACAAAGTAATGGCTATGGCTAATGGAGGGGATGGAAAATGGAAGGGATGAACTATGGTGTGGATCTCCTTTGGTGGTGGTGTGATGCATTCTGAGAATGATGGCCTTCCGCGCAGTGGGTGGGGCCTCGAAATATATAGGCGTCTTGAAAAAAGTTGTAGGGTTTGACGAGACAAAGCCGCCGCCACATGGTATGGGTGGGCCCTGCCTGTACACCAGCTCCAGAATTACTTGGTCGTGTGGACTTCCTCAAAATCTACATTATAAATCCTGATTTCGCATTAAAAAGCGTGATTTCCTGTACAACACAAATCAAATCAATGGTTTGTATATCTTTGCAATAATTAGTCATTAGTGCCAAGGTTAGAGAGATTCTTATCAATTGCTTGACTAAAAACAATGTTTAAACACGGAAAAAGATGGATAATTTTAGAGCCATCAACAGTTATAGCATAGTATGAAACTATTATGAACTATTTTTGAGATATGATAATAAGCCTGTCTATTATTTGCCTCTAGGGCATATCCCTTTCAGTCTCCCACTTGCGCTAGAGTACAAATAATCTAGCTGCATTTTAACTGATCACAAACACAATGTTTTGCATGCTTGCTTACAGGAAATCTTTCCGTCCTTGATCTATTTACTAGATCCATATGTATTTTGCAAATTGTTAAGTGTATCATAATATTTTACACTTATCACATTATCTTATAATGTTACCGAATTGAGACTTTTGTTTCTTAGTATTTCCAATGGCGGTCGATCAATCATGAGGATCTTCACTATTGTCACTATAGTAGAAACGCGCCCGGCCGAAGTCAAACTTCATGAGCCAAACTAGTTATACCTATAGTAACTATTCTAATATCCATGTAGATCCCTTTCTAAACCCTTCGTGATCCGCTTGCTATTGGTTCAGTGATTCATGATTCTCTTCAGAACCTGCTCTGTTAAGGAACCAAGGCTCACATCCTAGCCTTGTGCACAACATGTTGATTTGTGAAAGAAACATATGACAAATTCATATAGGATGAGAATCATTCTTCCTTTTTAATCAACTCTTGTTGCATACTTAAATGGTTCACCTAGATTAACAAAACAACTTCTTTTGTTCTATTATGTAAACCTTTCATAATCTAACCCAGGTAATTCTGAACTCATTTCAGAATCATTTCAGAAACATTATAGCTTTGATGTTTATTAGATATACCAATCTATCTCAATATCCAATATTTTGTTCAACTTAATTCATAAACTATTTATCTTTTAAATACAACTAATCTCAAGTATGCCATCCACATATATGTCAGACATATATAAGGAGATGTTCTTCATGCTCCCACTCAAAATGTCACCAAATATGTGTCCTTTTTCGATATCCCTATAGCTCCCACTCAAATACTTCACAAGTATGAACTTTCTCAATACTTTGGTAATCCAAAATCATTTGATCTAATTGAATCGAGATTTTCCATTACAAGATGTTTTTAGCATCCATGCGATTTAACAAACTTTAGCATGTTGTACTAATTACAACTTTTCTTCAATTTTAAATTGGAGAATTTGTATTTTTTGTTAAATTAACTAGCAATTCATAATTGCATCTTAATTTAAATCCATCAGACTTTAAGCACCGCTACATTTCTATAGTTAACCATTAAATTTGTCAAGACATTCTTTACAAATCGTGCTTTCAGGTCCTTCTTTAAAGTTGCACTTATTCCTTATAACTCAAAGTTATTTGGGAAGTAACCACTTACTCTGACAAAGTCAAGTAATCACATTAATTTTACAATCTTTTAAATGCAATTTTCCTTGGATTTCATGACTCTCAAATCATTTCTTACACTTAGGTCCACCACCGCTTCTTTGCAATTAGTACGTATGCCATATTCGAATAACATGTCAAGTGAATCAATGTATTTCCATCAATTTGGAAATGTACCATTGAATCCTACCTTTTATAAGTAAAGTCTTTAATCGAAATGAAATGATCACAATCATCATCTTCACCCTTTTTCTTCAGAGTTTCGTTCCACGGAACACATTCTGTTGCGCGACTCTGATTGGGTAAGATTGAATATCTTGATTTCAAACTCTTAATTTCTTCCATCAAATTCTTATTGAGAAACTTTCTTGATAAGGATTTCTTTTGAACAACAACCAGTTTGTTTTATGTAAGTTTTATATTCACAACTACTTATGAGTACATGCACAAAGACTTATTCGCAACGACTTTATCAAAGTCTCTAGAAAACTCGAGCGTGCCACAACCCTTGTGGTGTTGTTTCCACGAATATGGATGATATCCTGATTCTATGAGTGTTTGCTAATTCTTTGGCTTACCGTTCTAACTTTAGACGATGACCTATTCAGAGATTCTCTTTAGACCATATGTGTCTAGTACACTATGATTATGATGTTTTGAGTATATCAATACACTTTGATATATCTAATCAACATAATTTGTGAAACGGTTTCCACAAGTCTTTTATTTGCTAAATATTTACTCAAGTGCCATTCTCGATCAAATCATAGAGACCTTCATTTTCTTATTAATGTTATATCCACATTTAATCTAAAGACATTTGAACATTTCAAACTATTTTCAAACTCATGCCTTATCAAGTGAATACTTCTTGTTCACTTAATTATTGCAATTGTTTCTACAAAACAATGATCTCACCATATTGATGAACAATACATCACTATGCATAGTATCCATCAATTTATACATTATGGTTTACCGGAACGTATTAGTTTTACTCATCCTTGCCTAGATGGCCTAGTATTGTAACATCAGAGGATTTATGAACATCCCATGACTTCATATTTTCAAAAACACTAATTCTTACAACACTATTATGACTTAAACCATAGTGTTATTCATTAATAAGTTTCGATATATTTTAGCTTTGTGATTTTATAAATGTATAAGGAATTATCATAAGGACTATTATGAGAATAACATTTTCATAACCGAACGATGTGATCATAGTAGAAATCATTCATAATAATCGAACAATTGGTTTGTCACAAATCCATTATGAATAATCGTCTCTCAAGAAGCATGACACACTAGTAAGTTCACACTCTCAAATCGATTACAAAACTATTCTAATCTCAACTAATCCAGATGATAAATGTAGAAGGAGAAATGTCATCGGCCATCAACTCTTGTATGCCATCAACATGCCTTGTCTCCTCGTCCACTCCACACAACACCCATGCAGACGGTCATGTTTTCATAAAACAGAAACAAGTATCAGTGTACTTGGCAAAACTGCAACTGTGTTATGTGAAAACACATTAATAAACTCTATATCACATATACCTTCTCAATTGAGGATTTCCCTAGCAATGGCTTCTACCTTCACAGTTCTCAAATGTGGTAGGAATCTATGAAAGGAGAACTGTTCCTCTTTCATAATGTATCCTTTGACAACATTCTCATAGCTGGGGCGAAGTGAACGCAGGACCCCATCTATCGCGAGCTTGTCATCCATCTAGTAGTCCACATCGAACATGAGAGACTCATGCAAATCATACATGATCTCCAGATGAGTGTCCAGACACCACCTTTTGTGAAATAAACTTGTCAAGGAGCTCAAACTTCATAAGCATGACTTTTCCTCTGAACATCACCTTCAACTCAACCATCATCCCATATGATTGAGTGTGCATGAACTGCACATGCAATCTAGGGGCTAAGATAAACTGAATAGCGTTGCTTGCACAGATGTACATACCACGACGATCGTGGTATTCATCATGGTCCTATTGACTTGGTAGGATCTCCTAGTGGTTCTTGTATAGTTTAGGTTGCCCCATTAACCATGAGGACATCCTTTGAGCGTTGAAACCAGTCTATGAAGTTGGACATGTCTACTTTAAGCAACTCATCATGGAATAGAGATTCAAGGTTGAAAGGGAGAATTCTATTTTCCATGGTATACAAGCACATTTGCAGAGACATAATACTAAGTTCATAATTATGGTTTCTAGTTTCATAATAATCACAAGAAATCCCACTACAAACATTATCCCTGAAATGATTATAGTGATCACACGATCCCTTTAGACCGCATCAACCCTGATCATCACGACCTTTGATGCAGCTGCCATGGTGGACTATATCCATCGATCACATCATTCATGTGACTCGTGCTCGACCTTTCGATCTACCTTGTTTCGAGGCCATGTATATACATGCTAGTATCGCCAATTCAACCACAGTGTATTTGTTGTGTATACATGGCTTGCACCCACTTTATGTGAATGTAGAGATGTCTAGCACCAAATCATCATGGTCTGCTTCATAACTGTGAACTTTCTTGGTGGTTGCACACTAATGGGAGAACACTAAAGTTGGTAGTAATTAGGGATTATCATCTTCTACTACCATCGCGTATATAATACAACCAAGCAAAACATGATGCACAAAATAACATCATATGTAATTTATAACTGTGACATAACATGGTCCTTCATGTCATAAGGATGATCATCATCACACGCCACCAGTATTACGCCATTGGTGTGGCGCTTCCAGCTGGTTGTTCTACATGAAGTTTTGTGACCGTATCATATTACAAGCCCCTCCCCGCAACATAAAGATCCTACTTTATTAATTGCAGATTTTACATGGTTGTTAGGGATATCGAGATAGAACCATTCATACCTATGAATATCAACCACAACATTGATCTAGTAGTTGTCTTACTACTCCCCTCTTGAGGCATTCCTTTGTAAATGCCATATTAACTATTGTGAGAGAGACAGACACCAACAGGCCACTTATACGGTACAAGCCGTATGTTAAGCATGGAACCAGTTTTGCGTAGGATTACGTGTAATGTCGGTCCGGGGCGCTTCGTCTCACAATACTGCAATATCAAAAAGTACACGTGGGAAGGTGACAACTATGTGATCAATGACCCACATTCACCATGTGGTCTACCCGTACTAGCATAACTACAATAGATCAAAAGAAAACAAAAAATGCTAGGTAGAACTACCTGAATGGCCAAATCTATCTATGAGTTAACGCACTAACATGAATAGAGGTTCAATGACATACCCTTGAAGACCGAACGTGTTTAACATCCTGCGGGGAACGTGTTTGAAGTAGTAGAACTCGTAGCCGACCTCGAGGTAACGAAGATCCTCGCCTTATCCTCCTGGCCCTTGTATGATAGCCACGTCCCCAATAATGGTGGTGTCATTCGTGTACTCCTACACGTACGGCGTTTGATGACGACTCTCATTCTCCTTGATCTAGCCAGGATACAGAAGTAGACCCTGTGGAATCGGGATCTAGAAGCGTGATAGCGTGTCGGTGGTGTCAACCCTCTCGGGCACAGTTCTTGGTGGAATCGCACTCTAAAGAGTCAGCTAAGAAAGAGGAGGGAAAATTTCCTAAGGAAATAGTCCTTAATAAATCCCCTTTTATTTTTGTTTGTCTTTTTCCTCCAATATAGACCCCTTTATATAGGTGGAAAAGCAGGACTCTCTTCCCTCAAGTCCCCATGTGGGACTAAAGGAAAAAGGAATAAGAGAAGGAGGATGGGAAACCGGTGCCAGCCAGCTGGGCCCTGCCCACGCGAGCGGCCCACCCACAGCGGAGTGGCCAGCGTGGTTGAGGATACGGCCGGGTGGGCCTTGACAGCTCGGCCCAACAGCTCGCCCGCTGCCGGGAGACGGTAGCCAGCTGGGCCGGTCTGTACCCTACGGCCCGCTAGAGCTTGGACAATGACTAACTGCGTGCCGCATGCGTGCCTGCTAGCGCATGCCTGCTCGCCTGAGTGGGTCGGCTGATGGCCCAACAATGGTGGCTACCAGCGGCGGCTATGCAAGGGTGGCCTCCCTTTTGGGCTGGTTTCCTTTTGGAAATCGGCCAATGTAATGGGGGTTGCCCCTAATAATTAATTCAAATATTTTATTTAATATATTAATTCCTAATTTATACATATAAATGTATAAATGTATATTTAAATCCCTATTAATCCGACAACACTTTTCATCTTATTCCTTCTTCTGATACAACTTCGGATCCTCTTCAGAACTATTCCAGCAATGTCTTTATCAGAACAATTTCGATCCTCTTCTTTCTCATATGTGATCCATTCTTTCCATATCAATCTCAGAACATCGGCAGACCCTTAAGCATGTTACCCTATGGTTCAAGAATATCATAGACATGATCGATATCACTCTCGATCAATGATCATTACTAGACCGGTATATCCATAATGACCCCTATGCATTCACGAGACTCTATCGCATTTGAACCATAAACTTTGTGTCCCTAGCACTTGTCTCTTTGATACATGACTTATCCGAGATTAGGTCCATGGTATCAACATACCTATCTTGTTACTGACAAGTCCACTTTAACTTGTTATTTTGACACTATACTCCTTGACCTAGTCAATGGTTGCAACCTTTTGGATACAGTCTCATCGAGGTGGCCCAGTTTATCTTCATGTCACGCGGGTGAACAAATCCTGATCTTGATTGCGGTGACCCAGCATACCACTACATGATGTAGTAAACTATAGTTGTTGACAGAACACCAATGAAACACTGTTCACTAGTATTACATCCCTCTGATTGGTACAACAGAAACACATCAGGTCCAAGACATGACTATAGATTACAACTCGACTCTTTACAAAAGATCCAGAGAACACTCTAGGTTAAAGAGAGAGAAAGAAACTTCTTACAAAGAAGAACCAGAAATAATAACTCAGAATTATCTAGCTAAAAAGACTAACATCTAAACTATCTGACTTGAAATTGCCGCTAAAGCAATGCTCTATAGAAGTAGGTTTTATGGCTAGAGTATCTACTCCTATCTAATCAAAACTTCATCTTCACTTTGGTTCATGAATACATTGACTTTGTTGACTTTATTGAAGAACTTGAGCTGTTGATGATGGTTTCTTGAGCATAAGTTGGTGTTGGCGTCGTCTTCAATGGCTTCAGAATCTAGCAAGGGTTAAAAGGTATGGTTGAGTACGAGCGTGCTCAGCAAGTTTACTAAAATGGAGTGTATGATGCACTATCTCTACAGCCAAAAACCAAAGGTCGTAGGCAATGTAGGTTTTCGTAAACATTTCTTCAAAGGTTGCTTTTATTCTGAAAACTATGTCCGACAGCCTTCATAGGTTGACCAGAACCTTCGTGGGGTTCCTTTCCGACCGCGTTCGTAGCTCCTTCCTAGAACAGGGAGTAACATGTCACAGTTCTTACACTCTGCAGAAGTGCGTTGCTTTACCCATGAGAGACCTTAGCCTTGTTGCACATCCAAGTCATGAGTTTGTCCACTCTTCCTTGGTATGGGGCCCAGTCTAAGATCCAAGCCAATCACTACCCTTATCCGCGACCCCGCATGAAGACACGACCCTCCAGGACATGCCCCACCTTTGTCAAGCCCCATATAGGACCGGCTATAACTCAGGTAGGCACCTGAAGACTCTATGCGACGGTTATTCCCTAGCAAGCTCCCTTAAAGGTCGAGCTAAACCACTGGCAGCCTCTCAAGATAATCTAGACACCAAAATCATGGGAAACTAAGGGGTTCCACCCATGTGCTAGGTTTCACCACGAGAAATCCTCAGCCTCATGATCAGGTCATCTGTCCATGCGAAAGGAATAACATCCATCTGACTTCTCTGTCCCATTCCAAATCTCATTGTTAACGCGTAATATATGGTGCTAGAATCACTGGCGACATTTCTTGTTAAGTCCTAGATATTATGTTCCTTTACCCATGGAATTGTATCAATATATTATTACCATTTGGCAATAATCCATAATCATATTATTATGAAAAAAGTGTTTTTGACCTTTTTGAAATGCAGGTGATGACAACATTTGAGTTACAAGCATAGAAAATAATCAAAGGACATGAGCAAGTTGTGGACATGCCTTTTCTAATTGCAAGATTATGCAATCACGGTCTTCAAGACAATAGAAGATCCAAATTATGTAAACAACATCATTGGTCCGGTAAGGACAAATGTTTAAAGAAGCAAGATGCAGTTATTCATATGTAATGTAATGTAGTTTGATAAATGTGAATCCCAGACTATCGTATCTGATCTAGGGTTTGAAACTTGTGATGAGTTCTTGGGGATGTGTTGCACTTTTATACCAATTTCACACTTGTGCTTCTTTATTAAGTCTTGTGAGAGTGTGTGTGAAACAATATGTAAACACAGTAAGTAGCATACCGTACTAAAGCACTCAAGTGTGGAATGGCACATAAAACTTCTTGATTAGGATTGTCAATTCATTAGAGTCTTCACAGAAATGCTTAAGGATTACCTTTAATACTTCTTAAAAGAATAACTTTGGAGGAAAATATTACTTTCAAAGTAAAAAGTATTTAAACTTAAAGCTAACACTTTAAGGTTTTATTATTAATTAAAAGTATTAAAGTAGAAAGCCATTAGTATTATTGAATAGCTATTTCACTAGCAAGTGGAGGCTGGTTAACACTTCAAGAAGGTGAAACAAAAGTATTATGCCTTTATGGAAGTGGTGTTCTCTTGATTTTATAAGTGAATAGAATCACTTACTTATTATAGAATTAATACTCATTTCTATAAACATGGGAATGGCATCATGTTAAATACTTAAAACTTTGTTTAGCTTTTAGAGTGGACTCCCAAACTTGTAAAAGAATTAGTACTAAATCTTGATGAAATATTTAATAAAATATTTTTGGAGAGTAAGATTTATTTAATTTTAAATAATAGTTTTAGTAACTAGAACTTGAAATGGTTAGACCTATTTTGACTTGACTTAAATATCAATTGAACTTGTTATTATACTTTTAGATTTTAAATAATTTATATTAAAGGAATAAGAAAAGTTTTATATAATTTGTATGCATTAAAGCAAAAGAAAAGGGTTTAAAATAGTTTTATTAAACCTTTACCTTTTATTTTACTTCAAAAGTGAAAGTTGACATTTTTAAAATGTAGATTTTATTTTTTTTGATCAATTTGGTATATTGTAGGTTTTTTGTGATTTTTAAATAATTAGATATGATTTTTATAAGTTTTATCACTTTATAAAAACTAAATAAATAATAAATATTTAGTTAAATATCATAAAAATGTACAAAATAACTTTATAAATGTATATTTTGTTTTTCTAAGAATTTTGATATATTATACTTATTTTTATGAATTTCAAATAATAGAATATATTCATTTAAGATTTATCCCTAATAGGTTATTTACTAATAATAATTATTATTTAATTTAAGTTGGAAAATAAATTATGATAATAGGTTTATATTATAGAGTTTATTTTTCTGAGCATTTTGATATATTATATACATTTTTCTAAATTATAAAACAAAAGATATTGATTTAATAAGATTTATTCATTTTTTGGAATTAAAAATAAATATTAAATGGGTTTATGAGACAATGGTGATGTCAGCATGAGGTGGGATGACTTTTCTCACCGGGGCTATTCCTAGCACCAGTCACTGACTAGTGGGCCTATGCCACGTCGGTGGCCATGTTAGTAAAATGGACTTTTATTCAACACAAAAATTATTATTTAAAAAAATAAAACAAATAAAAAGATAAACCATATATGGCATCACCATGACGGCATGGTGACGTCATTAATGGGGATTTCCTCCCAGTTGAGGACAGACTCGGCGATGTGTTGCTCGCGAGGCTAAATGGAGGTGTGCGCTTGACAGAGAGGAGCAAGGCGAGTCTAGGGTGGTGTCGCCGCCCATTATTGGTCCCCAGAGATACTCCAGCGACAACCACATACGACGGCTGATGGCGGAGCACGACGGTAAGGCAACTAAGAGCGCGAGAAAGAAATCGAGAAGGTGCACGAGCACCGGTAGATCACCACGACGCTAAAGGGCACGATGGCGAGGCCAAAGGAGCACGATAGCAGCGGCAATCGACGATGAATGGCGTAGGATATGAACTGAGTTTTGGCGCCGATTCTGAACAAGTTGGAACGATTATCTTGACAGAGATGCTTAGCTTAGTGAGGTGGAGCTCATCGGACCCTTAGCTGATCCCGAGGAGGTTTGAAGGTAGTGGTTCTCGTCAGTCTCTGATGAGGCTAGGGTTAGGGTTTGCTCCTGAAGGAGCGAGAGAGCAAGCGAGGAAGGAAAATGGAAATGAGGACGAGCAAGGCATCACAGTGGCATCCTTATCCTCTCTAGGGATGGCGGCACGAATCTCAGCGCTCACCGGCAACGAGGAAACAGCCACCGAGTTGCTTCGGCCGCTGCGCGAGGTGAACGACGACGATAGATCGGACGAAACTGTACCTGGGCTTGGGCCACTTCTGGGCTGTGGCGAAGCGAACGGTAAGCTCAGGAGGGTGGATGCGGGTGATACTTAGGCGAGGAAGAGATGGGTTGTGGCCGTGGCTGCTTCTATCCTTTTTTTTTCTTTTTCAATTCCATTTTATATTTTCTTTTCTATTTACAATTTTCTTTCAAATTTGATTTCTACAAGGGTTTAATTCCTTAGAGTTCTGGTGGAATATTCTAAATGGTTTAAAGATTCATTCTACTAAATCTTCTCTATATTTTTCATCATCTTTTCAAAATTTATGAGTGTACGAAAGGTTCTTTTATTTAGTAAAGTAAATACAAATTAGGGTTTTGTGAATTTGTGTATTCTAAAGAAAATCTTATGGAAATGTTCTTATTTTCACCATGATAATGGTTATGGCAATAATTTAAAATGTTGAATGATATGTAGAGAATTCCATTCATACTTAGCCTTATAAAGGAATGATATATATATTTATTATAAGGTAGTAAACCTTGTGGTTCATAAAGTGGTGATTTGAATTTCATGGTTCTCTATATTAGGTGGTTTCTTCCATTCCAACCCTACTTAGTTTGTGGGGTTTAGAACTACTATAAAACAAGCTTGGTTAAGTCATTATGCATGGATATCCATCATTAATGAGGAAATGGAAATGTTCATTTCCAAACAATTTCCACGAGTTTTGGGAAGGTTTAATAGGCTCATATGTTATTATGAATGTGGATAAAAATCAATGTTTAAAGACTTATTTCTAAATTGGTGATCATGGTGGATATCTCAACTTAAAGTGAGATATAAAGATTACTTCTTAATGTTGTCTTGATGATTCCATGAGACTAGGTCTTTATTAGGGTTTAATACAATCAGGTGGACAAGGCCTCCACTAACACACTCTCAACTAGTATTCTACCTTTCTCCTAGACATTTCATTTGACTAAGAGATACTACCCATTGGGTGCCTAAAAATAGCAATTGGTTTAACTACCCTCTTTATTCTAGGATGTTAAACAAAGAGGTAGACAAGGGTCTTGTCATGGGTTGATATGCTCTTGGTTAAGGCTTCTAAAGAATTCATATCCTTCCCCTTCACTAAGCTTGGATCATAGTTAAGGAATTCCTTTCCTAAATATACTCTAAAAACCTCTCTTATCTTATTCACAAAGATCACTTCTTCCTGAATAAGTCAATCATTTAACTCCACCATAACCATCATCATATGATGACATGGTCATGCCACTTCAACAATACGCATTCCCCATTCTTCTCCTAGTGTATATGACTTCCATTTCTAAATTACCTCTGAGGAAGTCATTCATCTAATTAGTTCTAGCTTCATTAATCCATCCTTGTAACATCCTTCCTTTACTACACAACTTGCACATCTTAACTATCCTTGATGAATCCATCAATGTAACAACTTCTAACTCCATCCATTAATTCCTTTAATTCCATCTTGCAACTGCTACCAAGGTTTGCAAGACTACAATCCTCACTATATAAACAAGGGATATCAATCCTCTAGGATGGGTATGGTACTACTCCCATAATACAAGTTTGTTTTTGTATTAGCTTGGTTAAACTACTATGCCTTCAACTACCCCATACAACTCATATTATATACTTCATCAAACTCTAGCTTAACTTCTCATGATCAAGCTAGATGATTCATCTTACTAAGGCTTGCCTAATTTAGTATACTCACAACTATTTATCATCAACTGGTCATCTATTCTCCAATGACTTGAGAATAATGACCATCAACCTTTGATTAAGCAAAGCTTAGGCTTCTAATTGTCTGATCAAGATCTATAACTAACAAGTAGTAGACTTGTACTAGTCTCTCTATAAAACTTATCTTGTTAAGGAAACTTACCTTAGGTTTAAACCTACTTGGCTTAACAAGATTATTACTGGATTCTATACTACTACTATCTTTCTCATAGGATTGTTTGTTTGTGGTACCAAACTTCCCGGGTGGGTGCATCCCGGTACCCGAGTTGTCATCAATTGCGTGGAGGGGCCGTAGTAGAATTGCCAATTATCCAGCAGGGCCAAATGGGGGTGAATACAAATCTAACGGCCAAACGGTCGTTTGAACCTGAAAAAAAATGGTTGAACTCAAATACCTCCATTAGGTCAACTCTTCTTGGCCCGCCCTGTCAGTATTCCCCGTTATCTTTTGCGGTCGTGGACTAGCTTACCCCTGCGTGGACCAGATCCTTGAGTGGACCAGATCTATTTCTTTGCGCTGCTCTGGTCTTCTCCCCTGCTCCCCTCCCCATAACATTTGCTCAGCTTCGGCTGCTCGTCTCAGATTGGAGATCGCACTTGCTCTAATTTGCGTCCCCGCCATGTCCGGTCAACCTCCCACGCCTCTAATCGAAGCTCACAGCCGTCACCGTCGCATCGTTCGCCCTATCGGAACTTCGCGTCCCTGTACTAATATCTCGCCTCTGGCTAGTCCTTCTCGCATGGCGGAGCGCGTCCCGTCGGGCGATCCAGGCCGGAGACCGGCCTCGGGAAGTTGTGTGCTGCCGCGCACCCCAGGCATGGTAGCCCTCGCATAGAAGTTCGACGACCACGCTCTCATGGCCACCGTGTTGGGCGTCCGTCTCGCCGTGTCGCCTGCAGAGTTGCTATCGGCTTTCAGGTCTCATTTTGGGATCATACGAAATGAGGTCAAGATTGAGGTATGCGCGACCCATTCGATTTGTTCATCTGATTCGAGCACAGCTCAGACACCAAGCGCGTTATGCATTCTTCCTGTTCTTTCGAGTGTTGCGGGGAGAAAATGAGCTTCATGTGTTGGCATCGCGCCTGTAGGTGGGACGATCGCTTGGGGCAGCTTTGTTTCTTCTCCAAACTCGGCTTTGACGGCCTCCCATTGGATGCTTGGGAGCCGGAGGCCCTGAAGCAGGTCATAAGTAGCCTTGGCGGCGAGATGGTGGAAATCGTGCCACCGAGCGATAGATGGGTCATCGAGGTAAAGGCGTGGCTGAAAGATCCTGACGCCGTTCCTAAGATGTACGAGGTGCAGATTCCAAGAAGGGCAGGGCGACAGCTTTGCTGGAAGCACCCGATCATCATCCACCTGGAGGAGGTTCTGGAATCGGTACATGGCATTCAAGACCCTGAAGTGGCATCCATAAAGCATCCTCGTCGCCTGCAGTCTTGGCCTGGAAGGATCGATGGCACATGACCACCATAGTTTCGCGACAGCGCATGCAGTTTTGGTGGGGGGACTGGGCTTGCACAAGATGGTGGTTCTAATTTCCCTCGAGTGAAGACAAAGCTGTAGTGAATTGCCGTGGTATGTGTGGCTAATGAATGTGTAGTATGGAGAGCATAGCAAGAAGTTAGCATCAACTAAAAATGTGTAATAGTTTGAATCGATGTAGTATGTGTGGGTAATGAATTTGAAGTAGTATGTGTGTAATGGTTTGAATCGATGTAGTATGTGTGTATAATGAATTTGAAGTAGTATATGTGTGTAATAGTTTGAATCGATGTAGTATGTGTGGGTAATGAATTTTATGTAGTGTGTGTGTAATAGTTTGAATCGATCTAGTTGAACACCATGCTTTATAATTTCTGTGAATAACCAAGGACAACCTCATGACAAGAGTGTGGTCTGGCAATTAGCAATGTCAATTATGTGGATGCCAGGAAAATGTAGTCCATCTCCTCTTCAAGTACAGGGTAGCTATATTTCTAACACGTTGAACTGCAGGACCATTTTGCAGACAACACAAGACAAAGGAAAAATGGTTTATAGCACAGACAGCAGACGCAAAATCTGTAGTCTGGGATAAAAAATGCTAGTTAACTCGATTTAACCACGACTAGTAATTGAAGGAAATAGATACTTGATAGTATTTTCTTACAACAGTAGTACTTCCATACAAAAGGGTCTTATACCTGCACAAAAGTGGGCTAAACTTCCTACTAGTTTATTGAATAATTCATTAGCATTTCATCTACAAAAGCCATTCTTCGGTCTGAACTTAACTATTCTACACTGAAGAAACTACAGATCTCTACTAGAAAAGTTGGCTGGCCAATTGCCTTGAGAGGACATAAGTTCTTTGATCATTTAACTCAAACTGATCTATTGCCTTCTCGCCAAACTATAAGAAATCTGCATCGTTCATGCACGAGCGATTTGCATGCGCCAGTCCCGGTTCAGTTGGACCATCCGTGCCACCGCAACGATTTCTTCGAAACTGAAATTCGGCATCTTCTTCTTGGGATCATAGGTCCGTGCAAACTCGAACTTGAATTCTAGCGTTGAGTTGATGCCCGCTGCCGACTCCGGCTACCGAACAATCCAGCATGCTGAGTGTAGACGCTTGGTTGCCTGCATGGTATGTCCTCCGACGGTGCATAGGATGGAGCGTCTTTGCCGTAGACGGCGTGTTCCTAGCCTCCCCCACTGCGGTATGTAGCCCACGCCGAAGCATGGACGTGAGAGTTCCTAGACCTTAGCGTTGCCCTGTTCGAGGGTGTCTACCCTCGGCGGCATGCTCTCGTGAACGATTTGATACGTACCTTGTTCCTACTACCTACAGCATGTCGTAATGCCGCCGCGCGATTTCTGCACGTCGCTCTCTTGGCCCTTCTTGTCGCATCTGGCACCGACGGCGCCGCCGCCGTCGCCGCCGCCGATTCGGCACATTCGGGGAAATCATCCGTCTGGCAGGGCAATGGGAGAACGACCTTGAAGTAGAGCTTCATGGTCGGACTTAGAGGGGCTAAATACCCCATTTTCGGTGGCTGTCGCGGTGGCGGCGGCTGCTTAGGCGGGGCCATATTACCCTAGGTGGTGCAGCGTGGAGGAGCTGTGCAAGGTGAACTGTGGTCTATCAGAGAAGTGGAGTGAAAGACTGACAGTAGGTTTGGACTACGGGCACACGTGAAAATAACCATCTCCCATTTCCTTAGAGGGTAATAATTCGACACTCGTTGCATTAACCGCTCAATCTTTATTTCCCTTCTCAGCATAAGAGTGCGAACATATTAAAAAGATCGGTCGTGGCTATCCATCTCATCGGGCAATGTACCAGGACAGGTAGGAGACCAGGTTTCATTTTCGAAATATTGACGATTGTGCCCTTATGTTTATACGATATTATTTATATGCCACCATGTACCGTCGGTTGTAGCAACACCATCAAAAACAGGGAATGACGA
Source organism: Avena sativa (assembly GCA_916181665.1). NCBI lineage: Eukaryota > Viridiplantae > Streptophyta > Magnoliopsida > Poales > Poaceae > Avena > Avena sativa. Next base: position 83,880,979 of record OV702286.1, read on the forward strand.
CATGGCGTGTTTTCTTTTTTTAAAAGGGCATCAGAACCAGGGGATGCCGACGTGGCATGTTTTCTGACTGGCTGGCTCGCCTCCTCCACCTTTGACGGTACGCATCCCAGGTTCGAGGGCTGGTGCCGCCCACCAACACATTATTGTGCAATTTTCCATGTGGAACCTGAATTCCGGCACTGTGCTGATGCCCGCCGCCTGCTGCAGTTGTCGAACACAGAAAATTCTGAAAGAAGCTATGTCAACACCCGGATTTTTAATCCCAGATGCCCGTTATGCCATACCTTGCAATCCCAGGATTACCATTTTTGCGAGACATAACGGATTGGATATCATAGTACATCATCCATTACAAACCATACATAAGGTCTTACACAAATAAGGATATCATGATCCAGTCTTAATACAACAAGCAGCGGAAATAAAAGATAGCGTAGCAGTGGGGTCCATATTCAGGGGCACAGGCAATGCTGACGAAGGCAGATAGTCCTAGTTATCATAGCCGTCCTGCTGACCATCATCTTGATAATCTCCTTCATAGTCTGGCCATGATAATAGCCAGGGACAAAAGCCATGAGTACTCTTTAAGTACTCGCAAACTACTACTAACAAGGAGTATAATTCTAAGTTAAAGTGCTACAGTAAGTTTAACTATAACGTTAAGTTTGAAACCTAAGCTGAGTTCAGGAGCAAAGAAAGATAAAGTAAAGTTCTAGAATCACTTAAGTTGGGAAGCTATTATCATCAACACAACCCTGTTGTGGTCAAGTCAAAGTTCATCATTCATTTCAAGTTATTTAGAAAACATCTGACAACGAAACAGTATGGCCATTCCAACTGTCCATAACTGCGGACGCGGCTATTCAAATAGTTTGACACTCTGCAGAGGTGGTACACTTTCACCACAAGATTCGATACATCTGTCAAGGATAACCCTGAATCATCATACTTAGTATGCAGATAATCAAACATAACCTTCCCTTACACACCTGTAGCATCCCAATTGTCTAACAATTGTAATGCTACTAGCCTAGTCTATATAAATGCTACTTCCTACATATAATTGTTGCATCATAATTATATCATGCTCATGTCATCATGCCACCTTGCATTTGAGCATCATATAAAACCCTTTTTGTTTTGTATCTTCTCTCATATGCATTGTAAATTGTATTTGCCTCTTGATATATTGTTTAATGCCCAAGTTGAGTTGGGGGCATATCTTTCATTCCACTCCACCACCTTTCTTTCACCACCTTATAATTCCACCATCCAACTAAATATGAGCTTTGCACTTTATGGGTTTTACCTCTAGCTCATGTGGGTTGGGATGGATCCAATTCTATTTCCACATGCTCTCATATTAGCATCATGTTGTCTTCACATTATTGATATATGAGAGCCACATGGACACCTTTGCATGCCTTGTGAGTGGAACCCTTTTCCTAGCTTCCATATGGAGTATTATGGATTTATGCTCATGTGGGGATATTTTTGGGACTATTAAACATCTAGTGGAATATACACACTAGCAAGTCCCAATCATAATCAAATGTGATCATCTCCATCTACTCCATCTGGAACTTTCCTTTAAATCCTTTTGCTTGGCTTTATTCCACTTTTGGGAATGCAGAGGAATAATGCCATGTGAATATTATTGTTTTCACAAGAATAAACATGGCATTAAATATTCTACATGGGCCATGCAAGAACCACCACCTTCTAGTCTTTTGGTTTTTATTTGAATCTTTGAGTGGACATCCATCTTCCTCTACCCCTATTTTGGCTTGATCTAGATTGGTTTTGCCAAAGTCCACCACCACACCTCTCTTGTGGATCTAGCTAGATGCATGCAAGTTTCTAAACCAAGCCCCCTCTCTCTTCTCTCCTCTCTCTAGCCTAGTTAAACCCTAACCCTAATCACCTACCCCTATCACCATCTACCATGTCACCTCCTCTAGCCAAACCGAGCCACCCCCTAGCCCGAGCTACCCCTCCCCTCTCCCTCTCTCTCGGCTTCCCCTCTCTCCCTGCCAGGTAGCCCCACCGCCACGCCGGCCCACCCTGCGACCTCCCTGCACTCCCCTGGTCCCTCTCGTTCTCCTTCTTTAGCTTCAAGACAAGAAGAGAAAAGAGGGAAGAAAGCCTCACCGATGCCTCTTTTCCCACCAAACCCATGTGCTCCTCCCTCCCCTCTCTACCTCAACCACCCCAGCTCACCATAACCATCTCAGATCGGATCTGGGAGGCGCCCAGGTCCTCCTCTACCTCTCTCCTTCCTCCCCACCACATCCTGGCCATGGCCATGGTTCTCTAAACCCTAGCTCCGGCCTGCCTTGCTAGCCGACGATCCCGAGCGCGCCAAGCTATACAAGGAGCACGAGGAGCTTCGTCTTCTTCGTCTACCTCACCCTGCACCGGCCAAGCCTCGCCGGAGTCCTCGGGAGCGCCCTGGGCACGCCGCGGCCACCGGATCAGACGCTCGCGGGACCTCTGCCTCGGCTCCGATCCGCTCCATCTCCAGCTCCAGCGACCACACCGACGAGTTCCTGGTGAGCATCTCGATCCCCTAGATATGCCCGTCCTCCTCCTAGTGGCCCAGATGCGCCGGACGCTCCGTCGAGCAGCCTCCGAGCACCGCTGCGCGCCGCGCGCTGGCAGACAGCAGCAGCTGCAGCAGCTTTTCCCGCCTCTGTTCTTCGTCGTGCCCGGCGCGCTGTAGTCCGCCTCCGTGCGCGCTTGCTATACGAAAAAGGTAGCCCGCTCCACCCTCTCCAACTTTCCTTTTTGCGGCTAGGCGAGTTTCGCTGCCGTTTGGTCGCCAACGTCGTCCAAACTCCGGCAGATTCCCTGATCACTGTTGGCGGCGCGGAGTAGACAGGCCGTCGTCGTCATCGTTTTTGCAGAAAGGCCCCTATCCTTTTTCCCGCCTCAACCCGCAGCCCCCATGGCCCCACCTGCCAGCCTCGGTGTGCACTTTGCAAGAAGACCCCCGGAAGATCCGGGCCACCACGGACCGACCCCTCCCCGCGCCCTGGATCGCCCACGTGTCCAGCACGCGTTGGCCGCGCGCGCGCTGTGGCCCCGCAGCCCTGGGACCCACCTGTCGGCCTCTGTGGCTGGCAGCAGTCGCGGTGATAAAAGCTTTTCTGCGCGTGTGTTGCCCTGTCAGCACCTGGCCCCACTTGTCTGTGTCTTTGGCTAGTTGTGGCTGAGTAACAAAAGTTTCTGTTTATTTCGATTTTAATTTAAACTTTTTCAAATTAATTTAAATTCAAATTTCAAATCTGTTTTCAAATAACTTATAAAATATAAATCCAAATTAAACATATAATATATGTTTTGAAATCAGAAAAATGTGAAGAATTCAAATATGTCCTTCAAAATATATTTTGAACCCTTTAAATTCCAAGTTGTTTAAAATTACAATAAAATGCCCTTTTTCCTTAATAAATTAATAACTTTTGTTTTATAACTCCAAATTTGACAAATGATATGTCTAAAATGATTAGCTCGACGAGACCTTTCTGTTTATGCATTCCTCTATCTGTTTGGCAGCATGCATCATACAAATATAAAGTGTACAGCAACTTATTTGAGTATAAAATATGACTAAAACTCAATAAAATGACTATTCTTGTATTCCACACCTCACCCATGCCATGCTACTTTATTGCCATGCAAATTGTGCATCATTCATCATGGCATGATTGTTTGCTTGATGCATTTTATTCCTATGCTTGCGCACTTTATTTATGTTGGCCCTTGTTTGTTTGGTTCTTCTTCGAATAGACGCTGAGCAGGGGATATACCAAGATACCCAGGAGCACTACCCAGATCCTTCTCTCGCTTCAACTGAGCTGCCAGGCAAGCACTACCACATGCTTGCATACATATAGTACCTATTGCCTCTATCTTATTCTTGCATCATTGAGTCGCGATTGCATTAAATTGAATCCCAAGTATTGCATAGCCTTTATTTTTAAACCCCACCGAAGCTTGTTCCTCCATCCCATGAGCCATTACTACAGGAGTTGTTTGAGCCATGCGAGTCGTAGAACAGCATGTGTAGGGTATGTGAGTGTCTGATGGATAACGAGGTACCTAAACAACTTAACCTGAGTAGTAATGGGATAACTAATGAAAGTGGCATCGGTGGGCCATATTTGCTATTTGGTTTTTCAGGCTCACTTGTGTCCCGTAGGACCCCGAGTACTTGATTCCTGTTCCTTGAATATTCCCGCTATCCACATCCGGGAGGCTTATGAACCCCCCCTGAGCCAGAGCTTGATTCATTCTTATTTCTTGGGGCCACAAACTAGTTTGAGGCTTTATTTACTATCCTGTACTTATGCCATGCTTTACTGCTTTATTTAAATTGTGCGAGGTACTGCACCTGTACTGTTTAGGGCTGTGACACGTTTTGCTGTATCGACAAGCCCAGTCACACTTTCGGGTTCCCAGTCGTTTACAGCCGTCCCCACAAACCTTGAGTTCGTCTCGTAGCCGGCCAGCTTCGTTGCGGGTAGCTTAATGGGGTGGCCCCCTAAAATATTTCTGAATCCTGTGATCGCTTTGTCGTGACTGCCTCGTTGGGTTTTGATTTGGTTTTTCCGAGGTTGATCGAGTGTGTGTTGCTATTTGTGCACCCCTGCAGGGTAAAACTTTCTGAAAGCCGTGTCCGCGGTTATGGACGACTTGGAGCACAGTTTCTCGATCATAGACAAGCATAACTAAAGTACCGCTTTTAATTTGACTAAGTACCTGACTAGTAAATAGTGCAACACTCATGGAATGAATAATAAAACTGCCAACGGATGGGGGGGTTGTTCGTCCGCCTCCTCGTCGGTAAGCGAGGAGGAGGATGGATCTATTAATATTACCGTTATAACTGTTGTTATTACTTCACGGACATCCGTCTATCTCTGGTTAGGCGGATGGTTAGCAAGTATCTATAGAATTGCTAGGTGTTATCTTTTGCTGCAATTGCGTCACCCCAGGTTGTGTCCCCTTTAGAGGCATAAAGACTTGCTGAGTACCCCTAGGGTCTCACACGATAAATTGTTTGATTCAGATGAACAGGTAAGCTCGCAAGATGGATACTGGGTGGAGGAGACGGACGATGTGGGCAACAATCATTCGGTGTAGAGATTCCAGGAACGGGGATCCGTGAGATCTGTGGGCAGGATGTGTTTATTTATGGGGCATCTTATGCTGATTTGCTTCTTATCCGTACTCGGATCTTGTCTTCCTCTTCCGCCTGATACTCGGATGTTTGATGTATGAGGAGATATCCTAAACTATTATATCTATCTAGGATATTTGGATCTTGCCGTATGGCGTTGCAATATTTCCTTTCTTTTTAGATGGAATGACTCTAAGAACCATTGTATGGTGGCTTGCATACATACTCATTTGTGTATGTAGTTGATCCCTTCGCCTGCCGATTACGCCGCCCGTTCTTGTCCCGATGTTCGGAAATGGTTAGGACGGCCGAAAGGTCTACCTGTGAGTGGCATTTGGGCCCTACCGTACTATTTTAACCATTTCCGCTCATCCAGGCTTGTAACTAGGAGCATAATTCACCGAGGTAGTTACAATTGGTATCAGAGCCATCCCGCCCTTCAGGGTCTCAGCCAAATGGTCGTTGTCAGTCTAGCAAATATTTTGGGTAGCTATGTATACTAGGGAAAAACGAAACGCGAGAGTAGGACTGCTTCCACTTTTCTTCTTACCCACCAACCCACCCTTTTATGGTAAGGAAGTGTAACATTTTCAATCCTATTCTTAAAATTCAAACTAGGATTCACGTGTTCTGGGTTTCCGTAGTACCATAGAAAGTGTGTGTGTGTGTGTGTAATTCCTTGTCTATCTGTTGCATCCAAGTTGTTATCACAATCTGCCTTTGGTTATCAACTGTTGGTACATTCCATACCGACAGGCTTTTGCAAACCCGCGCGATCTATCTGACTCCTTGTTAACCGGTGCCATCTTCTTAAGGGTGTCCTTCCTTCTAGCAACTCCACATTCTGTGTAAGCATCTATTGCTAATCTCTACCTGATAAGTGTTTTTGCGCATCTATTGGTATTTTAATGCCGAAAAATGCGGAAAAAATTTCTTTGATACATCTATGTTTCCACACTCCTTTCCAGTCGTGTGTGAAACATTATCTATCTCCCTTTTATCAGCATCTCCATGCTAACTCATTCTTTTGTCACCGGCGCTTAATCATGGAGTTTTTTTTTCATCTCCAATTCTCTTCGGATAATTACATAACATGTGTCGATCTGATGCTGGTGATTGTAATTTGGTTCTCGGCATAGCTATATGACACTTATCATGAGTGGAATATGGGAAATGCTATCACCTCTATCCTCCAAATGGTGACGGTTATCTCCTGTGGTTTTGAGTACACCGTGATCATATCTTTGCATATTCAAGCATCTTTGGCAATCCGGAGTTTCCCAAAGCACTACGGCGGTCTATCATCTGTCCATCATGCTGCACATCTTTTGAACCCCATATCTGCAAAATTCTCTTTGAGACGAGGGAATTGCATCTTTTCGTCTCTGGTAGCTTTGCTTGAGGTATGAGCTATCATCGTTTCTTTATCCTAGATCTCTTTATCTTTGCAACCGGCGATCCGATCGACAATGTGAACCAGGTGACATCTCTTTTTCTTCCAAAGGACCAGATAATCTATTCTTACAGTGCATCTTCTTCAACACGAACCCGTGCTCTTAATATTGATCTTTCTAAGAGCGTTGAGCTCAGGAAGTGTTCGAGCATTTGTTCGTTTCTCTCGCCTTTTAAACTTGATATTCTGGGAATATCCTGTTAATCCATGGTGGTATATGTTGATAATATGCTTGCCTATTCCATATTAATGGAAGGACATGGAAGATCATCCGTGTCTCTTTCTCTCAAGCTTCGTGAGCACTGCCTGTGTGCAAAGTCTCAAAGTGAGAATTCTGACTTTTCAAGTCACCTATCTCGGCTGCGTCCTTCTGCTAAATAGATCGCTTCAACTCTGGAATCAGCAAGTCCATTGTTAATTCCATCCTCCATCTTCAACCAACCCGGAGTTTTCCTTGTTGGCGAGTTATCATCGTCATTCCGCCGTAGTTTCCTCAAAACTGCTAAATCTCTCTCAATCTTTTCAAGAAGAACATGGAGTCCTTTAACCTCAGTCTCGTCAAGTGATCTTTTGAAACCCTCTCGTTCTATCATCTATGCTCAATCCACCGGAGGCCATGAAGACCTTCCAGATCTTGTTTTCCTTCTGTTCAAGTTGGTGCTATCTTTTCTGTAACTGTTGAATCTTGCAGTTCTTCTCCGTAATCTTCCTTCATATCTTTTCGGTGGCTTGGTACTTCAGACATGACGACAACATCATCATCTTTATCTATCTATGAATCCGGTGAATCGTTTGCATCAATCTTTGTTTTCTTACGGGGTTCCATGAGCTCATTTTGTCAATACCTTCAGTCTGTTTCGGTAGTTGGGTTGCATGATTTTCTTATTCATGTACGGAGTAATGCTTTGAGTGCGGGATGGAGTAGCTACCATACCACTACTCTTATCATTCGCTCTTGTACATTGAATTGGTGAATTAATGTGATTTCACTCATTCCACGGAAGCTAGAAGTGGCCTTTATCCCTCGATACTTTTACTTCCGTCTTTGTTTTTCCGGAGTGCTCTCTTGAAGAAAGTAATCAATAATCTCTTGTTGGTGGTCTGCCTATCCTAGATGAAGCAAAATCCTCAGTTATCTGGTGGAAGCAAACGCAAACTCTTTTCGGTCCTCGTCTTTCTACCGATGCTCTACATCCCCAAACAAGATGAAAGGAAACTATCTCTCCCTTTGTTTCATCAATTCTTTTGCTGTGGGAAAGCCAATTATGGTTGAGGCCATCAGCCGCAAATCTATTGCGTTAGCCTCAAGGCTAAAGAAAGCAATAAGTATCTCTACAATAAACTCCAGATCCTCCTTATTCTTTGCTTCTCGGGATTCCACCATGATCTGGCTTCACATCCATCTCTAGAAGTTATATCCGCGCACCTCAATTGCGTGATCCTTTGGTTCTTACCGGCGCAAGAAGAATCTAATTCGACGATGTCTAACTAAATCTTTCTGCTGATATCAAGGGACTCTATTGTTTGAAGGCAATATTGTTTCCGAACTTCATTTCTCAAATCCGAGAGAAGATACGATGCTATTGTCATAGTGGTTCAAACCTCTCCAATCCAGATCTTTTCTTTCGGCGAGATAAAGATTCATCCTCTCTAGTATTAGTAAATCTTTAATCTTAATGATGTGTCTTTCTTTATCCATGATACATCATCTTTTCCTTTTCTCTCACAAGTGGTTATATTCTTTTATCATGTTTCTTGAGAAAATCGGTGCTATGTCCATCCTATCCTTCTTGTCTCACGACAATCCTTCAATTCTTCTAACCGTTGTTTTTCAAGCAAAACGCAAGACTCGCAGCAAGTCTAGCAAGTGATTCCGTTGTTCTTCAACTTGGGAACGTGAGGGTCACCTTCGTTCGAACACCCGCCTCTCCGTGTGTTGTTTTCTTTTTTCCTAGGAATCTCGGGGCGAGATTCTTGTTTAGTAGGGGAGAGTTGTAGCATCCCAATTGTCTAACAATTGTAATGCTACTAGCCTAGTCTATATAAATGCTACTTCCTACATATAATTGTTGCATCATAATTATATCATGCTCATGTCATCATGCCACCTTGCATTTGAGCATCATATAAAACCCTTTTTGTTTTGGATCTTCTCTCATATGCATTGTAAATTGTATTTGCCTCTTGATATATTGTTTAATGCCCAAGTTGAGTTGGGGGCATATCTTTCATTCCACTCCACCACCTTTCTTTCACCACCTTATAATTCCACCATCCAACTAAATATGAGCTTTGCACTTTATGGGTTTTACCTCTAGCTCATGTGGGTTGGGATGGATCCAATTCTATTTCCACATGCTCTCATATTAGCATCATGTTGTCTTCACATTATTGATATATGAGAGCCACATGGCCACCTTTGCATGCCTTGTGAGTGGAACCCTTTTCCTAGCTTCCATATGGAGTATTATGGATTTATGCTCATGTGGGGATATTTTTGGGACTATTAAACATCTAGTGGAATATACACACTAGCAAGTCCCAATCATAATCAAATGTGATCATCTCCATCTACTCCATCTGGAACTTTCCTTTAAATCCTTTTGCTTGGCTTTATTCCACTTTTGGGAATGCAGAGGAATAATGCCATGTGAATATTATTGTTTTCACAAGAATAAACATGGCATTAAATATTCTGCATGGGCCATGCAAGAACCACCACCTTCTAGTCTTTTGGTTTTTATTTGAATCTTTGAGTGGACATCCATCTTCCTCTACCCCTCTTTTGGCTTGATCTAGATTGGTTTTGCCAAAGTCCACCACCACACCTCTCTTGTGGATCTAGCTAGATGCATGCAAGTTTCTAAACCAAGCCCCCTCTCTCTTCTCTCCTCTCTCTAGCCTAGTTAAACCCTAACCCTAATCACCTACCCCTATCACCATCTACCATGTCACCTCCTCTAGCCAAACCGAGCCACCCCCTAGCCCGAGCTACCCCTCCCCTCTCCCTCTCTCTCGGCTTCCCCTCTCTCCCTGCCAGGTAGCCCCACCGCCACGCCGGCCCACCCTGCGACCTCCCTGCCCTCCCCTGGTCCCTCTCGTTCTCCTTCTTTAGCTTCAAGACAAGAAGAGAAAAGAGGGAAGAAAGCCTCACCGATGCCTCTTTTCCCACCAAACCCATGTGCTCCTCCCTCCCCTCTCTACCTCAACCACCCCAGCTCACCATAACCATCTCAGATCGGATCTGGGAGGCGCCTAGGTCCTCCTCTACCTCTCTCCTTCCTCCCCACCACATCCTGGCCATGGCCATGGTTCTCTAAACCCTAGCTTCGGTCTGCCTTGCTAGCCGATGATCCCGAGCGCGCCAAGCTGTACAAGGAGCACGAGGAGCTTCGTCTGCTTCGTCTACCTCACCCTGCACCGGCCAAGCCTCGCCAGAGTCCTCGGGAGCGCCCTGGGCACGCCGCGGCCACCGGATCAGACGCTCACGGGACCTCTGCCTCGGCTCCGATCCGCTCCATCTCTAGCTCCAGCGACCACACCGACGAGTTCCTGGTGAGCATCTCGATCCCCTAGACATGCCCGTCCTCCTCCTAGCGGCCTAGATGCGCCGGACGCTCCGTCGAGCAGCCTCCGAGCACCGCCGCGCGCCGCGCGCTGGCAGACAGCAGCAGCTGCAGCAGCTTTTCCCGCCTCTGTTCTTCGCCGTGCCCCGCGCGCTGTAGGCCGCCTCCGTGCGCGCTTGCTATACGAAAAAGGTAGCCCGCTCCACCCTCTCCAACTTTCCTTTTTGCGGCTAGGCGAGTTTCGCCGCCGTTTGGTCGCCAACGTCGTCCAAACTCCGGCAGATTCCCTGATCACTGCTGGCGGCGCGCAGCAGACAGGCCGTCGTCGTCGTCGTTTTTGCAGAAAGGCCCCTGCCCTTTTTCCCGCCTCAACCCGCAGCCCCCGCGGCCCCACCTGCCAGCCTCGGTGTGCACTTTGCAAGAAGACCCCCGGAAGATCCGGGCCACCACGGACCGACCCCTCCCTGCGCCCTGGATCGCCCACGTATCCAGCACGCGTTGGCCGCACGCGCTGTGGCCCCGCAGCCCTGGGACCCACCTGTCGGCCTCTGTGGCTGGCAGCAGTCGCGGTGATAAAAGCTTTTCTGCGCGTGTGTTGCCCAGTCAGCACCTGGCCCCACTTGTCCGTGTCTTTGGCTAGTTGTGGCTGAGTAACAAAATTTTCTGTTTATTTCAATTTTAATTTAAACTTTTTCAAATTAATTTAAATTCAAATTTCAAATCTGTTTTCAAATAACTTATAAAATATAAATCCAAATTAAACATATAATATATGTTTTGAAATCAGAAAAATGTGAGGAATTCAAATATGCCCTTCAGAATATATTTTGAACCCTTTAAATTCCAAGTTGTTTAAAATTACAATAAAATGTTCTTTTCCTTAATAAATTAATAACTTTTGTTTTATAACTCCAAATTTGACAAATGATATGTCTAAAATGATTAGCTCGACGAGACCTTTCTGTTTATGCATTCCTCTATCTGTTTGGCAGCATGCATCATACAAATATAAAGTGTACAGCAACTTATTTGAGTATAAAATATGACTAAAACTCAATAAAATGATTATTCTTGTATTCCACACCTCACCCATGCCATGCTACTTTATTGCCATGCAAATTGTGCATCATTCATCATGGCATGATTGTTTGCTTGATGCATTTTATTCCTATGCTTGCGCACTTTATTTATGTTGGCCCTTGTTTGTTTGGTTCTTCTTCGAATAGACGCTGAGCAGGGGATATACCAAGATACCCAGGAGCACTACCCAGATCCTTCTCTCGCTTCAACTGAGCTGCCAGGCAAGCACTACCACATGCTTGCATACATATAGTACCTATTTCCTCTATCTTATTCTTGCATCATTGAGTCGCGATTGCATTAAATTGAATCCCAAGTATTGCATAGCCTTTATTTTTAAACCCCACCGAAGCTTGTTCCTCCATCCCATGAGCCATTACTACAGGAGTTGTTTGAGCCATGTGAGTCGTAGAACAGCATGTGTAGGGTATGTGAGTGTCTGATGGATAACGAGGTACCAAAACAACTTAACCTGAGTAGTAATGGGATAACTAATGAAAGTGGCATCGGTGGGCCATATTCGCTATTTGGTTTTTCAGGCTCACTTGTGTCCCGTAGGACCCCGAGTACTTGATTCCTGTTCCTTGAATATTCGTGCTATCCACATCCGGGAGGCTTATGAACCCCCCTGAGCCAGAGCTTGATTCATTCTTATTTCTTGGGGCCACAAACTAGTTTGAGGCTTTATTTACTATCCTGTACTTATGCCATGCTTTACTGCTTTATTTAAATTGTGCGAGGTACTGCACCTGTACTGTTCAGGGCCGTGACACGTTTTCGCTGTATCGACAAGCCCAGTCACACTTTCGGGTTCCCAGTCGTTTACAGCCGTCCCCACAAACCTTGAGTTCGTCTCGTAGCCGGCCAGCTTCGTTGCGGGTAGCTTAATGGGGTGGCCCCCTGAAATATTTTTGAATCCTGTGATCGCTTTGTCGTGACTGCCTCGTTGGGTTTTGATTTGGTTTTTCCGAGGTTGATCGAGTGTGTGTTGCTATTTGTCCACCCCTGCAGGGTAAAACTTTCTGAAAGCCGTGTCCGCGGTTATGGACGACTTGGAGCACAGTTTCTCGATCATAGACAAGCATAACTAAAGTACCGCTTTTAATTTGACTAAGTACCTGACTAGTAAATAGTGCAACACTCATGGAATGAATAATAAAACTGCCAACGGATGGGGGGGTTGTTCGTCCGCCTCCTCGTCGGTAAGCGAGGAGGAGGATGGATCTGTTAATATTACCGTTATAACTGTTGTTATTACTTCACGGACATCCGTCTATCTCTGGTTAGGGGGATGGTTAGCGAGTATCTATAGAATTGCTAGGTGTTATCTTTTGCTGCAATTGCGTCACCCCAGGTTGTGTCCCCTTTAGAGGCATAAAGACTTGCTGAGTACCCCTAGGGTCTCACACGATAAATTGTTTGATTCAGATGAACAGGTAAGCTCACAAGATGGATACTGGGTGGAGGAGACGAACGATGTGGGCAACGATCATTCGGTGTAGAGATTCCGGGAACGGCGATCCGTGAGATCTGTGGGCGGGATGTGTTTATTTATGGGGCATCTTATGCCGATTTGCTTCTTATCCGTACTCGGATCTTGTCTTCCGCTTCCGCCTGATACTTTGATGTTTGATGTATGAGGAGATATCCTAAACTATTATATCTATCTAGGATATTTGGATCTTGCCGTATGGCGTTGCAATATTTCCTTTCTTTTTAGATGGAATGACTCTGAGAACCATTGTATGGTGGCTTGCATACATACTCATTTGTGTATGTAGTTGATCCCTTCGCCTGCCGATTACGCCGCCCGTTCTTGTCCCAATGTTCAGAAATGGTTAGGGCGGCCGAAAGGTCTACCTGTGAGTGGCATTTGGGCCCCACCGTACTATTTTAACCATTTCCGCTCATCCAGGCTTGTAACTAGGAGCGTAATTCACCGAGGTAGTTACAACACCCTAGTATAAGCACCTCTCCTATGAGCATGGCCTCCCAACCATGACCATCAGTCATCTTGGGCACTGCATAGGTGGACAACATTGAGAGGTAGCCTCAGCTCAAACCTCTCCCGTGAGGGAATTAATACTAATGCATATAAATTTCCAGCTAAGCCTTACCCAATTCAGGTAGTGTGGTTGTACGGTAAATTTGGAATGGTATCGCATCCGAATCCAACCATCAGTTTTATAAAAAGGTTAAGGCTCATGCCTCATCATTTTCATCATCATAGCCAGTTGTGTCTCTCAACACATGTCAAAACATCTCAATAGAATGACTCATCATTCCAAGGTTTTCACAACTCATTTTCACCAAGTGTTCCCATCTAAAGTGACTCAAGTTTTTGATCTATTCTAAAATACTAAGTTAAGAGTGTTCACTAAGGTGGAAAAGATGGTTTCAATCTCATTCCATAGAATGACATCTAAAGGTTTCTAAGTAGGTCAAGTTTTATACTTTTTATGCTACCATCAAAATAAGTAAGGAACTTTGCATACTAAGGGGACTAAAACTTGTAAGTAAGGCTTGGTGTACTAATAGTTAAAAAGGGGTGTGATCAAAGCATGCCTAAAGCATCCTTGCTCATTCATCTAGCTTAATTCTAGTTTGCTAACAATAGCTTGCCTTGGTTGGTGCAGTGGTTGAAGTTTTCTTCTTCTTCTTGGTTGAACTCCTCCTCCTCGAAAGCTTGGTCGGTACTAGGCTAAGTAGAATTCTAAAACACGCATTTGATGATCTATTATCATCACAAACATCACAAGTTTTAATTCAATAGTTTCATCCTTTTTATTTTAGAAAAGTAATTTCTACTCATTGAAATATTAACTAAAATTTAATATTCACCACCAAAATATGGGATCATGTGGACACATGTCCTCACCACATATTCTAACATGTGGGAATGAGATTTAAAGGTTGGATCAATATTACTTTAGTTTAAGTTTATTATTTAATGATTTAAAGTGACTAGAAATGCCTATATAGCATTATTTTGGTACTAGTCCAAAGTCACTATATGTAAACCTTAATATTATTACATATTTAGATAGATAGGATGAAATGTGATTTTATAAAAATGTTGCAAGTTGATTTTATAAACTCAAAAGCTAACTTAGTTGATTTTATAAAAATGTTGCAAGTTGCAAAAGCTTATGTCTTCTTATTTTTATTAGGAGAGATCTATAACTCTAATTGAATTAAATCCAATGGGCTTGGATAGATCATTTTAATACCTTTCAGACAAAATTGGTTTCATGCAATTTGGATTTCTAAAACTCTCTGAATTGATTTTCAAACTAGGGGACAGAAACTAGATTTAACTAAAAAGAAAAATCCAGATTTGAATCGATGGGCTAGCGCGGGAAAGGACTTGGGCCGGCCCAGTGGCGCTCCGCGGCGCGGGGCTCAGCTGACAGGGGGTCCCACGTGTCAGCGGCACTTAAAACGCGAAACGGTACGCGCGTTATGGGTCGTAGGATTAGAAGCGAGATCAATGGCTGAGGGTCGTCGTCGATGACGAACAGGTCGCCGGCGAGCTCGAACCCTAGCGGCTCGGTGGGGGTCTATTGGGGGCGTAGCAGGGCTCCAGCAGGGTCGGCGAGGCGGGCAAACAACATGGAAGACGACGGCGAGGCGAGGCACGGTTGCGGCGGAGCTTGGGGTGGTCGTAATCAACGGCACCCTTCTCCTCCCGCCGCGGCTGCTCCGGCTCCAATTCTGGCGAGCTGCTGCTCCACTTGTTCCAGCTAGAGGTGGGTGAGGTTCAGAGAGGTGAGGGGAGTGGAATGGTGTGGAGAGAAGAGGCTGGGGAGGGCTCCTTTTATAGGCCCGACGGTGAGACCAAGCGGGATGGGCAGGCGACTCCGACGACAAGGCTACGGCGGGGTAGAGGCATGGCTGGGGTTGGCGATTGATGTGTGGTTCCCTGGAGGTGCTCTAGGAATTGAATGCGGCCGTAGGGGCGGTGGCACGCGGTCTGGGCGAGGTGGCGCTCTGCGCGGCCGAAGCGGCGGTGTCCATGGCGAGCGGTGGCTGTGAGGCTTTGGGCGGCGAACGGGGATATCTGGGGTGTTCTCCAGGTCGAGGTGGAGCGGCGGGCGCGGGCTGGTGCCAAGGGGCGGTCTGTGCGAGCGGGGACAGGGCGCGCTCTGGGGGCGGCACTGGCATGGTGCGGTGGCACTGGGCGCGGGTTGTGCTCGGTGATCCACTGCTGCTCTAGGCTCGGGGAAGGGATAGGGGGTGGCGGTGAGCTCCTGGCTACCTCCTAGACATGGCGAGGGAAGAGGGAGTGGTCTGCTGCAGCGGGGCAAGGGTTGGCCGGCGAGGCAAGGCTCGGCATGGCATAGCCTGGGGACTAGGGACAAGGGAGAGGGGTGTTAGGGGTTTGGTTAGATCAAGAGGGAACAGAGGAGATAAATGAAGGTCATTTGGGGCAAAACCCTGTTGTAAACAGTGAGCTAGGATTAGAGGTGATATTATGCATGCCAAGTGTTTGATGAAATGGCCGCATGAAAGAAAGTTTTGAATTTTGGTTTCAAAATTTTTGAGTGATCTCCACTAGTGATAGGTAGTATCTGGTTGCAAGGGTTTTGAAAATGGAGCTCAATTAGATGGTTTTTGAAATAGGGGTGATCTATGCATATGCATTAGATTCAATTTTAAAATGTCATTTAAATTAGTTAACAGAATGTTTTTAGCAGATCAAAAGGTGGGCCTTGGTACCTCATTATGTGTACTAGCAAGGGGTGCAAAGATCAAGAATTGTTTCTGTTAAGAAATGAGTACTAGGAATAGCCAAAGTAGGCATGAGAGTTAAATTTGCCAAAATGACCATTCCTTCATTTTAATTATTTTTTATTTGATTTTCTTTAGGAAAAGTTTGGGAATGATGTAGATGGTGTTTAAATCACCTAAGAAACATTTTACAAGCATTGGATCAATCAATCGTGGCAATTCAAACAACTCATATTTTACATGCATACATATATGAATGCTTCCATTTTAAATTTGGAAAAGTTTTTGTTAACCCTATTTTTGGATGATTTGATCTTGATAAGCTTGGATTAAAGTTTTGGGATGTTACAAACCTTCCCCCCTTAAACAAAATCTCGTCCCGAGATTTACAAAGAAAACTAGGAACTAAAGAGATCCGGGAACTCTGTTCTAATGTAATCTTCGCGTTCCCAAGTAGCTTCCTCCTCGGTATGGTTGCTCCACTGAATCTTGAGAAACTTGATACACCTGGTCCTGGTGGTTCTATAGGCTTCTTCTAAGATACGGATGGGTACTTCCTGATAGGTTAGGTCATTGTTGATTTCCACAGCTCGGTGATCGATATTCTTGAAAACTTCAGTCTTCTCAGGCACTTCCAAGCATTTGCGAAGTAACGAGATATGGAACACATTATGGATGGCTGACATCTCTTCAGGCAGTTCCAGTTGGTACGATACTTCTCCTCGGCGGTTCAGAATCTTGAAAGGTCCGATATATCTGGGAGCTAACTTTTCCTTCAGACGAAAGCGTTGAGTTCCCTTCAATGATGAAACCTTGAGATATACGAAATCTCCGACATTGAAAGTTAGGTCTCTCCTTCTTTTGTCAGCATAACTCTTCTGTCTGGATTGGGCGGTCTTGAGGTGCTCACGGACTTTGTGAACTTTCTCTTCTGCTTCTCGGAGAATGTCGGGTCCAAAGATCTGACTCTCTCCTACTTGCGACCAATTCAAAGGGGTACGGCACTTTCTTCCGTATAGGAATTCAAATGGTGCCATCTGCAAACTAGCCTGATAACTGTTGTTATATGAGAATTCTGCGAAAGGCAGGCAGTCTTCCCATTTTGATCCGTATTCCAACACACAAGCTCTAAGCATATCCTCTAAGATCTGATTGACTCTCTCAGTTTGTCCATCTGTTTGCGGGTGATAAGCGGTACTGAAGTTCAACTTGGTTCCTAAACCTTCCTGAACTTTCTGCCAAAATCTTGAAGTAAACTGGGTTCCTCGATCTGAGACGATGGTCTTGGGGGTTCCATGCAGACTAACAATCCTAGTAATGTACAGCTCTGCTAGTTTTGCACTCTGGTAGGTTGTCTTGACAGGTATAAAGTGGGCTACCTTGGACAGTCGATCAACTATGACCTAGATTGAGTCATTTCCCCTACTAGAAGTAGGTAAACCGGTGATAAAGTCCATTCCAACGGAATCCCATTTCCATTCCGGAATCTGCAATGGTTGCAATGATCCTGCAGGTCTCTGATGCTCTGCTTTGACTCTTTGGCAGATGTCACACTTGGTGATGTAGCTTCCGATCTCTCTCTTCATCTTGTGCCACCAAAATTGCTCTTTCAAATCCTAATACATCTTTGTTCCTCCAGGGTGGATAGAATAAAGAGTATCATGAGCTTCCTTCATGATAATTTCCTTCAGCTCCGAATCTGCTGGCACACAGATACGTCCTTTGTACCACAGTACTCCTTCTTCGTCTTCGGTGAATCCAGGTACCTTTCCTGTACCAATACGACGTTTGATTTTGTTGATACTTTCATTTCCCTTCTGGGCTTCCTTGATTTGGCTAATCAAAGTGGGTTGAAGTTCAATGCTAGCTAGGAATCCTTTGCTAACTAACTCAGTCCTGAACTGCTCCAACTCCTCATACAAACTTGGTTGCTTCTCCTTGATCATGGTGTTAAGCCAGCACGGCAATCTGCTAAGAGCATCCGCTACCACATTGGCTTTGCTGGGGTGATAGTGCATGTCAAGGTCATAATCCTTGATTAACTCTATCCATCTTCTTTGCCTCATATTCAGCTCCTTCTGAGTGAAGATATACTTCAAGCTCTTATGATCGGAGTAAATCTCACAACGATTACCCATCAAATAATGACGCCATGTCTTCAACGCTAGAACCACGGCTGCTAGCTCAAGATCATGGGTCGGATAGTTCTGCTCATGTTGCTTCAATTGTCGAGACAGATATGCGATGACTTTGCCTTCTTGCATCAATACACATCCTAGGCCAATCTTGGATGCATCACAATACACATCAAACGGCTTATTGATGTCTGGCATGATCAAAATTGGGGCGGATATCAATCTCTTCTTCAGCTCTTGGAAACTGGCTTCACACTTGTCTGTCCATTCAAACTTCTTTTCCTTCTTCAACAATTGGGTCATTGGTCGGGCTATGCTCGAGAATCCTTCTACGAACTTGCGATAATATCCCGCTAATCCGAGAAACGAACGAACTTGGGTTTGATTGGTTGGGGCTTCCCATTCTTCGACATCTTTGATCTTGGTGGGATCAACAGAGACTCCTCCGGCAGAAACAATATGTCCTAGGAATCCTACTTCTTTCAGCCAAAACTCACACTTGCTGAACTTGGCATATAACTGATGCTCTCTCATGGTTTCTAGGATGATTCTCAGATGTTGCTCATGCTCTTCTTCTGACTTGGAGTAGATAAGGATGTCGTCGATGAACACAACTACAAACTTATCTAGGAAATTCATAAAGATCTTATTCATGAGATTCATGAAATAAGCAGGGGCATTGGTTAATCCAAAAGTCATAACTGTATACTCGTATAAACCATAGCGAGTAGTAAAGGCGGTCTTCGGAATATCCGTTGCACGAATCTTGAGTTAGTGATAACCAGTCCTAAGATCAATCTTTGATCTTGGTGGGATCAACAGAGACTCCTCTGGCAGAAACAATATGTCCTAGGAATCCTACTTCTTTCAGCCAAAACTCACACTTGCTGAACTTGGCATATAACTGATGCTCTCTCATGGTTTCTAGGATGATTCTCAGATGTTGCTCATGCTCTTCTTCTGACTTGGAGTAGATAACGATGTCGTCGATGAACACAACTACAAACTTATCTAGGAAATTCATAAAGATCTTATTCATGAGATTCATGAAATAAGCAGGGGCATTGGTTAATCCAAAAGTCATAACTGTATACTCGTATAAACCATAGCGAGTAGTAAAGGCGGTCTTCGGAATATCCGTTGCACGAATCTTGATTTAGTGATAACCAGTCCTAAGATCAATCTTTGAGAATACCTGAGCTCCAGTCAACTGATCAAATAGATCCTCTATCTTTGGCAAAGGGTACTTGTTCTTGATGGTGACGTCATTCAACTTTCTGTAATCAGTACACAGAAGATTGCCTCCATCTTTCTTGTCAACGTATAACACTGGTGATATCCATGGCGATGCACTTGGCTGAATCAAGCCTGTTTCTAACATGGCATCCAACTGCTTCTTCAGTTCCACTAACTCTGAGGGGTTCATGGTATAGGGTCTCTGGGCTATAGGTCCGGTTCCGGGGATTAGTTTGATAATGAACTCAATATCCCTATCCGGGGGCATACCTGGCAATTCATCTGGAAATACGTCGGGGTATTCATAGACTACTCTGACTTGGTCTATGGTGGGCAGGGCTACACTCTTGTTGCACTTGAATTGACGGGGTAAGGTTTCAGAGATATGCTCTACTGTTACTCCAGAACTACTGGTCATGGTGATGGCTTTCTTAGCACAGTCTAGCAGTCCTTTATGCCTTGACATCCAGTCCATACCTAGTACTACTTCCAATCCTTTGGTTCCAAGTATAATTAGGTTGGCATAAAAATCTATCCCATGTATTCTGATAGGTACAAATTTGCAAATTTTTCTAGCTTTTGTTGTTGAACCGGGGATTTGAACTATCATGACATGCTTCAGGTTGGTTGGGCGAATCTTACTAGTGCATACAAATTCTTCGGTGACAAATGAATGCGATGCTCTAGAATCAAACAATACTCTTGCTAAAACTGAGTTGACAGAAAACATACCCAACACTACATCTGGCGCTTCCTGGGCTTCTTCTGCGTTCATGTGGAAGAGACGACCGTTGTGGTTGTGCGGGTTCCCTGGGGCAAATCCCCTTCCTGGTTGAACATGACGCTGCTGCTGAGCTGGGGCATTCATAGGGGCATTGGCGGCAGTCTTCTTGGGACACTCATTGGAGTAGTGACCCTTCACTCCACACTCGAAACAAGTGATCTGGGACTTGTCCTTGACTGCGACAGGCACAGCATTGCTGCCAGTTCTGGGTGCAGTGTTATGGTTGTTGTTGTTGCTCTTTGGAGGGGCACGGTTGAAATTTTTGGTATTGCCGGAGCTGTGATTGTTTCCTCCGGACTTCACATTACCTCCGCTACGGTTGGGGTAGCTTGGGCGAGAATTTGGGGGTCGGTTGTTCCTTGGTGCATATCCTGGTGAGGGGTTGGGACGGTACTTCTGGTGACTACTGGATCCAGACTGCTACATCATACGACGCTTGCGGTTGTCGTTTGCCTGGTTAATCACCTGGCCATGGTTCATAATGCGGATGCTATTCCACCAAGCTCTTGCATCTCCCGCCAGATAGTGGGTGGCGAAGAGAACTTTCTCATTCTCATCAAATCTAGCAACCTCTAAGTTGTTTTCCATGGTCTGTAACCAGTCATCAGCATCTAATGGGTTTTCAGATTGGTTAAAGATTGGGGGATTGGTGTTCTGAAAGTTTTTGAGTTTGGATCCTTGGTGATCCTGATTTCCATGTCCTTGGTTGTTGAGGGCCATTTGGGCGATCTGCTGCAATGTTGCCAAGTTGGCTTGACGCTCGGCCCTGCTTGCTTCATGGTCCGCGATGAGATTCTGCAAGATCTGCAGCATTTGGTCCTGCGACGAGCTGCTCCCTCCTTGGTTTCCACGAGTCATCTAAAGATTGAGATAGATATAGGGGTAAGAGGGAAATTCTAAGGTTCATGGTTTTGGAGTGTAGAAGTCCACAGCATCCTCCTCCAGAAAGTCATCATCGTTGCTGAGGTAAGAATCCATATCTCCCTGGATGTCTTCACCCTCATCTTCTTCTTCCTTGGCGGCAAGCTGAGCTTCCTGCTCCTTGACGGTCTTCTCGAGGTCGGCCACCTTCTTGCGAAGACGGGCGATGGTGCGATCCTTTTTTGCACGCTGGCGACAAAGAGACGGGTGATCCTGGACGAGCAGTGTGAAAGTCTGGGCCTTCTGGTCGGTGATGGCACGGTTCTGGTTGGCTAACTCCCTGGCATTGTCTAGTTCCTGCTGTCTGTCATGAAGCAAGAAATCAAGGTTCTCCACTTGACGCCTCAACTCTGGGTGACTTGGCATCTCCATCGGCATTCCCATGAAGTCACGTCTTGCATAGTGGGCAAAACAGGTTCCTTGGATCTTGTTGACACTGAGGGCACATAGACGTGCGAGAGCTTCATGCATTGCCATGGCTAATCCATCTAGCCAGTTGTTCTCTCTTACGGAGAACTTAATTCTCCCGAAAGTTGGTGCTTCGATGCTTCCCCGAAGATCCGCGGTGACTAGCCACTGTAGGTCTCCTCCTGGGGGTCCTGGAAGTTGAGCTCCAAGAAACTCCGGATGTGGGCGTCCCAGTAACTCCGATAGTGAATCCAGGTCCCTCTCGAAGATCAGCTGACCTCCGTTTCCCAACTGGTAAAACTTGCTGAACTGAGTCTCCATCTACAAGAATTAAGGATGGGGAAGTTAGTGAAGTGATCAAGTGTGTCAAATTTTAAGTAGTAATGTAAGAATTTTGAGGAACATGTATTTTTGAGAAAGAATGAGTTCACAAGGGTAAGAGGGGGAATAGTTTTTCATAAATACTCACTTTGGTTTTGAAGCTAAGTTTTTGGTTTGGACGTCCATTCTAACTAGGGTCTCCTATGGTCAGGATGGCACTAATACCAACTTGTCAACACCCGGATTTTTAATCCCAGATGTCTGTTATGCCATACCTCGCAATCCCAGGATTACCATTTTTGCGAGACATAACGGATTGGATATCATAGTACATCATCCATTACAAACCAAGCATAAGGTCTTACACAAATAAGGATCTCATGATCCAGTCTTAATACAAAAAGCAGCGGAAATAAAAGATAGTGTAGCGGTGGGGTCCATCTTCAGGGGCACAGGCAATGCTGACGAAGGCAGATAGTCCTAGTTATCATAGCCATCCTGCTGACCATCATCTTGATAATCTCCTTCATAGTCTGGCCATGATAATAGCCACGGACAAAAGCCATGAGTACTCTTTAAGTACTCGCAAAGTACTACTAACAAGGAGTATAATTCTAAGTTAAAGTGCTAGAGTAAGTTTAACTATAAAGGTAAGTTTGAAACCTAAGCTGAGTTCCAAAGCAAAGAAAGATAAAGTAAAGTTCTAGAATCACTTAAGTTGGGAAGCTATTATCATTAACACAACCCTGTTGTGGTCAAGTCAAAGTTCATCATTCATTTCAAGTTATTTAGAAAACATCTGACAACGAAACAGTATGGCCATTCGAACTGTCCATAACCGCGGACGCGGCTATTCGAATAGTTTGACACTCTGTAGAGGTGGTACACTTTCACCACAAGATTCGATACATCTGTCAAGGATAACCCTGAATCATCATACTTAGTATGCAGATAATCAAACATAACCTTCCCTTTACACACCCTAGTATAAGCACCTCTCCTATGAGCATGGCATCCCAACCATGACCATCAGTCATCTTGGGTACTGCATAGGTGGACAACATTGAGAGGTAGCCTCAGCTCAAACCTCTCCCATGAGGGAATTAATGCTAATGCATATAAATTTCCAGCTAAGCCTTACCCAATTCAGGTAGTGTGGTTGTACGGTAAATTTGGAATGGTATCGCATCCGAATCCAACCATCAGTTTTATAAAAAGGTTAAGGCTCATGCCTCATCATTTTCATCATCATAACCAGTTGTGTCTCTCAACACATGTCAAAACATCTCAATAGAATGACTCATCATTCCAAGGTTTTCACAATTCATTTTGACCAAGTGTTCCCATCTAAAGTGACTCATGTTTTTGATCTATTCTAAAATATTAAGTTGAGAGTGTTCACTAAGGTGGAAAAGATGGTTTCAATCTCATGCCATAGAATGATATCTAAAGGTTTCTAAGTAGGTCAAGTTTAATACTTTTTATGCTACCTTCAAAATAAGTAAGGAACTTTGCATACTAAGGGGAGTAAAACTTGTAAGTAAGGCTTGGGGTACTAATAGTTAAAAAGGGGTGTGATCAAAGCATGCCTAAAGCATCCTTGCTCATTCATCTAGCTTAATTCTAGTTTGCTAACAATAGCTTGCCTTGGTTGGTGCAGTGGTTGAAGTTTTCTTCTTCTTCTTCTTGGTAGAACTCCTCCTCCTCGAAAGCTTGGTCGGTACTAGCGTCTATAAATACATAGGGAGTGCACAATCACCAAACAATACTTAACTAGGCTAAGTAGCATTCTAAAACACACATTTGATGATCTATTATCATCACAAACATCACAAGTTTTAATTCAATAGTTTCATCCTTTTCATTTTAGAAAAGTAATTTCTACTCATTGAAATACTAACTAAAATTTAATATTCACCACCAAAATATGGGATCATGTGGACACATGTCCTCACCACATATTCTAACATGTGGGAATGAGATTTAAAGGTTGGATCAATATTACTTTAGTTTAAGTTTATTATTTAATGATTTAAAGTGACTAGAAATGCCTATATAGCATTATTTTGGTACTAGTCCAAAGTCACTGTATGTAAACCTTAATATTATTACATATTTAGATAGATAGGATGAAATGTGATTTTTGAGAGTTGGAATCAACTCAAAAGCTAACTTAGTTGATTTTATAAAAATGTTGCAAGTTGCAAAAGCTTTTGTCTTCTTATTTTTATTAGGAGAGATCTATAACTCTAATTGAATTAAATCCAACAGGGTTGGATAGATCATTTTAATACCTTTTAGACAAAATTGGTTTCATGCAATTTGGATTTCTAAAACTCACTGAATTGATTTTCAAACTAGGGGACATAAACTAGATTTAACTAAAAAGAAAAATCCAGATTTGAATCGATGGGCTAGCACGGGAAAGGACTTGGGTCGGCCCAGTGGCGCTCCGCGGTGCGGGGCTCAGCTGACAGGGGGGTCCCACGTGTCAGCGGCACTTAAAACGCGAAACGGTACGTGCGCTGTGGGTCGTAGGATTAGAAGCGAGATCAACAGCTGAGGGTCGTCGTCAACGACGAACAGGTCGCCGGCAAGCTCGAACCCTAGCGGCTCGGTGGGGGTCCACTGGGGGCGTACCAGGGCTCCAACGGGGTCGGCGAGGCTGGCAAACGACGTGGAAGACGACGACGAGGCGAGGCGCAGTTGCGGTGGAGCTTGGGGTGGTCACAATCAATGGCACTCTTCTCCTCCCGCCGCGGCTGCTCCGGCTCCAATTCCGGCGAGCTGCTGCTCCACTTGCTCCAGCTAGAGGTGGGTGAGGTTCAGAGAGGTGAGGGGAGTGGAATGGTGTGGAGAGAAGAGGCTGGGGAGGGCTCATTTTATAGGCCCGACGGTGAGACCGAGCGGGATGGGCAGGCGACTCCGACGACAAGGCTACGGCGGGGTAGAGGCATGGCTAGGGTTGGCGATCGATGTGTGGTTCCCTAGCGGTACTCTAGGAATTGAATGCGGCCGTAGGGGCGGTGGCACGCGGTCTGGGTGAGGTGGCGCTCTGCGCGGCCGAAGCGGCGGTGTCCACGGCAAGCGGTGTTTGTGAGGCTTTGGGCGGCGAACGGGGATGTATGGGGTGTTCTCCAGGTCGAGGTGGAGCGGCGGGCGCGGGCTGGTGCCAAGGGGCGTTCTGTGCGAGCGGGGACAGGGCGTGCTCTGGGGGCGGCACTGGCATGGTGTGGTGGCACTGGGCGCGGGTTGTGCTCGGTGGTCCACTGTTGCTCTGGGCTCGGGCAAAGGACAGGGGGTGGCGGTGAGCTCCTGGCTACCTCCTAGACATGGCGAGGGAAGAGGGAGTGGTCTGCTGCAGCGGGGCAAGGGTTGGCCGGCGAGGCATGGCTCGGCATGGCATGGCCTGGGGACTAGGGACAACGGAGAGGGGTGTTAGGGGTTTGGTTAGATCAAGAGGGGACAGAGGAGATAAATGAAGGTCATTTGGGGGCAAAACCCTGTTGTAAACAGTGAGCTAGGATTAGAGGTGATATTATGCATGCCAAGTGTTTGATGAAATGGCCGCATGAAAGAAAGTTTTGAATTTTGGTTTCAAAATTTTTGAGTGATCTCCACTAGTGATAGGTAGTATCTGGTTGCAAGGGTTTTGAAAATGGAGCTCAATTAGATGGTTTTTGAAATAGGGGTGATCTATGCATATGCATTAGATTCAATTTTAAAATGTCATTTAAATTAGTTAACAGAATGTTTTTAGCAGATCAAAAGGTGGGCCTTGGTACCTCATTATGTGTACTAGCAAGGGGTGCAAAGATCAAGAATTGTTTCTGTTAAGAAATGAGTACTAGGAATAGCCAAAGTAGGCATGAGAGTTAAATTTGCCAAAATGACCATTCCTTCTTTTTAATTCTTTTTGATTTGATTTTCTTTAGGAAAAGTTTGGGAATGATGTAGATGGTGTTTAAATCATCTAAGAAACATTTTACAAGCATTGGATCAATCAATCATGGCAATTCAAACAACTCCTATTTTACATGCATACATATATGAATGCTTTCATTTTAAATTTGGAAAAGTTTTTGTTAACCCTATTTTTGGACGATTTGATCTTGATAAGCTTGGATTAAAGTTTTGGGATGTTACAAGCTACTAAAAATAAATACTTTGAATTCTGGAAGTACTAAAATTAAATACATTATAATTTTGTCTGAAAGGTAATACGCATACTGCTGATCGAAATAATATAAATACAATACAAAATTCTACTTCGAAAAATAGACCTGAAAATTGTAGCAAATAACCTAGGATGAATATAGGATTCATTCTCCCCTATATATTTCATCGTCGTCGGCTCCCGCGTGCTGCAACACATGTTTAGAGAACTCTCTCCGTCTGCAATGTGCTGCCAGTATCTCGTCCATAGGGTAAGGCCTCGGTGTATGTTCCAGACTTAATCCATACATTACCATTGTTGGTTCCTCTTCCCAGGCTTGAACCTCATGATCATACAGTCTGATATAATTCCTGTAGTATATGCAACCGGGTTTGACTGTGGGGTGTAACCTGGTGTCAATGGAGATAGACCGATTGTAATCAACAAAGAGGGCATGACTTCCAATGTCACCGAAGGCCTCGAGAGAGCGGTTCTCCGTGTCCACCCGGTACAACACCGGTTGCCCTTTGGCGAAATCCCCATTCAACACAAGAAGCAGATCACCATCTGACTCCACAAGGTAAAACTTGTAGGTTCCGCGTACCTATTCAAAGACTAGGTCTAAAGTTATTTTGGCCATCGTGACAGTGCTCGCGCGCTGCTCTAACTAGATGTTGGTCGACAAGATGTCTTCATTCTCAAGTAATGCATATACATCCCCTCAGAATGCCTTCATGCAGTCCAGAAGCGTATCAGGAGGTGGCGAATACAATCCTTCTCCAAATGATTCATTGATTTGCCCCGTTGGGGTGCTCTCATCAGCCCATGCAATATGATCTGGATAATCAGTGCAAATGAACGCCATCGTCGGGGACTTCATCACAATGACAGATTGCAGAAGATCAGATGGTATGTGTGCTTGAAACTCAGTTTTAGACTTATGAGTGATTGGGTTCAGAAATTGAATCTGGTACGGCTCCACCCTCTGAGCAAGCACGATGATGCCACGAGAAACACCGACGAAGTAGAATCTTTTGGAAGAAGAGGGCATCAGTTAGCACTAAAATGTTTACAATGGAAAATACCAATAAATGAATGTTATATATATATTAGATGTGAATGTGAACCTGCGATGGACGTCCATTAGATTCGTCCTAAAGCAATGACCAGTGGCGAGGTTGAGGAACGTGAAGTCATCAATGTCTGGAAGTGTGTGATCTATCATGATCCAGTTGTTGAGATGGAAGTCGGGCACCTTTAAAGTGCGGCACCAATCGGTGCAGACTTCTCGACAAGCAGCATAGGTGTCGACGTACTCCTCTTTCTCCAGCAAGTAGTTGGCGATCTTGCGAAGTGGGTCGGCCGGGAGATCGGACCAGTTCCTCTTCATCTGGCTACTGGCCATGGCTTATGTGCGGGAATGTTTTGATCGAGGAAGAAAGAAGAACTACCACTACGAGGAGAAGAAGAAGAGGAGAACAGACGAGGGAGACGAAGCGGAACTACCACTACGAGGAGACGAGGAGACGAGGGAGAAGAAGAGGAACTGCCACTTCAACTTTGGATCAACGGGCTTTTTTTTGGAACTAGCGCGTGAACTAGCCATGCACTGTATGCAAGTTTTGGTTAAATAGACTGACATGTGGGACCTTCTAAAAAATTCCGTGAAGTGCTACCGTGCATAGTGCACTGATAGGTGGCATGTTTTCTGACTAGCAGGCCCGCCTCCTCCACCTTCGACGGCGTGCGTCCCAGGTTCGAGGGCTGGTGCCGCCCACCAACACATTATTGTGCAATTTTCCATGTTTTGTCGCAACCAGCTCCGCTCCTCTGCTCCTTCCGCCGCCACTCCGCTCAGTCGTGCACCGCTCTCATCGTCCCCTTGGGTCGTCGTCCTCCCGCCCTCCCCTCCCTGCCATCCCCTCACGTCCCCTCCCCTTCCCTCCCTGCCCTGTCTCCTTGCTGCCGTCCATTGCCCAGGCGCGTCTAGAAACAAAAACCGAGAGTCGGCCGTTGGGTTAGGCGCCCAACAACGCTGGTGATCCGGATCCCGCTCGGAGATGGATCATGCGAGGCTTGAGAACACAGAGATGGGTCCTGCGTGGCTAGAGAGCATGGAATATCCTTCAAGTCTGGAGAGCACAGAGGACAAGAGGAAGCGGGGTGGAGAGCTTTGGAGTTATGGATCCCGGAGAAGGTGTCGTGCATCCACATTGAAGGGTAAGAACTGTGATTCCTTTTCTGCATACCCCAATTAGCGTTTCTAGTCTCGTGGTTATGGCAAGGATATGTGTTGGTAAACGCAGGACGTCTGTATAGCTTGTCCTTGAGCATGATGCTTTGTCAACCAAGCATGAAGGCACTGAAATGTGTGGCGGTGCGGATGATGATGAGAAAGCATATCCATACGTGGCTACTGGCCCTGATAGGATGGAGAGTAGGGAATATTTGGTTGATTCGAACTTTGAGCCTGACTATGGGACTGATGAGGAAGAGGAATGTGAAGATGTGGAAATGGGATGTAGATACAACGACAAAGACAAGGACAGGCCAGTGATACACTTTGACAGGGACAATCCTACAATTGATGAGGGGACTGTCTTTGAGAATGTGGAGGACTGCAGATATGCAGTTGCAACCTATGCAATCAGAGTTGGGTTTGAATTTATCATTGAAAAGAGCGACCAAAAGAGATTTAGGGTGCACTATAGGGAAAGTAATGTGTGTAAATGGATATTACATGCATCTTCAATGCAGGGTGGACATCCATTTCAAGTTGCAATAGCTACATTTAGTTTCAATCTTTCTCATATTTATTCTGCTGATAACTAGCTCTGAATTATTTGGATTCTTATCGAATGCAGATCAAAGTAAACATGAAGAAACACAACTGCCCTAATACTTCTTTAAGTGATAAAATTAGACCGGCGACTACCAAGTGGATTGCTGCTACTGTACTTGACTGGGTGAGGCAGGATCATAACATTGGACCTGCTAAACTCAGAGCAAAGATTAGCAAAAAGTTTAACATTTTGATTCCTTACCACAGAGTCTTTGATGGGAAGGAGATGGCTCTAGACTTCATTCAAGGCAAGTGGAATGACAGTTTTCATATGTTGTATAGTTTCAACGCTCAGGTACAGAAAACATCACCTGGTAGTGTTGTTCACATCGATTACGAGGTTGTGAAAGGAAGAGAAAAGGTCTGGAGGGGGGTCAGGTATAAGCAGGCAGATAAGATATGCTTCAGGAGATGTTTTGTCTGCCTGAAGGCATGCTAGAAGGGGTTCCTAGACGGCTGCAGGCCATACTTGGCAATAGGTGTAACTTCTTTAACAAAGAAGTTCAGGGGACATGTTGCTTCTGCTTGTGCTTTGGACGTGCATAATTGGCTTCTACTCGTAGCCTATGCTGTTCTTGAGGGTGAATCAAATGAAAGCTGGACATGGTTCATGCAGAGACTACGGGCAGTAATTGGTCACCCTGAAGGCTTGGTGATACACACCGATGCATGCGAGGGTCTTGAGAATGCTATTGATGTTGTGTTTCCTGGGGTTGAGCATAGGGAATGCATGCGGCACCTCGCTACTAACTCCATGAAGAAGTTCAAAGGAAAGATATTTGAAGAGGACTTGTGGCGATCAGCATACACATACACCCCAAGCACGCATGCTACTTACTTGCAAAACATGTATGTAGTGCCAAAGGTGAAAAAATACCTTGAAGAACGTCACACCAAGCTATGGGCCAGAAGCAAGTTTGGTGAGTTAAGCAAGGTGGATTTTGTTTGCAATAATTTGGCAGAGAGTTTCAATGATAAGATTTCAGACATGAAGACACTTGGAATTGTTATTTTGTTAGATGTAATAAGACAGTGCATAATGGTGAAGATAGATTTAAGGCAAAGAATTTGTGCAAGAAATTTTTTAGGCCATAAAATAGTTCCAAAGATGGTTATGTTACTGAATGCAAGAACCAGGGCAATGGGAACAATAAAGATGAGGATGGTCAGAAGTTCCAGAACATTGGCTGAGGTTTATGTAGAATACAAGCGTGGAAGTGAACGGAGGTACACTGTAGACATTGTAAACAAGACTTGTTCATGTAGGCAGTGGCAGATTACTGGTCTGCCATGTCACCATGCAATTTACTTCATCTTAAAGCTTAGAGGTAGCAGAGCTGAAATAGAGAACTATGTCGACAACTATTTCTCCGTGGACAAGTTTGCTGCAACTTATGTAGAAAACGTACCACCTATGGCCAATGAAAATGATTGGGAGATTGTCGATCCAGGGTTCAAACTTCAACCACCAGTTCTTAGGGGGCCACTTGGGAGGCCTAGAAAGCTAAGGATCGAAGCCTCCACCGATAAAGCTTCAAGGCTGGGAGCTAGGAAAAGGAAATGCAAATGTTGTGGCGGATTCAGCCATATCAAGAGGTTGTGCAAAAACCCAGTTACACATGATATTGTCCCTGTTCAAACCCCGGTGGCAGAAAATGAGGCTTCTCAGCCAGAACTGGAGGAAGAGTAGCGCGAAGACGAAGAACTTGAGGAAGTGCAGCAGGTGGAGGAAAACGGTGATGATCACTCCAAGGAAAACATACGTAAGCAGCCAATTTATGAAGAAGTGGAGGTGCCGGCGAGAAAAGGGTGTGAAAAGAAACAAAAGGGTAAGCGGAACGGGTAGGAAAGGGCAAATAATTGAGGTGTATTAGAATATGAAGAAGTTGCAGGGGTGATTGAGGATGTTCTTGAGGATCTTTCGGCTAACTACAGGAGAGATAATAAATCCCTGCCAATTTCATCTTTGTACGATTCTCCAGATGAAAGGTAAGCTTAAAAATTGTTTTATTTGCCATTTTATCATTTTTTTTATCCTCATCAAATGATGCTTAATGCAGCGTGGGCTAGCAGACTAATAAGAGGAGCAGAAAGATGCGGGCATAGTAACATCGTATGTTGAATTATATCATTGAAACTAAACTAGTTGTGTCATCTTTATTTATATCTAGCACGTGCAACGTGTCAGTGATGGGGTCATTTGGACTAGATTACAATTTTTTAAATATTATTACATTAATTTTTACCTGCGTATGGACGCAGCTACTAGTTCCCATCTCCTCTAGCGCACTCCAGAATTATGGTTGTGCCATCAAGTAGCAGAGTCAGCGTATTGTCCCATCATATGTGAATGCAATGACTTTGTTCGTTCAGAATTTGACAATTTTGATTAGTTTGAAAGATAGAGAAACCTAAAACTGAAGGGTTCCTTAGAAAAAAAATTCTATCTACTCGAACACTAATACCAAGATCTATACTATGTAGACATAAGTAACGGAGAAGGAATACAGTATTCATACCTTTGCAGAAAGAGGCACGCCTTATGCAGGAAGGCATATATTGATGAAGACGAGCAGCACCCCAAGTGTGGTGCCTCCGAAGTTCGTCACACGTCCGGTGTAGGAGACGTCAACCGGACTCCGATCCAGCCGAGCAGTGGAAGAAGTAGATGCCGGATCGCCGATCACACGACGGTAGTGTGAAGGTGGAGAACTCAACTATGAGGTCCTCCCCAATATTACGGGGAAGTCCTCAGCAGATGAGAGAGAGAGAATGAGAGGAATGGGTGATTTCCAAGGGGGAGGGGACCCCTTTATATAGTGGGAGGGGGGCGCACCACCCAGGGGCCAGGCGGGGTGGGACTAATCCCCACACCCGCCGGCCACCATGGGGCAGCCGCCGTCCCTAGGTGGGCCCCACTAGGGCGGCCCACCAGCCCTAGGTCGGCTGGCTCCCACTCCCTAGGCGCCTTGCCCTCTTGGGCCTCCCTTCGGGTGAGGCCCATTAGAAATATGGAGCCTTTAAAAATAAAATAAAATATTTATTTAATATTAATTCTCCAATTAACATTCAAATACACATATTATATTATCTCTTCACTCCGGAACAACTTCCGGGCCCCTTTCGATCTCCATCGGATGTTACCGAAACTATTCCGGTTTCTCTCTCTCTATTTCTCATATGATACCTCGTCTACCCTAAGTGTCCCTACCCTTAAGCGTGACATCCTTCAGTTCAGAAACACTCCGGACATGATAGAGACCACTCTCATATCAATGATCAACAGAGGGACCTGGATGGCCATGTGACCCTCGTGCGTTTCACGAATACAATCGCTCGAACCGTGAGATAGTCGCTCCCCATTCCCTTTGTCATTCGATACCTAATTCATCCGAGACTTGATCTTTGGTATCTCCATACCTTAGTTCGATCGTTACTGATGAAGTTGTTTTCTTGTTCTCATGTCGTTGCATTCCGTGACCTAGTCACATGCTTGCAAGCTTCATCAATGCAACGTCACCGAGATGGCCACATGTATCTGTCTGTTATATGGACTAGACAAATCCTGGTCTTGATATGTACTCCTCTACGCATTCCTTCAGAAAACCTGAGTGGCACCTTTTTGATCACCGTGTTACGAGATGATTCTTGATAACCATCTAAGCTTCTTCCAGAATGGTTATTTGCATTACCTCAAAGTCAAAGGATCAGGTTGCGAGGTTCTCTGTGTTTTATCATCAATGGTGAACATTGTAACTAGATCTCATTAAGATATAATGGTCGGATGTTTGTCTATCATGTTATTCAAATAATAACATGACCTCATTGTCAGTTGGCATAAATGCCCATGATCTTGAAACATAGACCATCCTCATGACCAATGAACTAGTTCACTAGAGGTAACTAGAGACACGGTTTGTTTACATACCACGCGTGTGTTAACGTTTCATATTAACATAGTTATAGCATAGTATGAAACATATTATGAACATACAAGAGATATATCAAATAATACACTTTATTATTTGCCTCTAGGGCATAACTCCTTCAGTCTCCCACTTGCACTAGAGTATAAACAAAACTAGTTTACAATAGGCAGGAACCTAACACCAATGGAATCTCGGTGTTGTTCGTGCTTATCCAGTTGGAGAGCTTTAGTCAGAGGATCTGCTACATTCAGTTCCATATCTACTTTGCAAATCTTGACTTCACCTTCGTCAACAATCTGCCGGATGACGTGAAATCTAAGCTTGATGTGTTTGGATGTGGAATGAGTTCTTGGTTCCCTTGTATTTGCAATAGCTCCCGTGTTATCACAATAGATCATCATAGGGTCTTGCGCATTGGGAAAAACTCCCAGTTTGATGATGAAATTCCTTAGCCAAACAGCTTCATTCGCTGCATCAGTTGCAGCAATGTATTCAGACTCCATTTAAGATTGTGCCACCACCGGCTGCTTCTTGCTCTTCCAGCTTACTGCCCCACCATTCACCAAGAAAACAAATCCTGTTTGAGACTTCGAGTCATCATGATCTGAATTCTAGCTCGCATCTACGTAACCTATTACGTTTAGAGCTTCATCATTTCCTCCATAGATTAGGAACATATCCTTTGTTCTTCTCAGATACTTTAGGATATTTTTCATAGCTGTCCAGTGATCTGGTCCTGGATTACTCTGATATCGGCTCGTCAAACTAAGAGCCAATGCCACATCAGGTCGGGTACTAAGCATTGCATACATGATATATCCTATTGCTGAAGCATAGGGGATGTAAGACATCTTCTCTCTATCATCGTCCGTTACAGGACATTGAGTCATACTCAAGTTGTAATTCTTCATCATAGGTGTAAAACCCCTCTTGGTTTTTTCCATTTTGAACCTCTTCAAAATCTTATCTATGTAAGTACTCTGACTCAATGCTATTAGGTGCCTTGATCTATCTCTATAGATCTTGATTCCTAATATGTATGCAGCTTCACCTAGATCCTTCATGGAAAATTGGTTGCTCAAATATGCTTTCACGCTATTCATAAGATCCACATTGTTTCCCTTGAGTAATATGTCATCCACATATACCACTAGGAAAACAACTGAGCTCCCACTCGCTTTCTTGTAAACACAGAACTCTTGTTGGTTTTGGATAAATCCAAAACTTTTGATCACTTGATCAAAACGTTTGTTCTAGCTCCGAGATGCCTGCTTCAATCCATAAATGGACCGTTGAAGCTTGCATACCTTTCCAGCATCCTTAGGATCAACAAAACCTTATGGTTGCATCATATACAACTCTTCACCAATGTGACCATTGAGGAATGCGGTCTTGACATCCATCTGCCAAATTTCATAGTCGAAATGTGCAGCAATTGCTATTAAAATCCTGACAGCCTTAAGCATCACTACGGGAGAGTAAGTCTCATCGTAGTCAACTCCTTGAATTTGTCGAAACCCCTTTGCGACAAGTCGAGCTTTGTGAATGGTCACATTACCATTCGCATATGTCTTTTTCTTAAAGATCCATTTATTTTCCACGGCCTTGTAGCCCTCTGGAAGATCCACCAAGGTCCAAACTTGGTTTTCATGCATGGATCCTATTTCGGATTTTATGGCTTCTAGCCATTTCTCGGAGTCAGCACTATACATAGCTTCTTTGTAGTTTGCAGGTTCTTCTTGTTCATCTAGGATGACAGACATTACAAGGCTACTGTACCAATCTAGAGTGGCACGAACACTTGTAGACCCGCGAACCTCAGGAGTCTCGATGTCATTGTTTTGATCATTATCAGGGCTCTTCCTCCATGTTGGAGAGCGGTTTCGGAATAGCTTCATTGCGCTACTCGGAATATGGAGAGAAGGGTCAACAATTTCATCTAACTCAATTTTCCTTCCACTCACCCCTTTTTCAAGAAACTCCTTCTCGAGAAAGGTGCCAGTTTTTGCGACAAGCGTTTTGCCTTCGGCTTGATT
This sequence comes from Avena sativa, assembly GCA_916181665.1. NCBI lineage: Eukaryota > Viridiplantae > Streptophyta > Magnoliopsida > Poales > Poaceae > Avena > Avena sativa. The sequence continues at coordinate 83,915,762 of OV702286.1, forward strand.
GTATATGGTATATCCAATGGTTTCCCTTGGATATCCTACAAACATACATTTTTCCGATTTGGGTTCGAGTTTGTTAGGCTGCAGTTTCTTAACATACGCCTCACATCCCCGAACTTTCAGAAAAGACAACTTCGGCTTCTGCCCATACCATATCTCATATGGGGTTGTCTCCACAGATTTGGATGGTGCTCGGTTTAAAATAAAAGCGGCGGTTTCTAATGCGTATCCCCAAAAAGACACACACAAATCAGTTAAAGACATCATGGACCGTACACTATCCAATAGGGTTCGGTTACGGCGTTCCGACACACCATTACGCTGTGGTGTTCCGGCTGGCGTAAGCTGTGGGATAATCCCACAGTCCTTCAAGTGCATGTTAAACTCATAACTCAAATACTCGCCTCCTCCATCCGATCGAAGGTGCTTGATTTTCTTGTTAAGTTGATTCTCTACCTTTTTCTGAAATTCCTTGAACTTTTCAAAGGTTTCAGACTTGTGCTTCATCAAGTAGATATATCCATATCTTCTTAAGTCGTCAGTAAAGGTAACAAAGTAACGATAACCATTGCGTGTTGAGACACTCATTGGTCCACATACATCCGTATGTATGATCCCAAGTAGGCCTACAACTCTTTCCACTATTCCGGAGAATGGTGTCCTGGTCATCTTTCCCATGAGGCATGGCTCACATGTATCAAGGGATTCAAAATCCAATGATCCAAGAATCCCTTCTGAATGAAGCTTCTTCATGCGCTTTATGCCAATATGACCAAGACGGCAATGCCATATGTACATGAATTATTGTCACTGTGCTTACAACGTTTAGCATCAACACTATGGATGTGTGTATCACAATCAAGATCAAGTAAGAATAAACCATCACATACAGGAGCATGAACATAGAAAACATCATTTATATAAATTGAACAACCATTTGTTCCTGATTTAAACGAATAACAGTCTTGCAACAAGAAAGACCCACTCACAATATGCATACTCAGTGCGGGTACATAATAGCATTTATTCAAAATCAACAATAATCCTGACGGTAGACGGAGATGTAGGGTGCCGACGGCCATCACTTCGACTCTCGAACCATTGTCGACGTGCATCGTCACCTCGTTCTTCCTCAGGCGCCTCCTACTCTACAGATCCTGCTGAGAGTTACAAATGTGAGCAACAGATCTGGTATCAAATACCCAGGTGTTACTCCTGGCACTCGTAAGGAATACATCAATAACATGTATATCATATATACCTTTGTCCGGGATGGCTATCTTGCCAGCTCGCTTGTCTTCAAGGTACCTAGGGCACTTGCGTTTCCAGTGCCCATCCTCTTTGCAGTAGAAGCACGAAGTGCCGGTCTTAGGGCCAGGCTTGGCAGTCTTTGAGGTGCTAGGAACAAACCTGCCATCCCTCTTAGACTTATTGCCCTTGCCTTTCCCCTTTTGCCCCGGTTTCTTAAAGTTGGTGGTCTTGTTGACCATCAGCACCGTGTGCTCCTTCTTGATTTCAACCTCAGCAGTTTTGAGCATGGAGAACACCTCAGCAAGGGTCTTAGTCATCCCTTGCATGTTGTAGTTCATCACAAAACTCTTATAGCTAGGGGCAGCGAGTGTAGTACCCTATCTATAGCGAGCTCCTCCGGGATTTTGCAATCCAGGGCGTTTAGACGCTTAACGTAGCCAGACATTTTGACCATGTGCTCACTAATACTATTGTGCTCTTCCATCTTAGCAGAGAAGAAGAGCTCGTAAGCATCATACCTCTCTGCACGAGCCTGTGGAGCAAAGACAGCCTTGAGATCCTCAATGATCTCAAAAGCATTCATCTTCTCAAAACGTTTTTGAAGCTCTGGCTCCATGGCATAGAGCATTCCACTCTGGATAAGGGAGAAATTATCTGCCTTGGACTGCCAGACATTCTTTTCGTCCTGGGAGGCGGAATCTGCAGGCTTAGCTGGAAGCTCAGCCTCGATGACATAAGTCAACTTGTAGGGGACTAGGAGGATCCTAAGATTGCGGAACCATGCGGTGAAGTTGGTCCCATCAGTTTTCAGCTTGTCCTTCTCGAGGAAAGTGCTTAGGTTGAAGGTGGGTGAGTGAGACATCTACAAAGGATTTGCAAAGTGTTTAGACTATGTTCATAATAATGAGTTCAAATTTTAATAAAGGAACTCCCACTTAAACGAACATCCCTCTACTCGTTTAGTGATCACATGATCCCTATCCCCTGCACCTCCCTCGATCATCACGGTCAACAGTGCAGTATCAAAGGTGGACATTCCCTAATGTCGATCACATCAACTATGTGATTCATGCTCGACTTTTCAGTCTCTTGTATTCCGAGGCCATTTCTGTACATGCTAGGCTCGCCAGTTCTAACTTGTGTGTATTCGCAGTGCAACATGGCTTGCACCCACTGTATGCGAACGTAGATATCTCTAACCCCCGATCATCACGGCCGGCCTCATACCGAAGAACTTTCTTGGTGGTGCACACACAAGAGGAATACGATAACTGGAATACTATGAGGGATTATCTTATTTTGCTACCGTCTAGTAAGTATACTAGCACAATAAGTAATACTTCAAAAGTAAAGTGTTATAACATCGCTATAGCTTTATGATCATCGTCAACAGCTTCAAAGTTTCGCAAACTTGTTTGTTGCCATGATATAATACTTGCCCCTATGCAATAATGAAGATAGACACTTCTATATTAACTATTGCATGTTTTACGCGGCTTTAGGGCTTTCGCAGTAGAACCCCTTCCCACCTACGAACGTCGAGCCACAACATGGATTCAATGATTGCCGTTCTTCTTCCCTTTTCAGGGCCCTCCAGTATCAATGTCACATCAACTACTGTAGAGAGACAGACACCCCCTAAGCCAATTTGATTTGTGGACCAGTCTCGTGAATCACCACGTGAGGTCGGTTGGGGGCCGCTTCATCAAACAGTGCTGCGATATGAACAACGATACTAAAGAGGGTAGCAACTAGAGAATCAATGCCCACATATTACTATGTGTTCTATCCGTACGACATGTCTACCCATAGACCCGCTCTGATACCACTGAAGGGTTCCGTAGCAGAAAATAAAAAAATTCTATCTACTCGAACACTAATACCAGGATCTATACTATGTAGACATAAGTAACGGAGAAGGAATACAGTATTCATACCTTTGCAGAAAGAGGCACGCCTTATGCAGGAAGGTGTATATTGATGAAGACGAGCAGCACCCCAAGTGTGGTGCCTCCGAAGTTTGTCACACATCCGGTGTAGGAGACGTCAACCGGACTCCGATCTAGCCGAGCAGCGGAAGAAGTAGATGCCGGATCGCCGATCACACAACGGTAGTGTGAAGGTGGAGAACTCAACTACGAGGTCCTCCCCAATATTACGGGGAAGTCCTCAGCAGATGAGAGAGAGAATGAGAGGAATGGGTGATTTCCAAGGGGGAGGGGGACCCCTTTATATAGTGGGAGGGGGCGCACCACCCAGGGGCCAGGCGGGGTGGGACTAATCCCCACACCCGCCGGCCACCATGGGGCAACCGCCGGCCCTAGGTGGGCCCCACTAGGGCAGCCCACCAGCCCTAGGCCGGCTGGCCCCCACTCCCTAGGCGCCTTGCCCTCTTGGGCCTCCCTTCGGGTGAGGCCCATTAGCAATATGGAGCCTTTAAAAATAAAATAATATATATATTTAATATTAATTCTCCAATTAACATTCAAATACACATATTATATTATCTCTTCACTCCGGAACAACTTCCGGGCCCCTTTCCGATCTCCATCGGATGTTACCGAAACTATTCCGGTTTCTCTCTCTCTATTTCTCATACGATACATCATCTAACCTAAGCGTCCCTACCCTTAAGCGTGACATCCTTCGGTTCGGAAACACTCTGGACTTGATAGAGACCACTCTCATATCAATGATCAACAGAGGGAGCTGGATGGCCATGTGACCCCCGTGCGTTTCACGAATACAATCGCTCGAACCGTGAGATAGTCGTTCCCCATTCCCTTTGTCATTCGATACCTAATTCATCCGAGACTTGATCTTTGGTATCTCCATACCTTAGTTCGATCTCGTTACTGATGAACTTGTTTTCTCATTCTCATGTCGTTGCATTTCGTGACCTAGTCACATGCTTGCAAGCTTCATCAATGCAACGTCACCGAGATGGCCACATGTATCTGTCCGTTACATGGACTAGACAAATCCTGGTCTTGATATGTACTCATCTACGCATTCCTTCGGAAAACCTGAGTGGCACCTTTTTGATCACCCTGTTACGAGATGATTCTTGATAACCATCTAAGCTTCTTCCAGAATGGTGATTTGCATTACCTCACAGTCAAAGGATCAGGTTGCGAGGTTCTCTATGTTTTATCATCAATGGTGAACTTTGTAACTAGATCTCATTTAGATATAACGGTCGGATGTTTGTCTATCATGTTATTCAACTAATAACATGACCTCATTGTCAGTTGGCATAAATGCCCATGATCTTGAAACACAGACCATCCTCATGACCAATGAACTAGTTGACTGGAGGTAACTAGAGACACGGTTTGTTTACATACCACATGTGTATTAACGTTTCGTATTAACACAGTTATAGCACAGTATGAAATGTATTATAAACATACAAGAGATATATCAAATAATAAACTTTATTGTTTGCCTCTAGGGCATAACTCCTTCAAAAACATGTATCTAGACATGTTTTGGGTATAGACACATTTATTAAATATGTAAAAAAACTAAGTCAGTTATATCTAGATAGGAGTAGTACACTATTACAACACGCTCGATCCCTTCTCCTCTGGCGCACTCCAAATTATGGCTGTGCCATCAAGTGCTGGGAGCAGAGTCAGCGTATTGTCCCATCCGATATGCCAGGAACGTGCGAACTTTATTTTCAGGATCGGACGAGTTTCGACTAGTTTCAAAGACAAAGACAACTAAAACATGGCCAACATATATAGATTATGACGATAATCGACTATGACTCAAGTGACCCAGATCCAAAGAGGGCATTAAAATATCGTACATAGATTTAATTTATGCTTAAGTGACCCTAATCGAATATGATGCTCCCGCAGTCTCCATCATCGATGATGTTGTCTGTCTCGCTGCCAGCCTCCTCCGCATCGGAATCGATGCCGACGTTCCCGGCAGCGTTCCTCCTCCTCATGGATTCTTCACGACGCGCCGCATCGATAACGGTGGAGGTCGTACACCCAGGCACTGCCCAGAAGCGCAGCCTCCCTTCGGGGTTGCGCAGATCCGGGTGGATCTCCCACCGGTGGGTTCCACACAGCTCAATCAACGCAGCTCGCTCCTTCTTGAACAGCTTTCGCCAGTACGCGCTCGTGCACGAGTACCGTGCCATTGCCCTCTTCCACTCCGGCAGCTGGCGGCGGCGCTCCTCGATCTGCCTCGCCAACGCGTTGTCGCGCAAGAGCGGCACGACAGGAACCCCGGCGTAGCTGAGCTCGAAGCCGGCCAGAAGCCTCGCGAACGGCAGCACGAGTATGTCGTAGTGGGCGAACATCTGAGCCTCGTGCAAGCTGACTTTTGGCCTCTCCCTCTCCATGGAGATGAAGGAACACGATCTGAGCTTCGGCCCTGGGGTTAAGGGGATAAGGGCAAGGACGTAGGCCTAGCGTCGTTGCCACTGCCAATCAGTTCGCAGAACAGACTTCTCGCGGATCGCCCTCGCGAAGGACATCCTTATCGTGCATGCACCCCGATCCAACGGCGCCTAACAATCGGGGATCGGGTCTTCTAGAAGCCCGGAGCGGTTGCTGGTTAGCTCTACGTCCTGATTGTTTGTGGCCAATGGCTATCATTGAAAATAATACACATTTCAATGACACTGGTGGATCCATATATGGTTTGTGAAAACAACACACATGCAATGACTCTAGATGTGGTTAATGAGAAGAACACACATTAAATGACACTGGTGGGCCCATAGGTGGATTGTGAAAAGAACACACATGCAATGAACTCTGGTGGAACCACATGCAATGACACTAGCGAATCCATGTGTGGTCTGTGAAAATAACACACATGCAATGACTCTAGATGTGGTTAATGAGAAGAACACACATGCAATGACACCGGTGGATCCATATGTGGATTATGAAAATAATACACATGCAATGACTCCAGTTGTTGTTAGTCAAAAGAACACACATGCAATGACACTGGTGGATCCATGTGTGGTCTCTGAAGACAAAACACATTTCAATGACACTGGTGGATCCATATGTGGTATGTGAAAATAATAGTTATGAAATGACTCTAGTTGTTGTTAGTAAAAAGAACACACATGCAATGACACTGGTGGATCCATGTGTGGTCTCTGAAAGAGAACACACATGCAATGACTCTAGTTGTGGTTAATGAGAAGAACACACATGCAATGATACTGGTGGATCCATAGGTTGATTGTGAAAAGAACACACATGCAATGACTCTAGTTGTTGTTACTAAAAAGAACACACTTGCAATGACACTGGTGGATCCATGTGTGGTCTCTAAAGAGAACACATATTTCAATGACACCGGTGGATCTATATGTGGTATGTGAAAAGAATAGTCATGAAATGACTCCAGTTGTTGTTGGGTCCGCAGCATAGAAAACAAAAAAAATCCTACGATGAGAAGTACACGCCAAGATCTATCTACTAGGTACAGAGCAATGGGTGGACATACATCCATCGAGAACTTACCCTTGAAGACAACGAGTTTTATTAACGAGTAGGAACTCGTGGTTAATGTAGTCGTAGACTTGCCAATCTCAAGATCGTGTGGAAGTCCGAGCGCCACAAATCAGTAGTGCATCCGTACTCGCACACACGTTCAAGCCACCGGACAATCTCCACCTCCTCGCTCTAGCGATCCAGCGGAAGCAGCAACTCCTTCCAGACGAAATGCCACCAGGAACATGTATCTCGCTAATCCGAGACCATGGGGGAATAATTCTAGAGGGGGAGAGAGATCCTGCACGAGGAGGTGTGAGAAAGGAGGAAGAGGGGGGCCTTTTATAGGAGGAGGGGGGTACCCCCTCCATGGCTGGCGCCTCATGGAGGTGACCCCTCACCTCCTCCATTCATGTGGTGGTAACTCCCTCCACATTAAAATGGCTCTTCACATTCCCTTTTAAAGTCCCACTTTAAATGCATTAAAATTCTCTAAGTTAAATGCTCTCTCATTTAATAAAACTCTTTTATTAAATTTATTCAGAATTTTGTTAATTACTTTAATTAACAAACATTCACATATAACCCCTTGCAATATTTCAATATCACATGCAGAACCACTTTCTGCAATTTCACCTGAAACAATTTCCGGTTTCTATCGAAACAATTCCTGCGCTTTGCAATTCTTTTGTCTGAAACATATGTGCTCCAAAATGGTGTCCAGTAAATCTTAAGTGTGTCACCCTACGGTTCGCGAATAATGCAGACATGATTGAGACTCCTCTCAGATCAATAATCAGAAGCGGGACCTGGAGATCCGTACTGACTCCTGCATATTCAACAATGACTTTTGTGATCGTGAGAACCTTTAACGCTTGTAATTTAATCCCTTTGTCTCTTGATATAATACATGTCCGAGATTCAATCATCGGTATCCAAATACCTAGTTTGATCTCGTTATCGACACGCACTCTTTTCTCGTTCCCGTGTGACGTGCTCGTCGTTCGACGTAGAGCTCGTTGGGAACCCCAAGAGGAAGGTATGATGAGCACAGCAGCAAGTTTTCCCTCAGTTATAAACCAAGGTTTAATCGAACCAGTAGGAGCAAGGAAACACCCCAAAGGTGTTACTAGCTGAGCTTTGGCAGGATGCACTACCGGTGCTAGTAGCAACATGGAGACCTGCACAACACAACCACAAAACTTTGTCCCCAACTTGCGATGAGGTTGTCAATCTCACCGTGTTTTGTGGAAAACAAAGGATTAAACGTATCGAATGGAAAGAAGTAATAGTTTGCAGAAAGTAAACACAAAGCAGTAAAATATTGTAGATTGTATGTAAAGAGAAAGGACCGGGATCCATAGTTCACTAGAGGTGGCTCTCCTTACTTCTCTCTCATTAGAGGTTACTCTTGGCACAAAAAGCAAATAAAAAGGATAAGGAGAGGTTATTACTGAGGTATTAAATTCCAAGACTCATCTAAAACTTTTGGGTTATCTCCCAATAAGTACTTTTCTTTAACGCCTTTAAGTTAGGCACAAGAAGCAAAGAAAGAATCAAGTGTTCTCAAATGAAGAAGCATTAAGATCAATACCAGAAATATTTTCAACAAGGCAAGGTATATCATCCAAATAAGTTCTAGAGGATCCTCTCTCAATGCTCTTAGGTTCACTATTCTCATCAAAAGGGTTTGCAGGAACAATCCAATCAAGATTCTTTTCTATGGCATCATGTATTGCTATTAGTTTAAAGGGTGTTGGTATCTTAGGTTCCTCCCCATTAGGTTCGGTTTTGTTCATCTTTTCTCGTGTACCAACAACATCTACACATGAGCCTAGCATATTGAAACATTCAAAGATTTTCCTATCTTCCTTGGCAACATCATAGAAATCCTTAAACAAAGTTTCTAAAATGAAATCCCTCTTTTCAGGATCCTCAATTTCTTTAATCTTAAGAAACATTACTTGCATTAAGGGGTTAAGGTTAACAAACCTAGCTTCTAACATGTGAATTAAAGAAGCTGCAGCAATCTCATAGTTTGGAGCAAGTTCTACATGGGATCTATCCTCAGTATCTTCATGCTTACTAACATGATTAAAGAATTCTTCAATGTTATCTTTCCCAATTATAGAACCACTACCAATTGGAAGGTATTTTAGGGTGAATGTAGGGATCAACATGGTGAGCTAAGGAAGAGGTGACAACTAAAGGAGACTTAATTTTTTTGTGTGTTTTTCAAATAAGAAGGCAAACTAGTAAAACTATTTTTTTTGTGTTTTTTTTAATAACAAAACAAGCAAACAAAGCAAAAAAGAAACTAAGCAAAACAAAAACAACAAAGTAAAGAGATTGGTTATGAGGGACTCCCCTTGTGAAGATGTCCTGGACTCCCCGGCAACGGCGCCAGAAAAGATCTTGATGTGCTCGTCGTTCGACGTAGAGCTTGTTGGGAACCCCAAGAGGAAGGTATGATGAGCACAGCAGCAAGTTTTCCCTCAGTTATGAAACCAAGGTTTAATTGAACCAGTAGGATCAAGGAAACATCCCAAAGGTGTTACTAGCTGAGCTTTGGCAGGGCGCACTACCGGTGCTAGTAGCAACGTGGAGACCTACACAACACAACCACAAAACTTTGTCCCCAACTTGCGATGAGGTTGTCAATCTCACCGTGTTTTGCGGAAAACAAAGGATTAAAGTATCGAATGGAAAGAAGTAATAGTTTGCAGAAAGTAAACACAAAGCAGTAAAAGATTGTAGATTGTATGTAAAGAGAAAGGATCGGGATCCATAGTTCACTAGAGGTGGCTCTCCTTAGATAGATAACATGTTGGGTGAACAAATTACAGTGGGGAAATTGACAAACACCGAGAAAGCAATACATGCATATACTAATCATGTTGACTCCATTGAGACTTGATTGGGCATTACAACATAATACATAGACCGCCATCCAACTGCATCTATGACTAATAATCCACCTTCAGTTTATCATCCGAACCCCCTCCAGTATTAAGTTGCAAGCAACAGATTATTGCTTTACGAACTACGTGTAAAGTAAACAATACGATTGTTCTATGAACAAAGGATTGTTGGTTTCTTCCTAGTAGCAACAACACATCTAGTACCTTAGAGATTTCTGTCGCTTCCCCAGATTACCAGAGGCATGAACCCACTATCGAGCATAAATACTAACTCTTGGAGTTTCTAGCATCTACTTGGCCAAGGTAGCTACTAACAACGGAAAGCATGCAAGATCACAAATAACAAAGACATGATAGAATCAATAATCAATCTGAAATAGCATCTCAATATCCATCGGATCCCCGCAAACACAACATGTATGAATTATAAATAGATGATCTTGATCATGAACGGATCTCACAAGATCTAAACATGAAAGCACAAAGGAGGAGAACCAGCCATCTAGCTACTACATGGATCTGTAGTCCAAGGATGAACTACTCACGCATCACACCGGAGGCTTGCATGGTGATGAAGAAGGCCTCCAGGGTGAATTCCCCTCTCCGGCAGGGTGTCGGGAAGAGCTTCAGATCCCTCCCGATCTAGGGATGGAGATGACGGCGGCTACAGACTCTTTCGTGGATTTTTGAACGGGCCCTTAGGGTTTTCGTCCCGAGGGCAATATATAGGTGGAAGGAGAGGCCGAGGGGGTGCCGGGAGCGGCCACACCACCCCCTGGCGCGGGTCAGGCCTGGCCGCACGGCCAGGTGGTGTGGTGGCCCCCAGGCCCTTCTCCCTCTCGTATTCTGGCACTTGATCCCTTCCTAAAAAATAGGCACTTTGGCTTTTGTCCCGTCCAATTCCGAGAATATTCATTTTCTGACTTTCCTGGAACCAAAAACAGCAGAAAACAGGCAGCTGGCACTATGGCTCTTGTTAATAGGTTAGTCCAAGAAAGCATATGAAAAGTACTCCAAAGTTGGAACAAAACACAAGAAAGTGGATAAAACCAAGCATGGAACATCAAAAATTATAGATATATTTGCAATGTATCACCGTGATATAACATTCTAGTGATCACATCACTTGCTTGCAAGCTACCTTAATGTGATATCACCGAGAGGGCCCAGAGTATATCTATCCGTTATCAGGATTGACAAATTCCACTCTTGATCCATGAGCCTCAACATAACACCTTCGTAGCACTGAACCCATCTTTATAGTCACCCTGTTACGGTGTGACGTTTGATGTTATCAAGATACTCTTCTGGTGTTAGCAATTACCATGATCTCATGGTCTAAGGATAAAGATTACTTCGTATGATGTTATAGCAATGTAAACATAATGACTTGATCGTAATGCTATACTTTGGATGAATGTTCATCACATCATTTCACAAATGTTGTGACCTTGTTATTAACAACATCCAATGTCCATGATCAGGAAACCTTGATCATCTTGTTAATCAACAAGCTAGTCTATAAGAGATTCATAACTAGGAACCCTTTTTGTTTATTAAACACACATGTATTGATGTTTCCGATCAAGACAATTATAGCATGCAAAATAAACATCTATCATATATAAGGAATACATAATAACAACTTTATTATTGCCTCTCAGGGAATATTTCCTTCAGTCTCCCACTTGCACTAGAGACAATAATCTAGTTCACATAGTGATAAATCTAACACCCATGGAGTTATGGTGTTGATCATGTTTTGCCCTAGGGAGAGCTTTAGTCAACGGATCTGCTACATTTAGGTCCGTGTGTACTTTACAAATCTTTATATATCCATCCTTGACATGTTCGCGGATGGAGTGAAATCAGCGCTTAATATGCTTGGAATTCTTGTGAGACCTCGGTTCCTTGGCGTTGGCTATGGCTTCATTGTTGTCACAATAGATCACCATTGGGTCCAATGCACTAGGAACCACACCTAGTTCCGTAATGAACTCTTTCATCCAAACCGCATCCTGTGCCGCTTCTGAAGCAGCAACATATTCCGCCTCCGTCGTTGATCCAGCCACCACTGGTTGTTTGGAACTCCTCCAACTAACTGTTGCTCCGTTCTAGAGAAATACATATCCGGATTGTGACTTAGAGTCATCCGGATTGGTGTCAAAGCTAGCATCGACATAACACTTAGTGACTAGCTCTTCTTCACCTCCATATATAAGAAACATATCCCTAGTTCTTCTCAAGTACTTGAGGATGTTCTTGACTGCTATCCAGTGTTCCGAACCTGGATCAGATTGGTACCTACTAGTCAAACTAATAGCATGTGCCACATCCGGTCTTGTACATAGCATGGCATACATTATAGAGACTATGGCCGAGGCATAGGGGATCTTATCCATTATCTCTCTTTCTTCCGACATAGCCGGACTTTGAGTCTTACTCAATGTCTTGCCTTGCAACATAGGTAAGAACCCCTTCTTACTTCCGTCCATATTAAACTTCTTTAATATCTTATCAAGGTATGTACTCTGCGATAGCCCAATTAGGCGTCTTGATCTATCTCTATAGATTTTAATGCCTAATATATATGACGCTTCACCAAGGTCTTTCATTGAAAATTTGCTGTTTAGATAACTTTTAACGTTGTTTAAAAGATCTATATCATTTCCAATCAATAATATGTCATCCACATATAATATCAGAAATGCCACATTGCTCCCACTCACTTTCTTGTAAATACAAGCCTCTCCATAAGTTTGGACAAATCCAAACTCTTTGATCACCTCATCAAAGCGGAGATTCCAACTCCGGGATGCTTGCTTCAGTCCATAGATGGATCGCTGAAGTTTGCATACCTTATTAGCATCCTTAGGATCGACAAAACCCTTAGGTTGTATCATATATAACTCTTCTTCAATATTACCATTAAGGAACGCAGTTTTGACATCCATCTGCCATATTTCATAATCGAAATATGCAGCAATTGCTAACATAATCCTAACCGACTTAAGCATCACTACGGGAGAGAATGTCTCATCATAGTCAACTCCTTGAATTTGTCGAAACCCCTTTGCGACAAGTCGAGCCTTATAGATGGTCACATACCATCAGCATCAGTTTTTCTTTTGAAAATCCATTTATTCTCAACAGCCTTTCGATCGTGAGGTAAGTCCACCAAGGTCCAAACCTGGTTCTCGTACATGGATTCCATCTCGGATTTCATGGCTTCTAGCCATTTGTTGGAATCCGGGCTCATCATCGCTTCTTCATACGTCGCAGGGTCATCTATTTCATCAACCATGAAATTCACAACAGGATTGTCGTACAGTTCAGGAGCTGCACGTGTCCTACTTGACCTGCGAGGTTTAGTAGTGTCCTCTTTAGGAGTTTCATGATCAATATCATTACCTCTCTCTTCATTAGGTGAAGTCAACTCCGAAAAAATTTCCGGTGCTGTGCTACTCGCCTTTTCATGAAGAGAAGGTTCAATAACCTCTTCGAGTTTTACCTTCCGACTACTCACACCTTTCGCGAGAAACTCCTTCTCAAGAAAGGATCCATTCTTGGCAACAAAAACCTTGCCCTCGGATCTGTGATAGAAGGTATACCCAATCGTTTCCTTAGGGTATCCTATGAAGACGCATTTTTTCGCTTTGGGTTCGAGTTTATCTGGTTGAAGTTTCTTCACATAAACATCGCATCCCCAAACTTTAAGAAATGTCAACTTAGGTTTGTTTCCAAACCATAATTCATACGGTGTCGTTTCAACGGATTTATATGGTGCCCGATTTAAACTGAATGCATCTATTTCCAGTGCATAACCCCAAAATGACAGTGGCAAGTCAGTCAGAGACATCATAGATCGAACCATATCCAATAAAGTACGATTACGACGTTCCGACACACCATTATGTTGTGGTGTTCCGACAGGCGTGAGTTGTGAAACTATTCCACACTCTTTCATGTGTGTGTGCTAAACTCGTAACTTAGATACTCACCTCCACGGTCAGACCGAAGAAATTTGATCTTTCTATTACGATGATTTTCCACTTCATTCTGAAATTCCTTGAACTTTTCAAAGGTTTCAGACTTGTGTTTCATCAAATAGATACACCCGTATCTACTCAAATCATCCATGAAAGTAACAAAATAACGATATCCACCTCGCGCCGACACACTCATTGGTCCACATACATCAGTATGTATGATTTCCAATAAATCTATCGCCCTTTCCATTGAACCGGAAAACGGCGTTCTAGTCATCTTGCCCATAAGGCATGGCTCACATGTATCAAATGATTCAAAATCAAGTGATTACAAAATTCCATCAGAATGGAGTTTCTTCATGCGTTTAAAGACAATATAACCTAGACGGCAGTGCCACATATATGTAGATATATCATCATCAAGTTAAATCCTTTTTAGCATAAACATTATGAATATGCGTAATATTACTATCGAGATCCAACAGAAATAAACCATTCAACACAGGTGCATGACCATAAAAGATATTATCCATATAAATCGAACAACCATTGTTTTCAAATTTAAAGGAATAACCACTTTGCATCAAACACGATCCGGATACAATGTTCATGCTCAGTGCAGGCACCAAATAACAATTATTTAGGTTTATAACTAATCCTGATGGCATATGGAGAGGTAGCGTCCCGACGGCGATCACATCAACTCTTGATCCATTGTCGACCTGCATCGTGACCTCATCCCTTCCTAGTTGTCGCTTGTTCCGCAACCCTTGAATCGAGTTACATATATTAGCAATTGATACTGTATCAAATAGCCAGGTGCTACTGCGAGTACTAGTCAAGTACACATCAATAACATGTATATCACATATACCTTTGTTTGCCTTGCTGGACTTCTTGTCCGCCAAATACTTGGGGCAATTGCGCTTCCAATGGCCAATCCCCTTGCAATAGTAACACTCGGTGTCAGACTTAGGGCCAGCTCGGGGTTTCTTTTCAGGTGTGGCAACAGATTTTCCACCCTTCTTTCCCTTGTGCTTGCCTTTCTTGTCCTTCTTGAAACCAGTGGTCTTATTGATCATCAACACTTTATGTTCTTTCCTAATCTCCACTTCTGCAGTCTTAAGCATTGACAGAAGCTCGAGAAGAGACTTCTTCATGCCCTGCATATTATAGATCATCACGAAGCTCTTGTAGCTAGGTGGAAGAGATTGGAGAACACGATGTATGCCCAAGTCAATGGGAATCGTTATTCCCAAGGACACAAGCTTATCAGTGTACCCAGACATTTTGAGTACGTGCTCACTAACGGAGCTGCTCTCCTCCATCATGCAGCTAAAGAACTTTTCAGAAGCATTATAACTCTCTACGGCAGCATGGGTATCGAAAATCATTTTCAATTCTCCCATGCTATCAAAAGCATTGCCATTTTCGAAACGCTTTCGAAGTTCTAGCTCTAGCCCATACAGTATGCCGCAATGAACTAAGTTGTGGTCCTCCTGACGAGTCATATAGACATTCTTTTCCTCGTCAGGGGCATCAGGAGCTGGTGGGGGGCCTAGCGGTGCCTCTAGCACATATTTCTTTTGTGCAGCAGTGAGGAGAATCCTCAAATTCATAGCCCAGTTGGTGAAGTTGCTACCATTCGTAGCAAGTTTCTCTTTCTCCATGAACACATTGAAATTAAAAGCGGGTGGTGCCATCTACAACAGAATTTGTAAAGTTTATTTAGACTAAGTTTATGATAGAGTGAGTTCAACTAATCCAAATTACTAATGAACTCCCACTCAAAAACGACATCCCTCGTGTCTTTTTGGTGATTACATGAACCAAATCCACTACACCAAGTCTGATCATCATGTGAGTCGGTGTAGCTTCAAAGGCGAGCATCTATATGGGCATCATATCAACTATATGACTCATGCTTAACCTTTCGGTCCGTGTTCCGAGGCCATGTCTGTACATGCTAGGCTCGCCAAGTAAGAACCTTAGTACTCGCGTGTGTAAAACTGTCTTACACCCGTTGTATGAAAGCGTAGAGTCGAGTACACCCGATCATCACGTGATGTCTCAAAACACGATCCATAGAACGGTGCATACTCAAGGAAGAACATATTTTATCTTGATATCTAAATGAGGGATCATCTTACAATGCTACCAAAAGTGCCAAACTAGCAGTATAAGATGCTAACATCTAATGTGTAAAGTGAGATGATATGGTCCATGCATTTGATCTCTATCATTTGCATCGTGGTATGATCTATATCATTCCTTTGTGTGTAAGGCCAAGGTCTATGGAACTTACACGTTGAATGTGTTGTAAGAGTATCTATCATACATCTACTTACAACAATACCATATCAAGACACTAGCCCAGCAACGATCTAAACTAGACGCCTCTAATTTATTAATTGCAAGTTTAACGTGGCTTAGGGCTTTCGGAGATAGAACCGTTCTTACCTACGAACATGAACCACAACGAGGATAACCAAGTTATTAGCAACTCGTTGTAAATCAGATATTGACTATAGTAGGAGAGACAGACACCCGCCAGCCACTTATGCAAAACTAGTTGCATGTCAGTCGTGGAACCGGTCTCATGTACGATGACATGTAAGGTTGGTCCGGGCCGCTTCATTCCACTATGCCTCCAATATCCAAAATACATAGAAGATGCAATAACATGATCATCATCACCCACATATAAACATATGTGTACTACCCGTGCAAAGCACCTACTCATAGATCAGGCTTTGATACCACTGTTGGGTCCGCAGCATAGAAAACAAAAAAATTCCTACGATGAGAACTACATACCAAGATCTATCTACTAGGTACAGAGCAACGGGTGGACATACATCCATCGAGAACTTACCCTCGAAGACAACGAGTTTTGTTAAAAAGTAGGAACTCGTGGTTGATGTAGTCGTACACTTGTTGATCTCAAGATCGTGTGGAAGTCCGAGCGCCGCACAAATCAGCAGCGCATCCGTACTCGCACACACGTTCAAGCCACCGGACAATCTCCACCTCCTCGCTCCAGCGATCTAGCGGAAGCAGCAACTCCTTCCAGACGAAATGCCACCGAGAACATGTATCTCGCTAATCCGAGACCATGGGGGAATAATTCTAGAGGGGGAGAGAGATCCTTCACGAGGAGGTGTAAGGAAGAAGGAGGAAGAGGGGGCCTTTTATAGGAGGGGGGTACCCCCTCCATGGCCGGCGCCTCATGGAGGTGACCCCTCACCTCCTCCATTCATGTGGTGGTAACTCCCTCCACATTAAAATGGCTCTTCACATTCCCTTTTAAAGTCCCACTTTAAATGCATTAAAATTCTCTAAGTTTAATGCTCTCTCATTTAATAAAACTCTTTTATTAAATTTATTCAGAATTTTGTTAATTACTTTAATTAACAAACATTCACATATAACCCCTTGCAATATTTCAATATCACATGCAGAACCA
This sequence comes from Avena sativa, assembly GCA_916181665.1. Taxonomy (NCBI): domain Eukaryota; kingdom Viridiplantae; phylum Streptophyta; class Magnoliopsida; order Poales; family Poaceae; genus Avena; species Avena sativa. The sequence goes on from OV702286.1 coordinate 83,932,863, forward strand.
CTTTCTGCAATTTCACCCGAAATAATTTCCGGTTTCTATCGAAACAATTCCTGCGCTTTGCAATTCTTTCGTCTGAAACATATGTGCTCCAAAATGGTGTCCAGTAACTCTTAAGTGTGTCACCCTATGGTTCGCGAATAATGCAGACATGATTGAGACTCCTCTCAGATCAATAATCAGAAGCGGGACCTGGAGATCCGTACTGACTCCTGCATATTCAACGATGACTTTTGTGATCGTGAGAACCTTTAACGTTTGTAATTTAATCCCTTTGTCTCTTGATATAATACATGTCCGAGATTCGATCATCGGTATCCAAATACCTAGTTTGATCTCGTTATCGACACGCACTCTTTTCTCGTTCCCGTGATATAATATTCTAGTGATCACATCACTTGCTTGCAAGCTACCTTAATGTGATATCACCGAGAGGGCCTAGAGTATGTCTATCCGTCATCGGGATTGACAAATTCCACTCTTGATTCATGAGGCTCAACATAACACCTTCGTAGCACTAAACCCATCTTTATAGTCACCCTGTTATGGTGTGACATTTGATGTTATCAAGATACTCTCCCGGTGTTAGCAATTAACATGATCTCATGGTCTAAGGATAAAGATTACTTCGTATGATGTTATAGCAATGTAAACATAATGACTTGATCGTAATACTATACTTCGGATGAATGTTCACATCATTTCACAAATGTTGTGACCTTGTTAATAACAACATCCAATGTCCATGATCAGGAAACCTTGATCATCTTGTTAATCAACACACATGTATAAGAGAGGCATAACTAGGAACCCTTTTTGTTTATTAAACACACATGTATTGATGTTTCTGATCAATACAACTATAGCATGCAAAATAAACATCTATCATATATAAGGAATACATAATAACAACTTTATTATTGCCTCTCAGGGCATATTTCCTTCAGTTGTTGTTAGTAAAAATAACACACATGCAATGACACTAGCGGATCCATGTGTGGTCTCTGAAGAGAACACACATGCAATGAGTCTAGCTGTGGTTAATGAGAAGAACACACATGCAATGACACTTGTGGATCCATAGGTGGATTCTGAAAAGAACACGCATGCAATGACTCTAGTTGTTGATAGTAAAAAGAACACACATGCAATGACTCTAGTGTATCCATGTGTGGTTTGTGGAAAGAACACACATGCAATGACTCTGGTCGATCCATGTGTGGTTTGTGGAAAGAACACACATGTAATGACTCTAGTTGATCCATATGTGGTTTGTGAAAAACACACATGCAATGCCATTGGTGGATCCATATGTGGTTCATGGAAAGAACACACATGCAATGACATTTTTTGATCCATATGCGGTTTGTGAAAAGAACACACATGCAATTACTCTGGTGGATCCATGTGTGGTTTGTGGAAAAGAACAGGCATGCAATGGCATTGGTGGATCCATATGTGGTTTGTTGAAAGAACACAAATGCAATGACATTTGTTGATCCATATGTGGTTTGTGGAAAGAACACACATGCAATGACATTGGTGGATCCATGTGTGGTTTGTGACATGAACACACATGCAATTACTCTGGTGGATCCATGTGTGGTTTGTGGAAAGAACAAACATGCAATGACTCTGGTTGATCCATGTGGTTTGTGGAAAGAACACACATGCAATGCCATTGGTGGATCCATAGGTGGTTTGTGGAAAGAACACACATGCAATGCCATTAGTTGATCCATGTGGTTTGTGGAAAATAACACACATGCAATGAATCTAGTGGATCCATATGTAGTTTGTGGAAAGAACACACATGCAATAATATTGGTGATACATATGTGGTTTGTGGAAAAGAACACACATGCAATTACTCTAGTGGGTACATATGTGGTTTGTGAAAAGAACACACATACAATGCCATTGGTTGATCCATATATGGTTTGTGAAAAGAACACACATTCAATGACTCTGGTGGATGCATATGTGCTTTGTGGAAAGAACACACATGCAATGACTCTAGTGGATCCATGTGTGGTTTGTGGAAAGACCACACATGCAATGACTCTATTGGATCCATATGTGGTTTGTGGAAAAGAACACACACGTAATGACATTGGTCGATCCATATGTGGTTTGTGGAAAGAACACACATGCAATGACTCTGGTTGATCCATATGTGGTTCATGGAAAGAACACACATGCAATGACATTGGTTGATCCGTGTGTGGTTTGTGACATGAACACACATGCAATGACATTGGTTGATCCTTATGTTAGTAAAAAGAACACACATGAATTACAGTGGTGGATCCATGTGTGGTTTGTGAAGAGAACACACATTTCAATGACACTGGTGGATCCATATGTGGTCTTTGAAAAGAACAGTCATGAAATGACTCCAGATGTGGTTAATGAAAGAATACATATTTCAATGACAATGGTGGATCCATACGTGGTCTGTGAAAAGAACACACATGCAATGACTCTAGATGTGGTTAATGAGAAGAATACACATGCAATGACACCGGTGGATCCATAGGTGGATTGTGAAAATAACACACATGCAATGACTCTACTTGTTGTTAGTAAAAAGAACACACATGCAATGACACTGGTGGATCCATGTGTGGCCTCTAAAGAGAACACACATTTCAATGACATTGGTGGATCCATGTGTTGTTGTTAGTAAAAAGACCACACATGCAATGACACTGGTGGATCCATGTGTGGTCTCTAAAGAGAACACACATGCAATGACTCTAGCTGTGGTTAATGAGAAGAACACACATGCAATGACACTGGTGGATCCATAGGTGGATTGTGAAAAGAACACACATGCAATGACTCTGGTTGTTGTTAGTAAAAATAACACACATGCAATGACACTGGTAGATCCAGGTGTGGTCTCTAAAGAGAACACACATTTCAATGGCACTAGTGGAACCACATGCAATGACACTTGTGGATCCATGTGTGGTATGTGAAGAGAACACACATGCAATGAACTCTGGTGGATCCATATATGGTCTGTGAAAAGAATAGTCATGAAATGACTCCATGTGTGGTTAATGAAAGAATACACATTTCAATGACAATGGTGGATCCATATGTGGTCTGTGAAAAGAACACACATACAATGACTCTAGTTGTGGTTATTGAAAAGAACACACATGCAATGACACCGGTGGATCCATATGTGGATTGTGAAAATAACACACATGCAATGACTCTAGTTGTTGTTAGTAAAAAGAACACACATGCAATGACACTGGTGGATCCATGTGTGGTCTCTGAAGAAAACACACATGTCAATGACACTGGTGGATCCATGTGTTGTTGTTAGTAAAAAGAACACACATGCAATGACACTGGTGGATCCATGTGTGGTCTCTAAAGAGAACACACATGCAATGAATCTAGCTATGGTTAATGAGAAGAACACACATGCAATGACACTGGTGGATCCATAGGTGGATTGTGAAAATAACACACATGCCATGACTCTAGTTGTTGTTAGTAAAAAGAACACACATGCAATGACACTGGTGGATGCATGTGTGGTCTCTGAAGAGAACACACATTTCAATGACATTGGTGGAACCACATGCAGTGACACTGGTGGATCCATGTGTGGTCTCTGAAGAGAACACACATGCAGTGACTCTAGCTATGGTTAATGAGAAGAACACACATGCAATGACACTGGTGGATCCATAGGTGGATTCTGAAAAGAACACACATGCAATGACTCTAGTTGTTGTTAGTAAAAAGAACACACATGCAATGACACTAGTGGATCCATGTGTGGTCTGTGAAGAGAACACACATTTCAATGACACTGGTGGATCCATATGTAGTATGGGAACAGAATAGTCATGCAATGACTCTAGTTATTGTTAGTAAAAAAGAACACACATGCAATAACTCTGGTGTATCCATGTGTGGTTTGTGGAAAGAACACACATGCAATGACTCTGGTTGATCCATGTGTGGTTTGTGGAAAGAACACATATGCAATGACTCTGGTTGATCCATATGTGGTTTGTGAAAAAACACACATACAATGCCATTGGTGCATCCATATGTGGTTCATGGAAAGAAGACATATGCAATGACATTTGTTGATCCATATGTGGTTTGTGAAAAGAACACACATGCAATTACTCTGGTGGATCCATGTGTGGTTTGTGGAAATGAACACACATGCAATGACATTGGTGGATCCATATGTTGTTTGTGGAAAGAACACACATGCAATGAAGTTTGTTGATCCATATGTGGTTTGTGGAAAGAACACACATGCAATGCCATTGGTGGATCCATAGGTGGTTTGTGGAAAGAACACACATGCAATGCCATTGGTTGATCCAGGTGGTTTGTGGAAAATAATACACATGCAATGACTCTGGTGGATCCATATGTAGTTTGTGGAAAGAACACACATGCAATAACATTGGTGGATCCATATGTGGTTTGTGGAAAAGAACACATGCAATTACTCTAGTAGGTACATATGTGGTTTGTGGAAAGAACACACATGCAATGCCATTGGTGGATCCATATGTGGTTCATGGAAAGAACACACATGCAATGACATTTGTTGATCCATATGCGGTTTGTGAAAAGAACACACATGCAATGACTCTGGTGGATCCATATGTGGTTTGTGGAAAGAACACACATGTAATGACTCTAGTGGATCCATGTGTGGTTTGTGGAAAGACCACACATGCAATGACTCTAGTGGATCCATATGTGGTTTGTGCAAAAGAGCACACATGCAATGACATTGGTTGATCCATATGTGGTTTGTGGAAAGAACACACATGCAATGACTCTGGTTGATCCATATGCGGTTCATGGAAAGAACACACATGCAATGACATTGGTGGATCCATGTGTGGTTTGTGACATGAACACACATGCAATGACATTGGTTGATCGATATGTTAGTAAAAAGAACACACATGTAATGACACTGGTGGATCCATGTGTCGTCTGTGAAGAGAACACACATTTCAATGACACTAGTGGATCCATATGTGGTCTTTGAAAAGAACAGTCATGAAATGACTCCAGATGTGGTTAATGAAAGAATACACATTTCAATGACAATGGTGGATCCATACCTAGTCTGTGAAAAGAACACTCATGCAATGACTCTAGTTGTGGCTAATGAGAAGTACACACATGCAATGACACCGGTGGATCCATAGGTGGATTGTGAAAATAACACACATGCAATGACTCTAGTTGTTGTTAGTAAAAAGAACACACATGCAATGACACTGGTGGATCCATGTGTGGCCTCTGAAGAGAACACACATTTCAATGACATTGGTGGATCCATGTGTTGTTGTTAGTAAAAAGAACACACATGCAATGACACTGGTGGATCCATGTGTGGTCTCTAAAGAGAACACACATGCAATGAATCTAGCTATGGTTAATGAGAAGAACACACATGCAATGACACTGGTGGATCCATAGGTGGATTGTGAAAATAACACACATGCCATGACTCTAGTTGTTGTTAGTAAAAAGAACACACATGCAATGACACTGGTGGATGCATGTGTGGTCTCTGAAGAGAACACACATTTCAATGACATTGGTGGAACCACATGCAGTGACACTGGTGGATCCATGTGTGGTCTATGAAGACAACACACATGCAATGAACTCTGGTGGATCCATATATGGTCTGTGAAAAGAATAGTCAATAAATGACTCCATGTGTGGTTAATTAAAGAATACACATCTCAATGACAATGGTGGATCCATATGTGGTCTGTGAAAAGAACACACATACACTGACTCTAGCTGTGGTTAATGATAAGAACACACATGCAATGACACCGTTGGATCCATATGTGGATTGTGAAAATAACACCATTGCAATGACTCTAGTTGTTGTTAGTAAAAAGAACACACATGCAATGACACTGGTGGTTCCATGTGTGGTATCTGAAGAGGACACACATGTCAATGATACTGGTGGTCCATATGTGGTCAGTGAAAAGAATAGTCATGAAATGACTCCAATTGTTGTTAGTAAAAAGAATACACATGCAATGGCACTTGTGGATCCATGTGTGGTCCGTGAAAAGAACACACATGCAATGACTCTAGTTGTTTTTAGTAAAAAGAACACACATGCAATGACACTAGTGGATCCATGTGTGGTCTCTGAAGAGAACACACATGCAATGACTCTAGTTGTGGTTAATGAGAAGAACACACATGCAATGACACTGGTGGATCCATAGGTGGATTGTGAAAAGAACACACATGCAATGACTCTAGTTGTTGTTAGTAAAAAGAACACACATGCAATGACACTGGTGGATCCATGTGTGGTCTGTGAAGAGAACACACATTTCAATGACACTTGTGGATCCATATGTAGTATGTGAAAAGAATTGTCATGAAATGACTCCAGTTGTTGTTAGTAAAAATAACACACATGCAATGACACTAGTGGATCCATGTGTGGTCTCTGAAGAGAACACACATGCAATGACTCTAGTTGTTCCATAGGTGGATTGTGAAGAGAACACACATGCAATGAACTCTGGTGGAACCACATGCAATGACACTGGTGGATCCATGTGTGGTCTGTGAAGAGAGCACACATACAATGAACTCTGGTGGATCCATATGTGGTCTGTGAAAAGAATAGACATGAAATGACTCCAGATGTGGTTAATGAAATAACACACATTTGAATGACAATGCTGGATCCATATGTGGTCTGTGAAAAGAACACACATGCAATGACATTGGTGGATCCATGTGTGGTTTGTGACATGAACACACATGCAATTACTCTGGTGGATCCATGTGTGGTTTGTGGAAAGAACACACATGCAATGACTCTGGTTGATCCATATGTGGTTCATGGAATGAAAACACATCCAATGACATTGGTGGATCCATGTGTGGTTTGTGACATTAACACACATGCAATGACATTGGTTTATCCATATGTGGCTTATGACAATAACACACATGCAATGCCATTGGTGGATCCATGTGTGGTTTGTGGACAAGAACACACATGCAATGACATTGGTGGATCCATAAGTGGTTTGTGGAAAGAACACACATGCAACAACTCTGGTGGATCCATATGTGGTTTGTGAAAAGAACACACATGCAATGACACTGGTGGATCCATGTGTGGTTTGTGACATGAACACACATGCAATTACTCTGGTGGATCCATGTGTGGTTTGTGGAAAGAACACACATGCAATTACTCTGGTTGATCCATATGTGGTTCATGGAAAGAACACACATGCAATGACATTGGTGGATCCATATGTGGTTTGTGACATGAACACACATGCAATGACTCTAGTGGATCCATATGTGGTTTATGACAATAACAACATGCAATGCCATTGGTGGATCCATATGTGGTTTGAGGAAATAACACACATGCAATGACTGGTGGATCCATGTGTGGTTTGTGGGAAGAACACACATGCAATGACTCTGGTTGATCCATGTGTGGTTTGTGGAAAGAACACACATGCAATGACTCTAGTTGATCCATATGTGGTTTGTGAAAAGAACACACATGCAATACCATTGGTGGATCCATATGTGGTTTATGGAAAGAACACACATGCAATGGCATCTGTTGATCCATATGCGGTTTGTGAAAAGAACACACATGCAATACCATTGGTGGATCCATATGTGGTTTATGGAAAGAACACACATTCAATGGCATCTGTTGATCCATATGTGGTTTGTGAAAAGAACACACATGCAATTACTCTAGTGGATCCATATGTGGTTAGTGGAAAAGAACACACATGTAATGACATTGGTGGATCCATATGTGGTTTGTGGAAAGAACACACATGCAATGACATTGGTGGATCCATGTGTGGTTTGTGACATGAACACACATGCAATTACTCTAGTGGATCCATGTGTGGTTTGTGGAAAGAACACACATGCAATGACTCTGGTTGATCCATGTGGTTTGTGGAAAGAACACACATGCAATGCCATTGGTGGATCCATATGTGGTTTGTGGAAAGAACACACATGCAATGCCATTGGTTGATCCATGTGGTTTGTGGACAATAACGCACATGCAATGACTCTGGTGGATCCATATGTAGTTTGTGGAAAGAACACACATGCAATGACTCTAGTGGATCCATATGTGGTTTGTGGAAAAGAACACACATGCAATTACTCTAGTGGGTACATATGTGGTTTGTGGAAAGAACACACATGCAATGACATTGGTTGATCCATATGTGGGTTGTGAAAAGAACACACATGCAATGCCATTGGTTGATCCATATATGGTTTGTGAAAAGAACACACATGTAATGACTCTCGTGGATCCATATGTGGTTTGTGGAAAGAACACATATGCAATGACTCTAGTGGATCCATGTGTGGTTTGTGGAAATACCACACATGCAATAACACTAGTTGTTGTTAGTAAAAAGAACACACATGCAATGACTCTAGTTGTTGTTAGTAAAAAGAACACACATGCAATGACACTGGTGGATCCATGTGTGGTCTCTGAAGAGAACACACATTTCAATGATACTGGTGGATCCATATGTGGTCTATGAAAATAATAGTCATGAAATGACTCTAGTTGTTGTTAGTAAAAAGAATACACATGCAATGGCACTTGTGGATCCATGTGTGGTCTGTGAAAAGAACACACATGCAATGACTCTAGTTATGGTTAATGAGAAGAACACACATGCAATGATTCTAGTTGTTGTTAGTAAAAAGAACACACATGCAATAACACTGGTGGATCCATGTGTGGTCTCTAAAGATAACACACATTTCAATGACACTAGTGGATCCATATGTGGTATTTGAAAATAATAGTCATGAAATGACTCCTGTTGTTGTTAGTAAAAAGAACACACATGCAATGACACTGAAGGATCCATGTGTGGTCTCTGAAGAGAACATACATGCAATGACTCGAGCAATGTTTAATGAGAATAACACACATGCAATGACACTGGTGGATCCATAGGTGGATTCTGAAAAGAACACACATGCAATGACTCAAGTTGTTGTTAGTAGAAAGAACACACATGCAATGACACTTGTGGATCCATGTGTGGTCTCTGAAGAGAACACACATTTCAATGACACTGGTGGATCCATATGTGGTCTATCAAAAGAATAGTCATTTATGGCGTCGTTGTCGGGGAGGTAAGGTAAAAGGTACTCACATCCTCTGGCTACTAAGCTATCTTCTATTACGGTTGTTATTGCGTGTGAGTGCTCGAAGTTATTTCCTTTAGATTCTGCAATTATATCTTTTTGTTTCTTGTTTTTTTTCACTAGTTAGGCTTAATGTAAAACAACAACAAAATTAGAGAGCTTTATAGTATTTATCTTGAGTTATGACATGAAGTGTTTGATGAGAAAATTAAAAAACCTATGGAACTTTATTTGCATGCTAATAGCAATGTTATTAGTATGAATTCTTTGAACACCATTATTGCTAATGTTATGGAAAATTCTAAGCTTGGGGAAGCTGGTTTTGATGAGCATGATATTTTTAGTCCCCCAAGCATGGAGGAGAACATTTACTTTGATGATACTATGCCTCCAATATATGATGATTATAATGATGAATATGATACTTTCAGTCCACCTACTATTGAGGAGAAAATTAATTATGATTACAATATGCCTCCTATATTTGATGATTATGGTGATGAGAATAATAATGATAGCTATTTTGTTGAATTTGCTCCCACTACGATTAATAAGAATGACTATGCTTATAGGGAGAGTAATAATTATTTTATGCATGTGGCTCATGATAAGAATATTTTATGTGATACTTATATTGTTAATTTTATTCATGATGCTACTGAAAGTTATTATGAGAGAGGGAAACATGGTTTTATGCATCTCAACAATATTAAGTTTCCCCTCTTTATGTTGAAAATCTTGAAGTTGCACTTGTTTTGCTTTCCTATGCTTGTTGCTTTATGATTTCATGACTTATTTTTTACAAGATTCCTATGCATAGGAAGTGGGTTAGACTTAAATGTGCTTTGAATTTGCTTCTTGATGCTCTCTTTTACTTCAATTCATATTACTTATGTGAGCATCTTCTCAAACTATCATGCCTAACTTAAAGGCGTTAAAGAAAAGTACTTATTGGGAGATAACCCAAAAGTTTTAGTTGAGTCTTGGAAGTTATTACCTCGGTAATAACCGCTCCTTATCATTTTTGTGTGGTTTTTGTGCCAATAGTAACCTCTAATGAGGGAGAAGTAATGCTTGGGAAAGTTGCTGTGCCGAAACAGATTTTTGTACTTCACTGTAGAAATTCGTGAAAACTCTCTGTATGTCGGTTTGAGCTGTAATGTTTTGTGCTTCTGCCCCAGGTTGTTATCCAACTTATGTTAGTTCAACACTTTTCGATTTGAGTAACAGAAGGTCTTCGAAAAAATTGGTTTTTACCTGCTGGTCTGTTTTGCCAGATTTCTGTCATTATTTGCATTTGCCTCTTAATCTCTTTCTCTTTGAGTTCTCTTTGGTCACTTAAACATTTTAAAGGAAGTGCTACAGTAGCTTGTGTTTTAATGGAAGTTTTACTTGTGTTTGAACTAAACCAAAAGACTTATTATCTTGAGTACACTAATGTTGCTAATGAAGATTGTTTGAAGTTTTGTATGAAGGAAAATTTTCAGGTGTAGGGGAGAGTAATGTGATAAGATGAAGTATGGACAAAAGCTCAAGCTTGGGGATGCCACCCGTGTCACCCCAAGAAATATTCAAGAAGTACAAGCATCAAAGATTGGGGATGCCCAAGGCATCCCCTTCTTCATCAATAAAAATCTCAGGTTTTCTTCCAAACACTTCATTTTTATTGTTTCATGCATAGTTGTGTTGTTCTTGGAGCGTCTTTGTTTTCATTCTTAGTTTTCGTTTGCTTAGTTTGCTTGGTTTGATGCAATAAGTTGGTTGGATCCCAACACTTCTTTTTGAGAGAGACACACTCTGATTTCATTGTTTAGAACACTCTAGTTTTCATTCTTATTGTTTTGTGAGTGTTCTCTTTTGCTAGCACTGGGTTTAGCCTTAGTTTTCTTGTGCTTTCAGCTTAGAACTTTTTAGTTCTTCCTTTTGGATTTGTGAGACAAGCTCACTGATCTTTATTTATTATTATCTTTGTGAGTTCTTTCAAATAAGTTGGTTTGGATTGGAAAAGCGTAGGAAAGTTCATGCTTATAAGTGGTATAAAAGGAGCTTGTTTTTTACTGTGACTTAGACTTTGTCATGTCATGCTTGATATTGTTTTGTCTTTATGCTTAGTGATATTTGTTGTAGCATGACATGTTATAAATAATTGAGATTGCTTAATGTGCCTTGAAAGAATCATGCATTGTTTTAGCATATTAAAGCATAGTATTGTGGTATTCTCCTTTGATGCTTTATTTGGGTTAACTTGGCGCATGCTCACACCATGTTATGACTATACCAAGTCACCATAGCCTTTATGATCATTTAGTTTTGGACTTGTACTATCACTTTATGCTTTAATTAATGATGTTTTGTCGCTTTGCATGATTATGGCCATTATTGCTCTCTTAGTTGGTCCCTCCCAGTCTTTTGCTAGCCTCCATAACAAAGTATGAGTTCCAGTCATGCATCCAACTCCAAATAAAACCAAGTTATTCCAAAGAGTCCACCATACCTACCTATTAGAATTTGCTATTCCAAGTATATTCATGTTTTTATCTACCTTCTGAATTAAACTTGTTATGAGAAAATTAGTGATTAAAGCTCTCACAAACTTGATGGCACACTTTACTTTTCTTGTCCTTAATAAACTTGAACCATTATGTCATCTATGTTGTATATGCTTGCACTTATAAGTTGAGGATTAGCAGAATCATGATGTCATGGGGAACGCTTTCAACATTACACTTGTACATTGTACCTATTTGATATCATGCTCTTTTGTCTATGGATGTCGTCGGTGTGAAATGAAAGGGGAGCTTATAAGTCCATGGATTTATGTATGTGTGTTAGAGAAACGCCTGGGACGCTGGTCTAATCCATGCATAATCATGGTGGAAACCTGCAACGTAACCATAATGAGCAATCTATGAAGCATTCTTCTTATAAAAAAGAGATACTGATTGAGAAAAAGAGAAAAAATAAAGAAAAAAAGATGAGAAAAGAGGAAAGAGAGAGAAAAGCACCATTTTCCCATGGTAAATAAGAAGATTATTGAGATGCTTGTTGTCTACTTGCCTTATCATTTTGATATGGGGATTCTTCCGTATCATCGGGCAAGGGGTACCCTGTTGGAGGTTCTCTATGATACACATGTACTTACTATGACAAGAACTTACCGGTAACTAAACTTGAGTAGCATGAGGAGCGGCCCTCGTATTCAAGGGACATGAGATTGCCAACTTATACTTTGTCAAGCATATACTCCACAGTTTGTTCACTTTAACCTTAATCACCTAAAGATGCTTATGATAGGGGCAATGAGAGCTGAAAGCTAATAAGTACCATAATTTTTGGAAGCTCTTTATGAGACTTGAATACCTGCTTCCTTCTATGAAGGCCTTACTTTTATTTTTATGTTGAGTCTCCATCTTCTATCTTTATGCACCTAGAGCATAGTGGCCATTCTTAGTTTAATGTGCATTGTCCCAAGACTTGTCGATTGATGCATAACTTTGATATTGCTTGTTCTTAAACTATTTGTATCTAGTCACCCTTATGAACTTTGAAGGTGTCCTATGCATTTATGTTTTGCTACTCTATGAGGGACAAGTTGGATACCATTCTCATTATGCTTTCTTGATGTGAAGCAAACAAACGTCTTTCAAAGCATTGTTATTCATGAATCTTTTGTTTGTACCTTTTCATGTTACAACATAGTTGCTATGTCTCATTGTTAGAACTATATCTTTCATGCTATGTTAAAGTACTATGATCCCAGCTATCAATGTTTTATAAATACTTTGATCAAGTTTGTGATGGTGCATGTCACCTCAAAAATTATTCTTTTCTTTTTATAACTCACCTACTCGAGGACGAGCAGGAGTTAAGCTTGGGGATGTTGATACGTTGTAAACATATCTATAATTTTTGATGTTCCATGATTGTTTAGTATCTACTTTCTTATGTTTTGTCTACATTTGGAGATACTATTATGCATTTTCTAGAACTAACCTATTAACAAGATGCCACAGTGCTAGCTGCATGTTTTCTGTTATTTTTGGTTCCAGGAAAGTCAGAAAATGAATATTCTCAGAATTGGACGGGACAAAAGCCAAAGTCAATATTTTACCAGGGGGACACGGAGCCAGAATACGAGACGGAGGGGGCCAGAGGGCCGCTACACCACCTGGCCGTGTGGCCAGGCCTGGCCCACGCCAGGGGGTGGTGTGGCCGCCTAGGGCACACCCTCGGCCTCCCCTCTCGCCTATAAGATGCCTCCGATACAGAAACCCTAAATCCAGAAGCCTCCAGCCATGAAAAGTTCCGCAGCGCCACCGCCACCGAAGGGAAGATTCGGGGGACAGAAAGTCTCTATTCCGGTACCCTGTCGGGACGGGGAAGTGCCCCCGGGGCCATCTCCATCGACTCCACCGCCATCTCCATCGTTGTTGCTGATTCCCATGATGATGAGGGAGTAGTTCTTCCTCAAGGCTAAGGGTTCTACTGGTAGCTATGTGTTCATCTCTCTCTATGCATGATCATATTGTGATCATGAGCTTTGTAATCAAGTAGATCTACTTTGCTACTCAAGTGCTTTAATAGATCTCTGATCTCTCCATGTGTGTGAAAGTGACATCATGCACACCACGGTGGCACTTAGGCTAGAGATTACAAATGCTTGTTATGAGTTATATTTGGAGTTGGATGTCTCTATGAAATTGTGGTATTTGTTGGAACCATCTAGCGCTCAAGGTGATAGTGTGGGGTTATCTAGATGGGAAAAGCGAACTTTGAGGTGTGCTGTTATAGCCCTACCGTGGATTAGAGTGTCCAACCGGAGAGTAGTTCAGAGTAGTATCATGAAGAGAAGATATTTATATGAGAGTGTTCACTAGTGAAAGTATGATCCCTAGGCCTTGTTTCTAAGCACTGAAACACCGTTTGCAATTAGACCTGTTACATGTTTGCTTGCTTCCATCTTTATTTCAGTTTGCCTTTAGTCTCTTCCACGCCATCAAGCTATTTTCTGGCACCGTTGTCTTATATCCATACCACTTGTATTTCACTATCTCTTCACCGAACTAGTGCACATATACACCTGACAAGTGTATTGGTTGTGTTGGGGACACAAGAGACTTCCTATATCTTGATTGCAGGGTTGCTTGAGAGGGATACCTTTGACCACTTCCTCCCTGAGTTCGATAAACCTTGGGTAATCCACTTACGGAAAACTTGCTGCTGTTCTACAAACCTCTGCACTTGGAGGCCCAACAACTGTCTACAAAATAGAAGTGCATAGACATCGGCCTCCAACTTAAGCTTCTCCCTTTCTGTATCGCATTGTTGCTTTGCATCAGAAATGACCCGACCAAGACCATCAGCGGGCTCATCCGATGCCCGTTGTTCTTCTTCATTGCCGCCTCCCTCTTCTTCATTGTCTTCCATTGCAGTATCACCGTATTCTTCAGGGGACATAGGATAGTTGTCATCATCCTCCTCTTCTTCATTTTCTTCCAGCCTAACCCCTCTTTCTCCGTGCATGGCCCAGCAATAATATCCGGACATGAAACCTCTCTGAAGCAGATGGCTTTGAAGGATTCTTGAGGCAGAGTGCTCCGCCACGTTCCGACAGTCAACGCAGGGACAAAGCATAAAATTATCCACTTTGTTTGTCTTAGCCATATCAATAAATTTATGCAGGCCTACAATAAAAAATCAGAATCGCGTCGGTCGCCGTACATCCATCGCATCCGCGCATCGATCTGCGTCATAATAATTAACCATTACAATAATATCGTGAATAGTGAAATGACCACCCTACATGGACACATGCAATATTTTTGTATCAGTTACAGATAAAGAATATAAGGTTGTTAACCTCGGCCGAGGATACTGTGTTGTGCGAACTTAAGTGTGGCTCGGACATTTCGTCGAACACCTTGTGTGCAATCAAAGGAAAAAAAGCTAGCACCCACACCTCATACATAATCCAGCAAAATTTGGTGGCAAAGGGCAAAGGGCTAGGCTTATTTATAGCCAGGGGAGGATTTTTGATCCCAGTTCGTGGCATGAACCAGGACCAATGCTCCGCGGAGCGCCACGTGCCACGCGCGGGGGCATTGGTCCGGTTCATGCCACGAACCGGGACCGATCTCTAGGCGGCACGAACCGGGACCGATGCCTGTCATTGATCCTGATTTGCGAGCCGAACCGGGACAGATGGCATTTGGGTGTTGGATCAAAGACCCTTTTTCTACTAGTGGTGGTTCCCCCTCCAATCTTCGCCGCCGGCGGCCTGCATGCTCTCTGTGTTGGTGTTTTAGATTTTCGCCTCTGTATGTTCTGATATCGCGTCGTATTGCACCGTGCCAGAAGAGTAAAAACTTTCTGGTATAGAACTCTAGAAATCAGTGTCATAAATATATGTTAGAAATGCTAAATGTGTTTCTACATTATGTAAATACTCCTTCAGTTTTTTGGTTTTAGTTAGAAAAACTAATAAATACATTAATTTAGGAATTTGACTGATCGTTTGCCGTTGCTGTACAAAAATTATTGGTCATATGAACATTGGAAGGACCTTGTGCCCTGTTTGCTTAAGCAAGTGCAAATTATTGAGTGCTTAATTCTCGATCGGTGGATTTAAAAGTAGATGCACATGAATGCCAAAGACTTATGCATGTTAGGTGGACATGCATTGTTCTACTCTAAGGGGGGCTTATGTGGTTAACTAAGGCTCATCTACACAATTAATCCATCCATACAAAAATCAGAATTTGCTTAATATCGTTCACACGTAGCCTCTCGGGAGCCAGAGAAAATCCGGATTTTTTCATGGAGAGCGCTCCATAACGCGCTGGCTACAGAAGTTAACAAGGTGTCCCGGCGAATCCCCGTCTCAGGTATTTGTTGTGTGTGTGGGCAAGAAATGGAAGATGTGGCACATATGGTCTTCCATTGCACTCATGCTAAGCAGTTGTGGCAGGCAACGAGTGAGGTTTGGAATTTACCGAAGATGGATAACCTGGTCGGTCCACGTGAGAAGTGGCTGGAGGAAATGTTATTGTCAGTGGATAACAAAGTGTGTGACAAAATTATGATGATCATTTGGAGGATCTGGTATGTCCGGAATGAAATCACACATGACAAACCGATGCCTGCTATTGAGGGATCAAGGCGATTCCTGTGCAGTTACCTGAAATCATTACAAAATGAGCAGAAGCATTCGGTGGAGGAAATAACTAAGGGGAAGATGCCATTATGTGCCCAACCATCGGCAGAACTAAGGGGTTTATGTGTCACAATTGGCGTGGCCAGCTCCTGGACAAGGCCCCCTGATGGTTTTGTTAAGCTAAATACAGATGGTTCGTTCATGCAAAAAGATGGCACTGCTGGAGCGGGGATGATTCTACGACGACATGACGGCTCTATTATTTTGACGTCATGCAGGTCTCTTCGTAAGTGTGGGTCAGCTCTTGAGGCAGAATTGCAGGCGTTCATGGTAGGAACTGCTTTGGCGATAGAGTGGTGTCAGGAACAAATATTAATTGAGACCGACAGCTCCTTGCTTGTAAGCATGTTAAAGAATAGGGAACAGGACCGATCTCCTCTTGGGCATCTGATCATGGAAGCGAGAGAGCTCCTTTCGAATAGGATAGCTGGGATTACTAAAGTTTCCAGGTCGCAGAATATTTCTAGTGATTTGTTAGCAAAATTTGGTAGATTGAATGACCGTACTGCTGTATGGTTAGGGTCAGGGCCAGAAGATATTCTGGATTCCCTCGTTAGGGATTGTAACACTGCTCTTATTGCTTAATACAATTCCTTTACCCCGCAAAAAAAGAGTCTGACATGCTCACAAATTGTACTGGAAAATGGTTGCAGATAATGTGTGTAAGAATGTAAGCAATGGCATGCTGTCAGTTCAGATAATAAAAAAACGTCTCACAGTTAATTTCGAACTCGAAAGAAAATCTACAAGTAGATCAATTAACCGTCACTTCCAATTTCATTAGGTACAAATAATTGGCTTATTGGTAATAAGTGAATAATCATGGTTTTTCTTCACGGCTGGCCTAATAATTATCCTAACTTGTAACACTAGCACCATCAGATGTTGACCGACAAAAGTACTTTTTTGCATTCCATCAAAATAACCTTAAAAACATCATACATCCGTCTGACGACCTACTAAGAAGTACATTCGTCCTCAAAGTACAAGGGATCCATGATCCATCCACCAAGAAAACTTCTAACTAGGCCTCCTGAAATAATGTGCTAGGGAAAGCCGGCACATGGGTAATGATATTGTTCAATCAGCCTACGGTGTGTTAACTCCTTAACGGTCAAAGCCATTTTCCCCGCAAAAAGAAAATACGTGTGCGCTTGATAAAACGGCACATGGGTTTAGTACTGTTCAATCCGCGTATGTTTACAGGTAAGAACCCAGCCACAATTCCAAGGTAAACATGCATGATCAGTATCTTTACTAGGTCGGTTTTCTGGGCGTGCTTCAGGATTCTCACGTACCTAGGTGCTACGTGATTGGTTGGAATTTTCAAACCCAGAACGCAATATTAGTATACGGAGGTTAGGCCCGTTAATACACACAGCGCCCTACCTTACGTAATTATCTGCGGTAAACGAACAGTTATGAAACATGCATTGGTGGAGACTGATTCCACCGCATCGAGCTGGCTTCTTCTTCTCGCCTCTGAAAAAAATCCCGCCTTCTTAATGTCTAAGATTTCCTTCCCGCAAAGATCTCGCTCCAAAATTTCCATGGAAAACCCAAAAATTTTGCCTCCAAACCCTCCCGCGATTATTCTCTGTTCCAAAATCAAAATTTTGGCTGAAATTCTAGCGCCGATTCTCCTCTTTTTAATAGGGATGGAGATCGGCAGAAAAGCACAACCTGCCCATCGTACCTCCTCCTCGATTCCATGGCGTCGTCGCACCAAGAAGAAGCAGTTCGCAGGCCTCCTCCTCTTGGCCTGCGTGGGCTTTCACGGGTGGCCTTCCAACACAGGTCGCCGGCCACAGGAGGACTTCCACCTCTTGGCCTTGCCGGACACGGACCACTGCCCTCCTTCTCCATCGGCACGGCCGGCAGCGAGCGGGTGGCGCAACCTTCGGTTCTGCCACGAGGACGCGTCGGCCTGTCCCGCCCAGCTCGCCCTCCTGCACCAAACGAGGCCGGTTCGTCCAATTGGTCTACCTCCGTCGATGTTGGGGCCAGGACGGATAGTGGCGGCAGTGCCCGATCAACCTTTGTGGGTTTCAGTCTCGCTAATGGCGGTGGCGGGGTCTCGTTCGGCGGCAACGAGTCCATGGGCTTCAATTTCTTCAGCGGCACCGGTGGCATACGGATCGGAGGAAGCAACACTGTCATCAGGATCGGAGAGAGTTCAGGACATGGCACCAGGACATGTAAATTCTAAACCCTCATGTAAATTCTGAATGTATTTGTTCATGGATTAGATGTTCTTGTATGCTACCATCTAGTACTTCTTGTGTTAGTTGATCATGTCGTAGACGATCTACTGGTTTTTTTCATCCAATTGTTTGATTGTAGATCATGCACACGAGAGTATGCATGCAAGTAGTACTCTCCTACGGTTCACACCTACATGCATGCAAGTAACCTCCTACGGTTCACACAAGCAATGGAAACGAAAGGGAGTATTAAATTGAAGTAATTAATTTCCACTGCGTCTAAACATGCTCGGCTAATGAAACTGCATGGAAATCGAAAGGTGCCTCTAAACTGAGCCGGAGGGAGTATTAAAGAAGAAGAAGACGTGATCGTTGGTACGTCGTCTTGGGCATACCCCTCAAGTTGAAACATTTTATGAGGTTATGCCACCGCCAAGAAAACGTACTGGCTCGATTTATTTGTTTTGCCCTCCCCTTCCTTGCACGTTTTCTCCAGTCCCTCCCGTCCCCTTCCAGAAACCGTCCTACATCGACCACGCCGGAGCCAGCCGGCCACCCCTGCAGCCACCCACCCCGGCCGATGCTCCTCTGCGTAGAGGCGGCGTACCTCCCCATGGATGAGACCTAGATGGCGCGACCTGCACGAGCTCGCTTCCGGGGATCTTCTTGCCGACGGCGAGGAGCAAGGTGCCAGCTCCGGCGATGCAGCCACCTGCCGCGGTGCTTGTCCGCACGGAGGAGGGATTTCCTGTAGACACACGCGATGTGGGTTGTGCGGGGATTACGTGCTCGAGCTTCGGGTAAAAAATCCATCTAATCCCATTTGGGAACGGCATTTTCTGAGGTCATCTGCCGGCAGTCATCGAATCAAGGTAACCCGTTTTGGGGGAAATGCATAGCTTGGGGGGAATCTCTCCTCTCCTTCAATCTATCTGCCCTCCTAACTCCATTCCTCTCTAATTTTAACAACGACCTCATTTTCGGCAGTAGCCACGACAAATAACGTGCTAGATCTGATGCCACAATGCCTTCCTAATCCTTGCCAGTAGCCCATTCAACGTTTGGACCCAGTAACCGTCATCAAGATTCCTGCTCTATTTGATTCTCCTCTCCTCTCGCGACCAGGGGCTAGGCCCATGATTTCAGTGCCGTACTACATTGCATGGTCACCTACCCAAGGTACAATAGATGCTCCCGTTATTGGATGTTCCAGTTGGAGACTTGGAGTTCGAAGATTACAATAATCTTTTGGCTTATTTGTTTACAGTTATTGTAATTCAACACAGCGAGGCTTCTTTGCTACAGAGTACAAATATTCAGAACGGCAATAAGAACACCGAGAGGTTCATCCTATAATTTCCATTGTTGGATGCAGTATTTCAGTATATCAGATCTTGATTCCTGAGAGTAAAAAAGAAAAGATGGTACCAAACAGCGACAATGTGTGTGTATCCATTAGATTATAGCCTTAAACTTTTATACGAAAATGAGGTTGCCAGATTGTAGCCGAACTGTCGGCGCTCATGCAACCACCCGTTTTGTCTTTAGGTATTGGGCACAGATAGTTCTTTTCTCCACCATGGAAGCCAAAGGTCAGCAAGTTCTTCTTGAGTAGCGACAAGGTACCTTTTGTTTTGAACAATCTTTCTTCATCTGGTTTTGTTAACCTTCTTCGTTCTGTGATGGATTGATTTGTTCCACAGCATTTTTTAATTATATTGTGAGATAAACAACCAAAGCCAAGAGTTGATAAATATTGTTAAGATTTTTTCAGCTGGTGAAAGTGTCGTCGAGTATCTGGAAATGGATTGGGTCAATATGTGGACATGAGAAAATCGTGATGCGTTTGCAAGCGCTGAATAGCTGAATCCACGTATATCATGTGTATATAATGTATGTATGTGTTTTGTATCCCTTTTCTACTGGAGTACTAAAACACAGACAACATGATTTCTGATATGAAGCGGCCAAATGTGTGTCTATGTATTACTCATATATGTATATCCAATTTTTGAATCTTATTCCTGACAATAAGTTTTCTAAGATAAATGATTTTTATTCTAAATTAATTGCACTCAGTTTTGAAGATTTTCACTTTTCTTTCAAGACGAGAAACGCTACAATTTAAATCCATGGATTTTGAAGATGAGTGAATATCAGTAGCATAGTTACCTTGAGGGATATCACAATCGTATGCTTGTACTCACAGTTTGCTCCCCCTTTTATTTCAGTATTTATATCCAGTATATTTCTTTTTGCATATGGGATCCTTTTTATGCAGTTGGATAGAATAGAAGGTAGCTTGATTCATGTTGGCAAGGTGGTTTGAAATTTATGGTGCTGCCTACCCATGGTTTCAAAAAACAGTTGTCTCTACTTTCAGTTAGGTAGCATCAGTAGTCATTTACCATGTGTAAGCGTATTTGATAGTGCTCATTTTGTAGGTACTTATGTAGTGGATATCTCCACTTCAGATGTCTTAGTGAATGCTCTTCATCAATGAGCAGATTTATCAATTACAGTCTAAACCCAATAGGACGGCTGCTATCATCGCAGACCTATAGAGGATTCCTCCTAGCCGTTTTATCACCGTGATGCGTAATGTGTCTAATGGTAGAACTACAGATCTGTGCTTGGCAGCCAATAACGAACAACAACCCAGTAATGCTTACCAGTCCACCCTACACGGTATCATCAATGTGGCCTCGAGGTGTTCAGTACTTGATAAACAACATTCCATATTGTAGGAAAGAAGGATGCTATCCTTTCCAAGGTTGGCCTTGAATGTGTAATACAATTTTTCTTGATTAAATTATTTTTCTTGCTCCGAGCTCTGCATTTTAGCTGCAGATTCTTGATCCTCAATCCATCACACAGAAAGTAATAACTTTACCGCTTTTTGGTTACATTCCTGGCTCTTATTTTTTTACTTCCTGACATGATATTTGCAGGTTCATGCCCTGGCAGTCACTCTAAATACAAGAGCCTTGCTCGGGTGTTTGTTATATAAATTTCTTCACATCCTATAGAACCTATAGTACAAAGAAAAAGTAAGAAATTCTCAAGAAATTCTTTGGTGGGGTTAGTACCAGGTAACATCCCACCGCATACATTTGTTAACTTCCAATTGTTGTATCTAATAAGGCTTTTAATGTATCACCTGGAGATGGACCTCTCAATTGGCCAAAGTAGCTTGGTGGTTGTAATGCAACACAATCAGCTCAAAGATTGAATAGAGAAATTGATGTAGCTCTTTTGTTGTTTACGCATGGAATGGACATTGTCAGAGCTTTTACAAGGTAGGATATCTTCTTGATGCATATCTTACTCACATGACTACCTTTTCTTTTTTCTAACTATGCTGGAAATAAATATAAACAGTAAAAAAATATAGGAGTGGCAAGCACAGATATGAACCATTTCCTAGCTTACTTTGTAAGTGCCTCAGTTTACATTTACTAATGAATTTCCTTTCTTGAACAGTTGAACTAGGAACGGGGGAAAGAGCGGTATAAGCTTATGGAGTTATGGTGTTGCTGCCATCATGATTTTTACCAAACATGCTATGATCAAATTTAACTCAAGCAGTTTTAATGACTCCTGATATGCCATGTACAACAATTCTGTCCTATGACAGAAAGGTCCTTTTTATGTTTGACATGTTGTGTAGCATGCTCTAGCTGATACGGAGTATTAGAAATGCATTGCTAAGCTTATACAAGATTCTGGATTTCATTTGTGAAGTAAGCCCCCATCTGTGAAATCTCCTAACATTTGGCTACATTATTTTTGTGTGGTTAAACTGTCGTGTACAAAGTGTGTATATCAGGTGTGTGTTTCCATCTGTCAAAAGTCACCAAGTTTCCATTTGTTGATGCTAGGTTGTTGATGGAAGAGATGGTAGGGAAAGAACGGTGAGGCCTTGTCAGATGTACCCAGTGTGCGCCTGATGCACCCATGCAAAATCTGAGTTTACATATATTAAGTTTCCATCAAGTTATAGATATAAAGCAAAATCTAAGTTTATATTAAGTTTTCATCAAGTTATAGATATCAAACGTATTGTAGGTTGATTTTTATGCAATACAATGTTCTTCATGCAAAAAACTTAGTCTACTTATCCGTTGCTGTTTCATCCAAGGATTCAGAATTCACTGATTCACGGGTGCACGGGTTCACTGGAATCGTTCCCTTGTCAATGCAAATATCAAAACAACGTGCATACTGCAGATAAGACGTGGATAGCAGATAAGAAGAAAGGGAGCGCACCATGCTGCTGCGATAGTGAGGTAGCAGAAAAATAAAAAATTAAGTCCATCTTGATGTGCCGCAAAAACACATTTCACAAAATAGAATAATCGTTTGGGAAAAAACAGAATAATCATCAATGTATATTTGGCTATTCTGTAGCAAAGCACGGATATTCACCTAGGGTACGTTTGGTTCCTCGGCAAAATCTGTTATAGCCTCGCTGGGCCAGGCCAGGCGTTTGGTACCGTGAAAATAGCCTTGCTTTGGGGGGCAACTAGCCTCGTCAGGCTAGAAAAACTTTGCTCGTCCGGGGGAGCCGATTTGGCTTGCCTTCGACGGCAAAATCACGACTGGCGGAAAAAATCCACACCAAATCTGTTAGGTTGGACGAACCGATCCGCATCAGATCCCAATTTTTGTTACCAACTTCGATATATTCCTCCACTTCTACCTGATTCTTTTGTCGTTCCCTAACCAGATCGTTCTAATTCGTCTCGTTAGTCTTCTTTATTCCAAACTACAGATCTTGGAACGCAGGCTGACGAGGTTTAATCTTGTCAATGCCTATTGTTATGGACTTGGGTTTTGGAGAAGATGGGGATGCTGGAGATCGTGGCACGGTTAACAGACAAGCAACCAGGGGACACGAGATTTACCCAGGTTCAGGCCCCCGGAGGGAAAACCCTACTCCTGCTTGTCTGCTCTTTGATTACGGCGGAACCGAAAGTTACAGGGTGCGCAGATTCGATCTGGCGTGGAGGCGTGTACGAAAAATATGGATCTGTCTGTAGGTTGTCCTCCTCGTTGGACCCTCCTAGCCTTTATATATGGGGAGGCTAGGTCTCAGGTACCGATACGAGTAGGTTACAAGTTGTATTCAAACTCTAGTCTTGCTCTCCAAGGATCCGAAGGCGTCATGGGCCTTGGCCACCCGAAAATCTTCATGGGCCAGCGTATGTCTGCTGTGGGTCTTCCTTGGGCTGGACCAGGTATGCTGAAGTTATGTACCCGTCGGGTATAACCATGTCAGTAGCCCCGAGTGTTCAGTCGAATCGTAGATTCGGCTGAGGACTCTTCAATCCTTCGGGTGTAACTCTGTCTTTCAAGAGAATGTGTAGGGATTCTTGATGCATGTGCCTGACTCACCCGACGGATCAGGGTCAGTTAATCGTCTTAGGACAAAACAACACGATCTTCTTCAGGTGCGAGTCCCTCGACTCGAACCCGGAACATATGCTGGCGTAATTCGACTCAGGCCGCGGAGGACTTACAGGAGTGGAATTCTAGTGATTTTAAATGATGTACCCAACGCGTCCGTCGGGATTTTTCATCACGCCTGTTGGCATGGATTTATACTAGCAAAGCGCAGTCAGGTGCGTTGCCAGACCATCAGATTGTATCTGTAGGTCTTATCTTTGCGTCGCAGACGCAGCATCCGAATGTTTATCACCGCGGAGGTGTTTCGGGTGGCCAAGGAGGATGTTACTCACTTAGCATTAATTGGGGCAGAGTTGCCGAAAAGTTTTTGCATGCGGATCCGGAAGATCGCAGTCGAAGATTTAATAGGGTGCGCGACCAGCGCTCCCTATGGGAGTAGCCCCCGAGTGTCTGTTCGAGTCGTAGACTCGATCGGAGACTTTTAGTGCAAGCATTGCTCAGTTGTTTAGTCCGTAGGACTCAAAAATTTTCGGATGCTGAAATCCTTCCTCCCTATGGGAGTAGCCCCCCGAGTCCGTAGTGGAGTCGTAGACTCGGGCAGGGACTCGAGTCTTGTATCATGCAACGGTAGTAGGAAAATCTCGTGGGCGTACCGCTGACCCGGAAGTACATCGGGTGCGCGACCAGCGCTCCTGATAGGAGTAGCCCCCAAGTATTTAGTCAAATCGTAGATTCGAGTGAGTACTTTTAGCTGTGGAGCCGAAGTTATTGCTAGTATAGCTGTTGATGACGTCAGTGTTGACGATCAATGACCTCAAGCGTCTGCTGTGCCAGAGATGACTTGACTGGACGATGCGTGGGTCCCACTTCCTGACTTTGAATTGACCGGTCACGCGCGGCGTGGAGATGATTACGGCGTTTCCTCGATTTCCGCGCGTAGTGGACGTCGTGGGAACGACGGTTCGTTTTGGTGCTGACACGTGTACGGCCAGATCTGCCGTTGGCGTTAGGTCTTCTCGATGGACGGCCAGCGTGCGTCGTCTTTGCTGTTATAATCCGTGGTGAAATCGTGGTATGTCTTTTACCGCAGCAGTTCATCTGTCCATTGCTTCATTGCGCTCGAGCGATTCTTGCTGCGTGCTGAGATTTCCTTTCGCATTTCCTTTGTCTTCGTTGTTGGCAACGCCACCACCGCCGTAGCGCCATGGGGAAGAAGAAATCCTCATCTGCAGTTGGGACCAGCGCTGCCGGAGGCAAGAAGGGCGCCGCCGCTGCGCGTGTCACCGATGGTGGTTGGCGGCGATCAGAGACGCGGGAGAGCGATCTTCGCAAGCTGCGCGAGCGGAGCCTAATCCCGCAGGACACGACGACCGTGAAACTCCCCGGCAATGAGGTAATCCCCCGTCCCCCATCTGGGTACCGGGTTATGTTCGTCGCCTTTGTTTTGCGTGGGTTTTCGTATCCAGTCCATGACTTCCTTCGTGGACTGCTCTTCTTCTATGGGGTTCAACTCCATCATCTGTCTCCCAACTCCCTTCTCCACATTGCGTGTTTTATCACTCTTTGCGAGTGTTGGCTTGGCATTGAGCCGCACTTTGGCCTCTTCCGGAAGCTGTATTCCGTGAGGAGGCAGTCTGGTTCGGATGGTGTGTATCCCATTGGGGGTTTCATCATCTCTCTTAGTCCCGATGTCCAATTCTTTTCCTTCTCCATGTCCGAATCTGTCCAGTACTGGCGGAGGAAATGGTTTTACATCCGTGACTCCGTGCTGCCTGGGCAAGATTTTGGTCTTGTTCCTTTTGACCCCTCCCAGTTGATTGTGAAGAAGAGGTCCTGGAAAAATCAGATCTTAGACGGTGAGGTGGCGGAGATAGAGGCCTTGTACCGTCGGGTGGAGGAGCTCCAATTGATTCCTGAGAAGGAGGTGAACGGTGTCGACATTATCCGGGTGTTTCTTGAGCGTCGGGTGCAGCCGCTCCAGGCGAGGGCGCATCCGATGTTCCTTTACTCTGGGCGCCGTGATCCGACGAGGGTTTCGAGTGAGAAAATCTCCGAGGTGGAACTTGACAGGGCTCTTCGCGTGCTGTTGAAGTTCAAGGCCGACGAGGAAATCCCGGGGGAGTCGTTGACTCCGCCCTTTTCGTCGACGTTGGCCGTGCCAAAGGTGTAGATTTGCGCACGTAGTGCTTCCCTTATGTTTTGTCAGTTGTGTACTTGTGCCCTTTGTTTGCTAACAAAGTTTCTTCTCATCTTGTAGAGCTTCAAAGTGCCAGGCATGGCGCCACCATTTCCCGAAAGGTATCCGAATGCCCCGGATAATGAAGTGGTGGATTCCGTGTCCGAGCTTCCTTCGGCGCGATCTCCGGCGGAGGATGCCGACGAATCGAGTGAAGATCATTCGAGTAAGCGATCACGAAGCTCGAGCGAGTCTTCGGATGCCTCGACTCCTCTGACTCCCAGAAATCCTCGGGGTCTTGAGCGTCATGATGATGTTCAGGGGTGTTCGTCTTCTCCCATTCCTGCCGTTCCTGTGCGAGCTGTTGCTCCGCACCCGCCAGCAAAGCGGAAGAAGGAAGAGAAGAAGGAGGAGAAGAAGGAGGAGAAGAGGGCCCGAAAGGCTTCCCCTATCTTCGACCTGAGCGCGTTGGGCTCGTAAGTGATCTTGTTGCCATTGTTGTCTTTTGTTCCCTTGTTATTTTTGCGCCTGTGTTGATTGATTCGTATGCAGGCAATCCTCCGACGGCTCTAGTGATGGAGCGCGCGAGATGATGGGGGAATCGAACATTGCGTCGCCTCCTCCTCAGACGGTGGCGACTTCGGGTGGCGCCGCTCCTGATCCTCATGTGCAGGAGAGGCTGGTGGTTGCGCCTCAGAATTTCGCAGGCGGGCCTGCGGGTTCGCCTTCGGAGCATGTAAGTTTTCTGCTTCACGTCACGGGGGGAGCCCCCGAGCGTCTTCGGATGCTGATGTTGTGTTTGCTTCTTTGTGTTGGGCGTAGCCCCCAAGTCCCGTGCTTACTGATGTTGTCTTTTTCTGCAGCCTTTTGTCCAAGAGGCTAGGCGGCTGGTAGAGGAGCGCCTGACGCTGGAGGCGAAACTTCGGCAGCTTCAAGGTATTCGTATGCCTTGTATTACATTTCTTGCTTATCCTGGTGCTGTGCTTTGACACTTGCCTGTTGTAAATGTAGAGGAGCATAATGACTCTCTTCGTGAGGTTGATGCTTTGAAGAAGAGCCTTGGCCAATTGGATCAGAAGGCCGAAGCTGCCGCTGAGGCGAAAGAGCGCCTTGAGCTGGAGCTGACGAAAACAGCCGAAGCGAAAGAGCGTCTGCAGCAGGAAGCCGCAGGTCGTGAAAGGGGGGCGGCGGAGAAGCTCATGGCTGTTGCCAAGGCAATTTCGGGTGAGTGCTAGCTTTTGCACTTGCTCCTTTTTCTTCGGGTCTTCTTCTATGTTGCTTTTCTTCATGTTTTCTTCTGTTTTGTCTCAGATGCCGCAGGAATCGAGTTCGACCGCAGTGCTCTGGAGCACGGGAGTGCTCTGGATGATGCCACTGTGGCGGTCGAAGACCGCTGCAGTACCGTCGTCAACTCCCTTGCCAAGGCGAAGGAGGTCCTTGGTCGCTTCTACCAGGAGTTCTTCCCGAAGGGCGCAACCCTTGAAGATGTGGGTGCCCTGGCAGAGGCTCTGTCGGCCGAAGCGCCTGCAGCGTACAAGCGCAAGCAGAAGGGCATCGGCGCGTCCGTCGGGCTGGCGATGGCCATGGAGGAGCTGGACTTGCCCCAGATCACTTCTCGGATGCCGACGGCTGCGGATGGATCAGAGATAGCCTTTGCTGCTTACTCCACTCGCTGCAGATGATATGGGCCCAAGCTCATTGACTTGTTGTCTGAGTACGCGCTGCGGCAGCAGGGTGAGGCCAAAGCTAGGCAGTCTGGCTCTGAGGCGACTCGGTGTCCTACGCCTTAGGCATAGGAGATGTAGGGTAGTATGTAGTTTATTTTTGCTGTAAATATCTTTTGTAGCACCATTCTTGAGCCACGCAGTGGCCTTATTTAATGAATTCCTCCGAGTTGGGCTTTTATCTTTGGCTGAGTATCGGTGTGCCTTCTTTTTCTTCTGCTTTAGGTTCCTTCGGGTGTTGACCCAGTTGGTACTTCATTCGAAAGGCCCTTGCGAGCATCGTTGGATGATACCTCGCAGCTCGTTTTTCTTCGGGATCGTGTATGCAGCTTGGAGAGGGATTTGCTTGGGCTACGCGGTCGTGCCGACGTTTGGAAGTCCAAGGCAGACCGTAGTGCAGCCAGAGAGGAATACTTGATGGCGGAGCTGGGTCGGCTGTCCGAGCAGCTGCAGTGTAAGTTGGTCCTTCTTTCGGGTCGTAGCTTAGTTCTTCGGGTGAGCCTGCTGGCCTTACTCTTGTTCCGTGTTGTTGTCGCAGGTGCGAATCTTGCTCCGAAGGAAGAAAAGGAGCGCATTGCTGTTCGAGTCAATTGCTTGACTCAATAGGACATGGAAGCCGGTGGCTTCTTTTGGATGGATCGCGATCGTGCCATGGTTTTGGCGACGGTGCAGGATCGCGTCTTCCAGGTTTTGCGGGTGCTCCGCCAGGTGCAGACATCCCTGTCCTCGGTGTTGCACGTCATGTTTCCGTTGGATGGCGTGCCGACGACCCTTGCAGGTCTTCTAGCGAAGTTTCGGAGTGCCAGCAATGTCAAGGAGCTGGTGCGGCAGCAGCTTGTCGCAGGGGTGAAGGCTGCCTTGTCTCTTGTGAGGGTGCATCGCCCTGATGTAGATTTGGCTGCTGTGGCGACTGGGCCACCTCCTCGGCCAGATGGTGGCGAGTGGAATATGCGTCCGCATTACGCAGCTATAAGGCAGTGTGCCGAACAGATTGTAGATTTGTTTGAGCAGCGTGCTCAGGCTATTCTTCAGAATAGGTAGAACCTGAAAATAAACAGATAGATGTAAAATTTGTATATTGCGGCTGGGCGTGTATGTGCCCTTTGTTGTAAAGGTTCGCTTGTTAGCGAGCACGCAGTGCTTTGAGTTAGTACATGCCCTTTTCGTTTGCCTGACGTGGTCAGCTACTCAGGTGTACATGTTTTGTCCTCAGTCGATGAAATCGTGAGGTGGGGGGAGCCCCCGAGCACGCAGTGCTTTTGATTTAGTACGTGTCCTTTTCGTTTGCCTGACGTGGTCAGCTACTCAGGTATACACGTTTTGTCCTCAGTCGATGAAATCATGAGGTGGGGGGAGCCCCCGAGTGCATTAGTAGCATGTAATCAAAGTTGCAGAGAAATAGTCACTCGAAGGTTGGGAGCGAGACACTTAGCTTTATTTGTAGCGTAATGGAGAAGGCACATGGTTCGGCGGAGTAGCCTTGGTTGTAAGCCTTATTGAAAGTAAAAGGGGTACATTGCCCATTGATATGGGTAGAATCGTCGCAGGTGCGAGATGTTCCATGGGTTGGAGTATGCGACTCCAGACTCCACGTGCTTGAGGCGATACGCGCCACCTGGGATGACCTCGGTGATGGCGTAGGGTCCTTCCCATGGCGACTCGAGTTTGTTCGGTCGCTTTTGCTTGAGTCGCAAGACGAGGTCTCCTTCGACGAAGGACCTTGGGCGCAGCCGGCGGCTGTGATAGTTGCGGAGACTTTGCTAGTACACCGCGGATCTAGCTGCTGCTATATCCCGTGCTTCGTCGAGTGTGTCGACGGCATCTTCGAGTGCGGCCGTGGATTCGGCTTCGCTGAAAGCGACGACTCGTGGAGCCTGGTGACGTACTTCGGCTGGTAGCACCGCCTCAGCTCCGTGTACCATGAAGAACGGTGTGTAACCGGTGGAGCTGTTTGGCGTAGTTCGTAAGCTCCACAGGACAGACGGTAGCTCTTTCGTCCAGTTGCCAGCTTTGTGCTCGAGTGAGCTCGTGAGGCGTTTCTTGATGCCAGCGCCGATTAGGCCGTTGGCCTTTTCCACTTGCCCGTTTGTTTGCGGGTGCGTCACTGTGATATTGATCCCGAGGCCTTCGCAGAAGTCCTGGAATTCTTCGGAGATGAAGTTTGATCCGTTATCGGTGATGATGCTGTGCGGTACGCCGAATCTGTAGATTATGGATTCGAAGAACTTGACGGCGGTTTTGCCCTTCTGGTTGGTGACTGGCATGGCCTCGATCCACTTGGTGAATTTGTCGACTGCGACCAAGAGGAAGACGTGTCCTCCCTTCGAGGATTTTGGCAGTTTGCCGATCATGTCAAGGCCCCATTGAGCGAAAGGCCAAGCTATGGGTATGGGTCGAAGTTCGGACCCAGGTGCGTGTGGTTTGTCGGCGAACCGTTGGCACCCGTTGCATCTTCGGACGATGTCCTTTGCGTCGTTCATTGCCGTTGGCCAATAGAATCCTGCTCGTAGAGCTTTGGCGACAAGGGAGCGGCTGCCTGCATGGTGGCCGCAGATGCCCTCGTGGATATCTTGGAGTATGGCCTTGCCGTCGTCGATGGTGACGCACCGTTGTAGGACGCCTGTAATGCTGCGTTTGTACAACTCGCCGTTGATGATGGTGAAGGCTTTTGACCGACGAGATATGCGCCGGGCATCTGTCGGGCTGTCTGGCAATTCTCCGTTTATCAGGTACTGGAGGTATGGACGTGTCCAAGTTTCTTCGACTGCCATGACCTGCGTCAGGTTGACCATGGCGACTTCGGTATCCAACTTTTCGGGTCCTTCCTGTCCTTCGGGTAGCGTAGCCCCCGAGTGTTCTGCTTCTTCCGGTGATCCCTTGGGGAATTTCCGCTTGATGGATGGCACGCAGATCTGTTCGAGGAACACACCTGGTGGTACTTTTGCACAAGTCGAGCCGATGTTGGCGAGTCTGTCGGCCTCCTCGTTGCTCTCTCTTCCAACGTGCCGAAGTTCGCAGCCGTCGAATTCTCCTTCGAGTGCGTTGTATAGTGCGCGGTACGCTATCATGTTTTCGGCGTGTGCGTCGCACTCATTCATCGTCTGCTGGACGACAAGGTTGGAGTCACCGTAGATGACCAGGCGCGTTGCGCCGCATCTTTTTGCCATCCGCATGCCATGGATGAGGGCCTCGTATTCGGCCTCGTTGTTGGAGGCTCTGAACTTCATCCTGTCACCTTGCGGGGAGGTCAATATGACTCCTGCCCCTGCTCCGGCTTCACGTTTGGAGCCATCAAAATGCATTGTCCAGGACTGCGACATGTCTGGGGTGTCAGGCAGTTGTAGCTCCATCCAGTGCACCAGAAAGTCCGGAAGGACTTGAGATTTGATTGCGTGTCGCTTCTCGTAGGTGATGTCCAGTGGTGATAGTTCGATGCCCCACAGGGCCACGCGTCCTGTGGCCTCTGGATTGTTCAGGATGCTGTTTAGGGGTGCCTCGTTGACGACCATCACCTGATGCTCCTGGAAGTAGTGGCTCAGTCGTCGAGCCGTCATGAACATGCCGTAGGCCAGCTTCTGGTAGTGCGGGTACCATTGTTTTGTTGGAGTGAGAACCTCGCTGAGGTAGTAAATTGGGCGTTGTACCCCATGGGTCTTGCCTTCTTCGGGTCGTTCGACCACAAGTACTGTGCTGACCACCTGGTGCGTGGCTGCTATGTACAGCAACAGGGGCTCGCGCTCTTTTGGCGTGACCAAAACGGGCGAGGTGGAGAGGAGCCGCTTGAGGTTTTCGAATGCGTCGTTGGCTTCTGGTGTCCACTCGAACTTGTCTGCTTTGCGCAGCAGTTGGTAAAATGGTAGGGCCTTCTCGCCCATGCGGCTGATGAACCTGCTTAGTGCCGCTACTCGCCCTGCGAGCTGCTGAACGCCCTTGAGGTTTTTCGGCTTCTCCATTGTCATGATAGCTTTGATTTTCTTCGGGTTTGCTTCGATCCCTCGTTGAGAGATGAAGTATCCGAGCAGCTGACCTGAGGGGACGCCGAAGGAGCATTTTTATGGATTGAGCTTGATCCTGTAGCGATCAAGGTTGTCGAACGTCTCGCGGAGATTGTCGATAAGTGTTCTTGCCTCCTTGGTTTTGATGACTATGTCGTCGACATAAACTTGGACGTTGCGACCGATCTGGTCCTTGAGGCAGGCATGCATGCATCGCTGGTACGTGGCACCCGCGTTCTTTAGCCCGAAGGGCATTGTGTTGTAGCAGTATACTCCGAACGGTGTGATGAACGCTGTTTTCTCTTGATCTTCGACCTTGAGTCGAATCTGATTATAGCCTGAGTAGGCGTCCAGGAAGGAGAGTTTCTCACAACCTGCAGTCGAATCGATGATCTGGTCGATCCGAGGGAGAGGGAAGTGGTCCTTAGGGCAGTGTTTGTTCAGTGACGTGAAGTCCACGCACATCCGCAGGATGTCCGTGTCCTTCTTCGGGACCATCACTGTGTTTGTCAGCCACTCGCTTTTCTTGATTTCCCGGATGAAGTCTGCTGCGAGTAATCTGTTGATCTCCTTGCTGGTAGCTTCGGCTCGTGGCTCCGACAGTCTTCGGATGGACTGCTTGACTGGTTTGGTGTCTGGGAAGACATTGAGTGCATGCTCGGCGAATTCCCTGGGAACTCCTGGCATGTCCGCAAGACACCAGGCGAAGATTTCCCAGTGCTCACGGAGGAATTCGACGAGCGCGCTTTCCTATGCGGTGTTGAGGTTGTTGGCGATTAGCGCCGTCTTGGAGGCATCCGTTGGATGGACCTGTACTTTTTTGGTGTTGATGGTGGAGTCGAAAGACATATCAGGTGCGTTCTGCTTGGTGACTGGGGGTAGCCCATTGTCTGTCACTTCGCGGAGCCTTACAAGCTCGTCTTGCATGCCGAAAGACTGGGAGATTTTGTTGAAATCCCTGTCGCATTGGTCCGATCGGGTGAAACTCCCGTGGACTGTGATGACGCCCCTTGGTCCTGGCATTTTGAGTAGTAGGTATGCATAGTGTGGGACGGCCAGGAACCTTGCGAATGCTACGCGTCCCAGGATGGCGTGGTATTGCGACGGCCAGTCCACCACTTCGAATTCTAGGCGCTCCTGTCGAAAGTTGTCCGGTGTCCCGAAGATGACGTCGAGCCCTATTTTGCCCAGGGGGAAGATGCCCTTCCCTAGGACAATGCCGTGGAACGTTGTGTCTGATTGTTCCAGGCTGTATTGCGGGATCCGCATAGCTGCTAGAGTGCTTGCGAATATTAGGTTGATGCCGCTGCCGCTGTCCATGAAGACGCGACTCATCTCGAAGC
The DNA here is from genome assembly GCA_916181665.1 of Avena sativa. NCBI lineage: Eukaryota > Viridiplantae > Streptophyta > Magnoliopsida > Poales > Poaceae > Avena > Avena sativa. The sequence continues at coordinate 83,966,155 of OV702286.1, forward strand.
CTCCGATCTGCGCCTCCAGCACCAGGGCAGCATGACCTGGGCGAGGGATCTGAATAGGGTGATCCGCACGAGTGAATGTGATGCAGGACTCCGATCCGCTGAGGTACTCAGGGATGGCAGGTGGAGCTGTCACGGCCATATTGATTTGGCGGGTGATCTTCTTTTGTACCCTGTTGGTTGGGCGTCCTTTCTGTATCATATTGAGTGCTCCTTTTGGTGGGGGGTATGCGACTCCAGCGTTGTTTTGCGCTGGTGCGGCTGGTTGATGTGGGCCTCCGATAGGCGGCGGTGGAGGAGCTCCGTGTGCTATTTCGCCTGGCGCAAGTGCGTTTCCGAACGCAGGAATTGGAGCTTGTTGCCTCATCTGTATCATGCTTTCGCTGAGTTTCTGGAACTCGCGGCAGTCCTTGAGCATGTGGCTAGCTTTCTTTTTGCCGTCTTGTTTGTCGATGTAGAAGTGGATGGTGCATGGACCCGAAAGTTTGTCGAATGCTGAAGGTCCGTTGTCGCGGTCGCGGCGTTGCCACGACTGCGTTGGTCGTCCGTTGTCGCGGAAGTTTCCGCTGCGATATCCTCCGCTGCTGCGGATGTTGTCGTTACGGCGGTCGGCGTAGCCGGCTGCGACCATGTCGGGTCCGTCGCGGTCCTCATATACGCGCGGTCTCCTCTTGCTGCGGCGTTCGCGTCTTCGGCCGTAGTCGTCTTCTTCACCTGATAGCGCCCGCTGGATGCAATCTTCGCCATCTGCCCAACTGTTGGCGATTTCCATGAGCTAGTCGAGTGTCTTGGGCTTTATGCGTCCAAGTTTCTCCTTGAAGTCTGGGCGTTTGACGCCGTCACTGAAGGCGTCGATGGCCCGTTCTTCGGAGATGTGTGCTGCGGAGTTCTTGGTCGTGGACCAGCGTAGTATGTACGAGCGAATAGATTCACCCGTTCTCTGAGTGCAGGCTCGCAGCTCTTCGATTGAGGCGGGCCTTTTGCTGGTGCCTTTGAAGTTTCGGATGAAGCTATAAGCGAGCTCCTCCCAGCTTCGGATGGATCCTGATGACAGGCTGCTGAGCCAGACCCGCGCCGCGCCTGTCAGCTGCTGCTGAAGGCATTGCATGGCGGTTTCTTTGTTGCCTCCGTGAAGCTTGACGGATAACAGATGGTCGCTGAGCCAGGACTTTGGATCTTGCGTGCCGTTGAACTTCGGAGTATCCGAAGGAAGCTTAAAGTTGCGTGGCATCTGTGTTCGCCGGACGGATCTGCTGAAGCATCGAGCCCCGCAGAGTTCTCCTTCGTCTTCATCCATCTCAGATTCGGATGAGCATGCGCGTTTGGCACGTGCTTTGTCGATTTTGCGCTGTGTAAGCTTGTCCCTGGCGTCGTAGTCGTGCTTATGGCGGTGCGAGCTCTTCTTTCTTCGAGGAAGATCATGTTCTTCTTCATCTTCGGATGAGGGAGTGGGGCTCCGGTCGCGCCTGGCCGGAGCTTTCTTCTTCGGCTCCGTAGGAGCGTCTTCGTGGAGCGCAGCTCCGATTAGTCCTAGTCCGGTGAGTGCGGACCTATGCATGGCCCTTTTCGGGTCCCCCTCCGGAGGTGGGTGAGCCGCAAGATACGCAGTGGCTGCCATGATCGCGGCTTGTGGCGTCTTCGGGGTGATGTTGCCGTCGGCGTCCATATCCATGAACGATGTGTGGAGGGTTCGGGTCACGTCACGCCGCTCCTTCGGGTCCATGTTTTCCACCCGAGAGTGGTGCTTGTTTCCCTGATTTCCGTTTGTGCTGGAGCCGGGTCCCATGGCGGAGAGCGCAGCTCGTCGCGCACTGGACTCAGAGGCTGCTTTCTTGCGTTTATCGAGCGTCTCCTGCATCTTGACTTGCTTCTTGTGCTCCTCGATGAGGAGGTAGTGGTATGCCATCAGCAGGTCACGTGGGGAGTCCAGAGGTAGGACTATTTCGCCTGCGACGGCACGGCATGCCTCGGCCCATCCTTCTTTGCTAAGTTGGATGAGGTGGCCCCTGTTTTCCCCGTTTTCGCCGTTTTGGCCCTGCGGGTTGGGGTTGGGCGGTGGGTTAGGCGTGTCTTCGTCGGTTTGGATGATTGCGGCGCACAGATAGCGCCTACAGATTGGTTGGCTGCTGCCGCAGCTTTCGGATTCGGAACCGTAGGTCCCTTCATTCGAAGGTGGATCGCACAGATCGGAGTTGCAGCTGCTGCTGTCGAAAAACTCATCTGTTGATGGTGACGTGCGTAGCACAGGGTGTGGAGCCCACGAAGCGGGTCTGATTGATGGTACGAGCACCCGCTCAGGGAGGCGGAGGGTACCAGCTTGTCCCACCTGGAAGCAGAAGCTCCCGAACAGAATTTCGAGTCCGTCGCCTACGGGCTCGAAATCCTTCATGGTGGCCGGCGAGTGGGCGGTGAAGTCGAAAGTGCTAAAGAGGAGGTGATTCTCCGTCGCTGAGGAGTTGTAGATCGATCGGGTCGGAACCGTCACGACCGCACAATCAGCAGCCCCAATTCCCACAGACGGCGCCAATTGACGAGGTTTAATCTCGTCAATGCCCATTGTTATGGACTTGGGTTTTGGAGAAGATGGGGATGCTGAAGATCGTGGCACGGTTAACAGACAAGCAACCAGGGGACACGAGATTTACCCAGGTTCAGGCCCCCGGAGGGAAAACCCTACTCCTGCTTGTCTGCTCTTTGATTACGGCGGAACCGAAAGTTACAGGGTGCGCAGATTCGATCTGGCGTGGAGGCGTGTACGAAAAGTATGGATCTGTCTGTAGGTTGTCCTCCTCGTTGGACCCTCCTAGCCTTTATATATGGGGAGGCTAGGTCTCAGGTACCGATACGAGTAGGTTACAAGTTGTATTCAAACTCTAGTCTTGCTCTCCAAGGATCCGAAGGCGTCATGGGTCTTGGCCACCCGGAAATTTTCATGGACCAGCGTATGTCTGCTGTGGGCCTTCCTTGGGCTGGACCAGGTATGCTGAAGTTATGTACCAGTCGGGTATAACCATGTCACAGGCAGCAATCAATCGAGCACAGTTGCCGGTTCCATCGACGCCTGCAGCCGGAGACGAGCTCAGAATGAAAAATTTCTGTTCATGATTCTGCTTCTTATCTTTCCCTTCTCTGGATATGTGTGCCCGTTTTCTTGGTATCAGGAATTTTCAGTGCAACAGGAAGTATACGACAGGAGATATGAAAACGATTTACACCTGTATACGTATACGCGTATTCACCAGTTGATCCTGAGCTCGTCTGTCAGTTACTCGCTCTCGCCGGTAAAAACTATGCAACCAAACGCATGAAGGAAGCAAACTCAGCATAGCCGAGCTAAGCTAGCTGGGCAAAGCTGAGCTATGCCCATCTGAGCTATACAACCAAACGTACCCCTAGTTCCAATAATTGTTATGCTGACCGATTCTAATCAAAACCGCATACAGAATCTTGCTGGTATAAAGCAGCATTCAGTTATGAGCAATCAACACACAAACTCAGATGATACTAACGATACAATTGTTTTTTTCAAGAACATAGTACAAAGATCGAAAAGGGGTTTGTACAACACCGGTAAAAAAAAAGGGGGTTTGTACAAGAGACCGCAAAGAACATTTACCATTGCAAAGGACAAGACGAAAATCTCCAGACTTGCTTGCCAAGCTAAATTACTTAGCACACGCACTCTGAAATTGCGACTCCTGCTTTGCCTCTTCTCGTCAACCTATTTCCTCTGAAATTTGCTAAGGAGAAACAGCACATGCATATGGGTCTGGCGGCGGTACAGACAATTCCGTGTATGGTATGTGAAAAATCAAGGACCAACTGCCATCTCTAGGGCCGTCTGCAATGATTAGTATGTACATTTTACCAGTTCGAAGTGCAATCGCGTACAAGAATCGTAATGACAAAAATATATAATCACTAGTTCAATCTATGGCTTAATAACCGGCCTAGATTACTCACGCTCTGATGATTAGAAGCCTATAAATAGGGATGTGATTACGATTGCAGGCAACAGCACAAAATACTAGTGCAGGCTTGTCTACTCTACATACACCTAGTGCTCTGTTCCACTTAGGCAATGGAGAACCATGTTCTGCTTGTTGTTATGACCTTGCTGGTTCTCGCATTCAAGGTCTCGGTTGCGCAATGGACCCCTGCTACGGCTACCTTCTACGGCGGCAGCGACGCTTCGGGCACCATGGGTAAGGTTTCTTCTGCTAGCTGGTAATTCGACATGAGCTGCATGCCTTATTCGGTTTTTTTTTTCTGACACACAACATACGTACACAAAATATGCAGGCGGTGCGTGCGGGTACGGCAACCTGTACAACGCCGGGTACGGGACGAACTCGGCCGCGCTGAGCACGGCGCTCTTCAACAATGGTGCATGGTGCGGCGCGTGCTTCACGATCACCTGCGACGCGAGCATGACGCCGTCGTGCAAACAGGGCACCTCCATCACCATCACGGCCACCAACTTCTGCCCTCCCAACTACGCCCTGGCCAGCGACAACGGCGGATGGTGCAACCCGCCGCGGCAGCACTTCGACATGTCGCAGCCGGCCTGGACAACCATCGCCGTCTACCAGGCCGGCATCGTGCCCGTCAACTACAGGAGGGTCCCCTGCCAGAGGAGCGGCGGCATGAGGTTCACCGTCTACGGGAACGACTACTTCGACCTCGTGCTGGTGGCGAACGTCGGCGGCAGCGGCGTCGTCACGCAGGTGTGGATCAGGGGGTCCAGCACTGACTGGATGGTGATGAGCAGGAACTGGGGTGCCAACTGGCAGAGCAACGCGTACCTCAGAGGACAGAGCCTCTCATTCATGGTACAGACCGACGACGGGCGGGTCGTCACGGCCAGCAACGTTGCCCCGTCAAACTGGTGGTTCGGTGGCACCTACACTACCTGGGTGCAGTTCTAACATCTTCTCCGCCTGATGCATGGATCCAGCTAGTGCTACTGCTGTATAATCTGCCTAGATTGCTGCTAGCGATGCTGTATTTAATTTTATTCGATTCTAGTTTAATTTTGAACACTACAACTATGACCAGAACTATGGGACCGAGCGGAGTAGTATTATCGGAATATCTGTCTCACTGATTTATGGCCATGTGATCACACTAAAGAATCGAACGGGATGCATACCCAATTCGTCTTTGTAAAACGTAGTTTCATGCCAATGAGAATCTTCTGCTCAAAACAAGCTTTCGTCATGCTTTATAAATAAAGCAATCACCAGCATATAAGATTCCTATGGAAAACATGCCAGGCGCCGACTGATACCGTCGGCGTAGCCCGCAATTGTTGTCGGCGTAGTCAACGCCGACGTATGGCCGTCGGCGTTTTGCTCCGTAGTTGCAGACTATATTTTCATCGGCGTAGCGCCTGCGGGGGCCCACATCGATGTTTAACGACCGTTTGGTATGGCGGTAGCTATGCCGACGGCATTCGGCTTAGGTTGACAGCCTTTGGTATGGCGGTAGCTGCGCCGTCACCCCTTGGTTTTTAAATTTTTTTTAAATCATTTTTTTGAATTGTTTGACTCGGTGATCTCTCACATGCATCTTTTTTGAATTGTTTGACTAGTTAATCTCACAAATGTCTTTTTTAACTCTAAGTATGTTAAATCTTCGGTCAAATTGTGTTCATGGCCAAACTTCCCGATCGGTCACCCATCCTCACACTACTCCAGCCTTAGCACGCTTAACTTCTTTGTTCCTTCCGGATGAGCTTTCGATAGAAAATTATAATTTATTGATAATACTACCATATCAATCCTACTAACCCTTGCATCATGGTGTCACATGCCTTAATTATTCAAATTTCCAACAACTTATTTAAGTAAACAAAAATTGAATAAGTAATAATAATCTTGAATTCAAATAACAATATTTTTTTTTGCCTTTTTCTATTTTATATGGAATAATTCACATCTTTAAATCCGTAAATCGGAATTTGATAAATATATGTCCAAATCGATCATAAAAATGAGAAGAATCCAAACATGATATACCTATCATCTTTTTAACCATGCATTATGTATTTTTAAATAAAATCATTTAATAGTGTTCAAATTTTCAAAAAATCACATCAAAATTTCTGTTTTGAATTTGAGGATTCTAAAAAATCTTTAGCTCCAGGCTGAGCCTCGCTAAAGTTGTAATGGATATCTAATAAAATCGCATATTGTGAATCTACAAATGATTTTTCTAAAAAGTCATGAGCATCAGATCATGTACCTGTAGTTCAAATCTGACTCACTTCCTATCGATTCAGCAGGAATTTATCTTTTTTACGGGGGTGGAAGGAAAGGTTTAAGATACGCCGGTTAGGAAATTGTCCATTTAAGGTGGCCTAGTATTTTTGAAAAATAGGGTGGTATTTGAAACTTTTATTTAGTGGTTGCTTCATAAAACATCCCATTTTTAACACTCGAAAAATGGAAAATTACTTTATGGTGCGATAAAAAGGAAAATTTCCACCTGCAATATTATTCACCATCCCATGATGCATATGTGTGCATAATATGGGCACATTATCACAAACTATGTCGCGATTCTAGCCATAACATTGGTCTTTTGGCTTGAAAACCATAAAACCTCAAACATGATAGCTCATTTTTAGAAGGTTTTTTGAGATGTAATCAATATACGAAATTTGATTTTTTTGTAACTATATCCATAATATGACACTACGCAAAGGTTTTACATTGTTTGGATCATTTTTAATTTCTTATGTCCATTTCAAACTATGATCAAAACGATAGGCATGAACATTCTTAGCTCGGGGTTGAGCCTCACTAAACTTGCAATGGATCTCTCATAAAATAGCATATTTTGAACCTAAAAATTATTTTTTCAAAAAAACATGAGCATCAAATCATGTACATGTAGTTCAAATCTAACCCACTTCCTACCGATTTGGCAGGAATTTTCTTTTTTACGAGGCGTGGAAAGAAAGGTTTAAGATACCCCTATTGGAAAAATGGGGTAGTACTATTTTGAAACTTTCATTTGGTGGTTGCTTCACAAAACACCCCCTTTTTTTAGACTCAGAAAATGAAAAATGACTTTTTGGTGCGATAAAAAGGAAAATTTCCCCATGCAACATTCTTCACCATCCCATAATGCACATGTGTGCACAATATAAGCACATTATCGCAAACTATGCATGATTCTTGCCATAACATTGATCTTTTGGCCTAAAACTATGAACCCTCGAACATGGTAGCTCATTTCTGAGAAGTTTTTTTAAGATGCAATCAATATAACAAGTTTGATATTTTTCCTTGTAACTATGTCACATAATATGACACCACGCGAAGGTTTTACATTTTTGGGATCGATTTGAATTTCTTATGTCTGTTTCAAACTATGGTCAAAACGACGGGCATGAAGATTTTTAGCTCGGGGCTGAGGCTCGCTAAACTTGCAATGGATCTCTGATAAAATAGCATATTTTAAACGTAAAAATGAGTTTTTCAAAAAATCATGAGCATCAGATCATGTACGTGTAGTTCAAATCTAACCTACTTTCTACCGATTTAGCAGGAGTTTGTCTTTTTCACGAGGGATGAACGGAAAAGTTTAAGATATCCCGGTTGAGACATTGTCCACGCAAGGTAGCCAAGTATTTTGTAAAAATAGGGTGGTACCATTTTGAAACTTTTATTTGGTGGTTGCTTCACAAAACACGTCTTTTTTGACACTCGAAAAAAAAATATTATACAAAAGTATATGTAATATTTTTATATTTTATTCAACAAAAATATATAATAATTTTGTTTAGAGATATTATTTTTCTAGAAATTTTGATATGTTATATGTACTTTTATAAATTAGAATGATTTAGTTATGATTTTTTTAGGATTAATGTGGCAATAATAGAAAATAGCTTTGTCGTTAGCGTAGATGTGAAACCTAGGCCGACGGCAGCCGACGGCGTATACTTGAAATCGTTGCATTGCTGCCACATCCAATCCTAACGCCAATGGACTGGTCTACGCTGACGGCAGGTTTGCTCGGCTACCCGCCTCGGGGCCTGCGTCGATGACCCCAACAAATAGCCGTCAGCGTAGCCCTCTTCTCTCTTAGTGGGTTCGATACAGTCAAGCAAAAAAATGAAAGAACTAAAGGTTGGCGCAATAGCACAAGAACACCCAAGTCTAGAGAAACCATGAGCAAATGAAAAGGTAAAGCGATAGAATTCCCCGGGGAGCAACGGACGGACTGTGTAAATAAGTGGCCGGCTTCCACTAGAAGGTGCTCTAGCATCCCGTGCAGCCGCTTCCTGTCCCGTTGTCTACACAACGGGTACCACTGCTACAAAAAAGCTAAAAAAATCAAAGATTGAGTCAGAGGTATGAAAGGAAGACACGTTTGATACCTATCTTATTTTGTATGTTCCATAGGGTCAAGGTCATCACCACAAACATTAACCAGAACAGGCGCCTCCTCCTACTGATCCGGTTTTTGTTGGCTTCTAGGAATTCGCCGAGGTCTGTGGCCTTCCACTCAGACCCCAACGTCTCATGGACAAATCTCTATAGGAAGCGAGCTGCAGGACAAGTAACAAAATATGGGTCCTATATTCTGGACCGCACATGAGGGCATAGGCCATCACTGTCTCGTGCTCCTTGGCCACCTCCACACCTGAAGGAAGCTGGTCTCTGCAAGAGTTGCCACACAAAGACTATAATCTTCATGAGAAGGGGGGTCTTCCACAGAGGGGAAGTCCAAGGGAGGGAGGGCCTGCTAAACAGGGTCTGGTACGCCGAACTAATGGGAAAGGTCCCCGAGGGGGCTAGGTTCCATGACACAATATCAAGGGACTAGGAAAGGGACAATGGGAGGTTGTCCCAAAGCCCATCGCAAAATACTGTCTCATTCTCGGTGAGATTCCGCCAAAACTCAACGGTCCACGACCCGTCCTGGAATGCTTCATTAACCAAGATCATAGGGTCCAAGCAAACCACAAATATCCCAGGGAACTCAAATCTCAAAGGTCACCCTCCAAGAGCAAGAGATGTCGCCAGCTTCATGGGCCACGTCGGGCACATCGGCGAGCCAGCAAGACACGATGAAGACGCATGATATAGGTCGACATCCTCCGTTTGTGACGTGGACATGGGCTGCAATGTGTCATCTACCGGTGGCTCCGCACTCGGTGTAGAAGGTGTTGGAAATATGCCCTAGAGACAAATAGTAATAAAGATTATTATCATATTTCATAAAATTTATGAGTAAGTTTTGTATCATGCTATAACTGTATTGAATGGAAACGTCAATACATGTTTGATATATAAACAACCAGAAGTTCCCGGTGATACTCTAGTCACTGGTTCATTGGTCAATAGATGATCAAGGTTTCCTAATCATGTGGTATTTATGCCAGTTCGAAATGGAGTCACCTCATTATGAGAATGAGATGATGAACTATACCCAACCTAAGCATCGTGACCCGACCATGTCACGAATTTTAAGTTATGATGATTAGAATATACCTAGTGTACTATTTCTTAGATCGTGATGCTATAACAATCACTATCACCCAAGGGTACTTTGATAGCATCAAACGTCACTTAGTTAAACAGTGACCATAAAGGTGTGTTCAGGTATTCGGAGGAAAACAGTAGAGGCAATATATGTCAAGAGCGGGATTTGTCCATCCGCGTGACGGAAAGATACTCGAGGGCCCACTCGGAGAAGTTGTATCCAATAGCTATGCAGCGTGTGATTTGATCACGGGGATATCACTTGTCAGAACGAGTGAAGTAGAATTTCTCGGTAATGAGATTGAACACGACATGGTGATGTCATTGTTAGATCTCAGGCAATGCAAATATCAAGAGACAAAGGAATAAAACTCGACGTTCATGGTTTAAACGACGAAAGATTTCATGGAATACACAGGGGTCACATGGCCATCCATGTCCCTCTGTTGATCATTGGTGCGGGAGAGTCCCGACCATGTCTGGAGTGTTCCCGAACCGTGGAGTATCACTCTTAAGGGCTTGATGATGCTCAAAGAATGGTTTTTAGGATCGGTAGAATCACCGAAGAAAGATAAGAGAGAAAACCAAAAGGGTTTCGGTAAGTCTGGAGGATGTTCGGAGTGGAGGTGAAGGTGTTCCATAGCCATACTGATTGAATAGTATGTGAATGAATGTTAAATATTGATTTAATCATTTATTCATAATTATTTAATAAAGAGAAAATCAATTAAAGGGTTAAAAAGCCTTAATGGGCCAAATCCGGAGGGAGAAAGGCCCAAAAGAGAAAGACCAAAGGAGGAAGGAGGAGGGGATGACCAGTTGGGCCATGGCCACCCGTGCGGGGCCCACTTGGGCCTCCTTGGGCGGCTGTGTTGGGTCCGCAGCATAGAAAACAAAAAATTTCCTACGGTGTGAACTACACGCCAAGATCTATCTACTAGGTACAAAGCAACGGGTGGACATACATCCAACGAGAACTTACCCTCGTAGACAACGAGTTTTTTTAACGAGTAGGAACTCGTGGTTGATGTAGTCGTACACTTGTCAATCTTAAGATTGTGATGAAGTCCAGCAGGTCTGGCTCCAGCACGTCCATCAGATCCAGCTCCGGCAGCACCAAGTCCAGCACCGCAAAGCAGCGGTGCATCCGTGATCGCACACACGTCCGGTACCCCGACAACCTCCGTCCCTCCCTCCAGCAAAGCAGCGGAAGCAGCAACTCCTTTCCAGATAAAGCCACCGGGAACATGTATCTCGCTAATCCGAGACCATGGGGGAATAATACTAGAGGGGGAGAGAGATCCTTCACAAGGAGGTGTGAATGAGAAGTGAGGAGAGGGTGGCCTTTTATAGGAGGAGGGGGGTTTCCTTCATGGCCGGCGCATGGAGGAGGTGTCTCTTCACCTCCTCCATTCATGTGGTGGTAACCCCTCCACATTAAAATGCCTCTTCACATTCCCTTTTAAAGTCTCCACTTTAAATGCATTAAATTTCTCCAAATTTAATGCTCTCTAATTTAATAAAACTCTTTTATTATTTTTATTCAGAATTTTGTTAATTACTTTAATTAACAAACATTCACATAAAACTGTTGGAATTATGCCCTAGAGGCAATAATAAAGATGTTATTATTATAATTCTTGTTCATGATAAAGTTCATATTCCATGCTAGAATTGTATTAAGCGGAAACATTAATACTTGTGTGGTTTGTGAACAACACCGTGTCCCTAGTACGCCTCTATGGACTAGCTCATTGATCAATGATGGTTAAGGTTTCCTAACCATAGACATGAGTTGTCAATTGATAATGAGATCATATCATTGGAGAATGATATGGTGGATAGACCCAAACTAAGCGAAGCAATTAGATCGTGTCATCGTGTTCGTCTTTGCGAAGTTTTTCTTATGTCAAATATTGTATTCCTTAGACCATGAGATAATACAACTCCCTGGTATCGGAAGAAAGCTTTGAGGTCATCAAACGTCATCCTATGAGAGGGTGATCATAAAGGTGTCTCTCAGGTAATCGGAAAGTATCTGTTGGGTTGTATGTATCGAGATGGGATTTGTCCCTCCCAAGTCGGAGAGATATACTTCGGGCCCACTCGGTAATCGATATCAACACCGCTTGCAAGCATGTGGTTAAGGAGTTAATCACAAAGTGATATCGGATTACGAAACGAGTAAAGTACTTGCTGTGAACGAGATTGAACTAGGTATGACGATACCGACGATCGAATCTCGGGTAAGTAAAATATCGCGAGACGAAGGGAATATATATATATGGGATTGATTGAATCCTGGCATCGTGGTTCATCCGATATGATCATCGATGAATGTGTGGGAGTCAATATGGGTGCCCAGACCCCGCTGTTGATTATTGATAGAAGATCATGTCTGCATATTCTCGAACCCGCAGGGTCACACACTTAACGTGTCTCGACGCTAGGATAGATTGGATAATTGGTTTATGAATTTTTGTTCGGAGTCTCGGATGGGATCCGGGATATCACGAGAGGTTCCGGAATGGTCCGGAGAATAAGATTCATATAAGGCAGTGCAGTTTTTGGAGTTCGGAATTGTTCCGGATTAATCGGTATTGTACCGGAAGCTTCTAGAACCTTCCGGAAGGGGGCCAACGTGGTCCCACCTTCCGGGAGGGGGCATGGGCCTATGAGGGAGTGTCCTGGCCGCATTGGGCCAGGGGCACAAGGCCCCATAGGGCCCAGCCGATCCTAGATAAGTTTAAACTCGTTTAAACTAGAGATAGGGTTTCGAGATAAGGGATAAGTTTAAATCGTTTAAACTAGAGATAGGCTTGGAGGATGGGCAAGGGCTGGCCGCACCCCCCCTCTATATATAGAGGGCTGGTGCGCCCCCTCCCCCCCAACCTACACCTTCCTCCAAACCCTAGTTGCCCTGCTGCCCTCCTCTCTCCCTCCCGACTGTTTGTAGGCGAAGCCCTGCGGCAGAAATTCTCCACCATATACACCACGCCGTCGTGTTGTAGATCCAATCCATCTCTCCACCATACTTGCTGGTCCAAGGAAGGAGGAGACGTCGAGGTGCTGCACGTGTGCATCTCACGGAGGCACCGCCACTTGTGGTGCTAGATCGGATCGGATCGCGAGGAGGAGAAGCGAGTACGACTACATCACCCACGTTCCGACGAACGTTCCGCTGTGCGAATCTTCAAGGGTATGAAGATCTAATCCAATCTCTCTCGTTGTTTGCATCTCCTAGATTAGATCTTGGCTTTCCCTCTGTTCGCTTCCGTAGAAAATTTTGATTTACTATGCTGCGAAACCCTTCAGTGGTATCAGAGCTAGATCTATGCGTAGATGTGATTCACGAGTAGAACGCAACATGGTTGTTGCGGGCGTTGATGTTTTCTGTTGCAAGCCTCTTGTTTGTGTTCTTCTTATGACGCGGGATAGTGAGATTGAAGCGGTCCAGGCCAACCTTACGCGACGTCGTTCGCGAGACCGGCTCCGCACTTGACGTGTGGCTTGTACCACACATGCGGCTGGTGGATGTCAGTTTCTCTCACTATAGTTGTCATGGGATTAACACCGGAGTTTGGAAACCATAATATCACCGTTGTGGCTTTCCGTAGGTAAGAATCGTTCTTAGCATCTACTCCCATAAGCCACGTAAAACATGCAACAACAAAGTAGAGGCGTCTAACTTGTTTTTGCAGGGAGTGTTTTCTGTGATATGGTATGGCCCAAGATGTGATGTGTATATTGTATGCGATGATCATGTTTTGTAATGTTTCACGACTTGCATGTCGATGAGTACACAACCGGCAGGAGCCATATGGTTGTCTTTATAATTGTGTATGACCTACGAGTCAACTTCTTATACGCCATGTAATAGCTTTACTTTATCGCTAAGTAGTTAGCAATAGTTGTAGTTGCTATTCGTGGTGGAGGCAATCATGGTGGAGTGATGGATATCATGCCGGAACGCACAAGATGGAGATCATTGCGCGAAGATTGGCTATACCATGTCACATAAAGTTATATGCATGTGATGTTTATCCTTTTGTGTATCTTATTATGCTTAGATCGCGACGGTAGCATTATAAGATGATTCCTCACTTAAAGATCAAGATAAAACTGTGTTCTCCCCAAGTATGCACCGTTGCGAAAGTTCGTCGTGTCCAAGCATCACGTGATGATCGGGTGCTATAGACTCTACGCTCACATACAACGGGTGCAAGCCAGTTTTGCACACGCGGAAATACTTGGGTTTTACTTGACGAGCCTAGCATGTACAGACATGGCCTCGGAACACAAGAACCGAAAGGTTAAGCATGAGTCATATGAATGATATGATCGACACTTCGTTGTCCACCATTGAAACCACATCTCTTCTCGTGAAGATCGGATTAGGTGTGGTGAATTTGGATCGTGTTCACTAAACAACTTGAGGGATGTTGAATTTAGTGGGAGTTCATCTAGTAATTTGATTAAGTTGAACTATTTATCATGAACATAGTCTAAATTGTACTTGCAAATACTGTAGATCACATGGACAAGTCCAACTTCAACTTCAACGTTTTTGCTGAGATAGAAAAGCTTAGAAACAATGGGTCTAACTTCACCAAATGGTTCCGCATTCTGAGAATCATTCTCGCTGGCGGACAAAAGGACTATGTCCTTGAGAAAGCGCTAGGTGACGCCCCTGCTATAGATGCGCCAGCTGATGAAAAAGATGTTTATCAGTCGCGCAAGGATGATTATGATTTGATTAAGATCGCCATGTTGTATGCTATGGAATCGGATCTTCAAAATCATTTTGAGGAGTTCGCTAGGCCCTTTGAGATTCTCGAGGAGCTGAAAAACATGTTTCAGACTCAAGCCCGTTCTGAGAGATATGAGATCTCTAAGAAATTCTTTAACTACAAGATGGAGGAAGGGAGTTCCGTTAGTGAGCACGCCATTAAGATGTCGGGCTACACTCAACGCCTTGAGCAACTGGACTGCAAGATTCCAGAGGAGCTCAAGATTGACACTCCTAGCTACAAAAGTTTTGTAGTTGATCACAATCAGATTGGTTCCACTGATATGATCACTGAGCTCTTTGCTAAGATGAAAGTAGCGGAGGTGAACATCAAAAAGAATAATCATGTGTTGATGGTCAACAAGCCCCCCACCTTCAAGAAAGGTAAGGGTGCAAGGAAGCCCTTCAAGAAAGGCGGCGGCAAGCGCGTTGCCCCTGCTGAGAAGAAGCTCAGGTCTGGTCCTAAGCCGGACACTGAGTGCTTCTATTGCAAGGATAAGGGTCACTGGAAGCGCAACTGTCCGAAGTACTTAGCGGACAAGAAGGCTGGCACCATCAAAGGTATATTTTATATACATGTTATTGATGTTTTCCTTACTAGCCCTCGTTGTAGTGCCTGAGTATTTGATACCGGTTCAGTTGCTAACATTTGTAACTCGAAACAGGAGCTACGGAATAGACGGCGGCTTGCGAGGGATGAGGTGACGATGCGCGTTGGCAACGGATCAAGAGTTGATGTGATGGCCGTCGGCACGCCCTCCTTAGTTTTACCTTCAGGATTAGTTTTAAACCTTAATAAATGTTATTATGTGCCTGCGTTGAGCATGAACATTATTTCTGGATCGTGTTTATTGCAAGACGGTTATTCATTTAAATCGGAGAATAATGGTTGTTCTATTTATATGAGTAACATCTTTTATGGTCATGCACCTCTTGTGAATGGTTTATTTCTTCTAAATCTCGAAAAGGATGAAACACACATCCATAACATTGAGGCTAAGAGATGCAAAGTACATAGTGATAATACTACTTATTTGTGGCACTGTCGTCTAGGTCATATTGGTGTAAAGCGTATGAAGAAACTCCATTCTGATGGACTTTTGGAGTCTCTTGATTTTGAATCATTTGACACATGCGAACCATGCCTCATGGGCAAGATGATCAAAACCCCGTTCTCCGGTATGATGGAGCGAGCAACGGACTTGTTGGAAATCATACATACCGATGTATGCGGACCGATGAGTGTTTCGACGCGCGGTGGATATCGCTACTTTCTCACTTTTACCGATGACTTAAGTAGATATGGGTATATCTATTTAATGAAACATAAATCTGAAACGTTTGAAAAGTTCAAAGAATTTCAGAATGAAGTGGAGAACCATCGTAACAGAAAGATTAAGTTTCTACGATCCGATCGTGGGGGCGAATATTTGAGTTATGATTTTCTCACGCATCTCAAAGCAAGTGGAATCGTTTCACAACTCACGCCACCCGGAACACCACAGCGCAATGGTGTGTCTGAACGCCGGAATCGAACCCTATTAGATATGGTCCGATCGATGATGTCTCTTACTGATTTTCCGTTATCATTTTGGGGTTATGCATTAGAAACCGCTGCATTCACTTTAAATAGGGCTCCATCTAAATCCGTTGAGACAACACCGTATGAACTGTGGTTTGGTGCTAAACCTAAGTTGTCGTTTCTTAAAGTTTGGGGATGCGAAGCTTACGTCAAGAAGTTGATGCCGGACAAGCTCGAACCCAAAGCGGAGAAATGCGTCTTCATAGGATACCCTAAGGAAACTATTGGGTATACCTTCTATCACAGAACCGAAGGCAAAGTGTTTGTCGCAAAGAACGGTTCCTTTCTTGAGAAGGAGTTTCTCTCGAAAGAAGTGAGTGGGAGGAAAGTAGAGCTAGACGAGGTTATTAAACCTTCTCTTGAATTGGAGAGTAGCACAACACCTGAAATTGTTCCAGTGCCGCCTGCACCAACAATAGAGGAAGCTAATGACAAGGATCATGAAGCTTCGGACGATGCTGCTACTGAACGTCGCAGGTCGACAAGGTCGCGTGCCCCTCCTGAGTGGTACGGTAACCCTGTCTTGACTGTCTTGTTAGTAGAAGACAGCGAACCTACGAACTATGAGGAAGCGATGATGAGCCCAGACTCTGAGAAATGGCTAAAAGCCATGAAATCCGAATTGGGATCCATGAGCGAAAACCAAGTATGGACTTTGGTGGACCCTCCTAGCGACCGAAAGGCCGTTGAGTGCAAATGGATCTTCAAGAAGAAAACGGACGCGGATGGTAATGTTACCGTCTATAAAGCATGGCTTGTTGCGAAAGGTTTTCGACAAGTTCAAGGTGTTGACTACGATGAGACTTTCTCTCCCATAGAGATGTTTAAACCATTCGGATTTTATTAGCAATTGCTGCGTTTCATGATTATGAAATATGGCAAATGGATGTCAAGACTGCTTTCCTCAATGGCAACATTGATGAAGAGTTGTATATGATGCAACCCGAAGGTTTGTCGATCCTAAGGATGCTGATAAAGTATGCAAACTTCAGCGTTCCATTTATGGACTGAAGCAAGCATCTCGGAGTTGGAACCTTCGTTTTGATCAAGTGATCAAGAGCTTTGGATTTGTTCCAAATTGCTACGAAGCTTGCATCTACAAGAAAGTGAGTGGGAGCTCGGTGACGTTTCTGGTACTATATGTGGATGACATATTGATTATTGGAAATGACATCAACATGCTTAACGAAGTGAAGAGTTATTTGAACAAGTGTTTTTCAATGAAAGACCTAGGTGAAGCTGCTTATATATTGGGCATCAAAATCTATAGAGATAGACAAAGACGCCTGATAGCTTTAAGCCAGAGTACATACCTAGACAAAGTTCTGAAAAGGTTCAGAATGGATAAGACATTGAAAGGTTCAGTGCCTATGTTGTCAGGTAAGATATTGAGCAAGGCTCAGTGTCCAGCTACGGTAAATGATAGGGAAACTATGAGCAAAGTGCCTTATGCCTCGGCCATAGGTTCCATCATGTATGCCATGCTGTGTACTAGACCGGATGTGTCCAATGCTCTTAGTTTGACGAGCAGATATTAAAGTGATCCAGGAGTGGAACACTGGACAGCCGTGAAGAACATCCTAAGGTACCTAAATATGACTAAAGAAATGTTCTTAGTCTATGGGGGTGATGAACAGCTCGTCGTAAAAGGTTACGTCGATGCTAGTTTCGACACCGACAAGGATGATGCTAAATCTCAGACAGGATACGTGTATATTTTGAATGGAGGAGCTGTGAGCTGGAGAAGCTGCAAGCAAAGCGTGGTCGCGGGATCTACAGTAGAAGCGGAATACATGGCTGCTGCAGAAGCGTCAAGTGAAGGAGTTTGGATCAGAAACTTCATCACTGAGCTTGGCGTGGTTCCAAGTGCATTGGACCCACTGGAGATATTGTGTGACAACACTGGCGCCATAGCACTCGCTAAGGAACCAAGATATCTTCCAAAGACCAAGCATATCAACCGCAAGTTTCATATAATCCGAGATTATATAGCAGATGGAGATCTGAAGATCAGCAAAGTACATACAGATCTGAATGTCGCAGATCCATTGACTAAACCTCTTCCACGTGTAAAACATGATCAGCACCTCAGTGCCATGGGTGTAAGATTGTTGCCAAATGTAAACTAGATTATTGACTCTAGTGCAAGTGGGAGACTGTTGGAATTATGCCCTAGAGGCAATAATAAAGATGTTATTATTATAATTCTTGTTCATGATAAAGTTCATATTCCATGCTAGAATTGTATTAAGCGGAAACATTAATACTTGTGTGGTTTGTGAACAACACCGTGTCCCTAGTACGCCTCTATGGACTAGCTCATTGATCAATGATTGTTAAGGTTTCCTAACCATAGACATGAGTTGTCAATTGATAATGAGATCATATCATTGGAGAATGATATGGTGGATAGACCCAAACTAAGCGAAGCAATTAGATCGTGTCATCATGTTCGTCTTTGCGAAGTTTTTCTTATGTCAAATATTGTATTCCTTAGACCATGAGATAATACAACTCCCTGGTATCGGAAGAAAGCTTTGAGGTCATCAAACGTCATCCTATGAGAGGGTGATCATAAAGGTGTCTCTCAGGTAATCGGAAAGTATCTGTTGGGTTGTATGTATCGAGATGGGATTTGTCCCTCCCAAGTCGGAGAGATATACTTCGGGCCCACTCGGTAATCGATATCAACACCGCTTGCAAGCATGTGGTTAAGGAGTTAATAACAAAGTGATATCGGATTACGGAACGAGTAAAGTACTTGCTGTGAACGAGATTGAACTAGGTATGACGATACCGACGATTGAATCTCGGGTAAGTAAAATATCGCGAGACGAAGGGAATATATATATGGGATTGATTGAATCCTAGCATCGTGGTTCATCCGATATGATCATCGATTAATGTGTGGGAGTCAATATGGGTGCCCAGACCCCGCTGTTGATTATTGATAGAAGATCATGTCTGCATATTCTCGAACCCGCAGGGTCACACACTTAACGTGTCTCGACGCTAGGATAGATTGGATAATTGGTTTATGATTTTTTGTTCGGAGTCTCGGATGGGATTTGGGATATCACGAGAGGTTCCGGAATGGTCCGGAGAATAAGATTCATATAAGGCAGTGCAGTTTTTGGAGTTCGGAATTGTTCCGGATTAATCGGTATTGTACCGGAAGCTTCTAGAACCTTCCGGAAGGGGGCCAACGTGGTCCCACCTTCCGGGAGGGGGAATGGGCCTATGAGGGAGTGTCCTGGCCGCATTGGGCCAGGGGCACAAGGCCCCATAGGGCCCAGCCGATCCTAGATAAGTTTAAACTCGTTTAAACTAGAGATAGGGTTTCTAGATTAGGGATAAGTTTAAATCGTTTAAACTAGAGATAGGCTTGGAGGATGGGCAAGGGCTGGCCGCGCCCCCCCTCTATATATAGAGGGCTGGTGCGCCCCCTCCCCCCCAACCTACACCTTCCTCCAAACCCTAGTTGCCCTGCTGCCCTCCTCTCTCCCTCCCGACTGTTTGTAGGCGAAGCCCTGCGGCAGAAATTCTCCATCATATACACCACGCCGTCGTGTTGTAGATCCAATCCATCTCTCCACCATACTTGCTGGTCCAAGGAAGGAGGAGACGTCGAGGTGCTGCACTTGTGCATCTCACGGAGGCACCGCCACTTGTGGTGCTAGATCGGATCGGATCGCGAGGAGGAGAAGCGAGTACGACTACATCACCCACGTTCCGACGAACGTTCCGTTGTGCGAATCTTCAAGGGTATGAAGATCTAATCCAATCTCTCTCGTTGTTTGCATCTCCTAGATTAGATCTTGGCTTTCCCTCTGTTCGCTTCCGTAGAAAATTTTGATTTACTATGCTGCGAAACCCTTCAAAAACCCCCTGCAATATTTCAATATTACATGCAGAACCAATTTCAGCAATTTCACCCGAAAGAGTTTCGGTGTCTATTGAAATAATTCCAGCGCTTTCTTAAATATTTATCTGAAACATATTTGCTCCAAATGGTGTCGGTATCCCTTAAGTGTGTCACCCTACGGTTCGCAAATAATGCAGACATGATCGAGACCCCTCTCAGATCAATAATCAGAAGCGGGACCTGGAGATCCATACTGACTCCTACACATTCAACGATGACTTCTGTGATCGTGAGAACCTTTAATGCTAGTAACTAAATCCCTTTGTCTCGCGATATATTACATGTCTGAGATTCGATCATCGGTATCTCCATACCTAGTTTGATCTCGTTACCGACATGCACTCTTTTCTCGTTCCCGTGATATAACATTCTAGTGATCACATCACTTGCTTGCAAGCTATTTCAATGTGATATCACCGAGAGGGCCCAGAGTATATCTATCCGTCATCGGGATGGACAAATCACACTCTTGATCCATGAGCCTTAACATAACACCTTCGTAGCACTGAACCCACCTTTATAGTCACCCTGTTACGGTGTGACGTTTGATGTTATCAAGATACTCTTCCGGTGTTAGCAATTAACATGATCTCATGGTCTAAGGATAAAGATTACTTTGTATGATATTATAGCAATATAAACATAATGACTTTGATCGTAATGCTATACTTCGGATGAATGTTCATCACATCATTCCACCAATGGTGTGACCTTGTTATTAACAACATCCAATGTCCATGATCAGGAAACCTTGATCATCTTGTTAATCAACAAGCTAGTCTATAAGAGAGGCATAACTAGGAACCCTTTTTGTTTATTAAACACACATGTATTGATGTTTCCGATCAATACAATTCTAGCATGTAAAATAAACATTTATCATAAAACATGGAATAAGATAATAACCACTTTATTATTGCCTCTCGGGCATATTCCCTTCAGTCTCCCACTTGCACTAGAGTCAATAGCTAGTTTGAAAAACTTTGCGTATTGAACATCTATAGCTTTCTGGTGTTGCATATACGCTATTGCTAGTGGTTAACATAATCTATGGATCTGACAGTTTCAGGTCCGTGTGTATTTGCATGTCTCTGCGTCTCTACGCATCACTCATTCTCAAATGAGATGGCATTGTATAGATTTGGTCCTTTGGTGAGACCTTTAGTTCGTTCGGCTCAAAATATGTTGATATTACTGTCACACAATATATCTTCATAGTATTAGCCCACTTTGAACCACACCTAGTTTGATAACAAACTACTTAACACAAATGCCCTCCTTTGCTGCTACTATAGCAGTCATATACTTAGCCTTTTGTTGTAGTGTCCGTCACAATGTCTCAACTTTGGAACTCATCCAAATCCATCATGGAACATCCTTTCCATTACATTGTGCCACCCATAGTCTAAATTGAGATAAATTTAATTTGTATCTTGTGACAAAACTAGTATCAATGTAACACTTTACAATGAACTACCTTTAACTATTTTTCACTTATACATTATATATTCTTAGTTCTTCCAAAGCTCATAAGAATATCTTTACTATTGTCCAATGATCATCTTATGAATCATTCTGGTATATGCTCATAACATTTAGAGCATAGGACATTCTGGACATATACATATCATGGTATAATCGATCAAAATCTTCATGTGATTTTAGTCACTAAGTGTTGAAACACTTGACTTTTGATACAATCCTTTCCATGCAGCAAGAACCTTTCTTGTTGTTTCCATATTGAACCCTTTCAATATCTCATATATGTATGTCTGGCACAACCATATTAGCGCCTTAATCTATCCATATAGATATTGATGCCTAATATTCCGGGTTTGCCCAAGTCTTTCATCGAAATCTTATTTTAATGAAATTCTTAACTTGTGTCAATACAAGATACATCATTTCCAATCAACAATATGTCATCTACATAATGTATTAGAAATATGTCTCAGCGCTCCCACTTAATTTCTTGCAAATGCAAGCATCTTCATCATCTCCAATGAATTTAAACTCTTTTAACAGTTTCATCATGGTGAAGATTCCAACTCCGCTATGCTTACTTCAACTATTGAAGTTTACATGCCCTTTTAGCACCCTTTGAATTAACAAAACCCTTCGGACCATGTCATGTACATGTCCTAGGTTACCGTTCTATTAGAAGAACCTTGTTTTGTTTATTCAACTACCATATACCAAATTATATGTAGTGGTTGCTACATTAATCCGTCAAGACTATATATCGCTATGAAAGATCAAATCTTGTCATAGTCAACTCCTTGAACATTGTCGTAAACTTCTTTCCGACATGTCGACTATTTCATAGATGTTAAACATCCATGTCTTATTTCTTTATAGATCCAAACACGACCGATAGGCTTCACGCCTTTCCGGAGGGTCTTCCAAGTTCAGAAACTTGTTTTCTCGTGTATGGATACTATCCCGGATTCTATGACTTCTAGTCATTTTATGGAGTCAGGGCCCATCATCGCTTCTTTGCATGTAGTCGGTTCATCATTGTCAAAACAATAACGCCTTGCTTATCAAATCTTACTATTTGATTCTTACCGACCCACACGGTTCTATAGGAACTCTAATCTCCGAGATCACACCTTTTGTAATCACGAGAGCCATGAGCATTGTGGCCGCCACCGGGACACTTTCCGGCGCTGCGCCACTTAGCACATATAGCTAAGTTTCAACAACCTTATCAAAGTTCTATTGTCCTCCCACTTAACTTTTTGCGAAAAATTCCTTCTCAAGAAACTTGACGTTCCAAGCGACAAACTCTTTTGTCCTCGGTGTTATGGAGAAATTCCCAACAAATTCTTTGGGATAACCTACAAAGACATGCTTATCCGACTTTGGTTGTAAACATTTTACTTATGCATAGCATACCAAAATTTAAGAAAAGACAATTCGGGTTTTATCCCAAACCATAACTTATATGGTGTCATTTCAACGGATCACGATGGTGCTATTTTCAGTGTAAAAGCGGTAGTCTCTAAAGCTTCAATCTTTAAAACATAATGGCAATTTTATAAATGACACCTTTGATCTTACCATGTCAAACATGGTTTGATTTCATCTCTCGAATATGCCATACTCCTATGGTTTATCGGGAAATCCAAACTCATGGAACAATTCCTCAAATCTTAGGTGTTTTGCTAAACATGTAACTCAAATATCTTCCTTTACGATCAAATCATAAACTCTTTTATTTTCTTGTTACAATGATTTTTCACTTCATCTTGAAAGTCTTTGAACAAATTTCAAATGTTTCATACTTCTTCCTTATTAAGTAAATATATAGATATTTTCACTTAAATTTCTGGAGAAAGCATATGAAGCAAAAAGATCCATCGCATATGGCTACATATAATGGACTATATACATCAACATGCATAATATCCAATAAGTTAGTCATCCGTTCCTCTTTAGCCTATGAACAGAGTTTCAATTATCTCGAGGAAAGTCTCACATGCGTCAATTGATCAAAATCAAAGACTCCAAAATTCCATCAACATGGAGTTTCTTCATGTTTTCTTTCCAATATAATTTAAACAGCGATGTCACTTCATAAGTGATCTTTCAATCATTTCTTGCGACATTTTAGCAATATTGTTTATGGATGTGATTTCTCCAACTAGACTTGTAAAAGTTCATCCATCCTTTATGGAATACGGTAATTATCTTAACAACCATTGTTCTCATAATACTGTAATAAAATAACAATTATTAAAACAAATCTTGAAGGCTAGGTTTGACGTCAACGAAAAACACAATAACACTTTATTTGTTTTCGATGAACATCATCACTTATTCTCTTGCTAGTTATTTAGGCCATTGTAGTTCATGAATTGCGTTGTCCTGTATGACACTTCATGCCAACCAATTAGGTATCCAATACCTCATAACCACATTGTTTAACAAGCAAGGAATACAACCATAACATGTATATCTTCTATATACCCAAGTTGGACATCTCCAACCTTTTATTTTTCGGCCAAATATTTTATAGAATCTCTTTCAGCAATTCCTTTTCTTTTAAAAGAATCTATCAACATCAATAGTGGTGTCATCGACATGACACATGGTACAAAGCTTGTATATAGTCAAATACTAATACCTTTGGACTTGCACTTTGAAGTGGATCACCATCATCAAATGTTTGGTGTTCTTTCAAAAATCCATTCTTTAGTAATCTATTAGTGTAGTAAACATTTTACTTACATCTTCTATTCATCATTATCATGACAACTTTCATGATCAAGCTACTATAGCCTATAAGGAAGAATGACGAGTATAATATCAGTTCCCAAAACCTTTTTGGTAGATTCGGATGCCTAGCATCTCCATCCTTCACAAATTCTCATACAATATGAGAACATGTATTTTTATAAATTATACTCTATCATAATGCAACCAAAAACATTGTTTCAGATATCACAATATCTTTCACACATGATGGTTTCTGAAACAATTTTCAGCTCCAATATAATCTTGATATTAAAACAACCTTTTAAATATCAATAATCATGGAGGCAAACATGATACTTTAGATACTAACATTGGAATTCTTACTCTTGATTTAATACTACTTATTAAATTTCATGGAGTAAATAGAGTTTGCTGAAAGTTTGCAATAGGACTTATAAACTTTAAATTGACATTCAAAAACAATACGATACCAGTTCGTAAAGTAAATATCCAGAATTCTATAGTTCTATTATCTCAAATAAAACTAAGCATAAGGTAGAAAACGAATGCCAATGACTACAACAAACTATGCAAATTCACTTGGATTTATTTTATGACAAATTTAGTTCGACTAATCCAAATTAGAAATGAACTCCCACTCAAAAACGACATCCCTCGTGCCTTTTTGGTGATTACATGAACCAAATCCACTACACCAAGTTCGATCATCACGTGAGTTGATGTAGCTTCAAAAGCGAGCATCTATATGGGCATCATATCAACTATATGACTCATGCTAAACCTTTCGGTCCGTGTTCCGAGGCCATGTCTGTACATGCTAGGCTCGCCAAGTAAGAACCTTAGTATTCGCGTGTGTAAAACTGTCTTACACCCGTTCCTATGAAAGCGCAGATTCGAGTACACCCGATCATCACGTGATGTCTCGAAATACGATCCACAAAATGGTGCATACATAAGGAAGAACACATTTTTATCTTGATATCTAAAAGAGGGATCATCTTACAATGCTACAGAAAGCGCCAAACTAGTAGTATAAGATGCTAACATCTGATGTGTAAATTGAGATGATATGGTCCATGCATTTGATCTCTATCACTTGCATCGTGGTATGATCTCTATCATTCCTTTGTGTGTAAGGCCAAGGTCTATGGAACTTACACGTTGAGTGTGTTGTAAGAGTATCTATCATACATCTACTTACAACAATACCATATCAATACACTAGCCCAGCAACGATCTAAACTAGACGCCTCTAATTTATCAATTGCATGTTTTACGTGGCTTAGGGCTTTCGGAGATAGAACCGTTCTCACCTACGAACATGAACCACAACGAGGATGACTAAGTTATTAGCAAATCATTGTAAATCAGATATTTACTATAGTAGGAGAGACAGACACCCGCCAGCCACTTATGCAAAACAAGTTGCATGTCAGTCGTGGAACCGGTCTCATGTACGATGACATGTAAGGTTGGTCCGGGCCGCTTCATCCTACTACGCCACTAATATCCAAAATACATAGAAGATGCAATAACATGATCATCATCGCCCACATATAAACATATGTGTACTACCCGTATAAAGCACCTACACATAGATCAGGCTCTGATACCACTGTTGGGTCCGCAGCATAGAAAACAAAAAATTTCCTACGGTGTGAACTACACGCCAAGATCTATCTACTAGGTACAAAGCAACAGGTGGACATACATCCAACGAGAACTTACCCTCGTAGACAACGAGTTTTGTTAACGAGTAGGAACTCGTGGTTGATGTAGTCGTACACTTGCCGATCTCAAGATCGTGATGAAGTCCAGCAGGTCCGGCTCCAGCACGTCCATCAGATCCAGCTCCGGCAGCACCAAGTCCAGCACCGCAAAGCAGCGGTGCATCCGTGATCGCACACACGTCCGGTACCCCGACAACTTCCATCCCTCGCTCCAGCAAAGCAGCAGAAGCAGCAACTCCTTTCCAGATAAAGCCACCGGGAACATGTATCTCGCTAATCCAAGACCATGGGGAAATAATACTAGAGGGGGAGAGAGATCCTTCACAAGGAGGTGTGAGTGAGAAGTGAGGAGAGGGTGGCCTTTTATAGGAGGAGGGGGTGCCCCCCCTTCATGGCCGGCGCATGGAGGAGGTGTCTCTTCACCTCCTCCATTCATGTGGTGGTAACCCCTCCACATTAAAATGCCTCTTCACATTCCCTTTTAAAGTCTCCACTTTAAATGCATTAAATTTCTCCAAATTTAATGCTCTCTAATTTAATAAAACTCTTTTATTATTTTTATTCAGAATTTTTTTAATTACTTTAATTAACAAACATTCACATAAAACCCCTGCAACATTTCAATATTACATGCAGAACCAATTTCAGCAATTTCACCCGAAACAGTTTCGGTGTCGATTGAAATAATTCCAGCGCTTTCTTAAATATTTATCTGAAACATATTTGCTCCAAATGGTGTCGGTATCCCTTAAGTGTGTCACCCTATGGTTCGCGAATAATGCAGACATGATCGAGACCCCTCTCAGATCAATAATCAGAAGCGGGACCTGGAGATCCATACTGACTCCTAGACATTCAACGATGACTTCTGTGATCCTGAGAACCTTTAATGATAGTAACTAAATCCCTCTGTCTCGTGATATATTACATGTCCGAGATTCGATCATCAGTATCTCCATACCTAGTTTGATCTCGTTACCGACATGCACTCTTTTCTCGTTCCCGTGATATAGCATTCTAGTGATCACATCACTTGCTTGCAAGCTATTTCAATGTGATATCACCGAGAGGGCCCAGATTATATCTATCCGTCATCGGGATGGACAAATCACACTCTTGATCCATGAGCCTCAACATAACACCTTCATAGCACTGAACCCACCTATATAGTCACCCTGTTACGGTGTGACGTTTGATGTTATCAAGATACTCTTCCGGTGTTAGCAATTAACATGATCTCATGGTCTAAGGATAAAGATTACTTCGTATGATATTATAGCAATATAAACATAATGACTTTGATAGTAATGCTATACTTCAGATGAATGTTCATCACATCATTCCACCAATTGTGTGACCTTGTTATTAACAACATCCAATGTCCATGATCAGGAAACCTTGATCATCTTGTTAATCAACAAGCTAGTCTATAAGAGAGGCATAACTAGGAACCCTTTTTGTTTATTAAACACACATGTATTGATGTTTCCGATCAATACAATTCTAGCATGTAAAATAAACATCTATCATAAACATGGAATAAGATAATAACCACTTTATTATTGCCTCTCGGGCATATTCCCTTCAGGCTGCCCCCCTCTCCTCTCTTTGTTTAGTCCGACATGGCTAAGCTAGTTAGCCTAGGGGTGGGATTTCCCCTATATATAGTGGGGTATTTTGACCAAATTAATACAAGAATATTCAATAAAAGGTTTCCTCACTTTTGGGGAGATCTCTAATTGATATTTCTCTCTCTCTCATGTGACCATGGTCCCAAGTTTGGATCGCGCGAGCATGAGACTTCTTCATTGCGGAGCACCGTCGCACTGTGTTATTCAGATCCAGGAGCTCTACTTCCATAACGGCTGCTGGATCGGGGAAGTGGGACTCATCACTAGGAACCGGACGCATGTCACTCCCTATGAGGTGCAACATTTGAGGCACTAGGAGTCGTTGGAGCCACAGGAGCTCCTAGGACTTCAATACGACCTTGAGGTCGGCTTCAGTTTGTCTACATCAACCATGGTCTCCGCAGAGTTGACAACGCTTTTTAGTCTTCAAGGGTAAGTTCGCGAAAAGCCCCTCCTGTTACTGCATTACTAATAGATATGTCCTGGCAACAGGGGTTCAGGGGCGTAGGGTAAAATTTATTGTTTTTTCATACGCGAACCCATCCAGTGGTATCAGAGCTAGATCTATGCGTAGTATTGCTAGTATGGGTAGAACACACGAGATGTAATTGTGTATACCATAGTAATGGTTGATGAAGCGGACCTAACCGACTTTATGCGTTCATTCGCGAGACTGGTCCATACTTGACATACGCCTTGTACCGTATAAAGTGGCTTTGGGGGGTTGATGACCCACAATTATAGGGGGTGTATCACAGTATTTTTGATAAGTAAGAGTGTTGAACCCAACGAGGAGCAGAAGGTGTTGAGAAGTGGCTTGGATCAGGAATTCTCTGTAAATACTTAGCAAACGGATTTTTAGGGTTTTTTTCATAATGCAGATAAATAAAGTGCGAGTAAATAAAAGACAATAATAATAATTGCAGCAAGTGGCCCAATCCTTTATTTAGCAAAGGATAAGCCAGTTGTATTACTTAAGATGACCAAATGTTCTCAAGGACACATGGGAATATCGTCAAGTGTGTTCGCTTCATATAGTTGATTAATCTTCTTTAGTTGGATAAGTGTTGTGTGGGTGAACCTATGCTAATGTACTGACCTTCCTAGGACTAATACATACTTGTGATTATACCCCTTGCAAGCATCCGCAACTACAAGAAAGTAATTAAGATAAAAAACTAACCACAACCTTAAACTTTGAGATCCTACACTCCCTTGTGCAAAGGTTTCCTAACGGGGGTTCAAGTTTCTGTCACTCTGGCAACCCCACGATTAGTAGCCAAATACACACTGCATTCCCCTAGGCCCATAAAGGTGAAATATCATGTAGTGGATGTTCACATGACACCACTAGAAGAATAACACCACAACTTAATTATCAAACCATTGAATCTTTCTCAACACAATTCCACTACTAACAACATGACTTCTCCCATGTACTCAAGAATTAAATGAACTACTCACGAGACTTCATATGGATCAAGATCAGAGATGAAATAATGATAAGTAACAATCTGAACATGAACAATAATTCAATGGTTCCACTCAATAGCATCAACTACAACAAGTAATCAACACCGAGAAAGTTTCCCCTAAGAACTATGCAAGATTCAACCCAATTGTTATAGCGGTATGGAGTGGTGGTGATGGTGCTGGTGGAGATGATGGTGGATCTGACGATGATGCTAATACCGATGAAGTCTATCTTGATGACGGTGTTGATGGCGATGATCTCCTCTCTCC
Source organism: Avena sativa (assembly GCA_916181665.1). Lineage (NCBI taxonomy): Eukaryota > Viridiplantae > Streptophyta > Magnoliopsida > Poales > Poaceae > Avena > Avena sativa. Next base: position 83,995,273 of record OV702286.1, read on the forward strand.
GGGAAGGAATTTCCCTGGCAGATTTTTGCCTGCCGGAGAGATCTTTCTCTCTCTGTAGTTTTCCGCCCTGCAGAGGCGGCGGAATCTTTCTTTATTCCCTCCCCGAGTCTTAGGGTTTCGAGGGGATTATATATGCCAAAGGGCGATGCCAGAGGTGGGCCAGGGTGGTCACACCACCTGGTGGCACGACCAGGGATGGCCCGTGCCAGGGGGTGGTGTGGGCCCCCTGTGGTCTATCTCCACTCCTCCTTCTGGCTCCCTTCGTCTTCTAGAAAAATAGGAATTTCTGTATATTTTCTGGGATTTTCTGATCTTCGCCAATTTTCCACCTGGAAAGTGCCTTTTCCATCAGAATCTTGACTTCAGTGGTCCATTCTCCAAAAGTCATCCACCATGCAAAAATAGATGAAATAACATAAGTATCATCTCTTAATATGAAATATATCAATGAATAACAATAAATTATGATATAGAACAGTGATGAAAAATGGACGTATCAACTCCCCTCAAGTTGAGACCTCGCTTGTCCCCAAGCGAAATCTAAGCTCAATAAACATGACCACAGGTTTATGGAGTGAAGTGTCGATAAAGAGAATACGGACAAGAAGCATCACAATCATCAATACACAAATCATAATAGAAAACAACTCACTATTATATAATTTAACTTGCAATAAGTAAAGGAAACACAATAAAGATACACAAAGTAAATCATAATTGGTAATGGCAAACTTTGTCCTTGGCAGGAAAACGGTTAACAAATTGCAGGAGTCAAACATAATGGGGTTTTCAATGATAGCTTTCAAAGTAATATTCACTAAGATAAGAGCAGTGTGCAAAACAAGGAACATAAGAAACATGATTGAATAAATCATCATATGAATGATTGAATCACAACAACTAAAATACTTGCTTGAGATAGAAAGGAATAGCTTTACTGACTCAACTAGAAAGTAAAAGATAGGCCCTTCATAGAGGGAAGCAGGGATTTCAAGTTTCATAAAGAGCTTCCAAAAATTATGGTTCTTACTAGCTTTCAGCTCACATTGCCCCTATCATAAGCATCTTGAGATGATTAAGGTTAAAGTGACACAAATATGAGGATATGCTTGACAAGTTATACGTTGAAAATCTCATGCCCCTTGCTTACGAGTACCGAACCTCATGCTACTCAACTTTAGTCACAAATAAGTTCTTGTCATTGTAAATACATGTGTATCATGGAGAACCGCCAACAGGGTACCCCTTGCCCCATGATACAGGAGCTATCTGATGTCTACGCACTTCTATTCTTGTAGACAGTTGTCGGGCCTCCAAGTGTAGAGGTTTGTAGAACAGCAGCAAGTTTCCCTTAAGTGGATTACCCAAGGTTTATCGAACTCAGGGAGGAAGTGGTCAAAGGTATCCCTCTCAAGCAATCCTGCAATCAAGATACAAGAAGTCTCTTGTGTCCCCAACACACCCAATACACTTGTCAGGTGTATAGGTGCACTAGTTCGGCGAAGAGATAGTGAAATACAAGTAATATGGATTATTATAAGTGGTAACGGTGCCAGAAAAGATCTTGACGGGTAGGAAGAGACTAAAGGCAATCTGAAATAAAGATGGAAGCAAGCAAACATGTAACAGATCTAGTTGCAAACGGTGTTTCAATGCTTAGAAACAAGGCCTAGGGATCATACTTTCACTAGTGAACACTCTCATATAAATATCTTCTCTTCATGATACTACTCTAAATTACTCTCCGGTTGGACACTCTAATCCATGGTACGGCTATAACAACACACCTCAAAGTTCGCTTTCACCATCTAGATAACCCCACACTGTCACCTTGAGCACTAGATGGTTCCAACAAACACCACAATTTCATAGAGACATCCAACTCCTAATATAACTCATAATAAGTATTTGTAATCTCTAGCCTAAGTGCCACATGGTGTGCACACTGTCAACTTCACACACGTGGGGAGAGCAAAGATCTATTAAAGCACTTGAGTAGCAAAGTAGATCTACTTGATTACAAAGCTCATGATCACAATATGATCATGCATAGAGAGAGAGAGATGAACACATAGCTACCGGTAGAGCCCTTAGCCTCGAGGAAGAACTACTCCCTCATCATCATGGGAATCAGCAACGGCGATGGAGATGGCTCCGGGGGCTCTTCCCTGTCCTGACAGGGTGCCGGAACATAGACTTTCTGTCCCCCGAATCTCCCCTTCGGTGGCCGCGACACTGTGGAACTTTTCGTGGATGAAGGTTGTTCGATTTAGGGTTTTCCCATCGGAGGCTTCTTATAGGCGAAAGGGCAAGGTCGATGGAGCCTGGAGGGGCCCACACCACTTGGTGGCGCGGCTAGGGGGGCCGCGCCACTCTATGGTGTGGCCGGCCCCTGGCCCCTCTCCATCTCGTCTTCTGGCTCCGTGTTCCCCTCGGTGAAATATTGACTTTGGCTTTTGTCCCGTCCAATTCCGAGAATATTCATTTTCTGACTTTCTGGAACCAAAAACAGCAGAAAACAGGCAACTGGCACTGTGGCATCTTGTTAATAAGTTAGTCCCAGAAAATGCATAAAAGTATCTCAAAATGTAGACAAAACATAAGAAAGTAGATATAAAACAAGCATGGAACATCAAAAATTATAGATACGTTAGCAACGTATCAACATCCCCAAGCTTAACTCCTGCTCGTCCTCGAGTAGGTAAGTGATAAAAAAGAATAATGTTTGAGGTGACATGCACCATCACAATCAAGATCAAACCATTTGCAAGCATTGATAGTTGTGATCATAGTACTTTAACATGAGCATGAAAGATATAGTTCTAACAATAAGACATAGCAACTATACATGCAACAGGAAATGATACAAACAAAGATCATAAATAACAATGCATTGAAAGACATTTGTTTGTTTCACATATAGAAAACATAGCATAGTGGCATTTATCTTGTCCCTCATAGAGTAGCAAAACATAAATTCATAGGACACCTTCAAAGCTCATAAGGGTGACTAGATACAAATAGTTCAAGAACAATCAATATCAAAGTTATGCATCAATCAACAAGTCTTGGGACAATGCACATTAAACTAAGAATGGCCACTATGCTCTCTCAATAGGTGCATAAAGATAGAAGATGGAGACTCAACATAAAAGTAAAAGAAAGGCCTTCATAGAAGGAAGCAGGGATTCAAGTCTCATAAAGAGATTCCAAAAATTATGATACTTATTAGCTTCCAGCTCTCATTGGCCCTATCATAAGAATCTTGAAGTGATTAAGGTTAAAGTGAACAAACCATGGAGTATTGTTGGGTCCGTAGCATAGAAAACAAAAAATTTCCTACGGTGTGAACTACACGCCAAGATCTATCTACTAGGTACAAAGAAAACAGGTGGACATACATCCATGGAAAACTTACCCTCGAAGACAACGAGTTTTGTTAACGAGTAGGAACTCGTGGTTGATGTAGTCGTACACTTGCCGATCTCAAGATCATGAGGAAGTCCGAGCGCCGCAACTCAGCAGCGCATCTGCACTCGCACACACGTTCAAGCCACCGGACAACCTCCACCTCCTCGCTCCAGCGGTCCAGCGGAAGCAACAACTCCTTCCAGACGAAATGCCACCGGGAACATGTATCTCGCTAATCCGAGACCATGGGGGAATAATTCTAGAGGGGAGAGAGATCCTTCACAAGGAGGTGTGAGGATGAAGGAGGGAATGGGTGGCCTTTTATAGGAGGAGGGGGGTGCCCCCTCTCTCCATGTCCGGCGCATGGGGGGTGACCCCTCACCTCCCCCATTCATGTGGTGGTAACTCCTCCACATTAAAATGCCTCTTCACATTCCCTTTTAAAATCTCCACTTTAAATGCATTAAGTTTCTCCAAATTTAATGCTCTCTCATTTAATAAAAATCTTTTATTAAATTTATTCAGAATTTTGTTAATTACTTTAATTAACAAACATTCACATATATCCCCTTGCAATATTTCAATATCACATGCAAAAACACCTTCTGCAATTTCACCCGAAACAATTTCCGGTTTCTATTGAAACAATTCCTGCGCTTTGCAATTCTTTCGTCTTAAACATATGTGCTCCAAAATGGTGTCCGGTAACTCTTAAGTGTGCCACCCTACGGTTCACGAATAATGCAGACATGATCGAGACCCTTCTCCGATCAATAATCAGCAGCGGGACCTAGAGATCCGTACTGACTCCTACACATTCAACGATGACTCCTGTGATCGTGAGAACCTTTAACGCTTGTAACTAAATCCCTTTGTCTCTCGATATATTACATGTGCGAGATTCGATCATCGGTATCTCCATACCTAGTTTGATCTCGTTACCAACATGCACTCTTTTCTTGTTCCCGTGATATAACATTCTAGTGATCACATCACTTGCTTATAAGCTATCCTAATGTGATATCACCGAGAGGTCCCAGAGTATATCTATGCGTCATCTGGATTGACAAATTCCACTCTTGATCCATGAGCCTCGACATAACACCTTCGTAGCACTGAACCCATCTTTATAGTCACCCTGTTACGGTGTGACGTTTGATGTTATCAAGATACTCTTCCGGTGTTAGCAATTAACATGATCTCATGGTCTAATGATAAAGATTACTTCGTATGATGTTATAGCAATATAAACATAATGACTTGATCGTTATGCTATACTTCGGATGAATGTTCATCACATCATTCCACCAATGGTGTGACCTTTTTATTAACAACATCCAATGTCCATGATCAGGAAACCTTGATCATCCTGTTAATCAACAAGCTAGTCTATAAGAGAGGCATGACTAGGAACCCTTTTTGTTTATTAAACACACATGTATTGATGTTTCCTATCAATACAATTATAGCATGTAAAATAAACATCTATCATATACAAGGAATTCATAATAACAACTTTATTATTGCCTCTCAGGGCATATTTCCTTCAGTCTCCCACTTGCACTAGAGACAATAATCTAGTTCACATAGTGATAAATCTAACACCCATGGAGTTCTGGTGTTGATCATGTTTTGCCTTAGGGAGTACTTTAGTCAACGAATCTGCTACATTCAGGTCCGTGTGCACTTTACAAATCTTTATATCTCCATCCTTGACATGCTCGCAGATGGAGTGAAACTGGCGCTTAATATGCTTGGAATTCTTGTGAGACCTTGGTTCCTTGACGTTGGCTATGGCTCCATTGTTGTCACAATAGATCACCATCGGGTCCGACGCACTAGGAACCACACCCAGTTCCGTTATGAACCCCTTCATCCAAACCTCTTCCTGCGCTGCTTCTGAAGCAGCAACATATTCCGCCTCTGTTGTTGATCCAGCCACCACCGGTTGTTTGGAGCTCCTCTAACTAACTGCTGCTCCGTTCAAGAGAAATACGTATCCGGATTGAGACTTAGAGTCATCCGGATCAGTGTCAAAGCTAGCATCGACATAACACTTAGCGACTAGCTCTTCTTCACCTCCGTATACAAGAAACATATCCTTAGTTCTTCTCAAGTACTTAAGGATATTCTTGACCGCTATCCAGTGTTCCGAACCTGGATCAGATTGGTACCTACTAGTCAAACTAATAGCATGTGCCACATCCGGTCTTGTACATAGCATGGCATACATTATAGAGCCTATGGCTGAGGCATAGGGGATCTTATCCATTATCTCTCTTTCTTCCGCCGTAGCCGGACTTTGATCTTACTCAATGTCTTGCCTTGCAACATAGGTAAGAGCCCCTTCTTACTTCCGTCCATATTAAACTTCTTTAATATCTTATCAAGGTATGTACTCTGTGATAGCCCAATTAGGCGTCTTGATCTATCTCTATAGATTTTAATGCCTAATATATATGAAGCTTCACCAAGGTCCTTCATCGAAAATTTGCTGTTTAGATAACTTTTAACACTGTTTAAAAGATCTAAATCATTTCCAATCAATAATATGTCATCCACATATAATATCAGAAATGCCACATTGCTCCCACTCACTTTCTTGTAAATACAAGCCTCTCCATAAGTTTGGACAAATCCAAACTCTTTGATCACCTCATCGAAGCGGAGATTCCAACTTCGTGATGCTTGTTTCAGTCCATAGATGGATCGCTGAAGTTTGCACACCTTATTAGCATCCTTAGGATCGACAAACCCTTAGGTTGTATCATATAAAACTCTTCTTCAATATTACCATTGAGGAACGTAGTTTTGACATCCATCTGCCATATTTCATAATCGAAATATGCAGCAATTGCTAACATAATCCTAACCGACTTAAGCATCACTACAGGAGAGAATGTCTCATCGTAGTCAACTCCTTGAATTTGTCGAAACCCCTTTGTGACAAGTCGAGCCTTATAGATGGTCACATTACCATCAGCATCAGTTTTTCTTTTGAAAATCCATTTATTCTCAATGGCCTTTCGGTCGTGAGGTAAGTCCACCAAGTTCCAAACCTGGTTTTCGTACATGGATTCCATCTCGGATTTCATGGCTTCTAGCCATTTGTTGGAATCAGGGCTCATCATCGCTTCTTCATACGTCGCAGGGTCATCTATTTCATCAATCATGAAATTCATAACAGGATTGCCATACAGTTCAGGAGCTGCACGTGTCCTGCTTGACCTGCGAGGTTCGGTAGTGTCCTCTTTAGGAGTTTCATGATCATTATCATTAGCTCTCTCTTCATTAGGTGAAGTCAACTCCGAAACAACTTCTGGAGCTGTGCTACTCGCCATTTCATGAAGAGAAGGTTCAATAACCTCTTCGAGTTCTACCTTCCGACTACTCACACCTTTCGCGAGAAACTCCTTCTCAAGAAAGGATCCATTCTTGGCAACAAAGACCTTGCCCTTGGATCTGTGATAGAAGGTATACCCAATCGTTTCCTTAGGGTATCCTATGAAGACGCATTTTTCTGCTTTGGGTTCGAGTTTATCCGGTTGAAGTTTCTTCACATAAACATCGCATCCCCAAACTTTAAGAAATGACAGCTTAGGTTTGTTTCCAAACCATAATTCATACGGTGTCTTTTCAACAGATTTAGATGGTGCCCTATTTAAAGTGAATGTAGCGGTTTCCAGTGCATAACCCCAAAATGACAGTGGCAAGTCAGTCAGAGACATCATAGATCGAACCATATCCAATAAAGTACGATTACGACATTCTGACACACCATTACGTTGTGGTGTTCCGGCAGGCGTGAGTTGTGAAACTATTCCACAGTCTTTCATATGTGTGCTAAACTTGTAACTAAGATACTCTCCTCCACGGTCGGACCGCAGAAATTTGATCTTTCTGTTATGATGATTTTCCACTTCATTCTGAAATTCTTTGAACTTTTCAAAAGTTTTAGACTTGTGTTTCATCAAATAGATATACCCATATCTACTCAAATCATCCGTGAAAGTACCAAAATAACGATATCCACCTCGCGCCGACACACTCATTGGTTCACACACATCAGTATGTATGATTGCCAATAGATCTGTCGCTCGTTCCATTGAACCAGAAAACGGCGTTCTAGTTATCTTGCCCATAAGGCATGGCTCACATGTATCAAATGATTCAAAATCAAGTGATTCCAAAAGTCCATCAGAATGGAGTTTCTTCATGCGTTTAACGCCAATATGACCTAGACGGCAGTGCCACATATATGTAGATATATCATTATCAAGTTTAATCCTTTTAGCATCAACATTATGAATATGCGTAATACTACTATCGAGATCCAACAGAAATAAACCATTCAACATAGGTGCATGACCATAAAAGATATTATTCACATAAATCGAACAACCATTGTTTTCAAACTTAAATGAATAACCACTTTGCATCAAACACGATCCGGATACAATGTTCATGCTCAGTGCAGGCAGCAAATAACAATTATTTAGGTTTATAACTAATCCCGATGGCATATGGAGAGGCAGCGTTCCGACGGCGATCACATCAACTCTTGATCCATTGCCGACCCGCATCGTGACCTCATCCCTTGCTAGTTGTCGCTTGTTCCGCAGCCCCTGAACCGAGTTACATATATTAGCAACCGATCCCGTATCAAATACCCAGGTGCTACTGTGAGTACTAGTCAAGTACACATCAATAACATGTATATCACATATACCTTTGTTTGCCTTGCCGGACTTCTTGTCCGCCAAATACTTGGGGCAGTTGCGCTTCCAATGGCCAGTCCCCTTGCAATCGTAGCACTCGGTGTCAGACTTAGGGCCAGCTCGGGGTTTCTTTTCAGGCGTGGCAACAGACTTGCCACCCTTCTTTCCCTTGTGCTTGCCTTTCTTGTCCTTCTTGAAACCGGTGGTCCTATTGATCATCAACACTTGATGTTCTTTCCTAATCTCCACTTCTGCAGTCTTAAGCATTGACAGAAGCTCGGGAAGAGACTTCTTCATGCCCTGCATATTATAGTTCATCACGAAGCTCTTGTAGCTAGGTGGCAGAGATTGGAGAACATGATGTATGCCTAAGTCAATGGGAATCGTTATTCCCAAGGACACAAGTTTATCGGCGTACCCAGACATTTTGAGTACGTGCTCACTAACGGAGCTATTTTCCTCCATCATGCAGCTAAAGAACTTTTCTGTAGCATTATAACTCTCTACGGCAGCATGGGTATCGAAAATCATTTTCAATTCTCCCATGGTATCAAAGGCATTGCCATTTTCGAAACGTTTTCGAAGTTCTGGCTCTAGCCCATACAGTATGCCGCAATGAACTAAGTTGTGGTCCTCCTGACGAGTTATATAGACGTTCTTTTCCTCGTCAGGGGCATCAGGAGCTGGTGGGGGGGGGGCTAGTGGCGCATCTAGCACATATTGCTTTTGTGCAGCAGTGAGGAGAATCCTCAAATTCATAGCCCAGTTGGTGAAGTTGCTACCATTCGCAGCAAGTTTCTCTTTCTCCATGAACACATTGAAATTAAAAGCAGGTGGTGCCATCTACAACAGAATTTGTAAAGTATATTTAGACTAAGTTTATGATAGATTGAGTTCAACTAATCCAAATTACTAATGAACTCCCACTCAAAAACGACATCCCTCGTGTCCTTTTGGTGATTACATGAACCAAATCCACTACACCAAGTCCAATCATCACGTGATTCGGTGTAGCTTCAAAGGCAGGCATCTATATGGGCATCATATCAACTATATGACTCATGCTTAACCTTTCGGTCCGTGTTCCGAGGCCATGTCTGTACATGCTAGGCTCGTCAAGTAAGAACCTTAGTATTTGCGTGTGTAAAACTGTCTTACACCCGTTGTATGAAAGCGTAGAGTTGAAAACACCCGATCATCACGTGATGCCTAAAAACACAATCCACAAAATGGTGCATACTTAAGGAAGAACATATTTTATCTTGATATCTAAATGAGGGATCATCTTATAATGCTACCAAACGCGCCAAACTAGCAATATAAGATGCTAACATCTAATGTGTGAAGTGAGGTGATATGGTCCATGCATTTGATCTCTATCATTTGCATCGTGGTATGATCTCTATCATTCCTTTGTGTGTAAGGCCAAGGTCTATGGAACTTACATGTTAAGTGAGTTGTAAGAGTATCTATTATACATCTACTTACAACAATACCATATCAAAACACTAGCCCAGCAACGATCTAAACTAGACGCCTCTAATTTATCAATTGCAAGTTTTACGTGGCTTAGGGCTTTCGGAGATAGAACCTGTCTAACCTACGAACATGAACCACAACGAGGATAACCAAGTTATTAGCAACTCGTTGTAAATCAGATATTGACTATAGTAGGAGAGACAGACACCCGCCAGCCACTTATGCAAAACAAGTTGCATGTCAGTCGTGGAACCGGTCTCATGTACGATGACATGTAAGGTTGGTCCGGGCCGCCTCATCCCACTATGCCACCAATATCCAAAGTACATAGAAGATGCAATAACATGATCATCATCGCCCACATATATACATATGTGTACTACCCGTGCAAAGCACCTACGCATAGCTCAGGCTCTGATACCACTGTTGGGTCCGCAGCATAGAAAACAAAAAATTTCCTACGGTGTGAACTACATGCCAAGATCTATCTACTAGGTACAAAGCAAACGGGTGGACATACATCCATGGAGAACTTACCCTCGGAGACAACGAGTTTTGTTAACGAGTAGGAACTCGTGGTTGATGTAGTCGTACACTTGTCGATCTCAAGATCGTGAGGAAGTCCGAGCGCCGCAACTCAGCAGCGCATCCGCACTCGCACACACGTTCAAGCCACCGGACAACCTCCACCTCCTCGCTCCAGCGATCCAGCGGAAGAAGCAACTCCTTCCAGACGAAATGCCACCGGGAACATGTATCTCGCTAATCCGAGACCATGGGGGAATAATTCTAGAGGGGGAGAGAGATCCTTCACAAGGAGGTGTGAGGATGAAGGAGGGAATGGGTGGCCTTTTATAGGAGGAGGGGGGTGCCCCCTCTCTCCATGTCCAGCGCATGGGGGGGTGACCCCTCACCTCCCCCATTCATGTGGTGGTAACTCCTCCACATTAAAATGCCTCTTCACATTCCCTTTTAAAGTCTCCACTTTAAATGCATTAAGTTTCTCCAAATTTAATGCTCTCTCATTTAATAAAACTCTTTTATTAAATTTATTCAGAATTTTGTTAATTACTTTAATTAACAAACATTCACATATAGCCCCTTGCAATATTTCAATATCACATGCCGAAACACCTTCTGCAATTTCACCCGAAACAATTTCCGGTTTCTATTGAAACAATTCCTACGCTTTGCAATTCTTTCGTATGAAACATATGTGCTCCAAAATGGTGTCCGGTAACTCTTAAGTGTGCCACCCTACGGTTCGCGAATAATGCAGACATGATCGAGACCCTTCTCCGATCAATAATCAGCAGCGGGACCTGGAGATCCGTACTGACTCCTACACATTCAACGATGACTCCTGTGATCGTGAGAACCTTTGTCTCTCGATATATTACATGTTCGAGATTCGATCATCGGTCTCTCCATACCTAGTTTGATCTCGTTACCGACATGCACTCTTTTCTCGTTCCCATGATATAACATTCTAGTGATCACATCACTTGCTTGTAAGCTATCCTAATGTGATATCACCGAGAGGGCCCAGAGTATATCTATCCGTCATCTGGATTGACAAATTCCACTCTTGATCCATGAGCCTCAACATAACACCTTCGTAGCACTGAACCCATCTTTATAGTCACCCTGTTACGGTGTGACGTTTGATGTTATCAAGATACTCTTCCGGTGTTAGCAATTAACATGATCTCATGGTCTAAGGATAAAGATTACTTCGTATGATGTTATAGCAATATAAAAATAATGACTTGATCGTAATGCTATACTTCGGATGAATGTTCATCACATCATTCCACCAATGGTGTGACCTTGTTATTAACAACATCCAATATCCATGATCAGGAAACCTTGATCATCCTGTTAATCAAAAAGCTAGTCTATAAGAGAGGCATGACTAGGAACCCTTTTTGTTTATTAAACACACATGTATTGATGTTTCCTATCAATACAATTATAGCATGTAAAATAAACATCTATCATATACAAGGAATACATAATAACAACTTTATTATTTCCTCTCAGGGCATATTTCCTTCAAGTATATGCTTGACAAAGTATAAGTTGGAAATCTCATGTCCATTGAATACGAGGGCCGCTCCTCATGCTACTCAAGTTTATTCACCGGTAAGTTCTTGTCATAGTAAGTACATGTGTATCATAGAGAACCGCCAACGGGGTACCCCTTTCCCGATGATACGGAAGAATCCCCATATCAAAATGACAAGTTAAGCAGACAACGAGCATCTCAGCAATCTTCTTATCTACCATGGGAAAATGGTGCTTTTTTCTCTCTTTCCTCTTTTCTCATCTCTTTTTTTTTCTTTTTCTCGTTTTCTCAATCTCTATCTCATTTTTTTATAAGAAGAATGCTTTATAGACAGCTCATTATGGTTACGCTGCAGGTTTCCACCATGATTAGGCATGGATTAGACCGGCGACCCAGGCGTTTCTCTAACACACATACATAACTCCATGGACTTACAAGCTCCCCTTTCATTTCACACCGACGACATCCATAGACAAAAGATCATGATATCAACTAGGTACAATGTACAAGTGCAATGTTGAAAGCGTTCCCCATGACAGCAAGGTTCTGCTAATCCCCAACATATAAGTGCAAGCATATACAACATAGATGACACAATGGTTCAAGTTTATTAAGGGCAAGAAAAGTAAAGTGTGCCATCAAGTTTGTGAGAGGTTTAATCACTACTTTTCTCATAACAAGTTTAATTCAGAAGGTAGATAAAAACATGAATATACTTGGAATAGCAAATGTTAATAGGTAGGTATGGTGGACGGTTTGGAATAACTTGGTTTTATTTGGGGTTGGATGCATAAGTGGAACTCATACTTGGTATGGAGGCTAGCAAAAGATTGGGAGCGACCAACTAAGAGAGCAATAATGACCATAATCATGCAAAGCGACACAACACCATTGATTAAAGCATAAAGTGATATTACAAGTCGAAAACTAAAGGATCATGAAGGATATAGCGACTTGGGATAGTCATAACATGGTGTGAGCATGCGCCAAGTCAACCCAAACAAAGCATCAAAGGAGAATACCACAATACTATGCTTTAATATGTTAAAACAACACATGATTCTTTCAAGGCACATTAAGCAATCTCAATTGTTTATAACAAGTCATGCTACAACAATAATCACTAAGCATAAAGCCAAAACAATACCAAGCATGACATGACAGAGTCCAGGTCACAGTCAAAAACAAGCTCCTTTTACCACTTAAGCATGAACTTTTCCTACTCTTTTCCAATCCAAACCACACTTATTTGAAAACTAATGTATGAATGAGGGGGTCCACCCAATTTATTCAAGAAAACTAAGAAAACCAAGCAAACGAAAACCAAAAACAAAAACAAAGACGCTCCAAGAACAACACAACTGTGCATGAAACAATAAAAATGAAGTGTTTGGAAGAAACCTGAGATTTTTATTGATGAAGAAGGGGATGCCTTGGGCATCCCCAAGCTTTGACGCTTGTACTTCTTGGATATTTCTTGGGGTGACATGCGTGGCATCCCCAATCTTGAGCTTTAGTCCATTCTTCATCTCATTACATCATTCTCTCCATACACCTGAAATTCTTCCTCCATACAAAACTTCACACAATCTTTATTAGCAACATTAGTACACTCAAGATAATAAGTCTTTGGGTTCAGTTTCAACACCAATAAAACTTTCATTAAAACACAAGATACTATAGCACTTCCCTTGAAAATCTCAATTCCCCAAAAAGAAGTCAAAAAGGAATCAACAGGAAGCAAATGCAAATAATGGCAGAAATCTGTCAAAATAGACCAGCAGGTAAAAACCAATTTTTTCACACACCTTCTGTTGGTCAAATCTAAAAGTGTTGAACTAATGAAAGTTAGATAACAACCTGGGGCAGAAGCACAAAAATTCATGACTCAAAAAAATGTACAGAGTTTTTACACGAATTTTACAATGAAGCACAAAAATCTGTTTCGGGACAGAAACTTTCTCAAGCATTACTTCTCTCTCATTAGAGGTTACTCTTGGCAAAAAAAGCAAATAAAAAAGGATAAGGAGAGGTTATTAAAGAAGTAATAACTTCCAAGACTCATCTAAAACTTTTGAGTTATCTCCCAATAAGTACTTTTCTTTAACGTCTTTAAGTTAGGCATGATAGTTCGAGAAGATGCTCACGTAAGAAATATGAATTGAAGTAAAAGAGAGCATCAAAAAGCAAATTCAAAACACATTTAAGTCTAACCCACTTCCTATGCATAGGAATCTTGTAAAGAAACAAGTCATGAAAGCACAAAGCAACAAGCATAGGAAAGCAAAACAAGTGCAACTTCAATACTTTCAACATAAAGAGGGGAAACCTAATATTATTGAGATGCATAAAACCATGTTTCACTCTCTCATAATAACTTTCAGTAGCATCATGCATAAAATTAACAATATAACAATCACATAAAACATTCTTATCATGAGCCACATGCATAAAAGAATTAATACTCCCCACATAAACATAGTCATTCTTATTAATTGTAGTGGGAGCAAATTCAACAAAATAGCTATCATTATTATTCTCATCACCATAATCATCAAATATAGGAGGCATATTGTAATCATAATTAATTTTCTCCTCAATAGTAGGTGGACTAAAAATATCATATTCATTATTGTAATCATCATATATTGGAGGTATAGTATCATCATAAGCAATAGAATAGCTATCTTCCAAAGTGTGTTTGTTTGTAAACATATCATCATTGGAAGGAACATGGATAGCACTAATAGTACAACAATTATTAATATCATCATTTTCAGAATTGGTACCAAAGAGATTTTCAATATCAAAAGTAGTGTGCTTGTCCCAATCATGATCACTATTATAGGTAACAGGCATAGGAACATGATCGAGTTCAGACTCATCAGAAACTATAATAGGAGGAACGTTCTTAGGGGAAAATATCGTTTCCTCCCTCCTTTTACTCCTCCTCCTCTTCTTCTTTTTCTTCTTCTCTTTAGGAGGGAGAGGCTTGAAAGGAAGCTTCTCCATATACCCTGGTTTATTGTTAGAGACAATAGAAGAAACTTTGGAGGATTCCTTCTTTTCATTAATAAGATCAAAACACATATTAGTCCTGTCATATTTTGGTAAAATCTCATCTTCTATAATATTTTGGATGTAAGTATTTGTGTGACAATTATCAACACAATAAATATGACAACCATGCAGGACACTATTCATATCAAAAGCACTCATATCTACCAAAGAAGTTTTTCTTGATAATTCTTCACACCCCAAAAATAATGTAAGTTCATCGTGCTGATTAGGAGTGATCATTTCATCACAATACAAACTTGCAGTACTCATTGGATTAGAAGGGCTATTATTATGGCCTGAGCATTGAAAATTGAAATGACCCACTTCAAAGCAAAGTTCACAAATAAAGGGATAGAGGGCACAAACTTTTTTACCAAGGTCATTTAAAGACTTATACCATGTTCTAGTTTTTTCATTCCTGTGGGTGATACAATATTCTTCTTCAATTTGATTATTCTCACAAGGTCTATGTATTCCACAAAGATTAACATGCTTATAATAAATAGTACTTTCAAAGGTTTGAGCATGTTTATTGCTATCATTAGTAACAATTTCATTTTCCAGGAAAGTGTCTTTAAAAGGCTCATGATACATGTCCCATTTTTCTTTAGGAGCATTAATATGAGAGGTAAAGGATCTAAAACAATCAATAAGAATTTGAGGATCAAGACCATATTTAGCACTAAGCTCTTGAAAATCAGCAGTTTCAGTGAAAGACTTAATGCAATCATACTCATAGTTTATACCTGGTCCTTTACCTTTATCATTATCCCAATCTTCGAGATTGCTTTGAATTGTTTCAAGAAGATCCCAATTAGCTTTGACCTTCTTACTTGTGAAGGATCCCTATAAACAAGTATCTAGATAGTCCTTGTAATGTCCTGAAAGCCTTGCATAGAAATTATTAATAACAATATTACTGGGGAGCTAATGAATGGGACATTTGAGCATTAGTGACTTCAATCTCCCCATGCTTGGGCAATACTTTCTCCATCATGAGGATGAAAATTATAAATAAAATTCCTATCTTTATGAATTTCATGAGGAGGATAAAATTTAGAGTAAAAGAGAAATTCAAGTTCCTTCCACTCCAAATTATGAGGATCATCTAGTACCTCATACCACTCCCTTGCTTTGCCCTTAAGTGAAAAAGGGAATAGCTTCCTCTTAACTTGGTTCATTGAAATACCTGCACACTTAAACAACTCGCATAATTCGTGTATAAAGAGTAAATGATCACCAGGATGGACAGTTCCATCTCCAAAATAACTGTTATTCAAAACACGTTCAATAATTTTTATAGGTATTTTAAAAGGGATGCTTTCAGTATGTGGATTTAAAATATCTCAAGTATCATTAGAATTACCACATATGGGAGATAAAGTATCATCAGAGCAAATTTTCTTCTTTAAAGCTGGGGGACTAAAAAGATCATTTTCATAAAAACTAACTTCCCTAATCTTAGGCGTTTCCATAGCATTAGTAACAAAGGTGTTCAAAAGATTCATACTAATAACATTGCTATTAGCATGCAAAGAAAGTTCCATGGGTTTTTTAATTTTCTTTTCAGACAATTCATGTTCTAACTCAAGATAAATACTATAAAGCTCTCTAATTTTGTTGTTGTTTTCCATTAAGCCTAACTAGTGAAAATGAAAACAAGAAACAAAATGATATAATTGCAGAATCTAAAGGAAATAACTTCGAGCACTCACACACCAGCAATAGTACTAAAAGATAGCTTAGTAGCCAGAGGATGTGAGTGCCTTTTACCTTACCTCCCCGGCAAGGGCGCCAGAAAATAGTTTGATGTCTACGCACTTCTATTCTTGTAGACAGTTGTTGGGCCTCCAAGTGCAGAGGTTTGTAGAACAGCAGCAAGTTTCCCTTAAGTGGATTACCCAAGGTTTATCGAACTCAGGGAGGAAGTGGTCAAAGGTATCCCTCTCAAGCAACCCTACAATCAAGATACAAGAAGTATCTTGTGTCCCCAACACACCCAATACATTTTTCAGGTGTATAGGTGCACTAGTTTGGTGAAGAGATAGTGAAATACAAGTAATATGGATAATTATAAGTGGTAACAGTGCCAGAAAAGAGCTTGACGGGTAGGAAGAGATTAAAGGCAATCTGAAATAAACATGGAAGCAAGCTGATACATTGCAAATGTATCTATAATTTTTGATGTTCCATGCTTGCTTTATCCACTTTCTTGTGTTTTGTTCCAACTTTGGAGTACTTTTCATATGATTTCTTGGACTAACCTATTAACAAGAGCCACAGTGCCAACTGCCTGTTTTCTGCTGTTTTTGGTTCCAGGAAAGTCAGAAAATGAATATTCTCAGAATTGGACGGGACAAAAGCCAAAGTGCCTATTTTTCCGGAAGGGATCAAGTGCCAGAATACAAGACGGGGAAGGGCTGGGGGCCGGCCACACCACCTGGCCGTGCGGCCAGGCCTGGCCTGCGCTAGGGGGTGGTCTGGCCGACCCCAGCACCCCCTCGGCCTCTCCTTCCGCCTATAAGTTGCCCTCGGGATGAAAACCCTAAGTACCCGATCAAAAATCCATGAAAGAGTCTGTAGCCGCCGTCATCTCCATTCCTAGATCGGGAGGGATCTGAAGCTCTTCCCGGCACCCCGCCGGAGAGGGGAATTCACCCTGGAGGCCTTCTTCATCACCATGCAAGCCTCCGGTGTGATGCGTGAGTACTTCATCCTTGGACTACGGATCCATGTAGTAGCTAGATGGCTGGTTTCTCCTCCTTTGTGCTTTCATGTTTAGATCTTGTGAGCTCCGTTCATGATCAAGATCATCTATTTGTAATTCATACATGTTGTGTTTGCGGGGATCCGATGGATATTGAGATGCTATTTCAGATTGATTATTGATTCTATCATGTCTTTGTTATTTGAGATCTTGCATGCTTTCCGTTGTTAGTAGCTATCTTGGCCAAGTAGATGCTAGCAACTCCAAGAGTTAGTATTTATGCTCGATAGTGGGTTCATGCCTCTGGTAATCTGGGGAAGTGACAGAAATCTCTAAGGTACTAGATGTGCTGTTGCTACTAGGGAGAAAACAACAATCCTTTGTTCATAGAACAATCGTATTGTTTACCTTACACGCAGTTTGTAAAGCAATAATCTGTTGCTTGCAACTTAATACTGGAGGGGGTTCGGATGATAACATGAAGGTGGATTATTAGTCATAGATGCAGTTGGATGGCGGTCAATGTATTATGTTGTATTGCCCAATCAAGTCTCAAAGGAGTCAAGATGATTAGTATATGAATGTCTTGCTTTCTTGGTGTTTGTCAATTACCCCGCTGTAATTTGTTCACCCAGCATGTTATTTATCTAAGGAGAGCCACCTCTAGTGAAATATGGATCCCGGTCCTTCTTCTTTACATACAATCTACAACTGTTTACTTCTTTGTGTTTACTTTCTGCAAACTTTTACTTCTTTCCATTTGATACGTTTAATCCTTTGTTTTCCACAAAACACGGTGAGATTGACAACCTCATCGCAAGTTGGGGACAAAGTTCTATGGTTGTATTGTGCAGGTCTCCACGTTGCTACTAGCACCGGTAGTGTGCCCTGCCAAAGCTCAGCTAGTAACCCCTTTGGGGTGTTTCCTTGCTCCTACTGGTTCGATTAAACCTTGGTTTCATAACTGAGGGGAAACTTGCTGCTGTGCTCATCATACCTTCCTCTTGGGGTTCCCAACGAGCTCTACATTGATCGTTGAGCACATCAAGCTATTTTCTAGCGCCGTTGCCGGGGAGTCAAGGACATCTTCACAAGGGGAGTCCCTCATAACCAATCTCTTTACTTTGTTGTTTTTGTTTTGCTCAGTTTCTTTTTGCTTTGTTTGCTTGTTTTGTTCTTCGAAAACACAAAAAAATTAGTTTTACTTGTTTGCTTTCTTATTTGAAAACCCAAAAAAATGAATACTCTTGAAAACACTAAGTTGTATGACTTTACTAGCACCAACAACAATGATTTTATGAGCACACCTAATGCTCCACCTGTGGCTGAAAATACTTTCTTTGAGATAAAACCTGCTTTGCTCAATCTTGTTATGAGAGAACAATTTTCTGGTATTGGTAATGAAGATGTTGCTGCCCATCTAAATAACTTTGTTGAACTTTGTGAGATGCAAAAGCATAGGGATGTAGATGGTGATATTATTAAGCTGAAATTGTTTCCTTTCTCTTTGAGAGGAAAAGCTAAAGAGTGGTTGAATTCCTTAACTAGGAATAGTATTGATTCTTGGACTAAGTGCAAAGATGCTTTTATTGGAAAATACTATCCTCCTGCTAAGATTATATCCATGAGAAGTGAAATAATGAAGTTTAAACAACTTGATAATGAGCATGTTGCTCAAGCTTAGGAAAGAATGAAATCTTTGGTAAAGAATTGTCCTACTCATGGACTGACTGCTTGGATGATCATCCAAACTTTTTATGCAGGATTGAACTATTCTTCAAGGAACCTATCGGATTCTGCTGCTAGAGGTACCTTTATGACCTCAATTTGGGTGCTGCAACAAAACTTCTGGACAATATGATGGTTAATTATTCCGAATGGCATACTGAGAGAGCTCCACAAGGTAGGAAGGTAAATTCTGTTGAGGAAACCTCCTCCTTGAGTGATAAGATTGATATTATTATGTCTATGCTTGTTAATGGGAAAGCCCATATTGATCCAAATAATGTTCCTTTAGCCTCTTTGGTTGCTCAAGAAGAGAAAGTTGATGTGAACTTCATAAGAAATAACAATTTTGGCAACAATACTTACGGTAACAATGCTTATAGGAACAATTTTGGTAACAACAATTATAAGCCATATCCTCCCAACAATGGTAATTCTTATGGAAATTCTTACAACAATAATAAGAGTGCTCCCTCTGAACTTGAAGTTATGCTTAAAGAGTTTATTAGTAAACAAACTGCTTTCAATAAAACTATTGAGGAAAAACTCTCTAATGCTGAAAGAAATATAGCATCTTTGGCTGAAGCTCAATCTTCTTTGAATAAAATGGCTGCTAAACCTGAAACTAATGATAATCCCTTTGCAGCTACTAATGCTATACAAGTAAGAACTGATGAAAATGTTAGACTATTAGCTGAATTACATGCTAAGTGGGAAAGAGAAGATGAAATTGCTGGAAACATTAGTGTTTCTACTATTACCACCACTAGTGTTGAGGCTAGTAATAGTTATACTACTCTAGATGATAAATCCGATTTTGATCTTGATGGTTGCAACATCTCTGAAGTTATTAAGTTCCTACAAAATCTTGCTAAAAGTCCTAATGCTAGTGCTATGAACATGACCTTTACAAAACACATTACCGATGCTCTCATAAAGACTAAGGAAGAAAAGATGAAACATAAAGCTTCTATTCCTGTAAAACAAGAAGATGGTCGGGAACCCATCATTTATATGAAAGTGAATGACTTTGATTTCAAATCTTTGTGTGATCTTGATAGTAGTGTTTCTATTATGCCTAGAAGGATTTATGATATGCTTGATTTGCCTCCTCTTGAAGATTGTTATTTGAATGTCCCACTTGATGCTAATGCTAAAAAGAAACTGATGGGGAGTCTTAATGATGTTCTTATTATGGTTAATGATTCCTATGTCCCCGTTGATTTCTATGTTTTGGATGTTGAATACAATGCTTCTTGTCCTATTACTTTGGGAAGACCTTTTCTTAGAACTGTTGGTGCCATCATTGATATGAAAGAAGGCACCATTAAATATCAACTCCCACTCATGAAAGGTATAGAACACTTCCCTAAAAAGAGAGAAAAGATTTCTTTTGCTTCTCCTATGAAATCATTTGGTCTTAATGCTTCTTCATTTGAGAACACTTGATTCTTTCTTTGTTTCTTATGCCTAACTTAAAGGCGTTAAAGAAAAGTACTTGTTGGGAGATAACCCAAGAGTTTTAGTTGAGTCTTGGAAGTTATTACCTCTGTAATAACCTCTCCTTATCCTTTTTATTTGCTTTTTGTGCCAAGAGTAACCTCTAAAGAGAGTGAAGTAATGATTGGGAAAGTTGCTGTCCCAAAACAGATTTCTGTGCTTCACCGTGAAAATTCCTGAGAGAGATCTTTATGTCGGATTGAGCTGTAATTCTTTGTGCTTCTGCCCCAGGTTTTTATATAACTTTCGTTAGTTCAACACTTTTTGATTTGAGCAACAGAAGGTCTTCGAAAAAATTCGTCTTTACCTGCTGGTCTGTTTTGACAGATTTCTGCCATTTTCTGCATTTGCTTCTTGTTAGTTCCTTCTTGAGTTCCTTTGGGTAATTGAGATTTTTTAGGGAAGTGCTACATTAGCTAGTGTTCTAATGGAAATTTATTTGGTGTTAGAACTGAACCTTGAGACTTGTTTATCTTAAGTGCACTAATGTTGCTAATGAGATTGTGTGAAGTTTTGTATGAAGGAAAATTTTCAGGTGTATGGAAGAAATGAGTAATGAGATGAAGGATGGACTAAATCTCAAGATTGGGGATGCCACACGTGTCACCCCAAGAAATATCCAAGAAGTACAAGCGTCAAAGCTTGGGGATGCCCAAGGCATCCCCCTTCTTCATCAATAAAAATTCCAGGTTTCTTCCAAACGCTTCATTTTTATTGTTTCGTGTACAGTTGTGTTTCTCTTGGAGCGTCTTATTTTTCGTTTTCTTTTTGGTTTTTAGTTTGCTTGGTTTTCTTAGTTTTCTGAATAAGTTGGTTGGACCCCGTCTTTCATACATTGGCTTTCAAATAGTTTGGTTTGGTTTGGAAAAGAGTAGGAAAGTTCATGCTTATGTGGTAAAAAATAGCTTGTTTTTGAGTGTGGCTATGCTTTGTAATACCATGATTGATATTTTTTTGGCTTTATGCTTAGTATTATTTTCTGTAGCATGACTTGTTATAAACAATTGAGATTGCTTAATGTGCCTTGGATGAATCATGCGTTGTTTTAGCATATTAAAGCATAGTATAGTGGTATTCTCCTTTGATGCTTTATTTGGGTTGACTTGGCGCATGCTCACACCATGTTTTGACTTTCACAAGTCACCATAGCCTTTATGATCCTTTAGTTTTCAGCTTGTAGTATCACTTTATGCTTTGATCAATGATGTTTTGTCGCTCTGCATGATTATGGCCATTATTGCTCTCTTAGTTTGTCGCTCCTAGTCTTTTGCTAGCCTCCACCACCAAGTATGAGTTCCACTCATGCATCCAACTACCTAAATCAAGTTTTTTTCCAAAGAGTCCACCATACCTACCTACTAGATTATGCTATTCCAAGTATATTCTTGCTTTTGTTTACCTTCCACTTGTTATGAGAAAACTAGTGATTAAAGCTCTCACGAACTTGATGGCACACACTTTATTGCCTCTAACAAACTTGAACCATTGGGTTCTTATTTGTTGCGTATATGATTGCGCTTTATAAGTTGAAATTAGCAGAACCATGTTTCATGGGGAACGCTTTCAACATTGCACTTGTACTTTGTACCCCGTTGATATTATGTTCTTTTGCTTACGGATCCCGACGGTGTGAAATAAATGTGGAACTTGTATCATCATGGAGTTTGTATGTGTGTTAGAGAAACGCCTGGGCTGCTAGCCTAAGCCATGCCTAATCATGGTGGAAACTTGCAGCATCACCATAATGATCACTCTATGAAACATCCTCAATAAAAACCTATGCAAATAGCAAATAAAAAGATCGCTGAGATGCTCATTGTCTGCTTGCCTTGTCATTTTGACTATGGGAAAGCTCCCGTATCATGTGCAAGGGGTACCCCGTTGGCGGTTCTTAATGATACACATATACTTACAATGACAAGAGCTTACTCGTGACTGAAGTTGAGTAGCATGAGGATCGGTCTTCGTAATTAAGGGGCATGAGATTTCGGTTTATAACTTGTCAAGCATATCCTCTTAGTTGTGTCACTTTAACCTTAATTACCTTCAAGATGCTTATGATAGGGGCAATGAGAGCTGAAAGCTATAAGTACCGTAATTTTTGGAAGCACTTCACGAGACATGAATCCCTACTTCCTTTTTTTTACAAAAGGCCTTTCTTCCACCATTATATTGAGTCTCCACCTTCTATCTTTATGCACCTAGTTTGAGAGCATAGTGTCCATTCTTAGTTCTATGTGCATTGTCCCAAGACTAGTTGATTGATGCATAACTTGTTATTGCTTGTTTGAAACTATTGTATCTAGTCACTCTTATGAACTTTGAAGGTGTCCCATGCATTTATATTTGCTACTCTATTAAGGGACAAGCTGAATGCTTTTATGCTATGTTTTCTTTATGTGAAACAAACAAACGTCTTGCAAAGCATTGTTATTCATGAATCTTTTGTTTGTGCCTTTTCATGTTACATCATAGTTTCTTTGCTTATTGCTAGAACTTTGTCTTTCATGTTATGATTGAAGTACTATGATCCCAACTTTGAATGTTTTGCAAATACTTTGATCAAGTCTTTGATGGTGCATGTCACCTCAAAAATTATTCTTTTTATCACTTACCTACTCGAGGACGAGCAGGAGTTAAGCTTGGGCATGTTGATATATTGCAAATGTATCTATAATTTTTGATGTTCCATGCTTGGTTTTATCCACTTTCTTGTGTTTTGTTCCAACTTTGGAGTACTTTTCATATGATTTCTTGGACTAACCTATTAACAAGAGCCACAGTGCCAGTTGCCTGTTTTCTACTATTTTTTGGTTCCAGGAAAGTCAGAAAATGAATATTCTCGGAATTGGACGGGACAAAAGCCAAAGTGCCTATTTTTCCGAAAGGGGTCAAGTGCCAGAATACGAGACGGAGAAGGGCTGGGGGCCGGCCACACCACCTGGCCGTGCGGCCAGGCCTGGCCCGCGCCAGGGGGTGTTCTGGCCGACCCCAGCACCCCCTCGGCCTCTCCTTCCGCCTATAAGTTGCCCTCGGGACGAAAACCCTAAGTACCCGATCAAAAATCCACGAAAGAGTCTGTAGCCACCGTCATCTCCATCCCTAGATTGGGAGGGATCTGAAGCTCTTCCCGGCACCCCGCCGGAGAGGGGAATTCACCCTGGAGGCCTTCTTCATCACCATGCAAGCCTCCGGTGTGATGCGTGAGTACTTCATCCTTGGACTACGGATCCATGTAGTAGCTAGATGGCTGGTTTCTCCTCCTTTGTGCTTTCATGTTTAGATCTTGTGAGCTCCGTTCATGATCAAGATCATCTATTTGTAATTCATACATGTTGTGTTTGCAGGGATCTGATGGATATTGAGATGCTATTTCAGATTGATTATTGATTCTATCATGTCTTTGTTATTTGAGATCTTGCATGCTTTCCGTTGCTAGTAGCTATCTTGGCCAAGTAGATGCTAGCAACTCCAAGAGTTAGTGTTTATGCTCGATAGTGGGTTTCATGCCTCTGGTAATCTGGGGAAGTGATAGAAATCTCTAAGGTACTAGATGTGTTGTTGCTACTAGGGAGAAAACAACAATCCTTTGTTCATAGAACAATCGTATTGTTTACCTTACACGCAGTTCATAAAGCAATAATCTGTTGCTTGCAACTTAATACTGGAGGGGGTTCGGATGATAACATGAAGGTGGATTATTAGTCATAGATGCAGTTGGATGGCGGTCTATGTATTATGTTGTATTGCCCAATCAAGTCTCAAAGGAGTCAAGATGATTAGTATATGCATGTATTGCTTTCTCGGTGTTTGTCAATGGCCCCGCTGTAATTTGTTCACCCAGCATGTTATTTATCTAAGGAGAGCCACCTCTAGTGAACTATGGATCCCGGTCCTTCTTTACATACAATCTACAACTGTTTACTTCTTTGTGTTTACTTTCTGCAAACTTTTACTTCTTTCCATTCGATACGTTTAATCCTTTGTTTTCCGCAAAACACGGTGAGATTGACAACCTCATCGCAAGTTGGGGACAAAGTTCTGTGGTTGTGTTGTGCAGGTCTCCACGTTGCTACTATCACCGGTAGTGCGCCCTGCCAAAGCTCAGCTAGTAACACCTTTGGGGTGTTTCCTTGCTCCTACTGGTTCAATTAAACCTTGGTTTCATAACTGAGAGAAACTTGTTGTTGTGCTCATCATACCTTCCTCTTGGGGTTCCCAACGAGATCTACGTTGACGGTCGAGCGCATCACAAGCAAACATGTAACAGATCTAGTTGCAAATGGTGTTTCAATGCTTAGAAACAAGGCCTAGGGATCATACTTTCACTAGTGAACACTCTCATATAAATATCTTCTCTTCATGATACTACTCTAAACTACTCTCCGGTTGGACACTCTAATCCATGGTAGGGATATAACAGCACACCTCAAAGTTCGCTTTCCCCATCTAGATAACCCCACACTGTCACCTTGAGCATAGATGGTTCCAACAAACACCACAATTTCATAAAGACATCCAACTCCAAATATAACTCATAACAAGTATTTGTAATCTCTAGCCTAAGTGCCACACGGTGTGCACACTATCAACTTAACACACGTGGGGAGAGCAGAGATCTATTAAAGCACTTGAGTAGCAAAGTAGATATACTTGATTACAAAGCTCATAATCACAATATGATCATGCATAGAGAGAAATATGAACACATAGCTACCGGTAGAGCTCTTAGCCTCGAGGAAGAACTACTCCCTCCTCATCATGGGAATCAGCAACGGCGATGGAGATGGTGGTGGAGATCGATGGAGATGGCTCTGGGGGCACTTCCCTGTCCCGGCACGGTGCCAGAACAGAGACTTTCTGTCCCCCGAGTCTCCCCTTCGGTGGCGGCAGCGCTGTGGAACTTTTCGTGGATGAAGGTTGTTCGATTTAGGGTTTTCCCATCGAAGGCTTCTTATAGGCGAAAGGGCAAGGTCGGTGGAGCCCGGAGGGGCCCACACCACCTGGTGGCGCGGCCAGGGGGACCCACGCCACCCTATGGTGTGGCCGGCCCCTGGCCCCTCTCCGTCTTATCTTCTGGCTCCGTGTTCCCCTCGGTGAAATATTGACTTTGGCTTTTGTCCCGTCCAATTCCGAGAATATTCATTTTCTGACTTTTTGGAACCAAAAACAGCAGAAAATAGGCAACTGGCACTGTGGCATCTTGTTAATAAGTTAGTCCCAGAAAATGCATAAAAGTATCTCAAAATGTAGACAAAACATAAGAAAGTAGATATAAAACAAGCATGGAACATCAAAAAATTATAGATACGTTAGCAACGTATCACTATCCCATATCAAAATGACAAGGCAACAGACAATGAGCATCTCAACGATCTTTTTATTTGCTATTTGTATAGGTTTTTATTGAGGATGCTTCACAGAATGCTCACTATGGTTATGCTGCAAGTTTCCACCATGATTAGGCATGGCTTAGGCTAGACTCCCAGGCATTTCTCTAACACATATACAAACTCCATGAGCTTACAAGCTCCCCTTTTATTTCACACTGTCGGGATCCATAGACAAAAGAACATGGTATCAACTAAATAAGTGCAATGTTGAAAGCGTTCCCCATGGTAACATGGTTCTGCTAATTCACAACTTATAAAGCGCAAGCGTATACGCAACATAGATGGACACAATGGTTCAAGTTTATTAAGTGCAAGAAAGTAAAGTGTGCCATCAAGTTTGTGAGAGCTTTAATCACTAATTTTCACATAACAAGTTTAATTTGGAAGGTAGATAAAAAACATGAATTTACTTGGAATAGAAATAATGCTAATAGGTAGATATGGTGGACACAAATGGCATAGGTTTTAGTTTAAGGATTGGATGCAAGGGAAGCATTCCCTTTCAGTACAGGTTTTTGGCTAGCAAGGCTGGGTAGCAAGCATAAGAATTGAAGGAAACAAACAAACATACAAGTGATATAAACAATCATGCAATCTTCCTTGGAATCACAAAAGATCTTAACTAGAGAATACTAAGCTTATGATCCAAACAAGACAGAAAGATGATGGAATTATATTTCTAAAAGTACTTCTCTCTTTTCCATTCAATTCTTGAATAGTGTTGCTACTGACCAGGCCCAGGTTTGCCAAAACCAACTAAATTTACTTAATGATCCCAAAGTAATACCAATACTAACAACAAGATCCATCATATAACAGAAATTGCAAACTAAAATAAGATGTGCAAAAAGTAAATGATAGAACTTCTCATTAATATTCCATAACGGCAACTCACACCAAGGGATACATAGATAACTAGCTAGAGGAGAGATACTTCCACAATGCAAACCATCCTATATAATAACTTCTCTATTCATGATATGACTCTACTAAAAAGGTAAAAAGATGAAAGATAGTGATGTGATACCGTGGCACTCCACCAAGCTTGGAACAAACCAAGGGGATGCCAAAACCTGATGACGAATTAATCCTTCGGTGGTGGTGGTGTTCTCTCGATGAGCTTTTCAACCAATTCCCTCAAATCCTCAATCTCGAAGGTGAGAGTACGAATCAACTCCGAATTATGCTCAATGCGGTTCATGATCATGTCGGGCTATGAATCCCAGCTCTTGTGATTCTTTCCCCACTCTTCCTCCTTAAAGTATTCTTTTCCTGCATGGTTAGAATGAGGCATATCCCAATTGGAGGGTAGTTTTTCCTTGGGCATATTTTGGAATCGCTGCTCATGAATAAGGGTATGGAAGGGATTCTTGGTGCGTGGAGGAGGTGACCGTGAAGCCAACCAATGACACGGAACCTTCCCTCAAGTGGATATCCGTGCAGTCCTTTGAAACTTGGCAGGATTTGCCACCACTCCAATGCTTGCAATGGTGGTGCTGGTGTGCGGATGCTGGTCTTCCTTTGCCTCCTCTTCAACTTCACTCTCAATCTCCTCCTCTTGCTCAAGGTCTTGGAGATCATCTTCCGCAGGCTCCTTGCCCTTATCGTTGGCAAAGACCATTGTGCTTCTAAACTTTGAGAATAGTTCTTGACAGAAACAGATCGAAACGAAAACACGACGAGAACACGATATATGAACCTTGGGGGATCCGGGGGATTATATATTACAAAGTTTAACAACAAAAGGAAAGTACAGGGATAAAACTGGTCAGAGATGGGCTCCGGGGTGGCCACACCCCCTTGTGGTATGACCAGGTGGGCCCACGCCACGGGGTGGTGTGAGCCACCCGGGCTCCGTTTCTGTCCCCCTTTCGACTCATTATTTTCCAAGTTAGATAAAAACTTCAAAAATATAAATTGGAAGGTTTTTCGTGGACCTTTTCTTACCAGAACTGCTACCTATTCGAAAACGGACTCTGCAGGTCTCTTAACTTGGATTTTAATAAATTCTTCCGGAGTCACCACTTGAATATTATCAATATCTTCATTGTAAGAATCTCTAGAAATATAGTGCTTTAGTCTTTTGACCACTCTTCATCTCATTATATCATTTTCTCCTACCACTTGAAGACTTCTTTCATACAAAACTATACACATTCTTCATTAGCAACATTAGTGCATGCAAGATAATAAACCTTTAGGTTCAATTTTAACTGAAATCCATCAGAACATAAGCTACTGAAACAACTCCCTTCAAAATCCCAAAAATAATTCAAAAAGGAAATCGATTTAAGAGGCAAATGCAAAAATGGCAGAAATCTGTCAAACAGTCCAGCAGGTAAAGACTTTTTTTTTCAAAAATCTTATGTTGCCCAAATCAAAAAGTGCAAAACTAATGAAAGTTCAATAATACCCTGGGGCATGCACACAAAAAATTACAGATTAGTACGACATTCTGGGTTTTTTCATGATTTTTTACGGTGAAGCACAAAAATCTGTTTCGGGACAGCAACTTCCCCAAATCTTACTTCTTTCTCATTAGAGGTTGATCTTGACACAAAGACCAAACAA
The DNA here is from genome assembly GCA_916181665.1 of Avena sativa. Taxonomy (NCBI): domain Eukaryota; kingdom Viridiplantae; phylum Streptophyta; class Magnoliopsida; order Poales; family Poaceae; genus Avena; species Avena sativa. The sequence goes on from OV702286.1 coordinate 84,023,905, forward strand.
AAAGGATAAGGAGAGGTTATTACAGAAGCAATAACTTCCAAGACTCAAATAAACAAAAATAAACTGAGAGCAAAAAATATATTGGGTTGTCTCCCAAGAAGCCCTTTCTTTATAGGCATTAAGATGGGCATGATAAATTTCAATGATGCTCACATAAGGGTATGAATTGAAGTAAAAGAGAGCATCAAGGAGCAAATATACACATATTTAAGTCTAACCCACTTCCTATGCAAGGGCATTTTGTAAGAAAATAAATTGTTGAAACCAGAGGCTACTAGCATAGGAAGGCAAAACAAGTGCAACATAAAGACTTTCAGCATAAAGCGAGGAAACTTAATATTATTGAGATGCATAAAAACACTTTTCCCTCTCTCATAATAACTTTCAGTTTCATGGATAAATTTAACGATATAACTATCACATGAACTATTGTAGCAATGATCACTTATACTGACAGAAAATACAGGGACACTAGCCATCCTAGTTCTACTAGGGTGTGAAACAATATTAGAAGTATCCTTACAAAGGATAATGTGCCCATGTTCTACATTTTTAGTGATAAAGTTATTTGCTACTGCAGGTTCAACATCTATTTGTTCATCAGGTTCTACAGCTTTCTTTGTACTTTTGTTAACCATACTAGCTGTCATATAAAGTTCCTTTACCTTAACCAGGAAAGGTATTTTTTCGATGTAAGGTTCAGGTAAAATATGATCCATAGTATAAACTTCAGTATTTCTAGCAGGAACACAATTAACAATATCTTTATATGACTCATGATATGTGTTCCATTTCTTTTTAGGAATTTCAATATAAGAGGCAAAACCCTTAAAATAATTTGCAATACTTTGAGAATCAAGACCATAATCCTTACTAATATTATGAAAGTCATCAGTTCCCATAAAAGATTTAATGCATTCATAATCATAATTTATACCCGACTTTCTTCCTTTATCATTCTCCCATGCTTCGGCATTGTCTTGAATACGGTCTAGAAGATCCCATTTAGCTTATTCTTCCATACGTGTAAACGATCCAGCACAAGAAGCATCCAATAGATCCTTATCATGAAGAGAAAGCCTTGCATAAAAGTTATTGATAATAATATTGTCATGGAGCTCATGAATAGAACATTTGAGCATTAGTAACTTCAATCTCCGCCAAGCTTGGGTGGTACTCTCTCCATCACAAGGCCAAAAGTTGTTGATTCCGATCTTTATGAATCTCACTAGGAGGATAAATTTTGGAATCAAAGAGAGGTACAATTTCCTCCCATTCAAGAGATTGGCCATTCTTCAGCAGCTTATACCATTCCTCAGCTCTTCCTTTCAATGATAATGAGAATAACTTCTTATTGACTTGATCTGTTGTAATACCTGCACAGTTGAACAACCCGTATAATTCGTGTCTAAAGAGCAAATGATCACCGGGATGGACAGTTCCATCTCCAAAATAGTAGTTATCCATAACACGGTCAACAATTCCTGTAGGTATCTTAAAAGTATCATTTTTAGTAGGTGGAGGTTCATCTACTACCTTAGCAGTGGTAGTAGCATTACGAAATAAAAAATTAAGTGAATTATCCATATTGAAATAAAGTAACTAATAGAAATAAACAATACTCACAGTAGAAGTTTCCTTTACCAGTTCCACTCTTCAATAGCGCTTCACTCCCCGGCAACGGCACCAGAAAATAGTCTTGATGACCCACAAGTATAGGGGGTGTATCGCAGTATTTTCGATAAGTAAGAGTGTCGAACCCAACCAGGAGCAGAAGCTGCTGACAAGTGGCTTGGATCAAGAATTCTCTGTAAATACTTTGCAAATGGATTTTTAGGGGTTTTTGATAATGCAGATAAATAAAGTGCGAGTAAATAAAAGAAAATAATAATAATTGCAGCAAGTGGCCCAATCCTTTCTTTAGCAAAGGACAAGCCGGTTGTATTACTTAAGATGACCAAACGTTCTCAAGGACACATGGGAATATCGTCAAGTGCTTTCGCTTCATATAGTTGATTAATCTTCTTTAGTTGGATAAGTATTGTGTGGGTGAACCTATGCTAATGTACTGACCTTCCTAGGACTAATACATACTTGTGATTATACCCCTTGCAAACATCCTCAACTACAAGAAAGTAATGAAGATAAAAACCTAACCATAGCCTTAAACTTTGAGAACCTACACTCCCTTGTGCAAAGGTTTTCTAACGGGGGTTCCGGTTTCTATCACTCCAGCAACCCCACGATTAGTAGCCAAATACACAATGCATTCCCCTAGGCCCATAAAGGTGAAGTATCATGTAGTGGATGTTCACATGACACCACTAGAAGAATAACACCACAACTTAATTATCAAACCATTGAATCTTTCTCAACACAATTCCACTACTAACAACATGACTTCTCCCATGTCATCAAGAACTAAACGAACTACTCACGAGACATCATATGGATCAAGATCAGAGATGAAATAATGATAAGTAATAATCTGAGCATGAACAATAATTCAATGGTTCCACTCAATAGCATCAACTACAACAAGTAATCAACACCGGGAAAGTTTCCCCTAAGAACTATGCAAGATTCAACCCAATTGTTACAGTGGTATGGAGTGGTGGTGATGGTGCTGGTGGAGATGACGATGATGATGATCCCAATGAAGTCTAGCTTGTTGATGGTGTTGATGGCGATGATCTCCCCTCTCCGGGAAGGAATTTCCCTGGCAGATTTCTGCCTGCCGGAGAGCTCTTTCTCTCTTTGTAGTTTTCCGCCCCGTAGAGGCAGCGGAATCATTCTGTAGTTGCTCCTCAAGTCTTAAGGTTTCGCGGGGATTATGTACGCCAGAGGGCGATGCCAAAGGTGGGCCAGGGTGGCCACACCACCTGGTGGCGCGACCAAGGATGGCCTGCGCCAGGGGGTGGTGTGGGCCCCCTGTGGCCCATCTCCACTCCTCCTTCTGGCTTCCTTCGTCTTCTGGAAAAATAGGAATTTCCGTATATTTTCTAGTATTTTTTGATGTTCGCCAATTTTCCACCTGGACAATGCCTTTTCCATTAGAATCCTGACTTCAATGGTCCATCCTCCAAAAGTCATCAACCATGCAAAAATACATGAAATAACATGCTCCAAAAGCCCTATCAGCCACATAAAACATGCAAAGATAAAGTAGAGGCGTCTAACTTTGTTTTGCAGGGGGGCGTTGTGATGTGATATGGTTGTGGCAAAGGTAAAGTAAGTTTACTTTATGTTGCTAAGTAGTAGTGGACGGTCATGAAGGTGACGGACTATCAAGCCGGAAGGCACTGGTATCGTGGTGCCTACGGCGCCGGAACCCTGGCGCCAGAATCCGAAGACGCGGGATGGAGATCACAGCGAGAAGGACCATATCACATTACTCTTACATTCAATGTTTATTGTTTGTATGTCTTATTCTGTGCTAGTATTAGATACTCGATTGTAGCCTAATAAGATGATACCTAATTAAAATACCAATGAAAGTGTTCTCCCTTAGTGTGCACCACCAAGAAAGTTCTTCAGTATGAGACAAGTAGTGATGATCAGGTGTTAGTCATATCAATGTTTGCATATAGTTGGTGTAAGCCATGTTGCACAACGAATAAACTAAGGTTGAGTTAGCGAGCCTAGCATGTGTATACATGGCCTTGGAACACGGATGTTCAAAAGATCGAGCACGAGTCGCATGAATGATGTGATCGACGTTTAGGCGTCCACCCTTGCAACTATGTCGCCGGCCGTGACGATTGGGGGCTGTGTAGTGAATAGGGATCATGTAATCACTAGATCCCTTCAGGGGATATGTGTTGTTAGTGGAGTTATTAATTTTAACTCATTTAATTATAAACTTAATCTAAGATCCTTTTTGCAATTATAAATGTAGAAAATGGTTCTCCCTAATGCTACCTTCCCTGTTGATGTTTGCTTAGATGGAGATAAGCTGAAACTAGATGGATCCAACTTTACTATGTGGGTTGTGCATCTCCATGTTCTCCTTAGCAAGAACGACGTGGTCGACTATATACTCGACGAGATGAATTTGGACCAGACCAGTATCTATGAGACCACAGAAGAGTGGGAAGACCGCTATTACCATCATGCGATGTCCACATTCATATCAGTGACAATGTGTTTCGGAATGGTTGATGAGTTGTGGCCGATCATGGGTAACCTTGACCCTTGTATGGTTATGGAACAGCTTAGATCACATTTTGTGGAACAAGTGTGCATATGGGAACATGAATTGATGGGAGATTTCCTCTCCATAAAGATGGAGGAGAACTCTACGCTTGATGACCATTTGGAGCGTGTGCATGATGCGTACACGAGGCTTGCATACTTCCTGGATAACTATTTGACGAGCTCTTTGGAAATGGCGTAGTGCTGCGCTCGCTACCACCAAGCTACCAAGCACATGCCAGGACTTGCATTATGAGAGGCGATGCAGAAATACAGGATTTCCATAAGTTCATATCACATCTCAGGAATTTGAAGGTTGAACCCCTTGCCGGAGAGGTCATCGATGACAAAGATATATATTTGATATACAATTTTATAAATGTTATAATCTTGCAAACACATATTATAGTGTTAAAGTATTTGATACTTATTCTGTTTTGGTGAAAACAGGTCCTTCTGCATGAGAGTTGCTTGCTGGAGAGGAGATGATGTTGCGTGTTGATGGAGAGCATGATGATGATGGCCAACGATACTCTCCCTCCACATTTATCATTTAGTTTATCATTTTGGATAGTTATTGTAATCGATAGATTATGAACTACTTTAGTGTGTCTCACACTTCGTGAGACGGTTATTCATATGAGTTTGTAACAAACAGGTGTTCTAATTTTATTGAGTGATTTTTATTTGTGTTCATATCTTATTTGATTATGTGTGAATTATCCTGGTTATGAAACTAATTGATAATACATAAACATTTGTAAAATGTTGAAAAATGTCTTGATAAATACCAAACTTAATGATATATTTATTAATGAATGAAACCATTGTTTAAATTCAAAGTTATATTGATAATATGTGAAAGAAGCTTGTTTTCTTGTCACATAAAAATCATGCCGAAGTTCGGCAAAGATAACTTAAACACCGTGTATTGCATGAATACAAAGTGTTTGATGAATTGTTGAAAGTAAATACATATTCAATGTATTGTATTTCAACAAAATAGTGATTATCACTGTATGATTGTTTGAATTTTGTAAAGATGTTTAACAAAGGAAACATGAAACTATTTGATATGATCAAAGTATTTCATCATCCAAGGGTATTAAAGATAAAAGAGAATCTAATTACTACGATTTGATCAATAGTAATGAAAATCGACTTTATAAGATTGGCATAAGAAATTGTGAAATGCAATGCTTTTGAAACATGAAAGTGCATAGCATCACAATGTGATATTTGATATCAAGTGGATGAATAGATGGCGCCGAATAACTCATTTTAGTGTAAGTGTAGAGACCATAAGTTAGAAATAGTAAACACTCAATTAGAATATATAGTGAACCATTTGAATTCATGAGATCGGCTCCATATCTTGTATGGATCATCGTGGAAGTTTTGGAGTTATTTGATATAACCAAAACAATAGCAAATAAGTCCTTGTAGAGTATCTATTGGTAATTATGAATACGAAATCCATTCCTAGAACCAAAAGAAAGGAAAAAATTAGTATTGCTTAAAGTTTTGGTACTTTTTCAAAGAAGTTTATATTCTCGACTATGAAGCTTATGAAAGATAGTGAAAAACACGATGAGGATTCAAAACCCTGCATCAGAGTGTTGAGAAGCGCAATGGAAAGCATTCCTGAATGATTCTCTTCATAAAGGAAAGAATCAATGATAATGATCATTGTGTTTTCCCCACTAGTGTTTTCACTACATGAAGTAGGATTCAAAATGTACCCCATATCTTGTATGTAGACATTTGTAAATCATTTGTCATATTATTGGAATATGATATACCTACAAACTACTAAGGAAATAATGCTAAACAAAATTATGAGAAATCCTAGAGGCAAAATTCACTTAAGATTAGAAAGCAATTCATTGTTGAATCTTAACAAGTAATGAGTTACTTGAATTTTCCAAATGGCTAAAAAGTCATGAAGGAAAAAGGTGAATGACAAAAGCACGATTTGTCATGAATAAGGTATTGTACAAATTCAAATGAATTTGATTCAAAAGTGCTGAAAGTCTAGTGGATATAATACTAGTAAGGTACTAGCATCTCGTAATAAATCTCTCAGTTTGATAATTGATCAAAGGATTTTGAAGTCATTCAAAATAGTGAGTGAATATGCAATTTGCATGAAATTGAGTGGTAGCTATGAAAGTGTTCCTAAAACAATATGTGAATGACATATTTTTGAGTGGTATCAATATAAGTCTCAGACTCAAATATGTCGGGAACACATTTTGAGTGGGAGCAATATAAGTCTCGAACTCAAGTATGTTGGGAACATATTTTGAATGGGAGCTTAAGGATTGGATCTTAAGTGTGTGGACAACACATTAAGAATGAAAGCGCAAGTACCGATAAATAATAATTTATAAGCATTAGAAGTTGAAAGTAAGTAATTACGATAATATAGTATTCCTAGAAGGATTCTGAAAAAAGTTTCAGAATAGGAATTGATTAAGGACTGGTCCTTGGTCATTAAAATTAGGAATAGCATTAAGTTTAACATCAATGACTGAAAGAAAGAAAGGATGATCATCATCAACTATGTTGAGACATAGGTTCTATCTTGAAAACCATGATGACAAATTAACATAATATATGATCCAAGAAGGAACATTTGAAAAGTGATTAAGTACAAATCATGGAACATTGAACTAAGTTAGTCCGTAGAGTTTTATTGAGAACTGTAGACATGTCTTCAAGTCCATTAAGCATGACATATCTTAAAAGCATAAAGGGTTATGTTGTAAGAAGATTGGAAACTCCTATATCAACAATACCGACTGAAGCCAAGTAGGAATCGAGGTGAGATGATAAAACATCAAAAGTTGCACAGGGTGCACTAGTGTTTCGATGATTACATTTATAATAAAAGATAAGGGTACCATCTAAAGTGATACATACTATTATGGCAGGACTAGTTCGTCTTTATGCATAAGGTGTGTCCTAGGGAACAGTGCCCATAAGAAAGATCGAAGTGGATGATCTAAAGTCACTATAGGCTCCTGGAAACCGACCTTATTCTGCTGCCATAACTACAATGCATACATAAAGATGTTATCATGTGATGCTAAAGTATTAACGTCAATCAAGGTGACATTAGTAAGTCTCAAAGGATTTGGGATTATAAAGTACATGCCCAAGACTCAACCTCTTCCATGAGAAAGCATGTTCAACGGTACCGGGAAATATGGTGCCAATGATTAAGAACAAATGCAGCTAGTTTATTTGTACTCTAGTGCAAGTGGGAGACTGTAGGAAATATTCCCTAGAGACAAATAGTAATAAGGATTATTATCATATTTCATAAAGTTTATGATTAACTTTTGTGTCATGCTATAACTATATTGAATGGAAATGTCAATACACGTATGATATATAAACAACCAGAAGTTCTCGATGATACTCTAGTCACTGATTCATTGGTTAACAGATGATCAAGGTTTCCTGATCATGTGGCATTTATGCCAGTTCGAAATGGAGTCACCTCATTATGAGAATGAGATGATTAACTATACCCAACCTAAGCATCGTGACCCGATCATGTCACGAAGTTAAGGTTATGATGATTATAGACCTAGTGTACTATTTCTTAGACCGTGAGGCTATATCAATCAATGCCACCCAAGGGTACTTTGATAGCATCAAACGTCACTTGGTTAAATAGTGATCATAAAGGTGTTTTCAGGTATTAGGAGGAATAGTAGAGGCAATATATGTCAAGAGCAGGATTTTTCCATCCGCGTGACGGAAAGATACTCGAGGGCACACTCGGAGAAGTTGTATCCAATAGCTGCACAACGTGTGATTTGATCATGAGGATATCACTTGTCGGAACGAGTCAAGTAGCATTTGTTAGTAACGAGATTGAACACGACATGGTGATGCCATTGATCAGATCTCGGACAATGCAAGACCCGAGAGACAAAAGGAATAATACACGATGTTCATGGTTCAAACGACGAAAGATTTCGTGGAATGCACATGGGACACATGGCCATCCAGGTCCATCTGTTGATCATTGGTGCGGGACAGTCCTGACTATGTCTAGAGTGTTCCCGAACCGTGGGGTATCAGGCTTAAGGGCTTGATGATGCTTAGAGAGTGTTTTTAGGATCGGTAGAATCACCGAAGAAAGAGAAGGGAGAAAACCGGAAGGGTTTCAGTAAGTCTAGAGGATGTCTGGAGTGGAGGTGGAAGGTGTTCCATAGCCATGGAGATTGAATAATATGTGAATGCATGTTAAATATTCATTTAATCATTTGTTCATAATTATTTAATAAAACGAAAATCAATTAAAGGGTCAAAAAGCCTTAATGGGCCAAATCTGGAGGGAGAAAGGCCCAAAAGGGAAAGACCGAAGGAGGAAGGAGGAGGGGGATTGCCAGATGGGCCTTGGCCACCCACGTGGGGCCCACTTGGGCCTCCTTGGCCGGCTGGCGGCTACCCCCTTCTCCCTACTCTTTGTTTAGTCCCACATGGCTAAAATAGTTAGCCTAGGGGTGCGATTTCCCCTATATATAGTGGGTTATTTTGACCAAATAAATACAACAATATTTAATAAAGGTTTCCTCACTTTTGGGGAGACCTCCAATCAATATTTCTCTCTCTCCCGTGACCGTGGTCCCAAGTTCGGATCACGCGAGCATGAGACTTCTTCACCGCAGAGCGCCATCGTGCTGCGGGATTCGAATCCAGGAGCTCTACTTCCGCAACTGCTTTTGGATCGGGGAAGCAGGAGTTATCGCTAGGCACTAGATACATGTAACTCCCTGCGAGGTGCAACAATTGAGGAACTAGAAGTCGTTGGAGCCATAGGAGCTGCCAGGACTTCAACATGACCTTGAGGTCGGATTAGGTTCGTCTACATCAACACTCTCTCCCGGGCATTGACAACGCTTTTCGTTCTTCAAGGGTAAGTTCGTGAAAATCCCCTTCCGTTACTGCATTACTAATAGATAGGTCCTAGCAATAGGGGTTCAGGGGCATTGGGTAAAATTTATTGTTTTCATACGCGAACCTTACAGGACGGGCATCACCATGTAGAGGCAGTGGAGCGCAGACGTCGATCACACCTCCTAGAACCTGCACAGAAACATCACAAGGAGAACCATGCGGGTCAACCAGTAACAAGGAAATGTGGTATTTCCGTAAACTAGTTCCCTAAATAGCTGGTTTGGTTTGTGGAAAAGACACAAGATGCAACGAGGAAACATCAGACACGACGCCAGGGGTTGCATATGGAAACACATGTTCATCAAAAATAATGCCACATGATATATAGATGCGACCAGTACTACGATCAAGACACTTGTAACCCTTGTGTTGTAGGGCTACAACCAAGAAAGATACACATCTTGGAGCGAAACTCTAACTTGCAAAAATTATACTTGCGCAAACTACGCCAGTACGCACAACCAAAGGTACGTAGAAACGAATAATCTGTGAGCATGTTGAGGAGACGAGTGATAGGGGTCTCATTATGGAGAACATGTGAAGGCATTCTATTTATGAGATAGCACGCAGTGAGAAACGCTTCAGCCCAAAATCAAAGTGGCAAAGAGGAATGATCAAGGAGAGCGAGCCCCATTTCAACGAGGTGGCAATTCTTGTGTTCCGCTATCCCATTTTGTTGGGACGTGTCAGGGCAAAAAACACGATGAGAGATCCCAGTGCGTCAAAAATAGGCATGAAGGCGATGATATTCACTCCAGTCGGACTGCATGACACATATTTTAGTGTTTAGAATGCGCTCAACATCACCCTGAAAATTAAAAAATATCCTCAGCATCAGATTTGTGTTTGATCAAATAAATCCATCAATAACGGCTATAGTCATCAATGAAACTAACATAGTACTTAAAACTCCCTGAGGAAGAAATAGCAGGGCCCCAAACATCGGTATGAACAAGTTCAAGAGGTGCAAGATAAACATGAGACAAAAGTTTATAAGGAAATTGGTGACTCTTAGCACGTTGGCAAGCATCACAAATGGGGAAAACAAAGATTGTTTGTCTTGACAATATTTTGAACTATATTATCCGAAGGGTGGCCAAGATGTTAATGCCACTGACGAGAAGAAAGCCTGACACTGGAAGATGTGTGATGCCCATGAGAATTGGCTCGTCTGAAATGAATTGGATAGATACCCCCACGAATCCTACCTTGAAGAACGATTTTCTTCGTGGCCTTGTCCTTAACATAGGAAATATTCTTCTGATACTCGATAAAGATAGGATTATTGGAAGCAAGTCTATGAATGGAAAAGCAAATTTTTGCTAATGTCTGGAACATGGAGAATATTTTTCAGTGCTAAAGATTGAGAAGAACCAGCTAAACTAGAGGGACCAACATGTCATAGTAGACAAACCTGCACCATTGGCGACTTGGACTTGGTCCTTGCCCTGGTAGAGTTCTTGAATGTGCATCATCTCCATGTTGTTGGAGAAGTGGTCGGTAGCTCCAGTATCTATGATCCAGTGGGGCTCGTCATGGTTGTGGCTCGTCATGGTTGTGATTGGAGGAGGTGATACCTTTGATCCGGATTACAAATATAGTATAGCTCTTTTCCCTAGTAGACCTAGGTTTATCGAATCCTCGGGAAGCAGAAGCACAATGAAGTTACTTTAACGGACCTTCGGGAATTTTAGAATTCCTTTTGTATTTTATCGGACCAAGAGTTTGCGTCTTTTTGTTGTTGTCGATGATGGATAGAGAGGGCCTAGGGCGTTCAGTTTCACCAATAGCTGTGCAAAACATCTTATGGTAATAAAAGATAAAAATAAAGTATGCATGTAATTATTAGAGAAAGATAAATTATATGTGGGCAGTGCATCCATAATTGCTATTGCCTCCGCAACCTCTTATAGCAATAACCTACTAGTCTCAACCATAGAAGAAAGAGAACTAATGATATGCATAGTGACATCACCATTGATCCCAAGTAAATCCTGCACATACAGTCGTACTACCCCTTCTGTCACTAGGGTTCCCAAGCTGTAGATTAGTCATTAGTCATACTCCCTATACCTGGCTCAATCCTCGGGGTCTTGGGTACCTGACAAGTCCTTAGATTTAGGCAAGAGAGGATACAATAATCATCATGTCATACAAACTAATACATGATCCCATCTATGATAAATAACATGCACAAAAGCTACATGGCTAGGCCGAAGCCCTTTGCCCAAGGAGAATTACTCACACATATAAATGAGATCAAAGATCATAAACATTGTAGTGGAAATCATGAGATTGATAGAAATAGTCTTACAATGTCGCCAATCGAAGAAGAGATCTACTATTACAAGTGTTGGAATATGGCTATGGCGGTGGAGAGATTAGATCTAAGTCGATTCCTCCGGCGGCTCTTCGGTGTTGTGGATGGAGATATGGGGGTGGCTGATGGTTTCTGCGAGCGCCCTTTTCTCGTCGCCCGAGGCCTCTTTATATAGGGGTCCCTTCACGAAAGTTGTTCTGTTTTACCTAGCGGTGTCGATGGCAACTATACAGCCAGAATTTTATTCCGGTCGTATAGTTGGTCATTAAAGTGTTTTCCTTCGACCCATGACTCCTGGTTTCTTCTGGTTGTTGGAAATCTCGTATCTTTGACTTTAATGTAGTGATTCCCATCATCAAACGTCATTTTTTGTGCAGGGAAAAATAAAAAGAAAGGATTGCATACCCCTTGGATCATTAGGCATTAGTGGCAGGATTTAGAGAGATATTTCATCAAAAATATAAATAATATCCAGTTTAAATGTGGACGTAGATGGCTATATTTCAGAGCCATCAACCTCCCCAAGCTTAAACTTGATCGTCCTCGAGCAAGAAAACCAAAACCAAAAAGGAACTTAGCATTTAAACTGAAATAACAAGATGATGATATTACTCATGATTGATAGTCTCATGTTTCCTCCACTTTATAAATCTGAAAAATTTCAGCATAGATAGAGTAATGGCAAGCATATCATATGGGTTTCATGCATCCTTATAGCGCAGCAAAATTATTGTTAACATGGATGATTCAAATGAGTAAACTTTATTCCATGTTATGTAATCAACTCATAGGCTTGCCTTTGAACAATATAGTACAATCATGTAAAATTGAGAGTGTGAGAGTTGTCATGAAAATCATATATACTAGAGTATCTCAATTCTCCCACATCAATAAATCAAGACTTTTCAAGCACTACTTTTCTATTCATTATCCTTCAAGAATTTCAGTTCTTAAGTAATTGAGAGCATGCCAAAGATTTTGTTTTAGTTTATCGGGCTGTGATGGACACTCATGGCATTACCAAGGTTTTTGTTCCTTTTGTACAATGATTTCTCATAACAGCCAGAGGAGTGATTCCATCATGAACACAGCTACCCGGTGAAAGGGCATGTATGCCCCCATGTGTGGTTTTGGTAATTAATGACAATCCCTATGGACTAACGTGCAAATTGAGTTTCACTTGTAGGTTTGTCCATTGGCATCGCTTGGACCATGTGTTGGTTTCAAGGATGAAAAACAAGAAGCATCGTCCAAGGGCTTTGTGCCTATTGGAATCAAGTAGAAGAAGAAGATCAAGTATGTCTTGATGAATAAGAAGAAGAAGATGGAGTTCCTCATGGCTATCTTCAAGACATAATCAAGAATTGAAGTGCAAGCTCAAGATGCGTCATCGCTAGAAGATCTCATGCTTGAATCTTGCCATCCTCGGCAATCATGGAATGATGAAGACAAGTTCGAAGAAGAGTCTTCCCCATGGAGTATGGGGGGGCATTTCTCAAGACTTCATCAAGCAAGTGCAATCAAGAAAGGTGTTCCATCTTGAAGGTGACAAGATCATCTACATCAAGCTCAAGTGGGATGCTCAAGGAAAAGGTATGATCTTGATAGGGTTTCTATTTTACCAGTCTCTTTTAGTGTTGGGAGACCGGGTTTAGGATAGATAGTCGTACTATCAAGAGGGGCTCTCGAGTGGGTGACTCGTTCGTATCTCTCGGAGAGAGCTCAAACCTTTGCATACATAGCATCATATTTCTTGGTTGTTGTTTGGTCCTTGTCCATGTGAGGATCTAGAGCTTGTGGTTATCTTCTTAACAAGCTCTAGTTCATCCAAAACGGATTTCCCTTGCATATCTTATTGCGTTTTTTATCTTGCGGGTTTTCCGGCTCCACACCTTGGGAGGTATCTCACATATATATTCATGGTATCTTATCCCTTGGTAATACCCAATATTTTGTTGGATTCTAATCGTCGTTATCTTTCCAACAAAATTGGTTTCATCTCGTTTGGAGTTCGGATGCAAAAGTTGTGGCAGTTCTAGTTCTGGAGTTTTTGCCTGACCGGTAGTTCCGGTGGGCCACCGGTAGTACCGCTAGGGCATTTTTCCGCCGGTAGTACCGGTGTTAATTCTGGCCCAACTTCCGATAAACCCGTTTTTGGTTCTGTTCTCTCTCTGCCTGGTTTGTGCTATTTGATGGTACTTCAGTCGGAATCTTGGGCGGTAGTACCGGCCCAGGCGGTGGTACCGGTGACCACCGGTAGTACCGGTCGTCCTTGTTTTTATGCTCGTTCGCATTGCTGTTTTTGGACCGTTGGCTGAGTGTCACCGGTAGTACCGTCCACCCATCGGTACTACCGACCGTGTGTGAAACTATGAGTAACGGGCAGATCGGGGAGCCCTTTAAAAGGAGCTCCCCTTTCCCCTTCGGGCCTAACTTGCTCTTTCTTGGTTTTTGGCCTTCTCTCTCCTCCATTGTTGACCTCGAAGAGCTTGCCCTCTCCCCTTCCCCCTCCTATGATTCTTGCATCTTTTTGAGGGATTTGAGAGAGGAGATCTAGATCTACAAGCCCCACCAAACCAAATCCCTTCTTTGTGAAGGAATCCTTGGGATCTAGATCTTGGAGAGTTTTGTGTTCTCCTCTTGTGTTCTTCCTCCCTTATTCCGCAATAGCTTTTGTAGCTTTGGTGGAATTTGAGAGTGAAGGACTTACCTCTTGCATTTGGTGCATAGGTTTGAGTTCTCCTTGGAGATTCGGCGAGTTCAAGCCCTTGGGCTTGTTTCTCTTGGGTTCTTGGAACCCTAGACGGTTGTGTGGTTGGATTGTTGACCTTTTGTGGTCTTGTAGCATTTTGTGGCCTTGTTGCCTTTTGTGGCTTTGTAGCCTTTGTGGCATTGTTGTTGGGAGCCTCCAATTGAGTTGTGGAGATTGCCCCAACCTTGTACGGGTTCGGTGACTGCCCTCAAGTGTCCCATAGTGGAACGTGAGTAGGCCTTTGTGGAGAGCTCACGGGAGAATAGGGTGAGCCTTTTGTGGCGTCGGTAGGTTGCGTGCCTTCGCATCTTGGGGCGAGGCCTCGTGTGGCGTTGGGTGAGCATCAAGCCACCACACCTCGAGGTGATCCACTTGTGGAGTTCGAAGTACATTGCGCCCTCGCACCTCTCCAACAGAGACGTAGCTTCTTTGGAAGTGAATGAAGGGTTCATAGCATGGAAAACAAAAAATTTCTACCGCAAGAACGAACAAAACCCAGATCTAATCTAGATAAGAGCCAAGATCTAATCTATTAGACATGTGCAACGAGATAGATCTGTACTAACCCTCGTAGATCCAAAAGCGTTACGAGATTAGATCTCGGGGTTGATGTAGTCGATCACTTGCCGATCTCAAGATCGTGCGGACGATCCTTCCGGCGCCGCGCTCCGGCAGCGCTTCCGCAGTCGGTCACACGTGCGGAGTCGAAGCAGACCTTCCTCTCCCTGTTCCAGCGAGCAGCAGAGGTAGTAGATCTTCTCCACGGAATCCCAGCAGCACGACGGTGTGGTGGTGGTGGTGGTGGAGTAGAAATTTCTGTAGGGTTTCGCCTAAGCCGGAGCAGAGCGAAGGAGGAGGAGAGAGGCGGCGTCTAGGGATTGTTATGGGAGAGGTCTAGGGGGTGGTGCCCCCTCCCCTCTATTTAAAGGAGGGAGGCGCGCCATGGGAGGGGGAGTCCTAGTAGGACTCCCCTCCCTCCTTGGCCGGCGGGTTGGGAAGGGGGGGAGGAGTCCTCCTCCCCCACGAA
The DNA here is from genome assembly GCA_916181665.1 of Avena sativa. Taxonomy (NCBI): domain Eukaryota; kingdom Viridiplantae; phylum Streptophyta; class Magnoliopsida; order Poales; family Poaceae; genus Avena; species Avena sativa. Next base: position 84,039,175 of record OV702286.1, read on the forward strand.
TCTATGTCTAGCCCCAAAAGGTTTCCTTGACCCTTTCTTGGTTTTCAAGCAAACACCAAGAACTCTTCTAGAACCTTCCAGAACATTCTGAAACCTTCTAGAATCTCCATACAAACACTCCGGAACATTTCCTAACTTAGAAAATGATCCCCAATATATGAATCTTATTCTCCGGATAATTCCGGATCTCCTCGTGATGTCCCGAATCCAATCCGAGACTCCGAACAACATTCGGTCTCCAACGCATATTCCATATCTACTTAAAACAACTTCGAACCTTAAGTGTGTCACCCTATGGTTCGTGAATATGCAGACATGATGGAGACACCTCTCCGATCAATAACCATCAGCGGGATCTGGAGATCCATAACAGCTCCCACATACTCAACGATGACTTCGTGATCGATAGAACCATTAACATACGAAACCAATTCCCTTTGTCACGCGATATTCTACTTATCCGAGGTTTGATTGTCGGTATCTCTATACCTAGTTCTACCTCGTTACTGATAAGTACTCTTTACTCGTTCCATGTTATGTCATCCCTTGTGACCTAGTCACATGCTTGCAAGCTAACTAGATGACATTCCACCAAGAGGGCCCAGAGCATATCTATCCGTCATATGGATGGACAAATCCCAATCTTGGTCCATGCGCTTCAACACATACTTTCAGAATACCCAATGACACCTTTATAACCACCCAGTTACGAAGCGGTGTTTGATGTCATCAAAGTACCCATCCGGTGATGGTGATTAACATAACCTCATGGTCGAAGGATTAGGTTACTATGCATTTGAAAGCTTATAGCAATATGAACTTAATGACTTGATCTTATGCTACGCTTACTATGGGTATGTGTGTCCATCACATCATTCTCCTAATGATATAACCTTGTTATTAATGACATCCAATGTCCATGATCAGGAAACCATGATCATCATTTAATCAACAAGCTAGTTCAACAAGAGGCTTACTAGGGACTCTTTTATGTTTACAAACACACACATGTATTAGTGTTTCCTTATAATACAATTATAGCATGGGATGTAAACATTCATCATAAACACAAAGATATAATAATAACCACTTTTATTATTGCCTCTTGGGCATATCTACAACAGTCTCCCATTTGCACTAGAGTCAATAATCTAGATTACATGGTAATATACCTAACACCCATGGCGTTCTGGTGTTGGTCATGATTTGCTCTAGGGAGAGGTTTAGTCAACAGATCTGCCACATTCAGATCAGTGTCTACTTTGCAAATCTTTATGTCACCATCTCGGACATACTCGCGAATAGCATGGAAACGTAGCTTGATGTGCTTCAGCTTGCTATGTGACCTTGGCTCCTGTGCATTGGCTATGGCACCTGTGTTGTCACAGTAGATGGCCATCGGGTCCAACGCACTGGGAACCACGCCAAGTTCAGTAATGAACTCCTTCATCCATATGGCTTCTTGTGCAGCCTCCGAAGTAGCTATGTATTCCGATTCAGTTGAAGATTTCGCCACAACGCTTTGCTTGGCACTCCTCTAGCTCACTGCAGCACCATTCAAAATAAATACGTATCCAGACTGTGACTTCGAGTCATCTGGATCGGTGTTCCAACTAGCATCAGTGTAACCGTTTACAACAAGCTGTTCATCACCTCCATAAGAAAGAACCATATCCTTAGTCCTATTCAGGTACTTTAGGATATTCTTGACCGCTGTCCAGTGTTCCATTTCAGGATCACTTTGATATCTGCTAGTCAAACTAACAGCATGTGCTATATCCGGTCTTGTACACAGCATGGCATACATGATAGAACCAATGGCCGAGGCATAGGGAATATTATTCATCTTTTCTCTATCTTCTGTCGTAGCCGGACTTTGAGTCTTACTCAAGGTCTTACCTGACAACATGAGCACGAACCCTTTCTTGCTCTCTTCCATTCTAAACTTCTTTAGAACTTTGTCTAAGTATGTACTTTGTGAAAGCGCTATTAGGTGTCTTGATCTATCTCTATAAATCTTGATGCCTAGAATATATGCCGCTTCGCCAAGATCCTTCATTGAAAAACTATTATTCAAATAGGTTTTGACGCTATTAAGAAGTTCTATATCATTCCCAATCAACAATATGTCATCTACATATAGTACTAGGAATGCTACAGAGCTCCCACTCACTTTCTTGTAAATACAAGCTTCTCCATAAGTTCGTATAAATCCAAAGTTTTTGATTACTTTATCAAAACGTTGATTCCAACTCCGGGATGCTTGCTTCAATCCAGAAATGGAACGCTGAAGTTTGCATACCTTGTTAGCATATTTAGGATCGACAAAACCCTTGGGTTGTACCATATACAACTCTTCCTCAATGTCACCATTAAGGAACGCCGTTTCGACATCCATATACCAAATCTCATAATCGAAATATGCAACAATTGCTAACAAAATCCTCACAGACTTTAGCTTCGCTACTGGTGAGAAAGTCTCATCGTAGTCAACTCCTTGAATTTGTCGGAACCCTTTCGCGACAAGTCGAGCTTTATAGACGGTAACATTACCATCAGCATCTGTTTTTCTTTTGAAAATCCATTTGTTCTCGACAGCCTTATGGCCATCCGGTAAGTCCACCAAAGTCCATACTTGGTTTTCGTACATAGATCCCATTTCGGATTTCATGGCTTCTAACCATTTGTCAGAATCTGGGCTCACCATAGCTTCTTCATACGTCGCAGGGTCATCAGTGTTGTCCACCAACATGACGTTCAAGGCAGAGTCATACCAATCAGGAGTGGTACGAACCCTCGTTGACCTGCGAGGTTCAGTAGTAACTTCGTTCGAAGTTTTATGATCACCATCATTAGCTTCCTCTCCAATTGGTGCAGGCGGCACAAAAACATCTTCCGGTGCTGCGCTACTCTCAACTCCGAGAGAAGGTTCACTAACCTCGTCGAGTTCTACTTTCCTTCCAGTCACTTCCTTCGAGAGAAACTCCTTCTCAAGAAAGTATCCATTCTTGGCAACGAAAACTTTGCCTTCGGATCTATGATAGAAGGTATACCCAATTGTTTCTTTAGGGTATCCTACGAAGACGCATTTCTCTGCTTTGGGTTCAAGCTTATCAGGTTGTAACTTCTTTATATACGCTTCGCAACCCCCAAACTTTAAGGAACGACAACTTAGGTTTCTTACCAAACCACAATTCGTACGGTGTCGTTTCAACGGATTTAGATGGTGCCCTATTTAAAGTGAATGCGGCTGTCTCTAATGCATAGCCCCAAAATGATAGCTGTAAATCTGTAAGAGACATCACAGACCGAACCATATCTAAGAGAGTTTGATTACGACATTCGGACACACCATTACGATGTGGTGTTCCCGGCGGTGTCAACTGTGAAAGTATTCCACATTTCTTTAAATGCATGCCAAACTCATAACTCAGATATTCACCTCCGCGGTCAGAACGCAGAAACTTAATCTTCTTGTTACGATAATTTTCCACTTCACTTTGAAATTCCTTAAACTTCTCGAAAGTTTCAGACTTATGTTTCATAAAGTAGACATACCCATATCTACTTAAGTCATCCGTGAAAGTGAGAACATAACGATATCCACCATGCGACGCTACACTCATTGGACCGCACACATCGGTATGTATTATTTCCAATAAGTCTGTAGCTCGCTCCATTATTCCAGAGAATGGAGTCTTAGTCATTTTTCCCATTAGACATGCTTCGCATCTTTCAAGTGATTCAAAATCAAGTGATTCAAGAAGTCCATCAGAATGGAGTTTCTTCATATGCTTCACTCCAATGTGACCAAGACGACAGTGCCACATGTATGTAGAATTATCATTCAATTTTATTCGTTTAGCATCTATGTTGTGAACATGTGTATCACTACTATCGAGATTCAATAAGAATAAACCATTTATCTCAGGTGCATTACCATAAAATATATTACTCATATAAATCGAACAACCTTTATTCTCGGACTTAAAAGAGTAACCGTCTCGCAATAAACAAGATCCAGATATAATGTTCATACTTAACGCAGGCACCAAATAACAATTATTTAAATTTAAAACTAATCCCGAAGGTAGATGTAGAGGGAGCGTGCCGACGGCGATCACATCAACCTTGGAGCCATTTCCAACGCGCATCATCACCTCGTCTCTTGCCAGTCTTCGTTTATTCCGCAGCTCCTGTTTCGAGTTACAAATATGAGCAACCGAACCAGTATCAAATACCCAGGCACTACTACGACTACTAGTAAGATACACATCAATAACATGTATATCGAATATACCTTTCTTCTTGATGTTGCCGTTCTTCAGATCTGCCAGGTACTTGGGGTAGTTACGCTTCCAGTGACCAGCACCCTTGCAGTAGAAGCACTCAGTTTCAGGCTTAGGACCAGCCTTGGGCTTCTTAGCAGGTGCGGCAGCTTTCTTGCCGTCCTTCTTGAAGTTGCCCTTTTTCTTAGGCTTGCCCAGTTTCTTAAAATTGGTGGTCTTATTGACCATCAACACTTGGTGCTCCTTTTTGATCTCCACTTCAGCAGTTTTCAGCATGGACGATAGTTCAGGCAACGTCTTGTTCATGCAGTGCATATTGTAGTTCATCACAAAGTTCTTATAACTTGGTGGCAGTGATTGGAGGACACGGTGAATCCCTAAGTCATTAGGAATCTTTATCCCCAACTCTTGGAGCTTGTTTGCGTGCCAGACATGGTGAGCACGTGCTCGCTAACGGAGCTTCCCTCTTCCATCTTGCAGGTAAAGAACTTTTCGGAGGCCTCATAGCTCTCCACGGTCGCGTGAGTCTCAAAAATGAGCTTGAGCTCCTTAATGATCTCGAACGGGTCGTGGTGCTCAAAATGCTTCTGAAGCTCCGTTTCTAAACCGTACAGGATGGCACACTGAACTGTGGAGTAATGATTTTTCCGAGTGGCATAAACATTCTTTATGTCATCGGTGGCATCATCTGCAGGTGGGTCACCTAGCGATGCTTCGAGCACATAGGTCATCTGACCAGCCCTGAGGACAATCTTCAGACCACGGAGCCAGTCCGTGAAGTTGCTTCCATTGTTCTTAAGTTTTTCTTTCTCTAGGAACACATTGAAATTGATGGGGAGATTCGCCATAATCTACAAAAAATTTGCAAGTAGTTTATACTAAGTTTATGATAAATTTAGTTCTACTTTAATTCTTAAATTAACTAAGTGAACTCCCACTCAAAACAACATCCCTCGCATTGTCTTAGTGATTACACGAACCAATTCCACTACACCAAGTCCGATCTTCACGAGAGAGGATGTAGTTTCATCGGCGAACAATCTTCATGTTCATCATATCACTTATATGACTCGTGCTCTACCTTTCGGTATTCCGTGTTCCGAGACCATGTCTGTACATGCTAGGCTCGTCAAGATTAACCTTAGTTTCCACATGTGCAAATCTGGCTTGCACCCGTTGTATGCACACGTAGAATCTATCACATCCGATCATCACGAGATGCTTCGAGACGACGAGTCTTAGCAACGGTGCCAACTAAGGACGAACACTTTATTACTTGAAATTTAGTGAGAGGGATCATCTTATAATGCTACCGTCGCGATCTAAGCAATACAAGATGCATAAAGGATTAACATCACAGGCAATTCATAATTAGTGTGATATGATATGGCCCTTTCTTCTTATGCATTTGATATCCATCTCCAAAGCACGGACATGATCTCCATCATCACCAGCATTGCGTCAAGGTCAGTGGCGCCGCTTCATGGTTGTCCATCATCACCAGCAACTATTACAACTACTTGGAATAAAGCTATTACAAGATGAATAGACACGCAGGTCTTAACAGAATTAAAGACAACCATTAGGCTCCTGCCGGTTGCCATATTACAACAAGGATCATTGCATACATCAAATATAATCACAATCACATGATGGCCATATCACATCACAAAACCTCTGCAAAAACAAGTTAGACGCCTCTAATTTTCTTTGCAAGTTTTACGTGGTTTGGGGCTTTCGAATAAGAACGGATCTTACCTACGAAACTGAACCACAACGTTGATACAAGTGCTATCAAGTGCAAAGTGTAGATTGGATCTATACTATGATGGGAGAGACAGACACCCGCAAAGCCACTTGTGCAAAGCAAGTTACACGTCAAGCGTGGAGCAAGTCTCATGTGCGATGACATGTAAGGTTAGCCCGAGCCGCTTCATCCCACCATACCGCAAGATGCAAAGTACACAAAGCAAAAGACGGCACGAGCACCAACGCCCACAACTTCAATGTGTTCTACTCGTGCAACAGATCTACGCATAGACAAGGCTCTGATACCACTGAAGGGTTCATAGCATGGAAAACAAAAAAATTCTACCACAAGAACGAACAAAACCCAGATCTAATCTAGATAAAAGCCAAGATCTAATCTATTAGACATGTGCAACGAGATAGATCTGTACTAACCCTCGTAGATCCGAAAGCGTTACGAGATTAGATCTCGGGGTTGATGTAGTCGATCACTTGCCGATCTCAAGATCGTGTGGACGATCCTTCCGGCGCTGTGTTTTGACAGCGCTTCCGCAGTCGGTCACACGTGCGGAGTCGAAGCAGACCTTCCTCTCCCGTTACAGCGAGCAGCGGAGGTAGTAGATCTTCTCCACGGAATCCCAGCAGCACGACGGTGTGGTGGTGATGGTGGAGTAGAGATTTCTGCAGGGCTTCGCCTAAGCCAGAGCAGAGCGAAGGAGGAGGAGAGAGGCGGCGGCTAGGGATTGTTATGGGACAGGTCTAGGGGGTGGCGCCCCCTCCCCTCTATTTAAAGGAGGGAGGCGCGCCATGGGAGGGGGAGTCCTAGTAGGACTCCCCTCCCTCCTTGGCCGGCGGGTTGGGAAGGGGGGGAGGAGTCCTCCTCCCCCATGAATCCGTGTCTAGCCCCACAAGGTTTCCTTGACCCTTTCTTGGTTTTCAAGCAAACACCAAGAACTCTTCTAGAACCTTCCAGAACATTCTGAAACCTTCTAGAATCTCCATACAAACACTCCGGAACATTTCCTAACTTAGAAAATGATCCCCAATATATGAATCTTATTCTCCGGACAATTCCGAATCTCCTCGTGATGTCCCGGATCCAATCCGAGACTCCGAACAACATTTGGTCTCCAACGCATATTCCATATCTACTTAAAACAACTTCGAACCTTAAGTGTGTCACCCTACGGTTCGTGAATATGCAGACATGATGGAGACACCTCTCCGATCAATAACCATCAGCAGGATCTGGAGATCCATAACGGCTCCCACATACTCAACGATGACTTCGTGATCGATAGAACCATTAACATACGACACCAATTCCCTTTGTCATGCGATATTCTACTTATCCGAGGTTTGATCGTCGGTATCTCTATACCTAGTTCTACCTCGTTACTGATAAGTACTCTTTACTCGTTCCATGTTATGTCATCCCTTGTGACCTAGTCACATGCTTGCAAGCTAACTAGATGACATTCCACCGAGAGGGCCGAGAGCATATCTATCCGTCATATGGATGGACAAATCCCAATCTTGGTCCATGTGCTTCAACACATACTTTCAGAATACCCAATGACACCTTTATAACCACCCAGTTATGAAGCGGTGTTTGATGTCATCAAAGTACCCATCCGGTGATGGTGATTAACATAACCTCATGGTCGAAGGATTAGGTTACTATGCATTTGAAAGCTTATAGCAATACGAACTTAATGACTTGATCTTATGCTACGCTTACTATGGGTGTGTGTGTCCATGACATCATTCTCCTAATGATATAACCTTGTTATTAATGACATCCAATGTCCATGATCAGGAAACCATGATCATCATTTAATCAACAAGCTAGTTCAACAAGAGGCTTACTAGGGACTCTTTTATGTTTACAAAACAAACATGTATTAGTGTTTCCTTATAATACAATTATAGCATGGGATGTAAACATTCATCATAAACACAAAGATATAATAATAACCACTTTTATTATTGCCTCTTGGGCATATCTCCAACAGTGAACTTCAGGAAACAAATCACCGTCTTCGCGTCCTTCGGTTATCTCCGAACCGATCCCTTTACTTATGCAATTTACATTGTGATAGCCATCGTGCTTGAAGTATTATACCTTGATATCACCTTGTTGTTTATCTTGTTTAGCATAGGTTGTTGGTGCACTTAGTGAACCTAGTGAATATAGGTTTTGGCTTGATAAATTAAACGTTAAGTTTTATTCCGTATTTATTAGAGCCTAAACCGTAATAGTTTTAAAACGCCTATTCACCCCCCCCCCCCTCTAGGCGACGTCCATTTCCCTTTCGCCCGGGAGTGCCAAGAATCTTACCCATTATAGTATTACTGCTACATATGTTTAATCAACTCATAGACGAAATATAGGAGTTTCCTCCATGAAGATCGTTCGTAGGCTAGCGGAGTTGTTGGCATCCCATGAAGTTTGACACGCGTAAAGCTATATCATTCTTATGATTCACAAGTCAAACTTTGGCATGCTCACAAAAACCGCTAAACATTAATTCAATCGAACAATTCCTTTTAAAGAGAGCTATCAAGTCAATCATTATATTTCTTGGTGTTGAGTGTCTCTAGAAATAAACCTTCAAGACTAAACACTACAACACCCAAGCCTTCAATTGCGAGACTTTTTCTTATTACAATTGTGTAGCAAATTTTTAATCAAGACTTGGTTAACTACAAGAGCTGGAACAAAACATACCCAATTAAATGCCCATGCAAACAAAATTTTACTACAATACAAAGACTCACTCCACCAATATAATATCTCAACATTTACTACTAACTAGCATGGGTTTCTCAAACTTCAATAGAGGGGAGTCATAAGGCATACCTCTCATGTTTGGTTCCACTTCTCTCTTCCTTTTTGATTTGTTTCTTGGAAACTCGAAGTTAATCACTCTTCCTGCAAATACATGAGAACCTCGAGGCGGAAAGAAAAGAAAGAGGGAAAATAAAGATAAATGGAGAAATCTGTTTGTTGTTTTTAAGAGAGGGAATTAAAGTATAGAAAATTGGCGGAAAAGCTCGGCTAGAAAATCTCAAAAGCAAATAGAAATAAATAAAGATAAAGTGTTGGGGAAACCAACATGAGTGCTTATAAACTCAAATTAAAAACATAACCTCGAAATAAATAAAAGAAAATAAACGCCAAATAAAGATAAATGAGGAAACTTCCGCAAGCTTAGGCTTTTGCAAGCCCTTCAAATCATTATGGTGGCGGGGAAAAGTCGGAACTCCAGTTCGAAAATTGAGTTGATAAATTACTAGTGGATTCTTGGAGGTTGAAAGAGAGGCTATGCATCCTCTCCACAGTCCCTCCAAGTTCTTGGAAGTCTCGGTATGTAGTGAACCGGGTTGATGGCTGCTCCTCTTGATAAGGAACTTCTTGCTCCTCTTCTTGGTCCTCATCCTCATCCGGCATCTCCTCCTCACGTTAGTGCTTCTCAACCTGCAAGTAATATAGCAAACATCCTTCCTCGATAGAGAAAAGACCATTAGGCAAAGGAGCAGGGTAGATACGCCCAACTCCAGCAATATGTAGGTAATAAACACCACCTCTCCTAGTGAGCATTCCACAAGCTTTTAAAGTAGAGAAACTGACACATCGCTCACCTAGCATAGGTTGCAACTCACCTATGTCGATGCCTAGGTAATTGGAAAGCACGATGATGACGCCTCCACCTGTGATTGGTCATTGGCTTTGGGAGGATTGGTGCTCCAGGTAGCGCACACGGATTGCGCCCAAGTTGAGAGACAAGTTGCAGTTGTTGAGAGTAGCCTTTGCAAGGACTAAGATGTCCTCCTCATTGAGTCTCGTGAACTCATTACGTGCCTGCAAGGTGTTAGCAATAACATAGAACAAGTAGTGAATTGCAGGATGTTGAATATTCTTCCCCTTGCTCACTCTAGAAGTGAAGCTCATTCTATTGTAATATTGTTCAGGGCAAGGGTCTAAGCCAGTATAGGATGCGTGCAAAGCATTATCATTATTTTTTGGCAAACTAAAAGATGCGCACCATTCATCTAGTGTTAAAGTGTAGTTGTTGTTCATGAGCCGGAAAGAAATCTGGTCCTCTCCATGCCATAATTTAACGGTGCTTTGCAAGGAGCTTAGGAATTCAATGGTTAACCGGCGATAGGTAGGAACATCATTGAACACAAAGTTTTGCAAGCCAAACCTATTGCAAAGTAAATGGAAGTCATTGGAAATACCGAGTTGGTTCAGTATAATGGGGCAAGCCCACTTGGTTCCCTTCACCTCTCGATTCTTAATCCTATCGAAGCGATCACGTTGGAGCTCATTCTTGAACCGTATCCCCATACGTTCTTGAGTGACAGGCCGAGAAGCGCTAGCAATGGCATGAGCACGAGTTTGGCTCCTTGTGTTTATCATCTAGAAATAACAGGGAAAAGTAAAACTTTGTGATCCAACAATAATAGGCATAACATATTCCTCATTATAGCACACTAAAGAATCCCCTCAAAATAATAATCTAGGTAAGATAATCATGGCAATTAGTTCATAGTAGGTCTCACCCTAGATTGATAATGACAATACATCAAAGATGAATTTGCAAAAAGCAATTGGAGGATCGGAGGAGAAACATACCGTAGATTACTTGTGTGTGAGGAAATCAAACGAAATTGAGTAGAGATGAAGATATCTTGAGGTTTTGATAGAGTTTGGAGGTAGAATAAAGAAAAAGGATTGAAGTTTTAGGGTTGGAAGTACCACCCGTGGCGTTTTTGTGGTCGGACACAACTATACGGGCAGAACTATACGACCAGAACATTGTTTTCCCACCGTATAGTTGGCCCGCTGTCAAAATTTTAGGGTTTCCACCTGGCGGCGTAGCTATACGGCCGGAACTATATGGCCAGAGTAATTTGTTCCCGCCGTATAGTTGGTCATCAAACCGTCTATACCTGGAAAAGAATTTGTACGAAAGCATCGATATCTATACGACCAGAGCTATACGGCCGAAATTTTTATTCCCGTTGGTCGATAAACCATCAGTAGTTTTGAAAGAAAAATTATGGATGGAAAAAGTATCTATACGGCCGGAACTATACGGCCGGAATTTTAATACCACCGTATAGTTGGTCGTTAAACTCTCTATACCCATCAAAAAAAATTCGTTTCTTCGAGAATTACTTCTTATACTGAAACTTAGCAAAATATCTTGTTTTTGACAGAAAGTTGACAGTTAAAATTATCGACCAACAACAACATGTATATAATAGGATTTTTAGTACTACCGAACTTCTTCTCCTCAACTGGAGTTTTCTAGCATTCTTTATTAAACATAAACTTAAACTAAAACTTAAAAACTTTACTCAAACCTTTATTTCACATGGATTGCCTCCCATGCAGCGCTCTTTTATGCTCAATAGCTTGACCTTGATGTTGCTCACTTAGGCCAGATGAGTGGAACACCCACTCCAAAATAGTTGGCCTTCAAAGTGATGGCCTCCTTTTCATCATGCTTGACTTTCTTCTTCCTAGGGAAATGAATAACAAAAGGATCCCGCGAAGCCAATTGAAGCTTCACGTTCCCTTCATGGAGATTAATCAAAGCCTTAATAGTTCTTAAGAAAGGACAGCCTAATATAATAGGAGCAGTAGCATCTTCAGGCATGTCAACAAAATCAATCAGAGCAGGACAACCTTTAATGTAAACTAAAGTATTCTCCTTAATTCCTTTAGCTTATTTGTAGGTAGAATCTGCAAGATATAGTTTTAACTCGGTGATTCCAAAAGAGCCAAGATTTAAGTTATTAAAAAGACTCTTCGGAATTGTTGAAATGTTTGCACCTAGATCACAAAGTGCAGCTATCTCATTAGTCCCAATTTTAATCTTAATAGTAGGCTCAAATATATTATCAAGCTTAACATGTAATTTTTCAGCAATTTTCTTTTATTCTTCTTAAAGCTCGCGTACCTTTATTGCTACCTAATTAACAAAGTGTTGATACATGGCTTCATCATTTCCTTCACTCGCCGGAATCTTAATGTTGATCCTTTTTACAAGATCTTTAACGGTGTAACTTGGTGAGGGAGCATTACTATAATCAAGTTCTTCAGGCTTGTCCCTTTGGATTCTCATCATTTTGAGGTCTTCAACATGATTGGGCTCAGCTTTACCTGCAAATTTAGCTAGAATGAGAGTTTGACTCTCAGTTATTTTACCTAGTTGTGCCTCTACAATCCCCGTCCTTTCTTGGAGGGCCTGCAAATCATTTCTCAAACTTACAACTTGGTTAGATAATTTACCAAGCATAACATCATGGTTCTCCATTATTTTAACAAGAATATTGTTTTGCTCATTTTGTGAGTCTATGAAAGATTTAAGTGTTTCTTGGAGACTACCATTACTTGGTCCCATATTATTAGAGTTACTTGCAGGATTAGAATAGTGTTTCTGAAAATTAGGATTATAATTTTTCTTCCAAGCAGGGTTATAATCATTACGAGCTATGAAGTCTAGTTCTTCAATATTAGTTTATGGGATAGATCTTACCTGGGTTCCTTACCTTTTTACGGCTAATATGAGCTCATCCAGCTTAGCATTGAGTTCTTCATTTCTTGTGGTGAGACAAAGTTCACCTTCTTCGTGTTTGATCTTTCCACATGCCATTGGGCATGGTTGTCTTGCATATTGTCTAGCAGCTGCATTGCTTCGGTAATATGTTTACCCATAAATGTTCCTCCAGCTGCTGTATCAAGCAGAGACTTAGACACATGATTAAGAGCATTATAAAATAAATGGAGGATTAACCAATCTTCCATCCCATGGCTAGGATAGTTTCTTAAGCATTCTTTCATCCTCTCCATGCAAGCACTAGTGGCTCACGCTCTTTCTGTCTAAAACCAGTAATATTAGATCTTAGTTGCATAGTCTTTGCAGGTGGGAAAAATTTAGTCAGAAATAAAGAAGTACATCCAACCCATAATGTAATAGTATTTTTAGGCAAAGCTAGCAACCATTCTTTTGGTCTTCCTCTAAGAGAGAAAGTAAATAAGCGCAATTTGACCGCATTAGGGTCAAAATCTTTTATACGCATCATATCACATATTTCAGTGAAAGTATTCAAGTGCATACCTGCGTCCTCAACAGTAGAGCCTCCAAATTGATTCTGTTGAACCAAACTTAAATAATGGGGCTTAATTTCATAGTCATCAGCAGCAATTGTTGGCTCAGTAATAGGAATACGTAAATAATCATTTCTAGGAGTTGCAAACTCTCGAAGCTTCTTTTTAGCCATATTTCTTATGTTTTTTGGTTTTCTTAAACAGAGACTTATGATAATAATAAAAACAAGAATTTAAAGACTAACTATTTTTTTTGGGTTTTCAAATAAAGACTGAAAGCAAACTAACAAAATTAAAAACAAGAATTAAAACTAGCAAGGTTCCTACTAACCTCACCAGGATAGCTATTGCTTCCCCGGCAACAGCGCCAAAAAAAGGGTTGATACCTTCGACCTGGATTACGGATGTAGTATAGCTCTTTTTCCCTAGTAGACCTAGGTTTATCGAATCCTCGGGAAGCAGAAGCATAGTGAAGTTACTTTAACGGACCTTCGAAAGTTTTAGAATTCCTTTGGTGTTTTTACCAAACCAAGATTTTGCGTCTTTTTATTGTTGTCAATGATGGAGAGAGAGGGCCTAGGGCGTTCGGTTTCACTTGTAGCTGTGCAAAACATATGATAGGAATAAAAGATAAAAATAAAGTATGCATGTAATTGTTAGAGCAAGATAAATTATATGTGGGCAGTGCATCCATAATTGCTATTGCCTCTACAACCGCTTATAGCAATAACATACTAGTCTCATACATAGAAGAAAGAGAACTAATGATATGCATAGTGTTTTCACTGTTCTTCCCAAATAAATTCTGCACATACAGTCGTACTACCCCTTTTGTCACTGGGGTTGTCAACCTACAGATTAGTCATTACTCATACTCCCTATACCTGGCTCAATCCTCAGGGTCTTGGGTACCTGACAAGTCCTTAGATTGAGGCAAGAGAGGATATAATAATCATCATGTCATACAAACTAATACATGATCCCATCTATGATAAATAACATGCACAAAAGCTACATGGCTAGGCCAAAGCCCTTAGCCCAAGGAGAATTACTCACACATAGAGATGAGACAAAGATCATAAATATTGTAGTGGAAATCATGAGATTGATACCAATAGTCTTACAATGTCGCCAATCGAAGAAGAGATCTACTATTACAAGTGGTAGAATATGGCTATGGCGGTGGAGAGACTAGATCTAAGTCTATTCCTCCGGTGGCTCTTCGGTGTTGTGGATGGAGATCTGGGGATGGCTGATGGTTTCTGCGAGCGTCCTTTTCTCATCGCCCGAGGCCTCTTTATATATGGGTCCATTCACGAAAGTTGTTCTATTTTACCTAGCGGTGTCGATGACAACTATACGGCCGGAATTTTATTCCGGTCGTATAGTTGATCGTTAAAGCGTCTGCCTCCGATCCACGACTCCTGGTTTCTTCTGGTTGTTGGTAATCTCGTAATGTAGTGATTCCCATCATCAAACGTCATTATCTGCGCAGAAAGGATTGCATACCCCTTTGATCATGAGGCATTAGTGGCAGAGTTAGAGAGATATTTGATCAAAAATATGAATAATATCCAGTTTAAATATGGACGTAGATGGCTATATTTTAGAGCCATCGGGAGGCGGCATTGCTGGAGCGCTGGACGTTGGACTGGTACAGCTGGTTGTACCGGTTGCGGCAATCCCGAGCTTCATGCCCCCATATGCCACAAATCTGACAGCATGCGCCTTTGTTGTGCTTGTTGCGGCTACCATTATCGTTACCATCGCTGTAACTTCACTGCCGTTGTCGTCGTGATCATTGCGGCCGCCTGGATGGGCTTGTCCACCACCGTAGCCTGGCTGTCCACCGCTCGGACCCATAGCAGGAGGAGCTAACCAACCCCCGTTGTTGGTGTAGGTAGTTCGACCGCCACCACGTGCTGCAGCGTTGGCTGAAGAGGAGTAGTCCACCATCTGAGCGAAATGCTCCTGCATCGCCTCTTGAGATAAAAGCATGGCATAAAAATATGTGAGGCTTACAGAGGAGTTGAGGACGTTGAGCGAGGCCTGGAACTCCTCGAACTGCGATCCGAGGCTAGCAATGATGTAGTCGATCAGTTTATTGTCATCAAGAGGTTGTCCAGCCATCGCCATGGCATTGGCAAAGCCTTTCATCGTGTGGAAGTACTCGGCGGTCGTGAGATCGTTCTTCTTCGTCTCAGCCAATTGACGCTGAATCTGGCGCACGTTGGCCTTGCTTGTCTCGGAGAACATGCTGGTGAGTGTATCCCACACCTGGGTTGATGTCTTCATCCCGATCATCTGACCAATGACCGACTCAGTCATGTTGCCTAGCAGGATGCTCAGCATCCGCTTGTCGGTGTGCCACCAGACGGAGTAGGTGGGGTTGGGCACGTCAACCATTGCATCGCATGTTCCTTGCTTGATCGTAGTGGCCGGCGCGGCGCAACTTCCGTGGGGAAAGCCATAGAAGCCCTGACCAAAGATATTTGGAACCACTTGGGTTTGCCAGAGAATAAAATTGGAGCGATCTAGTCGCACCGTGATGGTGGTTTGGAAGGTGGACGTGAAAGTGGAGGAAGAACCAGCGGAAGAGACGGTGGACATCGGCTTGGAGGTCTGGAGTTGGCCGGTCGTCATAGCAGCGGCTGAAAAACCTAGATCGGAAGTGATCTGGCTATGATCCGGCTCTGATACCAAGTTAAACAGAAGTTTTTCTGTAATGTGCCCAGCCTTGGGCTCTCTCTGTTAAGAGGTACCGACAGTCCGACACATATCTTAACATAGAATAACCTAAAAACATCATACATCCGTCTGACGACCTACTAAGAAGTACATTCGTCCTCAAAGTACAAGGCATCCATGATCCATCCACCAAGAAAACTTTTAACTAGCCTAATAAAAAAAATGTACGGTTGAGGAGCCTTGGACCTCTGCCCTTCCCTGCTACAGTAGAGAAGGGTCTCTTTCTGAAACCAACCGCGCCTCCCACCTCGCCGGCTACGATTCGTCCGTTCCCCCTCCCTCCGGCGTCCGCTTCGGCGGCGGGAGGGTGGGGGAACAACGGATCTAGTTGTGTACATAGTGTAGGGATGTGTAGTTCTCCTGCTGGCGGCGTCGGGGAGTGGGCGGCGATGCCAGATTAGAGTTTTGTTGTGGTACTCTTCCTCTCTCGTGGACGGTCTCCCTGGAGGTCTGCTGTGGAGTTGCCGCTGTCTCCTCGCTCGCAGGTCTTCGGGGCTGCGTCGCGAGGTCGTCCCCTGCCAGATTTCGTGGAGCGGCGGGTCCAGTTACTAGAAGATGGTGGAGATGCTGTTGTTGAAGCTGGACGATGCGGTCGCCGGCGGCGGATGGAGGCTCTTCGGAGTTCGAGTTTCGATGACTTCCCGGCCACTTGGGGGACTTCTTCCATTCCAAGGCGTGAGAGGAGAAGCTGTGGCGGCACGCCGTCGATGCGTTCTTCGTCGTCGTCTTCATCAGGTTGCAGAAACCCTGATCTGTATTTTCTATCTTTGTTGTGGGTCTTTTTGTAATTTACCAGCTTCAATATAATCAGTGTTTCCTTGAAAAAAAAAGAAACTTTTAACTAGACCTCATGAAATGTGCTGGGGAAAGCCGGCACATGGGTAATGATATTGTTCAATCCGCGTATGGTGTGTTAACTCCTTAAGACCTTAACGGAAAACGAAAATACTTCCTTCGTTTTAAAATATAAGATGTTTTAGTTTTGTAAAGTGAATGTATCTAGACTCTTTTGGTGTCTAGGTTCATTCCGAATTATATACTAAAAGCCATCTAGATATATTTGCTTCACAAAGTTAAAACATCTTATATTTTGAAACAGAGGGAGCTTGATAAAACGGCACATGGGTTTGGTGCTGTTCAATCGGCGTATGTTTACAGGTAAGAACCCAACCACAATTCCGAGTTAACATGTATGATCATCATTCCAATAATTGTTATGCTGACCAATTCTAATCAAAGCCGCATACAGAATCTTGCTGATATAAAGCAACCTTTCAGTTATGAGCAATCAACACACGAACTCAGATGATACTAACGATACAATTGTTTTTTCAAGAACATACAACGATTGGTTGCCTGTCATTCCATTAAGATTGAAAAGCAGTTTGTACAAGAGACTGCAAAGAACATTATCATTGCAAAGGGCAAGACGAAAATCTTCAGACTTGCTTGCTAAGCTAGATTACTTGGTACACGTACTCTGAAATTGAGACTCCCGTCTCTCTCGCCGGCGGAAGGTTATTGTTCGTTGGTTAAATTGTTTTTCGTGTATTTTTTGAGATGGTGAGGCGATGGCTACATCTTGAAGTCATAATAAGATCCTCTCCTTCATATTCTTGATCCGGTGGTGCATCTAACGTCGGAGGAGGACGCGTGAATTCGTGCGTGCGGCAGATCTTTATGGCCATGTGATCACACTAAAGAATCGAACGTGATGCATACCCAATTCGTCTTTGTAGAACGTAGTTTCATGCCAATGAGAATCTTCTGCTCAAAACAAGCTTTCGTCATGCTTTATAAATAAAGCAATCACCAGCATATAAGATTCCTATGGAAAACATGCCAGGCGCCGACGGATACCCGTCGGCGTAGCCCGCGATTGTTGTCGGCGTAGGCAACGCCGACGTATGGCCGTCGGCGTTTTGCTCCGTAGTTATAGACCATATTTTCGTCCGCGTAGCACCTGCGGGGACCCACATCGATGTTTAACGGCCGTTTGGTATGGCGATAGCTACGCCGGCGGCATTCATCTTAGGTTGACAGCCTTTGGTATGGCGGTAGCTACGCCGTTGTCCTTGGTTTTTTATTTTTTTTTCAATTTTTTTTAATTGTTTGACTTGGTAATCTCTCACGTGCATCTTTTTTTAATTGTTTGACTAGTTAATCTCAACGTCTTTTTTAACTCTTAGTATGCTAAATCTTCGGTCAAATTGTACTTATGACCAAACTCCCCTATCGGTCACCCATCCTCGTACTACTCCAGCCCTAGCACGTTTAATTTTTCTGTTCCTTCCGGATGAGCTTCCATAAAGAATCGTAATTAAAAAGAATATAATCACAAGTTCAATTCTATGGCTTAATAACCGGCCTAGATTGCCCAAGCTCTGATGATTAGAAGCCTATAAATAGGGATGCGATTACCATCTTGCAGACAACAACACAAAATACCACAGGACTGTCTATCATACACCTACTGCTCCACATTAGGCAATGGAGAACTGAAGAATAAAACCATGTTGCTTAGACTAGGTTCAGTTTCAGTTAGAATAAACTGTCAGGAAGTGTGTATATGTTCACACCCTGTTCAGAGTAGACTAGTTCCTGTTTTCTAGTTGTTTAGATCAACACTACGACCAGAAATCGTGGGATGGCACGATGGCAAACTTGGACGTGGTGTTTGTAATGGCTAGTGCACGATCAGCGCCATGGGATGGCATGGCAGGTAGGCTCGGTCGTAGCTGCCGTTTGCAGTTAGCTGATTTTGTGGATCGTAGCGGATCACATATAAATAAAGAGAAAAACAGAAAAGTCGCAGATTCAGCACGCGACGCAAAATTCCTCTGTCTTGTGTTCTCTGTTCTCTCAAACACACTACACGCACACAATCACCATTGCTAGCGATCCTAGCACCAACAAGTGGTATCAGAGCCAAGTGCTTTGGCGATCATGGTTGGAACACCACCAGCGGCGGCGGCAGGAGATGCTGAGGCGAGAGCGGCAGCGGAAGAGGCGGGTCGTACACCGAACAGGTCAGTGACCCCGGTGCGCAGGCGCTCGCCAAGTCGTGGGCGAAGCCGAGGTCGGCGCGGTGGCGGTGAGATCGTGGTGCGAGAGATCATCCGAGAAGGAGGCGGAGGAGGTGGAGGCGGCGGCGGTGCCGTGACGTTTCCCACCCTCACACGCACGAACTACTCCGAGTGGGCCATCCTGATGCGCGTGCAGCTTCAGGGGGCGGGGCTCTGGGATGCCATAGATCCCGGCATGGAGGCAGGAGGCCGTCAGGAACGGCGCGCCCTCGGTGCAATACTGGGCTCGGTGCCGCCAGAGATGGTCCCGGTGCTTGCCGCAAAGGATAGCGCCAAGGAGGCCTGGGAGGCGATCAAGGTCATGCGCGTCGGCGTGACCCGCGTTCGTGAGGCGCGGCGGCAGAAACTGCGCAAGGACTTCGAGGACCTCGCCTTCAAAAGCGGGGAATCGATTGAGGATTTCACACTCCGCATCTCCACCATTGTCAACGAGTTGCAGTCGCTCGGCGACGCGACCTACACCGAGCTGGCGGCGGTGCAGAAGCTCCTCCGGGTTGTACCACCCAGGTATGCACAAATGGCATGCTCGATTGAGACTCTCCTTGATCTCAGGGACATGTCGCTGGAGGAGTTGAGCGGTCGACTGTCGGCATCGGAAGGGCGCGGCGAGGCGGAGGATCCAAGCGAGCGTTGACTCCTCACTGAGGAAGAATGGCACGCTCGCATGGCAAACCGCTCTGCTGGTGAAGGCTCGTCCGACGACGGCGACAAGTATCGAGGAAAAGCAAAGGGCAATGGAAAGGTCAAGCAGGCCAACAACGATCGCGCTCAGATCAAGGCCGGAGGAGATGCCGCTCCACGGCGCAAAGGCGACTGCCGCTACTGTGGCATCCGTGGCCACTGGGCCAAGGAGTGCCGCAAGTGTGAGCGCGATGAGCGGGCAAAGGGCAATGAGGCCCACATCGTCCAAGCGAACGAGGACCAGCCTGACACGCTCCTCGCGGTCAGCGTCGTCAGCATCACCGACGAAGCTCCAAGGGAGGCCGCGCCTCCTGTCCATGTCGCAGCAGAAAGTATCCTGAACACACGCGGCGCGATCGTTGCCAGTGCAAGGCGCGCGCTGGGCATGCACGACACATCTACAGTATGTGTTTCTCAATGAGGAACACGTCATGCCTACTTCAACGGAAGGCAAGCGGTGGTTCTCTGATTCAGGAGCCAGCAATCACATGACTGGCTGCAGAGAAATGCTGACGGAGCTGGACGAGTCAGTGCACGGGAAGGTCAAGTTTGGTGACGGATCTCTCGTTGAGATCTGCGGCCGTGGCGTCGTCGTCTTCACAGGGAGCAGCGGCGAGCACCGCGCCCTCACCTCTGTGTACTACATCCCCAGGCTCCGCACTAATATCGTGAGTCTGGGACAACTCGACAAGGTGGGCTGCAAATCGATTATAGGGGGCGGCGAGTTGCGCCTCTATGATCGTCAGCACAAGCTGCTGGCTCGAGTGCGCCGGGCGAGCAACCGCCTGTATCCTGTCGAGTTTGATCAGGCGACACCAGTCTGCCTATTGACTGCAGCGGGAGAGGATCTGGCATGGCGTTGGCACGCTCGTTTTGGCCATCTGCATTTTCGTGCCCTGCACGAGCTTGGAGCAAAAGGGATGGCAAAAGGGATGCCAACCGTGAATCATCTCGAGCAATTCTGCAGCGGCTGCACACTGGCCAAGATGCAGCGCACTCCGTTCCCGCGCGCGTCAGCATACCGCTCGAAGCATGTCCTCGACCTCGTCCACGGTGACCTATGTGGTCCAATATCACCGGCCACAACCAGCGGTAACTTATACTTCTTACTGATCGTTGATGACTATAGTCGATATATGTGGCTGGAAGTGCTCAAGAGCAAAGATGAGGCCTTCAGATATTTTCGCAAGATCAAGGCCCTAGCAGAGTCCGATCGCCAAGTGAAGCTACGTGCCTTTCGCACAGATCGAGGGGGTGAGTTCAACTCAAACGAATTCACCCGATTCTGCGAGGAGGAAGGGATCCGTCGAAACACGACCGCACCCTAATCAAACTGTGGTGGAGATGGCGCGGAGCCTGATGAAAGGGATGGACATGCCGGTCACGTTCTGGGCAGAAGCTGTCAAGACGGCGGTGCACATTCTGAACAGATCGCCGACACGCAGCCTTGAGGGGGTGACTCCTTACGAGGCATGGCGTGGCAAAAGGCCTAAGGTCGACTACCTACGCACTTTCGGATGCGTAGCTCATCTGAAGATTGTCGGACCCGGAGTGACCAAGCTGTCAGATAGAGCACTAGCTGGAGTGTTCGTCGGATATGAAGAAGGGGCCAAGGCATTTCGTATCTTTGATCCAGTGGCGAAGAGGCTGCATATCACACGTAATGTGGTCTTTGAGGAACAACGAAAATGGGACTGGGGCAAGCACGCTGATAAGGACTGTCTGCAGGAACGATTCACCGTGGTCTTCTCTGATGATGCCGATGCACCCGCACCCAGGACACATGACAGTGAGCATGCACAGAGCACACCTGACGAGCCCTCGTCACCAGCACCGCTGGAGTCATCGTCATCAACTCAGCTGTCCTCTCCCACAAGTCAAGACTCCCCTGATCAGGGCACTTCGCCAGGCTCGACATCAGCACAGCCCGCGCGGGTGCCTGCCCAGGTGCCGCTCCCGTCGCACCCCATGCGCACACGCGCGCAAGACGGCGTCTTCCGACCAAATCCAAAGTACACAGGGGAACTGGAGCTGGGGGAGATGTGCATGTCCGCTGCTGAAGAGCCAGGCTCTGTTGAAGAGGCATTTGAGCAGGCCCCGTGGCGCGATGCCATGGAAGAGGAGATGAGAAGCATCAGGGAGAACAGCACATGGGAGTATGCCACACTGCCGGCCGGGCACCGCGCCATTGGCCTCAAGTGGGTATACAAGGTTAAGCGTGATCCCTCAAGCAATGTAGTGAAGCACAAGGCGCGCCTAGTAGCAAAGGGCTACGCGCAGCGACAAGGCGTTGACTTCGACGAAGTTTTTGCGCCAGTGGCACGCCTTGAGACCGTGCGGCTCCTGCTAGCCGTGGCGGCGCACCGGCGGTGGAGAGTCCATCACATGGACGTTAAATCGGCTTTTCTCAACGGTGATCTAGTCGAGGAAGTGTACGTCCACCAGCCTGCAGGGTTCATTGACAGCAACAAACCTGACAAGGTACTGAAATTGCGCAAGGCATTGTACGGGCTTCGTCAGGCTCCCCGCGCGTGGAACGCGAAACTGGACAAGTCCATGATCGATCTCGGATTCACCCGTTGCGAGCTCGATCATGCACTGTACAGGCGCGAGGAGGATGAAGGTTTCCTGGTTGTTGGCATCTATGTCGATGACTTAATCATCACCGGGACAACTGACTCTGCCATTGGACAGTTCAAGAAGGAAATGCAAGAAAGGTTCCAGATGAGTGACCTTGGAGTCCTTAGCTATTACCTGGGAATTGAGGTGAAGCAGGAGGAGGATCGGATCATGTTGAGTCAAACTAGCTATGCAAAGAAAATTCTACAGGAAGCAGGAATGGCAGAGTGCAACTCGTGCCACGTTCCAATGGAGAACAGACTGAAACTTGGCAAACTCACTGACGGTGATGTGATAGACGCAAGTGCCTTCAGAAGCATAGTAGGGAGTCTCCGTTACTTGGTAAACACAAGACCCGATCTGGCTTATTCCGTGGGCATTGTGAGCCGATTCATGGAATCACCTGGGAAGCCACATTGGGCAGCTCTGAAACAAATACTCAGGTACGTGCAAGGTACAATGAGCCTGGGTTGCGTGTTCAGATCAGGAGCTGGGTCAGAAATTGTCACAGGATTCAGTGATAGCGATTTAGCTGGAGATCTGGATGACCGTAAAAGTACTACTGGATTGGTGTTCCTCCTTGGATCAAGTGCTGTTACATGGTCCTCACAAAAACAGAAGATAGTGGCACTGTCAAGTTGTGAGGCTGAATATATAGCAGCATCGACAGCATCGTGTCAGGCAATCTGGCTGAGTAGGCTGTTGGGGGAAGTGATCGGAGAAGAGCCAAAGAAAGTGAAGCTATATGTTGATAACAAGTCAGCGATCGCACTTTGCAAAAATCCTGTGCACCATGACAGGAGCAAGCATATTGACACTCGATACCATTTCATCAGAGAATGCATGCTCGGTGTAATCAAGGTGAGCTAATATGCAACAGGTTTTAGGGGGTGATTTGAAGAATAAAACCATGTTGCTTAGACTAGGTTCAGTTTCAGTTAGAATAAACTGTCAGGAAGTGTGCATATGTTCACACCCTGTTCAGAGTAGACTAGTTCCTGTTTTCTAGTTGTTTAGATCAACACTACGACCAGGAATCGTGGGATGGCACGATGGCAAACTTGGACGTGGTGTTTGTAATGGCTAGTGCACGATCAGCGCCATGGGATGGCATGGCAGGTAGGCTCGGTCGTAGCTGCCGTTTGCAGTTAGCTGATTTTGTGGATCGTAGCGGATCACATATAAATAAAGAGAAAAACAGAAAAGTCGCAGATTCAGCACGCGACGCAAAATTCCTCTGTCTTGTGTTCTCTGTTCTCTCAAACACACTACACGCACACAATCACCATTGCTAGCGATCCTAGCACCAACAAGAACCATGTTCTGCTTGTTGTTATGACCTTGCTGGTTCTCGCATTCAAGGTCTCCGTGGCGCAATGGACTCCTGCTACCGCTACGTTCTACGGCGGCGGCGGCAGCGACGCTTCGGGCACCATGGGTAAGGCTTCTTCTAGCTGGTAATTCGACGTAAGAGCTGCATGTTTATTCGGTTTTTTTCTCTGACACACGACTTACACAAAAAAATGCAGGCGGTGCGTGCGGGTACGGCAACCTGTACAACGCCGGGTACGAGACAACTCGGCGGCGCTGAGCACGGCGCTCTTCAACAACGGAGCGTGGTGCGGCGCGTGCTTCACCATCACCTGCGACGCGAGCAAGACGCCGTCGTGCAAACAGGGCACCTCCATCACCATCACGGCCACCAACTTCTGCCCTCCCAACTACGCCCTGGCCAGCGACAACGGCGGATGGTGCAACCCGCCGCGGCAGCACTTCGACATGTCGCAGCCGGCCTGGACAACCATCGCCGTCTACCAGGCCGGTATCGTGCCCGTCAACTACAGGAGGGTCCCCTGCCAGAGGAGCGGCGGCATGAGGTTCACCGTCAACGGGAACGACTACTTCGACCTCGTGCTGGTGGCGAACGTCGGCGGCAGCGGCGTCGTCACGCAGGTGTGGATCAAGGGGTCCAACACTGACTGGATGGTGATGAGCAGGAACTGGGGTGCCAACTGGCAGAGCAACGCCTACCTCAGAGGACAGGGCCTCTCATTCATGGTACAAACCGACGACGGGCGGGTCGTCACGGCCAGCAACGTTGCCCCGTCAAACTGGTGGTTCGGTGGCACCTACACTACCTGGGTGCAGTTTTAACATCTTCTCCGGATCCACGCTATATTTAATTTTATTCGATTTTAGTTTAAATTTGAACTACAACTATAACAAGAATTATGGGATGGAGAGTGTAGTATTATCAGAATATCTGTCTCACTGATTTTATGGCCATGTGATCACGCTAAAGAATCCTTACAAGTACTTGTGTTTGGTTGAGATTTTGTGGGCAGATTCACGTTCTCGAAGTTGGAATCTTTTTTTTTGCGATCAGAACCAAAGGCGTTTAGGCAGACCACCAGATTCGTGAACGCGGCTGATTCCTAGTGTGTAAAACGAAAGCGGGCTGACCCCCAGATTTCACCGCGTTGCGTCCAAGGGATTTGAAGAAAATTACCTGCCGTGCCATCGGGAAGTGGAAAATGTACGGTTCGACTTTTCCTTCTATCCTCAAACCCGAACGGTTCCTCTCTCGTGCGTTTCTTTTCCCCAGCGCTCACATCAGGCAGAGGAGAGCTGCCGGCTAGAGTTCCACATCGCGGCCAATTCTAGCAGTCTACGGTGGCGCACCGGCGAGAAATCGTGCCGCCCCTTTTCTCCATCCCGTTTCCCATCTCTAACGATTCCAGCTCTTGAGAAGATAGGAGGCAGCAACCCCACCCGCCGGCAGCCACCGCCCAACATCCCTCGTTCTGTCGCACTGCCTCCTCCATTAGCGCGCTCGTGCTCGTGCCCGGCCAGAAGGAGAACTACGCTCGCCTCCACACTCCCTGTCACACGATCTCTCTGTCTCCTTGAATTTGATATCTTCCTCCTTCTTACTGTCCCCTCGTCCCATGCACCCATTGTTTTTTATTCTTTTCAGATTTTTGTTGATCGGCCTAAATGATTATTGGTCCATGTAATGTGCAATTGATCTGCATGATTATTTTATACTACTTCGATCCAAATTAATTGACTTAGATTTGTCTAGATCCGGTTGTATCTAGACATGATTTAGTATTAGATACATCTGTATCTTGATAGATTTAAGTTAACTAATTTGGATTGGAGTAGTGTATACAACATTAGTAAATGAAAATTACTTTCCAACATGTCCATCGCATGGTTACTAGTGTATAAATCGTTGTTCTACGATCAATTATCATACAGATAATTTCTCATGGCCTAGAGGGCATTACAGACATTTCTAGTCGAATTCACAGTTGGCAGTTATACTAACCAAACAACTTTCAGTTTTTCCACAATTATCAGCTCACAGCAGTTTTTTCACAGCAGATTTCTCACAGCTAATTTCTAAGAATCTACAGCTCAACCAAACATACCCATAAGCTCCCTAGAATTGGTGGCATCTCCTTGCTCCTAAGGTTCTCCAATCAAATGGTGACACCACACACGTATGTTGACCCACTCATTCATATATATAATTTTGAAGGCTAGACTGGTGAGTAAACCGGCTAGGCAGTTGGTTCATCAGGTCGCTTGTTCGAAAAATAAATGGTTCGTGTGATTCAACAACAAGTTTGATATGTACAAAAAATAAGATCGTGAATTAATATAGCCAAAATATACGCACTTCGTTTTAAAATAAGTAACTTGAATTTGTCTAGATTTACTTATATCTAAACATGTTTTAATACGTAGATACCAACGATTAGATAAATGCAAATCACTTATTTTATAAGAAGTTTCTATAATACGTAGATACCAACGATTAGATAAATGCAAATCACTTATTTTATAAGAAGTTTCTATAGAGTGCGCGGTACCGTTTTAGTCTTACACTGTGCCCCCCTTTTTCTGGATGTCCGAATCCCACGTTTCC
The DNA here is from genome assembly GCA_916181665.1 of Avena sativa. Classification (NCBI taxonomy): domain Eukaryota; kingdom Viridiplantae; phylum Streptophyta; class Magnoliopsida; order Poales; family Poaceae; genus Avena; species Avena sativa. The sequence continues at coordinate 84,065,410 of OV702286.1, forward strand.
TTTTATGCAAGACGTGCAAGTCTTTGGTCGCGGCCTAGCACTGTTAGAAATAATTAAACATAGTTAATTAGGGGTTAATCCCCGCTCCTGTAATCCCACGTATGTGGAATCGTCGGGCAGTTAAGATTTATATACCCGATTCATTCGTCAATAAAGACATTTGATTCTTTCCATTCAATCGCTCTCTCGTTTATCTCTCGTTCAATTCTTACACGTTATCAGCACCTTGCTCTGCAGAGAGCACTCCGAGAATTCCGGCGATCGCCGGAATAAGGAGTAAAGGTGAGAAAGATGCATCGCTTTTTGCCGTCGTACCTTCGCCGCCTCCAGCAGGACCACGGCCGTCGCCGCCGCTTCGACGGTCGGCGCCCCTACATCATCCGCCGTCACGGCCTGGGCCGTTCCCGCGGCCTGGGCAACCGGAGCGGTGCCGGTCCGGCGACCGGCGTCGCGCCTGTGCCGATTCCCTCCGCGTCCGTCGCACCGCGAGTGCCGGAAGTCTCGGACTGGCTTCTCAATGGCCCTGCCTCCTTCACCGCGCGCCCGTGCCAGACGCCGCCTCACAGCCCTTGGACTTCCGCTGAGTCCGCCGCCGGGTGGCCGTGCCAGCCGGTCCGGTACTTGGAGCCCGGCAGCGCTCGGATTCGCGACCTCCAACGGCGTCGCCCCAGGGACCCGGCTCCCTGGTGGATCCTCCGACGAGGATGAGGGCGGCGGTAACGCCGCTCGCCGCCGGTGAGAGCCGCTGCTACAGCCTGGAGGAAATCGCGTGGTGTGTGTGGTTGCTGCAGTTGCTGGACGAGCGTTGACCAAGGTTTGGGATTGGGGATCGATGATTCCTATCTGACCCTGGTTAAAACGTCCAGGACGTGGCAGGCCCACTAGGCCACTAGGCTGTCCCTTGGGCTGATCGTTTATTCTCAGCTTTTTAGCAGATATGTCTAGTAACAGCTGTTCTAATCTAATTTCAATTCAGTTTTAGACTCTGTCATTTGTTGTACAAATTTTACAGTACTGTTTATCTGTACTACGTGTATTTCAGAAAATTTGTGATGTAATATATTTCCGTGTTTGCACATGTTGAGATTTACTACGTTCACCGTTTGCAATTGAGTTTTTCAAATTATTGCAAATAGATCAATTCATAGTCTTAATTGAGTCTTTTTGACTCGATACGGGCACGAATTGGTATGTAAAAATTCAAAGTGATTTTGTCAAATTGACGTTTTGGGATCACAAGGTAGTGGCTAGATCTACTATACTGCAGATTATCATCACTTCTGTCTAAAGCCTATATTTTGTCATATTTGACACTATGATTGCTTAACAACGTGCTATCCAAACATTTTATTAGTCATGACATAAGGCATTAGAAGTATGAGTATCTACTGATTTCATCAGATTATACTCTCTAGTGCTGTGAGACGGACTCCGAAAATTCTTTTGGAGATTATCTACAATGTGTCATACTTAACAATTTGAAGTTTACACTAATGATTTTCAAGCCCACTTCTTGAACTTATCATTAATTTTGCATAGTTCATTACAACATAACCACGATGGTTTGTGGTTTACCAAAGCGTAAATTCAATAACCTCTGGTTTACCCATGTAGGTAACCAATGGCTGGAAGAGAGTTCGATGCACTCAAACTCGATGGCCACAACTACCCTACATGGGCCATGGACGTCAAGATCGCCCTTGCGTCCCATGGGATAGTGCGTGCCATCCAGAACCCGGAGGACCCTCTTTCGGCTGGAGTCGCACCGTTGAGAGATGAACAAAAATATACCGCCTTATACATCATAAGGCATCATATTTATCCAGATCTTAAGTCTGAGTATTTGGAGAAGGAATCCCCACTTACTTTGTTTGAGGCCCTCAAGACGAGGTATGAACAGCAGAAGGCAGTTGTCCTGCCTGAAGCACTCCATGAATGGACCCATCTCCGGTTTCAAGACTTCATGTCTGTCGGAGGTTATAATCATGAGGTTCATAAGATAAGTTCCAAACTACGCTTTTGCAGGAAGGATCCTACAGATGCGGAAAAGATAGAAAAAACTCTATCCACTATGCTCCCATCTAAAAGGCTCCTCCAGCAGCAATACCGCGCTCGTGACTACCAGGTCTATTCAGACCTTATACATATCCTACTTCAGGCTGAAAAGCATGATGAGCTTCTTGCTAAGAATGGCTCTCAGCGCCCGGTTGGTTCCCAACCTTTGTCGAAAGTTCATATGAATGTCGCGAACCGAAGAAAGTTTGGTGGTGCCTTCCACGGCAACCAATCGAACTTTAAGCGTAAACGTAAGCGCAACCGGAATAAGAAGCCTCAAAACTCGGACCGTGGAAAAGGCACCACAAAGCCAAAGTATGACAAAACTAGGCTTTGTGACAAGTGTGGATGCTACACGCATCCTACTAACAAGTGCAAAATCCCAAAGCATCTGGCGATTCTCTACCAGCAATCCCAAGGACGCAAGGCACCTCAAGGGAAAAGGTTTGAAGCCAACTTCAACCTTCATCCAGATGGCACCAATGGAGCTGGTTGTTCGCAAGATGCTCCTCTTGGACCTAGCAACACCATGACTCTCCAGCAGCCCGAGGACCCTATGAGCACGGAGAACATGATGATTGAGTACACCTCAAACGACGTGTTTGGAGACTTCGACTAGTTTAACTATTCCTTAGTGATCACTTTATTTTATGTCCATTTGTGATGTTGTAATAAAAACATAAGTATTGTTGTCATTTATATTGTATCGGCACTTTGATATAATAAAGATTGTATTCTATGTATCTAAATAAGGTTTTTATATTGCAAATTCTTCATTTTTATATAGAGCTCTCTACGGGGACAATCCGATGGAAGAGGAATTATGCCTTGTGGACAGTGCTACTACAAACTCCATACTGAGGGAGTTGAAATATTTTCAGACTCTGAAAAGATGAATGGAGATATTTTGACTATCGCTGGACGCGATACGGTAATTTTTGGCACTGGACGTGCCATATTTACCCTTCCAAATGGTACACAAGTGACAATTGAGGATGCCTTGTTGTATCCCGATTCGTCACGTACCTTAATCAGTTATCGAGATATCCGTAAGAATGGTTTTCACATTGAAACCCATGAAGACAACAAAGAAGAGTATCTACTCTTTACAAAAGATTAAGGATATGGCAAGCAAGTACTTGAAAAAATTCCTTCTCTGTCGTCCGGACTATACTATACGTATATCAAGCCCGTAGAACATGTTGCTTAATGTTGACGCATTCCAAACTTGGCATGATCGTCTAGGCCATCTCGATATTGGGATGATGAGGAAGATTACTAGCAATTCCATTGGTCACAATTTGCACGAGTCAAAGTTCCCTCAGTCATCAGACTTTGTGTGTACATCATGTGCCACAGGGAAGCTAATTTTGAGGCCTTCGCACCTTAAAATACAAGCTGAACCACTTCAATTCCTTGAACGGATTCAAGGTGATATTTGTGGTCCCATCCAACCATTATCTGGACCATTCAGGTATTTCATGGTTTTGATTGACGCATCTACACGATGGTCACATGTGTGTCTTCTTTCCACACGAAACCATGCATTTGCCAAGATAATGAGGGAAGTAATTAAGTTACAGGCCCATTATCCAGAAAGTCGAATTAAATCAATTCGCATGGACAATGCTGCAGAATTCTCTTCATGCGCCTTCAATGACTATTGCATGGCCTTGGGGATTGAAGTTCAGCACTTTGTTCCATATGTCCATACTCAAAATGGTTTGGCTGAATCTCTAATAAAGAGGATCAAACTCATTGCAAGACCTTTGTTAATGAATTGTAGCTTGCCAATCTCGTGTTGGGGTCACGCAGTTTTACACGCTATGACTTAATCCAATTGCGACCTACTGCATATCACAGTATTTCCCCTCTGCAATTGGTATGTGGAAATCCACCTAGCACTTCCCATCTGCGTAAGTTCGGATGTGCTACATACATCCCGATCTCACCACCTCAGCGGACATCCATGGGCCCACACAGAAAACTAAGGATCTATGTGGGGTACAAATCGCCGTCGATTATTAAGTACCTGGAACCCCTTACTGGGGATCTATTCACAGCCCGTCACGCTGATTGCATATTGATGAGGAACATTTTCCGGCATTAGGGGGAGATTTCAAGTACCAGAAAGAATGCCCGGAAATTGATTGGAATGCTATCGCCATTTCAACCTCTGATCCATGTACCCAAGAGACCGAACTCCAAGTTCGGAAAATCATTAATTTGCAACATCTTGCAAATAATCTGCCAGATTTATTTACTGATCTAAAAGGTGTTACAAAATCCTTGATTCCGGTCAGAAATGCGCCCGAAAGAGTAGAGGTACCAACTAAAACCACTCAACTCCCCATTCCAAAAAAGAGGGGGAGTAGTACGACCTCTGATCCAGAACCTGCTTCTCGCAAGCAACAAAGGAGAGAGAGGAGAAAATCCTCAAAATCAGTAAATACAAGTCAACTCATCGTTGATAAACACCTTATGGGTAGTATACACCCAGTGGAAGGGCAACCTCCACAACCCAGCTCCAGCTTGCACACACTGGCTGGGACATCGGAACACCCAGACTCACGTGTATTGGGAAATCACGAAGAGTCACCAAGGGTGCAGGAGATATCCACCAACTATATTGATTCTGGAGAATCATTTAACCATAAGTCTACGATTGTCGACACTTTTTCTGCTACAATTGCAAATACCCTTCTCAATGATCATGATCCAAGGACTATCGTTGAGTGTGAAAAATGCTCTGACTGGCCTTGATGGAAGGATGCAATACAAGCGGAATTAGCCTTGCTTAACAAAGGAAGGTATTCACTAAAGCAATACCAACACCTCCCAAAGTTTTCCCTGTGGGATTCAAATGGGTTTTCCTCCGGAAACAGAATGAGAACAACGAGGTGGTGAGATACAAGGCAAGGCTCGTAGCACAGAGTTTCACGCAGAGACCGGCATTGATTTCAATGAGACATATTCTCCGGTAATGAGTGGTATCACTTTCCGATATTTAATATCTTTGGCAGTGCAAAATCGTCTATCTATGCAGTTGATGGATGTCGTGACCGCATATCTTTACGGGTCACTAGATTCGGACATATACATGAAGGTTCCTGACAGAGTCTCTGTCCCGGATGCAAGCGCAAAACGCAACATGTACTGTGTAAAACTGAACAAGTCTTTGTACGGCTTGAAACAGTCGGGACGGATGTGGTACAACCGACTTAGTGAGTTCCTTCTTCAGAAGGGTTACTCCAATAGTGATGACTGCCCATGTGTCTTTATCAAGAAGTCCTCTTCAGGATTTTGCATCATTTCAGTGTATGTTGATGATCTCAACATCATTGGCAACACACAAGATATTGATGAAGCACGCAATCATCTAAAGAAAGAATTTGAGATGAAGGATTTGGGTCAAACCAAATTTTGCTTGGGTCTCCAACTCAAGCACCTTCCCTCAGGAATAATGGTACACCAAGCTGCCTATATCCAGAAAATATTGGAGAAATTCAATATGGACAAATCCTATCCATCTAAAACTCCCATGGTGGTTTGTTCTCTAGACGTAGAGAAAGATCCGTTCAAGCCAAGGGATGATGGAGAAGAGATGTTGGGACCCGACGTTCGATATCTCAGTGCCATTGGAGCGCTAATGTATCTTACAAATTGTACGAGACCTGACCTCGCATTTGCAGTGAATCTACTTGCTAGACACAGCGCAATTCCGACCAAACGTCATTGGTCAGGAGTCAAGAATGCCTTTCGATATCTCCAAGGCACAAAGGATCTTGGCCTATACTTTCAGTTTCAGAGAAATCTGGATTCCAGTATGATCGGATACACTGATGCTGAATACTTATCTGATCCCCATAATGCCAGATTGTAGACTAGCTTTGTGTTCCTACATGGTGGAACTGCTATATCATGGAAGTCTTTGTCTGGTTGCCACTTCCACTAATCATTCTGAAATAATTGCATTATATGAGGCAACACGCGAATGTGTGTGGCTTCGCAGAATGATAAACCACATACAAAAATCATGTGGAATTGGTTCTATTGAATCACCTACCATTATCTACAAAGATAATGCGGCTTGTGTTGCACAGATGCAAACAGGATACATCAAGAGCAATATCACTAAGCATATTGCCCCTAAGTTGTTTTATCCCCATGAACTCCAGAAGAGTGGGGAAATAAACATCTTGCAAGTCAAATCATGCGATAATCTCGCTGACTTGTTTACGATGTCTCTACCAACTTCAACATTCTAGAAATATATTCATGGAATTGGTATGCGACGGCTTCGAGATTTGCAAGAATCAGGGGGAGTGTCTTCCTAAACTATACCTGTTCAAAGCATCATATTACACTCTTTTTTCCTTGATGAGTTTACTTTACAGGTTCTCATTAAGGTTTTTAATGAGGTAATATCAACATAAGATCATATGTCATACTATCCGTTTTCCCCACCGGGATTTTTAGGAAGGTATAAAGACATATTCATTGACCTCTTTATTCTATGAATTTACTTCATATCGAGTTAGTTGAGACAATGATCATTATATGTTGTACCATTTTCTCCTTATTTTCCCACAGGGTTTGAAGGAGTTTTAATAGCATATCCTACACCACTCCTCATATTTTTCCCACAGGGTTTTTGGAGGAGACTTGAATCAAGATGATGGATCTTACAATGAAGCGGTGATTAGAGGAGTGTTAGAAATAATTAAACATAGTTAATTAGGGGTTAATCCCCGCTCCTGTAATCCCACGTATGTGGAACCGTCGGGCAGTTAGGACTCCCGGAACCGACATTTCCCTGTATATATACCCGATTCATTCATCAATAAACACACTTGATTCTTTCCATTCAATCGCTCTCTCGTTTATCTCTCGTTCAATTCTTACAAGCACAACCCGTGCAGCACCCTATTTTATCATTATTTGGGTCACAGTACAAGGCATAGCGCTCACGAATTTCACCGCTTACCCAAAACCATGGACTAACTCAGAAAAATGAAAAACCATGGACTAATTCAGAAAAATGAATAGAGATGGCTCCTCAAAGGATACCATCGGAGAGCTTCCCAAAGAAGTTACATTCTACTAGTAGCTTAATTCCTTCATGGCTTCTATTTACACACTATTTTTGTTGAAGTACTTTAGCCCACAAAATTACAGCCTTCGATTATTACATGTACGTGTAATCGAGCAGATAAAATCCATCCATTATACTCCTCAGCCTCAAAATAGATGTCGAAATTTTGTAAATTTGAATGCATCTAGACACTATTTAGTACTAGATACATATAAATTTAGGAAAGTTTGAGACATCTATTTTGAGATGGGGTATTTTGAGACGGAGGGAGTATTAGTATTCACATGGTTACATGGTTGCAAATATGTCTCTTCCTCGGAATGTAGTCGCATACCTGCGTAAACAAAGGAAAGTATGAACTTTCTGCATAGAAAGGAATAATATAAACATAAATTCAAGATATATACATCCCTAGTGCTGCAAAGAAGCAACATGGATGTAACTGAAGTACTTACACTAGATGCCGGCTTAATATAATTTACATCCTATGCTATCATTAAAAAAGCGGCATGGATGTCACAACAGTTGATATACTAATTGGAACTAATTCTATCCTACTGTTTGAAGCTACTAGGTGTAAAAAATACTATTTAGATGTAACAAGCAAATAAGTAGACTGAACAAAAATCAAAGATGTTCAATTGCTTGTTAGATGTAACAAAATAGTACTTGTATGTAACAAAATTCAGAGATGTCCAAATGCGTGTTAGATGTAAAAAACAATACTTGCATGTAACAAAATTCAGAGATGTCCAAATGCTTGTTAGATGTAAAAAAACAATACTTGCATCTAACAAAATTCAGAGATGTCCAAATGCTTGTTAGATATAAAAAACAATACTTACATGTAACAAAATTCAGAGATGTCCAACTATTTGTTAGATGTAAGATGCTACTTACATATACATATAACTGTGATGTTGAGGCGCACCACCATTATTACACAACGAGTCAATTAGTATTAACCGATATAGAAGAGATAGAGAAGAGCAAGAAGGTAGCTTAGTTGGTGGTTTATCTTTGTCCCTGTGGATGGCCGAAAGCAACCGCCCCCCGCAAGGCGCTAGGTGTGGGGCGCTCCTTCACTTGGGCTCCCCCAGCCCCCTCGATTTGTTGAGAAACACAATTCTCTAGTTAGCTAGTGGTTTTGTCTGGAGCAACAATGTAGTAGTAAACGAATGTATACAAAAGGAATGGAAATCCTAATTCTAGCAAAAAAGAAGAGATATCAATCAAATTTGATTCATTCTGCTGCTAAGCAGCCAAATATCTCAAAAGAAATGAATTTGATCAAGAAATACCCAGCAATATGTATGTCTACCAATGTGCTTGAGGCCTCAATGTGTTGTTTATGGGATTTTCCATGGAGGGGGATCTGGTCATAGTCTAGGACTTGGTCGCCGCCGTGGCTATGGATCGCCACGTCGGCCGGTCTCGACTTTGCCGCCCTCCTTTTCCGGTAGCACCCTGATGCCTTCTCCACCCCGTCCTATCCTCCATTGTTGTTGTCGGATGCAGGCTCGAGGTCGCCCCGGGAGAGGGACGTGGCGTGGAGCATGACGACAGGGACACCGGTAGCAAGGGAGAATAAGAGGTTTGTGATAGTGTTGGAGGCCGCAAGGTCCGCGAGGACCAGGGTGAGGAGGCAGCGAACGCCGAATCGGGGAAGGCCCCGAGGAGGCCCTAGGAGATGGCCATGAGGAAAAGCATGGAGGCGCGGGGGCATGTCGTAAGGAGGCGAGGAGCAGCACCCACTGGATCAGGGCGTAGTGGAACTAGGAAGGTGCGAACGGCCACGGCCTAGGCATCGGGGACCCTGACCCGAGAGAAGGTCAATTTTGGCTCACCAATGCACCACCACTAGATGAATTTAACAAATCGTAATATCAGAAGCTAACATGGATTATGTGCATGTAACAATATCTTATAAATAAAATTTGACCACAAGTTAAAAGCTCATGGGACAAAAAAAAGTTACAGCACATGAACTGACCAACACTCCGTGCATATAATAAATTCTAAGAACAGAAGCTAACATAGCTGATGTGCATGTAAGAATGTCTTACAATTTTTTTTGGCCGCGGAGTCTAAATTCAGGAGCGAAAAAATATACTTCCTCCGTCTCAAAATAGATGTAGCATGTTTGTCAAATTTTGGAAGAACCTATCTAGATTCATCCAAATTTTGACAAATTTAAGACATCTATTTTAAGACAGAGGAAGTATAACATATAACTAAGAAGCACTGCATGGATGTAACAATTCCCGAATATAAGTCGTAGCTTATGTTCATCTAGCAACGACAGAGAACCATGCTAAAACTAAACCTAGTTATCATCTGCAAAATTCAGAAAAATCAAATCACCCATCGGTTAGCAGCTATGGAAGCACTCCATCAACATTATGCGAAACTAAGAGAGAGGCGCAGCTCAGATCTTAAAACGCTAGAGCAACTACGACGGTAGGAAATCGATAGGAGATAGATATTGTTATATGTTGATCTAAATTCTACAAAGTAAAGGCCAATTTCTGACGGAGCGGAGCGAGGTCCGTCGCCGGAGGCTTGGGCCAATGCGGATCACCTAATTACTTGCTGTTATATGTTGATGATATGTTAATTACTGCCAAGAGCATGAAAGAAATCACTACTTTGAAGGCACACCTAAGTAGTGAATTTGAGATAAAAGATCTTGGTCTGCTAAGAAAATCCTAGGTATAGAAATTAAACGGGACAGAAAATCTAGGTTGTTGTTTCTTAGTCAGCAAAGTTACGTTGAGAAAGTTCTTCAACGTTTTAATATGCATGATGCAAAGTCTGTTAGTACTCTTGTTGCTTCTCACTTTAAATTGTCAGTATTGCAATGTCCTAGTTCTGATGAAGATATTGAGTACATGTCTCGAGTTCCTTATTCTAGTGTTGTTGGTTCCTTGATGTATGCCATGGTTTGCTCTCGCCCTGATTTATCATATGCTATGAGTTTGGTGAGTCGTTACATGGCTAATCCTGGTAAAGAACATTGGAAAGTTGTTCAGTGGATTTTCAGGTACCTCCGTGGCACATCCAACGCTTGCTTGAAGTTTGGCAAGACTGATGAGGGACTCGCTGGCTATGTGGATTCAGATTTTGCTGCCGATTTGGATAAAAAGAGACCCCTCACAGGTTATGTGTTCACGGTAGGTGGATGTGCCGTGAGTTGGAAGGCAACGCTACAATCAGTTGTTGCTTTATCTACAACCGAAGCAGAATATATGGCTGTTGCTGAAGCCTGCAAAGAGTCTGTTTGGTTGAAAGGTTTGTATGCTGAGCTTTGTCAGGATGATTCTTGCATTAACCTGTTCTGTGACAGTCAAAGTGCTATTTACCTTACTAAGGATCAGATGTTCCATGAGAGAACAAAGCACATTGATATCAAGTACCATTATGTTCGTGATGTTGTTGCACAAGGTACACTGAAGGTATGCAAGATAAGCACTCATGATAATCCTGCTGATATGATGACAAAGCCTGTTCCTGTTGCTAAGTTTGAGCTATGCTCAAGCTTAGTTGGTATAACTGTTTAGCCCAAGTGGCTATTGGCACCGAAAGTGTTTTCTTTGTTTGTTTAGGGAGACGATTACTGTTGATGCTACAAGAAGGAATTTTTCTCAAGGTGGAGTTTGTTATATGTTGATCCAAATTCTACAAAGTAAAGGCCAATTTCTGACGGAGCGGAGCGAGGCCCGTCGCCGGAGGCTTGGGCCGATGCGGAGCGGAGTCTGAAGTTGGCCCACTCCATGCCCAACAGGGACGCCTGTGGGGGGGTGCGGGGGGCGACAGCCCCTGCGGTACGGATCGTTGATGACCTAGGTTACCACCGCTATATATACTTCTTGTAAGCCGCCGGCTGGGATAAGTTGCATCTGTGAAATCCCCGGCATTGTGTAAACACTCTCCGTTATAGTGAAGTTTCGCTGGCTGGCGCCCGTGGTTTTTCTCCTCTCTTTGTTGGAGAGGGTTTTCCACGTTAAATTTGTGTCCCCTTGCTGCGATTTTATTTTCGTTCTTAGTTATTTACTTGTCGCAAACCTAATAGATATAAGGGTACTCACCTCACAAATCTATAAACTAACGTCAGAAGGATGGAACAAGAACAACGACGACGATGTTCTCCGCCGGCATCTACTGCAAGCCCGGCACAATCGAACGCACCGATGCTCGGTGGTTTCCCCCTGATGTGTGTCTTCGATGCAACACCTCCCGTCTCTACGGGGCACCACCCGCCGCCCTTGACCCCGACCCGCTCGCTCGATTTGTCTTCCACCGGACCGCTGGTCGCCGACGAGATAGATTGTAAGGATTTGAAGACTTGCGGGGAGGAACTAAGGTGGGGAAATGAAAGAAGTCCATATCACCCCCCTAACTACAGGGTTCTGGCTAATAACCCCCCTAACTAATAAGTGGGACTAATTACCCCCCTAAGTATGCTAAACCGGACAACAAGCCCCCCCAGCGGTTTTGTCTCTGTTTTTGGACAGAGTGGACACCGGTTTGACACAGGGGAGGCCACGTCAGGGACAAATGACCCCCCAGGTTTGGGATTGGGGAAATTTCCCCATTCACCTCGCGCGCCGCTTGGTGCTCCACCTCCCAGAGTTCCGCCGCACGCCGCCTCCACCCCTGCCCACGCGCCTCTGCATCCGTCGCCACGAGCTGCACTGCCTCCGCCTCGACCGCCTCCCCCTTCTCTGCACTGCTCCGCCTCCTCTGCACTCCTCCGCCTCGACCGCCTCCGCCTCCTCTGCACTGATCCGCCGCCTCCGCCTCCTCTGCACTCCTCCGCCTCCCAGAGCTCCACCTCCGCCTCGATCGCCTCCACCTCCTCTGCCTCCTCTGCACTGCTCCGCCTCCTAGAGCTGCGCCACCTCCGCCTCCTCTGCACTGCTCCGCCGCCTCAACCGCCACGAATCTGTCCGCCGCCTCGACCGCCAAGAATCGGTCCGCCGCCTCGACCACCACGAAGAGCTCCGCCTCGAGCTCCGCCACTGTCCGTGTCGCCACGAGCCGCTCCGCCTCGTCCGCGGAGCTCCTCTGCCTCGACCGCCACGAGCTGCTCCGACTTGGGACCCCCGCCACCGACCGCTCTGCCTCGGCACTGTCTCCTCCCCTCTAGAAGGTACGCTCCGGCCACCACCTTACCTCATCCATCCCTGATTCCCATTTGAAACCGTGATTCCTATTTGCTGCAGGAATGTCAATGGAGGAAGCAGCGGCGGCGTCGACTCTGATCGAATTTGCCGGGCCGCAGGAGGTGGAGCGGGAGTACGTGGGACGGTGCTACTTGCAGCCGCCGGAGAAGGTTGGACAGGAGGTAGAGGAAGCCGTGGCGGCGCTACTGGATATTGCAGGGGCGCCGACAATGGAGTTGAAGGAACCTCGTACTCTGCGGGATCTTGTGGAGATGGGGGTGGAGTGTGATGACCCACAAGTATAGGGGGTGTATCGCAGTATTTTCGAGGGAAGTGAAACCCAATTTATTTATTCGACACAAGGGGACCCAAAGAATATTTATAAGCCTTAACAACTGAGTTATCAATTCAGCTGCACCTGGAAACAATCTTGCTCACAGCAGTTTATTAGTAGCAACAGTTTTGTAGTAGGAATAGTAAAGTAACAGCAGTAGTAAAGCAAAGACAGTAGTAACAAAAGCAGTAAATAGTGGGATTCGAGTGCGGTAGGCATAGGGATGGATGGACGGGCGTTGCATGGACAAGACAATTCACATAGCAATCAGAACATAGGGCAATTGCAGATAAATAAGATAAAACATCCAAGTACTAGACAATCCTAGGCCTGTGTTCCACATATAGTCATACGTGCTCGCAATGAGAACTTGCACAACATCTTTTGTCCTGCCAGCCCGTTTGCAGCGGGGCCTCTAGGGAACTACTGGCAATTAAGGTGCTCCTTTTAATAGAGCACCAGAGTAAAGCATTAACACTCCGTGAACACATGTGATCCTCACATCAAAGCCTTTCCCTTCCGGTTATCCCGATTTCTGTCACTTCGGGGCCATAGGTTCCGGACAACAACGTGTGTAAACAACTTGCAGATAAGACCCAAAACAATACTATCATAATGAATCAATAACATGTTCAGATCTGAAATCATGGCACTCGGGCCCTAGTGACAAGCATTAAGCACAACAAGTTGCAACAAAGTCATAAAGCACTAATAAAAGATACTAGGCACTATGCCCTAACAATCTGATGCCATTACATGAACGATCTCATCCAATCCCTACCATCCCCATAGCCTACAGCGGGGGATTACTCACTCATAGATGGGGGAAACATGGATGGTCTATGGAGAAGCGATGGTGATGATGATGGCGATGATCTCCTCCAATTCCCCGTCCCAACAGGGTGCCAGAACGGAGTTTCTGGTGCTGTTTCGTGGAATCTGGTGGTGGCGGTGGAGCGGAACTCCTTCTGGAAAAACGTCGAACCCCCCGAAGTTTTTAGGTCAGAAGGATTCTCATAGGCGAAGAGGGAGACCGAGGGGGTGCCTGGGGCCACCACACCATGCCCTGGCGCGGCCAGGCCTAGCCCGCGCCTGGGGGTGGTGTGGCCAGCCCCTGGCCCTCCTCTGTCTCGTATTCTGGCTCTTGGAGTCTTCTATAAAAATAGGCACTTTGGCTTTTGTCCCGTCCAATTCCGAGAATATTCATTTTCTGACTTTCCTGGAACCAAAAACAGCAGAAAACAGGCAGCTGGCACTATGGCTCTTGTTAATAGGCTAGTCCAAGAAATCATATGAAAAGTACTCCAAAGTGTGGACAAAAGACAAGAAAGTGGATAAAACCAAGCATGGAACATCAAAAATTATAGATACATTTGCAATGTATCAGAATGTAGGCGTAGAGGGACCGAGTTGGTGATCACCTGGGACGCCGATTTCAGGTCTGAAGGGTTAATGGTTTTGCCAGCTTCAGTCATGGCGTTTTACAGGGACATGGCGACAGCGGCCGGATCATCGTCAGAGGCCACGTCAGAGGTAATCCGAATCACCAAGTACGATGGAGAGGAGACTTTTGCTTATGCATTTGTTTCTCAGAAAGAACTGGCTCAGTTGTTGCTGAGAGCTTCACATCATCCACATGTTGCGCTTGGTGTGCCAGTTGTCTGTGACCTCTCTCCTAGTGCTAGTTCAGTTTAGGATTAGTACTAGATGAAGCAGGTTCAGAGTAGGTCAGTGTAGTTCAGAGTACTCACTAGTTTAGAGTACTCAGGTGCAGCAGATTGTAGTGCTAGAGGGAATCCTTTTGATGTGAATATATGCAATCAGTAGTCAATAGGTTTTAGCTGGGTAGTGATGTAGTGAATCCTTTTGGACATGTTTGGCTTAATGAGAAGATCAGCCTACCTATGTAAATGTGTAGTGATGTAGTGAATCCTTTTGGACATGTTTGGCTTAATGACAAGATCAGCCTACCTATGTAAATGTAATCCTTTTGATGTGAATATATGGTAAATATTAGCCTCATTGCCTTGTTGAATTTTGACAGCATTTGTCTGCATATATTTTGATAGCACATACACAAGTGACAACAAAGAGAGCACATATTCTGAATTTTGCAACACAATTGTCATGTCAAATATTTTGCAGCACATATATTGAAATCTATAAAAAATTTGGAATGTGAAACACAATCCCACTCAACTTAATACATCAAAAGTTCATGTAATGTAAAAATCTTGGCAGAAACTGTTTTGCCCATTTCCTACTGTGCTCCACCTTATCCACCTTGCTTTCTTTTTTCTCCCAGTAACCACTGCATTCTCCCATGTTTTGGCACATATTCAGTAACAACTTGGGACATTGGAATGGTCTTTGAAAGCTTGTCCTTTTGGTGCACTTGATTGTGATGCACATGAGCTTGCTGCAAAGAGTGAGAAAATAAACATTAAGCATTTTTTGGTGACTTAGCAAAATAGTACCTTCTGTATCTTTTCATTTAGGATTTTTTACCTGAGGTGGAACAAATGGCCTGTTGTAGGTAGCTTTCTTCTGGGGAGGTTCATGGGAGGAGCTTGATGCAGCAGGTTGCTGCATGGGAGTACGTTGCTGCACGGGAGGAGCTTGACGCATGCCAGGTTGCTGCATGGAAGGACCTTGCTGCGCGGGAGTAGGTTTCTTTCTTGATCTAGCTTTCTTCTCAACAAATAGCAAATGCTTTTCTTTTTGCTGGGGTGGTTCTTGCTGCAACAAACATTATACCAATCAAGTAACAGTAAAATAGCAGCTACTTAATTAGATGAACAATAAAATTACTAATCTGAGCTGATTTTTTAGTTTGCTTCCTCCTATCACTCTTGGTTGTTTTCTTGTTGTGAGCATGTTCTCTCACAACATCTGGATTACTAGTGCACTTCCTTTTGTTATGGCCTTCCCCTCCACATACTGAGCATATAATTTTGATTCCCTTTCTTGATAAGTTGCCCCCCTTGGGTTTCTCTTGCTCTTCCCTTCTTCTCTCTGTCTTTGGCCTTCCAGGCTTTTTCTTCTTGAGTGGTGGAAAGGGTCTTGCGTTTGGATCAACTGGCCAGCTCTCTTTCCCCTCCACTGGATGCAAAACATGGCTGTACACTTGGTCGTACATATCAATCCTATAGCAAGGTGCAATAAAATCGCCAATTCTCTCTTCACTGTGTATATAGCACTGATGGCATGGCAACATGGCAAACCAGACAGATCCCAATATCTGCAGCTACATGTATATGTTTCCAAATTGATAGTGAATCTTCTCCATGTCCCTTCCATAACCTCAAATCCTTCAGTTCCATTGTAGAGCACTTGGCAGATACTTGATCTTTTAACATTCAACTTGAGCTTCTTGAAAATGTTGGGGCATATTGTTCCAACCCACCCTTCTGACTTTGCCTTATTCTCTGCTATTCTTCCCATCACCTTTCTCCTCATGATTTCCATAGAAGTAATTACAGGATAAAACCTTGCTCTCATTATAGAATTGTTAAATGACTCACACAGATTATTTTCAACCGAATCACAGTAGGAACCAAGCTTAAAATTGGCTCTGCACCAATGTTGAGGAGCAGTATTCATCATATCCCTTGCACCTTATCGTGTTTTTAGTGCTAGCTTGGCCCTATTGTAGTTGAACTGAATCCTATCACTTGATTTAGCACAAGCCCAAAACAGCTTTTGGAAAGATTTGTCCCTATGCTGCTTTCTCCAATTGGCATATATATGCCTTGCACACATTCTATGCTCTGCCTCAGGGATTATCTCATTCATTGCCTTGATATGGACCTTCTGCTGATCAGATATGATAACCCATCCCTCATCTTGGTTATTGATCTGTATATCCTTCTGCAGTAAAGAAAGGAACCAGTACCAGCTGTCAAGACTTTCTCCTTCAACTGTAGCCCATGCAATTGGGTACATTTGGTTGTTTGGGTCTCCGCCAACTGCGCACAATATTTGTCCACTAACTGTACCTTTTAGGAAACATCCATCCCGTCCAACAACTCTCCTACAACCAGCGAGAAAACCTCTTTTGCAACCTTCTAGACAAACATACATTCTTTCGAACACAGGCTTATCGGTTACATCTGGGTTTAAAGTTACTGATACTGTGCTTCCAGGGTTGCTTCTCACTAGTTCCATATGGTAGTCATACACTCTAGAAAATTCTCCATTTGTTCCATCAACTATCCTCTCCATCACAATCCTTTTTGCTCTTTTGCATTTTGATTCACTAACATCAGCACACATGTCCTCAAGCACTCTCTCCTGCATCTTCTCAATCCTCCACCCAGGATTATCCCTGATCTCCCTAAAATACTTCTCTGTTATCACTGTGCAAGTGACCAGCTTGTTGCTCCTCCTTGCTACACAGTGGTGCACATTATTGTACCTGCTAATTGTGAACCAAAGTGACCTGTTGGGAACTAGTGAGCCATATATGCTCCAGTTGCAACCAACCCAGCTGCATTTGGCCAACACTCTGGTCCTCTCATCCTTGGGAAATATTAGGTGCTTAAATTTTTTTAATCCATAATTGACTAGTGCTTGTTTGAATTGTCTGCTATCATGGAAAGCTTGCCCAACCTCAAACTCTTGCACCTCAGCACTCTCATCATACACTCTGTGTTTTGTCTTCCGTGTTCTAACATTTCCATCACTGTCTTCATCATATGACAATTCGTCTTCAGAGTCAAAGCAGTCACTTCCTTCCTCTTGCTCTTCATTGACATTCTCTGGAACAATAAATTCTTCTGGGACTCTTATCCCTTGCTTCTCTTCCTCTCCAAGCATTTTCCTATTCACTATATTCTTCAGCTCCTGTGCTTGTTTTCTGTAACAAATGGCATCTTCATCTTCACCACTGCTATCATCACTATCCACTTCGTGGACAGCATCATAGTCACTGTCTGAACTGTCCTCACCACCTTGTTCTTCATGTACCTCTTTTATCTCCTTACCTTTATGCTGCGTTGTTGCCCTAACAACTGGCAATTTTGTAGCTACATATGGCTGAACTAGCTGCTCATCTTGGTGCTTCTCATGCTCAAGTTGCTGCTGCAGCTCTTGCTGCCAAACTATGTTGTGTTCATGCTCAAACTGCTGCTGCTCTTGATGATTGTCATGCTCAATATGCTGATGCTCTTCTTCTTGCTCATTTTCAAACTGCTGTTGCTCTACATGATTGTCATGCTCAAGATGCTGCTGCTCTTCATGATTGTCATGCTCAAGTTGCTGCTTCTCACGCTTAGCTTCATAACCATCTTCAAATTCTTCTCCCCCTTCATCTGAACTGGTTACATCTGGGTGCCTTACAAAGATCTCAACAAAATCAGCTGCATCTCTTTTCACATACCTAACCATACTGCTCACACTTGTATTGTCATCAAGACTGCACATGAATCTATTCTCCTTCTCAATTAGTCTCCAACCCAGTCTTATCTCTAGCAAATCTTCCTCCGAAAGAAACATGAAATCAGTCAAGTGTATCTTCAAATCTGCCAGAGTGAGATTTGTAGTGGGCACAGTTGTAACGGCACTCCTTCCCCCGATGTACTTCCATTCTTTATCAATGTATTCCATCGTACCACGAAAATGGAAACGAACACTAATTGATTCCGTCCTACAAAAACAATAGGAACAATATGAAAATTTTCATACAAACATAAACTGATTGTACAATGAAAGAATAAAACATGCCGCTACTACGCAAACTACTGACAAACTGAACTAAACTGACTTTTTACTATCAAAACTGAACTTTGACAGTGCATAACTGAATCTACTGTCAAAATTGCATCTTATGCATTTTCTGAATTCTAACACCGAATATTTGACAGGGTTGGATCGATGGGCTGGACTACCCAAACTGACAGTACCCAAACTGAATCTCACCTGCACTTCAACGCCACACCGATCTTGTTGATGCCACCGATCCTAGCGAGTGGACGCCTCCTCCACACCTGCAGCCCGGTGGAGAAAGAATAATGTGAGGAGGGAGATAGCAGCGGGAGAGACCAGAGGGAGAGAGCTGCACCTAATCGAGGTCGAGGTCTACCCCAGATCACCGAAGATCAGAGAAGGTCGCGGTCTACCCCAGATCGCCGAAGAGCAGAGGCAGCTACGCCTGATCGCCCTTGCGAGAGAGGAGCCAACGGTGCCGTCTCGATCAGTGCCGCAACTGCCAGGGTCACAGGGCCAACGATAAGCATCGACTAGTCAACTGGTCTAGCCCGACCAGGTGCGACCCAAACCTGGGGGGGTCATTTGTCCCTGACGTGGCCTCCCCTGTGTCAAACCGGTGTCCACTCTGTCCAAAAACAGAGAAAAAACCGCTGGGGGGGGGCTTGTTGTCCGGTTTAGCATACTTATGGGGGTAATTAGTCCCACTTATTAGTTAGGGGGGTTATTAGTCGGAACCCTGTAGTTAGGGGGGTGATATGGACTTCTTTCGTGGGGAAATTGGGGAGGAGCTGGGTGGCACAGAACGCGAGAGAGGCATCGCACGATGCTGATCAGACGGACGTGGCTAGGGAGCACTCTATAAGACAACGCGGTGCCCAGTCAATTGTTAGATTTTGGAATTTTATAATGAAGGAAGTAGGTACAATAGTTCGAGATACTTCGAGTTGGCATGGACATAGTAGAGGCGGGTTAATTATTAGCCGTAATTTAGGCTTTTGCTATACGTGGGTTCAAAATTCTGTGTGTGTGTTTTTCTTGTTCGAGAGTTTCGTCGCCCGGTTCGACCGCTCCAATTTAACGTCTGGTTTTCCACCAACAATGTTCGGTTTGTACGTCTTATCCCATTCTAGCGACAGGATGTCCGTTGTGCCTGAGAAACTACCTGATTTGTTGGTTCGGGTTTTGACGAGAGGTAACCTCGGCAATATTCATGGTGAAGGACTTAGGGTTTCGCGGAAAAGAGAACGCTGGGGATTTCGTCGGATTTCAGGAGAACGATGGAGTCAAAGTCGCCTGAATATTTGGGAATCGCACTGTTACAAGTTGTCTGGGAGTTTTCGATACCCTCGCTTGGGCTCCTTCCGTCCTATATATAATAGGCCGGGTCTCAAAGCTGTATGCGGATAGGTTTTACATATGCGTGATTATAATACCAACACATTGTCGGTTCAAAGATTTTTTCCTAATATAATCAAAGTCTTTGTCGGTCGCTTCCTTGGGCTATCATCTGAAATCTTCATGGGCCGGAAGCCTTTTACCCAGTATAGGGTAGCGAATCATAAGCATCCGAGTAATCATACCTATGTCAGTAGTCCCCGAGACTCTACGTGAACCGCAGTTTCAGGTTGAGTCTCAAAGTTTTTTTTCCTTCTTTTCCTTTATGTTTGTTTCTTTATTTTTATTTTTTTATAGGGATTTGGTACAACGAGTTTGATGCTTTCGACTAATCGGGAATCAGTTAATTGCTCCTGGGAAAAAACAAAGTTATCCTATATCAAATTCAAGTCCTCAGGCCTGAACTCGGAATTTACTACTAGTGTAATTCAGTTTGGGCCGCTGGGGTCTTATCGAATACTGAATTCCAACTTTTATTTTATCGGGTACCCAACGCGTCTGTCGGGATTTTTCATCGTATCGTTGATACTGATATTTTACTGGCAGAACGCATTCATATGCGATTATCAGGCCACACAACACGAATTCTGGGGTCTTACCTTCATGTTTCTGAACATGGCATTCGGATTTTTGTCGCGTTTGAGCACGATCCAAGATTTTTTGGTTTTTTGGTGGTTGGCCTGCTAGGCTGCCAACATTTCTGACTTTTATCAGATAGTTTTAATGCTTTATGCTAGCTTCTGATGGGAGTAATCTGTTTGAGGATACCTTTTTGAGGATAAATTGATGTAAAACTCATAGGTATTTTCAATCATGAATATTTTTATTTTAATCATACACAATTGGATTTCTATCGAGTGCACGCCTAAAGCTCCCTATACACAAGGGCGAAAAACCGATGATACATTATTTTTTGGGTGGGTAGCATCTAGCCGTTGGCCTAGATATTCTGGCTTAAGAAGCCGAACTGTAAATCTTATCGTATTTAAGTAATCTTATGCGTAAAAGTGTTGTAGCTGCACTACGTTTTATGGATTGGAGTAATTGACTCATGTCTTCTTGTCTTGTAATCGATATGCTCCTCCAAAAATAACTTATGTGACGATGTATGGAGAATATCATTTTGCGACCCGAAAATTGGGTCGCCCAGGCAACGCGGTACCCAAGTTCCCTGAAATCAGCCACGATGACTATAGTTGGTGTGCTAAATACTCAGAGGTCTTTTTCGGCACGAATTCAACTTTACGTTTCAATACAAAAAATCAGGCTAACGGCTGTCAAGTTGGGACCCCCTGTCGGTTCTCGCCGTTATGTCACTCCCGTCGCTTAGGTGTCAATTAGGCTTGTAGCATTGACGCCTGCATCCATTACACGTCTTGTTCTTCCCCGGAGCGGCAATCTGTGGGGCATCACAGCCATGACGCGAAGCTGGGACGTGGACGAACCTGCTCGGCCCAGCTCTTCTCCCTGTAGGCTTGCAGCGTTGGCGCTTGCATCCATTACGCGTCTACTTCTTCACCGGAGCGGCAATCTGTGGTCGCGGCCATGGCGCAGACCTAGGACGTGACAAACCTGCTCGGCCCCGCTCTCCTCCTCATCCCGAGTCGGAGCTCGCCCTCACCATGGACGCACCCATAGCACGGTGCGGGGACGAGAATTGGTTCCTGGTGAGATCTGTCATCGTGTGAACCATGCTAGGTTATGTTTTCCTCCTCTAGAATCCGAGTTCACCGTCGCCGTTGTTGCACCCGCACCAATTCTACCACCTCTGCTGAGGTCTCTGTGGTAGCTCAAGTTCTGTCATGTTGGACCTGTAAGCGAATTCAGAGCTGGGCGGCGGCAACCCGTTGTTGAACCTGCAAGGAATTTGCTGAAGACTGCGTGCCGCTCCAAGGTCTTCGGCTGATGTCTTCGGCTTCTGCCAACGTCCACCGCTGATGTGAGATTATTTAGTTACTTCAATACAAAATTTCGACCAATTTAACTTGTTGATGTATTCCTTGAACATTATAATATAATCAAGCACTAGAAATATTTTGTAGTGTGCATGAACATGATCAGTAATATAATTGAACACTAAATTTTTTAAGGCACTCTATATAAAGGAGTAGATTAATATAGAAGGTTCACCAGAGACACCATGGATATATTGTCTTACATGCCACACAGGTAATAATTAACTAAAACAAAATAAAAGCAGGGGTGGCAGCAGGAGGCCGGGACACGAAGACGCCTAGCAGGGCAGGGGCATATCAGCAGGAGGCAGCGACATCCTAGTAGATGGGATACAGGCCAACCCTAACGTACTCCAGGAGGAATTTGCCGAAGGCTGCGTGCCGCACCAAGGTAATCGGCCTATGGCTTCTGCCTCCACCTCTGGCAACGCCCACCGCGTGCTGAATCATGTTGTCGAGGTCCACGTTGATTGCTCTACCACAGAATGGGCAAAACAGTTCCCCCTACGATGGAAACGGATTAGCCCACACCGTAACCGCCTCAGCACGTAGCGGCTCTTGTTGTCCCTGGATACCTTGCTATTGTCCACTTCATCATCATCCTCCTGTTGATTTTTAAGAACATAACTAGAACTCATACATATCATTGAATTGTATTACAACTCAAGAATTGACAACATGTATATGTAAGACAATATATCTGTGGATATCAAAGATAAAGCATCTCAGCAATAGTTTGATCGGTTCATATATCATTTCATCTCAACACAATGACAAATAATTGCATCTAAGTGTATATAGAATAAAGATTGCGGCCTCATAAGTTTCTTCAGGGACGGCGTAAGTGAACCAAGTAACAATTGCATAGCTTATATTGATCTTGTACATGGCCCTAGGTTCGCTAACTCATCCCTGAAAAAACCCGACACCAATGTGTCTGCCTCTCTTTTGAGACAAATTTGAATCATTGGCCATAATAAGAAATTGAAATGTAATCATACAAAACAATATTCAGGAATATACATAGTCAAGTACAAAAACAAGTCTAAATATTGTAATTATAAATAAAAAACCAAACAATTGATCTTCAGGTACATGTTAAAAATACTTATGATCAAAACCATACATATACATATGCATCATACCAATCATTAAAAGATCAGAAAAATTCAAGGATCATATATGTAGTTCCATATGAGAATAAATCTAGGGCGTCGTAATTTGTTTCAGAGATAGAGTTGGTGAACCAAAGTACCAACAACACAACCTATATTGTTTGTGTGCATTGCTGCCTCAGGTTCACCAACCCATCCCTAAAACACGACACCATCATATATATCTCCCCTTGAACTCTTTTGGGGCTCAATCATCGGCCTCGGTGACAAACTAAAATGTAATTCTTATACATTATGAATGCATAGAATAGATAATTCAAATATCATAGTTCTATGAATGTAGAATAAAGATTGCGGCCTCATAAGATTCTTCAGGGATGGCGTACGCGAACCAAGTAACAATTGCACAGCTTATATTGATCTTGTACATGGCCCCAGGTTCGCTAACTCATCCCTGAAAAAATCTGACATCAATGTGTCTGCCTCTCTTTGGGGAAAATTTGAATCATTGGCCACAATAAGAAATTGAAATGTAATCGTACAAAACAATATTCAGGGATATACATATGCATCATACGACGCATTCATAGATCAGAAACAATACAAAGGTTATATATATAGGTTCCATATGAGAAAAAAATTAGGGCCTCATTTTTTTCAGAGATGGAGTCCGAGAACCAAAATACCAACAACATAACCTATATTGTTTATGTGCATTGCTGCCTCAGGTTCACTAACCATCCCTAAGAAAACGACACCATCAGATGCCCTTGCACTTTTTTTGGGGAAAAATTGAAACATTGGGCTCAGTAAGGAATAGAAATGTAATGTTATAGGCATGTTATGTATCGAAATCCACACTCAACTAGCAAACTCAACTAGATGGCAGATGAGCAGATTGGGGTTTTATGACTAGACGGGTTGGCTTTGTGACTAGATGGTAGATGCATCAATCGACCAATCAAATCATATATATACTACCCTACTTCAAGAGCAAAAGAATCTATACACGATTGAGCAAATCCTATGTATGAACAGTGAAATATGTGGCTACGACTAGAGAAGCTAGCAATGCAGTACCTCAGACTCCTCATCAGGGACCTCCTCCTCGAACTCGTCATTCTCCACGATTGCGTCGAAGATTTCTTAGACGGCGATGGGGTCGTTGATGTAGATTACCGGATTGCCTCCGCCTACCGCCTGCCCCCATCTAGATATGCCGCTGGCACCACGACGTTGTCGGCCACCTGCTGCTTGGCAGCGACGGCTACTAGCTGGATGGATGAGCTCGAACCCTCGACAGTGCAGCGACGAGAGGCGTTCATGCCCGGAGAAGACGCCTCCGCCTACTTGGCGACGACCGAGCCATCTGCTGCTACGCCTTCAACTGGCTTCAGCGCTGGCTCGTCTCCACGCGTACGCTTCATGGCGCACCTAGGGAAGGATGTAGTGCAAGCGAGGGAGCTTCGATGCGCGTGGTAGGTGCAGATTGGGGTCTTGGGACTAGACAGACTAGGGGAAAATGACACGAGCACATGGAAGAAGAAGGTCGAGGGGGGTTATAAACACCGAAGCGTTCGTAGTCCTCGAGTGGACATGCGTGGTGGGCGGGGGGCTACCACGATCTCCACCTTTTTTTTGGGTTCCCTTTTTTTTGAAACAACACGATCTCCACTTTAGAGCTGCATTGAAAACACGCTCATGGCAGACCTCGATTCCACTGCATGCAAGTGGCGCGGAACCAATTTCTAGCAATGTTAGATCTACTAGAGGGGGGCCCTTGACTCATGGAAGTTACTAGCGGTAGGGCCCAGTTGGAAGTGAGATTGAGAGCGCTAGGTAAAAATGGGATATGTATTATTAAAATCAAGTGGCAATAAATTGCAGTGTCCCATCGACAACCGTGCACTCGATGACCCCGTTGCCCTGTGCATGTGTTGTAGTAGCAGTAGTAGCCTTTGCAGACTAGATTAAACGTGACATGACCACTCGACGACTTTTTCCATGGATGGCATCATGTTCCTTCTTGTAGAGGGAGACGTCAAGATGGTAGCTCGTTAACTGGCAGTTTGAAAGAGTACCCTTTTCCTATCTCGCTAAACAAATATGTTTCATTTTGCCCAAATTGGTAGCAAATCTAGAGAAGATTCTCTTTTTGATAATTCGTTCCCGTTTGGACCTCTTTTTTGCCTCTGATCACGTAGCAAATCTAGATCAGCAAATCACACCAGGCAGAATACATTCATTCAGAAAACAAAACAAATGTAGATATAGCTGTGCGCAGCTAAATAGTATATAGCGATAGAAAGTAGGTTGATTAACGAGGTTCGATGCATTCAGCCAGAAATAGGATGCAAGCAAAATATAGAAAATCAAAAGAAGCTACTTAGCAGCAGATACATTCAAGGACACATCCAACCCGTCCTTGCGCTCGCGCCTCTGCCTCCTCCCTCCGGTTCTTCCTCCACTTCTTTCTGCCCAGTCCCTTAATCTTGGGGGACTTGGACTTGATTGGAGGCATGTGACCCTCTTTGATGGCCACCCACTAGAGGTTTCGGAGGTGAATGCCGAGATCCAAGTGTTCAGCAATGTAGGCGTTGATGTTCACGGTCTCGCGCTCGCCGCCTTTGTGGATGCCGAAGCCCGGGGCCTCTGCATGCTTCAGTAAGGAGTTGAAGTCGGTGCCAGCGAGACTCACCTAGCAGAAGGCGATCCTCTTGCAGAAGGGGCAGCTATAGTCACCGCCCCTGAAGAAGGCGCCGTACTGGTCGGCCCGCAGCCTCCTCAGCACCTGATGAGTCTTGGTGTGCATGGACTCGTCATCACTGCATACGTCACTGCCAGAAACCTATTGGAATAAAAGGAAAATGGGGGAGTAGATGATGTAAGAAGATCGAGCAATCAAAATGCGAACAAGCGAATCCTAATAAACCAAGATCTAGCATCTAATGATGGGAACGGTAGAAGAACCAGGGGAGGGGAGCAAACCCTAGTTACCTCCGACCATGGGTCGTCGATGCCAGTGTCGTAGGGGTTCAGCGGAGCGATTTACTTATCTGGATCGTAGGTGCCCGAGAAGTGCTTGATCTGCTTGTGACCGGCGGGGGCCTCCTCGCTGGCGGGGGGCTCCTCTTTGGTGGCTCTGTTGGTAGCGGGGATGGGGGCCTAGACGGGAACGGCGGCTGCCATTGATGCCTTGACTGGGGCCTAGACAAGGACAGCGGCTGCTTTCAACGCGTCGAGGGGGACCGGCGAGGAGACGGGGGCTTCCTCGTCGGCGGCCTCGGAGGCGACAATGGCCACCTTATCCTCCTCCGCCATCGCCGGCGCGGACGGGGTATTCTCGGGAGTTTATGGATGCTGGTGGGACAGTGGAGAGGGTTGCGTGGGGAGAGTGAGCGAGAGTGAGAGTGGGTGTGCGGAGAGGGGTTCTATAGTTAAGGTGGATGGAAGCAAGGCATGTTTCGTTGCACCACTGTGCAACACGCCGCGCAGTGTACTGCACCGTGCACCGCGACACACGCACGGTATGTCATGTTTTTTTGTCGGGCCGTGCATGGAAGTTCTATATTGAGCCGCATGCAAAGGGCGCATACACAATTTCTATGTACAAAGTTTGACACGGCCCTAAAATTGGCGATAGTTAAAAGTGGAAATGTAGAGGAGGAGGTAGGTGGCTATACGGCGAGATTTGTGGGGTTGTGCTAGATCGGGTAGAGGGATGTGTTGATGACTGCGAGTGACTCGATGAAGGCGGAGACGTTATGTCTCGTCGATCTCAACTCTTCGGCCTCCGTCTAGCGCGTGCAAGTTTCTTACAACGGGGCCCAGTTAGAAGTGAGATTGAGAGCCGCTGCATAAAAAATGGGATATGTCTTATTAAAATCAAGTGGCAATAAATTGCATCTGCCCATCGTTGACCATGCAATCGATGACGCATGTGTTGTGGCGTAGTAGTAGCAGTAGTAGGCTTTTCAGACTTGATTAAACATGACATGACCGCTCGACGACTTTTTCCATGGACAATATCATGTTCCTTCTTGTAGAAGTCTCGCTGAGGGAGA
Organism: Avena sativa; assembly: GCA_916181665.1. Lineage (NCBI taxonomy): Eukaryota > Viridiplantae > Streptophyta > Magnoliopsida > Poales > Poaceae > Avena > Avena sativa. Next base: position 84,092,297 of record OV702286.1, read on the forward strand.
CGTCCGTGTTGTCTCATGCTGTACTATGAAGGGCACGACAAGTGCAACGATCATCATTGGATCGCACAGAATCAATGGTTGGTGCGCACGATCTGCGTGACAACTGTGACAACCAATCAGGGAGTAGCAGACAGGGTGAGCATAGGTTTGGGCTTCTACGAAAGATAGAGAGGGGCAAAACTGAGTAGTATCAAAAAACCAAGGGCAAGAGTAGTATAAAAAGGGAAAGTGAGTGTCTTGTACAATGAAATACATCGTGGCATACATCAAATTATGCCAAGATAGATCCACTAGAGTTCATTGGATTTGTGTTCTTCTCATAAACCACATGGACCCACTAGAGTTCATTGCATGTGTGTTATTGTCATAAACCACATGGATCTACCGGTGTCATCGCATGTGTGTTCTTTTCATAAACCACATGTTGAAACCACACATGGATCCACCGGTGTTATTGGATGTGTGTTCTTCTCATGAACCACACTCAGTGTCATTGGATGTGTGTTCTTCTCACAAACCACACATGGATCCACTAGTGTCATTGCATGTCTGTTCTTTTCATGAACCACACATGGATCCACCCAGTGTGATTGCATGTCAGTTCTTCTCACAAACCACATAAGGTTCCACCAGTGTCATTGTATTCTTTTCATGAACCACACCCAGTGTCATTGCATGTCTGTTCTTCTCAAAAACCATACATGGATCCACCAGTGCCATTGGATGTGTGTGCTTTTCATGAACCACACACATTGTCATTAGATGTCTGTTCTTCTCACAAACCACATAAGGATCCACCAGTGTCATTGGATGTGTGTTCTTCTCATGAACCACACCCAGTGTCATTGGATGTGTGTTCTTCTCACAGAACCACACATGGATCCACTAGTGTCATTGCATGTGCGTTCTTTTCATGAACCACAGCTAGAGTCAGCACATGTCTATTCTTCTCACAAACCACATATGGATCCACCAGTGTCATTGCATGTGTGTTCTTCTCATGAACCACAGCTAGAGTCATCGCATGTCTGTTCTTCTCATAAACCACATAAGGACCCATCGGTGTCATTGGATGTGTGTTCTTTTCATGAACCACACCCAGTGTCATTGGATGTGTGTTCTTCTCACAAACCACACACGGATCCACCAGTGTCATTGCATGTATGTTCTTTTCATGAACCACACATGGAACCACCCAGTGTGATTGCATGTTAGTTCTTCTCACAAACCACATAAGGATCCACTAGTGTCATTGCATGTCTGTTCTTTTCATGAACCACACCCAGTGTCATTGCATGTCTATTCCTCAAAACAAACCACATAAGGACACACCAGTGTCATTGCATATGTCTTCTTCTAAACAAACCACACATGGATCTGCCAGTGTCATTGGATGTGTGTTCTTTTCATGAACCACACACAGTGTCAACTAATGTCTGTTCTTCTCACAAACCACGTAGGGATCCACCAGTGTCATTGGATGTGTGTTCTTCTGATGAACCACACCCAGTGTCATTGGATGTGTGTTCTTCTCACAAACCACACATGGATCCACCAGTGTCATTGCATGTGTGTTCTTCTCATGAACCATAACTAGTCATTGCATATCTGTTCTTCTCACAAACCACATATGGATCCACCAGTGTCATTGCATGTGTGTTCTTCTCATGAACCACACATAGTGTCATCGCATGTCTGTTCTTCTCAGAAACAACATAAAGATCCACCCGTGTCATTGGATGTGTGTTCTTTTCATAAACCACACCTAGTGTCATTGGATGTGTGTTCTTCTCACAAACCACACATGGATCCACCAGTGTCATTGCATGTCTGTTCTTTTCATGAACCACACATGGATCCACCCAGTGTGATTGCATGTGTGTTCTTCTAAACAAACCACATAAAGATCCACCAGTGTCATTACAGGTCTGTTCTTTTCATGAACCACACCTAGTGTCATTGCATGTCTGTTCTTCTCACAGACCACATAAGGATCAACCAGTGTCATTGTATGTGTGTTCTTTTCATGAACCACACATAGTGGCATTGGATGTCTGTTCTTCTCACAAACCACATAAGGATCCACCAGTGTCATTGGATGTGTGTTCTTTTCATGAACCACACCCATGGTCATAGGTGTGTGTTCTTCTCACAAACCACACATGGATCCACCAGTGTCATTGGATGTGTGTTCTTTTCATGAACCACAGCTAGAGTCATCGCATGTCTGTACTTCTCACAAACCACATATGGATCCACCAGTGTCATTGCATGTCTGTTCTTCTCACAAACCACATCTAGAGTCATGGCTTGTCTGTTCTTCTCACAAACCACATAAGGATCCACCAGTGTCATTGGATGTGTGTTCTTTTCAGGAACCACACCCAGTGTCATTGGATGTGTGTTCTTCTCACAAACCACACATGGATCCACCAGTATCATTGCATGTCTGTTCTTTTCATGAACCATAGCTAGAGTTATCGCATGTCTATTCTTCTCACAAACCTGTTGGAGATATGCCCTAGAGGCAATAATAAATGTAGTTATTATTATATCTTTGTGTTTATGATAAATGTTTGCATTCATGCTATAATGGTATTAACAAGGAAACATTAATACTTGTGTGATTTGTAAACTTAATTTAAAGTCCCTAGTAAAGCCTCTATATTATACTAGCTTGTTGGTTAATAGATGATCGTGGTTTCCCTATCATGAACATTGAGATGTTATTAACAACAAGATCATATCATTAGGAGAATGATATGGTGGACATACTCCTATAAATAAGCGTAGCATAAAGATCAAGTCATTTCAATAGTTCAATTGCTATATGCTTTCTGATACATAGTAACCTAATTCCTTCGACCATGAGATCATGCATATCACCTTTACCGGATGGATGCTTTGATGTCATCAAACACCACACCGTAACAGGGTGGCTATAAAGGTGGCATTGAGTGTTCGGAAAGTATTGGTTGAGACACATGGATCAAGAGTGGGATTTGTCCATCCATATGACGGATAGATATACTCTAGGCCCTCTCGGTGAAATGTCATCCAATTAGCTTGCAAGCATGTGACTGGCTCACAAGGGATCACATATCATGGGAACGAGAAAAGAGTACTTGTCGGTAACGAGGTTGAACTAGGTATGCAGAGATATCGACGATCATAACCTCGGATAAGTAAACTATCGTGAGACAAAGGGAAATTGGTATCGTATGTAAGTGGTTCGTTCGATCGCAAAGTAATTGTAGAAATATGTGGGAGCCATATGAATTTCCAGATTCCTCTATTGGTTATTGATCGGAGAAGTGTCTCGATCATGTCCGCATAATTCACGAACCGTAGGGAGACACACTTAAGGATTCAACATTGTTTGAGTAGTTATGGAATGATGAGAAAGAGACCGAATGTTGTTCGGAGTCTCGGATAGGATCCGGGATATCACGAGGAGATCCGGAATGGTCCGGAGAATAAGATTCATATAAGGAAAGTCCCGTTTCGGAGTTGGGGAATGATTCCTGTGTTTTCATCGGGAACATTCTAGAAGGTTCCGGAATGTCCGGCACTCTGGGGGGGAAGGGGTACATGAATGTGTTTTATCAAGTTTGTATGATTGCATCATGTACTAAGTGTCATCGCTGTTCCAAATCAAGGATTAATTCAAATCCTAGTTTGAAAAGTCAAATAGCTAAATTGAAAAGTCAAACGGCTAAATTTGGAAAGTGGAAAAGAGGAGGAGGAGGTGAAACCGAGTTGGGGAGGGAGTCCTCCTCCCCAAGCCGGCGCACCACCCAAGCCGAGTTGGGGAGGGACTCCACTCCCTCCCCTTGGCCGCCGGCCCCTCCACCTATATAAGGAGGGGCAGGGCTCCCTCCTAGTACACACAAGTCCCTCTCCTCTAAACCTAAACCCTAGCCACAGCCTAGGGATTTCTCCCAAGCCGTCAAGTTAGAGCTTCTAATTGCCCTAGCCTTCGGTTTAGAACCTTCTAATTGGTGTGTCTAAACCCTAGATCACCAAAGCTCTCTCATACTCCACCATACTCACTCCGGCTTAAGGCGAAGCCCTGCGAGATCTCCCCTCTACTTCCGGTACCACGCCGTTGTGCTACCGGAATCGCGAGGAGAGTGCTACAACCTCCGCTGCCTGCTGGAACAAGGGAGAGGAAGGTCTTCGTCGAGTACCGAACGTGTGACCGACTGCGGGAGCGCTGCCGGAACGCGGCGCCGGAAGGATCGTCTACGCGATCTTGAGATCGGGAAGAGTACGACTACATCACCCACGAGAATCCGCTCTCGTTAAACACTTTGGAATCTTCGAGGGTGAGTTATTCCATCGACTCGTTGCTACAATCTAGTAGATAGATCTTGGCTTGTTTGTTTGTATGCGGTAGAAAATTTTTGTTTTCTATGCTACGAAACCCTACAGTGGTATCAGAGCCGTGTCTATATGTAGATCTGTTGCACGAGTAGAACACAATGGTCATTGTGGGCGTTGATGCTTTTATTGTCGATTGCTTCTTGTGTACTTTGCATATTGCGGTATGTTGGGATGAAGCGGACCGGCCTAACCTTACATGACATCGTTCATGAGACTTGCTCCACGTTTGACATGCAACTTGTATTGCATAAGTGGCTTTGCGGGTGCCTGTTTCTCCTAGCATAGTTAAGATCCAATTTACAACGGGTGATTAACAATACTAGTATCAATGTTGTGGTTCATGTTCATAAGTTAGAACGACACTTATTAACAGCCCCAAACCACGTAAAATATGCAAAGAAAGTAGATGTGTCTAACTTTGTTTTGCAGGGGTGTGCAGTGATGTGATATGGCCATGATTGTGATTATATATGATGTATGCAATGTTCCTTATTGTAAGTCGGCAACCGGCAGGAGCCATATGGTTGTATTTAATTTCTATTAAGACCCGCGTGTCTATTCAAAGTAGTTGTAATAGTTGAAGCTGGTGAACGACAACCATAAAGAAGCGTCATTGACCTTGATGCTATGCCGGTGATGATGGAGATCATGTTCGTGCTTGAAGATGGAGATCGGAAGCACAAAGAAGAAAGGCCATATCATATCACATATTATGAATTGCATGTGATGTTAATCCTTTGTGCATCTTGTATTGCTTAGTAGATGACGGTAGCATTATAAGATGATCCCTCATGCACATAAATTTCAAGTTCTAAAAGTGTTCACCCTTAGTATGCACCGTTGCTAAAGCTTGTTGTTTCGAAGCACCACGTGATGATCGGGTGTGTTAGATTCCGCAAGTGTATGCAACGTAAGCAAGCCAGATTTGCTTATGCGGAAGCTAAGGTTTGATCTTGACGAGCCTAGCATGTACAGACATGGTCTCAGGAACACAGATCACCGAAAGGTAAAGCCTGAATCATATAGTAGATATGATGAACATGTCGATTGTTCGCCATTGAAACTATATCAACTCTCGTGATGATCGGTTTTGATATGGTGGATTTGGTTCGTGTGATCACTAAAACAATGTGAGGGATGTTGTTTTGAGTGGGAGTTCACCTAGATTAATTTAATTATTAATTAGAACTCAATTTGTCATAAACTTAGTCTAAACTATTGCAAATATGTTGTAGATCAATGGCAGCCCCTACCATCAATTTTAATGCGTTCCTAGAGAAAGAAAAGTTGAAAAACAATGGAAGCAACTTCGCGGATTGGTTCCGCAATTTGAGGATTGTCCTCACAGCTGGTAATTTGACCTATGTGCTGGATGCACTGCTGGGTGACCCACCTGCAGCTGATGCTACCGATGAAGTAAAGAATGTTTACCTCGCTCGGAAGAATCAGTACTCCATAGTTCAGTGTGCTATCTTGTATGGTTTAGAATCAGAGCTTCAGAAAAGGTTTGAGAATTCAGACCCATATGATATTGTCGAGGATCTCAAATTGATTTTTGAGACTCATGCGGCAATTGAAAGCTATGAGGCTTCTGAAAAGTTCTTTAACTGCAAGATGGAAGAGGGCAGCTCCGTCAGTGAGCATGTGCTTAAGATGTCTGGGCATGCAAACAAACTTCAAAGCTTGGGTATAGTGATTCCTAATGCTTTGGGGATTTACCGTGTCCTCCAATCACTACCACCAAGTTACAAGAACTTTGTGATGAACTACAACATGCAGAACATGAACAAGCAGTTGCCAGATTTGTTTGCTATGTTAAAATCTGCAGAAGTGGAGATCAAGAAAGAGCACCAAGTGTTGTTGGTCAATAAGACCACCAAATTCAAGAAAGGCAAGTCTAAGCAAAAGGAACACTTCAAGAAGGGTGGTAAGAAAGTTACCACGCCGATGAAGAAGACCAAGGCTGGACCAAAGCCTAATACTGAGTGCTTTTACTGCAAGGGACAAGGTCACTGGAAGCGGAATTGCCCAAAGTACATGGCGGATTTGAAGAACGGCAGCATCAAGAAGAAAGGTATATCTGATGTACATGTTATTGATGTGTATCTCACTAGTATTCGTAGTAGTGCCTGGGTATTTGATACTGGTTCGGTTGCTCATATTTGTAACTCGAAACAGGAGCTGCAGAATAAACGGAAGCTAGCGAAGAACGAGGTGACGATGCGCGTGGGAAACGGATCAAAGGTTGATGTGATCGCAGTCGGCACGCTACCTCTTCATCTACCATCGGGATTAGTTTTATACTTAAATAATTGTTATTTGGTGCCTGCGTTGAGCATGAACATTATATCGGGATCTTGTTTATTGCGAGACGGTTACTTGTTTAAATACGAGAATAATGGTTGTTCGATTTATATGAGTAATATGTTTTATGCACATGCACCTTCGATAGATGGTCTATTCTTATTGAATCTTGATAGTGGAAATACACATATTAATAACATTGAGGCTAAACGTTTGAAATTGAGCGATAACTCGACCTATATGTGGCACTGTCGTCTTGGTCACATTGGAGTGAAGCGTATGAAGAAACTCCATTCCGATGGACTTCTTGAATCACTTGATTTCGAATCACTTGAAAGATGCGAAGCATGTCTGATGGGTAAAATGACTAAGACTCCATTTTCTGGTATGATGGAGCGAGCTACCGACTTATTGGAAATCATACATACCGATGTGTGTGGTCCAATGAGTGTAGCATCGCGCGGTGGTTATCGTTATGTTCTTACCTTCACGGATGACTTGAGTAGATATGGGTATATCTATTTCATGAAACATAAGTCCGAAACTTTCGAGAAGTTTAAGGAATTTCAAAGTGAGGTTGAGAATCAACGTAACAAGAAGTTTAAATTTCTACGTTCTGATCGTGGAGGTGAATATCTAAGTTACGAGTTTGGCGAGCATTTGAAGAAGTGCAGAATACTTTCACAATTGACACCGCTGGGAACACCACAGCGTAATGGTGTGTCCGAACGTCGTAATCGAACTCTCTTAGATATGGTTCGTTCTATGATGTCACTTACAGATTTACCGCTATCATTTTGGGGTTATGCATTAGAAACAGCCGCATTCACTTTAAATAGGGCACCGTCTAAATCCGTTGAAACGACACCGTATGAATTATGGTTTGGAAAGAAACCTAAATTGTCGTTCCTTAAAGTTTGGGGTTGCGGAGCCTATGTAAAGAAGTTACAGCCGGACAAGCTTGAACCCAAAGCGGAAAAATGCGTCTTCATAGGATATCCAAAGGAAACTATTGGGTATACCTTCTATCATAGATCCGAAGGCAAAATCTTCGTTGCCAAGAATGGGTCCTTTCTAGAGAAGGAATTTCTCTCGAAAGAAGTGACTGGAAGGAAAGTAGAACTCGACGAGGTTGTCGAACCTTCTCTCGAAATTGCGAGTAGCACAGCACCGGAAGAAGTTCCTGTGGCGCCTGCACCAGTTAGAGAGGAAGCTAATGATGATGATCATGAAACTTTGGTTGAAGTTGCTACAGAGCCTCGCAGGTCAACGAGAACTCGTACCACTCCAGATTGGTATGATCCCGTTATGAGTGTCATGTTGGTGGATAACACCAATGACCCTGAGACATATGAGGAAGCGATGATGAGCCCAGATTCCAATAAATGGCAAGAAGCCATGAAATCCGAGATTGGATCCATGTACGAAAACCAAGTGTGGACTTTGGTGGACTTACCAGATGGCCGGAAGGCTGTCGAGAACAAATGGATTTTCAAAAGGAAAACAGATGCTGATGGTAATGTTACTTTCTATAAAGCTCGACTTGTCGCAAAAGGGTTTCGACAAATTCAAGGAGTTGACTACGATGAGACTTTCTCACCAGTAGCGAAGCTAAAGTCTGTGAGGATTATGTTAGCAATCGCTGCATATTACGATTATGAAATATGGCAGATGGATGTCAAAACAGCATTCCTCAATGGAGACATTGATGAAGAGTTGTATATGATGCAACCCAAAGGTTTTGTCGATCCTAAAGATGCTAACAAGGTATGCAAACTTCAACGGTCCATCTATGGATTGAAGCAAGCATCCCGAAGTTGGAATCAACGTTTTGATAAGGTGATCAAAAGTTTTGGTTTTATACAAACTTATGGAGAAGCATGTATTTACAAGAAAGTGAGTGGGAGCTCTGTAGCATTCTTAATACTATATGTAGATGACATATTGTTGATTGGGAATGATGTAGACCTTCTTAATAGTGTCAAGGAATATTTGAATAATAGTTTTTCAATGAAGGATCTTGGCGAAGCAGCTTACATATTAGGCATAAAGATTTATAGAGATAAATCAAGACGCCTAATATCATTGTCACAAAGTACATATTTGGACAAAGTTCTAAAGAGGTTTGGAATGGAAGATAGCAAGAAAGGGTTCTTGCCCATGTTGCCCAATACGACCTTGAGTAAAACTCAGAGTCCGACATCGGCAGAAGATAGAGAAAGGATGAGTAAGACTCCCTATGCCTCAGCCATAGGATCTCTAATGTATGCCATGCTATGTACTAGACCCGACATTGCATATGCTGTTAGTTTGACTAGCAGATATCAAAGTGATCCAGGAGTGGATCATTGGGCAGCGGTCAAAAACATCCTTAAGTACTTGAGAAGAACTAAGAATATGGTTCTTTCTTATGGAGGTGATGAACAGCTCGTTGTTAATGGTTACACCGACGCTAGTTGGAATACCGATCCGGATGATTCTAAATCACAATCTGGATACGTATTTATTTTGAATGGTGCAGCAGTTAGCTGGAGGAGTGCAAAGCAAAGTGTTGTGGCGAGATCTTCAACTGAATCGGAATACATGGCTGCTTCGGAGGCTTCACAATAAGCAATATGGATGAAAGAGTTCATTACAGAGCTGGGTGTGGTTCCTAGTGCGCTGGACCCAATGTCTATCTACTGTGATAACATGGGCGCCATAGCCAATTCGCAAGAACCAAGGTCACACAAGAAGCTGAAGCATATCAAGCTACGTTTTCACGCTATTCGAGAACATATCCAAGATGGGGATATAAAGATTTGCAAAGTACACACAGATCTGAATGTGGCGGATCCGTTGACTAAACCTCTCCCGAGGGCAAAACATGACCAGCACCAAACTGCCATGGGTGTTCGGTATATTACCATGTAATCTAGATTAGATGACTCTAGTGCAAGTGGGAGACTGTTGGAGATATGCCCTAGAGGCAATAATAAATGTAGTTACTATTATATCTTTGTGTTTATGATAAATGTTTGCATTCATGCTATAATGGTATTAACAAGGAAACATTAATACTTGTGTGATTTGTAAACTTAATTTAAAGTCCCTAGTAAAGCCTCTATATTATACTAGCTTGTTGGTTAATAGATGATCGTGGTTTCCCTATCATGAACATTGAGATGTTATTAACAACAAGATCATATCATTAGGAGAATGATATGGTGGACATACTCCTATAGATAAGCGTAGCATAAAGATCAAGTCATTTCAATAGTTCAATTTCTATATGCTTTCTGATACATAGTAACCTAATTCCTTCGACCATGAGATCATGCATATCACCTTTACCGGATGGATGCTTTGATGTCATCAAACACCACACCGTAACAGGGTGGCTATAAAGGTGGCATTGAGTGTTCGGAAAGTATTGGCTGAGACACATGGATCAAGAGTGGGATTTTTCCATCCATATGACGGATAGATATACTCTGGGCCCTCTCGGTGAAATGTCATCCAATTAGCTTGCAAGCATGTGACTGGCTCACAAGGGATCACATATCACGGGAACAAGAAAAGAGTACTTGTCGGTAACGAGGTTGAACTAGGTATGCAGAGATACCGACGATCATAACCTTGGATAAGTAAACTATCGTGAGACAAAGGGAAATTGGTATCGTATGTAAGTGGTTCATTCGATCGCAAAGTAATCGTAGAAATATGTGGGAGCCATATGAATTTCCAGATTCCTCTATTGGTTATTGATCGGAGAAGTGTCTCGATCATGTCCGCATAATTCACGAACCGTAGGGAGACACACTTAAGGATTCAACGTTGTTTGAGTAGTTATGGAATGATGAGAAAGAGACCGAATGTTGTTCGGAGTCTCGGATAGGATCCGGGATATCACGAGGAGATCCGGAATGGTCCGGAGAATAAGATTCATATAAGGAAAGTCCCGTTTCGGAGTTGGGGAATGATTCCGGTGTTTTCATCGGGAACATTCTAGAAGGTTCCGGAATGTCCGACACTCTGGGGGGGAAGGGGTACATGAATGTGTTATATCAAGTTGGTATGATTGCATCATGTACTAAGTGTCATCGCTGTTCCAAATCAAGGATTAATTCAAATCCTAGTTTGAAAAGTCAAATAGCTAAATTGAAAAGTCAAACGGCTAAATTTGGAAAGTGGAAAAGAGGAGGAGGAGGTGAAACCGAGTTGGGGAGGGAGTCCTCCTCCCCAAGCCGGCGCACCACCCAAGCCGAGTTGGGGAGGGACTCCACTCCCTCCCCTTGGCCGCCGGCCCCTCCACCTATATAAGGAGGGGCAGGGCTCCCTCCTAGTACACACAAGTCCCTCTCCTCTAAACCTAAACCCTAGCCACAGCCTAGGGATTTCTCCCAAGCCGTCAAGTTAGAGCTTCTAATTGCCCTAGCCTCCGGTTTATAGCCTTCTAATTGGTGTGTCTAAACCCTAGATCACCAAAGCTCTCTCATACTCCACCATACTCGCTCCGGCTTAAGGCAAAGCCCTGCGAGATCTCCCCTCTACTTCCGGTACCACGCCGTTGTGCTGCCGGAATCGCGAGGAGAGTGCTACAACCTCCGCTGCCTGCTAGAACAAGGGAGAGGAAGGTCTTCGTCGAGTACCGAACGTGTGACCGACTGCGGGAGCGCTGCCGGAATGCGGCGTCGGAAGGATCGTCTACGCGATCTTGAGATCGGGAAGAGTACGACTACATCACCCACGAGAATCCGCTCTCGTTAAACACTTTGGAATCTTCGAGGGTGAGTTATTCCATCGACTCGTTTCTACAATCTAGTAGATAGATCTTGGCTTGTTTGTTTGTATGCGGTAGAAATTTTTTGTTTTCTATGCTACGAAACCCCACAAAACCACATATGGATCCACCAGTGTCATTGCATGTCTATTCTTTCATGAATCACACCCAGTATCATTGCATGTTTGTTCCTCTAAACAAACCACACATGGATCCACCAGTCTCATTGCATGTGTGTTCTTCTAAACAAACCACACATGGATCCACCAGTGTCATTGTATGTCTGTTCTTTTCATGAACCACACCTAGTGTCATTGCATGCCTGTTCTTCTCACAAACCACATAGGGATACACCAATGTCGTTGCTTGTCTGTTCTTCTCATGAACCACATCTAGAGTCATTGCATGTGTGTTCTTCTCACAAACCACATAAGGATACACAAGTGTAATTGCATGTCTGTTCTTCTCATGAACCACATCTAGAGTCATTGCATGTCTGTTCTTCTCAAAAACTACATAAGGATCTACCAGTGCATTGGATGTGTGTTCTTTTCATGAACAACACACAGTGTCATTGCATGTATGTTCTTCTCACAAACCACATAAGGATCCACCAGTGTCATTGGATGTGTGTTCTTTTCATGAACCACACCCAGTGTCATTGGATGTGTGTTCTTCTCTCAAACCACACATGGATCCACCAGTGTTATTGCATGTCTGTTCTTTTCATGAACCACAACTAGAGTCATTGCATGTCTGTTCTTCTCACAAACCACATAAGAATACACCAGTGTCATTGCATGTGTGTTCTTCTCATGAACCACATCTAGAGTCATTGCATGTCTGTTCTTCTCATGAACCACACCTAGAGTCATTGCATGTCTGTTCTTCTTACAAACCACATAAGGATCCACCAATGTCATTAGATGTGTGTTCTTTTCATGAACCACACACAGTGTCATTGGATGTCTGTTTTTTCATAAACCTCATAAGGATCCACCAGTGTCATTGGATGTGTGTTCTTTTCATGAACCACACCTAGTGTCATTGCATGTGTGTTCTTCTCACAAACCACACATGGATCCACCAGTGTCATTGGATGTGTGTCCTTCTCATAAACCACACATGGATCCACCTAGTGTGATTGCATGTCAGTTCTTCTCACAAACCACATAAGGATCCACTAGTGTCAGTGCATGTCTGTTCTTTTCATGAACCAAACCTAGTGTCATTGCATGTCTGTTCTTCTCACAAACCACAGCTAGAGTCCTCGCATGTATGTTCTTCTCACAAACCACATATGGATCCACCAGTGTCATTGCATGTGTGTTCTTCTCATGAACCATAGTTAGAGTCATCGCATGTCTGTTCTTCTCACAAACCACATAAGGACCCACCGGTGTCATTGCATGTGTGTTCTTTTAAACAAACCACACATGGATCCACCAGTATCATTGGATGTGTGTTCTTTTCATGAATCACACCTAGCGTCATTGCATGTGTGTTCTTTTCACAAACCATACATGGATCCACTAGTGTCATTGGATGTGTATGCTTTTCATGAACCACACATGGATCCACCCAGTGTGATTGCATGTCAGTTCTTCTCACAAACCACATAAGGATCCACCAGTGTCATTGCATGTCTATTCTTCTCATGAACCACATCCAGAGTCATTGCATGTGTGTTCTTCTCACAAACCACACATGGATCCACCAGTGTCATTGCATGTGGTCATTGAATGTGTGGTCTTCTAAACAAACCACACATGGATCCACCAGTATCATTGCATGCTTGTTCTTTTCATGAACCACACCAAGTGTCATTGCATGTCTGTTCTTCTCACAAAGCACATATGGATACACCAGTGTCATTGCATGTCTGTTCTTCTCATGAACCACATCCAGAGTCATCGCACGTCTGTTCTTCTCACAAACCACATAAGGATCTACTACTGTCATTGCATGTCTGTTCTTCTCACGAACCACATCCAGAGTCATCGCATGTCTGTTCTTCACACAAACCACATAAGGATCCACCTGTGTCATTGCATGTCTGTTCTTCTCATGAACCACATCTAGAGTCATTGCATGTATGTTCTTCTCACAAACAACATAAGGATCCACCAGTGTCATTGGATGTGTGTTCTTTTCATGAACCACACATAGTGTCATTGGATGTCTGTTCTTTTAATAAACCACATAAGGATCCACCAGTGTCATTGGATGTGTGTTCCTTTCATGAACCACACCCAGTGTCATTGCATGTGTGTTCTTCTCACAAACCACGCATGGATCCACAAGTTTCATTGGATGTGTGTTCTTTTCATTAACCACATATGGATCCACCCAGTGTGATTGCATGTCAGTTCTTCTCACAAACCACATAAGGATCCACTAGTGTCATTGCAAGTTTGTTCTTTTCATGAACCACACCCAGTGTCATTGCATGTCTGTTCTTCTCACAAACCACATAAGGATACACCAGTGTCATTGCATGTGTGTTCTTCTAAACAAACCACACATGGATCCACCAGTGTCATTGGATGTGTGTTCTTTTCATGAACCACACAGTGTCATTGGATGTCTGTTCTTCTCAAAAACCACATAGGGATCCACGAGTGTCATTGCATGCTTGTTATTTTCATGAACCACACATAGTGTCATTGAATGTCTATTCTTCTCACAAACCACATAAGGATCCGACAATGTCATTGGATGTGTGTTCTTCTCATGAACCACACCCAGTGTCATTGGATGTGTGTTCTTCTCACAAACCACACATGGATACACCGGTGTCATTGCATGTGTGTTCTTTTCATGAACGACAGCTAGAGTCATCGCATGTATGTTCTTCTCACAAACCACATATGGATCCACCAGTGTCATTGCATGTGTGTTCTTCTCATGAACCACAGCTAGAGTCATCGCATGTCTGTTCTTCTCACAAACCACATAAGGACCCATTGATGTCATTGGATGTGTGTTCTTTTCATGAACCACACACAGTGTCATTGGATGTATGTTCTTCTCACAAACCACATAAGGATCCACCAGTGTCATTGGATGTGTGTTCTTTTCACAAACCACACATGGATCCACCAATGTCATTGCATGTATGTTCTTTTCATGAACCACACATGGATCCACCTAGTGTGATTGCATGTCAATTCTTCTCACAAACCACATAAGGATCCACCAGTGTCATTGCATGTCAGTTCTTCTCACAAACCACATAAGGATCCACCAGTGTCATTGGATGTGTGTTCTTTTCATGAACCACACAGTGTGATTGCATGTGAGTTCTTCTCACAAACCACATAAGGATCCACCAGTGTCATTGCATGTCTGTACTTTTCATGAACCACACCCAATGTCATTGCATGTTTGTTCCTCTAAACCAACCACACATGGATCCACCAGTGTCATTGCATGTGGTTATTGCATGTGTGTTCTTCTAAACAAACCACACATGGATCCACCAGTATCATTGCATACCTGTTCTTTTCAAGAACCACACCCAGTGTCATTGCATGTCTGTTCTTCTCACAAACCACATAGGGATAAACAAGTGTCATTGCATGTCTGTTGTTCTCATGAACCACATCCAGAGTCATCACATGTCTGTTCTTCTCACAAACCACATAAGGATACACCAGTGTCATTGCATGTTTGTTCTTCTCATGAACCACATCTAGAGTCATTGCATGTATGTTCTTCTCACAAACCACGTAAGGATCCACCAGTGTCATTGGATGTGTGTTCTTTTCATGAACCACACACAGTGTCATTGGATGTCTGTTCTTTTCATAAACCGCATAAGGATCCACCGGTGTCATTGGATGTGTGTTCTTTTCATGAACCACACCCAGTGTCATTGCATGCGTGTTCTTCTCACAAACCACACATGGATCCACCAGTGTCATTGGATGTGTGTTCTTTTCATGAACCACACATGGATCCACCCAGTGTGAATGCATGTCAGTTCTTCTCACAAACCACAAAAGGATCCACTAGTGTCATTGCATGTCTGTTCTTTTCATGAACCGCACATAGTGTCATTGCATGTTTGTTCCTCTAAACAAATCACATAAGGATACACCAGTGTCATTACATGTGTGTTCTTCTAAACAAACCACACATGGATGCACCAGTGTCCTTGGATGTGTGTTCTTTTCATGAACCACACAGTGTCATTGGATGTCTGTTCTTCTCACCAACCACATAGGGATCCACCAGTGTCATTGGGTGTGTGTTCTTTTCATGAACCACACCCAGCGTCATTGGATGTGTGTTCTTCTCACAAACCACACATGGATCCACCAGTGTCTTTGCATGTGTGTTATTTTCATGAACCACATCTAGAGTCATCGCATGTCTGTTCTTCGCACAAACCACATATGGATCCACCAGCGTTATTGCATGTGTGTTCTTCTCATGAACCACAGCTAGTGTCATCGCATGTATGTTCTTCTCACAAACCACATAAGTATCCACCGGTGTCATTGGATGTGTGTTCTTTTCATGAACCACACCCAGTGTCATTGGATGTGTGTTCTTCTCACAAACCACACATGGATCCACCAGTGTCATTGGATGTCTGTTCTTTTCATGAACCACACATGGATCCACCGAGTGTGATTGCATGTCAGTTCTTCTAATGGGTGGCCGTTAGACCGAGTCTTCTAGAAGGCACGCCCTAACATAGTTGTTCTACTTGACGATTATTACATACCGTTCGATCGGGGCATTTGGACGATTGGGATGGTCTTCGTGAGAGCGATCCGCGAGTAGACTGTTTTGCGGCATGATTGGCCACGCTTGCTCTAGACAAACTGGCAACACCGGGCGCTCCCCTGTTTCGAGTGTCACGACTCACGAGTTCAGTGGGCCATATCCCAGTGTCACGTCCCCATTATTTCTCTTCCTCCCTGTACTTCTCTTCCTTCCCCTCGAAGCCACTTTCCCCACTTCACTTCCATCCTGCCATTGCCTCAAGCCGACATCGTCTCCATCCCAATCCCCTCTCCGGCAGCCACCCCCCTCCCCTCTCGCCATGGGTTCAAGGGGAGACGGCTAGGAAACGCGTCGTGTCGACAGGGATGGTGATTTCGATGTGAGTCGTCTCATCTCTATCTCTATATTTGTGGTATCTATTTTTTTAGCTAGATCTACTCTATTTACTCATGTGCGTATAATGTGTTAGGCCAACCAGACGATGTATGACTCCGACTATCACGGTTTAGCGGATGAAGACAGTCCTCTGCTATGTAAACATGGATATGTGCCCGCTAAATTTGTAGCATTCGAAGGACGAAACGCAGGCAGGAGGATTCTACGGTGTCAAGAACATCGTGCAATGATGCAAGGCGGAAGTTGCGGTGTTGTCAAATGGGTAGATCCAGAGTGGCCCAAATTGATGCAGAAAACGCTGGACAAACTATGGGATATGACTGTTGAGTTGAAAGAATCCGTAGTCAGCTCACTTCTTGACAGTGTTGAGATGAAGCTATGGGACCTAGTTGACACGACCAAGCTTAAGAGAGATCTCAGGATGGTGCAAGACAAGGTTAGCAAAGTTAAGAAGGAGAGGGACGCGGCATTGGCCCTAAAGGCTAAAGTAGAGCAAGAACTGAGTCAAGCAAGGAATGATCTTCACCAGGCCAAAGTCCTGCAATTCACAACAACGAGGATTGACAAGTGCATGAGGAAAAATGCAGAGAAACAATTGAAGCTGTGCAAGGAAGATGCTAAAAGGAAGGAGCAGATGATTTGATCCTTGCTCTCGCAGGAAGATGCACATCAGGCTAAGATTAGGAAGATCAAGGAGATGTGTGATAACTAGTTCTATTTAGCTTGAGCTCCGTGCCTTTTTAAGTTGTAATAGTTGTACTTGTTGACCTAGTGGTCTGAACTAGTGGTCCCGGAGTCCTGGGAGGAAAAAAATTGGTCGCCCGTTAGTCTGTCTTAACCCTGCATTACTTCATTTTGTCTGATCATGGTGGTATTCTGACATTGGTGGTTTGTTTAAACGTAATCTACGTAGATTGTGCCGCATGCAAATGGCACAGCCACAATTTATAAAGTGGAAGCACGTACACCAGGTTAATGGAGATCCGGGAGCTTCGCCAGACACAGGGGATGCAGGAGCAGGGAGGCGGTGAGATAGACAGACTCAAGCATCTGGGCATTATCGGTTGCCATTGTTGTTTATGTTGCCACGTCGTTGTGCAGCATCTGAAATAAGTTGCTACTTCGTGCAGTGTGGCAGCTTAAATAATTTATTTCTGTGCCACTTACATTCCATCAAATTTGGAGACCTCCTGCCTCTCAGCAATCATGGAACCATTGCTGTGTGTTTTCAGATAGCAGTGGCACAATCACAATTTCGGATTCAACTACTGACTCGGGCATTTCCAAACCCTAAGTCGCCGTACATTTTACTCAGAGAATGTGGATATATTGTTTCACCCAGCAAAGTACCACACACAGAGCTCCAGAATTTAACCGAATTACATATATAGGTTCAAGTTCAACACATTACTATGCATCTTCATTGCTAGCAGCCTTCTTCCACAGCCTAGGTACCAAGCCTTCACGTCCACTGGCTTCTTCATTTCCTGCCTTCTTCCTCTTCCTCGGTGCCAATTTTCTTAGCTTCACGTACTCTGCATCGCTGGGACAATGGGCACCAAAATCGTGTCCAGCATCATCTTTCCACTCGTTTTTAATTTCTTCGGGCAGCAAAATGACTGACCCGGCAGTCATGTTTCTAACCTTGCGGCACTTCCTGTCAAAGAAATAAGACTGTTGCATAACTACCCAATATCTACAGAGTAAATAAAACAAAAATTACAATTCAGCACAAACATACGAACCCCAAGAGACCTTTGCTTACCAGGAGCTAATTGGGTTTGAGCAACCACCATGTCCAAGAATAGAAGGGCGACTCCCAGTTGCAGTAGCTTCCACATCTAGTACATCACAATTCAGCTCAAACATGCAAGCCAAAGCATACCTTTTCATCAACCCAATTAGCCGACTGTCACACGTTAGAGGAACCATGATGCCACGTTCATCCATGAAGCTAAACTTTGCAGTCTGCTTCAGCCATAATTCATCATGATTATGCAGAGCAGAAACCATACCAGATATAGTGTAGATCTGTGCAGGCGCTTCTTCCACCGTGATACAATGGTGTCCATACCACTTTCCCTTAGAGTCATACCTGAAGAGGACTACCGTAACCAGGTAAGGGTGGTCCACAGAGATCCCACTTGACAGAAAACTGTGGAAAAAATATGTTTATCAGCGTTGGGCTAATAAACAATTTTAGGTTCAGTAGCCAGCTAGCAGTTATAATTAGTGCAAATAGCAAAGAGAAGGGTAGCTCACCCGCTGGTAGCCAGAACTTCTTCTTCCTTGGTAGTAGGATCTACCATCCTCCGAGCTGCTCGGCTCGTTGGCGGAGGAGGCGGGCTAGAGCCTCGCAACAGCGGCTACGACATGCGCCATTGGAGCTCGGGATCAGCAACTGGGCGCAGCAACTTGGCGCCAGAAGTGAAATGTCCAAAGGGATCATCCTGCCTGGAGGGTGGATTCCGACGCCGCAAGTGCTAGGGGAAAGGTGGGAATGGATTTGTGAAATTGGTCAACGCATCCAATCCACTTAGTTCCTCGATTTTCCTAAGAGGTTGCCATGTTGGCGCTCGCGTCACGGACAAATGATCGACATGAGGGTCCCGACCGTCTACTTCACGGGGAAGTTTCACGGAATGTTTGAATTTGGTAGGGGTGAGATGAGTTTGCATCGAAATGGCCCCTCTCGGTAGTTGGCGACCCAACATTTTGAAATGCGGCAATTTCAGGCAACTTAGGTACCGCCATGCGCTCGCCCGGGAACTTTGGTACCGCGGACGAACAGGCCTCGACGTATGGTCCTTTCCATGGCGATTCTAACTTTCGGTGGCCATCTTTATTGAGGCGAAGAACTAGGTCCCCTACTACGAAGGACCTAGGCCGCAATCGTCGGTTGTGCTAATTGCGCAAGTTTTGCTGGTACATAGTTGCTCTTTATAGGGCTTCATCTCGAGCTTCATCAAGTGCATCCACATCATCTTCGAGTGCTTCTCTTGATTCCTCTTTATCGTATGCAGCTACTCTTGGGGATTCATGTGACACCTCAACAGGAAGCACAACTTCTACACCATGGACCAGAAAGAAAGGTGTCTCTTGTGTCGAATTATTTGGGGTTGTACGTAAACTCCATAAGACAGATAGTAATTCATCAACCCATGCTCCTTTTTCTCTGTCAAGTGGTGCTAGTAGTATTTTCTTGAGTACAACAGTAACTAGTTCATTGGCCTTTTCTACTTGTCCATTTATTTGCGGGCGAGCTACCGAGGCGTAGCTAACTTTGATACCCATCTCCTGGCAGTACTCCTTGAACTCATTGGAAGTGAAGTTGGTCCTATTGTCTGTGATGATGTTGTTCGGTATGCCCTATGGATTTAATGAAATCCACAACCGAAGTTCTGTCTTGGGTGGTGACAGGCATTGCTTTGATCCATTTAGTAAATTTGTCGATTGCTACTAGCAGAAAGACGTGTCCTCCTAGCAATGATTTGTGAAGTTTTCCCACCATATCGATTCCCCACTGAGCGAAGGGCTAGGCCAAAGGTATAGGATTTAACTCAGTGGTGGGTGCTCCAGGCTTTTTTGCAAACCATTGACATGCCTCACATGTTCTACCGATATCTTTTGCATCGTGAACTACAGTGAGCCAGTAAAATCCTGTCCTGAATGCTTAGGCAGCAATTGCTCGGCTACTAGCATGATGACCAAAAACTCCTTCATGCATATCTTTAAGTATGGTTTTTCCTTCTTCGGGTGTCACGCAGCGCTGCAACATACCCGAAATACTTCTTTTATACAGCTCCCCTTTGATTATTCTGAAGGCCTTCGATCTTCGGGTGATTCGCCGGGCTTCTATCACATCTTCGGGTAGTTCTCCAATAGTCATATATGCTATATACGGCTGCATCTAGGTAGGTTCAATTAGCATGACCTCTCCAATTTCCTGTTCTTCTTCTTCGATGGCCTCTTCTATATTCTTTGTCGCCGATGGAGCCCCCGAGTCTTTTTGCGGGTGTTTCTTTTTTCCCATTTTTGGTGCTATGACCTCAGAGACTCTTTTTGCTTTGATCGGTCGCTCCGTTATTTCTTCCCAAAAAAAACCCAGGTGGCACTGGTAAGCACAAGGATCCAATGTTTGCTAGATTGTCGGCTTCTTCATTGCTTGCTCTTCCTATGTGCGATACTTCTCATCCATCAAATTGAGCTTCCATAACGTCATATAGATCACGGTAAGCAATCATATTATTGCTGACGGCGTTGCACTTGTTCATTGCTTGTTGTGCCACAAGATTGGAATCTCCAAAGATTTTGAGGCGAGTTGCACCGCAAGCTTTTGCCATTCGCATGTCGTGC
Source organism: Avena sativa (assembly GCA_916181665.1). Lineage (NCBI taxonomy): Eukaryota > Viridiplantae > Streptophyta > Magnoliopsida > Poales > Poaceae > Avena > Avena sativa. The sequence goes on from OV702286.1 coordinate 84,113,238, forward strand.
AACAAGGCCTCGTATTCAGCTTCGTTATTGGATGCGTTTGCAATGATCATCCGAAGTATATAGTGCATTTTTCGCCTTGTGGTGATACTAGTATGACTCCTACCCCTGCTCCTTCCGTTATTTTTGATCCATCGAAGTACATTGTATAGACACTAGAAAGGTCAAGTGGACCCGCACATTGTAACTTTGTGCATTCTATGATGAAATCCGGAAAAACTTGTGACTTGATTGCCTTGCGCTTCTCATACGTGATGTCTCGAGGGGATAATTCGATGGCCCGTAGAGAGACACGCCCAGTTGCTTCTAGATTGTTGAGGATGTTTGATACATTGCAAATGTATCTATAATTTTTGATGTTCCATGCTTGGTTTTATCTACTTTCTTGTGTTTTGTCCACACTTTGGAGTACTTTTCATATGATTTCTTGGACTAACCTATTAACAAGAGTCATAGTGCTAGCTGCCTATTTTCTGCTGTTTTTGGTTCCAGGAAAGTCAGAAAATGAATATTCTCGGGATTGGATGAGACAAAACCCAAAAATCCTATTTCACCAGAAGACTCCCGGAGCCAGAATATGACACGGAGTGGGGATGGGGCCCAACCACACCACTTGACCGCGCGGGCTAGGCCTGGCCACGCGGTAGTCTGGCCGCCCAAGGCACCCCCTCGGTCTCCCTCTTCGCCTATAAGATGCCTTCTGACCTAAAAACTCAGGGGGGTCGACGTTTTCTAGAAGGAGTTCCGCTCCGCCGCCACCACCAGATTCCACGAAACAGCACCAGAAACTCCGTTCTGGCACCCTGCCGGGACGGGGAATTGGAGGAGATCATCGCCATCATCATCACCATCGCTTCTCCATCGACCATCCATGTTTCCCCCATCTATGAGTGAGTAATCCCCTGCTGTAGGCTATGGAGATGGTAGGGATTGGATGAGATCGTTCATGTAATGGCATCAGATTGTTAGGGCATGGTGCCTAGTATCTTTTATTAGTGCTTTATGACTTTGTTGCGACTTGTTATGCTTAATGCTTGTCACTAGGACCTGAGTGCCATGATTTCAGATCTGAACATGTTATTGATTCATTATGATAGTATTGTTTTTGGTCTTATCTACAAGTTCTATACACATGTTGTTGTTCGGAACCAATGGCCCTGAAGTGACAGAAATCGGGATAACCGGAGGGAATGGCTTTGATGTGAGGATCACATGTGTTCATGGAGTGTTAATGCTTTGCTCCAGTGCTCTATTAAAAGGAGCACCTTAATTGCCAGTAGTTCCCTTGAGGCCCTGCTGCAAACGGGCTGGCAGGACAAAAGATGTTGTGCAAGTTCTCATTGAGAGCACGTATGACTATATATGGAACATATGCCTAGGATTATCTAGTACTTGGATGCTTTATCTTATTTATCTGCAATTGCCCTATGTTCTGATTGCTATGTGAATTGTCTTGTCCATGCAACGCCTGTCCATCCGTCCCTATGCCTAACGCACTCGAATCCTACTGTTTACTGCTATTGTTACTGTTGTCTTTACTTTACTACTGCTGTTACTTTACTATTCCTACTACAAAACTGTTGCTACTGATAAACTGCTGTGAGCAAGATTGTTTCCAGGTGCAGCTGAATTGACAACTCAGTTGTTAAGGCTTATAAATATTCTTTGGCTCCCCTTGTGTCGAATGTATAAATTGGGTTTCACTTCCCTCGAAAATACTGCGATACACCCCTATACTTGTGGGTCATCAATGTTTGACAATCGTGCTTCATTAACCATTATGATAGGATGTTCCGAAAAATAATGTGGTAGTTTTCGTGCTATCATAAATATCCTGTATGCTAGTTTTTGGTAATATGGGTACCTTTGTTTGGATGGAGATAAGACCTTGCTCAGGAAATAGACTGGCCTCTGTACACCATGGGTTTTCCCTTCTTCGGATCACTCCATGACCAAGACCGTGCTGACCACCTGATTTGTGGCAGCGATATAAAGCAGTAAAGGCTCTTTCTCTTTTGGCGACATGATGACAAGAGATGTCGAAAGTGTCCTTTTAAGATTTTCAAAGGCACGCTGAGCTTCTTCCGTCCATTCGAATTTCTCCAATTTCCTCATGAGGGCGTAAAATGGGAATGCTTTTTCTCCTAATCTTGCAATGAAACGACTGAGTGCCGCTACTCGCCCCGCCAGCTGATGTACGCCACATAGATTTGTTGGCTTTTTCATTGTTAAAATTGCTTGTATTTTCTCGGGATTAGCCTCGACTCGTCTTGCTGATACCAAATATCCGAGGATTTGCCCTGTCGGGACTCTAAAGGAACATTTTTCAGGTTCAGTTTAATGCTAAACTTGTTGAGATTTGTGAACGTTTCTTCGAGGTCCTTGATGAGGGCAGATCCTTGTCTTGTTGTAACTATAACATCATTTATATATACTTGTACGTTTGTGCCTATTTGGCTTCCCAAACATTTCTGCATCATCCTCTGATATGTTGCTCCGGCGTTCTTATGTTTTGTCTACATTTGGAGATACTTTTATGCATTTTCTGGAACTAACCTAGTAACAAGATGCCACAGTGTCAGTTGCCTGTTTTCTGCTGTTTTTGGTTTCAGAAAAGCTGGAAAAGAAATATTCTCGGAACTGGACCGGACAAAAGCCAAAGTCGATATTTTACCGGAACACTCACGGAGCCATAAGACGAGACAGAGAGGGGCCAGGGGCTAGCCACACCACCTAGTGGCGCGGGACAGGCTAGGCCGCGCCAGGGGGTGGTGTGCGCCCCTCCGACACCCCCTCAGCCTCCCCTTTCGCCTATAAGAAGCCTCCGATGTAGAAACCCTAAATAATCCAGCCTCTAGCCACAAAAAGTTCCGCAGCGTCGCCGCCACCGAAGGGGAGATTCGGGGGACAGAAAGTCTCAGTTTCGGCACCCTGCCGGGACGGGGAAGTGCCCCCGGAGCCATCTCCATCGATCTCCACCACCATCTCCATCGCCGTTGCTGATTCCCATGATAATGAGGGAGTAGTTCTTCCTCAAGGCTAAGGGTTCTACCGGTAGCTGTGTGTTCATCTCTCTCTCTATGCATGATCATATTGTGATCATGATCTTTGTAATCAAGTAGATCTACTTTGCTACTCAAGTGCTTTAATAGATCTCTGATCTCCCCATGTGTGTGAAAGTCATAGCGTGCACACCATGGTGGCACTTAGACTAGAGATTACAAATACTTGTTATGAGTTATATTTGGAGTTGGATGTCTCTATGAAATTGTGGTGTTTGTTGGAACCATCTAGCGCTCAAGGTGACAGTGTGGGGTTATTTAGATGGGGAAAGCGAACTTTGAGGAGTGCTATTATAGCCCTACCATGGATTAAAGTGTCCAACCGGAGAGTAGTTCAGAGTAGTATCATAAAGAGAAGATATTTATATGAGAGTGTTCACTAGCGAAAGTATGATCCCTAGGCCTTGTTTCTAAGCATTGAAACACCGTTTGCAATTAGATCTATTACATGTTTGCTTGCTTCCATCTTTATTTCAGATTTCCTTTAGTCTCTTCCTACCCGTCAAGCTCTTTTCTGGCACCGTTACCACTTATAATTATCCATACCACTTGTATTTCACTATCTCTTCGCCGAACTATTGCACATATACACCTGACAAGTGTATTGGGTGTGTTGGGGACACAAGAGACTTCTTGTATCTTGATTGTAGGGTTGCTTGAGAGGGATACCTTTGACCACTTCCTCCCTGAGTTCGATAAACCTTGGGTAGTCCACTTAAGGGAAACTTGTTGTTGTTCTACATACCTCTGCACTTGGAGGCCCAACAACTGTCTACAAGAATAGAAGTGCGTAGACATCAAGCTATTTTCTGGCCCCATTGTCGGGGAGGTAAGGTAAAAGGTACTCACATCCTCTGGCTACTAAGCTATGTTCTAGCATTGTTGCTCTTGTGTGAGTGCTCGAAGTTATTTCCTTTAGATTCTGCAATTATATATTTTTGTTTCTTTTTTTTATTTTCACTAGTTAGGCTTAATGGAAAACAACAACAAAAATTAGAGAGCTTTTTAGTATCTTTCCTAAGGTAGGACATGAAGTGTTTGAAGAGAAAATTAAAAAACCTATGGAACTTTATTTGCATGCTAATAACAATGTTATTAGTATGAATTCTTTGAACACAATTATTGCTAATGATATGGAAAATTCTAAGCTTGGGGAAGCTGATTTTGATGAGCATGATATTTTTAGTCCCCCAAGCATGGAGGAGAAAATTTACTTTGATGATACTATGCCTCCAATATATGATGATTACAATGATGAATATGATATTTTCAGTCCATCTACTATTGAGGAGAAAATTAATTATTATTACCATATGCCTCCTATATTTGATGATTATGGTGGTGAGAATAATAATGATAGCTATTTTGTTGAATTTGCTTCCACTACAATTAATAAGAATGATTATGTTTATGTGGAGAGTATTAATTCTTTTATGCATGTGGCTCATGATAAGAATGTTTTATGTGATAGTTATATTCTTAATTTTATTCATGATGCTACTAAAAGTTATTATGAGAGAGGGAAACATGGTTTTATGCATCTCAACAATATTAAGTTTCCCCTCTTTATGTTGAAAATATTGAAGTTGCACTTGTTTTGCTTTCCTATGCTTGTTGCTTTGTGCTTTCATGACTTGTTTCTTTACAAGATTATTTTTCATAGGAAGTGGGTTAGACTTAAATGTGTTCCATATTTGCTTCTTGATGCTCTCTTTTACTTCAATTCATATTTTTTTATGTGAGCATCATCGAAATTATCATCCCTACCTCAAAGGCGTTAAAGAAAAGCACTTATTGGGAGATAACCCAAATTTCATTAGGAATCTTTTGTTGAGTCTTGGAAGTTATTATCTCTGCAATAACCGCTCCTTATCCTCTTTGTGTGGTTTTTGTGCCAATAGTAACCTCTAATGAGAGAGAAGTAAGACTTGGGAAAGTTGCTGTCCCGAAACAGATTTTGTGCTTTGCTGTAAACATTCGTGAAAAATCTTTGTACGTCGGAATGAGCTGTAATTGTTTGTGCTTCTGCCCCAGGTTGTTATACAACTTCCATTAGTTCAACAATTTTCTATTTGAGCAACATGAGGTCTTCAAAAAAATTGGTTTTTACCTGCTGCTCTGTTTTGACAGATTTCTGCCATTATTTGCATTTGCCTCTTTATCGATTCCTTTTTGGGTTTTTTTGGTAAATTGATATTTTTGAGGGAATTGCTACAGTAGCTGGTGTTTTAATGAAAGTTTTTCTGTTTTAAAACTAAACCCCAAAGGTTTATTATCTTTTAAATGCACTAATGTTGCTAATGAAGATTGTGTGAAGTTTTGTATGAAGGAAATTTTCAGGTGTAGGGAAAGAATGATGTAATGAGATAAAGAATGGACAAAAGCTCAAGCTTGGGGATGCCACCCCGTGTCACCCCAAGAAATATTCAAGAGGTACAAGCGTAAAAGCTTGGGGATACCCAAGGCATCCCCTTCTTCATCAATAAAAATCTTAGGTTTCTTCCAAACACTTCATTTTTATTGTTTCATGCATAATTGTGTTGTTCTTGGAGCGTCTTTGTTTTTGTTTTTAGTTTTCTTTTGCTTTGTTTGCTTCAATAAGTTCGTTGGATCCCAGCACTTCTTTTGGAGAGAGACACACTCTGCTTTCATTGTTTAGAACACTCTAGTTTTCATTCTTATTGTTTTGTGAGTGTTCTCTTTTGCTAGCACTGGGTTTAGCCTTAGTTTTCTTGTGCTTTCAGCTTAGAACTTTTTAGTCCTTCTTTGTGGATTTGTGAGACAAGCCCACTGATCTTTATTTAATATTATCTTTGTGAGTTCTTTCAAATAAGTTGATTTGGATTGGAAAAGAGTAGGAAAAGTTCATGCTTAAGTGGTATAAAAGGAGTTTGTTTTTAACTGTGGCCTAGGCTTTGTCATGTCATGCTTGATATTGTTTTGGCTTTTTGCTTATTGATTTTTGCTATAGCATGACTTGTTATAAACAATTGAGATTGCTTAATGTTCCTTGAAAGAATCATGCGTTGTTTTAGCATATAAAAAGCATACTATTGTGGTATTCTCCTTTGATGCTTTATTTGGGTTGACTTGGCGCATGCTCACACCATGTTAAGACTATCCCAAGTCACAATAGCCTTTATGATCCTTTAGTTTTCGACTTGTAATATCACTTTATGCTTTAATTAATGATCCTTTGCCGCTTTGCATGATTATGGCCATTATTGCTCTCTTAGTTGGTCGCTCCCAATCTTTTGCTAGCCTCCATAACCAAGTATGAGTTCCACTCATGCATCCAACTCCAAATAAAACCAAGTTATTCCAAAGAGTCCACCATACCTACCTATTAGCATTTACTATTCCAAGTATATTCATGTTTTTATCTACCTTCCAAATTAAACTTGTTATGTGGAAACTAGTGATTAAAGCTCTCACGAACTTGATGGCACACTTTACTTTTCTTGCACTTAATAAACTTGAACCATTGTGTCATCTATGTTGTATATGCTTGCACTTATACGTTGGAGATTAGCAGAACCATGTTGTCATGGGGAACGCTTTCAACATTGCACTTGTACATTGTACCCAGTTGATATCATGTTCTTTTGTTTATGGATGTTGTCGGTGTGAAATGAAAGGGGAGCTTGTAAGTCCATGGTGTTATGTATGTGTGTTAGAGAAACGCCTGGGCGGCTGGTCTAATCCATGCCTAATCATGGTGGAAACCTGAAGCGTAACCATAATGAGCAATCTATGAGCATTCTTCTTATAAAAAAGAGATAGAGATTAAGAAAAAAAATAAAAAAACGAGATGAGAAAAGAGGAAAGAGAGAAAAAATCACCATTTTCCCGTGGTAAATAAGAAGATTGTTGAGATGCTCATTGTCTGCATGCCTTGTCATTTTGATATGGGGATTCTTCCGTATCATCGGGCAAGGGGTACCCCGTTGGCGGTTCTCTATGATACACATGTACTTACTATGACAAGAACTTACCGGTAACTAAACTTGAATAGCATGAGGAGCGACCCTTGTAGTCAAGGGACATGAGATTTCCAACTTATACTTTGTCAAGCATATAGTCCATAGTTTGCTCACTTTAACCTTAATCACTTCAAGATGCTTATGATAGGGGCAATGAGAGCTAAAAGCTAATAAGTACCATAATTTTTGGAAGCTCTTTATGAAACTTGAATCCCTGCTTCCTTCTATGAAGGCCTTTCTTTTACTTTTATGTTGAGTCTCCATCTTCTATCTTTATGCACCTATTGATAGAGCATAGTGTCCATTCTTAGTTTAATGTGCATTGTCCCAAGACTTGTTGATTGATGCATAACTTTGATATTGCTTGTTCTTAAACTACTTGTATCTAGTTACAATTATGAACTTTGAAGGTGTCCTATGCATTTATGTTTTGCTAGACTATGAGGGACAAGCTGAATACCATTCTTATTATGCTTTCTTTATGTGAAATAAACAAACGTCTTGCAAAGCATTGTTATTCATGAACCTTTTGTTTGTGCCTTTTCATGTTACAACATAGTTGCTATGTCTTATTGTTAGAACTATATCTTTTATGCTATGTTAAAGTACTATGATCCCAGCTATCAATGTTTTACAAATACTTTGATCAAGTTTATGATGGTGCATGTCACCTCAAAAATTATTCTTTCTTTTTTATCACGTACCTACTCAAGGACGAGCAGGAGTTAAGCTTGGGGATGTTGATATGTTGCAAACGTATCTATAATTTTTGATGTTCCATACTTGTTTAGTATCTACTTTCTTATGTTTTGTCTACATTTGGAGATACTTTTATGCATTTTCTGGAACTAACCTAGTAACAAGATGCCACAGTGTCAGTTGCCTGTTTTCTGCTGTTTTTGGTTTCAGAAAAGCTGGAAAAGAAATATTCTCGGAATTGGACCGGACAAAAGCCAAAGTCGATATTTTACCAGAAGACTCACAGAGCCAGAAGACGAGGCGGAGAGGGGCCAGGGGCTAGCCACACCACCTGGTGGCCAGGGCCAGGCCAGGCCACGTCAGGGGGTGGTGTGGGCCCCTCCGTCACCCCCTCGGCCTCCCCTTTCTCCTATAAGAAGCCTCCGATGTAGAAACCTTAAATAATCAAGCCTCCAGCCACGAAAAGTTCCACAGCGCCGCCGCCACCGAAGGGGAGATTCGGGGGACAGAAAGTCTCTGTTCCAGCACCCTGCCGGGACGGGGAAGTGCCCCCGAAGCCATCTCCATCGATCTCCACCACCATCTCCATCGCCGTTGCTGATTCCCATGATGATGAGGGAGTAGTTCTTTGTAACACCCCGTCCACTCCTGGGCCCGGGGGGTGTCACTCCTGGCAGCTTAATAGGATATCTAGACTGGCCCCACAGACCAACACTAGTCTTTTCTGCGCACTTTGTCCTCACTTGTGCACACCCGGTTACCCACTTCCCGGTCAGTCACCCATTCTAGAATTGCTCTAGGCCAAGCACGCTTAACCTTAGAGTTCTTTTCAAATGAGCTTCCGGAAAAGAAGTTGCAACTTGTTGGTATGAGTATTCTATAAATCCTATTAAGCCATGTGCCTGGTCTCACATTCTTCCTCAAGGCTAAGGGTTCTACAGGTAGCTATGTGTTCATCTCTCTCTATGCATGATCATATTGTGATCATGAGCTTTGTAATCAAGTAGATCTACTTTGCTTACTCAAGTGCTTTAATAGATCTCTGCTCTCCCCATGTGTGTGAAAGTGACAGCGTGCACACCATGGTGGCACTTAGGCTAGAGATTACAAATACTTTTTGTGAGTTATATTTGGAGTTGGATGTCTCTATGAAATTGTGGTGTTTGTTGGAACCATCTAGCGCTCAAGGTGACAGTGTGGGGTTATTTAGATGGGGAAAGCGAACTTTGAGGAGTGTTGTTATAGACCTACCATGGATTAGAGTGTCCAACCGGAGAGTAGTTCAGAGTAGTATCATAAAGAGAAGATATTTATATGAGAGTGTTCACTAGCGAAAGTATGATCCCTAGGCCTTGTTTCTAAGCATTGAAACACCGTTTGCAATTAGATCTGTTACATGTTTGTTTGCTTCCATCTTTATTTTAGATTGCCTTTAGTCTCTTCCTACCCGTCAAGCTCTTTTTTGGCACCGTTACCACTTATAATTATCCATACCACTTGTATTTCACTATCTCTTCGCCGAACTAGTGCACCTATACACCTGACAAGTGTATTGGGTGTTTTGGGGACACAAGAGACTTCTTGTATCTTGATTGCAGGGTTGCTTGAGAGGGATACCTTTGACCACTTCCTCCCTGAGTTTGATAAACCTTGGGTAATCCACTTAAGGGAAACTTACTGTTGTTCTACAAACCTCTGCACTTGGAGGCCCAACAACTGTCTACAAGAATAGAAGTGCGTAGACATCATTGTGTAACAGAATACACCATAGGGCGTGATAAACGCCGTTTTCTCCTGATCTTCCTCCCTCATACTAATATGGTGGTATCTTGAGTAAGAATCCAAGAACAAAAGACGTTCGCATCTCGCGTTTGCATCGATTATTTGGTCGATTCACGGCAATGGGAAGTGATCTTTTGGACAATGTTTGTTCAATGCAGTAAAGGCAATGCACATTCGAAGTTCTGTAGTATTTTTCATTGGAACGCATACTAGGTTTGCAACCCACTATGCTTTTGTTAGTTCTTTGATAAAGGTGGCGTCAGTAGCGATGGAGCTCCTTTCCAATGGCTTTATACGCTTTGGTTCTGCGAAGCGACGAAGCGGTTGTTTTACTGGCTTCGCTTTTGGATCCAAATTTAATGCGTGCTTAGCGAGTTCCCTGGGAATTCCCAGCATGTCAGAAGGTAGCCATGCGAAGATCTCCCAGTTCTCACAGAGGAACTCGATGAGCGTGCTTTCCTATGCAGGACCAAGATTGGAAGCCATGAATGTTGTTTTTGTCGGGTCGACGGGGTGGATATGTACTTCTTTTGTGTCCTTTGCAGTGTCAAAAGCCTGATCGGGATTGACACGCGCTACTTCCAGTGGTTTTGCAATTGTTGAAGTTTTGAGTTGTTCGAACTCCATTGCCATCCCGAAAGATTCAAAAAATTTGTTGAACTCCCGATCACAATTGTCAGCACGTGTGAAGCTTCCTTTTACCATGATGATTCCTTTTGATGCTAGCATTTTCATGACTTGGTACCCATAATGCGGAACTGCCATGAACCGTGTGAAAGTTGGTCGTCCCAGGATCACATGATATTGTGACGGCTAGTCCATGACTTTGAATTCGAGTTTTTCTCGCCTGAAATTTACTTTGGAACCAAAAACAATGTCAAGAAATACTTTTCCTAAAGGAATTTCGGCTTTACCTGGTACTATTCCATGAAAAGATGTTTCTATTGGCGCGAGATTGTTCAGGGGGTAGCCCATTGTTCTTAGCATTTTTGCGTAGATCAAATTTATGCTGCTTCCTGCGTCCATGAAGACCTTACTCATATCGAACCCGCCTATTTGTGCTTTGACTATTAAGGCTGAGTGACACGGTCGTGTGACCTGAAGCGGGTGATCAGCTCTGCTAAATGTGATTTCTTGCTCTGACCAGTGGAGATATTCGGGTGTGGTTGATGTTGCTATTTCCGCAATATTGATTTTTCTTGTGATAGGCTTCTAGGTTCTGTTGGATAGATGCCCTTTCTGAATCATGGACATTGCCCCTTTTGACCTAGGGTATTCACCGTTTTGATCAGTTGTGTTTTGTGGTAGCACTGCTGGTGATGGTGGTGGTGGTGCGCCGATGGCTAATGTGCCAGGCACAGACGCGTATCCTCGGTTTGCTGCTTCGGTTGCTTTTGCATTACATAGCTCCTGCATCTTCAAGAATGTTCGACAGTCTTTCATGAGATGGTTAGATTGTCGTCTGTCTGTTGAGTCGACGTAAAAGTGCATATTACAGGGTCCTTCCAGCATTTGTATTGCGCACATGGTGGGTCTCGAGCTCTTGGCTAGTATCGCCGTGTTGACTGGCTTCCTCCGATGTCGTCCCTGTTTTGGTGGTATCCGCCGTTGTAGTCATCGCTTCTGTTGTTACCTTCGCCTGAAAAACCGGCTACGACATAACTTGGTCCCGTGTTTCCATCGTTGTTCCTTCTTTTATATCTTTGTCGCGTTTATCCATGTCTTCATCGGATGATCGCATACGCTTATTATGCAGCGCGTCTTCTCCATCAGCCCAGCGATTTGCTATTTCCATTAATTGTGAGATTGTTTTGGGTTTAACCCGTCCCAATTCTTCTATGAATTCTCGGCGACGGAGGCCGTCGTTGAAGGCATCGATGGCCCTTTCGTCGGAAAAGAGAACGCTAGGGATTTCGTCGGATGTTAGGAGAACGATGGAGTCAAAGTCGCCTGAATATTTGGGAATCGCACTATTACAAGTTGTCTAGGAGTTTTTGGTACCCTCGCTTGGGCTTCTCCCGTCCTATATATAATAGGCTGGGTCTTAAAACTATATGCGGATAGGTTTTACATACATGTGATTATAATACCAACACATTGTCGGTTCAGAGATTCTTTCCCAATACAATAAAAGTCTTTGTCGGTAGCTTCCTTGGGCTATCATCTGAAATCTTCATGGGTCGGAAGCCTTTTACCTGTATAGGGTAGCGAATCATAAGCATCCGAGTAATCATACCTATGTCAGGTTTTTAGGTCCAACCAACGGCTTATTTTTAAGTATGAACTCATCTATCTTCTACCAGTTGACAACTCACTCACTTATCTTTTTCTGCCGTGTACAACACCCAACCATAGTGGCGCGTCGCCCATGGAAGGAGCTTGGATTTATAATCTGCGTGTGGAAGGTCATGCATTGGCGCATGTGTTCTACATGGAGCGGAAGCACGGGGTATGGGGTGATACATCCATTTTGCATCACTATTCTATGTCATAATTCACTGTTATTCATTGATATATTTCACATTGAGAGGTGATACTTATGTTATTTCATCTGTTTTTGCATGGTTGATGACTTTTGGAGCATGGACCACTGCAGTTAGGATTCTGATGGAAAAGGTGCTGTTTGGAGGCAAAATTCGTGAAGATCAGAAAATACGGGAAAATATACGGAAAATCCTATTTTTCTAGAAGACGAAGGAAGCCAGAAGGGGGCTAGAGATGGGCCACAGGGGGCCCACACCACCCCCTAGCGCGGGCCACCCTGGGCCGCGCCACCAGGTGGTGTGGCCGCCCTGGTCCACCCCTGGCACTCCCCTCTGGCGTATATTATCCTCCCGAAACCCTAAGACTCGGGGAGCGACCACAGAAAGATTCTGTCGCCTCTATGGGGCGGAAAACACCGAGAGAGAAAGATCTCTCCGGCAGACAGATTTCTGCCGGGGGAATTCCTTCCCGGAGAGGGGAGATCGTCGCCATCAACACCACCATCAAGCTGGACTTCATCGGGATCATCATCATCATCATCATCACCACCATCATCACCATCAGCACCCTCATCACCATCTCCATATTGCTGTAACAATTGGGTTGAATCTTGCATAGTTCATAGGGGAAACTTTCCCGGTGTTGATTACTCTTTGTAGTTGATGCTATTGAGTGAACCATTGAATTATTGTTTATGTTCAGATTGTTATACATCATTATTCCATCTCTGATCATGATCCATGTGATATCTTGTGGGTAGTTTGTTTTGTTCTTGAGGACATGGGATAAGTCATGTTGTTAGTAGTGGAATTGTGTTGAGAAAGATTCAATAGTTTGATATTTAAGTTGTGGTGTACTTCTTCTAGTGGTGTCATGTGAATGTCGACTACATGGCACTTCACCTATATGGGCCTAGGGGAATGCATTGTGTATTTGGCTACTAATCATAGGGGTTGCCGGAGTGACAGAAACCTGAACCCCCGTTAGGAAACCATTGCACAAGGGACGTAAGGGTCTTAGAGTTTAAAGCTGTGGTTAGGTTTCTACCTTAATTACTTTCTTTTACTTACGGATGTTTGCAAGGGGTATAATCACAAGTATGTATTAGTCCTAGGAAGGTCGGTACATTAGCACAGGTTCACCCACATAACACTTAGCAAGCTAAAGAAGATTAATCAACTATACGAAGCACATAGCACTTGACAGTCTTCCCATGTGTCCTCGAGAACGTTTGGTCATCTTAAGTAATACAACCGGCTTGTCCTTTGCTGCATAAAGGATTGGGCCACTTGCTGCATTTATTCCTACTGTCTTTTATTTACTCGTACTTTATTTACTTGCATTATCAAAACCCTCTAAAAATCTGTTTGCTAAGTATTTGCAGAGAATTCCTGATCCATACCACTAGCCAGCACCTTCTGCTCCTCGTTGGGTTCGACACTCTTACTTATCGAAAATACTACGATACACCCCCTATACTTGTGGGTCATCACGGGGTCGGTTCGCAATCGCTTCGATCACCATATGGGTCTTTCTCCTTCTCTTCTCACTGGGTCGGTGGTTTGCTTTTGTGTTGGGGCGAGCTCCTGGTTCCTCGCCTCCTTTGCTTCGTGAGTCCGACAGGCTCTACTCACGGACGTCACGCCTGCTTGCGTTCTTTTTCTTTGCTCCACATTTATCTGTCATGTTGTGGGGATTGGCTCCGGCGATAGGGCGTGTTCAATGTATGGGCCTGCTTGTGTCGTTTATCTGTGTTGGTCGTCGGTGCAGCCATTGGCTGAGAGTTGGGGCAGTGTGTGGATGTGGTCTGCCGTTCCTGTGGATTTGGGGGAGGAGTGGGGTGGGGTGTATCTCATGGACTATTTTATTCGATTGCTATGGTGATTGGTTTGTTGCTGCTATTTTGGGCAGCCTGTGTATCGTTGGGATGCATGGGACGATGACTACTTGGATTTATTATTTGTGGTTCGTATGGTGGGTTGGTCCGGTCGTTGTGAGTGTGGTGTGCACATGTCGTTAGTGCTTCGGCGAGTACGCATCTCGCTGTTAATTGTATGGGTGGCCCGATATGTTTGGGCGGGTGTGGCTAGGGGGTCGTTAGTTTTTTGCTTACTTGGATGTATGTCAGGTAGCTAGCGCGAGGCCATCGCGGTTGGAAGCGTGTCTGTAGTTTATTTTCCCCTCTTTCAGCTTTGCTTAGATATTTTGTTTCTCCGTATATCTTGTTTGTTGTTATATTAATGCTTGTGCGTTGTGTTCTGTGGTATCCATGATATCCCTAATGGTGATTTTGTTGCACCATCTGGCACGTCGGTTGCGGGTCGTCATGTGTGTGCTTGCGCCTATTGCTCATGGTTCTGCTAGGTTTGTTGTTGATGTGTTGCGACAAAACAATCCACAAATCTACCATCGAACAAACACTCTTATCATAAAATTTAAACGCTATTAGCAGAGGACAGCGCAGCAGAGCGCGCTGGGTCCATCTAGTCGAACATGATGCATAACCAATTCGTCTTTGTAGCCTGTAGTTTCATGCGCATGGGAATCTTCTCAAATTCCATAAAAAAGGAAAACAAACATAATACTTTTTTAAAAAAAAAGAGGGCGAAATCCTGGTTCCCTTTAAGAAGGAAAACCAACTCTCTCTCTTCTCGCGATAGCTAATTCTAAATGTGACAAAACTCGAGTCTAAACATTTTCCTAGGTGGGGTATAAGAAGGAATTCAGGTTGTTTTCTCCATCTTATGGGGTGGCCAAAACCAACTCTAGATACAGCAGGTCCCCTCCTCTCGTCCCCCTCATCGCGAAGGGAGGGGAAACCTTAGCTGCCACTGCCTACAGCCCCCACCACCCCTCTCTCCCCTCCCTCCCCTGCCGCCCTAGGGATATGGCCAGCGAAGCCTGCTCATTTCCGGTGGTATGGGAGGAGATCTCGTCTCCTCGCGTGCGGAACATCTGCGAGGGATGCTGCCCCATAGAGGACATGGTGCACGAGGGGGACACGACATCGACGCTTCTCCGCCGTAGCCCGGAGTTGTAGTGGCGCGGCGACTGATGATCGGCAGGTTGAGCACATCTGGGCGTCCGCGTGCGGGGTGGATCCTGCGGGATCACAAGCGGTCCTACTGCTACACGGGGGAATCTGGAGGCGTTGATGATGGGCGGTGAGAGCAGGACTCCGATGTATTCGAGGACGACGATGGCGGCGTATGCGGGCATCGTTACCTTGTTAAAGGTGTCATCGCTGTGATTGTTCTACCTCCCTCACAAATGTTCTGGAGAAATCCCAGATCTGGGTCTCCCGGATGGGACAATGGCGGCATTTTGATGTCGCTCACCCTCTTGAGGGCATTGTTTTGGAACACGCGACGCCCAAATGGGGTCTACTGTTGGAGCGGTTTTTCTTCTACCGCGTCTCGGCGACGCATCTCAGCAGCGTGGCGCAGCAGGGCCTCGGTGGCAGGCGCATATGGATGGTCTTGATGGTTCGTTTACTCTACATCGATAGGCCTTCGACATGCACATATTTTGTCAAAACATTTAGACTCTTTTCTTTACACGGACATACTCTAGTTGTCATCCTATTCTGTAACAAATTACCTTGTAGTCGTACTACCATGATGGTAAATTTTACTACTCTTTCCTTCTAGAAATAACTGACCTGAATTTGTCTAGATCCGAATGTATTTACACTTTAGTATATAGATACATCTGAATCTGTATAAACCTAAGTCACTTATTTATGGATGGAGGGAGTAGATAATATGATAAATATATCATCATCACGGTATCTCTACTACTATAATGGAGCAATTTTGAATTGGATACGTAATACCAATCCTGACAGTTGGGATGTTAGATTCAATGGTTCAGAGCAGCTGAATTCCTGTTGAACAGTACCTAGATCAAACTCCACGTTCTAGAACCATCATGTCACACCCCTCTCCAAAAAATTTCCATAGCAATGTAGGTTGTATTCTAAAGACGTATATATAATTATTATTAATAGACTTAATGTATGTCTTTTTCTCTAACAAAACTATTGGTTAATAATAACTTAATGTTTATTAAATCATATTTTATACAATATATACATGTGTGATATGTTCCTTTTGCTACTTTTACTAGTACCGTAAAGTATGGCAAATACACATCATCGTGTATTTTCAAAATAAAAATCCATGTACACAGAATTGAAAATACAGAATGAACAGACGAAGTTCCTTAAGAAAAAAAAGAAGAAACATCAAAACTAAAATTTCATACTCCATCCTTCTCAAAATAGATGTCAGAATTTTTTCTAAATTTAGATGTATCTATATACTAAATAATTTCTAGATAAATTTAAATTTACATGAATTTGCGCTATCTATTTTGAGACGGTGCGATTAGTTCTTTTACATAAAAAATACATAGAAAACAGGTAAACCGAACCGGTAAGGACTTTAGGAGGAGGCGGTGGCGGCTGAGAAGAAACCCATCTAGGGTTCTGTTTCTCTCGCCGGTGACGTCGCGGGTCCGCCTCCGTTAGTCTTGGGGCCTTGGAGGTGTGGCGGACCACGGCCTCCCGACGGCGAGAGGTTTCTGTTGGTTGGTTAGACTATTTTTTCGTGTCTTTTTCGGGACGATCAGGCGATGGCTACATCCTGAAGTCAGAATAAGGTCCTCATGCCTATCCTCGCTCCGGTGGTGCATCTAGTGACAGTGGAGGACGTGTGGAGTCGTGTGTCCGGTAGATCTCTTGGGATTTGTTTGGTTTCATGTTCATTGGTGTGTTTTTCTTTCGATCTACGGATGTAATCATTGGCGATGGTTGCTGCTTTAGTGAGTTGGTCCTTTGGGGTCTTAGCACGATGACTTCCCGCTACTACAACAAGCTCTATTACGATAAGCTTTGCTCGGCTCCGGTGTTGGGGGGCGACAACGGCGGCACGCCTTTCGCTTGTGCTAGTGTTTGTAGTTGTCTCTAGGTGGTTCTTTGACCTATTTGAATTTTTATTACTTTTTGAGGGAAAGCCACCACGGCGTATTTTATTGATTGTGGATCAAAGATACATCGTCCGCAAGCATGCTCGCAAGGAAGTCAGAGGTTCATGTCAACACCCGGATTTATAATCCCAAATGCCTGTTATGCCATACATCACAATCCCAGGATTATCATTTTTGCGAGACATAACAGATTGGATATCATCGTACATCATCCATTACAAACCATAATAAGGTCTTACACAAATAAAGGATCTCATGATCCAGTCATAGTACAATCAAGTATCGGAATAAATACCGTAGCGGTGGGGTCCATCTTCAGAGTCATAGGCAATGCTGACGATGGGAGATGATCCTAGTTGTCGTAGCCGTCCTGTTGTCCTCCTTTAGGGTAGTCCTCCTCATAGTCTGGCCATAGGAATAGACAGGGACAAAGCCATGAGTACTCTTTAAGTACTCGCAAACTATCACTAACAAGTAAAGTAGTTCTAGTAGGAATGCTAAGTTCTAAGTTTATTTGAAAAGTTAAGTTTGAAACCTAAGCTGAGTTCAGAAACAAAGAAAGATAAAATAAAGTTTGAAATCGCCTAAGCACGAACTTAGTTATCATAGTCACAACTCTGTTGTGGTCAAGTCATGTCACAATTCATTTCATAAGTCATTTTGAAAACATCTGACAACGGAACAGTATGGCCACACCAATTGTCCATAACCGCGGACGCGGCTATTCGAATAGTTTGACACTCTGCAGAGGTGGTACACTTTCACCACAAGATTCGATACATATGTTAGGGATAACCCTGAATCATCATACTTAGTATGCAGATAATCAAACATAACCTTTTCTTTACACACTCTAGTATAAGCACCTCTCCTATGAGTATGGCCTCCCAGCCATGACCATCTGTCATCCTGGGCACTGCATAGGTGGACAACATTAAGAGGTAGCCTTAGCTCAAACCTCTCCCATGAGGTAACTAATACTAATGCATATAAACTTTCGGCTAAGCCTTACCCAATTCAAGTATTGTGGTTGTACGGTAAAATTGGAATGGTATCGCATCCGAACCCAACCATCAATTTTTATAAAAGGGTTAAGGCTCATGCCTCAACATTTTCATCATCATAAACCATTTGTGTTTCTCAACACATGTCAAAACATCTCAATAGAATGACTCATCATTCCAAGGTTTTCATAACCATTTTCACCAAGTATACCCATCTAAAGTGAATAAGTTTGGTTTATCTCTAAACTACTAAGTTAAGAGTGTTCACTAAGGTGGGTTGCTAATATCACTCTCATGCCATAGAATGACATCTAAGTCTAACTAGATAGGCCAAGTTTTATACTTTTTATGCTATCTATAAATAAAGTAAAGGACTTTGGTAAAGTAAAGAAAGTAAAGCTTGTAAATAAAACTTGGAGTAGATATAAGTCAAAGGGGTATAACCAAGCATGCCTATTGCATCTTGCTTAAGTTATCTAGCTTGCAAGGTTTAGCATGCATTGTTAATGATGGCTTGAAAGATTTAGCTTGCCAATAATATCTTGCTCAGTTTACTTGAAGTGCTAGGCTTGCCTTGTGTAGTGAAGTGGTTGAAATTCTCTTCCTCTTCTTCTTGGTAGAACTCCTCCTCCTCGAAGACTTGTTCGGTACTATAGTCTATAAATACATACGGAATACACAATCACCAAACAATGCTTAACTAGTCTACTTAGCACACTAAGACACACATTTGATGATCTAGTATCATCACAAACATCACAAGGTTTAATGAACTAGTTTCAATTATTTTATTTGAGAAAAGTAATTTCTACTCGTTGAAATTAACTAAGATTTAATATTCTCCAATTAAAATATGGGATCATATGGACACATGTCATCACCACATATTCTAACACATGGGAATGTGATTAAAAGGTTGGATCACATTTTAATAAGTTTAAGTCTAATATTTAATGATTTAAAGTGACTAGAAATGCCTATATAGCATTATTTTGGTACTAGTCCAAAGTCACTGCATGCAATCCTTAATATTATTACATATTCAGATAGGTATGGTTAAATGTGATTTTTGAGAGTTGTAATCAACTCCAAAGCTATTAGGGTTGATTTTAGACAAGTGTTTGAATGTGCAAAAGCGTCTATCTTGTTATTTTTACTAGGAGAGATCTATAACTCTAAATGATTTAAATCCAACGTACCTGGATAGAGATTTTCATTACCTTTCCAACAAAATTGGAATCACTCAATTTGGATTTGTAGAACTCTCTGAATTGATTTTTAAACTAAGGGACAGATTCTAGTTTAAGCCTAAAAAGAAAATTCCTAATTTGAATTAACTGGGTCGCGCGGGAAACTAATTGGACAGGCCCATATTCACTCCACGGCGCAGAGGACAGCTAACAGTGGGGTCCGCCTGTCAGTAGCTCATTACACGTGAAGCGGTACGGGGCGAGACGGACCACACGATTAGAACGAGATCAACGGCTCACGGTCGTCATCGACGACGAACTTATCGCGGGCGAGACTGAACCCTAGAGGCTCAGTGGGAGTGCAGTGGGGACGTACCGGGGCTCCAGCTAGTGCGGCGAGGTGGGCAAACAAACAAGACGATGATGGCGGGCTCAGGTGAAGTCACGGTAGGGGCTGAGGTCGACGAAATCAACGGCAACGTCTCCTCCTCTCTTGCGGCTGCCTCTGGTGAAATTCCGGCGACCTGCTGCTCGAGCTACTCCGGGGAGAGGTGGGGAAGGACTGGTGGAGAGAGGGGAGTGGAATGGTGTGGCGATTGAGGCTAGGGAAAGCCTCCTTATATAGGCTCGAGGAGGGGACCGAAGGGGCGACAATGAGCTCGTTGGTGACGATGATATAGGGTGTTATCGGCATGGGCAGTGTAGGCGGACGGTGGCTTGCCTCCTGGCGGTCCTCTACGGATTTATGGCGCAGCTAGGGGCGGTGGCAATCGGTTGGGAGCATCGCACGCTCTGGGAGACAGGGCGGTGCTCGATGGGGTTCCTGGCGACTGTGGGCCATGCGGCGGTGCACGGTCGTGTTTGGCAGGGTGAGGTGGTTAAGGCGGAGCGGCACGCGCGGTCTGCGGTCGAGGCGCGGTCTGTGGCGTGTTGGCGGTGAAGGCGCTCTGGCGTGCTCTAGCGTGGCGCAGAGAGGAAAGTGCGGCGCTGCTCTGGGGTGGTCCAAGGGCTGGCAGTGATCGTGGGGTGGACCGTGGATGGCAGTGAAGTGGCGCCTTGCTTCCTGGAGCGGCGGAGAGGGGCTAGGGGTCTGCTGCGGCTTGGGCACGATCGGCCGGTGATCATGGCCTCGGTGCAGTGTTGCACTAGCGCCAGGGGCTAGGGATGGGCTGGTTTTGGTCTGGTTGGGTCTAGGGAGACCAAGATAATTAATGTGGCTCAAATGGCTCGATAATTTTTGATCCAAAACAGTATTAGTTAGGCCAGTTTGATTCTGCTCACAAGGTTCTCGACACAATGGCCGCATGAAGGAAACTTTTGAATTTTTGAAAGATTTTTGGTGGAGTTGTTTGTCACATGCTTAAACATCTGTGGTTGCTAGGATTTGCCAAATGGAACTCATTTGAGTGGTTTTTGAAAAAGTGTGATCTATACATATGAACTAGATTCCATTTTCAATGGTCATTTAAAATTAGAGTTTGAATGTTTTTGGGAGATCATAAAGTGGGCCTTGGCACATCACTACTTGTACTAGCAAGGGGTGCAAAGATCCACAATTTTCTCTGTTGGAAATTTAGTGCTAGGAACACCCAAAGTTGGCTAGTTGATTAAAATGGCAAAAGTGACCATTCCTTTATTTAATTCTTTTTGATTTCTTTTTCTTTGGGATTGGCTTGAGGATGATCTAGATGATGTGTAATTTACCTTAGAGTCATTTTACAACCAATAGATCACTCAATGATGGCAATTCAAATCAATTCCTATTTAATGCAACACTCATATGCATGCTTAAAGATTTTAAATGGAAAAAGTTTTTGTTAACCCTAAATTGGGTAGATTTGATCTTGATTAACCTTGATTAAAGTTTTGGAATGTTACAAACCTTCCCCCCTTAAAAAAATCTCGTCCCGAGATTTAAGAAAGAAACCTAGGAACTAAAGATATCTGGGAACTCAATCCTAATGTAATCTTCTCGCTCCCAAGTGGCTTCTTCTTTGGTATGGTTGCTCCATTGAATCTAGAGAAATTTGATACTCCGGGTCCTGGTGGTTCTGTAGGCTTCTTCCAAGATATGGATGGTCACTTCACGATACGTCAGATCCTTGTTGATATCAACAGCTCGATGATCGATGTTCTTGAACACTTCGGTCTTCTCTAGCACTTCTAAGCATTTGCGAAGTAACGAGATATGGAACACATTGTGGATGGCTGACATCTCTTCTAGCAGTTCCAGTTGATACGATACTTCTCCTCGGCGGTTCAGAATCTTGAAGGGTCCAATATATCTGGGGGCTAACTTGTTGGAGATATGCCCAAGAGGCAATAATAAAAGTGGTTATTATTATATCTTTGTGTTTATGATGAATATTTACATCCCATGCTATAATTGTATTATAAGGAAACACTGATACATGTGTGTTTTGTAAACATAAAAGAGTCCCTAGTAAGCCTCTTGTGGAACTAGCTTGTTGATTAAATGATGATCATGGTTTCCTGATCATGGACATTGGATGTCATTAATAACAAGGTTATATCATTAGGAGAATGATGTGATGGACACACACCCATAGTAAGCGTAGCATAAGATCAAGTCATTAAGTTCATATTGTTGTAAGCTTTCAAATGCATAGTAACCTAATCCTTCGACCATGAGGTTATGTTAATCACCATCACCGGATGGGTACTTTGATGACATCAAACACCGCTTCGTAACTAGGTGGTTATAAAGGTGTCATTGGGTATTCTGAAAGTATGTGTTGAAGCGCATGGACCAAGATTGGAATTTGTCCATCCATATGACGGATAGATATGCTCTGGGCCCTCTCGGTGGAATGTCATCTAGTTAGATTGCAAGCATGTGACTAGGTCACAAGGGATGACATAACATGGAACAAGTAAAGAGCACTTATCAGTAACGAGGTAGAACTAGGTATGGAGATCCCGACGATCAAACCTTGGATAAGTAGAATATCGCGTGACAAAGGGAATTGGTTTCGTATGTTAATGGTTCTATCGATCACAAAGTCATCGTTGAATATGTGGGAGCCATTATGGATCTCTAGATCCCGCTGATGGTTATTGATCGGAGAGGTGTCTTCATCATGTCTGCATATTCACGAACCATAGGGTGACACACTTAAGGTTCGAAGTTGTTTTAAGTAGATATGGAATATGCGTTGGAGACCGAATGTTGTTCGGAGTCTCGGATTGGATCCGGGACATCACGAGGAGATCCGGAATTGTCCAGAGAATAAGATTCATATATTGGGGATCATTTTCTAAGTTAGGAAATGTTCCGGAGTGTTTGTATGGAGATTCTAGAAGGTTTCGGAATGTTCTAGAAGGTTCTAGAAGATTTCTTGGAGTTTACTTGAAAACCAAGAAAGGATCAAGGAATCTTTGTGGGGCAAGACATGGATTCGTGGGGGAGGAGGACTCCTTCCCCCCTCCCAATCCGCCGGCCAAGGAGCCCATGGCGCCTCCCTCCTTTAAATAGAGGGGAGGGGGCGCCAACCCCGAGACCTCTCCCATAACAAACCCTAGCTGCTGCCTCTCTCCTCCTCCTTCGTTCTGCTCCGGCTTAGGCGAAGCCCTGCAGAAATCTCTACTCCACCACCACCACACCGTCGTGCTGCTGGGATTCCGTGGAGAAGATCTACTACATCCGCTGCTCGCTGGAACGGGGAGAGAAAGGTCTGCTTCGACTCCGCATGTGTGACCGACTGCGGAAGCGCTGCCGGAACGCGGCGCCGGAAGGATCATCCACACGATCTTGAGATCGGCAAGTGATCGACTACATCAACCCCGAGATTTAATCTCGTAACGCTTTCGGATCTACAAGGGTTAGTACAGATCTATCTCGTTACACATGTCTAATAGATTAGATCTTGGCTTTTATCTAGATTAGATCTAGGTTTTGTTCGTTCTTGCGGTAGATTTTTTTTGTTTTCCATGCTACGAACCCATCAGTGGTATCATAGCCATATCTATGCGTAGATCTGTTGCACGAGTAGAACACAATGGTTTTGTGGGCGTTGGTGCTCGTGCCGTCTTTTGCTTTGTGTACTTTGCATCTTGCAGTATGGTGGGATGAAGCGGCTCGGGCTAACCTTACATGTCATCGCACATGAGACTTGCTCCACGCTTGACGTGTAACTTGCTTTGCACAAGTGGCTTTGCGGGTGTCTGTCTCTCCCATCATAGTATATATCCAATCTACACTTTGCACTTGATAGCACTTGTATCAACGTTGTGGTTCAGTTTCGTAGGTAAGATCCGTTCTTATTCGAAAGCCCCAAACCACGTAAAACATGCAAAGAAAATTAGAGGCGTCTAACTTGTTTTTGCAGGGGTTTTGTGATGTGATATGGCCATCATGTGGTTGTGATTATATTTGATGTATGCAATGATCCTTGTTGTAATATGGCAATCGGCTGGAGCCTAATGGTTGTCTTTAATTCTGTTAAGACCTGCGTGTCTATTCATCTTGTAATAGCTTTATTCCAAGTAGTTGTAATAGTTGCTAGTGATGATGGACAACCATGAAGCGGCGCCACTAACCTTGACGCAATGCTGGTGATGATGTAGATCATGTCCGTGCTTTGGAGATGAAGATCAAAGGCATAAGAAGAAAGGGCCATATCATATCACACTAATTATGAATTGCCTGTGATGTTAATCCTTTATGCATCTTGTATTGCTTAGATCGCGACGGTAGCATTATAAGATGATCCCTCTCACTAAATTTCAAGTAATAAAGTGTTCGTCCTTAGTTGGCACCGTTTCTAAGACTCGTTGTCTCGAAGCATCTTGTGATGATCGGGTGTGATATATTCTACGTGTGCATACAACGGGTGCAAGCCAGATTTGCACATGCGGAAACTAAGGTTAATCTTGACGAGCCTAGCATGTACAGACATGGTCTCGGAACACGAAATACCAAAAGGTAGAGCATGAATCATATGAGTGATATGATGAACATGAAGATTGTTCGCCGATGAAACTACATCTTCTCTCGTGAAGATCGTACTTGGTGTAGTGGACTTGGTTCGTGTAATCACTAAGACAATGTGAGGGATGTTGTTTTGAGTGGGTGTTCACCTAGTTAATTTAAGAATTAAAATTGAACTCAATTTATCATAAACTTAGTCTAAACTACTTGCAAATTTGTTGTAGATTATGGCGAATCTCTCCATCAATTTCAATGCGTTCCTAGAGAAAGAAAAGCTTAAGAACAATGGAAGCAACTTCACGGACTGGCTCCATGGTCTGAAGATTGTCCTCAGGGCTGGTCAGATGACCTATGTGCTCGAAGCACCGCTAGGTGACCCACCTGCAGATGATGCCACCGATGACGTAAAGAATGTTTACGCCACTTGGAAAAATAATTACTCCACAGTTCAGTGTGCCATCCTGTACGGTTTAGAAACGGAGCTCCAGAAGCGTTTTGAGCACCACGACCCATTCGAGATCATTAAGGAGATCAAGCTCATTTTTGAGACTCACGCGGCCGTGGAGAGCTATGAGGGCAAAAGTTCTTTACCTGTAAGATGGAAGAGGGAAGCTCCGTTAGCGAGCACGTGCTCACCATGTCTGGGCACGCAAACAAGCTCCAAGAGTTGGGGATAACGATTCCTAATGAGCTAGGGATTAACCATGTCCTCCAAACACTTCCACCGAGTTATAAGAACTTTGTGATGAACTACAATATGCACTGCATGAACAAGATGTTGCCTGAACTATCGTCCATGCTGAAAACTGCTGAAGTGGAGATCAAGAAGGAGCACCAAGTGTTGATGGTCAATAAGACCACCAAGTTCAAAAACAGGGCAAGCCTAAGAAAAAGGGCAACTTCAAGAAGGACGACAAGAAAGTTGCCGCACCTGCTAAGAAGCCCAAGGCTGGTCCTAAACCTGAAACTGAATGCTTCTACTGCAAGGGTGCTGGTCACTGGAAGCGTAACTGCCCCAAGTACCTGGCGGATCTGAAGAATGGCAACATCAAGAAGAAAGGTATATTCGATATACATGTTATTGATGTGTATCTTACTAGTAATCGTAGTAGTGCCTGGGTATTTGATACTGGTTCGGTTGCTCATATTTGTAACTCGAAACAGGAGCTGCGGAATAAACGAAGACTGGCGAGAGACGAGGTGATGATGCGCGTTGGAAATGGCTCCAAGGTTGATGTGATCGCCGTCGGCACGCTCCCTCTACATCTACCTTCGGGATTAGTTTTAAATTTGAATAATTGTTATTTGGTGCCTGCGTTAAGCATGAACATTATATCTGGATCTTGTTTATTGAGAGACGGTTACTCTTTTAAGTCTGAGAATAAAGGTTGTTCGATTTATATGAGTAATATATTTTATGGTAATGCACCTGAGATGAATGGTTTATTCTTATTGAATCTCGATAGTAGTGATACACATGTTCACAACATAGATGCTAAACGAATAAAATTGAATGATAATTCTACATACATGTGGCACTGTCGTCTTGGTCACATTGGAGTGAAGCGTATGAAGAAACTCCATTCTGATGGAATTCTTGAATCACTTGATTTTGAATCACTTGAAAGATGCGAACATGTCTAATGGGAAAAATGACTAAGACTCCATTCTCTGGAATACTGGAGCGAGCTACAGACTTATTGGAAATAATACATACCGATGTGTGCGGTCCAATGAGTGTAGCGTCGCGTGGTGGATATCATTATGTTCTCACTTTCACGGATGACTTAAGTAGATATGGGTATGTCTACTTTATGAAACATAAGTCCAAAACTTTCGAGAAGTTTAAGGAATTTCAAAGTGAAGTGGAAAATCATCGTAACAAGAAGATTAAGTTTCTGCGTTCTGACCGCGGAGGTGAATATCTGAGTTATGAGTTTGGCATGCATTTAAAGAAATGTGGAATACTTTCGCAGTTGACACCGCCAGGAACACCACAGCGTAATGGTGTGTCCGAACGTCGTAATCGAACTCTCTTAGATATGGTTCGGTCTATGATGTCTCTTACAGATTTACCACTATTGTTTTGGGGCTATGCATTAGAGACAGACGCATTCACTTTAAATAGGGCACCATCTAAATCCGTTGAAACGACACCGTACGAATTGTGGTTTGGTAAGAAACCTAAGTTGTCGTTCCTTAAAGTTAGGGGTTGCGAAGCGTATGTAAAGAAGTTACAGCCCGATAAGCTTGAACCCAAAGCGGAGAAATGCGTCTTCATAGGATACCCTAAAGAAACAATTGGGTATACCTTCTATCGTAGATCCGAAGGCAAAGTTTTTGTTGCAAAGAATGGATCCTTTCTTGAGAAGGAGTTTCTCTCGAAAGAAGTGACTAGAAGGAAAGTAGAACTCGACGAGGTTATTGAACCTTCTCTCGGAATTGAGAGTAGCGCAGCACCGGAAGAAGTTTTTGTGCCGCCTGCACCAATTGGAGAGGAAGCTCATGATGGTGATCATGAAACTTCGAACAAAGTTACTGCTGAACCTCGCAGGTCAACAAGGGTTCGTACCACTCCTGATTGGTATGACTTTGCCTTGAACGTCATGTTGGTGGACAACACTGATGACCCTGCGACGTATGAAGAAGCTATGGTGAGCCCAGATTCCGACAAATGGCTAGAAGCCATGAAATCCGAGATGGGATCCATGTACGAAAACCAAGTGTGGACTTTGGTGGACTTACCGGATGGCCGTAAGGCTGTCGAGAACAAATGGATTTTCAAAAGAAAAACAGATGTTGATGGTAATATTACCGTCTATAAAGCTCGACTTGTCGCGAAAGGGTTCCGACAAATTCAAGGAGTTGACTATGATGAGACTTTCTCACTAGTAGCGAAGCTAAAGTCTGTGAAGATTTTGTTAGCAATTGCTGCATATTTCGATTATGAGATTTGGCAGATGGATGTCAAAACGGCGTTCCTTAATGGTGACATTGAGGAAGAGTTGTATATGGTACAACCCAAGGGTTTTGTCGATCCTAGTGATGCTGACAAGGTATGCAAACTTCAGTGCTCCATTTATGGACTGAAGCAAGCATCCCGGAGTTGGAATCAATGTTTTGATAAAGTAATCAAAAACTTTGGATTTATACAAACTTATGGAGAAGCTTGTATTTACAAGAAAGTGAGTGGGAGCTCTGTAGCATTCCTAGTACTATATGTAGATGACATATTGTTGATTGGGAATGATATAGAACTTCTTAATAGCGTCAAAACCTATTTGAATAATAGTTTTTCAACGAAGGATCTTGGCGAAGCGGCATATATTCTAGGCATCAAGATTTATAGAGATAGATCAAGACGCCTAATAGCGCTTTCACAAAGTACATACTTAGACAAAGTTCTAAAGAAGTTTAGAATGGAAGAGAGCAAGAAAGGGTTCATGCCCATGTTGTCAGGTAAGACCTTGAGTAAAAGACCGGATATAGAGAAAAGATGAATAATATTCCCTATGCCTCGGCCATAGGTTCTATCATGTATGCCATGCTATGTACAAGACCGGATATAGCACATGCTGTTAGTTTGACTAGCAGATATCAAAGTGATCCTGGAATGGTGCACTGGACAGCGGTCAAGAATATCCTAAAGTACTTGAATAGGACTAAGGATATGGTTCTTTCTTATGGAGGTGATGAATAGCTTGTTGTAAACGGTTACACTGATGCTAGTTGGAACACCGATCCAGATGACTTGAAGTCACAGTCTGGATACGTATTTATTTTGAATGGTGCTGCAGTGAGCTGGAGGAGTGCCAAGCAAAGCGTTGTGGCGAAATCTTCAACTGAATCGGAATACATAGCTGCTTCGGAGGCTGCACAAGAAGCCATATGGATGAAGGAGTTCATTACTGAACTTGGCGTGGTTCCCAGTGCGTTGGACCCGATGGCCGTCTACTGTGACAACACAGGTGCCATAGCTAATGCACAGGAGCCAAGGTCACATAGCAAGCTGAAGCACATCAAGCTACGTTTCCATGCTATTCGCGAGTATGTCCGAGATGGTGACATAAAGATTTGCAAAGTACACACTGATCTAAATGTGGAAGATCCGTTGACTAAACCTCTCCCTAGAGCAAAGCATGACCAACACCAGAACGCCATGGGTGTTAGGTATATTACCATGTAATCTAGATTATTGACTCTAGTGCAAGTGGGAGACTGTTGGAGATATGCCCAAGAGGCAATAATAAAAGTGGTTATTATTATATCATTGTGTTTATGATGAATGTTTACATCCCATGCTATAATTGTATTATAAGGGAACAATGATATATGTGTGTTTTGTAAACATAAAAGAGTCCCTAGTAAGCCTCTTGTTGAACTAGCTTGTTGATTAAATGATGATCATGGTTTCCTGATCATGGACATTGGATGTCATTAATAACAAGGTTATATCATTAGGAGAATTATGTGATGGACACACACCCATAGTAAGCGTAGCATAAGATCAAGTCATTAAGTTCGTATTGCTATAAGCTTTCAAATGCATAGTAACCTAATCCTTCGACCATGAGGTTATGTTAATCACCATCACCGGATGGGTACTTTGATGACATCAAACACCGCTTCATAACTAGGTGGTTATAAAGGTGTCATTGGGTATTCTGAAAGTATGTGTTGAAGCGCATGGACCAAGATTGGGATTTGTCCATCCATATGACGGATAGATATGCTCTGGGCCCTCTCGGTGGAATGTCATCTAGTTAGCTTGCAAGCATGTGACTAGGTCACAAGGGATGACATAACATGGAACGAGTAAAGAGTACTTATCAGTAACAAGGTAGAACTAGGTATGGTGATACCGATGATCAAACCTTGGATAAGTAGAATATCGCGTGACAAAGGGAATTGGTTTCGTATGTTAATGGTTCTATCGATCACGAAGTCATCGTTGAATATGTGGGAGCCATTATGGATCTCCAGATCCCGCTGATGGTTATTGATCGGAGAGGTGTCTTCATCATGTCTGCATATTCACGAACCGTAGGGTGACACACTTAAGGTTCGAAGTTGTTTTAAGTAGATATGGAATATGCGTTGGAGACCGAATGTTGTTTGGAGTCTCGGATTGGATCCGGGACATCACGAGGAGATCCGGAATTGTCTGGAGAATAAGATTCATATATTGGGGATCATTTTCTAAGTTAGGAAATGTTCCGGAGTGTTTGTATGGAGATTCTAGAAGGTTTCGGAATGTTCTGGAAGGTTCTAGAAGATTTCTTGGAGTTTGCTTGAAAACCAAGAAAGGATCAAGGAATCTTTATGGGGCAAGACACGGATTCGTGGGGGAGGAGGACTCCTTCCCCCCCACCCAATCCGCCGGCCAAGGAGGGAGGGGAGTCCTACTAGGAGTCCCCCTCCCATGGCGCCTCCCTCCTTTAAATAGAGGGGAGGGGGCGCCAACCCCGAGACCTCTCCCATAACAAACCCTAGCCGTCGCCTCTCTCCTCCTCCTTCGGTCTGCTCCGGCTTAGGCGAAGCCCTGCAGAAATCTCTACTCCACCACCACCACCACACCGTCGTGCTACTGGGATTCCGTGGAGAAGATCTACTACCTCCGCTGCTCGCTGGAACGGGGAGAGGAAGGTCTGCTTCAACTCCCCACGTGTGACCGACTGCGGAAGCGCTGCCGGAACGCGGCGCCGGAAGGATCGTCCACACAATCTTGAGATCAGCAAGTGATCGACTACATCAACCCCGAAATCTAATCTCGTAACGCTTTCGGATCTACGAGGGTTAGTACAGATCTATCTCGTTGCACATGTCTAATAGATTAGATCTTGGCTTTTATCTAGATTAGATCTAGGTTTTGTTCATTCTTGCGGTAGAAATTTTTTGTTTTCCATGCTACGAACCCATCATAACTTTCCTTTTAGACTAAAACGTTGGGTTCCCTTCAATGGTGAAACCTTGAGATACATGAAATCTCCGACATTGAAAGTCAGGTCTCTCCTTCTCTTGTCAGCGTAACTCTTCTGTCTGGATTGGGCAGTCTTGAGGTGCTCACGGACTTTTTGAACCTTTTCTTTGGCTTCTCGGAGAATGTCGGGTCCGAAAATCTGACTCTCTCCTACTTGCGACCAATTCAAAGGGGTACGGCACTTTCTTACGTATAGGAATTCAAATGGTGTCATTTGCAAACTGGCTTGATAACTATTGTTGTATGAGAATTCTATGAAAGGCAGACAATCTTCCCATTTTAATCCATATTCTAACACACAAGCTCTTAACATATCTTCTAAGATCTGGTTGACTCTTTCAGTCTGTCCATCAGTTTGCGGGTGATAAGCTGTGCTGAAATTCAACTTGGTTCCTAATCCTTCCTAGACTTTCTGCCAAAATCTCGAGGTAAATTGGGTTCCTTGATCCGATACTATGGTCTTGGGGGTTCCATGCAAACTAACAATTCTAGCAATGTACAACTCTGCTAGCTTCGAACTCTGGTAGGTTGTCTTGACAGGTATAAAATGAGCAACCTTGGACAGTCTATCAACTATGACCCAGATTGAGTCATTTCCCCTACTAGAAGTAGGCAAACCGGTGATAAAGTCCATTCCGACGGAATCCCATTTCCATTCCGGAATCTGCAATGGTTGCAAAAGTCCAGCGGGCCTCTGATGTTCCGCTTTGACTCTCTGACAGATATCACACTTGGCGATGTAGCTTCCGATTTCTCTCTTCATCTTATGCCACCAAAATTGCTCTTTTAAATCTTGATAGATCTTCGTTCCTCCGGGGTGGATAGAATAAAGATAATCATGAGCTTACTGCATGATAACTTGCTTCAGCTCCAAATCTGCTGGCACACAGATACGTCCTTTGTACCACAGAACTTCTTCGTCTTCGGTGAATCCAGGTGCCTTTCCTGTACCAATACGACGTTTGATTCCATCGATACTTTCATTTCCCTTCTGGGCTTCCTTGATTTGGCTAATCAAAGTGGGTTGAAGTTCAATGCTAGCTAATTATCCTTTGTAACTAGCTCAGTTCTAAACTACTCCAACTCCTCGTACAAACTTGGTTGCTTCTCCTTGATCATGGTGTTTAGCCTACACGGCAATCGGCTAAGACCATCCGCTACCACATTGGCTTTGCGGAGTGATAGTGAATGTCAAGGTCATAATCCTTGATTAACTCTATCCATCTCCTTTGCCTCATATTCAGCTCCTTCTGGGTGAAAATATACTTCAAGCTTTTATGGTCTGAGTAAATCTCACAGCGATTACCCATAAGATAATGACGCCATGTCTTCAATGCCAAAACTACGGCTGCTAACTCAAGGTCATGGGTAGGATAGTTCTGCTCATGCTGCTTTAGTTGTCGAGACAGATAGGCGATGACTTTGCCTTCTTGCATCAATATAGATCCGAGACCAATCTTGGATGCATCACAATACACATCAAACGGCTTCTTGATATCTGGAATGATCAATATTAGGGCTGAAATCAATCTCTTCTTGAGCTCTTCGAAACTGGCTTCACATTTTTCGGTCCATTCAAACTTCTTGTCCTTCTTCAACAATTGGGTCATGGGTCTAGCGATGCTCGAGAATCCTTTGATGAACTTGTGGTAGTATCCTGCTAATCCAAGAAATGCACGGACTTGGGTTTGAGTGGTTGGGGCTTCCCATGCTTCGACATCTCTGATCTTGGTGGGATCAACAGCGATTCCTCTAGCAGACACAATATGTCCCAGGAATCCTACTTCTTTCAGCCAAAACTCACATTTGCTGAACTTGGCATACAACTGATGCTCTCTAAGGGTTTCAAGGATGATTCTCAGATGTTGCTCATGCTCTTCTTCCTATTTGGAGTAGATAAGGATATTGTCGATAAACACAACGACAAACTTGTCTAGAAAATTCATAAAGATCTTATTCATGAGATTCATGAAATAAGCAGGGGTATTGGTTAATCCAAAAGACATGACCGTATACTCGTATAATCCATAACGAGTAGTAAAGGCGGTCTTTGGAATATCCATTGCACAAATCTTAAGTTGGTGGTGATAACCAGTCCTAAGATCAATCTTAGAGAACACATTTGCTCCAGTCAACTGATCAAATAGATCCTCTATCTTTGGCAAAGGGTACTTGTTCTTGATGGTGACGTCATTCAGCTTCCTGTAATTTGTGCACAAATGGTTGCCTCCATCCTTCTTGTCGAAGAACAAAACAGGCGATTGATACATTGCAAATGTATCAATAATTTTTGATGTTCCATGCTTGGTTTTATCCACTTTCTTGTGTTTTGTTCCAACTTTGGAGTACTTTTCATATGATTTCTTGGACTAACCTATTAACAAGAGCCACAGTGCCAGCTGCCTGTTTTCTGCTGTTTTTGGTTCCAGGAAAGTCAGAAAATGAATATTCTCGGAATTGGACGGGACAAAAGCCAAAGTGCCTATTTTTCCGGAAGGGATCAAGTGCCAGAATACGAGACAGAGAAGGGCCAGGGAGCCACCACACCACCTGGCCGCGCGGCCAGGCCTGGCCTGCACCAGGGGGTGGTGTGGCCGCTCCCGACACCCCCTCGGCCTCTCCTTCCGCCTATATATTGCCCTCGGGACGAAAACCCTAAGGACCTGATCAAAAATCCACGAAAGAGTATGTAACCACCGTCATCTCCATCCCTAGATCGGGAGGGATCTGAAGCTCTTCCCGGCACCCTGCCGGAGAGGGGAATTCACCCTGGAGGCCTTCTTCATCACCATGCAAGCCTCCGGTGTGATGCGTGAGTAGTTCATCCTTGGACTACGGATCCATGTAGTAGCTAGATGGCTGGTTCTCCTCCTTTGTGCTTTCATGTTTAGATCTTGTGAGCTCCGTTCATGATCAAGATCATCTATTTGTAATTCTGCATGTTGTGTTTGCGGGGATCCGATGGATATTGAGATGCTATTTCAGATTGATTATTGATTCTATCATGTCTTTGTTATTTGTGATCTTGCATGCTTTCCGTTGTTAGTAGCTATCTTGGCCAAGTAGATGCTAGCAACTCCAAGAGTTAGTATTTATGCTCGATAGTGGGTTCATGCCTCTGGTAATCTGGGGAAGTGACAGAAATCTCTAAGGTACTAGATGTGTTGTTGCTACTAGGGAGAAAACAACAATCCTTTGTTCATAGAACAGTCGTATTGTTTACTTTACACGCAGTTCGTAAAGCAATAATCTGTTGCTTGCAACTTAATACTGGAGGGGGTTCAGATGATAACCTGAAGGTGGATTATTAGTCATAGATGCAGTTGGATGGCGGTCTATGTATTATGTTATAATTCCCAATCAAGTCTCAAAGGAGTCAAGATGATTAGTATATGCATGTATTGCTTTCTCGGTGTTTGTCAATTGCCCCGCTGTAATTTGTTCACGCAGCATGTTATCTATCTAAGGAGAGCCACCTCTAGTGAACTATGGATCACGGTCCTTTTTCTTTGCATACAATCTACAACTGTTTACTTCTTTGTATTTACTTTCTGCAAAATTTTACTTCTTTCCATTCGATACGTTTAATCCTTTGTTTTCTGCAAAACACGGTGAGATTGACAACCTCATCGCAAGTTGGGGACAAAGTTATGTGGTTGTGTTGTGCAGGTCTCCACGTTGCTACTAGCACCAGTAGTGCGCCCTGCCAAAGCTCAGCTAGTAACACCTTTGGGGTGTTTCCTTGCTCCTACTAGTTCGATTAAACCTTGGTTTCATAACTGAGGGAAACTTGCTGCTGTGCTCATCATACCTTCCTCTTGGGGTTCCCAACGAGCTCTACATCAACCACGAACCATCAAGCACTTTTCTGGCGCCGTTGTCGGGGAGTCAAGGACATCTTCACAAGGGGCATGCCTCATAACCAATCTCTTTACTTTGTTGTTTTTGTTTTGCTTAGTTTCTTTTTGCTTTGTTTGCTTGTTTTGTTCTTCAAAAAAACACAAAAAAATTAGTTTTACAAGTTTGCTTTCTTATTTGAAAATCCAAAAAAAATGACTACTCTTGAAAACACTAAGTTGTGTGACTTCACTAGCACCAACAACAATGATTTTATGAGCACACCTATTGCTCCACCTATGGCTGAAAATACTTTCTTTGAGATAAAACCTGCTTTGCTCGATCTTGTTATGAGAGAACAATTTTCTGGTATTGGTAATGAAGATGCTGCTTCCCATCTAAATAACTTTGTTGAACTTTGTGAGATGCAAAAGCATAGGAATATAGATGGTGATAGTATTAAGCTGAAATTGTTTCCTTTCTCTTTGAGAGAAAAAGCTAAAGAGTGGTTGAATTCCTTAACTAGGAATAGTATTGATTCTTGGACTAAGTGCAAAGATGCTTTTATTGGAAAATACTATCCTCCTGCTAAGATTATATCTATGAGAAGTGAAATAATGAAGTTTAAACAACTTGATAATGAGCATGTTGCTCAAGCTTGGGAAAGAATGAAATCTTTGGTAAAGAATTGTCCCACTCATGGACTGACTGCTTGGATGATCATCCAAACTTTTTATGCAGGATTGAACTATTCTTCAAGGAACCTAATGGATGATGCTGCTGGAGGTACCTTTATGACCATCACTTTGGGTGCTGCAACAAAACTTCTGGACAATATGATGGTTAATTATTCTGAATGGCATACCGAGAGAGCTCCACAAGGTAAGAAGGTAAATTCTGTTGAGGAAACCTCCTCCTTGAGTGATAAGATTGATATTATTATGTCTATGCTTGTTAATGGTAAAGCCCATATTGATCCAAATAATGTTCCTTTAGCCTCTTTGGTTGCTCAAGAAGAGCAAGTTGATGTGAACTTCATAAGAAATAACAATTTTGGCAACAATGCTTATGGTAATAGTGCTTATAGGAACAATTTTGGTAACAACAATTATAAGCCATATCCTCCCAACAATGGTAATTCTTATGGAAATTCTTACAACAATAATAAGAGTGGTCCCTCTGAACTTGAAGTTATGCTTAAAGAGTTTATTGGTAAACAAACTGCTTTCAACAAAACTATTGAGGAAAAACTCTCTAATGCTGAAAGAAATATAGCATCTTTGGCTGAAGCTCAATCTTCTTTGAATAAAATGGCTGCTAAACCTGAAACTAATGATAATCCCTTTGCAGCTACTAATGCCATACAAGTAAGAATTGATGAAAATGTTAGACTATTAGCTGAATTACATGCTAAGTGGGAAAGAGAAGATGAAATTGCTAGAAACATTAGTGTTTCTACTATCACCACCACTAGTGTTGAGGCTAGTAATAGTTCTACTACTTTAGATGATAAAGTTGATTTTGATCTTGATGGTTGCAATATCTCTGAAGTTATTAAGTTCCTACAAAAGCTTGCTAAAAGTCCTAATGCTAGTGCTATGAACATGGCCTTTACAAAACACATTACCGATGCTCTCATAAAGATTAAGGAAGAAAAGATGAAACATAAAGCTTCTATTCCTATAAAACAAGAGGATGGTTGGGAACCCATCATTAATATGAAAGTGAATGACTTTGATTTCAAAGCTTTATGTGATCTTGATAGTAGTGTTTCTATTATGCCTAGAAGGATTTATGATATGCTTGATTTGCCTCCTCTTGAAGATTGTTATTTGAATGTCCCACTTGATGATAATGCTAAAAATAAACTCATGGGGAGTATTAATGATGTTCTTATTATGGTTAACGATTCCTATGTCCCTGTTGATTTCTATGTTTTGGATGTTGAATACAATGCTTCTTGTCCTATTACTTTGGGAAGACCTTTTCTTAGAACTGTTGGTGCCATCATTGATATGAAAGAAGGCACCATTAAATATCAACTCCCACTCAAGAAAGGTATAGAGCACTTCCCTAAAAAGAGAGAAAAGATCTCTTTTGCTTCTCCTATGAAAACAAAATTTTGAAGGGAATATGCCCGAGAGGCAATAATAAAGTGGTTATTATCTTATTCCATGTTTATGATAAATGTTTATTTTGCATGCTATAATTGTATTGATTGGAAACATCAATACATGTGTGTTTAATAAACAAATAAAAGGTTCCTAGTCATGCCTCTCTTATAGACAAGCTCGTTGATTAACAAGATGATCAAGGTTTCCTGATCATGGACATTGGATGTTGTTAATAACAAGGTCACAACATTGGTGGAATGATGTGATGAACATTCATACGAAGTATAGCATTACGATCAAAGTCATTATGTTTATATTGCTATAACATCATACGAAGTAATCTTTATCCTTAGACCATGAGATCATGTTAATTGCTAACACCGGAAGAGTATCTTGATAACATCAAACGTCACACCATAACATGGTGACTATAAAGTTGGGTTCAGTGCTACGAAGGTGTTATGTTGAGGCTCATGGATCAAGAGTGGGATTTGTCCATCCCGATGACGGATAGATATTCTCTGGGCCCTCTCGGTGATATCACATTGAAATAGCTTGCAAGCAAGTGATGTGATCACTAGAATGTTATATCATGGGAACGAGAAAAGAGTGCATGTCGGTAACGAGATCAAACTAGGTATGGAGATACCGATGATCAAATCTCGGACATGTAATATATCGTGGGACAAAGGGATTTAGTTACTAGCGCTAAAGGTTCTCATGATCACATAAGTCATTGTTGAATGTGTAGGAGTCAGTATGGATCTCCAGGTCCCGCTTCTGATTATTGATCTGAGAGGGGTCTCGATCATGTCTGCATTATTCGCGAACCATTTGGAGCAAATATGTTTCAGATAAAGATTTAAGAAAGCGCTGGAATTATTTCAATAGACACCGAAACTGTTTCGGGTGAAATTGCTGAAATTGGTTCTGCATGTAATATTGAAATGTTGCAGGGGGTTTTATGTGAATGTTTGTTAATTAAAGTAATTAACAAAATTCTGAATAAAACTAATAAAAGAGTTTTATTAAATGAGAGAGCATTAAATTTGGAGAAATTTAATGCATTTTAAGTGGAGACTTTAATGGAGAATGTGAAGAGGCAAATTTATGTGGAGGGGGTTACCACCACATGAATGGGGGAGGTGAAGGGTCACCTCCATGGGGCCCCGGCCATGGGAGGGGTACCCTCCCCTCCTCCTATAAAAGGCCCCCCTATCCTCACTTCTCACACACACCTCCTTGTGAAGGATCTCTCTCCCCCTCTAGTATTATTCCCCATGGTCTCGGATTAGCGAGATACATGTTCCCGGTGGCTTTATATGGAAAGGAGTTGCTGCTTCCGCTGCTTTGCTGGAGCGAGGGATGGAGGTTGTCGGGGTACCGGACGTGTGTGCGATCACGGATGCACCACTGCTTTGCGGTGCTGGACTTGGTGGTGCTGGAGCTGGATCTGATGGACGTGCTGGAGCCGAACCTGCTGGACTTCATCACGATCTTGAGATCGGCAAGTGTACGACTACATCAACCACGAGTTCCTACTCGTTAACAAAACTCGTTGTCTATGAGGGTAAGTTCTCGTTTCCACCCGTTGCTTTGTACCTAATAGATAGATCTTGGCGTGTAGTTCACACTGTAGGAAATTTTATTGTTTTCTATGCTACGGACCCTACATATTTATCTTAAGTGCACTAATGTTGCTAATAAAGATTGTGTGAAGTTTTGTATGAAGGGAAATTTTTAGGTGTATGGAAGGAATGAGTAATGAGATTAAGGATGGACTAAAGCTCAATCTTGCCACGCGTGTCACCCCAAGAAATATCCAAGAAGTACAAGCATCAAAGCTTGGGGATGCCCAAGGCATCCCCTTCTTCATCAATAAAAATCCCAGGTTTCTTCCAGACGCTTCATTTTTATTGTATCATGCACAGTTGTGTTGTTCTTGGAGCGTCTTCTTTTTCGTTTTCGTTTTGGTTTTTCGTTTGCTTGGTTTGCTTAGTTTTCTGAATAAATTGGTTGGACCCCCTCTTTCATACATTGGTTTGCAAATGGTTTGGTTTGGTTTGGAAAAGAGTAGGAAAGTTCATACTTATGTGGTAAAAAGAGCTCGTTTTTGACTGTGGCCTGTGCTTTGTCATGCCATGCTTGATATTGTTTTGGCTTTATGCTTAGTATTCTTTGTTGTAGCTTGACTTGTTATAAACAATGGAGATTGCTTAATGTGCCTTGGATGAATCATGCGTTGTTTTAGCATATTAAAGCATAGTATAGTGGTATTCTCCTTTGATGCTTTATTTGGGTTGACTTGGTGCATGCTCACACCATGTTATGACTGTCTCAAGTCACCATAGCCTTTATGATCCTTTAGTTTTCAACTTGTAGTATCACTTTATGCTTTGATCAATGATGTTTTGTCGCTCTGTATGATTATGGCCATTATTGCTCTCTTAGTTTGTCGCTCCCAGTCTTTTGCTAGCCTCCACAACCAAGTATGAGTTCCACTCATGCATCCAACTCCCTAAACCAAGTTATTCCAAAGATCCCACGATACCTACCTACTAGCTTATGCTATTCCAAGTATATTCATGCTTTTGTTTACCTTCCAAATTAAACTTGTTATGAGAAAACTAGTGATTAAATCTCTCACGAACTTGATGGCACACTTTACTTTACTTGCCCTTAATAAACTTGAACCATTGTGTCGTCTATGTTGTATATGCTTGCACTTATTTGTTGGGAATTAGCAGAACCATGCTTTCATGGGGAACACTTTCAACATTGCACTTGGTACTTGTACCTAGTTGATATCATGCTCTTTTGTATATGGATGTCGTCGGTGTGAAATGAAAGGGGAGCTTGTAAGTCCATGGAGTTATGTATATGTGTTAGAGAAACACCTGGGCCGCTGGTCTAATCCATGCTGACATGGTGGAAACCTGCAGCGTAACCATAATGAGCTGTCTATGAAGCATTCTTCTTATAAAAAAAGAGTCCTATATTGAGAAAAAAAGAGAAAAGAAAAAAGAGATACTATGAAAAGAGGAAAGAGAGAAAAAAGCACCATATTCCCATGGTAAATAAGAAGAATGCTGAGATGCTTGTTGTCTGCTTGCCTTGTCATTTTGATATGGGGATTCTTCCGTATCATCGGGCAAGGGGTACCCCGTTGGCGGTTCTCAATGATACACATATACTTACGATGACAAGAACTTACCGGTGACTAAACTTGAGTAGCATGAGGAGCGGCCCTCGTATACAAGGGACATGAGATTTCTGACTTATACTTCGTCAAGCATGTACACCATAGTTTGTTCACTTTAACCTTAATCACTTCAAGATGCTTATGATAGGGGCAATGAGAGCTGAAAGCTATAAGCACCATAATTTTTGGAAGCTCTTTATGAGACTTGAATCCCTACTTCCTTTTACAAAGGCCTTTCTTGCACCATTATATTGAGTGTCCACCTTCTACCTTTATGCACCTACTTTGAGAGCATAGTGGATATTCTTAGTTCTATGTGCATTGTCCCAAGACTAGTTGATTGATGCATAACTTGATATTGCTTGTTTTAAACTATTGTATCTAGTCACTCTGATGAACTTTGAAGGTGTCCTATGCATTTATATTTTCTACTCTATTGAGGGACAAGCTGAATACTTTTATGCTATGTTTTCTTTATGTGAAACAAACAAATGTCTTGCAAAGCATTGTTAGTCATGAATCTTTTGTTTGTGCCTTTTCATGTTGCATCATAGTTTCTTTGCTTATTGCTAGAACATTGTCTTTCATGTTATGATTGAAGTAATATGATCCCAGCTTTGAATGTTTTGCAAATACTTTGATCAAGTCTTTGATGGTGCATGTCACCTCAAAAATTATTCTTTCTTTTTATCACTTACTACTCGAGGACAAGCAGGAGTTAAGCTTGGGGATGTTGATACATTGCAAATGTATCTATAATTTTTGATGTTCCATGCTTGGTTTTATCCACTTTCTTGTGTTTTGTTCCAACTTTGGAGTACTTTTCATATGATTTCTTGGACTAACCTATTAACAAGAGCCACAGTGCCAGCTGCCTGTTTTCTGCTGTTTATGGTTCCAGGAAAGTCAGAAAATGAATATTCTCGGAATTGGACGGGACAAAAGCCAAAGTGCCTATTTTTCCGGAAGGGATCAAGTGCCAGAATACGAGACGGAGAAGGGCCAGGGAGCCACCACACCACCTGGCCGTGCGACCAGGCCTGGCCCGCGCCAGGGGGTGGTGTGGCTGTTCCCAGCACCCCCTCGGCCTCTCCTTTCGCCTATATATTACCCTCGGGACGAAAACCCTAAGGACCCGATCAAAAATCCACGAAAGAGTCTGTAGCCGCCGTCATCTCCATCCCTACATCGGGAGGGATCTGAAGCTCTTCCCGGCACCCTGCCGGAGAGGGGAATTCATCCTGGAGGCCTTCTTCATCACCATGCAAGCCTCCGGTGTGATGCGTGAGTAGTTCATCCTTGGACTACGGATCCATGTAG
The DNA here is from genome assembly GCA_916181665.1 of Avena sativa. NCBI lineage: Eukaryota > Viridiplantae > Streptophyta > Magnoliopsida > Poales > Poaceae > Avena > Avena sativa. The sequence continues at coordinate 84,153,832 of OV702286.1, forward strand.
TAGCTAGATGGCTGGTTCTCCTCCTTTGTGCTTTCATGTTTAGATCTTGTGAGCTTCGTTCATGATCAAGATCATCTATTTGTAATTCTGCATGTTGTGTTTGCGGGGATCCGATGGATATTGAGATGCTATTTCAGATTGATTATTGATTCTATCATGTCTTTGTTATTTGTGATCTTGCATGCTTTCCGTTGTTAGTAGCTATCTTGGCCAAGTAGATGCTAGCAACTCCAAGAGTTAGTATTTATGCTCGATAGTGGGTTCATGCCTCTGGTAATCTGGGGAAGTGACAGAAATCTCTAAGGTACTAGATGTGTTGTTGCTACTAGGGAGAAAACAACCATCCTTTGTCCATAGAACAATCGTATTGTTTACTTTACACGCAGTTCGTAAAGCAATAATCTGTTGCTTGCAACTTAATACTGGAGGGGGTTCGGATGATAACCTGAAGGTGGATTATTAGTCATAGATGCAGTTGGATGGCGGTCTATGTATTATGTTGTAATGCCCAATCAAGTCTCAAAGGAGTCAAGATGATTAGTATATGCATGTATTGCTTTCTCGGTGTTTATCAATTGCCCCATTGTAATTTGTTCACCCAACATGTTATCTATCTAAGGAGAGGCACCTCTAGTGAACTATGGATCACGGTCCTTTTTCTTTGCATGCAATCTACAACTGTTTACTTCTTTGTGTTTACTTTCTGCAAACTTTTACTTCTTTCCATTCGATATGTTTAATCCTTTGTTTTCTGCAAAACACGGTGAGATTGACAACCTCATCTCAAGTTGGGGACAAAGTTCTGTGGTTGTGTTGTGCAGGTCTCCACGTTGCTACTAGCACCGGTAGTGCGCCCTGCCAAAGCTCAGCTAGTAACACCTTTGGGGTGTTTCCTTGCTCCTACTGGTTCGATTAAACCTTGGTTTCATAACTGAGGGAAACTTGCTGCTGTGTTCATCATACCTTCCTCTTGGGGTTCCCAACAAGATCTACATCAACCACGAGCCATCAGCGATCTCCATGGCGATGCGCTTGGTTGAATCAAGCCTATTGCCAACATAGCATCTAACTGCTTCTTCATTTCCACTAACTCTGAGGGGTTCATACTATAGGGTCTCTGGGCTATGGGTCCGGTTCCAAGGATTAGTTTAATAATGAACTCAATATCCCTATCTGGGGGCATACCTGGCAATTCATCTGGGAATACGTCGGGGTATTCACAAACTACTCTGACTTGGTCTATGGTGGGTAGGGCTAGACTCTTGTTGCACTTGAATTGACGGGGAAAGGTTTCAGAGATATGCTCTACTGAGACTCCAGACCTACTGGTCATGGTGATGGATTTCTTAGCATAGTCTATCAGTCCCTTATGCTTTGACCTCCAATCCATTCCTAGTACTTCCAAACCTTTGGTTCCAAGTACTATTAGATTGGCATAAAAATCTATCCCATGTATTCTGATAGGCACAGCTTTGCAAATTTTTCTAGCTTTTGTAGTTGAACCAGGAATTTGAACTATCATGACATGCTTCAAGTTGGTTGGGTGAATCTTACTAGTGCATGCAAATTCTTTGGTGACAAATGAGTGCGATGTTCCAGAATCAAACAACACTCTTGCTAAAACTGAGTTGACAGAAAACATACCCAGCACTACATCTGGTGCTTCTTGGGCTTCTTCGGCGTTCATGTGGAAGAGATGGCCGTTGCGGTTGTGAGGGTTCCCTGGGCGAATCTTCTTCCTGGTTGAACATGACGCTGCTGTTGAGCTGGGGCATTCACATTGGCAGTGGCGGCAATCTTCTTGGGACACTCATTGGAATAGTGACCCTTCACTCCACACTTGAAACACGTAATCTGAGACTTGTCTTTCGCTGCCACGGGCACAACATTGCTTCCAGTTCTGGGTGCGTTATTGTTGTTGTTGTGCTTGGGAGGTGCACAGTTGAAATTGTTGGAGTTGCCGGGGTGATTGGTGTTTCCTCCGGACTTCATTTCCTCCGCTACGGTTGGGATAGCTGGGGCGAGACATTGGGGGTCGATTGTTTCGCGGGGCATATCCTGCAGAAGGGTTGGGACGGTACTTCTGGTGACTGTTGGATCCAGCTTGGTGCATCATACGACGTTTGCGGTTATCGTTTGCCTGGTTGATCTTCCCTTCCATCTGAATGACAGAGTCTACTAGCTCTTCGAGATCCTCGAAACGGATGTCGACGAGGACAGTCTGCATCTCATCGTGCAGTCCGTTTAGGAATCTCTCCTTCTTCTTGGCCTCCGTGTTGATCTCATCAGGTGCATACCTGGCAAGGGACAAGAATCTTTCACGGTACTCCACTACAGTCATTCTGCCTTGCTTTAACTCTCTGAATTCATCCCTCATTCTGGTGACTAGACCCTACGACACATGGGTGTGGCTGAACTTGATTTTGAAGGCTTCCCATGTCATCACTTGACCATGGTTCATTGTGCGGGTGTTGTTCCACCATGCTCTTGCATCTCCTGCCAAATAGTGGGTGGCAAAAAGAACTTTCTCATTGTCATCAACTCTGGCTACTTCTAAGTTGTTCTCCATTGTCTGCAACCAGTCATCAACATCCAGTGGGTTCTCCAAACTGCTAAAGATTGGGGGATTGGTATTCTAGAAGTTTTTAAGCTTGGATCCTAGATGATCCTGATTTCCATGGTTCTGATTATTGTGAGCCATCTGGGCGATCTGCTGCAGGGTGGCTAGATTTGCTTGGCGCTCTTCCCTACTAGCTTCACGGTCTGCAATGAGAGTCTGCAGAATCTGCGGCATTGGGTCTTGCGGTGAGCTGCTCCCTCCTTGGTTTCCACGAGTCATCTGAAGATTGAGATAGATAAAGGGGTAAGAGGGAAAGTTCTAAGGTTCATGGTTTTGATTTCAAAGCTAAAACTTTGAGTTTGACTCAGGTTTTGCAACTAACTTCTTTTCATTCATTCAAGCAAAGCACACAATACAAACACACACACCACAACATCAAAGGAAAACATATGGTTTTAAGAACCATTCTGCAAGCTACGATACAATGGGACTGATACTCTTCACTCTATGATAGTGCTCTAGTGCATCTACTCATCATCAATGAAGTCAGAGTCATCATCGTCGGTGTAGAAGTCCACAACATCCTCCTCCAGATAGTCATCATCATTGTTGAGGTAGGATCCAATATCCCCTTGGATATCTTCACCTTCCTCTTCTTCTTCCTTTGCTGCAAGTTGAGCTTCTTGCCCCTTGATGGTCTTCTCGAGGTCTGCCACCTTCTTGCGAAGACGGTCGATGGTGCGATCCTTCTTTGCACGTTGACGACGAAGAGACTGATGATCCTTGATGAGCAGTGAGAAAGTCTAGGCCTTCTGGGCGGCAAGGGTGAGGTTGTGGTTGGCGACTTCTCTAGAATGTCTAACTCCTCCTGTCTGTCGTACAGTAGGAAGTCGAGGTTCTCCACTTGACGCTTCCATATTGGTTGACTTGGCATCTCTAGAGGCATTCCCATGGAATCACGCCTTGAATAGTGAACAAAGCGGGTTCCTTGGATTAGGTTGACACTCTGGGCACAGAGCCGAGCGAGAGCTTCATGCATTGCCCTGGCTAATCCATCTAGCCAATTGTTCTCTCTCACTAGGTCAACACCCAGATTTTAATCCCAGATGCATGTTTTGCCATACATCGCAATCCCAGGATTACCATTTTTGCGAGACATAACAGATTGTATATCACCGTACATCATCCATTACAAACCATAATAAGGTCTTACAAAAATAAATGATCTCATGATCCAGTCTTAGTACAATCAAGTAGCAGAATAAATAGCGTAGTGGTGGGGTCCATCTTCAGAGTCACAGGCAATGCTGACGATGGGAGATGATCCTAGTTGTCGTAGCCGTCCTGCTGTCCTCCTTCAGGGTAGTCCACCTCATAGTCTGGCCATAGGAATAGCCAGAGACAAAGCCATGAGTACTCTTTAAGTACTCACAAACTATCACTAACAAGTAAAGTAGTTCTAGTAGGAATGCTAAGTTCTATGTTTATTTGTAAAGTTAAGTTTGAAACCTAAGATGAGTTTAGAAACAAAGAAAGATAAAATAAAGTCTGAAATCGCCTAAGCGGGAACTTAGTTATCATAGTCACAACTCTGTTGTGGTCAAGTCATGTCACAATTCATTACATAAGTCATTTTGAAAACATCTAACAACGGAACAGTATGGCCACACCAATTGTCCATAACCGCGGACGCGGCTATTCGAATAGTTTGACACTCTGCAGAGGTGGTACACTTTCACCACAAGATTCGATACATATGTTATGGATAACCCTGAATCATCATACTTAGTATGCAGATAATCAAACATAACCTTTCCTTTACACACTCTAGTATAAGCACCTCTCCTATGAGTATGGCCTCCTAGCCATGACCATCTGTCATCCTGGGCACTGCATAGGTGGACAACATTGAGAGGTAGCCTCAGCTCAAACCTCTCCCATGAGGGAACTAATACTAATGCTTATAAACTTCTGGCTAAGCCTTACCCAATTCAGGTATTGTGGTTGTACGGTAAAATTGGAATGGTATCGCATCCGAACCCAACCATCAGTTTTTATAAAAGGGTTAAGGCTCATGCCTCAACATTTTTATCATCATAAACCATTTGTGTTTCTCAACACATGTCAAAACATCTCGATAGAATGACTTGTCATTCCAAGGTTTTCATAACCATTTTCACCAAGTATTACCATCTAAAGTGAATAAGTTTGGTTTAGCTCTAAACTACTAAGTTAAGAGTGTTCACTAAGATGGGGTGCTAATATCACTCTCGTGCCATAGAATGACATCTAAGTGTAACTAGATAGGCCAAGTTTTATACTTTTTATGCTATCTATAAATAAAGCAAAGGACTTTGGTAAAGTAAAGAAAGTAAAGCTTGTAAATAAAACTTCGAGTAGGTATAAGTCAAAGGGGTATAACCAAGCATGTCTATTGCATCTTGCTTAAGTTATCTAGCTTGCAAGGTTTAGCTTGCCTTGTTAATGATGGCTTGCAAGATTTAGCTTGCCAATAATAGCTTGCTCAGTTTACTTGAAGTGCTAGGCTTGCCTTGTGTAGTGAAGTGATTGAAATTCTCTTCCTCTTCTTCTTGGTAGAACTCCTCCTCCTCAAAGACTTGTTCGGTACTATAGTCTATAAATACATACGGAATACACAATCACCAAACAATGCTTAACTAGTCTACTTAGCACACTAAGGTACACATTTGATGATCTAGTATCATCACAAACATCACAAGGTTTAATGAACTAGTTTCATTTATTTTATTTGAGAAAAGTAATTTCTACTCATTGAAATTCACTAAGATTTAATATTCTCCAATTAAAATATGGGATCATATGGAAACATGTCATCACCACATATTCTAACACATGGGAATGTTATTTAAAGGTTGGATCACATTTTAATAAGTTTAAGTCTAATATTTAATGATTTAAAGTGACTAGAAATGCCTATATAGCATTATTTTGGTACTAGTCTAAAGTCACTGCATGCAATCCTTAATATTATTACATATTCAGATAGGTATGGTTAAATGTGATTTTTGAGAGTTGGAATCAACTCCAAAGCTATTAGGGTTGATTTTAGAAAAATGTTTGAATGTGCAAAAGCTTCTATCTTGTTATTTTAACTAGGAGAGATCTATAACCCTAAATGATTTAAATCCAACGGTCTTGGATAGAGATTTTCATTACCTTTCCAAAAAAATTGGAATCACTCAATTTAGATTTGTAAAACTCTCTGAATTGATTTTTAAACTAAGGGACATATTCTAGTTTAAGCCTAAAAAGAAAAATCCTAATTTGAATTAACTGGGTCACGCGGGAAACTAATTGGGCCGGCCCATATTCACTCCGCGGCGCAGAGGACAGCTGACAGGGGGGTCCGCCTATTAGTTGATCATTACACGCGAAGCGGTATGGGGCGATACAGACCGTAGGATTAGAACGAGATCAACGGCTCATGGTCGTCATCGACGACAGACTCATCGCCGGCGAGACTGAACCCTAGCAGCTCGGTGGGGGTGCAGTGGGGACGTACCGGGGCTCTAGCTAGTGCGGCGAGGCGGGCAAACGAACAAGACGACAACGGCGGGCTCAGCCGAAGTCACGGCAGGGGCTGAGGTGGACGAAATCAACGGCAACGTCTTCTCCTCTGCTGCGGCTGCCTCCGGTGAAATTCCGGCGACCTGCTGCTCGAGCTGCTCCGGCAAGAGGTGGGGAAGGACTGGTGGAGAGAGGGGAGTGGAATGGTGTGGCGATTGAGGCTAGGGAAGGCCTCCTTATATAGGCTCGAGGAGGGGACCGAAGGGACGACTGCGAGCTCGTCGGTGACGACGATACAGGGTGCTATCGGCATGGGCGGCGTAGGCGGACGGTGGATTGCCTCCTGGCGGTCCTCTACGGCTTTATGGCGCAGCTAGGGGCGGTGGCAATCGGTCGGGAGCATTGCGCGCTCTAGGAGACAGGGGTGGTGCTCGACGGGGTTCCTGGCGACTGTGTGTCGCGCGGCGGTGCATGACCGTGTCTGGTGGGGTGAGGTGGTCAAGGCGGAGCGGCGCACGCGGTCTGTGGTCGAGGCGCGGTCTGTGGCGTGCTGGCGGTGAAGGTGCTCTGGCGTGCTCTAGCGCGGCGCAGAGAGGAAAGTGCGGCGCTGCTCTGGGGTGGTCTAGGGGCTGGCGGTGATCGTGGGGTAGACCGTGGACGGTGGTGAAGTGGCGCCTTGCTTCCTGGAGCGGCGGAGAGGGGCTGCCGATCTGTTGTGGCTTGGGCACGATCTGCCGGCGATCATGGCTTCGGTGCAGCGTTGCACTGGCGCCAGGGGCTAGGGATGGGCTGGTTTTGGTCTGGTTGGGTCTGGGGGAGACCAAGATGATTAATGTGGCTCAAATGGCTCGACAATTTTTGATCCAAAATAGTATTAGTTAGGCCAGTTTGATTCTGCTCACAAGGTGCTCGACACAATGGCCGCATGAAGGAAACTTTTGAATTTTTGAAAGATTTTTGGTGGAGTTGTTTGTCACATGTTTAAACATCTGTGGTTGCTAGGATTTGCCAAATGGAATTCATTTGAGTGGTTTTTGAAAAAGTGTGATCTATACATATGAACTAGATTCCATTTTCAATTGTCATTTAAAATTAGTGTTTGAATGTTTTTGGGAGATCATAAAGTGGGCCTTGGCACATCACTACTTGTACTAGCAAGGAGTGCAAAGATCCACAATTTTATCTATTGGAAATTGAGTGCTAGGAACACCTAAAGTTGGCTAGTTGATTAAAGTGGCAAAAGTGACCATTTTCTTTATTTAATTCTTTTTGATTTTTTTCTTTGGGATTGGCTTGAGGATGATCTAGATGATGTATAATTTACCTTAGAGTCATTTTACAACCAATAGATCACTCAATGATGGCAATTCAAATCAATTCCTATTTAATGCAACACTCATATGCATGCTTAAAGATTTTAAATGGAAAAAGTTTGTGTTAACTAATTGGGTAGATTTGATCTTGATTAACCTTGATTAAAGTTTTTGGATGTTACAGTTCATCTTGCCAAACAATCGACAAAGACCCCTCTGAATGTCTAGCTAACACATGTGCTGCCATATTGACCTCCCTAGGACAATGAACAAAAGAAATTTCAGTAAAACTACGACAAAGAGTAGTGCAATCCTCATAGATAGAAGACGCTGGTCCTAGCGAATTCCCGCCATCTTTCATTACTTCAATAACTTCCATGCAGTCAGAATCTACTTCGATTCTATTGCAGCCCACCTGACCTGCCAGGATTAGACCGTCTCGAAGGGCACGAGCTTCTGCCGTCGAGGGATCAGAAATAAAGGGTATGCCATAGGCACTTGCCGCCAAGAAGAATCCCCTATCATCTCGTAGGATTGCGTTAGTACTACCTGTTCCTGAATCCAGGTAGAAACCAGCGTCAACATTAAGCTTCACGAAATTCTCTCTCGGCTTCACCCACCCATATCTGGCTATCCCTTGTTTCTTTTTTCGTACTCTAGAGAAATTCAACGCTAGTGCCGAAATAGCTTGAGCAGTTCTGGCAGGAGACTGAACTGTCTCACCATGCGTAGCCTTCCTTGATTCCCACTAGATATACCACACTGCCACAGCCAGTAAGTCATTGCGCTGAACATCTAGAAACAATGGAGCCACTGCTGTTTTGTCACGTAGGAGAGCCTCCAAAATTGATCCCCCATTCTCCTCCCTACTACACACATGTGATATTAGCTCCTTCATGCCGAGTAACTTCCAAATCTCCAAAACTCTCGGACATGCAAAGAAAGCATGACTAATACTCTCGCAGTCTGTCAGCCAAAGGTGACACTAAGAACTATTAATCATATGGCGATTTGCTAGTACCCCGTTGCACGGGATGGCTCCCAATAAAGATCTCCATAGATGTATTTTACCTTCGCCGGTACATTCAATGATCATACTGTTTTCCAGACCGGTAGTGTTGAAGAAGTGCCATACTATACTCACTTGTTGTTCTCAGTTTTTCCCCGTGTTGGTGATCCCATTCAGTATAGTAACATGATCGAACAGAGAAGACACCGTTTTTAGTAAAATGCCAGGAAACAAAGTCTTCCATCATACCTCTCGCTAGAGGGATATTTAGGATCCTTTGAGCATCAATAGGCCAAAAAATGTCTCTAATCAACTCTTCATCCCATGTATTAGTATCAACATCGATTAGATCCGCAACCTTTGTGTACACGACATTACCTCTTCTAGTAGCAATCTTTCTGTTAGGGCTCGATGGGACCCATGGGTCAGACCATATATTGATTTTTGATCCATCCCCCACTCGCCACATATGCCCTCTTTTGGAAGATTGAATACCCACCCAAATGCTCTGCCAAGTATAAGAACTCTCCTTCTTCAGCTGGCAATTCAAGATGTCTCCATTCGGGAAATATTTGGCTCTTAGAACTGATGCACACAACGAATTTGGGTTTGAAATTAATCTCCAGCACTGCTTGGAAAGCATAGCCAAATTAAAACAATGCAAATCTCTAAAACCCATACTCCTTGCTTCTTGGGCACACACATTTTCCACCACGCGCACCAATGTATATGCTTTTGTTGATCATCATCTCCCCACCAGAATTGGGACATTGCAGTTATTATCCCTTTTATTATCTATTTGGTAGCTTGAAGACTGACATTGCATATGCATGTATGGCTTGTATGCTGGCTTTTAGAAGTACCTCCTTGCCTCCAAAGGACATATTCTTCTCCTTCCATCCACTTAGTATCTTATAAATCCTGTTAATAAGATGCTGAAAACAATATAATCTGTCCACCCCAACTAAGGGTGGTAAGCCCAAGTATTTATTTGTGATAGCTTCAGTCATGATGTTCAAAATAGAGCAAACTTGCACTTTTGTGTCAACTTCAGTGCATGGACTAAAAAATAAACTTGACTTTGCTTCACTTACTAGTTGCCTTGATGCAGCACAATAGTCATCCAAGGCACGCCGCAAACTTGATGCATTTGCCGCATTCGCTCTCATCAATATCAACGAATCATCCGCAAAGAGAAGATGTGAGACTGCCAGAGCTCCTCTACATACTTTAACTCCCAATAAATTCCCAGCGTTCTCTTCATACTTGAGGAGGCTTGAGAGACCCTCCACGCATAGAAGAAACAAGTATGGTGTCAGAGGGTCCCCCTGGCGGAGGCCCCTAGTAGGATAAATATAATCAGAAAGATTGAACTTCTTTGTACTACTATTGATGATTATTAATAGATCGGTAAAATTTCGAAAAGAAAAAAAACACAGAAAACGAGAAAACAGCAAAAACAAAAAATGAAGCAAAAGAAGAAAAAAATCTTGGGTCAGCCCACTAGGGAAAAGGGCGCACGGCGCGGCTCCGGCGGTGCCGAGCAAATTCTGAATTGCCCCCCTTGCCCTCGACCACCACGTCCTCTGCTCCTCCCCCTCTCCGTCGCTATGGCCACCGTAGCAGCCCGCCGTCTACTCCGTCCTACCTCCTTCACCGCCTTATCCAGCCACAACCGCATCTTCTCCTCCACGGCTTCCCCACCTCCCAACCGCAGCTCCAACACGAACAGCCCCGTCTCCTTCGACTGGTCTGACGACGACGACGAGAATCCGTCTGCACGTCCATCCACATCCCCGTCAGAAAGACCCACACTGCCGCCTCCCTGCGACCCCTTCAGCAAGAAGCCCGTTGTGACCGATCCGGCGGACCCCACCAACCTGCAGGAAATCTTTCATCGGATGCGCACTGAAGGCCTCACTGACTATGCCATCAAGATGTTCGACGGATTGTCCAAAGAAGGTCTCACACACGAGGCGCTGGCTCTCTTCTCGGTTATCAAGGACAAGGGCGCCATGCCTGACGTTGTTGCTCACACTGCTGTCCTCGAGGCCTACGCCAATGCTGGCCCAGGTCACTGGCGTGACGCCGTGCGCACATACAACCGCATGCTCTCGACCGGGATTGCGCCCAATGCATACACGCTCGCTGTGCTGGTCAAGGGGCTCGGGGCAAGCGACCGGTGGGCGGAGGCCGGCAAGTACCTGCTAGACATGCTTGACCGTGGAATGCGGCCCAATGTGGCAACATGCCTGGCCGCCTTCGAGGCTCATGTGAGGATGGAGAAGGTGGAGGAGGGGAAAGAGCTGCTGGAGAAGATGAAGAAGAAGGCGTTTACACTTGATGAAGACGCAGTGCGCAGCAGCACGGTCAAGCGTGGGCATGTGTTCAGGGGCGTCATAAACCTGCTCTTTGGCAAGTGATATTGGTACGCATCATTTCTTAACATAGGACATGCTGTGGCAAAAATAGTTGTTGTGTCATAACTTGTGAGGATTCTATTTGAAATGGAAATGTCATTTGTTGTTTACTGCACACAACAGGTTTGATGTTTTATAGTATCTTTTTTAATGGTAAAGACTGAATAATACATTCTAACAAGTTTTTAAACTGATTTTCATTAATCATAGACTCTTAGAGGTCGTCTGGTATCCATCATTTGGGCCTGGAATCCTGGAATTCATTTTGCAATTCCATTCCTATGCTGTTTGGTTGGCATGGAATTGGGCTGTCATTTCATTTGGTAAATTCATCAAAATATCCCCATGTGTAAACCCGATTCCTATCTCAGACTCGTCATTTGCAAATTTCGGTGGCAACCAAACATGTGAGTATTTTTGGAATCATGAATACCTGAGTGCCAAACGACCTCTTACTGATGTTTCAAATAGTAATTCTCAAAATAATATATATTCAGATTTCAGAAGGGGTATTATGCAAGATTTACTTCTTTTTGCACTGAACTAGCACTGTTTTGCCCTAGGGAGCAGAAAGCTGTAGCCAAGGGAAAAACATGTATATCATCCTTCGCAGCTGGCAGACATAGAATCCTTTTTTTTTTCTCAAGCACACACCCAAATGCATGTATTTGTATTAGAAGAAATAAAGATCACGAAAGAGTACAAAGAAGAAATCCAAAAAAGTCCCAAGCAGGCAAAAACTGAAGGGGAAAAAGAAGAAAACAGCTCAAACAAAGCCCAGCTAGCTAACTTATGGTTATGCGTTTTGAAGCAATTGTGGCGGTGACAGGGATAAAAGTCTAGCCCCATGCAAGTTGAGGTAGGCTAGAGATGAATATAAATAAGAAGTCAAAGAAGTGATTTGTGATTATCAAAATATGCTTGATTTTCATGTCATGATTTCGCTAATCCACAGACGCCAGGGCCGGCCCTTGGTTGGGACTGGCGGGGCAGCCGCCTCGGGCCCAAAAAAAGTAGGGGCCCAAAAAATTATAGGCCTAGTATACATCTATAAAAAATAAAAGATATATTTTTATAATTTTATTGGGCTGGTGGCCACGCCAAGCGCTGGAGTCTGGACGCCTCGACTCCTGGATCGACTCGGGATATAATCGACCGCCCCTGCCCCTGGGCCCTGGATATGATCGACCACTCCTGCCCACTAGATACGATCGATTCCCAATCCCAAGTCCCGCCGACTCCCGACTAGGCCTGCTCCTGATGCTTCGTGCCCCGTGCCCGACCCCGCTGGGACCTGGGAGCCTCCACGCGAGATCGTCAGAGTCAGACGCGACGCCGACGCGACGCGTCCATGCCCGAGACTGGGAGCTGCTCGACGATCGAGTGTTGTGTTGGCGACCACCGCCAGGCCAGGCGCTAAACCTAACTGCTGCGGCCATCGACGATCGAATTCGAACGCCCTACCTCGGTTGTTGCCTGCTGGTCCGCCCCTGCCTCTGCTGGTTTGGTTACGCCCTAATTCTTTGTTCTAAATTCTAAATTTCTAATTAGTAATTGTTGTTCTTTTTGTAGCGAGCGAGGTTAACTGATTATGGCGCCTGAATCCGGTGCTCAGAAAAGAAAAAGAAGGGAACAAGAGAAGAAATTAATAGTCACAGAGAGGATCTTTTCATAATTTTTTGAAGAGCAACACGAGCAATTCGAGGAATCCAGATGAGTTGGCGCTAGTTCTTGTGGGGGAATAGACTAATGTTGATCCAGAAGATAATGTCAGTACAAAGGACGATGTTCATATCAACGCAAATTTGAAGAACTTCAGTCATTCAAGAGTATATTTGGGTTTTTAATAAGTTCGACATCCTTGAAGGCATTGGATGGTTCTCAACTGAAAGAACATTGCACTACATTTGCAAAAACTTTTACTCGGCCTAGTACAAATGGTAAACCTGATGTATGTGATGTTGAGTTAAATGCACTTATTTCTGAGTTAAGTGTTATAAAGTTCACTTTGCCAAATACACCAATGTCTGCTATGGAGCTTTTTGAGTTTGTCAGAGAAGCAGATTATTATCCTAATATTTCGATCGCTTATCGGATCTTATTTACTATGCCCGTGATTGCTGCATCAGCTGAAAGAAGCTTTTGAAAGTTGAAATTATTGAAGAACACTATTTGAGATCTACAATGTCTCAGGAGAGTTTAAATGGTTTGGCGACTCTATGCATCGAGAAGAAATTAGTGGACGAGATTGATATTGATTCTATCATCACAGACTTTGCTTCTAGGAAAATCCGGAGGAAATTTTAAGGTATCATGTAAACATTGTTATTTTTATATGAATATTATAGTTGGAAGTATACTAAAAATATTTATTTTTCATCATCTCATATATGCATAAATTTTTATAATAAAGGGCCCAAAATTTGAGTTTTGTCCCGGTCCCCTAAAATCTCAGGACCGGCCCTGACAGAGCTTATCATATGTGTCATTATTGTGACAAACTGATCCATCCATTTACGCTGACAAAATAAGTTGAGGTCTATGATACATTCAACTTTTAGTTACAAAAAGCATTTTAAGATTTTTCATTCCCTATCAATAGCTCCACTACCCACCATTCACACTCCTAGAATAATTATTGAATGGTAAAGTTAACAAATTACGCACACATGCTCTATCACTAACTAATAAATACATTTTATGTGACAACTTCTATGTTTTTCTTCAGTACTCAAGAAAACAGTTCTGTACAGCTAATATGTAAGAATCCTGCAGCTAGGCCAGTGGAGTATCTTGTATTAATAACTACATTGAACTTTTTATGCTGCGCTATTTTGGAGTGAAGAACTATGTGCTAATCTTATTGTCAACTTTAGAAATAACCCAAAATTTGTATTTTCATACACCCTGATACCTTATTGCAGGTCAACAAGATAACGTTCAGAACAAAAAAAATTAAGATATAGGTGCTGAATGAATGTGCAAATCTCTTTAAGGTGGATAAACGGCACACTTGAGATCTTGAGGAACAAGGTGGAGATGTTGCACCGTGAACTTCTTGCATGTTGTTCCTCACCTAATTGGGTTCACCGGATGTTGGTGTTTAGCTTCAGGAGTGTTTTTTTTGTAGTGAGAAGTGAGGAGAGGGTGACAGACCTAGGGTCGGAACTTGGAGCTAATTGTGGTTAGGATTCTTGCGTGGGACACTTAATACAAAGATGTGCTTGTGAAAACTAAACTTGTTTTTGGAGGATGTTATTCTTTTCCTGTCATATTAACTGAGAATCAGCAAAACATGTGGCCAGGTCACTAGGCAGATGCACAATTGCCTTTCTTATCTCATGTGCTAACAGGAAGCTAAATGAAACAAATTATCTGGTCTTGATGCTAAGTGATAGGGAATTCAGGGTTAGTAGTTAGGGTTGAACGCATGACACTTAAGCTAAGTTTAGTATAGCTGATGGTATCTCTATAAATAAATTGAAGGTGTATAGCAAAATAGTGTCAGGGATGTGAAATTGCCTGTGTTGAATAGCCTTGTGGCCATCCCTATTCCTGCCTTTAGGAGTGGTGTACGCAGCCGAACAGTTTGAAACTTCTGTCCGTTTCTTTGGTGGCCGCACTCTTTATGTAGCACCAGTTTTGTCTTTTTGAAAATAAAATCATCTACACAGTGACTATTTTGTGACTCTCTTTGATATGCTTTGGCTTGTAATTTAAAACATATATAAAGAAATGCATTTAGTGTTCCACTAGGTTTGTTGTGAGATGCACTTCAAATTCTTTATTCTTCAGTTCAGATGTGTCTCTTACCTAGTTCACTTTTCTATCTATGGGTGTGCTAGTATGTGTTTTGTCGAACACGCATCAAACCGTGTGCTCCTTGTATTAGAAGGACAATGCCAAGATGGCACCTAGCGTACAGCAAACTCCAAAGAGAGCAAGGCAGAAACAGGCAAGCCTAACAAAAACAAAGCAAGACAAAAAAAAAACCCAGCAGAGACCAACAGAGAAAGCTAGTAAAAGCTAACAACTACTGTATCTTGCAGACTGAGGGTTTAGAAGCTCTAAGCAGACGCCACATCTAGTTGCCGAAGGTGGAGTCGTGTTTTTTGTTTTTGGAGAAAGAAGCTCTCGCTTCCAATTTCATTCAACTTGAAATCAGAGCACCAGAGTTTTTACATCATCTTAGAAAAAAAGAGCAAAACACAAAAGTCTAATAACAGAGCAAGTTACAAGGAGGAGACTCTTCTGAATGAAACGGCAAGAGGGAAAACTGCTTGCTCCTGCCAAAAAAACATCTAACTTCTCCATTCAGAACAAGAACCTCACGTCATCAAAGTTCAAAGGCAAGTTTCAATCCAACGCCTATCCTCCTTGGGCGGAGTTGTGCTACTATGTGGTGTTATGGGCTCAACTTGTAGTTTTTTTTTCCTTGCTGCTGCTTCGTCTGATCTTCTTCGTCCACAGGACAGGAGTGGGCCAAGATGACGCCATACGAGTGTGGCGTCCCTGCTCTCCTGAGTGTTGACCACTGGAGTTGTGGAGCTGAGTCTGCTGCTGCATGCTGGGTCAAAGCGAAGAACAGAGTCATATGTGCATTCCGAGAGTGTTGTGCCCTGTAAACACGGAATTTGATGTAATTTAAACATGCGATTCCCTCCTGGGGCAAGCGACAGTGGTTCGTCAAGTGACAATCGACAGAACAGCTTGAGCATGCGCCTAGAAAAAGCGAGCGCAACTTGCATTGGCTTCGGATGAACTGTGCCGGTGAAGCAACACAGCGTACGTGTGCGACTGGCAGCGCGCCATCTCCGAGATACCATCAGCTACTGGTCTACAACAATGCATTGTTGGGCTCACTGCTAAGGTACTACTCCCTCCGATTAAAAATATAAGATGTTTTAGTTTTTAAAAGGAATGTATCTAGACTTCTTTTAGTGTGCAGGTTCAAAAACTAAAACATCTTATATTTTCGAACGGAGGGAGTACCTCCGTTCCATAATACTCCCTCCGTTTTAAAATAAGTGACGTGGGTTTGTCTAGATTCATATGTACCTATATACTAAAACGTGTCTAGATACATTTAAATTTAGACAAACCTACGTCACTTATTTTAGGACGAAGGGAGTATAAAACTTTTTAGCAAGCAGCCCATCACAGAGTGCTCAACTTTTTTCTCACTGCTTTTGTAGCGGAGGTGTGTACGACGCGCGTAGGGCCGCACGTACGAGGAATGCAAATACCTCATCTGCTGAAAAGATGGACCATCTTGTCCAACTCGGGGGCGGGGCGTGCGGAAGAAAGAGCCTAGACTAGCAGCCCTTCGTGTTGGAGGCAAATCTGAGATTGGTTGGGTAATTGCACCATATCTCAACCAGACTCGTACGATTATTTTTGTCAACCGAACCAAAACCAAACTTATTAAGGCCTTGTTACTTGTCTCGTATTTTTATTCATAGAGTTTCGGGATATACGAGAATTTGGTGTTCACTCAATACTCTCTAATCCTCTAAAATATCTTTCCTCAAAAATACTCTACCTTAGAGGAGAGTTTTCAATCTAGACAAAAATATGAAGGATTTGCGGAGATATGCAGGCATTATCCCGATCAAATCCGGCGTGGTAAACAGACTACTTGGGATTTTGCGGGAATTGGAACAATCCCCTACGATCCCGGCGAATACACTAGCGAATACGAGAGAAGTAAACAAGGCCTAAATGTTGCTGCCAGCCCAACCAAAACCAAACCCAATTAGTTTTCCACCCACCCCGAACTAAACCCACTGCACACCCACAGGTTGAAACCATTTGTTGAAGTGGGTTTAGAACCGTTTGTAGTATACTCCCTCCGTCCGTAAATAAGTGTACTTCTAGCCTTGTCTTAAGTCAAACTTTACTACGTTTGACTAACTTTTTAGGACAACGTATCAACATTTATGACACTAAATTGATACCATTAGATTTATTTTTAAATCTAGTTTCATAATTTGTCAATTTGATATAATATATGTTTTTATATTTTTCTATAAAGTTAGTCAAATTTGGTTAGATTTGACTTAGGCAAAAGCTAGATGTACACTTATTTGCGGACGGAGGGAGTAAGCAGGAACCATACATATTTCTGAACCATCATAAATAAAGAATTAAAGTGCCGACATTTGCATTTATTCGAGAGCATATACACACATACACACAAGTGCATAATAATTCCTACTGCATGGACAAGTTTCGAGAGCAGATACACACATACACACAGGTGCATACACATACACACAGGTTTGCATTTCTTTGAGAGCACATACACAGGTTTGCATTTCTTTGAGAGCACATACACAGGTTTGCATTTGTTCATGATACGGACAAGCTTTCTCGAGTCCTCAAATTCATCCATGGTCTGTGTCAAATTCAGATTAACCTGACATGGCATTTACATTAAGCAAATCAGTATAACATTCATCAGATGCTAGCAGAACTTAATGAATTATTATGCATGGTGCCTTTACATGAAACACTAATAACTTTACAAAGGAAGAAATGTAAACTAATCAAAGACAGTTAATAAGAATTCGATAATTCAACTCCTAAGAGATGAACATGCAGAAAAACACTACTCATTTATCCTTTCAATTTGTCTAAAACAAAGTTGTCTTTTCAGAGGAATCCCAGAATAATCTATAGAATGAAAAGCTGACAGAATAATCAGAGTTAATTAAAGGCCTTTAAAAACATGAAAAGCTCAGCCATATCCTAGAGATTCCGAATCAGAGGCATGACGAGCATGTTGTATTGCATACTACCACTATCATTATAGTTAGTATTGCCACATGAATCCGACAAATAATGAAGAGCATGTTCTGGGCCAACATATAGCTAGGCATAATATGGCGAAAAAGACACATTAGCTTGGTACTTGCAGTTCTATCAAGTACTATATCACATTAGCTTGGTACTTACAGAAAACATGGATCGGTTCGAAGCTTTTTACAAGAATCAAATCTAGGTTCTAGACACACGTCGTATTGGTCAATGGAAGTGAATAACCATCAGGTTCTCATAACTAACTTACAAAATTGTGTGATTCAGCTACAACCTCATTAAGTGAATAACAATATTAAAAGCTTATATACAACTACAAGATGACAGACGATTGATCTGTTCTTCACATACCTAGGATATTACGGGGCCTGCTAGAACCGTTCTCCATGTCCTTGTCCTGCAAATGAAGCAAATAAGTAATTCACATCACCACAAGAATACTACTACACTACAGGTTTTATATTCACATGTATTATACCTTCATCATTTTTTGGAATGTATAACCAATCTTTAGCACAAACAAGAGCTTGTAGCATATCCGGGGTTAATGAGCTTCTATTGTCTCCAAGTATCCTACCACCACAATTGAAAGCAGATTCAGATGCCACTGTGCTGAGAGGAATTGCAAGAAAGTCACGGGCCATAGATGACAATATGGGAAATTTTTCAGCACGCCTTTTCCACCAAGCACAAACATCAAAGTCAGGCGTGTCCTCCTCACATGATTCCTCCAAGTATGTGTCAAGCTCGGACTTGCGCACATGTGACCTACGACGAGACTTGTGATGCGCAAACTCTTCTTCTAACTTTCTTTTCCCTGCAATAGGTGATCCAATGGTGGTATTGCCTTGACTAGGAGGTGTCAAGGATGTAGTGCTTGTTGCTGCAAGTAGCTCATATTCCTTCACATATTTTTTCACCCAATCTAAAGCAATATCCACTTGCTTAGAAATCAGCTCATCATTTGAAGACACCTTGCTATAGAAGAAATCCAAGTAGTCCTCTTTCCTCCTTGGATCTAGGAATGTAGCAATGACAAGTGCAATGTTAAGCTCAATGTCCTTGCTTTTTCTGCGACGATTAGGATCTGCATTCTCATTTTCCTTCTCCTCGGGATCCCAATATTTATCCAGCTTTGGCAGCATCACAGCTGCTAGTTCCTTCAACACATCAGACGTCTGCCAACCCGGATCTTTTAGTGCATGACGAATACAGAGCACAACCGGTAAAAAAATGTGCGCAGTTGGCTTCCTATGAGCTGAAACAGTTAAGGTAAGCTCTTCAAAAGCTTTAAGAAATTCACAAATAGCTTCTGCCTTATTCCATTCTGTCACACTAGGACAAACTTCAAACTTTTGATCCGCATAACTAGTAAGGACAGATTTGTATTTCAATGCTTCTACAAGCATTTTCCAAGTTGAATTCCATCTGTTTGGTATATCAAGATAGATACCTTTCTTTTCAGGCAGACCCATCCGACTTGCAATTGTATTGAAATCTTGAAGCCTTGCCGAAGAAGAGTTTATATGCTTCAGCAACTCACGTATCAAGTGAATGGCTGCATGGATTATTTTCATTCAATCCTGAACCAAAATATTGAGGATGTGCGCACAACATCTTACATGCAAATGTTGACCATCAAGAAGCAGCTCATGCTTGTGATATTTTATTAACTCGTCACATGCACTAGTATTATTGCTGGCATTATCCAATGTCAAGGTAAAAAGCTTGCCCCTTATGCCCCATTCTGTAAGGCAGCCCACAATTGCTTCTTCTATCGCATAGCCCGTGTGAGGATACTTCACTTCTTTGAAACTATTAATCTTCTTCTTGTAGATAAATTCTTCATTGATATAATGGGCAGTGATGGACATATAACCCAAGCTCTGTGACGAAGTCCACATATCGGATGTTAAGCAAATGCGAGAGTTCAAGTTTTGTAGCTCAAGTTCGAAATCTTTTTTATTCCTTCATACATCTTCTTGGCATCATCGCGAATCGTGTGACGACCCTTGACTTGAAATGCCGGCTGCATTGAGTCAATCCATGGCTGAAGGTAGGGATCTTCAAACTTCAAAAATGGGATCTTCGCATGGATACAAAACTTTACCATAAGCTCACGACAGACTTTTGGATCGAACACAAACACGGCTTTGGATGTTTTGGTGGTTTTCATGGTTGACAGAAACCTATTCCTGCAGGCATCATCAATTGATCGGCAAGATTCCGCAATATGGTTTCTCAAACTGCTAGTCCCAAACTTAGCCTGAAGTTCTGCTCCACAATATTTGCACACCGCTTTCAGATCACCATCCACCTCAACCAGATCTTGTTGATAATGCTCCCATACCTTGGACCTTCTAGCACGTGGTACTTGAGTTATATCATCATCCATGGAATCATGACTCTCTGAACTATCTGAAGTAGCCATGTTTCCTCAAATTAAGACACCACTGCATGAATAAATACATGTGGAAAAAATACAATTAGAAAAAGAAACTATTGCTCAAAAAAATACGAACAGATACAGATTAGTAAGTGTCACGCAGAAACAAAAAGGTTAGCTAAAAAAGGAGGCACTAAAATTAGCTAAATTTCAATAACTCCACAAGATTGTCCTTTACCTAGACAAGATGTTTCACTCAAAAGCATCATCACACATTTCTCTATGCAAATGGCAAATGGCAAAGACCCCAATTTATTGATTAGGATTGCATATTACAGTACAATCATTTAGCCCATACAGATTACAGAGCACCACGATTACGCTCTAGATTGTTACAGATAATTGTACATCGGCGTGTCTCAAGAAAATTCATATATTGAGTTAACTGATTATTTTTCACTCTTATTCGAATTCAAAGATAATGGTGTGATTTAGTAACACAACGAAATCCAGGTTCTTGGTGACCTGAATTTCAAAATATACATGGCAAGAAAACTAGGGAAGAGCCACACACCTCTCTGATAGATCTTGGTGACCTCTGTATAATTCGTGGTGACCTCTGTATATCTCCGGTAGATCCTCGATAGGTAATAGCCGTAGGTTGCTTCGGCTGCGTCGCCGCCTCTTTTCCTCGTCTGCTCGCCGGACACACCTCTTTCACCGCCGCCACATGCCCTTGCCCTTGTGCTGCATCTGCTCTGGCTTCTGGAAGTGACCGAGGAGGAGAAGACCCTGACCTTGAGGATGCAAGGACTTGGTCAGAAGAGAAGTAGCGTCTGCAGTCGCGGGGGTGGGGGCGGGGGCGGTGGGCGGGGGGGAGCAGGGAGCCGTGGCGGCGGTCACGGACTCGTGGAGGAAGATGGCGGCTCGAGCGAGAGCGACACGCACAAACCCAACCTCAGGAACCGGTTTGGAACCACAGGTTGAGACTATTTGGAACCAGAACCATTCACACCCATACCTGACGGGACCCAACTGCTTTTGAGACGTAACTGAACCAAACCCAGCTGTTTTCTGGACCAGCCCATTAGTACCCAAACCAAAGGAGCCCATATGCAAAACTGAACCATCGGAACCGGTTAAACAAGAACCATTCCCAGATTTAGTTGGAGGGTGCACGGCTGTGATGCCGGCGATATCGGCTGGCTCGCCTCTCACTATGTCCCATCACGAACTCACCTGCTTCTTCTACAGGTTTCGGTTCCGGTGCATACATTATACGTCAACATGTATGAGACCCGATTAGAATCTAGGATTGGAGTCAACTCGATGTGCTCGCGTGCCGTCATTCTCCTTTCACTTCCGTCCAACTATACCGTGGCATCCAAAGGTGTAATTGGTGTCCCCCCATGGAGTAACCAGAGAGACTGGGCATCCTAGACCCTTAGATCGAGTATTAAAACGAAATCCCAACCATTAATTTCTGCTAAGACTGTTTTACCCATGGTAACAGTAAATTGATAAATTGATGCGCGCACTCGCTCATATACCCATACAGGCGTCTCTCTGTCCAGCTGCATTCCCCTTCCCGTGGGAAATGGTCCGGGCCCATGTGTCGGCCTCTCGTGTAATGTTTTGAGTGGCTATGTGTCCGGTGCGAGTGCTCTGGGCAGGGGCATCCAATCTTTCCCACGCGAGGTGAAAGGTATCGGACAAAAATCCACACCTGTGTGAAACCCTAGGCTAATCCCCTCGTCCTCCTAGTCTCCTACCCCAATCCCTACCCCCGTACCGGACGAGCCATCGCTGCACCGGTTCTGCCCTGCCACCGCCGCCCCAGTTCTGCCCCGCCGCCACCTGCGCTTCTCCCCGTGTTCTCTCTCTTCCTCCCATCTTCCTCTTCCCCTGCTGCTCTCTGCCTCTCTCTTCCTCCCATCTCTCTCTTCCCCTGCTCTCTCTCTCTCTCTCTCTCTCTCTCTCTCTCTCTCTCTCTCTCCTCTAGCTTCGGCTCCTCTCTGAGAGGGAGCGGCGGCGCGCCCTTGCCGGCATCGGGGGTGAAAGGGAGCCGACAGCGGGTGGCGCGGCAAGCAATGGCGGCGAAGGAGAGGAGCAACACCACATCCTTGGCAGTCTGTGACCCTCACATCTCCCTTCCCCTCCACAACGCTCCTCTCTCAACTAGTGTGTAGCGGCGTGCTCTATGGCAGAGGAGTGGGGCGGCGGCGGGGTCGTGCTGCAGGAGGGGGATGTGGTGGAGGCCGTCCTGATCGAGGTGGGCTTCGGCCGCCTCACTGGACACGCCCTTTGAAGGCAGTCTGGCCGGGCTACACAGCAAGGCCATCCAATCCACGTTTAGGCGCAGGGAGAAGGACATACAGGCATGCATCCTGCCTCACCCTGGCAATGGTCGGAAGCAGTACGTGCTGGTCCCTGCTGGACATCTCGATTCAGTCGCTAACTAACATGATGTTCTTCCCTTGCTACATAATTTACTAACAACTATCATTGGCAGTACTATTTTGCTAAATCGAGAATGTAGTTTGTGCTGATTTGATCTTCCATTATATGATATTTCTTGTGTACTTTATTCTGTCACCTGAAGGTAAAGTGAACTACCAGTAAGTAAAAAAATGAGCACAAACCCTTTTTTATTTACAACAGACACTTCTATTTTCCTATTGCATGGGAAAAACACTTCTTACTCCCGGGTGTAACTACACCCACGTCTTATATACTATCTTACAGAAGTATTTATAATACTTTACCTATTTGAGTATGTTCATATACTATATCTAAGATACTTACAAGCAAGTTAGGTGAAAAAATTGCAATGCGCCCATAGTTTGCACTATGTATGTAAAATAACATCATATTTATATGTACAAAAGGAGTGTGTGAATACAAATTACATACTACCAACAAAATAGTATATATACTGTCCAAATATCCTTATATACTTCGTACTACGCGTACATACCTTCCGATATGGTAGATACTGCCTATATAGTGCGAAACACGTGTGGGTGTAACTACACGCGGGTGTAGTATGAGACATATTCATACTACTCCCGGGTGTAACTACACCTACGTGTGATTCACACCATCTAGGTAGTATCTGTCATACCGAAAAGTATGTACACGTAGTATAAAGTATTATAAGACTATTTGGTATTATATATACTATTTTTGAGATAGTATGTATAAGTATTTCACATACTCTTATTTTACGTACAAATATAAAGGGTATTTTGGAAATATAGTGCAAACTATGGCTCCAGTTGAATTTTTTCAAGTAAGTTGATTTGAAGTATCATATCTGTAGTATATGAACATACTCGAACCGATATAGTATCACGTATACTTTCGTATGGAAGTATATGAGACATAGATATAACTACACCCAGGAGTAAGAAGGATTTTTCCTATATATATATGTCCAAGAAATATTTGTCAACTAAGTTACATATCCCACATCCCACGGTATATTCTTACATGTATCATTTTTCTGTACAAGCAGGTGACTGAATTTATTTGTATTCTGATCATGTGGGATATTTCTTACTAAAGTTTCGACCAACCCTTCATTTTTATTTAATTTTGACAATGCAAGATGTATAGCTGAGAGGCTAGGGCAGCTGAACTGATCAGGTTTGTTCAAGATACTTGCTTGCTCCTCAATAATGTCCTTTCTTATCGTGTTAGATTTAAGTTTGGTAATGCAAGATGTATGACTGAGAGGCTAGCATAGATGAACTGGTCAACTTTGTTGAAGATACTTGTTTCTTCTCAATAGTGCCCTTTTCATACCGTGTTACAAAAATATTATAAGATGTTCACTTACCATCATTTGTGAGAGTTAGCTGTTCAACATAGCAGCTCATTAGTAAATTCTTGATCTGGTCAAACGGCAATGTAATTCTTTCTCCTTAAAGACCTAAGCTTCTCTCAATCAGTTTGTTGGAACCACCAGAATATTCTCTAAACGGACTATTTCTGACAGAACTATTCTGCAATTGATAGCAAGGCAGGAAGCAGAGAAAGTGAAAAGGCTTCATATATTGAGCACTGAAATTTAGTATGGTTTTCGTGCTATTAAGGGCTGCCTATCTGCCTTCTGATCATCTCTGCTTATATACCGGTGTCAAGAGATGAGTAGGCATTGTAAAATTGTAGAGCCATCTCACTTGCTTCAATATATTATTGTTGTATTCTAGGTGTCTCCTAATTGTTGGATGTTTCTTAGTTAGCTCCTTTTGAAATTAATATGTAGTAGTCTTATTGCTTACAGCGTATCTTGGTTCTGCTCCTTGGTCCCGTTGTGTTATGCTTGCTTACCAAGCTGAAAACCCCCAAAGCTAGGCAATGTAATTTGCAGGCGATTCAGAGGTTGAGAGACTATTTTGGACTGCACATTGTTCATAGCATGTATCCTTGGGTCATCCATATTTTGAATTACATACTACCTTCTTAAAAGGGCGACCGATTTGCCTTCTCTCCGTCGCCCAAATCAGACGCCTCCTCGCTCCCCCGCTCAGTCACAAGGGAGGAAGGAGGCCCCACAACTTCCAGCAAGGGAGGGCGTCGTTTGGCGGTATGAGAAGGGGGGCGTGGGAGAGGAGCGCCGAGGTGGACGCCTAGCGATAGAGGGAGCTCGATCTTGGCCGGCGCGTCCTTGGCTAGCAGAAGCACTCCCTCCATTTTTGGTGAGTCCAGTTGTAGATAACTTCTGTTATCTGTAGCATTGGTTATCAACAACGAAGCATTGACCATCAGTTAAATTTAACTGGCTTTTTCCTATGATTTTTCTTATTTTAACAGGCATAAATAGGCTGACCTAAATATGGGAGAGAATAGTTGCATTGATCACTGTGTCTCGGAGTACTAGCAGGCAAGTTCACTAATTTTCCTGTTGGTTTTATTGCAAATAATATATACTATTACTGCATTTTTCCTTCTTTGCGCTGTGAAGAAAACAGTATTTCCAGTGCTTTTGATATCTAGAAAATATATTATCGCCAATGACAGTACTTTACATCCTCTGTTATGTGGCATGAATACACAAATTTTGTATTTCTCCTTTTCCTAGAAATAGCTATTTCTGTATATAGCGTATTTCTTTCTCTTTCTTGATACTTTGCTAACCCTTTACTCATGTTTTTTATTTTCAGGTGACTAACTTGGTCGGTCATATGCTTGGGGATCGGCCTCAGATATGAGTTGGGAAGCAGTAGTTGCCTTTTCTATAGTAGAATTCGATTGAAGATTTAAAGAGACCACAAATATTCAATGTCAGGGACATATCGCAATTATACACTATATATTCTATGCTTTTATGCTTCCAATATGCCATTGATGTTTTTGTCTCCAACAGACTAAGCTTTCATGTTTTTTCTGGCGTGTCGTTACCAAAGTAAGTTCTGTATTCACTAATGTCATTTATATATTTGATAGCTTCATTATTCTGTGAAGTTGCAGGTATATCCCCAAAGTGTCTCATATAGTCATATACATCGTGTTCCAAGAAGTAAACTAGATTAATTATTTCTATGATTTAGGATATTTTAGCTTCATTGATTTTAAATTACTTTCAACTTTAGAAAATTCATATACTTCAGACTATTTCATTTTTATCATCTGTCCTACCGGTTTCTACAACTCTAACTTCTTTGCAGTTTATCTTTTCTACTGCCATCAACGGAAAAATCAAGGCATGGCTATAAGGCTGCCTGTGCTCACGGGTCGACTACGATGCTCCTGGATATTGGTGTACGACCATGTCTTACAGTGCTAATGTACAAGGTGAGAACATGAAAAATTCAGTCAGCGTGTTGATGAATGAAAGATATACATTTTGTGGCCTGTTTTTCATGTGCCGATTTTTCAATCTTTATGCTTAATTATTTATTTATTTCATACTCATACATTTGTTTGTTTTAAAATTTTCTTTCAGACTCATCTTTTGTGGAACTAGCAAAGATGGTGATTCCCACATGGTTGAGTGGAACAAAACTGAAGGGGCTATTAAGTGGACATATCATAGCTTCCGGAAACGGTCACTAGGCATCGTCCAGTTTGACACTACGAGAAACCATTTTTAGGCCGCTGGAGATGAATTTCTTAAATTTTGGGATATGGATAACACCATCATAACTAACAACTAAAGATTGTGAGGGTGGACTTCATGTAAGTACATTTCTGCGCGCTTTATAAAAGATGTGCATATCGAGGGTCTTGCTTACCTTCTACTAATTTATGCAGGAATGATTACTTCTTGTGCTACAGGTTGTAAGCAAGTGTTCATTTCCTAATGTCTGCTTGTTGTGGCATGGAAAGATTGTGATCCTCCTTTTGTAGTTCGTGTGTACATATAAATCAATTTCCTGCTTTGGATGTAGCAAAGTGCAGTCCATCAGAGTTCAGGAGGACTAATGAACCAAATTATATATGTTTTGTGCCTCCAGAATAAAAGAGAGGACTATGAGGTGGTGATAGAGGATGGCGTGTTCATGTACAAGAACATCAGGCAAATCCTCGACATATCTGGCGGGTTGAGGGAGGCCAAGTGCATATTTGTACTGAGCACATCCAGCGGTCTGTATGTCAGGCAGGTAATGTTCAACCTCCATACTGTCACATACTAGCAACACACTAGCACTAGGTTGTGGCTTCGGTGTAGTGGCAAGATTAGGTATGTATCTTCCTTGCACCGTCATGTTGTTGCGATAAGATTGGATACTTTCTCAACTATGCGTATGTTATTCTAGGAAGATATTACTTTGGTTGCTTGGATAACATGGGTGTACCCTAGCTATGGAATGTTTTTCCCTTTTATCTTGATCCTGTAAATGTGTGGTCAGTATGTTAGGCCATAGTCTGCTCATACCTATGGGAGATGCGTGTGGCATCCTGATGGTCTGTATATGAGGCTATCTTTTATTTAACTTGTGTTAACCTTTCCAGGTATCATCCCAGGCATGCATCTGTAATGCCCAGATCTACTATTACCACATGAATGCTGATCTTATATCTTCAGCGTTACATACACATTGGCTTCTAATAGTTGCTTATGAGTTATATTTATAGATCTGCAATAGATAACAGAAAATGACTTGAGTATGCAATTGTATTTTTTTATTAATGCATCCAAGTTTTAATTAGTTCATTTGTTCAGTCAAAAATTATATTGGCCTTACTGTTAATCTAAAGAAATGATTTCTAAAATGGAGGAACTAATATTTAACAATGCCATGGTTTTCCTGAAGTTGTGTACACGATTTGCAAGGATTTTGTATCTCCAATTTCATTAATTCAATATTTAGTGAAGATGTCCATGTTCTAGAAAGTTGCATACTATTTAGTGAAGATGTCCATGTTTTAGAAAGTTGCATACTGATCGTTCAAATTTATGTGTGCGTGAACCAAGAAATTCCATTGTAACCAATATCACTTTGCATTTCTAGGCAATATAGCCAATAATTACTTTACAATTTGCGGCATATATAGGTTTAGCACTTGCCACCTGAAGAAGTTGGATGATCTTTCTTCTAATTCGAGTACATTTACCTTACCACTCCTGGAACTATGGATCTTCAGTTAATACTAGGTTCAGCCGCACGTCGTTTACTAATCTATCATATTTTCTTCGCAGATGGAATATGTTATAGATTTTTTTACTAGCCTTGGGTGTTTCTAGACCTTGGCCAGTAAAAAGATACATCAGTTTGATGTGCCTTACTAATAAAATTATTTGTTCCTTCGGCTAAATCTATGGATATTTAAGTAGGTAGAAATGTATAGATGAATTTCCAGCTATCTTATTTTTCCTTCACCACCATCCTGGAGTATAAGACATGATTATGTTGTGGAGTTGGATAGGACATACATTTAGATTAGGTGCACGCAAAAAAATTGAGTTTTTATCCATCTAAAGATTACATTTATGTTCCACCAGAGTTGTGGAGCCGCTGTTGTGAATGCATCGAGTTCATTTCGTACACGTCGTAATAAAATTCGTATGCTCAAAGTTCCTAGGTGTACACCTAGATTTCCAATAAGTACCAACTTTCTTTTACAATTTGTTTGGTTCGATGGAAACGTAAAATGGTCAGAGAACAATCATTTGAATGATCAATTTTGTTCATTGTGCTATCAAACAAGCTTACTCCATATGATTTGCTCTGTTATCCACAAGTAAATTGTTAGTGTGTTGGTTATACCAATCTGTTTGTCAGAGCAGCTTAATGATTTTGACATAAAAATATTATTATGCTTTTACACTGTCTTGCAAATTGTGCTTCAATAGGTCAAGTACAAATTATTTATATAGCGTTGTTGTTGTATTACATAATACTGCCACTTTTCCTTTGCATTTAGACAAATGTACATTCTATTGTACACCGTCGGTATGCTAAATACTCCCTCCGTTTTAAAATATAAGGTGTTTTAGATTTGTGAAAGGAGTGTATCTAGACGTCTTTTATGTCTAGGTTCACTCTAAATCTACATGAACCTACACTAAAAGGGGTCTAGATACACTTCTTTTACAAAGCTAAAACATCTTATATTTTGAAACGGAGAAAGTATTTATGTAACAGTTGAAAACACATGTAGGTAAATACTATGTTACCATCTCGAGAAATACATTGTAATGGGCTGTTTCCTTTCCATGCAGTGACATCATGGAGCATGTCGAGATCTCCCATCTCCTGAATACAAGAGCAAAGTATCGGTGGTGGCCAATACCGATACGAATTATGGTACTGACCAATCTACGAACAATAATATTATGATTCTGGTAGCTGGTAGCGTTCCCTCGCGACCATGGCGACCTGAGCCAGCATCTTAACTCTTAGGTCTATGATTTCGGCTTCAATGGAAGCGATTGCCTATACTGCTCTGTCCGAGTCACTGATCCCGACCATCATTGACATATTGTGTCTCCTCTTTTTACTTGCCTTAATAAATCACAAACGCATCTGTTGTGAGATAGGATGCTACACTCTTCTAGAAGTTTATTTGCTGTTTCTTCAAAACTGATTATCACTTTGTACTGTAATACATATTTCCTTGTCTCGCATTTTTTTTTGCTATTGCCTATCAAATTCACGTGTACCCATGAATAAGATAATAATATTATTGTTCGTAGATTGGTGTCCACATTACCATAGTGGTGGAATTGGTTAAGAGACATGGCTTATCTATGTAAACCAGAATTTCTAAACTGTAGACAGATCACAATGATTATACAAGCTTAGTAAACAAAATTTATTATATTACAAGAGATATACATGTTGATATTTCACTGCTGTATATTTTTAGCGTCTTACAACTATGAGTATACCGGGACAGGCGCAC
Organism: Avena sativa; assembly: GCA_916181665.1. Classification (NCBI taxonomy): domain Eukaryota; kingdom Viridiplantae; phylum Streptophyta; class Magnoliopsida; order Poales; family Poaceae; genus Avena; species Avena sativa. The sequence goes on from OV702286.1 coordinate 84,183,242, forward strand.
CCCTAAATCTAGTCCATGTGATTTAGGCCATGCCATCCGGCGCGCATGCTGGTGCTTTGCTTGGGCCGATCGTGGAAAAATGTTGATTATGCTTGGAAAGTACTGTAGTCACCACAAACAAAACCACATTCATGCACAAGAGCTTCTTTCAGGACAATTCATTCACAGAACTGATTGTACATGTCAGTAGCCCTACAGTGTCCACCACGCGGGATCATGTTAAGATGTACAGCAATAAAGCGTGGGCGTACGCATACTATTCCTAAGAAGTGACACCTCGTATGTATGCCTCCTCCTCTAAACAGACTTTCGCCATGCTTTGTAAATAGAGCCACAATAGCCAAACTGATACAAGGTGAAGAGAAAACCCTCTTACAAAGTAGATCAAAGATAAAGAAAACTGACACACGGAAAAACCTAAAACTATCAAAGCTCCAGGACGACGCTCCCAAGAGGGTAACAATGCACCATGCCGCCGCCATCGAGAATGTGACGGTCAAGGGTTTTCACATGGAGCCTGAGCACGGAGAAGGTAACCTCGACGACGCCCCAAAGTGTTGAAGTTTGATCCAAATTCTATTAAGGAGGCTAACTTCTGATGGAGCGGAGCGAGGCCCGTCGCCGGGTTAGGTTGCATCTGTGAAATTCCCGGCGTTGTATAAACTCTCCCCGTTATAGTGAAGATTTGCTGGCTGGCGCCCGTGGTTTTTTCCTTCTCTTTGTTGGAGAGGGTTTTCCACGTTAAATCTGTGCCCCCTTGCTGCGATTTTATTTTCGTTCTTCGTTATTTACTTGTCACAAAGCTAACACCAAAGAGGGTTACGACAACCGCATACATCGTCGCCGTTGGCACCGAAGTGCTGAGCTTTCGCCCGGAAAAACCTATGCTCCACTCTCCATAACTCGAGCTGCCCGCTGGCCTCGAGATAGGCCTCCGAACCGCGATCTAGGAGCTGCCAAATCCTAAGCACCACCAACTCCAAGACCCCCCCACCGTCCGCTCCTTGCCATCAGCATGACCGAAGAGAGAGAGAGAGACCACCACCACCACCACACCGCTCGCCGTAGAGTCACTCGCGCAGTCCACGTTCTGGGTCTGCCACCCCAACATCTGAGACCTTGACCTTGACGCGACAACACCATGACGAAAAGTCCACCAGACCGGGCAGGAGAAGTCCAAGTCAGCTAGCCAGCACTTGGATGGGGGTTTAGTGAGCAGGACACACCCGCAAGTCCACAAAACCCGAGGAATGGGACTATTAGGCGGACGATAGATCTAGGCCTCCAGGCCCGAATCCTGCACCCCAACCACACCATGGCCAGGGGATGGGCTCCCAGTCTTGCTGGTTGCCCTTGAATCCACCGTAGCCTACTGACCCCGCCAAACCAGATTGGGCCCGGATGGGCTTAGATCTGGGCCCAGGTAGGTCCTCCACCATCCAGGCTAGCTCCACCTACGTCCTTCATCCTTGTCAGCCATCTCGGACCTTGTCTCCCCCGAGTCCGATGGAGGGCGCCACCCTGGGACGTTCCTAGTCGCCGACGAAGATCTCCTGTAGAGGCACTAGCCGCCACAGTCGTCTCCTAGAGGAAGATGGCCCCGCTACCTCCACCACGGCTTGCCGGCCCACTTCGCAAGGAAAGCCCTGGATCAGTGTTGCAGTTTGTTGCCCTGCTTGGAGCCGCCCCACACCGCCCTCCTTGCAAACGGGAACCAGGGGAGTCCGCCGCTTCCGGCACCACAGGGGCTTTGCCCGGCGGCGGCGGCGGTGGGGAGTGGAGAAGGAGGACGGGGACGACATGCTAGGTTAGCTCCTGGTCGCCCGGGGGGGGGGGGGGACCTTCCAACCTCTGTGTACGGAAAATCTATTAGAGCACCTCGCATGTATGCATAGACTAACAAAACCAGAACAACGACATCGTCATGTTTGTTGCAAATTCCAACCTAGTAGTTTCAACGTCTCAAATGTGGACATGATCTACGACTCGTTTACAGTCTGAGTGCTTTAATATTGGGTATGCTTTAATATTGGGTATGTTTTGACTTTTTTCCCTTCAAAGTTACCGCCCGAGGATTTTATGAAGGTTATTCTGGTACTCAAAGTTATCAAATTCTTGTTACAAATATGTCAGTAACTAATGCATCAGAGCATCTCTAGCAACGCCTTTCAAACTGTACAATAATTAAAATAGAAATAAAACAATTCACACAGTTCAAATAAAATGAAGTTCAAATTGATCTTTGAGCCTCCGATGATCTAGGAGATCATTTTGTAGTTTTTCATGAGCATCTATGTCATAGATTTTCGCATGCAAGACGAGAAATCAAAAAACTGCATTAGCACCCGGTGATCAACAACGACATCAGTACCCTGTGTAGAAATTTATGAATCCCTAATATTTTTATTGTATATTGCAATGACCCTTGTGGGGTTTATATAGACGTACACGGAGGGGGAGACTTGGACTACAAGAAGATCATTACATTTAAACTAATCCTATCTTTATCTCTTATCCCAACCGTACATATTGTCTAATATTCCCCCTCAGTCGTAGCGGGAGAGAAGCGGACGCTTGCGACTGGAGAATCCTGCGCATCTGTCACCTTCTCCACCTTGTCATTATCACCGTCCCTTTCTGGTTCCTTCCCTGCAGTCACAGCAGGAGTGGCGTGGACGCAAGTGACGACGCGGACGCTGCTGACTGGAGTTCTTAAATTGTTGTAGACGTTGTTCTTGATGTCGATGTTGAGGTAGCTGAGCGTGATGTAGTCGTGGTCGGTGTAGCCGATAGCGCCGGAGGCGCAAAAAATGCGTGGTCTTTGTCGTAGGGTTGTAGGGTTTTGTGTGCGGCAACATCAGTGATTTGCGGCGGCGGCAGGTTCTTATGCAGCAGTGGCAGGGATCTGCGGTGGCGACGGGTTTTTGTGCGGCGGCGGCAGGGATCTACGGCGGCGGCGGGTTTTTGTGTCGGGTTTTATCATATTGCGGCGGCGGCGGCGGCGAGGTTTTAACCTGGCGGGCGAGGCGATCGTGTGGTCGCCCTAGTAGAGCGCCAGGCTATGGTGACGGCGGTTTTGGACCACATGATGTAGACCTTGGCGATGATTTTTGTTGACGATGTAGAACTCGATGAAGATCTTGGTGTAGTCGTACAACTTGACGTAGATGTTCGGGTCGATGTAGTCCGGCTTGATGCAGTGCAGATCTTGGTGTCAATGTAGTCGTGTCTCGGAGAGTGCAGATCTTGATGTCGGTGTAGTGGCGCCTAAAAGCAGTGCAGACTTGTATATCTTGACGCAGATGTTTGAGTCGATGTAGTCCAGTTTAATGCAGTGTAGATCGATAGGTCGATGTGTTGGCTCATGGAAGGTCGATGAAGACATAGAGGACATCCCGATGTTCCGCACGGCAAGCTGACTCGTGGTCGCCAGGTGCATGCGCGAGCGTGGTAGACCTTGATCGTCAAAGTCTGGTGTCCATGATCCATCTGCATGTGTCACAGAAAATAAAGTGATTTGTTATGTCCACAAAGTAGCCAATGGCCACAGGTGGAGCCCTCCTTTTTCCTTTCCATGTTGACATCATTGACTTGCTCCTGAAGGCCACGCGATGCTGCTGCGGCATGATCCGGTCCGCCTCTTGGATGTACCATGCACGACTTAGAGTCGGCGCCGGGCGGCCGGCATGGCACGCGCCACCATTGAGTAGATCAATTTGACGGAAGCTTTTGCACTAATCTGTACCGGAGGAGGTTCGTGATCTAATCTAGGGATTTATCTTGGAACTAATTGGATCTAATCTATGAGTTAGGAAACTTCGAATTTGAATCTAATCTAGTCTAGAGAACCGATCAGATCTTTGATCGAGACCGGGTGCCACGCCCCCGAGGAGAAGATTAATCTTCCCGAGGGCGACGCGATGCGGAATCGGTGGAAGAACCTAGGATCGACGTCGTGAGGCTAACCGCTCTGATGCCATGTGGAAATTTATGAATCCCTAATATTTTTGCTGTATATTACAATGACCCTTGTGGGTTTTATATAGACATACACGGAGGGGGAGACTTGGACTATAGGACGATCATTACATTTGAAAGGATATTTATTGTTATAATCTATTTTGGTGTTCGTTAACAACATAAGGTACATTTTGCTGTGTGTTAATGTCTACAGGTCAATCTATTGAAAAGGAAAAAAGTCAGAGTATTGTGGGAAATTACATGGCCAAATCCATGCTTTCCTGAAGATTCCAGACCGGAGTCTCTGGTGTGCATACACTGGAGTCTCCGGTGTGGTCCGGAGTTTCCCCAGGAGTTCCCGGTGTGCGGACTGGACTTGGCCCAGGGTCTCTCTGTGTGGTGGTCCGGAGATGGACCAGATATCAGCCGGAATCTCCGGTGTGACTCCTCTGACCGGAGTTTCCGGTGTAGGCACACCGAAGTCTCCGGTGTCTCTGGTACGGAGTTACGGCCAGAGTCTCCAGAGTGGACGTCAAGCCCATGCCCAAGGCAGCCAGCTCGGTCCAGAGATGGACCGGAGGTGGGCCGGAGTTTCTGGTCCAGGTCGGAGTTTCCGGTCTGGCAAACCGGATTCTTCGGTGTGAATGACCTCCAATGGTCAGAAAACGGTTCACAAGTGTGTGGCCTATAAATAGGGGACCTCATCCCCTTCCTCGAGCTGCTCGTTCCAGAAAAAGAAGACCACACCATTAGAGCCACCAAAACTCCAAGATCTCTTCATCCAACCACCCAAAGTCGTTGATCTTTGGGAATCGGAGGAGGGGGCATCGATCTATAGCTTCACCAAGAGGGATCTTCATTTCCCCCTCATCCACTTGAGGGGCCCTTGCTCTAGGGTTTCATTGGAAACCCTAAGCCTTGCTTTGGTTGATTTGATTCTTACAAGCTTGTCTTTGATTGTGTGACAGCTTGCTTGGATTCGGGAGTCCCCAATTAAGTTGTGGGTGTGTGCCTCGAACTTGTTGTAAAGGTGCCGGCTTCCACCTCGAAGGTTGCCGATATAGTGGAAGAGGTGAATCGAACCCGTTGGGGTGAGGTTCATTGGAGAACAAGGGAGGCCTCTCGTGTCGTTGGTGGTTTGAAACAAACCCCCTCTCCAAACATAGACGTACTTCTCCTTAAAAGGAAGGAACTACGGGAAACAAACCCTTGTGTCTCCGCGTGCTCCACTTTGGTTACTTCTATCCTTTACCGCACTTTACTTATCTCGTTATTGCGTAGCGTTTATGCTAGATTGACATATAGGTAAATTTACCATAGTTGCATAATCTAGAGAATTTACCTTTTGTGTCAAACGCTAAATTGAAAAAGAGTAAAATTTGAAGTAGCACCTATTCACCCCCCTCTAGGTGCCCATACGATCCTTTCAATTGGTATCAGAGCCTCGGCTCTTTATTTGGGCTTAACCGCCTAAAAGACTATGGGTAACCAAGGAGATGAGGGAGAGGGTGAGGCTAGCAACTCGGTGACCATGGTAGATCTGAAGAATTTGGAAACAAGCTTGAGCTCTACCTTAGGCAACGAAATCCAACAACTGCGTCAACTTGTTGAGCAACTTGTTATGGAAAAGTCGGCCTCACCACCTCCCTCTTGATGGCTCGAAATACGATGAGCTCGTTGGGAACCCCGAGAGGAAGGTATGATGAGCACAACAGCAAGTTTTCTCTCAGTTATGAAACCAAGGTTATTGAACCGGTAGGAGCAAGGAAACAATCCCAAGGTGTTGTCTCCAACTTGGAATCCTGCACAACACAACCACAGAACTTTGCCCCAACTTACAATGAGGTCAATCTCACCGGTTTTTCTGAAACAAAGGATTAAACGTATTGTGTGGAAGATAGTAATTGTTTTGCAGAAAGTAAACAGTAAACAGTAAATAGTAGATTGTAGATTGATGGTAAAAGAATGGACCGGGGTCCATAGTTCACTAGAGGTGATTCTCCTTAAGATAGATGACATGTTGGGTGAACAAATTATAGCGGGGCAATTGACAGAGACCGATAAAGCATACATGCATATACTAATCATCTTGACTCCTATAAGATTTGATTGGGCATTACAACATTATACATACACCGTAATCCAACTGCATCTATGTCTAATAATCCACCTTCAGGTTATCATCCGAACGTGTTGGGACACGCAGAGATAAACAAAACGTTTTCCCTACGCGGTGATCCCAAGATCCAGCTCAGGTAGAAGGCCACGAGGATTACCACTAGACGCGCAGTTGCGGAATAGATGAAGCACGTCGCTTGACGCAGTGCAGTCCTCACGACCTGTTCCGGTTCCACGATCGTCGAAGTGCTGAACGTATAGCACCGCCATTAGTATCCACATGTATGAGGAGGAGCGCCGGCGGTGGACTGCTAGGTCCGATACAGCGGCGACAGGACGGACTGGGGATAGGGTTTCCAACACATGGAATGACCTAACCTTATGCTCTAAGCACCTGTGTCCCAGCTTATATAGGGAGTGAAAGTGGGCTCCACTCACTTGTGGCCCATTCACTAAAAGGCCTATATTAGTCACTGCAAGTCCAACTTGCTGACTAAGTCCATGTCTCTATTTGGGTCCAACCCAAATAGATTTCCTGTTTGGGTTTAACCCAAAATTGCTCCCGCTCTTAAGTGTGTGACCCGACAGGCTCATGGTAATCCGGACACGATCCGAGTCTCACTCGAGACCGATCAGTCGGTAGTGGCTCCTAGCAGGACGTGCCAACTCCCAAGTACCAATAAGTCATGACGACATACCTTCCAATGCGACTTTCGTTTGAGTCCCTTTTGCCTCATGATATACCTTGTCGAACTAAAGGCAAATAATCGTCAACCCTTAAATAGTCCGACTCTCTGTCTCGATCCGAGATAAGTGATTCATCCGACTAACTCTTAGTCGGTCGCCTCGGTTAACACTTAACCGAGTCGTGCATGGCCATGCTTTCCAAATCATATCTTCCTAGAGGGCCTAGAGAATATCTCTCCAGATGGAGGGGCAAAATCCCATCTTGGTTATTCACATCACGCATCTTGATTCTCAGTCGATCCGAACTCCGCCTTTATAACTGCCCATTGACGGAACAACGTTTGACAGAACCTAAGTCGGTGATCCTAAACTCGGATTGCGCAATAACCTCAGGTCTAAGGATTACATTGATTGAGACATGCAAATGACGACTTGTTCGTTGCATCTCAATATGGGTCAGGCCGACTCGCTAAACTCTTTAGCCGAATCCGTATAAGTCGGAATAGCATCTCCATGCCCATGACAAGTGGAACCGAGTCATCTGCCGACTTCCACATTGGTCTGAGTTGTGTGTCCAGCACAACCTCGATGACCAAGGATAATTAGTATGAACAACATGAATATATAGTTCTACAATCGAATCACATATTCAATGATACATATCAGTAGTTTATACAGGGACAATAACTTCATGAATACATTGGGAAATATCATCAACCATGATTGCCTCTAGGGCATATTCCCAACAGTCTCCCACTTGCACTAGAGTCAATCATCCGACATCATATGTCTAGGCATCTAATGCCCATAGCTCTTAGGTGCGCCTCATGCTTCGGCTGTGGAAGTGGCTTTGTCAACGGATCCGCAATGTTTGCATCCGTGTGTACCTTGCATAACTTGATATAACCTTGATCCACGAACTGGCTAATAAGGTGGTACTGCATGAGTATATGTTTGTTCTTATGGTGTTGTCTAGGTTCCTTGGCTTGTGCAATATCACCATTGTTGTCACAATACACGTCTAACGGATTGGACGAGCCCTGAACCACACCAAGATCCATGAGGAAATTCCTCATCCAAACGGCTTCTTTTGCCGCCTCCAGGGCAGCAATATACTCAGCCTCTATTGTAGACGGAGACACCGTTTCTTGCTTGGAACTCTTCTAGCTCACAGCCCCTCCGTTTATCACAAACACATATCCGGATTGCGAACGAGAATCATCCGAGTCAGTGAGATAACTCGCATCCGTGTAACCCCTTATACTGATCTCATCCTCACCTCCATAAACTAGGAACATATCCTTAGTCCTTCTCAAGTACTTAAGGATATTTTTAGCCGCTACCTAGTGGATCTCTCCAGGGTCAGCCTGGTACCTGCTCAAAACACTTAGAGCATAGGAAACATCCGGCCTAGTACAAATCATAGTGTACACGATGGATCCGACTGCAGAAGCATACAGAATCGCACTCATCCGACTTCACTCATCAGTTGTTAAAGGACACTCAGTCTTGCTAAGTTTTATGCCATGGGACATCGGTAAGAATACCTTCTTAGACAATTCCATGTTGAACTTCTTCAACACTTTGTCCAAATATGTACTCTGACTCAATCCAATGAGCCGCCTTGATCTATCTCTATAGATCCGGATTCCTAGTATGTAAGTTGCCTCACCCAAATCTTTCATCGAAAAACTCTTTTCCAATGATTCCTTGGTTTCTTGCAACATCTGGACATCATTTCCAATCAGTAATATGTCATCCACATATAAGATCAGAAAGTTTACTTTGCTACTACTAAACTTCTTGTATAAACAAGAATCATGATCACTCTTGATGAAGCCAAACGATTTGACTACCTCATCAAAGCGAATGTTCCAACTCCGAGATGCTTGCTTTAACCCATAAATGGATTTCTGAAGCTTGCATACCTTGTTAGCATTAGCCGGATCTACAAAACCCTCGGGCTGTATCATATACATGTCCTCGGTTAAATTTCCATTAAGGAAAGCCGTCTTGACGTCCATCTCATATCTCATAGTCGAAATAGGCTGCTATAGCTAACATGATCCTAACTGACTTAAGCATCGCTACAGGTGAGAAAGTCTCATCCTAGTCAACTCCTTGAACTTGTCGGAACCCTTTCGCGACAAGCCGTGCTTTATAGATAGAAACATTTCCATCCATATCAGTTTTCCTTTTAAAGACCCATTTGCACTCGACGGGTCTTGCACCGTCTGGCAGATCAACCAAGTTCCAAACTTGATTTTCATCCATGGACTTTAACTCAGATCTCATGGCTCTAAGCCATGACTTAGAATCAGAACCCACCATTGCTTCCAAATAAGTTGCCGGCTCATCACTATCCAACAGCAACACATCATGAACACTTCGCAATCTGGCTGATCTTCGTAGTGTCGATGCAATTTTCGGCTCAGGTACCACGTCCGGCTCAACCTCTAAGGATTTTGTCGACTCGTTGCTGGCCGGTATCTCTCAAATTTCTTTGAGATGCACCGTACTCCCACCGACTCCCCGACTGAGAAACTCTTTCTCAAGGAAGACACCGTTTCGAGCGATAAACACTTTGCCCTCTTCTCGGTTGTAGAAGTAGTAACCCAAGGTTTCCCTCGGATACCCCACGAAAATACACTTATCCGACTTGGCTGTAAGCTTGTCCGACTGAAGTCGCTTGACAAAAGCTTCACAACCCCAAAAGAAAAGACAAACTCGTCTTCTTGCTAGTCCACATCTCATGTGGTGTCTTCTCTACTGACTTTGATGGTACTCAGTTTAGTGTGAACGCTGCAGTTTCTAGACAATAACCCCAAAATGATAAAGGTAGATCCGTCCGACTCATCATTGATCGTACCATGTCTAACAAGGTACGATTCCTCCTTTCCGACACACCGTTTCTCTGCGGTGTTCTTGGAGGAGTAAGCTGGGGAACTATTCCACAACTCTTCAGATGGTCATCAAACTCATGGCTCATGTACTCGCCTCCTCGGCCCGACCGAAGAAACTTTATTTTCTTGCTGAGTTGATTCTGTACCTCATTCTAGAATTCCTTGAACTTTTCAAAGGCTTCCGACTTATGTTTCATCAAGTAGATATATCAATACCTACTCAAATCATCAGTGAAGGTAATGAAGTACTCATAACCACCTCTGGTTGTCGTGCTCATCGGGTCACATACATCACTATATACTAGTACCAATAAGTCGGACGCCCTTTCACAACTCTTTGCAAATTGGGTCTTGGTCATCTTGCCGAGTAGGCAGGATTCACATGTCTCAAACGACTCCAAATCGAACGAAGTTAGGAGTCCATCATCATGGAGCTTCTTCATGCGTTTCCAACTTATATGACCAAGCCGACAATGCCAAAAGTAAGTCATATTCAGATCATTTGGTTTCAACCTTTTAACATTTATGTTATAGACAGATTCACCCTCAAGATTCAAAATAAATAACCCGTCCCGAACGGGTGCAAAGCCGTGAAACATGTCATTCAAATATAAAGAATAACCATTATTCTTAATATTCGACTCATAGCCTTGTCTCATCAAACATGAGGCAGAAATAATGTTTCGACTAAGAACTGGAACATAATAACAATTATTTAGCTCCATTAAGAATCCAGAAGGTAAATGAAGTTGCATTGTGCTGACTTCCAACGCAGCGACTCTCGCTTTGTTGCCGACTCGAATGTCAACCTCGCCTCTTGCAACGCTCCTAGTTCTTACCAGTCCCTGCAACGAGTTGCAGATGTGAATGACTGATCCGGTATCATATACCCAAGAACTACCAGGTGCATCATCAAGATAAATGTCTATAACATTGCAAACAAGCGTACCTGAGCCGGAAGTCACACCTCCGCTCTTGGCTTTGTCAGCCAGATACTTGCTACAATTCCTCTTCCGGTGGCCATCCGACTTGCAGTAGAAGCAAGTGGATCCAGCTGCAGGAGATGGCTTAGTCCCTGAGGAAGCTCTTTGGACCGGGTCCTCATCCTTACCTCCCGACTTTGCCTTCTTCTTCTTAGTCCAAGAACTCTTCTTGAATTTAGCCTTATTTTGCACCATCAACACTTGATTGGCACCTTTCTTGAGATCCGCCTCAGCCTGCTTAAGCATCCCATGTAATTCAGTGAGCTTATTATCCATACCATGCATGTGGTAGTTCGATATGAACTGTCCATACACACTAGGAAGAGAGTTCAGAATTATGTCCGTAGCGAACTCTTTGCTAATAGGGTAGCCAAGTCTTTCCAGAGACTGCACGTAACCAACCATCTTGATCACATGCGGACTCAGTGGATCACCATCCTTAAGCTTGTAGCTCAACAAAGCCTGAGAGACTTGATACCTCTCAGTCTTTGCCTGAGCTTGGAACATACTTTTGAGGCTTTCGATCATATCGTAGGCCTCAACATTCTCGAACTTCTGCTGCAAGTCTGGTTCCATGTGAGCAAGCATAAGACAGCTACTCTCCATGGATTCATCACAAATCCGACGGTAGGCATTGTTGCCTGCGACAGTCGCATTCTCATCCGGCTCATCTGGAAGTGGGTTGTCTAGGACACGGTCCCTCTTTTATTGTTTGAGAAAAATTCTCAGATTATGATGCCAGTTGGTGAAATTAGTTCCATTTAGCTTATCTTTCTCTAAGATGGTTCTCAAAGCAAAACTGGAAATCTGAGAGAGACTACTAGGTGCCATTGATCTACAACAGAAAATATGCAAAACACTTAAGACATGTATCCATAAAAGAGCAAGCATATTAAACACTTTAATATTTATGCTCCCACTAGAACCAACATCCCTCCGATGGTTACTTAGTGATTCAGGACCCTAAATAAGCAAGTCGACTAGTGAGCTTTAGCATCACCACTAGCCGTCAAATGATCTAGGTATACAACTCCTTGTCAATCGCATCTCTTACGACTCCTATTGGATGGGTGGCATCACATGCCCCGGCTCCCATCCGACTTTTCCCCGAGTCCCACAACCGTTGTGATAGACCCGTCTAGATTACCAAGTGCTTCCGCTGTAAGAGTCCGACTCGAACCCACCTAGTCAGAAAGAATTGATAGCACCTCAATTTTATGAGCCCACTACAAAAAATGTCTGACTTGTGATGGTGCAACACTGGCGGGGAAACCGACTAGACCTTCTTTGAGGAATTTCTTTCTACCAGCTATCTAATAGAGGTAAAAACAGAGACATAACAATAACACAAAATAAAGCAATTATAATGTGAAATGGTATGGCTCTCTTCATGGAGATCTCCATCTCCACAAAGATTGTAATTTGACTCATGTCAACTCTTGTCACGTGCCGTCTTACACCATGTAGCCGACTTGTATATCGACTTGCATGCCTTCCGGATTCTCCAAACAACTACTCTATCTAGTAAAGAAAATTACATAGAGAATCCGACGCGCAGGACGTTATACAATAAAGTGACAGCACCTAGGCTCCAGCCGGCTGACAAGAACCGTGATACACGGATCACATATGGATTACACACATCACATGCATATAAGCCATACCATTCATAACATCATCCTACAAAAACAAGTTATGCATAGATACGATATCTACCGGCATTGTGAAACTCGCAATGACATCTAAGACGCTATGACAGGGCGAAGCCGGTGGTCCCGCTAGCCGGGTAGCGGGGGGGGGGGGGGGGGGGAGGGATCGAAGGGGCAGTGCCCCTCGCGGGTGCGGACAGCGCCCGACGATATTTCCGAAAACACAGATCTCATCTGCATTCCGAACATGAATTTCGTCATCGGATAAAACAATTTTACCCAAATCCGATTCGGACTCTGATTCGACCAAACTCTTTGATCTTCGATCACCGCATCCGGATTTACACGTCACAGTCTACCCCGATGGCAGAAACCAACCGGTAGGGGTATGCCGTTCCACGACCTCTGCAGTAAGATCACGGAAACCGAATCATCCAAGTCCTCGAGTAAAGTTGATCCAATCAACCTCGTACAAAACCGATCTATCTCATAGATAGACCACCAAAACTGCAATTAGATCCAATCTATCGCCAACCACATATCACATATGCACGATCTCGAGCCTAAAACCAGAAGCTAACACTCTGATACCACTGTTGGGCCACGCAGAGATAAACAAACCTTTTTCCCTACACGGTGATCCCAAGATCCAGCTCAGGTAGAAGGCCACGAGGATTACCACTAGACGCGCAGTTGCGGAATCGATGAAGCACGTCGCTTGACGCAGTGCAGTCCTCATGATCCCTTCTGGTTCCACGATCGTCGAAGTGCTGAACGTACAACACCTCCGCCAGTATCCACACGTACGAGAAGGAGCGTCGGCGGTGGACTGCTAGGTCTGGTACGACATTGACAAGACAGACTGGGGCTAGGGTTTCCAGCACATGGAATGACCTAACCTTATGCTCTAAGCACCTATGCCCCAACTTATATAGGGAGTGAAAGTGGGCTCCACTCACTTGTGGCCCATTCACTAAAAGGCCTATATTAGTCACTGCAAGTCCAACTTGCTGACTAAGTCCATGTCTCTATTTGGGTCCAACCCAAATAGATTTCCTGTTTGGGTTTAACCCAAACTTGCTCCCGCTCTTAAGTGTGTGACCCGACAGGCTCATGGTAATCCGGACACGATCCGAGTCTCGCTCAAGACCGATCAGTCGGTAGCGGCTCCTAGCAGAACGTGTCGACTCCCAAGTACCAATAAGTCATGACGACATACCTTCCAATGTGACTTTCGTCTGAGTCCCTTTTGCCTCATGATATACCTTGTCGAACTAAAGGCAAATAATCGTCATCCCTTAAATAGTCCGACTCTCTTTCTCGATCCGAGATAAGTGATTCATCCGACTAACTCTTAGTCAGTCGCCTCGGTTAACACTTAACCGTGTCGTGCATGGCCATGCTTTCCGAATCATATCTTCCGAGAGGGCCTAGAGAATATCTCTCTAGACGAAGGGGCAAAATCCCATCTTGGTTATTCACATCACGCAGCTTGATTCTCAGTCGACCCGAACTCGTCCTTTATAACAGCCCATTGATGGAACAACGTTTGACAGAACCTAAGTCGGTGATCATAAAATCGGATTGCGCAATAACCTCAGGTCTAAGGATTACATTGATTGAGACATGCAAATGACGACTTGTTCGTTGCATCTCAATATGGGTCAGTCCGACTCGCTAAACTCTTTAGCCGAACTGTGTAAGTCAGAATAGCATCTCCATGCCCATGACAAGTGGAACCGAGTCATTTGCCGACTTTCACATTGGTCTGAGTTGTGTGTCCAGCACAACCTCGATGACCAAGGACAATTAGTATGAACAACATGAATATATAGTTCCACAATCGAATCACATATTCAATGATACATATCAATAGTTCATACAGGGACAGTAATTTCATGAATACATTAGGAAATATCATCAACCATGATTGCCTCTAGGGCATATTCCCAACAGAACCCCCTCCAGTATTAAGTTGCAAGCAACAGATAATTGCATTAAGCAAAGTGTGTAAAGTAAACAATACGATTGTCCCATGGACAAAGGATTGATGTTTTCTCCCTAGTAGCAACAACACATCTAGTACCTTAGAGATTTCTATCACTTCCCCAGATTACTAGAGGCATGAACCCACTATCGAGCATAAATACTCCCTCTTGGAGTTGCTAGCATCAACTTTGCCAGGATAGCTACTAATAACAGAAAGCATGCAAGATCACAAATAACAAAGACATGATAGAATCAATAATCAATCTGAAATAGCATCTCAATAACCATCGGATCCCCGCAAAAACAACATGTAGGATTACAAATAGATGATCTTGATCATGAACGGAGCTCACAAGATCTAAACATGGTAGCACAAAGGAGGAGAACCAACCATCTTGCTACTACATGGACCCGTAGTCCAGGGATGAGCTACTCACGCATCACACTGGAGGCAGGCAGGGTCATGAAGAAGGCCTCCAGGGTGAATTCTCCCCTCCGACAGGGTGCCAGGAAGAGCTTCAGATCCCTCCAGATCTAGGGATGGAGATGACGACGGCTATAGACTCTTTCATGGAATTTTGATCGGGTACTTAGGGTTTTTGTCCTGAGGGGTCTTTATAGGCGGAAGGGCTAGGTAGGTGGAGCACCAGGAGGCCCACACCCCCTGGTGGCGCGCCCCCAGGCCGCGCCGCCACCAGGTGCGGCCGTCCTGGTCCGCCACTTCGTCTCCCCTCCGGACTCCATGTTGCTTCAGGTAAAATATTTACTTTGGATTTTGTCCGGTCCAATTCTGAGAATATTTCCGTACTAGCTTTTCTGAAACCAAAAACAGCAGAAAACAGGCAACTGACACTGTGACATCTTGTTAATAGGTTAGTCCTAAAAAATGTGTAAATATAATCCAAAGTATGGACAAAACATAAAAAAGTAGATATAAAACAAGCATGGAACATCAAAAATTATAGATACGTTTACGACGTATCAACATCCCCAAGCTTAAATCCTGCTCGTCCTCGAGTAGGTAAGTGACAAAAAGAAGAATTTTTGAGGTCACATGCACCATTTGGTCATGGTATTTATACATTGATAGCTGGGATCATAGTACTCTAACATAGTATGAAAGATATAGTTCTAACAATAAGACATAGCAACTATGTTGTTGTAACTACCTCGGTGAATTACACTCTTAGTTACAAGCCTGGATGAGCGGAAATGGTTAAAATAGTACTGTGGGGACAAATGCCACTCACAGGTAGACCTTTCGGCCGTCCTAACCATTTCCAAACATCAGGACAAGAATGAGCGGCGTAATCGGCAGGCGAAGGGATCAACTACATACACAAATGAGTATGTATGCAAGCCACATACAACAGTCCTCAGAGCCATTCCATCTAAAAGAAATAGAAATATTGCAACGCCATACGGCAAGATCCAAATATCCTAGATAGATATAATAGTTTAGGATATCTCCTCATACATCAAACATCAGAGTATCAGACGGAAGCAGAAAACAAGATCCGAGTACGGATAAGAAGCAAATCGGCATAAGATGCCCCATAAATAAACACATCCCACCCACAGATCTCAAGGATCCCCGTTCTCGGAATCTCTACACCGATTGATCGTTGCCAACATCGTCCATCTCCTCCACCCAGTATCCATCTTGCGAGTATACCTGTTCATCTGAATCAAACAATTTATCGTGTGAGACCCTAGGGGTACTCAGCAAGTCTTTATGCCTCTAAAGGAGACACAACCTGGGGTGACGCAATTGCAGCAAAAGATAATACCTAACAATTCTATAGATACTCGCTAACCATCTGCCTAACCAAAGATAGACGGATGTCCGGGAATTAAAAGCAACAGTTATAACAGTAATATTAACAGATCCATCCTCCTCCTCGCTTACCAATGAGGAAGCGGACGAACAACCCCCATCTGTTGGCAGTTTTATTATCCATTCCATGAGTGATGCACTATTTACTAGTCAGGTACTTAGTCAAATTAAAAGCGGTACTTTAGTTATACTTGTCTATGATCGAGAAACTGTGCTCCAAGTCGTCCATAACCATGGACACGGCTTTCAGAAAGATTTACCCTGCAGGGGTGCACAAATAGCAACACACACTCGATCAACCTCGGAAAAACCAAATCAAAACCCAACGAGGCATTCACGACAAAGCGATCACAGGATTCAGAAATGTTTCAGGGGGCCACCCCATTAAGCTACCCGCAACGAAGTTGGACGGCTCCGAGACGGACCCAAGGTTTGCGCCAATGGCTGTAAACGACTAGGAACCCGAAAGTGTGACTGAGCTTGTCGATACCACGAAAACACTCCGCAATCCTAAATAGTACAGGTGCTCCTCGCACAATCTTAAATAAAGCAGTGAAACATGGCATAGGTACAGGATAGTAATAAAGCCCCAAACTACTTTGTGGCCCCAAGAAATAAGAATGAATCAAGCTCTGGCTCAGGTGGTCCATAAGGCCTCCTGGATGTGGATAGTGCGAATAGTCAAGGAACAGGAACCAAGTACTCGGGGTCCTACGGGACACAAGTGAGCATGAAGAACCAAATAGCAGATATTGCTCACCGGTGCCACTTTCATTAGTTATCCCATTACTACTCAGGTTAAGTTGTTTAGGTACCTCGTTATCCATCAGACTCTCACATACCCTACACATGCTGTTCTACGACCCGCATGGCTCAAACAACTCCTGTAGTAATGGCTCATGGGATGGAGGAACAAGCTTCGGTGGGGTTTAAAAGTAAAGGCTATGCAGTGCTTGGGACTCAATTTAATGCAATCGCGACTCAATGATGCAAGAATAAGATAGAGGCAATAGGTACTATATGTATGCAAGCATGTGGTAGTGCTTGCCTGGCAGCTCAGTTGAAGCGAGGGAAGGATCTGGGTAGTGCTCCTGGGATTCCTGATATATCCCCCTGCTCAGCGTCTATTCGAAGAAGAACCAAACAAACAAGGGCCAACATAAATAGAGTGCAAAAGCATGTGAATTATAATGCGTCAAGCAAACAACCATGCCATGATGAATGATGCACAATTTGCATGGCAATAATGTAGCATGGCATGGGTGAGGTGTGGGGTACCAGAATAAAGTATTTTATTGAGTTTTAGTCACATTTTATACTCAAATAAGTTGCTATATACTTTATATTTATATGATGCATGCTGCAATTCAGAACATGGAATGCATAGATAGAACGGGCTCGTCGCGCTGATCGATCTAGACATATTGTTTGTCAAGTTTGGAGTTATAAAACTAAAGTTATTAATTAAATAAGAAAAGGGCATTTTATTGTAATTTTAAACAATTTCGAAATTTATTTTGCCCAAAAGATATTTTGAATGGCATATTTGAATTCCTCACATTTTTCTGATTCCAAAACATATATCATATGTATTATTTGGATTTATAAATTAAAAGTTATTTAAAAACAGAATTGAATTTGAATTTAAACAATTTCTGAAAAGTTTATTTTAAAACAGAAAACCGAAAAACGTTTTACACTCAGGCAAACCTAGCCACAGACGCTGACGGTGGGCCACTGCTGACTTGGGCCACGCGCGCAGAAAAAAAATTCTTCTGCTACCGCGGGCTTAGCTAGCACAGGCGGCTGACATGCGGGCCCGACGGAGACGTAGGTCCCACGTGACAGCGAGGGGCAAGGGTGGACCATGTGGCGCAGCGAGGGGAGTGCGGGTTGAGGGCCTAGGAAGCTGGGGGGTTTGACTGCAAGTTTGCCAGGGCGGCTGACAGGTGGGCTCTTGGTACTGCGGTTTAGGCGGGAAAATGGGTAGGGGTCATGTGCAAAAAGGCGTCGGCGGCTGCTGCGCGCTGACGGACAAGTGCTGCCGGCGGTGAAAAACTGGCCGTCTTCCGACGACGGTGGCGACGCATACGCTGGACGAATCACGTCGCCCCAAAAACGAAAAACGAAGAGGGGACATCGGGCTACAACTTTCGTGCAGGGAGCAACTATGGGGGTTGGCTGTGCTGGCCGGGCTTCGACGAGGAACAGAGGGCCAGAGGGATCTGGGGCTGCGGCTGCCCGCCTGCGCACGGTACGCGGCACACGCAGAGTGTTCGACGGAAAGCGGCGGAGCTACGACGCAGGAGGAAGAAGGGGGCCGTGTCTGGGAGGCGCAGGGGCTCACCGTGGTGTCGCCGACACGGTCAGATCGTGCAGGGGGGCGACGAAGGGCGAGGTCGATCTCTGGCTAGCTGGCCTCCTCCACCTCGTACGCGTGCGCCGGGACGACGACGTGGAACGCCGCGGCCTTCCCCGACACCGTGATCACCCGCCCGCTGCCGTGCTTTTTCTTGGAGGAGAGGGGGAGGCAGAAGGTGGCCGTCGGGGTGCAGATGGGGTAGAGGGGAGGGAAGAACGGCACGAGGCCAGAGAGGGTTGATGGTGTACGGCAGAGCTGGGTGGGGTAGATAAGGAGGGAGGCTCAGGAGATGCCGTGGGGTAGAGGGGAGGGAGGCTCGGGAGATGCCGTGGGCGACGGTGGTGTAAAGGTGGCCTCGTCCACCTTTTGGCCACCTCCGCACGTGCTCGCAGGGGTGTGAGGGACGGCTGGTGGGGTAGAGGGCAGGCGGGAGAGAGGCTCGGGCTGGAGGGGCCCGCATGGCAGGAAGAGAGAAGAGAGGGAGATAGAGAGGGTAGAGCTCGGTTAGGAGCTAGGTTTAGGCATGGGCTCGGTTAGGGTTTTGTTTAGGGCTGGGTAGGGTTAGGGCTGGTGGGGTCTTGCTGGCCGAGAGAGAGAGGAGAGGAAGGGAGAGGGAAAAAATTCGGCATGGGGGGTTTGTATGAGGTTAGGGTTTCGAGATGAAAGTGGAGAGAGGGTGGTGTGGTGTTAGAGTGTTAGGGGTAGGGGATTAGGGTTAATCCCTAAGGCATAGCATGAGGTAGCAAGGTGGTGATGGAGAGAGGGGGTATGGTCTTAGGTTCTTGCATGCATCAAGCTAGATCAAACAAGAATGGTGGAAGTGGTGTTGGGTTTTAGCATGGCCCAAGCTAAGATCAAGGTGGTGAGGATTGAGAGAGAAAAAGAGAGCTCACAAGAAGGATCCACTCAAAACCAAGGAAAAACCAAAGAAAAGAATGGTGTTGATGGTGGTTGCATGGCCCATGCAAAAATAATAAAAGCCATGATTGATTTTGGTGAAAACACTAATAATATGGCATTATACTCATGCATCTCCAAGAAGTGGAATTAAGGCCAAGCCAAAAGAATTTATAGAAGTAGATCCATCCTATCTCCCATGAGCTAGATTAAATACCAAAATAAAATAGAATACAATCTCATGGATAATGGGATGGTGGAATTATAAGGTGGTGAAAAGAAAGGCAGTGGAGTTGAATAAAAGATATGCGCCCAACTCAACTTGGGCATTAAACAATATATCAATAACCAAATACAGTATCAAGAGGCAGATACAGTTAATGATGCCTATGAGAGAAGACCCAAAAGAAAAAGGGTTTTATATGATGCTCAAATGCAAGGTGGCATAATGACATGAGCATGATATAATTATGATGCAACGATTATATGTAGGAAGTAGCCATTATATTATTAAACCATGTAGCATTACCATTGTTAGACAATTGGGATGCTACAACTCTCCCCCACTAAACAGGAATCTCGCCCCGAGATTCTAGGAAGAAGAAGACACAAAGAGGGTAGGGTACTTGGCACGGAGCTCATCTTCACGTTCCCAAGTGGCTTCATCAACGGAATGGTGCGACCACTACACCTTGCAGAACTTGATGGACTTGTTGCGAGTCCTTCTTTCTGCGACTTCTAGAATTTTTATGGGGTGTTCTTGATAAGACATGTCTTCTTGGAGATTGATAAGCTCATGATCCACGGTCCTGCCGGGATCCTTGAAGCACTTCTTGAGTTGAGAGATGTGGAAAACATCATGGACCTTGAGTTTTTCAGGAAGTTCGAGAGCATAAGCAACTTCTCCTCTTCTTCCACGAATTTTGAATGGACCGATGTATCTAGGAGCCAGCTTTCCTTTGATACCAAAGCGGTGCGTGCCTCTCATGGGAGTGACACGAAGGTAAACGAGATCACTAGGGACATACTCCATGTCCGTGTGCTTTCTATCATAATTGTTCTTCTGGCGACTTTGAGCAATCTTCAGGTTTTCAAGAATGATATGAACTTTCTCCTCCGCTTGAGTTACAATGTCAGGGCCAAACAATATTCTTTCACCTGCGCCTGACCAACCAATCGGAGTTCTGCATTTGCGACCATAGAGAGCCTCAAATGGTGCCATATTTAGACTTTTCTAAAAGCTGTTGTTGTAAGAGAATTCAGCATAAGGAAGACATTCTTCCCACTTCATGCCGAAAGAGATGACGTAAGCACGGAGCATATCTTCCAGAATCTGATTGATCCTTTCAACTTGTCCTTGCGACTGAGGGTGGTAAGCTGTGCTGAAGTTCAATTTTGTTCCCAAAGCATTTCATAAACTTCCCCAGAACTTGGAAGTGAAGATGCTTCCATGGTCTGAACTGATCTCAAGAGGAACCCCATACAGAGAGACAATTCTGTTGATATAGAGCTCAGCCAACTGAATTGCAGAAATTGTTTCCTTGACGGGAAAGAAGTGAGCCACTTTAGAAAGCCTGTCGATGACAACAAAGATTGCATTGTTGCCCTTCTGCGACCTTGGAAAACCAGTGATGAAGTCCATCTCTACTTTCTCCCATTTCCATTCTGGAGGTTTCAATGGCTATATAAGACCGGAAGATTTCTGATGGACAGCTTTAACTCTGCGGCAGACATCACACTCCGAGACATACTTGGCACAATATCGTTTCAAACCAGGCCACCAATATTGTGTTTTCAAGTCCATGTACATCTTAGTGCTGCCAGGGTGGATAGAAAGAACAGAATCATGTGCCTCCTTGAGAACTTGCTCTCTCAAACCCGGGTAGTTCGGAACAAACATCCGGTGTTCAAAGAAAAGCGTGCCTTGGTCATCGACGTGGAAGGACTCATACTTCGAAAGATGAATGTTGGAGATGATCTTTTTGGTGTACGGATCACCAAGTTGAATGGAGCGAACCTTTTCTTCCAAGAGAGGGGTTTCCAGAAGGTTCAGAAGATACCCTTG
The DNA here is from genome assembly GCA_916181665.1 of Avena sativa. Lineage (NCBI taxonomy): Eukaryota > Viridiplantae > Streptophyta > Magnoliopsida > Poales > Poaceae > Avena > Avena sativa. The sequence continues at coordinate 84,204,692 of OV702286.1, forward strand.
ATCCACAATTTCAAGGTTGAGCTGACGGAATTCCTCGCACAAGCGAGGCTGTTGTTCTTCCACCATGAGGTTGCTGACATAAGCTTTGCGGCTGAGAGCATCGGCCATAACATTGGCTTTGCCCAGAGTGTAGTTGATGGTCAAATCGAAATCATTGATTGCTTCAATCCACCTCCTCTGACGAAGGTTGAGATCAGGCTGTGTGAAGATATACTTCAGACTCTTGTGATCAGAAAAGATCTCACAACGGTTGCCAAGCAAGTAATGCCTCCATACTTTCAAAGCAAAGACAACTGCTGCGAGTTCGAGGTCATGTGTAGGATAGTTGATCTCATGCGTCTTCAACTGTCGAGAGGCATAAGCAACAACTTGTTTTTCTTGCATAAGGACCGCACCCAATCCTTGCAAAGAGGTGTCACAGAATATCTGGAAATGCTTTGATGTATCTGGAGGAATCAAAACTGGTGTGGAAGTGAGCTTCTCTTTGAGTGTTTCGAAGCTTGCTTGACATGCAGGAGTCCAAAGGTATTTCTTGCCTTTCTTGAGGAGATCGGTAAGAGGCTTCGCAATCTTCGAGAAGTTCTGCACGAAGCGACGACAGTAACTAGCCAAACCAAGGAAACTCCGGACTTCTTTGACATTTACAGGAGGAAGCCAGTCAACAATTGTCTTTATAGTTTCTAGGTTGACGGCAATGCCCTTGGCAGAGATGACGTGACCAAGATAGGTGACTTGAGGGAGCCAAAACTCACATTTGGAGAACTTTGCATACAGGCGGTTCTCACGAAGCTTGTTTAGGACACACCGAAGGTGTTCTTCATGTTCTTCCTTTGACTTAGAATAGACTAGGATGTCATCCAGATAGACCACAACGAACTTATCAAGATACTCCATGAAAACCGAGTTCATAAGCCTCGAGAAGGTGGCAGGTGCGTTGGTGAGACCGAAAGACATGACCGTGTACTCATACAGGCCATAGCGGGTGGTGAAAGCCGTTTTAGGAACATCTTCCTTGCGAATCTTGATTTGATGATAACCACTTCTCAAGTCAAGCTTAGAGAATACCATAGCTCCAGCTAGCTAATCAAAGAGATCATTAATCCGCGGAAGGGGATATTTATTCTTGATGGTTTTAGCATTGAGAGCCCGATAGTCAACACAAAGTCTATCAGTCTTGTCTCGCTTCTTCACAAAGATGGTTGGGCTACCCCAAGAAGAAGTACTGTGCTGAATGAAACCCAACTTCTCTTGTTCGTCAAGCTGACATTTGAGTTCAGCCAACTCAGCAGGACCCATTTTATAAGGCCGCTTAGAAATAGGAGCGGTACCAGGTTCAAGCTCAATCACAAACTCAACCTCACGATCCGGAGGCATACCTGGCAACTCTTCAGGAAAGACATCTGGGAACTCACAGACCACCGGAACACTCTGAATAGCTTCCATAGCATCATCATTCAGAGCCGCCAAAGAGAAAAGCTGAATAGAAGGAGTCAGACTTGGAGAATAGACTATATGGCCTTCAGGAATTTTTAGAGAAACCGAGCGTTCAGCACAATCAATCACAGCTGCATTTGCTGTCAACCAATCCATGCCCAAGATAACATCAATGTCAGAATTGCCCAGAATAATCAAGGAAGCCGGGAATGAAGAACCACCAATCTCAATTTGATTGCCATGGCTGATTTTTGAAGCTGCCATTGTTGCTCCAGGAGAAAGGACCATTAACCGCTTAGGGAGAGGATCCATAGGGAACCCATTCGCATCAGCAAAACTTGTGGAGACAAAATAATGCGATGCACCAGAATCAAACAAAACTCGTGCAGGAACTGAGTTAACGGAAAGCATACCCATCACAACTCCAGGTGCATGCTCAGCTTGAGCGACGTTGACATAGTTGGCACGAGCAACAGTAGACCCGGGCTTGGTGTTGATGTTGAGAGCCCGAGGTGGTGGTGCACGAACCATAGGAGAGCTTGCCACAGATCTTGGAGGTGGTGGAGGAAGAGCTTTTTTGTTCATTGGATAGTTCCAGTGTTGATGCCCAGTGTTTCCACAAGTGTAACAAGCACCAGGTGGACGTGGAGCAACGTAGCCAGGGACTCCGCCAGGCGCTCCAGGGTAGTTGTGTTTGTAGCCCCTGGGAGCAGCAGTGAGGAAGTTTGGTGGCCTTGTTGCGTAGCTTGGAGGTCTTGGTGGAGCCGGGAGCGACGGTGGGGTGTTAGGAACCCAGACACGACACTTAGAAGGAGTTGACATAGCTGAAGAGCTTGCTGCCTCACGGTTGTGTTTCTTTGACTCCTCAAACACTTGGCTACTTGCTTCTTCCTGCAGAGCTGTATGTTGGAGTTCCAGAAAAGACGCCGGCCTTGCATGTGTGATTGCATATTTAATCGATGCATTGAGCCCTTGTCTGAACCTCTTTTGCTTCTTCTTGTCATCAGAGATCTCATCGCCACCATAACGAGAAAGGTTCATGAAGTTTCTGATGTAGGTATTGACATTGTCATTGCCCTGCTTGAGGTTGAGAAACACTTCCTTCATCCTCTCCATGACAATTTCTGACAGATATTGCTCTTTGAAAGCTCCAGTGAACTGTTTCCAAGTAGGCTGAAAACCAGTGTAGTTTGCCTTGAGGTAATTCTCCCACCATAGAGCTGCATCTCCCTTCAGAAGGTGAGTGGCACATTTTACCCATTCTTGCTCAGGAACATCAATAGTCACCAGTAACCTTGACATCTCACGCAACCAATCATCAACATCAAGTGGTTGATCAGAAACATCAAATTGGCGTGGGTTGAACTTCAGGAAGCTTTTGATGTCTCCTCGCTTGGGAGGTGGAGGTAGCGGGACATGTTGGAGATATGCCCAAGAGGCAATAATAAAATGGGTTATTATTATATCTTTGTGTTTATGATGAATGTTTACATCCCATGCTATAATTGTATTATTAGGAAACACTAATACTTGTGTGTTTTGTAAACATAAAAGAGTCCCTAGTAAGACTCTTGTTGAACTAGCTTGTTGATTGATTGATGATCATCGTTTCCTGATCATAGACATTGGTGTGATTAATAACAAGGTTATATCATTAGGAGAATGATGTGATGGACACACACCCATAGTAAGCGTAGCATAAGATCAAGTCATTAAGTTCGTATTGCTGTAAGCTTTGAAATACATAGTAACCTAATCCTTCGACCATGAGGTTATGTTAATCACCATCACCGGATGGGTACTTTAAATAATTGTTATTTGGTGCCTGCGTTAAGCATGAACATTATATCTGGATCTTGTTTATTGCGAGACGGTTACTCTTTTAAGTCTGAGAGTAAAGGTTGTTCGATTTATATGAGTAATATCTTTTATAGTTATGCACGTGAGATGAATGGTTTATTCTTATTGAATCTCGATAGTAGTGATACACATGTTCACAACATAGATGCTAAACGAATAAAATTGAATGATAATTCTACATACACGTGGCACTGTCGTCTTGGTCACATTGGAGTGAAGCGTATGAAGAAACTCCATTCTGATGGACTTCTCGAATCACTTGATTTTGAATCACTTGAAAGATGCGAAGCATGTCTAATGGGAAAAATGACTAAGACTCCATTCTCTGGTATAATGGAGCGAGCTACAGACTTATTGGAAATAATACATACCGATGTGTGTGGTCCAATGAGTGTAGCGTCGCGTGGTGGATATCGTTATGTTCTCACTTTCACGGATGACTTAAGTAGATATGGGTATGTCTACTTTATGAAACATAAGTCCGAAACTTTCGAGAAGTTTAAGGAATTTCAAAGTGAAGTGGAAAATCATCGTATCAAGAAGATTAAGTTTCTGCGTTCTGACCGCGGAGGTGAATATCTGAGTTATGAGTTTGTCATGCATTTAAAGAAATGTGGAATACTTTCACAGTTGACACCGCCGGGAACACCACAGCGTAATGGTGTGTCCGAACGTCGTAATCGAACTCTCTTAGATATGGTTCGGTCTATGATGTCTCTTACAGATTTACCGTTATCATTTTGGGGCTATGCATTAGAGACAGCCGCATTCACTTTAAATAGGGCACCATCTAAATCCGTTGAAACGACACCGTACGAATTGTGGTTTGGAAAGAAACCTAAGTTGTCGTTCCTTAAAGTTTGGGGTTGCGAAGCATATGTAAAGAAGTTACAGCCTGATAAGCTTGAACCCAAAGCATAGAAATGCGTCTTCATAGGATACCCTAAAGAAACAATTGGGTATACCTTCTATCATAGATCCGAAGGCAAAGTTTTCGTTGCTAAGAATGGATCCTTTCTAGAGAAAGAATTTCTCTCGAAAGAAGTGACTGGAAGGAAAGTAGAAATCGACGAGGTTATTGAACCTTCTCTCGGAGTTGAGAGTAGCGCAGCACCAGAAGATGTTTTTGTGCCGCCTGCACCAATTGGAGAGGAAGCTAATGATGGTGATCATAAAACTTCGAACGAAGTTACTGCTGAACCTCGCAGGTCAACGAGGGTTCGTACCACTCCTGATTGGTATGACTCTGCCTTGAACGTCATGTTGGTGGACAACACTGATGACCCTGCGACGTATGAAGAAGCTATGGTGAGCCCAGATTCTGACAAATGGTTAGAAGCCATGAAATCCGAAATGGGATCCATGTACGAAAACCAAGTATGGACTTTGGTGGACTTACCGGATGGCCGTAAGGCTGTCGAGAACAAATGGATTTTCAAAAGAAAAACAGATGCTGATGGTAATGTTACCGTCTATAAAGCTCGACTTGTCTCAAAAGGGTTCCGACAAATTCAAGGAGTTGACTACGATGAGACTTTCTCACCAGTAGCAAAGCTAAAGTCTGTGAGGATTATGTTAGCAATCGCTGCATATTTCGACTATGAAATTTGGCAGATGGATGTCAAAACCGCGTTCCTTAATGGTGACATTGAGGAAGAGTTGTACATGGTACAACCCAAGGGTTTTTTCGATCCTAAAGATGCTGACAAGGTATGCAAACTTCAGCGCTCCATTTATGGACTGAAGCAAGCATCCCTGAGTTGGAATCAACATTTTGATAAAGTAATCAAAAACTTTGGATTTATACAAACTTATGGAGAAGCTTGTATTTATAAGAAAGTGAGTGGGAGCTCTGTAGCATTCCTAGTACTATATGTAGATGACATATTGTTAATTGGGAATGATATAGAACTTCTTAATAGCGTCAAAACCTATTTGAATAATAGTTTTTCGATGAAGGATCTTGGCGAAGCAGCATATATTCTAGGCATCAAGATTTATAGAGATAGATCAAGACGCCTAATAGCGCTTTCACAAAGTACATACTTAGACAAAGTTCTAAAGAAGTTTAGAATGGAAGAGAGCAAGAAAGGGTTCGTGCCCATGTTGTCAGGTAAGACCTTGAGTAAAACTCAAAGTCCGGCCACGGCAGAAGATAGAGAAAAGATGAATAAAATTCCCTATGCCTCGGCCATAGGTTCTATCATGTATGCCATGCTGTGTACAAGACCGGATATATCACATGCTGTTAGTTTGACTAGCAGATATCAAAGTGATCCTGGAATGGAACACTGGACAGCGGTCAAGAATATCCTAAAGTACCTGAATAGGACTAAGGATATGGTTCTTTCTTATGGAGGTGATGAACAGCTTGTTGTAAATGGTTACACTGATGCTAGTTGGAACACCGATCCAGATGACTCGAAGTCACAGTCTGGATACGTATTTATTTTGAATGGTGCTGCAGTGATCTAGAGGAGTGCCAAACAGAGCGTTGTGGCGAAATCTTCAACTGAATCGGAATACATAGCTGCTTCGGAGGCTGCACAAGAAGCTATATGGATGAAGGAGTTCATTACTGAACTTGGCGTGGTTCCCAGTGCGTTAGACCCGATGGCCATCTACTATGACAACACAGGTGCCATAGCTAATGCACAGGAGCCAAGGTCACATAGGAAGCTGAAGCACATCAAGCTACGGTTCCATGCTATTCGCGAGTATGTCCAAGAAGGTGACATAAAGATTTGCAAAGTACACACTGATCTGAATGTAGCAGATCTGTTGACTAAACCTCTCCCTAGAGCAAAGCATGACCAACACCAAAAGACCATGGGTGTTCGGTATATTACCATGTATCTAGATTATTGACTCTAGTGCAAGTGGGAGACTGTTGGAGATATGCCCAAGAGGCAATAATAAAAGGGGTTATTATTATATCTTTGTGTTTATGATGAATGTTTACATCCCATGCTATAATTGTATTATTAGGAAACACTAATACTTGTGTGTTTTGTAAACATAAAAGAGTCCCTAGTAAGCCTCTTGTTGAACTAGCTTGTTGATTGATTGATGATCATGGTTTCCTGATCATAGACATTGGATGTGATTAATAACAAGGTTATATCATTAGGAGAATGATGTGATGGACACACACCCATAGTAAGCGTAGCATAAGATCAAGTCATTAAGTTCGTATTGCTGTAAGCTTTGAAATACATAGTTAATCACCATCACCGGATGGGTACTTTGATGACATCAAACGCCGCTTTGTAACTGGGTGGTTATAAAGGTGTCATTGGGTATTCTGAAAGTATGTGTTGAAGCGCATAGACCAAGATTGGGATTTGTCCATCCATATGACGGATAGATATACTCTGGGCCCTCTCGGTGGAATGTCATCTAGATAGCTTGCAAGCATGTGACTGGGTCACAAGGGATGACATAACATGGAACGAGTAAAGAGTACTTATCAGTAACGAGGAAGAACTAGGTATGAAGATACCGACGATCAAACCTCGGATAAGTAGAATATCGCGTGACAAAGGGAATTGGTTTCGTATGTTAAATGGTTCTATCGATCACGAAGTAATTGTTGAGTATGTGGGAGCCGTTATGGATCTCTAGATCCCGCTGATGGTTATTGATCGGAGAGGTGTCTTCATCATGTCTGCATATTCACGAATCGTAGGGTGACACACTTAAGGTTCGAAGATGTTTTAAGTAGATATGGAATTTGCGTTGGAGACCGAATGTTGTTCGGAGTCTCAGAATGGATCCGGGACATCATGAGGAGATCCGGAATGGTCCGGAGAATAAGATTCATATATTGGGGATCATTTTCTAAGTTGGGAAATGTTCCGGAGTGTTTGTATGGAGATTCTAGAAGGTTTCGGAATGTTCTGGAAGGTTCTAGAGGATTTCTTGGAGTTTACTTCAAAACCAAGAAAGGGATCAAGGAGACCAAGTGGGGCAAGACACGAATTCGTGGGGGAGGAGGATTCCTCCCCCTTCCCACCGCCGGCCCAAGGAGGGGAGTCCTACTAGGACTCCCCCTCCCCAGGCGCGCCTCCCTCCTTTAAATAGAAGGGAGGGGGCGCCCCCTCTTGCCCCTCCTCTCATAACAACCAATCTCAGCCGCCTCTCTCCTCCACCTTTCTTTTGCACAGGCATAGACGAAGCCCTGCAGAATTCTCATCTCCACCACCACCACCACGCCGTCGTGCTGCTGGGATTCCGTGGAGAAGATCTACTACCTCCGCTGCTCGCTGGAACAGGGAGAGGAAGGTCTGCTTCGACTCCGCACGTGTGACCGTCTGCGGAAGCGCTGCCGGAACGCTGCGTCGGAAGGATCGTCCACACGATCTTGAGATCGGCAAGTGATCGACTACATCATCCACGAGATCTAATCTTGTAACGCTTTCGGTTCTACGAGGGTTAGTACCGATCTATCTCGTTGCTCATGTCTAATAGATTAGATCTTGGCTTTTGTCTAGATTAGACCTGGGTTTTGTTCGTTCTTGCGGTAGAATTTTTTTGTTTTCCATGCTACGAACCCATTAGAACAAACTCATTCCTCCTGACACTTTCTTCAAATCGCTGCTGGTTCTGCTGCATTGCGGCCAAGGCATTGGCGATGCTTGACAATGCAGCCCCCAGTTCAGGTTGTATGTCCTCCTCAGAATGGCGTGGTGGTGCCATCCTGTGATTGATATAAGACACAAGTCAGTACTATAATGGAGAATGATAATAATCCAAAATAGTACCAAAATTGGAATTAACCAAGATTAAAGGATACAAAGTACTAAGATGATATTAAAATATCAACAAAGTTCAAAGCACCTAGAAGATATTAAGCATATCGCACACGACTGCACAAGGAGTGTGGTACACAAACTAACAAAGAAAAATTTTCCGCAAATATCGGCATTAAAATACCACTATATGCGCAAAACCACTTAACGAATCAAGATTAGTAACTCTACCAATTCAATATACAAGAGCGAATGAGAAAAGTAGTGGTATGGTCGCGACTCCATCCCGCACTCAAATCATTACTCCGCACATGAATAAGTAAAACACATATCCCAACACCTTCTTAAGATAAACCTAAAGATTAGTAACTACGGAAACGAACACCCCAAACAAGATAACGTCGGATAACAAAGAGTAAGACAGATCGCCTCGGTATTCAACAAATCAGATAGATCGCGTCGGTTTACAAAAGCCTGTCGGTATGGAATGTACCAAGAGTTGATAACCAAAAGGCCGATAGCGACAACAAATTGGATGCAACAGATAGACAAGGAATTACACACACACACACTTTCTATGGTACTACGGAAACCCAGAACACGTGAATCCTAGTTTGAATTTTTAGAAGAGGATTGAAAACGTTACACTTCCTTACCAGAAAAGGGTGGGTGGGTGGGTAAGAAGAAAAGTGGAAGCAGTCCTACTCTCACGTTTTTGTTTTCCCTAGTATACATAGCTACCAAAATATTTGCTAGACTGACAACGACCATTTTGGCTGAGACCCTGAAGGGCGGGATGGCTCTGATACCAATTGTAACTACCTCGGTGAATTACGCTCTTAGTTACAAGCCTGGATGAGCGGAAATGGTTAAAATAGTACGGTGGGGCCAAATGCCACTCACAGGTAGACCTTTCGGCCGTCCTAACCATTTCCAAACATCAGGACAAGAACGAGCGGCGTAATCGGCAGGCGAAGGGATCAACTACATACACAAATGAGTATGTATGCAAGCCACATACAACAGTCCTCAGAGCCATTCCATCTAAAAGAAATAGAAATATTGCAACGCCATACGGCAAGATCCAAATATCCTAGATAGATATAATAGTTTAGGATATCTCCTCATACATCAAACATCAGAGTATCAGGCGGAAGCAGAAAACAAGATCCGAGTACGGATAAGAAGCAAATCGGCATAAGATGCCCCATAAATAAACACATCCCGCCCACAGATCTCACGGATCCCCGTTCCCGGAATCTCTACACCGAGTGATCGTTGCCAACATCGTCCGTCTCCTCCACCCAGTATCCATCTTGCGAGTATACCAATTCATCTGAATCAAACAATTTATCGTGTGAGACCCTAGGGGTACTCAGCAAGTCTTTATGCCTCTAAAGGGGACACAACCTGGGGTGACGCAATTGCAGCAAAAGATAATACCTAACAATTCTATAGATACTCGCTAACCATCCGCCTAACCAAAGATAGACGGATGTCCGGGAATTAAAAGCAACAGTTATAGTAGTAATATTAACAGATCCATCCTCCTCCTCGCTTACCATCGAGGAAGCGGACGAACAGCCCCCATCCGTTGGCAGTTTTATTATCCATTCCATCAGTGTTGCACTATTTACTAGTCAGGTACTTAGTCAAATTAAAAGCGGTACTTTAGTTATACTTGTTTATGATCGAGAAACTGTGCTCCAAGTCGTCCATAACCGCGGACACGGCTTTCAGAAAGATTTACCCTGCAGGGGTGCACAAATAGCAACACACACTCGATCAACCTCGGAAAAACCAAATCAAAACCCAACGAGGAATTCACGACAAAGCGATCACAGGATTCAGAAATGTTTCAGGGGGCCACCCCATTAAGCTACCCGCAACGAAGTTGGCCGGCTCCGAGACGGACCCAAGGTTTGCGCCAATGGCTGTAAACGACTGGGAACCCGAAAGTGTGACTGAGCTTGTCGATACCGCGAAAACACTCGACAATCCTAAACAGTACAGGTGCTCCTCGCACAATCTTAAATAAAGCAGTAAAACATGGCATAAGTACATGATAGTAATAAAGCCCCAAACTACTTTGTGGCCCCAAGAAATAAGAATGAATCAAGCTCTGGCTCAAGGGGGTCCATAAGGCCTCCTAGATGTGGATAATGCGAATAGTCAAGGAACAGGAACCAAGTACTCGGGGTCCTACGGGACACAAGTGAGCATGAAGAACCAAATAGCAGATATTGCTCACCGGTGCCACTTTCATTAGTTATCCCATTACTACTCAGGTTAAGTTGTTTAGGTACCTCGTTATCCATCAGACTCTCACATACCCTGCACATGCTGTTCTACGACCCGCATGGCTCAAACAACTCCTGTAGTAATGGCTCATGGGATGGAGGAACAAGCTTCGGTGGGGTTTAAAAGTAAAGGCTATGCAGTGCTTGAGACTCAATTTAATGCAATCGCGACTCAATGATGCAAGAATAAGATAGAGGCAATATGTACTATATGTATGCAAGCATGTGGTAGTGCTTGCCTGGCAGCTCAGTTGAAGCGAGGGAAGGATCTGGGTAGTGCTCCTGGGATTCCTGATATATCCCCTGCTCAGCGTCTATTCGAAGAAGAACCAAACAAACAAGGGCCAACAAAAATAGAGTGCAAAAGCATGTGAATTATAATGCATCAAGCAAAAAATCATGCTATGATGAATGATGCACAATTTGCATGGCAATAATATAGCATGGCATGGGTGAGGTGTGGGGTACCAGAATAAAGCATTTTATTGAGTTTTAGTCACATTTTATACTCAAATAAGTTGTTGTATACTTTATATTTATATGATGCATGCTGCAATTCAGAACATGTAATGCATAGGTAGAACGGGCTCGTCGCGCTAATCGATCTAGACATATTGTTTGTCAAGTTTGGAGTTATAAAACTAAAGTTATTAATTAAATAAGAAAAGGGCATTTTATTGTAATTTTAAACAATTTCGAAATTTATTTTGCCCAAAAGATATTTTGAATGGATATTTGAATTCCTCACATGTTTCTAATTCCAAAACATATATCATATGTATTATTTGGATTTGTAAATTAAAAGTTATTTAAAAACAGATTTGAATTTGAATTTAAACAATTTCTGAAAAGTTTATTTTAAAACAGAAAACCGAAAAACGTTTTACACTCAGGCAAACCTAGCCACAGACGCTGACGGTGGGCCACTGCTGACTGGGGCCACGCGCGCGGAAAAAAAACCTAGCCACAGACTCTCTCTTGCTGGCCGAGAGAGAGGAGAGGAAGGGAGAGGGAAAAACTTCGGCATGGGGGGTTTGTATGAGGTTAGGGTTAGGGTTTCGAGATGAAAGTGGAGAGAGGGTGGTGTGGTGTTAGAGTGTTAGGGGTAGGGGATTAGGGTTAATCCCTAAGGCATAGCATGAGGTAGCAAGGTGGTGATGGAGAGAGGGGGTAGGGTCTTAGGTTCTTGCATGCATCAAGCTAGATCAAACAAGAATGGTGGAAGTGGTGTTTGGTTTTAGCATGGCCCAAGCTAAGATCAAGGTGGTGAGGATTGAGAGAGAAAAAGAGAGCTCACAAGAAGGATCCACTCAAAACCAAGGAAAAACCAAAGAAAAGAATGGTGTTGATGGTGGTTGCATGGCCCATGCAAAAATAATAAAAGCCATGATTGATTTTGGTGAAAACACTAATAATATGGCATTATACTCATGCATCTCCAAGAAGTGGAATTAAGGCCAAGCCAAAAGAATTTATAGAAGTAGATCCATCCTATCTCCCATGAGCTAGATTAAATACCAAAATAAAATAGAATACAATCTCATGGATAATGGGATGGTGGAATTATAAGGTGGTGAAAAGAAAGGTGGTGGAGTTGAATAAAAGATATGCCCCCAACTCAACTTGGGCATTAAACAATATATCAATAACCAAATATAGTATCAAGAGGCAGATACAGTTAATGATGCCTATGAGAGAAGACCCAAAAGAAAAAGGGTTTTATATGATGCTCAAATGCAAGGTGGCATGATGACATGAGCATGATATAATTATGATGCAACGATTATATGTAGGAAGTAGCCATTATATTATTAAACCATGTAGCATTACCATTGTTAGACAATTTGGATGCTACAGTTGTAACATGAAAAGGTACAAACAAAAGATTCATCAATAACAATGCTTTGAAAGACGTTTGTTTGTTTCACATATAGAGAACATAATGAGAATGGCATTCAGCTTGTCCCTCATAGTGTAGCAAAACATAAATGCATAGGACACCTTCAAAGTTTATAAGGGTGATTAGATACAAATAGTTTAATAACAAGAAATATCAAAGTTATGAATCAATCAACAAGTTTTGGGACAATGCACACTAAACTAAGAATGACCACTATGCTCTCTTAATAGGTGCATAAAGATAGAAGATGGAGACTCAATATAAAAGTAAATGAAAGGCCCTTCATAGAAGGAAGCAGGGATTCAAGTCTCATAAAGAGCTTCCAAAAATTATGGTACTTATTAGCTTTCAGCTCTCATTGCCCCTATCATAAGCATCTTTAGGTGATTAAGGTTAAAGTGAACAAATATGAGGATATGATTGACAAGTTATAAGCTGAAAATCTCATTCCCCTTGCTTACGAGTACCGTTCCTCATGCTACTCAACTTTAGTCACAGGTAAGTACATGTGTATCATAGAGAACCGCCAACAGGGTACCCCTTGTTTGATGATACGGAAGATTCCCCATATCAAAATGACAAGGCAATCACACAATGAGCATCTCAGCAATCCTTTTATTTCCTATTTGCATAGGCCTCTTTTTTTCTTTCCTATTTGCATAGATTTTTTTATAGAGGATGCTTCATAGATTGCTCACTATTCTCACTATTCTTACACTGCAGGTTTCCACCATGATTAGGCATGGCTTAGACCAGCCGCCCAGGCGTTTCTCTAACACATATTCGAACTCCATGAGCCTTACAAGCTACCCTTTCATTTCACACCGCCGGGATCCATAAGCAAAAGAACATGATATCAAGTGAATAATAAGTGCAATGTTGAAAGCGTTCCCCATTATAACATGGTTCTGCTAATTCACAACTTACAAAATGCAAGCATATAAGCAACTTAGATGGGCATAGTGGTTCAAGTTTATTAAGTGCAAGAAAAGTAAAGTGTGCCATCAAGTTCGTGAGAGCTTTAATCACTAATTTTCACATAACAAGTTTAATTCGGAAGGTAGATAAAACATGAATATACTTGGAATAGAAAATGCTAATAGGTAGGTATGGTGGACTCTTTGGAATAACTTGGTTTTATTTGGAGTTGGATGCATGAGTGGAACTCATACTTGGTGTGGAGGCTAGCAAAAGACTGGGAGCGACCAACTAAGAGAGCAATAATGGCCATAATCATGCAAAGCGACAAAACATTATCAATTAAAGCATAAAGTGATATTACAAGTCAAAAACTAAATGATCATAGAGGCTATGGTGACTTGGTATAGTCTTAACATGGTGTGAGCATGCGCCAAGTCTACCCAAATAAAGCATCAAAGGAGAATACCAAAATATTATGCTTTTATATGCTAAAACAATTCATGATTCTTTCAAGGCACATTAAGCAATCTCAATTATTTGTAACAAGTCATGCTACAACAATAATCACTAAGCATAAAGCCAAAAAAATATCAAGGATGACATGACAAAGCCTAGGCCACAGTCAAAAAGAAGCTCCTTTTATACCACTTATAAGCATGAACTTTCCTAATCTTTTCCAATCCAAACCAACTTATTTGAAAACTAATGTATGAGTATGGGGGTCCAACCAATTTATTTAAGAAAACCAAGCATACGAAAACTAAAAACAAAAACGAAGACGCTCCAAGAACAACACAATTGTGCATGAAACAATAAAAATGAAGTGTTTGGAAGAAAACCTGAGATTTTTATTGATGAAGAAGGGGATGCCTTGGGCATCCCCAAGATTTGACGCTTGTACTTCTTGAATATTTCTTTGGGTGACACGGGTGGCATCCCCAAGCTTGAGCTTTTGTCCATACTTCATCTTATCACATTACTCTTCCCTACACTTTAAAATTTCCTTCATACAAAACTTCACACAATCTTCATTAGCAACATTAGTGTACTCAAGATAATAAGTCTTTTGGTTCAGTTTCAACACAAGTAAAACTTTCATTAAAACACAAGCTACTATAGCAATTCCTTTTAAACAGTTCAAGAAATTGGCAAGAACTCAAAGAGAAAGGGATTTAAGAAGCAAATGCAAATAATGGCAGAAATCTATCAAAACAGACCAGCAGGTAAAAACCGATTTTTTCGAAGACCTTCTGTTGCTCAAACCGAAAAGTGTTGAACTAACAAAAGTTAGATAACAACCTGGGGCAGAAGCACAAAAAAATACAGCTCAATCTGACATACATAGATTTTTCATGAATGTTTACAGCGAAGCACAAAAATCTGTTTCGGGACAGCAACTTTCCCAAGTCTTACTTCTCTCTTATTAGAGGTTACTCTTGGCACAAAAACCACACAAAAAGGATAAGGTGCGGTTATTACAGGTAATAACTTCCAAGACTCAACAAAAGATTCCTAAATAAATTTGGGTTATATCCCAATAAGTGCTTTTCTTTAAGGCCTTTGAGCTAGGCATAAGAAGCAAGAATCAAGTATTCTCAAATGAAGAAGCATTAATAGCAAATTTTGTTTTAATAGGAGAGGCGAAAGGAGTCTTCTCTCTCTTCTTAGGGAAGTGTTCTATTCCTTTATTGAGTGGGAATTGATATTTAATGGTGCCTTCTTTCATATCAATAATGGCACCAACAGTTCTAAGAAAAGGTCTTCCCAAAATAATAGGACAAGAAGGATTGCATTAAACATCCAAAACATAGAAATCAATGGGTACATAGGTATTGTTAACCATAATAAGAACATCATTAATACTCCCCATGAGTTTCCTTTTAGCATTATCATCAAGTTGGACATTTAAATAACAATCTTCCAATGGTGGCAAATCAAGCATTTCATAAATCTTTCTAGGCATAATAGAGACACTACTATCAAGATCACATGAAGCTTTAAGATCAAAATCATTCACTTTCATATTAATTATGGGTTCCCAACCATCTTCTAAATTCATAGGAATAGAAGCTTTATGTTTCATCTTTTCTTCTTTAATCTTTATGAGAGCATCAGTAATGTGTTTGGTAAAGGCCATATTCATAGCACTAGAATTAGGACTTTTAGCAAGCTTTTGTAGGAACATAATTACTTCAGAGATATTGCAACCATCAAGATCAAAATCATAATTACCATCTAAAGTAGTAGAGCTATTGTTTCCCATATTTTGAAGAATTTCAGCATTTTTATTAGAGAAGGTTCCATTGGTTTTAGGCATTGTTGCAAAAGGAATGGGGACTTCATGTGGGTTGCTAGCATCAACATTAGTGGTGGTGATAGTACAAATACTACTATTTCTAGCAATTTCATCTTCTCTTTCCCACTTAGCATGCAATTCAGCTAATAGTCTAACATTTTCATCAATTCTAACTTGTATGACATTAGTAGTAGCAAAGGGATTTTCAATAGTTTCAGGTTTAGCAGCCATTTTATCCAAAGAAGATTGTGCTTCAGACAATGATGCTATATTTCTTTCAGCATTAGAGAGTTTTTCCTCAATAGTTTTATTGAAGGCAGTTTGTTTACTAACAAAATCTTTAAGCATGACTTCAAGTTCAGAGGGTGTACTCCTATTATTGTTGTAGGAATTTCCATAAGTATTACCATTATTGGGAGGATATGGCCTATAATTATTGTTACCAAAATTATTCCTGTAGGCATTGTTACTAAAATTATTATTTCTAATAAAGTTCACATCAACTTGCTCTTCTTGAGCAACCAAAGAGGCTAAGGGGACATGATTTGGATCAATATGAGCTTTCCCATTAACAAGCATAGACATAATAACATCAATTTTATCACTCAAGGAGGAGGTTTATTCAACAGAATTTACCTTCTTACCTTGTGGATCTCTCTCAGTGTGACATTCAGAATAGTTAACCATCATGTCATCCAGAAGCTTTGTTGCAGCACCCAAAGTAATGGTCATAAAGGTACCGCCACCAGCAGAATCCAGCAGATTTCTTGAAGAATAATTCAGTCCTGCATAAAAGGTTTGGATAATCATCCAAGCAGTCAGTCCATGAGTGGGACAATTCTTTACCAAAGATTTCATTCTTTCCCAAGCTTGAGCAACATGTTCATTATCAGATTGTTTAAATTTCATTATTTCACTTCTCATAGATATAATCTTAGCAGGAGGATAGTATTTTCCAATGAAAGCATCTTTGCATTTAGTCCAAGAATCAATACTATTTCTAGTTAGGGGTAGCAACCATTCTTTAGCTTTTCCTCTCAAAGAGAAAGGAAACAATTTAAGCTTAATAATATCTCCGTCTATATCCCTATGTTTTTGCATCTCACAAAGTTCAACAAAGTTATTAAGGTGAGCAGCAGCATCTTCAGTACCAACACCAGAGAATTGTTCTTTTATAACAAGATTGAGTAAAGAAGGTTTAATTTCAAAGAAAGTAGCTTCAGGAACAGGTGGAGCAATAGGTGTGCACATGAAATCATTGTTGTTGGTGCTAGTGAAGTCACACAACTTAGTGTTTTCAAGAGTAGTCATTTTTTGTATTTTTAATATAAAGAAGCAAACTAGTACAACTAATTTTTGTGTGTTTTTTATAAAAGAAACAACCAAACAAAGCATAAGTAAACTAAGCAAAACAAAAAACAAAGTAAAGAGATTGGTTATGAAGGACTCCCCTTGTGAAGCTGTCCTTGACTCCCCGGCAACGGCGCCAGAAAATAGGCTTGATGACTCAAAATACGATGAGCTCGTTGGGAACCCCAAGAGGAAGGTATGATGAGCACAGCAAAAAGTTTTCCCTCAGTTATGGAACCAAGGTTATTGAACTAGTAGGATCAAGGAAACAACCCCAATGTGTTATCTCCAACATGGAATCCTGCACAACAAAACCACAGAACTTTGCCCCAACTTACAGTGAGTTTGTCAATCTCACCGGTTTTGCTGAAACAAAGGATTAAACATATTGTGTGGAAGATAGTAATTTCTTTGCAGAAAGTAAACAGTAAACAGTAAATAGTAGATTGCCAATTGATGGTAAAAGAATGGACCGGGGTCCATAGTTCACTAGAGGTGATTCTCATTAAGATAGATGACATGTTGGGTGAACAAATTATAGCGGGGCAATTGACATACACCGAGCATGCATATACTAATCATCTTGACTCCTATGAGATTTGATTGGGCATTACAACATTATACATAGACCGTAATCCAACTTCATCTATGAATAATAATCCACCTTCAGGTTATCATCTGAACCCCTTCTAGTATTACGTTGCAAGCAACAGATAATTGCATTAAGCAAAGTGTATAAAGTAAACAATACGATTGTCCCATGGATACAGGATTGTTGTTTTCTCCCTAGTAGCAACACCACATCTAGTACCTTAGAGATTTTTGTCACTTCCCTATATTACTAGAGGCATGGACCCACTATCGAGCATAAATACTCCCTCTTGGAGTTGCTAGCATCTACTTGGCCAAGATAGCTACTAACAACAAAAAGCATGCAAGATCACAAATAACAAAGACATGATAGAATCCATAATCAATCTGAAATAGCATCTCAATATCTATCGGATCCCTGCAAACACAACATGTAGGATTACAAATAGATGATCTTGATCATGAACGGAGCTCACAAGATCTAAACATGGTAGCAGAAAGGAGGAGAACCAACCATCTAGCTACTACATGGACCCGTAGTCCAGAATGAACTACTCACGCATCACACCGGAGGCAAGCATGGTGATGAAGAAGGCCTCCAGAGTGAATTCTCCCCTCTGGCAGGGTGCCGGGAAGAGCTTCAGATACCTCCCAATCTAGGGATGGAGATGACGACAGCTACATACTCTTTTGTGGAATTTTGATTGGGTACTTAGGGTTTTCATCCCAAGGGGTCTTTATAGGCGGAAGGGCTAGGTTGGTGGAGCACCAGGGGGCCCACACCCCTGGTGGCGCGTCCCCAAGCCATGACGCCACCAGGTGTGGTCGCCCTGGTGCGCCACTTCGTCTCCCCTCCGGACTCCATGTTGCTTCGGGTAAAATATTGACTTTGCCTTTTTCTGGTCCAATTCCAAGAATAGTTCCCGAATGGTACTCTCCTGACCCTCCAATCCCTCATCCCCATATAAATAATAGAGGTGACCCACCTAAGTTAGCTGCACATTCTTTTGCTCAATGGAAAGTTTTAATGAAATCTCATCTGCGCAGCTCTTGCATTGACTTGTGGAACATTATTGAAGAAGGACTCAAAATTGAGGATCCAACCAACTTGACCATAAGATAAGTGATCAATAGCCAACTCAATGCGATAGCCTTACACATGATCCAACTTGGAGTTGGGCCAAAGGATTTTCCCCACATTGAGCACTACAATACCGCCAAGGAAGCTTGGGATGTTCTCATTGACTTGTTTGTTGGCAATGAGAGCATGAGAAGAAATAGGTATGATGCCTTAAGCAATGAGGCTAAAGGTTTCTTTATGGAGGATGGTGAGAATCACGAAGACATGTATCGAAGACTCAAATCCACAACCACCGCCTTTAGGAATGTTGGTGCCTCTCACATTGATGATGCTTGGATCAAGAGGAAGTATGTGAGTGCACTCATGCCCTTCGAGCCCACTGACTTGAAGAGTCTCCAAGAAAGACACAACTACCATCTCATGACGTCCAATGAAGTTATGCAAGAGATGGCCGCTTTCAAGGTTGCTGCCAAGAATGCCAAAGACACCCGTGCTCGTGCTATTGAAATGAGTAGTGGTGTCAATCTTGCCTTGAAGGCCAAGATTATGGAGTATGATGAAGAAGAAGGGAGTGACGATGCACTTTCAATGATCCACCCTGAAGATGTCAAGGTTGCTCATGGTGAATACATGGCCTTCTATGCAAGAAACTTTTGGAAAGACCCCGCCAAGGCCAAGATGGAGATGCAACAAAGAAGCAACCCCAATGGGAGAAGTGACCATGGGTGTAAACTGATACGTCCAAAACGTATCTACTTTCCCGAACACTTTTGCTATTGTTTTTCCTCTATACTTGTGTGATTTGGATGCAACTAATGCGGACTGACGCTGTTTTCAACAGAATTGCCTTGGTGTCTACTTTTTGTGCAGAAAATCAACTATCAGGAAAAATCCCGGAAAATATGCCAAAATCCTATTTCACCCGAAGACTCTAGGAGCCAGAATACGAGACGGAGAAGAGCCAGGGGGTGGCCACACCACCTGCTGGCGCGGGCCAGGCCAGGCCACGCCAGGGGGTGGCGTGGGCCCCCTAGGCACTCCCTCGGCCTCTATCTTCGCCTATATGGAGCCTTCTGACCTAAAAACTTCGAGGGGTTCGACATTTTTCTAGGAGGAGTTCCGCTCTGCCGCCACCACCAGACTCCACGAAACAGCACCAGAAACTCCGTTCTAGCACCCTGCCGGGACAGGGAATTGGAGGAGATCATCACCATCATCATCACCATCGCTTCTCCATCAACCATCCATGTTTCCCCCATCTATGAGTGAGTAATCCCCCGCTGTAGGCTATGGGGATGGCAGGGATTGGATGAGATCGTTCATGTAATGGCATCAGATTGTTAGGGCATGGTGCCTAGTATCTTTTATTAGTGCTTTATGACTTTGTTGCGACTTGTTGTGCTTAATGCTTGTCACTAGGGTCCGAGTGCCATGATTTCAGATCTGAACATGTTATTGATTCATTATGATATTATTGTTTATGGTCTTATCTACAAGTTGTATACACACGTTGTTGTCTGGAACCTATGGCCCCGAAGTGACAGAAATCGGGATAATCGGAAGGGAATGGCTTTGATGTGAGGATCACATGTGTTCCCGGAGTGTTAATGCTTTGCTCCGGTGCTCTATTAAAAGGAGCACCTTAATTGCTAGTAGTTCCCTAGAGGCCCCGCTGCAAACGGGCTGGCAGGACAAAAGATGTTGTGCAAGTTCTCATTGCGAGCACGTATGACTATATATGGAACACATGCCTAGGATTGTCTAGTACTTGGGTGCTTTATCTTATTTATCTGCAATTGCCCTATGTTCTGATTGCTATGTGAATTGTCTTGTCCATGCAACGCCCGTCCATCCATCCCTATGCCTACCGCACTCGAATCCCACTGTTTACTGTTTTTGTTACTGCTGTCTTTGCTTTACTACTGCTGCTACTTTACTATTCCTACTACAAAACTGTTGCTACTGATAAACTGCTGTGAGCAAGATTGTTTCCAGGTGTAGCTGAATTGACAACTCAGTTGTTAAGGCTTATAAATATTCTTTGGCTCCCCTTGTGTCAAATCAATAAATTGGCTTTCACTTCCTTCGAAAATACTGCGATACACCCCCTATACTTGTGGGTCATCAAGACTATTTTCTGGCGCCGTTGCCGGGGAGCATAGCTTTATTTATCAAGTTCACTTGGATTCTCTATTGTTCGCTGCTATCCATCCATTATGGGTAAGTCTCGTGATGGCAAGGTTCCTATTTTACCATCCACTACAAGAAGAGGTACGGTTCTAAACACCTCTGCTGCTCTTGATTTACCATCTGTTATGAGTAAGTTCCTTACACCACCACATACACATGCTACACACACTGCTACTACTGCTGAATCTGAAACTTCTGATGCTTATGATGCTGCTTCTACTGTGCTTGATAAGAGTGGTTCATTAGGTCCTTTCCTAGATGCTACGATTGCTAGAACTATAGCTGGAAATACTGAAACTCCTAATGAAGACACTACCACACATGTTAGCTCAACTGAGTCTAGTGAGAGTTATGATATTGAAGATGGTTATGTTGAGATGACTGATGAATTTATTAAAGAATGTAAAAACACCCATGATAGGAGCGCTGCTAAGAGTCTCCTTGAGAGGCGTACTATTAGACCCAAATTGTCTCCTGATGCTAAGTTTGCTGCTTCTCCCATAAACATTATAGATGAAGATTATGATTTCTCTCTCGATCTTTACATAGCTATTGTCGAGAAAGAACCTTTTTGTGGGACTAAGAATGAAAGTGCGGTAGCACATATGAATGAACTTTGTACCATGAGTGGCTTGTTTTCTGATGATATTAAGATGCGTACTTACTTTGTTGCTAAGATTTTTCCCTTTTCACTGAAAGGAGAAGCTAAAACTTGGTTTAGTAATTTATCTCCTGGATCTATTGATAGCCCTGAGTGCATGATTAGTACTTTCCTGCAGAAATATTTTCCTCCCAGTGCTAGACATGCTATTTTGCAGGAATTTTTTGATTTTAAACAGGGATAAAAAGAGGTATTGCCCGAATCTTGGGCAAGGTTTTGTGCTTTGATTCATGCATAGGCTGGAAGTCCATTACCTAAGAATGAGCTTCTTGATATATTTTATAATGGACTAACCGAGGAATCTAGGACATACCTAGATAGTTGTGCTGATTGTGTTATCAGGAATAGGACTCCTAAAGAAGCTA
This sequence comes from Avena sativa, assembly GCA_916181665.1. Lineage (NCBI taxonomy): Eukaryota > Viridiplantae > Streptophyta > Magnoliopsida > Poales > Poaceae > Avena > Avena sativa. The sequence continues at coordinate 84,226,392 of OV702286.1, forward strand.
AGGAATTAATGGCTAAAATAAGCAAGAATTATGAAGATTGGACTCCTCCTAAACAAGCTATACCCAAAGTAATTGTACCTGAACCATCTATTCCTGTGCCTATTCCAACATCAAAGAAGAGGGGAGGTATTGAATTAAATGATGAAGTGATGAAGGAAGCTAAGAAATGTCTTAAGGAGAAGGGAATTAAAGCTGCAGATGTCAAGAATTTACCTCCTATAGAAGAATTATGTAAGCATATTCCCTACTCACCCACTATTGAGGTACACTCTCTCCAACACTTTGATGAAGGTGATATCCCTTACTCTAAACCTCCTGATCAATGCTTAGAGGAATTTGATATCTTTATTGTTAAGCAAGATAACTTTAATAAAAGGGTGCAAAATCATCTAATGGAAAACACTAGAGCTATTGTAGAGTTGAAAGATATTGTGGAAAGAACCTCTAATGATGTTAAAATGATTGTTAAACACTTTCAAATGGTTCAAACTCAAATAGATCAACTCGTTAAAGTGCAAAACGACTTGCTAGTTAATGTTGCTAAAGAAAAACATGCTTATGAAATTAGAACTAGAAGTGGAGCTGCTACCCAGGATCCTCTATATCTTGAGGGGCATCCCAAAAGAATTGAGCAGGATTCTCAACAAGCTGAAAATAGTGGTTCTACTCGTAAGAAAAGAAAAAAGAAACATAAAACTATTGTAGAACCCTCTGAACCTGCTATAGATCCTAATACTATATCTATCTCTAATGCTGAAACTGAAAGTGGTAATGAAGAAAATGTTGTTCCTAATGAAGAAAAAGTTGAAGATGAACCTGAAAACCACACTAAGAATACTAAATACACCAAAGAAGATTTTATTGCTAAGAAACATGGTAGTGAAAGAGAACCTTGGGTCCAAAAACCTATGCCTTTCCCTGATAAGAAACACAAGTCAAAGGAAGATGAACACTATAATAAGTTTTGTGAGTGGATGAAGCCTTTATTCTTGCAAATTCCTTTGACTGATGCTATTAAATTGCCTCCTTACTCAAAGTATATGAAGGACATTGTCTCGAATAAAAGGAAGATCCCTAATGAAGAAATTTCTACTTTGCTTGCTAATTTTTCCTTTAATGGTAAGGTTCCTAAGAAACTTGGAGACCCAGGGATTCCAACTATCCCTTGCTCTATTAAGAACAGTAATGTTAGATTTGCTTTGTGTGATTTGGGAGCTGGAGTTAGTGTTATGCCTTTCTCTCTATATAAGAGGCTTCAGCTTGAAAAATTGATACCAACTGATATATCTTTGCAAATGGCTGATAAATCTACCACTATTCCTGTGGGTATATGTGAGGATGTACCTGTTCAGGTGGCTCACAATTGCTTGATACTAACTGATTTTGTTGTGCTTGAAATGCCTAAAGATGATAATATGTCTATTATTCTTGGGAGACCTTTTCTTAATACCGCAGGAGCTGTTATTAATTGTAATCAAGGCAAGGGTACCTTCAAAGTTAATGACAAGGAACATACTGTCTATTTCCCCAAGAATATTGAAAGGACTTATGGTTTGAATTCAATTGAACATGTTGAAGGCATTCAAGTTAGAGAAATATATTGTCCCATACCAAGAGAAAATTTTGAAACTATTATGATTGGGACCATTGCTATCAAGGTTGAGGTAACATAATCATTAGTGGAATACAAAGTTTTGTCTCATATGCAATTGTTTTGGTAGAAAGACTTGATCAACCTTGCTAACAAAAGGATTACATTGAACAAAACAATGTTTTCATTATGATTATCTCCGTTTATTTCTATCCTTTGGATTTTAGTTTTTGCTTTCATTTAGTTTTCTTTGTGTTGTTAGTTGCTTACATGCTAGAACTTCTGTAGTTCTAGCCTTGTTTTGTCCTTGCATCATGTTTCCAAAAGAAAAAAATCTGTCTGTCAGAAAAATCATTCTTCTATTTCTGAAAAATGCCCAAAAATAAAGTGTCTCGAAAAATTCCAGAAAGTTCATATTAAATTTTTACATGAAAAAGGGGCAGAGGAGTATCTGGTAGGTACCAGGGGGGCCCACCAGACAGGCACACCATGTGGTGGCGCGGCCAGCCCTGGGTGGCGCCATGCCCTGGTGTGGGCCACCCCTGGCCCCCCACTTACTCTCTCACCTGCCACTTTCTTCTCTCTCTCGAGTAAGCTCCAGTTCATAGCTCAAAATCGCGTTCTTGCTGTGCTTGCTCTCGATTTTTTCGATCTCCTTGCTCAGCCCATCTTTCTTGCTGAAATTTGGAGCATTTGTTCCCTGGTATGTGACTCCTCCCCTTGTCCAAGTAGATTTGTGTTTAGTGGATTATATGTTGAGTATTTTGCTGCTGTAGGTGACTGGTTATGAGAGCTTGTAAGCTTGTTTGATGCTTAGAGATATAATTTTGATGCATGTTTAGGCCTCTTGCAAGTCCCTATGAGTAGAATCCTTCTTTATATTTACTTTGCAATCACTTGTTTGATAGGTGTTTAAATTTCAGAATACCAAGCATGAACAACCATACTTTTGGAGAGATATTTGAGAGTGATGCACCTAGGAGGTCGAGGCCCTCAAGAACAGCCTCTCAAGCTAGGCCATCATACAATGAAGATCTCATTGCAACACGTATTGGTAGTGAAAGGGATGATGGGGATGCTCACCCATCCTCTTTTCCTTGTTTTACCTTCTTACAAGCTGCAGGTATTCTTGATGATTTCTTGCTACTGATTGAGAGGGTTGGTTTGACCTCATATATGCAAGATGAGAGTGCGCAATACGCTATGCTCACCAAAACTTTTGTTGAGAGCTTCACGTTTACTAACACACCCTATCAGTCTACTGTCTCTTTTAAAATCTATGATCTGCCCTTCACCATGCCTTTGGAGAGATTTTGCAGTATTGTAGGTGTGCGTATGATAGGGACCATGAAGAAAATTCAAGGGCAACCCGATGATTTGTTGGAGCTTTACCGAGGGGTGACCAATGATGATGACCGCGTAGCGCATCACGGAAAGATAAGAAATATCCAACTCCCTGCTCTTAGATACTTTGCATACTATCTTGCCACTAGTGTATTGGGTAGGGAGAACACTAGCAATATATCCAACTATCATTTAGCTTTCCTTGCTGCTGCGCTCAACAATGATACTCGGTACAATCTTGGTTCGCTTATTGCTCGCCACCTAGCTGCTAGGGGGCCTATCTCTAGGGGCATCATTGCATCGCGCATAGTCAATGCATTAGGTCTTTCAGTGGATCCCGATGATGCTATGCTAGCATCACAGAGGCTTGACCTTGTTGCCATGAAAACACATCACTTTGTCACTGCTACCTCTGATTTGAACAATCTAGTATATAGGATTCTTTTCACTGACGGGGATGAAAGGGAGATCCTTTTGCCACAGCCTGCTTTGTTCAGTGTTCACAGGAGACCGTGGTCGGGCTCCAAGGAGGAGGTGGACGAGCAGCTTCGCTTGCTGGGTTTCCACGAGAAGCACCAGGAGGATGTGCCCTCCTATGATTACTCCGCACATTACGGAGGGACGTACTCGAGATCGCACCAGGACGAGGGTACCTCCTCGTCGTACCATAGTGACACTTCATCCTGGCCAGCTTGGGATTGATACCCACTTAGGCCAAAAGCCTAAGCTTGGGGGGAGGTACGTCGACACCGCACTCATCTCCATATCATGTTGCGTCGGTACTTTGTATATTCATGTTTTCGTTCTCTTTTTAGTTTTTGTTCTTCTTTGCTTTTGCTCTCTAAAACACAAAAAGACCAAAAATATTTTTGTTGTTTCTCTTTGGTTTGCTTCTTCTTTTTGCCTTGGTTTGTTTTTCCCTTTTTGCTTTGTTTGAACTATTCGAAAAATCCAAAAAGATTTTGCTTTGCTTGTTTTTCCCTTTTGGTTCTTGTTTAAAAATCGAAAACACCAAAAATATTTATCGTTCTTCTTTGGTTTTTGCGAGTTTGCTTCAGGGTTCGGCAGTCTTTATTGGATATTGGTTTCATATTATTATTCAAGCCACACAAGCGAAGAGCAATAATTAGGATTAATGACAACTTGAGGCGTGGTAAGAGGCTGGTAACGAACTCTATTTGTTTTCATTTTTGTACATATACTCATCATAGTGAGCTTGCTTAGTCCGTTCATGTAGAGTGTATGTTATATTTGGATGCTTAATAGTTCTTGCTTTCTTATGATTAGCTCCAGCTCGCTAATAGTTTGTAGCATGTCTTATGAATGTTTGCTTGCATTGCTCTATTCATAAATTGGTATGACACCGTGGTATCCTCCTCTGAATGTTTCATTTGAATTGACTTGGCACATGCTCACGCATGCACAAGACTGTGATAATCAGTTAAGCCTTGATGAATTATTTTGCCTTGAGGATCTTGAATCATTTTCATGCCATGAGTAGTCCTGTTTTGTTGCAAGCATGATAATGACAAATATTTCTCTCTCGTCTGTCGCTCCCTTACTATTGCTAGCCTTCACTTCCACTGAGTGTTTTACTCATGTTTCCAAATCCTTAAACCAAATATTGCCAAAGTGTCCACCATACCTACCTATTAGCATCATTTGCTACCCCCGTGTATATTCAATGTGCCTTGTTTTCTTCCAAATAAAATGGTTGCTTGTTATGGGAAAATTAGTTAGTAAAGCTCTCACGAACTTGATGGCACACTTTATTTCCTGCACTTAATAAACCTGAACCATTGTGAACTCTCCATGAAAGTTATATGCTTGCAAATTATAGGCTGGGGATTAGCAGAACCGTGCTGTCACGGGGAACGCTTTCAACACTTGTAAATATATACCCAGTTGATACCTTTCTCTTTTGTTTGCGGATGTCGTCGGTGTGAAATAAAAGGGGAGCTTGTAAGTCGATGGAGTTATGTATGTGTGTTAGAGAAACGCCTGGGCCGCTGGTCTAATCCATGCTGACATGGTGGAAACCTACAGCGTAACCATAATGATATCTATGAAGCATTCTTCTTATATAAAAAGAGAGAGATAGCTATTGAGAAAAAGAAAAAAAACGAGATTTATGAAAAGAGGAAAGCGAGAAAAAAGCACCATTTTCCCATGGTAAATAAGAAGATTGTTGAGATACACATTGTCTGCTTGCCTTGTCATTTTGATATGGGGATTCTTCCGTATCATCGGGCAAGGGGTACCCCGTTGGCGGTTCTCAATGATACGCACATACTTACGATGACAAGAACTTACCAGTAACTAAACTTGAGTAGCATGAGGAGTGACCCTCGTACTCAAGGGACTTGGGATTTTTAGTTTATAGTCTGTCAAGCATATAACTCAGATTGGACCTCACTTTCACCTTAACCACATTAAAAATGCTTATGATAGGGGCAATGAGAGCTCAAAGCTAACGAGTACCATACTTTCAGCATTTGGAAGCCTTTCAAAATTATTCAAAACCTTTTCTTCTACTTGTTGAGTCTCCACATATTCTTTGAGCACCTTCTTGAGAGCATAGTTGTCATTCTTTGTGTTTGTTCCATTACTTGTTTATTTGTGTTATGACTTTGATGCTTGTATCTTCGATATCTTTACTTCTAGTCATCAGGTGAACTTCAGAGGTGCCTTGGCATTCATAATCAAAGGCAAGCGAGATAATACTCTATCATACCTTTTTATGAGCATTGTAATGTTGCTTATGTTCGTGCATCTTGCTACTTATTATTCTTGAGTTGGAATCTCTTCATAGCTTGCGATGACTATTAAGTAGACTCAGTTGCATACTCTTTATTATGAATTGTCCAAGTAGTTGATCACATTGCTGAGAATATTTACATCATATGAAGCAAATGTGTTCGTGAAAGTTCTTTTATCGCACTCAGTTTTCAACTGAATTGCTTGAGGACAAGCAATAAGCTAAGCTCGGGGGGAGTTGATACGTCCAAAACGTATCTACTTTCCCGAACACTTTTGCTATTGTTTTTCCTCTATACTTGTGTGATTTGGATGCAACTAATGCGGACTGACGCTGTTTTCAGCAGAATTGCCTTGGTGTCTACTTTTTGTGCAGAAAATCAACTATCAGGAAAAATCCTGGAAAATATGCCAAAAATCCTATTTCACCCGAAGACTCTAGGAGCCAGAATACGAGACGGAGAAGAGCCAGGGGTGGCCACACCACCTGCTGGCGCGGGCTAGGCCAGGCCACGCCAGGGGGTGGTGTGGGCCCCCTAGGCACCCCCTCGGCCTCTCTCTTCGCCTATAAGGAGCCTTCTGACCTAAAAACTTCGGGGGGTTCGATGTTTTTCCAGGAGGAGTTCCGCTCCGCCGCCACCACCAGATTCCACGAAACAGCACCAGAAACTCCGTTCTGGCACCCTGCCGGGACGGGGAATTGGAGGAGATCATCGCCATCATCATCACCATCGCTTCTCCATCAACCATCCATGTTTCCCCCATCTATGAGTGAGTAATCACCCGCTGTAGGCTATGGGGATGGTAGGGATTGGATGAGATCGTTCATGTAATGGCAGCAAATTGTTAGGGCATGGTGCCTAGTATCTTTTATTAGTGCTTTATGACTTTGTTGCGACTTGTTGTGCTTAATTCTTGTCACTAGGGCCCGATTTCCATGATTTCAGATCTGAACATGTTATTGATTCATTATGATAGTATTGTTTATGGTCTTATCTTCAAGTTGTATACACACGTTGTTGTCCGGAACCTATGGCCCCGAAGTGACAGAAATCGGGATAACCGAAAGGGAATGGCTTTGATGTGAGGATTACATGTGTTCACGGAGTGTTAATGCTTTGCTCTGGTGCTCTATTAAAAGGAGCACCTTAATTGCCAGTAGTTCCCTAGAGGCCCCGCTGCAAACGGGATGGCAGGACAAAAGATGTTGTGCAAGTTCTCATTGCGAGCACGTATGACTATATATGGAACACATGCCTAGGATTGTCTAGTACTTGGGTGCTTTATCTTATTTATCTGCAATTGCCCTATGTTCTGATTGCTATGTGAATCGTCTTGTCCATGCAACGCCCGTCCGTCCATCCCTATGCCTACCGCACTCGAATCCCACTGTTTACTATTTTTGTTACTGCTGTCTTTGCTTTACTACAGCTGCTACTTTACTATTCCTACTACAAAACTGTTGCTACTGATAAACTGCTGTGAGCAAGATTGTTTCCAGGTGCAACTGAATTGACAACTTAGTTGTTAAGGCTTATAAATATTCTTTGGCTTCCCTTGTGTCGAATCAATAAATTGGGTTTCACTGCCCCCGAAAATACTGCGATACACCCCCTATACTTGTGGGTCATCATAAACTTAGAACTTTCTTCAATTGTGGTGACCGCTACCACTTTGTTGCTGGTTGTCCCTATGAGAAAAGAGAAGATCATGGGAGTAAACTTGTGTTGAAGAAAACCTCCAAAGCTCCTTTCAAGAAACCATGCATCAAGAAGAATTCCACCAACAAGAAGTCGGGTGAAATTGTCTTGATAACACATGAACAATTCTCCTCTGACAATGATGATGATAAAGATGAAGAAGAGGAAACATAAAGTGGTGTGGCTGCTCTTGCCACTACTTCTACCCCTACCTTCTCCCTCTTCGACTCTCCAAATGAGAATATCTCAAACAAGAACGTCACTTGCCTTATGGCAAGAGGAACAGAGGTATTATCATCATCACACCCCACCTCCTTGGTTGATGATGAATTTGATGATGAGATGTCTCTTGAGGTCAAGAAGGAATTAGTTGCTTTTGATGTGTTCGTGACTAACTTGCAAGGGGAGAACAAGAAACATTTTGTGGACCTCTTAAATCAACTTTCTCACACACAAGAGCTTCTTTATGAGATATGTAAATTAGGAAGAGAGCACATGATTGAGGTAGAAGCTCTAAATAATGCTCTAGAATAAGAACAAGAGACTAGGATGTCTCTTGAAACTAAACTTGAAAGGCTTTCTGAAGCAAATGACCTAATTATTAATAAACTAATCAAGGAACATGACCCTGCTATTGCTAAATATAAAAAGGCTAAAAAGGACAAGATTGAGTTTGGTGTTATTCATGAAAAACTTGCTGAGGACTTTATGATGCTTGACAAGGCTCACAAGGCCTTGGAGAGTGAACTCTTGTTACTCACAAAGTCTCGTGAAAAGATTCAAACTCAATTGACCAATATCTCTTCACCTAGTACTTTCATTCCTTCTAGTTGTACAAATATACTTGAAGAAAATGCTAGGTTGAAGGGGGAGCTAGCTAAGGCCACCTTTCCCAAAGGGAACAAGTCAATTGATGACCTCTTGAGTAAGTGATACGTTGCTAACGTATCCATAATTTTTGATGTTCCATGCTTGGTTTTATCTACTTTCTTATGTTTTGTCCACACTTTGGAGTACTTTTCATATGATTTCTTGGATAACCTATTAACAAGAGCCACCGTGCCAGCTGCCTGTTTTCTGCTATTTTTGGATCCAGGAAAGTCAGAAAATGAATATTCTTGGAATTGGACGAGACAAAAGCCAAAGTCAGTTTTTCACCGAGGGACACCTGGAGCCAGAATACGAGACGGAGAGGGGCTGGGGCCCGGCCACACCACCTGGCTGCGCGGCCAGGCCTGACCCGCGCCAGGGGGTGGTCTGGCCTCCCTAGGCACCCCCTTGGCCTCTCCTTCCACCTATAAGTTGCCTCCGATACAGAAACCCTAAGTACCCGATCAAAATTTCATGAAAGAGTCTGTAGCCGCCATCGTCTCCATCCCTAGATGGGGAGGGATCTGAAGCTCTTCCCAGCACCCTGCCGGAGAGGGGAGTTCACCTAGGAGGCCTTCTTCATCATCATGCAAGCCTCCGGTGTAATGCGTGAGTAGTTCATCTCTGGACTACAGGTCAATGCAGTAGCTAGATGGCTGGTTCTCCTCCTTTGTGCTATCATGTTTAGATCTTGTGACCTCCGTTTATGATCAAAATCATCTATTTGTAATTCTGCATGTTGTGTTTGCGGGGATCCGATGGATATTGAGATGCTATTTCAGATTGATTATTGATTCTATCATGTCTTTGTTATTTGTGATCTTACATGCTTTCCGTCGTTAGTAGCTATCTTGGCCAAGTAGATTCTAGCAACTCCAAGATTTAGTATTTATGCTCGATAGTGGGTTCATGCCTCTAGTAATCTAGGGAAGTGACAAAAATCTCTAAGGTACTAGATGTGCTATTGCTACTAGGGAGAAAACAACAATCCTTTGTTGATAGAACAATCATATTGTTTACTTTACACGCAATTCGTAATGCAATTATCCGTTGCTTGCAACTTAATACTGGAGGGGGTTCGGATGATAACCTGAAGGTGGATTATTAGTCATAGATGCAGTTGGATGGCGGTCTATGTATAATGTTGTAATTTCCAATCGAATCTCAAAGGAGTCAAGATGAGTAGTATATGCTTGTATGCTTTCTCGATGTTTGTAAATTGCCCCGCTGTAATTTGTTCACCCACAATGCTATCTATCTTAAGGAGAGCCACCACTAGTGAACTATGGACCCCGGTCCTTTCTTTTACCATCAATCTACAATCAACTGTTTACTGCTTTGTGTTTACTTTCTGCAAACTATTACTTTCTTCCACTCGATATGTTTAATCCTTTGTTTCCAGCAAAACCGGTGAGATTGACAACCTCATCGCAAGTTGGAGGCAGAGTTTTGTGGTTGTGTTGTGTAGGTCTCCACGTTGCTGCTGGCACCGGTAGTGGGCCCTGCCAAAGTTCAACTAGCAACACCTTTGGGGTGTTTCCTTACTCCTACTGGATTGATAACCTTGGTTTCATAACTGAGGGAAAACTTGGTGCTATGCTCATCATACCTTCCTCTTGGGGTTCCCCAACGAGCTCGATATATTTTGGGCCATCAAGCTATTTTTCTGGCGCCATTGCCAGGGAGTCAAGGACATCTTCACAAGGGGAGTCCCACATAACCAATCTCTTTACTTTGTTGTTTTCATTTTGCTTAGTTTACCTTTTGCTTTGTTTGCTCGTTTCTTTATCAAAAACACACAAAAAATTATTCTTACTAGTTTGATTTCTTTATTAAAAAACACAAAAAAATTAAGTCTTGCTATAGTTGTTACCTCTTCCTTAGCTCACCATGTTGATCCCTAAATTCACCCTGAAAGACCTTCCAATAGGTAGTGGCTCTATAATTGGAAAAGATAATATTGAAGAATTTTTAATCATGTTAGTAAACATGAGGATATTGAGGATAGATCCCTTGCAGAACTTGCTCCAAACTATGAAATTGCTGCAGCTTCTATAGTTCACATGTTGGAAGCTAGGTTTGTTGACCTTAACCCCTTAATGCAAGTAATGTTTCTTAAACTTAAAGAAATTGAGGACCCTGAAAAGAGAGATTTTATTCTAGAAACCTTGCTTAAGGAATTCTATGATGTTGCCAAGGAAGCTAGAAAAGTCTTTGAACGTTTTAATATGCTAGGCTCATGTGTAGATGTTGTTGGTACATGAGAAAAGATGAATAAAACCAAACCTAATGGGGAGGAAATTAAGATACCAATACCTTTTTAACTTGTAGCAATGCATGGAGCCATAGAAAAGAATCTTGATTGGATTGTTCCCGAAAACCCGTTTGATGAAAATAGTGAACCAAAGATCATTGAGAGAGGATCCTCTAGAACTTATTTGGATGAGATACATTGCCTTGTTGAATATATTTCTAGTATTAGTCATAATGCTTCTTCATTTGAGAACACTTGATTCTTTTTCTTGCTTCTTATGCCTAACTTAAAGGCGTTAAAGAAAAGTACTTATTGGAAGATAACCCAAAAGTTTTAAATGAGTCTTGGAAGTTATTACTTCAGTAGTAACCGCTCCTTATCCTGTTTATTTGCTTTTTGTGCCAAGAGTAACCTCTAATGAGAGAGAAGTAATGATTGGGAAAGTTGCTGTCCCGAAACAGATTTCTGTGCTTCACCGTAAAAATTCGTATAAAATCTCTATACGTCCTTTTGAGGCGTGAATTTTTGTGATTCTTACCCAGGTTGTTATATAACGTTCGTTAGTTCAACACTTTTCGATTTGAGCAACAGAAGGTCTTCGAAAAAAATCGTCTTTATCTACTGGTGTGGGCCCCCTAGGCACCCCCTCGGCCTCTCTCTTCGCCTATAAGGAGCCTTTTGACCTAAAAACTTCGGGGGGTTCGACGTTTTTCTAGGAGGAGTTCCGCTCCGCTGCCACCACCAGAAACTCCGTTCTGGCACCCTGCCGGGACGGGGAATTGGAGGAGATCATCGCCATCATCATCACCATCGTTTCTCCATCAACCATCCATGTTTCCCCCATCTATGAGTGAGTAATCCCCCGCTGTAGGCTATGGGGATGGTAGGGATTGGATGAGATCGTTCATGTAATGGCATCAGATTGTTAGGGCATGGTGCCTAGTATCTTTTATTAGTGCTTTATGACTTTGTTGCGACTTGTTGTGCTTACTGCTTGTCACTAGGGCCCGAGTGCCATGATTTCAGATCTGAACATGTTATTGATTCATTATGATAGTATTGTTTATGGTCTTATCTGCAAGTTGTATACACACGTTGTTGTCCGGAACCTATGGCCCCGAAGTGACAGAAAATCGGGATAACCGGAAGGGAATGGCTTTGATGTGAGGATTACATGTGTTCACGGAGTGTTAATGCTTTGCTCTGGTGCTCTATTAAAAGGAGCACCTTAATTGCCAGTAGTTCCCTAGAGGCCCCGCTGCAAACGGGCTGGCAGGACAAAGGATGTTGTGCAAGTTCTCATTGCGAGCACGTATGACTATATATGGAACACATGCCTAGGATTGTCTAGTACTTGGGTGCTTTATCTTATTTATCTGCAATTGCCCTATGTTCTGATTGCTATGTGAATTGTCTTGTCCATGCAACACCCGTCCATCCATCCCTATGCCTATCGCACTCGAATCCCACTGTTTACTATTTTTGTTACTGCTGTCTTTGCTTTACTACAGCTGCTACTTTACTATTCCTACTACAAAACTGTTGCTACTGATAAACTGCTGTGAGCAAGATTGTTTCCAGGTGCAGCTGAATTGACAACTCAGTTGTTAAGGCTTATAAATATTCTTTGGCTCCCCTTGTGTCGAATCAATAAATTGGGTTTCACTGCCCTCGAAAATACTGCGATACACCCCCTATACTTGTGGGTCATCATAAACTCAGAACTTTCTTCAATTGTGGTGACCGCTACCACTTTGTTGCTGGTTGTCCCTGTGAGAAAAGAGAAGATCATGGGAGTAAACTTGTGTTGAAGAAAACCTCCAAAGCTCCTTTCAAGAAACCCTTCATCAAGAAGAATTCCACCAACAAGAAGTCGGGTGAAATTGTCTTGATAACACATGAACAATTCTCCTCTGACAATGATGATGATAAAGATGAAGAAGAGGAAACATAAAGTGGTGTGGCTGCTCTTGCCACTACTTCTACCCCTACCTTCTCCCTCTTCGACTCTCCAAATGAGAATATCTCAAACAAGAACGTCACTTGCCTTATGGCAAGAGGAACAGAGGTATTATCATCATCACACCCCACCTCCTTGGTTGATGATGAATTTGATGATGAGATGTCTCTTGAGGTCAAGAAGGAATTAGTTGCTTTTGATGTGTTCGTGACTAACTTGCAAGGGGAGAACAAGAAACATTTTGTGGACCTCTTAAATCAACTTTCTCACACACAAGAGCTTCTTTATGAGATATGTAAATTAGGAAGAAAGCACATGATTGAGGTAGAAGCTCTAAATAATGCTCTAGAAGAAGAACAAGAGACTAGGATGTCTCTTGAAACTAAACTTGAAAGGCTTTCTGAAGCAAATGACCTAATTATTAATAAACTAATCAAGGAACATGACCCTGCTATTGCTAAATATAAAAAGGCTAAAAAGGACAAGATTGAGTTTGGTGTTATTCATGAAAAACTTGCCGAGGACTTTAGGATGCTTGACAAGGCTCACAAGGCCTTGGAAAGTGAACTCTTGTTACTCACAAAGTCTCGTGAAAAGATTCAAACTCAATTGACCAATATCTCTTCACCTAGTACTTTCATTCCTTCTAGTTGTACAAATATACTTGAAGAAAATGCTAGGTTGAAGGGGGAGCTAGCTAAGGCCACCTTTCCCAAAGGGAACAAGTCAATTGATGACCTCTTGAGTAAGTGATACGTTGCTAACGTATCCATAATTTTTGATGTTCCATGCTTGGTTTTATCTACTTTCTTATGTTTTGTCCACACTTTGGAGTACTTTTCATATGATTTCTTGGACTAACCTATTAACAAGAGCCACCGTGCCAGCTGCCTGTTTTCTGCTATTTTTGGATCCAGGAAAGTCAGAAAATGAATATTCTTGGAATTGGACGAGACAAAAGCCAAAGTCAGTTTTTCACCGAGGGACACCTGGAGCCAAAATACGAGACGGAGAGGGGCTGGGGCCCGGCCACACCACCTGGCTGCGCGGCCAGGCCTGACCCGCGCCAGGGGGTGGTCTGGCCGCCCTAGTCACCCCCTCGGCCTCTCCTTCCACCTATAAGTTGCCTCCGATACAGAAACCCTAAGTACCCGATCAAAATTTCATGAAAGAGTCTGTAGCCTCCATCGTCTCCATCCCTAGATGAGGAGGGATCTGAAGCTCTTCCCAGCACCCTGCCGGAGAGGGGAGTTCACCTAGGAGGCCTTCTTCATCATCATGCAAGCCTCCGGTGTAATGCGTGAGTAGTTCATCTCTGGACTACAGGTCAATGTAGTAGCTAGATGGCTGGTTCTCCTCCTTTGTGCTATCATGTTTAGATCTTGTGACCTCCGTTCATGATCAAAATCATCTATTTGTAATTCTGCATGTTGTGTTTGCGGGGATCCGATGGATATTGAGATGCTATTTCAGATTGATTATTGATTCTATCATGTCTTTGTTATTTGTGATCTTACATGCTTTCCGTCGTTAGTAGCTATCTTGGCCAAGTAGATTCTAGCAACTCCAAGATTTAGTATTTATGCTCGATAGTGGGTTCATGCCTCTAGTAATCTAGGGAAGTGACAAAAATCTCTAAGGTACTAGATGTGCTATTGCTACTAGGGAGAAAACAACAATCCTTTGTTGATAGAACAATCATATTGTTTACTTTACACGCAATTCGTAATGCAATTATCCGTTGCTTGCAACTTAATACTGGAGGGGGTTCGGATGATAACCTGAAGGTGGATTATTAGTCATAGATGCAGTTGGATGGCGGTCTATGTATAATGTTGTAATTTCCAATCGAATCTCAAAGGAGTCAAGATGAGTAGTATATGCTTGTATGCTTTCTCGATGTTTGTCAATTGCCCCGCTGTAATTTGTTCACCCACAATGCTATCTATCTTAAGGAGAGCCACCACTAGTGAACTATGGACCCCGGTCCTTTCTTTTACCATCAATCTACAATCAACTGTTTACTGCTTTGTGTTTACTTTCTGCAAACTATTACTTTCTTCCACTCGATATGTTTAATCCTTTGTTTCCAGCAAAACCGGTGAGATTGACAACCTCATCGCAAGTTGGAGGCAGAGTTTTGTGGTTGTGTTGTGTAGGTCTCCACGTTGCTGCTGGCACCGGTAGTGGGCCCTGCCAAAGTTCAACTAGCAACACCTTTGGGGTGTTTCCTTACTCCTACTGGATTGATAACCTTGGTTTCATAACTGAGGGAAAACTTGGTGCTGTGCTCAGCATTCCTTCCTCTTGGGGTTCCCCAACGAGCTCGATATATTTTGGGCCATCAAGCTATTTTTCTAGCGCCATTGCCGGGGAGTCAAGGACATCTTCACAAGGGGAGTCCCACATAACCAATCTCATTACTTTGTTGTTTTCATTTTGCTTAGTTTACCTTTTGCTTTGTTTGCTCGTTTCTTTATCAAAAACACAAACAAAATTAGTCTTACTAGTTTGATTTCTTTATTAAAAAAACACAAAAAAATTAAGTCTTTCTATAGTTGTTACCTCTTCCTTAGCTCACCATGTTGATCCCTAAATTCACCCTGAAAGACCTTCCAATAGGTAGTGGCTCTATAATTGGAAAAGATAATATTGAAGAATTTTTAATCATGTTAGTAAACATGAGGATATTGAGGATAGATCCCTTGCAGAACTTGCTCCAAACTATGAAATTGCTGTAGCTTCTATAGTTCATATGTTGGAAGCTAGGTTTGTTGACCTTAACCCCTTAATGCAAGTAATGTTTCTTAAACTTAAAGAAATTGAGGACCCTGAAAAGAGAGATTTTATTCTAAAAACTTTGCTTAAGGAATTCTATGATGTTGCCAAGGAAGCTAGAAAAGTCTTTGAACGTTTTGATATGCTAGGATCATGTGTAGATGTTGTTGGTACACGAGAAAAGATGAATAAAACCAAACCTAATGGGGAGGAAATTAAGATACCAATACCTTTTTAACTTGTAGCAATGCATGGAGCCATAGAAAAGAATCTTGATTGGATTGTTCCCGAAAACCCGTTTGATGAAAATAGTGAACCAAAGATCATTGAGAGAGGATCCTCTAGAACTTATTTGGATGAGATACATTGCCTTGTTGAATATATGTCTAGTATTAATCATAATGCTTCTCCATTTGAGAACACTTGATTCTTTTTCTTGCTTCTTATGCCTAACTTAAAGGCGTTAAAGAAAAGTACTTATTGGAAGATAACCCAAAAGTTTTAGATGAGTCTTGGAAGTTATTACTTCAGTAATAACCACTCCTTATCCTGTTTATTTGCTTTTTGTGCCAAGAGTAACCTCTAATGAGAGAGAAGTAATGATTGGGAAAGTTGCTGTCCCGAAACAGATTTCTGTGCTTCACCGTAAAAATTCGTATAAAATCTCTATACGTCCTTTTGAGGCGTGAATTTTTGTGATTCTGACCCAGGTTGTTATATAACGTTCGTTAGTTCAACACTTTTCGATTTGAGCAACAGAAGGTCTTCGAAAAAATTCATCTTTATCTGCTGGTCTGTTTTGACAGATTTCTGCCACTATTTGCATTTGCTTCTTGTTGGTTCCTTTTTGAGTTCTTTTGGGGAATTGAGATTTTTGAGGGAAGTGCTAATGTAGCTTGTGTTCTAATGGAAGTTTTATTGGTCTTGGAACTGAACCTAAAGACCTATTATCTTGAGTGCACTAATGTTGCTAATAAAGATTATGTGAAGTTTTGTATGAAGGAAAATTTTCAGGTGTATGGAAGGAGTGAGTAATGAGATGAAGAATGGACTAAAGCTCAAGCTTGGGGATTCCACGTGTGTAACCCCAAGAAAAATATCCAAGAAGTACAAGCGTCAAAGCTTGGGGATGCCCAAGGCATTCCCTTCTTCATCAATAAAAATCCCAGGTTTCTTCCAAACGCTTCATTTTTATTGTTTCATGCACAGTTGTGTTGTTCTTGGAGCGTCTTCTTTTTCATTTTCATTTTGTTTTTTTGTTTGCTTGGTTTGCTTAGTTTTCTGAATAAATTGGTTGGACCCCCTCTTTCATGCATTGGTTTTCAAATAGTTTGGTTTGGATTGGAAAAGAGTAGGAAAGTTCATGCTTGAGTGGTAAAGAGAGCTTATTTTTGACTGTGGCCTATGCTTTGTCATGCCATGCTTGATATTATTTTGGCTTTATGCTTAGTATTCTTTGCTGTAGCATGACTTGTTATAAACAATTGAGATTGCTTAATGTGCCTTGGAAGAATCATGCGTTGTTTTAGCATATTAAAGCATAGTATTGTGGTATTCTCCTTTGATGCTTTATTTGGGTTGACTTGGCGCATGCTCACACCATGTTATGACTATCCCAAGTCACCATAGACTTGATGATCCTTTAGTTTTCAACTTGTAGTACCACTTTATGCTTTGATCAATGATGTTTTGTCGCTCTGCATGATTATGGCCATTATTTCTCTCTTAGTTTGTCGCTCCTAGTCTTTTGCTAGCCTCCACAACAAGTATGAGTTACACTCATGCATCCAGCTCCCAAAACCAAGTTATTCCAAAGAGTCCACCATACCTACCTACGAGCATATGCTATTCCAAGTATATTCATGTTTTTATCTACCTTCCGAATTAAACTTATTATGAGAAAACTAGTGATTAAAGCTCTCATGAACTTGATGACACACTTTTCTTTTCTTGCATTTAATAAACTTGAACCATTGGGTCCATCTTTGTTGCGTATATGCTTGCGCTTTATAAGTTGAAATTAGCAAAACCATGTATCATGGGGAACGCTTTCAACATTGCACATGTACTTTGTACCTCGTTGATATCATGTTCTTTTGCTTATGAATCCCGGCGGTGTGAAATAAAAGTGCAACTTGTAAGATCATGGAGTTTGTATGTGTGTTAGAGAAACGCCTGGGCCGCTAGCCTAAGCCATGCCTAATCATGGTGGAAACTTGCAGCATCACCATAATGAGCACTCTATGAAGCATCCTCAATAAAAACCTATGCAAATAGAAAATAAAAAGATCGCTGAGATGCTCATTGTCTGCTTGCCTTGTCATTTTGATTATGGGATAGCTCCTGTATCATGTGCAAGGGGTACCCCGTTGGAGGTTCTTTATGATACATATGTACTTACAATGACAAGAGCTTACTTGTGACTAAAGTTGAGTAGCATGAGGTTTGGTCTTCGTAGGTAAGGGGCATGAGATTTCGGTTTATAACTTGTCAAGCATATCCTCTTAGTTGTGTCACTTTAACCTTAATCACCTTCAAGATGCTTATGATAGGGGCAATGAGAGCTGAAAGCTAATAAGTACCATAATTTTTGGAAGCTCTTTATGAAACTTGAATCCCTACTTCCTTCTATGAAGGCCTTTCTTTTACTTTTATGTTGAGTCTCCACCTTCTACCTTTATGCACCTACTTTGAGAGCATAGTGGCCATTCTTAGTTCTATGTGCATTGTCCCAAGACTTGTTGATTGATGCATAGCTTTGATATTGCTTGTTTTAAACTATTTGTATCTAGTCACTCTTATGAACTTTGAAGGTGTCCTATGCATTTATGTTTGCTACTCTATGAGGGACAAGCTGAATGCCACTATGCTATGTTTTCTTTATGTGAAACAAACAAACATCTTGCAAAGCATTGTTATTCATGAATCTTTTGTATATGCCTTTTCATGTTGCAACATAGTTTCTTTGTCTTATTGCTAGAACTTTATCTTTCATGTTATGATTGAAGTACTATGAACCCAGCTTTGAATGTTTTACAAATACTTTGATCAAGTTTATGATGGTGCATGTCACCTCAAAAATTATTCTTTCTTTTTATGACTTACCTACTCGAGGACGAGCAGGAGTTAAGCTTGGGGATGTTGATATGTTGCTAATGTATCCATAATTTTTGATGTTCCATTCTTGGTTTTATCTACTTTCTTATGTTTTGTCCACACTTTGGAGTACTTTTCATATGATTTCTTGGACTAACCTATTAACAAGAGCCACAGTGCCAGCTGCCTGTTTTCTGCTGTTTTGGTTCCAGGAAAGTCATAAAATGAATATTCTTGGAATTTGACAGGACAAAAGCCAAAGTCAGTTTTTCACCGAGGGACACCTGGAGCCAGAATACAAGACGGAGAGGGCTGGGGCCTGGACATACCACCTGGCCGCGTGGCCAGGCCTGGCCCGCGCCAATGTTTTTGCATCTCACAAAGTTATTAAGGTGAGCAACAGCATCTTCAGCACCAACACCAGAGAATTGTTCTTTCATAACAAGATTGAGCAAAGCAGGTTTAATTTCAAAGAAAGTAGCTTCAAGAACATGTGGAGCAATAGGTGTGCACATGAAATCATTGTTGTTGGTGCTAGTGAAGTCACACAACTTAGTGTTTTCAAGAGTATTCATTTTTTTGTGTTTTTAATAAAAGAAGCAAACTAGAACAACTAATTTTTGTGTGTTTTTGATTAAAGAAACTAGCAAACAAATCAGAAATAAACTAAGCAAAACAAAAAACAAAGTAAAGAGATTGGTTATGAAGGACTCCCCTTGTGAAGTTGTCCTTGACTCCCAGGCAACGACGCTAGAAAATAGGCTTGATGGCTCAAAATACGATGAGCTCATTGGGAACCCCAAGAGGAAGGTATGATGAGCACAGCAACAAGTTTTCCCTCAGTTATGAAACCAAGGTTATCAAACAAGTAGGAGCAAGGAAACAACCCCAAGGTTTTGTCTCCAACTTGGAATCCTGCACAACACAACCACAGAACTTTGCTGAAACAAAGGATTAAACGTATTGTGTGGAAGATAGTAATTGCTTGCAGAAAGTACACAGTAAACAATAAATAGTTTGTAGATTGATTGTAAAAGAATGGACCGGGGTCCATAGTTCACTAGTGGTGATTCTCCTTAAGATAGATGACATGTTGGGTGAACAAATTACAGTAGGGCAATTGATAGGCACCGAGAAAGCATGCATGCATATTCTAATCATCTTGACTCCTATGAGATTTGATTGGGCATTACAACATTATACATAGACCGTAATCCAACTGCATCTATGACTAATAATCCACCTTCAGGTTATCATCCGAACCCCCTCCAGTATTAAGTTGCGAGCAACAGATAATTGCATTAAGCAAAGTGTGTAAAGTAAACAATATGATTGTCCCATGGACAAAGGATTGTTGTTTTCTCCCTAGTAGCAACATCACATCTAGTACCTTAGAGATTTCTGTCACTTCCTCAGATTACTAGAGGCATGAACCCACTATCAAGCATAAATACTCCCTCTTGGAGTTGCTAGCATCTACTTGGCCAAGATAGCTACTAACAACGGAAAGCATGCAAGATCACAAATAACAAAGACAAGATAGAATCAATAATAAATCTGAAATAGCATCTCAATATCCATCGGATCCCCGCAAACACAACATATATGATTACAAATAGATGATCTTGATCATGAACGGAGCTCACAAGATCTAAACATGATAGCACAAAGGAGGAGAACCAACCATCTAGCTATTACATGGACCCATAGTCCAGGGATGAACTACTCACGCATCACACCGGAGGCAGGCATGCTGATGAAGAAGGCCTCCAGGGTGAATTCTACCCTCCGGCAGGGTGCCGGGAAGAGCTTCAGATCCCTCCTGATCTAGGGATGGAGATGACGGTGGCTACAGACTCTTTCGTGAAATTTTGATCGGGTACTTAGGGTTTTCGTCCCAAGGGGTCTTTATAGGCGGACGAGCTAGGTCGGTGGAGCACAAGGGGGCCCACACCCCTGGTCCCCCCAGGCCACGCCGCCACCAGGTGTGGCTGCCCTGGTGCGCCACTTTATCTCCCCTCCAGACTCCGTGTTTCTTCGGGTAAAATATTGACTTTGGCTTTTGTCCGGTCCAATTCCGAGAATATTTCCTTACTAGATTTTCTGAAACAAAAAACAACAGAAAACAGGCAACTAGCACTGCGGCATCTTGTTAATAGGTTAGTTCTAGAAAATATGTAAAAATACTCCAAAGTGTGGACAAAACATAAGAAAGTAGATACAAAACAAGCATGGAACATCAAAAATTATAGATACGTTTGCAACGTATCACCTCTCCTTGTAGTGGATGGTAATATATGAACTTTTCCATCACGAGGTTTACCCATGATGAATGGATAGCAGGGAACAATAATGATTCCAAGTGAACTTTATAAATAGAGCTATGCTCCTAGGCAACAGCGCCATAAAATAGTCTTGATGATCCACAAGTATAGGGGATCGCAACAGTCTTCGAGGAAAGTAAAACCCAATTTATTGATTTGACACAAGGGGAGCCAAAGAATATTTATAAGCCTTAACAACTGAGTTGTCAATTCAGCTGCACCTGGAAACAATCTTGCTCACAGTAGTTTATCAGTAGCGATAGTTTTATAGTAGCAATAGCAAAGTAATAGTAGTAGTAAAATAAAGACAGTAGTTTCAATTATAGTAAACAGTAGGATTAAATTGCGGTAGGCATAGGGATGGATGGACAGGCGTTGCATGGACAAGACAATTCGTGTAATAATCAAGACATAGGGCATTTGCAGATAAATAAGATAAAGCATCCAATTACTAAATAATCATAGGCATGTGTTCCATATATAGTCATACGTGCTCATAATGAGAACTCGTACAACATCTTTTGTCCTGCCAGCCCATTGCAGCAGGGCCTCAAGGGAATCTACTGGCAATTAAGGTGTTCCTTTTAATAGAGCACCAGAGCAAACCATTAACACTCCGTGAACACACGTGATCCTCATATTATAGCCATCCCCTCCAGTTATCCCGATTTCCGTCACTTCGGGGCCTCGGGTTCCGGACAACAATATGTGTATACAACTTACAGGTAAGATTATAAACAATAATATCATCATGAATCAATAACATGTTCAGATATGAAATCATGGCACTCGGGCCCTAGTGACAAGGATTAAGCATAACAGGTTGCAACAATGTCAAAAAGCACTAACAAAAGATACTAGGCACCATGCCCTAACAATTTGATGCAATTACATGAACAATATCATCCAATCCCTACCATCCCCATATCCTACTGCGGGGTATTACTCACTCATGGATGGGGGAATCATGGATGGTTGATGGATAAGCGTCGGTGATGATGATGGCGATGATCTCCTCCAATTCCCCGTCCCGGTAGGGTGCCAGAATGGAGTTTCTGGTTCTGAATCATGGTTTCTGGTGGTGGTGGCACATCAGAACTCTATCTGGAAAAACGTCGAACCCCCCTATGTTTTTAGGTCAGAGGGCTTATATAGGCGAAAAGAGAGATCGATGCGGAGTCCGAGGCGTCCACACCACCTCCTGGCGTGGCCTGGCCTAGCCTGCGCGGCCAGGTAGTTTGGGCCCCTCGTGGCCCTTCTTCGTCTCATCTTCTGGCTCCATGAGTCTTCTGGTAAAATAGGAGTTTTGCGATATTTTCTGGGATTTTTCCTGAAAGTTGATTTCCTGCAAAAAACAAGACACCAAAGCAATTCTGCTGAAAACAACGTTAGTCCGCATTAGTTGTATCCAAATCACACAAAATAGAGAAGGAACAATAGCAAAAGTGTTCAGGAAAGTAGATACATTTTGCACGTATCAAGATGTTCCTCTCCTTGGTGATGCTCCTCCTGTTACGCTCCTTGATCCTCGAGTGCAGCTTAACTGCGCCCGTTGTAGGCTAGATTCTTCGGCTAGTCTTTTCCTTTCATCGAGTTGCCTTTGCATCTTTAGTAGGTCTCTCTTCTTGTGATGGAGTAAATATTGATATGCTAATAAATCTTCCTGAGTGGGTCCGTTGTCATTGGAACCGCACCTAAAATCGTTGCCCTTGCTTTTTGCCAGGCGTTGGCTGGTAAGCTGAGAGTTTGCCTCTCGCCTCTGCGTGGTTCTTCTTCTCGATTCACATGGTTGACTGTTGGGTCTCCCCCGTTTCCTTGGCTTCCTTCATTGCCGTGACTTCTTGCATTATGGCTTGAAAGAATATCATCGGGGTTAAAAATTGGGTTACCGTTGGAGTCTTACTAGGTCGAGGCGTCTCCGATGATCATGCATACTTTGTCCTAAGTGATATATGGACTGGTGACGTCATTGTCTGAACCGAGGGAGACACTGTCGGGTAAACCAGTGAAGTCCATCAGTTTTTGTTCTGGGTAGATTTCTGCCATCCGTATTCTGAAATCAATGATTTCACTGCTTTCTTTGGGTTCCGAATTCGCTGGGCTTGCTTCGCATGGTGGAGTTGGCTGAGGACCTGATCCAAAGGAAAGATTGTTTTAAATACCATCAAGGTCCCCCAGATCCGTCTTGGTTTGCTCATTTTCTTTGCCTGCTTCGATCTATGCTGTGGCATCCATGGAGGATCCGACGGAAGGTGCTGGTACCACCGTAGGCGTAGGTTTTTCCACCGATGGTTCTGATGTGATTAGGGTCGAAGCGTGCGATTCTTGCGGGTCTTCTACTTGGAAGTGGAATCTTCCGATGATTAGATCGGATCCGCCGTTGAAATCGGCGGGTACCAATACAGGGGTGCGCGGGTGTGCATCTTCTTTTGTCGGGTTGATGCTTGGTGGAGAGCGATCCGCCAAATCTATGGTTCCAGCATTGAGGTTTCCCACAGACGGCGCCAATTAACGAGGGGTAACCTTGGCAGTGTCCATAGTGAAGGACTTAGGGTTTTGCGGAAAAGAGGACGCTGGGGATTTCGTCGGATGTCAGGAAAACAATGGAGTCAAAGTCGTCTGAACATTGGAAAATCGCACTATTACAAGTTGCCTGGGAGATTTTCGGTACCCTCGCTTGGGCTTCTCCCGTCCTATATATAATAGGTCGGGTCTCAAAGTTGTATGCGGATAGGTTTAACATACGCATGATTACAATACCAACACATTGTCGATTCAGAGACTCTTTCCTAATACAATCAAATTCTTTGTCAGCTGCTTCCTTGGGCTATCATCTGAAATCTTCATGGGCCGTTGGCCTTTTACCCAGTGTAGGGTAACAAACCGTAAGTATTCGAGTAGTCGTACATATGTCACCTACCATTGAGATTGGCTCCTGTGTAGGAAACCTTCCAACTACCAGCAAACTTGGACATGGTGGAGGGAGAAGAGAGCAAACCAAGAGGATGGTGGGCATCGACGCCAAGGTGACGTCGGTGATGACCGTAGACCAAGGTCTCAGATCACCTCGAAGGGTCTCAGAGGGAGAGAGGAGAAGTTGGACTGTTCATATGCTTTATGGAGTGATAAATTACATGTGTACCATCTTGTGCTAGTTCTTATATTCAACATAAATGGTGCTCAATACTTATATTGTCTTCTAGAAATAACTTAGTACTATGGGCACTTTGCATTCTTTTAGAAGTTCAAATGGTTACCATTGCTAGCCCCAACATATTGAAACAACCTCTAGCAAAACAAACTTAGCATTTATATAGGAAACACCTAGCGAAATAGCTCAAGCTATATCCCAAAGTATACTATCATGTGAGAGTCATAATTTTGCTTCTGAACACTATTATTATGGGTATGGGTGACATGTAGAAGTTAGTCATGGGGTGACCACGAACTCACTAGGCATAGAGTACCCCTTCCTAAAAATAAATAAGAGGACACATACACTAAAAGATTAGGGGAAAACCCCTCCATAGATGGGGTACCACCACTAAGATGAGGGCAAAAAACCTCCGAATATTTATATGATATCAAAAGGTGAGAAGAGTGCGTATGCAGAGGCTAGGCCTTCCCAAAAATCAAAACAATCAAAAATTAATATAGAAATATAAAGAAAAATCAAAGAGATGAAAGAAGAAAAAAGTATCAGAACAAGAATGCCAAAAAACAGGTAATGAGGGGCAATGTAACCAAATACTAATGATGAACTATGCTTCAACCATAAACTTAATGAATAGTGTTTGAAAGATAGCTTGCGTCTCACATATGACATTTCCTACTTGCCAGCCATACACTCTTTCCAACCTCCTTTGACAAATATTCTGACCATAGGATCGCCACTATATATATATACTTTTCCCTATGTGAAGAATGCGCTATTTCCTCATAGTACTATGTATATTTGTGTTAGTCAATATAAACATTGTTTTGTCAAGTATGATATTATAAGAAGTATCACTTTATGCTATGCTTGATTGTTGTTATTATTCACTAAACAAATGAACCGTTTAACTTTTTGTGAAACTTGCTAGTGAAAATAAGCACCAAACTCCAAAGCTCATGTTAGTTTTATGACCTTCATGCTCGAGGATGATCATAGGTTAAGCTTGGCGATGTTGATGCATGTAAATGCATAAATTCCCACATATTTTCATCATATTAGTAGTTATTACCAATGTTCTTAATGATTTGGGGGATTTTCTAAACAATTCCCAATCTTTTAGTTTTAACTCTGCTTGTTAGAAAAACCTTATGTTAGTATTTTGACTTTCCAGAAGCTACGGAAATCGAAATGGAGCTAGGTCAACGGGAGTTGTTAGATAATTTCCATACGAATCCAACAAGCTAAAGTAGGGCCCGAGGGGCCCACCGAGATGAAAATGGAAGCCCGTTTACTTTAGGACACGCCACTGGTGCTATCTTAGCCGTAGAACCTCTGTGCCGTCGATTTCACCGCCATTCGCTTCGTTTTGACCTAAGACCATCTATATATACCCCTTGACGGCCTTTCTCGAGATGACATTCTTCCAAGCCTTAAATCAAACACCTTGTTCCTTAAACTCATTTAGTGCATAATCAACTAAAACTTGTGACACTTTAGTTGTAGATAATAGATAGTTTTTCCTTCTTGCTCCTGCGGATCGATACCCTAATTCTACATTAAGAGGTACTATAGTGATCCTCTGCTTTTGGGGGTTATCACACGTGTATATTCAAAATAATTTGAACCTTTGGTATTTTAGATAATGCAAAGGTTTAGAAAATACAAGAGAAAGGCTTTGGAAAAAGGGACAACTATTTCAAACAAATAAATAAAAGGTTTCTCCTCTCTCTCTCCTCGTCCTGGACTGCTTCTGGCCTGGCCCAGCTTGCCCTCTCACTCTTATCCTTCACTCGGCGCAGCAACATCCCTCTCTTCCTCCTGCTTTGCTTCGGCCAGCAGTAGCCCACGTCAGCCTGTTTGCATCCCAGCCAAGGCCCATACCGCTTCAGCCTTCCTCTATTCATCGTCTTCCTCGACAACGAGGAAGCAGCTGCCTGACCCTCCACCGCCCGATGCCACTGCCTCACCGGCAGCGGCAGACCTAAGGATATGCCGGGTATGCCGAGGCATACCCTGCGATCGAGTCGTGCTAGCTAGTAGTATTTCATGGTATGGAAAAATAGAGTCCGATCGATGCAGAATTATTTGGCTTTGATCTTGCAGTCCTGCCCCTGTACGTATGTATCAGCTAGCTAGCTGAAAACTACCGATCCAAAGGCCCAGAAGCCCAACTTGTGCGCATCCCGCGATGCACTGCGTATCAACTCGATCGAGACCGCTATCTACGGAACTGACCGCCCATCACGAGTCATCACTGGACGTGACCACCGCCGCACCAGTCATCGCTGGACCTAGACAACCGCCGCAGGCAACGCTTCAAGGTTGAAGAGTAGCTCGCCCTTCGCCGATGTGTCCACACCGGCCACCGGAACTGAAGGACCATGAAACCTGGGTGGTTTACGCCGGTGATTGGCGTCGGCAAGCCGCGACCTGGCTGCACGGTAATGATCTAAGTAACCCGCTTTTCTATTTCAATTATAGAATCACATATATACCTAGGACTTAATAGTTAAATACAATTGTGTAGAGTATGTACTCTCTCCGTCTAGAAATAACTGACTTGAATTTATATAGGTTCAAATATATCTAAACACATTTTAGTGTATAGATACATTCAAATTTAAACAGTTCCAAATCAGTTATTTCTAGAGGGAGGAGGTATATTCTATGATTAGTCGTATTTACTTTTGTGAAGAAATTATATCCTCTAGGACAGAAAAATTATTCTACCATCGTATGACTTTGTTACACGGGTCGTATATATTGCCAATGTCGGATTTATATTTTCTTCTAAGCGACTCAGTTATGAAGAAAGGGAGATAAACAGAAGATATTGCATCCCGTTTCGGAAATCTCTCTCCATCTTTTAAGAAACAATTGTATGGTGATGTATGCGACTTTCTAATTTTATATACTCCTTCTCGAAATAGATGTCTCAGATTTGTAAAATTTGGATGAATCTACACTATTTAATATATAGATTTATCTAAATTTTGATAAATCCATGACATCTATTTTTAGACAGAGAAAGTATTTCAATTGCATATTATTTATTGCTTCTATACTGTGTTACAATACAAATTTTACAATTATTTGTTGCGTAGACAAATATAATTCATAAAAATAGTCGTCAAAATTTTGCGTGGCATGCCCGTCCGTAAAATCCTAGATCCGCCACTGCTCAGCGGAGATGTGCCAAGATTCCCCTCGTCTCTCTGGAGAGGAATAAGACCATGTCGACGACCTCATCCTCATCCTGGTTCTCACTCCCCCCTCTCACGTGCCCTCTCTCCTTCATACCCAAACCCAAGCCTTGAACCCGCTAGCCCTAGACCTCACAGCGCCCCGCCGCTCTCGAGCTCCACTCGCCCAGACGAGTACACTGTGTCACTCACCTCGTCGCCATCGTTCTACCTGCTGATGGAATCAACATCGGGCGTCCAAAATCGAGCTCGTCGTCCACTAGCCGCCACCGTTGCCATTGATTCCGGCCAACCTAAGCTTCACCTTAACATGCATCATGCTTCTGGACCTCTTTGATTCGTCCCTCCCTCTCTGTCATGCCGCCGTCCGCCACTAGTACCTGTCGCCAGAGCTGCTCCGGTGACCTATAAGCAGCGGCGCTGCCCCCAAACTGCTCGCCATGCATGTCCGCGTCGAACGTACCCGCTCCCGAAGCCCCGCATCGCCTCCTGCGTCAAGCCCGAGCTCGGCCTGAGATCTCTCCCATTGATGACGTCAGTGTGACGTCATAGTGGCATCATATTCTCTTTTGTTTTTCTTTCATTAATTCCTGCAAATTGTTTTCTATAATTATTTAGTAATTTATAAATCCCTGACATGTGGTCCCTTTTTAAAATATTTAAACATTTTCAGAATCTTGTTTAATAAAATTATTAGTGTTTTTCCAATATGCAATTGTTTTGTAATTTCCCAAAATGATTTACAATGATTTAAAATTGGGAAAATCATATCAAATTCATTCTAAATCAAAAAATATGTTTAATATAAAAAATCAGAAAAATAATACCTACCTCTTAGCATCAAATTCATGCATGGTCAAGCAACTTCAATTAACAAGTTTTGTAGAAAAACAAATCAACCCCTTATAGGTGCTCCCGGGATTCTTCCTATATTAGGCTTTATATCCCTTGGACCCTCTTTAAAATGGACAAGCATGTATTAGGGTTCCATTCAGTATTATTTAGCATGCCATATCATCATTCTTGATTGAGCATTGCATCGATGCCATGTGTTGATTGTTTCCCTGTGGGCTCCCCGGATTATTCATCCGAAAATCCCTGTTATGCATATCTCCACATTCCCATGATCAGTGAGCCATGGAACATAACCGACCAGTATCATTACAATATCCGAAACATAACGAATTACAAGACTTACATAAATTCTATTATGGCTACATCATCCATATCAGCGGAATATCATCATGCGTAGAGCCCAATCGTGCCTCAACCTACAGGCAGCTGACTAGGAAGACGGCCTAGCTCGCTGGACGTCACCTTAATCTTTCAATGTCGAGCCTCTGAAAGTCTGGCCAAGTAAATAGCCAAGGATAAAACCATGAGTACTTTTGAATGTACTCGCAAACCACCAAGATCAGAGAAAAAGGAAATGCAACTTGGGCTGTGGCGAGATAGCTCTATCTAGGGTTGCTTTTGAAAATGACTAGGCTAACTCTTGAAGTTATGGCATCTCCATATCTTTGTTGAAAAAGAGTTTTGAAAACATGCCTTTGCTTTATAATTCAAGACATCTCCATATCTGTGTTGAAAAAGAGTTTTGAAAACAGTTTTGGAGTAAAACCCCTTTTTAAACCTCTTCGACCACCTCTGGTCAAAACACAGCTGCGAACTCGGGTTCCCCCGGAACCTTCATCCTCTTCACCCTTGTTTCCCAAACAAGCACCGTTTGGGTACTCCTAGACAACACCTTTACAACCATCCTTGACCGTGGACACGGCTATTCGAATAGTTTATACTCTGAAGAGTTTGCGCACTTTCCTCACAAGAATCAATACATCCGCCGGGATACAACCACGGCCCACTACCAACTATAGATGGGGGTCCGGATAATCGAACCTAACCTTTCGCTTGTCGACCCTAGCAAAGGCTGCTTTTCCTTTTGGGTTTGCTCTCCCCGGCAACGAGTATGTGGCTCCCAGCCATAGTCCCGCCTTCCGTACACGCGCATACCCAAGCCGCAACTTGGCGTATACCTTAATCTGGCGACTCCACTTCCTTCCGTACTCCAAGTCATACCATCCGCGGGAGACCCAATTGTTGCACCAGCACTCCTGCCAGAACAAGCTCACTCTTGCCGAAGCAAGCAACAGGCTTCAGATCCGAGATCTGGTAGCGCCTTCCCGGAATTCAAGGGATCTTTCCCTGTAAGCAATGTACAAGCTGCCTCGGCTAATGCAGACAAACTACGAGTTAAGCCCCAGCACCTGGGGTAATGTGGTTGCACTGATAAAATTGTTCCGGTAAAGGCGTAGAACATCCCTTCACTTTCTTATTTCTCATCATCACCATTTCTTTTGCTAAAACCTCCACTAGGAACGATGCCTCTTCCTAGGGGTTTTACAAAGCCGTTTTGAAACCTTTGTAGTAGGGTAAATCCCCAAAAAAGTTTATTTTCACAAAGCCGGGGGTTTTCAACGAGGTAGGATGCTAACCATCGTACTCTGGGTCTAAAGGTATAAACTGGTGGGTACATCAGGGTGGTGCCACGAGGGACACAAATGCATAACTTGGAAGAGCCAAGTTATAAGCGCAGTATTTGTAAACAAGACATGCAGATAAATAATGCAATTTATAAAGGAGATACAAAACAGGTAATAAAAGAGTAGGACAAGTATCGGAATCAGAAATGGTGGCTTGACTGTGACCAGCAATAAGTCCCTGGACTTCTTTAGATAACCAAGAATATCCAATAATAATAAGAAGTCCCTTCCTTCACTCATACTATCGTCGTCATCGAGTATACATGCCAGCAGACAAGTCCACAATCAATACAAGGCATACAAGCATCAAACCATACAACAAGTAAACATAAGGAATACTACTGAACTTGGTAGGTTTTGGAGAAGTTGGGTTCTAGTGGTGGAATTTACTAGATTGCCATTGTAGTGTTTTTCTCTAAGGAGATAGATGTCTAAGATAAATACTATGAACTTGGAGTGTGGTTCTGGGGTCAGTAGGATACCAATGTGTAACAGTGATATCCTCAGATAGGTCTTGACAAAATAAAACCAACACAAGTGGTTTCACTCGATTATCAATTTCCTAGATTTAATTATGATTTTTAGTGGAAAAGCTCTAGTTTAAGGAAATAATTCACTAGAATTGATCTACAGGCCCAAAAATTATTTACTTGGGTGGTTAGGTAGTGTTTGATGTACTGAACCACCTAGAGTTGGAATCTTGTCAAAAGAATTACCAGAATGCCCTTAGGAAATTCCCAAAGGCAGTTTTGTAAGGTTTTTCTCCTTTTCACCAGATTAATTATACAGAAGATATTGAGTTGATTCAAAGGGCAGGTGGTAGGCACTTAGAATACCTTTCTGTAGGAATTGGATTCACTCAGTTTGGAGTTGCCAAACTACTTGAGTGATTTATTTAGTGAAAATACTCCTTATAGAAGTATTTAAATCACTAAAATTCAACCAGAGCTCAATAAATTCTGAGCTGCTGGGGATTGATAGATGCTGATATTATGAGTTACTGGGTGGTGGAATCAGATCAATACCACATTTGGTTTGACCTAGAGAATTTATCCAAGACAGATGAAGGCTATTTTTGTTAGAGACACACTTCTGTTTACCTTGGTATAAGACCTATGCTAGGTGATAGGTATTTCAAATACCTTTCAGAAGAGCTTTGGTTCTCTCCAAATGCAGATGTAGAACCCTCTAAGGAATTTAATTAGGGTAAAGTACACCTAGCAGGAGAACAATTACCAGCAAATAACGGAATTTAGTTTTGACTTGGGGTTGACTCTACATGTTTAAGAAAACATCAGGGAACTACCAGAAATTTAGATCTTGGCATTTGGACTTGATTTACAATTTCAAAAGGATTTATTCCTATTGGTATTTCTCTGGATCTAAAAATAAAATAAAAGGCAACTGTGCAGCTGGGCTGGATCTGAGGGGAAATGGGCCGCAGGGGTGGATTCGGCCCATGGCGGATGGCGAGGCACGCGGGAGCCGCAGATTGAACCTGCCAGGCGGGTCCCGGTGGTCAGTGGGAGGGGGGCCGAAATGGTATCGCGCAGATCTGGCCGTCGGTTTAAGTGGAGATGGACGGCGCAACGTCCTCGTCCAGCTGGGCTCGCCGACGACGAGAGCTAACCCTAGCAGAGGACGGTGCGGGGCGGGGAGCTCACCTGAGGGCTCGGGAGAGGTCGTGGAGGCAGCAGGGCGACGCGGTGGATGACGCTGAGCAGATCGAGGGGCGAAACGGCTGTAGGGGTCCACGGGAAGCAGCTCGCACGACGGTGGCCGAGGATGACCTCGTCGGAGCTCACCGGCGAGGACGGAGGAGTCGGTCCTGGGCAGAAAGAAGGGCAGCGTCAGATAGAGGAGGAGGAGGGGAACTCGTGAGTAGACATGTAGAGGAAAGGGAGCAGGGGAGAAAGAGCCTTGCTCGATTTTTGAAGGAGGCCGAAGCTTCTCTTAGTTCTTCTCCTGGACATCATAGAGCATAGGAGGGGGAGTGGAGCCTGGGGAGAGTGAGTGGAGGTGAGAGGGAGCAAATGAGGTGCTGGGGGCGTGCTGGGGTGCCCTCTGGCCATTTATACCGAGGAGGAGAGGAGATGGAGTAAATGTCCCATTTGGACAAGGGGGATGGGCAATGCTGGCCAGGGGTTGGTCCAGGGGACGGTGGGGAGGGGTAAGAATGGGTTTTGGTAGTGCTGGATCAGAGAGGGAGGTGGTTGCTGCTGTGGTAATTAGTTAGGGTGAATCTTGTAAGATTTTGTTGGTCTCTCTCTCTACTAGCACATGGGCCCAAGATGTCAGTGCTGCTGTAGCTTAGCTACAGTGCTAGTCGACCAGAGGAGGGAAGTATGCTGCACAAGCTTGGTGGAGAGGAATTGGTCATGATTTAACTCAATATTAGTTAGAGTTGCTGAATTGAGTAGATAGGTGGTTGTGAAGGAAGTTCAAAAACTTGCATTGGACCAGAGGAGGAAATGGTACTGGTAGATAGATGAGGTCAAGGTAGACTCCTAGGATTTAATGGAGATTTTTATAGGGTGTTTTAGTCCTTATAAATCCATTTATTCAAAAAGGACAAAAGTAGTACCTAGAAGATCATTTGATATTTTTACATGGGACAAGGTTGGTTTCTGGTTTGAGAGGTTCCCAATTGTGAATACACACTTAGGGGAATTTTCCCAAGATTTCTTGAGGCATAAAAGTATTTAAAACATTTATTATTCCAAATCAACCATTTAAAAAAATGGATAAAAAGAAATACTAAAGCTTCTCAAAAATATTTATTTTTGAGATGGGAATATAGGGTATGACAAATGGATCTCAATTGAGTCAAGAGTTGGAGAAGTGTTTTGGCAAAACCAAACTTTCCTTTGGGAAGAGAGGTTTTGAGATTTTGTCTAATAAAGGAATTAAATAGATTAGGAGCCCTAATAATTATGGGTAACCTTTGATAAATCTTGGTGATCAGGGTAGATGATGTAGACAAGGTGTAGCAAGCATTTGCAACCTTGGTAAATGGAAATCCAACTTGAATTAGATGAAAGAAAAAGGTACTGAGGATCTAGGGGGATGCTAATTTTATACCACCAAAAGCTAGTTAGATCTTGGAGCTCAAAGCTCACCTTGATGAGAGGTATAAATGGATAGTTAGACCAAGTCCTATATATGATCATGGAAGAAGGGGTTTCGATTATTTGAATTTGAGGTGATCTAGAAGTGATGGCAAACTTTGTTGAAAATAAGGCTGCCATACCCAAAAGAGTCATGATGCCATATAAACCAAGTGGGTTTAAGCAGCACAAAGATTCACTTGGAACAAGTGAAGTAGATATTCATAGACCTCAATGAGTAGATCACAACCATGCATAGAGTTAGTCCATAGAAGGTTGTATGAGGGTGTGAGCTTCTACCCAAGTAGGCATGTTTACTAGATTTGCAGGAAAAAATATTTTCTTGCCTGCAAAACCATCAAGGACAAGTGGGTTGGAGGAGGATCTAATCAAGGAAAATTATGGGCCTTGCTAGTCCTTAGGATGGTTAACAATATGGTTCAAGTGCATCATCAAAATTTCACATGGTTTGGGAAAAGGAGGCATTCGAAAAGGAGATGTTGAAACTGTTTCTAGACTTGGTCAAATTTGGCAGTTTTGTGGGTTTTGACTAGAGTATGAGAGGGAATGTTCTTGGACGGGTTGCAAGGTATCAGAGCATCAAAAAGTGGATTATATTGAAGTGTAGATTGAATAGAAGGGATCCATGCTTGGTATTGGTCATTGTTGACTTGGAAACTTCTAGAATGGAAGTTTTCAGAATTGATTTGGCTAAGGGTTTTTAGGTGATCACTTAGTATCTAATGATTTGATCTTGCTTTGTTTTCTTGATTAGGATGTGGTGATTGGAAACCTCTTGATCCTAGTGATGATCTCCTAGAGTAGCTCATACTACTTCCTAAGCAACAAGTCAAACAACAGATCAAGGCAATTCATTAGACAACAGATCAAGGCAACTCATCTTACCAACTAAGGGAATCCACTACTGGGGTTACCATCAAGCTTAGCTTGAGGTAGGGTTGGGGCATTTTGAAGAGGTTGGGTTTTGAATAAGATGAGAATCCTTGGTACCTCTACCAAGAGTGGAATTCAAATGCTTTGGGAAAACTAGAGACAAGGTTAGTTGAGGGTTCTGTCTTGAAAACATAAGGAGATTGTATTATATATATCTCCATAGTTTTGTCAATAGAAGCTACCAAAATAGGTTTGGTTACACAAGCACCTTGGCTCAGGTTTTGAATTGTCAGAATGTTTGAGAATATGTAAAATGAGCCAGGATAGTTTTGGTAAATAGCTTTTGTCAACTGAGGGTGAGGTAAGGAGTATCATAAGATACACTCTCATATGCACAAGCACAAACAAACAACAAGCAAACACTGCACCTATGAACAAGAAAAAGTTTTTATTCCCCCTGATTTTTGCATTCTAAACAGCTAATCAGGGTTGCTGAAATTGGGATGTTACAGACCTTTCCCCCTTAAAAGAATCTCGTCTCGAGATTCGGGAGAGTAAGATTAGGGGCTTCGTCTTTGAGTTAGTGCTATGTGATTCTTGCGTACTAACTTTTCGGCTTAGTCTTTCAATAGGGTCACTTTGGCAGTGAGGTTGATCTTCAATCGCCTTGAAAGCACAAGTGTTGAGCGGGCTTCAACCATGATTACGAGGAGGGATTTTCCTGCTGTTAGGATTCACGACGCCTGTCCTAGGGGATTATTGTATCCAAGTTTGTGTCTTTGGGTCCAACGGTTGGAGTTTCTTCTGGCAGAGGGTTATTCTATTTTGCGGGAAGACATAATCTTTCCCCCTTAGGATTAGACTGGGGTGGATCGGAGAGTTACCAGTCGGGGACTTACTTATGAGGGCGACAAAAGATAGTTCTTAAGGTAGCGGACATCGACTTAAGAGAGGGTACCATCATAGGTGTAGTTCTAGGGGGGTATGGACTAGCTTTTCACAAGTTGCACTTGCCGACGTGCGAGGAGTCCTAGAGTGAGTTAAGGAGCTTCTCTCTATCTTTACTTCCACGGGGTGTGGTCGCCTGTAGATGCACGGGAAATCTTCAGTCTTGAGTTGCAGGACTGCGGGAGGTAGGGTGGCCGTCTTTTCTGAAGATAAGGGCCCTGGGTGCCTTTGGGCTTCTCTTTCGCGGAGGTCTTGATGAGGTTTCTCTGGGGGCATTCTCGGCTGAAGTGACCGGGTACAGGGGCTTTTCTTTCGGCGTAGCTGAGTTGACGACCTTCCTATGCTGACATCGGGAGGTTGTCACGCCTTGCTAATGAGGGGATATATTGGACAGTTGACAGGGACGTGCTCTTGGCCTTTGCAGAGGAAACAAGAGATAAGCCGAGTGGGGCAAACTTTGGACAAATGGGGTTTTCCGCAGTTTGGGCAGTGGCCGGAGCATCTGCTGGCTTGGTGTCTTTCATCTCCGCAACAGCTACATGCCTTCTTCGAGCTTCCATTCTTCATGGCCATCCTGGGGGGGGGGGGGTTCGGTTGGTGGTACGCGTTCCGGTTGGGTCTGATGCAACGTCTTGGGTAAAACACGCAAGAAGGAAACAATTCAAGCAAGCACAACAATCCAAGGAAGTTATTACAAAACCAACCAATCTGCACCCGAAGGTGTCAATAGTACTTAAGCATTACAAAACGCGTTCAGGGACGATACATGACTCTACCCTATTGCTAAACGGGCGAGTACCGCAACGCGGGTGATTAATCGGAAGGTGCATCAGTGGAGTCGTGGCTAGCTTCTGGCAGATCAGTGGAGGTTTCCCACGCCTCCTTGATGGGCTTGAACCTGCGGAGATACTGACTGGCGGTGGTGCACTTCCTGCTTTTCCTGGGGGCGGCTTTCCTCGAGGTTCCTTCAGTTGCGGCTGTTCGTGCTTGATTCCTTTGCAGGGTTTCCAGAGCTTCCTTACGGGTGAGAATGGCTTGCAGGCGACGGAGTTCCATCTGGGAGTGGCGGTATTCGTCAATGACTGCTGTTAACACCTCATTGCTAGAGTAGCTGAAGCGGGTCTGAAAGGAGAGAGCAGGGTACGCCAAGTTGGGGTCTTGAGATCCTCCGGTGCAGTCGACATTTCCCTTCATGGGGCGGTAGAAGGTTGTGGGCTGCCTCATCTCTGGGAGGGAACTACGGATGGGCATCAAAGCTTCTCTAGCTACCAAATCAACAGCAAGTACGGGACTGGGCATTCGCGGTCCTGTGGAAGAGATAGGGCTTCCATTGGTTCCCGGCTTGGCTAGTATGATGATCTGTCCCACATAATCTCCTGATTCCATCCCCTGGCGGAGGGTCTAGATAGGTTTCTGCTGGTAACCGCACAGTTCCATAGAGTCCTAGAGTAGTCGGGGAAATCCAATCTTCAGCCACTCTTCATCAATAGGTTCCATCTACAGAAGTGTTTAGGGCCAGGTTGGGTTAGTGACAAGTGGGCAAGATTTTAAGATTAGAAAATCATATTACTGCAAGTAATTTTTAGAAATGGAGGGGAAAAGACATAAGCACTTTTGCAAATAGTCATCTCATCTCCCCTGTCTTTTAGAAAATAGGTTTGTCGTTTCCTGTCTAACGTCCATGCTAACTAAGGTCTCCTATAGTCAGGATGGCTCTGATACCAAGCCTGCGGGCTCCCCGGATTATTCATCCGAGAAATCCATGTTATGCATATCTCCACGTTCCCATGATCAGTGAGCCGTGGAACATAACCGACCAGTATCATTACAACATCCGAAACATAACAAATTACAAGACTTACATAAATTCCATTATGGCTACATCATACATAGCAGCGGAATATCATCATGCGCAGAGCCCAATCGTGCATCAACCTACAGGCAGCTGACTGGGAAGACGGCCTAGCTCGCTGGACGTCACCTTAATCTTTCGATGTCGAGCCTCTGAAAGTTTGGCCAAGTAAATAGCCAGGGACAAAACCGTGAGTACTTTTGAATGTACTCGCAAACCACCAAGATAAGAGAAAAAGGAAATGCAACTTGAGCTGTGGCGAGATAGCTCTATCTGGGGTTGCTTTTGAAAATGCCTAGGCTAACTCTTGAAGTTATGGCATCTCCATATCTTTGTTGAAAAAGAGTTTTGAAAACATGCCTTTGCTTTATAAGTCAAGACATCTCCATATCTTTGTTGAAAAAGAGTTTTGAAAACAGTTTTGGAGTAAAAACCCTTTTTAAACCTCTTCGACCACCTCTGGTCAAAACACA
The DNA here is from genome assembly GCA_916181665.1 of Avena sativa. Classification (NCBI taxonomy): domain Eukaryota; kingdom Viridiplantae; phylum Streptophyta; class Magnoliopsida; order Poales; family Poaceae; genus Avena; species Avena sativa. Next base: position 84,263,240 of record OV702286.1, read on the forward strand.
GCTGCGAACTCGGGTTCCCCCGGAACCTTCATCCTCTTCATCCTTGTTTCCCAAACAAGCACTATTTGGGTACTCCTAGCCAACACCTTTACAACCTTCCTTGACCGTGGACACGGCTATTCGAATAGTTTATACTCTGTAGAGTTTGCGCACTTTCCCCACAAGAATCAATACATCCACCGGGATACAACCACGGCCCACTACCAACTGTAGATGGGGGTCCGGATAATCGAACCTAACCTTTCGCTTGTCGACCCTAGCAAAGGCTGATTTTCCTTTTGGGTTTGCTCTCCCTGGCAACGAGTATGTGGCTCCCAGCCATAGTCCTGCCTTACGTACACGCGCATACCCAAGCCACAACCTTGCGTATACCTTAATCTAGTGACTCCACTTCCTTCCGTACTCCAAGTCATACCGTCCGCGGGAGACCCAATTGTTGCATCGGCACTCCTACCAGAACAGGCTCACTCTTGCCGAAGCAAGCAACAGGCTTCAGATCCGAGATCTGGTAGCGCCTGCCCGGAATTCAAGGGATCTCTCCCTATAAGAAATGTACAAGCTGCCTCGGCTAATGCAGACAAACTACGAGTTAAGCCCCAACACCTGGGGTAATGTGGTTGCACTGATAAAATTGTTCCGGTAAAGGCGTAGAACATCCCTTCACTTTCTTATTTCTCATCATCACCATTTCTTTTGTTAAAACCTCCAGTAGGAACGATGCCTCTTCCCAGGGGTTTTACAAAGCCGTTTTGAAACCTTTGTAGTAGGGTAAATCCCCCAAAAAGTTTATTTTCACAAAGCCGGGGGTTTTCAACAAGGTAGGATGCTAACCATCGTACTCTCGGTCTAAAGGTATAAACTGGTGGGTACATCAGGGTGGTGCCACGAGGGACACAAATGCATAACTTGGAAGAGCCAAGTTATAAGCGCAGTATTTGTAAACAAGACATGTAGATAAATAATGCAATTTATAAAGGAGATACAAAATAGGTAATAAAAGAGTAGGACAAGTATCATAATCAAGAATGGTGGCTTGCCTGTGATCAGCAATAAGTCCCTGGACTTCTTTAGATAACCAAGAATACCCAATAATAATAAGAAGAAGTCCCTTCCTTCTTGTCGTCAAACACTCATACTATCGTCGTCATCGAGTATACATGCAAGCAGACAAGTCCACAGTCAATACAAGGCATACAAGCATCAAACCATACAGCAAGTAAACATAAGGAATACTACTGAACTTGGTAGGTTTTGGATAAGTTGGGTTCTAGTGGTGGAATTTACTAGATTGCCATTATAGTGTTTTTCTCTTGGGAGATAGATGTCTAAGATAAATACTATGAACTTGGAGTGTGGTTCTAGGGTCAGTAGGATACCAATGTGCAATAGTGATATCCTCAGATAGGCCTTGACAAAATAAAACCAACACAAGTGGTTTCACTCGATTATCAATTTCCTAGATTTAATTATGATTTTTATAGTGGAAAAGCTCTAGTTTAAGGAAATAATTCACCAGAATTGATCTTGACGCCCAAAAATTATTTCCTTGGGTGGTTAGGTAGTGTTTGATGTACTAGACCACCTAGAGTTGGAATCTTGTCAAAAGAATTACCAGAATGCCCTTAGGAATTTCCCAAAGACAATTTTCTAAGGTTTTTCTCCTTTTCACCAGATTAATTCTACAGAAGCTATTTAGTTGACTCCAAGGGCAGGTGGTAGGAACTTAGAATACCTTTCTGCAGGAATTGGATTCACTCAGTTTGGAGTTTCCAAACTACTTGAGTGATTTATTTAGTGAAAATACTCCTTACAGAAGTGTTTAAATAACTAAAATTCAACAATAGCTCAATAAATTCTGAGCTGCTGGGGATTGATAGATGCTGATATTAGGAGTTACTGGGTGGTGGAATCAGATCAATACCACATTTGGTTTGACCTAGAGAATTTATCCAAGGCTGATAAAGCCTATTTTTGTTATTTTTGTTAGAGACACACTTCTGTTCACCTTGGTATAAGACCTATGATAGGTGACAGGTATTTGAAATACCTTTCAGAAGAGCTTTGGTTCTCTCCAAATAGAGATGTAGAACCCTTTGAGAAATTTAATTAGGGTAAAGTACACCTGGCAGCAGAACAATTACCAGCAAATAATGGAATGTAGTTTTGACTTGTAATTGCCTCTGCATGTTTGAGAAAACATCACGGAACTACCAGAAATTTAGATCTTGCCATTTGGACTTGATTTACAATTTCAAAAGGATTTATTCCTACTGGTATTTCTTTGGATCTGAAAAAGAAAAGGCAACTGTGCAGCTGGGCTGGATCTGAGGGGAAATGGGCCACAGGGGTGGATTCGGCCCACGACGAACGGCGAGGCACGCGGGAGCCGTGGATTGAACCTGCCAGGCGGGGCCCGGTGGTCAGTGGGAGGGGGGCCGAAATGGTATCGCGCAGATATGGCCGTCAGTTTAAGTGGAGATGGACGGCGCAACGTCCTCGTCCAGCTGGGCTCGCCGGCAACGAGAGCTAACCCTAGCAGAGGACGGTGCGTGGCGGGGAGCTCACCTGAGGGCTCGGGAGAGGTCGTGGAGGCAGAAGGGCGACGCGGTGGATGACGCTGAGCAGATCGAGGGGCGTCATGGATGTAGGGGTCCACGGGAAGCAGCTCGCACGACGGTGGCCGAGGATGACCTCGTCGGAGCTCACCGGCGAGGACGAAGGAGTCGGTCCTGGGCAGAAGGAAGGCCAGGGTCAGATAGAGGAGGAGGAGGGGAACTCGTGAGTAGACATGTAGAGGAAAGGGAGCAGGGGAGAAAGAGCCTTGCTCGATTTTTGAAGGAGGCCGAAGCTTCTCCTACTTCTTCTCCTGGACAGCACAGAGCAGAGGAGGGGGAGTGGAGCCTGGGGAGAGTGAGTGGAGGTGAGAGGGAGCAAATGAGGTGCTGGGGGCATGTTGGGGTGCCCTCTGGCCATTTATACCGAGGAGGGGAGGAGATGGAGTAAATGTCCCATTTGGACAAGGGGGATGGGGAATGCTGGCCAGGGATTGGTCCAGGGGACGGTGGGGAGGGGTAAGAATGGGTTTTGGTAGTGCTGGATCAGAGAGGGAGGTGGTGGCAGCTGTGGTAATTAGTTGGGGTGAATCTTGTAAGATTTTGTTGGTCTCTCTCTCTCTACTAGCACATGGGCCCAAGATGTCAGTGTTGCAGTAGCTTAGCTACAGTGCTAGTCGACCAGAGGAGGGAAGTATGCTGCACAAGCTTGGTGGAGAGGAATTGATCATGATTTAACTCAATATTAGTTAGAGTTGCTAAATTGAGTAGATAGGTGGTTGTGAAGGAAGTTCAAAAACTTGCATTGGACCAGAGGAGGAAATGGTACTGGTAGATATATGAGGTCAAGGTAGACTCCTAGGATTTAATGGAGATTTCTATAGGGGGTTTTAGTCCTTATAAATCCATTTATTCAAAAAGGACAGAAGTAGTACCTAGAAGATCATTTGATATTTTTACACGGGACAAGGTTGGTTTCTGGTTTGAGAGGGTCCCAATTGTGAATACACACTTAGGGGAATTTTCCCAAGATTTATTGAGGCATAAAAGTATTTAAAACATTTATTATACCAAATCAACCATTTAAGAAAATGGACAAAAAGAAATATTAAAGCTTCTCAAAAATATTTATTTTTGAGATGGGAAGATAGGGTATGATAGATGGATATCAACTGAGTCAAGAGTTGGAGAAGTGTTTTGGCAAAACCAAACTTTCCTTTGGGAAGGGAGGTTTTGAGATTTTGTCTAATAAAGGAATTAAATAGATTAGGAGCCCTAATAATTATGGGTAACCTTTGATAAATCTTGGTGATTAGGGTAGATGATGTAGACAAGGTGTATCAAGCATTTTCAACATTGGGAAATGTAAATCCAACTTGAATTAGATGAAAGAACAAGGTACTGAGGATCTAGGGGGATGTTAATTTTATACCACCAAAAGCTGGTTAGATCTTGGAGCTCAAAGCTCACCTTGATGAGAGGGATATATGGATAGACCAAGTCCTATATATGATCATGGCAGAAGGGGTTTCGATTATTTGAATTTGAGGTTATCTAGAAGTGATGGCAAACTTTGTTCAAAATAAGGCTGCCATACCCTAAAGAGTCATGATGCATATAAACCAAGTGGGTTTAAGCAGCACAGAGATTCACTTGGAACAAGTGAAGTAGATCTTGATAGACCTCAATGAGTAGATCACAACCATGCAGAGAGTTGGTCCATAGAAGGTTGTATGAGGGTGTGAGCTTCTAACCAAGTAGGCATGTTGACTAGATTTGCAGGAAAAGATATTTTCTTGCCTGCAAAACCATCAAGGTCAAGTGGGTTGGGGGAGGATCTAATCAAGGACAATTGTGGGCCTTGATAGTCCTTAGGATGGTGAACAAGATGGTTCAAGTGCATCATCAAAATTGCACATGGTTTGGGAAAAGGAGGCATTCGAAAAGGAGATGTTGAAACTGTTTCCATAGTCAAATTTGGCAGTTTTGTCGGTTTTGACTAGAGTATGAGAGGGAATGTTCTTGGAGGGGTTGCAAGGTATCATAGCATCAACAAGTGGATGATATTTAAGTGTAGATTGAATAGAAGGGATCCATGCTTGGTATTGGTCATTGTTGACTTGGAAACTTCTAGAATAGAAGTCTTCAGAATTGATTTGGCTAAGGGTTTTTAGGTGATCACTTAGTATCTAATGATATGATCTTGCTTTGTTTTCTTGCTTAGTATGTGGTGATTGGAAACCTCTTGATCCTAGTGATGAGCTCCTATAGTATCTCATACTACTTCCTAAGCAACAAGTCAAACAGCAGATCAAGGCAATTCATCAGACAACAGATCAAGGCAACTCATCTTACCAACTAAGGGAATCCACTACTAGGTTTACCATCAAGCTTAGATTGAGGTAGGGTTGGGGCATTTTGAAGAGGTTGGGTTTTGAATAAGATGAGAATCCTTGGTACCTCTACCAAGAGTGGAATTTAAATGCTTTGGGAAGAGGTTTTGGGAAAACTAGAGACAAGGTTAGTTGAGGGTTCTATCTTGAAAACATAAGGAGATTGTATTATATATCTCTCCATAGTTTTGTAAATAAAAGATACCAAAATAGTTTTGGTTACACAAGCACCTTGGCTCAGGTTTTGAATTGTCAGAATGTTTGAGAATATGTAAAATGAGCCAGGATAGTTTTGGTAAATAGCTTTTGTCAACTGAGGGTGAGGTAAGGAGTATCATAAGATACACTCTCATATCCACAAGCACAAACAAACAACAAGCAAACACTGCACCTATGAACAAGAAAAAGTTTTGTTCCCCCTGATTTTTGCATTCTGAACAGCTAATCAGGGTTGCTAAAATTGGGATGTTACATTCCCTTTCTTTTCGGTGTTTTGCTTCTTCCCATAAAAAGTCGGAGTGAATGTGAGCAATGAGTCCGAGATCGAGACCAACACAATCGAAGATTGAAGATTAATACTTGAAAAATGGTAATCAAGTCAAGTACAAGGTTTACGAAGATCTGCTTATTAGTTATCAACGAGCAAAGGTAAGTATAGCCCCAGCATTATATAATCCTATGTTTTCAAAAGTATTTCAATTCTTTCTATGATGCATGCGATTCTACTGTGGTCTTTTATCGACACATAGAGTATCATATCTGTTGCATTACTCCCTTTGTAGCCTATATTAACTGATCCACTACTCCTAGCATAACTAGGTTTGGCTTGTGACCATTTCTAGAGATGTTATATCGGTTGTGCTTAGCCATGCTTAGCTGTTACTACTGGTCTATCCGATTGATGAATCAGAGATGTGAATGAACCTAGTATGACAGGATGACGTGGTATAATCAGAGATAAAAGTTGATATCACATTGACAACAGCTTGCAAGTTGGTATCACAAGGAATGTTATATCACAGGAACGAGAAAATAGTACTTGTCGGTAACGAGATCAAACTAGGTATGGGGATACCAATGATCGAATCTCGTACATGTAATATATCGCAATAAAAAGGGATTTAGTTACAACGTTGAAGGTTACCATGATCACTAAGTCATCATTCAAAGTGTGGGGTCAGTATGGATCTCCAGGTCCCGCTATTGATTATTGATCGAAGAGGGGTCTCGATCATGTCTGTATTATTTGTGAACCATAGTGTTACACACTTAAGATATACTGACACCAATTGGAGCAAATATATTACCACATAAAGATTTTGAAAGCGCTAGAATTATTTCGATGGACACCGGAATTGTTTTGGGTCAAATTGCTAAAAATGGCTTCAGATGTAATATCAAAGTACTGCAAGGGGTTTATGCAAATGTTTGTTAAGTAAAGTAATTAAAAAATTCTGAATAAAATAAATAAAATGGTTTTATTAAATGAGAGATGGCATTAATTTTGGTGGAAAATTAATGCATGTGAGTGGAATTTTGAGTGGAGGGTTTTATGTGAGTGGAGCCTCCACCCACATGAATGAAGGAGGAGAGGGCCATGGGAGGTGTGTGCCCCCTCCCCTATAAAAGTCCCCCTCCTCCTCCTCTCACTTTACACCTCCTCATGAAGGATATCTCCGCCCTTTAGAATATTCTCCATGGCTTCGGACTAGCGAAGTACATCTTCCCGGTGGTTTCTCTAGAAGCATTTGCTACTTCTGATGCTTTGCTGGAGCAAGGACCCAGAGGTTGACAGGTACCGGATGTGTGTGCGATCACGGATGTGCTTCTAGCTTGTGGTCCTAGACTTGCTGCACTTCTCCACGATCTTGAGATCAGGAAGTGAACAACTACATCATCAACGAGAACCAATCTCGTAAAGCTTTTCTGTCTTCAAGGGTAAGTTCTCTATGGATGTATATCCACCCATTTCTTATATCTATATAGATAGATCTCTGGGTGCTTATTTGTTCTATCGTAGGAAAAAAATGTTTTCTATGCTGCAAACCCAATAGTTGTTTGCAAATGATAGTCTCATTTTTATTAATGCATCGGTACAAGGAGCTGAGTGACTAAATAATATTCTTCAAATGTACAATGAAGCATATGGCCAGATGGTGAACAAGGAGATAAGCTCCATATTTTTCGGCTCGGGTATTCTTGATGCTACAAGAAATTATGTGAAGGAAGAGCTGGATATAATGGTGGAAGCCTTTAGTGAGAAATACCTCGGCCGTGGATGCCTCACAAATGAAATTTTTGATTACATATGTGACCGCATACGAAGCAAGATTACACGATGGACTAATGTCTTATGTGGGAAAGGAAGTCATGATCAAGGCAGTCCTCTAGGCCATGTCCACATATAGTATGAGCTGTTTTCAACTTTCAAAAGGATCTTGTCAAAATATTATCTATCTTTTTGCTAGATTCTAGTGGGGTGGTACGGTACGTTGGACAAGAAGTAAATGCTTTGACGAGCATCGAATAATATTGCTAGGCCAAAGAATTATGGTGCAATGGGTTTCTGTGACCTGGAGTTATTCAATCTAGCACTCTTGGGGAAGCAGGGATGGAGCCTGTTAACACAACCACAATCATTATGTGCTCAAGTACTTCTGAGCAGGTACTACCCAAATGGCCATTTTATGACTGTTAATCTGCCAAGTACAGCTTCCAAAACATGGAGGGAAATACTACCGGGCCAAAAAGCTCTAAAGTTTGGCTTGCTAAAGCGAGCAGGGGATGGTTCCACTGTGCCCATTTGGTAGGACAAGTGGATACCATGTTCGAATGCAAGCTGCTCGATGGGAGGTTGATTAATACAGACAAGGAATGGGTGTCAGAACTCATTGTTCTGAATTTACGCTAGGTGTGCGGCGCTGGTTCGTTCAATCTTTCTGGCACCGGATGCAGAATCAATACTATAAATTCCTCTATGCCGTACTGGTGGCGAAGATTGGATTGTGTGCCATCATGAGAGAAATGGTATCTATTCGGCACGGTATGCTTATCGAGCTCTTCTGTCAGAAAAAGAAGGATGGAGGGCATTTGACACTAATGTTGAGGGTTACTTAGGAGAGAAGGATAAATGGAAGAGGCTATGGAAGCTATATGTTCTACCGAAAGTACGAGTTTTTTGGTGGTGGGTTCTCAAATGTATCTTGCCTAACTACGCGACCCTCGCCAGGCGGCATGTCAGAGTTTGTAACTCAGCTTCGGAGACATTATTTCATGCAATGATTGAGTGTGGGCATGCGACTCAATTTTGGACGACTACCCGAGAAATCTTGCATCTAAAATTACCTAGGTTGCACCTGAATACATGGATGATGGACATTTTATGTGATCCCATGTTTACTAGGGGGGCAAGAAATAAAGATCCCGTCGTGGTATTGTTGACACGTACGCCAGAGGGGTATCCCAAGGGCGAGTTCAGAGGCGTGGGGGAAGACGGAGAGCGTACGAAACGGCTTGACACAGTTTACCCAGGTTCAGATCTCACGACGGTGGCGAGATCCTACTTCTGCTATAAATCACTATAATGGCAATACGCCGAGTTACAGAGATTGTGCGATTCACTATATGATGGTTGTGCTATGCACTTGTTGTTATGCCCTAAAGGCTCCCGTGGACCGGCTTATAAGGACGTCAGGGCCAAGGGTTACAAGGAGAGTCCTAGCGGGGTACGGTTACAAAGTCCTAGACTAATACATAAACTATTGTCTTGTCCTCCAAGGCGCCGGCTTCCATCTTAGGCGGTGGCACGTCGCCTTTCATCTCCTGGCTGGACCTCTGTCTTGTCTATCAGCAACTGGGCCGCCCGGTTATTCCATAGGCCTAACCACCAACTGTGGGCTACCCATGCGTGCCGGTATGAGACTATGCCATAGGTATACCTATTTAGTATATCCACAATAGTAGCCCCCGAAGTTCTTCAAGATCCTCATGTTCCTTTGTCTAGCTTTGAGCATAAGTATCACTTCATCTTCATTTGTAGGCGGACTTCGTGAAGAATCTTGGAGAGCTCCCAAATCATATTCCCATCTGGCTAAGCCTAGCCAGATAGTTGCTTGTATGCTTCTACAAACGAATCTAGGACGGAGAACTCCCTAACAAATCGTTAGTGATTCTTCCAAGCTCTAGGAATGTCTCTAATATCATCATCCATGCAGGATGGTATGTAAGCCGGAAAAAATCATGGCTACCGGGCCACAGTCGTAAAGACTGCCAAATTGCCGACATAGAGCCTGCAAAGTCATGGACATAGGAGCTTGCCGAATTAAGGTTTTAGAGCATCTCAAGTCACAGACATTTAGGCCGTCGAACCGTGTAACCCAGGAAACTTCCGTGAAGGTAAAGTCGATGTCAAGCCTCCGGGTTTCGCTAGCCAGATTTCTCACCATCTTAAAAGTTTTGTTGACATAACCATATGTAGCCCCCGATCATTGAGTCGGCTTCGTCGAGGGCGGCTTGATGCTCAAAAGGACGTGCGTCAGTATATGTGAAACGATTGTAGCCCCTGAGCGCCAAGTCAGAGTTTCAAAAGAAATTCATCTTGGTGCTCTCAGAGTAGCTTTAGAGAAAATGTGAATAGCGTAGTCCCCGAGCATCAAGTCGGAAATTATGTCGGCTTGGTGCTTCAGAAAGAACTTCACAACAATTGAGCATCGGTGTAGCCCCCGAGTGTCAAGGTGGAATTCACTTGAATTCTCCGGCTTGGAGATCAATGCACTGTAGCCCCCGAGGATTGTTCTGACTTGGATGCAAGGCGTGACAAAACTCTTAACTTAGAGATGTGAAGCCCCCGAGCATCAAGTCGGCTTCCTCAAAGGCGGCTCAAGTCTTGGTCGACACCTACGATCGCAACCCCCGAGGTGTCAAGCCCAGTGCAAAGCTGGCTCAAAAACACCTTAATCCGAGGACCGCGACAATATCCAAGCATCATGTACCTGAGACATAAACATAAAAAGATAATTGCATTAAATTGTTCCTTTAATTATGTCCAACAAATAAATGTAAGGCGGAACAAGAGACCCCTTTGAACAAGTGCTTTAAGCTAAAACGATGCAGCAGTTGAAAAACATAAAACTGTTTAGGAGGAAAAAACTCAACTAATTTGAACAGTTTATGTAAAATTTTGTTTAAGCAAGTGTTTGATTATCTGTGCTTCTGGTCTTATATGCTTGACTTTTCGTGAGACGGCAAAACTTTAAGCACAGAACATCTGCTGAGGCAATAACGCTTAATAGCGAGACAATCCAGAACCTCAAAAACAAACGCTGGCTTTAAGTGCTGAAATGTCACTACTCTGAAACCCATGTATAAAACAACAGAAAACGTGTAGCCAGAAAACTTAAGATAACGCCCGAAGGCGGTTTTTTTATATGGTACTGGGGCCATTAAACGGTTAAAACCAGTAAAAAGTTTATACTCATGAGTGCAAGGCTGTAGCATCCCGGTAAAACCACTACTAGAAATTCGCTTGTTATTTCTATCTTTGTGCATCATCATGATAGCATGGTCATGTCATCACGCCACATTGCATTTGAGCATCGTCATATAATCATGCATAAGTCTGCCTAAAACTATTTTCCAAAAGCCTACCTTTGTTTTCTAAATACCCTTCTTTATTTCAAACTATAAAACCTAGTCTCTCTGGATATTTTATTTGTCTAAAATTATTTACAAAATCTTTTATATTCAAATAAGAACAAACAAATGTTTTAAATAAAAGTTGTACCGGGGGAGGCAGCCTAGCCCGTAGGCCAGGCCACCTACCACCCCGGCTGGCCCAGCCCGTTTCAATCAAACCCTAACCATCTAACACCGAAACCGAGCCCTAGTCTACCCACTCCCTCCACCCGCTGCCACCCACCAGGTCCACCCCACCACCACACAGCGGCGCATGCTCCACACCCCGGCCCCACCCCGCACTCCCCACGCACCCTCAGCATGCGTCGCCCGCACGCAACTTCCGCCTCCCTCTCGATCCATCCCCATGCGACCCTCTCTCGCTGCCGCCTGGCTCTCTTCCCGAACCCCGCCTGCGCTGGAGCCGCTGCCGGCCTTCCCTCTCCGGCTTGCCTCCTCTGCTGCGCAGCCGAGGGAGCCCTCCTTTGCTCAAGCTCCCCTTCACTGTCGCCTCTCCGCACGGCCCCGCAAGCTCTGCCCCTGGCCGTTCTGCATCAAGCTTGCTCCGTCCGCCCTTCCTCGCGAGCCCCTGGCCGTCTTGCTGTGCCTCTCCGTCGACTGCCCTCTGCCGCTAGTGACGGTCGTGCCCTTGCAAGCTCGTCACCGAGCTGCCTCCCTGTTTCCCATCGTCCGCATCGTGCCTGCCGTCTCCTCCTGGCCGCGTCGTGTCGCCGCCGTCCCAGACCACTGTGGCCGCCCAACCTCCGTCTGTGCCGCCCTTCTTCAACCCGTGTCGCGACCCTGTTCCTCGCCTCCGGCCAGCATCCTGCTATCGTCGGGCCTGACGCCATGTTCCCTGAAGGTGGTTCCCCTTGTCACTGTCTCCTCCGCGTGGAACCTGCACATTCACCACCAAGGCACCCCCGAGCGGACGAGTTTTCCTATGGCTGTGCCCGCTCCAATGATGTTCGGCTCGTCTTGTTGCCCTGACTCGGCCCCGCAGGCGCATAACCAAGTCCTTCGCTCGACTCCGGCGCTTGGTGGTGTATGTTGGTTGTGCCAGATCCTGCCTCGGTGCGTTTTTCCTCTGTGGGTACCCGGAAGAACCGCGAGGTCATGATCTTCTCATCGATCCGGGAGCTCGGAAGTATTGCCAATGGTACCAAGCAAAGACCGTACCAAAGCCGTGGACACTCGAGAAATCATTGACGAGAACCCAAACATGGAACCCGGAGGCGATGGCCCATATCGACAAGGTCTCCCTCCTGAAACGCCAAGTTCTCCATCACAGACTCGGTGACCCGTAGATCTCCGCCGCGAACGCCAAGATCTACTTCATGGATCTAAAGACCGATCCCGTCAAGACCGAACCCCATCGACCCTCGGTGAACCCCAAGATCGCCGATACCCTAATGTGATTCCCTTTCCGAGACCCCTATTTTATAATATGACATTGTTACTTGCTGCATATTAATCGAACATGTTTGCATACATATTATTTGTGTTTGGGGGGTATTTTGATGATTCACCTAGATTAAATATGGAGACTATATGAGGGCAAATCTAATCTTCGGCTCCATTTAAATTTGTGTAGCGAACCGATGTCATGCTTTGCCTTGTTAATTCCACATTTAATTTGCGGGTATTTAAACAACATGAACCTTATATTTAATTGTCGGGACCCCGGTTCCGCTTAATATTGCCTAATTGCATTGCACCATTGCCATGTCATACATCATACATGCATCATGCCCGATCTTCTACCATAGTATTAAGTATTTATCCGGTGTTTCTTTTAGTGATTTTCTTCTTCACGGATTAGGCTGTTGAGTTGATGCGAGTATCGGCAAGTCCTTTGGATAATGTATCTTCGGCAGTGTTTCCCAGGCGAGCATCTCCTCCTTTCTACCTATTTTGCTTTTATAGTCTTTATTTCGTCCTGTTGATCTATTGCTATCCGTGTAGCGATGCTTTAGTTTCCGTGCACCATTTATACTCCTTGCAGCCTCTATATTGCCATGGACACATCCTATTGCCTGTTGTTTGATAGATAGTCGGCCTTGCGAGTCGTAGTTGCTTGCTTAAGTGTTTCGCGTTGTTGTCGTTCCATCATTGACGGCAAGTTGGCACATGATAAATGGTGGAGATCCTTAATGGTGGAGACTCTTAACGGTGGAGATGATCATGACTTTAATTACAACTTGATATTAAAATGCTAGGAATAGATATAACTAATGCAGAGGCATCGGTGGGCAATAGATGTTATTTGGTTCTTCCATGCTCACTTGTGTCCCGTAGGACCCCGAGTACTTGATACCTGTTCCTTGACTATCGCATTATCCGCATGTGGGACCATGAATCCCCTTAGCCAGAGCTTGATTCATTTTTTATTTTTTGGGTCCACAAAGTAGTTTGGGGCTTTATTAATATCATGTACATATGCCATGTTTTACTGTTTTATTTAAGATTGTGCATGGATCACCTGTACTGTTTTGGATCGTGCCACGTTTTCGCGGTATCGACAAGCCCAGTCACACTTTTGGGTTTTTAGTCGTTTACAACCGTCATCACAAACCCTGGGTCCGTTCCAGAGCCGGCCAACTTCGTTGTGGGTAGCTTAGTAGGGTGGCCTCCTGAAATCTTTTATAAATCCTGTGATTGCTTTGTCGTGAAAGCCTCGTTGGGTTTTTTTTTCCGAGATTGATCGTGCATGTGTTGCTATTTGTGCACCCCTGCAGGGTAAATCTTTCTGAAAGCCGTGTCCGCGGTTATGGACAACTTGGAGCACAGTATCTCGATCATAGACAAGCATAACTAAAGTAGTGCTATAAATTTGTCTTAATATGTGACTAGAAATCAGTTCACTACAATGGAATGGATAATAAAAGTGCCAACAACTGGTGGAACTGGGGTGTATCGTGTCATGTTATACCTGCCTAGTAAGTATCGCAACTCCAATGGAATGAAATAAAAGTGTCAAGAACTGTTGGTTTAGGATGTCACATGCTAATTGTATCTGACTAGTAAGTACTGCAACTACAACTGATTGGTTAACTAAAACTTCCCACTACTTATGCTATCAGGATGACTCATGCTATCTATATCTGACTAGTAAGTGCTTCAACTATAATGGAATGAATAAAACTGTCAACTGTGTGAGTTTCTCGGTTTGACTTCCTCGTTTGGTCTCGAGGGGGGAAATGCCAGGATGGGTATGTTTGGTGTTAGTATCAGGTTGGATCCGAATATGTCTTTCTTATCCCTCCCTGATAGCCGCCAGTTTTACTGAGTCTCTATAGGTTGTTTAGTGTTGCTGTGCTGCCGCTTCAGTCCACCATACCTATGTAGGTGAGGACCGCCGAATTCTAGACTCGCCGTGTACTGGCCTCAGTACTAACGCTCCTCTTTTTCCTTTACCCTTTGTCGACACCCCTTTTGTTTTAGCATGTTTGAGATCGACGTCATTAGCAGGGTTACCCTTCCGGCTTGGCATGGGCAAGGTTATGGACGCCATTGGTTATTCTTCAGGGCTTTTAGCCCCATTTGCATCTTATCCGTACTCGGATGTTATATTGTTTTCAAGGTGATTTGGATCTTTGTACTGTATATCTGTATTCTTAACTCATGGATTCGTTGTTGTATATATATGTTCTGGAGGTCTCATCGTGGATTATTGTGTAATGATATTACTTCGTTTTCCACCCGCACGCAAGTGCCTGGTGGACATCTTTGAATCGTTTCTATATGGGTTTGACGGGAATCGCTGAAACTTGCATTGGATCGATTCGAGGGTGTTACAAAGGCGAATCGTGAAAAAGGTATGATCAAAATGAAAGCGGTAAAAGACTCAGAATATAATTGAACCAGTCTTAATCTGATAATCATAAATAAAATATTATAAATATAAATTAAGTACTTAGGCGTTTGAACGAAGTCGATGTTTGGTAGGGGCAAAGACGAATCTGGACGGTTGTCGTCACGACGGAACGAAGCCCGCTGCTGCCGTATATGTAAATAGCTTACCGGTCGTTTCCATGGGACGCGGTTCCTGGGTTGGGCGCAACACGAAGGCGGAAAGCCAAATCGATCCCGGCAACGACCATGTGCGGATGAAGCTTGACGGAAAATAACTCCATGATTTGGATATTGACATAGTGCGTCGTCTATGGCCTCAAATCCATGCACGTAGCATTGTTTGATCGAGATTGATTTCTTCTCCTTGTGAAGTAGTACTTGGCGTGGCCTTTTCTTGGACTTTGCAGCACAGCAGGAAACTCATAATCGGTATGGAGTCGGAAAGTTACGGCCGGATCAGGCTTCACGCCAAACGCTACCGACAATTCTGATCCAACCTGCTACGCGCACGAGCAGAAACGCGAGCACAATATCGATGCTCAAGCCCTGTGCAACGTAAACCTGGTGGCTTCGTCAGCCTGTCGGCGAGGATAAACCTAGCAGGACCGTCGCCATTATGTTGATGGATTTGATGAAGAATTCCGCGACGCCGTCGATTAGGTCACACACTCGAGAGCGGAGAGACCATAAATCCTCCGAAGACTCAAGAGCGATGATGAAGCTGGCGCGTCAATGGAGATGTGATTTGGCCGCTTTCAAAGACGGCGAAGGATCCCGCCCGGATCCATGTTGTAAGCGTCTCTTGTCCCACGGTGAGCGCCAACTGTCGTGGTATTTGTTGGGTTCGCAGCATAGAAAACAAAAAATTTCCTACGGTGTGAACTACACACCAAGATCTATCTACTAGGTACAAAGCAAACAGGTGGACATACATCCATGGAGAACTTACCCTCGAAGACTACGAGTTTTGTTAACGAGTAGGAACTCATGGTTGATGTAGTCGTACACTTGCCGATCTCAAGATCGTGAGGAAGTACGAGCGCCGCAACTCAGCAGCGCATCCGCACTCGCACACACGTTCAAGCCACCGGACAACCTCCACCTCCTCGCTCCAGCGATCCAGCGGAAGCAGCAACTCCTTCCAAATGAAATGCCACCGGGAACATGTATCTCGCTAATCCGAGACCATGGGGGAATAATTCTAGAGGGGAAGAGAGATCCTTCACAAGGAGGTGTGTGGATGAAAGAGGGAATGGGTGGCCTTTTATAGGAGGAGGGGGGGTGCCCCCTCTCTCCATGGCCGGCGCATGGGGAGGGGGGGGTGACCCCTCACCTCCCCCATTCATGTGGTGGTAACTCCTCCACATTAAAATGCCTCTTCACATTCCCTTTTAAAGTCTCCACTTTAAAAGCATTAAGTTTCTCCAAATTTAATGCTCTCTCATTTAATAAAACTCTTTTATTAAATTTATTCAGAATTTTGTTAATTACTTTAATTAACAAACATTCACATATAACCCCTTACAATATTTCAATATCACATGCAGAAACACCTTCTGCAATTTCACCTGAAACAATTTCCGGTTTCTATTGAAACAATTCCTGCGCTTTGCAATTCTTTCGTCTGAACCATATGTGCTCCAAAATGGTGTCCGGTAACTATTAAGTGTGCCACCCTACGGTTCGCGAATAATGCAGACATGATCGAGACCCTTCTCCGATCAATAATCAGCAGCGGGACCTGGAGATCCGTACTGACTCCTACACATTCAACGATGACTCCTGTGATCGTGAGAACCTTTAACGCTTGTAACTAAATCCCTTTGTCTCTCGATATATTACATGTCCGAGATTCGATCATCGGTATCTCCATACCTAGTTTAATCTCGTTACCGACATGCACTCTTTTCTCGTTCCCGTGATATAACATTCTAGTGATCACATCACTTGCTTGCAAGCTATCCTAATGTGATATCACCAAGAGGGACCAGAGTATATCTATCCGTCATCTGGATTGACAAATTCCACTCTTGATCCATGAGCCTCAACATAACACCTTCGTAGCACTGAACCCATCTTTATAGTCACCCTGTTACGGTGTGACATTTGATATTATCAAGATACTCTTCTGGTGTTAGCAATTAACATGATCTCATGGTCTAAGGATAAAGATTACTTCGTATGATGTTATAGCAATATAAACATAATGACTTGATCATAATGCTATACTTCGGATGAATGTTCATCACATCATTCCACCAATGGTGTGACCTTGTTATTAACAACATCCAATGTCCATGATCAGGAAACCTTGATCATCCTATTATTCAACAAGCTAGTCTATAAGAGAGGCATGACTAGGAACCCTTTTTGTTTATTAAACACACATGTATTGATGTTTCCTATCAATACAATTATAGCATGCAAAATAAACATCTATCATATACAAGGAATACATAATAACAACTTTATTATTGCCTCTTAGGGCATATTTCCTTCAGTCTCCCACTTGCACTAGAGACAATAATCTAGTTCACATAGTGATAAATCTAACACCCATGGAGTTCTGGTGTTGATCATGTTTTGCCCTAGGGAGTACTTTAGTCAACGGATCTGCTACATTCAGGTCCATGTGCACTTTACAAATCTTTATATCTCCATCCTTGACATGCTCGCGGATGGAGTGAAACCGGCGCTTAATATGCTTGGAATTCTTGTGAGACCTTGGTTCCTTGGCGTTGGCTATGGCTCCATTGTTGTCACAATAGATCACCATCGGGTCCAACGCACTGGGAACCACATCCAGTTCCGTTATGAACTCCTTCATCCAAACCGCTTCCTACGCTGCTTCTGAAGCAGCAACATATTCCGCCTCTGTTGTTGATCCAGCCACCACAGGTTGTTTGGAGTTCCTCCAACTAACTGCTGCTCCATTCAAGAGAAATACGTATCCGGATTGAGACTTAGAGTCATCCAGATCAGTGTCAAAGCTAGCATCGACATAACACTTAGCGACTAGCTCTTCTTCACCTCCGTATACAAGAAACATATCCTTAGTTCTTCTCAAGTACTTAAGGATATTCTTGACCGCTATCCAGTGTTCCGAACCTGGATCAGATTGGTACCTACTAGTCAAACTAATAGCATGTGCCACATCCGGTCTTGTACATAGCATGGCATATATTATAGAGCCTATGGCTGAGGCATAGGGGATCTTATCCATTATCTCTCTTTCTTCCGCCATAGCCGGACTTTGAGTCTTACTCAATGTCTTGCCTTGCAACATAGGTAAGAACCCCTTCTTACTTCCGTCCATATTAAACTTCTTTAATATCTTATCAAGGTATGTACTCTGTGATAGCCCAATTAGGCGTCTTGATCTATCTCTATAGATTTTAATGCCTAATATATATAAAGCTTCACCAAGGTCCTTCATCGAAAATTTGCTGTTTAGATAACTTTTAACACTGTTTAAAAGATCTAAATCATTTCCAATCAATAATATGTCATCCACATATAATATCAGAAATGCCACATTGCTCCCACTCACTTTCTTGTAAATACAAGCCTCTCTATAAGTTTGGACAAATCCAAACTCTTTGATCACCTCATCAAAGCGGAGATTCCAACTTCGTGATGCTTGCTTCAGTCCATAGATGGATCGCTGAAGTTTGCACACCTTATTAGCATCCTTAGGATCGACAAAACCCTTAGGTTGTATCATATACAACTCTTCTTCAATCTTACCATTGAGGAACGCAGTTTTGACATCCACCTGCCATATTTCATAATCGAAATATGCAGCAATTGCTAACATAATCCTAACCGACTTAAGCATCGCTACGGGAGAGAATGTCTCATCGTAGTCAACTCCTTGAATTTGTCGAAACCCCTTTGCGACAAGTCGAGCCTTATAGATGGTCACATTACCATCAGCATCAGTTTTTCTTTTGAAAATCCATTTATTCTCAACGGCCTTTCGGTCGTGAGGTAAGTCCACCAAGTTCCAAACTTGGTTCTCGTACATTGATTCCATCTCGGATTTCATGGCTTCTAGCCATTTGTTGGAATCAGGGCTCATCATCGCTTCTTCATACGTTGCAGGGTCATCTATTTTATCAATCATGAAATTCATAACAGGATTGCCGTACAGTTCAGGAGCTGCACGTGTCCTGCTTGACCTGCGAGGTTCGGTAGTGTCCTCTTTCGGAGTTTCATGATCAATATCATTAGCTCTCTCTTCATTAGGTGAAGTCAACTCCGAAACAACTTCTGGAGCTGCGCTACTCGCCATTTCATGAAGAGAAGGTTCAATAACCTCTTCGAGTTCTACCTTTCGACTACTCACACCTTTCGCGAGAAACTCCTTCTCAAGAAAGGATCCATTCTTGGCAACAAAGACCTTGCCCTCGGATCTGTGATAGAAGGTATACCCAATCGTTTCCTTAGGGTATCCTATGAAGACGCATTTTTCTGCTTTGGGTTCGAGTTTATCCAGTTGAAGTTTCTTCACATCAACATCGCATCCCCAAACTTTAAGAAATGACAGCTTAGGTTTGTTTCCAAACCATAATTCATACGGTGTCTTTTCAACGGATTTTGATGGTGCCCTATTTAAAGTGAATGCAGCGGTTTCCAGTGCATAAGCCCAAAATGACAGTGGCAAGTCAGTCAGAGACATCATAGATCGAACCATATCCAATAAAGTACGATTACGATGTTCTGACACACCATTACGTTGTGGTGTTCCGGTAGGCGTGAGTTGTGAAACTATTCCACAGTCTTTCATATGTGTGCTAAACTCGTAACTAAGATACTCTCCTCCACGGTCGGACCGCAGAAATTTGATCTTTCTGTTACGATGATTTTCCACTTTATTCTGAAATTCTTTGAACTTTTCAAAAGTTTCAGACTTGTGTTTCATCAAATAGATATACCCATGTCTACTCAAATCATCCGTGAAAGTAACAAAATAACGATATCCACCTCGCGCCGACACACTCATTGGTCCACACACATCAGTATGTATGATTTCCAATAGATCTGTCGCCCGTTCCATTGAACCGGAAAACGGCGTTCTAGTCATCTTGCCCATAAGGCATGGCTCACATGTATCAAATGATTCAAAATCAAGTGATTCCAAAATTCCATCAGAATGGAGTTTCTTCATGCGTTTAACGCCAATATGACCTAGACGGCAGTGCCACATATATGTAGATATATCATTATCAAGTTTAATCCTTTTAGCATCAACATTATGAATATGCGTAATACTACTATCGAGATCCAACAGAAATAAACCATTCAACATAGGTGCATGACCATAAAAGATATTATTCATATAAATCGAACAACCATTGTTTTCAAACTTAAATGAATAACCACTTTGCATCAAACACGATCCGGATACAATGTTCATGCTCAGTGCAGGCACCAAATAACAATTATTTAGGTTTATAACTAATCCCGATGGCATATGGAGAGGCAGCGTTCCGACGGCGATCACATCAACTCTTGATCCATTGCCGACCCGCATCGTGACCTCATCCCTTGCTAGTTGTCGCTTGTTCCACAGCCCCTGAACCGAGTTACATATATTAGCAACCGATCCCGTATCAAATACCCAGGTGCTACTGCGAGTACTAGTCAAGTACACATCAATAACATGTATATCACATATACCTTTGTTTGCCTTGCCGGACTTCTTGTCCGCCAAATACTTGGGGCAGTTGCGCTTCCAATGGCCAGTCCCCTTGCAATAGTAGCACTCGGTGTCAGACTTAGGGCCAGCTCGGGGTTTCTTTTCAGGCGTGGCAACAGACTTGCCACCCTTCTTTCCCTTGTGATTGCCTTTCTTGTCCTCCTTGAAACCGGTGGTCCTATTGATCATCAACACTTGATGTTTTTTCCTAATCTCCACTTCTGCAGTCTTAAGCATTGACAGAAGCTCGGGAAGAGACTTCTTCATGCCCTGCATATTATAGTTCATCACGAAGCTCTTGTAGCAAGGTGGCAGAGATTGGAGAACACGATGTATGCCTAAGTCAATGGGAATAGTTATTCCCAAGGACACAAGCTTATCGGTGTACCCAGACATTTTGAGTACGTGCTCACTAACGGAGCTGTTTTCCTCCATCATGCAGCTAAAGAACTTTTTTGTAGCATTATAACTCTCTACAGCAGCATGGGTATCGGAAATCATTTTCAATTCTCCCATGGTATCAAAATCATTGCCATTTTCGAAACATTTTCGAAGTTCTGGTTCTAGCCCATACAGTATGCCGCAATGAACTAAGTTGTGGTCCTCCTGACGAGTTATATAGACGTTCTTTTCCTCATCAGGGGCATCAGGAGCCGGTGGGGGGCCTAGCGGTGCATCTAGCACATATTGCTTTTGTGCAGCAGTGAGGAGAATCCTCAAATTCATAGCCTAGTTGGTGAAGTTGCTACCATTCGCAGCAAGTTTCTATTTCTCCATGAACACATTGAAATTAAAAGCAGGTGGTGCCATCTACAACAGAATTTGTAAAGTATATTTAGACTAAGTTTATGATAGATTGAGTTTAACTAATCCAAATTACTAATGAACTCCCACTCAAAAACAACATCCCTCGTGTCCTTTTGGTGATTACATGAACCAAATCCACTACACCAAGTCCGATCATCACGTGAGTCGGTGTAGCTTCAAAGGCGAGCATCTATATGGGCATCATATCAACTATATGACTCATGCATAACCTTTCGGTCCGTGTTCCGAGGACATGTCTGTACATGCTAGGCTCGTCAAGTAAGAACCTTAGTATTTGCGTGTGTAAAACTGTCTTACACCCGTTGTATGAAAGCGTAGAGTTGAAAACACCCGATCATCACGTGATGCCTCAAAACACGATCCACAAAACGGTGCATACTTAAGGAAGAACACATTTTATCTTGATATCTAAACGAGGGATCATCTTATAATGCTACCAAACGCGCCAAACTAGCAATAGAAGATGCTAACATCTAATGTGTGAAGTGAGGTGATATGGTCCATGCATTTGATCTCTATCATTTGCATAGTGGTATGATCTCTATCATTCCTTTGTGTGTAAGGACAAGTTCTATGGAACTTACACGTTAAGTGAGTTGTAAGAGTATCTATTATACATCTACTTACAACAATACCATATCAAAACACTATCCCAGCAACGATCTAAACTAGACGCCTCTAATTTATCAATTGCAAGTTTTACGTGGCTTAGGGCTTTCGGAGATAGAACCTGTCTAACCTATGAACATGAACCACAACGAGGATAACCAAGTTATTAGCAACTCGTTGTAAATCAGATATTGACTATAGTAGGAGAGACAGACACCCGCCAACCACTTATGCAAAACAAGTTGCATGTCAGTCGTGGAACCGGTCTCATGTACGATGACATGTAAGGTTGGTCCGGGCTGCTTCATCCCACTATGCCACCAATATCCAAAGTACATAGAAGATGCAATAATATGATCATCATCGCCCACATATAAACATATGTGTACTACCCGTGCAAAGCACCTACGCATAGATCAGGCTCTGATACTACTGTTGGGTCCGCAACATAGAAAACAAAAAATTTCCTACGGTGTGAACTACACGCCAAGATCTATCTACTAGGTACAAAGCAAACGGGTGGACATACATCCATGGATAACTTACCCTCGAAGACAACGAGTTTTGTTAACGAGTAGGAACTCGTGGTTGATGTAGTCGTACACTTTCCGATCTCAAGATCGTGAGGAAGTCCGAGCGCCGCAACTCAGCAGCGCATCCGCACTCGCACACACGTTCAAGCCATCGGACAACCTCCACCTCCTCGCTCCAGCGATCCAGCGGAAGCAACAACTCCTTCCAGACGAAATGCCACCGGGAACATGTATCTCGCTAACCCGAGACCATGGGGGAATAATTCTAGAGGGGGAGAGAGATCCTTCACAAGGAGGTGTGTGGATGAAGGAGGGAATGGGTGGCCTTTTATAGGAGGAGGGGGGGTGCCCCCTCTCTCCATGGCTGGCGCATGGGGGGTGACGTCTCACCTCCCCCATTCATGTGGTGGTAACTCCTCCACATTAAAATGCCTCTTCAGATTCCGTTTTAAAGTCTCCACTTTAAATACATTAAGTTTCTCCAAATTTAATGCTCTCTCATTTAATAAAACTCTTTTATTAAATTTATTCAGAATTTTGTTAATTACTTTAATTAACAAACATTCACATATAGCCCCTTGCAATATTTCAATATCACATGCAGAAACACCTTCTGCAATTTCACCCGAAACAATTTCCGGTTTCTATTGAAACAATTCATGCGCTTTGCAATTCTTTCGTCTGAAACATATGTGCTCCAAAATGGTGTCTAGTAACTCTTAAGTGTGCCACCCTACGGTTCGCG
The DNA here is from genome assembly GCA_916181665.1 of Avena sativa. Taxonomy (NCBI): domain Eukaryota; kingdom Viridiplantae; phylum Streptophyta; class Magnoliopsida; order Poales; family Poaceae; genus Avena; species Avena sativa. Next base: position 84,286,129 of record OV702286.1, read on the forward strand.
AATAATGCAGACATGATCGAGACCCTTCTCCGATCAATAATCAGCAGCGGGACCTGGAGATCCGTACTGACTCCTACACATTCAACGATGACTCCTGTGATCGTGAGAACATTTAACGCTTGTAACTAAATCCCTTTGTCTCTCGATATATTACATGTCCAAGATTCTATCATCAGTATCTCCATACCTAGTTTGATCTCGTTACCGACATGCACTCTTTTCTCGTTCCCGTGATATAACATTCTAGTGATCACATCACTTGCTTGCAAGCTATCCTAATGTGATATCACCGAGAGGGCCCAGAGTATATCTATCCGTCATCTGGATTGACAAATTCCACTCTTGATCCATGAGCCTCAACATAACACCTTCGTAGCACTGAACCCATCTTTATAGTCACCCTGTTACGGTGTGACGTTTGATGTTATCAAGATACTCTTCTGGTGTTAGCAATTAACATGATCTCATGGTCTAAGGATAAATATTACTTCGTATGATGTTATAGCAATATAAACATAATGACTTGATCGTAATGCTATACTTCGGATGAATGTTCATCACATCATTCCACCAATGGTGTGACCTTGTTATTAACAACATCCAATGTCCATGATCAGGAAACCTTGATCATCCTATTAATCAACAAGCTAGTCTATAAGAGAGGCATGACTAGGAACCCTTTTTGTTTATTAAACACACATGTATTAATGTTTCCTATTAATACAATTATAGCATCTAAAATAAACATCTATCATATACAAGGAATACATAATAACAACTTTATTATTGCCTCTCAGGGCATATTTCCTGCAGTATTGCCGACGAGTACACCATGGAGGGATCCTCACAGTACGTGTTTAGAGACGTGAGGTAAGACGGAGAGTTGGTGGGTACGAGGTAACACAGCTTATCCAGGTTCAAGTCCCACAACGGTGACGAAACTCTACTCCTGCTATAAATCACTATAATGGCAATACGCCAAGTTACAGAGATAGGTTCACTGTGCGAGGTGTTGCATGTTGTACGTAGCAATCTAATAGGTTGTGCTTGTGCCCTAAAGGCTCCCACAGATCCGGCCTATAAAGGCACCATAACCTAGGGTTTACAGAGAAAGGTCCTTGTCGGACAAGGTAAAGAGTCCTACACTAATACGGACTAGTCTTTCATGTCTTGCACTCCAAGACTCCGAGTATGTCGGTGACTCTTCGTAGCCTTCCTTTATCTGGCATGGGTTTCCCTTCTGGATCCGTCTAACTGGGCCGCCCAGCAGGCCATAGGCCTTGCTACCAACTATGGGCCACCCGGGTTAGGCAGATTGGTGACATGCTATGAGGATACCCATTTAGCATATCCCCAACAGATCCCGATGATATCTTCCATTTGGGAGTCAAGAAACCGATGGACGCATGATGATGTGGGGCCGATGGACGCATGATGATGTGGGGTATGTCCCTAGCAGAATGGTTTAATCGATAGATGAAACAATGGCCTTTTTGGAGCATAAAAATGATAAAAAAGAGAAGGTGAGGAGGGCACCTTGCACGTGGAATGGACCAGCGGCATGAGTCATCAAACGGAACTCCGATGGAGCAGTGAGAAGCGAGAAGGGTTTTGCTGCTGGAGGTGGTGTGGCAAGAGATGGGTGTGGATTTAGGGAAGCATGGTGCCGTATTTACCATGGGATTGTGGATCCACTCTCCATCGAAGCTCTGGCATTTCGGGATGCGGTCAGTTTCACCAAGTAGAGGGGCTTTACAAGGATTACATTCGAGTCCGATTAAGAGGAGCTGGCGCGGTTATGGAAGGAGAGAAAGATGCAGCGATATCTGATTGCTCCATTCATTAGTGAAATAAATGAGTTAGTTTCTTCTTTTGAGTATTTTGATTTTGATTAGTTTTTTCGATCAGTCTTCCAATTCAGTAGCGCATGAGTGTGCTCGTTATGCATGTGATAACATGGTAGGGGAAGAGTGGTTAGATCGCCCGACTTTTCTTAGTCACAGCCTAGAGGCTGATTGTACAAACATTATGATGAATCAATGAAGCTTATGTGTTCCCCTAAAAAAGACGGCTATTATTCATTGTGTACCGCTAGGAATCAGAAGCCGATATTTGGTTGGTAAATACTATTTTTTTCCCATCGGACTAGCATCTGACCTTAGGATTAGAAGCTGGCCATTTGATTTTCAACAGGACAATGCATGGCTCTTCCGTGATTCTAGGCACTAATTGTGTGCTTCCATTTAAACGGCCCTAGTAATACACGTCTAATCTATTCAAAATCATCCCTTAATTTTGGGAAATAATTTTGCGAAATTACGGGGGAAACCGCTACTAAAAATAGCAAATTAATTACACTTTCCCCAAATCAAAGTAACATTCTTTTTGGTCAAGGAAGCTTCCATTAATATCATAACTTGCTTTTATATACAACAAGAATCGGTCACAGGGTTTGTGCCATTTTGCACAATTCTAACCGCCCACCTCTTATGCCGATGCCACATGCGAGTTGGAAACATCGTAGGCTCGTCCATGCCCTACAATAACAATCGGATGCCACTGCTGGTATCCCTCCCTGCCTCCTTGAGTGCCGCACCTGCTAGTGAAGGGCAATGGGATACTAGGAGCAGCACATTGGTCTGCTTTTGATGGGTGAAGAAGTTCGCTCATCCCAATGGTGGTGCTTTAAACAAGAGACATTTACCACCATAATTTCGACCTTGACGTTGACTAGCATAATCTGAACCTCGACATGCCCATCATCAATGCCATTATAGCCAAATATCACCCATTGAGAAAAGGAGGTAATCTGGAATGTGTATCATGAGCAGCAAATATGAGAAATATAGGAAGCATGGGGCAATACTTAAAATGCAGTGCAATTGGCAATTTGAACAACAAGGGGAAAATGGTAGAACCATGGTTCTTTTTATGCAAACCTTTAGGAACAAACACATACGTGATTTGAAGCATCAAATTATGATGCCTCAACATAACTAGTATCACGAGGTCAACGTTTAAATCACAATAGAACTGAACATGACAATATCAGATCAAAGAGAAAGAAGCATAACCATATGTAGCAAACAATCTGGACCGGAGAAAACATATAATGTACATACGAAGCATGGATATTTCCAAGCAAGAGACTAGTGCTATCTTAAAATATTATTGAAGAGTTACCTACTCCCTGCTCGTGTAGTTTTCAAGGAAGCAGTCTCTGATCCCCTGCTTCATTTGAATCTAGCCTTATCAGCCCTGCCATGCCGTCGATGACTCTAGACCACCGTCCACCGACGACAACTCGTCGCCATGGAGTGGCATAAATCTCGACGCAGGGTCCGAACCAGGTGGAGGTGCAGGTATTGCTCATGGTGCAGGTGGTGGGGTGACTGGGAAAGGCATGACAGTGCGGTGGGGAGAGTAGACAATCTAGGGGCGAGCAATCCGGTAGCTATTACAGGGGCGGAGGTGGGCAATGTACAACATTTATTGGGCCAGATTGTTTCCTTGGGAAGCCTTGAAGCATGCGGGCTGTACGATGGAAAAGAAATGGGTGGTGTCAGATTGGTCTGATGCTTTTCTTTCCATCGGACTACGATACATAGTGGACATGTTTGGTTGCTCAGACCCAAATTCTGTGTTTCCCCTGCTTGGCCCGTTGGGTGATGCATGAGGGGAGATTGGGCTTGGGCCAACTTGGACATTTTGTTTGGCTTCCTGCATTCAGGTTTCTGCAAATTGGCCCAATTGTTTGGTTGCCCAGATTCAAGACTTTTTTCCCTGCTAATGCATTTCACAAGTGTTTGTGTGGTGCTTTGCACCTGATCACATGGGTTATATGATCACCCCTTTCAAATTGGGTGATCTTACCACACACAGTACACACAAGACATGATAACAATGCAGGTGCACACACAACAATACTGAAAGGGCATTTTTGCCCTTCATATGTTTTGATGTTTGTTGACAACACTAGGAAAGTTTAATAGTGTGCTAAGTGTTTTAGGGCATACTTATCTTGTGAGCATACTATTAAATATTGTTGCTCCATAAAAGGAAAAAGCAGGTTCTAGTTGAATTGATTCAAAAGGGTTCCAGATTTTTAAAGTGTGCAAAACTGAGTTCTGCCGGACTATCCGGCTGATGCTAGTCGGATTATCTGGCCTAGCCGGAATGTCCGGTGGGTGCTGGCCGGAGTGTCCGGCCCTGGATTTCTCGGACTTTTTCCAAGAGGTGTTTCCATTCTGATGGCCATACGGAGTCCACTCGAACTTTGGCCAAATACTTTGAAGATTCTTTGCTAGGCCGGAATCTCCGGGGTGGCGCGGCCGGAGTGTCCGGCCCAGGCTGGAATGTCCGGTGGGTTTGAGACGGACACTCAGGGTTAAGTGGCTCCAACGACTACATTTCCTGGGGCCCTATATAAAGGCCCCTTCTTCTACCTTGGACAGCCGCTCGTCCCCAACCTCAAGAACCCTAGAAGCTGAGCCACTAAATCCTCAAGATCTTCTCTCTCAGCCATCCAAAATCATTGATCTTTGGAGAATCGAAGGATAATACACCGATCTACATCTTCACCGAAGCGATTTGCATTTCCTCCTCATTTACTTGAGGCCCCCCTTGTTCTAGTGTTTCTTAGGAAACCCTAGGTTGTATTTTCACTTCTAACTTGATTGTTGTCATTGTGGCAGATAGCCTTGTACTTGGAAGCCTCCGTTCCTTTATGGAAGTTGCTCCAAGCTTGTTGTAAAGGTGTCGATTCCCGCCTCGAAACCAAATAGTGGAAAAATGGACTAGGCCATTTTTCACGGAAGTTCACCGGAGAATAGGGTGAGGCCTTTGTGGCGTGGTGATCTTAGTACCGCCCACCCCTCCAATACAGACGTACTTCCCCTAAAATGGAAGAAACTATGGTGAATCAAATCCCGTGTCCCCGCATTCTTCACTCTCGGTTACCTCTTTCCTCTTATCGTTCCTTTACTTGTGTTGTGCTAGTTTTTAGGTTGTCATATAGGTAATTTCACCTTAGTTGCATATCTAGAGAATTTACCTTTGCGTAAAGCCTAAATTGAAAAGGAAGTAATGGAGTAGCACCTATTCACCCCCCTCCTCTAGGTGTCCATACAATCCATTTCAATTGGTATCAGAGCCTCGGTTCTTAATTCAGGCTTAGTATGGGTAGCAAAGAAGGTGAGGATAGTGACACGGTCACCATGGATGACTTCAAATCTTTGGAATCATCCATGTCTAAACAAATAAGTGAGTTGCGTGATTTGATGATGCAATTCATGAAAGAAAAATCGACCATGCCCACTACTTCACCCGAGGATCCGAATTTGAGTTCTAAGGGGAGGTTCCACCTCCTCCCAAGAATAAGAATTTGGGGGATGATCAACATGAAACTTTAAGTAACTTATCCAAAAATAAAAAGGAGGAGGAAGGGTTCCATTCGGTCCCTTGGTACTCTCCCGACCCTCCTATTTCTCACCCTCATATAAACAATAGAGGTGATCCACCTAAGCTGGCTGCATATTCCTTTGACCAATCACAAACTTTGATGAAGTCTCATGTTCGTAGATCTTGCATAGACTTATGAAGAATTATTGAAGAAGTACTATCTATTAGTGATCCCTCCAACTTGACAAGAAGAGAAATTGTTGATTGTAAACTCAATGCCACCGCTTTGCACATGATTCAACTTGGTGTGGGACCAAAGGATTTCCCTCACATTGAACATCTCAACATCGCCAAGGAAGCATGGGATGCTCTCACCGATTTGTTCGTTGGGAATGAAAGTATGACAAGAAACCAATATGATGCCTTGAGCAATCAAGCGGAAGCTTTCCTCATGATGGAAGGATAAAATCATGAGGACATGTATCGAAGACTCAAGTCTATTGCCACCACATTTAGGAACCTTGATGCCTCTCATGTGGATGATGCTTGGATCAAAAGAAAGTATGTGGGCTCCCTCATGCCATTTGAGCCCACCGACTTGAAGAGCCTCCAAGGAAGACACAACTACCATCTCATGACATCCAATGAAGTTGTGCAAGAAATGCAAGCCTTCAAGGTCGCCACCAAGAATGTCGAAGATGCTCATGCTCGGGCCTTAGGAATGCAAAAGGGTGTGAACCTTGCCTTAAAGGAACATGTGGTGGAATATGAGGATGACGGATGAAGTGATAAGATCAACGCAATGAGTTATCCCGAGGAAGTCAAACATGCTCATGGCGAGTATATGGCTTTCTATGCAAGAAACTTTTGGAAGAATCCTGCCAAGGCAAAGTCGGAGCTAAATCGTAAGAACAACTCAAGTGGGAGAAATGATGGTGGTCCAAAAGATAGATCATGCTACAATTGTGGTGACCGCTTTCACTTTGTTGCCGAATGCCCATATGAGAAGATAGAAGATCATGGTGGAAGACTCATTCTCAAGGACAAGTCAAAGGCTCCTCCACAAAATAAGCCTTTTCACAAGAAGAATTCCACCTACAAGAAGTCTCCAGAGATTGTTTTGGTAACTCATGAGGAGTACTCTTCTGGGAGTGAGGAAGAAGAAGAGTCCACAAATGAAGTGGCGAACATTGCCACCACCTCTACACCCACCTACTCCCTATTTGACTCTCTGAATGAGAATCTTCCCAACAAGAATGTCAATTGCCTTATGGCAAGGGAATCCAATGTATCATCTATCCCCTCCCCTCATATAATCTTGAATGATGATATGGATGACCTTGCTAGTCTTAAATTTAAGGATGAAATGGTTTCTTTGGGTCATTATGTGACTAACTTGCAAGGTAAACACAAGAAGCACTTTTAGGCCCTCATGGGTCAACTTGTTCATATGGAAGGGATTCTTGAGGAGAAAGGTAAAATTGAAAGAGAGGATGCTATTGAACTAGCATCCTTGAAAAATGATGTTGAGGAAGAGGAAAAGCTTCAAGCTTCTCTTGAAGAGAGGCTTAAAGGCATTATGAGTCACATAATTTAGCTACCTCTAAACTCATTAAAGAGCATCACCATGCTCTTGCTAAGGCTAAGGTTCTTAAGAAAGAAAAGGTTGAGTTTGGTGTTGTTCAAGCTACACTAATCAATGAGCTAGAGAAACTTGAAAAGACTCATAAGGCCTTGGATGTTGAGCACTCTATCATCATCAAGTCTCTTGAACAACTTCAAACTCAACTAGATAAATTTGATGCTCTTAGCACCTCTACTACTACTTGTGATCATACAAATATTATTGAAGAAAATGCTAGGTTGAAGGTTGTGCTTGCCAAGTCCTCCGCACCCAAAGGTAATGGTGTCCTAGATGACCTATTAAGTAATCAAAGTTCAAACAATGGGAAAGAGGGTCTTGGCTATGTCTCCAAGATAGAGAAGAAGAACAACAACAAAAAGAAGAAGGCCAAGCTCGCTCAAGCAATGAAGAGCACCATTGTGGGTGGTGATGCCAAAGGCAAAACTTCTCATGATGACTTTACAGGAATTTCTAACCCTCACTATGTTCTATTTCATGATTATTATGGTGATGTTTATGAAAAATATGTTTGACCTTATGATGGTTTTGTTTCTTGGTCTATTTGGGTTCCAAAGACCCTTTTTACTAACAAAAGAGGACCCATTGAAAAATGGGTACCTAAAACCAAGTCTTGATTCTTTGTAGGGATATGCTTTCAGTGGTTCTATATGGGTGCTTGATAGTGGATGCACAAGTCATATGACCGGGAGAAAAGCGATCATGTAGGAGATAAGGCCAAATGTCAATAATATAACCATCTTCTATGGTGATAAATCAAAATCTAAGGTATTGGGTCTTAGCAAGGTGGTAGTCGCACATGATATATCCCTTGTGAATGTCATGCTTGTTGAGACCCTTGGTTACAATTTACTTTCCGTTCGTGTACTTGGAAAGATGTGTTTTGTCGTCTTTATTGATGATGATATTGTGGTACTCTTGCGGAGCAGGACTCTAAATGTCACTTTTGTTGGTTATGTTGAGAATGACTTGTATGTGGTAGACTTTTCGAGGAAAACCACTACAAGCTCAATGTGCTTATTCGGAAAGGCTGATGTGGGTTGGTTATGGCATCGCCGACTAGCCCATGTCAATATGAGAACTTTGAAAAGTCTTCACAATGGTGGACATATTGTGGGACTAAAAGATAATGTTTGTTTTGCCAAAGATCGTGTTTGCAGGGCTTGTGTTGAAGGAAAGATGCATGATTCTCCCCATCGAAAGACTACCAAGATCAAGTCCGAGAGGATCCTAGAGCTCCTTCATGTGGATATCTTTGGTCCTCCATCTCATCCAAGTCTTGGTGCGACGAAATATTGCTTAGTGATTGTTGATGACTATTCAAGATATACATGGGTTTATTTATTCAAGTTGAAGAGTGAAACTCAACAAACCGTCATCGACTTCGCCAACCTTGTTCAACATCAACACTGGGTTCCTACACCAAAACAGGGTTATTGCAGTACCTGTAGCAGCAAATATTTAAAGAGTTTGTCCCGATGGGAGCTCGGGGAACACGACACTCGTAGCCGTATTATAAATACGACCATGTTTGCACCCAAATCGTGGTTTGGAAATAGCCTATTCTATAAGTTGCTAGGATAAATGAATTTAATATGTTTTGTAATAACTACTACTATGACTGGAAGAAAACTAGAACAAAATTAAAACTGAAAAGAGGTGAATTCAATGAGATGAAATATTAATGCTATGATTCCTCAAGTAATGTTGTGTATACCGGTGTGCATGATAAGTGCTTATGGAATAGTTGTTAACTATAATTGTGGTGGTCCCTCATATACCGTTATCTCCCACCGTTGGTAAGTGGCAACTAGACAACTCAATTGTCCACACCCTCTTTGGACATGGGTCATCTCGTAAGAGAATAGTGTATTAAGGTAACAAGACCAATCAAGGTAAACCAGAGCAATGGCATTAAGTTCTATGGACAACCGTACTCCTAAGAAAGTGTGCTAGTCACAAGATATCCCATATGTCACTTTGGTGTCAAGAAATTCGCAACACTATACCTATCTATATCATGAGTGATCATGAGGGAACTTTGGGCGGTGCATCCTAAGCTTCTATTGCCTCCGAAAATCACTTATAGGAAACATCCTATTAGTTCTACCCATGGACTTGTCAGGCACCCATGGAAGAGTAGAGACTAATGATAAGTTTTGTGACACTCCGTGAATCCCTAGTAAATTCCTCAACAATTGATTAGACATCTCCAATCACTAGAATAATATCATCAATAGAACAATGTAAAGAGAAAGCACAAACATATTAATTAACAAGAACACACCACACTTCAATTACTAAAATCATCATAACATTAATAAAAGGGGTTTCAAGCCATGTTACAACCCATCACGAAGATCATGACGGGGAAGGATGAAGGAGTAGCGGCGATGGAGATGGTGATGATGGCGCGGTGATGGTGGCATCAGCGTGGTGATGGCGGCGTCCTCCTTCTCCTCCACATATTGCTTGGATATCTTTATGGTGTTGATGGAGATATGGATCTTGGTGGAGCTGTAGAGGCTATTGAGGTGGCACGGCTGCAGGGCGCCGCCGTGGAGGCGGTAGATGGGATCTAGATCTTGTATATGGTGTATTGTTGCTTCCTCCTCTCTTCTTTGACCCCACCCTCCTTTATATAGGCCTTGGGGGTGCCCTAGGATTCCCCCAATACCATCATATGACTTAGGGAAAGTTTTGGAGCTTCTCTGGGGCGAAATCCTGTTGTTTCTGACCATTTTTTACAACTATACGGGTGCAACTATACGGCCAGAATTATTGCTCCGGTCGTATAGTTGCTCGTTAAACCGTGAGTACTCTTTAGTATTTTGGTCGCCATTTATTCATACGAACTCCGGTTTGGGTGTTCTTAGGCTCGTTGAATTCGTATTGTCGTGGCCTACAACCCCATTGTCTTGGATATTTATTTTGAGAAGTTGGACAAATTCACTTTTCCAACCTCTCAAATGGCTAAGTCTGGTCCCTGCAACTCCTCCATACTATGCTCTCTTTGTTCCTTTTCCCTTTGTTTCATCCATAATCATTATCAACACCTACACACATGTCAAAGACAAGGAAGAGGGATAAAATTCTATCTAAACTACTAAATTTCCAAAGCTCATATTGAATTTAATAAAAACAAGTAATCATGCATATTAGGCATAGCAATAGTTAGATGGAGCATGATATGATAGGCAAATGACACAATTTATATTGCTAAAAAGTGTTGTATTATCACAGCCATCAACAAGACTCCATATGAAATACTTACCGGTAACAAGGCCAATATCTCCTACTTCCGGATGTTTGGTTGTAAGTGTTTCTATCTCATAAAAGGAGTATGTTTGTCTAAATTTGAGTCCAAAGCAATTGAGGGTATATTTGTTGGTTACGGTGTCGAATCCCTCACTTATAGAATCTATAACAAAACCACTCAGTCCGTTATAGAATCTAGTAGTGTGGTGTTCGAACAAAATGATGGATCCCAAGTGGGGCAAGTTGATGTTTGTGATGTAGATGATGAAATACCTCAAGACTCCATAAGAAGAATGGGTGTGGGATTCTTCTGCCTTGTTGAGGAACCCCTTGTGGCGGCTCGGGAAGAACTATGCTCCACTCAAGTAGAGCCCTCATCTTCACAAGATCAACAAGCACCATCACTTGAAGCAAATGATGCACCTAGCCAAGAACAAGATGAAGACCCTCCTCATGGTGATCAAGCTAATAATGCGGTTCAAGCACTATCAAGTGAAATCAAGAGTACCATGTTGAATAAGAAACATCCGGTGGTGATCAAGGTCAAGACGGGGATCAAAATGATCATGATGATCAAGATCCTCCTCCAAGAAAAAACAAGGAGATCGAGGCCTATCGTGAAGCTAGAGTGGAAAGAAATATGAGATTAAGAGAACACACTCTAGACAAGGTTATTAGTGATGTAAGAAGGAGAGTGTCCACGAGAAGAGAATTGGCAAGTTTTAGTGATCATCAATCTCACATCTCTTTTGTGGAACCTCAAAAAGTGTTTGATGCTCTTGAAGATCCGGATTCGTTGAAAGCCATGCATGAAGAACTCAACAAGTTCAAGCGCAACAAGGTTTGGAGGTTAGTAGAGAAGCCCAAAGAGTTCCATAATGTTATAGGCACTAAATGAATATTCAATAACATGCAAGAAGAGAATGGCATTATTGTGAGGAACAAGGCAAGATTGGTAGCTCAAGGATTCTCCCAAGTTGAAGGCATTGATTTTGGTGAAACATATTCTCTTGTGGCTCGCCTTGAGTCCATCAGTATCCTTCTTGCGTATGCATCACATCATAATTTTAAGTTGCAACAAATGGATGTGAAAAGTACTTTACTTAATGGTCCTTTGCATGAGTTGGTTTATGTTAAGCAACCCCTAGGTTTTGAGGACCCCAACTTCCCTAACCATGTCTATAAACTCAATAAGGCAATCTATGGTCTTAAACAAGAACCTCGTGCATGGTATGAGAACCTTAGAGAGTTGTTAGACCTTGGGTTTGAGGTTGGGCAAATTGATCACTAACATGGGTACGATTACTCAGGTGCTTATGTTTGGTTACCCTAGCTGTATAAAGGCTCACGACCCATGAAGACCCAAGATGAAGGCCTAAGAAAGCATCCGACAGAACTCTTAGTTTAGTTAAATAAGGGAATAGGAACCAACATTGTGTTGGTGTTGTAATCATGAATATGTGGCATGTCCGTGAACATCCCCAAGACCCTGCTTCTTATATATAGGCTGGGAGGAGCCTGTGGAGAGGTACCAAAAAATCCCAAAGCAATTTGTAACAGTATTGTCCCTCAATAGTCAGATGACTTCGACTCCCTTGTTTGTCTGACATCTGACAAAATCCCCAACGTTCTCTTTTCCGCAAAACCCTAAGTCCATAACCATGGACATTGCCGAGGTTACCCCTCATCAATTGGCACCGTCTTTGGGAACCCTGAACGCTGGAGCCATGGATTCGGTGGACCCCTTTTCATCAAGCAACAATCCAATAGAAGCGGCACCACTCCCGCCCACCCCTGTCTCGGTACCCGCTGATTTCAACAGCAGATACGATCTCATCATTGGAAGTTTCCACTTTCAGATGGAGGAACCCGAAGAACCGCACCTCTCGGCTCCGAGTTCATCGGGGCCACCGGTCGAAAAAGCTGCGCCTACGGCGATACCCGCATCATCCGCTGAAGTTACACTCTAGCCGGAGACAGATGAAGAAAACATTGAGAACACAATAGATCTAGGGGATCTTGATGGTCTTTACGACAATCTCTCCCTTGGGTCAGACTGTCAGCTAAGTCCAACACGTGGATCGAGACCAACAAACACGAAACCCGAAGAAAGTATCGACTTCAGAATCAGGATGGCCGAAATCTACCCTGAACAGAAACCGCTGGACTTCACTAATCCCCAAAACAGTGTCTCCCTCGGATCCGACAATGACGTCACTAGCTCATATATAACAGACCACCAAGTGTGCATAACCATCGGGGAAACCTCAACACAACTCGACTCCAACAGTAATCTTATCCTTGATCCCAATGGTAATTTGTCGGATAGCAATGCAGGAGATCATGAAAATGGAGGAGACCCAACGAACAACCACATAGTCCTGGGAGGAGAAGAACCACGCTATTGGGGGGATACCCCCGGGTAGGGTCACTCCTGGGTATAAGGGCCGAGTTAGCCAAGGTTCGGAAGAGGCAAAGCGTGTGCTGGCCGAGTCACCTCAAGGCAGCCCGGATCACGGAGTAACCCGGGCCAGGGGGGTCGCCTAACGTTGTCTCGTCCGACTTAAGGAGTAAGTCGGAAATGCTTGTCTAACTTATATGCAGGAACAGGTGTGGTCGGATTTACCATGATCCGGATCCTCGCTTAGCTTCTAGGAGAAGGAAGGAATCTCTCTGGTCAAAAAAGAAGGTCCGGTACGTACTGGACGAGGGAATAAAGCAAGGGCAGGACCACCGGATCGTGGCCGACAAGGATGATGACGCTCACATCGGCTGACGTCGCTAAAGCAAGTGTGACAGGGGCAAAATCACCCCGGTCGGGTTACCACTTTGGGACGGGGCATATTCTTAGGAATATGCCTCCACGTATGCCCTAGGCAAGGACCGAGCCACCCCTATATAAGGGGGGCAAGGGTTCTTGAAGAGGGGGTTGGCAGAATTCTAGTTGGTTGAGTACTAGTGGATCTAGGGTTCTTGGGCTAGATAGTAGGCAAGAGTAAGAGAGTTTCTTCTTCCTCCTCTTGTCAATACAGCTCAAGGAGCACATGTAATCTTGGAGATAGAACATCAATACAAAGCTTCTGCGTGGAGAATCACTCCACTATCCCTCCCTAGATTCCCCTAGCGCATATTAGTCCCCACCTTTAGCCTATCCATGGCATCTGCCGTGACACCACCACGACAGTTGGCGCCCACCGTGGGGCTAGCAGCGCTAGCAGGGGTGAAGATCCGGACGGGAAACCTCATCGGCACCGGCGAACGCATCGTCTCCGGGCTTGTTCAGCGCTTTGGAGCGCTGGACTTCGTCAGCAACAACGCTGGCTGCTTTGGCACACGCCTGCTTCCGCGCAACGGCCTCTTTGTCAAGCTTGGCGCGCACAAGGTCTATGTTGTTGTGGACGTCTCGTGCGTTCATCCGCGTCGCGTCATCGATGCGGGGGAACCACCCCTCACTGTGGCTCGCGGGGCGCATATCGCTCGCTCCCTGGACCGCGCGGAGGTGATGATGACTGCTCCAGGTGCGGGCGCAAGCAAGGATCCAGCACCAGACCCGGAGGTAACACCTAAGGCACCAAGGAAAGGTAGAGGACCTCCACTGGAGAGGCCCGAGAACGTGCTGAGGGAAGCTATGGATAGCTTGGCTAACCCAGTAGCAGCAATGGTAGATCCGGCTCAGGCACAAGCCGAGCTAGAGGAAACTCGGCAAAAGATACTGGAGGGTGCAAAGAAAATAGTCGCGGCTTAGCAGTCGCTGAACATGACGCTGCGCGAGTACGCAAAGGCAAACAAGGTTGATGCAGTAAGGGTAAAAGGGAAAAATCTCATGAGTGCGATGAACAGAGAAGGGGATGATGGAGCAGAAGGGTCGGAAAACTATCTGTCTATGGGGTTGCCAAGGTATAGCACACCGGCGAAGAACCTCAGAGCAGCAGATGCCGCTGCATCCGAGCTAGAGGGTCTGACGGGTGAGGCCCGTCAAAGACAACAAAACCGGGTTAACGAGCTGGTTCGGATCGCGAACAGGCAGAACGAGGAGCTACTGAGAGCTAACCCGGGGAGAGCTGGGGCTTCCAAGATCGTCCATTCGGTGGTGGGTAACCCGGAGAAATCCACTGGAGCCGCATCATCGCCTCATGGCGGTCCAAGGAGGGAAGAAGTAGTAACCTCGGCCAGACGGAACAAACAGATTGTCTCGTACGACCCAACGCGTGCGGGAAAAGACAGAGAAATGCGGAAGAATGACGATCGACGGAGTGTGAGCCGAGGTGAAGCTGGCTGAGGTAATCACGACCAAGGCAATGCCGGTCAAGGGATTGCTGCCAACGGCAATGCCGGACAGCGCAACTCCGCAGGAGCAGGACAACCGCAGCAGCGGAATATACCGAGGCAAGAGCAAAGCGCCGGCCGAGGTATGCAGCAGAAAGACGTGCGACGAGAGCAAAACCGATACAACGACGGTGATTCGGAGATGGTGAATGCAGGATACCCCAGACCGGACTATCATGTGATAGGGTCGAGATTGGGAAGCAGGGATTTGATGCCGGATGACGCCAGGTTAAAACTGGATCTCCTGTATAGGTCGGAACAGATCGAATGTCAAGGTCCTCCGGGTCCAGCGTGCTTTGGACCCCGGATCATGAAGGAACCTCCGGTACCAAACTTCCAGTTACCAAGGGGCACAAAGACGTATGACGACAGCACCAAGCCAGAGGATTGGCTGATAAACTATGCTACGGCGGTGAAAATTGCGACAGGCAACATGAGATGGGCTGTGCGTTACGTGCCCCAGATGTTGGAAGGTCCGGCCAGAGTATGGCTGAATAACTTGCCACCCGGAAGCATCAACTGCTGGATAGATTTTGAAGAAATGTTTATCAGGAACTTCTCAAGTACGTACCAGAGGTCGAATAGACCGCGGACCCTGGCAATGTGCAAGCAAAGACCCAACGAGACGGATCGTGAATTCTTGACCCGGTGGTGTACCGTAAGAAACTCGTGTGAGGGCGTCATAGAGTCACAGGCCATTGCGTGGTTTTCGCAAGGGTGCAGATACGGCAGCGAGCTGTGGATGAAACTGCAAAGGAAAATGCTAGTTACGCTGGCAGAGATGATCCGGATTGCTGATTCGTATGCATTGGGCGACCCGACTCAACCTAGGCTCGCGTCAAGTGAGTCAAACAAGGAATACTATCAGAGGGACGGAGCTGGGTCATCCCGGAGGAATGATTATAGAGGAAAAAGGAGAGATGACAATCGCTATGGCTCGCAACAAGTTGCAGCAGTGAATTAAGATCAACCCGGAGGAGGAAGTAACCAACGCCAGAGAACTAGAGGGCGGTGGACTCCAAGGAATGATGGCAAGAAAACATGGACTCCGGAACAGAAGAAATAGTGGCAGGAAAAGAAAGACCGTCCGAGGTATACCTATGAGTCGATGCTGGACCAGCCGTGGAAGTTTCACACGCCAAATCCGAATAGCCCGGCGGGTCACACGACGAGGCAATGTGAGTGGATGCGAAAGATAGAGCAAGGTGGCCCGAGGAATGCTCAGGCACCCCGGAATGATCAACCTCGGCAGGAGTTACCCCGGCAGCAATTGCTCTCCAGAGCGAACACGCAGCAGCTAATGTTGCCTCCCCCTCCGCCGAGGTATGATAACAATGAAAGAAGGGATGCAGCGCATCAAGTGGAAAATTAGCAACAATCGGATCAGAGGTACCCCGGAAACGAGGGAAGAAACGAGTACAAGGAACATCACCAGAGTTATTGTGTGTTCACGACTGAGGAAACAGATAGAAAAAGCTTGCAGCGCCGACATATGGAGGTCAATGCGGTCATGCCAGTGGTGACGAGGTACATGCCTTGGTCGGACCAGGAAATCACCTGGAACATCAAAGATCATCCTAAACTCATGCCAAGTCCAGGTTCGTACGCGCTAGTCCTAGATCCGACATTCATTGGACTGAACATCAATGTGAGGTTCTCCAAGGTTTTGATTGATAATGGCAGTAGCATTAACATCATGTATGCGGATACGATGCGCAAGTTGGGCATCTCAGAGAACATGCTCCAGGCTACGAGAACAACTTTCCATGGCATAGTACCAGGAATTTCTTGTGAGCCCATAGGAAAAGTCCGGGTCGACGTGTTGTTCGGCACAAGGGACAACTGCCGAACCAAAAATCTGGAATTTGAGGTGGTGAACTTGGAAAGCGCGTATCACGCATTACTCGGGAGACCAGCACTGAACAAGTTCATGGCAAGTTGCCACATTAGTTATCTGAAGATGAAGTTGCCCGGGCCAAATGGAGAGATTACTATTGCTGGAGATTTCCGACGTTCTATTTAGTGCACCTCAGCCGGGTCTAACCTAGCCGAGTCACTCGTAATTGCGCAAGAGAAAAGAAAAATCCAAGAGGTGGTGGAATTAGCTCAGTCTGCGCAGCAGTATATGCCGGCGTTAAGTAACCCGCATGGAAGCGTTTCGTTTCAAGCCGCAAAGGACACCAAGAAGATTCCAGTGGATAACATGTTTCTGGAGCGTACCGTAACAATTGGTGTCGGGTTAACTGACAAATAGGAAAGCGAGCTCGTCAACTTCCTCCGTGAGAATCGGGATATTTTTGCTTGGTCTACACAGGACTTGCAAGGTGTTCCGAGGGAGTTGGCCGAGCACTCTTTAAACGTAAGACCCGGAGCAAAGCCGGTGAAGCAACCTCTCCGACGCTTCGCCGAGGATAGGAGAAAGGTCATTGGTGACGAGATAGCTCGGTTGCTAGCAGCTAGATTTATCATGGAAGTGCTGTATCCGGATTGGCTCTCTAATCCGGTGTTGGTAGAAAAGAAGAAGGATGATCCGAACGTGGCAGTGGTTTGGCGTATGTGTATCGATTACACGAACCTGAACAAGGCGTGTCCAAAAGATCCATTTCCACTGTCGAGGATAGATCAGGTCATCGATTCAACCGCGGGATGTGAACTGTTGTCATTCATTGACGCATATTCTGGTTTCCACCAGATACCTCTGAACCCGGATGATCAAATAAAAACTGCGTTTATTACCCCATACGGGGCTTATTGCTATTGCACTATGTTGTTTGGTTTACGAAATGCAGGTGCAACGTACCAAAGATGTATGCAAAAATGTTTGCACGATCAAATAGGTCAAAACGTACAAGTCTACGTGGATGATGTGGTTATTAAGACCAAGGAAAGCGCAACGCTCCTTGACGACATAAGGCAAACATTCGCGAACTTGAGGAGATTCCGGATGAAGCTTAATCCAGAGAAATGTACCTTCGGTGTCCCGGCTGGGAAATTACTCGGATTTCTCGTCTCCAGCCGAGGTATCGAAGTCAATCCAACTAAGATCCGAGCCATCGAATGAATGGAGATGCCGAAGTATCTCAACGATGTCCAGAAGTTCACTGGGTGCCTGGCCTCGTTGAGTCGGTTTGTATGTCGGTTGGGAGAAAAGGCACTGCCTCTCTACCAACTCATGAAAAAGTCAGATAAATTCGTTTGGACACCACAGGCCGATGAAGCTTTTGCCCACTTAAAAAAGACGTTGGCCACTGCACCAGTATTAGCTTCTCCACTATCAAAGGAGCCAATGTTGCTCTACATAGCCGCAACCAATCGAGTTGTAAGTGCAGTGATTGTAGTGGAGCGCGATGAAGAGGGTAAGTCGGTGCAGAGGCCAGTGTATTACTTGAGCGAGGTATTGTCTGCCTCAAAACAGAACTACCCGCACTTTCAAAAGGTGGCATACGGTGTTTACATGGCGGCAAAGAAGTTAAAGCACTACTTTGAGGAGCATCGCATCAAAGTGATATGCGAAGCCCCCATATCTGAGATAATGGGTAACAAGGATGCGAATGGCAGAATTGCGAAATGGGCAATTGAGCTAGCACCTTATGCGCCCCAATATGATAGAAGAGAAGCAATCAAGTCTCAGGCTATGGCGGACTTTTTCATGGATTGGGCCGAGGTGCAATACGAACCACCGCCACCAGATCCGAACTACTGGAGGATGCACTTTGACGGGTCGAAAACCAAAACCGGGTTAGGTGCCGGGGTTGTGCTTACCTCGCCAAAGAAGGATCAACTCAAGTATGTATTGCAGATCCATTTCGCGGCATCGAACAATGTCGCTGAGTATGAGGCTCTTGTGCATGGTCTCAAAGTGGCAAAGGAGATTGGCATACGTCGGATAATATGCTTTGGCGACTCGGATCTGGTGATACAGCAAGTGTCCGGAGTGTGGGACGCGCTGGATCCAAACATGGCACTATACAGATTTCATGTGCAGAAGATCTCGGGCTACTTTGAGGGATGCGAATTTCACCATGTACC
Organism: Avena sativa; assembly: GCA_916181665.1. NCBI lineage: Eukaryota > Viridiplantae > Streptophyta > Magnoliopsida > Poales > Poaceae > Avena > Avena sativa. The sequence goes on from OV702286.1 coordinate 84,304,784, forward strand.
TCGCGTGGAAAACGAAGCTGCCGACATGCTGTCAAAGCTCGGATCGACCTGACAAGCAATTCCACCGGGCGTAGCATTGAAGCACCTCAGAAAACCATCTATCAGGCCATCCCCAGGAACCGAATCAATCTATGTCCCGAAAAACACGGAATCCGGAGCTGAGCCCATGGACATTGACATGGGAGGTAGCACGCAGAACCCGGGGACTACCTCGGCAAACCCGGGGACTGCCTCAGTAAACCCGGGGACTACCTCGCTAGACTCGGGGACTGTTCAGCGTGACCCGGCTGAAGTTATGCCAATGGATCAGATGGAAATTGACGAGGAGATGTTCCCTGCGCGAGCGATACCAGCTTGGGCACTACCTATATACCAATTCTTGAAAGATGGAACGTTACCCACTGAGGAAGTGCTAGCTAGGCAAACTCAGAGGAGAGCCAAAGCTTACACAATCATCAATTCCGAGCTGTACAAACGGAGTGTAACCAACGTCCTCCAGCGGTGTGTTGACCCGGAAGAAGGACTTAACATCCTCCGAGATATACACCAAGGAGAATGCGGGCATCATGCCTCATCCCGGGCCTTAGTGGCAAAGGCGTTCCGGCATGGATTCTACTGGCCAAGTGCCTTGGAACAAGCAGAAGATCTGGTAAGAAAATGCAATGGTTGTCAAAGGTACGCCACCAAGACACATATGCCTATGTCGGAACTCAAGACCATACCAATTACATGGACATTTGCTGTATGGTGTATGGTTGGCCCGTTCAAACCAGCGAGAGGAAACATGACGCATATTTTGGTCATGGTGGACAAGTTTACAAAATGGATCGAAGTGAAGCCTATAAGAAAATGTGATGGAGCTACGGCTGTGACGTTTCTCAAAGACATCATCTTGAGATACGGTTATCCACACAGCATTATAACTGATAATGGAACGAATTTCACGGAAGGAGCATTTACGCGCTTTTGCCGAGACAAGAAGATCCGACTCGACATAGCCTCGGTAGCCCACCCCGCATCGAACGGACAAGTGGAAAGATCCAACGGATTAGTATTATCCGGGATAAAACCTCGGCTCATTGAGCCGCTGCAAAGATCAGCGGGGTGCTGGATAGAAGAACTACCAGCAGTACTGTGGAGTTTAAGAACAACTCCGAATCGATCAACAGGCTATACGCCATTTTTTCTGGTATATGGGGCAGAAGCTGTATTACCAGCCGACATAGAGCATGATTCGCCTAGGGTCACCCAATACACAGAAGCCGAAGTGCAAGAAGCCCGGCAAAATGATGTTGATCTGCTGGAAGAAGCGAGAGAACTGGCACTGTCCAGATCCGCCATATATCAGCAAAATCTCCGACGCTATCATAGCCGGAAAGTGTGCCCCCGAGTCTTCCGGGAAGGCTATCTGGTGCTCCGGTTGGTACAACGTACTACTGGCATGCATAAACTTTCCCCCCCATGGGAAGGGCCGTTCATTGTGAGCAAAGCATTGCACAATGATTCTTACTATCTTATAGATGCAAAGCCACAGGAAAAGAACAAGGCGGACAGGTCCGGAGAGGAATCGAAGCGACCGTGGAATGTAGCACTACTTCGTCCCTTCTACACTTAGCTAAGAAGTGTATGTATCCGAGTCGTCTCATATGTCGATATGTATGTCGGCAATGAGCTTATCAATGAAATAGCGGAGCCTCGAGCAGTAACTCGGGGACTGCCTTAATAATGGTTGTTGTTACTTTTTGTGCGTTAGCTGGAATGACTCGTTTCACTTAACCCGGATTAGTAATGTGTGAGCACCAAAAACCCAACCCTTCGACTTGTTGCTGTCCAACAAGAATTGGCTTCATGGTAAGCAAGGGAACAAGTTTGGAATTGCGTAGCACATGAAAAACGGCTAAGGAAACGAAGTTATTCGAGTTAACGTTTGTTTTTTCGGACTAACCCTATTTTTATTTTCAAGTTATTATGCTGAATTATTTTGAGCCAAACCTCAAAAGTTTCTAAGTATTGTTAAGACAATTTTTGAAGCTCGGATTCGTAAGTCGTAAAACCGAATCAAGGTAGACGCGGACCGAGCCAAGGAATTGGACGAACAAGAAAATGAAACTCGGGGACTACGCCCAAGTCAATCCGGCATAAAAACGTAGTAGCAAAATATCACTTATCCAGCATACAATTGCACCCGGCATACCGGGGATCTGATAAATTTTCAAGTTTTTTAGAACTAAGGAGCAGCAGGAGGAGCAGGTTCGGCGTCGTCGTCGATGTCTTCAATATCTGAAGCATCATCTTCCCCGTCCTCATCCGACCCATCTTCGACATTATCATTAGGCTCATCCCCACCGGACTCCAGAAAGCTCGGTCCCTCAACCCAGTCATGGATCGGAGAATATTCGACGAGGCTGTAGGCGCAAGCCTGGCGCCGAGCTACCCACTCCGGATCATCGGTCCATCTGGATCCGGTGCGCCGACGTGTGAGGAGGCTTAGGTCGATCTTCTCGTACCATGTAAGAATATGATGAAGGAGGGTATCTGATGCGGCACGCCCGGCGGACTCCCTCCAGAGGTCAAGCTGAGTCTCAGCTTCCAACAGCTTTTCGGCAAGGAGTGTGATCCTCTCTGGAGCGCTTTCGCTTGGCTAGAAGGTGTTGTAGATCCAGACCGCAACGTCGAGGAGATCTTTCCCATAGTTCTTGATGGTTTCCACGCGAGCTGACACGCTGACCAATAGGTCCTCCATGTCTAAGGGGATGCTCTCACCATCAGGAGCGACGGGAGTACCCCTTTCTCGGCGGAATTTGGCAACAGCAGCACTGGCAATGGGAGTACCCTCGGGAAAGTGATCTGGAAACAAGGAAAGCGAAGATGCTGAAGCAAAGGCATATGCGCTAACCCGGAAAGGCATATGAGCAAAGGCACATGTCGGATAAGGGAAAGAAACTTACGTGAGATATGGCGGTGGATCCGGGTCAACTCCTTGATGCAGTTGCCGCGTCTCTGGCGAAGTTGTTCAAGTTCAGCGAGCACCGACCCAAGCTAGACCTCGGATTCCTTAAGCAGGTCCTGGTCCTTGGAGATCTGGAGAGCAAGGCGCTCGCGCTCTTCGGTGAAGTTCTGACCAACTTTTTGGAGCTCGGCTTTGTGTTGGGCCTTCATTTTCTCCATCTCAGCTTTGAGCTTAGCTGTCTCGTCGTCCTTGGTCCAGAGGAGGGCAAGCTCATCATTCTTATTCTTCAGCTCAGCTTGATGCTGTCCTACTTGTTTGAGAAAATGCAGCATCATATCAGGCACGGGCACACTATCCTCAAGCAATGCTGAAATAATGTGTTGACCCGGCAGAGCCGAGGAGTGAATGTTTGCCGAGCCAAGGAGAAGAAGAAATGGAAAACACAACAAGGTAGAACGAAAGAGGACATACCTCGGATTTCCTCCAAGTTCTTCCGCATAATTTTGTTTTCAGCCTCCACCCCAGCTACAAAAAACCGAATGAGGAGATTAGTCCGGCGGAAACAAGTAAAGAAAAACGGAGAAGTGCTGAGGGAGAAAATTACCCCTCTTTTCATGCTCTGCGCCAAGTGCAACATGTTTTGCGCGCATGATCTTGTGGGTATCAAGCAGGCGTTGAAATTCGGTGCTCCGGCGGTTGGTGGTCACCTCAAAGGAGCACAGAAGTGTGACATTAACTTGATGAATATTCGAAGTGTGCAAGATCCAGGCCAAGTGGAACTTAACCCGGCTCTAGGTGTGTGCATATTCGAAGTATGTAAGATCCGGGCCAAGTGGAACCTAACCCGGCTCTAGGTGTGTGCATATTCGAAGTATGTAAGATCCGGGCCAAGTGGAATTTAACCCGGCTCTAGGTGTGTGCATATTCGAAGTGTATAAGATCCGGGCCAAGCGGAACTTAACCCGGCTCTAGGTGTGTGCATATTCGAAGTATGTAAGATCCGGGCCAAGTGGAACTTAACCCAGCTCTAGGTGTGTGCATATTCGAAGTATGTAAGATCCGGGCCAAGTGGAACTTAACCCGGCTCTAGGTGTGTGCATATTCGAAGTATGTAAGATCCGGGCCAAGTGGAACTTAACCCGGCTCTAGGTGGGTGCATATTTGAAGTTTACATGCAGCTATGTTAATTTTCTAAGGAGCATCCGGCCGAGTAACAAGTTACTCCGCCGGAGGCTCGGGGACTAATGGTTATTATCTACAACATGTAAAGGCGAAACGACATACCTCCACCATTCGCCCCGCGAGGTTAATTGCCTTGGCAGCAGTGTTCATCTGGGCAGAAAATTCTGCAGGGCCAAACTTTTCCGGGAGATCGTCGTTGTAGACGAACTCCGCCTTGTTCCAGTTCATGACGAACTCGAGAAGGCTCGGAGGGTACCGTTCGCCAGTGGGCATGTGGGGTGCCACCAAGCCCTTCGCATGAGCTTTCTTACTCTCAATTAGAGCAAGAGCTGGGCTGGTGTGAAGAACCATCTGCTGCGTATCGGTTGGCTCGGCAGGAGGATCCGTCGCTGCTGGTGATTTCTTTGGAAGCATTGACGACAAGGTTCGCTGCCCGGCCTCGACGGAGGTAGACTTGGCAGCATCCGTAGCCTTCTTGCCTTTAGCTTGTTGGGAAGAAGTAACCACGACGGATTTCCCCTTGGAAGTTGCGGGAATGGTTCCTCGCCAGGGCTGGGATGACTCGGAAGAACCAGAGGAACTTGGTACTGGAACTGCTGTGGGTTTCCTGGCTGCCGGGACAGGTGCTGGTTCGGAAGCTGGTGCTGGGGCTGCTGCTGGTGCTGTAGTTGCGGTAGACTTGGTGGTTGCTTGTTGCGGCAATGCCGAAGTGGCGGACACCGTCGCCTCGGCTGAACCAACCCCTCCTGATCTGAGGTCGCGTTCCTCTTGACGAGGTACTGCGGAACCCGGAGCAGCCGTAGAGCCCTCTGGAATAGGGCTCAGTGGGCGTGACTCGTCGTCACGAGGAGGGGAAGGACTGGACCGAAGAGGTGAGGAGATGCTGGATCCGCTCTGAGGGACCTCCACAGGAGCCCTGAAGAAGAGAATAATGTCAGAAGAAAAAGTACCGCGATGCAGGGAAAATGAGTCACACAGTGAAAAGTGACTTACGCATCCGAGGTTTCGGCCTCCTTGGGTTTCCGAGCCCTCTGTGCCGGGGCTTTGCCTGCCCGCTTGGAGGCAGTCTTGTCTTCGGCCTTCTTTTGCCTCTTGGGGGGCTGAGAAGGTTCAGAAGAAGAACTTGACGCGGATCCACGCTTCTTCTTCGACGCCACCGGAACTGGCTCGCCCGTGGCAAGTGGAGGATCCTCGTGGATATGCCCACTGGGGTTAGCTGATGTCGGAAAGGAAAAAGAAAGAGGGACAGCCTCAACGGGTTCAATCATGTCGATATCCGAGTCATCCTCATCATCGGGCCAATCTCTAAGAGAAGAGAATTTACCACTGGGTCGTTTGGTGGCGTCGGTCATGGGGAGGAACATCTCCTGGTCTGGCTCCTCCTCGTCCAGGATCTCTCGGTCCGGCGCCCACTTAAGGGTCGGATCCGTGCCATCCTCGAGAGTTTGCTGGAGAAACAGCTGAGAAAAAGCACAAAGAGCAGAGTCAAAAATATGATAAAAATCAACACGTAATTGATCCGAAATAAGTTTACCCCGTGAAGCTTACCGCGGGAGGGAGCCTGTCACGGCAGTAATGCTCGATTCCCCATGTCCATTCGGCGGAGAAATCCTTATGGGTGGTGAAAACAGCCTTGACCCGGCGGAAGATCTCCGTGTTGCTCAACTCGAACGAGGAGGTTCGGTTGGGGTGGCGGCTGAAGCTCATGTGGCACAACTTGTGAGTGCGCCTCTGGAGGGGAGAGATTCGGTTGCGCACGAATGTGATCATGGCATCCTCGTTGCGCAATCCGAGCTTCTTCAGCTCCGTGAACCTTTTGTTGACTTGGTTGGCCAGAGCTGTAGGTTTCTTGGCGACCTCCTCCCAGCAATCCGTGTCAGGGGGACCCGGAGCGTAGGGCAGCAACCGAATCAAGTCTTCGGTACCCTCGTTCCGAACGTAGAAGAAGGTCCGGGCCCATCCTTTGCAGGAGTCAAGCCCGGTGACCCGGGGAAAGATTGAAAATCTCCGGGGTAAGATCGAGGCAGCACCGAATTGGGTGAGCTGCTTGTCCTCCGACTCAAAGTGGATGTTGGGGACAACGTTGCGACGGAGGCTGAAGAACCGGATCCACAGCTCCTTCGTGGGCCATAGTCCGGTGTAGCCCTCGATCGTAGAGGCGAAAGCGGACAGAGAGGTGATGGCGTTTGCTGGGAGATGGTGTGGCTCCAGATGATACATCCGGACCCAGTCCCGGAAGAAGTCGCTCACCGGGAGACCAAATCCCCGTTGGAAATGCGATAGGAATACGACGAACTCACCCGGATTGGGTGAGGGGGCCAATTCCGAGGAGGGGAGACGAGCGGCGACTCCGGCGGGAATACGCCTGGTCTGGTAGAGCCAGTCGATGTCGTCTTGGCAGACCCATGAACCGGCCCACGCGCCACGGTCCGCCGCCCTGGTGTCCTCCTCCATCTCCTGCTCGACGACGACGAGCTCCTCCTCCGTCATCTTGTATCCGCTGTCCTCGCTGGAGCTAGCGCTGGCGGGGGTCTGTTTGTCTAGATTGACGAGGACCCGTGGCTAAGCAGTTGCGCAGCGGTGGCTGCGGTGAGGAGGCACGGAGAAGGTACGGCGGCGGCGCTGCTACAACGGGTACTGGCGGCAGCACGGTCGCGAGGAAGACGAAGGGGAAGAAGAGGAACGGTCAAAGGGGCGCGGAGATGGAAAAATGCTAAGGGACGCGCCCCTCCCCTATTTAACCACCCCCAGTAATCGATGAGTGGGATCTCGCTGCTCCGGAGAGCCACACGGTGTGGCCGTGTATCACCGACATCAGCCAATCAGAGAGAAGCCACACCGGGGGCCACAGAGTAAATGTGATCCCATGACGCGACGTCCAGTTGTGATAAACGAGGAGACATGCATGACGTAACCCGCGCATAGTAATAACTGACAGTTACTGTGGCGGTTACTGTGCAGGCCCTTAAAATGAGGCAATGTAATGATTAGCCTCTACGTGGGCTGGCGTATAAGAGAAGGAAGCAAGGTCCGGATCCGAGCCAAAATGGTAACCCGGCCAGCAAGTGAAAACTTGAAATGTGCAGAGGGAAAGTAAAACCATAGGATCCGAGCCAAATTGGTGACCCGGCCGGCAAGTGAAAGCTTGGAACGTGCGAAGGGAACAAAATCCATATAGTCCGAGATAAGAAGCTAACCCGGAACTAAACGCCCGAGGCTCGAACATCAATGAACCTGATGTGTCCTTAGCGACCAAGGCCGTTAAGACTGCACCAGCTTCGGGGACTAATGTTGGGGGGATACCCCCGGGTAGGGTCACTCCGGGGTATAAGGGCCGAGTTAGCCAAGGTTCGGAAGAGGCAAAGCGTGTGCTGGCCGAGTCACCTCAAGGAAGCCCGGATCACAGAGTAACCCGGGCCAGGGGGGTCGCCTAACGTTGTCTCGTCCGACTTAAGGAGTAAGTCGGAAATGCTTGTCTAACTTATATGCAGGAACAGGTGTGGCCAGATCTACTGTGATCCGGATCCTCGCTTATCTTCTAGGAGAAGGAAGGAATCTCTCTGGTCAAAAAAGAAGGTCCGGTACGTACTGGATGAGCGAATAAAGCAAGGGCAGGACCACCGGATCATGGCCGACAAGGATGATGACGCTCACGTCGGCTGACGTCGCTAAAGCAAGTGTGACGGGGGCAAAAGCACCCCGGTCGGGTTACCACTTTGGGAGGGGGCATATTCTTAGGAATATGCCTCCACGTATGCCCTAGGCAAGGACCGAGCCACCCCTATATAAGGGGGGCAAGGGTTCCTAAAGAGGGGGTTGGCATAATTCTAGTTGGTTGAGTACTAGTGGATCTAGGGTTCTTGGGCTAGATAGTAGGCAAGAGTAAGAGAGTTTCTTCTTCCTCCTCTTGTCAATACAGCTCAAGGAGCACTTGTAATCTTGGAGATAGGATATCAATACAAAGCTTCTGTGTGGAGAATCACTCCACTATCCCTCCCTGGATTCCCCTAGCGCATATTAGTCCCCACCTTTAGCCTATCCATGGCATCTGCCGTGACACCACAATGAAACACGCAGAGGTGAGCGACAAACTCTCTGGCTACCAACCGAAGCATGGAAAAAGGCAAGGGCGGCAATTTCGGGTGTAGTCCCAATGACATCCGAGGCCACACGCGAAGATCTACTAGCATACCAGTACTTTCTTCATCACAAATAGAGGGATTTACTAAGGATGCAGAGGCAACTCTATAGGGTTCGTAACATAGAAAACAAAAAATTCTACCGAGAGAAGCATAAAACCTAGATCCAATCTATGGAGAAGCCAAGACCTAATCCACGAGATCGGTGCAACGAGATTGATGAGAACTAACCCTCGTAGATCCAAAGTGTTTAACAAGACCGAATCTCGTGGTTGATGTAGTCGATCACTTGCCGATCTCAAGATCGTGTAGACGATCCTTCCGGTGCCGCGTTCTGGCAGCGCTTTCGGACTCGGTCACACGTACGGAGTCGTTGAAGACCTTCCTTTCCCCATTCCAGTGGGCAGCGAAGGTAGTAGATCCCCTCGGAATCCCATCAGCATGACGACATGGTGGTGGTGGTGGAGAATTCCTGTAGGGCTTCGCCTAAGCCGGAGCAGGAAGACATAGGAGGGAGGAGAGGGGTGGCGGCATGGGTTGGGTCAAGGGGGGCCTTGGGCGCCCACCCCTCCCCTCTTTATATAGAAAGGTTGGCGGCTAGGGCTTCACCCTTTCCTTCTTCCACTAGGGCCAGCACAAGGCGAGGGGGGAGCAAACTTGCCCCCCAAGTTTCCCCCTTTCCTTTTAGGGTTTTGCCCTAAACCCTTTAAGGCTGGCCAGTTGGGCCTCTAGGGCTTAGTGTGGCTAGCCCATGAGCCCCTGTAGCATTTCCTCAGCCCATGTGGCCCCTTCCGGGGTTGTGGGATCACTGGTGGTCCCTCTAGAACATTCTAGAAGCTCTGGTCAAAATACCGAAAACTTTTCAGAACCCCGGAAGTTGACTTCCCTTATATGAATCTTATTCTTCCGACCATTTCGGATCTCCTCGTGATGTCCTAGATCCAATCCAAGACTCCGAACAACATTCGGTCTCCAACTCATATTCCATATCTACTTCAAACAACATCGAACCTTAAGTGTGTCACCCTACGGTTCACGAACTATGCAGACATGATCGAGACATCTCTCTGATCAATAACCAATAGCGGGACCTGGAGTTCCATAATGGCTCCAACATATTCAACGATGACTTCATGATCGAATGAACCATTAACATACGATACTGATTCCCTTTGTCGCGTGATACTTTACTTAATCGTCGGTATCTCCATACCTAGTTCAACCTCGTTACCGATAAGTACTCTTTACTCTTATTGTGATGTGACATCCCTTGTGACCTAGTCACATGCTTTCAAGCCAATTGGATAGCACTCCACCGAGAGGGCCAAAAGTATATCTATATGTCATCTGGATGGACAAATCCCACTCTTGATCCATGCGCTTCAATCCATACTTTCAGAATACCCAATGTCACCTTTATAACCACCCAGTTACGAAGTGGAATTTGATGTCATCAAAGCATTCACCCGGTGTTGGTGATTAACATGATCTCATGGTCAAAGGCTTAGGTAACTATGTATTTAAAAGCTTGTAGAAAAGTGAACTTAATGACTTGATCTTATGTTATGCTTACTATGGGTGTGTGTCCATCACATCATTCTCCTAATGATATGATATTGTTACTAATAACATCCAATGTCCATGATCAGGAAACCATGATCATCTATTAATCAACAAGCTAGTTCAACAAGAGGCTTACTAGGGACTCATTTATGTTTACAAAACACACAAGTATTAATGTTTCCTCTTAATACAATTTTAGCATGGGATGCAAACATTTATCATAAACACAAAGATATAATAATAGCCACCTTATTATTGCCTCTTGGACATATCTCCAACAGTCTCCCACTTGCACTAGAGTTAATAATCTAGTTTGAAAAACTTGTGTATTCACCACCTATTGCTTTCTAGTGTTGTATATACACGATTGCTAGTGGAAAACATAATACTCAAATCTGACACTTTCAGGTCTGTGTGTATTTGTATGTCTTTGCGTCTCTATGCATCACTCATTCTTCAATGAGATGGCATTGTATAAATTTGGTACTTTGGCAAGGCCTTTAGTTGCTTGGGGTTAAATCATGTCGATATAATTGTCGTACAACATATCTTCATAGTATCAGCCCGCTGTGAACCACACCTAGTTTGATAACAAACTACTTGACATAAATGCCCTCTTTTGCTGCTACAATAGCGGTCATATATATATCCTTTTGTTGTAGTATTTGTCACAATGTCTTAACTTTGGAACTTATCCAAATCCGTTATGGAATCTCCCACTAGTGGAGAATTGCTTATCAGTGGAGCATATTTTTTGCTATCAGTGGCACATATGGAATGCGCCACTACTGTTGTGCCACTGATAATTAAGTATCAATGGCGCATATCAAATATGCGCCAATGATAACGAGACAACCAGTGGCGCATCTTCAATATGCGCCATTGATATTTTACTAGTGGAGCATTTCTACATAATGCGCCACTGATACTAGATGCGCCACTGGCTGAATAAAAGATGCGCCACTGATGTTTCTTACAGGTATACATAATACAGGGCTCTCAGGTATTTATACAGGTATTTATATAGATACACAACAGTATAAAAACAGAGAAAATAATACAAATAGAATTATACATCATCACATCAATTAGAATCCGACATAGTTACAAGTGCCTGAATATTATACAAGTCTAGAACAAGTTGATCTCACATCTTCTCATACATTACACATTACAACAAGTTGATCATCATCATTAGCCAAGTCCTAAACTACTAAAGGACCGAGTAGAGTACAACCGCAATGGCGGTGATGAGAAAGACGGGGAGCATGATCATCAAGGTCTTCATCTGGTTCCTGTCTCTCTGCTCTCCAAGGAGGTGGTTCCTCCACCTAGCTTCCGCCTGCTCTCTCGTCAGGTACCCTTTGTATCTGTTGCCACTAAACTTGTTCACTTGCTTGTGACAATCCTCCCACTCGTCGTAGACTCCTGGGACCCTCCCTCTGAACACCACATAGCACGACATCTCTATACACAAGGCATATAAGTACTATATCATGCAACAGAAAGAATTAGAAGTTTCATCACATGCATCTCTACAAAAAAGAAAGTTTCGATCTAAGGCAAGCTATTAAGTTTCATACATATGGTAATAAGTAAACAAATTCCAACAACGACCGTTTTGAGCTAAGGCAAGTTAAAGTTTATGACACACACACACACAAGATACACAAACCAGCTGAGCGCTAGCTAGCTAGGAACACTACATCATGAAGACTTTGTTTTACACGGCGCTAGGAATGGTTTGTAGCCTTCTTTCGTTGTCCATGTCCTACAGTCACCCTGTGCCACGAGCCGTGCTTCGATCTCGCGCTTACTGAACGCTCTTTTACAGGATAAGCCCCCCCTGTGATGACATCTTCTTGCACGATGGTCGCAATCTGAGTCTGGATGCGTAAGAAGTCGTCCTTAAGTTCATCATCGTCCATTCTTACCTCAGCTTCGGCCCATGCTCGGAGACTAGATGGCAACGTAATGATGTGTGCATCCCGGACGATCGCCCGCGGGTGATGGAGGGCGTAGTAGGCCTCCTTGACACTGTTATCCTGCTGCTTGACGTAAGTGAACTTCATTACATGTTTCAACACGTGTCTGCCATCCCTGAAATTTTCCGCCCCTTCTTGAATTCGTCTCCATTTTCGGCGTATACCGAGAGCATCATCTAGAAGACTCCTTATGTTGGTGTAGTCTTTCTTCTTTTGCTTGCTCCCCGAGTCCAAGTACGTGGCTAGCGAATAACTCGGGTGAATGAGGATCAATGTGCAGTATTTGTCTTTGCGCAAAAATATTGAAACGAAAGAATGTTGGAAAAAGAGCAACCGAAAACTAAGAAAGGACAAGTTATGACGACGAGCGAGTGTGTGCACTTACTCGGGAAAGAAAGGCAAAATAAGCTCTTTTCCACTCTTGTTGTCCAGCATGAAATTTTGGAGGTAGTTCCTTGCGCTGGCCCGGGTCACCGGATCCACCAACTGGCTATCACGCATGAAGTAGGGGTCCACTATCGCGACGCCAGGGGTCTTCTCTCTATTGACCTTCTTCACCCGATGGAGCGCGTATAGGCAGACCAAGTTATAGTTCATCCGCTTGCCATGGAAAAGCTTGAAGATGTCCTCATACGATATGAAGAAGATATCTGCAGGGGCATTATCGATGAAGCCCACGCCCGTTGGAACATTGACCATGAAAACAGGGTACGATGGATTTGCTTCTTTAAGAAGGCACTCCTCTAGATATAGAATACCATGCTGCAGGTTAGCCATGACTCCACTTGCATTTTTTATCAGCTCCTCACTCAGAATCGGTTGACCAGCTATATGAACCCTGGTCAAGGTGCCCTCAGGGGGCTGTGTTAACGGGTCATCCTAAACCCAGGGCCTCTTCGGACCTGGCTGGCTCAAAGACTGCTTATTCTTATTGGTTCTCTTGTGATGCTTCTTCGTCTCGACATTAGCAACTATCTGCTCATCCGCCGCCTTATGGAGTGTGGTGGGGCTGAAAATGATTCCCTTGGTGCCTTTATAAGGACCAGCGACACCAGCATCCAGAGGCGTCTCCTCTAGGGTACCATGGAAGTCTAGATGCGTGCATGTTCTGGTACGAGCATTTGGGTCGTCGGCAACGCGGTAGGGCTCGTCCATGTTTGGCATGAACAAAGAGTCTGTGACGCTAGTGTTGATCCACTTATCTGGGTTGTCATCATCATCATCTTCGTTAATGTTGTCCCCAGGTGCATCCTTGGGCGGTGGCGGTGCAACAGCAGCCTTGCAATGTGGAGGCGGCAATGCGGCGACAACCTTGCCATGTGGAGGCAACGGTGCAGCGGTGGCCAACAATTGCCGGTGACGAGAGGTGGTGGCAGTGACTGGTTGTTGTGGCCGCCACGACAAGGGCACATGTGGCCACTAAGTTACTTGTTGTTCCTTCACAAGCCGAATCTGGGTCTTTGGCCATGTCAAGACCCAGCCACAACAATCTTTAAGGTTCTTATGATCATCAGCTCCTCGAGGTTGGCTGGGGGGTCCATTTCTTCGCAACCCGGCAACACCCGAGCCAGCCGGACCTTGAACACGTCATCCTCCATCGACTTGTGGTGCATTGTGTGGCTATTTGGTTGAATAATTGTGCCCATGCCAACATCCTTTAGATCACCGTCCACATAATGAGAGAGTGCAAGGAGTGTCCTGCGGAAGAACAAGCATCATGAGATGGCGCTAGCTAGTCATCAAAGGCAAAGGAGATGAAATGTTATCAACATGCATGTGTTGGCCGACGTCATTACCTTGGAGATGGAGTTGAGCTCGGCTAATGTCGAGACACCGGTATCATCCCCCCGCTGAGATGCCTTACGAAGCATCGTCGGTTGCGCCTTAGTTTTGGCGGGAGGGGGCATCGGTGTGACATGCGGCTCTATGTTGGCACCGGCAGGAGGTGTCACCAGAGCGACCTCCGGCTGGGCGTTGGTGTTGGCGCCGGCGGGAGGGGGCACCGGAGCAACCGGGTGCACACACACACCATCATGCACACACACACATGCATGCATGGCCGCCGGAAAAATTCGGCATGACCTCTCCTAAAAATGGGACATATGGATAGTGCAAAAATTAGCCGAAACGGAAATTAATCGACATTTCGGCAAACATCCATGCACCACCAGAGCAAGCAATATGCTTTCTTCTTCGTCACCTACAAACATTCATGCACCACATCCATACAAACACATCATCCCTCTCGCAATAAGAAGGCTTCACAAACATAAGCATGCACACACATACACACCGCACCGACGTCCACCCTCCACACAAAACGTCCACATGCATGTCATCCAACAACTCACCTAGTAGAATCGTTACTGATCCAAGTCCACGATGAGATAGTGTGGTTGTTGTTAGAGAACAAGATGAATGTTGGAGGAGGAGAACTAGTTGGTTTAGTAGATCTACAACAATTGGAGAGGCTTCCTGATGAGGGTTTAACTCATCACTGCCCATTGTTATGGACTTGGGTTTTGGAGAAGGAGGGAGCGCTGGAAGCATCAATCAGCTAGCAAACAAGCACACAGGGATGCAAAGTTTACCCAGGTTCAGGCCTCGTAGAGGTCCCTACTCCTGCTTATCTACTCCTGGAATTAATGAAAAAATCATCGATTACAATGATGCGTAGATGCAATCTGGCGAGGGTTGTGGAAACTAGGGTTGTGTGTGTCCTCCTTGATGCCCCCTCCTAGCCTTTATATAGATAGGCTGGGTCTCGGGTAGCAGGTCGAGTCGGTTACAAGTTAGGGTTTTACCTTTGAACTTTCTATCTTTAGCTTCTTATTGTCTCGCAAGTAAAAACGAGAGTCCGTGGGTCACTCGAGTTCTCCATTTGGGCCTTGCAACGTCGTGGGCTTCTGCTGTATGCAGGTCGTATACACCAAACTCGAGTACCTGTAGGGTATACCCATGTCAGTAGCCCCCGAGTGTTCAGTGGAATCGCATATTCGACTGGAGACTTTATGAAGCCTTTCAAGTGCATGACTGAGCATTTCTTCGAGTGTTCTGTTCGTGTCATAGGGATTGTTGATATACGTGCCTGATTGAACCGATGCATCGATGTTAGTTAACTTCCTTAGGGCAAAACAACGCAATCTACTCAAACTCAAGTCCCCGGACTCGAATTCGGGAAAGTGTTGGCGTAATTCGATTTAGGCCGCGAAGGTCTTACATGCTGAATTCTAGTGTATGGGTGTGAGAACTCGACGCGTCCGTCAAGGCATGTTCATCATACCTGTAGGCACTTATATGTTTCTAGTAGTGCGCAGCAGATGTGTTGCCAGGCCTTAATCAGGTCTTATCTTCACGCTATAAGCGCGGCATCCGAATTTTGTCATCGCTGAGATGATTCGGGTGGCCCAGGAGACGCAATCTCTTTGTAGGGAAAGTATGAGGCGGAGTCGCCATAGAATTCGAGTGTGAATGTTATCAACACACAGTACGATGTACAAATAATCATAGGGTGCGCGACCAGCGCTCCCTATGGGAGTAGCCCCCGAGTGCCTAGTTGAGTCGAAGACTCAGGCAGGGACTAAAAAAACTTTTGCGACTGCTGTCGTCTTTTGTTGCTTGTTTCAGTCGAATTTTCTTCCGGTGCTCCCTGTGGGAGTAACCCATGAACCATAATCGAATCGTATATTCGAATGGTTGGGTATGCTTTGAATGTTCATATTCCTGCATAAAAAATCGTAGGGTGCGCGACCAGCGCTCCCTATGGGAGTAGCCCCCGAGTGCTTGGTGGAGTCGAAGACTCGAGCAAGCACTAAAGCAGTCAAAATCTTCAGTTGCTGATGCTGATGACGTTAGTGCTGACGATGCGATGACCTCAGTTGCCCATGTGAGCGGTTTTGACGGGACATGATGAGCAGTGGGTCCCACTTTCTGACTTTGATTTGACCGGGCGTGCGTAATCTTCTATTTTAACTGCATCTCCTCTATTTCCGCGTGTAATGGAGATAGTGGGGGACGGTTCGTGGTTTCTCCTCTCCACGTGTCAACCGTGATGTGCGCCACGCGTCCAATAGGGTTTCTGCTGGTCGTTGGATTGCATCCGCAAGGGGGTTAAGTAGCAGTGCAGCTGCGGTAAGGCCTGGGGCCGGAAGTGTTGTACAAGCGCGTCTGCGACCTCGAGAGTCGCATAGGTAAAGAAGAGGGAGGTGCTGCCCTCATTCGCACATGGTTGCACCATCGCGTCCAGCCTTTGCAGGCCAGAGTTCACCCCATGTTCCAATGGGCTGGTGCAGACGATGTCACTCGCGTATCTGCCGATGGCATTTCCGCGGGTGAGGTAGATAGGAGGATGCGACTGGTGACAAAGTACACCGCCAAGGAGGTTCTCCCAGGCGAACCAGTTGTGCCTCCCTTTGACGTGAACCCTCCTCCTGAGGTATGATTGTGGTACGAAGTAGCTATCTTTATCGATTGCCATTGATTCCTTGGTGTATAATGAATTGTCTTCTTAATGCAGGATTGGAAGGTGTCTCCCAGTTTGCCCCTCTTCCTGAGAGGGTGATTCCTAGCGAAGCGGAAGAAGAGGACGAGTCAGAATCGACCGTCCCACTTGAAGAAGAGGAGGGATCCCCCGAGTCCAGTGATCCGGACACTTGCAAGCGTTCTCACAGTGAGGATTCGGATGCTTCATCTCCGTCGACTCTAGAAGGTCCAGCTATTGGCGCAGAGGAGCCGATTCCTGATGTTCCTGTAAGTTCCATGGCGCCACCTGCTCGCAAGAAGATGCGGCTGACAAAGGAATCGTCAAAGTCGGAGGAGCAGTCCTTCGATCTTGATAGATTTGACTGGTAAGTTCTACTTTCGCGACCTTGTTTTATTCTTTGAGTTGCCATATGTCCTCAAGCTTCTGCTTGATTTGTGTTTCAGTCAAGCGGTGACATCGTCTTTTGACGACGTCCAATTTTTGAAGGAGTCCGGAGTCGCAGGCTCCAAGTCCAAGAAGGTGGCTTTGCGATCTCCTTATCCTCCATTGGTGGCCCACTCCGGGCATAATTCGTCGAGTTCTCCACATGCTAGGGATCACCAGATGGTTCCCCGGACGACTCGCGGTAGTCATCTTGGGAGTCTCTGGAGGGGCATGTAAGTGTAATTTTATCGCGCAGTCGAATTTGTAATTCGTGCAATCTGCTAATCCTTTGTTTTCTTCTGAGGTAGCCCCTTGTGAAGGAAGCAGTGTAGCATCCCAATTGTCTAACAATTGTAATGCTACTTGGTTTAGTAAGATAATGGCTACTTCATATATATGAGTGTTGCATCATCATTATATCATGCTCATGTCATCATGCCACCTTGCATTTGAGCATCATATAAAACCCTTTTGTTTTGGTTCTTATCTCATATGCATTATTAATTGTATTTGCCTCTTGATATATTGTATTTGGTTATTGATATATTGTTTAATGCCCAAGTTGAGTTGGGGGCATATCTTTTATTAACTCCACCACCTTTCTTGTCATCACCCCATCATTTCACCATTCCACCATATATGAGCATTGCAACTTTTTGGTTTACCTCTAGCTCATGTGGGTTGGGATGGATCTAATTCTATCCCCACATGCTCTCACATATGCACCATATTGTTTCCACATTATTGGTTTATGAGAGCCACATGGCCACCTTTGCATGCCTTGTGAGTGGAACCCTTTTTTTAAGCTTCCATATGGGTTGATTTGGGGTTTATGCTCATGTTGGGATATTTTTGGGCTTACTAAATACCTAGTGGCACATACACACTAGCAAGTCCCATTTTTATTCAAATATGGTCATCCCCTTCTACTCCACATGGAGCATTCCTTCAAATTCTTTTGCTTGGCTTTATTCCACTTTTGGGAATGCATAAGAATAATGCCATGTTAATATAATTGTTTTCACGGGAATAAACATGGCATTAATTATTTTGCATGTGCCATGCAAGAACCACCACATTCTAGTCTTTTGGATTTTATTTGAATCTTTGAGTGGATCATCCCCCATATCTCTCTCTATCCCTCTTCATGCTTGATCTTGTTTGGTTCATGCTAAAAACCCTACACCCATCTCCATCCATCCCATCACCCCATTATCTCACCCATATCTTTTTATTTTAATTAAAACTCTTATGCATGATCATATGAGGCTTATTCTTTTCTTTCTCTCTTTTCTCTCCTAGCCTAGTTCTTCTAAACCCTAATCTCCTTCTACCCCCTCTCTCTTTTTCTATCTCTAAACCCTACCACCATGATCTACCCCAACCCTAAACCAAACCCTAACCCGATGCCCTCTCTAGCTAACCCTAGCTACCCACATACCCTCTCTCTCGGCCTCTCTCCTCTCTCTGCCTTGCAGACCCCACCTGGCCACCCTGGCCCCACCTAGCTACCATCCACCCCAAGCCCTAACCCGAGCCACTACTCCTACTCCAACCCTAGCTCCATACCGAGCCTCTCTCTCTAGCTCTCTCCCTCTGCCGTGCGACCCCACCAGCCCGAGACCGCCTGCCTTGCCTCCCCTGGCCCACCTACCAGCTGCCCTGCCTGCCCTAGACGAGCTCCAGCTCGAGCACGTGAAGAGGAGAAGGAAAGGTGGCACCCGAGCCACCTTTTTCCCTAAACCACTTCCCCACGGCACCTCCCCTCTCCCTCTCTGCCTTACCCTCTTTCCCCACGTCTCCCTACCTCTCCCAGATCTCCCCAGGCCGCCCCCTTCCTCTCCTTCTTCCCTACCACCATCTACCCCATCGCCGGCCACCGTCGGCCTCCACCTCCCCTCCTCTTACCAGCCGGTGGCGTGGCGATCACGGGTGTCGAGGAAGACCACGCGGCACCCCTGCATCACCCTGTACACGCCGTCGTGGAGGAGAAGCACCAGAGCCGAAGATCATCGCCGCCACCGACGCCAAACCCTAGAGCTCCGTCCGTCTGCATCGTCGCCGATCCCCTGCGTCCCAGGCCGTTCCGCCACCACCGACACACTCTCGGTGAGCACCCGACCTTCCCAGACACCTCCGCTAGTCGATCTGTTGCTTGCTCGCGTTGTGCGTTTCGTCGAACGCTCTCGGCGCGGCGAGCTCCCGTCGTCGAGGACCGTCCCTGCGTCACCTCACACCTTATCTAGCCCGCGCCCTCCTCCCCTTCAGCTCCCCTAGCCCTACCGCACCGGCTCGCAACCACAGCGCGCACCCGCACGTCCCCGGATCGAATCCCCACCCCGCGCGGTCGATCACCGACCTGTCCGCGCGTTTGCAGAGAAGATCTACAGGGCCGTTGCCACTTTACAGTTAGCCTCCCCTTTTTATCTCCCGCTCAACCCACGCTCCTAGAGGTCCCACTAGTCAGCCGCCGTGGCCTTCTTCCAGAAAACCCCCTGGCCTCTTTTAATCTTAACCCGCGCTCCAGCCTTGGCCCCACCTGTCAGTCGCTGCAGTCCCCACCCTTGACATGTGGGCCGTAGCCGCTGGGCCCGCTTGTCAACCGCGTGGGCTAGCCAGAGCCGCGGTAGGAAAAGGTTTTCTGCGCGCATGGCCCCATTTCCGTTTGACCCCACCCGTCAGTGTCTAGGGCTAGGACAAGCTGAGTAAGAAAAGGATTTCTGTTATCTGTTTTAATTTAAATCTTTTCAATTTGTTTTAAATTCAAATTCAAATCTGTTTTTAAATAACTTTTAAAATACAATTCCAAATTAAACATGTAATATATGTTTTGAAATCAGAAAAATGTGAGGAATTCAATTATGCCCTTCAAAATATATTTTGAACACTTTAAATTTCAAGTTGATTAAAATTACAATAAAATGCCCTTTGCCTTAATTAATTAATAACTTTTGTTTGATAACTCCAAATTTGACAAATAATATGTCTAAATTGATCAGTCGACGAGACCTTTCTGTTTATGCATTCCATGTTCTGAATTGCAGCATGCATCATATAAATATAAAGCATACAACAACTTATTTGAGGTTAAAATGTGACTAAAACACCCTAAAATGCCTTCTTCTTGTATTCCACGCCTCACCCATGCCATGCTACCTTATTGCCATGCAAATTGTGCATCATTCATCATGGCATGATTGTTTGCTTGTCGCATTTTATTCATATGCTTGTGCACTTTATTTATGTTGGCCCTTGTTTGTTTGGTTCTTCTTCGAATAGACGCTGAGCAGGGGATATATCAAGAAAACCAGGAGCACTACCCAGATCCTTCTCTCGCTTCAACTGAGCTGCCAGGCAAGCACTACCACATGCTTGCATACATATAGTACCTATCGCCTCTATCTTATTCTTGCATCATTGAGTCGCGATTGCATTAAACTGAATCCCAAGTATTGCATAGCCTTTATTTTTAAACCCCACCGAAGCTCGTCCCTCCATCCCATGAGCCATTACTACAGGAGTTGTTTGAGCCATGCGGGTCGTAGAACAGCATGCGTAGGGTATGTGAGTGTCTGATGGATAACGAGGTACCTAAACAACTTAACCTGAGTAGTAATGGGATAACTAATGAAAGTGGCACCGGTGAGCAATATCTGTTATTTGGTTTTTCATGCTCACTTGTGTCCCGTAGGACCCCGAGTACTTGATTCCTGTTCCTTGAATATTCGCGCTATCCACATCCGGGAGGCTTATGAACCCCCCTGAGCCAGAGCTTGATTCATTCTTATTTCTTGGGGCCACAAAGTAGTTTGGGGCTTTATTACTATTCTGTACTTATGCCATGCTTTACTGCTTTATTTAAGATTGTGCGAGGAGCACCTGTACTGTTTAGGTAAGCGGAGTGTTTTCGCGGTATCGACAAGCCCAGTCACACTTTCGGGTTCCCAGTCATTTACAGCCATTGACGCAAACCTTGAGTCCGTCTCGGAGCCGGCCAACTTCGTTGCGGGTAGCTTAATGGGGTGGCCCCCTGAAATATTTCTGAATCCTGTGATCGCTTTATCGTGAATGCCTCGTTGGGTTTTGATTTGGTTTTTCCGAGGTTGATCGAGTGTGTGTTGCTATTTGTGCACCCCTGCAGGGTAAAACTTTCTGAAAGCCGTGTCCGCGGTTATGGACGACTTGGAGCACAGTTTCTCGATCATAGACAAGTATAACTAAAGTACCGATTTTAATTTGACTAAGTACCTGACTAGTAATTAGTGCAACGCTCATGGAATGGATAATAAAACTGCCAATGGATGGGGGAGGGGTTGTTCGTCCGCTTCCTCGTTGGTAAGCGAGGAGGAGGATGGATCTGTTAATATTACTGTTATAACTGTTGTTATTAATTCACGGACATCCGTCTATCTTTGGTTAGGCGGATGGATAGCGAGTATCTATAGAATTGTTAGGTATTATCTTTTGCTGCAATTGCGTCACCCCAGGTTGTGTCCCCTTTAGAGGCATAAAGACTTGCTGAGTACCCCTAGGGTCTCACACGATAAATTATTTGATTCAGATGAACAGGTAAGCTCGCAAGATGGATACTGGGTGGAGGAGACGGACGATGTTGGCAACGATCATTCGGTGTAGAGATTCCGGGAACGGGGATCCGTGAGATCTGTGGGCGGGATGTGTTTATTTATGGGGCATCTTATGCCGATTTGCTTCTTATCCGTACTCGGATCTTGTTTTCCGCTTCCGCCTGATACTCTGATGTTTGATGTATGAGGAGATATCCTAAACTATTATATCTATCTAGGATATCTGGATCTTACCGTATGGCGTTGCAATATTTCTATTTCTTTTAGATGGAATGGCTCTGAGGACTGTTGTATGGTGGCTTGCATACATACTCATTTGTGTATGTAGTTGATCCCTTCGCCTGCCGATTACGCCGCTCGTTCTTGTCCCGATGTTTGGAAATGGTTAGGACAGCCGAAAGGTCTACCTGTGAGTGGCATTTGGGCCCCACCGTACTATTTTAACCATTTCCGCTCATCCAGGCTTGTAACTAAGAGAGTAATTCACCGAGGTAGTTACAATTGGTATCAGAGCCATCCCGCCCTTCAGGGTCTCAGCCAAATGGTCGTTTTCAATCTAGCAAATATTTTGGTAGCTATGTATACTAGGGAAAAACAAAACGCGAGAGTAGGGCTGCTTCCACTTTTCTTCTTACCCACCCACCCACCCTTTTCTGGTAAGGAAGTGTAACGTTTTCAATCCTCTTCTTAAAATTCAAACTAGGATTCACGTGTTCTGGGTTCCGTAGTACCATAGGTTGTGTGTGTGTGTGTAATTCCTTGTCTATCTGTTGCATCCAACATGTTATCTTTAATCTGCCTTTGGTTATCAACTGTTGGTACATTCCATACCGACAGGCTTTTGCAAACCGACGCGATCTATCTGATTCGTTGTATACCGCCGCGATCTGTCCTACTCTTTGTTATCCGACGTTATCTTGTTTGGGGTGTTCGTTTCCGTAGTTACTAATCTTTAGGTTCATCGTGAGAAGAAGGTGTTGGGATATGTGTTCTACTTATTCATGTGCGGAGTAATGATTTGAGTGCGGGATGGAGTCGCGACCATACCACTACTTTTATCATTCGCTCTTGTATATTGAATTGGTAGAGTCACTAATCTTGATTCGTTAAGTGATTTTGCGCATCTATTGGTATTTTAATGCCGAAATTTGCAGAAAATTTTTCTTTGATAGTTGTGTACCACACTCCTTTTCAGCCGTGTGCGATATGCTTAATATCTTCTAGGTGCTTTGAACTTCGTTGATATTTTAATATCATCTTAGTAAATTGTATCCTTAAAGCTTGGTTAATTCCATCTTGGTACTATTTTGGATTATTATTATTCTCCATTATAGTACTGACTTGTGTTTTATATCAATCACAGGATGGCACCACCACGCCGTTCTGAGGAGGACATATAACCTGAACTGGGGGCCGCGTTGTCAAGCATCGCCAATGCCTTGGCAGCAATGCAGCAGAACCAGCAGCGTTTTGAAGAAAGTGTCAGGAGGAATGAGTTTGTTCTGCTACCTCCACCTCCCAAGCGAGGAGACATCAAAAGCTTCCTGAAGTTCAACCCACGCCAATTTGATGTGTCCGATCAACCACTTGATGCTGATGATTGGTTGCGTGAGATGTCAAGGTTACTGGTGACTGCTGATGTTCCTGAGCAAGAATGGGTAAAATGTGCCACTCACCTTCTGAAGGGAGATGCAGCTCTCTGGTGGGAGAATTACCTTAAGGCAAACTGCACTGGTTTGCAGCCTACTTGGGGACAGTTCACTGGAGCTTTCAAAGAGCAGTATCTGTCAGAAATTGTCATGGAGAGGATGAAGGAAGTGTTTCTCAACCTCAAGCAGGGCAATGACAATGTCAATACCTACATCAGGAACTTCGTGAACCTTTCTCGTTATGGTGGCGATGAGATCTCTGATGACAAGAAGAAGCAAAAGAGGTTCCGACAAGGGCTCAATGCATCGATTAAATATGCAATCACACATGCAAGGCCGGCGTCTTTTCTGGAACTTCAGCATATAGCTCTGCAGGAAGAAGCAAGTAGGCAAGTGTTTGAGGAGTCAAAGAAACACAACCGTGATGCAGCAAGCTCTTCAGCTATGTCAACTCCTTCTAAGCGTCGTGTCTGGGTTCCTAACACCCCACCGTCGCTCCCGGCTCCACCAAGACCTTCAAGCTACGCGGCAAGGCCACCAAACTTCCTCACTGCTGCTCCCAGGGGCTACAACCACCACTACCCTGGAGCGCCTGGCGGAGTCCCTGGCTACGTTGCTCCACGTCCACCTGGTGCTTGTTACACTTGTGGAAACTCTGGGCATCAAAACTGGAACTGTCCGATGAAAAACAAAGCTCTTCCTCCACCACCTCCAAGACCTGCGGCAAGCTCTCCTTTGGTTCGTGCACCACCACCTCGGGCTCTCAACATCAACACCAAGCCCGGGTCTACTGTTGCTCGTGCCAACTGTGTCAACGCCGCTCAAGCTGAGCATGCACCTAGAGTTGTGATGGGTATGCTTTTCGTTAACTCAGTCCCTGCACGAGTTTTGTTTGATTCTAGTGCATCGCATTCTTTTGTTTCTCACAAGTTTGCAAATGAGAATGAGTTAGCTATGGATCCTCTCCTTAAGCGGTTAATGGTCCTTTCTCCTGTAGCAACAATGGCAGCTTCTAAAATCAGCCATGGCAATCAAATTGAGATTGGTGGCTCTTCGTTCTCGGCGTCCTTAATTGTTCTGGGCAATTCTGACATTGATGTCATCTTGGGCATGGATTGGTTGATAGCAAATGCAGCTGTGATTGATTGTGCTGAACGCTCGGTTTCTCTGAAAATTCCTGAAGGCCATATAGTCTATTCTCCAAGTTTGACTCCTGCTATCCAGCTTTTCTCTTTGGCGGCTCTGAATGTTGATGCTATGGAAGCTATTCAGAGTGTTCCGGTGGTCTGTGAGTTCCCAGATGTCTTTCCTGAAGAGTTGCCAGGTATGCCTCCGGATCGTGAGGTTGAGTTTGTAATTGAGCTTGAACCTAGAACGGCTCCTATCTCCAAGCGGCCTTATAAAATGGGTCCTGCTGAGTTGGCTGAACTCAAATGTCAGCTTGATGAACAAGAGAAGTTGGGTTTCATTCAACACAGTACCTCTTCTTGGGGTAGCCCAACCCTCTTTGTGAAGAAGCGAGACAAGACTAATAGACTTTGTGTTGACTATCAGGCTCTCAATGCTAAAACCATCAAGAATAAATATCCCCTTCCGCGGATTAATGATCTCTTCGATCAGCTAGCTGGAGCTGTGGTATTCTCTAAGCTTGACTTGAGAAGTGGTTATCACCAAATCAAGATTCGCAAGGAAGATGTTCCTAAAACAGCGTTCACCACCCCCTATGGCCTGTATGAGTACACGGTCATGTCTTTCGGTCTCACCAACGCACCTGCCACCTTCTCGAGGCTTATGAACTCGGTTTTCATGGAGTATCTTGATAAGTTCATTGTGGTCTACCTGGATGACATCCTAGTCTATTCTAAGTCAAAGGAAGAACATGAAGAACACCTCCGGTGTGTCCTAAACAAGCTTCGTGAGAACCGCCTGTATGCAAAGTTCTCCAAATGTGAGTTTTGGCTGCCTCAAGTCACCTATCTTGGTCACGTCATCTCTGCCAAGGGCATTGCCGTCAACCCGGAAAATGTAAAGACAATTGTTGACTGGCTTCCTCCTGTAAATGTCAAAGAAGTCCGGAGCTTCCTTGGGTTGGCTAGTTATTGTCGTCGCTTCGTTCAGAACTTTTCGAAGATAGCGAAGCCTCTTACCGATCTCCTCAAGAAAGGCAAGAAATACCTTTGGACTCCTGCATGTCAAGGAAGCTTGGAAACACTCAAAGAGAAGCTCACTTCCACACCAGTCTTGGTTCCTCCAGATACATCCAAGACTTTCCAGATCTTCTGCGACGCATCTTTGCAAGGATTGGGTGCGGTCCTTATGCAAGAAAAGAAAGTTGTTGCTTATGCCTCTCGACAGTTGAAGACGCATGAGATCAACTATCCTACACATGACCTCGAACTCGCATCAGTTGTCTTTGCTTTGAAAGTATGGAGGCACTACTTGCTTGGCAACCGTTGTGAAATCTTTTCTGATCACAAGAGCTTGAAGTATATCTTCACTCAGCCTGATCTCAACCTTCGTCAGAGGAGGTGGATTGAAGCAATCAATGATTTTGATCTGACCATCAACTACACTCCAGGCAAAGCTAATGTCATGGCCGATGCGCTCAGCCGCAAAGCTTATGTCAGCAACCTCATGATGGAAGAACAACAGCCTCTCTTGTGCGAGGAATTCCGTCAGCTCAACCTTGAAATTGTGGAACAAGGGTATCTTCTGAACCTTCTGGCAACCCCTCTCTTGGAAGAAAAGGTTCGCTCTTTTCAACTTGGGGATCCATACACCAAAAAGATCATCTCCAACATGCAGCTTCCGAAGTATGAGTCCTTCCACGTCGATGACCAAGGCACGCTTTTCTTTGAACACCGGATGTTTGTTCCGAACTACCCGGGTTTGAGAGAGCAAGTTCTCAAGGAGGCACATGATTCTGTTCTTTCTATCCACCCTGGCAGCACAAAGATGTACATGGACTTGAAAACACAATACTGGTGGCCCGGATTGAAACGATATTGTGCCAAGTATGTCTCGGAGTGTGATGTCTGCCGCAGAGTGAAAGCTGTCCATCAGAAACCTTCCGGTCTTCTACAGCCATTGAAACCCCCGGAATGGAAATGGGAGAAAGTAGAGATGGACTTCATCACTGGTTTTCCAAGGTCGCAGAAGGGCAACAATGCAATCTTTGTTGTCATTGACAGGCTTTCTAAAGTGGCTCACTTCTTTCCTGTCAAGGAAACAATTTCTGCAATTCAGTTGGCTGAGCTCTATATCAACAGAATTGTCTCTCTGTATGGGGTTCCGCTTGAGATCAGTTCAGACCGTGGAAGCATCTTCACTTCCAAGTTCTGGGAAAGTTTCCAAAATGCTTTGGGAACAAGATTGAACTTCAGCACAGCTTACCACCCTCAGTCGCAAGGACAAGTTGAAAGGATCAATCAGATTCTGGAGGATATGCTCCGTGCTTGCGTCATCTCTTTTGGCATGAAGTGGGAAGAATGTCTTCCTTATGCTGAATTCTCTTACAACAATAGCTTCCAGAAAAGTCTAAAGATGGCACCATTTGAGGCTCTCTATGGCCGCAAATGCAGAACTCCGATTGGTTGGTCGGGTGCAGGTGAAAGAACATTCTTTGGCCCTGACATTGTAACTCAAGCGGAGGAGAAGGTTCACATCATTCTTGAAAATCTGAAGATTGCTCAAAGTCGCCATAAGAGCAACTATGACAGAAAGCACATGGACATGGAGTATGTCCCTGGTGATCTCGTTTACCTTCGTGTCACTCCCATGAGAGGCACGCACCGTTTTGGTATCAAAGGAAAGCTGGCTCCTAGATACATCGGTCCATTCAAAATTCGTGGAAGAAGAGGAGAAGTTGCTTATGATCTTGAGCTCCCGGAAAAACTCAAGGTCCATGATGTTTTCCACATCTCTCAACTCAAAAAGTGCTTCAAGGATCCCGGCAGGACCGTGGACCATGAGCTTATCAATCTCCAAGAAGACCTGTCTTATCAAGAACACCCCACAAAAATCCTTGAAGTCGCAGAAAGAAGGACTCGCAACAAGTCCATCAAGTTCTGCAAGGTGCAGTGGTCGCACCATTCTGTTATTGAAGCCACTTGGGAACGTGAAGATGAGCTCCGTGCCAAGTATCCTACCCTCTTTGAGTCTTCTTCTTCCTAGAATCTCGGGACGAGATTCTTGTTTAGTGGGGGAGAGTTGTAGCATCCCAATTGTCTAACAATTGTAATGCTACTTGGTTTAGTAAGATAATGGCTACTTCATAGATATGAGTGTTGCATCATAATTATATCATGCTCATGTCATCATGCCACCTTGCATTTGAGCATCATATAAAACCCTTTTGTTTTGGTTCTTATCTCATATGCATTATTAATTGTATTTGCCTCTTGATATATTGTATTTGGTTATTGATATATTGTTTAATGCCCAAGTTGAGTTGGGGGCATATCTTTTATTAACTCCACCACCTTTCTTGTCATCACCCCATCATTCCACCATTCCACCATATATGAGCATTGCAACTTATTGGTTTACCTCTAGCTCATGTGGGTTGGGATGGATCTAATTCTATCCCCACATGCTCTCACATATGCACCATATTGTTTCCACATTATTGGTTTATGAGAGCCACATGGCCACCTTTGCATGCCTTGTGAGTGGAACCCTTTTTTTTAAGCTTCCATATGGGTTGATTTGGGGTTTATGCTCATGTTGGGATATTTTTGGGCTTACTAAATACCTATTGGCACATACACACTAGCAAGTCCCATTTTTATTCAAATATGGTCATCCCCTTCTACTCCACATGGAGCATTCCTTCAAATTCTTTTGCTTGGCTTTATTCCACTTTTGGGAATGCATAAGAATAATGCCATGTTAATATAATTGTTTTCACAGGAATAAACATGGCATTAATTATTTTGCATGTGCCATGCAAGAACCACCACATTCTAGTCTTTTGGATTTTATTTGAATCTTTGAGTGGATCATCCCCCATATCTCTCTCTATCCCTCTTCATGCTTGATCTTGTTTGGTTCATGCTAAAAACCCTACACCCATCTCCATCCATCCCATCACCCCATTATCTCACCCATATCTATTTCTTTTAATTAAAACTCTTATGCATGATCATATGAGGCTTATTCTTTTCTTTCTCTCTTTTCTCTCCTAGCCTAGTTCTTCTAAACCCTAATCTCCTTCTACCCCCTCTCTCTTTTTCTATCTCTAAACCCTACCACCATGATCTACCCCAACCCTAAACCAAACCCTAACCCGATGCCCTCTCTAGCTAACCCTAGCTACCCACATACCCTC
Organism: Avena sativa; assembly: GCA_916181665.1. Classification (NCBI taxonomy): domain Eukaryota; kingdom Viridiplantae; phylum Streptophyta; class Magnoliopsida; order Poales; family Poaceae; genus Avena; species Avena sativa. The sequence goes on from OV702286.1 coordinate 84,333,073, forward strand.
TCTCTCGGCCTCTCTCTCCTCTCTCTGCCTTGCAGACCCCACCTGGCCACCCTGGCCCTACCTAGCTACCATCCACCCCAAGCCCTAACCCGAGCCACTACTCCTACTCCAACCCTAGCTCCATACCGAGCCTCTCTCTCTAGCTCTCTCCCTCTGCCGTGCGACCCCACCAGCCCGAGACCGCCTGCCTTGCCTCCCCTGGCCCACCTACCAGCTGCCCTGCCTGCCCTAGACGAGCTCCAGCTCGAGCACGTGAAGAGGAGAAGGAAAGGTGGCACCCGAGCCACCTTTTTCCCTAAACCACTTCCCCACGGCACCTCCCCTCTCCCTCTCTGCCTTACCCTCTTTCCCCACGTCTCCCTACCTCTCCCAGATCTCCCCAGGCCGCCCCCTTCCTCTCCTTCTTCCCTACCACCATCTACCCCATCGCCGGCCACCGTCGGCCTCCACCTCCCCTCCTCTTACCAGCCGGTGGCGTGGCGATCACGGGTGTCGAGGAATACCACGCGGCACCCCTGCATCACCCTGTACACGCCGTCGTGGAGGAGAAGCACCAGAGCCGAAGATCATCGCCGCCACCGACGCCAAACCCTAGAGCTCCGTCCGTCTGCATCGTCGCCGATCCCCTGCGTCCCAGGCCGTTCCGCCACCACCGACACACTCTCGGTGAGCACCCGACCTTCCCAGACACCTCCGCTAGTCGATCTGTTGCTTGCTCGCGTTGTGCGTTTCGTCGAACGCTCTCGGCGTGGCGAGCTCCCGTCGTCGAGGACCGTCCCTGCGTCACCTCACACCTTATCTAGCCCGCGCCCTCCTCCCCTTCAGCTCCCCTAGCCCTACCGCACCGGCTCGCAACCACAGCGCGCACCCGCACGTCCCCGGATCGAATCCCCACCCCGCGCGGTCGATCACCGACCTGTCCGCGCGTTTGCAGAGAAGATCTACAGGGCCGTTGCCACTTTACAGTTAGCCTCCCCTTTTTATCTCCCGCTCAACCCACGCTCCTAGAGGTCCCACTAGTCAGCCGCCGTGGCCTTCTTCCAGAAAACCCCCTGGCCTCTTTTAATCTTAACCCGCACTCCAGCCTTGGCCCCACCTGTCAGTCGCTGCAGTCCCCACCCTTGACATGTGGGCCGTAGCCGCTGGGCCCGCTTGTCAACCGCGTGGGCTAGCCAGAGCCGCGGTAGGAAAAGGTTTTCTGCGCGCATGGCCCCATTTCCGTTTGACCCCACCCGTCAGTGTCTAGGGCTAGGACAAGCTGAGTAAGAAAAGGATTTCTGTTATCTGTTTTAATTTAAATCTTTTCAATTTGTTTTAAATTCAAATTCAAATCTGTTTTTAAATAACTTTTAAAATACAATTCCAAATTAAACATGTAATATATGTTTTGAAATCAGAAAAATGTGAGGAATTCAATTATGCCCTTCAAAATATATTTTGAACACTTTAAATTTCAAGTTGATTAAAATTACAATAAAATGCCCTTTGCCTTAATTAATTAATAACTTTTGTTTGATAACTCCAAATTTGACAAATAATATGTCTAAATTGATCAGCTCGACGAGACCTTTCTGTTTATGCATTCCATGTTCTGAATTGCAGCATGAATCATATAAATATAAAGCATACAGCAACTTATTTGAGGTTAAAATGTGACTAAAACACCCTAAAATGATTTCTTCTTGTATTCCACGCCTCACCCATGCCTTGCTACCTTATTGCCATGCAAATTGTGCATCATTCATCATGGCATGATTGTTTGCTTGTCGCATTTTATTCATATGCTTGTGCACTTTATTTATGTTGGCCCTTGTTTGTTTGGTTCTTCTTCGAATAGACGCTGAGCAGGGGATATATCAAGAAAACCAGGAGCACTACCCAGATCCTTCTCTCGCTTCAACTGAGCTGCCAGGCAAGCACTACCACATGCTTGCATACATATAGTACCTATCGCCTCTATCTTATTCTTGCATCATTGAGTCGCGATTGCATTAAACTGAATCCCAAGTATTGCATAGCCTTTATTTTTAAACCCCACCGAAGCTCGTCCCTCCATCCCATGAGCCATTACTACAGGAGTTGTTTGAGCCATGCGGGTCGTAGAACAGCATGCGTAGGGTATGTGAGTGTCTGATGGATAACGAGGTACCTAAACAACTTAACCTGAGTAGTAATGGGATAACTAATGAAAGTGGCACCGGTGAGCAATATCTGTTATTTGGTTTTTCATGCTCATTTGTGTCCCGTAGGACCCCGAGTACTTGATTCCTGTTCCTTGAATATTCGCGCTATCCACATTCGGGAGGCTTATGAACCCCCCTGAGCCAGAGCTTGATTCATTCTTATTTCTTGGGGCCACAAAGTAGTTTGGGGCTTTATTACTATTCTGTACTTATGCCATGCTTTACTGCTTTATTTAAGATTGTGCGAGGAGCACCTGTACTGTTTAGGTAAGCGGAGTGTTTTCGCGGTATCGACAAGCCCAGTCACACTTTCGGGTTCCCAGTCGTTTACAGCCATTGACGCAAACCTTGAGTCCGTCTCGGAGCCGGCCAACTTCGTTGCGGGTAGCTTAATGGGGTGGCCCCCTGAAATATTTCTGAATCCTGTGATCGCTTTGTCGTGAATGCCTCGTTGGGTTTTGATTTGGTTTTTCCGAGGTTGATCGAGTGTGTGTTGCTATTTGTGCACCCCTACAGGGTAAAACTCTCTGAAAGCCGTGTCCGTGGTTATGGACGACTTGGAGCACAGTTTCTCGATCATAGACAAGTATAACTAAAGTACCGCTTTTAATTTGACTAAGTACCTAACTAGTAATTAGTGCAACGCTCATGGAATGGATAATAAAACTGCCAACGGATGGGGGGGGGTTGTTCGTCCGCTTCCTCGTTGGTAAGCGAGGAGGAGGATGGATCTGTTAATATTACTGTTATAACTGTTGTTATTAATTCACGGACATCCGTCTATCTTTGGTTAGGCGGATGGATAGCGAGTATCTATAGAATTGTTAGGTATTATCTTTTGCTACAATTGCGTCACCCCAGGTTGTGTCCCCTTTAGAGGCATAAAGACTTGCTGAGTACCCCTAGGGTCTCACACGATAAATTGTTTGATTCAGATGAACAGGTAAGCTCGCAAGATGGATACTGGGTGGAGGAGATGGACGATGTTGGCAACGATCATTCAGTGTAGAGATTCCGGGAACGGGGATCCGTGAGATCTGTGGGCGGGATGTGTTTATTTATGGGGCATCTTATGCCGATTTGCTTCTTATCCGTACTCGGATCTTGTTTTCCGCTTCCGCCTGATACTCTGATGTTTGATGTATGAGGAGATATCCTAAACTATTATATCTATCTAGGATATCTGGATCTTGCCGTATGGCGTTGCAATATTTCTATTTCTTTTAGATGGAATGGCTCTGAGGACTGTTGTATGGTGGCTTGCATACATACTCATTTGTGTATGTAGTTGATCCCTTCGCCTGCCGATTACGCCGCTCGTTCTTGTCCCGATGTTTGGAAATGGTTAGGACGGCCGAAAGGTCTACCTGTGAGTGGCATTTGGGCCCCACCGTACTATTTTAACCATTTCCGCTCATCCAGGCTTGTAACTAAGAGCGTAATTCACCGAGGTAGTTACAAGCAGCTTGTCTGGCGGAGCAGGTCCTTGTGATGGGTTGACAACATGCGATGTTGGACAATCGCCATCGCGTCGTTGAAGGTTAGTATTTGTCTTCTTCTTTTGTTCTGGTGGAGTTGATTCATTCGACTGATGGTCCATCTTGTATTTTTGTGCAGCTGAGCATAATGAACTTCTTCGTGATGCTGCTTCCCTGGAAAAGATGCTTGCCACGGCGGTGAAGAGTCGCGACGAGGCAATCATGCGCTAAATGAGTCGCGGAAATGTGAAGAGGATTTGTGCACCTCCACCGCGGAGAGGGAAAAGTTGTTCGAAGAACAACTCTTCTCGATTGCCAAGTCACTTTCAGGTATTCTTTCGTCTGAGTTTCCGTTGTTTCTTTCTGAACCTTTGTTGTTGTGTTGACGTTTTGCTCTGTGCAGATGCTGGCAGTCTGAGCTTCGATGCTCAGGCACTTCATCGTGATGATGCTTTGGCAGGCGTCGTCACATCAGTCGAAGACCGCAACGCTTCCGTTCAGGGGACGCTGACGAAGGCCAAGGCTGTGCTCAGTCGCATCCGCGAGGAGCTGACGCCCAAGGCTAGGCTGATTGACAACCTTGGCAGCTTGGTGGAGTCTCTGGCTGGAGGAAATCTTGTGGATTTCAAGAACTCGCAGTGCTCCGTCGGTGCCACAATGGCACTCGCGATGGTGCAGGCCCATGGTGTGGAGATGGATCCTGCCGCTATCTCTGAGGCGATGCCTGTCGACGCTAGAGGTCAGCAGGTAGTGTTTGATCCCTTTGCTGGTAAATGCAAAAATTATGGTCCCCAGCTTACCGAGACACTCGCCAAGTACTCCGAGGAGCAGCGTCAAGCGAAAGCTGCGGCGTCTGGGGGTACCGCCGGCAAGTCAGTGGCGTCGGAAACTGCCACGGATGCGATGAAGCCCCTGAGGCCGAAGTCGAAGTGGAAGAAACATGCTGGTCCTTAGTTTTATATGTAATAGCTCTAGTGTTTTGACCTTTTGTGTTTGTGAGACGATGCTTTTATGGGGGTACCCCAACCAAGACTTTGATATATTTGAATGTATCCGATCCTTTTGTCAGTGTATCTTCAGCCTCTTATTTTGCTTTTGTTTGGTTCGTGATAGGGTACCTCGAGTGGTCCTTCGAGTGGTCCTCGGGATCCGCCACCCGCTGGTGAGACCTTGGCGCAACCGCGTTCAAGGGTGGATGAATTGTCTCTTCTTTCACGACTGCGCGATCGCGTTAAGCAACTTGAACGTGAGTTGCCCATCCTCCACGGTAACGCGGATGTATGGAAGTCAAGGGCAGAGAAGGCTACCGCCTGAGAGCAGTATCTATTAGAGGAAGTGACGCGGTTGGGCGATCAGTTCAAGTGTTAGCTTCATGCCCTCTTAACCTTTCTTGTAGTCAATCGCGGTAGTTCCTTGTGTTCATACTTTGCCTTTTTGCTTGGTGTAGTTGTTAGTGCTCGTCATCCGCAGGATGAGAAGGACAGGATCGCCATTCACATGAATGACCTGACCCAGGAGAAGCTTCAGGCGAGTGGGTATTTTTAGGTGGACCATGGTCGTGCGACCACACTTGCGACCCTGCAGGATCGTGCCTCTCAAGTACTCCACTTCCTCAAGAAGGCGCAGTCGTGCCTGAGGAATATCTATCGGACGATGTTTCCCCTGGACACCGTCCCTTCGAGCCTATTGGATCTCCTATCTAAGTTTCATGATTTAAGCGCGGTTCGCGAGTGCGTGCGGCAACAGTTAGTGACTGGTGCCAAGGCTGGTCTATTGCTGGTGCGACTGCATAGGCCTGATGTAGATGTTGCAGCGATTATTGCTGGACCGCCAACGCCACTAGCAGGTTCGACCTGGAATATGGTTCCATGTTACCAGGTGGTGGATCATCCAGTAGAGGAGATTATCGACTTCTTCGAGGAGCAGACAGACGTTCTTTCGCTGCAGCAGTAATTTAACTTGTATCCTGCACAGAAGTGTACTAGTGTTGTAAAGTTCGTATGTATATGCTGAGTGTAATTGATTTTATATTGATATGTAAAGAGCTTGCTAGCTTATATGTTTTGCGAGTGCGTTGCACTATGCGATTCCTTTTTGTTAGCCTGGCGTGTGTTTATCTCAGCACCTTGTCAACCTACCAGGTGTGTTGCAACTGGGTTGGTGTTTGTCAAGGGTTTGATTATTACGTCAGCTACTCAGGATATCGCGATTGGTTCATAGAACAGGTGTGTAAAGGGTGGCGCAGCCCCCGAGTAATGAGATTCCGAAAGAATAATAGAAAACATAGAGTTTGGGGCACTTAGCTTTATTTATTCGTAGAACAGTACGAGGTACAATGTGTGGCTAGGTAACCTAGTTGAAAAGCCTTATTTGTAATGTAAAGAAAGAAAAACGACTAAAGGTAGAAGCGCCACAGCTGCGCGACGTTCCAGGGGTTGGAGTATGCGACTCCTGTCTCGAAATCTTTAAGGCAACAGGCGCCACCTGGGATTACTTCTATAATCACGTATGGTCCCTCCTAGGGGGACTCAATCTTGAGATGCCCTTGTTGCTTCAGTCGCAGGACCAGATCTCCTTCGACGAAGGACCTAGGGCGTAGTCGTCTGTTGTGGTAGTTGCGGAGATTTTGCTGGTAGATCGTTGATCTTTCCGCTGTGATTTCTCGTGCCTCGTCGAGGAGGTCGACGGAGTCTTCGAGTGCGAGGGTCGACTCCTTCTCGCTGTATGCGACCACCCGTGGGGCTTTGTAACGTACTTCTGCTAGTAACACCGCTTCAGCACCGTGCACCATGAAGAACAGGGTGTATCCCGTGGCGCTGTTTGGAGTTGTGCGCAAACTCCAAAGTACGGATTGCAGCTTGTCTGGCCAACATCCAGCGGCTTGTTCAAGTGGTCGAAGGAGTCGTTTCTTGATTCCACCGCAGACGAGGCCGTTGGCCTTTTCGATTTGACCGTTGGTCTGCGGGTGAGCCACCGAGGCGTAGCTTATGTTGATTCCCAGGTTTTCGCAGAATTCCTGGAACTCCTTAGAGGTGAAGTTTGTCCCATTGTCCGTGATCATGCTGTGTGGCACGCCAAAGCGGTAGACAATGGACTCGAAGAACTTCACAGCGCTGGCCCCTGCTTGATTTGTCACTGGCATGGCCTCGATCCATTTTGTGAATTTGTCGACTGTGGCCAAGAGCTAAACGTAACCTCCTGTCGAGGATTTTGGGAGCTTGCCAACCATGTCGAGTCCCCATTGTGCGAAAGGCCAAGCCAATGGTATTGGCCGGAGCTCCACGCCAGGTGCGTGCGGTTTGTCCATGAATTGCTGGCAAGCATTGCAGCGTTGGACGATGTCCTTGGCGTCGTGCATGGTTGTGGTCCAGTAAAATCCAGCTCGTAGAGCTTTGGCAACGAGGGCGCGACTACCAGCATGATGCCCGCAAGTCCCTTCGTGGATGTCGAGGAGGACAGCTCTTCTGTCTCTGTTGGAGACACATCGTTGGAGCACTCCTCTTATGCTGTGTTTGTACAGTTCGCCGTTGATAACAACGAACGCCTTGGATCACCGCGTGATGTGCCACGCGTCAGTCGGATCGTCTGGCAGCCTATTGCTGAGAAGGTATGTGATGTACGGTTGAGTCCAAGATGGCTCAATCATCATGACACCCATTGGTCCTTCGAGTCCTGTGTCAAGTTCTAGGTCGTCGAGTGCCATTGGCTCATTGCGTGGAAAATGCCCCCGAGTCCGTTGTTGCACTTGTTTTCTTCTCTGCAGCCTTTGGCTTGTTGGAGGACTTGCAGATACGCTCAAGAAATACCCTAGGCGGTATGGGGTCATAGGTGGAGCCAATGTTGGCGAGTGTGTCCGCCTCTTCATTTCTTTTGCACCCTACGTGCCGCAGTTCACAGGCGTCGAAGTCCCCTTCGAGTGTGTTGTAGAGGTCGCGATACGCGATAATGTTATCGTTCAGTGCGTCACACTCGTGCATTGTTTGGTTCACCACCAGTTTGGAGTCGCCGTAGATGATGAGCCTCTTAGCGCCGCAAGCTTTCGCCATCCGCATCCCGTGTAACAAGGTCTCATACTCAGCTTGATTGTTGGAGGTAGTGAACTGCATTCGCAGAATGTATTTCAGCTTGTCTCCTTGGGGCGATGTCAGTATGACACCCGCACCAGCTCCGTCCTTTCGTTTGGACCCATCGAAGTGCATTGTCCAGAGATAGGACATATCTGGCTTTTCAGGGAGCTGGTTCTCCATCCAGTGGACGAGGAAATCAGGGAGTACTTGTGACTTGATCGCATCACGCTTCTCGTATGTAATGTCTCGTGGAGACAGCTTGATTCCCCAAAGCGCGACTCGTACCGTGGCGTCAGGGTTGTTGAGAATATGTCCAAGCGGGGCGTCGTTGACCACCATGATTGGGTGTTCCTAGAAGTAGTGGCGCAGTCGCCTGGCTGTCATGAAGACGTTGTATGCTAGCTTCTGGTAGTATGGGTACCACTGCTTTGTTGGTGTGAGCACCTCGCTAAGGTAGTAGACTAGGCGCTGTACCCCATGGACTTTGTTATCTTCGGCTCGTTCCACCACGAGCACTATGCTGACCACCTGGTTGGTGGCGGAGATGTATAGCAACAATGGCTCTTTTTCGTGGGGAGTCACCAGTACTGGCGAGGTGGACAGTAGGCGTTTGAGGTCTTCGAATGCTTCTTGCGCCTCGTCAATCTACTTGAACTTGTCAGATTTGTGGAGAAGTTGGTAGAAAGGCAGTGCCTTTTCGCCCATTCGACTGATGAATCGACTGAGCGTCGTGATTCGCCCAGCTAGCTGTTGGACGCCTCTTATGTTCTTCGGCTTCTCCATGGCCAGTATGGCTTTTATTTTCTTCGGATTCGCCTCAATTCCCCTCGCGGAGATGAGATACCCGAGTAACTTTCCAGATGGCACGCCGAAGGCGCATTTTCCGGATTGAGCTTGATCCGGTAGCGGTCGAGGTTGGCGAAGGTCTCGCGGAGATCATCGATTAACGAGGCCTCCTCCTTGGTCTTGATGACGATGTCGTCAATGTAGACTTGTATATTGCGACCAAGTTGTCTCTTGAGGCAGGCCTGCATGCACCGCTGATAGGTGGCCCCTGCGTTTTTGAGCCCGAAGGGCATTGTGTTGTAACAGAACACACCAAAGGGCGTTGTGAACACCGTCTTCTCTTGGTCTTCCTCCTTCATTCGAATCTGGTTGTAGCCTGAGTAGGCATCGCGGAAGCAGAGGCGCTCACATCCCGCGGTGGAGTCGATGATTTGGTCGATTCGTGGCAGCAGGAAGTGATCCTTTGGGCAGTGCTTATTCAAGGAGGTGAAGTCCACGCACATCCGTAGGATATCCGTGTCTTTTTTGGGCACCAGCACTGTATTAGCGAGCCAAGTGCTTTCCTTGATCTCGCGTATAAATTTTGCATCGAGGAGTCTGTTGATCTCCATCCCGACACCTTTTGCTCGTGGTTCAGATAGTCACCGTATTGTTTGCTTGACTGGCCTGGTGTCTGGATTCATGTTGAGTCCGTGCTCGGCGAATTCCCTAGGAACTCCTGGCATGTCCGTTGGACACCAGGCAAAGATTTCCCATTGCTCATGGAGGAATTCGATGAGCGCGAGTTCCTATGCGGAACTCAAGTTGTTGGCGATGAGAGCTGTCTTGGTCAGGTCCGTTGGGTGGACCTGGACTTTCTTCGTGTGCACCGATGAGTCGAAGGACAGGTCGGATGAGCTTTGCCTGCTTAGGGGAGACAGACTGTTGTCCGTCGACTCCTTCAATCTTGCATGCCGAAGGACTGGGAGATTCTATTGAATTCCCTATCGCAGCTGTCGGACCTTTTGAAGCTCCCGTTGACTATGATGACGCCATTGGGACCTGGCATTTTAATCTGTAGGTAGGCGTAGTGTGGTACCGCCATGAACCTAGCGAACACGACGCGTCCGAGGATGCAGTGGTACTGTGAAGGCTAGTCGACGACTTCAAAGTCGATGCGCTCGCGCCGAAAGTTTTTCGGCGTGCTGAAGATGACGTCGAGGTGGATTTTGCCCAGGGGATATATGCCCTTGCCTGCGATGATGTCGTGGAATGTCGTATCTGAGACCTCCAGACATGTCAGAGGGATCCTCATTGCATGCAAGGTACTTGCGAACATGAGGTTGATGATGCTTCCGCCGTCCATGAAGACGCGACTCATGTCGAAGCCTCCTATATGTGCCTTGAGTACGAGGGGACAGTGGCCTGGACGAGGGACTTGGTGCGGGTGGTCACGCTTGTCGAAGGTGATGCAGGAGTCGTTTCCACTGAGATACTCAGTGGTGGACGGTGGGGAGTTAGTCCCCAAGTTGACTTGGCGAGTGATGGCCTTCTGCACCCGATTTGAGGGGCGTCCCTTTTGGATCATCATGTTGCCCACGGCCCGTGGGTACGGCTCGCCTCCGTGATGCTGGTCAGGCGCAGCTGTGGGTGGTGGTGGTCCAGGCAGTGGTGGTGGAGCTCCATGTGCCACAGCCCCTGGGGTGGATCCGTAGCCCCAGTTGACCGCATCGCGATTCATCCGAGCCAGGCCCTCATGGAGTTTGAGGAACTCGTGGCAGTCCTTGAGGAGGTGGCTGGATTTCTTTTTGACGTCGTGCTTGTCGATGTAGAAGTGCATGATGCACGGCCCGAACAGTTTGTCCTCGATGGATGCTGCGGGTGGTTCCTCGCGAGTGCGGCATTGCCATACTTGCGTGGTTTTCCCGGAGTCGCGGTATCCGCCGCTACGATAACCGATGTTGCGGCCATCATCGCGTTTGTCGGCATAGCCGGCTGCGACCATGTTAATGTCGTCACGGTCATCGTAAGTGCGCATTCGCCGCTTGCCTCGATGGTCGCGTCTGCGCCCGAGGTCTTCGTCGTCATCGGAGTAGGTGCGGTTTCTCACCGAATCTTCTCCATCGGCCCACTGATTCGTGATCTCCATCAAGTGGTCAATTGTTTTGGGTTTCGAGCGGCCCAGTGCCTCTCTGAGCTCCATGCGGCGAACACCGCCATTGAATGTGTCGATTGCGCGATCCTCCGAGATGTTTTCTGTGGAGTTCTTGATCATGGACCACCTCTGGATGTATGAGCGTAGTGATTCACCCGACCTTTGTTGGCAGCTCCTCAGTTCTTCGATTGATGCGGGCCTATTGTAAGTGCCCTTGAAGTTGCGCACAAAGCTATCGACCAGCTCCTCCTAGCTGCGAATGGATTCGCGCGGGAGATTGTTAAGCCATGCGCGGGCAGCTCCCTGCAGCTGTAGCTGTAGGAATTGCATGGCCATGCTTCGACTCCCGCCGTGGAGCTTGACGGAGGAGAAGTGGTCCTCCAACCAGATTTTTGGATCCTGCAGACCGTCAAATTTGGGGTTCTCCGATCGGAGCTTGAACCCCTTAGGCATTCGCTTCTGGCTGATAGCTCTGCTGAAGCATCTGGCGCCACAGAGCTCCACGTCTTTGTCCTCTGAGTCAGTAGAACGGGCACGTCGTGCCCTCGACTTGTCGATTTTGCTCTGCGTGAGGTCATCGCGCGCATCGTAGTCGTGGTCGTGTCGCCGTGAGCGGCGACGTCGAGACAGATCGTGACTGTTGCACTGGACGAGGGTGGGGAATAGAGTTTTGCCAGAGCCTTGCCTTTCTTTGGCTCCGACATCGGCTCTTTGTCGAGAGCAGCCTCGATTAACCCCAAGCCCGCGATCGTAGATTGGTGCATGGCAGCTCAGGGACCTCCAGCCAGCGGCTGGATGTTGAGGAGGTACATGGTGGCCACTGTCACCGCAGCTTGCGGCGTCTTTGGGACCATGTTGCCCCGCGTGTCGACTGTCATAGAGCTGAAGTCGAGGACCTTTGCAGCTTCTATGTGTTCCTGCTCGGTGAGATGGGCCATTCGAGATCGCCTCTTGTTGGCGATGTACTCATTGCCTTTGGAGGAGGATCCTCCGTGGGAGGAGAGCCCGACCCGTCGAAGACTCAACTCATACGCTGCCTTTTTACACGCTTTGAGTTGCGCGATCGTGTGTAGTTGGCGTTTGTATTCCTCCTTCAGGAGCCAATGGTAACCCATCAACAGTTCTTGCAGGGAGCCAAAGGGCAGAGGGTTGCATCGTAGGGCTTCTCGATAGCAGGCCCACTCGTTGTCGTTGAGCCTGATCACTACGCGCTCCCCAGTGTTTTCATTCACCATGGTTGGTGGTTCGACTGCCCCTCCATTGTTGACGGGCGTGCCATTGCCGCCGTTAGTGGGGCCACTGTTGGGCGGTCTGCCATTAGGTATGCCACCGTTGGGCGGGTCGGATCCATTGCCACTGTTGCCCGTGTTGTCGCGATTGGCGGAGGTGTCACCAGCGTTGATGACGGCGCACATTAAGTGGTTGGGGAAGCTGTTGCTGCCACAACTTTCAGATCCAGAGCCATAGGCTCCATCTTTAGTTGCTAGGTCACCCAGATCGGATCCACGACTGTTGTCGCTGTCCGTGTTCTCGGCTATTGCCGAGGCGTTGAGCTCGCTGAGGGTGCCGATCGGTGGAGGGAAACACGATGCTGGAGCAATCGATGGTGTTGTTGGCTGGTCAGGCATGCGAAGCGTGCACATCTGACCCACTTGGAAGCGGAAGCTCCCGATCGCCAGGCTAATTTCATCGCCCATGGACTCGAAAGCCGGGCGAGTGGCCGGCGTGTGGACGGTGAAGTTGAACGTGCCGAAGAGCTGGCGAATCTCCACTGTTGCAAAGTTGTAGATCGCAGTTGATGGGGCCGAAGAAGCCACGACATCAACACTCCCAATTCCCACAGACGGCGCCAATTGACGAGGGTTTAACTCATCAATGCCCATTTTTATGGACTTGGGTTTTGGAGAAGGAGGGAGCGCTAGAAGCATCAATCAGCTAGCAAACAAGCACATAGGGATGCAAAGTTTACCCAGGTTCAGGCCTCATAGAGGTCCCTACTCCTGCTTGTCTGCTCTTGGAATTAACGAAGGAATCGACGATTACAATGATGCGCAGATGCAATCTGGCGAGGGTTGTGGAAACTAGGGTTGTGTGTGTCCTCCTCGCTGCCCCCTCCTAGCCTTTATATAGATAGGCTGGGTCTTAGGTAGCAGGTCGAGTCGGTTACAAGTTAGGGTTTTCCCTTTGAACTTTCTATCTTTAACTTCTTCTTGTCTCGGAAGTAAAAACGAGAGTCTGTGGGTCACTCGAGTTCTCCATTTGGGCCTTGCAACGCCGTGGGCTTCCGTTGTATGCAGGCCGTATACACCAAACTCGAGTACCTGTAGGGTATACCCATGTCACTTCCCCTCACAAAACTATGAAGCAAGGTAGGTTCAACAACCAAGAATGGAGAAAAGAATGGAGAAGTTGAGGTGGTGGGGAGGAGGAGGACGAACTAGATCTAGTTTGGGGTGGTGGGTGGAGAAGAATGGAATGGTGGTGGAGGGTGGGGGTGGATGCCAACTTGTAGATCTGGACGAAGTTATCAGTGGTACATATTACACTAAATGCTCCACTGATAAGTCTGCCACCTTTTCTGGTGGTGGGCCCCAAGACTTATCAGTGGCGCATTTCGTATTATATGCGCCATTGGAGGAAATTTATCAGTGGCACATATACTGAATGCGCCATTGATATTCCTGCCACCTTTTAGAGTTATGGGGTCTAGGTGGACCTACCTTGATGAGGAGAATATCAATGGCGCATGTAGGAAAGGATGCGACATTGATGAGGAGAATATCAATGGCGCATATTGCATATGTGCCATTGATAAGCATATATCAATGGCACATATGAACATATGCGCCATTGATATTTGGTCCACATCCCTCTAGGGTGCCGGGCCCACATTATCACTTGCGCATTATTTGCGAAGTGCGCCATTGGTTAGACAAAATATCAGTGGAGCATATTTTTATATGCGCCACTGATAATTATTAGTGGAGCATATTCAAAAAAATGCTCCACTGATAATAAATCTATCCATAAGCCTTTTTCTAGTAGTGTCCATTCCATTACATTGTACCACCCATAGTTCAAATTGAGATAAACTTATTAGTATTTTGTGACAAAACTAGTATCAATATAACATTTTACAATGAACTAACTATCTATTTGTCACCTCTAAATAAAATATTCTTAGCTCTCTCAAAGATCATAAGGATATCCTTACTATCGTCCCATGATCATCTTATGAGTCATTCTAGTATATGATCATAACATTTAGAGCATATGACATATCTAGATGTGTACTCTCACAGAATGATTGATCAACATATTCTTGTGATTTCACTCACCAAGTGTCAAAACACTCGAGTCTTGATTCAGTCATTTTCCATGCGATACGAACCTTTCTTGTCGTTTCCATATTGAACTCTTTCAATATCTCATCTATGTACTTCTGGCTCAACCATATTAGCTACTCAATCTATCCATATAGACATTGATGCCTAATATTTGGGTTATGCTTAAGTATTTCATCAAAATTAAATTTTAATGAAATTCTTAGCCTGTTTCAATAAAAGATACACCATTTCCAATCAACAATATGTCTTTCACATAATGTATTCGAAATATGGGAAAATTTGCTATAGGACATCGTTATTTTCTGTCATTTGCTGAAACACACTGTCCGATTATGTATTTGTCAGGTACCATTACAATTTTGTGGCACATTTGCCAGAACACACCACGTGGCAAAAATAGGAAAGTTTTAGCGACATTGATCGGGTGACCATGTTATGGCCGGATTTGAACAAAATGTGCCAAACTTTACCTTTTTAGCTGTACGGTGTGTTCTGGCAAATGTGCCACAAAATTATAATGGTACATGGCAAAGACACAATTGTGTAGTGTGTTTTAGCAAATGCCAGAAAATAACGGTGTCTTGTAGAAAATTTTCCCTAGAAATATGTCTCAGCGCTCCCACTTAATTTTTTGCAAATGCAAGCATCTTTATTGTCTCCAATGAAATTAAACTCTTTTAATAGTTTCATCACGGTGAAGATTCGAACTCCGTGATGCTTATTTCGACCATTGAAGTTTGCATACCTTTTAGCATCCTTTGAATTAACAAAACCCTTTGGATCGTGTCATGTACACGTCCTAGGTAACCATTCTATTAGAAGAACTTGTTTTGTTTGTTCAACTACCATGTACCAAAATTATATGTAGTGGTTGCTACATTAATCCCTCTAGATTAAATATCGCTATGAAAGATCAAATCTTGTCATAATCAACTTCTTGAACATTGTCGTAAACTCTTGCCCAACATGTCAACTATTTCATAGATGTCAAACATCCATGTCTATATCTTTATAGATCCAAATACGAATGATAGGTTTTACACCTTTCTAGAGAGTCTTCCAAGTTCAAAACTTGATTTCTCGTGTATGGAACTATCACGGATTTTATGGCTTCAAGCCATTTGATGGAGTCAGGGCCCATCATTGCTTTTTTGCATGTAGTCGGTTCATCATTGTCAAACAATAATGATTTAATTCTCAAATCTTGGTATTTGATTATTTACCCAACCTACTTGGTTCAATAGGAACTTAGATCTCCGTGACCACAACATTTGAGGCACGTGAGCCATGAGAATTATGGCTGCCTCTGGAACACTTTCTGGTGCTGCGCAACTCAGCACACATAGTTAAGGTTCATTAACCATATTAAAGTTCTATTGTCCTCCCACTTAACTTTTCATGAAAATTTCCTTCTCAAGGAACTCGATGTTCGAAGCGACAAACATTTTTGTTTTTGGTGTTATGGAGGAATACCCAACGGTTATTCAAAATAATCTACAAAGACATGCTCATCCGACTTTGGTTGTAAACATTTTACTTATGCCTAGCATACCAATATTTAAGAAATGACAACTTGGGTTTTATCCCAAACCATAACTTATAGGGATTTCTATTTTCGTGCCCCTGGTTTGTTAGTTATACTCAGTTTTCCCTAGCCGCTTAGTTTTTCGTCACTTTTGCCCTCCCTCCATTTTGAAACCCTCATATGCGCCCAGACGGGGGGATGCCATCAGGTCAAAGGCTTTGACTGTTACATGCTACCGGTGGGACCGTGTTGGGGAGGGTCATGCGTTGAGCGTTATGTTACGTCGCCTTGACCGTTACATGCTGACAGGTGTGGCCGGGATACACAGTGGACCAGCCATCCATCTCTCGCTGATTATGGGGGATGTGGTGTGGGACCATGTGGGGCGCGTTTGGTGGTTACGTGTGCCCTGTCGCCTAAATTTGAAGTTTTATTTGTTTTTTTATGATTAGCCTTTTTAAGAGCGCCTTTTCCCCTCTCTCTCGCTAACAGTTGTGTTTTTTGCCCAAAAAGGCAGCAAATCTAGAGCAGCTTCTCTCTTTATTCATTGTTCATTTTGCCCTCGTTTTTCCCCAATCTGGTAGCAAATCTAGAGCAGCAAAACTAACCAGCACCATAAATAAATTTAGTAAACAGAGCAGATGTAGATAAAGCAACTAATATAAGTTATATAGTACGGTACTTAACAAGGTTCGACAATTAGGCTGTTCAGCAGCAGCGGTGGACAAGTTCAACACAAACAAGACAAAAGAAGCTACTTTACAGTAGCAGCAGATCAGTGGCCCCTCATGGCCTCTGCTAGGAGGACCTCCACCTCCTCCCTCTGGCGCCTCCTCTACTTCTTCCTGCTTAGTCCCTTGACCTTGGGTGCCTTGGGCTTGATCGGGGGCATGCGACCCTCCTGGATAGCCACCTTCTAGAGGTTGCCGAGGTGAGGAACGAGCGCCTGGTGATTGGCTATGAAGTCGTGGACGTTCACGGACTTACCGCAGGTCCTCATGTCCTCGACATGCTTCGCGAGGGAGTTGAAGTCCGTGGTGCGGAGCCTCCTGGTGGGGCAGAAGGGGCACCTGTACACGTCACCGATGAAGAAGTTGTTGTACTGGCTAGACTTCAGCCTCCTCAGCACATGACGAGTCTTGGTGTCCTTGGACTCATCGTCACTGCGGACGTCGCTGCTATCCTCCTATTGGAAAAAAACAGTAGAGTGCAATAAGGACATGATTGAGATACTTTGATTATCGGGATTGATTATTTGCATAAATTAACCGATTGAGATCTCTTGATTATTCCCCAAATCTCAAACCAAATCGAATACTGATCCCAACTATGAACAGGGGGTTGAAATACAAATAGGGGGATTCATCGAAATACGAGATCTAACACAAGATGATTAGCTACTGTAAAAATAAGAACAGCCGAGCCCTAATAACATATGATCTAGCATCCAATGATGGGAACGGGGGAAGAACAAGGCAAGGGGAGAAAACCTTGGTTACCTCCGACCATGGGTCGGTGATGCTGGTGTCCTAGGGTTTCTCCAGCCTTATGTAAACAACAACCTCGTAGGGGTCCCAGTTGAGCGGGATCTGCTTGAGACCGGCGCGGGCCTCCATGCCGGCAGCTACGACGGATGCGGGGACGAGGACGGGGGCATCCTCGCCAGCAGCCTTGGAGGCCCCGATGGACACCGTGTCGTTCTTCTCCATTGCCGGCGTGGTTGGGGTTATCTAGGGGGTTTTGCAGAAGGTGATGGGACAATGGAGACGGTTGAGTGAGCGAGTGAGTGGAGAGGCCTCTATTAAAGGAGAAGGGAAGCAACATTTCATTGCACTACTGTGCACCACGTAACCGCGTACACTACTGCACCGTGCACGGCCACACGTGTCCTCTACCGCCTCGTGCACCGCACACGCGTACTGCGAGTCACGTTTTTCCCTCGTGTCTAACCCTGGCGATTCAGTTGTACTCGGTTTTTCCCTCGAGTGTAACACGGGCAGTTTTGTTGTACTCAGTTTTTCCCTCCAGTACTAACACTGCGGTGTGCAATAGACTCAATTTTACCCTCCGGTGGCTGGTCAACATAGAGTCAACTAATAGGTTTTAGCTAGCTAATTGAGTCATTTTATGCACAACAAATTCAAAAAGAGCAAAACACAGTGGCATCTACCTAGGGAGTCTTATTATGTGACCTCCCACCATAAGAACTGTATATAAATCAAGTTTTAACCTAAATCACCACTTCTCAAATCACCTACTATCTATGAAGGTTCATGGATTTCTACTCAAGCCTCATCCCCAAACATCCCTCCCCAAAACATAGTTTGTCTGAATGAGGCAATAATTGTCAAACTGGTGTATATTTGAATTGCAAATAGTTTGATGTATGCCAAGATGTATTTTATTGTATAAAAGACACATTTTCCATTTTTTAAATCCTTTTCTATTTTTTATTTGAATCCCTTTGTCAGTCTTGCCCTTGGTTTTTAAGTTCTACTCAGTTTTGCCCTTGGTTCTTAAGTGCTACTCAATTTTGCCCTCTCTTTATATCCATCTCTCGCACATGTGCTCATCTTCACTGCTACACTCTGATTGGTCGAGACAGTTGTCACACGGATCGTGCCCTCCAACCGTTGATCCTCTGTGATCTAGCGGACAGGATAACCCCTATATTTATCGGGGGGCACCCCTCTATCCATGCAAAATAACGAGTATGCCACCGGTAGTTTAACTCCATAAACAAATGAACTTGAATATAATTTGAAGGGAACATGTTTGAAGGTGTATAACTTGTGCATTACATTCCACTCTATGAAAATGATAATCTCTCAATATTTTCTTAGCACAATATTATCATGTATTAAGTGCGATTTCAAAGAGTTCAAATGTGTATAATATACGCAAGTTTATGCATTACATTCCACTCCATGTAAATGATAAATGATAAGGATTTTATTAGCACAAAATTATCATGACCTAAGTGCGATTTCAAAGAGTCCAAAGGTGTATAATTTTCATATATGCCAATTTATGCATTACATTCCACTATATGAAAATGATAATCTCTCAAGATTTTCTTAGCACAACATTATCACGTATTAAGTGCAATTTCAAAGAGTTCAAAGGTGTATAATTTTTGTATACGCAAGTTTATGCATTATATTTCACTCCATGCAAATGATAATCTCTCAAGATTTTATTCGCACAACATTATCACGTATTAAGTGCGATTTCAAAGGTGTATAATTTTTGTATACGCAAGTTTATGCATTATTTTTCACTCCATGGAAATGATAATATCTCAAGATTTTCTTAGCACAACATTATCACATATTAAGTGTGATTTCAAAGGGTTCAACGGTGTATAATTTTTGTATACGCAAATTTATGCATTATATTTCACTCCATAGAAATGATAATCTCTCAAGATTTTCTTAGCACAACATTATCACGTATTAAGTGTGATTTCAAAGAGTTCAAATGTGTATAAACTTCGTATATGCAAGTTTATGCATTACATTCCACTCTACGAAAATGGGAGAGAAAATAATAATCTCTCAAAAATTTGTTAGAACATCAGTATCATGTATTAAGTACGATTTAAAAGTGTTCAAAGGTTTATAATTTTCGCATATGCAAGTTTGTGCATTACATTCCACTCTATGAAAATGATAATATCTCAAGATTTTCTTAGCACAACATTATCACGTATTAAGTGCGATTTCAAAGAGTTCAAAGGTGTATAATTTTTGTATATGCAAGTTTATGCATTATATTTCACTCCATGGAAATGATAATATCTCAAGATTTTCTTAGCACAACATTATCACGTATTAAGTGCGATTTCAAAGGGTTCAAAGGTGTATAATTTTTGTATACGCAAGTTTATGCATTATATTTCACTCCATGGAAATGATAATCTCTCAATATTTTCTTAGCACAACATTATCACGTATTAAGTGTGATTTCAAAGAGTTCAAAGGTGTATAAACTTCGTATATGCAAGTTTATGCATTACATTCCACTCTACGAAAATGGGGGAGAAAATAATAATCTCTCAAAAATTTGTTAGAACATCAGTATCATGTATTAAGTGCGATTTAAAAGTGTTCAAAGGTTTATAATTTTCGCATATGCAAGTTTGTGCATTACATTCCACTCTATGAAAATGATAATCTCTCAAGATTTTCTTAGCACAACATTATCACATATTAAGTGTGATTTTAAAGAGTTCAAAGGTGTATAATTTTTGTATACGCAAGTTTATGCATTATATTTCACTCCATGGAAATGATAAATGATAAATGATCAGGATTTTATTAGCACAACATTATCATGTCCTAAGTGTGATTTAAAAGAGTTCAAAGGTGTATATTTTTTGTATATGCATTACATTTCACTATATGAAAATAAAGCAACGGCACGGGCGTGGGCGCGGGGCTGGCTCGAGGTCCCATCTTGCAACGCCAACCTGGGTAAGTTGTGGGTCCGGAGCTCACGTGGATAAGTTGTGGGTCCGGCGCTCACGTGGATAAGTTGTGGGTCCGGTGCTCACGTGGATAAGCTGTGGTTCCGATGCTGATCTGGATAAGTTGAGAGAGGTGTCCACTACGGGAATCGACTGAACACGGCCCCACTTGTCAGCATGTAATGGAAAGGGTACACTACGGGACCCGATAGAACGTGGCCCTACTCGTCAGCACGTAACAAAGAGGGTCCACTACCGGACACGACTGAATGCAGCCCCACTTGTCAGCATGTCACAGCAAGGCTGACGGACTGCAAGTTTCAGACTATGTGAGAGTTTCGTACAAGGAGATGGGAAAAAGTGAGGAAAAACTAAGCGTTTGGGGAAAACTGAGTACAATTAACGAACCAAAGGCATGAAAATAGAAATACCTAACTTATATGGTGTCATTTCAACATATCATGATGGAGCTCTTTTCAGTGTAAAAGCAGCAGTCTCTAAAGCTTTAATTTTTAAAATATAATGGCAGTTTTATAAATGACACCTTTGATCTTACCATGTCAAACAAGGTTTCATACATATCTCGAGCACTCCATACTCCTATGGTGTTTCGGGAAATGAAAATCCATGGAACGATTCCTCAAATCTTAGGTGTTATGCTAAACTTGTAACTCAAATATCTTCCTTTATGATCCAATCATAAACTCTTTATTTTCTTGTTACAATGATTTTCCACTTCATCTTGAAAGTCTTTGAACATTTTCAAATGTTTCATACTTCTTCCTCATTAAGTAAATATACACATATACTCACTCAAATTTCCGGAGAAAGCATATGAAGTTTAAATCCATCGCTCCCGACTACATATAATGTACTACATACATCAATATGTACAAAGTCCAATAAGTTTGTCGTTCGTTCTTCTTTGTCCTATGGACGATGTTTTAACTATCTCCAGGAAAGTCTCACAAGTGTCATTTGATCAAAATCAAAAGACTCCAAAATTTCATCAACATGGAGTTTCTACATGTTTTCTTTCCAATATAATTTAAATGGTGATGTCACTTCATAAGTGATCTTTCAATCATTTGTCTTGCGACAGTTTTATCATTAATTTTATGGACGTGATTTCTCCAACAAGACTTGTATATCATCCATCTATTATGGAATATGGTAATTATTTGAACAACCTTTTGTTCTCATAATACCTAGTCATGGTAATTATTTGAAGAACCTTTTGTTCTCATAATACCTAGTCAAGATAACAATTATTAAAACAAATCTTGAAGGCAAGCTTTGATGTAAACAAGAAACACAATAACATTTTTTTCAATGAACATCATCACATATTCTCTTGCTAGTTACTTAGGCCATTGTAGTTCATGAATTGTGTTGTTTTGTATGACACTTCATACCAACAAATTCAGTATCCAATACCCAAGAACCACATTGTTTAATAAGCAAAGAATACAACCATAACATGCATATCATCTATATAACTAAGCCGGACCATTTCAGTCTTTTTCTTTTCTGCCAAATATTTCTGAGATTCTCTTTCACTATTTCCTTTTCCTTTTAAAAGAATCTATCAACATCAATAGTGGTGCCATATACACGACACATAGTCCAAAGCATGTATAGTCAAATAGTAATATCTTTCGACTTGCACTTTGAAGTAGATCACCATCATCAAATGTTTGGTGTTCTTTCAAAATCCATTCTTTAGTAATCTTTTAGTATAGTAAACATTTTACCTACATCTTTTATTCATCCTTATCATGAAAATTTTCATGATCAAGATACTATAGCTTATAAAGGCAAACCGCGAGTATAATGTTACTTTCCAAAACCCTTTTGGAGGATTAGGACGTCTAGCATCTCCAGCCTTCGCAAATTCTCATCAAATATGAGAACATATATTTTGCTTAAACTATACTCTATCATGTTGCAACCAAAACATTATTTTAGATATCGCAATATCTTTCACACATGATGGTTTCTAAAACATTTCTTTTAGCTCCTAGATAACCTTGATATTAAAACAATCTTTTGAATATCAAGAATCATGGAGACAAACATGGTACATTAGATACCAACACTGGAATTGTTACTCTTGATTTAATACCGGTTATTAAACTTCACAGAGTAAACAGAGTTTGCTGAAAGTTTGCAATAGGACTTTTAAACTTTTGATTGACACTCAAAACAATACGATACTAGTTCGTAAAGTAAATATCCAGAATTCTATAGTTCTATAATCTAAACTATAACTAAGCATAAGGTGGTGAACGGATGCCAATGACTACAACAAATTATGCAAATTCACTTTGATTTAATTTATGATAAATTTTGTTCAACTTTAATCATATTACTATTTGAACTTCCACTCAAAACCAACATCCCTTGAATCGTTTTGGTGATTACACAAACCAAATCTACTACACCAAGTCCGATCTTCACGAGAGAAGATGTAGCTTAAAAGGCAAACAATCAACATGTTCATCATATCATCCATATGACTCATGCTTTACCTTTCGGTATTCCATGTTCTGAGGCCATGCCTGTACATGCTAGGTTCGTTAAGGTTAACCTTAGTATCCACATGTGCAAATCTGGCTTGCACCTAGTGTATGCACACGTAGAATCTATAACACCCGATCATCATGTGATGCTTCGAAACGACGAGTCTTAGCAATGGTGCATACTAAGGACGAACACTTTGTTACTTGATATTTAGTGAGAGGGATCATCTTATAATGCTATTGTCATGATCTAAGCAATATAAGATGCATAAAGGTTTAGCATCACATGCAATTCATAATATGTGATATGACATGGCCTTTCTTCTTGTGCCTTTGATCTCCATCTCCAAAGCAGGGACATAATCTCCATCATCACCAGCGTGGCATCAAGGTCAGAGGTGTCGCTTCATGGTTGTCCATCACTAATAGCAACTATTACAACTACTTGGAATAAAGCTATTACATGATGAATAGACATGTAGGTCTTAACAAATTTAAAGACAACCATTAGGCTCCTGCCGGTTGCCATATTACAATAAGGATCATCTCATACATCAAATATAATCACAACCACATCATGGCCATATCACATCACATGCCCCTGCAAAAACAAGTTAGATGCCTCTAATTTTCTTTGCATATTTTATGTAGCTTGGGGATTTCGAATAAGAACCGTTCTTACCTACGAACAAGAACCACAATGCTGATACAAGTGTTGTCAAGTGAAGATTGTAAGTTGGATCTTCACTATGGTGGGAGAGACAGACACCCGTAAAGCCACTTATGCAATGCAAGTTGCACGTTGAGCATGCAGCAAGTATCATGTGCGACGACATATAAGATTAGCCTGGGCCGCTTCATCCCACCATCCCTATTGGGGGGATACCCCCGGGTAGGGTCACATCGGGTATAATGGCCGAGTTAGCTGAGGTTCGGCAAGGTCAAAGCGAATGCTGGCCGAGTCACCTCAAGGCAGGCCGAATCTCGGGGTAACCTGGACCAGGGGATATCCACCTAACTGGGTCTCAACCGACTTAGGCCGTAAGTCGGATGGATGAATCTAACTTGTATGTAGGAACAGGTGTGGCCGGATCTACTATGTATGATCCGGGTCATATCAAGCTTGTAGGAGAAGGAAGGTATCTCGCTGGTCAAAGGTGACCCCTGTACACGGAGATGAGCGAAGCGGACAGAGGCAGGACCACCGAGGCGTGGCCGACAAAGGTGACGATGCCAATGTTGGCTGACGCGGGCGCCGTAGAGACTCACGTAGCCTCTGCATGGGGGACGTGGGGGAAAAGTGACCCGGTCGGCTTACTATTTTGGGAAGAGGCATATTCCCCGGAATATGCCTCCACGTATGCCCTAACTAGAGACCTAGCCACCCCTATATAAGGAGGGCTAGGGCCTCTATAGAAAGGGTTGATCTCTACTGGGTTGAGTTTTATAGAGTTAGTCTTGAGAGGTTATGTTCTTCTAGCAAGTGACTGAGAGCTAGCTAGTGGTGAGAGTAAGAGAGTTCCTTCTTCCTCCTCTCTCCAATACAGCTCAAGGAGCACTTGTAATCTGTGAGAGCGAATCGAATACAAAGCTACTGTGTGTGGAATCACCACACTATCCCTCCCTGGATTCCCCTAGTGCATTTAGTCCCCACCTTTAGCCTATCCATGGCATCTGACGTGACACCACCACGACAGTTGGCGCCCACCGTGGGGCTAGCGGCGCTAGCAGGGGTCAAGATCCGGACGGGAAACCTCATCGGCCCCGGCGAACGCATCGTCTCCGGGCTCGTTCAGCGCTTTGGAGCGCTGGACTTTGCCAGCGACAACGCTGGCTGCTTCGGCAAACGCCCTCTTCCTCGCAACGGCCTCTTCGTCAAGCTCGGCACGCACAAGGTCTACGTTGCTGTCGATGTGTCATGCGTTCATCCGCGGCACGTCGTCGAGGCAGGGGAGCCACCCCTTAGCGTGGTTCACGGGGCGCGTATCACTCGCTCCCCGGACCGTGCTGAAGTGATGATGACTGCGTCTAGCGCTGGCACGAGCAAAGATCTGGCACCAGATCCGGAGGTAACGCCTAAGGCACCGAGGAAAGGTAGAGGTCCTCCACTAGAGAGGCCAGAGAATGTGCTGCGGGAACCGATGGATATCTTGGCAAACCCCGTAGCAGCAGTGGTAGATCCGGCTCAGGCACAGGCCGAGCTAGAGGAAACTAGGCAAAAAATTCTAGAGGGTGCGAAAAAGATAGCCGCGGCTCAGCAGTCGTTGAACATGACGCTGCGTGAGTACGCAAAGGCAAATAAAGTAGATGCTGTAAAAGTGAAGGGGAGAAATATCATGAGTGAAATGAACAAAGAGGGTGATACTAGGATTGAGGAGTCAGAAAACTGTTTGTCCGTGGGGCTGCCGAAGTATAGTACCCCGGCAAAAAACCTCAGGGCAGCAGATGCAGCTGCATCCGAGTTAGAAGGTCTGACGGGTGAAGCCTGTCAGAGACATCAAGATAGGGTCAATGAGTTGGTTCGGATCGCGAACAGGCAAAATGAGGAATTGCTCAGGGCTAACCCGGAGAGATCTGGGGCCTCCAAGATCGTTCATTCGGCGGTGGGTAACCCGGAGAAGTTCGCCGGAGCTGCATCATCTCCTCATGGTGGTCCTAGGAGAGAAGAGGTAGTAACCTCGGCGAGGAGAAACAAACAGATCGTCCTGTATGACCCGACAAGGGCATGGAAAGGAAAAGAAGTACAGAGAAATGACGATCGACGAAGTGTGAGCCAAGGTGAAGCTGGCCGAGGTAACTATGACCAAGGCAATGTTGGTCAAGCAATACTGGCCGAGGTAACTGTGACCAATACAATGGCAATGCCGGACAGCGCAACTCGGCAGGACAACCGCAGCAGCGGAATATACCAAGGCAAGAGCAAAGTGCCGGCCGAGGTATGCAACAGAGAGGTGCTCCATGAGAGCAAGACTGGTATAACGATGGAGATTCAGAAATGGTGAACGCAGGATACCCAAGGCCGGACTATCATGTGATAGGGTCAAGATTGGGAAGCAGGGATTTGATGTCTGATGATGCCAGATTAAAACTGGATCGGCTGTATAGGTCGGAACAGATTGAATGTCAAGGTCCCCCGGGTCCTGCGTGTTTTGGGCCCCGGATCATGAAGGAGCCTCCGGTACCTAACTTCCAGTTACCTAGAGGCACAAAGACGTACGAAGGTAGTACAAAGCCGGAAGGTTGGTTGATAAACTATGCTACGGCTGTGAAAATTGCTACAGGCAACTTGAGATGGGCTGTGAGATACGTACCCTAGATGTTGGAGGGGGCAGCAAGGGTATGGCTAAACAATTTGCTGCCCAGAAGTATCAACTGTTGGATCGATTTTGAGGAAATGTTTATCAGCAATTTCTCAAGTACGTGTCAGAGGCCAAATAGGCCACAGACCCTAGCTATGTGTAAGCAGAGACCGAACGAGACGGACCGAGAGTTTTTAACCCGGTGGTGTACCGTGAGAAACTCGTGTGAGGGTGTGATAGAATCACAGGCCATAGCATGGTTTGCGCAAGTATGCAGATATGCAAGCATGTTGTGGCAAAGATTGCAAAGAGATATGCCAACTACGTTGGCAGAGACGATCCGGATTGTAGATTCGTATGCTTTGGGTGATCCGACTCAACCTAGGCTCATGTCAAACGAGTCAAATGAGGAGTGCTACTATAGAGATGGAGCCAGGTCATCCCGGAGGAATGACTACCGGAGTAAAAGAAGAGATGACAGACTGGATTACCGGTATAATTCGCAACAAGTTGCTGCTGTGAATCAAGATCAGCCCAGAGCAGGGGGGAATCAACGTCAGAAAACTGGAGGGCAACAGTGGACGCCGAGAAATGATGGCAAGAAAACTTGGACACCAGAGCAGAAGAAACAGTGGCAGGAAAAGAAGGACCGTCCGAGGTATACTTATGAGTCAATGTTGGATCAGCCGTGTAAATTTCACAAGCCAAATCCGAGTAACCCAGCGGGTCATACAACGAGGCAATGTGAGTGGATGCGTAACATAGAACAAGGTGGTTCGGGGAATTCTCAGGCACCTCAAAACGATCAACCTCGGCAGGAGTTACCCCGGCAGCAATTGCTCTCCGGAGCGAACATGCAACATCTAATGTTGCCTTCCCCTCCTCTGAGGTATGATAACCATGAGAGAAGGGATGCAGTGCATCAAGTGGAAGACAAGCATCAGCCGGATCAGAGGTACCCCGAAAATGAGGGGAGGAATGAGTACACAGAGCATCATCAGAGTTACTATGTGTTTACCACTAAGGAAACAGATAGAAAGAGCATGCAGCGCCGACATATGGAGGTCAATGCGGTAATGCCAGCAGTGATGAGGTATATGCCTTCGTCGGACCAGAAAATTACCTGGCGCATCAAAGATCATCCCAAGCTTATGCCAAGTCCTGGTTCGTATGCGCTAGTGCTGGATCCGACATTCATTGGGCCTAACATCAATGTGAGGTTCTCCAAGGTACTGATTGACAATGGCAGTAGCATTAACATCATGTATGCAGATACAATGCGCAAGTTGGGTATCATGGAGAACATGCTCCAAGCTACAAGGACAACTTTCCATGGCATTGTGCCAGGCATTTCTTGTGAGCCCATAGGCAAAGTCCGGGTTGACGTATTGTTCAGCACGAGAGATAACTGCCGAACTGAGAATTTGGAGTTTGAAGTGGTGAACTTGGAAAGTGTGTATCACGCGTTACTCGGAAGACCAACACTGGACAAGTTCATGGCAAGCTGCCACATCAGTTATCTGAAGATGAACTTGCCCGGGTCAAATGGAGTGATTACCATTGCTGGGGATTTCCGACGTTCCATTGAGTGTGCCTCGGCTGGGTCTAACCTAGCCGAGTCACTTGTGATTGCGCAAGACAAAAGAAAAATCCAGGAGGTGGCAGCGTTGGCTCAGTCCACGCAGCAATATATGCCAGCGTTGAGTAATCCGCATGGTAGTGTTTCGTTCCAAGCCACAAAGGATACCAAGAAAATGCATGTTGATGATACGTTCCTAGAGCGCACCGTAACAATTGGTGCCGGGTTAAATGATAAATAGGAAAGCGAGCTTGTCAACTTCCTCCGTGAGAATCGGGATATTTTTGCTTGGTCCACACAGGACTTGCAAGGTGTTCCGAGGGAGTTGGCTGAGCACTCTTTGAACGTGAGACCCAGAGCAAGGCCGGTGAAGCAACCTCTCCGCCGCTTCGCCGAGTATAGGAGAAAAGTCATTGGAGATGAGATAGCTCGGTTACTAGTAGCAGGATTTATCATGGAAGTTCTTTACCCGGATTGGCTATCTAATCTGGTACTGGTGGAAAAGAAGAAGGATGATCCGAATGTGGCAGTGGTTTGGCGTATGTGTATCGATTACACGAACTTGAATAAGGCGTGTCCAAAAGATCCATTTCCACTGCCAACGATAGATCAGGTTATAGATTCAACTGTTGGGTGTGAACTATTGTCATTCATTGATGCATATTCTGGTTTCCACCAGATACCTCTGAATCCGGATGATCAAATAAAGACTGCATTTATCACCTAGTATGGGGCTTATTGCTATCGCACCATGCCATTTGGTTTACGTAATGCAGGGCCAATGTACCAAAGATGTATGCAGAAATGTTTGCACGACCAAATAGGTCAAAATGTACAGGTGTATGTGGATGATGTGGTTATCAAGACCAAGGAAAGCAAAATGCTCCTTGACGTTATCAGGCAGACGTTCGCGAACCTAAGAAGGTTTCGGATGAAGCTTAACCCGGAAAAATGTACCTTCGTTGTCCCGGCTGGAAAATTACTCGGATTTCTTGTCTCCAGCCGAGTTATCGAAGTTAATCCAACTAAGATCCGGGCCATAGAGCGAATGGAACTGCCGAAGTGTCTTAACGATGTCCAGAAGTTCACTGGTTGCATGGCATCGTTAAGTCGGTTTGTATGTCGGTTGGGAGAAAAGGCATTGCCTCTCTACCAACTCATCAAAAAGTCGGACAAGTTCATTTGGACGCCGCAGGCCAATGAAGCCTTTATCCAATTAAAGAAAATGTTAGCCACTGCACCAGTGTTAGCCTCTCCACTATCAAAGGAGCCAATGTTGCTCTATATAGCCGCAACCAACCGAGTTGCAAGTGCAGTAATCATGGTAGAGCACAACGAAGAGGCTAGGTCAGTGCAAAGGCCAGTATATTATCTGAGCAAGGTATTGTCAGCATCAAAGCAAAATTATCCGCACTATCAGAAAGTGGCGTATGGTGTGTATATGTCGGCAAAGAAGCTAAAACATTATTTTGAGGAGCACCCTATCAAAGTAATATGTGAAGTCCCAATATCCGAGATAATGAGTAACAAGGATGCAAGTGGCAGGATTGCAAAATGGGCAATTGAGCTAGCTCCTTATGCGCCACAATATGACAGAAGAGAGGCAATCAAGCTCAGGCTGTGGCCGACTTTTTTGTGGACTGGGTCGAGGTGTAATATGAACCGCCATTACCAGATCCGAACTACTGGAGAATGCACTTTGACGGGTCAAAAACAAAACCGGGTTAGGCACCGGAGTTGTGCTTACCTCGCCAAAGAATGACTAGTTGAAGTATGTGCTACAGATCCATTTTGCAGCATCGAATAATGTCGCTGAATATGAAGCACTTGTGCATGGGCTCAAAGTGGCAAAAGAAATTGGGATATGTCGGATCCAATGCTTTGGCGACTCGGATTTGGTAGTTCAGCAAGTGTCGGGGCCATGGGACGCTCTTCATCCAAACATGGCACTATACAGATTCCATGTGCAGAAGATATCTGGTTATTTTGAGGGATGCAAATTTCGCCATGTACCCCGGGTGGAAAATGAGGCTGCCGACGTATTGTAGAAGCTCGGATCAACCCGACAAGTAATTCCACCGGGTGTAGCATTAGAACACCTCAGAAAACCATCCATCAGACCGTCCCTAGAAACCGACTCAATCTACGTCCTGGAGGATCCAGAGTCCGGAGCTGTGCCTATGGACATTGACATGGGAGGTGGTGTGTGAAACCCGGGGACTGCCTCAGCAAACCCGGGGACTGCCTCAGCGAACCCGGGGACTATCTCGTAGGACCCGGGGACTGCTCAGCGTGATCCAGTTGAAGTTATGTCGGTGGATCAGATGGAAATTGATGAGGATGTGTTCCCTGTGCAAGCAATACCAGCTTGGGCACTGCCTATACTTTAATTCCTGAAAGACGGAACTTTACCCACTGAGGAGTTGCTATCCAGGCAAACTCAGAGGAGAGCAAAGGCGTACACAATCATCAATTCCGAGCTATACAAAAGGAGTGTGACCAATGTCCTCCAGCGATGCGTTGACCCAGAAGAAGGGCTTGGCATCCTCTGAGATATACATCAAGGGGAATGTGGGCATCATGCCTCGTCCAGAGCCTTGGTAGCAAAAGCTTTTCGGCATGGATTCTACTGGCCAAGTGCCTTAGAACAAGCAGAAGATTTGGTACGAAAATGTAATGGTTGTCAGAGGTATGCTACGAAGACACATATGCCAATGTCGGAGCTCAAGACCATACCAATCACATGGCCGTTTGCCGTATGGTGTTTGGACATGGTTGGCCCGTTCAAACCAGCAAGGGGAAATATGACTCACATTTTGGTCATGGTGGATAAATTTACAAAGTGGATTGAAGTAAAGCCAATAAGAAAATGTGATGGAGCTACGGCCGTGACATTTCTCAAAGACATCATCTTGAGATACTGTTATCCTCACAGTATCATAACTAATAATGGCACAAATTTTGCTGAAGGAGCATTTGCGCGATTCTGCCGAGTAAAAAAGATCCGGCTGGACGTCGCCTCGGTAGCCCATCCTGCATCAAACGGACAAGTGGAAAGATCCAACGGATTAGTATTATCCGGGATAAAACCCCGGCTCATTGATTTGCTACAAAGATCAGCGGGGTGCTGGATAGAAGAACTACCAGCGGTATTGTGGAGTTTAAGAACAACTCTGAATCGATCAACAGGCTATACGCCATTCTTTCTGGTATATGGGGCAGAAGCTGTATTACGAGCCGACATAGAGCATGACTCGCCTACGGTCACCTAATACACATAAGCCGAAGTGCAAGAAGCCCGGCAAAATGATGTTGATCTGCTGGAAGAAGCGAGAGAATTGGCATTGTCCAGATCCGCCATATATCAGCAAAATCTCCGACGCTATCATAGCCACAAAGTAAACCCCCGAGTCTTTTGGGAAGGTGATCTGGTACTCCGGTTGGTACAACGTACTGCTGGCATGCATAAGTTATCCCCCCATGGGAAGGACCATTCATTGTGAGCAAAGCATTGCACAATGATTCTTACTATCTTATCGATGCAAAACCACAGGAAAAGAACAAGGCGAATAGGTCCGGGGAGGAATCTAAGCGTCCATGGAATGTAGCTCCACTTCGTCCTTTCTACACTTAGCAGAGAAGTGTATGTATCCGAGTCTCTCATATGTCGGTGTGTATGCCGGCAATAAGCTTATCAATGAAATGTTGGCACCTCGAGCAGTAACTCGGGGATTGCCTTAATAATGATTATTGTCTTTTGTATTTATTATTTATGCGTCGGCTGGCGTAAGTTGTTCTACTTAGGTCGGATTAGTAATGTGTGAGCACCAAGAACCCAACTCTTCGACTTGTTGCTGTCCAACAAGAATTGGCTTCATGGCAAGCAAGAGAACAAGTTTGGAATTGTGTAGCACATGAAAAATGACTGAGGAACAGAACTTAATCGAGCCGACGTTTGTTTTTCGGACTAACCTTGTATTTACTTTCGAATTATTATGCTGAATTATTTTGAGCTAAGCCTAAAGTTTCCAAGTATTGTTAAGACAATTTTTGAAGCTCGGATTCGTAAGTCGTAAAACCGAATCAAGGTAGACACGAGCCGAGCCAAAAGATTGGATGAACAAGAAAATGAAACTCGGGGACTACGCCCAAGTTAATCCGGCATAAAAACTTAGTAGCAAAATATCACATGTGTACTGGATAAAATTCCACCCGGCATACCGGGGATCTGATAAACTTTAAAGTTTTTTCACTCAAGGAGCAGCAGGAGGAGGAAGTTTGGCGTCATCTTTGCTGTCTTCGATGTCCGAGGCATCGTCCTCATCCGATCCATCTTCAACGTTTTCGGCATTTCCATCATCCGACCCACCAAGGAAGCTCGGACCCTCATTCCATTCATGAACGGGGGCATATTCGATGAGGCTATGGGCGCAAGCCTTGTGCCGAGCTACCCACTCCGGGTCACTGGTCCATTTGGATCCGGTGTGCATGCGCGCTAGGAGGTTGAGGTCGATCTTCTCGTACCATGTAAGCACGTAGTGGAGAACGGTCTCAGCTCCGGCATGTCCAGTGGATTCCCTCCAAAGGTCGAGCTGGGTCTCGCATTCCATCAACTTATCAACAAGAATTGCGGTCCCCTCCGGAGTGTCTTCTGCAGGCCAAAAAGTGTTGAAGATCCGGATGGCAACGTCAAGGATATCCTTGCCATAGTTCTTCACGATTTCCACGCGAGAAGACAAGCTGACCAATAGGTCCTCCATGTCATAGGGAATCTCCTCAGCGTCAGGAGCAACAAGGGTACCCCTCTGTCGACGGAAATTAGCAACAGCTGTGCTCGCAATGGCATTGCCCTCTGGAAATTTGCCTGAAACAAGACAAGAGAACCGGGTAAAGAAAAGACATGTGAAGTAACCCGGAGAAATATGCCGGATGAGGGAAAGGAGCTTACGTGAAATATAGTTGTGGATCCAGGTCAACTCCTTGGTACAGTCATCATGCCTTTTGTGAAGCTGCACAAGTTCAGTATTCACCGACTCAAGTTTGGCGTCGGCCTCCTGGAGAAGTTCTCGGTCCTTGGCAATCTGGAGATTGAGGTGCTCGCGCTCTTCAGTATAGTCCTGGCCAGCTTTTTGAAGGTCGGTTTGGTGCTGCGCTTTCAACTTCTTCATATCTGCCTTGAGCTTGGCAATCTCGTCATCCTTGGCTCGGAGGAGGGCAAGCTCATCATCTTTCTTTTTGAGCTCGGCCTGATGCTGCCCTGCTTGTTCGAGAAAATGCAGCATCGTATCAGGCATGGGCACACTATCTTCCAGCGATACTAAAATAGTTTGTTGACCCGGCAAAGCCGATGTATGAATGTTCACCGAGCTAAGGAGAAAAGGAGATAGAAAACATAGCAAGGTCATACAAAAGTAACTTACCCTTGATCTAGTCAAGATTCTTCTGCATGAGGATATTCTCAGCTTCAACCCCAGCTGCGAAAACCGAATGATGGGTTAGTTCGGCAGAAAAAGAGGAAGAAAACAAGGAGAGATGTCAAGAAGAGAACTTACCCCTTTTCTCGTGTTCAGCGAGAAGTGCATTATGCTTTGCTCGCAGCATCTTGTGAGTGTCCAGGAGACGCTAAAACTCAGCGCTCCGGCGGTTGGTGGTCACCTGAAAAGAGTACAGAAATATAGCTTAGTCTTGTGCATATTCGAAGTGTACAAAATCCGGGCCAAGTGGAACTTAACCCGGCTCTAGGTGTGTGCATATTCGAAGTGTACAAAATCCGGGTCAAGTGGAACTTAACCCGGCTCTAGGTGTGTGCATATTCGAAGTGTACAAAATCCGGGCCAAGTGGAAGTTAACCCGGCTCTAGGTGTGTGCATATTCGAAGTGTACAGAATCTGGGCCAAGTGGAACTTAACCCGGCTCTAGGTGTGTGCATATTCGAAGTGTACAAAATCAGGGCCAAGTGGAACTTAGCCCGGCTCTAGGTGTGTGCATATTTGAAGTTATTAAGGAGCTATGTTAGTTATCTAAGGAGCATCCGGCCGAGTAACAAGTTACTCCCCCGGATGCTCAGGGACTAATGGTTATATCACTAATATATACAACATGCTAAGGAAAAGGTGAAGTAACATAACTCCATCATCCGACCCGCAAGGTTAATTGCCTTAGCGGCTGTGTTCATTTGAGCAAAAAACTCGGCAGGACCGAACTTCTCTGGGAGATCGTCGTTGTGGATGAACTCCGCCTTGTTCCAGTTGTTCACGAACTCGATCAAGGTCGGAGGGTATCGTTCGCTGCTAAGCATGTGGGGCGCCAACAAACCCTTGGCATGCGCCTCCCTCCTCTCAACCTGGGCAAGGGCCACGCTGGTGTGCAAAACGAGTTGCGCGTCGGCTGGGTCAGCAGGGACGTCCTTCGGTGGGGGAGTTTTCTTCGAGAGCATGTACATGAGTGTGCGCTGTCCAGCCTCGATGGACGTTGCCCTGGTGGCGTCAGGGGCCTTCTTGCCCTTAGGCTGCTGTTGAGAAGTGGAAGTTGTTGCAGCAAATTTACCATTGGGAGCTGCCTTGGTGCTTTCTTGCCGAGACTGAGAAGACTTGGACGAGGCGGAGGGGCTCGATGCTGCTGCTGTTGCTTTTGCTGCTGGTGCTTGAGTTGGTGCTGGTGCGGGTGCTGGTTTCTTCTTCAGTGGAGGTGCTGAGGTAACCTCGGTGGTAGCTGGTTGTGGCGGAGCCGAAGTAGTGGTGGCCGCTGCCTCGGCAGAGCCAGTCTCCCCCGCTCCAGGGTTGCCCTCTTCTTGAAGAGGTGGGCTGGAACCCAGAGCAGCCGCTGAACCCTCCGGGATTGGGCTCAGCGGGCATGAATCGTCGCCACGAGGGGGAGAAGGGTTGTGTCGGAGCGGAGAGGCAATGTGTAACACCCTCAGAATCGGCCCTATGCAAGTTTTAGCGCTTCCCGCCAAACCCGCATAGAAATGATTCAAAGGTGCCCACCAGGCACTTCCGTGCGGGTGGAAAACGAAGTAATATCATTACACAATAGTCCTCGATGGAACCCACAAAAACATATAGATACAACAGCGACTCAACGAGTCAAGAATACAGATATACAGTACAAAGATCCAAATCACCTTGAAAACAATACAGCGCCCGAGTACGGACAAGATGCAAATGGGGCTAAGAGCCCTGAAGAATAACCAATGGCGTCCATAACCCTGCCCAGGCCAAGCCGGAAGGGTAACCCTGCTAACGACGTCGATCTCAAAACCTGCTTAAACAAAAGGGGTGCCGACAAAGGGCAAAGGGAAAAGAGAGCGGTCAGTACTGAGGCCAGTACACGGCGAGACTAGAATTCGGCGGTCCTCGCCTACATAGGTATGGTGGACTGAGCGGCAGCGCGGCATGCACTAAACATCCTATAGAGACTCGATATAACGGTCGGCTATCAGAGAGGGATAAGAAAGACCTATCCGGAACCAAACTGATACTACCACCAAACATACCCCTCCTGGTATTTTCCCCTCGAAACCAAACGAGGAAGTCAACCGAGGAACTCACACAGTTGGCAGTTTTATTTATTTAGTTATCGTTGCAGCAATTACTAGTCAGGTATAGATAGTCATCCTGATATAATAAGCAGTGGGCAGTTTTAGTTAACCATTCCGTTGTAGTTGCAACACTTACTAGTCAGATACAATTAACATGAGATATCCCAAACCCAGCAGTTGTTGGTACTTTTATTTATCCATTCTGTTGTAGTGGAGCTGGTTACTAGTCAAATATCGGATACAAGTCAATTTATAACAGTAAACTTTAGTTATAGTTGTCTATGATCGAGAATTGTGCTCCAAGTCGTCCATAACCGCGGACACGGCTTTTCGAAAAGATTTAACCCTGCAGGGGTGCACCAAAGTATCCACACGCACTTTGACCCTTTTTGCCAGATCAGTTAACATACACCCATCGGTATGTCAGCGGGGCCTAAGTCATGACGTTTCCCAGACCCAAAGCAAGTACATGGGGGCCACCCCACTAAGCTACCCGCAACGAAGTCGGCCGGTCTCCGAGACGGACTCAGGGTTTGCGTCAATGGCTGTAAACGACTGGGAACCCGAAAGTGTGACTGGGCTTGTCGATACCGCGAAAACACTCCGCAATCCTAAACAGTACAGGTGCAGTACATCGCACAATTTTAAATTAAGCAGTAAAGCATGGCATAAGTACAGAATAGTAATAAAGCCCCAAACTACTTGTGGCCCCCAGTACAATACTTTGAAATCAGGTACTAATCGATGGGGGTGCCCACACACCCCACCTATGGTTAGTGCGCTCGATCTCGGAACAGGTGTCAAGAACTCGGGGTCCTACGGGACACCAGTGAGCGGTTAAAAACCAAAATATTGTCTATTACCCACCGGTGCCTCTGCATTTACCTACTTCAATTTTAGTTATTAAACAATAATTAAAGCCATGATCATCTCCAACATCAAACATGCGGCACTACTCCAACAACTGTGGTACTTGACGACACGCAACAGCACTTGAGCAAGCGACTACGACGCGCAAGTCCAACTATCTACCAAACAACAGGTAATAGGATGTGTCCAAGGCAATATAAGGCTGCAAGGGATATCACGGTACGAAAGCTAGAGCATCGCAACACAGATAGCAATAGATCAACAGGAGGGAATAAATACTATAAAAGTAAGATAGGTAGAAAAGGGGGAGATGCTCGCCTGAAAACATTGCCGAGGGCTCATCCGAAGAACGGCGTCACTCGCATCAACTCATCAGTCTAATCCGTGAAGAAGCAAAGCACTAGAAGAAACACCGGATGGACTATATAATACTACGGCAAAAGATCGGGCATGATGCAAGTATGATGTATGTCATGGCAAAGATGCGATGCAACTAGGCCACATTAAGCGGAACCGGGGTCCCGACAATTATTTGGATGGTTCAAGTTATTTAGATACCCCACAATTTAAATGTTATTTTAACATGGCAAAAGATAGCACCGGTTCGCTACACAAATTTAAATGGGACCAATATAAGACTAGATGTGGCCGCATATGGATCCCATATTTATTTATGAGGTGAATCGGCCTAATGCCCCAAGACCACACAATGTATGCAAGTATGTACAATTTAATATGCAACAATTTTATATATTTCACTTATAAAAATAAGGTCTCGGAAAGAGGGTCACACATGTCTTCGACGATCTTGGTTAGGGTTCGACGGGGTTCGGTCTTCAGGCACCGGAACCGGGGTCTTCGGAAGATCTGGCACTATGGTAAAATTGTCCCGTCGACGCCTTATTGTCACCACACATCCCTCCTGAATTCACATAGCATCAGCACTGAACCCAGCCAGCACCTCAACACGCTCACAACAACACTACAAAAAGAGGCAGCAGCAGGAACGGACCAGGCCAGTGAGCACCGACCGTGGACATCAGAACAGGCGCAAGTAGACGCCTTGCTACTCGCGGGAGCTCCAAGAGATGGAGGGTCCGGGCGCAGGGAGGTGGCCGACGGAGGAGCCCGGGGCGGCGCGACGCGACCCAGACGGCGGGCAACGATGAGGACCGCGTGTTGCTGCAAGAGAGGCACGACGAGGACGAGCTGCTGGCGGCGGCTCGGGGAGGTGTGAGGCATGGCGGCGGCTGCCAGAAAGCACGGTGAGGAGGGCGCCGCGGGACGGAGACGAGACGGCGAGGAGGCGGCCTCGACGACTACATGGCCTAGGCGCGAGGAGAGCGGGAGGACGCGGCGCGGCGGCGCCATGGCAGCGGGAACTCGACGGGGCGCCAGGGACCTGAGCGGAGGCGAGAGGGCTCGGGGAAGCGGCGAGAAGCTGATCGAGGAAAAGGAGCGCCGGGGAGGTCCTGGTGAGGAGGGGCCGACGGGGGCACGGACGAGGGAGGCCGAGGCGAGGAGGTGGCGGCCGGTGACACAGAGAGGAGGGCGAGAGGAGAGGGGAGACGGGGGTCGGGGGGGACGACGGCGGCGTCCGTCGGTGGGGAAGGAGGAGGGCGCGTCAGGGTAGGGGATGCGTGGTTGGTGGGGAATGGGTCGAGGGGCGGGGCGAGCGAGCGTGAGGGCGTGCGTGTACGCGGGTGGGGCCAGGCGGGGGAGATCCCGAGCGGTTGGTCGGTGTGGGGGTACGGTGCAGGCGGGAGCGGGCAGGACCAGGTGGGGGTCGTGCAGTTGGATTGGGCAGGCGCGTGCGTGCTCTATGTGTGTTGTGTGTGTGTGTGAGAGAGAGGGAGATGGGACAGGCGCGTGGGGACGGCTACCGCGGGGTGGGGCCCGGTGGCAGGGAGAGAAGGAGGTGGGGATGGGTGGCCGGTGGTGGGAGTTGGTGGTGGACAGGCTGGAGGCAGGGGCGTGTCGGGCTGGGGGGGTTAGGGGTAGGTGGCGGTGGTTGATTGGATGGAGAGAGGGCCAGGCTGATGTGGCGCAAAGGGATAGGTTGGGGTGAGGTGGAGGGGGTTGGGTAGATTAGATTTGGGTAGTTTTAGGAATTTTGGAGGTGGCCGGTTAGGCTTTTGAGCCTGGCGGGCTGCCTCCTAATAAATAAAATAAAATATTTTATTATTTAAAACGGGGCTTTTGAAACCTGCTGGTAGACAAAACAAAATAATCCGGAGAACCGGGTTTTAATTTGCAATCAAGACGGGGCATTTAGAAAACAAGAACAGGCTTTTTGAAAATAGTTTTATGCAAACAAATGCAAGATGACATGACGATGCTCAAATGCAATGTGGCATGATGACATGAGCATGCGGTCATGATGATGCAATGCACAAAAATAACGCGATTTTCTAGTAGTGGTTTTTGCGGGGCGCCACAATTCGACACCACTAACAATGGATCTCGCCCTCGAGATCCGCCTCATGGTACCAGGAAGAAGGGCGGCGATCTGAATCTTCTCGCATCGTGTAGAACCTCGCGACACCACTAACAAGAGGTCGTTGTCCATGATCGTCGAGAGAACACTCCGGGAACAAAAGGTCGAAGGTAGAGGTATCAACAAATAAAGCCACCTCTAGCTTCGATAGAAAGAGGGAACCGATGCATCCTCATCCACTTCAATGTACAAAAGCGAATAGAAGGGGTAGTCGGCATGGGGGCCAATCCATCACGCACCCAAACTATTACTCCGCACAATCAGTAGAAAAGCGTGCAACCATTCTCAGAATCAGACTGAAGATCTCGACAATCGAGGTTCGGAAACAAAGGGAGTGATGCAGACTCTGCATCGGATCTGGCGTAGATGATGTCGTCGCGTCGGAAAACACCAGAAGGCACAACAAGGAACAAAGAGAAGTCCACCAGACGAAGGATTCCTCGGATAGCATGAAGACCAGATGTAGCAACACCGTTACCAAAGGAGGAAGCGAAACCCTGAAGGTACGACGGAACCCAACCACGAGAAATCCTGGACTTGAAGAAAGGTAAGAGAGTGGATTCAAAACACGCAGAGGTAAGAGGGGAATAGCAGAGGGTTAAGGAGTAAAAGCAGACCTAATCATATCTATCCAACCGATTTTTGCAAAATAGTTTTGACACTCTACTGCGGACGTTAGCTAGGTTATCCTACAGGCTGGACTTGTGGGGTATTGCAACTGCTGAGCTCTGATACCACTCTGTAACACCCTCAGAATCGTCCCTATGCAAGTTTTAGCGCTTCTCGCCAAACCCGCATAGAAACGATTCAAAGGTGCCCACCAGGCACTTTCGTGCGGGTGGAAAACAAAGTAATATCATTACACAATAGTCCTCGATGGAACCCACAAAAACATATAGATACAATAGCGACTCAACGAGTCAAGAATACAGATATACAATACAAAGATCCAAATCACCTTGAAAACAATACAGCGCCCGAGTACGGACAAGATGCAAATGGGGCTAAGAGCCCTGAAGAATAACCAATGGCGTCCATAACCCTGCCCAGGCCAAGCCGGAAGGGTAACCCTGCTAACGACGTCGATCCCAAAACCTGCTTAAACAAAAGGGGTGCCGACAAAGGGCAAAGGGAAAAGAGAGCGGTCAGTACTGAGGCCAGTACACGGCGAGACTAGAATTCGGCGGTCCTCGCCTACATAGGTATGGTGGACTGAGCGGCAGCGCGGCATGCACTAAACATCCTATAGAGACTCGATATAACGGTCGGCTATCAAAGAGGGATAAGAAAGACCTATCCGGAACCAAACTGATACTACCACCAAACATACCCCTCCTGGTATTTTCCCCTCGAAACCAAACGAGGAAGTCAACCGAGGAACTCACACAGTTGGCAGTTTTATTTATTTAGTTATCGTTGCAGCAATTACTAGTCAGGTATAGATAGTCATCCTGATATAATAAGCAGTGGGCAGTTTTAGTTAACCATTCCGTTGTAGTTGCAACACTTACTAGTCAGATACAATTAACATGAGATATCCCAAACCCAGCAGTTGTTGGTACTTTTATTTAGCCATTCCGTTGTAGTGGAGCTGGTTACTGGTCAAATATCGGATACAAGTCAATTTATAACAGTAAACTTTAGTTATAGTTGTCTATGATCGAGAACTGTGCTCCAAGTCGTCCATAACCGCGGACACGACTTTTCGAAAAGATTTAACCCTGCAGGGGTGCACCAAAGTATCCACACGCACTTCGACCCTTTTTGCCAGATCAGTTAACATACACCCATCGTATGTCGGCGGGGCCTAAGTCATGACGTTTCCCAGACCCAAAGCAAGTACATGGGGGCCACCCCACTAAGCTACCCGCAACGAAGTCGGCCGGTCTTCGAGACGGACTCAGGGTTTGCGTCAATGGCTGTAAACGACTGGAAACCCGAAAGTGTGACTGGGCTTGTCGATACCGCGAAAACACTCCGCAATCCTAAACAGTACAGGTGCAGTACATCGCACAATTTTAAATTAAGCAGTAAAGCATGGCATAAGTACAGAATAGTAATAAAGCCCCAAACTACTTGTGGCCCCCAGTATAATACTTTGAAATCAGGTACTAATCGATGGGGGTGCCCACACACCCCACCTATGGTTAGCGCGCTCGATCTCGGAACAGGTGTCAAGAACTCGGGGTCCTACGGGACACCAGTGAGCGGTTAAAAACCAAAATATTGTCTATTACCCACCGGTGCCTCTGCATTTACCTACTTCAATTTTAGTTATTAAACAATAATTAAAGCCATGATCATCTCCAACATCAAACATGCGGCACTACTCCAACAACTGTGGTACTTGACGACACGCAACAGCACTTGAGCAAGCGACTACGACGCGCAAGTCCAACTATCTACCAAACAACAGGTAATAGGATGTGTCCAAGGCAATATAAGGCTGCAAGGGATATCACGGTATGAAAGCTAGAGCATCGCAACACAGATAGCAATAGATCAACAGGAGGGAATAAATACTATAAAAGTAAGATAGGTAGAAAAGGGGGAGATGCTCGCCTGAAAACATTGCCGAGGGCTCATCCGAAGAACGGCGTCACTCGCATCAACTCATCGGCCTAATCCGTGAAGAAGCAAAGCACTAGAAGAAACACCGGATGGACTATTTAATACTACGGCAAAAGATCGGGCATGATGCAAGTATGATGTATGTCATGGCAAAGATGCGTGCAACTAGGCCACATTAAGCGGAACCGGGGTCCCGACAATTATTTGGATGGTTCAAGTTATTTAGATACCCCACAATTTAAATGTTATTTTAACATGGCAAAAGATAGCACCGGTTCGCTACACAAATTTAAATGGGACCAATATAAGACTAGATGTGGCCGCATATGGATCCCATATTTATTTATGAGGTGAATCGGCCTAATGCCCCAAGACCACACAATGTATGCAAGTATGTACAATTTAATATGCAACAATTTTATATATTTCACTTATAAAAATAAGGTCTCGGAAAGAGGGTCACACATGTCTTCGACGATCTTGGTTAGGGTTCGACGGGGTTCGGTCTTCAGGCACCGGAACCGGGGTCTTCGGAAGATCTGGCACTATGGTAAAATTGTCCCGTCGACGCCTTATTGTCACCACACATCCCTCCTGAATTCACATAGCATCAGCACTGAACCCAGCCAGCACCTCAACACGCTCACAACAACACTACAAAAAGAGGCAGCAGCAGGAACAGACCAGGCCAGTGAGCACCGACCGTGGACATCAGAACAGGCGCAAGTAGACGCCTTGCTACTCGCGGGAGCTCCAAGAGATGGAGGGTCCGGGCGCAGGGAGGTGGCCGACGGAGGAGCCCGGGGCGGCGCGACGCGACCTAGACGGTGGGCAACGATGAGGACCGCGTGTTGCTGCAAGAGAGGCACGACGAGGACGAGCTGCTGGCGGTGGCTCGGGGAGGCGTGAGGCATGGCGGCGGCTGCAAGAAAGCACGATGAGGAGGGCGCCGCGGGACGGAGACGAGACGGCGAGGAGGCGGCCTCGACGGCTCACGGCCCAGGCGCGAGGAGAGCGGGAGGACGCGGCGCGGCGGCGCCATGGCAGCGGGAACTCGACGGGGCGCCAGGGACCTGAGCGGAGGCGAGAGGGCTCGGGGAAGCAGCGAGAAGCTGATCGAGGAAAAGGAGCGCCGGGGAGGTCCTGGTGAGGAGGGGCCGACGGGGGCACGGACGAGGGAGGCCGAGGCGAGGAGGTGGCGGCCGGTGACGCAGAGAGGAGGGCGAGAGGAGAGGGGAGACGGGGGTCGGGGGGGACGACGGCGGCGTCCGTTGGTGGGGAAGGAGGAGGGCGCGTCAGGGTAGGGGATGCGTGGTTGGTGGGGAATGGGTCGAGGGGCGGGGCGAGCGAGCGTGAGGGCGTGCGTGCGTGTACGCGGGTGGGGCCAGGCGGGGGAGATCCCGAGCGGTTGGTCGGTGTGGGGGTACGGTGCAGGCGGGAGCGGGCAGGACCAGGTGGGGGTCGTGCGGTTGGATTGGGCAGGCGCGTGCGTGCTCTATGTGTGTTGTGTGTGTGTGAGAGAGAGGGAGATGGGACAGGCGCGTGGGGACGGCTACCGCGGGGTGGGGCCCGGTGGCAGGGAGAGAAGGAGGTGGGGATGGGTGGCCGGTGGTGGGAGTTGGTGGTGGACAGGCTGGAGGCAGGGGCGTGTCGGGCTGGGGGGTTAGGGGTAGGTGGAGGTGGTTGATTGGATGGAGAGAGGGCCAGGCTGATGTGGCGCAAAGGGATAGGTTGGGGTGAGGTGGAGGGGGTTGGGTAGATTAGATTTGGGTAGTTTTAGGAATTTTGGAGGTGGCCGGTTAGGCTTTTGAGCCTGGCGGGCTGCCTCCTAATAAATAAAATAAAATATTTTATTATTTAAAATGGGGCTTTTGAAACCTGCTGGTAGACAAAACAAAATAATCCGGAGAACCGGGTTTTAATTTGCAATCAAGACGGGGCATTTAGAAAACAAGAACAGGCTTTTCGAAAATAGTTTTATGCAAACAAATGCAAGATGACATGACGATGCTCAAATGCAATGTGGCATGATGACATGAGCATGCGGTCATGATGATGCAATGCACAAAAATAACGCGATTTTCTAGTAGTGGTTTTTGCGGGGCGCCACACAATGTCGGATCCACTCTGTGGGACCTCCACCGCGGCCCTGCCGAATCAAACAGTGTCGGATGAGAAACTATTACAATAGAAGAACAAGTAAATGGCAGAGGGAAAAGAGGCTTACTCATCCGAGGTCAGGGGTTCCTTGGGCTTCCGAGCCCTTCGTGCTGGGGCCTTGGTTGCAGGCTTGGAGGCAGTTTTGTCCCCGGACTTCTTTCGCCTTTTGGCTGGCTGAGAAGGTCCGGAGGAAGAAGTTGATGCGGCTCCCCTTTTCTTCTTCGGCGCAACCGGAACAGGATCACCCACGGCAAGGGGAGGGTCCTCATGGATCTGCCCATCGGGGTTAGCTGATGCCGGAAAAGCATAAGAAAGGGGGACAGCGTCAAATGCTTCCATCACCTCAACATCCGAGTCATCTTCATCGTCAGGCCAATCTCTAATGGAAGAGAGTTTACCGGTGGGTCGCTTGGTCGCGTCGGCCATTGGAAGGAACATCTCCTGATTCGGTTCCTCCTCGTCAGAGGTATCCCGGTCAGGCGCCCATTTGAGGGAGGGCTCGGTGCCATCCTCGATAGTTTGCTGAAG
Organism: Avena sativa; assembly: GCA_916181665.1. Classification (NCBI taxonomy): domain Eukaryota; kingdom Viridiplantae; phylum Streptophyta; class Magnoliopsida; order Poales; family Poaceae; genus Avena; species Avena sativa. The sequence goes on from OV702286.1 coordinate 84,376,627, forward strand.
GGATTGCTAAGGGAAAGAAAAGACAACAAAGATAAGTATACAACAACGACCGACATATAATTTAATTCAGAGAAAGTTTACGGCATGAAGCTTACCACGGGAGGAATCCTATCTCGGCAATAATGTTCCATTCCCCACGTCCACTCAGAGGAGAAGTCCTTGTGGGTGGTGAAGAGGGCCTTGACCCGGCGGTAGATCTCTGTGTTGCTCAACTCGAAAGACGAGGTCCGGTTGGGGTTGCGGCCCCAGCTCATGTGACAGACTTTGTGTGTGCGCTTTTGGAGGGGGGAGATCCGGTTGCGCACGAACGTAATCATGGCATCCTCATTGCGCAATCCGAGATCCTTCAACTCCTGGAACCTCTTGTTGACCTGGTTCGCTAGGACGGTGGGCTTCTTGGGGACCACAGCCCATAGCTCCGGATTGGGAGGACCCGGAGCATAAGGGCACAGCCGGATCAGATCTTCAGTATTGTCGTTCCGGACATAGAAAAAGTCCGGGCCCATCCCTTGCAAGAATCCAGCCCAGTGACTCGGGGGAAGACGGACAGCCTCCAAGGAGAAATTGACGCAGCGCCGAACTGTGTGAGCTGCTTGTCCTCCGGGTCAAGCTAGATGTTCGGGATCACGTTCCGACAAAGGCCAAAGAACCGGATCTAGATCTCCTTCGTGGGCCATAGTCCGGCATAACCTTCGATGGTGGAGGCGAAGGCAGAGAGAGATGTGATGGTATTGGCGAGAAGATGGTGCGGCTGGAGTTCGTATGTGTTTAACCAGTCGTGGAAAAAGTCGCTCACTAGCAGACCAAATCCGCGTTGAAAATGAGATAGGAACACCACATACTCACTCGGATTGGGTGAGGGGGCAAGCTCGGAGGAAGCGAGGCGTGCGGTGACGCCCTCCGGGATGCGCCTGGTGCGGTAGAGCCAATCCAGGTCATCCTGGCAGACCCAGGAGCCTGCCCACGCGCCGTGGTCGGCGCTCGCAGCATCTTCCTCCATCTCCTGCTCGGTGACGGCGAGCTCCTCCTCAGTCATCTCAAGTTCACTGCCCTCGCTGGCGCTAGCGGCGGTGGGTGGCAGTGGCCTAGACTGGCAGCGACCCGTGGCAGAAGAGATGCGTGGAGGCGGCGGCGACGCTGGTGGGCGTGGAGGTAATGCGGCGGCGGCGCTGCTACTCAGGCACGGTGGCGGCGGCGCTGTCGCGGGAGGAAAAGAAGAAGAGGCAGATGCAGAGCGGCGCAGAAGTGGGGAAAAGACCCAAGGGGCGCGCCCTCCCCTATTTAACCACTCCCTCGAGAGGGAAGTGGGATCGTGTTATGCGGGTGTGCCACACGGTGTGGCCGTGTATAACCCGGATTGACCAATCAGCAATGAGCCACACGAAGGACCGCAGGGCATAGCGGATCCCATGACGCGACGCAGTGATGCAGTTAACGAGGAGGCAGGCACGATGTGACGTGCGCGCAGTAACTCCTGACAATAACTGTGGCGGTTACTGTTGCTGGCCCTTAAAATGAGGCAATCTAATGATTAGCCTCCACGTGGGGAAGCGTACGAGAGAAGGAAAAATGACCCGGATGAGAATGTGGTAACCCGGCCAGCAAGTGAAAACTTGGAATGTGCCAAGGGAAAGTAAACCCATGGAATCCGAGATAAGGAGGTAACTCGGAAAAGGAACTCAAAAGCTCAGTGAAATTGAACCTGATGTGGCCTTAGCGGCCAAGGCAGCTAAGACCGCACCAGCTTCGGGGACTAATGTTGGGGGGATACCCCCGGGTAGGGTCACACCGGGGTATAATGGCTGAGTTAGCCGAGGTTCGGCAAGGTCAAAGCGAATGTTGGCCGAGTCACCTCAAGGCAGGCCGAATCTCAGGGTAACCCGGACTAGGGGATGTCCACCTAACTGGGTCTCAACCGACTTAAGCCGTAAGTCGGATCGATGAATCTAACTTGTATGCAGGAACAGGTGTGGCAGGATCTACTATGTATGATCCGGGTCATATCAAGCTTGTAGGAGAAGGAAGGTATCTCGCTGGTCAAAGGTGACCCCTGTACGCGGAGATGAGCGAAGCGAACAGAGGCAGGACCACCGAGGCATGGCCGACAAAGGTGATGATGCCAATGTCGGCTGACGCGGGCGCCGCAGAGGCTCACGTAGCCTCTGCATGGGTGACGCGGGGGAAAAGTGACCCGATCGGCTTACTATTTTGGGAAGAGGCATATTCCCCGAAATATGCCTCCACGTATGCCCTAACTGAAGACCTAGCCACCCGTATATAAGGAGGGCTAGGGCCTTTGTAGAAAGGGTTGATCTCTACTGGGTTGAGTTTTACAGAGTTAGTCTTGAGAGGTTATGTTCTTCTAGCAAGTGACTGAGAGCTAGCTAGTGATGAGAGTAAGAGAGTTCCTTCTTCCTCCTCTCTCCAATACATCTCAAGGAGCACTTGTATTCTGTGAGAGTGAATCGAATACAAAGCTACTGTGTGTAGAATCACCACACTATCCCCCCTGGATTCCCCTAGTGCATTTAGTCCCCACCTTTAGCCTATCCATGGCATATGCCGTGTCACCACCACGACAATCCCGCAAGATGCAAAGTACACGAAAAGCAAGCGACAATAAAAGCATCAAAGCCCACAAAACCATTGTGTTCTACTTATGCAACAGATCTATGCATAGATTCGGCTCTGATACCATTGTAGGGTTCGTAGTATAGAAAACAAAACAAAATCTACTGAGAGAACGCATAAAACCAAGATCCAATCTAAGGAAAAGCCAAGATCTAATCCACGATATCGGTGCAACGAAATTGATGAGAACTAACCCTCATAGATCGAAAGCGTTTAACGAGATCGGATCTCATGGTTGATGTAGTCGATCACTTGTCGATCTCAAGATCGCGTAGACGATCCTTCCGGCGCCGTGTTCCGATAGTGCTTCCGCACTCGGGCACACATACGGAGTCGATGAAGACCTTCCTCTCCCTATTCTAGCGGGCAGCAGAGGTAGTAGATCCCCTCAGAATCTTAGCAGCACGATGGCGTGGTGGTGGCGGTGGAGGAGAATTCCTACAAGGCTTCGCCTAAGCCGGAGAAAGAAGACGGAGGAGGGAGAAGAGAGGTGGCAGCTAGGGTTGGGTCAAGGGGGCCTTGGGCGCCCACCCCTCCCCTCTTTATATAGAGGGGGTGGTGGCTAGGGATGCCCCCTTTTCCTTCTTCCACTAGGGCTGGTGCAATGGGAGGGGAGGGAGCAAACTTGCCCCCCAAGTTTCCCCCTTTCCGTTTAGGGTTTAGCCCTAAACCCTTTATGGTAGACCAGTTGGGCCTCTAGGGCTTGGTGCGGCTGGTCCATGAGCCCCCGCAGCATTGCCTCGGCCATGTGGCCCCTTCTAGCATGGTGGGCCCACTGGTGGTCCCTCTAGAACATTCTAGAAGCTCTGGTCAAAATATCAAAAACGTTTCAGAACCCTAGAAGTTGACTTCCCTTATATGAATCTTATTCTCCGGACCATTCCGGATCTCCTCGTGATGTCCTGGATCCAATCCGAGACTCCGAACAACATTCAGTCTCCAACTCATATTCCATATCTACTTCAACAACATCGAACCTTAAGTGTGTCACCCTACGGTCCGCGAACTATGCAGACATGATCGAGACACCTCTCCGATCAATAACCAATAGCAAGACCTGGAGATCCATAATGGCTCCCACATATTTAACGATGAATTCATGATCAAATGAACCATTAACATACGATATTGATTCCCTTTGTTGCGCGATACTGTACTTATCCGAGGTTCGATCATCGGTATGTCCATACCTAGTTCAACCTCATTACCGATAAGTACTCTTTACTCATACTATGATGTGACATCCCTTGTGACCTAGTCACATGCTTGCAAGCCAATTGGATGACACTCGACCGATAGGGCCTAGAGTATATATATCCGTCATTTGGATGGACAAATCCCAATCTTGATACATGCGCTTCAATCCATACTTTTAGAATACCCAATGCCACCTTTATAACCACCCAATTATGAAGTGGTGTTTGATTTGATCAAAGCATTCGCCCAGTGTTGGTGATTAACATGATCTCATGGTCAAAGGATTAGGTAACTATGTATTTAAAAGCTTGTAGCAAAGTGAACTTAATGACTTGATATTATGCTATGCTTACTATGGTGTGTGTCCATCACATCATTCTCCTAATGATATGATCTTGTTATTAATAACATCCAATGTCCATGATCAGGAAACCATGATCATCGATTAATCAACAAGCTAGGTCAACAAGAGGCTTACTAGGGACTCTTTTATGTTTACAAAACACACAAGTATTAATGTATCCTCTTAATACAATTATAGCATGGGATGCAAACATTTATCATAAACACAAAGATATAATAATAACCACTTTATTATTGCCTCTTGGTCGTATCTCCAACAAACTCGACGAAAGAAAAAGGCTAGCTGACGAATCCAGCCATCGGTGGACTCAACTAAGTTCTACCCAAGGATCAGGAAGCGTAACCAGAGGAGCGCAACCAAGGAGAGGAGCCTAGCGACTACAGAATATCCCTAAATCTGAAATAAACGAATTGACTAGAGACCTTGATTTGTCATTTATGTCAGTAGATACAACAAGACACATCAAAGCAAAAAACAGCTCAAGCCACAATTGTTGCTGCACAAACATACTTGCTCACAACTCAACCAGCACCCGACGATCCCCGTGCAGCTCTCCATCGCTCTGCTCTAATTAATATCGGTATGGTGGGTGCATCCCTTGAGCAAATAGAACAAGGAGTCATACATCAACCAGACAAATCCCCACGCCTTCGTAGCAGCCCTCGGTAGGTGAGGCACACACGATGATCGCGGTCACTACATCGGGTGCACTTCTCAGGCTCCGAGCCACGAAACAACGCAAGAAACAATCTCACACAGCATAGGAACGACGGATCTAGGGACAAGAGCCGTAGCCGAAGATACTACAATGGCCACAACAAGGACGACTATGAGTTCTATGGAGCCAGTTGATTTACTCAACGGGTTCACAAGACCCCAGTACCTAAGGATTTCAAGCTTCCTCAAAACCGCCAGAAGTACAACGACCTCCAAGAACCCGAAGCATGGTTGGAAGATTATCTGGCCGCCATCATACTACAGGGTAGCTCCACGGCCACCGCAATGCTGAGCCTGCAGTTGCACCTAACCAGTGTCGCACAGTCATGGCTAAGACAGCTACTCGAAGATTCCATCAGTAGTTGGAATGACCTTGAAGATAGGTTCATCCGACATTTCCATTCCACATTCAAGCGACCCGCATATCTAGAGCAATTACGAGTGTGCAAACAAAAACCTAGAGAGTCAATACGAGCCTTCATACAGCGCTAGAACATCATAAAAATTTCAGCTGAAGCCATATCTGATGAAAGGGCAATTGACGCCTTTAATGACGGCCTTCGCCGCCGAGAATTGATAGAAGAACTAGGACGGGTCAAGCCCAAAACAATCTCACAGCTGATGGACATGGCAAATCGCTGGGCTGATGGAGAGGACGCAATATACAACAAGCGAACGCATTCACCCGAAGAATAGGGACATGCGCAACAATGATAGAATACGAAGAAACAATGATGGACACGGGGGACCAAGCTATGTTGCAGCTAGTTTTTCGGGAGAAGACAACCAAAGAAACAATGATTACAACAGAGGGCACCACAACAACAGGGACGATGTTGGAGGAATCCAACCAACACAATGATATCATCCAAGAGCTCGAGACCCACCAATGTCCGCAATGCAAATGCTAGAAGGACCCTGTAATATGCACTTTTACATCAACTCAACGGGCAAAAGGTGATCCAACCATCTCATGAAGGATTGCCGAACGTTTTTAAAGATCCAAGAGCTATGCAACACAAAGGAAATAGAAGCAGCAAGCCGAGGGTATACTACTATGTCTGGCATGTTAGCCAACAATGCACCACCACCACCGCCAGTACACCCGCCAGCAGGACAACCGCAAAACACAACAAATCAAGAAAATGAATACCCTAGGTCCAAGGGGCAATTTCAATGATTTAGGAAGGGCTCCCATCCAATAGGATCCAAAAGCTAATTACAAGACAACTCAACATGGCACAAATGGTGCCACTGGCCACAACCGAATGTCTCCACTAGTCAGAATAGGAAATCATATTCAGCAGAGCTGATCATCCACTTCAAGTACCGTGACCGGGTCACTCAGCCTTAATAGTACAAGCACAAGTGGGTGGATTTGATATGAGAAAAGTCTTCATGGATGCGGGAAGCGGCATCAACCTGATCTATGCCAAGACACTGACGGCGATGAATTTCTCTTTAACAAATCTAGAACCAACAAAAACATCCTTCCACGGCATAGTACTAGTTAAGGCTGAAATTCCTTTAGGTAAAATATCTCTTGATGTTGTTTTCGGATCCAAGGAAAATTCTAGGCGTGAAAATCTCGAGTTCGAAGTCATGGACTGGCCATCACAATATCATGCAATCCTGGGTCACCCAGCTTTTGCACGATTCAAGGTAGTACCACATTATGCGTATCTAGTTATGGAAATGCTAGCCCCCAAGGGGGTCATAACAATAAAGTGCAGTTTCACGTGTTCCAACAATTGCGACCGAGAGTTTAACAAAATATCTGAATCATTCGGGATGGCAACTGAGTTTGAGCAACTAAAAATGTCAGCGACCGCAGAACCTCTGGCAGTAGCACGTGTCAATCCTGATCAGGCTTTTGACACCGTGAAAGATACAAAGGAAGTCTAGATCCACCCTACCGACCCGAAAATACGACCTTCATGGCTTCCAATCTTGGTCCTGCATAGGAAAGCACGCTCATGGAGTTCCTTCGTGAGCACTGGGAAATTTTTTCATGGTTACCTTCTGACATGCTGAGCATGCATTAAACTTGGATCCAAAGGCGAAACGAGTAAAACAGTCACTTTGCCACTTTGCAGAGCCAAAACGGAAGGCCATTGGAAAGGAGCTCCATCCCCTAACCGACGCTAACTTCATCAAGGAATTGAAGAAAGCAGAGTGGGTCGCAAATCCTGTATGTGTCCCAAATAAAAATACAAAAGAACTACGCATGTGCATCAATTTCACTTCGTTGAATAAGCACTGTCCAAAGGATCACTTCCCACTACCACGAATCGATCAAATAATCGATGCAACCGTGGGGTGCGAATGTCTTTCATTTTTTATGCATATTCAGGATACCATCAAATTTGGATGAAGGAGTAAGATCAGGATAAAACAACATTTATCACGCCCTATAGTGTATTCTGCTACACAACAATGCCCTTTGGCCTAAAAAATGTCGGGGCAACATATCAACGGATGATGCAGAATTGCCTAGGAAGTCAAATTGGCACAAACATACAAGTTTACATCGATGATGTCATAGTCACAATAAAGCAAGGGTCCTCTCTTATCAATGACCTCCGAGAAACGTTCGAGAACCTCAACAAGTTTTTCATCAAGCTCAACCGACGAATTGTTCCTTTGGAGTCCATGTAGGGCAACTCCTCAGATATCTCGTATCAGCAAGATGAATAGAAGCCAATCCTAAGAAAATACAGGCAATCCTAACAATGAAAATACCGATGAATCTTCGAGGCGTACAATAGCTGGCTGCGTAAGTCATAGCACTAAGTCGTTTTATCGCCCGTCTAGGAGAAAAACCACTACCGTTCTACCCCCTTATGAGAAAATCAGATAAATTTGAGTGGACATAGGAAGCTCAACGTGCCTTTGAAGATCTCAAGAAAACACATTCGACATCTCCCGTCGTCGTGTCTTCATGAGAAAAAGAGCTACTACTTCTCTATATTGCCGCTACTAATCAGGTGGTTAGCACAGTTTTGGTCATAGAGTGACCCGAAGAAGGGAAAACCCACGGTGTTCAGAGACCGGTTTATTTTTTGAGCGAGGGCCTATTGCCATCCAAGCAAAGATACCCGCACTATCAGAAACTTGCATATGTAGTATTCATGACAGCACAAAAGTTGCGCCACTACTTTTCAGAACACACGATCATAGTGGTCAATGAAGCACCTCTAGCCAATATCCTTAATAATCCAGAAGCAACCAGACGCATCTCACTATGGGGCATTGAGCTATCCCCTTGAGATATCACGTACAAGAAACGCAAAGCAATTAAATCATAGGTTTTGCCTGACTTCATTACTGAATGGACTAAACTATAATGCATAGGCCCACCGGACCTTTCTAGCGGATGGACAATGTATTTCGACGGATAAAAAAGAACGGAAGGAGCAGGCACAGGACTCATATTTGTGTCGCCACAAGGCGATAAAATACGATACATACTTCGGATGAGTTTCGCAAACGCGTCCAATAACGAAGCTGAGTACGTGGCCCTGTTGCATGGTATGCGTATGGCTAAAGCTTGTGGTGCAACTCACCTCAAAATATTCGGTGATCCAACCTCATGGCACAACAAGCAATGAAAAAGTGTGATGGTATCAGCGACAACATGATCGCCTACCGTGATCAGCATTATGGAAGCCCAATTTGATGGATGCAAAGTCTCACACATAGGAAGAGCAAGCAATAAAGAGGCCGACAATTTGGAAAACATCGGGTCCTTATGCGTACCAGTTCCACCCGGTGTTTTTTGGGAGGAAATAACGGAGCACTCTATCAAGGCCAAGAGGGTTTCTGAGGTTATAGCACCCAAGATAGGGAAAAAGATCAAGCCACGAAAAGACTCGGGAGGCTGCATTAGCCAGCGAAGGTATAGAAGAAGTCCTCAAAGAAGAGCCAGAAGTTGATGAAGTCATGATAATAGAGACCACATGGATGCAACCGTACATAGCATATATGACTCAGGGAAACTCCATGAGGACGTGATAGAATCTCGACGAATCACTCAAAGATAAAAAGCCTTCAGAATCATCAAGGGAGAATTATATAAAAGAAGTATTTTGGGTGTGCTACAACGATGTGTTACACCCGACGAAGGAAAGATTATACTCAAGGACATACATGAAGGAGTATGTGGTCATCACGCTAGCAGCTAGGCAATTGCTGCCAAAGCATTCCGGGCAGGATTCTATTGGTTCAAAACATGTGAAGCATGTCAACGATTCGCAACAAAACCTGGCGCCCCTTCCGCCAAATTAAATCCTATACCTCTCGCTTGGCCTTTCGCTCAATGGGGACTTGATATGGTGGGTGAACTTCACAAATCATCCCGAGGAGGACTGATGTCTATGCACTTCTATTCTTGTAGATAGTTGTTGGGCCTCCAAGTGCAAAGGTTTGTAGAACAGCAACAAGTTTTCCCTTAAGTGGATCACCCAAGGTTTATCGAACTCAGGGAGGAAGTGGTCAAAGGTATTCCCTCTCAAGCAACCCTGCAATCAAGATACAAGAAGTCTCTTGTGTCCCCAACACACCCAATACACTTGTCAGGTGTATAGGTGCACTAGTTTGGCGAAGAGATAGTGAAATACAAGTGGTATGGGTATAATACAACGATGCGAGAAAATAGCTTGATGGCGTGGAAGAGACTAAAGGCAAACTGAAATAAAGATGGCAACAAGCAAACATATAACAGATCTAGTTGCAAACGGTGTTTCAATGCTTAGAAACAAGGCCTAGGGATCATACCTTCACTAGTGAACACTCTCATATAAATATCTTCTCTTTATGATACTACTCTTAACTACTCTCCGGTTTGACACTCTAATCAACTGTAGGGCTATAACAGCACTCCTCAAAGTAATCCTTTCCCATCTAGATAACCCCACATTATCACCTTGAGCACTAGATGGTTCCAATAAACACCACAATTTCGTAGAAACATCCAACTCCAAATATAACTCATAACAAGTAATTGTAATCTCTAGCCTAAGTGCCACAATGGTGTACATGTTGTCACTTTCACACACATGGGGAGAGCAGAGATCTATTAAAGCACTTGAGTAGCAAGGTAGATCTACTTGATTACAAAGCTCATGATCACAACATGATCATGCATAGAGAGAGAGATCAACACATAGCTACCGGTAGAACCCTTAGCCTCGAGGAAGAACTACTCCCTCCTCATCATGGGAATCAGCAATGGCGATGGAGATGGTGGTGGAGATCGATGGAGATGGCTCTAGGGGCAATTCCTCGTCCTGGCAGGGTGCCGGAACAGAGACTTTATGTCTCCCGAATCTCCCCTTCGATGGCGGTGGTGCTGCGGAACTTTTCGTGGATTTTTGATTGACTATTTAGGGTTTCTGTATCGAGAGGAATATATAGGCGAAGGGGCGAGGTCGGTGGGCAGCCAGGGGGCCCACACCACCTGGTGGCGCGGCCAGGGCTAGCCCGCGCCACCACATGGTGTGGCTGCCCTGTGGCCCCTCTCCGTCTTGTCTTTTGGCTCTGTGAGTCTTCCGGTAAAATATCAACTTTGGCTTTTGTCCCGTCCAATTCTGAGAATATTCATTTTCTGACTTTCCTGGAACCAAAAAAAGCAGAAAATAGGCAACTAGCACTATGGCATCTTGTTAATATGTTAGTCCAAGAAAGTGTATAGAAATACTCCAAAGTGTGGGCAAAACATAAGAAAGTAGATACAAACCAAGCATGGAACATAAAAAATTATAGATACGTTAGCAACATATCAAGGACACATCTTTATGCTAGTTGCAGTCGACAAATTCACTAAATGGATTGAAGCAATGCCTGTTAGCATCTAGGATGGAACTTTCGCTGTGAATTTCATCAAATCAATAGTGTTTCGATATGGCGTACCAAACAGTATCATCACCGACAATGGGACTAATTTCACTTCTAATGAGTTCAAAGAATACTATGAGGAGATGGGTATAAAAGTAAGCTATGCCTTAGTTTCTCACCAATAAACTAAGGGGAAAGTGGAAAAAGCCAATGGCCTCGTAACTGTTGGCCGCAAGAAAAGATTGCTAGCACCACTCAACAAATCAAAAGGAGCATGGGTTGATGAGTTACCATCTGTTTTATGGAGCTTGTGTACTACTCCCAATAGTTCGACACAAGAAACACCTTTCTTTCTAGTCCATGGTGTTGAAGTTGTCCTTCCAGTCGAAGTAACTCACGAGTCTCCACGGGTCGCTGAATACGACGACGAAGCATCCAGGGAGGCACTTGAAGACGATGTTGATGCACTTGATGAAGCCCGTGATGTTGCCTTACAAAGGGGCACTATATATAGTAGAACTTGCACAACTACCACAACTGAAGATTGCATCCTAGGTCCTTCGTCGTAGGGGACCTAGTTCTTCACCTCAAGCAAGATGGTCACCGTGAATTGGCATCACCTTAGGAAGGGACTTATATCATTACAGAAGTTATCCCTGGAGGAGCATATCATCTTCAACACAAGAAGACATGAGTCAAATACTCCAATCCATGGAACGTCGCACAACTATAGCATTTTTTATGCTTAGAATTTATGTTTTCTCGCAATTTAAATTACAATAAGGCCTATGTCCCGGCTTCTTAGCCACAATATTATTCAATAAGGCCAATGGCCAGGAGAACACGCCAAATCATGTATCTTCATCTTCAGATTTTAAATAAAAGATAAGTTCTCCATACTCTGATTCCTTTCTATATATATTGTTCTTCTTTACCCACAAATCGGGGGCTTTTATTTAGAAAATTTGCAAGCATCGCTCTAATGAAACTAACAAAAAATTATGAGCCTATGTCCCTTGTGAATGTCATGCTTGTTGAGACCCTTGGTTACAATTTACTTTTCATTCGTGCACTTGGAAAGATGGGTTTTGCCGTCTTTATTGATGATGATATTATGGTACTCTTGTGGAGAAAGACTCTAAAGGTCACTTTTGTTAGTTACGTTGAGAATGACTTGTATGCGATGGACTTTTCGGGGAAAACCACTACAAGCTCAATTTGCTTATTTGGAAAGACCGATGTGGATTGGTTATGGCATCGCTGATTAGCCCATATCAATATGTGAACTTTGAAAAGTCTTCACAATAGTGGACATATTGTGGGACTAAAAGACAATGTTTGTTTTGCCAAAGATCGTGTTTGCAGGGCTTGTGTTGAAGGAAAGATGCATGATTCTCCCCATCTAAAGACTACCAAGATCAAGTCCAAGAGGATCCGAGAGTTCCTTCATGTGGATCTCTTTGGTCCTCCATCTCATCCAAGTCTTGGTGGGAATAAATATTTCTTGGTGATTGTTGATGACTATTCAAGATATACATGGGTTTATTTCTTCAAGTTGAAGAGTGAAACTCAACAAACCGTCATCGACTTCACCAACCTTGTTCAACGTCAACACAATGTTCCCATTTTGGTAATAAGAAGTGACAACGGATCCGAGTTCAAGAACTACACATTGAATGAGTTTCTTGGTAAACAAGGGATTCAACATCAATATTTCACTATGTACACCCCTCAAAAAAATGGTGTTTCCGAGAGGAAGAACCGGACTTTTATGGATATGGCTAGGTCCATGTTGGCGGAGTTTAGGTCTCCATACAAATTTTGGGCCGAATCCATCTCTACTGCTTGTCACTCTTCCAACCGGCTCGACCTCGGCAAGTTGTTGAACAAGACTCCATATGAAATACTTACAGATAACAAGCCCAATATCTCCTACTTCTGGGTGTTCGGTTGTAAGTGTTTATATCTCATAAAAGGAGTCTATTTGTTTAAATTTGAGTACAAAGCAATTGAGGGTATATTTGTTGGTTACGGTGTCGAATCCCACACTTATAGAATCTATAACAAAACCACTTGGTGCGTTATAGAATTTAGTAGTGTGGTGTTCGAACAAAATGATGGCTCCCAAGTGGGGCAAGTTGATGTTTGTGATGTAGATGATGAAATACCTCAAGATGCCATAATAAGAATGGGTGTGGGATTCTTCTGCCTTGTTGAGGAACCCCTTGTGGCGGCTCGGGAAGAACTATGCTCCACTCAAGTAGAGCCCTCATCTTCACAAGATCAACAAGCACCATCACTTGAAGCAAATGATGCACCTAGCCAAGAACAAGATGAAGACCCTCCTCATGATGATCAAGCTAAAAATGTGGTTCAAGAACTGTCAAGTGAACTCAGCCTTGATCATGACGAAGATCATCAAGAGTCCCATGTTGGATAAGATACATCCAATGGTGATCAAGGTCAAGAAGGGGATCAAAATGATCATGGTGATCAAGATCCTCCTCCAAGAAACAACAAGGAGATTGAGGCCCATCATGAAGCTAGTGGAAAGAAATTTGAGATTAAGAGAACACACTCTATACAAGGTTATTGGTGATGTAAGAAGGAGAGTGTCCACGAGAAGATAATTGGCAAGTTTTAGTGATCATCAAGCTCATATCTCTTTTGTGGAACCTCAAAAACTGTTTGATGCTCCTGAAGATCCGGATTGGTTGGAAACCATGCATGAAGAACTCAACAAATTCAAGCGTAACAAGGTTTGGAGGTTACTAGAGAATCCCAAAGAGTGCCATAATGATATAGCCTCTAAATGAATATTCAAGAACAAGCAAGTCGAGAATGGCATTGTTGTGAGGAACAAGGAAAGATTGGTAGCTCAAGGATTCTCCCAAGTTTAAGGCATTGATTTTGGTCAAACCTATGCTCTTGTGGCTCGCCTTGAGTCCATCAGTATCCTTCTTGCATATGCATTACATCATAATTTTAAGTTGCAAGAGATGGATGTGAAAAGTGCTTTTCTTAATGGTCCTTTGCATGAGTTGGTTTATGTTAAGCAACCCCCGGGTTTTGAGGACCCCAACTTCCCTAACCATGTCTATAAAGTCGATAAGGCACTCTATCATATTAAACAAGAACCTCGTGCATGGTATGAGAACCTTAGAGAGTTGTTAGACCGTGGGTTTGAGGTTGGGAAAATTGATCCCTGACGTGGGTATGATTACTCAGGTGCTTATGTTTGGTTACCCTAGCTCTATAAAGGCTCACATCCCATGAAGACTGATGACTCAAAATACGATGAGCTCGTTGGGAACCCCAAGAGGAAGGTATGATGAGCACAGCAGCAAGTTTCCCCTTAGTTATGAAACCAAGGTTATCGAACTAGTAGGAGCAAGGAAACAACCCCAAGGTGTTGTCTCCAACTTGGAATCCTATACAACACAACCGCAGAACTTTTCCCAACTTACAGTGAGGTTATCAATCTCACCGGTTTTGCTGAAACAAAGGATTAAATGTATTGAGTGAAAGATGGTAATTGCTTTGTAGAAAGTAAACAGTAAACAGTAAATAGTGGATTGTAGATTGATGGTAATAGAATTGACCGGGGTCCATATTTCAATAGTGGTGATTCTCCTTAAGATAGATGACATGTTGGGTGAACAAATTACAGCGAGGCAATTGACAGACACCGAGAAAGCATACATGCATATACTAATCATCTTGACTCCTATGAGATTTGATTGGGCATTACAACATTATACATAGACTGTCATCCAACTGCATCTATGACTAATAATCCACCTTCAGGTTATCATCTGAACCCCCTCCAGTATTAAGTTGCAAGCAACATATAATTGCATTAAGCAAAGTGTGTAAAGTAAACAATACGATTGCCCTATGGACAAAGGATTGTTGTTTTCTCCCTAGTAGCAACAACACATCTAGTACCTTAGAGATTTCTGTCACTTCCCTAGATTACTAGAGGTATGAACCCACTATTGAGCATAAATACTCCCCCTTGGAGTTGCTAGCATCTACTTGGCCAAGATAGCTACTAACAACAGAAAACATGCAAGATCACAAATAACAAATACATGATAGAATCAATAATCAATCTGAAATAGCATCTCAATATCCATCGAATCCCCACAAAAACAACATGTAGGATTACAAATAGATGATCTTGATCATGAACGGAGCTCACAAGATCTAAACATGGTAGCACAAAGCAGGAGAACCAACCATCTAGCTACTACATGGACCCGTAGTCAAGGCATGAACTACTCACGCATCACACCGGAGGCAGGCATGGTGATGAAGAAGGCCTCCAGGGTGAATTCTCCCCTCCGGCGGGGTACCGGGAAGAGCTTCAGATCCCTCCTGATCTAGGGATGGAGATGACGGCGGCTATAGACTCTTTCATGGAATTTTTGATTGGGTACTTAGGGTTTTCATCCCAAGGGGTCTTTATAGGCGGAAGGGCTAGGTCGGTGGAGCACCAGGGGGGCCCACACCCCCTGGTGGCCCCCCAGGCTGTGCCGCCACTAGGTGTGGCTGCCCTGGTGTGCCACTTCGTCTCCCCTCTGGACTCCGTGTTGCTTCGGGTAAAATATTGACTTTGGCATTTGTCATGTCCAATTCCGAGAATATTTCCTTACTAGCTTTTCTGAAACCAAAAACAGCAGAAAATAGGCAACTGGCACTATGGCATCTTGTTAATAGGTTAGTTCCAGAAAATGTGTAAAAATACTCCAAAGTGTGGACAAAACATAAGAAAGTAGATATAAAACAAGCATGGAACATCAAAAATTATATATACGTTTGCAACGTATCAACATCCCCAAGCTTAACTCCTGCTCATCCTCGAGTAGGTAAGTGATAAAAAGAAGAAGAATTTTTGAGGTGACATGCACCATTTGATCAAGGTATTTATAACATTGATAGCTGGGATCATAGTACTCTAAGATAGCATGAAAGATATAGTTCTAAATTAAGACATAGCAAATATGTTGTAACATGAATAAGTATAAACAAAAGATTCATGAATAGCAATGCTTTGAAAGACGTTTGTTTGTTTCACATATAGAAAACATAATGAGAATGGCATTCAGCTTGTCCCTCATAGTGTAGCAAAACATAAATGCATAGGACACCTTCAAAGTTCATAAGGGTGACTAGATACAAATAGTTTAAGAACAAGCAATATCAAAGTTATGAATCAGTCAACAAGTTTTGGGACAATGGACATTAAACTAAGAATGACCACTATGCTCTCTTAATAGGTGCATAAAGATAGAGGATGAAGACTCAACATAAAAGTAAAAGAAAGGCCCTTCATAGGAGGAACCAAGGATTCAAGTCTCATAAAGAGCTTCCAAAAATTATGGTACTTATTAGCTTTCAGCTCTCATTGCCCCTATCATAAGCATCTTTAGGTGACTAAGGTTAAAGTGAACAAATATGAGGATATGCTTGACAAGTTATAAGCTGAAAATTGCATGCCCCTTACTTACGAGTACCCTTCCTCATGCTACTCAAGTTTAGTCACAGGTAAGTTATTGTCATTGTAAGTACATGTGTATCATAGAGAACCGCCAACTGATACATTGCAAATGTATCTATAATATTTGATGTTCCATGCTTGGTTTTATATACTTTATTGTGTTTTGTCCACACTTTGGAGTACTTTTCATATGATTTCCTGGACTAACCTATTAACAAGAGCCACAGTGCCAGCTGCCTGTTTTCTGCTATTTTTGGTTCCAGGAAAGTTAGAGGAATATTCTCGAAATTGGACGGGACAAAAGCCAAAGTCAGTATTTCACCGAGGGACACACGGAGCCAGAATACGAGACGGAGAGGGGCCAGGGGGCGCCACACCATCTGGCCGTGCGGCCAGGCTTGGCCCGTGCCAGGGGGTGGTGTGGCCGCCTCCAGCACCCCCTCGGCCTCTCCTTCTGCCTATAATATGCCTCCAATACAGAAACCCTAAGTACCCGATCAAAATTCCACGAAAGAGTCTCTAGCCACCGTCGTCTCTGTCCCTAGATCGGGAGGGATCTGAAGCTCTTCCTGGCACCCTGCCGGAGAGGGTAATTCACCCTAGAGGCCTTCTTCATCATCATGCAAGCCTCCGGTGTGATGCGTGAGTAGTTCATCTCTGGACTACGGGTCCATGTAGTAGCTAGATGGCTGGTTCTCCTCCTTTGTGCTATCATGTCTAGATCTTGTGAGCTTCGTTCATGATCAAGATCATCTATTTGTAATTCTGCATGTTGTGTTTGCGGGGATCCGATGGATACTGAGATGCTATTTCAGATTGATTATTGATTCTATCATGTCTTTGTTATTTGTGATCTTGCATGCTTTCCGTTGTTAGTAGCTATCTTGGCCAAGTAGATGCTAGCAACTCCAAGAGTTAGTATTTATGCTCAATAGTGGGTTCATGCGTCTGGTAATCTGGGAAGTGACAGAAATCTCTAAGGTACTAGATGTGTTGTTGCTACTAGGGAGAAAACAACAATACTTTGTTCATAGAACAATCATATTGTTTACTTTACACACAACTCATAATGCAATCATCTGTTGCTTGCAACTTAATACCGGAGGGGGTTCGGATGATAACCTGAAGGTGCATTATTAGTCATAGATGCAGTTGGATGGCGGTCTATGTATAATGTTGTAATGCCCAATTGAATCTCAAAGGAGTCAAGATGATTAGTATATGCATGTATTGCTTTCTCGATGTTTGTCAATTGCCCCGCTATAATTTGTTCACCCAGCATGTTATCTATCTTAAGGAGAGCCACCTCTAGTGACCTATGGACCCCGGTCCTTTCTTTTACATTCAATCTACAAACTGTTTACTGCTTTGTGTTTACTTTCTGCAAACTATTACTTCCTTCCATTCGATACGTTTAATCCTTTGTTTTCAGCAAAACCGGTGAGATTGACAACCTCATCGTAAGTTGGGGGCAAAGTTCTATGGTTGTGTTGTGCAGGTCTCCACGTTGCTGCTGGCACCGGTAGTGCGCCCTGCCAACGTTCAGCTAGATACACCTTTGGGGTGTTTCCTTGATCCTACTGGATTGATAACCTTGGTTTCGTACTGAGGGAAAACTTGCTGCTGTGCTCATCATACCTTCCTCTTGGGGTTCCCCAACGAGCTCGATATATTTTGGGCTATCAAGCATATTTTCTGGCGCCGTTGCTGGGGAGTCAAGGACATCTTCACAAGGGGAGTCCCTCATAACCAATCTCTTTACTTTGTTGTTTTTGTTTTGCTTAGTTTACTTTTGTTTTGTTTGCTTGTTTCTTTATCAAAAACACACAAAAAATAGTTTTACTAGTTTGCTTTCTTTATTAAAAACACACAAAAATGACTACTCTTGAAAATACTAAGTTGTGTGACTTCACTAGCACCAACAACAATGATTTTATGAGCACACCTATTGCTCCACATGTTCCTGAAGCTACTTTCTTTGAGATAAAACCTACTTTACTCAATCTTCTTATGAGAGAACAATTTTCTAGTATTGGTAATGAAGATGCTGATGCCCATCTAAATAACTTTGTTGAACTTTGTGAGATGCAAAATCATAGGGATATAGATGGAGATATTATTAAGCTGAAATTGTTTCCTTTCTCTTTGAGAGGAAAAGCTAAAGAATGGTTGAATTCCTTAACTAGGAATAGTATGGATTCTTGGACTAAGTGCAAAGATGCTTTTATTGGAAAATACTATCCTCCTGCTAAGATTATATCTATGAGAAGTGAAATAATGAAGTTTAAACAATCTAATAATGAACATGTTGCTCAAGCTTGGGAAAGAATGAAATCTTTGGTAAAGAATTGTCCCACTCATGGACTGACTGCTTGGATGATCATCCAAACTTTTTATGCAGGATTGAACTATTCTTCAAGGAACCTATTGGATTCTGTTGCTAAAGGTACCTTTATGACTATTACTTTGGGTGATGCAACAAAGCTTCTGGATAATATGATGGTTAACTACTCTGAATGGCATACTGAGAGAGCTCCACAAGGTAAGAAGGTAAATTCTGTTGAGGAAACCTCCTCCTTGAGTGATAAGATTGATATTATTATGTCTATGCTTGTTAATGGGAAAGACCATATTGATCCAAATAATGTTCCTTTAGCCTCTTTGGTTGCTCAAGAAGAGCAAGTTGATGTGAACTTTATAAGAAATAACAATTTTAGCAACAATGCCTACAGGAATAATTTTGGTAACAACAATTATAAGCCATATCCTCCCAACAATGGTAATGCTTATGGAAATTCCTACAACAACAATAGGAGTGCTCCCTCTTAACTTGAAGTTATGCTTAAAGACTTTATTAGTAAACAAACTGCTTTCAATAAAACTGTTGAGGAAAAACTCTCTAATGCTGAAAGAAATATAGCATCTTTGGCTGAAGCTCAATCTTCTTTTAATAAAATGGCTGCCAAACCTGAAACTAATGATAATCCCTTTGTAGCTACTAATGCCATACAAGTTAGAATTGATGAAAATGTTAGACTATTAGCTGAATTACATGCTAAATGGGAAAGAGAAGATGAAATTGCTAGAAACATTAGTGTTTCTACTATCACTACCACTAGTGTTGAGGCTAGCAATAGTTCTACCACTTTAGATGATAATTTTGATTTTGATCTTGATGGTTGTAATATCTCTGAAGTTATTAAGTTCCTACAAAAGCTTGCTAAAAGTCCTAATGCTAGTGCTATGAACATGGCCTTTACAAAACACATTACTAATGCTCTCATAAAGATTAAAGAAGAAAAGATGAAACATAAAGCTTCTATTCCTATAAAACAAGAAGATGGTTGGGAACCCATCATTAATATGAAAGTGAATGATTTTGATTTCAAAGCTTTATGTGATCTTGATAGTAGTGTTTCTATTATGCCTAGAAGGATTTATGATATGCTTGATTTGCCACCACTTGAAGATTGTTATTTAAATGTCCCACTTGATGATAATGCTAAAAATAAACTCATGGGGAGTCTTAATGATGTTCTTATTATGGTTAAAAATGCCTATGTCCCCGTTGATTTCTATGTTTTGGATGTTGAATGCAATGCTTCTTGTCCTATTACTTTGGGATGACCTTTTCTTAGAACTGTTGGTGCCATTATTGATATGAAAGAAGGCACCATTAAATTATCAACTCCCACTCAAGAAAGGTATAGAACACTTCCCTAAGAAGAGAGAGAATAGTTCATTTGCCTCTCCTATGAAAACAAAATTTGCTCTTAATGCTTCTTCATTTGAGAACACTTGATTCTTTTTGCTTCTTAAGCCTAACTTAAAGGCGTTAAAGAAAAATACTTATTGGGAGAAAACACAAAAGTTTTAGATGAGTCTTGGAAGAGTAATAACCGCTCCTTATCCTTTTTATTTGCTTTTTATTCCAAGAGTAACCTCTAATGAGAGAGAAGTAATGATTGGGAAAGTTGCTGTCCCGAAACAGATTTCTGTGCTTCGCCGTACAAATTCTTCTAAAATCTCTGTACGTCCTTTTGAGGCGTGAATTTTTGTGCTTCTGACCCAGGTTGTTATCTAACTTTCTTTAGTTCAACACATTTTGATTTTAGTGACAGAAGGTCTTCCAAAAAATTCGTCTTTACCTGCTGGTCTGTTTTGACAGATTTCTGCCATTTTCTGCATTTGCTTCTTGTTGGTTCCTTTTTGAGTTCTTTTGGGGAATTGAGATTTTTGAGGGAAGTGATACAGTAGCTAGTGTTTTAATGGAAGTTTTATTGGTGTTATAACTGAACCTAAAGACTTATTATCTTGAGTGCACTAATGTTGCTAATAAAGATTTTGTAAAGTTTTGTATGAAGGGGAAATTTCAGGTGTATGGAAGGAATGAGTAATGAGATGAAGGATGGACTAAAGCTCAATCTTGGGGATGCCACGCGTGTCACCCCAAGAAATATTCAAGGAGTACAAGCATCAAAGCTTAGGGATTCCCAAAGCATCCCCCTCTTCATCAATAAAAATCCCAGGTTTCTTCTAAACGCTTCATTTTTATTGTTTCATGCACAGGTGTGTTGTTCTTGGAGCGTCTTCTTTTTCGTTTTCGTTTTTGTTTTGTGTTTTATTTGTTTGCTTAGTTTGCTGAATAAATTGGTTGGACCCCCTCTTTCGTACATTGGTTTTCAAATAGTTTGGTTTGGTTTGAAAAAAAGAGTAGGAAAGTTCATGCTTAAGTGTTAAAGAGAGTTTGTTTTTGACTGTGGCCTATGCTTTGTCATACCATGCTTGATATTGTTTTGGCTTTATGCTTAGTATTATTTGTTGTAGCAGGACTTGTTATAAACAATTGAGATTGCTTAATGTGCCTTGGATGAATCATGCGTTGTTTTAGCATATTAAAGCATAGTATAGTGGTATTCTCCTTTGATGCTTTATTTGGGTTGACTTGGCGCATGCTCACACCATGTTATGACTATCTCAAGTCACCATTAGCCTTGATGATCCTTTAGTTTTCAACTTGTAGTATCACTTTATGCTTTGATCAATGATGTTTTGTCGCTCTGCATGATTATGGCCATTATTGCTCTCTTAGTTTGTCGATCCCAGTCTTTTGCTAGCCTCCACAACCAAGTATGAGTTCCACTCATGCATCCAACTCCCTAAACCAAGTTATTCCAAAGAGTCCACCATACCTACCTACTAGCATATGCTATTCCAAGTATATTCATGTTTTTGTTTACCTTCCGAATTAAACTTGTTATGAGAAAACTAGTGATTAAAGCTCTCACGAACTTGATGGCACACTTTACTTTTCTTGCCCTTAATAAACTTGAACCATTGCGTCGTCTATGTTGTATATGCTTGCACTTATTTGTTGGGGATTAGCAGAACCATGTTGTCATGGGGAACGCTTTCAACATTGCACTGGTACTTTGTACCTAGTTGATATCATGCTCTTTTGTCTATGGATGTCGTCGGTGTGAAATGAAAGGGGAGCTTGTAAGTCCATGGAGTTATGTATATGTGTTAGAGAAACGCCTGGGCCGCTGGTCTAATCCATGCTGACATGGTAGAAACCTACAGCGTAACCATAATGAGCTGTCTATGAAGCATTCTTCTTATAAAAAAAGAGTCCTATATTGAGAAAAAAGAGAAAAAGAGAAAAAAAGAGATTATGAAAAGAGGAAAGAGAGAAAAAAGAACCATATTCCCATGGTAAATAAGAAGATTGCTGAGATGCTCGTTGTTTGCTTGCCTTGTCATTTTGATATGGGGATTCTTCCGTATCATCGGGCAAGGGGTACCCCGTTGGATGTTCTCTATGATACACAAGTACTTAGGATGACAAGAACTTACCAATGACTAAACTTGAGTAGCATGAGGAGCGGCCCTCGTATTCAAGGGACATGAGATTTCTAACTTATACTTCGTCAAGCATATACACCATAGTTTGTTCACTTTAACCTTAATCACTTCAAGATACTTATGATACGGGCAATGAGAGATGAAAGCTATAAGTACCATAATTTTTGGAAGCTCTTTATGAAACTTGAATCTCTGCTTCCTTCTATGAAGGCCTTTCTTCCACCATTATTTGAGTCTCCACCTTCTATCTTTATGCACCTAATTTGAGAGCATAGTGGCCATTCTTAGTTCTATGTGCATTGTCCCAAGACTAGTTGATTGATGCATAACTTGATATTGCTTGTTTTAAACTATTTATATCTAGTCACTCTTATGAACTTTGAAGGAGTCCTATTGATGACTACGCACTTCTATTCTTGTAGACTGTTGTTGGGCCTCCAAGTGCAGAGGTTTGTAGAACAGCAGCAAGTTTTCCCTTAAGTGGATCACCCAAGGTTTATCGAACTCAGGGAGGAAGTGGTCAAAGGTATCCCCTCTCAAGCAAACCTGCAATCAAGATACAATAAGTCTCTTGTGTCCCCAACACATCCAATACACTTGTCAGGTGCATAGGTGCACTAGTTCGGCGAAGAGGTGAAATACAAGTGGTATAGATAATTATAAGTGTTAACGGTGATAGAAAATAACTTGATGGCGTGGAAAAGACTAAAGTAAAGCTGAAATAAAGATGGAAGCAAGCAAACATGTAACAGATCTAGTTGCAAACGGTGTTTCAATGCTTAGAAACAAGGCCTAGGGATCATACTTTCACTAGTGAACACTCTCATATAAATATATTCTTCTTTATGATACTACGCTGAACTACTCTCCGGTTGGACACTCTAATCGATGGTAGGGCTATAACAACACACCTCAAAGTAAGCCTTTCCCATCTAGAAACCCCACACTGTCACCTTGAGTACTAGATGAGTCCAACAAACACCACAATTTCATAAAGACATCCAACTCCAAATATAACTCATAACAAGTATTTGTAATCTCTAGCCTAAGTGCCACCATGGTGTGCACGCTGTCACTTTCACACACATCGGGAGAGCAGAGATCTATTAAAGCACTTGAGTAGCAAGGTTGATCTATAGATTACAAGCTTATGATCTCAATAAGATCATGCATAGTGAGAAAGATGAACACATAGCTACCGGTAGAACCCTTAGCCTCGAGAGAGAACTACTCCCTCCTCATCATGGGAATCAGCAATGGTGATGGAGATGGTGGTGGAGATCGATGGAGATGGCTCCGGGGGCACTTCCCCGTCCCGGCAGGGTGCCGGAACAGAGACTTTCTGTCCCCTGAATCTCCCCTTAGGTGGCGGCGGTGCAGCGGAACTTTTCGTGGATTTTTGATTGACTGTTTAGGGTTTTGGTATCGGGAGGCTCTTATAGGCGAAGGAGGCAAGGTCGGTGGCCGGCCAGGAGGCCCACACCATGCCCTGGCGCGACCTGGGGGTACCCGCGCCTGGGGGGTGTGGCCACCCTGTGGCCCCTCTACGACTCTCCTTCTGGCTCCGTGAGTCTTCCAGGAAAATAGTAACTTTGGCTTTTGTCCCGTCCAATTCCGAGAATATTCATTTTCTCACTTCCTGGAACCAAAAATAGCAGAAAACAGGCAACTGGCACTGTGGCATCTTGTTAATAGGTTAGTCCAAGAAATCATATGAAAAGTACTCCAAAGTGTGGACAAAACACAAGAAAGTAGATAAAACCAAGCATGGAACATCAAAAATTATAGATACATTTGCAATGTATCAACATCCCCAAGCTTAACTCCTGCTCGTCCTCGAGTAGGTAAGTGATAAAAAGAAAGCATAATTTTTGAGGTGACATGCGCCATCATAAACTTGATCAAAGTATTTGTAAAACATTCAAAGCTGGGATCATAGTACTTCAATCATAACATGAAATACAAAGTTCTAGCAATAAGACAAAGAAACTATGATGCAACATAAAAAGGCACAAACAAAAGATTCATGAATAACAATGCTTTGCAAGACGTTTGTTTGTTTCACATAAAGAAAACATAGCATAGTGGCATTCAGCTTGTCCCTCATAGAGTAGCAAATATAAATGCATAGGACACCTTCAAAGTTCATAAGAGTGACTAGATACAAATAGTTTCAAACAAGCAATATCAAGGTATGCATCAATCAACAAGTCTTGGGACAATGCACATAGAACTAAGAATGGCCACTATGCTCTCAAAGTAGGTGCATAAAGGTAGAAGGTGGAGACTCAATATAAAAGTAAAAGAAAGGCCTTCATAGAAGGAAGTAGGGATTCAAGTCTCATAAAGAGCTTCCAAAAATTATCGTACTTAATAGCTTTCAGCTCTCATTGCCCCTATCATAAGCATCTTGAAGTGATTAAGGTTAAAGTGAACAAACTATGGTGTATATGCTTGATGAAGTATAAGTTAGAAACCTCATGTCCCTTGTATAAGAGGGCCACTCCTCATGCTACTCAAGTTTAGTCACCAGTAAGTTCTTGTCATTATAAGTACATGTATATCATAGAGAACCGCCAATGGGGTACCCCTTGCCCGATGATACGGAAGAATCCCCATATCAAAATGACAAGGCAAGCAGACAACGAGCATCTCAGCAATCTTCTTATTTACCATGGGAAAATGGTGCTTTTTTTCTCTATTTCCTCTTTTCTCATATCTTTTTTTTCTCTTTTTCACCTTTTCTCAATATCTGACTCTTTTTTATAAGAAGAATGCTTCATAGACAGCTCATTATGGTTACGCTGCAGGTTTCCACCATGTCAGCATGGATTAGACCAGCGGCCCAGACGTTTCTCTAACACATATACATAACTACATGGATTTACAAGATCCCCTTTCATTTCACACCGACGACATCCATATACAAAAGAGCATGATATCAACTAGGTACAAAGTACCAGTGCAATGTTGAAAGCGTTCCCCATGATAGCATGGTTCTGCTAATTCCCAACAAATAAGTGCAAACATATACAACATAGACGACACAATGGTTCAAGTTTATTAAGGGCAAGAAAAGTAAAGTGTGCCATCAAGTTCGTGAGAGCTTTAATCACTAGTTTTCTCATAACAAGTTTAATTTGGAAGGTAAACAAAAACATGAATATACTTGGAATAGCTTAAGCTAGTAGGTAGGTATGGTGGACTCTTTGGAATAACTTGGTTTAGGGAGTTGGATGCATGAGTGGAACTCATACTTTGTTGTGGAGGCTAGCAAAAGACTGGGAGCGACAAACTAAGAGAGAAATAATGGCCATAATCATGCAGAGCGTCAAAACATCATTGATCAAAGCATAAAGTGATACTACAAGTTGAAAACTAAAGGACCATAAAGGCTATGGTGACTTGAGATAGTCATAACATGGTGTGAGCATGCGCCAAGTCAACCCAAATAAAGCATTAAAGGAGAATACCACTATACTATGCTTTAATATGCTAAAACAACGCATGATTCATCCAAGGCACATTAAGCAATCTCAATTGTTTATAACAAGTCATGCTACAGCAAAGAATACTAATCATAAAGCCAAAACAATACCAAGTATGGCATGACAAAGCATAGGCCACAGTCAAAAACAAGCTCTCTTTAACACTTAAGCATGAACTTTCCTACTCTTTTCCAAACCAAACCAAACTATTTGAAAACAAATGTATGAAAGAGGGGGTCAAACCAATTTATTCAGAAAACTAAGCAAACCAAGCAAACGAAAACCAAAAACAAAAACAAAAAAGAAGACGCTCCAAGAATAACACAACTGTGCATGAAACAATAAAAATGAAGTGTTTGGAAGAAACCTGGGATTTTTATTGATGAAGAAGGGGATGCCTTGGGCATCCTCAATATTTGACGCTTGTACTTCTTGGATATTTCTTGGGGTGACACGTGTGGCATCCCCAAGCTTGAGTTATAGTCCATCCTTCATCTCATTACTCATTCCTTCCATACACCTGAAATTTT
Source organism: Avena sativa (assembly GCA_916181665.1). Lineage (NCBI taxonomy): Eukaryota > Viridiplantae > Streptophyta > Magnoliopsida > Poales > Poaceae > Avena > Avena sativa. The sequence goes on from OV702286.1 coordinate 84,402,757, forward strand.
TCCTTCATATAAAACTTCACACAATCTTTATTAGCAACATTAGTGCACTCAAGATAATAAGTCTTAAGATTCAGTTCCAAAACCAAATAAACTTCCATTAGAACACTAGCTACTGAATCACTTCCCTCAAAAAGCTCAATTCCCCAAAAGAACTCAAAAAGGAACCAACAAGAAGCAAATGCAGAAAATTGCAGAAATCTGTCAAAACAGACCATCAGGTAAAGACGAATTTTTTCAAAGACCTTCTGTTGCTCAAATCAAAAAGTGTTGAACTATCTAAAGTTAGATAACAACCTGGGTCATAAGCACAAAAATTTACGCCTCAAAAAGACATTCAGATATTTTACACGAATTTTTACGGTGAAGCACAGAAATCTGTTTCGGGACAGCAACTTCCCCAATCATTACTTCTCTCTCATTAGAGGTTACTCTTGGAACAAAAATAAAAATAAAAAGGATAAGGAGAGGTTATTACAGAGGTAATAACTTCCAAGACTCATCTAAAACTTTTGGGTTATCTCCCAATAAGTACTTTTCTTTAACGCCTTTAAGTTAGGCATAATAGTTTGAGAAGATGCTCACATAAGAAATATGAATTGAAATAAAATTGAGCATCAAGAAGCAAATTCAAAGCACATTTAAGTCTAACCCACTTCCTATGCATAGGAATCTTGTAAATAAACAAGTCATGAAAGCACAAAGCAACAAGCATAGGAAAGCAAAACAAGTGCAACTTCAAAATTTTCAACATAAAGAGGGGAAACTTAATATTGTTAAGATACATAAAACCATGTTTTTCTCTCTCATAATAACTTTCAGTAGCATCATGAATAAAATTAACAATATAACTATCACATAAAACATTCTTATCATGAGCCACATGCATAAAATGATTATTACTCTCCACATAAGCATAGTCGTTCTTATTAACTGTGGTGGGAGCAAATTCAACAAAATAGCTATCATTATTATTCTCATCACCATAATCATCAAATATAGGAGGCATATTGTAGTCATAATTAATTGCCTCCTCAATAGTAGGTGGACTAAAAATATCATATATTGGAGGTTTGGTATCATCATAAGCAATAGAATAGCTATCTTCCAGAGTTGGGGAACTCAAAAGATCATTTTCATAGAAACTAGCTTCCCCAAGCTTAGACTTTTTCATAGCATTAGCAATAATGGTGTCCAAAGAATTCATACTAACAACATTGCTATTAGCATGCAAATAAAGTTCCATAGGTTTTTTAATTTTCTCTTCAAACACTTCATGTCCTAACTCAAGATAAATACTATAAAGCTCTCTAATTTTGTTGTTGTTTTCCATTAAGCCTAACTAGTGGAAACAAGAAACAAAAAGACAAAATTGCAGAATCTAAAGGAAATAACTTCGAGCACTCACACTGGAGGATGTGAGTACCTTTTACCTTACCTCCCCAGCAACGGCGCCAGAAAATAGGCGTTTGCCGTGGGAGGTTCTTCTTCTTTAATCCTCCGGTGTGAATACCTTTTACCTTACCTCCCCGGCAACGGCGCCAGAAAATAGCTTGATGTCTACGCACTTCTATTCTTGTAGACAGTTGTTGGGCCTCCAAGTGCAGAGGTTTGTAGAACAGCAGCAACTTTTCCCTTAAGTGGATCACCCAAGGTTTATCGAACTCAGGGAGGAAGTGGTCAAAGGTATCCCCTCTCAAGCAACCCTGCAATCAAGATACAATAAGTCTCTTGTGTCCCCAACACACCCAATACACTTGTTAGGTGTATAGGTGCACTAGTTCCGCGAACAGATAGTGAAATACAAGTGGTATAGATAATTATAAGTGGTAACAGTGATAGAAAATAACTTGATGGCGTGGAAAAGACTAAAGTAAAGCTGAAATAAAGATGGAAGAAAGCAAACATGCAACAAATCTAGTTGCAAACGGTGTTTCAATGCTTAGAAACAAGTCCTAGGGATCATACATTCACTAGTGAACACTCTCATATAAATATATTCTTCTTTATGATACTACGCTGAACTACTCTTCGGTTGGACACTCTAATCGATGGTAGGGCTATAACAGCACACCTCAAAGTAAGCCTTTCCCATCTAGAAACCCCACACTGTCACATTGAGTACTAGATGAGTCCAACAAACACCACAATTTCATAAAGACATCCAACTCCAAATATTACTCATAACAAGTATTTGTAATCTCTAGCCTAAGTGCCACCATGGTGTGCATGCTATCACTTTCACACACATGGGGAGAGAAGAGATCTATTAAAGCACTTGAGTAGCAAGGTTGATCTATAGATTACAAGCTCATGATCTCAATAAGATCATGCATAGAGAGAGATGAACACATAGCTACCGGTAGAACCCTTAGCCTCGAGAGAGAACTACTCCCTCCTCATCACGGGAATCAGCAATGGTGATGGAGATGGTGGTGGAGATCGATGGAGATGGCTCCGGGGGCACTTCCTCGTCCCGGCAGGGTGCCGGAACAGAGACTTTCTGTCCCTCGAATCTCCCCTTCGGTGGCGGTGGCGCAGCGGAACTTTTCGTGGATTTCTGATTGACTGTTTAGGGTTTTGGTATCGGGAGGCTCTTATAGGCGAAGGAGGCAAGGTCGGTGGCCGGCCAGTGGGCCCACACCATGCCCTGACGCAGCCTGGGGGTACCCGCGCCTAGGGGGTGTGGCCACCCTGTGGCCCCTCTCTGACTCTCCTTCTGGCTCCGTGAGTCTTCCGGGAAAATAGTAACTTTGGCTTTTGTCCTGTCCAATTCCGAGAATATTCATTTTCTGACTTCCTGGAACCAAAAACAGTAGAAAACAGGCAGTTGGCACTGTGGCATCTTGTTAATAGGTTATTCCAAGAAATCATATGAAAAGTACTCCAAAGTTGGAACAAAACACAAGAAAGTAGATAAAACCAAGCATGGAACATCAAAAATTATAGATACATTTGCAATGTATCACCTATGCATTTATACTACTCTTTGAGAGACAAGCTGAATGCTACTATGCTATGTTTTCTTTATGTGAAACAAACAAACGCCTTGCAAAGCATTGTTATTCATGAATCTTTTTGTTTGTGCCTTTTCATGTTGCAACATAGTTTCTTTGTCTTATTGCTAGAACTTTGTCTTTCATGTTATGATTGAAGTACTATTATCCCAACTTTTAGTGTTTTACAAATACTTTGATCAAGTTTATGATGGTGCATGTCACCTCAAAAATTATTCTTTCTTTTTATCACTTACCTACTCGAGGACGAGCAGGAGTTAAGCTTGGGGATGTTGATACATTGCAAATGTATCTATAATTTTTTACTTTCTTGTGTTTTGTCCACACTTTGGAGTACTTTTCATATGATTTCTTGGACTAACCTATTAACAAGAGCCACAGTGCCAGCTGCCTGTTTTCTGCTATTTTTGGTTCACCCAGCATGTTATCTATCTTAAGGAGAGCCACCTCTAGTGAACTATGGACCCCGGTCCTTTCTTTTACAGTCAATCTACAAACTTTTTACTACTTTGTGTTTACTTTCTGCAAACTATTACTTCCTTCCATTCGATACGTTTAATCCTTTGTTTTCAGCAAAACCGGTGAGATTGACAACCTCATCGTAAGTTGGGGGAAAAGTTATGTGGTTGTGTTGTGCAGGTCTCCACGTTGCTGCTGGCACTGTTAGTGCGTCCTGCCAACGTTCAGCTAGCTACACCTTTGGGGTATTTCCTTGCTCCTACTGGATTGATAACCTTGGTTTCGTACTGAGGGAAAACTTGCTGCTGTGCTCATCATACCTTCTCTTGAGTCGCCCAGGCGTTTCTCTAACACATATACGAACTCCATGAGCCTTACAAGCTCCCCTTTCATTTCACACCGCCGGGATCCATAAGCAAAAGAACATGATATCAACTGAATAATAAGTGCAATGTTGAAAGCGTTCCCCATGATAACATGGTTCTGCTAATTCACAACTTACAAAACGCAAGCATATACGCAACATAGATGGGCACAATGGTTCAAGTTTATTAAGTGCAAGAAAAGTAAAGTGTGCCATCAAGTTCGTGAGAGCTTTAATCACTAATTTTCACATAATAAGTTTAATTCAGAAGGTAAATAAAAACATGAATATAATTGGAATAGAAAATGCTAATAGGTAGGTATGGTGGACTATTTGGAATAACTTGGTTTTATTTGGAGTTGGATGCATGAGTGGAACTCCTACTTGGTATGGAGGCTAGCAAAAGACTAGGTGCGACCAACTAAGAGAGCAATAATGGCCATAATCATGCAAAGCGACAAAACATTATTAATTAAAGCATAAAGTGATATTACAAGTCGAAAACTAAATGATCATAGAGGCTATGGTGACTTGGTATAGTCTTAACATGGTGTGAGCATGCGCCAAGTCAACCCAAATAAAGCATCAAAGGAGAATACCACAATATTATGCTTTTATATGCTAAAACAATGCATGATTCTTTCAAGGCATTTTAAGCAATCTAAATTATTTGTAACAAGTCATGCTACAACAATAATCACTAAGCATAAAGCCAAAACAATATCAAGCATGACATGAAAAAGCCTAGGCCACAGTCAAAAAGAAGCTCCTTTTATACCACTTATAAGCATGAACTTTGCTACTCTTTTCCAATCCAAACCAACTTATTTGAAAACTAATGTATGAATATGGGGTCCAACCAATTTATTCAAGCAACATAAGCAAACGAAAAGCAAAAACAAAAACAAAGATGCTCCAAGAACAACACAATTGTGCATGAAATAGTAAAAATAAAGTGTTTGGAAGAAAACCTGAGATTTTTATTGATGAAGAAGGGGATGTCTTGGGCATCCCCAAGCTTTGATGCTGGTACTTATTGAATATTTCTTGGGGTGACACGGGTGGCATCCCCAAGCTTGAGCTTTTGTCCATACTTCATCTTATCACATTACTCTTCCCTACACTTTAAAATTTCCTTCATACAAAACTTCACACAATCTTCATTAGCAACATTAGTGTACTCAAGATAATAAGTCATTTGGTTCAGTTTCAACACAAGTAAAACTTTCACTAAAACACAAGATACTGTAGCACTTTCTTTAAAAAGTTCTAGAAATTGGCAAGAACTCAAAGAGAAAGGGATTTAAGAAGAAAATGCAAATAATGGCAGAAATCTGTCAAAATAGATCAGCAGGTAAAAACCGATTTTTTCGAAGACCTTCTGTTGCTCAAATCGAAAAGTGTTGAACTAACAAAAGTTGTATAACAACCAGGGTCAGAAGCACAAAACATTACAGCTCAATCCGACATACAGAGATTTTTCACGAATTTTTACAGCGAAGCACAAAAATCTGTTTCGGGACAGCAACTTTCCCAAGTCTTACTTCTCTCTCATTAGAGGTTACTCTTGGCACAAAAACCACACACAAAAGGATAAGGAGAGGTTATTACAGAGATAATAACTTCCAAGACTCACCAAAAGATTCCTAAAGAAATTTGGGTTATCTTCCAATAAGTGCTTTTTTAACGCCTTTGAGCTGGGCATAAGAAGCAAGAATCAAGTATTCTCAAATGAAGAAGCATTAAGAGAAAATTTTGATTTAATAGGAGAGGAAGAAGGAATCTTCTCTGTCATCTTACGGAATTGTTCTATACCTTTCTTGAGTGGGAATTGATATTTAATGGTGCCTTCTTTCATATCAATAGTGGCACCAACAGTTCTAAGAAAAGGTCTTCCCAAAATAATAGGACAAGAAGCATTGCATTCAACATCCAAAACATAGAAATCAACGGGGACATAGGTATTGTTAACCATAATAAGAACATGATTAATACTCCCCATGAGTTCCTTTTTAGCATTATCATCAAGGTGGACATTTAAATAACAATCTTCCAATGGTGGTAAATCAAGCATTTCATAAATTCTTCTAGGCATAATAGAGACACTACTATCAAGATCACATGAAGCTTTGAGATCAAAATCATTCACTTTCATATTAATGATGGGTTCCCAACCATCTTCTAATTTCATAGGAATAGAAGCTTTATGTTTCATCTTTTCTTCTTTAATTTTTATGAGAGCATTAGTAATGTGTTTTGTAAAGGTCATATTCATAGCACTAGCATTAGGACTTTTAGCAAGCTTTTGTAGGAACATAATTACTTCAGAGATATTGCAACCAACAAGATCAAAATCATAATTACCATCTAAAGTAGTAGAGCTATTGTTTCCCATATTTCGAGAATTTCAGCATTTTTATTAGAGAAGGTTCCATTGGTTTTAGGCATTGTTGCAAAAGGAATGGGGACTTCATGTGGTTTGCTAGCATCAACATTAGTGGTAGTGATAGTACAAATACTACTATTTCTAGCAATTTCATCCTCTCTTTCCCACTTAGCATGCAATTCAGCTAACAGTCTAACATTTTCATCAATTCTAACTTGTATGGCATTAGTAGCAGCAAAGGGATTTTCAATAGTTTTGGGTTTAGCAGCCATTTTGTTCAAAGAAGATTGTGCTTCAGACAATGATGCTCTATTTCTTTCAGCATTAGAGAGTTTTTCCTCCATAGTTTTATTGAAGGCAGTTTGTTTAATAATAAAATCTTTAAGCATGACTTCAAGTTTAGAGGGCGCACTCCTATTATTGTTGTAGGAATTTCCATAAACATTACCATTACTGGGAGGATATGTCCTATAATTGTTATTACTAAAATTATTCCTGTAGGCATTGTTGCTAAAATTGTTATTTCTAATAAAGTTCACATCAACTTGCTCTTCTTGAGCAACCAAAGAGGCTAAGGGAACATGATTTGGATCAATATGAGCTTTCACATTAACAAGCATAGACATAATAACATCAGTTTTATCACTCAAGGAGGAGGTTTCTTCAACAGAATTTACCTTCTTACCTTTTGGAGCTCTCTAAGTGTGCCATTCAGAATAGTTAACCATCATATTATCCAGAAGCTTTGTTGCAGCACCCAAAGTAATGGTCATAAAGGTACCTCCAGCAGCAAAATCCAACAGATTTCTTGAAGAATAATTCAGTCCTGCATAAAAGGTTTGGATAATCATCCAAGCAGTCAGTCCATGAGTGGGACAATTCTTTACCAAAGATTTCATTCTTTCCCAAGCTTGAGCAACATGTTCATTATCAGATTATTTAAATTTCATTATTTCACTTCTCATAGATATAATCTTAGCAAGAGGATAGTATTTTCCAATGAAAGCATCTTTGCATTTAGTCCAAGAATCAATACTATTTCTAGTTAGGGATAGCAACCATTCTTTATCTTTTCCTATCAAAGAGAAAGGAAACAATTTAAGCTTATCTCCATCTATATCCCTATGTTTTTGCATCTCACAAAGTTCAACAAAGTTATTAAGGTGAGCAGCAGCATCCTCAGCACCAACACCAGAGAATTGTTCTTTCATAACAAAATTGAGCAAAGCAGGTTTAATTTCAAAGAAAGTAGCTTCAGGAACATGTGGAGCAATAGGTGTGCACATGAAATCATTGTTGTTGGTGCTAGTGAAGTCACACAACTTAGTGTTTTCAAGAGTATTCATTTTTTTGTGTTTTTAATAAAGGAAGCAAACTAGAACAACTAATTTTTGTGTGTTTTTGATTAAAGAAACAAGCAAACAAATCAGAAATAAACTAAGCAAAACAAAAAACAAAGTAAAGAGATTGGTTATGAAGGACTCCCCTTGTGAAGGTGTCCTTGACTCCCAGGCTACGGCTCTAGAAAATAGGATTGATGGCTCAAAATACGATGAGCTCATTGGGAACCCCAAGAGGAAGGTATGATGAGCACAGCAACAAGTTTTCCCTCAGTTATGAAACCAAGGTTATCGAACCAGTAGGAGCAAGGAAACAACCACAAGGTGTTGTCTCCAACTTGGAATCCTGCACAACACAACCACAGAACTTTGCCCCAACTTAATGTGAGGTTGTCAATCTCACCGGTTTTGCTGAAACAAAGGATTAAACGTATTGTGTGGAAGATAGTAATTGCTTGCAGAAAGTACACAGTAAACAATAAATAGTTTGTAGATTGATTGTAAAAGAATGGACCGGGGTCCATAGTTCACTAGTGGTGATTCTCCTTAAGATAGATGACATGTTGGGTGAACAAATTACAGCAGGGAAATTGATAGGCACGGAGAAAGCATACATGCATATTATAATCATCTTGACTCCTATGAGATTTGATTGGGCATTACAACATTATACATAGACCGTAATCCAACTGCATCTATGACTAATAATCCACCTTCAGGTTATCATCTGAACCCCCTCCAGTATTAAGTCGCGAGCAACAGATAATTGCATTAAGCAAAGTGTGTAAAGTAAACAATATGATTGCCCTATGGACAAAGGATTGTTGTTTTCTCCCTACTAGCAATAGCACTTCTAGTACCTTAGAGATTTCTATCACTTCTGCGGATTACTAGAGGCATGAACCCACTATCGAGCATAATACTCCCTCTTGGAGTTGCTAGCATCTACTTGGCCAAGATAGCTACTAACAACGAAAAGCATGCAAGATCACAAATAACAAAGACATGATAGAATCAATAATCAATCTGAAATAGCATCTCAATATCCATCGGATCCTTGCAAACACAACATGTAGGATTACAAATAGATGATCTTGATCATGAACGGAGCTCACAAGATCTAAACATGGTAGCACAAAGGAGGAGAACCAACCATCTAGCTACTACATGGACCCGTAGTCCAGGGATGAACTACTCACGCATCACACTGGAGGCAAGCATGGTGATGAAGGCCTCCAGGGTGAATTATCCCCTCCGGTAGGGTGCCAGGAAGAGCTTCAGATCTCTCCCGATCTAGGGATGGAGATGACGGCGGCTACAGACTCTTTCGTGGAATTTTTTATCGGGTACTTAGGGTTTTCGTCCCGAGGGGTCTTAATCGGCGAAAGGGCTAGGTCGGTGGAGCACCAGGGGGCCACACCCCTGGTGGCGCGCCCCCTAGGTCGTGCCGCCACCAGGTGTGGATGCTCTGGTGCGCCACTTCGTCTCCCCTCCGGACTCCGTGTTGCTTCGGGTAAAATATTGACTTTGGCTTTTGTCTGGTCCAATTCCGAGAATATTTCCTTACTAGCTTTTCTCAAACAAAAACAGCAAAAAACAGTCAACTGGCACTGTGGCATCTTGTTAATAGGTTAGTTCCAGAAAATGTGTAAAAATACTCCAAAGTGTGGACAAAACATAAGAAAGTAGATATAAAACAAGCATGGAACATCAAAAATTATAGATACGTTTGCAACGTATCAAAGACCCAAGATGAAGGCCCAAGAAAGCATCCGACAGAAGTCTTAGTTTAGTTAAATAATGGAATAGGAATCGACATTGTGTTGGTGTTGTAATCGTGAATATGTAACATGTCCATGTACAGCCCCGAGACCCAGCCTATTATATATAGGCTGGGAGGAGCCTACGGAGAGGTACCAGAAAATCCTCAAGCAATCTGTAATAGTATTATCCCTCAATAATTAGACGACTTCGACTCCCTTGTTTGTCTGACATCCGATGAAATCCCTAGCGTTCTCTTTTCCACAAAACCCTAAGTCCATAACCATGGACATTGTCGAGGTTACCCCTCGTCAATCCCACTCTTTTTACTAAGAAGGTTAATGGGGATATTTTTGTTTGCCAACTTTATGTGGATGACATTATCTTTGGTCTACTAACAAAGCTTTTAATGATGAATTTTCAAAGCTTATGACCGATAGGTTTGAGATGTGTATGATGGGAGAGATGAGGTTCTTTCTTGGTTTTGAGATCAAGCAATTATTTGGAGGACCCTTCATCAACCAAGCCAAATATATCCAAGACATGCTCAAGAGGTTCAAGATGAAGGATCTCAATGGGGTTTCTACACCTATGCAAACCAAATGTCATCTTGAGCTAAATCCAAATGGTAAAGATGTGGATCCAAATGTATACCGGTCCATGATTGGTTATTTGCTTTACCTTTGTGCATATAGACCCGATATTGTGTTGAGTGTAGGAGTGTGTGCAAGGTATCAAGCGACTCCTAAAGAAAGCCACTTAGTGGCGGTCAAGAGAATCTTTCGATATTTAGTTCATACCCCAAACTATGGTTTGTGGTATCCAAAAGGCTCAAGTTTCTCTCTTTGTGGGTACATAGACTAAGATTGGGCTGGTGATAAGGATGATAGGAAGTCAACCTCCGGGGCATGCCAATTCCTTGGTAGGTCCTTGGTGTGTTGGTCTTCTAAAAAGCAAAACCGTGTATCTCTCTCCACCGCCGAAGCTGAGTATGTGGCAGCCGCAAGTGGATGCACTCAACTATTATGGATGAGGCAAACTTTAAAGGAATACGGTGTCATTTATGACAAAGTGCCTATTTTGTGTGATAATGAAAGTGTATATCAAGATTTCCTATAACCCGATACAACATACAAGAACCAGGCATATTGAGATTTGGAATCACTTCATTAGAGATCATGTTGCTTGTGGAGATATTGAGCTACTATATGTAGGCACCAAGGATCAACTCGAGGATATTTTCACGAAGCCGCTTCATGAAGCAAGATTTTGCTATATGAGGAATGAGCTAAATATCATAGATTCAAGGAGCTTGTCTTGACCACTTTGCATACTCACCTATATCTTGATGCTTTATTCGGTTTAGGTGTGGGCATGGAGATAGGGGGATTGCGGTCCTAATAAATTGGGCTATCCCTCCCCCATAATGCCAACATCAGGTAATTCAATTCTCTTTATATCATTTAGTGATATGTGAGCTTTATTGATGAGTAGTGGCTATGAACCCAAGATACATCTTCGCGGTGTCATGCCACATGTCGTCGTATTGATGACAAGTACGCCATGAGGGGGTCCTCGAGGCATGTGGAAGAGAGGGGTGTGAGTCGTACCGTATTCCGGGACGGTGAGCACACAAGTTTACCTAGGTTCGAATCCACCGGCTTTGGATGGATCCTACTCCTGCTAGAAATCCAGTATTACGGCAGAGCCGGAATATGGGTTACAAGGGTTTCGCCTGTGCGAGTTGAGTTTGTAGACTATTGTGAGGGTGCCCTAAAGGCTCTCCTTAGGACGGCTTATATAGATACCCGGCCTAGGGTTTACAGGAGAGATCTATCCGGCTACGACCAAGAGTCGGTTACAGAGTACATCTTGAACTACAAGTAACACTATGGGCCTATGTCGGTAAGTCTTCTAGGCCTTCCCGTAGCCGGATGGGACTCTGTTCTTCTCTCTGACTGGGCCGCCCGTGAAGCAAAGCTCTAACCCGAAGTGGGCCACCCTGGTCAGTGAGGTACGCTGAGGATACCCGAAAAGTATATCCCCAACAGTAGCCCCTGGAGGCCTCCAAGATCCAAAGTCGGATTCATCATCGTCTAGCTTGATTTTCGTCTTGCAGAATCTTGAAGGGTTCCTAAAACTTCATAAGAAAAGATACAATTCGGGTCTCAAAAAACGAGTCGGACCTATAAATTCATTATTCAGATTTCCAGCTTGAAATTCAAACTAAGCCGAAACTTGGTCTCTGACGTCATCTGACACCAGTCATGGTCAAGTCACGCCACTGACAGACATTTCCTGTCAGCACGACCATTGGTGGGTCCGCCTTTTGTGGAACCGAGGTGCCGTTTCAATGCGTATGTGGACATCGAGGTATCGTAATCATCGCGTGGGGGCTTCCCAGTTCTTTCCATGACGCGTGGCATATTTACTATAGAATTTGCACGAATCTTGGCACGGCTGGCGGTTATAAGGGGCGAGGATTCCTTTTCCTCATCTTCTTCACATGTTCTCAGCGTCATTTCCTTCTCCCCTACTTCTCCCACGCACACAGAGCTCCCTTGCCTCCAAAAATTCCTAGCGCCACCCATCAAAGGTCATCGGCGCACCGGAAAAATGGCTTCCACATCATCTTCCAGCGCGGCAGCAACGACAGCAACGACAGCGGCGGCGGAAAAGGAGAGCAATCATGGGGTTTGGATCCCGTGCATCCTCGACGACGACAAGCTCGCGGTGTAGAAGAAGAAGGGCTCCTCCGCGCCGGCGACTAGCGGAGCGGCTTCAGCGAAACCGTCCCCAACCCCCGCGACGGCGAGCGAGTGCACTTCCGCACTCACCTGGACAGAGGTCTGAGTTTCCCTCCCTCAGATTTCTCTTCTGAGGTTGTAGATCATTACGGAGTTCAACTCCACCATCTCCCCCTGAACTCCATCTTAGAGATGAGCGCTTACACATCTTTGTGCGAGGGGTATCTTGGCATTAGGCCGAGCCTTACTCTTTTCGGTACTACTTCTTAGTCCGGAGAAATTCCATCACTGCCGGTAATCCTTACATTACCGGTACAATGTAAGGATGAGGTCACTCCGGCTCTCAGTGACGATCTGCTTCTCGCCGAGAGGCGGATCGAATATCGGATGAAGCACAAGGGCCTGAGGGGGTCCAACTTGGTCCAGTGCTAGGTATCACGCCAGATCCAACCCCTCCAACACCACGGATATCGACTGATGCATTCCATCACGTTGTCCAAAAAGGATTCCCTCCGCATCAGCCCCAGAGCCTATACGACAAAGCATTATATAAGCCAGATTAAGTGGCTGATAAGGGAGCAGATCGAGAGGAAGATCCCGGAGGTATCTCTAGCCATGCATACAGCGGAAGATCATGTTGTGCTGGTAAGCCTTAGCAACAACCCTTTTTTATGTGCTCATCTTTAAGTTACTTTGCAATACTGAGATACTGTCTTCTTTTCAGCTTGCCGACCTTCCCGATTCGGAATTAGCTCCTATCGAAGGGTATCCTCCTGAGTTTTCTCAGGAGGAGGAATTGGTTCCACTGCCGGACGTCATTCCTCGGAAGCGTAAAGCTCCGACAGTGGCTATCGGCACAAAGGAGGTGCCCGTTGTGAAAAGGTAACTTTCCTCACAACTTCCGCCTTTGTACTTCACTTGCGATTTCTTCCGAGATGTAATGTTCTTTGGTCTATTACCTTCTCAGAGCTAAACAACTCATCAAGGGGAAGGGGAAGGGAGTTACTACCAAGCCCCTATGTCAGTCGAACCTAAATTTGGCTTCTCCTGTCGTGGCTCCTCCGACTCCTGCCCCTCAGCCTTCTATAGCACCGGAGATTACTCCGTCTCCGATCATTGTAGAAGATCTGGCTCCCTCAGCAGAGCCAGTGATCCTTGAGTCGCAGACTGACGTCACCATGGGTGACGCAGGTTTTGATAAGGGTGAACCCTCTTCGGGTAATGATCCCTCGGCATAAGTTTTCACCGACAACCTTCTGAGCAATCCGCGACTTGCCAAATTTGGTTTATCTCAGAAATCTGCAGAGGAGATCCAACGGTTGGCCAAGGAATGCCTTGAAAGCCGAACCATTTCTGCCGAAGAAGAAGCACAAGAAGCGGAGGACGTCAAGTACTTTGAACTTCTCAAACAAGTCTGCCTTCGCGATGAGGGATTAAGAGCTGGTGTGCTTCCACCACCTCCAATTATTCCACTCACCCTCGCCGAGAAGGTTACCACGGAAGTGAACATGTGCCTAAGCAAGCTCACACATGAACATCATGTAAGTCGGAATTCCATCTCACGTTTCCCTTTATGGTACTTTATATCATATCCTCTAGCCCCCAAGCATGAAGTTGGATAAACAATCTGGGTTTATGCTTCCTTAGGATGCCAAAGAATGAACTAGTGTAGCCCCCAAGGCTCGTGCTGATATTAGCTACAATATTAGCCCGAGTCTTTAGTAGACTTCTGACTCTGGGTTTTCTGACTTACAGAAAGTTAATTCATATAACCAGGAATTGTTGAAGAATATCTGCAACAAGCGGAGAGAGATCAAAGCTCTCCGACTTGAGAATGTTGAACTAAAAGTTTCCAAGGATGAGGCCGAAGGTAAACATTCCGAGACTCAAACCTTGTCTTGCGTTTTCATAGTCGAATATTTTGTTGAACTGTTGTTCTTTTGACTTATAGCACTGGTAAAGCAGTCCTGCACTATGATTGAAGAGGCCGAGAATCTGAAGACCTTGGTGGTGGAAAACAAAGATCTCTGCCAAGAGCTAAACCAGCTCAAGGCGGATCATGAGAAGAGCATTGCTCAAATTCTCGAATCCTCCTCCATGGCCACCGTGGAGCGTGATCGCAAGATTGCACTCCACGAGAAGAAAATCTCGGATCTCACCAATGACTTGTTCAGAGAGAGGGATATTTCCGATGCACTCCGGGCTGAAATCCAGAGTCTTCGTGAAGAGACAACCAAAGTCGACGATGTCATCTTTTGTATGCTTCCATCTTTCTGATTTGTCTACATTCTTTGACTCTTTCAACATCGGATTTCTTTAACCATTTTGCATTATATGCATAGGTCCTTTGAACTTAATGGACTCCACCTCTTCCGAGTATCACACCAGCCGTCTTACACAAGTCGGTGATCTTCTTCACGACTTCCGCCAATCCATCGAGGATATTGGCGAAGCTCTCAAGGTTCCGGATATGTATAGCATGTCTGGTTTTCAGGTGCGGGACAAGGCAAAGGAGATACCGCAGCTTGTCCAGGACTGGAACAGGTCCTACGCGCGATCCGCGGCGCAGAACACTCTCACAATGGTCATGAGCCACCATGGAAGCATGGAGATCTGGCAAGTGACCATAGGATATTCTACTGTGGACGAAGACAGCCAGGATCAAGATATCAAGGCCATCATGGACTCCTGCGCCGGATACGGGTGTCACGTAGCTGACTTAACCAGCTACGACACTCCGTTCTTCACCCGCGTGGACACGCCACCACCACCTACAGAAGAAATAGTAGAAGTTTCTGATGATGACCAAACCATATAAGATTTGGACATCATGGAATGTTATCAAGGCGACGTATCCAGCGAGCCGGCAGATCCTACCTCTCCTCCTGCATCATAAATATCAGAAAAAACAATTGTGTTATTCTAAAAACATTATGGATCTGTAAATAAGTAGTATGATACTTTTGCTAGTGCCAAGTTTTTATATATCTATTTAGCACTTTTGGCTTAAAATGTTTATGTGCCTGAAATGTTTGCACAAGCACTTGTGTTTTTTGTCTACACTTATCGTTTATTTGGCTTTCCACCTCGTCCCTTTATGAGCCGGCAAACCTTCAGCACGGAAAATTTGCCAAGCAACAGAGCTCAATTTCTAAACCAGTTTAAACTCGGAAACAAAGCCAGCTTCCAGTAACAACAATTCACTACTTGGAAAATGCCCGCATCCAGCAATCAGACAAATAACCAAAGTATTGACTATAAAATTTAGATTTATACCCGAAGGTAGCATTTTTAGAATCGTAAATCTAAACCAGAACAAACATGAGCATAAAGTACTTTCAAGTATTCTGGGATTTTTGACTGTGACATGATCATTCGGAAATAAGATGGTAAAAACTTCTCAGAAAAAATTTGAGGCAACCACTACTTTTATTTCTCACTGAACATGTACACATATATGATTACAAAGAAAGATAAACTAAGAATAAAAGGGACGTAGCTGAGCAATATTCCATGGTCTGTCTAATTCTTCTGGATTTGTACTGCCTCCAGCTCTCTTTCTCTTCTTAGTAGCAGGTCTTTCCTTGACTTGCCGCATATCAGTTAGGTAGTATGAACCATTGTGCAATACTCGGCTGACCAAAAAAGGCCCTTCCCATACTGGGGAAAGTTTGTTGCTTTCTTTGCTGCACAAGCTGGAGAACCAAATTGCCCTTATTAAAAGATCGGTTTCTGACTCTGTGGCTATGATACTTGCGTAACTTCTGCTGATAGACGGTTGATCTCATTTCAGCAACGACGTGAACTTCTTCGACTAAGTCGAGATCATTTTGACGAGAAATCTCGGCATCCTCTTCGATATACGCGGCAACTCTAGGAGAATTATGAATCAAATCACTAGGAAAAACTGCTTCAGCACCATAGACCAAGAAGAAAGGTGTGTATCCCGTTGACCTGTTCAGAGTTGTTTGCAAGCTCCATATTACAGAAGGTAATTCCTCTGCCCAAGCCCCCGCAGCACGTCTAAGTGGTGCCTTGAGTCTTGATTTTAGGACTTGTAAGATTAAATCGTTCGCCCTTTCGACTTGTCCATTAGCCTGCGGATGTGCGACTGATGCAATGTCAAGACGGATACTTTGTTCGTTGCAGAATTTGGCAAGCTCTCCCATAGAGAAATTACTCCCGTTGTCCATGATAATGCTATGCGGATAACCATAGCGGATTATAACATCCTCAAAAAATCTTCTGGCTGTTGCTCCATCACAACTAGTGACAGGTTTAGCCTCAATCCATTTGGTGAACTTATCCACCATCACTAAGAGGTGAGTAAATCCACTTGGAGCCCGCTTGAACAGTCCTACCATGTCAAGCCCCCAAACTGCAAAAGGACATGCTATAGGTATTGTTCACAACTGATCAGCCAGAACATGAGCTTGTTTGGCGTATTTTTGGCAGCCCTTGCACGTCTTGACCAGCCGTTTGGCATCTTCCTTGGCTGTAAGCTAGAAAAAACCATGTCGAAAAGCTTTTGCCACTAAAGATTTGGCTGCAGCATGGTGACCACACTCGCCTTCATGGATCTCTCTTAAGATTTCCACTCCTTCTTCTAGAGATACACAGTGCTGAAAAACCCTAGATACACTCCTCTTATAGAGCTCACCACTAACTATAGTATAGGATTTTGCTCGTGGGATGATCTTTCAGCTCAGAACTTTGCCTTCGGGTAATTTGCCATCTACCAAGTAATCAAGGTAGGGTTGAGTCCAGCTGGGAATTACAGCCAGAACTGCTACTAAAGGTGAGTCGGATTTGGTCGGATATTCCTCGTCTACTCCCTTTATGGAGGGAACTTTGAGGTGCTCTAAAAAAGCGCCATCCGGGACCTCTTTCCGTGCAGAGCCTATTCGAGATAATGCGTCTGCTTCCTCATTTTCTGCTTGAGGGATGTGCTGAACCTCAAACCCTTCGAACAATTTAGATAAATCATCCACGACAGCTTTGTATGCTGCCATGTGTTTGTTTGCATTACAAATATCCGACACTTGTTGAGCAACAAGATCCGAATCTCCGTAACACATCAGACGTCGGATGCCAATATCCTTAGCAATCCGGATTCCATGCAGCAATGTTTCATACTCGGCAATGTTATTTGTCGTTGTGAAGTGGATTTGCAACACGTATAGAAGTTTATCTCCTTGGGGTGATTTGAGTACCACGCCAGCCCCCGAGCCCCCTCCAGCCTTAGACCCGTCAAAATATAGGGTCCAATATTCTGACTCGGGGAGGGTCATATTCTCCTTTGTCTCTGTCCAATCAGCAACAAAGTTAGCAAGGATTTGGGATTTGATTGTTGTCCAAGATTTATACTCAATATAGAAAGTTGGAAGCTCTATGCCCCATTTTGCGACGCGTCCTGTAGCCTCAATGTTGTTGATTATATCTCTCATGGGAGTTGTGCTCACCATGGTAATTTGATGTTACTGAAAATAGTGCCATAACTTACGAGATGCGAAGAACACACCATAAGCCAGGTTTTGATAGTGCGGACACCGCTGTTTTGACTCAGTTATGACCTTACTAAGAAGTAAGTCGGACGTTGCATCAGGTGTTCCTGATTTTCCTCTGGTCTCTCCACTACCATGATGACACTAACGACCCTATTTGTCGCAGCGAGATAGAGCAACATCGGTTCTCTTGGTTCCAGTGCTGCAGGGATAGGAGCAGATGAGAGTACTTCTTTCAAGTCTTGTAGTGCAGCCTCAGCTTCATCGGTCCAAATGAATTTCTTGGTCTTTTTCAGGAGCTTGTAAAGTGGTGTGGCTCTTTCTCCGAGCCGGCTTACAAACCGACTAACTGCAGCAATGCAACCAGTGAGTCTTTGAACGTCCTTCAGGCAAGTTGGCCTGGAAATATTGAGTATAGCCTTGATCTTGTCTCGATTCACCTCTATGCCCCTCTGAGACATGATGAAACCTAACAATTTTCCGGCTAGGATTCCAAAGAAACACTTCTTCGGATTGAGCATAATGTTGTATTTTCGTAAATTTGCAAATGTTTCCTCCAAGTCGGAAATTAATGTTTCCTTCTTTTTGGACATCACCGCAATATTATCCACATATGCATGTACTTTGTGTCCGATGTTGGGGATATACTTTCCGGGTATCCTCACAGTTCCTCACTGACCAGGGTGGCCCACTTCGGGTTAGAGCTTTGCTTCACGGGCGGCCCAGTCAGGGAGAAAAGACGGAGTCCAATCCGGCTACGGGAAGACCGAGAAGACGACTTAGGCCCATAGTGTTACTTGTAGTTCAAGATGTACTCTGTAACCGACTTTTAGTCGTAGCCGAATAGATCTCTCCTGTAAACCCTAGGCTGGATATCTATATAAGTCGTCCTAGGGAGAGCCTTTAGGGCACCCTCAATAGTCTACAATCTCAACTCGCACAGGAGAACCCTTGTAACCCATATTCTGGCTCTGCCGTATTACTGGATTGCTAGCAGGAGTAGGATCCGTCCAAAGCCGGCGGATTCGAACCTGGGTAAACTTGTGTGCTCACCATCCCGGAACACCGTACGTCTCACACCCCTCTCTTCCGCACGCCTCAAGGACCCCTCATGGCGTACTTGTCATCAATCCGACAATAGTTGGCGCCCACCGTGGGACAAGTGAGCTTCGGATCTGCGTTCCGAGTGGAATCTGCAAGAATCGGAATCGGCAAGACTATCGCCATCGGTCGCATCCTCTACGCCAGCAACGTCCCTCTCATCGTTCTCGACGTGACGTGGATTCCGGCTAGGGAGGCTATAACTGCCTACACAATCATGTCTTTCGGCGAGATCGATGTTTACATCGGTTTTGCTGAACCTGTCCCACCCACCCCAGCGGTGATGATAGAGGCAGAAGAATCTTCTAGGTCCCCTTTGTCCGCGGAGGCGGCAGAGTTTCGAATCTCAGAAAACCCTAATCCCACCCTGCCCGCACCAATTGCGGAGATAGTGGAGAAATCCGAACCTGAAGAAGACCTAGCGGCCCAAATCGAATCTGGAGTGGATCTCCTCGGAGAGGCTAAATCCCAGATTGGCCCTCCCGCCGAAGTCGAAATCCAGGAGGAGCACAGCAATGACACTGATTCTGGCTCTGATGACGTCGGGACAGACATGCCTTTCCTAAGGTACATGCTGTGACGTATGATAATGCAAAACTTAGGCGTAGACGCAATTCTCGAGACCATCAAAAGTTTTGACGAAGCTGATCGCGAGAGCCACAGGTACCTCAGGAGGAACGCATCGCACTTTGTCAGATAAGTGGGATCCGGATCTGGCTCTGCCGATGCTGGAGACAACACCGACTCTATGCTGTAGGCAATTGGAACAAACGCCAATGTACCCGCATCCTCGGATGAATCGATGACGTCGGCAGATTTCCGAAAGTTCTCCGCGGAGTATGAAGAGGAGTACAACTCCAAAGCTGCAGAAGAAGGAGAAGCCATGGATGAAGGATCCGGGGAACACTCTCCCAAAGCGCAGGATGACATGGAAGTCAGAGATAATCCCGAAGTCCAGATGTCCGAAAGTACCGATCAGAGCTTGACTCCGGGAAACGGACCCAAAGCCATCTTTGCTACCGGCGCTGCCAAGAAGGCAAAGAAGAAGAACAAGAAGAACAAGACCCCGGCAAAAGACCGTCTGACAGAGGAGGTGATTGCCGAGGAATATGAGGAAGACTCGGATGGAGCACTTATCCCAAAAGAGCCGAAAAAGGAAGAATCGGTGGATGGACACGTGATCACTAAAGGTGCGCGTAAACTCATCGATGCTGCATTAACCACACCTATCCCTACAGCTGCAGAACTTACTGCTGAAGAGCTGGATGAAAGGGCCCAAGCCCTAGAAGCACGTCGTCAACAACTCCTGGATGAAGCCAAAGACATCGAGGAGGAGAAGAAACGCATGGCAAGTAAGGATTACATGTCTCGGTTGCATCAGAAGACACGGAAACGTTACACATGTGACGGTCAATTTCCGGAAGTGAACAGGGTCCTCTTTGAAGGAGATCCAGGGATGCCTCGTCTCGACAGCAAAGGAGATCTGGTGTACCCAACACCGGTACAGAACACTGTTGCAGCTCGAGATATCATGTCAAATAACCCAGGCCTAGAACAGGTTTGATTGGGCATCAAGCTACACACCAAGGGTCTGGAGAAACAGATGGCTGCGAAATCCGGAAGCGGAAAGCTGGTCTCCAAATCCGACCAATGTCACACAGACTCAGCCTGGAATGATATAAGGCCCCAGCGTGTTCCGGAACAGCATCACCGTTCCGACCGACGAGAAGACAACTACTCTAGAACCTGATCATCAGGACAGCATCACAGATCTGCACGTGACTGGAGCAACATCGCTCCAGCGGCCGAGCAAGAGGCCATTGCTGCACTGTATCCGAGGAATCCTCCCTGACGAGAGTCGAACGATCGAAGGGGAGAAGATAAAGAGAAACGTCGGGAGGAGGATCGTCAAAAAATGCCACCTCCTAGACAGACAAGCCATCTGGCTGAGCCTCACCGTAGTGGGAAAGACGGATGAAGGAACGACGGAAACCTTGCCGGGACAAGCCGGCAGGGGGCTCGTCGTAGTGAAGACCCTCCCCGGAACCGGAATAATGACGCTCCGGACGGAGGCCGGCGAATAGCCGGAAACAATCCAGCTACCCCACCCTCTCCACCAAGCAGTCATCACAACGGCTCTCAAGGGGGACAAGGAGGACGACGTGGCGGAGGAGGTGGTGGTGGAAGCCGTAGTCCGGCTCCAAGGCACCGCAGTCAAAGCCGTCACTTTGGAAGACGATCTTTGTCTCCATGTGACGCGTGACATAGGATCAACTCCAACATAGAGGCGCGGCGCTACGAAAACGATGATATCTACGTGGGCCCGAAGTGCTTCGGACCACACATCAAAGCTACAAGATTCCCGGAAGGATTTGCTATCTCAAGACATATCCAAGCCTACGACGACATTGCTCGGCTAGATACCTGGCTACAGGATTTCTTCCAAGCTTGCTGCATCGCCAAAGGCGGAAACAGCCTGGTCGCAACCCAATATCTCCCACTTATGTTGCGGAAGACGGCACGATCATGGCTTAATGAACTTCCGGAGAACACCATCCGCAACTGGTATGACATGCAAATTGCATTCTTTCAGAATTTCGAAGGCACATACCGGAGGCCATGTACGGTTAGAGACCTACAGCGTTGCACCCAGAAGGCCGAAGAAACTTGCCGGGATTACCTTGGACGATGGATCGACACCAAGAACTCCTGTGAAGGAGTAAATGATCAAACTATGATTGAAGCTTTCATTGCAGGTCTCCCAATTGGTCTACTGCGTCATCGCTTGAAGTGTGACAAAGTCACTGATTTGGGAGAGATGATAGAAACAGCGAGCAAGTATGCAGATGCCAACGACGATGCAGAGGGATTACTCAATGCCCTAGTTGTGCCACAGTCAGCAAAACAACCAAAGCAACAAGCTCAGAAGCGCAAAAATACCTCGGAAGAGAAACCCAACGCGGAAACGGCAGTGGTCACTGCTACTTTCGGGTCTGGAGGATGAGGAGGACACGGCGGAGGCCGTGGGCGTGGCCGTGGGACTTCGAGAGTTCAAGGTAGAGGAGACCAGCAACCGGGCAAAACCTACTCTTGGGCCGACATTGCCAATAACCCATGTGTGCATCACTTAGACGCCAATGGGGGCTCATCCCACACCAATGCCAAATGTCGTTTCAATGACGACATCAAAAGAGATGACGTCGCCGGCTACAAAGCTAAGCGGAAGAAGGGAAAGAAGAATCCCGAAAAAGATAAAGAGACCAAGGAAGATTCCGACATGGAGGAAGCTGATGCTTCAAATCTCAAGCCGGAAGGGAAGAAAAATTTTCCGACCAAGAAAGACACTTATGTCACCGTCCTCGGATCTCAACCAGCAAAGGTTAAGAAAGCAGTTCTACATGAGCTCAATGCAACAGTTCCGGCTGTCCCCCAATTCTTGGACTGGTCAGAAGTGGCAATCACATTTGACCACGTTGATCATCCTCCTAAGTTGCACAGGCGAGGAAAATACGCCTTAATCATCAATCCACTTATTGACGGTTATGGTTTCTCCAAGAACCTCATGGACGGTGGCAGCAGTATCAATATTCTGTATGTCAAAACACTAAGTCAGATGAAGATCTCGGAGACCCAGCTGAACCATAGCTCTGTGATCTTTCACGGAGTTGTCCTATGAAGACAAGCCAATTCCCTGGGAGAAATCACTTTGGATGTTACCTTTGGAACTCCAAAGAACTATCAGACGGAGGCACTTTCCTTCGAAGTGGTCCCGTTCAAGAGCGCGTACCACGCTATATTCGGACGTCCGGCTTACTGGGCTTTTATGGCTTGTCCGTGTTACATTTATAATATGATGAAAATTCCAGGTCCCAACGGCATAATCACTATTAGGGGAGACCCGAAGAAAGCGCGAGAGTGCGAGGATGGAAATGCCGCCTTTGCTGAAGCCGTGCTGCATGCCCAGGAGTACCAAGAGATCAAGAAGAGCATAGATCCGTCCGAGATGCCCGCAACGAAGAAGGAGGTTACAAAGCCAAATCCGGAGTTCAAGGCATCAGAAGAGACGAAGCAGACGTCGTTGAAGGATGATGACCCCTCCAAGGTGACCCAGATAGGCGTAGGCCTAGATAGAGCATAGGAAAGCACGCTCGTCAAGTTCCTCCAAGAAAATCAAGATATCTTCGCATGGCAGCCATCTGACATGATCGGAGTACCTAGGGAACTTGCCGAGCACTCTTTAAATGTAAACCCGTATGCTAAACCCGTCAAACAGTCCTTACGATGTTTCGGCAATGAAAAGCGTAAGGCAATAGCTAAGGAACTAGCACGGCTCGAGTTAGCCGGATTCATAGAAGAGGTCATCCACACTGAGTGGTCGGCCAATCCTGTAATGGTCCCTAAAAAGGACACCACTGATTTAAGGATGTGTGTTGATTATACTGCCTTGAACAAGGGTTGTCCAAAAGATCCGTTTGCTCTGCCTAGGATTGATCAAGTTATTGATTCTACGGCAGGCTCGGAACTCCTATGTTTTCTCGACGCATACTCCGGTTATCACCAAATCCGGATGAAGGAATCTGACAAAGACAATACTTCATTCATAACCCCCTTCGGAACCTTCTGTTTTGTTATGATGCCCTTTGGGCTGAAAAACGCAGGAGCTACCTATCAGCGCACGATCCAGCGTTGCCTCCATGACCAACTCGGACGCAATGTACATGCATACGTGGATGATATTGCGGTGATGTCCAAAAAGAACGAAACGCTGATTTTCGACTTGGAGGAAACGTTTGCCAATCTACGAAAATACAACATGATGCTTAATCCGAAGAAATGTTTCTTTGGAATACCAGCCGGAAAATTGTTAGGTTTCATTGTGTCTCAAAGAGGCATAGAGGTGAACCGGGACAAAATCAAGGCTATACTCAATATTTCCAGGCCAACTTGCCTGAAGGACGTTCAAAGACTAACTGGTTGCATCGCTGCAGTCAGTCGGTTTGTAAGCTGGCTTGGTGAAAGAGCCGCACCATTATACAAACTCCTGAAAAAGACCAAGGATTTTGTTTGGACCGACGAAGCTGAAGCTGCACCACAAGACCTGAAGAAAGTACTCTCGTCTGCTCCTATCCTTGCTGCGGCGGAACCACAGGAACCGATGTTTCTCTATCTTGCTGCGACAAACAAGGTCGTTAGTATCGTCATGGTGGTGGAGAGACCGGAGGAAAATAAGGAACACCTGGTGCAGCGTCCGACTTACTTTGTCAGCGAGGTCCTGACAGAATCAAAACAGCGGTATCTGCACTATCAAAAGTTGGCTTACGGTGTTTTTCTAGCATCACGTAAGCTACAGCACTATTTTCAGGAGCATCCAATTACCGTGGTGAGCACAGCTCCCATGAGAGATATGTTCAACAATAGTGACGCTACAGGACGCGTCGCCAAATGGGGCATAGAGCTTTCGGCTTTTGATATTGAGTATAAACCTCGGACAGCAATCAAATCTCAAATCCTTGCTAACTTTGTCGTTGATTGGATAGAGATGAAGGAGAATATGACCCTCCCTAAGTCAGAATATTGGACCCTCTATTTTGATGTGTCTAAGGCTCGAGGGGGCTCGGGGGCTGGCGTGGTGCTCAAATCACCCCAAGGAGATAAACTTCTATACGTGTTGTAGATCCACTTCACAGCGACAAATAATATTGCCGAGTATGAAGCACTGCTACATGGAACCGGGATTGCTAAGGATATTGGCATCCGACGTTTGATGTGTTATGGAGATTCGGATCTTGTTGCTCAGCAAGTTTCGGATATTTGTAATGCAAATAAACACATGGAAGCATATAAAGCTGTCGTGGATGATCTATCTAAATCGTTCGAAGGGTTTGAGGTTCAACACATCCCTCGAGCAGAAAACGAGGAAGCAGATGCACTATCTCGGATAGGCTTTGCGTGGAAAGAGGTCCCGGATGGCGCTTTTTTAGATCACCTCAAAGTTCCTTCAATAAAGTGAGTAGATGAGGAATATCCGACCAAATCCGACTCACCTCTAATAGCAGTCCTGGCTGTAATTCCCAGCTGGACCCAACCCTACTTTGATTATCTGGTAGATGGCAAATTACCCGAAGACGAGGTTTTGAGCCGGCAGATCGTCTGACGAGCAAAAACCTATACTATAGTTAAAGGTGAGCTCTATAAGCGGAGTGTTTTTAGGGTTTTTCAGCGCTGCGTATCTCCGGAAGAAGGAGTGGAAATCCTAAGAGAAATCCACGAAGGCGAGTGTGGTCACCACGCTACAGCCAAATCTTTAGTGGCAAAAGCTTTTAGACACGGATTTTTCTGGCTTACAGCTTAGGCAGATGTCGAAGGATTAGTCAAGACGTGCAAAGGCTACCAAAAGTACGCCAAACAAGCTCATGTTCCGGCTGATCAGCTGCGAACAATACCTATAACATGGCCTTTTGCGGTCTGGGGGCTTGATATGGTAGGACCGTTTAAACGGGCTCCAAGTGGATTTACTCACCTCTTAGTGATGGTGGATAAATTCACCAAATGGATTGAGGCTAAACATGTCACTAGTTGTGATGGACCATCAGCCAAAAGATTTGTCGAGGATGTTATAATCCGGTATGGTTATCCGCATAGCATTATCACGGACAACGGGAGTAATTTCTCTATGGGAGAATTGGCCAAATTCTGCAACGAGCAAAATATCCGGTTTGACATTGCGTCAGTCGCACATCCATAGGCTAACGGACAAGTCGAAAGAGTAAATGGTTTAATCCTACAAGGCCTAAAACCGAGACTCCAAGCACCACTACGACGTGCTGCGGGGGCTTGGGCAGAGGAATTACCCTCTGTAATATGGAGTTTACGAACGACTCCGAACAGGTCAACAGGATACACACCTTTCTTCTTGGTCTATGGTGCAGAAGCAGTTCTTCCTAGTGATTTAATTCATACTTCTCCTAGAGTGGCCGCGTATATTGAAGATGATGCCGAGATTTCTCGACAAAATGATCTCGACTTGGTCGAAGAAGTTCGTGTCGTTGCTGAAATGAGATCAACAGCCTATCAGCAGAAGTTACGCAAGTATCATAGCCAGAGAGTCAGAAACAGATCTTTCAATAAAGGCGATTTGGTTCTCCGGCTTGTACAACAAAGAAAGCACAAACTTTCCCCAGTATGGGAAGGGCCCTTTTTAGTGAGTCAAGTATTGCACAATGGTTCGTACTACTTAACTGACATGAGGCCAGTCAAAGAAAGACCTGTTACTTAGAAGAGAAAGAGAGCTGGAGGCAGTACAAATCCGGATGAGTTAGACAGACCATGGAATATTGCTCAGCTACATCCCTTTTATTCTTAGTTTATCCTTCTTTGTAAACATATATATGTACATGTTCTGTGAGAAATAAAAGTCTTGGTTGCCTCAAGGTTTTTCTGAGAAGTTTTTACCATCTTATTTCCTAATGATCATGTCATAGTCGAAAATCCCAGAATACTTGAAAGTACTTTATGCTCATGTTTGTTCTGGTTTAGATTTCCGATTCTAAAAATGCTACCTTCGGGTATAACCCTAAAGTTTCTAGTCTATAATTTGGTTATTTGTCTGATTGCCGGATGCGGGTATTTTCCGAGTAGTGAATTGTTGGTACTGGAAGCCGGCTTTGTTTCCGAGTTTAAACTAGTTTAGCAATTGAGCTCCATTGCTCGGCAAAGTTTCCGTGCAGAAGGTTTAGCCGGCTCACGAAAGGGATGAGGCGGAAAGCCAGATAAACGATAAGTATAGGCGAAAAAATATAAGTGCTTATGTAAACATTTCAGGTACACAAAAATTTAAAGCCAAAAGTGCTAAATAGATCAAAAGCTTAGCACTAGCAAAATTATAGTACTGCTTATTTACAGACCCATCATGTTTTTCAGAATAATACAAATGTTTCTGGCAATCTATGATGCAGGAGGAGAGGAAGGAGCTGCCGGCTCGCTGGATACATCGCCTTGATATCGTTCCGAGATGTCCACATCCGAAACGGTGTGGTCATCGTCGAAAACTTCTGCTAATTCTTCTAGAGGCGGAGGCGGAGTGTCCACGCGAGTGAAGAAAGGAGTTTCGTAGCTGGTCAAATCAGCCACGTGACACCCATATCCGGCGCAGGAGTCCATAATGGCCTTGATGTCCTGCTCCTGGCCGTCTTCATCCACCTTGCAGTACCCTCTGGTCACTTGCCATATTTCCATGTTTCCATGGTGGCTCATGACCATGGTGAGAGCGTTCTGCGCTGCGGATCGCGCGTAGGACATGTTCCAATCCTGGACAAGTTGCGGCATCTCCTTCGCCTTGTCCCGCACCTGAAAATCTGACATGCCATGCATATCCGGAATCTTGAGAGCTTCGCCAATATCCTCAAGTGATTGGCGGAAGTCATGAAGTAGGTCACCGACTTGGGTAAGCCGGTGGGTGCGAGGCTCGGCGGAGGTGGAATCCGTCAAGTTCAGAGGACCTATACACAAAACCGTTAAGAAAATCCGACATTGAAAGAAGTCAAAGAAAATAGAAAATCAGACAGATGGAACATACCGAAGATGATGACGTCAACTTTGGTCTTCTCTTCCCGAAGATTCCGGAGTTCAGCCCAGAGCGCCTCGGAAAGGTCCTTCTCTCTGCACATCTCGTTATTGAGGTCCGAGATTTTCTGATCCTGAGCAGCAATTTTACGATCACGCTCGTCAGTAGCCATGGAGGAGGATTCGAGAACTTGAGCGATGCTCTTCTCATGATCCGCATTGAGCTTATCCAGCTCTTGGCGAAGTTCTTTGTTCTCCACCACCAAGGTTTTGAGGTTCTTGGCCTCTTCAATCATAGCACGGGACTGTTTTACCAGCACTGTAAGTCAAAAAGAACAACAGTTCAGTAAAAATTCGACTATAAAAACATAAAAGACAAGGTTTGAGTCTCGGAATGTTTACCTTCGGCCTCATCCTTGGCAACTTTAAGCTCAGCATTCTTAAGTCAGAGAGCTCTGATCTCTCTCCGCTTGTTGTAGACATTTTTCAACAAATCCTAGTTATAGGAATATACTTTCTGTAAGTCAGAATACCCAAAGTTAGAAGTCTACTAAAGACTCGGGCTAATATTTTTACTAATATCAGCACGAGCCTTGGGGGATACACTAGTTCATTCTTTGGCATCCTAAGGAAGCATAAACCCGGATTATATACCTACTTCATGCTTGGGGGCTAGAGGATATGATATGAAATAAAGGAAAAACAGGAGTTAGAATTCCGACTTACATATTGTTCGCGAGTAAGTTTATCCAAACTCGCATTCATTTCAACAGAAAACCTTCTCGACGAGAGTCAGAGGAGTCACTGGAGCAGTTGGAAGCTCACCGGACCTTATCCTCTCGTTGCAAAGACGCACTTGTTCAAGAAGGTCAGAGTGCTTGATGTTCTTTGCCTCTTGCGCTTCTTCTTCAGCAGATAGATTTCTTTTCTCTAGGCATTGCCTGACCAGCCGTTGGATCTCTTCTACAGATTTCCGAGATAGGCCAAACTTGGCAAGTCCCGGATTGCTGAGAAGGTTTTCGGCAAAGGTTTCTGCCGAGGGATCATTACCCGAAGAGGGTTCACCCTTATTTATACCTGACTCACTCATGGTGACGTCAGTTTGCGATTCAAGGATCGCAGGCTCCGTTGAAGGAGCCGGATCTTCTGCGGCAGCCGGCGAAGGAGTGATCACCGGTGTTGTGGAAGGTTGAGGGGCAGGAGTCGGAGGAGCCACGGCAGGAGAAGCTATGGTAAGCTTCGTCTATCGCAGGGGCTTCGAAGAAGTTCCCTTCCCCTTGCCCTTGATGAGCTTCTTAGCTCTGAGAATATAATAGAGTCAAAAACATTACATCTTGGAAGAAAATTCGAGTAAGGTACAAAGGCGGAAGTTGTGTTGAAAGTTACCTCTTCACAATAGGCACCTCCTTTGTGCCAACAGCCACTGTCTGAGCCTTGCGCTTCTTGGGCACAATGTCCGGCAGTGGGACCAATTCCGCCTCCTGAGAAAACTCTGGAGCATATCCTTCGAGTGGAGAAAGTTCCGACTCGGGGAGGTCAGCAAGCTGAAAAGAAGAAAACATATCAGTATTGCGATATAACCTAAAGAATGAAACACCTAAAAAGGTTTATTGTTAGAAGCTTACCGGCACAACGGGGTTTTCTGCTGTGTGCATATCCAGAAAAACCTCCGGGATCCTCCTCGCGATCTGCTCCCTTATCAGCCATTTAATCTGGCTTATATAACCTTGCAAGGTATAGGCTCTGGGGCTAATGTGGAGGGAATCCTTTTTGGACGACATGATGGAGTGCATCAGTCGGTCTCCGTGGTACTGAAGGGGTTGGATCCGGCGTGACACCCAACATTGGACCAAGTCGAATCCCTTCATTCCTTTGTGTTTAATCAGATATTCGATCCGCCCATTAGCGAGGATCAGATCGTCATTGAGAGCCGGAGGAGCCTCGTCCCAAGACGGTTGGGCCGTGGCGGTCCGTCGATGAAAGACGGCAAAGCAGTGGCTTTGCCGGGAGCCGGAACATCCTTGTGATAAAAGAAGGTGGCTGGCCATTGTTCGACCGAGTCACTAGCTAGAATCTTAGGATATGCACGCTCACGATTAAGTGAAAAGCTAATTGTACCGGTAATGTAAGGATTACCGGCACTGATAGAATTTCTCCGGACATGGAAGTAGTACCGGAATAAGGTAAGAATTGGCCTAATGCCGAGAAATCCCTTGAACAAAGCCGCATAGGCGCTCATCTCTAGGAGGGAGTTGGGAGGAAGATGGTGGAGTTGAACACTATAGTAATCTATCACCTTGGAAAAGAATTCCGAGGGAGGAAATGACAAACCTCTGTCGAGGTGGGTGCCGAAGTGTACCTGCTCGCCGGCGCGCGGGTTGGGGACGGTCTCCCCGACGCTGCTCCACCAATCGCCGGCGCGGAGGAGCCCTTCTGTATCCACGCCGCGGAGCTTCTCGTCGTCTAGCACGCAGGGGATCCAGACCCCGCGATAGCTTTCCGTCTCCGCCGTCGCCGCTGCCGCAGCCAAGCCAGAAGATGAAGACGAAGCCATTTCTTCGGTGCGCCCGTGACCTAAGATGGGTGGCGCTGGGAGTTTTTGGGGAAAGCAGAGGAGCTCTATGCGCGAGGGAGATGTGAAGGAGAAGAAACGGCAAAGGAACAGGTGAAGAAAGGAGGACGAGAATCCTCACCCCTTATATCCACCTAACCGCGCCAAGATTCATGCAAATGACACTGTATAACCACCACGCGTCGTGGAAGGAACTGGGAAGGACCCACGCGATGATTACGTCGCCTCGATCTCCGTGTACGCATTGAAACGGCGCCTCGGTTCCGCGAACGGCGGACGCACCAATGGTCGTGCTGACAGGATGTTTGTCAGATGACGTGAGTTAACCATGACTGGTGTCAGGTGGCGTTAGAGACCAAGTTCCGGCTTAGTTTGAAAATCAAGCTGGAAAATCCGAGTAACATGTTGATAGGTCCGACTTATTTTTAAGACCCGGATCGTATTTTTTGTTGTGAAGTTTCAGGAACCCTTCAAGATTCTGCAAGCCGAAGATCAAGCTAGACGATGATAAATCCGACTTTGGATCTTGGAGACTTCCAGGGGCTGCTGTTGGGGATTTACTTTCCGGCTACCCTCACAGTTCCTCACTGACCAGGGTGGCCCACTTCGGGTTAGAGCTTTGCTTCACGGGCAGCCCAGTCAGGGAGAAAAGACGGAGTCCAATCCGGCTACGGGAAGGCCCAGAAGACTTACCGACTTAGTCCCATAGTGTAACTTGGAGTTCAAGATGTACTCTGTAACCGACTTTTAGTCGTAGTCGGATAGATCTCTCTTGTAAACCCTAGGGTGGATATCTATATAAGCCGTCCTAAGGAGAGCCTTTAGGGCACCCTCAATAGTCTACAATCTCAACTCGCACAAGCGAACCCTTGTAACCCATATTCCGGCTCTGCCGTATTACTGGATTGCTAGCAGGAGTAGGATCCGTCCAAAGCCGGCGGATTCGAACCTGGGTAAACTTGTGTGCTCACAAGCCCGGAACACCGTACGTCTCACACCCCTCTATTTCGCACGCCTCGAGGACCCCCTCATGGCGTACTTGTCATCAATCCGATGACATCCGATTTGATCGTGGAGGCAATGCTGCATAGTGCGCTGGTACGTAGCTCCTGCGTTCTTCAACCCAAAGGGCATCGTAACAAAACAGAAGGTTCCAAAGGGGGTTATGAATGAAGTTTTGATTTTATCCAATTCCTTCATCCGGATTTGGTGATAACCGAAATATGCGTCAAGAAAACAGAGGAGTTCCGAGCCTGCCGTAGAATCGATAACTTGATCAATTCTAGGAAGAGCGAACGGATCTTTGGGACAAGCCTTGTTCAAGGCAGTATAATCAACACACATCCTTAAATCAGTGGTGTCCTTTTTAGGGACCATTACAGGGTTGGCCGACCAATCAGTATGGATGACCTCTTCTATGAATCTGGCTAACTCGAGCCGGGCTAGTTCCTTAGCTATTGCCTTACGCTTTACATCACCAAAACGTCGTAGTGACTGTTTGACGGGTTTAGCATTCGGGTTTACATTTAGAGAGTACTCGGAAAGTTCCCAAGGTACTCCAATCATGTCATATGGTTGTCATGCGAAGATATCTTGATTTGCTTGCAGGAACTTGACGAGCATGCTTTCCTATGCGCTATCTAGGCCTACGCCTATCTGGGTCACCTTGGAGGGGTCATCATCCTTCAACGGTGTCTTCTTCGTCTCTTCCAATGCCTTGAACTCCGGATTCGGCTTTGTCACCTCCTTCTTTGTTGCGGGCATCTCGGACAGGTCGATGGTCTTCTTGATCTCCTGGTACTCCTGGGCGGCAGCACGGCTTTAGCAAAGGCGGCATTTCCATCCTCGCACTCTCACGCTTTCTTCGGGTCTCCCCTGATATTGATCACGCCGTTGGGACCTGGAATTTTCATCATATTGTAAATGTAACACGGACGAGCCATAAAAGCCCAATAAGCCGGTCGTCCAAATATAGCGTGGTACGCGCTCTTGAATGGGACCACTTCGAAGGAAAGTGCTTCTGTCTGATAGTTCTTTGGAGTTACAAAGGTAACATCCAAAGTGATCTCTCCTACGGAATTTGCTTGTCTTCCTAGGACAACTCCATGAAAGATCACGGAGCTGTGATTAAGCTGGGTCTCCGAGATTCGCATTCAGCGTAGCGTTTCGACATATAAAATGTTGATGCTGCTACCACCGTCCATGAGGGTCTTGGAGAAACCATAGCCGTGAATAAGTGGATTGACGACTAAGGCGTATTTTCCTTGCCTGTGCAACTTAGGTGGATGATCGGAACGGTCAAAGGTGATTACAACTTCCGACTAGTCCAAGTATTGAGGGACAGCCGGAACTATCGCGTTGAGCTCATGTAGAACTGATTTCTTGACCTTAGCTAGTTGAGATACGAGGAAGGTGACATAGGTGTCTTTCTTTCTGGGAAAGCTTTTCTTCCCCTCCGGCTTGGTCTTTGAAGCATCAGCTTCCTCCATGTCGTAATCTTCCTTGGTCTCTTTGTCTTTTTCGGGATTCTTCTTTCCCTTCTTCTGTTTAGCCCTGTAGTGTAGCATCCCATCTGTCTAACATATGTAATGCTACATGGTCTAGTAATATAATGGCTACTTCCTACATATAATTGTTGCATCATAATTATATCATGCTCATGTCATCATGCCACCTTGCATTTGAGCATCATATAAAACCCTTTTCATTTGGTTCTTCTCTCATATGCATTAGTAATTGTATTTGGCTCTTGTTGTATTGCAGTTGGTTCTTGATAAATGCTTGATGCCCAAGTTGAGTTGGGGGCATATCTTTTATTCAACTCCATCACCTTTCTTTGTCACCACCTTATAATTCCACCATCCTAATTACCCATGATCTTTTACTTTCTCTTGACATTTAATCTAGCTCATGTGAGTTAGGATGGATCCAATTCTATTCTTTTGGCTTGGCCTACATCCATATTTTTGGAATGCATGTGAATAAATGCCATGTGAATTATCTATTGTTTTGACAAGGAGGAAACATGGCAATTAATGATTATGCATGGGCCATGCAAGATCACCACCATCTTTGATCCTTTGGTTTTTATTTGTTTTTGGAGTGGATCATGTCAAGTAAGCTCTATTATTTTGCTTTTACCATCACACCCTCTCTATCTTGTCTCTCCTTGCCTGTGCACCAAAACCCTAAACATTTCTCTATCTTCCTTCCACCCTCATCTTGATCCATCATGCATGGATGTGGCTTTGCTTGTCACATATAAAAGGCTCTACATCTTCCCCTCCTTCTCATCATCCATTTTTGCTTGTTCTTAAAAAAACAAAACCCTAAACCCATGTCCTACCCTCTCTCCCTTTTCCCTCTCTTAAAACCCTAACCACCCTAGCTCTAACCACCACCCTCCTTTGCCGAGCCTACCATCCCACCCTCACCACCTTTCTCTCTCTCCCTGCCATGTTGGCCCACCTGGCAGCCACTACCCCTGCCCTGCCCTGGCCGCCCACGTCAAGCACGTGAAGGAGGAAGAAAAGGTGGCCGAAGCCACCTTTTTGCTCCACCATTCCCCCACGGCATCCCCCTCTCTCTCCCTTGCCTTTATCTCTTTCCCCATGCCTCCTCTGCCTCGCCCAGATCCAACCCGAGCCGTGCACTACCTGCTCTTCCTCCCCTGCTACCCCACAGCTATAACGGCGCCCACCGTCGGCCTTCACCTCCACCTACTCGTGCTAGCCGGCGGCGTGGAGTTTTGGGTGTCGAGGAAGAACGAGACGAGCCCCTACGACGCTCCTGTGCCCACAAACAAGGAGGAGACGCCCCTGTACCTGCTGTACACTGTCGAGCCGAGAGAAACCTAGCCGAGCCGGGCGTCTGCACTGTCGCCGATCTGCTGTGCCCTGTCCCGATCCAAACACTCTGTCGACCCCACGGTGAGCCCAGCTTCCTCCCGGACACCTCCCCTCGCTCGATGACACGCTGTGCTCACCGGACGTTGTGCTGAGCACTCTCGGTGCAGCAGCGGCCGCTGGTGTCTGCACGTCCCCGCGCCGCGTAACGCCTTACCTAGCCTACGCCCACCCCATGTCACCATCTTCTCACTTACCGCACTGGCTCCGGTCCCCTGCGTGCGTGCCCCGCGTCACGGGATCGATTCCCCGCGTCGCGCTCTGCCGCTGTCACGCACCGTCCTCTCGTCAGAGAAGTTCAGAAAAGATCCACAGTGCACGCTGGTCACTTTACACAACCCCCCCCCCCCCCAAACCTTTTGCTGCTCAACCCACGGTCCGGCCCAGGCCCACCTGTCTGTGTCTGTGATCGTTTTACAAAAGAGACCCCGGATTTTAGAATTCTCAACCCGCGGTCCTAGTTTCGCCGCGTGGACAACCCCCACTTCCCCGCTGGCACGTGGGCCCGTCCGCGCGTCGGGTCCACCCGTCAGTCGCTGCAGCTAGTTGCCCCCGCGGTACAGAAAGTTCCTGCACGCCGAATCCGCCCAGTCAGCACTGGCCCCACCCGTCAGTGACTTGGGTTAGAATACGCTGGGTATAAAAAGTCAGCAATTCATCTGGTTTTAATAAAACAATTTCTGAAAAAGTTTAAATACAAATTTAAATATGTTTTTAAATAACTTTTAAATTATAAGTCCAAACAATACAAATGATATATGTTTTGGAATCAGAAAAATGTGAGGATTTCAAATATGCCATTCAAAATATTATTTGAGCACTTAAATTTTCGAGATGATTAAAATTACAATAAAAATGCCTTTTCTTAAATAATTAATAACTTTAAATCTATAACTCCAAATTTGACAAATAATATATCTAAATCGAGCAGCGCGACGAGCCCGTTCTAACTATGCATTCCTTGTTCTAAATTGCAGCATGCATCATATAAATATAAAGTATACAGCAACTTATATGAGAGCAAAACATGACTAAAACTTAATAAAATGCTTTATTCTTGTACCCCACACCTCATCCATGCCATGCTACTTTATTGCCATGTAAATTGTGCATCATTCATCATGGCATGTTTGTTTGCTTGTCGCATTTTAATTCTTATTCTTGTGCACTTTATTTATATTAGCTCTTGTTTGTTTGGTTCTTCTTCGAATAGACGCCGAGCAGGGGATATATCAGGAATCCCAGGAGCACTATCCAGATCCGACTCTCGCTTCAACTAAGCTGCCAGGCAAGCACTACCACATGCTTGCATACATATAGTACCTATTGCCTCTATCTTATTCTTGCATCATTGAGTCGCGATTGCATTAAATTGAATCCCAAGTACTGCATAGCCTTTACTTTTAAACCCCACCGAAGCTCGTTCCTCCATCCCATGAACCATTACTACAGGAGTTGTTTGAGCCATGCGGGTCGTAAAACAGCATGTGTAGGGTATGTGAGTGTCTGATGGATAACGAGGTACCTAAACAACTTATCCTGAGTAGTAATGGGATAACTCATGAAAGTGGCACCGGTGGGTAATATTTTCTATTTGGTTCTTCACGCTCACTTGTGTCCTGTAGGACCCCGAGTACTTGATTCTTGTTCCTTGACTATTCGCACTATCCACATCCGGGAGGCCTTATGGACCCCCCTGAGCTAGAACTTGATTCATTCTTATTTCTTGGGGCCACAAAGTAGTTTGGGGCTTTACTACTATCCTATACTTATGCTATGTTTACTGCTTTATTTAAGATTGTGCGAGGAGCACCTGTACTTTTTAGGGATCGCGACACGATTTCGCGGTATCGACAAGCCCAGTCACATTTTTGGGTTCCCAGTCGTTTACAGCCGTTCTCGCAAACCCTGGGTCCATCTCGGAGTCGGCCAACTTTGTTGCGGGTAGCTTATTGTGGTGGCCCCCTGAAATATTTCTGAATCCTGTGATCGCTTTGTCGTGAATGCCTTGTTGGGTTTTGATTTGGTTTTTCCAAGGTTGATCGAGTGTGTGTTGCTATTTGTGCACCCCTGCAGGGTAAATCTTTCTGAAAGCCGTGTCCACGGTTATGGATGACTTGGAGCACAGTTTCTCGATCATAGACAAGTATAACTAAAGTACCGCTTTTAATTTGCCTAAGTACCTAACTAGTAAATAGTGCAATACTCATGGAATGGTTAATAAAACTGCCAACGGATGGGTTGTTCGTCCGCTTTCTCGTTGGTAAGCGAGAAGGAGGATGGATCTGTTAATTATACTGTTATAACTGTGGTTACTAATTAACGGACATCCGTCTATCATTGGTTAGGCGAATGGTTAGCGAGTTTCTATAGACTTGTTAGTTATTATCTTTTGCCGCAATTGTGTCACCCCGGGTATATGTCCCCTTTAGAGGCATAAAGACTTGCTGAGTACCCCTAGGGTCTCACACGATAAATTGTTTGATTCAGATGAACAGGTGTATTCGCAAGATGGATACTGGGTGGAGGAGACGGATGATGTTGGCAACGATCACTCGGTGTAGAGATTCCGGGAACGGGGATCCGTGAGATTTGTGGGCGGGATGTGTTTATTTATGTGGCATCTTATGCCGATTTGCGTCTTATCCGTACTCGGATCTTGTTTTCTGCTTCCGCCTGATACTCTGATGTTTAATGTATGAGGAGCTATCCTAAAATATTATCTCTATCTAGGATATTTGGATCTTGTCATATGGCGTTGCAATATTTCTATTTCTTTTAGATGGAATGGCTGTGTGAACAGTTTTATGGTGGCTTGCATACATACTCACTTGTGTATGTAGTTGATCCCTTTGCCTGCCGATTACACCGCTCGTTCTTGTCCTGATGATCTGAAAGTGGTTAGGACGCCCGAAAGGTCTACCTGTGAGTGGCCTCTGGGCCCCACCGTACTATTTTAACCACTTTCGCTCATCCAGGCATGTAACTAAGAGCGTAATTCACCGAGGTAGTTACAATTGGTATCAGAGCCATCCCGCCCTTCAGGGTCTCAGCCAAATGGTCGTTGTCAGTCTAGCAAATATTTTTGGTAGCTATGTATACTAGGGAAAAACAAAACGTGAGAGTAGGACTGCTTCCATTTTTCTTCTTACCCACCCACCCACCCTTTTCTGGTAAGGAAGTGTAACGTTTTCAATCCGCTTCTAAAATTCAAACTAGGATTCACGTGTTCTGGGTTCTGTAGTACCATAGGTTGTGTGTGTGTGTATGTGTGTGTGAATTCCATGTCTATCTATTGCATCCAACATGTTATCACTATCTGCCTTTTGGTTATCAATTGTTGGTACATTCCATACCGACAGGCCGTTGTAAACCGACGCGATCTATCTGATTTGTTGTATACTGGTGCGATCTGTCTTACTCTTTGTTATCCGACGTTATCTTGTTTGGGGTGTTCGTTTCCGTAGTTACTAATCTTTAGGTTCATCTTAAGAAGAAGGTGTTGGGATATGTGTTTTACTTATTCATGTGCGGAGTAATCATTTGAGTGCGGGATGGAGTCGCGACCATACCACTACTTTTATCATTCGCTCTTGTATATTGAATTGGTAGAGTTACTAATCTTGATTCGTTAAGTGGTTTTGCGCATATAGTGGTATTTTAATGCCGAAATTTGCGGAAATTTTTTCTTTATTAGCTTGTGTACCACACTCCTTGTTCAGTCGTGTGCGATATGCTTAATATCTTCTAGGTGCTTTGAACTTTGTTGATATTTTAATATCATCTTAGTAATTTGTATCCTTTAATCTTGGTTAATTCCATTTTGGTACTATTTTGGGATTATTATTATTCTCCATTATGGTACTGACTTGTGTTTTATATCAATCGCAGGATGGCACCACCACGCCGTTCTGAGGAGGACATACCACCTGAACTGGGGGCTGCGTTGGCAAGTATTGCTAATGCCTTGGGAACAATGCAACAGAACCAGCAGCGCTTCGAAGAAAGTGTCAGGAGGAATGAGTTTGTTCCGCTACCTCCACCTCCCAAGCGAGGAGA
Organism: Avena sativa; assembly: GCA_916181665.1. Taxonomy (NCBI): domain Eukaryota; kingdom Viridiplantae; phylum Streptophyta; class Magnoliopsida; order Poales; family Poaceae; genus Avena; species Avena sativa. Next base: position 84,440,531 of record OV702286.1, read on the forward strand.
TATCAAGAGCTTCCTGAAGTTCAACCCACGCCAATTTGAGGTGTCTGATCAACCACTTGATGCTGATGATTGGTTGCGTGAGATGTCAAGGTTACTGATGACTGCCGATGTTCCTGAGCAAGAATGGGTAAAATGTGCCACTCACCTTCTGAAGGGAGATGCAGCTCTATGGTGGGAAAATTACCTCAAGGCAGACCACTCTGGTTTTCAGCCTACTTGGGAGCAATTCACTACGGCTTTCAAAGAGCAATATCTGTCAGAGATTGTCATGGAAAGGATGAAGGAAGTGTTTCTCAACCTCAAGCAGGGCAATGACAATATCAATACCTATATCAAGAACTTCATGAACCTTTCTCGGTATGGTGGTGATGAGATCTCTGATGACAAGAAGAAGCAAAAGAGGTTCAGACAAGGGCTCAATGCATCAATCAAATATGCAATCACTCATGTAAGGCCGGGGTCTTTTCTGGAACTCCAACATACAGCTCTGCAGGAAGAAACAAGTGGGCAAGTGTTTGAGGAGTCAAAGAAACACAGCCGCGACGCAACAAGCTCTTCAGCTATGTCAGCTCCTTCTAAGCGCCGCGTGTGGGTTCCTAACACCCCACCATCGCTCCCGGCTCCACCAAGACCTTCAAGCTACGCGGCAAGGCCACCAAACTCCTTCACTGCTTCTCCCAGGGGCTACAACCACAACTACCCTGGAGCGCCTGACGGAGTCCCTGGCTACGTTGCTCCACGTCCACCTGGTGCTTGTTGCACTTGTGGGAACACTGGACATCAACACTGGAATTGTCCAATGAACAACAAAGCTCTTCCTCCACCACCTCCAAGACCTGCGGCAAGCTCTTCTATGGTTCGTGCACCACCACCTCGGGCTCTCAACATCAACACCAAGCCCGGGTCTGCTGTTGTTCGTGCCAACTGTGTCAACATTGCTCAAGCTGGGCATGCACCTAGAGTTGTGCTGGGTACGCTTTCTGTTAACTTGGTTTCTGCACGAGTGTTATTCGATACTGGTGCATCGCATTCTTTTGTGTCTCAAAGGTTCTCTCAGCAACAAGGTCTTCCGCTTCAATCATTGTCCAAGGTTCTTAGGGTGCAATCACCGGGGCCAACTATGAAGGCTTCTCAAATAAGCCATGGGAACCAAATTGAAATTGGAAACAAAAAAATTCTGGCATCCCTCATTGAATTGGGCAATTCTGACATTGATGTTATCTTGGGCATGGATTAGTTGACAGCAAATGCAGCTATGATTGATTGTGCTGAACGCTCGGTTTCTCTGAAAATTCCTGAAGGCCATATAGTCTATTCTCCAAGTCTGACTCCTGCAATTCAGCTTTTCTCTTTGGCGGCTCTGAATGATGATGCTATGGAAGCTATTCAGAGTGTTCCGGTGGTCTGTGAGTTCCCAGATGTCTTTCCTGAAGAGTTGCCAGGTATGCCTCCTGACCGAGAGGTCGAGTTTGTGATTGAGCTTGAACCTGGAACCGCTCCTATCTCCATGCGGCCTTATAAAAAGGGTCCTACTGAGTTGGCTGAACTCAAACGTCAGCTTGATGAACAAGAGAAGTTGGGTTTCATTCAGCACAGTACTTCTTCTTGGGGTAGCCCAACCATCTTTGTGAAGAAGCGAGACAAGACTGATAGACTTTGTGTTGACTATCGGGCTCTCAATGCTAAAACCATCAAGAATAAATATCCACTTCCGTGGATTAATGATCTCTTCGATCAGCTAGCTGGTGCTGTGGTATTCTCTAAGCTTGACTTGATAAGTGGATATCATCAAATCAAGATCCGCAAGGAAGATGTTCCTAAAATAGCTTTCACCACCCGCTATGGCCTGTATGAGCACACGGTCATGTCTTTCGGTCTCACCAACGCACCTGCCACCTTCTCGAGGCTTATGAACTCGGTTTTCATGGAGTATCTTGATAAGTTCATTGTGGTCTATCTGGATGACATCCTAGTCTATTCTAAGTCAAAGGAAGAACATTAAGAACACCTTCGGTGTGTCCTAAACAAGCTTCGTGAGAACCGCATGCATGCAAAGTTCTCCAAGTGTGAATTCTGGCTGCCTAAAGTCACCTATCTTGGTCATGTCATCTCTGCCAAGGGCATTGCCGTCAACCCAGAAACTATTAAGACAATTGTTGACTGGCTTCCTCCCATAAATGTCAAAGAAGTCCAGAGTTTCCTTGGTTTGGCTAGTTACTGCCAGCGCTTCGTTCAGAATTTCTCGAAGATTGCGAAGCCTCTTACCGATCTCCTCAAGAAAGGCAAGAAATACCTTTGGACTCCTGCATGTCAAGCAAGCTTTGAAACACTCAAAGAGAAGCTCACTTCCACACCGGTCTTGATTCCTCCAGATACATCAAAGCCTTTCCAGATATTCTCTGACGCCTCATTGCAAGGATTGGGTGCGGTCCTTATGCAAGAAAAACAAGTTGTTGCTTATGCCTCTCGACAGTTGAAGACGCATGAGATCAATTATCCTACACATGACCTCGAGCTCGCAGTAGTTGTCTTTGCCTTGAAAGTATGGAGGCATTACTTGCTTGGCAACCGTTGTGAGATCTTTTCTGATCACAAGAGTCTGAAGTATATCATCACTCAGCCTGATCTCAACCTTCGTCAGAGGAGGTCGATTGAAGCAATTAATGATTTTGATTTGACCATTAACTACACTCTGGGCAAAGCTAATGTCATGGCCGATGCTCTCAGCCGAAAAGCTTATGTCAACAACCTCATGGTGGAAGAACAACAGCCTCTCTTGTGCGAGGAATTCCGCAAGCTCAACCTTGAAATTGTGGAACAAGGGTATCTTCTGAACCTTTTGGCAACACCTCTCTTGGAAGAAAAAGTTCGCTCCATTCAACTTGGGGATCCTTACACTAAAAAGATCATCTCCAACATTCAGCTTTCGAAGTATGAGTCCTTCCACGTCGACGACCAAGGCACTCTTTTCTTTGAACACCGGATGTTTGTTCCGAACTACCCAGGTTTAAGAGAGCAAGTTCTCAAGGAGGCGCATGATTCTGTTCTTTCTATCCACCCTGGCAGCACTAAGATGTACATGGACTTGAAAACACAATATTGGTGGCCTGGATTGAAACGATATTGTGCCAAGTATGTCTCGGAGTGTGATGTCTGCTGGAGAGTTAAAGCTGTCCATCAGAAACCTTCTGGTATTCTATAGCTATTGAAGCCTCCGGAATGGAAATGGGAGAAAGTAGAGATGGACTTCATAACTGGCTTTCCAAGGTCGCAAAAGGGCAACAATGCAATCTTTGTTGTCATCGACAGGCTGTCTAAAGTGGCTCACTTCTTTCCCGTCAAGGAAACAATTTCTGCAATTCAGTTGGCTGAGCTCTATATTAACAGAATTGTCTCTCTGTATGGGGTTCCTCTTGAGATCAGTTCAGACCGTGGAAGCATCTTCACTTCCAAGTTCTGGGGAAGTTTCCAAAATGCTTTGGGAACAAAATTGAACTTCAGCACAGCTTACCACCCTCAGTCGCAAGGACAAGTTGAAAGGATCAATCAGATTCTGGAAGATATGCTACGTGCTTGCGTCATCTCTTTCGGCATGAAGTGGGAAGAATGTCTTCCTTGTGCTGAATTCTCTTACAACAACAGCTTCTAGAAAAGTCTAAAGATGGCACCATTTGAGGCTCTCTATGGTCGCAAATGCAGAACTCCGATTGGTTGGTCGGGCGCAGGTGAAAGAACATTGTTTGGCCCCGACATAGTAACTCAAGCGGAGGAGAAGGTCCAAATCATTCTTGAAAACCTGAGGTTGCTCAAAGTCGCCAGAAGAGCAACTATGACAGAAAGCACACGGACATGGAGTATGTCCCTGGTGATCTCGTTTACCTTCGTGTCACCCCCATGAGAGGCACGCACTGCTTTGGTATCAAAGGAAAGCTGGCTCCTAGATACATCGGTCCATTCAAAATCCGTGGAAGAAGAGGAGAAGTTGCTTATGCTCTTGAGCTCCCTGAAAAACTCAAGGTTCATGATGTCTTTCATATCTCTCAGCTCAAGAAGTGCTTCAAGGATCCTGGCAGGACCGTGGACCATGAACTCATCAATCTCCAAGAAGACATGTCTTATAAAGAACAACCCACAAAATCCCTAGAAGTCGCAGAAAGAAGGACTCGCAACAAGTCCATCAAGTTCTGCAAGGTGCAGTGGTCGCACCATTCCGTTGATGAAGCCACTTGGGAACGCGAGGATGAGCTCCATGCAAAGTATCCTACCCTCTTCGTGTCTTCTTCTTCTTCCTAGAATCTCGGGGAGAGATTCCTGTTTAGTGGGGGAGAGTTGTAGCATCCCATCTGTCTAACATATGTAATGCTACATGGTCTAGTAATATAATGGCTACTTCCTACATATAATTGTTGCATCATAATTATATCATGCTCATGTCATCATGCCACCTTGCATTTGAGCATCATATAAAACCCTTTTCATTTGGTTCTTCTCTCATATGCATTAGTAATTGTATTTGGCTCTTGTTGTATTGCAGTTGGTTCTTGATAAATGCTTGATGCCCAAGTTGAGTTGGGGGCATATCTTTTATTCAACTCCATCACCTTTCTTTGTCACCACCTTATAATTCCACCATCCTAATTACCCATGATCTTTTACTTTCTCTTGACATTTAATCTAGCTCATGTGAGTTAGGATGGATCCAATTCTATTCTTTTGGCTTGGCCTACATCCATATTTTTGGAATGCATGTGAATAAATGCCATGTGAATTATCTATTGTTTTGACAAGGAGGAAACATGGCAATTAATGATTATGCATGGGCCATGCAAGATCACCACCATCTTTGATCCTTTGGTTTTTATTTGTTTTTGGAGTGGATCATGTCAAGTAAGCTCTATTCTTTTGCTTTTACCATCACACCCTCTCTATCTTGTCTCTCCTTGCCTGTGCACCAAAACCCTAAACATTTCTCTATCTTCCTTCCACCCTCATCTTGATCCATCATGCATGGATGTGGCTTTGCTTGTCACATATAAAAGGCTCTACATCTTCCCCTCCTTCTCATCATCCATTTTTGCTTGTTCTTAAAAAAACAAAACCCTAAACCCATGTCCTACCCTCTCTCCCTTTTCCCTCTCTTAAAACCCTAACCACCCTAGATCTAACCACCACCCTCGTTTGCCGAGCCTACCATCCCACCCTCACCACCTTTCTCTCTCTCCCTGCCATGCTGGCCCACCTGGCAGCCCCTACCCCTGCCCTGCCCTGGCCGCCCACGTCAAGCACGTGAAGGAGGAAGAAAAGGTGGCCGAAGCCACCTTTTTGCTCCATCGTTCCCCACGGCATCCCCCTCTCTATCCCTTGCCTTTATCTCTTTCCCCATGCCTCCTCTGCCTCGCCCAGATCCAACCCGAGCCATGCACTACCTCCTCTTCCTCCCCTGCTACACCACAGCCATAACGGCGGCCACCGTCGGCCTTCACCACCACCTACTCGTGCTAGCCAGCGGAGTGGAGTTTTGGGTGTCGAGGAAGAACGAGACGAGCCCCTACAACGCCCCTGTGCCCGAAGACAAGGAGGAGACGCCCATGTACCTGCTGTACACCGTCGAGCCAAGAGAAACCCGTCGCCGATCTGCTGCGCCCTGTCCCGATCCAAACACTCCGTCGACCTCGTGGTGAGCCCAGCTTCCTCCCGGACACCTCCCCTCGCTCGATGACACGCTGTGCTCACCGGACGTTGTGCCGAGCACTCTCGGTGCAGCGGTGGCCGCTGGTGTCTGCACGTCCCCGCGCCGTGTAACGCCTTACCTAGCCTCCGCACACCCCCCTGTCACCATCCTCTCGCTTACCGCACTAGCTCCGGCCCCCTGCGCGCGCGCCCCACGTCGCAAGATCGATTCCCCGTGCCGCGCTCTACCGCTGTCGTGCACCGTCCTCTCGTCAGAGAAGTTCAGAGAAGTTCGGAGAAGATCCACAGTGCACGCTGGTCACTTTACACAACCCCCCCCCCCCAAACCTTTTGCTACTCAACCCGCGGTCCGGCCCAGGCCCACCTGTCTGTGTCTGTGATCGTTTTACAAAAGAGACCACGGATTTTAGAATTCTCAACCCGCGGTCCTAGTTTCGCTGCGTGGACAACCCCCACTTCCCTGCTGGCATGTGGGCCCGTCCGCGCGTCGGGTCCACCCGTCAGTCGCTGCAGCTAGTTGCCCCCGCGGTACAGAAGTTCCTGCACGCCGAATCCGCCAAGTCAGCACTGGCCCCACCCGTCAGTGACTTGGGTTAGAATACGCTGGGTATAAAAAGTCAGCAGTTCATCTGGTTTTAATAAAACAATTTCAGAAAAAGTTTAAATACAAATTTAAATCTGTTTTTAAATAACTTTTAAATTATAATTCCAAATAATACAAATGATATATGTTCTGGAATCAGAAAAATGTGAGGATTTCAAATATGCCATTCAAAATATTATTTGAGCACTTAAATTTTCGAGATGATTAAAATTACAATAAAAATGCATTTTCTTAAATAATTAATAACTATGCATTCCTTGTTCTGAATTGCAGCATGCATCATATAAATATAAAGTATACAGCAACTTATATGAGACCAAAACATGACTAAAACTTAATAAAATGTTTTATTCTTGTACCCCACACCTCACCCATGCCATGCTACTTTATTGCCATGTAAATTGTGCATCATTCATCATGGCATGTTTGTTTGCTTGTCGCATTTTAATTCTTATGCTTGTGCACTTTATTTATGTTGGCCCTTGTTTGTTTGGTTCTTCTTCGAATAGACGCCGAGAAGGGGATATATCAGCAATCCCAGGAGCACTACCCAGATCCGACTCTCGCTTCAACTGAGCTGCCAGGCAAGCGCTACCACATTCTTGTATACATATAGTACCTATTGCCTATATCTTATTCTTGCATCATTGAGTTGTGATTGCATTAAATTGAATCCCAAGTACTGCATAGCCTTCACTTTTAAACCCCACCGAAACTTGTTCCTCCATCCCATGAGCCATTACTACATGAGTTGTTTGAGCCATGCGGGTCGTAGAACAGCATGTGTAGGGTATGTGAGTGTCTGATGGATAACGAGGTACCTAAACAACTTATCCTGAGTAGTAATGGGATAACTAATGAAAGTGGCACCGGTGGGCAATATTTGTTATTTGGTTCTTCACGCTCACTTGTGTCCCGTAGGACCCCGATTACTTGATTCCTGTTCCTTGACTATTCACACTATCCACATCCAGGAGGCCTTATGGACCCCCCTGAGCCAGAGCTTGATTCATTCTTATTTCTTGGGACCACAAAGTAGTTTGGGGCTTTACTACTATCCTGTACTTATGCCATGTTTACTGCTTTATTTAAGATTGTGCGAGGAGCACCTGTACTGTTTAGGGATCGTGGCACAATTTCGCGGTATCGACAAGCCCAGTCACATTTTCGGGTTCCCAGTCGTTTATAGTCGTTCTCCCAAACCCTGGGTCCATCTCGGAGTCGGCCAACTTCGTTGCGGGTAGCTTATTGGGGTGGCCCCCTGAAATATTTCTAAATCCTGTGATCGCTTTGTCGTGAATGCCTCGTTGGGTTTTGATTTGGTTTTTCCGAGGTTGATCGAGTGTGTGTTGCTATTTGTGCACCCCTACAGGGTAAATCTTTCTGAAATCCGTGTCCGCGGTTATGGACGACTTGGAGCATAGTTTCTCGATCATAGACAAGTATAACTAAAGTACCGCTTTTAATTTGCCTAAGTACCTGACTAGTAAATAGTGCAATACTCATGGAATGGTTAAGAAAACTGCCAACGGATGGGTTGTTCGTCCGCTTTCTCGTTGGTAAGCGAGAAGAAGGATGGATCTGTTAATTATACTGTTATAACTGTGGTTACTAATTAACAGACGTCCGTCTATCATTGGTTAGGCGGATGGTTAGCGAGTTTCTATAGACTTGTTAGTTATTATCTTTTGCCGCAATTGCGTCACCCCAGGTATATGTCCCCTTTAGAGGCATAAAGACTTGCTGAGTACCCCTAGGGTCTCACACGATAAATTGTTTGATTCAGATGAACAGGTGTATTCGCAAGATGGATACTGGGTGGAGGATACGGATGATGTTGGCAACGATCACTTGGTGTAGAGATTCCGGGAACGGGGATCCGTGAGAACTGTGGGCGGGATGTGTTTATTTATGTGGCATCTTATGCCGATTTGCTTCTTATCCGTACTCGGATCTTGTTTTCCGCTTCCGCCTGATACTCTGATGTTTAATGTATGAGGAGCTATCCTAAAATATTATCTTTATCTAGGATATTTGGATCTTGCCGTATGGTGTTGCAATATTTCTATTTCTTTTAGATGGAATGGCTCTGTGAACAGTTGTATGGTGGCTTGCATACATACTCACTTGTGTATGTAGTTGATCCCTTCGCCTGCCGATTACGCCGCTCGTTCTTGTCCCGATGATCTGAAAGTGGTTAGGACGGCCGAAAGGTCTACCTGTGAGTGGCCCCTGGGCCCCACCGTACTATTTTAACCACTTTCGCTCATCCAGGCATGTAACTAAGAGCGTAATTCACCGAGGTAGTTACATGTAGCCAGCGGTGTCATCTTTCTTAATGTCGTCATTGAAACGACACTCGGCGTTTGTGTGAGACAAGCCCCCATTGGCGTCGAGGTGATGCACACATGGGCTATTGGCAATTTCGACCCAAGAGTAGGTTTTGCCAGGTTGCTGGTCTCCTCTACCTTGAACTCTTGATGTCCCACGACCATGTCCGTGGCCACCACCACGTCCTCCTCGTCCTCCAGACCCGAAAGTAGCAGTAACCACTGCCGTTTCCGAGTTGGGCTTTTCTTCCGAGGTATTATTGCGCTTATGAGCTTGTTGCTTTGGTTGTTTTGCCGACTGTGGCACAGCTAGGGCGTTTAGTAATCCCTCTGCGTCGTCATCAACATCTACATACTTGCTCGTTGTTTCTATCATTTCTCCCAAATCAGTGACCTTGTCACACTTCAAGCGATGACGTAGTAAACCTATTGGGAGTACTGCAATGAAAGCTACAATCGCAGTCTGGTCATTTACTCCTTCACAGGAGTTCTTGGTGTCGATCCATCATCCGAGATAATCTCGGCATGTTTCTCTGGGTTTCTGGGTGCAACGCTGTAGGTCTCCTACCGCACAGGGCCTCCAATATGTCCCTTCGAAATTCCGAAAGAACGCGCTTTGCATGTCATACCAGTTGTGGATGGTGTTCTCTGGAAGTTCATTGAGCCATGATCGTGCCGTCTTCCGCAACATGAGTGGGAGATATCGGGTTGCGACCAGGCTGTTTCCGCCTTTGGCGATGCAGCAAGCTTGGAAAAAATCCTGGAGCCAAGTATCTGGCCGAGCTATACCGTCGTAGGCCTGAATGTGTCTTGAGATAGCGAATCCTTTCGGGAATTTTGTGGCTCTTATGCGTGGTCCGAAGCATTTTGGGCCCACGTACATGTCATCATTTTCGTAGCACCGCGCCTCTATGTTGGAGTTAATGCGGTGTCAGGCATCACTTGGAGACAAACATCGTCGTCCCGAGTGACGGCTATGGTTGCGGTGCCTTGGAGCCGGACTTCAGCTTCTACCACCACCTCCTCCGCCATGACGTCCTCCTTGGCCTCCTTGAGAGCCCTTGTGATGGCTGCTTGGTGGAGAGGGTGGGGCAGCTGGGTTGTTTCTGGCTGATCGTCGTCCTCCGTTCGGAGCGTCATTATTCTGGTTCCGGGGAGGGTCTTCATTGCGACAAGCCCCCTGCTGGCTTGTCTCAGCATGGTTTCCGTCGTTCCTTCGTCCGTCACTCCCACCATGGTGGGGCTCAGCCGGACGGTTTGTAGGTCTAGGAGGTGGCATCCTTTGACGGTCCTCCTCCTAACGTTTCTCTTTATCTTCTCCCCTATGATTGTTCGACTCTCGTTAGGGAGGGTTTCTCGAATATAGTGCAGCAATCGCTTCTTGCTCGGCAGCTGGAGCGACATTGCACCAGTCACGTGCAGGTCTGTGATGCTGTCCTGAAGATCCGGTTCTCGAGTAGTTGTCTTCCCGGCGGTCAGAATGGTAGTGCTGTTCCAAAACACACTGGGCCTTATATCATTCCAGGTCGTGTCCATGCGACATTGGTCGGATTTCGAGACCAGTTTTCCGCTTCCGGATTTCGCGGCCCTTTGTTGTTCCAGACCCTTGGTGAGTAGCTTGATGCCCAATCGAACCTGTTCTAGGCCTGGATTATTCGATAGGATATCTCAGGCTGCGACAGTGTTCTGTACTGGTGTTGGGTACACCAGATCTCCCTTGTTGTTGAGACGAGGCATCCCTGGGTCTCCTTCAAAGAGAACCTTGTGTACTTCCAGGAATTGATCGTCACGTACGTGGCATTTCCGGGTCTTCTGATGCTGCCGAGAGACGTACTTCTCCGCAGTTGCCATGCATTTATTTTCCTCCTCGATGTTTTTGGCTTCATCTAGGAGTACTTGACAACGCGCTTCTAGGGCCTGAGCCCTTTCATCCAGTTCTTCAGTAGTAAGTTCTGCAGTTGTAGGGATAGGTGTGGTTAATGCAGCATCGATGAGTTTACGTGCACCTTCAGTGATCACGTGTCCATCCACCGATTCTTCTTTTGGATCGTCTAGGATAAGTGCTCCATCCGAGTCTTCTTCGTATTCCTCGGCAATCACTTCCTCTGCCGGAAGATCTTTTAACGGGGTCTTGTTCTTCTTCTTTGCCTTCTTGGCAGCGCCGATAGCAAAGACGGCTTTGGGCCCGTTTCTCGGAGTCAAACTTTGATCGGTACTTTTGGCCATTTGGTTCTCGGGATCATCTCTAATTTCCATGTTGTCCTGTGCTTTGGGAGAGTTTTCTCCGGATCCTTCGTCCATGTCTTCGCCTTCTGCCGCAGCTGTGGAGTTAAGCTCCTCTTCATATTCCATGAGAACTTCTAGAAATCTGCCGATGTCATGGAGTCATCCGAAGATGCCGGTAGTTCGACGCTTGTTCCGATAGCCTCCAGCACAGAGTCTTCGTGGTCTCCAGCATCGGCAGAGCCGGATCCGGATCCAACATATCTGATAAAGTGTGACGCGTGCTTCCTAAGATAGTTGTGGATCTCGCGGTCAGCTTCCTCAAAACGCCTAATGGTATCGAGAATTTCATCCACACTTGTGTCTTGCACCATCATGCGCCTCAACGTGTATCTCAGGAAAGGCCTTTCTATCCCGGCGTCATCAGAGCCAGAATCAGAGTTATCTTCTTGCTCTCCCTGGATTTTGACCTCCGTAGGTGGATCGATCTGGGATTCGACCTTGCTAGGGAGATCCACTCCAGATCCGACTTGTGCTGCGAGACCTGCCTCAGGTTCAGCTTTCTCCACTATATCCGCAACTAGTGTGGGCTGGGTGGGATTAGGGTTTTCTGAGATCCGGAACTCTGCCGCCTCCGCGGACAAAGGGGACCCAGAAAATTCTTCTGCCTCTATCATCACCTCTGGGGTGGGTGGGACAGGATCAGCGAAACTGATGTAAACATCGATCTCACCAAAATACATGATAGTGTAGGTGGTCACGGCTTCCCTAGCCGGAATCCAAGTCTCGTCGAGAACGATGAGTGGGACGTCATTGGCGTAGAGGATGCGACCAACGGCGATAGTTTTGCCGATTCCGATTCTTGCAGATTCTGCTCGGAATGTAGATCTGAAGCTCACTTGCCCCACGGTGGACGCCAACTGTCATCGTATTGATGACAAGTACGCCATGAGGGGGTCCTCGAGGCGTGTGGAAGAGAGGGGTGTGAGTCGTATGGTCTTCGAGGACGGGGAGCACACAAGTTTGCCCAGGTTCGAATCCACTAGCTTTGGATGGATCCTACTCCTGCTAGCAATCCAGTAATACGGCAGAGCCGGAATATGGGTTACAAGGGTTTCGCCTGTGCGAGTTGAATTTGTAGACTATTGTGAAGGTGCCCTAAAGGCTCTCCCTAGGATGGCTTATATAGATACCTGGCCTAGGGTTTATAGAGAGATCTATCCGGATACGACTAAGAGTCGGTTACAGAGTACATCTTGAACTACAAGTAACACTATGGGCCTATGTCGGTAAGTCTTCTAGGCCTTCCTGTAGCCGGATGGGACTCCTTTCTTCTCCCTGACTGGGTCGCCCGTGAAGCAAAGCTCTAACCCGAAGTGGGCCACCCTGGTCAGTGAGGTACGCTGAGGATACCCGGAAAGTATATCCCCAACACCACACACTCTTACATGGTGGCCTGGGCCACCGCACTCTTTTTTATGAATAGTTGGTTGTTCAAATCTTGTTGGAGTTTGTTTGGCATTTATTTGGATTTTCCTTGTTTTTGAGTCTATCCATAATAGTTTCTCCATCACAGACCTATTCCCCTCCCTAAACTTTCTCATCTTGCCACACATTTTTCCAACAAACTTGTCCTAGCATTTTTGGTCGAAGGGGTCGTATAGTCCACCGTGTACAGACCGGAGTATCCGGATGGCCCCAACACTCCGATGTGTACACCTCGTAATATTCGGTCGACCAGGACACTCCGACGTGTGTCGCCCGGACTGTCCGGCCTAAGCGGTTTCAAACTCGAGATTTAGGGAGCAAGGGTGAAGTGAACGGTTATGTTCTTCTTCCTCCTTTGACTCCCTCTTCCTCCCAACCCACTTCCCCTCCTCTAGGAACGCCACTGGGAAGGCCCCTCCGGCCCGGATCCAGCTACTGCCGCCGGCCATTACCTCGCCTCCGCCGCTGGGCCCTCTTCCCCACTGCTTACTCAATATGTTGAGCTCGTTGGGGAACCCCAAGAGGAAGGTTGTCAACACCTGGATTTTTAATCCCAGATGCCAGTTATGCCATACCTCGCAATCCCAGGATTACCATTTTTGTGATACATAACAGAATTGGTACCACAGTACATCATCCAGTACAAACCATAATAAAGGTCTTACAAATAAAGGATCTCATGATCTAGTCTTAATACAATCAAAGCAGCAGAAAGTAAACGTAGTAGGGGCTCCATCTTCAAGGTCACAAGCAATGGTGACGATGGGAGACGATCCTAGTTGTCATAGACCTCCTGTTGTCCATCTTCCTGGTAGTCCTCCTCATAGTCTGGCCACGGGAATATCCAAGGACAAAGCCATGAGTACTCTTTAAGTACTTGCAAACTATCACTAACAAGTAAGGTAGTTCTAGTAGGAATCTTAAGCTCTAGTTTTATTTGCAAAAAGGCAGGTTTATTTCATAAGGAGTTCAAAAGTAAAGAACCTAATTTAATTTTCTACATCACCTAAGTGGGAACCTAGTTTTCATGTCCACGACCATATTGTGGTCAAGTCAAGGTCATAGTTCAATTCACGAGTCATTTTTGAAAACATCTGACAACGGAACAGTATGGCCACTCCAACTGTCCATGACCACGGACGCGGCTATTCGAATAGTTTGACACTCTGCGGAGGCAGTACACTTTCATCACAATAACGATACATCCGTCAGGGATAACCCTGAATCATCATACTTAGTATGCGGATAATCAATCATAACCTTTAAATTACACACTCTAGTATAGGCACCTCCCCTATGAGCTTGGCCTCCCAGCCATGGCCATCTGCCATCCTGGGCACTGCATAGGTGGACATTCACTCACGAGGTAGCCTCAGCTCAACCTCTTTCCGCGAGGGAACCCATAATAAGGCATATAAACTTCCAGATAAGCCCTACCCAATTCAGGTATTGCGGTTGTGCGGTAAAATTGGAATGGTATCGCATCCGAACCCAGCCATCGGTTTTTATCAAAACTAAGGCTCATGCCTCAAGAAGTTTCATCATCAAACCATTGTGTTTCAGAACACATGTCAAAACATTTCAATAGAATGAATCATCATTCCAAGGTTTTCATAATCATTTTCTCCAAGTATTCCCATCTAAAGTGATCGGTAGTAGTTTAGCACTAGCAACTATCAATGGGGGGTGGTGTAACTAATAAGGGGTGCTAATCAAGTGTAACTATCCAAATCTAGTTTTATGCTCTCTATGGCATCTAAGTATAACTACCTAGGCCTAGTTTTATGCTCTTTATGGTATCTATCCTATTTTTCCAATACTCACAAATCACTAACTAAAGGTAAAGAACTTTGGTAAAAGTAAAAGAATAAAGCTTGCAAGTAAAACTTGGGATTGGTATAATCAAGGTTGCATAACCAAGCATGCATAATGCATCTTGCATAGGTTATCTTGCAAGGATGGCTTGCATAGTTAACTTGTAGTGTTAGGCTTGCCTTGAGTAGTGCGGTGGTTGAAGTTCTCTTCTTCTTCGTAGTACTACTCCTCCTCGTAGCCCGGGTCGTTACTAGCGTATATAAAGGAATACGAGGTAAACAATCACCAAACAATACTTAACTACTTCTATTTAGCACACTAAGTGACGAGGGTTTAACTCATCAATGCCCATTGTTATGGACTTGGGTTTTGGAGAAGGAGGGAGCACTGGAAGCATCAATCGGCTAGCAAACAAGCACACAGGGACGTAAAGTTTACCCAGGTTTAGGCCTCGTAGAGGTCCCTACGCCTGCTTGTCTGCTCTTGGAATTAATGAAGGAATCAACGATTACAATGATGCGCAGATGCAATCTGGCGAGGGTTGTGGAAACTAGGGTTGTGTGTGTCCTCCTCGCCGCCCCCTCCTAGCCTTTATATAGATAGGCTGGGTCTCAGGTAGCAGGTCGAGTCGGTTACAAGTTAGGGTTTTCCCCTTTGAACTTTCTATCTTTAGCTTCTTCATGTCTCGCAAGTAAAAACGAGAGTCTGTGGGTCACTCGAGTTCTCCATTTGGCCCTTACAACACCGTGGGATTCCACTGTATGCAGGCCGTATACACCAAACTCGAGTACCTGTAGGGTATACCCATGTCAGTAGCCCCCGAGTGTCCAGTGGAATCGCAGATTCGACTAGAGACTTTATGAAACCTTTCGAGTGCATGACTGAGCATTTCTTCGAGTGTTATGTTCGTGTCATAGGGATTGTTGACATATGTGCCTGATTTAACCAATGCATCGATGTCAGTTAACTACCTTAGGGCAAAACAACACAATCTACTCAAACTCGAGTCCCTGGACTCAAATTCGGAAAAGTGCTGGCGTAATTCGACTTAGGCCGCAGAGGTCTTACAGGAGTCGAATTCCAGTGTATGGGTGTGAGCACTCGACGCGTCCATCAAGGCATGTTCATCGTACCTGTAGGCACGGATATGTTTTTGGTAGTGTGCAGCAGATGCATTGCCAGGCCTTACTCAGGTCTTATCTTCACGATGTAAGCGCGGCATCCGAATTTTGTCATCGCGGAGATGATTCGGGTGGCCCAGGAGACGCAGTCTCTTTGTAGGGAAAGTATGAGGCAGAGTCGCCATAGAATTCGAGTGTGAATGTTATCAACACACAGTACGATGTACAAATAATCATAGGGTGTGCGACCAGCGCTCCCTATGGGAGTAGCCCCCGAGTGCCTGGTTGAGTCAAAGAATTAGGCATGGACTAAAAAAACTTTTGCGACTGCTGTCGTCTTTTGTTGCTTGTTTCAGTCGAATTTGCTACCGGCGCTCTCTATGGGAGTAACCCATGAACCATAATCGAATCGTATATTCGAATGGTTGGGTATGCTTTGAATGTTCATATTCCTGCATAAAAAATCGTAGGGTGCGCGACCAGCGCTCCCTATGGGAGTAGCCCCCAAGTGCTTGGTGGAGTCGAAGACTCGAGCAAGGACTAAAGTAGTCAAAATCTTTAGTTTCTAATGCTGATGACGTCAGTGCTGATGATGCGATGACCTCAATTGCCTGAGTGAGCGGTTTTGACGGGACGTGACGAGCGGTGGGTCCGACTTTCTGACTTTGATTTGACCGGGCGTGCGTAATCTTCCATTTTAACTGTGTCTCCTCGATTTCCACGTGTAATGGAGATAGTGGGGGACGGTTCGTGTTTTGGCCTCTCCACGTGTCGACCGCGATGTGCGCCACGCGTCCAATAGGGTTTCTGCTGGCCGTTGGATTGCATCCGCAAGGGGGTTAAGTAGCAGCGCAGCTGCGGTAATTTTCCCATCTGCTCTGTTCTCTGCTTGTGCTTCCATCGCCATTGCCACTGTTCTCTGCTTCCTAGAGCTCATCTTCTTCGCGGCGCTGGACTAGCTCCGCGTATTCCCGAGCTACTTTCTCCGCTCGTACCACCACCGCAAGATGGGGAAAAAGAAGGGAGGCGCCGCCTCTGAGTCCGCGGCCGCCATTGCTGCTGCCAAGAAGAAGGGCGGCTCTGCCACTGTGGGCACCAGCGCCGCCTGTTGGGGATATACTTTCCGGATATCCTCACAGTTCCTCACTGACCAGGGTGGCCTACTTCAGGTTAGAGCTTTGCTTCATGGGCGGCCCAGTCAGGGAGAAAAGACGGAGTCCAATCCGGCTACAGGAAGGCCCAGAAAGTATATTCGGACTGATCTATAGTTCAAGATGTACTCTATATCTGGCTACGAATTAGAGCTTTGCTTCATGGGCGGCCCAGTCAGGGAGAAAAGACAGGAAGTCCCACTTACCGACTTAGGCCCATAGTGTTACTTGTAGTTCAAGATGTACTCTGTAACCAACTCTTAGTCGTAGCCAGACTGATCTCTCCTATAAACCCTAGGCCGGATATCTATATAAGCCGTCCTAGGGAGAGCCTTTAGGGCACCTACCCTCATAGTCTACAATATCAACTCGCACAGGAGAACCCTTGTAACCCATATTCTGGCTCTGCCGTATTACTGGATTGCTAGCAGGAGTAGGATCCGTCCAAAGCCAGCGGATTCGAACCTGGGTAAACTTGTGTGCTCACCGTCCCAGAACACCATGCGTCTCACACCCTTCTCTTCCGCATGCCTCGAGGACCCCCTCATGGCGTACTTGTCATCAATCCGACGACAGTTGGCACCCATCGTGGGGCAAGTGAGCTTCGGATCTGTGTTCCGAGCAGAATCTGCAAGAATCGGAATCGGCGAGACTATCACCGTCGGTCGCATCCTCTACACCAGCGATGTCCCTCTCATCGTTCTCGACGAGACCTGGATCCCGACTAGGGAGGCTGTGACTGCCTACACCATCATGTCTTTTGGCGAGATCGATATTTACATCGGTTTTGCTGAACCTGTCCCACGCACCCCAGTGGTGATGATAGAGGCAGAAGAATCTTCTGGGTCCCCTTTGTCCGCGGAGGTGGCAGAGTTCCGGATCTCAGAAAACCCTAATCCCACCCAGCCCGCACTAGTTGCAGAGATAGTGGAGAAATCCGAGCCTGAAGAAGACCTAGCGGCCCAAGTCGAATCTAGAGTGGATCTCCCTGGAGAGGTCGAATCCCAGATCAACCCACCCGCTGAAGTCGAAATCCAGGAGGAGCATATCAACGACACTGATTCTGGCTCTGATGATGCCGGGACAGACAGGCCTTTCCTAAGGTACACGCTGCGACGTATGATAATGCAAAACTCAGGCGTGGACGCAATTCTCGAGACCATCAAAAGTTTCGACGAAGCTGATCGCGAGAGCCGCAGGTACCTCAGGAAGCACACGTCGCACTTCGTCGGATATGTGGGATCCGTATCCGGCTCTGCCAATGCTGGAGACAACACCGACTCTGTGCTGGAGGCAATTGGAACAAACGCCGACGTACCCGCATCCTCGGATGAATCGATGACGTCAGCAGATTTCCAAAAGTTCTCCGCGGAATATGAAGAGGAGTATAACTCCAAAGCTATAGAGGAAGGAGAAGCCATGGATGAAGGATCTGGGGAACACTCTCCCAAAGCGCAGGATGACATGGAAGTCAGAGATAATCTCGAAGTCTAGATGTCCAAAAGTACCAATCAGAGTTTGACTCCGGGAAACGGACCCAAAGCCATCTTTGCTACCGGCGCTGCCAAGAAGGCAAAGAAGAAGAACAAGAAGAACAAGACCCTAGCAAAAGACCCTCTGGCAGAGGAGGTGATTGCCGAGGAATATGAGGAAGACTCGGATGGAGCACTTATCCCAGAAGAGCCCAAAAAAGAAGTCGGTGGATGGACACGTGATCACTGAAGGTGCGCGTAAACTCATCGATGCTGCATTAACCACACCTATTCCTACAGCTGCAGAACTTACTGCTGAAGAACTACACGAGAGGGCACAGGCCCTAGAAGCGCGTCGTCAAGTACACCTCGATGAAGCCAAAAACATTGAGGAGGAAAAGAAACGCATAGCATCTGCGGAGAAGTACAACTCCAGGCAATACCAGAAGACTAGGAAGCGTCATACTAATGACAACCAATTCCCGCAGATCCATGCCGTCCTTTTCGGAGAAGAGATGGGGAAGGCTCGGAAAGATAGCAAAGGGGATAGGGTATATCCAACCCCAGTACAGAATACCGTGGCGGCCCGAGAAATTCTATCGGCTAATCTAGGCCCGGAGGAGATCCGGTTGAGAATCAAACTACTTAACAAGGGACTGGAGCAGCAAAAGATCACTATGTCCGGAAGTCAAAAACTGGTCTCTGATTCCGACCAATGTCGCACAGATCCGGCATGGGCTGACGTAAGACCCCAGCACGTTCCGGAGCAGCACCACCGCCCCGATCACCGAGAAGACAATTACTCGATAACCGGATCTTCGGGACAGCACAACAAAGCTGCATGTGGCTGGCGTAACGTTAACCCAGTTGTGGAGCAAGAGGCAATTACTGCACTGAATCCGAGGAACCCGCCCCGGCGAGAGTCGAAAGACTGGAGGGATGATGATAAGGAGAAACGTCAGGAGGAGGACCGACAAAGAATGCCACCTCCTAGACATGAAAGCCGTCCGAATGACGGACGAAGGAACGACGGACACCATGCTGGGACAAGCCGGCAGGGGGCTCGTCACGATGAAGACCCTCCCCGGAACCGGAATAATGACGCTCCGGATGGAGGCTGGCGATCAGCCTGAAAAAACCCAGCTGCTCCACCCTCTCCACCAAGCAGCCATCACAATTTCTCTCAAGGAGGCCAGGGAGGGCGTCGCGGTGGAGGAGGTGGTGGTAGAAGCCGAAGTCCAGCTCCAAGGCACCGCAGCCACAGCCGACACTCGGGATGATCTCTATCCCCGAATGACGCAAGGCACAGGATCAACTCCAACATAGAGGCACGGCGCTACGAAAATGATGATATCTACGTGGGCCCAAAGTGCTTTGGACCATGCATCAGAGCTACAAGATTCCTGGAAGGATTTGCTATCTCAAGACATATCCAAGCCTACGACAGCATTGCTCGGCCAGATACCTGGCTACAGGATTTCTTCCAAGCTTGCTGCATTGCCAAAGGCGGAAATAGCCTGGTCGCAACCCGATATCTCCCACTCATGTTGCGGAAGACGGCACGATCATGGCTTAATGAACTTCCGGAGAACACCATCCACAACTGGTATGACATGCAAAGTGTGTTCTTTCGGAATTTCGAAGGCACATACCGGAGGCCCTGTACGGTCGGAGACCTACAGCGTTGCACCCAGAAGGCCGGAGAAACTTGCCGGGATTACCTCGGATGATGGATTGACACCAAGAACTCCTGTGAGGGAGTAAACAATCAAACTGCGATTGAAGCTTTCATTGCAGGTCTCCCAATTGGTTTACTGCGTCATCGCTTGAAGTGTGACAAAGTTAATGACTTGGGAGAAATGATAGAAACAGCGAGCAAGTATGCAGACACTGACAACGACGCAGAGGGATTACTCAACGCCCTAGTTGTGCCATAGTCAGCAAAACAACCAAAACAACAAGCTCAAAAGCACAAAAATACCTCAGAAGAGAAACCAAACACGAAAACGGCAGTGGTTACTTCTACTTTCGGGTATGGAGGACGAGGAGGACACCGCGGAGGCCGCAGGCATGGCCGTGGGACTTCGAGAGTTCAAGGTAGAGGAGACCAGCAACCAGGCAAAACCTACACTTGGGCCGACATTGCCAATAACCCATGTGTACATCACTTAGATGCCAATGGGGGCTTGTCCCACACCAACACTGAGTGTCGTTTCAATGACGACATCAAAAGAGATGATACCGCTGGCTACAGAGCTAAGCGGAAAAAGGGAAAGATGAATCTCGAAAAAGATAAAGAGACCAAGGAAGATTCTGACATGGAGGATGCCGACGCTTCAAATCCCAAGGCGGAAGGGAAGAAAAAATTTCCGACCAAAAAAGACACTTATGGCACCTTCCTCGGGTCTCAACCAGCAAAGGTCAAGAAAGCAGTTCTACATGAGCTCAACGCAATAGTTCTGGCTATCCCCCAATACCTGGACTGGTCGGAGGTGGCAATCACAATTGGCCGCGCTGATCATCCGCCTAAGCTACACAGGCGAGGAAAATACGCCTTAATCGTCAATCCACTTGTTGATGGTTATGGTTTCTCCAAGACCCTCATGGACGGTGGCAGTAGTATCAATATTCTCTATGTCGAAACGCTACGCCGGATGAAGATCTCGGAGACCCCGCTGAACCATAGCTCTGTGATCTTTCATGGAGTTATCCCAGGAAGACAAGCTAATTCCCTGGGAGAAATCACTTTGGATGTTGCCTTTGGAACTCCAAAGAATTATCGGACGGAGGCACTTTCCTTCGAAGTGGTCCCATTCAAGAGTGCGTACCACGCTATATTCGGACGTCCGACTTACTAGGCTTTTATGGATCGTCCGTGTTACATTTACAACATGATGAAAATTTCATGTCCCAACGGCGTAATCACCTTCAGGGGAGACCCGAAGAAAGCACGAGAGTGTGAGGATGGAAATACCGCCTTTGCTGAAGCCGTGCTGCACGTCTAGGAGTACCAGGAGATCAAGAAGAGCATAGATCCGTCCGAGATGCCCGCAACGAAGAAGGAGGTGACAAAGCCAAATCCGGAGTTCAAGGCATCAGAAGAGAGGAAGAAGACACCGTTGAAGGATGATGACCCCTCCAAGATGACATAGATAGGGTAGGCCTAGATAGGGCATAGCAAAGCGCGCTCGTCAAGTTCCTCAAAGCAAATCAAGATATCTTCGCATGGCAGCCATCTGACATGACCGGAGTACCTAGGGAAATTGCCGAGCACTCTTTAAATGTAAACCCAAACGCTAAACCCGTCAAACAGTCCTTACGACATTTCGGTGATGAAAAGCGAAAGGCAATAGCTAAGGAACTAGCACGGCTCGAGTTAGCCGGATTCATAGAAGAGGTCATCCACACTAAGTGGTCGGCCAATCCTGTAATGGTCCCTAAAAAGGACACCACTGATTTAAGGATGTGTGTTGATTATACTTCCTTGAACAAGGCTTGTCCAAAAGATCCGTTCGCTCTGCCTAGGATTGATCAAGTTATCGATTCTACGGCAGGCTTGGAACTCCTCTATTTTCTCGACGCATATTCCGGTTATCACCAAATCCAGATGAAGGAATCTAACAAAGTCAAAACTTCATTCATAACCACCTTCAGAACCTTTTGTTTTGTTATGATGCCCTTTGGGTTGAAGAACGCAGGAGCTACCTACCAGTGCACGATGCAGCGTTGCCTCCACGACCAACTCGGATGCAATGTACATGCATACGTGGATGATATTGCGGTGATGTCCAAAAAGAAGGAAACACTGATTTTCGACATGGAGGAAATGTTCCAGCCAGAAAATTGTTAGGTTTCATCGTGTCTCAAAGAGGCATAGAGGTGAACCGGGACAAAATCAACGCTATACTCAATATTTCCAAGCCAACTCGCCTGAAGGACGTACAAAGGCTAACTGGTTGCATCACTGCAGTCAGTCGGTTTGTAAGCCAACTTGGTGAAAGAGCCGCACCATTATACAAACTCCTGAAAAAGACCAAGGATTTTGTGTGGACCGACGAAGCTGAAGCTAGACTACAAGACCTGAAGAAAGTACTCTCATCTGCTCCTATCCTTGCTGCGCCAGAACCACAGGAACCGATGTTGCTTTATCTTGCTGCGATGAACAAAGTCGTTAGTATCATCATGGTGGTGGAGAGACCGGAGGAAAATCAGGAACACTTAGTGCAGCGTCCGACGTACTTTGTCAGCGAGGTTCTGACGGAATCAAAACAGCGGTATCCGCACTATCAAAAGTTGGCTTACGGTGTTTTTCTAGCATCTCGTAAGCTACGACACTATTTTCAGGAGCATCCAATTAACGTGGTGAGAACAGCTCCCATGAGAGATATAATAAACAACAGTGAGGCCACAGGACGCGTCTCCAAATGGGGCATAGAGCTTTCAGCTTTTGATATTGAGTATAAACCCCGGACAGCAATCAAATCCCAAATCCTTGCCGATTTTGTTGCTGATTGGACAGAGACGAAGGAGAATATGACCCTCCCTGAGTCAGAATATTGCACCCTTTACTTTGATGGGTCTAAGGCTCGAGGGGGCTCGGGGGCTGGCATGGTGCTCAAATCACCCCAAGGAGATAAACTTCTATACGTGTTGCAGATCCACTTCACAGCGACAAATAATATTGCCGAGTATGAAGCGCTGCTGCATGGAATTCGGATTGCTAAGGATATCGGCATCTGACGTTATATGTGTTATGGAGATTCGGATCTTGTTGCTCAGCAAGTTTCAAATATTTGTAATGCAAATAAACACATGGCAGCATATAAAGCTGTCGTGGATGATTTATCTAAATCGTTCGAAGGGTTTGAGGTTCAACACATCCCTCGAGCAGAAAACGAGGAAGCAGATGCATTATATCGGATAGGCTCCGCACGGAAAGAGGTCTCGGATGGCGCTTTTTTAGAGCACCTCAAAGTTCCCTCAATAAAGGGAGTGGATGAGGAATATCCGACCAAATCCGACTCACCTCTAATAGCAGTTCTGGCTGTAATTCCCAGCTGAACTCAACCCTACCTTGACTACTTGGTAGATGGCAAATTACCCGAAGACGAGGTTCTGAGCCGGCAGATTATCCGACGAGCGAAAGCCTATACTATAGTTAAAGATGAGCTCTATAAGCGGAGTGTTTCTGGGGTTTTTCAGCGCTACGTATCTCCGGAAGAAGGAGTGGAGATCTTAAGAGAAATCCATGAAGGCGAGTGTGGTCACCATGCTGCAGCCAAATCTTTAGTGGTAAAAGCTTTTAGACACGGATTTTTCTGGCTTACAGCTCAGGTAGATGTCGAACGATTAGTCAAGACGTGCAAGGGCTGCCAAAAGTACGCCAAACAAGCTCATGTTCCGGCTGATCAGTTGCGAACAATACCTATAACATGGCCTTTTGCGGTCTGGGGGCTTGATATAGTAGGACCGTTTAAACGAGCTCCGAGTGGATTTACTCACCTCTTAGTGATGGTGGATAAATTCACCAAATGGATTGAGGCTAAACCTGTCACTAGTTGTGATGGAGCAATAGCCAAAAGATTTGTCGAGGATGTTATAATCCGGTATGGTTATCCGCATAGCATTATCACGGACAACGGGAGTAATTTTTCTATGGGAGAATTGGCCGAATTCTGCAACGAACAAAATATCCGGCTTGACATTGCATCAGTCGCACATCCATAGGCTAACGGACAAGTCGAAAGAGCAAATGGTTTAATCCTACAAGGCCTAAAACCGAGACTGGAAGCACCACTAGGACGTGCTGCGGGGGCTTGGGCAGAGGAATTACCCTCTGTAATATGGAGTTTACAAACGACTCCGAATAGGTCAACCAGATACACACCTTTCTTCTTGGTCTATGGCGCAGAAGCAGTTCTTCCTAGTGATTTAATTCATACTTCTCCTAGAGTGGCCGCGTATATCGAAGAAGATGCCGAGATTTCTCGACAAAATGATCTCGACTTAGTCGAAGAATTTCACATCGTTGCTAAAATGAGATCAACAGCCTATCAGCAGAAGTTACGCAAGTATCATAGCCAGAGAGTCAGAAACAGATCTTTCTGTAAAGGTGATTTGGTTTTCTGGCTTGTGCAACAAAGAAAGCACAAACTTTCCCCGGTATGGGAAGGGCCCTTCTTGGTTAGTCGAGTATTGCACAATGGTTCATATTACTTAACTGACATGAGTCTAGTCAAAGAAAGACCTGCTACTAAGAAGATAAAGAGAGCTGGAGGCAGTACAAATCCGGATGAGTTAGAAAGACCATGGAATATTGCTCAGTTATGTCCCTTTTATTCTTAGTTTATCCTTCTTTGTAATCATATATATGTACATGTTATATGAGAAATAAAAGTCTTGGTTGACCTCAAGTTTTTTCTGAGAAGTTTTTTACCATCTTATTTCCAAATGATCATGTCATCGTCGAAAATCCCAAAATACTTGAAAGTACTTTATGCTCATGTTTGTTCTGGTTTAGATTTCTGATTCTAAAAATGCTACCTTCGGGTATAACTCTAAAGTTTCTAGTCTATACTTTGGTTATTTGTCTGATTGCCGGATGTGGGTATTTTCCGAGTAGTGAATTGTTGGTACTGGAAGTCGGCTTTGTTTCCGAGTTTAAACTGGTTTAGCAATTGAGCTCCGTTGCTCGGCGAAGTTTCCGTGCAGAAGGTTTAGCCGGCTCACGAAAGGGACGAGGCGGAAAGCCAGATAAATGATAAGTATAGGCGAAAAAAGTATAAGTGCTTATGTAAACATTTCAGGCACACCAAAAATTTAAAGCCAAAAGTGCTGAATAGATTAAAAGCTTAGCACTAGCAAAATTATAGTACTGGATATTTATAGACCCATCATGTTTCTCAGAATAATACATTTGTTTCTGGTAATCTATGATGCAGGAGGAGAGGAAGGAGCTGCCGGCTCGCTGGATACATCGCCTTGATATCGTTCCGAAATGTCCACATCCGAAATGGTGTGGTCATCGTCAGAAACTTCGGCTACTTCTTTGGGAGGCAGAGGCAGAGTGTCCATGCGGGTGAAGAAAGGAGTGACGTAGCTGTTCAAGTCAGCTACATGACATCCATATCTGGCGTAGGAGTCCATAATGGCCTTGATGTCTTGCTCCTGTCCGTCTTCATCCACTGTAGAATACCCTCTGGTCACTTGCCATATCTCCATCGTTCCATGGTGGCTCATGACCATGGTGAGAGCGTTCTACGCTGCGGATCGCGTGTAGGACATGTTCCAATCCTGGACAAGTTGCGGCATCTCCTTCGCCTTGTCCCGCACCTGAAAGTCGGACATGCTATGCATATCCGGAACCTTGAGAGCTTCGCCAATTTCCTCGATCGATTGGCGGAAGTCATGAAGAAAATCACCGACTTGGGTAAGCCGGTGGGTGCGAGGCTCGGCAGAGGTGGAGTCCGTCAAGTTCAGAGGACCTATTCGCATAACACAAAAACAGTTAAGAAAAAACCGACATTGAAAGAGTCGAAGCATAAACACAAGTCAGACAGATGGAACATACCAAAGATGACGTCGTTAACTTTGGTCTTCTCTTCCCGAAGACTCCGGAGTTCAGCCCGGAGCACCTCGGAAAGGTCCTTCTCTCTTCAAAGTTCATTATTGAGATTCGAGATTTTCTGATCTTGAGCCGCAATCTTACGATCGCGCTCATCAGTAGCCATGGAGGAGGATTCGAGAACTTGAGCTATGCTCTTCTCATGATCTGCCTTGAGCTTATCCAACTCTTGGCGAAGTTCTTTGTTCTCCACCACCAAGGTTTTGAGGTTCTCGGCCTCTTCAATCATAGCACAGGACTGTTTTACCAGTGCTATAAGACAAAAGAACAATAGTTCAGTAAAAAAAGTATTCGACTGTGAAAATACAGGACAAGGTTTGAGTGTCGAAATGTTTACCTTCGGCCTCATCCTTGGAGACCTTAAGCTCAGCATTTTCAAGTCGGAGAGCTCGGATCTCTCTCCGCTTGTTGCAGATATTCTTCAACAAATCCTGGTTATATGAATTAACTTTCTGTAAGTCAAAATACCCAGAGTCAGAAGTCTACTAAAGACTCGGGCTAATATTATTACTAATATCAGCACGAGCCTTGGGGGCTACACTAGTTCATTCTTTGGCATCCTAAGGAAGCATAAACCCGGATTGTATATCCTACTTCATGCTTGGGGGATAGGGGATATGATATAAAGTACAATAAAGAAAAACGTGAGTTGGAATTCCGACTTACATGATGTTCATGTGTGAGCTTGCTCAAACACATGTTCACCTCGGTGGTAACTTTCTCGGTGAGGGTGAGTGGAATAATCGGAGGTGGTGGAAGCACACCAGCTCTAAGTCCCTCGTCACGAAGGCGAACTTGTTCAAGAAGGTCGGAGTATTTGATGTCTTCCGCCTCTTGTGCTTCTTCTTTGGCAGAGAGATTTCTCTTCTCCAGGCATTGTCGGGCTAGCCGCTGGATCTCCTTCACAGATTTCTGGGACAAGCCAAGTTTGTCAAGCACCGGATTGTTAAGAAGGTTTTCAGTGAAGGTCTCTGCCGAGGGATCATTACCCGAAGAGGGTTCACCCTTATCTAAATCTGACTCACTCATGGTGACGTCAGTCTATGATTCAAGAATCACTGGCTTCGTCGAAGGAGCCGGATCTTCTGCGACAGCCAGTGAAGGAGTAATCACTGGCGTTGCGGAGGGTTGTGGGGCAGGAGTCGAAGGAGCTACGGCAGGAGAAGCTATGGTTAGCTTCGTCTGTCGAAGGGGCTTCAAAGAAGTTCCCTTCCCCTTGCCCTTGATGAGCTGCTTAGCTCTGAGAATATAATAAAATGGAAAATATTACATCTCGGAAGAAAATTCGAGTAAGGTACAAAGGCAAAAGTTGTGGTGAAAGTTACCTCTTCATGACGGGCACCTCCTTTGTGCCAAAAGCCACTATCGGAGCCTTGCGCTTCTTGGGCACAATGTCCGGCAATGGGACCAATTCTGCCTCCTGAGAAAACTCTAGAGGATATCCCTCGAGTGGAGCAAATTCCGACTCGGGGAGGTCGGCAAGCTGAAAAGAAGAAAACATATCAGTATTGTGATATAACTTAAAGAATGAAACACATAAAAAGGTTTATTGTTAAAATCTTACCGGCACAACAGGGTTTTCCGCTGTGTGCATGTCTAGAGAAACCTCGGGGATCCTCCTCTCGATCCGCTCCCTTATCAGCCATTTAATCTAGCTTATATAACCTTGCGATGTATAGGCTATGGGGCTAATGCAGAGGGAATCCTTTTTGGACATCGTGATGGAACGCATCAGTCGGTCTCCGTGGTACTGGAGGGGTTGGATCCGGCGTGATACCCAACATTGGACCAAGTCGGATCCCTTCAGTCCTTTGTGTTTTATCAAATATTCAATCCGCCTCTTGGCGAGAAGTAGACCATCACTGAGAGCTGGAGCAGCCTCGTCCCAAGATAATTGAGGCATGGCGGCTCCATCGATGAAAGCCGACAAAGCGGTGGCTTTGCCGGGAGCAGGAACGTCCTTGTGGTAAAAGAAAGTGGCCGGCCATTGTTTGACCGAATCACTAGCTAGAATCTTAGGATAAGCACGCTCACGCCTAACTGAAAAACTAATTGTACCGATAATATAAGGATTACCGGTGGTGATAGAGTTTCTCTGGACATGGAAGTAGTACCGGAATAAAGTAAGACTCGGCCCAATGCCGAGAAATCCCTCGCACAAGGCCACATAGGCGCTCATCTCTAGGATGGAGTTGGGGGAAGATGGTGAAGCTGAACACTGTAATGATCTATCACCTCAGAAAAGAATTCTAGGGGAGGGAATGACAAACCTCTGTTGAGGTGGGCGCCGAAGTGTACCCGCTCGCCAGCGCGCGGGTTGGGGATAGTTTTGCCAAAACCACTCCGCCAGTCACCGGCATGGAGAAGCCCTTCAGTCTCCACGCCGCGGAGCTTCTCGTCATCCAGCAAGCAGGGGATCCAAACCCCGCGACAGCTTTCCTTCTCCGCCATCGCCGCCGCCGTCGCCGCTGCCGCCGCCAAGCCGGATGATGAAGACGAGGCCATTCTTCCGGTGCACCGGTGACCTTAGATGGGCGGCGCTGGGAGTTTGGGAAGCAGGGGAGCTCTGTGCGTGAGGGAGATGTGGAGGAGAAGAAACGGCAAAGGGAATAGGTGAAGAGAGGAGAAGGAGAATCCTCACCCCTTATATCCACCTAACCGCGCCAAGATTCGTGCAAATGGTACTGTATAACTGCCACGCGTTGTGGAAGGAACTACGAAGGACCCACGCGATGATTACGTCGCCTCGATCTCCGCATACACAATGAAATGATGCCTCGGTTCCACGAACGGCGGACCCACCAACGGTCGTGCTGACAGGATGGTTGTCAGATGACGAGACTTGACCATGACGAGTGTTAGATAACGTCAGAGACCAAGTTCCGGCTTAGTTTGAAATCAAGCTGGAAAATCCGAGTAACATGTTGATAGGTCCGACTTATTTTTTAAGACCCGGATCGTATTTTTTGTTGTGAAGTTTCAGGAACCCTTCAAGATTTTGCAAGCCGAAGATCAAGCTAGACGATGATGAATCCGACTTTGGATCTTGGAGACTTCCGGGGGCTGCTGTTGGAGATATACTTTCCGGGTATCCTCACAGTTCCTCACTGACCAGGGTGGCCCACTTCGGGTTAGAGCTTTGCTTCACGGGCGACCCAGACAGGGAGAAAAGACGGAGTCTAATCCGGCTATGGGAAGGCCCAGAAGACTTACCGACTTAGGCCCATAGTGTTACTGGTAGTTCAAGATGTACTCTGTAACCAACTCTTAGTCGTAGCCGGACTGATCTCTCCTGTAAACCCTAGGCCGGATATCTATATAAGCCGTCCTAGGGAGAGCCTTTAGGGCACCTACCCTCATTTTCTACAATCTCAACTCGCACAGGCGAACCCTTGTAACCCATAATCCGGCTCTGCCGTATTACTGGATTGCTAGCAGGAGTAGGATCCGTCCAAAGCCAGCAGATTCGAACCTGGGTAAACTTGTGTGCTCACTGTCCTGGAACACCGTATGTCTCACACCCCTCTCTTCCGCACGCCTCGAGGACCCCCTCATGGTGTACTTGTCATCAATCCAACGACACCGCCGGCGCCGGGAAGAAGAAGGGCGCGGGCACCCGCGTCACCAATGGTGCGTGGCGCGCATCCATCATCAAGTCATATGAGCTCCGTCTTCTCTGTCAAGATGGGGTTCTGTCTTCCGTGGTGGATGACTCGCGAGTGCCAGGTGGTGAGGTAACTCCTTGTCCTCTTGCTGGTTTCCGGGTGATCTTCCTAGCGTTCATCATCCGCGGTCTTTCCCTACCCCTGCATCCTTTCTTCAGGGGCCTCCTTTGTTTCTATGGGCTCTAGCTGCATCAACTGTCCCTAAACTCCATTATCCATATCGCCTGCAACATTACACTCTGCGAGTGCTGGCTCGGAATCGAGCCGCATTTTGTCCTCTTTAAGAGGATTTTCAAGCTGAAGCGCCAATCAGCATCTGGTTTCGTAGTCTACAACGTAGGAGGCTGCGAGATCCGTGTCGATTCCTCCGCCACATATTTTGATATCAAGCTCATGGCGTCCGTCCAAGGGTGGAGGGACAAGTGGTTCTACATTCGCGACCAGAAGGCCGACGAAGAGCGCTACAGACTCGCGCCTTTCGACCCTGCGACGCCGTGCAAGAGGAAGCGTTCTTGGAAGAACATGGTGATGCCTAGCAAAGTCGAGGAGACGGAAGTGCTGTACAAGCGCGTCTGCAACCTCGAGAGTCGCATAGGTAAAGAAGAGGGAGGTGCTGCCCTCATTCGCACATGGTTGCGCCGTCGCGTCCAGCCTTTGCAGGCCAGAGTTCACCCCATGTTCCAATGGGCTGGTGCAGACGATGTCACTCGCGTATCTGCCGATGGCATTTCCACGGGTGAGGTAGATAGGAGGATGCGACTGGTGACAAAGTACACCGCCAAGGAGGTTCCCCCAGGCGAACCAGTCGTGCCTCCCTTCGATGCTTTGAACCCTCCTCCTGAGGTATGATTGTGGTACGAAGTAGCTATCTTTATCGATTGCCATTGATTCCTTGGTGTATAATGAATTGTCTTCTTAATGCAGGATTGGAAGGTGTCTCCCAGTTTGCCCCCTCTTCCTGAGGGGGTGATTCCTAGCGAAGCGGAAGAAGAGGATGAGTCGGAATCGACCGTCCCACTTGAAGAAGAGGAGGGATCCATCGAGTCCAGTGATCCGGACACTCGCAAGCATTCTCGTAGCAAGGATTCAAATGCTTCATCTCTATCGACTCCAGAAGGTCCAGCTATTGGCACAGAGGAGTCGATTCCTGCTGTTCCAGTAAGTTCCATGGCGCCACCTGCTCGCAAGAAGATGCGGCTGCCAAAGGAATCGTCAGAGTCGGAGGAGCAGTCCTTCGATCTTGATAGATTTGACGGGTAAGTTCTACTTTCACGACCTCGTTTTCTTCTTTGAGTTGACATTTGTCCTGAAGCTTCTGCTTGATTTGTGTTTCAGTCAAGCGGTGATGTCGTCTTCTGACGACGTCCAATTTTTGAAGGAGTCCGAAGTCGTAGGCTCCAAGTCCAAGAAGGTGACTTCGCGATCTCCTTATCCTCCATTGGTGGCCCACTCCGGGCATAATTCGTCGAGTTCTCCACATGCTGGGGATCACCAGA
Organism: Avena sativa; assembly: GCA_916181665.1. Classification (NCBI taxonomy): domain Eukaryota; kingdom Viridiplantae; phylum Streptophyta; class Magnoliopsida; order Poales; family Poaceae; genus Avena; species Avena sativa. The sequence goes on from OV702286.1 coordinate 84,471,211, forward strand.
TGGTTGCCCGGACGACTGCACGGCAGTCATCTTCGGAGTCTCTAGAGGGGCATGTAAGTGTAATTTTATCGCGCAGTCGAATTTGTAATTCATGCAATCTGCTAATCCTTTGTTTTCTTCTGAGGTAGCCCCTTGTGAAGGAAGCAGCTCGTCTGGCGGAGCAGGTCCTTGCGATGGGTCGACAGCATGCGATGTTGGACAATCGCCATCACGTCGTCGAAGGTTAGTATTTTGTCTTCTTATTTTGTTCTGGTGGAGTTGATTCATTTGACTGATGGTCCATCTTGTATTTTTGTGCAGCTGAGCATAACGAACTTCTTCACGGTGCTGCTTCCCTAGAAAAGACGCTTGCCGCGGTGGTGAAGAGTTGTGACGAGGCAGTCACTGCGCTGAATGAGTCACGGAAACACGAAGAGGATTTGCGCACCTCCATCGTTGAGAGGGAAAAGTTGTTCGAAGAACAACTCTTCTCAATTGCCAAGTCGCTTTTAGGTATTCTTTTGTCTGAGTTTCTTTTGTTTCTTTCTGCACCTTTGTTGTTGTGTTGACGGTTTGCTCTATGCAGATGCTGGCGGTCTGAGCTTCGATGCTCAGGCACTTTGTTGTGATGATGCTTTGGCAGGCGCCGTCACAGCAGTCGAAGACCACAGCGCTTCCCTTCAGGGGATGCTGACGAAGGCCAAGGCTGTGCTCAATCGCATCCGCGAGGAGCTGATGCCCAAGGCTGAGCTGATTGACAACCTTGGCGACTTGATGGAGTCTCTAGCTGGAGCAATTCCTGCGGATTTCAAGTACTCGCAGCCTCTCCGTCGGCGCCACTATGGCACTCATGATGGTGTAGGCCCATGGTGTGGAGACAGATCGTGACTATCATCGCTGGACGAGGGTGAGGAATAGCGTTTTGCCATAGCCTTGCCTTTCTTCGGCTCTAGCGTCGGCTCTTTATCGAGAGCGGCCTCGATTAACCCCAAGCCCGCAATCGTATATCGGTGCATGGCAGCTCGGGGGTCTCCAGCCGGCGGCTGGTTGTTGAGGAGGTACATGGTGGCCACTGTCACCGCAGCTTGTGGCGTCTTTGGGACCATGTTTCCCCGCGTGTCGACTGTCATAGAGCTGAAGTCGAGGACCTTTGCAGCTTCTATGCGTTCCTTCTCGGTGAGATGGGCCATTCGACATCGCCTCTTGTTGGCGATGTACTCGTTACCTTTGGAGGAGGATCCTCCGTGGGAGGAGAGCCCGTCCCGTCGAAGACTCGACTCATCCACCGCCTTTTTACGCAGTTCGAGTTGCGCGATCGTGTGTAGTTGGCATTTGTATTCCTCCTTCTGGAGTCAATGGTAACCCATCAGCAGTTCTTGTGGGGAGCGAAGGGCAGAGGGTTGCCTCGTAGGGCTTCTCGATAGCGGGCCCACTCGTTGTCATTGAGCCTGACCACTACGCGCTCCCCAGTGTTTTCATTCACCATGGTTGGTGGTTCGACTGCCCCTCCATTGTTGACGGGCGCGCCATTGCCGCCGTTAGTGGGGCCACCGTTGGGCGGTCCTCCATTAGGTATGCCACCGTTGGGCGGGTCGGATCCATTGCTCGATTGGCGGAGGTGTCGTCAGCGTTGATGACAGCGCACATGAAGTGGTTGGGGAAGCTGTTGCTACCACAACTTTCAGATCCAGAGCCGTAGGCTCCATCTTCAGTTGCTAGGTCACCCAGATCGGATCCACGACTGTTGTCGCTGTCCGTGTTCTCGGTTGTTGCCGAGGAGTTGAGCTTGCTGAGGGTGCCGATTGGTGGAGGGAACCACGATGCTGGAGCAATCGATGGTGTTGTTGGCTGGTTAGGCATGCGAAGTGTGCCCATCTGACCCACTTGGAAGCGGAAGCTCCCGATCGCCAGGCTAATTCCATCGCCCACAGACTCGAAAGCCGGGCGAGTGGCCGGCGTGTGGACGGTGAAGTCGAACGCGCCGAAGAGCTGGTGAATCTCCACTTTTGCGGATTTGTAGATCGCAGTTGATGGGGCCGAAGAAGCCGCGACATCAGCACTCCCAATTCCCACAGACGGTGCCAATTGACGAGGGTTTAACTCATCAATGACCATTGTTATGGACATGGGTTTTGGAGAAGGAGGGAGCGCTGGAAGCATCAATCGGCTAGCAAACAAGCACACAGGGACACAAAGTTTACCCAGGTTCAGGCCTCATAGAGGTCCCTACTCCTGCTTGTCTGCTCTTGGAATTAATGAAGGAATCGACGATTACAATGATGCGCAGATGCAATCTGGCGAGGGTTGTGGAAACTAGGGTTGTGTGTGTCCTCCTCGCCGCCCCCTCCTAGCCTTTATATAGATAGGCTGGGTCTCAGGTAGCAGGTCGAGTCAGTTACAAGTTAGGGTTTTCCCTTTGAACTTTCTATCTTTAGCTTCTTCTTGTCTCGGAAGTAAAAACGAGAGTTCGTGGGTCACTCGAGTTCTCCATTTGGGCCTTGCAACGCCGTGGGTTTCCGCTGTATGCAGGCCGTATACACCAAACTCGAGTACCTGTAGGGTATACCCATATCACTAAGGATCACACTTGATGATCTAGCATCATCAGAATCATCACATGAAATAAAGACCTAGTCTTATTTATCTTATTTTGGAAAAGTAATTTCTACTCATTGAAAATACTTAAGATTTAGTATTCTCCAATTAAAATAGGGGATCATATGGACACATGTCATCACCACATATTCTAAAACTTGTGAATGTGATTTAAGGTGGTGGTCATATTTTATAAAGTTTAAAATTACTATTTAACACAATTAAAGTGACTAGAAATGCCTATATAGCATTCTTTTAGTACTAGTCCAAGATCACTGCATGTAAACCTAAATATTTTTACATATTCACATAGATCTTGTCAAATGTGATTTTTGAGAGTTGGAATCAACTCAAAAGCATTTATGGTTGATTTTTTAAAAATGTTTTAAGTGGAAAAAGCCTATGTCTTGTTATTTTTACTATAGGTGATCTTAATTTCAAATGGTTTAAATCCAACTGGCTTGGATAGACAATTTGAATACCTTTCCAAGAAAATTGGAATCATGCCATTTGGTTCAGTAGATTTCTTTGAAATGATTTTTGAATCTACTGAAAGAATCTAGTTTTAACTAAAATGACAAAAGTCTATTTGAATCAATGGACTCTACGCGGGAAACTAATTGGGCTGGCCCAGCTACGCGGCACACGCGCAGCGGGCTGCTGACAGGAGGGTCCTACTGGTCAGCGACTCAGCTAAGCCGAAATGGTAAGTTTCAATCTGGGTCGTGCGATTAGAGCGCGATCAATGGCTGAGCATCGTCGTCTCTGGTGAACAGCTCGGCGAGAAACTAACCCTAGCGCTACGGTGGGGGCACATGGGGGCTCACCAGGGCTCCAGCTAATGTCGACGATGGGGGCGAATGAGGTTGTCATCGACGGTGGTTCGAATGGTGGTTGCGGTTGCTCCTGGGGTGGCTCCTAGCTCCAGTTCCTCTTCTCCTCTACAGCGGCGGGCTCTGGTGAAATTCCGGGGGGCTAGTGCTCGCCTTGCTCCGGGGAGAAGTGTGGGAGGTTTCTGAGAAAGAGGGAAGTGAGCTAGTGTGGAGAATTGGGGCTGGGGTGGCCTCTATTTATACACCGGCGATGGGGACAGCGTGGCATGGTCGGGCTCCTCCGGCGACAGCGTTATAAAGGGTTATCGACATGGCTGAGGGTAGGGGTCGACGTGGTGCTTCAGGGTGGTCGTCACGCGAGTGATGGCGCGGCAAGGGGCGGTCGAGAATGATCGGGAGCGGTCTGTGCTCTGTGTGGGAACAGCGGCGTTCGAGACGGCGCACAGTGGCCACAGTTTGTGCAGCGGTGAACGGGCATGTCTGGGGGGTAGCTAGGGTCACGGTCAGTGCGGGCACGTGCAGAGAGGGCAAGGCGCGGCGTGTGTGCGCATGTAGGCTGCGGTGCTCTGGCGTGCTCTCGGCATGGCGGACGGAGAAGTGGGCGCGGCGATTATGGCTGGTCCACGCTGTGTCTTCGGTCGAGGGTGGACAAAGGGTGGTGGTGGAGTGTCGCATCTCTCCTAGACATCGTGGGAGATGGTGGCATGGTTTGTGGAGAGTGGTGCTTGGTCGACCGGCACGGCGAGCTCGGGCGGCGCTGCACTGGTGCGAACAGCAAAGGGGGGCTTGTCCCCTGCGCTGCTGGACACTAGGGCAACCAGGGGAGAGAATTGAGGGGCTAGTGGCGATCAATTACTGCTCAGAACAGTAGAAGTTAGGCAAATGTTTACTAGTGTCTGCCAGGTGCTCGACCAAATGGCCGCATGAATTCAAAGTTTGAATATTTGGATGAAATTTGGTGAGTGTGTTTACTACATGCTTGGGTGTCTAGGGTTGCTGGGAATAGTCAAGGTGAATTGATTTGGTTGGTTTTTGAAAAAGGGTGATCTTAGTACATACAATTGATTCAATTTTGCAATGTCCTTTAAATAGATTTGAAAATATTTTCTGCCACTTTGTAAAGTTTGCTTGGATTCACTTTTACTTGGTCTAGCAAGGGGTAAAAAGAATTGGAAAAGTTTCTGTTAGAAATATTTTACTAGAAACACTCAAAGTGGTCTAGTGGATAATTTTGGTCAAAATGACCATTTGCTTATATGATGCATATTTGATTTTCTTTTCTTTTGATTTTGTTTGTAAATGGCCTAGATGATGTGGTAATTATCTTTAAACCATTCCTTATCATTTGTAGCAATCAAACATGGCAATTGCACTCATTCATACACTAATGCACTTCACACATACACTCATATTAGATTTAATAATAAAACTTTTTGTTAACCCTAAACTTGGGTGATTAGAACTTGCTAATCTTGTTTAATATTTTTTGGATGTTACAAACCTTCCCTCCTTAAACAAAATCTTGTCCCGAGATTTAAGAAAAACTAGGAACTAAAGAGATTGGAAACTCAGTCCTAATGTAATCTTCTCGCTCCCAAGTAGCTTCTTCTTCAGTATGGTTGCTCCACTGGATCTTGAGAAACTTGATACTCCAGGTCCTGGTGGTTCTAAAGGCTTCTTCCAAAATACGAATGGGTACTTCGTGATAAGTTAGATCCTTGTTGATATCTATGGCTTGGTGGTCGATGTTCTTGAACACTTCGGTCTTCTCCAGAACTTCTAGGCATTTGCGAATAACGAGACATGGAACACATCATGTATGGATGACATCTCCTTCGGCAGTTCCAGTTGATATGATACTTCTCCTCGGCGATTCAAAATCTTGAAGGGTCCAATATATCTAGGGGATAACTTCTCTTTAAGTTGAAAACATTGCATTCCTTTCAAGGGCGATACTTTGAGATATACAAAATCTCCGACATTAAAGGTCAGGTCTCGACGTCTTTTGTCAACATAACTCTTCTGTCTAGATTGGGCGGTCTTGAGATGTTCACGGACTTTGTGAACCTTCTCTTCGTCTTCTCGTAGGATGTCGGGTCCAAAGATCTGACTCTCTCCTACTTGCGACCAATTCAAGGGGGTACGACACTTCCTTCCATACAGAAATTCAAATGGGGCCATTTGCAAACTGGCTCGATAACTATTGTTGTATGAGAATTCTGTGAAAGGCAGACAATCTTCCCATTTTGATGCATATTCTAGCACACAATCTCTCAACACATCTTCTAAGATTTGCTTGACTCTTTTAGTTTGTCCATCGGCTTGCGAGTGATAAGATGTGCTGAAGTTCAGCTTGGTTCCTAATCCTTCTTGGACTTTCTGCCAAAATCTGGAGGTGAACTCGGTTCCTCGATCCGACACTAGGGTCTTAGAGGTTCCATGCAAACTGACGATTCTAGCAATGTAAAGCTCTGCTAGCTTCGAACTCTAGTAGGTGGTCTTGACAGATATAAAATGGGCTACCTTGGACAGTCTATCAACTATGACCCAAATATAGTCATTCCCCTACTAGAGGTAGGCAAACCGGTGATGAAATCCATTCTGATAGAATCCCATTTCCATTCCGCAATCTTCAGTGGTTGCAAAAGTCTTGCGGGTCGCTGATGTTCCGCTTTGACTCTCTGACAGATATCACACTTGTCTATGTAGCTTCCGATTTCTCTCTTCATCTTGTGCCACCAAAATTGCTCCTTCAAATCCTAATACATCTTCGTTCCTCCGGGATTGATAGAATAAAGAGTATCATGAGCTTCCTGCATGATGACCTGCTTCAACTCGGAATCTGCCGGTACACAGATACATCCTTTGTACCACAAAACTCCTTCTTCATCTTCGGTGAATCCGGGTGCCTTCCCTGTACCGATACGACGCTTGATTCCATCGATACTTGCATTTCCTTTCTGGGCTTCCTTGATCTGACTGATCAAAGTGGGTTGAAGTTCAATACTAGCTAGGAATCCTTCGCTAACTAGATCCGTTCTAAACTGCTCCAACTCTTCATGCAAACTTTGTTGGGCTTCTTTAATCATGGTGTTTAATCTACACGGCAATCTACTAAGAGCATCCGCTACCACATTGGCTTTGCCGGGGTGATAGTGAATGCCAAGGTCATAATCCTTGATTAACTCTATCCATCTCCTTTGCCTCATATTCAGATCCTTCTGGGTGAAGATATACTTCAGACTCTTGTGATCCGAATAAATCTCACAGCGGTTACCCATAAGGTAATGACGCCAGGTCTTCAAGGCTAAAACTATGGCCATTTTTCTCATGTTGCTTCAGTTGTCTAGACAGATATGATATGACTTTGCCTTCTTACATCAACACACATCCGAGACCAATCTTGGATGCATCACAATACACATAAAAGGCTTCTTGATATCCGACATGATCAGAATTGGGGTTGAAATCAATCTCTTCTTGAGCTCTTGAAAACTTGCTTCACATTTGTCTGTCCATTCAAACTTCTGATCTTTCTTCAACAACTGGGTCATTGGTCTGGTGATGCTTGAAAATCCTTCTACGAACTTGCGGTAATATCCCGCTAATCCAAGAAATGCACGGACTTGGGTTTGAGTGGTTGGGGCTTTCCATTCTTCAACATCCTTAATCTTGGTGGGATCGACTACAATTCCTCCTGTCAACACGATATGTCCTAGGAATCCTACTTCCTCCAACCAGAACTCACATTTGCTAAACTTGGCATATAACTGATGCTCTCTAAGGGTTTCAAGGATGGTTCTCAGGTGTAGCTCATGGTCTTCTTCTGACTTGGAATATATCAGAATATCGTCGATAAAAACAACGACAAACTTATCCAGGAAGTTCATAAAAATCTTATTCATGAGATTCATGAAGTAAGAGGGGGCATTGGTTAATCCAAAAGACATGACAGTGTACTCATACAATCCATATCTGGTGGTGAAGGCGGTCTTTGGGATATCTGTTGCATGAATCTTGAGTTGATGATAGCCAGTTCTAAGGTCAATCTTAGAGAACACTCTAGCACCACTGAACTGGTCAAACAGATCTTCTATCTTCGGCAGTGGGTACTTGTTCTTGATGGTGACATCATTCAGCTTCCGGTAATCCGTGCACAAATGGTTACCTCCATCTTTCTTATCCACAAACAAAACAGGCGATCTCCATGGCGATGTGCTTGGTTGAATCAGACCTTTCTCCAGCATAGCATCAAGTTGCTTCTTCAGCTCCACTAATTCAGATGGGTTCATACTATAAGGTCTCTGAGCTATGTGTCTAGTTCCAGGAACTAGTTCAATGATGAACTCGATATCCCGATCTGGGGCATACCGTGCAATTCATCTGGGAACACGTCCGGGTATTCACAGACTACTCTGACTTGGTCTAGGATTGGTTGGGCTAGACTCTTATTGCATTTGAATTGACGGGGCAGCGTCTCAGATACATGCTCTACTAATACTCCAGTGCTACTGGTCATGGTTATGGCTTTCTTCGCACAGTCGATTAATCCTTTATGTTTTGACATCCAATCCATTCCTAGTACTACTTCCAAAACCTTGGTTCCAAGTACTATTAGATTAGCATAAAAATCTATTCCATGGATTCTGATAGGTATAGCCTTGCAAATTTTTCTAGCTTTGGTGGTTGACCTAGGTATTTGAACTATCATAACATGCTTCAATTTTGTTGGTTGAATCTTACTAGTGCATGCAAATTCTTCTGTAACAAATGAGTGCGATGCTCCAGAATCAAACAACACTCTTGCAAGTACCGAGTTAACAGAAAACATACCCAGCACGACATCTGGTGCTTCCTGAGCTTCTTCAGCATTCATGTGGAATAGACAGCCATTGCGGTTGAGCGGGTTCCCTGGGGAAAATCTCTTTCCAAGCTGGACACGACGTTGCTGCTGAGCGGGTGCATTCACATTGGTGGTTTCTGCAAGCTTCTTGGGGCACTTATTGGAGTAGTGACCCTTGACTCCGCATTCAAAGCAAGTAATCATGGACTTGTCTTTTCCTGCAACAGGCACAGCATTGCTTCCAGTCCTTGGGGTAGTATTGTTGTTGTTGGTGGTGGTGGTGTTGGTGTTGGTGTTGTTGTTGGCCTTGGGCGATGCACGATTGAAGTTATTGGAGTTGTCGGGGTTGTTGTTGTGGTTTTCTCTAGACCTCAAATTTCCTCCATTACGATTGGGATAGTTTGGACGGGACACAGGGGGTGTGTTGTTTCTTATGGCATATCCTGCAGACGGGTTAGGGCGATACTTCTATATATGGTGGGATCCATGCTGGTGCATCATGCAACGCTTGCGGTTGTCATTGGCTTGGTTGATCTTTCCTTCCATCTGGATAGCAGAGTCCACTAGTTCTTCTAGATTCGCAAAATAGATGTTGACTAATACTGTCTGCATCTCATCATGTAACCCACTCAGGAACCTTTCCTTCTTCTTGGCTTCGGTGCTAATCTCATCAGGGGCATATCTAGCTAGTGACAGAAATCTGTCATGGTACTCAACCACAGTGATCCTTCCTTGCTTCAATTCCCTGAACTCATCCCTCATCCTAGTGACCAAACCTTGGGGCACATGGGTCCAGCTGAACTTGATCTTGAATTCTTTCCAAGTCATCGTTTGCCCTTCGTTCATGGTACGAGTGCTATTCCACCAGGCTCTTGCATCACCTGCCAGATAATGGGTGGTAAACAGTAATTTTTCATTGGCTTCAACTCCTGCGACCTCCAAATTGTTCTCCATGGTTTGCAGCTAGTCATCAACATCTAAGGGCTCCTCAGACTTACTAAATATAGGTGGGTTGGTATTTTGAAAGTTCTTGAGCTTGGATCCATGGTTATCCTGATTTCCGTGGCCTTGATTATTGTGGGCCATTTAAGCTATCTGTTAAAGAGTGGCTAGGTTGGCTTAGCGTTTGGCTCTACTAGCTTCACGGTCAGAAACTAACATTTGCAGAATCTGCAGCACTGGGTCCTGAGATGAACTGCTCCCTCCGGGATTACCGCGAGTCATCTGAAGATTGAGATAGATAATCAGACAAGGGGGAAAATTCTAGGGTTTATGGGTTTGTTTTTAGAAACTTTAAACTTGGATTATAACTCAGTTTTTGGAAACTAACAACTTCCTATCATTCATTCATTCACTCCTAGCACCCAATACAAACACACACCACAACACAAATAGAAAACAGATGGTTTTAAGAACCATTCTATGAAACTACGATACAAAGGGACCGGGTACATCTCACTCCTACGGTAGTGCTCAAGTGCATCTAATCATCATCAATGAAGGCGGCATCATCTTCATCAGTGTGATCCTCCATGGCCTCGTCCTCCAGGTAGTCGTCATCATCACTGAGGTAAGAGTAGAGATCTCCATGGATATCTTCACCTTCCTCCTCCTTCGCTTCAAGCTGTATCTCCTGTTCACGGATGGTCTTCTCGAGAGTGGATACCTTGTTGCGAAGATGATCGATGATGCGATCCTTCTTGTCACGTTGACGACAAAGTGAATAGTGCTCCTTGGCAAGGATGGCGAGGGTCTGGTCCTTCTTGACTACAATGGCCTGGTTATGGTTGACCTAGGAACGGGCGTTGTCCAACTCCTTCTGTCTATCATACAACATGAAGTCGAGATTATCCACCTGGTGCTTCAGCTCCGGGTGTCCTGGCATCTCCAAGGGCATTCCCATAGAATCACGCCTTGCATAGTGAGCAAAGCGAGTGCCATTGATCTGGTTGATGTTTTGCTCACATGGACGGGCAAGAGCTTCATGCATAGCCTTGGCTAGTCCGTCTAGCCAATTGTTCTCCCTCAAGCTGAATTGGATCTTCTCTGAGGTGGGTGCTTCCATCTTGCCTCTGAGATCTGCGACTATCAGCCATTGTGGTTTTCCTCCTTGCTGATCATTGAGCTGTGCTCCGAAGAACTCGGGGTGCGGGCGCTCAAGATACTCTGCGAGTGCATCAAGATCCCTCTCAAAGATCAGGTGGCCTCCGTTACCTAGCTGGTAGAACTTGTTATACTAGACCTCCATCTATAAGAATTTAGGGTGAGCAAGTTAGTGGGTTGATCAAGTGTGTCAAATTTTATGTAGGATTGCAAGAACTTTTGGAGGAACATGAATTTTTTGAAAGAATCTCAAAGATAAGAGTGGGAATAGGTTTTCATAAATACTCACTTCTTTTGTTTTGAAACTAAGTCTTTGTTCACACGTCCATTCTAACTAAGGTCTCCTATGGTTAGGATGGCTCTGATACCAACTTGTCAACACCCAGATTTTTAATCCTAGATGCCTATTATGCCATACCTTGCAATTCCAGGATTACCATTTTTGCGAGACATAACAGAATTGGTACCACAGTACATCATCCAGTACAAACCATAATAAAGGTCTTACAAATAAAGGATCTCATGATCTAGTCTTAATATAATCAAAGCAGCGGAAAGTAAACGTAGTAGGGGCTCCATCTTCAGGGTCACAGGCAATGCTGACAATGGGAGATGATCCTAGTTGTCATAGACCTCCTGCTGTCCATCTTCCTGGTAGTCCTCCTCATAGTCTGGCCACGGGAATAGCCAGGGACAAAGCCATGAGTACTCTTTAAGTACTCGCAAACTATCACTAACAAGTAAGTTCTAGTAGGAATCTTAAGCTCTAGTTTTATTTGCAAAAAGGCAGGTTTATTTCATAAGGAGTTCAAAAGTAAAGAACCTAATTTAATTTTCTACATCACCTAAGTGGGAACCTAGTTTTCATGTCCACAACCCTGTTGTGGTTAAGTCAAGGTCATAGTTCAATTCACAAGTCATTTTTGAAAACACCTGACAATGGAACAGTATGGCCACTCCAACTGTCCTTGACTGCGGAAGCAACTATTCGAATAGTTTGACACTCTGCAGAGGTGGTACACTTTCACCACAATATTCGATACATCCATCAGGGTTAAACCCGAATCATCATACTTAGTATGCGGATAATCAATCATAACCTTTCAATTACACACTCTAGTATAGGCACCTCCCCTATGAGTTTGGCCTCCCAGCCATGGCAATCTGCCATCTTGGGCACTGCATAGGTGGACATTCACTCACGAGGTAGCCTCAGCTCAACCTCTTTCCGTGAGGGAACCCATACTAAGGCATATAAACTTCCAGTTAAGCCCTACCCAATTCAGGTGTTGCGGTTGTACGGTAAAATTGGAATGGTATCGCATCCAAACCCAACCATCAGTTTTTATCAAAACTAAGGCTCATGCATCAAGAAGTTTCATCATCAAACCATTGTGTTTCAGAACACATGTCAAAACATTTCAATAGAATGAATCATCATTCCAAGGTTTTCATAATCATTTTCTCCAAGTATTCCCATCTAAAGTGATCGGTAGTAGTTTAGCACTAGCAACTATCAATGGGGGGTGGTGTCACTAATAAGGGGTGCTAATCAAGTGTAACTATCCAAATCTAGTTTTATGCTCTTTATGGCATCTAAGTATAACTACCTAGGCCTAGTTTTATGCTCTTTATGGTATCTATCCTATTTTTCCAATACTCACAAATCACTAACTAAAGGTAAAGAACTTTGGTAAAAGTAAAAGAATAAAGCTTGCAAGTGGCAAAAGCCTTTGTCTTGTTATTAACTATAACTTATCTATAATTTCAAATGGTTTAAATCCAATGGGCTTGTGTAGACAATTTGAATACCCTTCCAACAAAATTGGAATCATGCCATTTGGTTCAGTAGATTTCTTTGAAATGATTTTTGAATCTACTGATAGAATCTAGTTTTAACTAAAATGGCAAAAGTCTATTTGAATCAACGGGCTCTACGCGGGAAACTAATTGGGCTGGCCCAGCTATGCGGCACGCGTGCAACGGGCTGCTGATAGGAGGGTCCTACTAGTCAGCAAATTAGCTAAGCCGAAACGGTAAGTTTCAATCTGGGCCGTGCGATTAGAGCGCGATCAACGGCTGAGCATCGTCGTCTCCGGTGAACAGCTCCGGTGAGAAACTAACCCTAGCGCTACGGTGGGGGTACGTGGGGGCTCACCAGGGCTCCAGCTAAGGTCGGCGATGGGGGCGAATGAGGTTGTCGTCGATGGCGGTTCGAATGGTGGTCGCGGCGGCTCCTTGGGTGGCTCCTAGCTCTAGTTCCTCTTCTCCTCTATAGCGGCGGGCTTTGGTGAAATTCCGGTGGGCTAGTGCTCGCCTTGCTCCGGGGAGAAGTGTGGGAGGTTTCTAAGAGAGGGGGGAGTGAGCTGGTGTGGAGAATTGGGGCTGGGGTGGCCTCTATTTATACACCGGTGATGGGGACAGTGCGGCATGGTCGGGCTCCTCTGGTGACAGCGTTACAGAGCGTTAACGGCATGGCTGAGGGTAGGGGTCGACACGGTGCTTTAGGGCGGTCGTCACGCGAGTGATGGTGTGGCAAGGGGTGGTCGAGAACGATCGGGAGCGGTCCGTGCTATGTGCGGGAACGGCGGCGTTCGAGATGGTGCATAGTGGCCACGGTTTGGGCGGTGGCGAACGGGCGTGTCTAGGGGGTAGCTGGGGTCACGGTGAGTGCGCGCACGTGCAGAGAGGGAAAGGTGCGGCGTGTGTGCATGTGTAGGCTGCGGCGCTCTGGCGCGCTCTCGGCATGGCGGACAGAGAAGTGGGCGCGGTGATTATGGCTGGTCCACGACGCGTCTTCGGTCGAGGGGTGGACAGAGGGTGGCGGTGGAGTGTTGCCTGTCTCCTGGACATCGTGGGAGAGGGCAGCACGGTCTATGGCGAGTGGTGCTTGGTCGACCGGCACGACGAGCTCGCGCGGCACTACACTAGTGCGAACGGCAAAGGGGGGGCTTGTCCACTGCGCTGTTGGACACTTGGGTGACCAGGGAGAGAATTGAGGGGCTAGTGGCGATCAATTACTGCTCAGAACAGTAGAAGTTAGGCAAGTGTTTATTGGTGTATGCCAGGTGCTCGACCAAATGGCCGCATGAATTCAAAGTTTGAATTTTTGGATGAAATTTGGTGAGTGTGTTTATCACATACTTGGGTGTCTAGGGTTGCTAGGAATAGTCAAGGTGAATTGATTTGGTTGGTTTTTGAAAAAGGGTGATCTTAGTACATACACTTGATTCAATTTTGCAATGTCCTTTAAATAGATTTGAAAATAGTTTCTGCCAATTTGTAAAGTTTGCTTGGATTCACTTTTACTTGGTCTAGCAAGGGGTGAAAAGAATTGGGAAAGTTTCTGTTAGAAATCTTTTACTAGAAACACTCAAAGTGGTCTAGTGGATAATTTTGGTCAAAATGACCATTTGCTTATGATGCATATTTGATTTTCTTTTCTTTTGATTTTGTTTGTAAATGGCCTAGATGATGTGGTATTCATCTTTAAACCATTCCTTATCATTTGTAGCAATCAAACATGGCAATTGCACTCATTCATACACTAATGCAATTCACATATACACTCATATTAGATTTAGTAATAAAAGTTTTTTGTTAACCCTAAACTTGGGTGATTAGAACTTGCTAATCTTCTTTAATATTTTGGGATGTTACAAAGGTATGATGAGTATAGCAACAAGTTTTCCCTCAGTTTTGAAACCAAGGTTATCGAACCAGTAGGAGCAAGGAAACACCTCCAAGGTGTTGTTTCCAACTTGGAATCCTGCACAACACAACCACAGAACTTTGTCCCCAACTTACAGTGTGGTTGTCAATCTCACCGGTTTTGCTAAAAACAAAGGATTAAACATATTGTGTGGAAGATAGTAATTGCTTTGCAGAAAGTAAACAGAAAATAGTAAATAGCTTGTAGATTGATGGTAAAAGAATGGACCGGGGTCCATAGTTCACTAGTGGTGGTTCTCCTTAAGATAGATGACATGTTGGGTGAACAAATTACATCAGGGCAATTGACAAACATCGAGAAAGCATACATGAATATACTAATCATCTTGACTCCTATGATATTTGATTGGGCATTACAACATTATACATAGATCGTAATCCAACTGCATCTATGACTAATAATCCACCTTCAGATTATCATCCGAACCCGCTCCAGTATTAAGTTGCAAGCAACAGATAATTGCATTAAGCAAAGTGTGTAAAGTAAACAATACGATTATTCTATGAACAAAGGATTTTTGTTTTCTCCCTAGTAGCAACAGCACATCTAGTACCTTAGAGATTTCTGTCACTTCCCCAAATTACTAGAGGCATGAACCCAATATCGAGCATAAATACTCCCTCTTGGAGTTGCTAGCATCTACTTGGCCAAGATAACTACTAACAACGGAAAGCATGCAAGATCACAAATAACAAAGACATGATAGAATCAATAATCAATCTTAAATAGCATCTCAATATCCATCGGATCCCCGCAAACACAACATGTAGGATTACAAATAGATGATCTTGATCATGAATGGAGCTCACAAGATCTAAACATGGTAGCACAAAGGAGAAGAACCAACCATCTAGCTACTACATGGACCCGTAGTCCAGGGATGAACTACTCACGCATCACACCGGAGGCAGGCATGGTGATGAAGAAGGCCTCCAGGGTGAATTCTCCCCTCCGGCAGGGTACCGGGAAGAGCTTCAGATCCCTCCCGATCTAGTATGGAGATGACGCCGGCTACAGACTCTTTCGTGGAATTTTTATTGGGTGCTTAGGGTTTCTGTATCGAAGGCAATATATAGGCGAAGAGGGAGGCCGAGGGGGTGCCCGAGGCGGCTGCACCCCCCAGGCGCGGGCCAGGCCTGGCTGCGCGGCCAGGGGGTGTGGCCCCCTCGAGGACCTTCTCCGTATCATCTTCTGGCTCCGTGTTCCCCTCGGTGAAATATTGACTTTGGCTTTTGTCCCGTCCAATTCTGAGAATATTCATTTTCTGGCTTTCCTGGAACCAAAAACAGCAGAAAACAGGAACTGGCACTGTGGCATCTTGTTAATAGGTTAGTCCCAGAAAATGTGTAAATGTACTCCAAAGTGTGGACAAAACATAAGAAAGTAGATATAAAACAAGCATGGTACATCAAAAATTATAGATACGTTAACAACGTATCACCCACTGGTGGAGCTCGCCATGGACGTTGGTACTTGCCCCTCCTTCTTTCCTTTTCTAGGGAAACCCTAGATGGTTTGTTGAGGGCTTATTAATGCTAGAATCCATGTCTCTATCCCCCTAGCGTGTAATGTATTCCCTTGCAGTAATCTTAGAAATGCTAATCTATTCTGATTGATCAGACTCGAACTGCCCAGGAAACACCAAGGCTCCGGCCAAAGTCTCTAGTGCGTCCGTGTCGTACATTCTAGTCTAGATAGAATATCCGGTGTTTACGCACCGGAATGTCTGGTGCCAGTGGAGTCTCCGGGGTGTTTTTCCCGGATAGTCTGGCGAAGATCAGCCACTTCAGTTCTGTTTTCCTTTGATTGCTATTATCTTTTTGGCATCTCCTGGACAAATGTGCTTACCCCCTATGCTACCTCCCCCTTCTGATTTCACAGGTGATTCTCATCCTCGCCGGTCTCGTACTAGTCAAAAGGCTCGTCCTCATGTGTTCCAATATGACGAAGAGTGTGACATTCATGTTGATCCAGCTGTGGTCAGGTAGTCATCATGTGAGCATGTAATAGCAAAGCAAGAAAAGATCACGCGACTAAAAAGGGATGAAGCCAAGCGAATCAAGTTTGTATCTTTGACTACCTTGAAAGGGATAAGAACCAAGGACTTTGTGGAGATGCGGATTCAGCCATTCTATGCTCAATCTCACACCTCCCGTGATGACCGTTTCTGGAGGAATGAGCAGCTGCTTCTTTATACCGAGGTGATGAGTACCTTCAAGACTCATGTGGTTCCCATGAAGTGGTTGGAGTTAGAGAAGTTGAGAGCTTTATCTTATTTTGATGATGCTCTATGGGTAACCGAGAAGATGGGGCTGCACACCATCTTTCAAGACAAGGAAGACTACAACACTGACTTGGTTCAGCAGTTCTATGCCACAGTGGTGTTTGGTGATTCTGTGGACATTCCTCTTGAGTGGATGCCAGGCAACATGAGGTGTCATTCCAACATGATGCAATTTGCAGGTATCCTTGGTTTGCCTTTCAAACCCAATGCTCCTAATGGTGCAAGGATGCATGTTCATGGTTAGGCATATGACAAGAAGAGGTTGGCTCCTATTTATTCACAGAATGGTGTGGTTGGCCAACCACCAACATCAAGCTCCACTACAACATTCTACCTCGCATGTTTCGCCACACTATTACTCCCAAGGCAGGCAACAAGGATGAAATGAGAGGTGCTGAAATCAACCTCATGGCTCATGCTCACTCAGTTTATGCTCTTGGTCCAAACCATGGTGTTATTGATGTCATGGACTTCATCTACTAGGATATGTACAAGTGCATTATGGACAAGAAGTGTCCTCTCTATGCCCCTTATGTGATGAAGCTCATCCTTGCTCAAGCTCCTCCAACTCCTTTGCTCCACTCAGACCTCATGAAGCACAAGCTATCCAAGCTTCAGAGAAAGGAGGCTCCTTCCTCCAAGGCACCCCGTGGCTATCCCCCATCCCACGGTATCTTGGAGGATGAGGATGAAGATGATGATGATAGTGGTGATGAGTCTGAGGAAGTGCAGGAAGTTGTGACACGTGTCCCTCGCATGAAGCATGCTAGAAATGCATACCATTTTGACACCACTTGAGCGAAAGTGCATCAAAAGGTGAAGAAAGCTTCTTGGTGGAAGAAGCTACTCCTGTGTTAGAACATCGACATCCGTCATGGTCAGTATGATGCCTACAAGGCCAACAGAAATGTCATGAAGGATCTCAAGAAGATCAACTAGCCCATGGACATTGACTCCTCCCAACAGGTTTTAGATGGTATGCTCTCTTATGCTCACTAGAGCCAAGGCCGTGTGGATTGGTCTTTGTTTGAGGATGTGTCCTCCTCTTCTCGCCCTCACGACAAGGAGACTGCTCCAAACGATGATGAGGACGAGGATGAGGATAATGATGAGGATGGCGACGAGGACAATGAGGATGACGAGGACTTTAGTGGCTAGAGTCAGTTTGCGACGCTTTAGTGTTTCTCTTTTCCCTTTTTAGCATCTTGATACCAAAGAGGGAGAAGTAGCCCCTTATTAGGTTGCTACCGGGGATTTTCATGGGGTACACAAGCTTCTCGTTCATTTGATTTGCCTCTTTGAAGCTTGTGTCTTTATTTTATTTGTATGTGAACTATGTCATGTTGAACTCCTTTGTGTGTGGCAAGACATGCGAGCCGGGTATCTTTATCTTATTAAATACTATGTTATGCCTATGATGTTCTAGTCTAGGCTTTATCCTAGTATCTTGTCTTACCTCTTTAATTTATAAACTCTAGAGTGGGTGCTAATCCTAGTTAGTGTGATCTTGTATTCAAATGCAAACTTAAAGTGGTCACACATATAGGGGAGCCTCTCTATTGTTTGGAAATTAATTGTTGCTATGCTTACTACTTATCATCTATGCAAATCCTTGGGTTGTCATCAAACACCAAAAAGGGGGAGATTGAAAGGGAATTTTTTCCCTTCATATGTGTTGATGTTTGTTGACAACAATAGGAAAGTTTAATCATGTGCTAAGTGTTCTAGGGCATAATTATCTTGTCAGCATACTATTATATCGTTGCTCCCTCAAAGGGAAAAGAGGGTTCTAGTTGAATTGATTCAAGAGGATTCCAGGTTTTTAAAGTGTGCAAAACTGAGTTCTATAGGACTATCCAGCTGATGCTAGATGGAGTATCCGGCCCAGCCGAAATGTCCGGTGGGTGCTGGCCGGAGTATCTGTAACACCCTCGAATCGGCCCTATGCAAGTTTAGCGATTCCTGCCAAACCCGCATAGAAACGACTCAAAGATGCCCACCAGGCACTTGCGTGCGGGTGGAAAACGAAGTAATACCATTACACAATAGTTCACGATGGAAGCCACAGAACATATATATACAACAACGACTCCATGAGTCAAAAATACAAATACACAATACCAAGATCCAAATCACCTTGAAAACGATACAACATCCGAGTACGGATAAGATGCAAATGGGGCTAAGAGCCTGGAAGAATAACCAATGGCGTCCATAACCCTGCCCAGGCCAAGCCGGAAGGGTAACCCTTCTAACGACGTCGAACTTATACCTGCTAAAACAAAAGGGGTGCCAACAAAGGGCAAAGGAAAAAAGACAGCGGTCAGTACTGAGGCCAGTACACGGTGAGTCTAGAATTCGGTGGCTCTCGCCTACATAGGTATGGTGGACTGAAGCGGCAGTGAAGCAACACTAAACAACCTATAGAGACTCGATACAACTATCGGCTATCAGAGAAAGATAAGAAAGACCTGTGCGGGACCAACTTGATACTAACACCAATCATACCCATCCTGGTCTTTCCCCCTCGAGACCAAACGAGGAAGTCAAATCAAGGAACTCACACAGTTGGCAGTTTCATTCATTGCATTATAGTTGCAGCATTTACTAGTCAGATATAGATAGCATGAGTCATCCTGATAGCATAAGTAGTGGGCAGTTTTAGTTAACCGTTCTGTTGCAGTTGCAATACTTACTAGGCAGGTATAATATGACATGATGCACCCCAATACCACCAGTTGTTGGTACTTTTATTTACTCATTCTGTTGTAGTGAAACTGATTACTAGACATGTAAAAGTCAAATTTATAGCACTACTTTAGTTATGCTTGTCTATGATCGAGATACTGTGCTCCGAGTCGTCTATAATCGCGGACACGGCTTTCAGAAAGATTTACCCTGCAGGGATGCACAAATAGCAACACACACACGATCAACCTCGGGAAGACCCAAATAAAAAGCAACGAGGCCTCACGACAACGCATTCACAGGATTCATAAATCATTTCAGGGGACCACCCCACTAAGCTACCCGCAACGAAGTTGGCCGGCTCTCGAACGGACCCAGGGTTTGTGACGACGGCTGTAAATGACTGGGAACCAGAAAGCGTCACTGGGCTTGTCGATACCGCGAAAACGTGGCACGATCCAAAACAGTATAGGTGCTCCACGCACAATCATAAATAAAGCAGTAAAGCATGGCATAAGTACAGGATAGTAATAAAGCCCCAAACTAGTTTGTGGCCCCAAGAAATAAAGTGTGAATCAAGCTCAGGCAAAGGAGGATTCATAGAGTCTCCCGTATGTGGATAGTGTGAATAGTCAAGGAACAGGTATGAAGTACTCGGGGCCTACGGGACACAAGTGAGCGTGGAAGAACCAAATATTAGCTATTTCCCACCGGTGCCTCTGCATTAGTTATATCTATTCCCAACATTTTAATATCAAGTTGTAATTAAAGTCATGATCATCTCCACCATTAAGCATCTCCACCATTAAGCATGTGTTAACCTTCCAATAATGGTGGAACGACAACGACGCGAAGCAGCACCTGAGCAAGCAACTACGACTCGCAAGGCCGACTGGCTATCAAACAACAGGCAATAGGATGTGTCCAAGGCAATATAGAGGCTGCAAGGAATATAACTGGTGCACGGGAACTAAAGCATCGCAACACGGATAGCAATAGATCAACAGGAGGAAGTAAAGACTATAAACACAAAATAGGTAGAAAGGGGAAGAGTGCTCACCTGGGAAACACTGTCGAAGATACATTATCCGAAGAACTTGTCGATACTCGCATCCACTCAACGGTCTAATCCGTGAAGAAGCAAAATGCTAAAAGAAACACCGGATGCACTTTTAATACTACAGCAGAAGATCGGGCATGATGTATGTATGATGCATGACATGGCAAAGATACAATGCAATTAGGCAATATTAAGTGGAACCGGTGTCCCGACAACTAATTATTAGGTTCATGTTGTTTAGATACCCCGCAATTTAAATGTTGTATTAATAAGGCAAAACATGTCATTGGTTCGCTATACAAATTTAAATGGAGCCAATATAAGACTAGAAAAGCCCGCATATGGCTACATATTTAAATTAGGTGAATCATCGAAATACCCCCAAACAAATAAATATGTATGCAAGTATGAACGATTAATATGCAACAAGATAGATATCATATATTATAAAAATATGGGTCTCGGATAGGGGTCACACATCAAGGTCCGAAGATCTTGGGCTCGGAGGGGTTCGGGTTCAGGTTCGGTCTTCGGGGAGATCGGTCTTTGGGTCATTGGGCCCGAGGTCTTGGCCATTGGATCCAGGAAGAAGATCTTGTCGAGGGTCTTCGGGGTTTGGTCTTCGAGGCAACTGCCTTCGGATCCATGAAGGCGATCTTGGCGAACAGAGGAGGCCTTGGTACACGGCGACGGCCTTACCAAGCGGTCAACACACCGCTGTCACAAGACACAAAGAACTTGAATCGTGCAACGTCATCACCTTGTGTCCTCATGGCAACATGGGTCACCGAAAAGCAAACACCACATCGGCAGCATTGAGCAAGAGGGATGGAGTAGCAGTGACTTACTGCTACTGCACCAAAACAGGGATGCCACGCTCGCGGAGCAAAAAAGAAGCGCATGGACACGCGTTGTTGCTAGCGAGGAAGGACGGAACCGGTGAGCAGACCGACGGCAGTGTCGGAGCTTGGGTCACTGGCAGCATCGGGACCCAGGGCGAGGTCGAGCCAGGGGGCCGGCCACGATGGCGGAGCTGCGGAGGCGCCAGATGCGGGACGGGGCGAGGCCGGCGACACAGATGGTGACAGGGAGAGGCGTCAAGGACGGTAGCGAGGTCGTGGTGGATCTGCTCGTGGCGGAGAAACACGAGTGCACGGCGGCTCGGGATTCCAGCGAGAGGACGGCGGTGGCGGTTCCGCAACGAGAGACAGCGAGAAGAGCACGTCGGCGGCGGGAGCTCGAGGGAGATGAAGGTGACACCAGCGGCGGTAGTTGTTGTGCAGTCACCGAGGAAGACGAGATGAGGTCGAGCTGCCAGTTCTGTCCTGCAGGGGCGCGGACGGTGGTCCACGCGGACGACTGGGGCACGCGGTGGCGGTGGAGGCCGTTGCGTCTTGAGGTTGTCGGGGAGGATCCTCAGCCGAAGCATGCGGGGGGGGGGGGGACAACGAGCGGGAGAGGAGAAGGGCGGCAGCGGCTCGGCTCTGCGAGGCGAAGAGGAGCGGGCCACGGGAAGAGTGCGACAAGGGGCGCGGTCATGATGGAGACGGGGGAGGGGATCGAGGAAGATGGGGGTCGCATGGAGGGGATGCGGTCAGAACGTGTCCGCGTACCGCGCGCTACGTGCGTGAGGTGCACGGGAGTTGGGCGGCCACTTGCTGCGCAGCGTGCGTGTGTAGCGTGTGGCGCGCTGGGCGGTTCTATGCGATCTGGCGGCAATGAAAAAAGGGGATGGAGAATGAGGGAGGGGACCGTGGCATCGGGGCGATGGAACCGAGGCAGGGTGGGGGTCGCAGGGCGAGCGAGGTGGCGTGCGGATCTAGCGCGGGGTGCGGTTGGTGAGGCGAGACCGGCCAGCGGGGCAGCTGACCGCGTCGCACGCGACGTGCAGGAGGCATGTCGCGGTGAGATGCAGCACTGCTGCTGTGGATGGGGTCGGGTTGAGCTGGTGGTGATGGTCACGCGTGAGATCTGGTGGGGGGCTGGCGGGTGCGACGTGCACGCTGTGTGTGTGCCGTGTACCGCGGTGAGGAGCAGGGCTGGGATAGGTGGCTAGCTAGCTAGCTAGCATTGCGCGCGGGTCGGGTTAGGGCTAGGTTTAGGTCTGGGTCTGGATATTTAGGGTTTAGATTTTTATCTAGGGTAGTAGGCTGCTGCCAGCTAGGCCTGGCCGGTGGCGTCCACCCCCAGGAAAATAGTTTTTATTTATATTTTGACTTGTTTTATTTAAACAACCTTTTCTAAATTATTTTTAGATAAAACAAAATATCCGGAAGAGGCCCTGGTTTTGGTTTGAAATCAAGGCGAGGGATATTTAGAAAAACAAAATAGGCTTTTAGAAAATAGTTTTAGCCAAAAAGATGCATGATGACATGACGATGCTCAAATGCAATGTGGCATGATGACATGAGCATGCGGTCATGATGATGCACAAAATAAAAACAACACGTGATTTTCTAGTAGTGGTTTTCCCGGGGTGCTACAGTGTCCGACCCTAGATTTCCTCGGACTTTCGCCAAGAGGTGTTTCCATTCTGATGGCGATATTGGAGTCTACCTGGACTCTGGCCGGATACTTTGAAAATTCTTTGCTAGGCCGGAATCTCCGGGGTGGTGCGGTCAGAGTGTTAGTCCTAGGACGGAATGTTTGGTGGGTTTCAGCCGGACACTCCGGGTTAAGTGTCTCCAATGGCTACATTTCCTAGGGCCCTATATAAAGGCCCCTTCTTCTACCTTGGACAGCCGCTCGTCCCCAACCTCAAGAACCCTAGAAGCTGAGCCACTAAATCCTCAAGATCTTCTCTCTCACCCATCCAAAGTCATTGATCTTTGGAGAATTGAAGGAGAAGATACCGATCTACATCTTCATCGAAGCGATTTGCATTTCCCCCTCATTTATTTGAGGGCCCCCTTGTTCTAGTGTTTCTTAGGAAACCCTAGGTTGTATTTTAACTTCTAACTTGCTTGTTATCATTGTGGAAGCTAGCCTTGTACTTGGAAGCCTCTGTTCCTTTGTGGAAGTTGCTCCAAGCTTGTTGTAAAGGCGTCGGTTCACGCCTCGAAGGGTACCGATAGTGGAAAAGTGGACTAGGCCATTTGTGGCGGAAGTTCAGCGGAGAATAGGGTGAGGCCTTTGTGGCGTGGTGGTCTTAGTACCACCCACCCCTCCAATGAAAACGTACTTCCCCTAAAAAGGAAGGAACTATGGTGAATCAAATCCCATGTCCCCACGTGCTTCACTCTCGGTTACCTCTTTCCTCTTATCGTTCCTTTACTTGTGTTGTGCTAGTTGCTAGGTTGTCATATAGGTAAATTCACCTTAGTTTCATATCTAGGGAGAATTACCTTTGTGTCAAGCCAAAATTGAAAAAGAAGTAAAATTTGGAGTAACACCTATTTACCCTCCCTCTAGGTGCCCATACGATTCATTTCAAATACAAGCTACAACACATATATATACTACCATACATGTAGCAATCAGGGGTTCTAAATTACACCCATGATCAAAATAACCATCAGCCACCAGGGGAATAACCCATGATGAAATGAACCATCAACAGGGGCATCGAATGCCCCTGAACCACTAGGGATTTTAACCCCTAATCAAAAGAGATCAGCCATAGTTCACCATCACGAGTTCTCCATCAGCAACTACTAGTACTACTTACAAACTAACAAACTATGGCATCAAGGACGCCATCATCTAGCCGTGGTCAGGGCAGGTGTACTGCCAGGCGCTGGAGGAGACCGCCTTATAGATCGTCATCTTGATGATGAAGGCCTTGAGATTGAACTCCATGATGTCATCGCGCTCCAGGTCATACTTGTACACCAGCTCAGGCCAGTTATTCCTGAACGCGGCCTCACGAGCGAACCAGTCCACCTGCACCCACTTAGCACACCAGTGGCAGGCAGTGACTAGCATGATGTGCGACAGCGGGTCCTGATCTAGTTCCTCAGTCCAAGCTGGAAGGTCGGTGTAACACCCTCAGAATCGGATCTATGCAAGTTTTAGCGAAACCCGCCAAACCCGCATAGAAACGATTCAAAGGTGCCCACCAGGCACTTTCGTGCGGGTGGAAAACGAAGTAATAACATTACACAACAGTCCTCGATGGGACCCACAGAACAGATATATATATAACAGCGACTCAATGAGTCAAGAATACAACTATAATATACAAAGATCCAAATCACCTTGAAAATGATAGGGCGTCCGAGAAGGACAAGATGCAAATGGGGCTAAGAGCCCTGAAGAATAACCAATGGCGTCCATAACCCTGCCCAGGCCAAGCCGGAAGGGTAACCCTGCTAACGACGTCGATCTCAAAACCTGCTAAAACAAAAGGGGTGCCGACAAAGGGCAAAGGAAAAAGAGGAGCGTCAGTACTGAGGCCAGTACACGGCGAGACTAGAATTCGGCGGTCCTCGCCTACATAGGTATGGTGGACTGAGGCGGCAGCGGCAGCATGCACTAAACAACCTATAGAGACTCGATATAACTGGCGGCTATCAGAGAGGGGTAAGAAAGACCTATCCGGCACCGGCCTGATGCTAACACCAAACAATCCCATCCTGGTATTCCCCCTCGAGACCAAACGAGGAAGTCAACCGAGGAACTCACACAGTTGGCAGTTTTATTTATTCAGTTATCGTTGTAGCAATTACTAGTCAGGTGTAGATAGTCATCCTGATAAAAATAGCAGTGGGCACTTTTATTTAACCATTCCGTTATAGTTGCAACACTTACTAATCAGATACAGATGGCATGAGATAAACCCAAACCCAGCAGTTGTTGGTATTTTTATTTAGCCATTCCGTTGTAGTTGCAATACTTACTAGTCAGGTACAGTGGTCGCATACGACAACCCAAGCAAGCAATTGTTGGCAGTGTTATTTAGCCATTCCATTATAGTGAAGCTGATTACTAGTCATTATAAAGTCAAATTTATAGCACTACTTTAGTTATAGTTGTCTATGATCGAGATACTGTGCTCCAAGTCGTCCATAACCGCGGACACGGCTTTCAGAAAGTTTTAACCCGGCCGGGGTGCACAAATAGCAACACACACTCGATCAACCTCGGAAAAACCAAATCAAAACCCAACGAGGCAGTCACGACAAAGCGATCACAGGATTTAGAAATATTTCAGGGGGCCACCCCATTAAGTAGATCCCGCAACGAAGCCGGCCGGCTCCGAAACGGGCTTAAGGTTGTGGAGGCGGCTGTAAACGACTGGGAACCCGAAAGTGTGGCTGGGCTTGTCGATACAGCGAAATCGGGCCACGATCCTAAACAGTACAGCGTGCTCCTCACACAATCTTAAATAAAGCAGTAAAGCATGGCATAAGTACAGGATAGTAAATAAAACCTCAAACTAGTTTGTGGCCCCAAGAAATAAGAATGAATCAAGCCCTGGCTCAGGGGGGTCCCATATACCTCCCGGATGTGGATAGCGCGAATATTCAAGGAACAGGTATCAAGTACTCGGGGTCCTACGGGACACAAGTGGACGGTTAACAACCAAATAACATCTATTGCCCACCTGTGCCTCTGCTTACCTACTTCAATTTTAGTTATTAAACAGTAATTAAAGTTAACGATAAATAAAGCCAAGATCATCTCCAACATCGAACAGGCGGCAATATTCCAACAACTGTGGCACTTGACGACACGCAACATCACTTGAGCAAGCGACTACGACGCGCAGGTCCAACTATCTACCAAACAACAGGTAATAGGAGGTGTCCAAGGCAATATAGGGCTGCAAGGAATATCACGGGTACGAAAACTAGAGCATCGCAACACAGATAGCAATAGATCAACAGGAAGGGAATAAAGACTATAAAAGTAAGATAGGTAGAAAGGGGGGAGATGCTCGCCTGAAAACATTGTCGAAGGTTCAACCGAAGATCGGGGCGAAGCTCACATCAACTCAACGGCCTTATCCGCGAAGAAGCAAAACACTAGAATAAACACCGGATGCAATATTTAATACTATGGCAAAAGATCGGGCATGATGCATGTATGATGTATGGCATGGCAAAGATGCGATGCAATTAGGTCAATATTAAGTGGAACCGGGGTCCCGACATTTAATTAAACGGTTCAAGTTATTTATTTACCCCGCAAATTAAATGTTGTAATAACAGGGCAAGATAAATTAGCGGTTCGCTACACAAATTTAAATGAGACCAATATAGGACTAGATTTGCCCGCATATGGCCCCATATTTATTTATAAGGTGAATCGGCATAAGGCCCCCAAACCACAGACAAATATTCATGCAACATGACAATTTAATATGCAACAATTTATATAGATGGCATTTATTAAAATAGGGGCTCAGAAGAAGGTTCACACATTAGGGTTCGGAAGATCTTGGTTCTGGGGGTCGGGGTTCGGTCTCAGGGTTCAGGGTTCGACGGGATCGGTCTCGGCGGGATCGTTCTCGGATAACAGAGTAGATCTTGGCGTCGGGGTGCATCGGATTCTTCCGGGTCGGTGTCGTACTTGTCGCATTCGTGGAGACCTTGTCGGGTCCGCGGGTCGGGTCGGACTTGGCGTTTGGGGTGAAGAACTTGGCCTTCTGCGTCGGTGTCCTTACCGTCCGGGTTCTCGAGTATCGCATCCGGGAAGGAGTACTTGTCGTATTCGCATCGGCGACCTTGGCGGTTATCGGGTTCGATCGTTGAATCCGTGAGGGAGATCTTGACGTGGCGTCGGGTCCAGGAAGGAGTTCTTGTGGTTTTCCGAGATAGAGGACTTGACGTTTTGCGACAGGGATCCTCGGGTTCAATTCTTGTGGGTTCCAACTTGTAGCTCTTGACAGCGGTCTTCATGATCATTTGCATCTCCCCAGCACGCTATCGTGACTCCACCAGGACGTTCATCAAGCAACACCGAATGCCGAAACAAAACATTGCGAACAGGGGCAGCGAGCAGGAGGGTGGCCATGGCGCTGGCGGCGAGCTCGACGGGGTCCGGGGCTCGCGGAGGACGCGCGCGGGACATGGGGCAGAAGCGGTGGCGTCCATGGCAGGGCGAGACCGGCCGGAGAGCGCTCGAGCGGAGGCGGGCTCCGGAGGCGCTGCGGCTGCCGGTGGAGGGCGAGGGGGTCGTCGGCGAGGTGGGGGCAGAGGACGCGGCGGGGCTCCTCAGGTCGCCGACGGAGGACATGGAGGGCGGGTTCGCGGACGCTGGTGGGGCGGACGGAGGAGCTCGCCGGGGTCGGTGACGCGGCCGGAGGCGGTGAGCGGGCCGACGGGGAGACGGAGCCCGCAGGCGGTTGCAGGGGAGCGGCGCTTGGTGAGGGGGCGGCGGCGACCAAGGCGAGCTTGGGCGGCGGCCGGAGGGAGGGGAGAGAACGCCCGCGGCAGCGGAAGCGGGCCGGAGGCGGCCGCGGGCTGGCGGTGACGGGGCGAGCTGGCGGCGGTGGCCGGAGAGGCCGAGGGGGGAAGGATGCAGGGAGGCGGCGAGCGCGGGGAGGGGCGGAGCGGCGGGAGGAGGCGGTGGCGCGGAACCGGCCGGAGGCGGGGAGGAGGATGAGGCCGGCGCCGTGGGGGAAGGGGGAGCGAGGCGGGAGGTGGGAGATAGAGAGGAAGGAGACGGGAGGGTTGGTGGGTGGTGGGACCGGGGTGGGCCAGGGCTGGAGAGTGGTTTGACCGGTTGGGTGGAGGGAGCGGGGTCGGTCTGAGCGGGTGGGGCCACGGGGTGGGCCGGGGCGTGGGGCTGCTGGGTGAGGTGGGACCCAGGTGGCAGAGAGAGAGAGGAAAAGGGGTAGGAAAGGGCTGGGGTGAGAAAAGGAGAGGGGAAAAAGGGGTGGATTGCTGAGGTGGCAGGGTGGGTAGGAATTGAGGGAGAGGGTGAGGTGGCACGCTGCGGTTGGTGGGTAGGTTAGGTCTGGGTGGGGATAGGATTTAGAGGGGCTGGTTTAAGTGGACCGATCTTATACCGGGGGTGGTCGACCGGGTCGAATCGGCCCGTTCGACTGCCCCACTAAAAATAATTAAATATTTTATTTATTTCAAACAGGGCTTTTGCAAACCGATAACAAACAAAATAAAATAATCCGGAGACCCGGGTTTTGCGTTTGAACGAAGACGGGGCGTTTTAGAAAACACAAAACAGGTTTTTCCGAAATTAGTTTTATGCAAGCAAATGCAAGATGATGACGATGCTCAAATGCAATGTGGCATGATGACATGAGCATGCGGTCATGATGATGCAATGCACCAAAAACAACGCGATTTTCTAGTAGTGGTTTTGCGGGATGCCACAATTCGACACCACTAACAATGGATCTCGCCCTCGAGATCCGCCTCATGGTACCGGAAGGAAGGTCGGCGATCTGCGTCTTCTCGCTTCGTGTAGATCCTCGCGACACCACTAACAAGAGGTCGTTGTCCGTGATCGTCGAGAGGACACTCCGGGAACAAAAGGACGAAGACAGAGGTATCAACAAATAAAGCCACCCCTAACTTCCGTGGACGGAGTAAAATTGCTGGATCCCCTGATTCGATGTACAAGAGCGAATGATAAGAGTAGTCGGATGGTGATCAGTCCATCGCGCACCCAAAGCATTACTCTGCACATGAATAGGCGAATTATGCAACCAACCCTCGGAATCAGACTGAAGATCTCGACAATCGAGGTTCAGAAACAAAGGGGGGATGCAGACTCTGCATCGGATCTGGCGTAGATGATGTCGTCGCGTCGGAGAACACCGTTACCAAAAGAGGAAGCGAAACCCTAAAGGTACGACAGATCCCAACCACGAGAAATCCTGGACTCGAAGAGGAAGAAGAGAGCGGATTCAAAACACGCAGAGGTAAGAGGAGAATAGCAGAGGGGTAAGGAGTAAAATTGGACCTATTCAGAACTATCCAACCGATTTTTCAAAAATAGTTTGACACTCTACTTCGGCCGTTAGCTAGGTTATCCTACAGGCTAGACTTGTGGGGTATCGCAACTGCTGAGCTCTGATACCACTCTGTAACACCCTCAGAATCGGACCTATGCAAGTTTTAGCGAAACCCGCCAAACCCGCATAGAAACGATTCAAAGGTGCCCACCAGGCACTTTCGTGCGGGTGGAAAACAAAGTAATAACATTACACAACAGTCCTTGATGGGACCCACAGAACAGATATATATAACAGCGACTCAATGAGTCAAGAATACAACTATAATATACAAAGATCCAAATCACCTTGAAAATGATAGGGCGTCCGAGAAGGACAAGATGCAAATGGGGCTAAGAGCCCTGAAGAATAACCAATGGCGTCCATAACCCTGCCCAGGCCAAGCCGGAAGGGTAACCCTGCTAACGACGTCGATCTCAAAACCTGCTAAAACAAAAGGGGTGCCGACAAAGGGCAAAGGAAAAAGAGGAGCGTCAGTACTGAGGCCAGTACACGGCGAGACTAGAATTCGGCGGTCCTCGCCTACATAGGTATGGTGGACTGAGGCGGCAGCGGCAGCATGCACTAAACAACCTATAGAGACTCGATATAACTGGCGGCTATCAGAGAGGGGTAAGAAAGACCTATCCGGCACCGGCCTGATGCTAACACCAAACAATCCCATCCTGGTATTCCCCCTCGAGACCAAACGAGGAAGTCAACCGAGGAACTCACACAGTTGGCAGTTTTATTTATTCAGTTATCGTTGTAGCAATTACTAGTCAGGTGTAGATAGTCATCCTGATAAAAATAGCAGTGGGCACTTTTATTTAACCATTCCGTTATAGTTGCAACACTTACTAATCAGATACAGATGGCATGAGATAAACCCAAACCCAGCAGTTGTTGGTATTTTTATTTAGCCATTCCGTTGTAGTTGCAATACTTACTAGTCAGGTACAGTGGTCGCATACGACAACCCAAGCAAGCAATTGTTGGCAGTGTTATTTAGCCATTCCATTATAGTGAAGCTGATTACTAGTCATTATAAAGTCAAATTTATAGCACTACTTTAGTTATAGTTGTCTATGATCGAGATACTGTGCTCCAAGTCGTCCATAACCGCGGACACGGCTTTCAGAAAGTTTTAACCCGGCCGGGGTGCACAAATAGCAACACACACTCGATCAACCTCGGAAAAACCAAATCAAAACCCAACGAGGCAGTCACGACAAAGCGATCACAGGATTTAGAAATATTTCAGGGGGCCACCCCATTAAGTAGATCCCGCAACGAAGCCGGCCGGCTCCGAAACGGGCTTAAGGTTGTGGAGGCGGCTGTAAACGACTGGGAACCCGAAAGTGTGGCTGGGCTTGTCGATACAGCGAAATCGGGCCACGATCCTAAACAGTACAGCGTGCTCCTCGCACAATCTTAAATAAAGCAGTAAAGCATGGCATAAGTACAGGATAGTAAATAAAACCTCAAACTAGTTTGTGGCCCCAAGAAATAAGAATGAATCAAGCCCTGGCTCAGGGGGGTCCCATATACCTCCCGGATGTGGATAGCGCGAATATTCAAGGAACAGGTATCAAGTACTCGGGGTCCTACGGGACACAAGTGGACGGTTAACAACCAAATAACATCTATTGCCCACCTGTGCCTCTGCTTACCTACTTCAATTTTAGTTATTAAACAGTAATTAAAGTTAACGATAAATAAAGCCAAGATCATCTCCAACATCGAACAGGCGGCAATATTCCAACAACTGTGGCACTTGACGACACGCAACATCACTTGAGCAAGCGACTACGACGCGCAGGTCCAACTATCTACCAAACAACAGGTAATAGGAGGTGTCCAAGGCAATATAGGGCTGCAAGGAATATCACGGGTACGAAAACTAGAGCATCGCAACACAGATAGCAATAGATCAACAGGAAGGGAATAAAGACTATAAAAGTAAGATAGGTAGAAAGGGGGGAGATGCTCGCCTGAAAACATTGTCGAAGGTTCAACCGAAGATCGGGGCGAAGCTCACATCAACTCAACGGCCTTATCCGCGAAGAAGCAAAACACTAGAATAAACACCGGATGCAATATTTAATACTACGACAAAAGATCGGGCATGATGCATGTATGATGTATGGCATGGCAAAGATGCGATGCAATTAGGTCAATATTAAGTGGAACCGGGGTCCCGACATTTAATTAAACGGTTCAAGTTATTTATTTACCCCGCAAATTAAATGTTGTAATAACAGGGCAAGATAAATTAGCGGTTCGCTACACAAATTTAAATGAGACTAATATAGGACTAGATTTGCCCGCATATGGCCCCATATTTATTTATAAGGTGAATCGGCATAAGGCCCCCAAACCACAGACAAATATTCATGCAACATGACAATTTAATATGCAACAATTTATATAGATGGCATTTATTAAAATAGGGGCTCGGAAGAAGGTTCACACATTAGGGTTCGGAAGATCTTGGTTCTGGGGGTCGGGGTTCGGTCTCAGGGTTCAGGGTTCGACGGGATCGGTCTCGGCGGGATCGTTCTCGGATAACAGAGTAGATCTTGGCGTCGGGGTGCATCGGATTCTTCCGGGTCGGTGTCGTACTTGTCGCATTCGTGGAGACCTTGTCGGGTCCGCGGGTCGGGTCAGACTTGGCGTTTGGGGTGAAGAACTTGGCCTTCTGCGTCGGTGTCCTTACCGTCCGGGTTCTCGAGTATCGCATCCGGGAAGGAGTACTTCTCGTATTCGCATCGGCGACCTTAGCGGTTATCGGGTTCGGTCGTCGAATCCGTGAGGGAGATCTTGACGTGGCGTCGGGTCCAGGAAGGAGTTCTTGTGGTTTTCCGAGATAGAGGACTTGACGTTCTGCGACAGGGATCCTCGGGTTCAATTCTTGTGGGTTCCAACTTGTAGCTCTTGACAGCAGTCTTCATGATCAACTGCATCTCCCCAGCACGCTATCGTGACTCCACCAGGACGTTCATCAAGCAACACCGAATGCCGAAACAAAACATTGCGAACAGGGGCAGCGAGCAGGAGGGTGGCCATGGCCCTGGCGACGAGCTCGACGGGGTCCGGGGCTCGCGGAGGACGCGCGCGGGACATGGGGCAGAAGCGGTGGCGTCCATGGCAGGGCGATACCGGCCGAAGAGCGCTCGAGCGGAGGCGGGCTCCGGAGGCGCTGCGGCTGCCGGTGGAGGGCGAGGGGTCGTCGGCGAGGTGTGGGCAGAGGACGCGGCGGGGCTCCTCAGGTCGCCAACGGAGGACATGGAGGGCGGGGTCGCGGACGCTGGTGGGGCGGACGGAGGAGCTCGCCGGGGTCGGTGACGCGGCCGGAGGCGGTGAGCGGGCCGACAGGGAGACGGCGCCCGCAGGCGGTTGCAGGGGGACGGCGCTTGGTGAGGGGGCGGCGGCGACCAAGGCGAGCTCGGGCGGCGGCCGGAGGGAGGGGAGAGAACGCCCGCGGCAGCGGACGCGGGCCGGAGGCGGCCGCGGGCTGGCGGTGACGGGGCGAGCTGGCGGCGGTGGCCGGAGAGGCCGAGGGGGGAAGGATGCGGGGAGGCGGCGAGCGCGGGGAGGGGCGGAGCGGCGGGAGGAGGCGGTGGCGTGGAACCGGCCGGAGGCGGGGAGGAGGATGAGGCCGGCGCCGTGGGGGAAGGGGGAGCGAGGCGGGAGGTGGGAGAGAGAGAGGAAGGAGACGGGAGGGTTGGTGGGTGGTGGGACCGGGGTGGGCCAGGGCTGGAGAGTGGTTTGACCGGTTGGGTGGAGGGAGCGGGGTCGGTCTGAGCGGGTGGGGCCACGGGGTGGGCCGGGGCGTGGGGCTGCTGGGTGAGGTGGGACCCAGGTGGCAGAGAGAGAGAGGAAAAGGGGTAGGAAAGGGCTGGGGTGAGAAAAGGAGAGGGGGAAAAAGGGGTGGATTGCTGAGGTGGCAGGGTGGGTAGGAATTGAGGGAGAGGGTGAGGTGGCACGCTGCGGTTGGTGGGTAGGTTAGGTCTGGGTGGGGATAGGATTTAGAGGGGCTGGTTTAAGTGGACCGATCTTATACCGGGGGTGGTCGACCGGGTCGAATCGGCCCGTTCGACTGCCCCACTAAAAATAATTAAATATTTTATTTATTTCAAACAGGGCTTTTGCAAACCGATAACAAACAAAATAAAATAATCCGGAGACCCGGGTTTTGCGTTTGAACGAAGACGGGGCGTTTTAGAAAACACAAAACAGGTTTTTCCGAAATTAGTTTTATGCAAGCAAATGCAAGATGATGACGATGCTCAAATGCAATGTGGCATGATGACATGAGCATGCGGTCATGATGATGCAATGCACCAAAAACAACGTGATTTTCTAGTAGTGGTTTTGCGGGATGCCACAGTCGGCGGGATCACCAGCATGTGGAGGTTCGTAGCGTCTAGCCGGATGATGAACCGCGAGGGACCTCATCGATTTGGTGGTGGCCAAGCTTTGGCTGCCGGCCCTTCTTGCTCTGTGTCTGCGAAGCCGCCTCCACCCTACCAATGACCACGGGCTTCATTGCCCAGCGGTTAATTGGGAGCACGTCTCGAAAACCCGATGGGGTGCCAGCCCCTCCCCATAGTTTCATAGTCGAACTTAACCACATTGGCATGAAGCAAAACGAGGTCAGCAACAGAGTACAATCGAGCAAATTAGCAAGGACTAGAACTACTAGCATTGTCTAATTGGGCAATGCGCATGATACGAACATTGCCCAGGTTGGCAATGGACCTGCACAAGGGCAAAGTAACAATAACTAGAACTACTAGCATTGCCCAATTGGGCAATGTGCATGATACAAAAATTGCCCAGGTTGACAATGGACATGCACATGGGCAAAGTAATGAGAACTAGAACTACTAACATTGCCCAAATGGACAATATGCATGATACAAACATTGCCCACTTTAGAAATGGACATGCATGATGGGGATATGCCAAAGGGGGTATGCCCAGCAGGACGTTCCGATTGGGCTGAAGGGCCTGTGAGTGGGCCTGAAGGACGGCGACTGGACTACGACTGAAGGAGAAGCCTAGCAACTAGAAACTGAAGGCCCAGAAGCATATCTGAAGCCCAGTCGGATTAGGTCAAAAAGCCTCCGAGTCCATATCTGGCTCGGTTGTAACTTGTAAACCCTAGCGAGGTGACTCCTATATAAACCTCCCTAGGGTATCCTAAGGACTTACGTTCCATCATACACCCCCTCAAGCGACTCGCTGCTTAGACGCCGAGCTCACCATCCTTGTAACTCGCTCTCCATTAATCCAATCTATCAGGAGTAGGTCTTTACCCTCCGGGGGGCCGAACCAGGGTAAACCATGTGCATCCTCCTCCATCTCGCACCGCAGATGGCCGCCAGCTCTTCCTCACGTTACAATCAATCGCTGCCAGTAGCAATGACTGCCGTGGCCATTTCCACGACAGTGGCGCCCACCGTGGGGCATAGCGGGACTGGCCTGAGTTCTGCGACGAGACCCTACTCGTCGATCGATCGGCCGCTCGCCACCGGCCGCATGATCGCCATCGGCGGGATCTCATAGATTCTGCCAAGCAGCTACATCCCGGCGTCATGCCCGGTCACTCATGGCGCGGTGATGCCGGTCGGCTCCATCAACCTCTTCGTTGGCTTCACTAGTGCGATCGACCCAGCTGCAACGATGATCGTCGGCGGATCACCGCCGCACCGCGACCTACTCTCGGAAGAGCAGGTCCGCTCCATCAGGAGCCTCGTCACCAAGTACGACTCAGCCGCCAGCAACACGGCCGAGACCAACGCCGCCACCAACGACGAGGCCCTAAACAACGACGCCGACTCCGCGACCCCTGCCTCGGTCGACGGATCTATCACCCGCGCGTCACGAGAGGACTCCATCACGCGAGTCTCCAACCCGGAGGATTTCGAGGACCCCTCCATCCTCGGGATCTTCGACTCTAACTCCGGCTCGGAATCGCCTGAAGACTTCCGTGCTAGATCCAATCGCTTCAACGCGATCTCCATGGCGAGCAGCACGGCCGCCCCGCCAGATCCGTTCTCCACGCCGATCCCGCCAACTGCGACGGCCACAGAGGTGGAGGAGGCCCGCCTGCGGCTCGCGGAGGCGCAACGCAACGAACTCGCCGAGCGTGAGAAATACCGCCTCGAGCGGGAAACGGCGCGGGAGCTATCGCTCTATCACCAGCGCCGCATCAGGACCCGCCTAAACTCCAACGTCCAGGGCTGTGTCTTGAACTTCAACGACGAAAGCGGCCCCGCACGCGCGGCCGAGCGCGGATACTGCAAGAATGCGCCGCCAGGCGGAAGCAATCCCGTGAGACCACCACCCGGCGCACCGGCGACCGGAGCCCCTCCACCACCCATCGGCCGCGCGCCTCCGCCGGATCAACCGCGGATCATCATCTCGCCTCAAGCCCGCGACGCCAACGGACTACCACTCTACTCCACCCCGATGGACAATGTCGTCGCGGCCGATGCCGCGATCGCCAACCTCGACGTCCAAGGCGACGGCGCGCTACAGATCTAGTATGCCAAGGCCCTACTCGTCAGGGCCATCGAGAAACAAGCTGCGGGAGTCGACCCGCGGGGGCGGATGTATTCCCGTTCCCCAGCAAGCAGAGCGGCGTCAAGCGGTCACCCCACCGTTGCCAACGCATTGACTTGCCCCCCACCGTAGCCCCTGGCAAACTAGCCACGGGTCGCGAACCCCGCGTTGTCCACCAATGAGCCGCGACCGGTGAATAACACGGTCGCCGCCAATGGGCAGCCCATTGATTCCCGAATGAACATCATCAACAACCAGGCATGGCGGGCGCGCCAGCCCAACGACTTGAGGCACACCCTCACCAACCGCGGCGACCCCGAACCAAGAGGCTTGCTCAGTCGAGTCGGACCACAATGCTTTGGGCCCATGATCCGTGGGGAAAAATACCCCACCAACTTCAAGGCTCCCAAAGAGATCGAAAAGTACGACCCGACGTACGATCTAGCTGTCTGGCTGGACACATACCTCATGGCAATGGGAGTCGCAGGCCACACCGACCTGCTCGCCGCTCGCTACCTCCCCCTGATTATGGAGGGTGTGACCCGGCAATGGATCAACACCCTCCCTGCCGACAGCATCGATTCCTGCGAAGAAATGTGGGACGCCTTCATCAGGCACTTCGAGGGCTCCTACACCCGCGCCACCACCATAGAAGATCTGGAGCGATGCATCCAGGGACAACGCGAGTCGACTCGCCATTGGATCCAAAGATGGCAAGAACTGTGGATTAACGCCTCCGGCATCCACCCAGATACGGCGATACATTGCTTCAAGAACGCATGCCGGTATGAACCCCTAGTCGCTAAGATCAAGAGGGTATATCGGGCGCTCGACAACGTCCCCGACCTCCTCGAGATCGCCAAGCGCTACGTGGAGGAGGACCCCAACCAAGACTCTAACGACGAGTCGGGAGGACGACGCCGAACCAGCATCCACGACAGCGGGCGCCTACGCGACATGCACTACAGCAACACCCGCACCACCGACAAGCGCCGCACGGACGAGCGAGTCGACTTCGTCGCCAATGCCAGCTACAGCCAGCGCGACCCCAAGAGTTACCGCCGCGACGGAGGAAACTACCGCGACAACGAAAACTGCCGCTCCAACAACACAGCAAGGCCGAAATTCGACCCCGCTGCCCTACTCAATCAGCCCTGCATCTACCATAGCAGGGAGGGAAAACCCTCCACCCACACCACTGCTAATTGCCACTCTCTCAAAGAGATTGAGAAGGCGAGGCAAGCAAGGGAGGACCCCAAATAAAAACCCACCTTGGGACAATGGGAATGCCGGCGGCTTCGGCACCGCCGTCGGCTCGCTACACACCTTCACCGGACTTGGCACCAAGCGCGATAAGAAGGTGCTCGCCCGCGCGGTCGACGTCAACGCGGTGACACAAGTCGACATCTCTCGCTTCCTCAACTAGTCAGAGTAGAGCATCACCTAGAGTCGCCAGGACCACGCGCCAAGAATCAAATACCCAGGGTGAGTCGCCCTGGTAGTCAGGCCCAAGGTGGCCGACTACTGGCTGCCCAAGACACTAATGGATGGTGGGAGCTCCATCAACATCATGTACCTAGACACATTCAAGAGGCTCCAGCTCCCAGAAGCGGCCATTGAGCCAACCCTGACGACCTTCCATGGTATCGTCCCTGGTCGGAAGGCGTACCCGATCGGAAAAGTGACGATGCCAGTCACAATAGGCACTCCGGCAAACTACCGCACGGAGAGGATCGTATTCGAGATGGTGAACTTCCGCAGCCCTTACCACTGCGTCCTCGGTCTCCAGGCATTCACAAAGTTCATGGCGACCCCACACTACGCCTACAACATGATGAAGCTCCCCGAGCCAAGCGGCATCATCACCATGCACGGCGACCCTGACATGGCCGTGAAATGCGAGGACAAAGGAGCCGAGCTCGCCAACGCTGTCATCGCTGCGGAGACCGATCATGCTGAGGAACTTGCGAAATACGCGGGCAACATCAACAAGGACGACCCCACCATCCTGAAAAAACCAACCGCTGCGAACTCCACGTTCGAAGCGACCACACACACCTGCACCGTCGAGCTCGTCCCGGGCGACTCCAGCCAGACGGTCACCATTGGGGCGCATATGAGCCCCGCATAGGAAAGCACGCTCATCGGGTTCCTCCGTGAGAACCGCGACATCTTCGCATTGAAGCCATCTAACATGCCAGGTGTCCCGAGGGAAATCGTTGAGCACAAACTCAACGCCGACCCCAAAGTGTGACCAGTAAAGCAGTCGCTACGGCCCTTCAATGAAGAGCACCGTCGAGCAATCGGCGAAGAAGTACAGCGCCTGCTAGCCGCGGGCTTCATCCGGCCAATCAAATACTCCAAGTGGCTAGCAAACCCAGTCCTGGTTCTGAAAAAGAACAACACATGGAGAATGTGTATCGACTACACCAACCTCAACAGCGCCTGCCCGAAGGAGGAGTTCGTCCTACCATGCATCGACCAAATCATCGACTCGACCGCGGGATCAGAGTCGCTGTGCTTCCTTGACGCTTACTCTGGTTATAACCAGATCAAGATGGCGGTCGAGGACGAGGAGAAGACGGTGTTCATCATGCCATTTGGCGCCTTCTGCTACACGGCCATGACGTTCAGCCTCAAGAACGCCGGCGCCACATACCAGTGATGCATGCAGGAGTGCCTAGCGAGCCAAATTGGCCGCAACATCCACGTCTACATCGACGACGTGGTGGTAAAATCCACCCGCCAGGATGACCTGCTCGCCGACCTGGCCGAAATCTTCACAAACCTGCGGAGGTACAACATCAAGCTGAACCCCGGAAAATGCACCTTCGGCATCCCTACCGGACAGCTCCTGGGGTATGTAGTCTCCAAGCGAGGCATCGAAGCCAACCCCACCAAGATCGACACCATCGCGCGACTCGGGAAACCCGAGTGCCTGCGACGTCCAGAAGTTGGCAGGGCGAGTCGCGGCCCTCAGTCGCTTCATCCCCTGACTAGGCGAGAAGGCAATGCCCCTTTACCGCCTGATGCGCAAGAACCCCACGTTCCAATGGGACGCGGAGGCCGATGATGCACTCAAAGCGCTCAAAGAAGTGCTACTCGCGGCTCCACTCCTCACCACTCCACTCGACAAAGAGCCAATGCTCGTCTACGTCACGGCCTCCACTCGAGTCGTCAGCGCCGTGATGGTCGTTGAACGACCAGAGCAAGGAGCGCCTCATATAGCGCCCTGTCTACTACATCAGCGAAGTCCTGATGGATTCACGACAGCGCTACCCACAGTACCAGAAACTGGTGTACGCGGTATTCCGGGCTCAGCGGCGACTCCCACACTATTTCCAGGAACACCCGATCACGGTGGTCTCCTCCACACCTCTGCAGGACATAATACGCAATCGCGAGGCGACCGGGCGAGTCGCCAAGTGGGCCGTCGAAATCGGCGTCCACAACATCAAATACGAGCCCCGCAAAGCGATCAAGTCACAAGCCCTAGCTGATTTCCTCGCAGATTGGGAAGAAGCATAGCAGCCGGAGAAGCTCTTGTACCTCCATTACTGGTCGCTCCACTTTGACGGCTCCAAGAACGCCGATGGCGCAGGGGCTAGGGTCATATTAACCTCTCCCAAAGGAGACAAGCTCTGCTACGTGCTCCACCTCAACTTCAAGCCCTGCACCAACAACATGGCAGAATACGAGGCCCTCCTTCATGGCATGAGAGCCGCTAAGGAGATGAACGTCAACCGCTTACGATGTTATGGAGACTCCGACCTAGTCGCCGGCCAGGTCGCCGGGACGTGCGACGCTGACTCTCCAACAATGATCGCGTACCGCCAAGCGGTAGACCAGTTGGGAGGACACTTTGATGGCTATTCCATCGAGTGGATCGATAGGCGCAAAAATGAGGAAGCAGACGCCCTTTCTCGCATCGAATCGACCCGACAAGAGCCACCTGTGGGCGTCTTCCTCGACATCATCCACAAACCGTCGGTTAGCCTACCAAAGGAGATCGATGTCGGGATACCACTTCAACCAGAACCGGCCTTAGTCGCCATGGTTGTGGAGCCTAGCGACTGGACAGCACCATACATCGCCTTCCTAGAGAACAAGATCTTACCAAGCAACGAGACGGAGGCACGAATGATCGTGCGCCGCTACAAATCCTTCGTCATCATCAACGACGAGCTCCACAGACGCAGCGTGACTAGCGTGTTTTAGCGCTGCGTACATCCAGAAGAACGCTGCAAGATCCTCCAAGACATTCACGCCGGCGACTGTGGCCATCATGCCGGCGCCAAGTCGCTAGTCGCCAAGGCCATGCGGCACGGTTTCTACTGGCTCACCGCACACGCCGACGCCACCAACATCGTCCAGCGATGCGTCGGTTGCCAGAAGTACGCCCACCAGACGCACCTCCATGGTTTGGCACTCAAGACCATCCCCATTACATGGCCATTCACCGTATGGGGCATGGACATGGTAGGCCCGTTCAAGAAGGCCCCATCTGGCTTCACCCATCTCCTGATCGCGATCGACAAGTTCACCAAATGGGTCGAGGCCAAGCCAATAAAAAAGTGCGACGGCAAGACGGCCACTAAGTTCTTACGCGAGCTCATCTACTGATACGGCTACCCGCACAGCATCATAACAAACAACGGCACCAACTTCACCAAGGGGCCATGGCGGAATTCTGTGAAGAACATGGCGTACGACTCGACCTCGCTTTAGTCGCCCACCCGGAGTCGAACGGCCAAGCAGAACGCACCAACCAGAGCGTCCTCCACGGGCTCAAGCCGCGACTCCAGGTGCCCCTCGAGCGCACCCCAGGATGCTGGGTCAACGAGCTCCCCTCCGTAATATGGGGGATCCGCACTTCTGTCAATCGCTCCACCAGGTTCACACCCTTCTTCATGGTGTACGGCGCCGAGGCCGTAATGCCAACTGACCTAGAACACGATTCACCTCAAGTCGCCAACTACATCGAGGCGACCAACGAGGTCGCCCGCCAAGACAGCAACGATCAACTCGACGAAGCACACGACCTGGCTCGCTCTCGCACCACCATCTACCAGCAAGGACTCCGCCGCTACCACAGCCGCCGAGTACGGACTCGCACCTTCCAGGAAGGCGACCTAGTCCTACGACTGGCCCAAGACAAGAAATGCATGCACAAACTCTCCCCCCATGGGAGGGGCCATTCGCCATAGGACGAGCCCTCGGCAATGATGCCTACTACCTCATCGACATACGGGGTGACGACCAGCTCGAGGTCGGGAGGCCATGGAATGTAAACCTCCTTAGAAAGTTCTATACATAGAACCTCAAATTGTACTCAGCTGACATATATAATGAAATTCATTTGGATCACACAAATTGTGTCTACTCGCCATATTCTTGTGCCACTCGCACTCGTACATATTAGCAATACGCTACTCACGGAAGTCAATCTTTGGTCGAGTGACCAGCACGGCTAAGTAGTGCGGCACAAGGGCACCGGAAATACTCAGGCCTTGGGTCGTCCACGAAAACGCCAACCCGGAGTTGCCATTGGAGTCGCCTGGCCCAACTGGCCCACCGGACCAAGACAACCGGCATACGCTTCTCACAGTGACCTGTCCCTCCCATCCTCGCGCAAAGCGACTCGAACGGTTAAGTACCACGTACGGGGACTCTGCAAAACGGGAACCCCCATGCGGCTCGGGAACACACCAAGTAAGAGAGCTTCCTTGGACTCGCCAAGCGACTGGCTCTCCGGGCCAGGGGAGGAGACGCGTTACAACCAACGCATTAACAACCTACAACAGGAACGCGACCAATATGGTTGAGCACCACGCTCGGGGACTCGCCTACAAAACAATCCCACTCGCGCTCGGGGACTCGCCACTCAGAAGACGCAAGAGATAAAACAATGCACAACCAAAACAAAACACAAAAGTATACAATCGAGTTATACCCCATTAAAGGGCGGACACGCTCGGGGACTCGCTCAATCAAAATAAACACCACACAATCCTGGTCGCAATACGAGTCGATTGACTCCCCTTGACATATATTACAAAACACATTACAGCAGTCGCCACTTGGCATACATCACAAACTATCCAACTACATTGTTTATTCCACAGGTCCTGATGAAGAAGCACCACCACCCCCCTTGACACGAACAAAAGGCCGCCACGGGTTCGTCGGGTACATCGTCAGCGACTTCGACAACGCCAACCGGAAGGGCTACTCCGACTTCATATCGCGATGCTTCGGCTCAGGGTCGCCAGGCGCCAACACCGTCTCCTGGTACGGCAGAAGATCCCCCATAGCCAGGACCCGATCGGCGTAAGGGGCGGCCTTCGCAGTTAGCTTCAGTACCTCTGACATCTCCACCGTGCCAGTCGCCGATGGGTAGTCACTTGTCACGTCGTCAAGGTCGAAGTCGTCGAGGAAGTGGGCAAGATCCAAGCTCAATGTCGTGGTAGCCCCGTGCCTGAACGCCGAGCGCGCCATCCACTCCACGACGACCGGAGCCTCCTCCAGATAGCGCCACACCTCCGTAAGCCCCCCCAGGAATAACCTCGGTGGGGGACATGCCTTGAAGAACCGCTTGGACACAAAGCGCTGAAGCTGTGGCCACTCTCACCATGGCAGTCACGCACTGCGAAGCTTTAAAGGTCTGAACCACCGGGTTGCTTTGGCCTATCACAGCTGCAAAATCAGGCGTCAGTGAAACTATGGACTTCCCCAATCAGGGACTCGCCAAACAAGTCAGGCAAAGATGGAGACTCACCAAGGAGTTTGCGGCAGTTCTCCGTGACATGCTTCTCCAAGGCGGTATGATCATTGTGCAGCCCCACGATGACCGAATCCGTGGCCTTGCGTTCCTCCTCAGCCGTAGCGACAGCAGATTTCGCTCGGTCCTCAGAAGAAACTGAGGCCGCCCTCACCTCCTCCAAGTCCTGGATCAGCGTGGCAATTCGCTCATTCGCCGCGTCCAGTTCAGCGACTGGAACATACCCTTCGTGGGCCTTGGAAATTGCAGCAGGGAGACCATCTGAAAGAGAAACCATCAACGCGTCATGCACCAACAGTTCACACCTGAAAGAGAAAAGGAAAGAAAGGCAGATACTTACTAATGGTTTCCTTAAGTCGCTGGTTCACCTCCTGCGCCTCGCGCAGATCCCGCTCCAAGCATTCCCTTGCGGCCTGTCGATCGGTCGATTCCCTTAGCAAACCCTGCAAACAAACAACACAATTTAGCATCTTACCAAAATCAACATCCAGTTCCTAGCCGCTGAAATTCAGCGACTAAGAACTCGGGGACTGGAGAGTAGAAAGAAGTTCAGTTCCTAGCCACCAAAATTCAGCGACTAAGAACTCGGGGACTAGAGAGTAGAAAGAAGATCAGTTCCTAGCCGCTGAAATTCAGCGACTAAGAACTCGGGGACTGGACATACCTGAATAGCGGCGCCAAGCATCCTGTGGAGTTCTCCGGCGTCAGTCGACGGGATCATGAAGGAAGTGCGCCCACGACGGGACCCAATGTCCACATCCACGATCTCCGGACTCTGTGGAGACTGGGTGTCCGCAACACCTGGAAACCCCCTAGCCATGAAGCGCGGGAACGTCACCGACGCTCTAGCGGGGGCACTGGTTGTCGGGGCAGGCGCCTCCAACGCGGCCGCAACCAAGACTGGCTCCGATCGCGCCGCCACCACTTCTTCGGCAACTGCCGCAAAATCGGGCTCCACGGCGCCGTCCATGGCCATGGCGTCGTCGGCACCCCCTTCTTCTTCTTCGCGCCTTCCGCGGTCGCTGCATCTCTGGCGGGTTTTCTCTTCTTGGGGAGGTCGCCCTCTCC
The DNA here is from genome assembly GCA_916181665.1 of Avena sativa. NCBI lineage: Eukaryota > Viridiplantae > Streptophyta > Magnoliopsida > Poales > Poaceae > Avena > Avena sativa. The sequence goes on from OV702286.1 coordinate 84,514,653, forward strand.
TGTGGTGGCGGCTGGCAGAATCTTTGCCACCGAAGGACGACAAATCTTCTTGGTTCCAGATCTGCCCGAATTCCCACGATCAATATAACAACTATACAAAAACAAGAGGCAAGTCGGAATGAAGAACCAATACTTACTTAGCAACCGGGAGAACACGCAGCCCGGTGCTGATGTGGGTAGGCTTATCCAGTTCTGGACCCAGCTTGCGAGTGAGACCCTTCTCAAAGACGTCTGAAGCCCATGACACCACAGGCTTCCTCGACGACGAAGCCGCGGTCGCCAGAATTTCCGCCTACGAAGACGCGGCCGCTCTCGATGGATGCAGCGACTTAGACGCCGCCGCCTCAGTCTCTTCCTGACTCGGGACCCCCGAAACCGTTGGTGCGATCACCACCAGGGGAACCTCTACTGCCGCCTCGGTGTCCTCGCCCTCTAACCCCTTTGTCGGGATCGCGCCCTCCGGAGATTTTGGGGGAGCCTTCATCGTCAGAGTCGTTATCTGACTCGAACACCACCGCCGACTTGGCCGGCGACATTGGCTTCTTTGCTGGTGACTTGGGCTTGCGCGCGAGCTTCGATGGTGTGGCCGTACGCCGGGATGTGTGCTCCTGCGCGACCTCGTCGCCTCCTTCGTGTTCATCGAGGCTGCGACTTGCCTCGAACTCGTGCTGTTTCTGCATGCGAGTCTTGCGAGCCACAGGCGCTGGGGGAGGAACCTCCTTCTCCTCCCCGTCGCTGTCGGAAGAGTCTCCCTCGGAGGCCTCCTCGAGCTCCTGGGGAACCTCTTCACCGAGCGGAGGAAGCCAACCCTCCAACACCTGAAACAGCTGAGAACCACCACGAGTAAGCACCAAATGTAGCGACTGAGAATTGAGATGCGGAAATAGCGACTGGGGAGAAAAACTTACTGTGTGGGCTTCATTCTTCACGGGAGTGTACGGGGCGAGCCCGGCCGACACGCTAGTGAACTCCGCATCAATGATCTTCTTTAGGGCGGCCTTGTAGTCCTCGGCCTCCCACAATTCTTTGCTGGTTCAGGAGGGTCGTGCTTCCCGCTATATTCGTACATTCAATGTGGTCGAGCTGCTAGCGGAACCAGGCGCCGCCCGAGCCAGCAGTTGTAAAGGTTGATCGAAATCAACCCCTGGTCCTTCAGCTTCTGGATCTGGTCCATCATCTCCGCGACGGCCATCCTCTGGTCTTCGGGAAGCTTCTTCGGTGCCAACCGGCAAGGCTCGCTCCTCTCGGCGACGAACTCGGGAAGTGCCACCTCGCCAGGGGGAGTGGATTCTTTTATGTAGAACCAAATCTTCTTCCACTCGCTGGCGGCTTTCTTTTGCAGAAGGAGCTTGATGAAATTAGCCTTCGGCTTCAATTGGAACGTGACACCGCCTGCATCCAATATCGAGCCATCGGACGCCTCGCACCCGATGCGGCCGTGGAAGAGCTCCAACCACAGCGGAAAATAAGGTCTGCAGCCGAGATAGCACTCGCAGAAGGCGACGAAGATCGCCAGCTGCTCGATGCTGTGCGGGCCGAGATCCGACGGCTTGATCGCGTAATACGCGCAGAAATGCCGGAAGAAGAGCGAGGTGGGGAATCCCAGACCCCTTTCTAGATGGCTAGGGAAGCAGATGAATTCGCCGGCTCGCGGCTTTGGCTCAGTCTCGGAGGAGGGGGGAACCCGCCAGTTCCCCTTGCGGAGGACTCCGGCGTCCTCGAAGGACTTGAGTTGGTCTGTGGTGCATTTGGATTTTCCCCACGAGCCTTTGGGAGGCGCCATCAGGTAACACGTGGAATCGCACGGTGCGGAAAGGTCGAATCGGAAGGTTGAAGCAAGGAAGATTGAAGACAAGAAGAATGAATATGGGAGAATGAAGAATGCGGGGAAGGATTTGCAGAACTAAATCATCACTCCCCTTATATGGGAACGCCATCCGCCAAATTCGGGGTAGCCGTTACTTACGGTAATTGCGCCGAAGTTACCATTGGAAATTCCAACGGATAGTTTGACCAGAATTGACGGTCCAACTCCTCCATTCCACCCGCTACCCGCTAGTCTTCTCCACTCGCCGAAGCGGCGACTTGGCAGCAGTAACATTCGTCGGGGTGGCGAGTGGAAGCCTGGGGAAATTTTCCTCGGTTCTAATGGAGTCCATCGCCGACTCGACTGGGCGTCCAAATTGGGCTCGCCTACTTCAATCGCCAAAGGGACACCTGCACCTGAATCGACGATGGCCTCGGGGACTACTGATGGGGATATGCCAAAGAGGGTATGCCCAGCAGGACATTCCGATTGGGCTGAAGGGCCTGTGAGTGGGCCTGAAGGACGGCGACTGGACTACGACTGAAGGAGAAGCCTGGCGACTGGAAACTAAAGGCCCAAAAGCGTATCTGAAGCCCAGTCGAATTAGGTCAAAAAGCCTCCGAGTCCATATCTGGCTCGGTTGTAACTTGTAAACCCTAGCGAGGTGACTTCTATATAAACCTCCCTAGGGTATCCTAAGGACTTACGTTCCATCATACACCCCCTCAAGCGACTCGCTGCTTAGACGCCGAGCTCGCCATCCTTGTAACTCGCTCTCCATTAATCCAATCTAGTAGGAGTAGGTCTTTACCCTCCCAGGGGCCGAACCTGGGTAAACCATGTGCATCCGCCGCCATCTCGCACCGCAGATGGCCGCCAGCTCTTCCTCACATTACAATCAATCGCTGCCAGTAGCAGCGACTGCCGTGGCTATTTCCACGACAATGCACATGGGCAAAGTAACAAGAACTAGAACTACTATCATTGTCCAATCGGGCAATGCACATGGTAGAAACATTGCGCAGTTTGGCAATGGACATGAACATGGGCAAAGTAACAAGGACTAGAAGTACTAGCATTGTCCAATCGGGCAATGCACATTATATCATATTGGATTTGTATCCCCAATCAGTCTAAGTACCAGGACAACATCCAATTTGAGGATTTCGATAAATTGAATCCCCAATTTCATAGCACATTTTGAAATCCGTAATTACATAGTGCGGAAAAAAATCCCAAATCGCTCGTTCACACCTCTAACTACCTAGATCGAGTCCTAACTATCGTCGATTTAGTACCAAACCCTAACCGCTACGTAGATCAGTAACTTACCCTGGTCGGCGGTGGCGCCATCAGTGAAGATGGAGGAGTATCAGTGGCCACCGGAGCGATAAAAGGCGCCAAGGGTGCGGGAGTTGGGGCCGCCGACATGGGTGGAAAAACCCTATCCAACTCGTCGAGGGAAACCCCAACAATGGCAGGGCTTTCCCGGCTGCCTTCGTCGCGGATGTGGCTTCCTCCTCAGTTGTAGAAGATGATGCCGCTACCGCGGTCGCCGCCATTGCTGCCCATGTTGCGCGCGTGCAGAAGGGTGCCGAAGCCCTGTGAGCCCTCGCCAAGGCTGCTTCGCCGGCGGCGACGAGTTCCTCTAGTTGGACGGCCACCCACCGCCCATGCGCACTCACCTCGCCGATGTTGGGGCCGTGGAACTGAGGGGGGAGGAGCGACGGTCATGGTTGCGAATCGGGGTGAGGAACACAGGGTGAGCGGTGAGCGGAGTGGCCTGGGAGTTAAGTCGAAAAAGACCCTCTCCCGCGCTTCCCACGCGTGCAAGGGGTCGGCACGCGGCGCTCACCAGGGACTGGTTGCGTGAAACTGGCCGATTTCGGTGTTCCCAGCGAGCGAACTTTTAGCCTACTTTAAATCTCGTGCCATGCAAGAATTTCATTCGGCGCAGCAAACCAAACAGGTTTATTCCTTCGCGTGACAGTGCGAGAACCAACCAAACATGCCCAGTATTTACCAAAGGATTTTACGGCGCCGCGCGTTCGGGGGACGGCTGGATATGCTCTGAAATCCGCTCCTCGCACCCTCATTCCGCGCCAGATCGAGAATCGGATATGCTGGGTTTAGCCGTCCTCCGGTTCGCTCTGCCCCCTCCTCGCGCCTCCGCCTCCTTCTCCACCTCCGCTGCCGCCGCCGCCACCGCCGCCGGAAACATCTCTGTAAGGCCCCGTTCCTCCTCTCTTCCGCGCACTCTTTCCGCGTGGCCCCATTCGCATCTCACATGGAATGGCTTCCTGATCTCTCTTCGACGGGAGGTGACAGCTCGTGGATGGAAACCTTCGCGCTGTTCTGCGCCCGGAGGTGGGCGAGGGCGATATGGTGGCGGCGGCGAGCGCGCACAGGTGGCGGATGGTGATCTCCTACGACGGTACCAAGTACAAAGGTTATTCTCGGCCCCCTTCTCTGCACTTGAATTCTGTATATTGGTGGTATTTGTGCATTTGAGCGTTATGAGATTCTTAGGCGGTGATAAATGGTTGGGGTGCTAAGCTAAGGACGTTCGTTGCGAGCATTAGGGTCACTGGGTCAGTGCTGATGTGAGTGCTGAATTTCAGCAAAAGGTCTTGTAGAGAAGGGAGTTTTTCTATTATCGCGGTGAATGGAATAATGCAGCCATTATGCGCACTCCTTTTTATCGGGATAATTCTACATTATTGCCGGTTTTCGGGCTTTACATTGTTGTTACCTATGACCATAGCAATGGTACTCCAATGGGATGTGTTCACACCATTGGATGTTTATATTTGAATTCTGCGTAATGACGACAAATTTTATGAGACTCCAAAGATTGACGGTAACTCTTAGTAGCATATGAGACCCTAGGTTTGAATCAGCCTCCTGGCATAATAAAAAGCAAGGGAAAGGCTGCCTAGAAATTCCCTCCCAAGACTCCACAATGGTGGGAACTTTCGGAACTTGGTGCGCCCCTTTATGAGATCTCCTGAAAAGAAATCGAGTAGCATATGATATTGGGCCTTTGTTCTTTCACTTTTATCGGGATGAAAAATTATAGCTCTAAGAAAGGAGGTAGTTCTGTTGTTTTTCAGGATCTTGAAACCTTGACATTCATTTTACCACTACAAGGGGAAGTATAGCTTCTTTCCTGATGATGTTTTGGGAGGAGCGAGTACTGCACAAGTTTCATAAGTTCTGTTTACAATGCTCACTTGTAGTATTATAACTACGATAATACTACACCAGAACTTAATCATACTTTCGGCTCATTTCAGCGTATCTTCTCAATGAGTTTCCTGCCTAAGTAGTGATTTGCTTTATCCTATACTACCTTTGCATGTGCATGTTACAAATTTCTCACAATAACTCATAGAGATTGAACCATGGTTTTTAAGGTGTTAAGGCGTCTTAAGGCGATCTGGGGGCGCTTTGACACCTAAGCGACGCCTAGGTGGGCGCTTTGGACGCCTAGGTGCCTAAAGCGGTTGTTTTTGCAAAGCGGAGGGTGGGCGCCTTGACGCCTAAGTGTCGCCTAGGCATCCTAAAGCGGACGCCTTAAAAACCATGGATTGAACAAACAATCATGTTCTCAAAAGTCCATGGATTGAACAAGTATGATACCAGCTGTTACTTATACACGCCCACCTGCAAATTTATAGAAATTGAACTCGCAGTTGTTCTCCTAAAAATGCGCTTGATAGGTCCAAAATTTTGCTATCTAATTAGACAAGACATCTTTTTCCGGTGTTAGCTACGGTGTTGCGTTCACAATGGCAATGTGTTGCGCCAAGCTGTTACAGTGTCTTACCGTGTAGTTTGTCCCGTGTCCAAATGTGGCAAGTTTTACACTCTTAATATAATATATTTGAAGCTTACAAGCTTATCAAATGAGGTATCAACCAATCACCAATGTCTGAACTCTGAAGCACGTGTGTCCTTTTATCAGTGACTGGCATGGCTAGTATTTTGCATTTGTGGGGCATATGAGTAATGAGACCAAGAATTAAGCAGTAAGAGATGTCTTTGCCATGATGTTATTTGGATCATGTGTTAAGTTGCTCGATAATATACCTTATAACTTACTAATATATGCGAGGTGTATATACCTAAACATGCCGAACAAGTTTTACTTTCATATGCAAAATTATATTCATAGTACAGAAACTCGTGCCAATATAGACATGTATCCAAGTCAAACCATATGATATTCTCTGAAACACCAACATCGTCACATATCCAAATAGGCTTTTTAATCTTATAGTTATAGGTGAAATGTGTGGTGCATGGCACTCTAGAGTGCATAGTAGTTATCCTTTTAGAATGTTGTGCCACCACTGGTAATTATGAGCTTATAAGAAACAGTAAGCACTTAACTTCAAGCATTGTGTGTTGGATTGGAGGTTGCTACTGAGAACAGATGCGAACCCAGGAATTTGTCGAAGGGTGGGCGTGCCTCAAGGCAACTGGAAATTCTCGACCAAATATATGTATCAGATGAAGGAAATACTTTTTTAATCTTACACACAATTATTTTGTTCTACGTGAACGTATATTTCTCTCGCATGAACATATTTTTAATCTCGCGAGCAATTTTTTTTGAGCACACAGACCATTTTGTAACATCGTGATTTTTTTAACTACATGTTCATTCTTTTAAACCTCGTGAACATTATTTTGTATTACTTATTTCTCTCACATGAACATTTTTTACCTTACACGTGGACATTTTTTAAAACCCCGTGAACATTTTTGAACTGCACGGAACATTTTGTCTTTTAAGTCCTTGTGAACATCTTTATTTTGAACTCTGATTATTTTCTCTCGGTGTCTTTTTCTTCACTGCTTCCCTCCTGTTGCCAAGCGTCATCTTTATTCCTTCTTTTATCGAGCAGCCCCTCACTCCTTTGATTTGAACTTTACGTCCAGACTCGTGTCGATAGTGAAGAAGTATTACTTTCTTCTTCTGAAGAGTATTCTAATCTTTTGCCAATATAAGTTCATGCTTGTGTCGATAAATGTTCATCCTCGTGTCAAGAAAAATGTTCTTACTTGCAAAAGAATTGTCTAATAATTATGTAAGTTTGTTTTCACATCTTTTTGTGTTAGTATGCTTGAAATTTTAAAACCAGTACGAGAAAACAATTACCCATACCTTTTTCAACTTACAAGTTTTTTTCCCATTTACAACGGAGTACTTTTGTGTTTTCTGAGACGTGAACAAACATGCTACTACTAATAAAGGCTTGGGAAACCAGCTAAAAAGAAAAGCACGTGAAACAGTGTGAAATAGTTCATAGAAACAACACAAATAGTAGGGAACTTGGGCCTTCGGTTTGGAGCTAGAGGTTGTACATGATGGTTCTTGGAATCGGCGCAAAATCGTCAAATAGGAGGACCCATGAGTTGTTGCCTGGTGTGGATGTGTCATGTGCGGTCCTTCCTGCCTTCCTGGACCGCGGCTTCTTGCGCAAGGCCTAAGAGGCCCAATTGATGGCACCAAGGAGCACACCTGTTAATCATGTCGTGCTAAAAATAAAATAAAAGGAAAGGGCCACGAAACAGTTTTGCCCATCGATAATTGTTGATTTCGTGCCTTGAGAGCGACTCGTGCCTGACGCGTGCGCAGTGAAGCCCGGCAAGCGCTGGCCAACAGGGGTGCTGGGTCAGCCGGTGATTGAGAATACCTTATTGTTAGATCGTAACAGATTTCTTTTGCATTTTCTTGAACCTCATCTAGCATATTCTTGCAGAATACATTTGAGCACCCCGGGTAAAACCACTACTAGAAAATCGATGTGTTTTTGTTTTGTGCATCATCATGACTGCATGCTCATGTCATCATGCCTCATTGCATTTGAGCATCGTCATGCCATCATGCATGGTTTGCGTAAAACTATTTTCCAAAAGTCCTATTTTGTTTTTCTACATTACCCCCCTTCTTATTTCAAAATATAAACCCTAGGTCTTCCTAGATATTTTGTTTGTCTAAAAACTATTTGTAAAAGTCTTTTGTATAAAAATAAATGAGCAAACAAAATAAAGACTATTTTTGTTACCGGGGGAGCCAGCCAGGCCAGTGGCCCAACTAGCCAGCTACTACCCCGGCCCAACCCAAAACCAACCAAACCCTAGAAACCCTAGACCAACACCCCACCTATTCCCTACACCCGCCGCCACCCACCAGGTCCACCCCACCACCACATAGCGCGCGCGCGACATGCCGCCCGCGACCCACCCCTGGCCCCACCTCGCTCGCCCCATCCCCCGCATCATGATCCCACCACGCTCATGGCCCCACCCCGACGCGTCAAGACCGCGTCCTGCCTTGACCCCACCTACCCATATCCCCATCGATCCCCGTGGCCCCCTCTCACCTCACAATCATCACCGCCGCCGCCTGGCTCTCCTCCGACCCGAGCGCCCCACCACGCGGACTCTGTCCCCGTCCCCAACCTCTCGTTCTCACCTCACCTCTGGCTGCTCCAGGGAACCGACGGAGCTCCACTGCCGCACGCCCCTCATCTTCCTCGCCTCGCCGTGCGCCGTCCCCGGTCCTCCTCGACTGCAGCGCAGGACTGCCTCCGCTTCCCAGGTCACGGGCATGCCGCCATCAACCTCCTTCCGGCCGCCGCCCCTGTGCTCCGTCCCTAGCCTGCTCGTCCTCGCCCCTGCAGCCACCCATCAAGGCCACCAACGCTACGCACCTCCTGCTCGTCGGCCTGCGCCATCCCTGGCCACCTCTGCGAGCACCGTCGTTTTCTGTCACCCGCAAGTCCCCATCTGTGGCCCCTGCCTCGTGCCTCTCTGTCCCGGCCGGCGAGCCGTTCGTCACGGTTTCCGGTGACCGCCTGCAGCGCCATGACCGGCCTCAACTCCGCGCCCTGAGTTCGTCGTCTCCTCGGTCGACCGCGCCGCCACGGGCGACCTCGAGGCTCGAGCTCTTCTGTCCACGCCATCTAGGTGCTGCAAGTTTCCAGGCCTCCTCTCATGTTCACCTTCATGCCTCGTCTGGTGTCGGTGCTTGTGAGATGGAGCCTTGCCGTGGAGTTTTGGTGCTCAACTGTTGTAGTGCTAATCTGGTGTGATGTAGACGTGGTAATAATCATATGGTGCTAGTGCGGAAAGCCTCCGGTTTTGATGCCCGAGGAACAATGTTGTGATGATGCGGCTATCCGAGACATGCCATGCAACAAGAGCGACAAGCAGGAGCTTGACGGCCGCCGTCAAGAACCCGCGGTACCCGAAGATCGACACCGGGACCGAACTTGGTTCACCCTCAGCCACCGATGCCGAATCAAGTTCTCCACGGATCCGAAGACCTCGAGTCCTCCTTCACGGATCTAATGGCCGAGACCCCAAAGACCCCGATCTTGGATCCGAAGACCGATCCCGAAACCCCTCTGAACCCCAAGATCTCCGAACCGAGATGTGTGACCCCTCTTTCCGAGACCCTTATTTTTATAAATGACATCTAAATTGTTGCATATTAAATGGTTCATGCTTGCATACATCTCATCATGTGGGTTTGGGGCATTATACCGATTCACCTAAATTAAATATGGAGACTATATGCGGGCTATTCTACTCTTATATTAACTCCATTTAAATTTGTGTAGAGAATCGATGCCATGTTTTGCCTTGTTAATACAACATCTAAATTTTGGGGTATCTAAACAACCTGAACCACCTAATTAATCGTCGGGACACTGGTTCCGCTTAATGTTGCCTAGTTGCATCGCATCTTTGCCATGCCATACATCATACATGCATCATGCCCGATCTTCTGCCGTAGTATTAAATAGTACATTCGGAGTTTCTTTTAGTGCTTTGCTTCTTCACGGATTAGGCCGTTGAGTTGATGCGAGTCTTGACAAGTCCTTCGGATAATATACCTTCGGCAATGTTTCCCAGGCGAGCATTCTCCCCCTTTCTACCTATTTTGCTTTTAGTCTTTATTTTCTCCTATTGATCTATTGCTATCCGTGTTGCGATGCTTTAGTTTCCGTGCACCATTTATATTCCTTGCAGCCCCTATAGTGCCTTGGACACATCCTATTGCCTATTGTTTGTTAGATAGTCGACCTTGCGAGTCGTAGTTGCTTGCTCAGGTGCTGCTTCGCGTCGTTGTCGTTCCACCGTTGATGGAAGGTTGGCACATGCTTAATGGTGGAGATGCTTAATGGTGGAGGTGATCATGATTTTAATTACAACTTGATATTAAAATGTTGGGAATAGGTATAACTAATGCAGAGGCACCGGTGAGCAATATCTAATATTTGGTTCTTCCACGCTTACTTGTGTCTCGTAGGCCCCGAGTACTTGATACCTGTTCCTTGACTATTCGCACTATCCACATACGGGAGACTTTATGAATCCCCCTTTTCCTGAGCTTGATTCACACTTTATTTCTTGGGGCCACAAACTAGTTTGGGGCTTTATTACTATCATGTACTTATGCCATGCTTTACTGCTTTATTTACGATTGCGCGTGGAGCGCCTGTACTGTTTAGGAACCCCGTGCCACGTTTGCGTTGTATCGACAAGCCCAGTCACACTTTCGGGTTCCCAGTCGTTTACAGCCGTCGCCACACACCCTGGGTCCGTCGCGGAGCCGGCCGACTTCGTAACGGGTAGCTTATTGGGGGTGGCCCCCTGAAATAATTTATGAATCCTGTGAATGCATTGTCGTGAGGCCTCGTTGCGTTTTATTTGGTTCTTCCTGAGGTTGATCGTGTGTGTTGCTATTTGTGCACCCCTGCAGGATAAAACTTTCTGAAAGCCGTGTCCGCGGTTATGGACGACTTGGAGCATAGTATCTCGATCATAGACAACTATAACTAAAGTAGTGCTATAAATTCAACTTTGACATGTCTAGTAATCAATTTCACTACAACGGAATGAGTAAATAAAAGTGCCAACAACTGCTAGAGTTGGGATGTCTCATGCTAATTGTATCTGACTAGCAAGTATTGCAACTACATCGGAACGGTTAACTAAAAATGCCCACTACTTATGCTATCAGGATGACTCATGCTATCTTTATCTGACTAGTAAATGCTGCAACTATAATGAAATGAATAAAACTGTCAACTGTGTGAGTTCCTTGGTTTGACTTCCTCATTTGGTCTCGAGGGGGAAATACCAGGATGGGTATGATTGGTGTTAGTATCAGGTTGGTCACGAATAGGTCTCTCTTATCCCTCTCTAATAGCCGATAGTTGCATCGAGTCTATAGGTTGTTTAGTGCATGATGCGCTGCCGCTTTAGTCCACCATACCTATGTAGGCGAGAGCCGCCGAATTCTAGCCTCGCCGTGTACTGGCCTCAGTACTGACCGCTCTCTTTTTTCTTTGCCCTTTGTGAGCACCCCTTTTGTTTTAGCAGGTATAAGTTCGACGTCGTTAGCAGGGTTACCCTTCCGGCTTGGCCTGGGCAGGGTTATGGACGCCATTGGTTATTCTTCAGGGCTCTTAGCCCCATTTGCATCTTGTCCGTAGTCGGACGCTCTATCATTTTCAAGGTGATTTGGATCTTTGTACTTTATATCTGTATTCTTGACTCATGGAGTCGTTGTTGTATATAAATGATCTGTGGGTTCCATCATGGACTAATGTGTAATGTATTACTTCGTTTTCCACCCGCACGCAAGTGCTTGGTGGGCGTCCTTGAATCATTTCTATGCGGGTTTGGCGGGAAGCGCTAAAATCTGCAAAGGGCCGATTCGAGGGTGTTACAATGGGTTCTGTCAATTTCTCGTTTGGCAACTCTGCCCTTTTTTGGAGTGATAATTGGACAACGGAGATTCTCTTTAGCAAATCTCCCAGCCTCCACTCCTTTGCAATTGATAAACTTGCCTTAGAGCTGATCCCGTCGATGCTTTTCACCTTTTTTCTACCGAAGCTTTTGATGAATTTCATGAGTTCAGGCAACTAGTTCTTCAAGCTCAATCTGTCCTCAATTTAAATGATCATGATGTTTGGACATATAGCTGGGGCCTTTCTTTTCCGCTTCTCAAGTGTACAACCTATAATTTGAGCACATTGAAGCCCCTACCTTCTCTAGGTGGATTTGGAAATCTAAATTATGCACTGCCAAGATCCTGGCTTTCTTGCTCCTGGCTAGTGATCAACTAAACATGAAGGACCTTCTCCAAAGGAAAAGATTCTGGACAGAAGATGACGGATTCTGCAGCTTATGGGAATATGATTGCCTCGAAACCAGAGACAACCTTTTCTGGAACTACCCTTTAGCAAGCGTTGCTGGCTTTCGATCATGCTAACTGCTGCTTGGACCACTTGGAAGCAGAGGGATGCAATTCTTTTTGACAATGTAAATCCTAGATTTAGTTCCTAGTCCTTTTCCTTCAAACGAGAGCTTTTCTTTATTTCTTACAGAATGAAGGAGGACCTTAGGTTAGCCTTCATTGCCTGGCTAGACATTTTGTAACCCTTGGATACGCCCTTTGTACACCCCCTCTTCTAAATATTTTGCTTTATATATATATATATATTTTTTTTTTTACTGTTGGTGTCTCCCCTACAGTTTTCAGTTAAAAAATATACAATCGTGGGCTGCCACTCCTCTGCAAAGCTAACTGATGTATCACTATTTCTTGTGAGCCATTTTATTTTGGATCAGTACTAGCTGGAGGAGAATTCTGAATTTTGTTACATCCATTGAATCAATTTGCTAAATGCAACATCGATCACCTATACTGTAATCTACTTGCTTGACATTTTGTTACATCCATTGAATCTATTTGCTAAATACAACATCGATCAAATATACTCCCTCCGATCCAAATTAATTGACTCAAGTTTGTCTAGATTCGGATGTATCTAGCACTAAAACATGTCTAGATACATCCGAATCTAGACAAATCCAAGTCAATTAATTTGGATCGGAGGGAGTATTGTAATCTACTTGCTTGGCATGTGACATGAACATCCCTAAGCTGTGAATATAACTTCAGAATTTTCAAATAACAAATGATGTTCTAATTGCTATCAATCTCTTAGGTTGGCAGTATCAACCATCACCTCCAACCATACAATGCTTTTTAGAGAAAGCACTAATACACATAACGAAGCTGGACCGGAAGGAGCTTTGTTTGGTTGGTGCAGGAAGGACAGATACAGGTGTTCATGCACGGGGTCAGGTTTAATTATCTTGCTATACAATTGTAAACAATCCTTAAGTTAATATATTTGACCCTACTTGTATATCCTGCATCGTTGATAAGTTAAAATCCCGTGATAACATGTATGTGTTCTTTTTCAGGTGGCACATTTCACCACACCTTTTGCGTATCATTGTCTCGACAGCTTTCATTCTGCAATCAATGGGCTTCTACCTCCTGATATCCGAGTTAGGGAAATTAGTGAAGCATGTCTGGAATTTCATGCTCGCACATCCTCCAAGAGCAAAATATACCATTACAAAATCTATAATGGAGCTGTTATGGACCCCTTCCATAATAATTATGCTTACCATAGTGCACATAAACTTAACCCACATGCTATGCGGGAGGCTGCAAAGCATTTCGTTGGAGTACATGACTTCACATCTTTTGCCAATGCAGTACATAATGATCGTGTCCGCAGTCCCATAAAGAGGATATCACGCTTTGATGTTACTGAAATGGTGACTGATGACCCCATCACTTAGTTTGATTTTCTGTGGCCCTTATGAGTTCAGTGTTGCGTGTGGGGTTTTGTGTTGTATGACCTGACATTTTCTGGTTGCTAAACAGGATGCTATCATACAACTCGAGGTTGAAGGCACTGGGTTTTTGTACAGACAAGTGAGAAACATGGTAATTTTTATCACTTGTTTAAAAGTATGCCTGAAATTAATTTTGTTACGTGTCACATCATCTGAATGTAATTGAATAGTAGGGAGTTTTGACCCTGGGGCGTGGTGCAGGCAAGGACAGATTGCTACTCCCTCCGTTTCAAAATATAAGATGTTTTAGCTTTGTGAAAGGAGTGTATCTAGACCCTTTTAGTGTGTAGGTTCACACGAGTGGAATACTTTTGAAACGGAGGGAATACTTTTTACTTCCATGATTCGTATGCTAGCCGCCTACCCCTTATATAGACGTGGTAGGGTAGCCTGTATAACAAATCAAATTTTTTTTTGACCGTGACTACGGCGGGCTTACGCCAGCCTGAACAAATCAATTTTCATATAATCTTACTATTATATAAGCATACCAGAACTTGTGCATGATCCCCAATACCCTTGGACCGAGGTCTATGGAGCAACTATTTCTTTCTCTTTTACCTTGTCCTGAAAATAATATGCGGTATAATAGCAGTTCATTTTATACAACTGGGATAAATCATGTCAATATCAAATGCGCATCCGATATCTAATGATTGTGTCAAATGCCCAACTTGGGCACTCATATTCGTAGCTTTTTGCAAGGGGAGAAGATTATCTTTATTACTAGCTCAAGAGAGAATGCATTTAGAGATTTGACTCCAGACACTTGGAAGTTTTATCCATGACACTTCAATTCTAAGTTTGTAACAGTAGCTGGAGAATGTCACTAGTGCAGAATTATGCAGCGAATTTTGTGTTACTCACCAAATTGGAGATATAACAATTTGTAAAAACACTGTCTGGTCTGTAGTTGTTCCTATCAAAGAAATTGGAATGGCTGAACTAATATTATCTGCTTTCTTTTGGCAATTTTCCCCTGTTTTATGAGCATTTATTCACATACCCGAACAACACAGCACCAGAATTGAGGACATGGTTCTGTATTTTTATGTTCTGACAGTAAGAATTTTTTTTGGGGGTGGGGTGGGGACACAATGACAGTAAGAAATATCTATATGAGTATTGACCTAATGTCTCCCTTTACCTATTTAACAGAATTAATATTAAAATCATTATGCATTCAGATGGAATGATGTTTCCTTTGTTAATGCTTGTTCGAGTGATTTTTCTGAGCAATTGTTTGTCCGAGTGTTGTTTGTGCTGAACAGCTGACCATTAGCGTATCTCTTCAGTGTCATAATAGCATGTTGTTCCATGCAGGCAGCTTTGCTAATTCAAGTTGGGAAGGAGGGACTGCCTCCTGAAATCGTCCCGAAAATCATTTTGGCAAAGGACCGCAGAGAACTAGCAAAGGTGGCCTTTTTAGCACCACCTCATGGATTGTATCTCATGTCAGTCAACTATGACAAAGATATCTTGAAGCCTCCTGAAGGTTCACCTCCAATTAGTTTTGGTAGGACTCATCAGATTAGTAGATGCAAACTTATATTCTATTGATTCTTTCTTGAAAACCAGTAGTGTAAAGAGCTACTAGTGGGGGTTGTGTCATTTTGGCAGTTTTCTTTGTTCCTCCAGAATTT
Organism: Avena sativa; assembly: GCA_916181665.1. Lineage (NCBI taxonomy): Eukaryota > Viridiplantae > Streptophyta > Magnoliopsida > Poales > Poaceae > Avena > Avena sativa. The sequence continues at coordinate 84,529,848 of OV702286.1, forward strand.
CCATGGTGTCAGTAGGACTAATTTTTGACATGTAAGGATTTGTTTGTGGAGTCTCGATAGTTTGGTAGGACCTGCATGTCTGCCAAGTGCAAACATACATCCATTTTCGTCAATGCATCTGTGCAGATATAAAGTGTGCAAATTAGCTATTCAGTATGTTGATTGTTATAGATAAGGCAACAATTATATTGTTACCACGGTTTATCGTGGAAACTTAGAAAGATGGAGTTATGGGTTTTAGGGACTTCCATTCATTTAACCTTGATATGTTAGCATCCCTAAAAAAAAAACTGGCTATGTTAGCAATTTTTTTTAGAGATTGATCAATGAACCAGAATCTTTGTGTGTAAGGGTTCTTAAGGCTAAATACTACCCTAATGGTGATATTCTAAAGGTTGGTCCAAAAGCAGGGGCTTCTTTTACATGGCAAAGCTTGCTTGCAGGTCTTAATTCCTTAAAAAGGGGTTACATTTGGAGAGTGGGAGACGGTGAAAAGATCAACATCTCGACTGGCCCTGGATTCCTACAAGCCCAAATAAAAAGTCAAAAGTTTCTGAGTTGATCAGCGGGAACTGGGATGAACAACTTTTGAATGACTTATTTACAACTTTTGAATGACTTATTTACTCCAGCTGATACAAGAAGAAAATCGCTCTCAATAATCAAGGGTTTGAAGACTTTATTGCTTGGGGCTTCACTTTTTTTCGAAATGGAGGTATTACCCCGGCCTCTGCATCAAAAAGATGCATACAGCCTGCTTTATTTATTATTCAATGAAACCTTACAAAGAGAATACAAAGATCAATCGAAGCCATCTCTCAAAAAACAACTTGATGAAGGGGTGGCCATGTCAGAACACTCTAACCGCAACACCAACACATCATCAATATACCGGAGGTCTTGAAAACCGCCCCACGACGGTCAGGAGCATAAACCGGTCTAGCTGATCCGTAGCGTACACCATCGTGCACGCTGAATCTCCTGTTGCCGCCAACCCATCTTTAGGAGAGATCAATGCAAAGACCTTGCAAGGCCTGCCATCGACGTCGCCATGACGCCAGATGGCACCACCGTCCTGCGCACTTCCATCAATAAGCACGTGCGATCGCCACCGAGACCTCTTGGCGCCATGCCGCTGAGTCTCGCCAACCGCCGCAGCTAGAGACCGCCAGAAGATCTGTCGTCCGTAGCACCTACCGTCCTAGGCATGACTGAGCGTAGCACTTGGCGGTTAGGCATGACTTGACATCTCCACTAGAGCCTTCGTGCAAGATGAAGCCGCTCCACCACCAGCCTCTGCCATCCAGTGCTGCACCACAAGCAAAGCTCCCAAGAGAGAATACGACATCAAAGCGCCGCCATTGCCTGATCCGGATAACCAGATTAGGGTTTCCCCTAGAGCAGCAGGAGTGGCCATGACCTGTAGCCGTCGTCTGTTCCAAAAACGATGCAACCGACGCCAAGCGCCGCCATCATCCGATCCGGGAGACCCAGATCTAGGGTTTCCCAGAACAGCTCGAGTAAAGTGAAGACAGCAGCGAAGACGATGCCTCCAACAAGGTAGCGACGTCGAGTGACACCGCCATCGTCCGCCAAGATCAGAGTCAAGGCTTGGTTTTCACCGGCTGCCATGTCCCCTCCATACTCGACGCTGACTAGAAATCCACCACCGGAGATCGGTGTGAGATCCCGAGATCCTCCACACCAGATCCCAACGTGGCCAACCACCTCTAGAGGAGGAAGATGCCGCAGCCATGCCCGAGGCCGCCGCCCCGGCGCCCAGATGCCGCGATGGCGCCGCTTCCTTCGTCGCCGATGCACATCACCGCCACCTGCGATCTTAGGCCACCGACACCACGCGCCACCACGGATCAGAGGGCGCCGCCTCCCACCCCTAGCCGCAACCAGCAGACGCTCCGGCGCCGCCACGCCGCGCAGCCTTTGGCCGGCGACTCCTCCGGCGGCGGCGGAGGGGGAGGGTGATGTGGGAGGGGCCTCGAGGAGGGGCGGCGGGGGAGACCCCGGGGGCGACGCAGCGCCACCGTCGCCTGGGGGGAGGGTTAGGTCGGGGGGAGGGTTAGTCGGCGATCTGGATCACTAAACACGATATACTGTCAGGTATGGTTACCATGCGCAATGGAGCCATCGGTTCGGTCTGGCGTGGGACTGCTTACTCAACCGGGTGGATCTGCAAATAACCTGGTATGGAAAACATTATGGAAATTGGCATTACCGAGCAAGATTAAAGAAATTATCTGGGCGTGCCCTTCATGAAATTATCCCTCTAAAATCTATCCTAGTTCCAGCTAATCAACACAATGGAACTAGTGATGAATGTCCCATATATCACCAAGGAGCGAAAGACGTCCTTCACCTTCTATTCCGTTGTCCTGCGGCTCAAGAAATAGGGAGGAGTCTTGACCTGCTAGAGAAGATTGAGGTGACACGGGTTGACAGATCTGGTTCAGTGGTCCTGGATGTAGGTTCTGCTCGGACAATCAGATGAGCTTCTGCCAGATTTTGATTCGGTGAAGATGAGGGAAACTATCGCTACTACATGCTGGTATTTGTGGTGGATTCGCCGAAGATCACGTGATGAATATATACGACGAGTGTATAAGTGCAAGATGTCAATACTGTCTTTGATAACAAATGCAGCAAATATCCCCAAAAACCAGAACCAGATTTCAGTTAAAAGATGGACTACACCGCTACCACACCAAGTTAAACTGAATGTTGATGCTTCATTTTACGTTGATACCCTACTCAGGTGCTATAGGTGGCATTCTTTGAGATTATCGGGGGAAATTCGTTGCTTCTGTCACTATGATTCTACCACATGTAACTTTGGCAGGGAAAAGGCAGAAGCCTGGGCTATGAGAGAGGGATTAAGGATGGTAAATAGATTGGGCTGCATCAATTTAATTGTTGAGTCCGATTCCCTGGAAACAGTGGAGGCATGCTCAGGAGTTCAAGCCCGGTTGTCTGAATCATCAGCGATATTTACGGACTGTCTTGACATGTCTACAATTGGTAATGTAGATTTTAAATTCTGTCCGAGAGAGGCTAATCAGGCATGTCTACTTCAATTGGTAATGTACATTTTAAATACTGTCCGAGAGAGGCTAATCAGACGGCGCACTGAGTTAGCGAAACAATGTTTTATTTCTAAGTCCAGCTATTTCCCTAAAAAAAATCAAATCACATCATCTTTTATGGTACATCAGTTACATACTTAACTATTGGTTAAAACTTAGTCTTAACAGTCGAAATATGCTATGAACAGAAAACATAGGAAGTTGTTTCGTGTTTATGTGAGCATAGTATATACTCCGTCCATCCCGATATACAATGCCCCTTTGTATTTCTGTAGGTTCTTAATTTGACCAACAAAATAGGAATTATTTATCACGAAAAGTCTGTCATTAAAATTAGAATCCTCTTTGGCATATGAACCCCACGGTATAGTACTTCCGTGGCATGTCCCACATAACACACGCTACACTGGTGAAATATTGAGGAGGGAGTAGTAGACGCAGTTTTCAGGAGTTTTGTTCACTGCAACTTTGTATATTTCCCTCACCCCTACTCACTGAAGGCAAACACAACCGCACATATTTTTCCCCCCTTGCAACGTTTATCTCAAAATTGCAAATCTGCTTCTTGCTTTCCTTTGAGCTCAGGAAGAATGTTATAAAGAAAAATAACATACCTGCCGACAGTTTGGGGGTGCTGCCCACACATGCGCCCCCTAACGATCAAACCCCAATTAAATTGGAAAACAAATTCCATTCATTTTTAGTTTTGTCACATAGGTAGAACATGATTCAACAAACTAAAATAAAGTATGTATAGCGGTGGCGGTAACTAGGGCTTCACATGCCGAGTGAGCGGAAATCGCCTCGTTAAGCGGGCTTGGTGGGCTAACGAGGGTCCATTCCTCTTTGAGAGCGGTAGACCGCCATCTGCGTGTCAAGCTCTTCCCAAGTTTGCTCTGGGCGGGCATGCGCGTCTGCGTTGTCAGGGTTGGGATGCACCACGAGGAGGCACTCTGAGTGAGCCTCTTCGAGTTCTTGCCACCGGAGTTGCTCCAACAACATGGCGTCGTTGATGACATCCCACCCGAGCCGGCTGTCTATACAACCGTGTTGGCCTCCCGGAGGGACCTCCCTCCTGCCTCTGGGATCCCCTGCCCTATTGCTCCCGCCCACACGCCACTTGGACGGAGGCGAGGAGCACCCATTGGTCGATTGACGGCTCTGCCTCACCATCGAAGTCAGAGACGTTGTTGTCCTCCTCCTCGTCGGCGACGGCTACCTACACCTTCGGCAGCGGCTCCGCCTCGGCTCCTCCACCTGGGTGTCGACCGCGAGTGGTGGAAAGACAACCATGCATGGTGCTCGAGTGTGGTGCGCCGTTTCCACCGCGACTCGGCCCTTTTTTATATCCGGCGACGACCCGACGGGAACTCACTGGAAACGGCGAGAAACTACGAGGCGTAGAGGCAAACGAGGGCGGAAATGGCGTGGTGTGGCGCGGCGCGACAGGAACTCGCTAGAAAAGCCATACTCCGGTGTCGGGAGGAGAGCCTTCATGGACATGACAATTGTGTTGCTACTAATGGTCCCCGCGTGGCCAATTCGACGTGCCATGCGTTGCTGGCAGCCCCAGACCAGCCATGTGTGCTGGGAGCAGCAAGGGGGTACTGCACAGTTTACTAGGTTGCCCTAGACAACGTTTGGGGGTGCTGGTGCAAACCTTTTTTCGCTCGACACCGACAAAGTCCGCTGGGGACGCGTTGGGGCACGGTGGAGATGCTCTAAAACTCACAATGTATAAAAACAAAACTATGACATGAAAGAATACACACAAGAAAAAACATGGAACTCTGCAGACTTTGGAGTTTGGGCATACTGCAAGCTAAGATCAAAGAAAACTTTCCTCTATTCGAAAGAGTTATGATAACAAAATAGATACTCCCTCCATTTCAAAGTATAAGATATTTTAGCTTTTGTGAAACTAATGTATCTAGACATCTTTTAGTTCATAGGTTTGAAGTGAATCTACACACTAAAAAGGGTCTAGATACATTCGTTTCACAAAAGCTAAAACATCTTATATTTTGAAACAGAGAGAGTACTACTCTAAGTCATGTGGATTTTCCTTTTTCTCCGACTTTTGGGTTGTCTCGGCAATTTTTCCTTTCATGGCCAACCACGCGCCCCGTTTCGGCTCCACTCCGCACGTGTCTCCTCGCCTCCCTGCCCGGGTGACGTCCGTGCTGACTTGGGCGTGGCGTCATGGTGGCGACACGTTGCGCCCGTGGCGCCCCTTGTGGCTCGGGATGGGAATGGGTCGGGTCGGCCCCGCGGGTCGCTGACCCGACCCAAAAAAACAAGGCCGTTGGGCCGGCCGGGTCGGCCTCATATGAAAATCGGGTCAATGGAGCCGGCAACGACTAACCCATTGGGTCGGCCGGGTCGACCCATCTCTAAGAAAATTAACACTCTAGTTGATTATTTCCAGTACGTAGCTAACTTCAGCGAGTAGCATCAGATTGATTCGAACTTTTACCATACACGTACTACTAGGATTGGGTTTGTGACCCACTGGATCCATGTTGCTAGATTAGTTATCAATTGGTCATCAGGTAGCCCAGTATGACAATTATTCATCAGCTTAGCTAAGCTTTGTACAGTACTAGGTAAATATATTTTAGATAATTCTAGTATAAACAAAACTGAAAAAACATAAGAAAGTTATAATTTGGGTCGGCCCTAGGTATCCATTGGGCCAACGAGGCCGCTGGCTTCTAGTGAAATGGGTCGACCCATGGCCTCCCAAATTGGCCCTGAGGCCACGGGGCCAGGTCAAAGGCCAGGGCCGGGTCGGCCCATTCCCATCCTGACTTGTGGCTACACGTCGAAGGGTGCTCTACATGCACCCTCGTGCCAGTCCTCCTTCTAAAACGTGCCCTCGTGTCAGTCCTTCCTTTCTTCCCGAGTAGCTATTTTTATTAGGTCTAAACTTAGACTTGATATTATGTATATGCGTGTTTCCTTTAGGTTGTCCTTTATGCAGCAAGGTGCGTTCTCGATTGGTACGTTGCAAACATAGACTTTAAGAGAGGGACCGAAAAGAAAAGTTTCGAGAGCCCCCTCCAACGGCTCTCCTCCAACCTCCCACCCCCTCTTCTGTGTGTTGACCAACGGTGGCCGGGCCGAACCCGAGCTATCTCTGGCGGCGCTGCCGGCCGGAGATGGCGAGGGGGAGGCACCAGAGCAGTAGATAGGAGTAGCTTTAGGTCTCATGGCCGTGTGCCCGTAGTATGGAGTAGGGCGTCATCTTCCTCGGGATGAGCTCGACACATCTGGGGTTGGTGATGTCTCCTACTGCTACTCCGATGGCTGGAGCCGACGGTGCATGGCGCAGCTACAGGGATCTCCGCTAATAAGGCATCTTTCTCTCCCACCTTCATCCGGATCTCGGCTTCTCTGCACCCTCTCTGGATGGCTGGCCGTGGCGACGAGGGGGAGGGATGTTACAGCGGCGGCGTGGCCGGATTGATGGTGGGGTGGGGGTCATTTTTCATCTTGGCGCTTCGGCATGGTGCCAGGCGGTCGCATGCAGCCCCTGCCTACATTCCATCGCGGTGGTGGATGGTGGATTTGGGGATAATGGCGAGCCCCCTTTTAAATAAGTGCTGTCTCTTGCATTAGATTGGTGGGCATGAGATGGTGGTGTGGCTCCTGGCCGGCCGTGGCAGTGAGGAGGAGCTGCATCTCCATGATCTGAAAGGTGAGGCTGTTCCCCATGATTTGAAAGGTGAGGCTGTTCCCCCCTTGGCTGGCCACAGAGGCGAGGGAGGGCGGAGAAGTAGGGTTTCATATCCGTTCCTAGTCTGGTGGTTGCTCGGCTCTCATTTCGAGGTGGCCATGTGGGTTTGTCCATGCTGTATCTTCTTCGGCTCCTCCTCCTCATCTCGGGCAGGAGCTCTGAGGGGGAAGCTAGTTTTCTTCGCGCGACATCGATGGACTTGGGCTGCTCGATGGCGCTCTTCCATGGTTTGTCCTCTCTTCCTGGTTGCCGAGGTTGCAAGCGGAAGGAGAAGACCTCTATGGAGGAACGACAGAGAACGACCTTGGAGTAGTGAAGCCACTTCTTTCTGCAGATCCAAATCGGAGGCAGTTTGCCGGCCGATTATCTTGGCCAAGAGGCCCTTGAGCTTGCCGGCGAGGTGTTCTGGCATTTCTTCAACCTCCACAGGGAGGCCCAGCAGTTGCAGAGGCGAGATGGAAGAAGGACCTGCTTGCTCTCTTCAGAATTTTTTATCGGGTCCTTGTAAAACATAGGGTCTTGTGTGATTTTTTATATTTTGGGTCCTGCGTGAAAATCTGTATCTCCACCGTCTTGATTAAATGAAAGGCTTCCCGCCCCTTCTGGGGATCTCCGTTAAAAAAAAAAGATTGGTACGTTGCAGTACGGCAGGGTGTTACGAGTGATGCACGCGGAGCCGATGGAGCCTTAGCAAGGCCTGTGCGCGGTGAGATCCTGGCATGGTAGTGTGACGCGTTGAGAAGGTAAGATGCATATTGACCATGTGACCCGGTTCTGCACGCATGTGACACATTCTAGATGAGGGTTGGACAAATTCCAGATCTTAGTCTCATATAAACTTAACCTATAGCTCGAGAATTTACAGTGAGAGAATTGATAACGAATAGTGATCCTATGACATAAAAGTTATTACAACAATCTTATAACGGAGAAAAGAACCAAAATATTACAAGCAAATGTCACTAACCACAAACATCAAGCAAAAAAGACAAATTATGCTATTAAATGTAGTAAACTTAACCAATGGCCTAAGAGGCCTGAAGTATAATGATGATGTCCTGGCCCATAAATTCCAAGCTGCCGGTCAGAAACCCCAAGCTACTTCTCGGTGTCGATGTTGTAAGAACTCATCTGCATGGAGCACTCATGCTGCTACAAAAGTATCAACAAAGCAAATGTGAGTACAAGGTATATTTCACAAGACTTATGGTTGGTGGAGTTATTTTGCACAAAGCTATCTTTATTTGTAAAACAAGAGGAAGTAGAAACTCGACGAACAAATCATTTTAAAAGGAATTAAAAGGAAATAAGGGAGCGACATCTCTAACTTATTGATCATCATAGTTTGATATCCACCAAATCATCATCATCACCTCTCAACTAGGATCACCCCTCGTATCCTGAGGAAGCATCCTTAAGCATACATTTATCTCCAAATTTTACGATTAGGTTAAAGTTTTGTATGATCTTGGAATCTGGTCACCAAGTCATCCTTAATCGTGGACATAGATTTTCGAAAAGATTTAACCTTGTAGGGGTGTAGAACTTTACCCACACAAACAACTTTCTCTTAATGCCACTAGTAAACGCACTTCCCTTGTGCGCCGGCAGAGGGCTGTTGAACACGACCTTTACCTAGCTTTCACCTAAATCCATGAGTCACCAGAAAGGGCCACCCATATTCTATAGTCGGTCGCACTCTCAGCTCGGTCAAATCCTATGTTCTGTGGATCCTAAGTTGGAAGTCCCATAGAACCCTTTACCTCAGCTACGCTCTGTATGATGCACCATCTTCAACCCATCTAGAATGCAGATGCTAAATCCGAATCTCAAACTATGGACTCATGGATCCAAACTAGGAAAGTTTGTGGATCGATGGGGGATTCCACGCCCCCGTGTGGTTGCAAGCTCATCTTGGTTCCAAAGGCAAGAACTCGGGTCCTAGAGGTGGCGAGTATGCGACTATGAAAACCACATCCCACCGTGGCCTCCCATACAAGCCTTAGCATGATTAACCTTCACTGCTTATCTCATCTCATCAACATATCTTGTTCTCCTGCCATAACAGATTCATTTGCATCTCTGATACAACAACTGGCTGAACCAGTCTCAACAGATAAGAATGGCTAAGCAGGACACATGTAACAGCTCTAGCAAAGCACACAAACCAAACCTAGTTATGCTAGGAGAAGTGGATTAGGTTCTATATGCTTCAAAAGGTAGTAACACAACAGATAGGATACTCTATGTAAGATAAAATACCATAGTAGAATCGTATTCATCATGGCAAAAATTGAGATACTTTGAAAACATGGGATTGTATAGTGGTGGGGCTATGGTTGCCTTTGCCCGTTCATATCCAGAAAATAAATCTTTGGATATCCTGCTCTTGACTTGTTCATCGATGGATAGTTATTGACCTTCGATATTCGATAGTGTTGATCTCCTTCTTGATCTCGAACTCATTCTCGAATTCTACTAGGAAGAACCAAAACACTGGAAATGAAGGGAAACAATCAACACATGGGATAGATGCAATGCTCAAGCAAGTATGATGATATGACAAGTTAAATAGTGCTAAAATAAAATCCTAATACAAGATTAACAATTTTAAATAGGACCCGAGGGGTATAAACCCTAATATAGGAAGAACCCCGAAAGCACCTATGGTGGTTGATTTGTTCTTCTATTAAACTTGTTGATGGTATTTGTTTAACAGTGCATCATTTTGATGCTAAACTGTAGATCTTATTTTTTATTAATTTGATATATTATTTGTATTGTTCTGAACTAGAGAATTAAATATATGGGTTTTACAAGATTTATTCAATTTCTGATATTCTAGAAAACAAATAAAAAGGTTTTACTGCGCCAGGAGCTCAACCTTTTAAACTCTTTACAACGAGACATAGCAAGCCTCAGACATAGAAAGGTGGGGTCGCGTTACACGTAAGCTTCCATGTTGGCGAAGATTGCTAGTACCCACATCATGTGACACGTCAACACCACGCGGGCGACACATGATCACCATGTCGGCACGCCGATGGCCATACCGGACAACGATGGAGACAGAGGAGGAGAGCGAGCGGGGCTGCATGCGCTAGCATGTATTAACAAGAAGGCCAAGGTGAACCATCTAGTGGTGATGCCGCTAAGAATTGGTTGCCGGAGTTACCTCCACAACCGTGACCTACGGCAGTGCACGGTGGTGTTTGTCGCTCGAGCGAACTAGAGCAAGAGAGAGAAGGAGGGGTGGCTCAAGAGAACCAGATGCTCACCATGAAGCTATTGGAGGGTTGGAATCGACGAAGAAGGTGACATTCAGCATCGAGGAAGACAAACACGGAGGGCTTGATTGAGGGTGCACCGGCCCGATTCCTTTGGCAAGGCGATGCGGTACAACATGGTGAATCTCGTGGGCACATCTACATGGCTCGGCGCGGCCGGGAGCGGCAGCGGACAACAGTGTCTGATGGGGCTAGGATTTGGGCTCTAGGGAGAACGAGAGAGAGGGCACGAGAGGAAGAGATAAGACTAAGGGAAGGGAGAGGAGACTTGCAACTTCTTATCCTTGCACCCAAGAGCGGCAGCGAGCATCACGTCACAGAGGAGATCGATAGCGAGCACACGGACAGCCAGTAGCTTGCATGCGCGGGGAAGACGATAAGGTTTAATAGAAACCCCCCCAGGTTTCCAAGGAACCAACCCGCAGTGCCTGTGTGCTGGTGATTTTGTTAAAACCCCTCAATCTTTTAATAAATAGAGAAAAACAATTTAAAACAACACTAAATTCATTTTATTTTGAATTATATTCACCCTTTGATTAGTTTGCGGTAATTGGGTGATCCAAAATACACCAAACTTGCATAAAACTTTATGAAAATAATTGTCTTTCCTTAACCAATTTGGAAGGACCACAAAGGCTCATTTGAAGTATTTGGAGGGATTCAAAATAGAGGGAACTCACATGTAGACTTAGTGTTTTTGGTTTCTCTTCTTGCATTTGACTTAGCAAAAGTAGATGATGCTTATGTGGATGAACATTCAAACCCTAATTAGAGAATTATTAAAACTAGGGATTTTACATGCATGAGCTAAAATAAGATGTGCTGCAGAGAACTAGCCGAAAGGTTAGGTGGTCACATAGGTAGATGATTGGTTAGTTAGTGGATATAGTCTTTTGGCCGGTATGGTGTGCATGCATGTAGTTAGAGGAGTAGATGGCGTGAGTTTATGTTGGACATGTTGTAAGTGTGTGAGTGTGGTTTATACTGATAGCTTTAATACCAAATTATTTTACGGTTATCTGTGGATTTCTGATAATTTCAGCTTCACTTTGTGTCCATGTTGTGCCCGACTATGGGTTGAGACGGGCTCTTTTTCATGGTATGATTTTAAGTTGGGACAGTTAAACAACATGGGTCATCAGTACGACTGTCACCAATTTGTTGCTACCGGTTTATCCGCATGTGTAGTTTTTGCTCTTGTTTGTTTGCTTTGTTGTGGTGATGCGCTGTAGATTGCTGTATTGTCCGTTTTTAGTATTGAACCATACTTATCATGGTTTTAGTTTTCTGTCGTGATGCATCCACGACATTGTTTCGTTAGAATGCCTGCCTTGTGCGATATAGGTCGATTGTTACATTTTCGCGTCATCCTTTCAGTGCTCTTGACATGGTGGCATCAACGAGAGCGACGTGCGCCACAACCCATGCTAGTTTGATGCAAGAGCAAAGAAGGTTCTTATTGTAATAGTGCCAAATATGTGTATATGATATAGTTGGACTTGGATTAGTGGAAGGTTAGGTGTTTGAGTTGAACACTTGTAACCTGGCCTATTATACAAGATCGAGTTTTGAGGACAATTCAGTGCCCATGGGGGCACTGGACCGACGTAGCGTTGTAGAACTGATGTGCCCCTAAAGCATGCCCCATAGATATAGGTGTTTATCGTTGTATTCATGCTGCCATGATTCCTTCCATCTCAGGAGGAACTTCATCCATTGTAGCTCCAAAGCCCTCCACCATGGATATGGACATCACTACTACTAATGATGTTCCTACTTCTGTTGTTGAAGTTACTCCTCTAAGCCCCCAGGTGACACTAGAGAGCGCGCCTACTGTTAACACGGCTTAAGCTCCGGCTAAGGATGCCGTACCAAGGGTTAAAAAGCCAATGGAAGACATGAACAACAAGGCAACAACTAGCAGGGCGATGCCCCCTAGGACATCACAGACTTCTTCTAGTCAGGTGATGGTCAAGGACTCTCCAGCTCCTCGAGCTGTAGTTGTGTCTGATGCCCCAAACTCCTCAGACACCATGCACAATGAACTTTTCAAGGCTGCGGACATCATGTCTACAAATGCAAAGCTCACCTATGATAATACTCTGCAATGCTCCAACAATATGAAAGTCATTGCAATGGTAAGTCTTTGGTACTTGTAATTTTTACTTGTGACATATCCCACTGTAGCCCCCGAGCCTTAGGAGGGAAACGATAAGTTTTTGTCCTAAGTGCTCTTAGAGAAACTAAGTAAAATTTCCTGTGTAGCCTCCGAGTGTCTAGTTGCAATTAGAAAATTCCGACTAGATACTCTAAAATAGCTTTCGAATTCTTGTACTGTAGCCCCTGAGGTTTTAGTTGAAAAATGTAAATTTTCCAACTAGATGCTCTAGAGTAACTAAAGTGTTTACTTTTGTTAGAATGAGTGTGCTCGGAAGCAGGCGATATACCGAGAGATTGCTTAGTTGAAGAAGGAGAAGAAAGATACCAAGGTCGCTTTGTGCAAGGATAAGGATGCTTATAAGTTCCTCAAGGATAAGACCACGAAGGGAAGATGTCTTCGTGCATCAACTAATCTTATTACATCATTCCACATCTTTTCCATGTGCACGTACTCATACTCTTTATTTATGCTAGTGCCAAAGCTAAGGATATAGTGGAGAAATCTAAACATAACCAGGAGCTTGAGAGCGAGTTCAACATCCTCAAGAAGGAGCAGCAAGATACAGTGAAGGTCCACGAGGACACCATCAAGGTCATGTAAGAGTCGTCCGAAACTGAGATCAATAAGCTCAAGGCGGAGATTGAAGAGCTGAGCTTCAAGAATGATGTTACCAGAGAGAAAAATTGTAGAAACCTCAAAGCCTTCAAGAAACTCTAGCATGAGCATGATCTTTTGGTGGCACCTTGCGAGATGGATGAGACGAGTGTGCTTGGTAAATTTTCTCTGCTCTTATATCTGCAAGTCGGATAATTTGTGTGTTTATAAACTCAAATCCTTTGATTTGTTGGTGTATATAGCTCCCATTGGCCTAGCCAACTTGGGACCAAACTCCATAAATATCAAAAGCCGTAGGATATTGGATGGTTGCTTCGTCAACACCATTATCGTGCAGATCAAGGAGATAGCTCATGTGTTGGACATTGCCCTCAAACAATGTGACTCTGCCACCAAGTTCTTTGAAATCATGCGTCGAGCCCCTAAGAGGATCAATAGATGGAAGTTTTCTTCCATCAAATTGGGAGAACGGATGGCGCGGGCGCTGACCAAGTCTCACTACTATAGTGCCGACATCAATATGATAACCTCTGGCGTGCCGGCTGTTGACGAAGACGGCAAGGCCATGGATAGCGTAGCTATCTAGAACTTTATTGCGAGCTATGACAACTTGGTGGCCAACAAGGTAAATGCAAACATCTTCATTCTGATAGAAGCTATTCCAGACGCATCTCCTGCTGCCTCAGACTCCTCATTGGGCTTATCGGATCATGAGAGCCATGGTGGTGCTAGCTCTCCTGCTGCTAATGATTGTCAAGTCTTGAAAGGAATATGCCCGAGAGGCAATAATAAATGGTTATCATCTTTTATTCCAAGTTTATAATTGATGCTTATTTCTCATGCTATAATTGTGTTAATAGGAAACGTTGATACATGTGTGTTTAATAAACAAAAGAACAAGTTCCTAGTAATGCCTCTCATTACACTAGCTTGTTTATTAACTAATGATCAAGGTTTCCTGATCGTGAACATTGGAATAACAAGGTCATGTCATTAGAGAATGATATGATGAACATTCACCTACAGTAGATTTAGCAATATGATCATGTCCTCAAGTTTATATTGCTATCTCATTCAAAGTAACCCTAATTCTTAGACCATGAGATCACGTCAATTACTAACTCCGGAAGAGTACTTTGATTCCATCAAACGTCACACCGTAATAGGGTGATTATAAAGATGTCATCGGGTAATTAGAAAGTGTTAGTTGAGGCTCATGGATCAAGAGTGGGATTTCTCCATCCCAATGATAGAGAGATATACTCAAGACCCTCTCGGTGATATCACATTAACATTGCTTGCAAGCAAGTGATAAAGATCACTAAGAATGTTATATCACGGTGACAAGAAAAGAGTACTTGTCATTAACGAGATTAAACTAGGTATGTAAGATACCAAATGATCGGATCCCGGACAAGTAAAATATCACAAGACAAAAGGATATGGTTACTACAAATAAGGTTCACGTGATCACTAGTTTATCGTTGAACTAGTGGGAGTCATTATGGATCTCTAGGTCCCACTAATGATTATTCATCGGAGAGAGTCTCGACCATGTCCATATAGTTCACGAAACCGTAGGGAGACACACTTAAGGGTAGTCGACGCATTTGAGTGGATAGGGAACACCGGAGAAAATACTGGACAACGCAGGAATTGTTCTGATAAATCTGCCAGAGTAGTTTCAGTGTATCAGATTAATGCAAAGGATTGAATTGTTGATGTGTTCATTAAACGAAATTCTCATTAAATGAAGTTTTCATTGAATGAGTGGCATTAAATCAAGTGAATTAAAAATGTGTTTTTAATGAAGAGACTCTTGATTTTGAGTGGAGAATAAATGGGGGAAAGTGGAGATCAATTTTTGTGAGTGGAGAGTACGCCCACATGAATGATGGAAGAGGTGGGGGCAACCCTCTTGGCCGCTGGCCATGGAAAGGGGCAGATCCCTTCCCCCTATAAAAGGTGGGGTGGATCTCTCTCTCACACACACTCATCCTCCCTCCCCTTATATGCCCTTTGGTTGGCATCTTCCTTCCCTTTCTAGCCTTGTCCATTGCCACAAGAATGGTGCTTAGGTGAAGCCCTATTCAAGATCTTCTCCACCACCATCACCACCATGTCGTAGTATTGGCGGAGTTCCCGAGGATCCCCTACTTCCGCTGCCCAGCTGGAGCAAGGGACGAAAGTCGTAGACACACCGAATGTGTGACCGATTACGGAGGTGCTGCCCTTTGTGGCGCTGATCGTGTTTGCGTCCTTGAGGATGGTCATGTACAATCTACAACAGCCACGTTGTTTACAAGAATGTTATACTGCTTTACGGTCTTCGAGGGTGAGTCCATATGAAACCGTTACAAGTGTCGCCTAGATTCGATCTTGGTAGTTGCAACCATAGGATTTTTTTGTTTTTATGCAGCGAACCCCATCATGTCTTAGGTTTAGACACCAGTGATGGAGGATCCCCTTTTTAATTCAGCCAGGGGTGCAACATCAAGCGAGCTCGATCGGTGGGCTAGACAAATACAATCACACAGGGAGACACATGTTTTTTTACCCAGATTCATGCCATGATGTGCAGATCCCTACGTCTTCAACTATCTACTATGTGGTGGTTGATCACACGGTTATAGAGTTTGTTCCTGGGGAAGAACACAACCAGTTCTTCCCTTGTTAGTCCCCCTCTCTCGACCAACCTGGGCCTCCTTTTATGGTGATAAGGGGACACCACAAGGGTCGGTCATTGTAACACCCAAGCCTCTCTTGAACGACGGTTGTCACCCCTAGAAGCCCTCTAGGATCTCTAGGCTAGCCCCACAAACCAACACTAGTCTTTTATGCACACTTGGACCTTTCTCGTGCACTCCTGAAAAAGAACTTTGAGGTTGGTAACCCATCCCTAAAGTGCTCCAGGCCAAGCATGCTTAACCTGGAGGTTCTTTAGAGATGAGCTTGCAGAAAAGAAGCTGCAACTTGTTCATATGAGTATCCTATCAATCCAATTAAGCCATATTCCATGGTCTCACATACACCCACCCTTAGAAGATCGAGACCCTCATCAATCAACCACAAGCCACAAACATCCCCTCTTGGCACACATCTGTGCGTCCAATGCCGGTACATGTGCCATGCCATGTCCACTCTCGACCACTAATGACTACAAGAGCATAAATCGATTGTAGCTAGTTTCTAAATAAGAGTATCTGACGCACAAAGAGCTATTTGGTTAAGATGTTTATGCCCCTCATCACTATTTACAAAAGGATACTTGTAAGTTGCCTTTAATCTCTGGTAAAGGGTGTTTGAAAGGTTTTGCGTTTGTCTACAAGAAAGTAATAAAAACAAGTAAAGTAAAAAAGTAATGAAAGCGTTGGGAAATGGTATTGGAACTCAATAAGGCTAAAATGTTTTCGGGGATGTAGGATACACCACTAGCATATGATAATTATTCATGATCAGGATAATATATTTCTTTCGTCATGACATGTGTGGAGAGAGCTCCATAATAATATGTTCACTACAAGTCTTGTGAGCAGTGTTTCTTGAGTCAAGTATTGAGGTCATCTCTAAATAATCACTATGATGCCTGCGAGGCAATTAAGGGTTTACCCATGAATATCGTAATAAGCTTAGTGAATCTCTCTTAATTTCTCCTTTGATAGTGTAGTTTGTAAGCCAATGCTTGTAGTCACAAAATAACACTGGACATACTCCCATACACGTCCCAAGGGTATCTCCCTCTCTTTAGTCCTGAAGGGTAAATGATATGTGGTCGACTTCACATACCATCTAAAGAGAGAGATCTAACACAATATCATAGATAAATGGATCATGGACCAAAGTTATAGATCATCTTTATTTCATTTCATAATAATGTTAGGGTTTCTCCATCTCCCAAGAACAAAGGAAACTACTCACACATGGAAGCAATAAAAAACATCATCATATTTATATGGATGGATCAAAAGTGCTTAAATCTATTGAAAACCACAATTGTATTGGAATTACAACAAGATCTAATGGATGAGAGAGGGCAATGATAGTGGTGATGGAGATGAAGCTGTTGATGATGAAGGGGGTGATGCGATGTCCTCTGATGATCCCTATCACTTCTCCTTCTGAGCAATGGTGATGGTGGAGATCTTGTGGAGGCGCCGGCTATGGAGTTTGCAAGGTGGCAGGGTTCCGCCGTGGTGGTATGTGGAGAGAGTCCTTCTCCCTTAGCTCCTCACCTCCTTATGTAGGCCTAGGGGGGTCTCCCATAGCCCCTCCCATGTCACCTATGACCTAAGGAAGATCTAGAAACAAACGGGGAAGGATTATGTGAAGAAACGTGTCTAGAAAGGCATTTTATGTGCATCTAGACCCACGGTACGGGCGGGCGGTACGACCGTACGGGCTCGTACCGTAGGTCGTTAAGCTTGGAGATTCTTCCGTATTTTGGCTGCCATTTCTTCATACGAACTCTGATTTCGGTGATCTTTGTCTCGTTGGATTCGTCTGGACGAGGGATACAAAACCATGGCATTTGATATTAATTTGGAGTTGATGGAAAAATCCACTTTTTTTTCACCCCTCAAATGGCTAAGTCTGGTTCCTGCATCTCCTCCATATTGCATCCTCTTGACTGCTTTTACCTTGCGTTATCCATAATCCATCACAATACCTACACACTAGTCAAAGAAAAGAAAAAGTAATAAAATACTAATAAAAACTAATAGTTGTGCAACACACATATGAAAATGAATGAGAACTAGTAATCATGCATAATAGGCATAGTTGTAGCTAGATATAACATGTGATGAGTGACAATATGAATAATTTGTATGCTCAGATATGCATCTTATTTGCACTCATCAACATCCCCAAGCTAAACGTTGCTCCTCCTCGATCAAGAGAGTTTATAAAAATTAATTCTATCAACTAGCTTACCATAGAAGATCAATGCCTTGTATCCTTATTTTTTCCAACAAGCTCAAAGTAAGATAGAACATATTCATACAAGGAAACACAAGCTTAGTTATGTCAGTACATAAAAGATCAATTACAACTTCAATGCTCCATGTCAAAAGTAAATCTAGCTTGAAAGCAAACTTGTGATGCTTCTATTGCGCCTTTTATATTTTGTATCCTCACTTTTTTAAAGTAAAATCTTAGAAATTAAAAGTGAGAGATCATGTGATAAGAAGCATAGCATTAGAGTGTATCATTAGAACACCCACATCAGTAGATCAAGACTATCAAACACTACTATTCCATTCATTGTCTTTCATGAAAATTCATGTAGTAGTAACGAGACCATGCCAAAGAATGTTTTGTGTGAAACTTTATTTATTTCAAAGATAGTTTCCAACAAGGATCATTGAGTGATCTTTTAAGCAATAGTTTACACATCCTTCAAGAGTACAAATACTTTTCCCATTACGGTAACATGTGCTACCCATGTCATCAACTCAATAGTCAAAATTAGGGGTTGTACAATTGATTGTTCATAGGCCAGCGGAGTTGTTGGCATCCAAAGGTGTGCATAAAGAATACGTAAATAAGTTTTAAACAGTATCATATTTTTACCCACAATGTTTAGCTTTGGTATGTATCGCAATTACCACTAGACTTCATTTCAATCAAACAACTCCTTTAAAGAGTTCCATCAAGTCTATCAATAAATCTATGGGTTTGAGTATCTATAAGGATAGACTCTTAAGACAATTGAACATCACCTGAGAAATTATTTAGAGGCTTCATCAATATACTTTTAATCATGTCAAGTGTAGAAATCATGGCAATGTATTCTAGAGGATCACAATTTTTTTCTCAAGATGGATAAAGATTTAAACATAGTGCATCAAAGCTCTAACTCAACTCTTATGAAACCTAACATAAGCAAGTGTATCCCTTATATCAATATGAAACATATCTTACCTAAGAAAGCATTCAAAAGAAGTGAGACACATGATTGCACAAAAAAATCATCAAATAAGAACATTGCACAAGACTACACATGTAGAAGTAACTTCCCCAAGCTAGAACTTTTGCAAGAACCAAACTTGAATAGATTACCACAAGATAAGGTAAAATGATGTTATCAAAAGAGAGTGTGAGAAGTGGTTACCTCCCCAAGCTTGAATAAAGCAAGGGTGACACACTTTACCGTTGATGTACGAATAACCTCTCTTTTGATGGACATGAACCTTTGGTTCAATGAATACTTCCTTAATGTACTGGTCTAGTGGTTGCCTTCTTAGAGAACCCGGCTCTTGTTGAAGAGCTTCAATTTGGAAGGTTTTACCAAACACTTGTTGAAGCGTTGAGTTGAAACAACCAAGTGGCTTATGCAAGTATTTGCATAGTTGGCACAAACTATGCACATCATCACACAAGGTTCAAGTCCCTACGAAAATAACACAGAAATTAAAAAGCAAACGATTTGGTGTACGAACAATGTTTGTTCACCCAATCGAGAAAATAAAAATAAAATAAACATGAAACACTACATAGAATTAAAGGCTACGGAGTTTCGAAGGTAGGTAAAAGAAAATGAAGTACAATGAAACATGTAGAAGGTAACCCAGCGACCTGAGGTAATTGAAATAAAAAGATTAGGGGTTTATAACCTTTTTGTACCCATCCCTGTCCTTGCTGCATGGTGCTACTCCTTGGTACGGATGTGTGCTCATACTACACCTCGTCCACCACAAAGCCCCCTATAGCAGAGCCATAAAAAACAATGTGTGTATTAAATGTATCTCTATAGAATGTATGCGGAAAAAACTTATGTTTTGTCTAAGGCAGAAAAACTTGTACTCAAGCTTCCTGCAACTTATCTATTTCTAGCATGTGTATATATTTTTGAAGCAAGTGCTTGCTTATCCATTATTCTAGTTCGTATGCTTGACCTTTCGTGAGACAGAAGACTCGCAGCACGATACTATGCTCTCAGGTGATGATGCTTAATAGCACCGTCCAGAACCTAAGAACAAAATAGCCGGCTTTGAGTGCCGAAGAGTCACTACTCCGGAATCAACATAAAAACTTCAGAAAACGTGTAGACCAGAAAATTTAAGCTAACGCCCGTAGGCGGAATTTTCACAAGGGCAAATGCAACCTTGCGCATAAAGGGTTTATATGATCCAAAAAGGAACAACTAAAGGAGGTAAAAGACTTAGAAAATATGAGTGAACCAAATGCTTTGTTTCATTGATCATATAAGAAACTTATTACGTAATATAAATGTTCTAAGTGTAAAAGGGATGTAGCTGTGCTATGTTCCATGGCCGATCTGTCTCCGGGTAATCATCATCGGATTCACGTTGCTTGCGCTTGTGATTTTTTGGCCTATCTTTCAACTCGCAGATATCAACAAGGTAATAGGAACCATTGAGCAATGCTTTGCTTATGACGAACGACCCTTCCCAAGGCGGGGATAGTTTGTGTGATTTCTCCTGCTTGAGTCTAAGCACCAGATCCCCTTCTTTAAATGAGCGATGCTTTACACGGCGACTATGGTAGCCGTGTAGCTTTTGCTGGTAGACGACATATCTCTAGCATGCCAGCATGTGCTCTTCTTCAAGTAGGTCCATAGATAGTCGCCTGGATTCTTCAGCGTCATCTTCCTTGTAGGCGGAAACTCTTGGTGCATCGTGGAGGATGTCGGACGGGAGAACTGCTTCTTCTCCATAAACCATGAAGAAAGGAGTCAAGCTGGTGGATCTGTTGGGTGTTGTTCTTAAACTCCACAAGACAGATGGTAGTTCCTCCGCCCAGGCTCCAGCTGCTCTATGCAGCGGTGCCTCTAAGCATGGCTTGGTTCCGTTCAGAATTAGTCCATTGGCCCTTTCAACTTGCCCATTTGATTGTGGATGTGCCACAGATGCTAGGTCAAGGCGGATGCCTTTCTCATGACAGTACTCCTCAACTTCTCTGAGAGATAGATTTCTGCCATTGTCGTTGATGATGCTATGTGGGAGACCAAATCTCACCACTAGATCCTGGACAAACTTTAGGGCTGTTGCCCCATCAAGCTTTCTAATGGGTTTAGCTTTAATCCATTTTGTGAATTTGTCCACTGCTACTAGCAAGTGTGTGAATCCATAGGGTGCTGTCTGCAAAGGACCCACCATGTCCAGCCCCCAGACTGCAAACGGCCAAGTTATTGGTATTGTTCGCAATTCTTTAGTTGGAACATTTGGTTGTCTCGCATAAAACTGACACCAAGGCAGGTTTGTACCAACTTGTCAGCGTCCTCCTTGGCAGTTATCCAGTAGAATTCTTGTCGGAAGGCCTTGGCCACCAATGACCGGGGAGCGGCGTGATGCCCGCAATCTCCGAGATGTATTTCTCTAAGGATTTTAATACCTTGCTGCTGGGAGACGCATCTTCCGAATATCCTGTGGTACTTCTCTTGTATAGCTGGCCGTCAATGATGACATAGCCTTTTTCTCTGCGTACTATTTGTCGGCTTTCGACTCTCTGGCAGGCAAAGTTCCTTCTTATAGATAATCCATGAACGGCTTCGTCCAAGCCGGAGAGGTCACTGTTACTGCATTAACAAATGAATCCACTCTATCCGGGTTGTCGCGGTCTGCTCCCTTCACAGATGGAGTCCGTAAATGCTCCAGGAAAACGCCTGGCGGAATTGGTCGACGCGCTTATCCAAGCTTTGACAGCAGATCTGCTGCCTCGTTATCCTCCCTTTTGACGTACTTGACTTCATAGCCGTCGAAGCACTTGGCTATTTCGTCTACTTCATCTCGATATGCCGCCATCATAGGGTTCCGCGTGTTCCAGGTGCCAGCTACTTGCTAGGCAACCAAGTCGGAATCTCCATAGCAAACTATGCGCTTGATGCCAATATCCTTGGCTACGCGAAGTCCGTGAATGAGGGCCTCATACTCCGCCATGTTATTTTAGTGTTGAAGTGGATCTGTAGGACGTAATGCAACTTTTCTCCTATTGGTGATTGCAATAATACACCAGCCCCTGAGCCATTGAGCAACTTTGATCTGTCAAAGTGCATCACCCAATACTCTGGCTTTGGCATAGGAGTGTCTTCTGTCAGTTTTGTCCAATCTGCAAGAAAATCCGCCAATGCTTGTGACTTGATAGCGTTGCGTCGCTTGTAGGTGATGTTGAAGGCGGCAAGTTCAATTCCCCACTTTGCCACTCTTCCTGTAGCATCGCTGTTATTGATGATGTCGGACAGTGGAGCTTTGCTCACTACTGTGATAGGGTGCTCCTAGAAATAATGCCTTAACTTACGTGAAGCAAGGAAAATTCCATAAGCTATCTTCTGGTAGTGCGGGTAACACTTCTTGGATTCTATGAAGACCTCGCTTACATAGTAAACGGGTCACTGAACTCCGTACTCATGCGTGGGCTTCTGGCGCTCCACCATGACGACGATGTTGATTACTTGGTTAGTTGCCTCCATGTAGACTAACATAGGCTCCCTTGGCACCGGTGCTGCAAGTATAGGTGGGGAGGAGAGTATTCTCTTCAACTCCTGAAGTGCTGCGTCAGCTTCGTCCGTCCATGTGAATTTGTCCGCCTTCTTGAGCAACTTGTAGAGCGGCATAGCCTTCTCACCAAGTCAGGCGTTTGATGTCGAGGATGCCCTTGATTTTCCCCGGGTTCACCTCCATTCCACGATGCGAAACGATGAAGCCCAACAGTTCGCCGGATGGTACCCCGAAGACACACTTCTTTGGGTTCAGCATCATGTTGTATTTCCGGAGATTGTCGAAGGTTTCGTGTAAGTCATCAATAAGATCATTTGATTTCTTTGACATTACCGCTATGTCATCCATGTAAGCGTGTACGTTGTGACCTATTTGGTCGTGCATGCAATGTTGCATCGTCCGCTGGTACGTATCACCAGCGTTTTTATACCCAAAGGGCATCGTGACGTAGCAATACGTGCCATAAGGTGTGGTGAACGAAGTGTCCAATTGGTCCGAATTTCGCATTCGGATCTAGTGGTATCCTGAATAGGCATCGAGAAAACACAGAAGTTCTGAGACAGCCGTCGAATCAATGACTTGATCAATGTGAGGCAAAGCAAATGGATCCTTCGGACACGCTTTGTTCAAGCCGGTGTAATCAGCGCACATTCTTAATTCATTGGTTCCCTTTTTGGGGACAAGTACAGGATTTGCCACCCATCGGGTGTGACTAACTTCTTGGATAAAGCCAACCTTAAGTAACCTAGCTATTTCTTTGCCTATAGCCCTTCGTCTTTCATCACCAAAGCGTCGTAGAGGTTGTTTCACCGGTTTGACATTAGGATCAATATTCAAGCTATGCTCGACAAGTTCCCTAGGTACACCTTTCATGTCGGCAGGTTGCCAGGCAAAGATGTCCCTATTCTCATGGAGGAACTCGACGAGCGCGCTTTCCTATTTGGGATCCAGGTCCGTGCCAATGGTGGTGGTCTTGGAGGAATCACCTTCGACAAGCTCCACCTGCTTGGTCTTGATGGCGGCCTTGAAGGCGGGTTTGGCAGCAGTGATCTACTTCTTCGAAGCCGGCATCTCTGAGGCATCGACCTAGTTCTGGATATCCTTGAATTCCTCACCATAGAGGATTGCTTCGGCGAAGGTGGCTTCACTGAGCTCGCACTCCCGTGCCTTGGTGAAGCTTCCGTCAACGGTGATGACGCCATTTGTTCCAGGAATCTTGAGTTTGTTATAGACAAAGCATGGCCTTGCAAGGAAGGAGTGGAAGATGCCGCGGCCGAAGATGATGTGGTACACGCTCTTGAAAGGCACCACTTCAAAGGTCATGCGCTCTTGGCAGTAATAGTTTACATCACCAAAACCGACCGGAAGGGTGATGCAGCCCAGGGAATTTGCTTGTTGGCCAGGGACAACCCCATGGAACACGGTGTTATTCTTCCTTAGCTAGGTATCCGTCAAGTTTATCTTGTGTAGTGTATCCAGGTACATGATGTTGATGCTGCTTCCACTGTCCACGAGGCACTTGGTGAACTCCGTGCCATCAATCAAAGGGTTGATGACCATGGCATGCTGGTTCTCTGTTGGGATAAGTTCTGGGTGATTCTTCCTATCCCAAGTAATTGGAACTTGCGACCACCTAACGTACTGGGGAACCGGAGGAAGGGTAGCCATTAGTATCCTTAGAGAGGTTTTCTGGGCCCGGATGGTTGGAGTGCCATGGAAGGTGTGGTAACATGGAGCCTTCTTTTCGAAGGGATTTTTCCCTTTATCCTTTCCCTTGTCGGAAGATTTTGGGTCCATATCTTCATCCATATCACTTGATTCCTTGGGCTCTTCCTCCTTCTTCCAATTTCCCTTTCCACAGGGTCTATTCTTCCAACTTCTCTTGTAGCCAGACTCAGGGTCCTCCTTGAGATCATTGACAAACTTGCATTGGCGATTGCTGTGGGTGGATTTACCATTGGCATCGAGATGGACGAAGCATGGCATATCGCGGTACTCTTCGTATGTTTGGGGAACGCGGGGCGCCAAGGGTGTAGTGTCACTCCTCTGCTGTCCACTTCTAGCCCCCCGACCACGTCCACGCTGTCCACCATTGCTTCTACCAGTGAATGTTGCGGCGACCATGTCGGCTACTTGCTTCTCTTCGGGCGGATTCTTCCGATTGGTATTGTTGTTTTTCCTGGCCTAGGTAGGGATTGCTATCGCCGACAACGATCCATGCGCGTCGTCGTCAGCAGTAGCAAATTGGCTAGCCATCTTGATCATTGCATTGAGGTCGAGGTTGTTGTTGTCCTGCCTGCGTTTCAACGTATGCCAGATCAAAGTGCCCTTTTCCAGACCATCAATGAAGGCGACCATAGCGATCTGTTCGTGCACCCCTATGCAGGAATTTTTCATATCCAGCCAGCGAGAGAGATAGGCACGGGAGGTTTCATCCTTCTCTTGCACACACCGCTGTAGGTCTCCAACAGTACAAGGACGTTTGTACGTACCCTCGAAATTCTTGGTGAACGCTTCATGCATGTCCAACCAATTGCATATTGATTTCTCCGGTAAGTCGTCGATCCATTGCCGGGAGGTGCTGGTCAACATAAGTGGGAGGTACTTGACAACAACGTTGGGGTTTCCCCTTGCGATGTGGATCACTTTGCTGTAGTCCTGCAATCATGTTGCCGGCCTGGCAGTGCCGTTGTATGGCTTGATGGTATTTTCTATCCGGAGGCCCTTGGGGTAGGTTGTGGCCCGTATGACTGGTCCAAAACACCATGGCCCAAGGTATGGGAGCTTCCGAGCTTCTTGGATCTTGTCCAGCCGCGATCGTGCGTTATGTGGCTCTGGCTGCTTCCCTTTGCCGTCATGGGGAGGGGAGTTGTGGCATGATCTGTGAGATCCACTGTGTCCTCCGCCATGATGGCTGCTAGGTGGCGATGGCGGTGGTGGAGGCAGTGGGTTAGCTCTCTTGCTGTGCCCCTCCTGTGATTCCTCACGTCGGTCGCGGTTGCTTGTCGGATGTGGCCGGTCCTTATGGGACCTGCTTCTGTGTCCGTCATGGCCGCAACGCTCTCCGGCATGCCTAGGCTGTTCACCCTGATCGTGTATGGCGATACTAGGCTGGGACCGCCTTGGAGGTGGCATGCTTGTGCAGTGGCACGTCTCTGGTTCCTCATGACGCCGAGATGGTGGTGGAGGTGGCGAGCGGCGGGGACGAGCCTTCTCTCCATGGTTGGAGGATATGGGGATAACGTCTGTCCTATTGCGCGCATCCCTCCACCTTCGCTCTGTGGAGCCTGTATGCGATCCCTCGTCACGGGGAGATTTTGGCGTTCTGCGGCTGTTCAGGATTGACTGGCAAAGCTCTGAGTTGGACTCAAGCCTCTGCGAGGTGGCCTTTTCCTGTTTCTTTCATGCCTTAGCGATGAGGTCACACACCTCAGCAACTGCTTCTGGCGACCTGTCCTGCTCCAGGAGGGTCTTGGCGACGGCAATGTTGAGAGCAAGGGTTGGCATGACCTTCCTCCCCTCCAAATCTATGTAAGGGGTGGCTTTTGTTGGCTTAGACCCATCAAATCCCAAGCCTCGCCGAACATCGGATTTGGACGACGTGAGCTGGTACCTTCTTTGCCTTGTGCTTTAACAACAATTGCTTGTATTCGACCTTCATAACTCTTGCTGCCTTGATGGATTGCTGCGCATTAGCCATGTCATCGTCCAGCTTGGTGCCTTGCTCCGCGATGGACTTGGCCTCCACCAAGATTTCTGCACACTTCTCATCAAGCTCCGTAACGCTCCGGATATGGGTGACGGTGATTGGCTCAACGAGGACTGATCCGCAGATTGCTTTGTCAGCGGGAGTGGCTAGTGGGTTGCCAGCTACAGACGTTGACAGTGGCATTGGCGGCTGATTCGATTGTCGGGCCGTATTAGGTGTTGTGGTAAGTTCCTGCGCCGGTGGTTGGCGGGTAGCCGGAGGAGGCAGAGCTTTGTCCGGAGCCAGAGGCTCGGCGGCTTTCTTAGCTGTTGCTGCTCTGGTGACCGCTGGCGTGGGCAGAGCTCTCTCGCGCTCCCGTTCCTGCCCGTCTTCTTCCACCACGCTCCCAATGGCGACTAGCACCTGGTGGGAGGTGTTGGTCTTCTCGGGGTTCTCCTCCTTCTCGATCTCCTGCTCGATCTCCCTCATAACAGCGTCATATTCCTCCGAGTTAGCGTCCGAGCCACCGGCATCCATGCTGATGTCGGTGTAAAGCGCATCGAGGACAGAGTCAGAGTTAGCTTCGGTGTTGGTGATGGCGGACATGGAGGGTGATGGAGGCGGGCCGTTGTTGTTTTTATCTCCTCCGGCTACGGCGGCGATTGCCGTCATGGCCTCTTCATTGGCATCCACATATTCGTTGACGATGGCAACCATCTCACCAAGGGTAAGAGGGCCTGCGGCCTGCCGCCTTTGTAGGGTATGCCGGAGAAGTGTTCCAGGCATGAGCCCTTCCATGAATTGGTACACGAGTTCGTCGACTCGATTTCCCTCTAGGGTTTCCCTCACCCTCATCCATCTGACAAGGTATTTGCACGGATGGTGACAACGCCGACAAAGTCTAACCTGCGCATCTCTAACGCTCGGGGAAGCCAAGCGGATTTGCAGGGTCCTTCCATCTTTATATCCTACATAGGGGCGGTTTGGGTAGGCCTTCAATTTTCCTGATCCGAGCCACCATACTCCAAAGAGAGGTATGGCCCAGATCCTTCCGCGAATGTGTCCTACTCATAGGCGGTCCGTGCGGGGCTTGACGAGTTTCCTACTCATAGGTAGGACCCGAGTCAGTTTCGTCGATGAAGATGTGGATGTCTCCAAAGGGGATGACAGAGCAGCGTGTGGGGTTCGTCTTCACTGGCACCCAAAACTCATCTGGAGGGACGATTGGGACGTTGCCGAAGAAGAGAACGCGACCAATGGCTACGGTATCGCCAATTCCTGCGAAGAGATTGGACCTCGCCCGGTGTAGAGCTCTAAGTGCCTCTTGCCCCACGGTGGGCGCCAACTGTCATGGTATTTCCGACGAGTACGCCATGGAGGGGTCCTCATAGTGCGTGTTTAGAGATGTGGGGTAAGGCGGAGAGTTGGCGGGTACGAGGTAACACAGCTTACCCAGGTTCAAGTCCCACAATGGTGGCAGAACTCTACTCCTGCTATAAATCACTATAATGGAAATACGCCGAGTTACAGAGATAGGTTCGCCTATGCAAGGTGTTGCATGTTGTACACTGCAATCAGAGAAGTTGTGCCATAAAGGCTCCCGCAGGCCGGCTTATAAAGGCACCAAGACCTAGGGTTTATAGGAAAGGTCCTTGCCGGACAAGGTAAAGAGTCCTACACCTACATGAACTAGTATTCCGTGTCTTATACTCCAAGGCTCCGAGTATGTCAGTGACTCCTACGTAGCCTTCCTTTATTCGGCACGGGCCTCCCTTCAGGATCCGTCTAACTGGGCCGCCCAGCAAGCCATAGGCCTTGCTACCAACTATGGGCCACCCGGGTTAGGCGGATTGGTAACATGCTATGAGGATACCCATATAAAATATGGCCAACACTCCATGAAGATCATTCGTAGGCTAGCAGAGTTGTTGGCATCCCATGAAGTTTGACACGCATAAAGATATATCATTCTTATGATTCATAAGTCAAACTTTGGCATGCTAACAAAAATCGCTAAACATTAATTCAATCGAACAAATCCTTTTAAAGAGAGGTATCAAGTCAATCATTATATTCCATGGTGTTGAGTGTCTCTAGAAATAAGCCTTCAAGACTAAACACTACAACACCCAAGCCTTCAATTGTGAGACTTTTTATTATTACAATTGTTTAGCAAAAAAAAATTTAGGCAAGACTTGGTTAACTACAAGAGATGGAACAAAACGTACCCAACTAAATACCCATGCAAACAAAATTTTACTACAATACAAAGACTCACTCCACCAATATAAAATCTCAACATTTACTACTAACTAGCATGGGTTTCTCAAACTTCAAAAGTGGGGAGTCATAAGGCGTACCTCTCATGTTTGGTTCCACTTCTCTCTTCCTTTTTGATTCATTTCTTGGAAACTCAAAGTCAATCATTCTTCCTGCAAATACATGAGAACATCGGGCAAAAAGAAAAGAAAGAGGGAAAACAAAGATAATTGGAGAATTTTTGTTGTTGTTTTTAAGAGAGGGAATTAAAGAATAGAGAATTGGCGGCAAAGCTCGGCTAGAAAATATCGAAAGAAAATAGAAATAACTAAAGATAAAGTGTTGGGGAAACCAACATGAGTGCTTATAAACTCGAATTAAAAACATAACCTCGAAATAAATAAAAGCAAATGAACACCAAATAGAGATAAACAAGAAAACTTCCCCAAGCTTAGGCTTTTGCAATCCCTTCAAATCATTGTGGTGGCGGGAAAAAGTCGTTACTCCAGTTCGAAAATTGAGTTGATAAACTACTAGTTCCTCGGAGGTTCAAGGAGAGGCTATGCATCCTATCCACAATCCCTCCAAGTTCTTGGAAGTCTTGGTATGTAGCAAACCGGGTTGGTGGCTGCTCCTCTTGATAAGGAACTTCTTGCTCCTCTTCTTGGTCCACATCCTCATCCGGAATCACCTCCTCGGGTTGGTGTTGGTCAACCTGCAAGTCATATAGCAAACGTCCTTCCTCGATAGAGAAAATACCATTAGGCGTAGGAGCGGGGTAGAGACGCCCAACTCCAGCATTATGTAGGTAATAAACACCACCTCTCATAGTGAGCATTCCACAAGCTTTTAAAGTAGAGAAACCAATGCATCGCTCACCTAGAATAGGTTGCAACTCACCTAGGTTGATGCCTAGGGCAATGGAAAGCACGGTGATGAAGCCTCCACCTATGATTGGTCCTTGGCTTTTGGAGGATTGGTGCTCTAGGTAGCACACAAGTATTGCGCCCAAGTTGAGTGAAAAGTTGCAGTTGTTGAAAGCAGCCTTTACAAGGACTAAGATGTCCTCCTCATTGAGTCTCGTGAACTCATTTCGTGCCTGCAAGGTGTTAGAAATAACCTAGAACAAATAGCGAATTGCAGGATGTTGAATATTCTTCCCCTTGCTCACTCTAGAAGTGAAGCTCATTCTATTATAATATTGTTCCGAGGAAGGGTCTAAGCCATTAAAGGATGCGCGCAAGTCATTTTCATTATTTTTTGGAAAATTAAAGCATGCACACCATTCATCTAGTATATAGTGTAATTGTTGTTCATAAGTCAGAAAGAAATCGTGTCCTCTCCATGTGTTGGGGATATGCTATATGGGTATCCTAATAGCATGTCACCAATCCGCCTAACCCGGGTGCCCCATAGTTGGTATCAAGGCCTATGGCCTGATGGGCGACCCAGTTAGACGGATCCTGAAGGAAGGCCCATGCCGGATAAAGTAAGGCTAAGCAGGAGTCACTGACATACTCGGAGCCTTGGAGTACAAGACATGGAAGATTAGTTCGTGGAGGTGTAGGACTCTTTACCTTGTCCGGCAAGGACCTTTCCCTGTAAACCCTAGGTCTTGGTGCCTTTATAAGCCGACCTGCGTGAGCCTTTAGGGAAAGAACAATAGACAACTTCTTTGATTGCTGCGTACAACACACAACACCTCGCACAATGAACCTATCTTTGTAACTCGGCGTATTGCCATTATAGTGATTTATAGCAAGAGTAGAGTTCCGCCACCGTTGTGGGACTTGAACCTGGGTAAGCTGTGTTACCTCATACCCACCAACTCTCCGCCTTACCCCACGTCTCTAAACACGCACTGTGAGGACCCCTCCATGGCATACTCATCGGCAATACCACGATAGTTGGCGCCCACCGTAGGGAATGAGGCGCTTCAAGCTCTACACCGGGCGAGGTCCAATCTCTTCGCGGGAATCGGTGACATCATAGCCATCGGTCGTGTTCACTTCTCCGGCAACATCCCGATCGTCCCTCCAGATGAGTTCTGGGTTTCGGTGAAGACGAACCCCACGCCCGGCTCCGTCATCCCCTTTAGAGACATCCACATCTTCATCAGCTAAACTGACTCGGGTCCTAGCTCCCAGGAAGTCGGAAACTCGTCAAGCCCCGCACGGACCACCTATGAGCAGGACACATTCGCGGAAGGATCTGGGCCATACCTCTCTTTGGAGTATGGTGGCTTGGATCAGGAAATTTCAAGGCCCACCCAAACCGCCCCTGTGCAGGATATAAAGGTGGAAGGACCGCACAAATCCGCTTGGCTCCCCCGAGCATTAGAGATGCGCATGTCTCACTTTGTTGGTGTCGTCACCATCTTCGATCTAGCCAGATGCATTCAAAGGGACGGGGAACCTCCCCGCGAATACCTTGCCAGATGGATGAGGGTGAGCGAAACCCTAGAGGGCGACCGCGATGATGAACTCATGTACCACTTCATGGAAGGGCTCACGCCTGGAACACTTCTCTGGCATACCCTCCGAAGGCGGCAGGCCGCAGGCCCTCTCACCCTTGGTGAGATGGTTGCCATCATCAACGAATACGCGATTGCCAATGAAGAGGCAATGGCGGCAGTCCCCGTCGTAACCGTAGAAGGAAACAACAACAATGGCCCGCCTCTATCACCCTCCATGTCCGCCATCACCAACACCGAAGCTAACTCCGACTCCGTCCTTGATGCGCTTTACGCCGACATCAGTATGGATGCTGGTGGCTCGGATGCTAACTCGGAGGAATACGACGCTGTTATGAGGGAGATCTAGAAGGAGGAGCACGCCGAGAAGACCAACACCTCCCACCAGGTGCTAGTCACCATTGGGAGCGTGGTGGAAGAAGACAGACCAGAATGGGAACATGAGAGAGCTCCGCCGATGCCAGCGGTTACCAGAGCAACAACAGCTAGAAAAGCCACCGAGCCTCCGGCTCCGGCCAAGGCTCCGCCTCCTCCGGTTACCCGCCAGCCACCGGCGCAGGAACTTACCACGGCCCCTAATATGGCCCGACAATCAAATCAGCCGCCAATGCCACCGTCAACGTCTACAGCTGGCAACCCACTAGCCACTCCTTCCTACAAAGCAATCTACGGTGCACTTCTCGTCGAACCAATCACCATCTCCCATATCCGGAGTGTTATGGAGCTTGATGAGAAACGTGCGGAAATCTTGGCGGAGGCCAAGTGCATCGTGGAGCAAGGCGCTAAGCTGGACGAAGACATGGCCAAGGTTCAGCAATCCATCAAGGAGACAAGAGCTAAGGAGGCCGAATACAAGCAATTGCTGTTAAAACATAAGGCAAAGAAGGTACTAGCTCACCTTGTCCAAGATCCCGGCGTTCGGCGAGGCTTGGGATTTGACGGGTCTAAGCCGACAAAAGCCACCCCTTACATAGATTAAGAGGGGAAGCAGGTCATGCCAACTCCCGCTCTCAACATCACCATCGCCAAGACCCTCCTGGAGCAGGATAGGTCGCCAGAAGCAGTCGCTCAGGTGTACGACCTCGTCGATAAGGTATGCAAGCAATAGGAAAAGGCCGCCTCACATAGGCTTGAGTACAACCCGGGGTAGTGCCTGTCAACCCTGAACAGCCGTAGAAGGCCAAAATCTCCCCGTGACGAAGGATCGCACACAGGCTCTATAGAGTGAAGACGGAGGGAAACGCGCAAAAGGACTGACGCTATCCCAATATCCTCCAACCACGAAGAAAAAGCATGTTCCCGTTGTTCGCCACCTCCACTGCAATCTCGACGTCACGAGGAACTAGAGCCGCACCACCGCACAAGCATGCCACCTCCAAGGCGGTCCCAGGCTGGCAACGTTATACGCGATCAGGGTGAACAGCCTCGGCATGCCGGAGAGCGCATTGGCAATGATGGACATAGGAGCAGGTTCCACAAGGAACCGCCACGTCCGACAAGCAACTGCGATAGGCGTGAGGAGTCGTAGGAGGGGCACATAAAGAGAGCTAACCCACCGCCTCCACCGCCGCCATCGCCACCTAGCAGCCATCATGGCGGAGGGCATGGCGAATCTCACAGATCACGCCACAACTCCCCCTCCCCATGATGGAAAAGGGAAGCAGCCAGAGCCATATGACGCACGATCACGACTGGACAAGATCCAAGAAGCTCGGGAGCTCCCATACCTTGGGCCACGATGTTTTGGACCAGTCATAGGGGCCACAACCTACACCAAGGGCATCCGGATAGACAAGACCATCAAGCCATACAACGACACCACCCAGCCAACAACATGGTTGCAGGACTACAGCAAAGCGATCCACATCACTAGGGGAAACCCCAATGTCGCCGTCAAGTACCTCCCACTTATGTTGACTGGCACCGCCCGACAATGGATCGACGACTTACCGGAGAAATCAATATGCAATTGGTTGGACATGCATGAAGCATTCACCAAGAACTTCGAGGGTACGTACAAACGTCCCTGTACTGTTGGAGACCTACAGTGGTGTGTGCAAGAGAAGGATGAAACCTCCCGTGCCTACCTCTCTCGCTGGCTGGATATGAAAAATTCCTGTGCAGGGGTACACGAACAGACCGCTATGGCCACCTTCATTGATGGTCTGGAAAAGGGTACTCTGCTCCAGAATACGTTGAAATGCAGGCAGGACAACAATGACCTCGACCTCAACGCAATGATCAAAATGGCTAGCGAATTTGCCGCTGCTGATAATGACACGCGTGGATTGTTGCTGGCAATAGCAATCCCTACCCAGGCTAGGAAAAACAACAATAACAAGAAGAAAAATCCACCCGAAGAGAAGCAAGTAGCCGACATGGTCGCCGCAATGTTCACTGGAATAGGCAATGGCGGACAGCGTGGACGTGGGCAGGGAGCTAGCAGTGCCTAGCAGAGGAGTGACACTACACCCTCAGCGCCCCGTGTTCTCCAAACGTACGTAGAGTACCGCTATATGCCGTGTTTCATCCATCTCGATGCCAATGGCAAATCCACCCACACCAATCGCCAGTGCAAGTTTGTCAATGATCTCAAGGAGGACCCTGAGTCTGGATACAAGCGAAGTCGGAAGAACAGACCCTGCACAAAGGGCAAAGGGAAGAAGATGGAGGAAGAGCCCAAGGAATCAAGTGATATGGACGAGGACATGGACCCAAAATCTTCCGACAAGGGATAGGATAAAGGGAAAAATCCCTTCGAAAAGAAGGCTCCATGTTACCACACCTTCCTCGGCACTCCAACCGTCCGGGCCCAGAAAACCTCTCTAAGGATACTGATGGCTACCCTCCCTCCGGTCCCCTAGTACGACAGGTGGTCGGAAGTTCCAATTACTTGGGATATGAAGGATCATCCAGAACTCGTACCAACAGAGAACCAGTATGCCATGGTCTTCAACCCTTTGATTAACGGCACAGAGTTCACCAAGTGCCTCATGGACAGTGGAAGCAGCATCAACATCATGTACCTGGATACACTGCACAAGATAAACTTGACGGATACCTAGCTAAGGAAGAACAACACCGTGTTCCATGGGGTTGTCCCTGGCCGACAAGCAAATTCCCTGGGCTGCATCACCCTTCCGGTCGGTTTTGGTGATGTAAACTATTACTGCCAAGAGCGCATGACCTTTGAAGTGGTGCCTTTCAAGAGCGTGTACCACATCATCTTCGGACGCGGCATCTTCCACTCCTTCCTTGCAAGGCCATGCTTTGTCTACAACAAACTCAAGATTCCTGAAACAAATGGCATCATCACCGTTGACGGAAGCTTCACCAAGGCACGGGAGTGCGAGCTCAGTGAAGCCACCTTCGCCGAAGCAGTCCTCTATGGTGAGGAGTTCAAGGAGATCCAGAACTAGGTCGATGCCTCGGAGATGCCGGCTTCGAAGAAGTAGATCACTGCTGCCGAACCCGCCTTCAAGGCCGCCATCAAGACCAAGCAGGTGGAGCTTGTCGAAGGTGATTCCTCCAAGACCACCACCATTGGCACGGACTTGGATCCCAAATAGGAAAGCACGCTCGTTGAGTTCCTCGGTGAGAATAGGGACATCTTTGCCTAGCAACCTGCCGACATGAAAGGTGTACATAGGGAACTTGCCGAGCACAGCTTGAATATTGATCCTAATGCCAAACCAGTGAAACAACCTCTTTGACACTTTGGTGATGAAAGAAGAAGGGCTATAGGCAAAGAAATAGCTAGGTTACTTAAGGCTGGCCTTATCCAAGAAGTTATTCACACCCAATGGGTGGCAAATCTTGTACTTGTCCCCAAAAACGGAACCAGTGAATTAAGAATGTGCATTGATTACACCATCTTGAACAAAGCGTGTCCGAAGGATCCGTTTGCTTTGCCTCGCATTGACCAAGTCATTGACTCGACGACTGGCTCAGAACTTCTTTGTTTTGTCGATGCCTACTCAGGATACCACCAGATCCGGATGCGAAAGTCGGACCAATTGGCCACTTTGTTCACCAGACCCTACGACACGTATTGCTACGTCACGGTGCCCTTTGGGTTGAAAAACGCTGGTCCATGTACCAGCGGACGATGCAATATTGCCTACACGACCAAATAGGTCGCAACATACACGCTTACATGGACAACATCACAGTAATGTCAAAGAAATCAAATGATCTTATCGCCGACTTGCAGGAAACCTTCAACAATCTCCGGAAATACAACATGATGCTGAACACAAAGAAGTGTGTCTTTGGGGTACCATCCGGCAAACTATTGGGATTCATTGTTTCACACCGCGGAATCGAGGTGAACCCGGAGAAAATCAAGGCCATCCTCGACATCAAACACCTGACATGCCTGAAGGACATACAAAGGCTCATAGGCTGCGTTGCAGCACTAAGTCGGTTCATCAGCCGACTTGGTGAGAAGGCTATGCCGCTCTACAAGTTACTCAAGAAGGCGGACAAATTCACATGGACATACGAAGCTGACGCATCACTTCAGGAGTTGAAGAGAATACTCTCCTCCCCACCTATACTTGCAGCACCGGTGCCAAGGGAGCCTATGTTAGTATACATGGTGGCGACCAACCGAGTAATCAGCATCGTCATCATGGTGGAGTGCAAGGAACCAATGCATGAATACAGAGTTCAGTGACCCGTTTACTATGTAAGCGAGGTCTTGACGGAATCCAAGCAGCGTTACCCGTACTACCAGAAGATAGCTTATGGAGTTTTCCTTGCTTCACGTAAGCTAAGGCATTATTTCTAGGAGCACCCCATCATAGTAGTGAGCAAAGCTCCACTGTCCGACATCATCAACAACAGCGACGCTACAGGGAGAGTGGTGTATTTTTGCAATCACCAACATGAGAGAAGTTGCAATACGTCCTGCAGATTCACTTCAATGCTACCAATAATATGGTGGAGTATGAGGCCCTCATTCACAGACTTCGTGTAGCCAAGGATATTGGCATCAAGCGCATAGTTTGCTGTGGAGATTCTGACTTGGTTGCCCAACAAGTAGCTGGCACCTGGAACGTGTGGAACCCTATGATGGCGGCATATCGAGACAAAGTAGACGAAATAGCCAAGTGCTTCGACGGCTACGAAGTCAAGTTCATCAAAAGGGAGGATAATGAGGCGGTAGATCTGATGTCAAAGCTTGGATCAAATCGTCGACCAATTCCACCAGGCGTTTTCCTGGAGCATTTACGGACTCCATTCGTGAAAGGAGCGGATCCTGACAACCCGGATAGAGTGGACTCATTTGTTAACACAGTAACAGTAACCTCTTTGGCTTGGATGAAGCCGATCATGGATTATTTGCAAGGCGGAACTTTGCCCGTCGACAAAGTCGAAAGCCAGCAAATAGTATGCAGAGCAAAAGGCTACGTCATCATTGATGGCCAGCTATACAAAAGAAGTACCATAGGAGTTTTCCTACGGTGCGTCTCCCAGTAGCAAGGTATTGAAATCCTTAGATAAATACATCTCGGAGATTGCGGGCATCACGCTGCTCCCTGATCGTTGGTGGCCAAGGCCTTCCT
Source organism: Avena sativa (assembly GCA_916181665.1). NCBI lineage: Eukaryota > Viridiplantae > Streptophyta > Magnoliopsida > Poales > Poaceae > Avena > Avena sativa. Next base: position 84,566,196 of record OV702286.1, read on the forward strand.
ACAAGGATTGTACTAGATAACTGCCAAGGTGGACGCTGACAAGTTGGTACAAACATGCCTTGGGTGTCAGTTTTATGCAAGACAACCAAATGTTCTAGCTGAAGAATTGCGAACAATACCAATAACTTGGCCGTTTGCAGTCTGGGGGCGGGATATGGTGGGACCTTTGCAGACAACACCCTATGGATTCACGCACTTGCTAGTAGTAGTGGACAAATTCACAAAATGGATTGAATCTAAACCCATTAGAAAGCTTGATGGGGCAACAACCCTAAAGTTTGTCCGGGATCTAGTGGTGAGGTTTGGTCTCCCACATAGCGTCATCACCGACAATGGCAGAAATTTATCTCTCGGAGAAGTTGAGGAGTACTGTCATGAGAAAGGCATCCGCCTTGACCTAGCATCTGTGGCACATCCGCAGTCAAATGGGCAAGTTGAAAGGGCCAATGGACTAATTCTGCACGGAATAAAGCCATGCTTGGAGGCACCTCTACGTAGAGCAGCTGGAGCCTAGGCGGAGGAACTACCATCTGTCTTGTGGAGTTTACGAACAACACCCAACAGGTCAACCGGCTTGACTCCTTTCTTCATCATTTACGGAGCAGAAGTAGTTCTCCCATCTGACATCCTCCACGATGCACCAAGAGTTTCCGCCTACAAGGAGGATGACGCTGAAGAATCCAGGCGACTATCTATGGACCTACTTGAAGAAGAGCACGTGCTGACATGCCAGAGATCTGCCGTCTACCAGCAGAAGCTGCACGGCTACCATAGTTGCCGTGTAAAGCATTGCTCATTTAAAGAAGGGGATCTGGTGCTTAAACTCAAGAAGGAGAAACCACACAAACTATCCCCACCTTGGGAAGGACCGTTCGTCATAAGAAAAGCATTGCTCAATGGTTCCTATTACCTCGTCGATATTTGCGAGTTGAAAGATAGGCCAAAAAATCACAAGCGCAAGCAACGTGACTCCGATGATGATTACCCGGAGACAGATCAACCATGGAACATAGCACAGCTACGTCCCTTTTACACTTAGCACATTTATATTATGTAGTAAGTTTCTTATATGATCATTGAAACAATGCATTTGGTTCACTCATATTTTCTGAGTCTTTTACCTCCTTTAGTTGTTCCTTTTTGGATCATATAAACCCTTTATGCACAAAGTTGCATTTGCCCTTGTGAAAATTCCGCCTACGGACGTTAGCTTAAGTTTTCTGGTCTACACATTTTCTGAAGTTTTATGTGGATTCTGGAGTAGTGACTTTTCGGCACTCAAAGCCGGCAATTTTGTTCTTAGGTTCTGGACAGTGCTATTAAGCATCATCGCCTGAAGGCATAGTTCCGTGCTGCGAGTCTTCCGTCTCACGGAAGGTCAAGCATACAAACTAGAATAATGGATAAGCTAGCACTTGCTTAAAAAATATATACTCATGCTAGAAATAGATAAGTTGCAGGAAGCTTGAGTACAAGTTTTTCCGCCTTAGACAAAACATAAGTTTTTTCTGCATACATTTTGCAGAGATACATTTAATACAGACATTGTTTTTCATGGCTCTGATGCAGGGGGCTTCGTGGTAGCATCATCAGGAGAACCAGGCCGGGAGAGCTCGTCAAGCTCTGAAGGAGAGGGGCTGGACTCAGAAGAGGCCATGTCGTCATCCAGGATCTCAGCAGGCATGAAGACATCAACCTTGACCATCTTGGCAACCCTGGTATCGAAGCCATCAAGAGAGTTCCAAATAGCATTGTTGTCAATCTCTTGTCCTTCCTCGTCTAGCTTGGGCATGCCGGAGGTCACCAAGTCGATGTCGGCATTGTCATAGTGAGCCTTGACCAAGGACAGCGTCATCCTAGCACCAACCCAGACATAGGAGGCTTTCCAATCTTCGATTTTCTCGGGGGCTCGGCGCAGGATTTCCACGAACTTGGCTGGTGAGTCCACCGCCTTGATATTGATGCCCAGAGGTTGAGCTATCTCCTTGGCTTGGGCGATGGCGGTGCTGACGACGTTGCCGACAAGAATCATGCATTCCTTGGGACTTGGAGCACCCTCACCCAGGTGGGCTAAGCCAATGGGAGTTGTGGTTTGCGCAAGCATACAAGGACCATGAGTATAAACAAATCAAATGGTTGTCCAACTTACAGAAAAAGACCAAGATGGAGAAATGTTACCGAAGATGCTCGTTTCCGCTTGCATGCATGTCTCTGCCAAGACATTGCGCTCCTTTTGGACTATCTTGAACGCCTCAAGGTTCCTAGCATTCTGCTCTTTGGCAGCTTGGTTCTGTTCCTTGAGTTGCACAAGTTCGTCCTTTAGGTGCTGCATCTTGGCGTCAGCAGACTCTTGGATAGTCTTCATCGCTGCATCATGCCCCTTGACGGCCTCGGCCAGGTCCTTCTTCAGAATCTTATTTTCATCAACGAGCTCCTGGATATGCTTGGATTGCTCGATAATGCTCTTGGCCTTGGCAATGGCTTCTGTGAGACAAAAATCATGAAGTGCTATCAGAATATGCAAGGGATAATGCAATGAGAAAAGCAAAGAGCTATTGTCGGAAACAGACTCTGGCTATTTTTGATCTGTTCCTTCAGGAATTTGGTTTTACCCTGTTCAAGATCCAGCTCCTTCCGAATAGCAGCAAACCTCTCATTGGCGGATATCCTCCGTTTATTCTCATTCTGCACATGATATAAGCGTGCTTAGTTTCTTTAGAGCATCTAGTCGGAACTATTCAGTTTCAACTAAATGCTCGGGGTCTACAGTACATGATTTTAAAGTAAACTAGTTTCTCTAGAGCATCTAGTTGGAACTTTGTAGTTTCAACTAAACGCTTGGGGGCTACACGGACAAGTTCTACACTTAGTTCTTTGGAGAACTCAGGCCAATAACTATAGAATTATCCGCCTAAGAGCTCGGGGGCTATAGTGGGATATACTACACAAAGTAAGGCAAGTGAAGTTCAAAAACTTATGATGGCAATGATCCTGAGATTGTTGGCCAGATGAGCGTAGGAATCATGGAAGGTCCAAGCATTCTTGTAGATTGCGTCGGCCTGCTTGATGAGATCATCTAGCCCCAACGTCGGAGGAGTTGCAGCCAATGGAGAGGTCGAAGCCAGAGGCATGGATAAAGCCCTAGCTGCCTCCTGTACCTTCAAGACAGTCGATGGCACGGAGGCTCCCACCTCAATTGTTGCTTCCACGTCCACCTCTTCCACTTCTTTCCCCTTCTCGGTGGCATCCTTAGCCGGAGCTTCAGCCACTTTAGAGGAGGTGCTTTCCTGCTTCGCCTGGCCATTGGGAGCAACGTCACCCTCGATAGAGCCTGAGACATCAAGGTTTGGATTGATATCTATCTCCATGGCGGAGGTCTCAAGGATGACAGGGGATGATGTCCCAGCGGGACCAGCGGAAGGTATGGCGGCAGGAGTAGGGGGAGCAGTGGTGGGTGAGGGCTTGGCGGACGAACCCTTGGTCAACATGTCACAAATGGCTTTGGAGGATCACTTCAAACTGACACCTTCTTTCCTCCTGAAACGTACAAGGTATAACTACAGGAGTTGAAAAAAGGTATCAGCTGTAAATACAAGCCGGAGAATGAAAGTACTTACTCCACGGCAGGAGCCTTGGTGAGGGGAATGCCGGTGGACTTCTTATTCTTCTCCGCCTCTAAGGCAGAAGTGGATTGTTTGGAGACTCCACTCTCCGTTTTCTTCTTCTTCTTGGCCTCGATAGCAGCGTTAGAGGTGGAGCTCTTCCGCTTTCGTGCTGCCAAAGCTGGCTGATCCTTGGAGGCATCGTCACCGGACACCACCTGGATATCCTTCAGCTTTGGATCGTAGACCTGGGAGGCATTTTGATCCACCACCAAGGTCGCCAGCTAGGATATAGAGGAGTGGTAGAAGGACAACTTCAAAGACGGAAAAACCTTAGAGTATATAACGAGCAACAAAGGAAACAGAAGCTACCTCGGGGCATGTACCACAATCGAACATGTTGAAGGTGATCTTGAAGCCATGCTTCTTGTCCTCCACCTTGACGATGTCCTTAAGTTGGAGCTTGATGGAGTTAGTAGAGAAGTTATCCCGCGAAATCCGCATGGGATCCCTCCTATCTTGGCTATATTTGCACATCAGCTGGGCGCGGTGCTGCAGAGGCTGGATCCGTCTAACATACCAGCACATGGCCAGATCCAAGCCCGTTAGACCTCCGTCTACAAGCGATTCGATCCGCCTTACGACGCGATTCGCTTCATCATCGGAGGGAAGAGAGGCTGGGGTCCGCCATGCGGGCAATTTGGTGGCAGCTCCATTGACGAAGTCGTGGTAGGTCTCAAGACGGTCTGGTAGGGGGACATCTGGCCTGTAGAAATATGTGTGCTGCCAATTCTTGCAAGACTCATGCCGTACGATGTCGGGGAAGCACCGGCTAGGCTGAATCTTAAAGTTAATGGTTCCATAAGTCCGCAATTCATCCTTGGACTCTACAGACTCTCTCTTGATGGTGAAAAAGTATGCAAACAGATCTAATGTAGGTTTAATCCCTAGATATCCTTCGCATAAAGCTACGAAGTTGCTAAGGACTAGGATGCTGTTGGGAGAGAGATTATGGGGAAGTACCCGGAAGTGCCGGAGGACGTCCAAGAAGAAGTCGGAGACTGGCAGGCTTACGCCACATACCAGCTGAGATTTGAGGTACACCTTCTCTCCGGGTTGGGGAGAAGGGACCAGCTCGCCGGCCAGCACCGCCCGCCAGACGAAGTTCTCCGCCATAGGGATATACCCTTCGTCGACCAGCTCTTGGAGATCTTCAGCAGAGAGATCAGAGCCTCTCTACACCCGCTTGTGGGAGTCGTTTTCTTCTTCAGCAGCTTCGGGCGCTGCTCGTTCTTGGTCATCACCGGCGGTCTTCGTCAGGACGGAGAAGGGAACGCCCACCCCCTCCGGCGGAACAATCACTCCCTGGGATGGCTCCGTCGTAGCCTCGGGAATCACCGCTGTGGAAGGAGCAGAGATACTGGAAGCCATTATGACGAGGAGTGTGTGGAGGAAGAAAAGGCTCTAGTTAGGGTTTTCGTAGGAGAGCTCGAACGGTCGTGCGGCTGGAGGAACACGAAGACTGGGAAGCGAATGCAGGTAAAAAGAAATAAATTGTTGGGGGGATACCCCCGGGTAGGGTCACGCCGGGGTATAAAGGCCGAGTTAGCCGAGGTACGGCAAGGTCAAAGAAGGTGCTGGCCGAGTCACCTTAAGGCAGGCCGAATCACGGGGTAACCCGGACCATGGGATGTCCACCTAACTGGGTCTCAGCCGACTTATATCATAAGTCGGTAAGATGTATCTAACTTGTATGTAGGTACAGGTATGGCCAGATCAACTAGGTACGATCCGGGTTATATCAAGCTTGTAACAGAAGGAAGGTATCTCGTTGGTCAAAGAGTGACCACTGTACGCAGAGCGTGAGCGAAGCGGACAGAGGCCAGGACCACCGAGGCATGGAAGATAAAGGTGACGATGCCTGTGTCAGATGAAGCGGGCGCCGCAGAGGCTCACGTAGCCTCTGCATGGATGACGCTGGGCAAAAGTGACCCGTTCGGCGTACTATTTTGGAATATGCCTCCACGTATGCCCTAATTGGAGACCTGGCCACCCCTATATAAGGGGGCCTAGGACCTCTGTAGAAGAGGTTGATCTCGAGAGATTTGTGTTTTACGAGTGTGTTCCTAAGGGCTAGCTAGTGGTGAGAGTTTCTTCTTCCTCCTCTCCCCAATACAGCTCAAGGAGCACTTATAAACTGTGGAAGTGAATCAAATACAAAACAACTGTGTGTGGAATCACCACACTATCCCTCCCTGGATTCCCCTAGTGCATCTTGTCCCCACCTTTAGCCTATCCATGGCATCTGCCGTGACACCACCACGACAGTTGGCGCCCACCGTGGGGCTAGAGGCGCTAGCAGGAGTGAAGATCCGGATGGGAAACTTCATCGGCACCGGCGAACGCATCGTCTCCGGGCTCGTTCAGCGCTTTGGAGCGCTGGACTTTGTCAGCGACAATGCTGGCTGCTTCAGCAAGCGTCCTCTTCCGCGAAACGGCCTCTTCGTCAAGCTCGGCGCGCACAAGATCTACGTTGCTATCGATGTGTCGTGCGTTCACCCGCGGCACGTCGTCGAAGGAGGCGAGCCACCCCTTAGCACGGTTCATGGGGCGCATATCGCTCGCTCCCCAGACTGCGCCGAGGTGATGATGACTGCGCCAGGCGCTGGCGCAAGCAAGGATACGGCACCAGATCCGGAGGTAACGCCCAAGGCACCAAGAAAAAGTAGAGGTCCTCCTCTAGAGAGGACAGAGAATGTGTTGCAGCAGGCGATGGATAGCTTGGCAAACCCAGTAGCAGCAGTAGTAGATCCGGCTCAGGCACAAGTTGAGCTAGACGAGACTAGGAAAAAAATACTAGAGGGTGCGAAAAAGATAGCCGTGGCTCAACAGTCGTTGAACATGACACTGCGTGAGTACGCAAAGGCAAATAAGGTAGATGTTGTAAAAGTAAAGGGGAGAAACCTCATGAGTGAAATGAACAAAGAGGGTGATACTAGGATTGAGGAATCAGAGAACTGTTTGTCCGTGGGGCTGCCGAAGTATAGTACCCCGGCAAAGAACCTCAGAGCAGCAGATGCAGTTGCGTCCGAGTTAGAAGGTCCGACGGGTGAAGCCCGTCAGAGACAACAAGATAGGGTCAATGAGTTGGTTCGGATCACGAACAGGCAAAATGAGGAATTACTCAGGGCTAACCCGGAGAGAGTTGGGGCCTCCAAAATCGTTCATTCGGCGGTGGGTAACCCGGAGAAATCCGCTGGAGCTACATCGTCTCCTCATGGTGGTCCTAGAAGAGAAGAGGTAGTAACCTTGGCCAGGAGGAACAAACAGATAGTCCCGTATGACCCGACAAGGGCAGGTAAAGGAAAAGAAGTGCAGAAAAATGAGGATCGACGAAGTGTGAGCCAAGGTGAAGCTGGCCGATGTAACCGCGACCAAGGCAATGCTGGTCAAGGGAATGCTGTAAACAGCAATGCCAGACAGCGTAATTCGGTAGGTGCAGGGCAACAGCAGCAGCGGAATATACCACGACAAGAGCGCATTGCTGGCCAAGGTATGCAACAGAGAGCAGCTCCACAGGAGCAAGATAGATACAATGATGGTGATTCAGAAATGGTGAACGCTGGGTATCCCAGGCCGGACTATCACGTGATAGGGTCAAGATTGGGAAGCAAGAATTTGATGCCTGATGATGCCAGGTTAAAACTGGATCGGCTGTATAGGTCGGAGCAAATTGAATGTCAAGGTCCTCCGGGTCCTACGTGTTTTGGGCCCCGGATCATGAAGGAACCTCCGGTACCTAACTTCTAGCTACCTAGAGGCACTAAGACATATGACGGCAGCACAAAGCCGGATGATTGGTTAATTAACTACGCTATAGCAGTAAAAATTACTACAGGCAACTTAAGATGGGCTGCGAGATATGTACCCCAGATGTTGGAGGAGCCAGCGAGGGTATGGCTAAACAATTTGCCGCCCGGAAGTATTAACTGTTGGATCGATTTTGAGGAAATGTTTGTCAGCAATTTCTCAAGTACGTATCAGAGGCCGAATAGGCCACAGACCCTAGCAATGTGCAAGCAGAAACTGAATGAGATAGACCGGGAGTTCCTGACCCGGTGGTGCACCGTGCGAAAGTCCTGTGAGGGTGTAGTCGAGTCACAGGCCATAGCATGGTTTACGCAAGGGTGCAGGTATGCAAGCATGTTGTGGCAAAGATTGCAAAGGGATATGCCAACTACATTGGCAGAGACAATCCGGATTGCTGATTCGTATGCCTTGGGTGATCCGACTCAACCTAGGTTAATGCCAAGCGAGTCAAACGAGGAATACTACCAGAGAGATGGAGCCGGGTCATCTCGGAGGAATGATTAGCAAGGTAAAAGAAGAGATGACAAACCGGATTACCGGTATAGTTCGCAACAAGTTGCTGCTGTGAATCAAGATCAACCTGGTGCAGGAACCAACCAACATTAGAAAACTGGAGGACATCAATGGACTCTAAGAAATAATGGCAAGAAAACTTGGACGCCCGAGCAGAAGAAATAGTGGCAAGAAAATAAGGATTGTCCGAGGTATACTTATGAGGCAATGCTGGATCAGCCGTGTAAATTTCACACGCCAAATCCGAGTAACCCAGCGGGTCACACAACCAGGCAGTGTGAGTGGATGCAAAAGATAGAACAAGGTGGTTCGGGGAATGCTCAGGCACCTCGGAATGATCAACCTCGGCAGGAGTTACCCTGGCAGCAATTGCTCTCCGGAGCAAACACGCAACAGTTAATGTTGCCTCCCCCTCCGCCGAGGTATGACAACCATGAGAGAAGGGATGCAGTGCATCAAGTGGAGGACCAGCATCAACCGGATCAGAGGTACCCCGGAAACGAGGGGAGGAATGAGTATAGAGAGCATCATCAGAGTTACTGTGTGTTCGCCACAGAAGAGACAGACAGAAAGAGTTTGCATCACCGACATATGGAAGTTAATGTGGTAATGCCAATAGTGACGAGGTATATGCCTTGGTCGGACCAAGAAATTACCTGGAGCATCAAAGATCATCCCAATATTATGCCAAGTCCTGGTTCGTATGCGCTAGTATTGGACCCAACATTCATTGGGCTAAACATCAATGTGAGGTTCTCAAAGGTGTTGATTGACAATGGCAGCAGCATAAATATCATGTACTTGGACACGATGCGCAAGTTGGGTATCTCAGAGAACATGCTCCAAGCTACAAGGACAACTTTCCACGGCATTGTGCCAGGCATTTCTTGTGAGCCCATAGGCAAGGTCCGGGTTGACGTATTGTTCGGCACAAGAGATAACTGCCGGACTGAGAATTTGGAGTTCGAGGTTGTCAATTTGGAGAGCGCATATCACACGTTACTCGGTAGGCCAACTTTGAACAAGTTCATGGCATGTACTCATATCAGTTACTTGAAGATGAAGCTGCCTAGGCCAAATGGTGTGATTACCATAACTGGTGATTTCCGACGTTCCATTGAGTGCGCGTTAGCCGGGTCTAACCTGGCCGAGTCACTTGTGATTGCACAAGAGAAGAGAAAAATCCAAGAGGTGGCGGTGTTGGCTCAATCCGTGCAACAGTATATGCCGGCGCTGAGTAATCCGCATGGTAGTGTCTCATTCCAAGCGACAAAAGATACCAAGAAGGTGCCTATTGATGATATGTTCCTAGAGCGCACCGTAACAATTGGTGCCGGGTTAAATGACAAATAGGAAAGCGAGCTCGTCGACTTCCTCCGTGAGAATCGGGATATTTTTGCTTGGTCCACACAGGACTTGCAAGGTGTTCCGAGGGAGTTGGCCGAGCACTCTTTGAATGTGAGACCCAGAGCAAAGCCGGTGAAGCAACTTCTCCGCCGCTTCGCCGAAGATAGGAGAAAAGTCATAGGAGATGAGATAGCTCGGCTGCTAGCAGCAGGATTTATCATGGAAGTACTTTACCCGGATTGGCTGTCTAATCCGGTGCTGGTGGAAAAGAAGAAGGACGATCCGAATGTGGCAGTGGTTTGGCGCATGTGTATCGATTGCACGAACCTGAATAAGGCGTGTCCGAAAGATCCATTCCCACTGCCAAGGATAGACCAGGTCATAGATTCCACTGCTGGGTGTGAACTGTTGTCATTCATTGATGCATATTCTGGTTTCCACCAGATACCTCTGAACCCAAGTGATCAAATAAAGACCACGTTTATCACCCCGTATGGGGCTTATTGCTATCGCACCATGCCATTTGGTTTACGTAATGTAGGGGCAACGTACCAAAGATGTATGCAGAAATGTTTGCATGACCAAATTGGTCAAAATGTGCAGGTGTATGTGGATGATGTTATTATCAAGACCAAGGAAAGCAAAATGCTCCTTGACGATATCAGGCAAACATTCGCGAACCTAAGGAGGTTCCGAATGAAGCTTAATCCGGAAAAGTGCACCTTCGGTGTCCTGGCTGGAAAATTACTCGGATTTCTTGTCTCCAGCCGAGGTATCAAAGTCAATCCAACTAAAATACGGGCCATAGAGCGAATGGAACTGCCGAAGTGCCTTAACGATGTCCAGAAGTTCACTGGTTGCCTGGCATCCTTAAGTCGGTTTGTATGTCGGTTGGGAGAAAAGGCACTGCCTCTCTATCAACTCATGAAAAAGTCAGACAAGTTCATTAGGACGCCGCAGGCCAATGAAGCCTTTATCCAATTAAAGAAAATGTTAGCCACTGCACCAGTGTTAGCCTCTCCACTATCAAAGGAGCCAATGTTGCTCTATATAGCCGCAGCCAACCAAGTTGTAAGTACAATATTTGTGGTAGAGCACGACGAAGAGGGTAAGTCAGTGCAAAGGCCAGTATATTACCTGAGCGAGGTGTTATCCGCATCAAAGAAAAATTATCCGCATTATCAAAAAGTGGCGTATGGTGTGTACATGTCGGCTAAGAGGCTAAAACACTATTTTTAGGAGCACCCCATCAAAGTAATATGTGAAGCTCCCATATCCGAGATAATGAGTAACAAAGATGCAAGTGGTAGGATTGCAAAATGGGCAATTGAGCTAGCCCCTTATGCGCCACAATATGACAGAAGAGAAGCAATCAAGTCTCAGGCTGTAGCCGACTTTTTTGTGGACTGGGATGAAGTGCAATATGAACCACCATTACCAGATCCGAACTATTGGAGAATGCACTTTGACGAATCAAAAACAAAAACCGGGTTAGGCGCCGGAGTAGTACTTACCTCACCAAAAAATGACCAGCTGAAGTATGTGCTATAGATCCATTTCGCAGCGTCGAACAATGTCGCCAAATATGAGGCACTTGTGCATGGGCTCAAAGTGGCAAAAGAAATTGGGATACGTCGGATCCAATGCTTTGGTGACTCAAATTTAGTAGATCAGCATGTGTCGGGGATGTGGGACGCTCTAGATCCAAACATGGCATTATACAGATTCCATGTGCAGAAGACATCTGGTTACCATGTACCCCGGGTGGAAAATGAGGCTGCCGACGTATTGTCGAAGCTCGGATCAACCCGACAAGCAATTCCACCGGGTGTAGCATTAGAACACCTCAGAAAACCATCTATCAGGCGGTCCCTAGAAACCGACTCAATCTACGTCCTGGAAGATCCGGAGTCCGGAGCTGTACCCATGGACATTGACATGGGAGGTGGTACGTGAAACCCGGGGACTGCCTCGGCAAACCCGGGGACTGCTTCGCAAGACCCGGGGACTGCTCAGCGCGATCCGGCTGAGGTTATGCCGGTGGATCAGATGGAAATTGATGAGGATGTGTTCCCAGTGCGAGCTGTACCAGCTTGGGGATTGCCCATATTTCAAATCCTAAAAGATGGAACCTTACCCACTGAGGAGGTGCTGTCCAGGCAAACTCAGAGGAGAGCAAAAGCATACACGATCATCAATTCCGAGCTATACAAAAGGAGTGTGACCAATGTCCTCCAGCGATGCGTTGACCCGGAAGAAGGGCTTGACATCCTCCGAGATATACATCAAGGGGAATGTGGGCATCATGCCTCGTCTAGAGCGTTGGTGGCAAAATCTTTCCGGCATGGGTTCTACTGGCCAAGTGCCTTAGAACAAGCAGAGGACTTGGTAAGAAAATGCAATGGTTGTTAGAGGTATGCTACCAAGACACATATGCCAATGTCTGAGCTCAAGACCATACCAATTACTTGGCCATTTGTTGTATGGTGTTTGGACATGGTTGGCCCATTCAAACCAGCAAGAGGAAACATGACCCACATCTTAGTTATGGTTGATAAGTTTACAAAGTGGATCGAAGTAAAACCAATAAGGAAATGTGATGGGGCTACGGCCGTGACATTCCTCAAGGATATCATCTTGAGATACAGTTATCCTCACAGTATCATAACGGATAATGGCACGAATTTTGCTGAAGGAGCATTTGTGCGATTCTGCCAGGATAAGAAGATCCAGCTAGACGTAGCCTCGGTAGCTCACCCTGCATCGAACGGACAAGTGGAAAGATCCAACGGATTGGTATTATCCGGGATAAAACCCCGGCTCATTGAGCCGCTGCAAAGATCAGCGGGGTGTTGGATAGAAGAACTACCAGCGATACTGTGGAGTTTAAGAACAACTCTGAATCGATCAACAGGCTATACGCCATTCTTTCTGGTATATGGGGCAGAAGCTGTATTACCAGCCGACATAGAGCATGACTCGCCTAGGGTCACCCAATACACAGAAGCCGAAGTGCAAGAAGCCCGACAAAATGATGTTGATCTGCTGGAAGAAGCGAGAGAATTGGCATTGTCTAGATCCGCCATATATCAGCAGAATCTCCGACGCTATCATAGCCGGAAAGTAAACCCTCGAGTTTTCCGGGAAGGT